>JAECWT010000203.1:0-2528577 GCA_018150885.1 Drosophila tristis | reverse complement strand
TATGCAAATTATCGCTTACTTAGCACAGAGATCCCACGGAAAGATTCCCATTTTGAACTTGTGACCCAATAACACAATTAAAAGTCACATTTTCAACAATATTGCAATGCAAGCGAATTATTCAATCTATTTCCAAATTAACAACGTGATAATTATTATATAAGCAGTACCAAACGGACTTTGAATAATAAATAGGCTGCCTTTAAAACAAAAAAACCATGTCAAGTCGCCAATAAAGTAAATAAAAGCAAACGAAATGCAAAAAACGAAGGAAACAACAAACCGGAAAACATAAATAGTCGGACAATAAAAGTGCGTGAAAGAAGGGCAAACGAAATGGGAAAAGAGACAAAACAATGCAGAGATGTGCAGAAAGAGAAAGAGAGAGAGAGAGAGAAAAAGGAGAAGCGACGCATTGGGGCAACTTAACCCCAATTTAGTTAACTGCAGCTTGAGCCACAAATTATTTGGCAACGTTTTTATGGCTCCGTCGACGTCTTGTCTCGACTACACAATATATGTATATACTACATACATACATACATACATACATAAGATATTTATCGCTGTGTGTGTTGTGTAGGTATGACATGAACTTCATTATCAGCAAGCCCGAACGCCGAAGCCGTCTACTTTTTTTCGTATTTTATTTTTGTTTTTTTGTAACATCTCTTGAGTCTTTTTTTTCGTTTTCCTGAAATGGTTTTATTTTATTTTGCCTTTTCAATTTAGGGCTGGCTTACGAAGTATTGCATAAGCGGAGAAACTCGTATTGCTTGGGCTGCTCTCTGGAGCATGTGATATATATGTACATACAAGTATGCATGCATATAGATATAGTAGGTGCCATATATTTATTACGGTTGAGAACTTTCTTTCGGGGCTGACACAAATTACTTAATTTTGAGGAGCTGCTGCTGCTGCTGCTGCTGCTGCTTTAGCCTCAAATCCGGTTTGTTTTTTTTTTTTCTTTTGTCGGTTTTTGGGGACTGAGATCTGACCCTTTTCTCATCATGTAATAAAATCCAAAATATACGATCTGCTGTTCGGAAAACAAGTTCCGCCAAATTGTGACCGTGGCCATGGATTTGTAAGCTCCGTTTGCCATGCTTTTATTTTCTTTTTTAATGCTTTATGTAAATCTTATTTTTCTTCTTTCTTTCTTTCGTTTCTGCCCCCTTCTTGTCTTTTTCCTGGCTCGTGCTTATGTAAGTCATTCGAAATACTCGCCATATGCAAATGATTTCTCAATTTTTGTTGCTCTTTTTAAGCGTTTTTCCTCTTTGGGTCTGCGTTTGGGTATGCGTATGGGTATGGGGTTCAACTCCAATCGATGATTATGTATTCAGGTTGTTTTGTTTAATTATTTGTTTTTGGTTAATTGGCAGCTAGTTTGTGGGCGGGTCGGAGGAGGTGACCACAACAGCTACTGGCTATGCGGATCACCTAATTATCGGGCCAACATTTATCTTTGGGTTCATCTGTTGCTTGGCCTCAAGTTCGTGTCTTAAGTCGTTTGTTATTTCGACTCCAATTCCGGGTCGGGGTTTTCCCATATCTCTCGGTGCGACTAGTGGCTACCGGCTAGAATCGGTTGTGTTGCCACACTCTCTGCATGTCGATTAATATTACGCTTACGCACACGCCGTTTGTGTTGCGAGAGTGCGAGTGTGACGCTAATTGCATAATCATCATCATCATCATCCCCATCAATACGATTTGCATGCCATGCTTCATATACAAATGAAGCGACTTTTGTTTTTGTTGCCATGTCCGATGGTCTGGCAGAGCCACTGCCACTTCTTAACACCCGACTGCCGCCGCCGGCGTTGACTTAACACATTCGTAACAATTGCGCAGCAGCCTTGTATGATGAATGCTAATTAGCACAGTCCTCGCCACAGCAGACGTCACAGTTGCCTTCTTTCGGCTGCCAGATACGAGTATTGATTATGTGTTCGGGCGGGTGTGCTGTGCTGTGGCAACGCACCTTGCTGGCCGCAGCCCTCCCCTCCCTCTTACAACGGCACTTACCTTACCCAACAACACCTTGGCGGGGCTTTCATCGCGTTGCGTTTGCGTCGCCTCTAATAAATTTCGTTTGTTTTCGTTTTCGGTTTTTCTGGTTTTTTTTTTTGTTGTTGTTGTTTCTTGTTCGTTTTTTGGCTGGACAAAATGTGCCAATGGCATGGCATGACACCAATTTTCATTTAATTTGGCCAGGCCAAGACGAGCGCAGCTGTTTGACCCACTTGGTGGGTTGTTGGTGTGGCTGGACGTGGTGGAGCTGCTTGTGGGAAAGTCAAATGGCTTTAACCTTTTGGCTTGTGCAAACAATGCAAACAATTGGTAAATTCAATTGGTAGCAATTCAAAATAATTGAGCAAATCTATTTTAATTCAAGTTTGCCAAAGAAGAGACAACCATCGAAAGTGGCAGTGGGTGTGGGGAAGTGGATTGTACTGGAGTGAGGAGTGCTTAAGTTGATTGTCTCTTGATTGCTCGACTCAACTGCCATGAAATAAATAAATGAAAAATACTATGGTTAGGGTAAAAGTTGGGGAAATACCCGCCGCATAACTATTGACGGCGGCGGGCAGAAATATTCGATGGAAAGGGAAAACATTTAAAACAACAAAAGTGCTTTGCGGCAACAAATATTTTCTTTTCTTTTACCTTTTTCATAAACGATCTGACGAGGCAGCTCTTTATATATTTTATCTATCGTTTTGCCGCTGCTTCTTTTCTGATGATAAGCTTGCCCCCTAATGTTCTCCTCTCTTTTGTTTCGTTTGACGTTTTTGTGAGATCTTAAGCTGTAGCTGTAGCTGCAGCTCATTTATCGCTGTTGCTGCCATCCACTTCAAACATAAATTAAATTTAAGCTGTCATTGGGTGCTTCTTTCCTTTGTCAGCTATTTCTTTAATTTATTTTTCATGCCTGGCTCTCGTCTGGGGTCTCCTCCATAATTTAAGCGCTTTTCCCCCCGATTCAACAAAATGCATATAAAATTTCCTTGTCTCGCATTCATTTTATGCGCAGCTCATCAGCAAGCAACAAACGAGAGACAACGAAAATGACAACTTTTGGCTGAGCTTTTGTGTTTGCCTCAAGCCCCGTGTCCCGTGCCCCGTCCCGTGCCCCGTGCCCCGTGCTGTTTGCAGCTATTGCCATTGTCATTTCGCGCATTAGGCATTGTCTTCTCGAATTTTTCTAGTTTTCTATTGTGGCGAGGGAGCGGGAATTGCTTTGAATTATGCGTGAACCAAAGAGAGAAAAGTTTCTCGGGATTTGTGACGCACAATCAACTCTGATGCGAAGAAGTCCATGTCCAATGAGGCAGGCACTCAGTATCGCATCTGCATACGCAACTGCAACCAGTTGGTGCTGCTGCTGCACCTGGGGTTGCGCATTTAAAATGCATTTATCTCAATTACGAGCAGAAAGAGCAACAAAATCGCTTGTTTACAGCGAAATGAAAACGAAAACGAAACGAAATGAACGACGCATTGTTTTGCAGCAGAAAATAAAAACTTTCACTGCCACAATATACAAAAAAAAACAAACTAAAATAACTAAAACAAAAGTAATCATGTTGCGGGCGGATGGCTGGCACAGCGGAGAGGAGAGGAGGGGGTGCCGTGCCGTGCCCCGAAAAAGAGGAGAAGCAGCAGCAAAGCCCTGGAAAAGTATTGTTAATTAAAACAAATAAACTGAAAGGCCAGGCCGGCCAGTCAGCAAAATGATTGTAAATTGTGCGTGGCATGGGGCGAGGGGGGAATTGGAAGTGTGAAAGAAGTGGCAGCCAGCGAAAGAGAGTAGACAAAAGAAAGACAAAAAGAAAGAAAGAGCAGCACAAAAGATAAGCGGAAAGTGAATGCAGCAAAAGCCAAAGCCAAAGCCAGTTTCCGGCGTCCTTCACTCAAGGCCGTTGCAATGGTAGCTGCACGCATGCGCAAGTATTGTGGCAGCTGCTGTGCTGCAGCTTTTCATGCAGATGCAGATGGTGATGGCGATGGGGATAATGATCATGATCATGATGATGATCGTGCTGGTGGCGGTGGTGGGGGGTAGGGATAGCTGCAGCTGTCCACGATATAAACGTTTATGTAATCTCTCGAGGATGGATAAGCTGTGCCTGCGACCGACCACTTTCCAACACTGCCACGACAAAATTAAAAATATGTAAATTAAATTTCTGCAACACGTTGCATCATTCAGGGGAGTTAGTTGTGCAGGGGGAAAAGCTAAAATACCAGCTAGCAAAACCAGTTGAGCCGCCAAAAAAATATATATTTCATAATCAACATCCCCCATCCACAAGACAAAATGCCCGCAAAATGTGTTAAATGTTATGCAAAACCATCTGCCACGGCTGTCGATGCTCGATGCCATGCCGCAGAGTCGCGTCACGATTCGGTTAGCATGGACCAGGAAGCAAACCTCCCTATGGAACTACTGTCCCGGCCCCTGCCTCCGAAGCCGCAAATCAAGTTCAAAATGTCAAGTTTGCGCCCGCACAAATCAACCGAAAAGGAAGCGAACCAATGCCGCAACAGCGCAGCAGCAGCGCAGTGGTGCTTGAACTCGAAATGAAAGTGAAAACACGCCAGCAGCGACGTCCACATCGACTGCGACTCCGATGCGACTGCGACTGCGAATGCAGCTGAGAGCAGCGCAGCTGAGCGAAAAAAGCTCGCAAACTCTTACTTTCAGAGCGAGCTGCTGACTAGCCTCTGCAGCAGGGAAGCGCCAGCCAGAAGCCGACCATTGAATACCCTCCCTTCTTCGTGGACAAATTGATATCGTACTTATGTGTGTGGCTGTATTTATTTATGGTATTTGTTGAAACATATAAATCCATAGCGATTCTTGCCCGCAGATGGAAACACACAGACCCCAACGAAATACTGCTATAAATGCCTTGAAGAATATATATATATAGGAGATTATTTGCAATTAGACCTTATCCTCAACTAATATGCCCTGTGTGGGCATAGGGTATTGAGCAACCTACAAGTCGGTTGGGCTTTTATTGCACTTTTTACAATCACATTCATTCATTTCCTTCTGTCGTTAAACGTTAAAAAAACATAGAAAACACTAAACAAAATATAAAAAGTGAAATTAAAAAAACGCTGCGAATTTCCAGCTGCTGGTGTATGGTTTTTCCAGTTTTCCCAGATGCTTTTATCTCGGCAGCCCAGCCAGCAACTCGTTTACTTTACCAAAAACCCAGCTGAGCGACCGAGGAAACGCGTGTTGCAGTTGCCGCTGCATCGCTGCACCGTTGCACCGCTGTGCTGCTGTTGCAACTGCAAGTTGAAGCGTAAATTGATGATTTAAAATTAATTTGTTGCGCGATTAATGGGAATTTAATGCGCAAAGCGGAGATCAGACATAGCTGCCAGATGAAAGCTCATTTGGGCATTTATGAGTTTTACGATGATGGTCGTCGGTGATGGGCGTGCGTTGCATGCCACACAACAACACACCCATGCGCCCACACCATCGGAGTAGAGTTAATTGCCAAAATATTCGAGTACAAAGGAAAACTAAAACTAAAACCCGTTCTTCTCTTATTATATCTTTCGTTTATCTGCCGCAGGCAATTAAGGAAGTAATTTGTGGCCGAAACTCTTCGTGGATGTCTATGTGGATGTCGCCAGCCAAATAGCCCGATGCGATGCATGCAACCACACGAAACCGCTTGAAAAGTCGCTGTTAAAGCGTCAACAGCAATTGCCATAATTGCCATTGGAGCAGCACACACACACACACACACTCCCATACACACGCAAGGAGTCCAATAACCGCTGGACAAACATCCAACAACCAGCAATCCAACACCCAACACCCGTACCCGAGCCCGAGCCCGTACCCGCACCATACCCGCACCAACAACAGCACCCGGACCAATTCAGCCATCAAAACGAAACTTGCCACACGAGCTATCCGAGGCAGGCACACAGAAACACACACACACACACACACAAATCCGCAAATCCCACTGAATTGTAACAGAGACGTGGAGCCAGAGCCAGAGCCAGAGATAGAGATAGGAGTCGAGCTTGAAAATCCCCAAAGCCAAAACAAAGTCCAAGTCCAAGACCAAGAGCAAGACCAAAAAACCAGTGGGGAGATCAATGAACGCGGCACGCAGCTGACAGCAGCAGCAGCAACTCAGCGAAGCATAGGAAAGGCGCCACGGACGGACACTTGGCTGGGACGGCGTTCAAGTTCAGGCAGCAACTATTCCGACGACGACAAGCAGGAAGTGGCGCGGCTGCACCTTAATTGGAGGCAGTGTCATTACCACCACAGCAACTGCAACAGCAACATCAACAGCAACAGCAACTGCAACAACCAGCGCTCATCCTGCTCGATGTAAGATGTTAGTGACCGACAACAGCAACGAGCTCCACACAAGCAACAGCCGCAGCCGCAGCCGCATCTGCACCTGGAGATGGAGCCTGATCCAACTGTTTGCCCTCTGCTGGTGCTGCCTCTGCTCCCTCAGTGTTGAGGCGGCCACACCCACCACAGTGTCCACGGGTCAACTGTTGACAGGACATCAACTGCTGCCATGGCAGGCGGCGGCGGCCACATCCTCTTCGCCCTATGCCACCGCCACATTGGCGCCCACGGCCCGCAATCTGTACGCGCCCTTCCAGCGCTTCAGCCAGCAGGACGACATCAGCTTCAAGGATGTGCGCCAGCGCAGTGACGGCACAATTGTGCAGTCCTTTGGTTCCTATCGCACAGCCCGCCAATCGGGCGGGCAAGCGGCCGCCGCAGCCCAACGCCGTTCGGATGCCGCCGTCGAAATCATTCCGGCGCCCTCGGTGGAGCTGCCCCAAGGCGAACTGATCACGATACCAAAGCAACTGGTGCCCACGATGCCCGAGAACGTGACGCGGCAGGGCAGGCAGCGCAACTACATGTACATCCCACTGCAGACGGAAGCGGATGCGCACTCGGCTGGAGCCCTCCTCCAGCTGCGCCCCAGCCGAAATGCCACGCTCTCCTCGCTGGGACCGCCTGCAGATGGAGTAGCCGCTGCGGCCCATCAGTTCGGAGCGGAATTGGCCACTCAGGGCAGTCCGGAGCAGCAGCCGCTGGAACTAGACCCAGAGCGAACGGAACGCAGCGATCTGGTGGCCTCTGCCAGCTCCACGGACAAGCTGGAGTACGCGGAGCCGGAGAATACCAGTCGCCGCGTGGGCTTCCAGTTCCCCAGCTACAGCCTCAAGCCCGCGAGCCCCTTCCATCCGCAGTCCTATCGCGAGGACAACCCCATCTTCGGGGATACCAGTGCAGCGGGATTCGAGCCGCAGCCATACAGCGAGGATGCCTCGCCCACGCCCACCCAGTACGAGTCGCACGAGACGCGCCACACACGCCAGCTGTACTTCGACTCGGACGTGTCGCCCTCGAGCTTCGAGTTTCCGGGCTTGGCGAGCAACTCCAAGCCCCACGGCCTCAAGCTCTATCGGGACGATGTGACCAAGTTTGGGGACATCAACGGACCCATCACGGCCCTGCCGCAGCGCCCGCAGCGTGGCTTCTACTTCGGAGAAACTGAATTCCGGACGGGGCCGCCCGCACCCATCCGCCAGTTTGGGCCACAGAAGAACTTCCAGGAGTACGTGGGACCCAGCGACTACCAGGGCTCCCGCAAGAGTCGCTACTATCCGTACAAGTCATCCCGCAGCCCCCGCGTGGTATTCCCCTCGAACGACAATGTGGGCACCACTGGGGTCAGTGGGCCGGCGAGCAGCAGCGGCCCGTCCGGCACAGGAGTCTACTTCAGCGACAATCTCGCCTTCAGGTGAGTGGCAGCCACAGAATGAACTACAGATCTATTTCTGAGCGATGTCTTTTGGTTCCCTATGTAGGGATCAGAACTTTGGCATCAACGAACTGTCCGCCGTGCAGGATGTGCGCAACGATTACAGTCTGCAGGAGCTGGACAACGCCTCGGAGGCCACCAGCAGTCCGCAGTCGGCGAGCACGTTCAAGGAGAAAGGTAAGTCCAGCACAGACCCCACCCAGCTGCGAGATCCCAGCACCCAATCCAAGCGGAAACCCCATCCCTGCGTTCGGTAGGGCAATAAGTTAGAGTCGCAACTGCTGCTGCTGCTGCTGTCACTGCTGGGAAACTGCTTGCACTAGGCCAACATGCAATCCTTCGACACCCAACCCCCCACACACACACACAAGAAGAACAAACCCATACCCAAACCCATACAGATACAGATTCCAATGATTACCATTCGACAGTCGACATCACCACGGACATGGAGTGCCAGAACCGTGGCGGCACATGTGAGTTCTTTTTGGGCTGCTGGCTGTCCGGTGGCCTCATTCAGGGCACCTGCAATGGAGTGCTGCGCGGCTGTTGCCACCGCACGGCCAAGTCGGCCAATCTGCGCAGCTCGGACTATGCCGGCAATACCGTAGATCTCACAGATCTGCCGCAAAAGAACTATGGACCGGTCAACAACGAACCCAGTGAGTGTGGCAGCCTCAGCTCGAACCAAAAACCAAAACCCAAAACCCACAACCAAATCAACTCCCAGCACGTGCACACACTAAAACCCTACCCCAACCCCAAACCCAACCCACCCCACCCCACTCCACCACCCAAAAATCGGTTCAACGAATTGGTTGAGAAATAATTTGCATGCCACGGAAAAAAAAACTAATAACAAATTTACGTATTTCATATTAGGTATTTTATGTATAGATAAGTATTTTGTAGTTCGTTTTGTTTTGTTTTGTTTATCGCTCATCTTCATTAAGTAAAGCATATATTATGTAGTTATGCACTCGACTCGTAATTCGTACACTTAAGTATTTGTTATAGTTACACTCTCTTGGCTGGGCTGGGCTGGGCTCTTCGGCGCCCAATTAAGCTGCAATACACCCCAGAGATCCGCGAGTACTCGTGGATGTATGCAATACCGAAGCGGAGCACCGCTCTGGAGCAGGCAGAAAGAAAGGCAATGGATGCAAAGAAAGATATAGAGTTTAATTGCCAGGCATGAGCATGTTAATTACCACAGCACGCTAATGATAATTAAGCCATATTACACATAGCTTAACGGCATTACGTTCCATGCGCAAGACACTCGTAGACACTCACTCACTCACCTCACCTACCAACGAGCCCCAAAACCCCCAAACGTCCGAGTCCGAGTCCGAGTTGGACGGTACTGCGCTGCGACTAGAAAGCGGAGACAGACCCCCCACCCAAGACCCAGACCACATACCCCGTACTCCATACCCACCCGGCAGTGGCAGGTTCCGTCGCGACGCTTTCGTTGTTTTGTTGTTGCTGTTGTTTTGTTTGCCTAATTGCTTGCTTGCTTTGTGGTCACCCTGTTTAATGCTTCACTAATCCCCCCATACACGAGTATCCTTCCGATCCGAGGGATCTCTGGGATCTGCACCAAACTGAACACGTTCTCCGCTTTTGCTTGCCATTGCAGGTTGCGGCATCTCGCTGGCCAAGCAGACCGCCCAGCGTCGCATTGTGGGTGGAGACGATGCGGGCTTCGGCTCCTTCCCCTGGCAGGCCTACATACGCATTGGATCCTCCAGGTAGGCACCCAAAAAACTCCCCAACGACTTCATTACTCAGTGGAATATGGTCTTCCCCTTTTTGCAGATGCGGCGGATCGCTGGTCTCGCGGCGTCATGTGGTCACCGCCGGGCATTGTGTGGCTCGGGCCACGCCCCGTCAGGTGCACGTCACGCTGGGCGACTACGTGATCAACTCGGCCGTGGAACCACTGCCGGCCTATACCTTCGGCGTTCGGCGGATCGATGTGCATCCGTACTTCAAGTTCACTCCGCAGGCGGATCGCTTCGACATATCCGTGCTGACGCTGGAGAGGACTGTGCACTTCATGCCACACATAGGTAAGTGCCCCATTGAGCTGCCCTGCAATAGACTCCATCCGCGTGCTAACTATCCCCCCCATCCTACAGCCCCCATCTGCCTGCCCGAGAAGAACGAGGACTTTCTGGGTAAATTCGGCTGGGCCGCCGGCTGGGGTGCCCTGAATCCGGGCTCCCGCCTGCGTCCCAAGACGCTGCAGGCCGTCGATGTTCCGGTGATCGAGAACCGCATCTGCGAGCGCTGGCACCGGCAGAACGGCATCAATGTGGTGATCTATCAGGAGATGCTCTGCGCGGGCTACCGCAACGGCGGCAAGGACTCGTGCCAGGGCGACTCGGGTGGACCGCTGATGCACGACAAGAACGGCCGGTGGTACTTAATTGGTGAGTGTCCCTGCACGGCAGCTTCCTGCATCTCCCCATACTCAATTGCCATCTCCATCCTGCAGGTGTCGTCTCGGCTGGGTACTCGTGCGCGTCCCGTGGCCAGCCAGGGATCTACCACAGCGTGAGCAAGACCGTCGACTGGGTATCCTATGTCGTTGGCCTCACGATGAACATCTGATCTACTATTAATTTATTCTCATCGCATTCGCAATCGCAATCGCACCCTGCCCGGTGCCTGCTTTCTTTGTACATAATTCACTTCATTCTGCTTACCGAAACTGAATACTGAATACTGAATTCTGATCAATGCTAAAGCCCTATTTATGAGTACACAACAAACGAATTAAAACATTAAATGTAATTGAACAAATTAGCGCAGTACAATTTAGCAGATAGAAATGGATGTATCTGCAGGATAGCCGTGCGCACCCGTGCGACATTGTTGCAGAGCCCCAAACTAATTATAATTAATGCTTAATTTACGTAGTCATATGCGCTGTTATGTAATTTTAATACTATTTATGAACTACTACATTTCGTGTGTAAATAAATTATACCTACAACAAAATGAAAATGCAGTCGAAAATCATGGCATTGGAGTTTAATTTGTTTGTGCAGCTACTGTTTGAGGGGCACGTAGACCTGTTGACAGGGAACTCCATACTCGGCATCCTTGTAGCAGACTCCGCCAAGAGTGGCATGCTTCGACTGCTCCCCCATCACGCGGAATAGGGTGAAGACCTCGTGATAGATCTTGTAAAAGATCACTTGGGGAATATCAGATTTAGTTGAGGGAAATATTCTCTCCGAGGTGAGCTTACCCAGCACAAGGGTGAATACCAAGAGGCACATCAGGAAGCTGGACAGATCAATGAAGAGGCCCACGGTGGCATAGAAGACACCCAGATAGAGGCCAAACCCATAAATTACGCCATGGAATATCAGCCAGGGATACATCAGCCAGCTCGTGTCCTTAGATGAGACAGTCAGCAACGGATATAAGCAATGGATTGCGTTGTGGTTTCCTCTTACCCGAGCCACGCCAATTAGCAGCAGTAAGCTGACGGCCGCGTTGATCAACGACAGTCCATATGCGACAGAGCTAAAGATGGTCAACACTGCAAAGCGGGCAACCGGAAATGGAAATGGTGTAGGATCATGATCTAGGAAGGGCTCAGTTCCACTCACGATTCATCAGAAACTGCTGCTCGTTGTCCGCGGCCAAGCTGAAGAGCCCTTGCTTGAGCAGCAGTCCGATATCCGGATGCATGTGGAGGGTCGCCATGGAGCTGCCCAGGGTCACGGACGATACGATCACGCCCAGCCAGCCCAGAATGATGACGTTGTACTTGAGGTTCTGGCACTGCACGTACGAGATGCCACTGCCACTGGCACTGCATGCAACACTTGCCTGATGCCCCATGATTATCGCCCGAGATTATTCTGTGGTACGTTCCCGATTGTGACTGTTTTTGTGTTCAGTGTAGTTGTGTTTTGTGTTGTTTTGTTTTGTTTTGTTAGTTTTTCTGTTAGTGTTGTTTGCTGCTGTATGTGTTTACAATAGAACAAGCTACGACGAACTGAATAGAGAGGAACCTTTGCCGCCAAACTGACAAGAGAGGCCGAGACCCGAAACAGCAAAGGCCTGCTGGGAGAACTATTCATAGTATATGTTTTATTATGCTAATCTCGAATTAGAAAGTTACTTCATAAATGGATGATGGCTCCCCTCCCTCCATCCATCCATCCACCTTTGGGTCAGTGGTTCGCCTTTGTCTGACGGAGGCCCCTAACCCAAAGACGCTGGAACGCACCTACAGCCGAGAGATGTGTTCGCTCCCATTCGGAGAGCTGCCAGCGGTTGTGGCAATTATGTCGCATAAAATAATTATAACAGACCTGGAGCACATTTCCTGCGTCGCTGGCAGCCTCAGCATGGCATTTCGTAATAATTAGTAGAGATGAAGAAGATGAACGCAGAGCAGCCTCAGCATCAGAGTAGCAGTGGCAGTGGCTGTGATCAGAGTAGCATCCACAAACCAGAACCAAGATCAACCTGTTGCTGCGGCGCCCAGTTCGAGTTTGGCCAGCGGCGCGTGCGGTTGTGGCGACGGCACCTCCACTCCCATCTACGGATCATCTAAAGAACCGAGAACTCCATTTCGCGGGTGATGTGTGAGCCGTGCGGGCAAAAAGGAAAACTACAAAGAAAACTGTGCCAGCGAGCCAAGTGAATTGGCACACTTCCCATTGCGATGATTGTTTTATCAAAATCCATTAGCCAGTGCGTGCCCGTGCGGGCAGGTTGTGACCCATTTAGCGGACAGGTGACCCCATAACTCGTATCTCGTTCTCGTTCTCGTATCAAGGACACACATCTCTCTCGGCCGTGAGTCATCCGCCAGACAAGCCCATACCCATGGCCATAGCCACAGACGACGACAGACATCAAGTAAAAGTGGAGCAGCAGCAGCAGCAGCGGCAGTCATAAGAAATCTAAGTAGAAGAAAGAGCAGAAGACACCGCCGCAGCCGCATAAAAGTGAATAAGAAACTGTCATGCTTTCGTTGGCACCCAGCGCAGCTCACGTCAATGCAGATTTAACAGTCCACAAATTGTGCTAGATGCCTCAACGCCCACCAATAATCATCTACTCCGAAAAGTGGATAGTGCACAGTGAACAGTGACAAGTGACTAGTGACTAGTGATTGGTGACTGGGAAGAGTAAAAATGAATCTGCTGCTGTGGCTCTTAGTGCTGCTGCTGCTCTCCTGCCACATCAGCCACGGCCAGGCCAGTGAGTAAGTGCAAGAGTTCCCCCCAACTTGATACTGATCCTGATCTCGTTCAGATATCCTCAACGCGCTGCTGGGCGTGCCCGCAGAGTGTGTGCACCAGAGCGGCATCTGGCCCTGCAAGCTGAGCTTCTCCTGCTGGCTGCAGGGCGGCAAGCATGCCAAGGGCTGTGGCAGCAACAAGTGGCTCTTCAGCTGCTGCGTCGGCGCCGCCGATCCGCAGCATCCGCATCTCTCACAGTCGCAGCTGCCGCATCCGCAGTCGTCTTTGGCGAACCTCATTGATTATGGCCAACTCAAGATAAGTCTGCAAAGCCTGCCCAAGCGCATCATGTTGCGGCGTCGCGACGACAATGAGCTGCTCACCGTTCAGGTAAGTCGTGTGGCGGTTGACAATGGCGCCATTGAGCGAATCTGCAATCTGCAATCCATTACAGCCCGAATGTGGGGTGCCACGAACAGCGCAGAACACGCTCCAGAAGCGCATCATCGGCGGTCGTCCGGCACAGTTCGCCGAGTATCCGTGGCAGGCGCACATCCGCATAGCCGAGTACCAGTGCGGTGGGGTGCTCATCTCGGCCAACATGGTGGCCACTGCCGCCCATTGCATACAGCAGGCGCAGCTGCCGGACATCACCGTCTATCTGGGGGAGCTGGACACCCAGGATCTGGGCCAAATACACGAGCCGCTGCCAGTGCAGAAGCACAGCGTAATGCAGAAGATCATCCATCCGCGCTTTAACTTCCGCATGACGCAGCCAGACCGCTACGACCTGGCCCTGCTGAAGCTGGCCCATCCCACGGCCTTCAGCGAGCACATCCTGCCCATTTGCCTGCCCCATTATCCCATCCGGCTGATCGGACGCAAGGGCCTCATCGCGGGCTGGGGTAAGACCGAGGCCCATTTGGGGCACGCCGGCACCAATATGCTGCAGGTGGCCAGCGTCCCCATCATTAGTGAGTAGCCAGCCCCCCACATTCCCAGATTCGCTGCCTACTCTCATACTCTGCCATTCCACAGCCACCTTCGACTGCATTCGCTGGCACGAGAGCAAGCAAATAAATGTGGAAATCAAGGCGGAAATGTTCTGTGCGGGACACTCGGATGGCCACATGGATGCCTGCCTGGGTGAGTGGGTGCGGGGCAAGCAGAACCAGTAAGATATTCGAATTCGTTATCATTCACAGGCGATTCCGGCGGTCCGCTGGTGATCAAGGATCGCGGACGCTTTGTACTCGTCGGCATCACCAGCGCCGGCTTCGGCTGTGGCGTCGATCACCAGCCAGGTACGTTCCATCCCCAATAACTTACACGACATGATGGGAAAACAAATTAATTAATGGATCTGATTTAGGCATATATCACAATGTTCAGAAGACTGTGAGGTGGATACAGGATGTGGTGACGCGCAACGAATTGTAGCCACACACGGGGCAACCACTCGCGACACTGTGGCATGACACAAATCTCATTAGTTTATGGCTCGTAGCATTAGGCAATGGAAATGTGCAATCCAAACCACATAAGCGACACATTTACGCGTATTTATTAGATTTATTAAATATTATTATGTACGATATTTAATGGAAGCCGTCAACGATGACCGTGGAGATGATGCCGAGCATTTCATAACCTCTACTTGCAGATTATATTACGTTGACAGAAGCTTCAATGGCACACCATTGCGGGTCTCATGCAGAGTGCTCTTTTCTTCTCCCTCTCATGCAGAATAAGTTAAGAGCTAATGCGCGCAGCTATGACTCTATTTTATCTATCAAAGCTCGCTAAACGATGGCTGCTATAACACTGCCAAAAGGTAGCTGCTAGGACACTTTCAATGTTGGCTGCACCACCAAAATGGGTGCCTCCAAAGGTGGCTGCTATGTCACTATCAAAGCCGACTGATTTATTTCCGGCAATTCAATACACAATACAGTATATGCTCGCCAAAAAAAAAATTCCAATTTGTCTCTGGGCAGTTTTTATACACGTGACTAAAGGTCTTTGAGTATGTATGCATATATTTAGATTTTTGATATAAATATTTCATTGTTCGGTTCCATAACAATACTCGGAAAAACATTTGGTGTGGAGTAACATATTTGGGAGAATTTTTCCATACACTACGATAAATTGTTGTATAAATAGTTTAACATTTAATATAGCTGGGCGCAGATAAACCAACAATTTACGATAACATGCGAATGATGATGTCCGTTAATACACGGTGTTGTGTAGACCGATGCGAGCAGCTGCAAATGTAGAATCAACCGTTAGCGGACTTAAATCCTTTTCTAAATTTTGTTGATGAAATGATTTGCATACAATGTGTCAAGTTGGACAGACTTAAAAAAACGGGCGTGTTGTAGGAAGCGAATCATAGATGAGTATGAAATATAAAATAAATTATGTATTTGTGTGTTTGTGTATAATGAATACTTTCGTATGCCATGCGTGCACGCTGTG
Source organism: Drosophila tristis (assembly GCA_018150885.1). Taxonomy (NCBI): domain Eukaryota; kingdom Metazoa; phylum Arthropoda; class Insecta; order Diptera; family Drosophilidae; genus Drosophila; species Drosophila tristis. The sequence continues at coordinate 2,513,021 of JAECWT010000203.1, read as the reverse complement.
TCATGGACCACTCTGAAGTTCTAATCGTCGACCAGCAGAGATAACAACAAAAACGGTTCAAATGTATTTAAAACTTAGGCCATAGCTTGTTGCGTTTGTAAACTAAAAAACATTCATTGAGATAGATTCGATGGGTAGAAGATAGAATAATAGATGGTGCTGTAGCAAGTTACACTGGGCAATGAAAAATCAAACAGGGATGGACATCTTCATCATTGTGAGTGCGTCTAGGCAACGGCATCGGTGGCGCATTCCTCCTCGACGGTGATGTACATACCCTCCTCCTCGTAGGCAGAGTCGTGCTTGGCAAGAATTCTCAACAGCGGACGCAGACGCAGCCACCATTGCTTCTTTGGTATGCGTTGACTGGTGGAGAAATAGGAGAAAATGCATGAAACAGGGATCATCATTTGTGGTAGGGGGTGAGCCTGCTACTCACTCAAAGTTTGTCTCGGCAATAAGATCGACCAGTGGACTGAAGCGGTACTGGCGCGACACAATGCCCAGCAAGGTGGCGGTGTCGGGAGCCTTGCAGTTGACCTCGCCGTTGGCATTGATGTTCGCCTTGATCTGCTCGGCCAGCCAGTCCACGCACTTGGCCGCCATCTTGGTGCCCATGTTGCGGTCGAAGGGTGTGGGCGATCCTCCCTGCTGCATGTGGCCGAGGATGTTCATACGGCAGGTGAAGAGACCCTTGCCCTCCTCCGAGTAGAGGCGATAGATGAAGTCTGTGCTGTAGTTCTCGCAAGCCTTCTCGTTGCGCAGAATCAGGCCGCGGGAGACGCCCTCGGCCATTTTGCTGGCCATGTGGTAGACATCCTGCTGCAGGTCCTTGATGGAGAACTTCTCCTCGTAAATGTACGCGGCATCCGCGCCACCGGCCAGACCAGCCAGTGTGGCCAAATAGCCGCAATAGCCACCCATTGTCTCGATAACGAACACACGACGCTTTGTGCCCTGGGCCGACTGACGGATACGGTCACAGATCTCCGTGATCTCGTTCAGGCCCGTGTCGCAGCCAAGTGAGAACTCCGTGCCGGGCACATTGTTTGAAATCGTCGAGGGTATGACCACGATCGGGATGCAGAACTGTGGATAGTTATCGCGCTGATCGGCAATCTGTCCGGCTGCATGGTAACTCTCGAATCCACCGATGATGAGGAGGCCCTGGATCTTGAACTCCTTCAAGCGGGCAGCGATCTCTTTGAACTTGCCCTCGGGCAGGGTGCGTTTGGTGCCCAGATACGCGCCGCCCTGTCCCACCCATCCGCTAACATCCGACCTGGAGAGGAAGGGGAAGATTATTCCATTAATTATGCATTCATCGCGATTCTGTATCACATGCACCACCACTCACCATCCCAATTCGCGCACATTGCCAGCAATGAGACCCTCGACACCGTCGTGGATGCCATAGACAACGTCACCACGATAGATGGCATTGCGCACGAAACTGCGCACGGCCGCATTCATGCCACACGAGGGGGCACCAATGTGCATGACCGCTAGCCTGTAGCCCTCGATGCCCTTGCCCTCGGCATTGAAGCACTCCCTGGGCGGCTTCAAGCGTGTCAACATCTTGTATGTCTCCAGATTGCGCTCGAAAGAACGGCCACGCAACTTGACGGCATCCGCCCAGCGTTTCTCCTTCATGGCCAGAGCCACTGCCTGAGTGCGCTCCACGCACTCCATCAGCGGCACACGCACGGCCTGATTGCCGTCCAAAGAGATGACCACCGGCACCGAATCCTTGGTGGCCTCCATCAGAGCCAAAGTCGCTTCGGCGCCCATGCGGCATGCCTAAAATGAGATCAGATTAGATAATGCTTAAGAACGGGAGTCCAGCGGGGAGATACGAACCAAAATACGATCGAAGGCGCTGGGATTGCCACCGCGCTGCACATGACCCAGGACAGTGATGCGGGCATCGTGCTTCAAGCGTTCATCGATCACCTTCTTCACATCCTCAGCGGTAATGGGATTGCCCTCACGGTCCATTGCTCCCTCAGCCACGATGACAATGTTCAGACGCTGGCCAGCCGATCGTTCCTGTCAAGGGATCATAAGCTATATCAGTATTTTATTCGTAGAGACAAAGAGGCGAGGTGCGCCTAATGTATGTACATAGATATGTACATATGTTTACGAAAACACACAATTTTTGACATCAAGCTAATGAATACAGTGCGAAAATGTTTCATAATTTGTACTACTTTAAGACTTGAATTTTATGAGAAGATGTTATGAAACGCACAGTAGATGCACATATATGTGTTTGTATGTATATAAAAAGCACAAGCATAAGCCATTGGAACCAGTGTAAAAAGTAGACGAAAGCCATAAATAAACGATGATTTAAAGATCGATATGAGGATGAGTGTTAGTGGCACTGGGAAAGTTAATAGAAACACACAATGAAACAATGAAAATAATACAGGAGACAGGAGACCCAAGAACCCAAAACGAATACAATTGAATATTGATTATTGAAGCTGTGGCTTCAACGCGATAGTTTAGAATCGAATTAAATTCCAGAACGAAGCGTTAGAAAGTGTTGAGAGATTCCAACTTAAGACTGATTTAGAGTAAACGCTAAAACAAACGAATGAAGGTAGTAGGAGGAGGGCAATCAGCCTGACCTGATGGAGTTTGATACAGATATCGTCCTGCCACGTGACTTCCGCTGGCTCTTCGGGCAAAAATATAAAGTCAGCCTCTGTGGCTATAGCCGCGGATATGGCTAGGTAACTAAAAACAAAAATATTAAACACAAACAAAAAGAAAAATGTTGACAAACGTTGTGAATCGATGAGAGGTAGTAGGAGGGCTAGATAACTTAAGATTATTTACAATGTGATACGGGGGATACAGGGAATACAGGGAATACACAGGATAGGGGGCGGGACAAACGCATACGTTAATTGTGCATAAATCAGAATCATCCCATAGATCGAATCATACTGGATGGAAGTAATCGAATTGTGTGCAGGAGTTAGCGTAAATTAAGAATAAGCTCTGATATGTGGCATGTGTTGAGCGAACTCCTTCGGTGTCTTTAGAACTCATGTACTAAATATTGAGTATTGAGTGTGCATTATTGGCTGGAGATCAAAGAAAGCGAGTGGAATATATATTTTAGTTCAACTTCTTGCCTGGGCCAATTGAATGCACAGCCTATCTGGCCAATCGACTTTCGGTGGCATTTCCGGAATGAATATGAAATCAGCTTCACTAGACAATCCGGCAACAAGTGCTAAATAACTGCAAATATACATATATAATTTAGAATACTTATTAATCATAAAAGGGAGGGCGGGTTGACGGGTTGCATCCACAAGGAGACTGATCGACTGATACAAGTATCTTGGAAGGCATTCAATGATGACAGAAATGTGCGAAATGAATAAAACATTCAACAGATCTCTGTTCTGGCTTGCCTGTTCCAACTTAAGCACAAGTTTAGCAGGCCAATCGTTGTGCGGAGGATATTCAGGGAGAAAGACATAGTCTGCCTCGGAAATAATGCCAGCCACAACTGATAAATAGCTAAAGATATTCAAGGATTGACATTAGCAGAGAAGTATCATCGCATTGTCCCAATTAATCACCGCCCCTAGGTCTGGCAGAACCGCCGAAGAGCCCTCTCTTACCCGCAATGACGACCCATAACCTCCATGATGAAGGTACGTTGATGTGAGTAGGCCGTGCTCGAGATGGCGTCAATAGCTTCGATGATGCGATGCAGAGCAGAGTCCGTACCAATGGTCATGTCCGTGCCACAGAAATCGTTATCAATAGAGCCAACCTGCAAAGCATATGGAATCGTTAGCGAGTCATTCGAATGCAGAGTTTAATTTGCTTACCAATCCCACAATGTGCAACACACTGTTCTTTTCCTGCTGGGCGGCAGTGATGGTGCCATTCTTCACCAGCTCATCCAACAGGCTGGACCACTCCTGACGGAACAGATTGGCACCGGTGAGGGAACCATCACCGCCAATCACCACCAGGTTGGTGATTCCCTTCTGCACCAGATTATTGGCGGCCTTGAGGCGACCAGCGCGTTCACGGAAATCCGAACAGCGGGCGGAGCCAATAATGGTGCCGCCGCGATGGATGATGGAGGACACCGAGGCCCAGTTGGCCTCCTGAATGTTGTCACCGCCATCTACCATGCCCTGGTAGCCTTCGCGGATGAAGTACGCCTGTGGATTAAAGGGTAAAGGATTAAAGTACAAGTTTTAATTGCCTTAAACTGTTATCGATAAGTATCTGTTGCAAGTGCCTATCAAATCGTTACTTTTCAAAGCCTATCATTGCCAAAATTATGAGATACTTCACTTCGTATACGTATAGCGTACCCAGGCAATCGGACCATCAATTTCACTTTCATTGACCCAAAATTAATAAAAATAAAAAAATGGCCATCAAAATTTATTCTAATCAATTTCAATTACGCACAATTGGAAATATATTTGCATATTTTGGGGAGAAAACTTGGCGAAAACTTCAAATTCAAACGAACCAATTAGTTGAATCGAAGATTTGAGAGCTTTGGGAAAGAGTAACCGAAAATTAGAACAACAAAAAGTGAAACAGAAATTAGACGAAGAAATCGCATGTGAAAAAACACCCAAAATAAACTCAATGTCAATGCGCACAGACACATACGCACATACATACACCACGAGTGTGTTACATACAGCACTCGGGGGCTGGCTGGCTGCTTCTGTGTAGTGTGGTGTGTCGCCGCTCTCTATTGCTGTGCTTAAGAATTTCTTCGTTGGCCTGATAAAGATTATCTAACTATTAATCGATTTGCCTAAGTTCAATGCCTGCGATAAGAATGGTTTACATTTATAACTCGAAGTATTTAACGAAAATTATAGATCTTGGTTGTTGGAGATGTGGCTGGCTGTAAGAGCTGGTAGTAAAAGTACTTGACAGAGGTCACCACTCACCTTGCATCCCAAGTAGATGGCCATACGCACACAGGCACGCACTGCGGCATTCATGCCCTGGGAGTCGCCACCGCTGGTGAAGACGGCCAGGCCCTTGTCCTTCTGCGAGCCGCGCGCCAGAAAACGTTGATTAATTTCAGAGTTCATGGCGAATTTCTTTATTCTTTATTCTTTGATCAAATTTTAATATTCGATATTAACGTCTTTCTTTGCTACCGGTAAGCCCGTACACACGCACGCACACACACACACTGGACCCGAAACAGTCACTGGGAGGGAGATTGGAAGCGACCAACTGTTATGCTATATACACCCTCGAAAGTCCTTTTTGCCAATCAGACCAGAGGCAGTAGAATACTGGACTGGCACTGGAGCAGTGTATTAAGTCAGCCCGATATATATCCAAATAGTTATTAATACTATTTGATTCGTTCCGTTCCGTGGCTCTGTATCAGCGAAGCGTTTTTCAGTTACTACGAGCGGTATTTGGCGTACAACTGAGAGGTTTCGTTTTGACGTTTCAAGGTGACCTTTGGGCCAGACGCATACACAACACTCACTGCAAACAGACACACACACTAACACGCTATTGTACAGCCAAAATGCTTTCGCTGTAAGCGCGACTGATATGCGTACTGATGCAATGCGGGCGTGGGATGGTTAAACTGCTTGGATTTACACGGCACTGACTCAGAGATAAGGTTTATCTCTGCAGACGATAGGGCGATCACCTCAATGATTTTTTCTCGAGTTGCAATGAACGGAAAAGAGCGATTAAGCGCTCTGGACTCGTTTTGTTTACGTTCAACCCACATGCACGTGTGTGTGTGACAGGCACAGCTGTTGCTGCTCAGCTGTGCTGAGCTTTCTCAGAGCTTTCTCTTCTAGAGATGGTCGACGGGTGCCAGCGGTGTGTGCAGGCGGCTATCGAGCTCTCTTATTGATTTATTTTCAAATCATAACGGAATGTAAAAGTTGAAATGAATAATTAAACTTACGTAGAGGTTACGGTTTCTGCGACCGTATTTGAAAACTTCCTTGCATTTTTCCTTGTGAAACATTCGTGCCTCTCGATTCTCAAATAAAAAATCGAACTTTGTTGTCTTTCCAAGGATTCTGTCGGTCAATTTGCCATCAACTAAATTCTGTGGATTCATAAAACCCACTATATCCCGCGGTTCAGTAGGAACATTTTGATGCCCGCCAAGTTTACTTAGCTCTAGTCCTGATGAATGAGGCATTGTCTCATGGTCCAACCCCTTCGCATTTCTCAGGATGGAAACCACTTGAAATGGGTTTTGGCAAAAATAGCGGTAATACAGTTCTACATTGTGTTCCCGCAAAGCTAACAAATACTCGTACTTAGTCTCCAAGCATTCCGTCTTTTTCAAATATGCCTTGATTTCAGACAATTCCTTGTGGATGCCATCGCCCTGGTCGTTTGTTTTTCCATCGCCTAGGTTCTGTCGTTTAATACCCACTATATCGTAGTCGGATTCAGTAGGAATATGTCGCTGCGCGACAAGCTTAGGTAAGGCTAATCCTGATGTACGAGGCATTTTTGTTTCCTTGTATTGGTCGTTGACTGGCATCGCCTCATAGTCAAAACCCCTGGCATTTCTCAAGATCGATACTACTTGAGATGGGTTTTGGCAAAAATATCGGTAATACAGTTCTATATTGTGTTCCCGCAGAGCTAACAAAAACTCGTACTTCCTCTCCGAGCATTTCGTGTTGCTCAAATATGTCATAACTTCAGACAATTCCTTGTGGATGCCATTGTCTTTACAACAGCCATGTATCCATCGATGGTAGAATGTTGCTTGGCTCAACTAAAATATAACCAATACGAATCATCTTATTATAAAAAAAGTGGGTGAATCTAAGGATTTACATACGTACACATGTATTATAATTTCTCACCTTATACCTTTGGTGAAATGCTTGGCCCATCCGATTCTGGGCAATCGGCGATAGTTGTACATAGTAAGCCGGAGACTTTGGTATCCGCTCATTGCAGCCACAAATACTGCAACAGGATATACATATATATTGTGGCATAGAAATGCGTTAGAGGAATTGATTTGCATTCGTACCTTTTTTGGAATTTAGCTAATACTCGAAATTTGTTTAAATGCATGCCAATTCAGCTAACGATTATAATTTTCCACAAGCATACATCTATGTGCATAGATAATGCTTAGAATATGGCGCATTTTATGCACTTTTCTTTTTTATTTGTTTTATTATGTTGTTGAATCTACGAATTTGCTTGAAACTTTATGTCAAAGAGCACTTGGATCGAAACTAAATTGTACATGCATACATCCAAAAGGGCTAAAAAAGAATCATTGTAGTTGGTTTTTTTTACGATTTATTTAATTTTTTTGTTTTTTTTTTTTGTTGGTAATTAAGAAACTGTAATTTCAATAAACTTAAATTTTCCACTCATACATCAATCTTTGCCTCTATTATATGCATACAATTTACGTCTACACCCACAAGGGTTTTCCGTCTGGTTGTTGTCATGTACTCTCTTTTACTCTGTTTTGTCGTTTGTTTCATTTATGTATGTATTGCAGTTTCATTATATTATTATGTTCTTGTATTCGACTTATTAGCGTTGCGGCAAAAAAGTGTTTGGTTTTTTTTATCATTTATTTAAATATATATATATTTTTTATGCCTCACATTCATAATATAGCGATAAATTCAATTGCGAAAATATACATTTACTTATATCATACACACATTTATATGCAGTTGCACATATGTATATGGAAATATTCATATACATACACGCAAGTATATAATGCTCAGTATGTTTACCGTTCTTGTTGTTGTGGACAATAAGATATATATATTTATATATAGTTTATTGCATATATATTTTTGCTTTTCAATTTTTTTGTTTTGTTAATACACATGCAAAGTTTTCTTTTATGGAAATTAAAAATTTGAATAGTTTTCGTTTACAATAATTATGTATTTTGATTTGTATTTTGGGTTTTAGTTCATTTTATTCAAATATTTCCATTGTTAATGTGTAGCCTGCATTCGCCAAAAGTTAAAAAAGTAATCTGTCGAATGATTGGAAGTCGAAAATTGTTTGTAAACTGATTAAAACAGAAAATTGAGAAAGAAATCTTTGATATTAGGAACAATTGATGGCCGTTTTCTTACAAGAAAAAGTTAAAGTAGATTGGGCGAATCCCGCAGAAGCATTAAAAACAGTATAAGTCTTGTGCAACCATTGCGCACAATAAAACTCGTGCCTAAAGCCATGTTGCACAGTTCAAAAATAATAATGACTTCCTTTCTTCGCTTTCTAGTTTTCTTAGCTGGCCGAATCAAGTTCGCAAGTTTTCCCAATAGACAGTTGGTTATATGTGTGTGTATGTATTATATGAGTTCTGGTTTTCACAATTATAGTATAATACCAAGAGAAGACAACAAGGAAATTTGTAATTGTATTTTTTTTAACCTTTTGTTTATATGTAAGACATGTATAAAAAATAGCAATGAACAACTATATTTTATTCTGTACTTCTCTCAATCTCTCACTTTCCTTTAACAGATACGGTTCCCGTTTCGATAAGCCCCCCTGTGGAAAGGGGGATCATCCCAAAACCAAGTTCCTCACATGCATTATAAATGCAACCCTGTGCTGTTGCTGTGTCTATGTGTTTGTTTTTTGTTTTGTAATCTGTCTGTGTGTGTGTGGGTGTTTGGATGGGGAAAAAACTTAGCAAATTAAAGAAAATTTCAAATAAAATGTACAAAACAAAAATATAAGGGAAATTAGGTTTTTTTTTTGTTTTATTTGTTTAGAAAAAGAATTACAAATAATACATAAGTTTCTGTTTTACTTTTGTTTTTCTCATTTGGTTCGCTTGGTTGTTGATTCTAGTTTCTGCTTGTTCTGCTGCCTGACAAAAATTAAATAATTAATTTAGTTTCTTGCAAAAATATATAAAAACAGAAAATAATCGATTTAATTTTGTTTTATGTATACAATTAGGAATAGTATTTATTGGGTGTTGTTTTTTGAATGAGCTAATTCACACGAGCAGCCTTAACCGAGCACAAAAACCGAGCATGCGTTTGTCTACTGATGCTGCCTTCTATGTGTGGTATTATATGCTCAAGCAGTTGCAGTGGATCCATTTGACTCGGATTAGTGGGCCTCCTACATGCATACATGCCTATACATACAGATATGTATAGGTAAATATATATAGGCTCTATACTGCCCTACCCACGATCGGCATCAAATGAAAAACATTCTGCATGTAATTTGTATTAAATGTTGCATTTCCTCCTCTTCCTGCCTGTCTCCTGTTGCTGTCTGCCTGGTATTATCGTTTCATTTCAATTTGTTGCTTGTGTTTTTTGCTTTGCGTTTTGCATTTATATTTGTTTCTCTTTGTTGTTTCTGGTTTTTGTTTTGTTTTGTTGTATTACTGAATAATATTTGCATAGTCAAAAAGGAAACATTTTCTTAGTTGTTTGGTTAGTTGTCGCCGCCCTCCTGTGGCTCATCGCCATCACCCTGGGTGTCGCTGGTCCAGAGAGTCAGGTTATCCCTCAACAGTTGCATGATGAGTGTCGAGTCTTTGTATGAGTCCTCGTTGAGTGTGTCCAACTCGGCTATCGCATCATCGAACGCCTGGATCGGGATCAAACAGAATTCATTATTAGACAACGTTCTTTGGGGTGTTTCTTCTTCATTAGAGGAAATGTTTGGCAAGGCAAAAACAAAAGCATTTTCAAAGTTGCGTTAGAATCATCAAACATTCACAATTTCGATTCGCTTCACTTAACAACTTTACTAAACTAAACTTCAAAGCGGAATATATAAACCAAAATAATAAAGGAATTTTGTCCTTAACGTAAGAAAAGAAGAAAAATAAACGAAAAATTGTTCACCAGCAAAGGCCGCAGGTAAGTAAGACGGTAGGTCGGTGGTTAGATTACAGGCAAAGTTTTGTTTAAGCACTTCTCATGCGATTCTGGGAAAAAAGGAGGATATAAGCGGCCCATCCCACAGATGCCGAATTTTTTTTTTTTTTTTTTTTGAGACCAGTTTTAAGTCCCACATTTTGCTTGTAAACGTTTTGTAATCATTTGAAGTCTGGTCACAACCTTTTGCCATTGTCCTGAAACGCTTTGTTCGCGTACGTTCGCGTACTTGGCTTGGGATTAAGCTCTTTTAAATTGTGGTTTTAGTAATAGCTGGAAATGCTCCTCTCAGTTTTAGTCACAAAACAACGACAACTTATGTGTGTGTGTGTGTTTGGGTGTGTGTTTGATTAGTAGTGGGGAAATTAGAATTAGAATTGGAAGCTAGATTAGGGCATACTTAAGACAGAGATATGCATAAGTTGAACTGAACCTGTTTAGCTAAATGACAAGCCCTCGCTGGTGAATTGATAATTTCGTAATAGAAGACGGAAAAGTTGAGTGCGAGCCCTAATCTGATTGGATGTGTTGGCTGCATTTTGGTTTTTGCAATATCGAACGCCTCCTGATAGGCTTTTTTCGAGTCCTCAACGACGGCTTAACAATTTACACGATTTTTTTAATTACAATAATAAAAGAAACAAAAATTAAAACAAGTTAGGTAAATATTGAAACAGTTGAAAAGTTCATATAGTATATGGATAGAGATAGATGGGGAAGTAGTGGAGTGTTTTTGTTTGCTTTGCTCGCTTGCCATACATTTCCAATGAAGTTCATTGATTCATTGTCGTTCAGTTATTAACCTGTTTAGCCAGCTGGCAAGCTTTGTCTGGAGAGTTTAAGATCTCATAATAGAAGACTGAGAAGTTAAGGGCCAGACCCAAACGGATTGGATGTGTTGGCTGCATTTTACCCTTGCTAATGTCAAATGCATCCTGGTAAGCGGTTTGCGAGTCATCAACAACAGCTGCATTTTCAAGAATATTTTTGATTTGTTTATATATATAAATATATCATGTGTATATTAATTGTGAATAGGGGATATACATAAGTGGGGGGGCGGGCTCGATCGATATACTTACTATTGCGTGCATCTCCTGTGGCAACCTCGGCCAAATACCTGTAATAATCGCCCTTCATTTTCAGATAGAACACCTTGCTCTCGGGATTGCTGGCTTTTGGAATAAGATATTTGTCCAGAAGTCCCTGTAAATCAAAAAACGTACACTTAATAACTGATTTAAGATATGGAATCGATGTACAACCACACCGCCAAGTAAATGTACTTTTAATTAGCTATAAAAGCTCCCAAGATTATCATAAGCCTAGCATACAATTTTCCATTTAAAATTCCATCAGGTGCGAGTGAAATTAGGGCTTACATAACAATATCAATCAACCCCAGTGAGGAGATGGGGAAATATGTACCAAGCCCAGGGAAAACTCAAGTTCAACCCTGTCCATGGTCTATTTTTTGATCCAAGTATTTATGGTGGAAAAACGGGTATACATATGTTTACCACCTATTGTACAGGCCAAAGCCACTCTCAGAATGTATGTGGGGGGAAAAAGTGGAAAATGTTCATTTTAAAAATAGATTTATTGATTGAAACAAATTTGATATTGCACAGGGGCAAGAAAGAGGAGCAAAGAACTGGGCTTTCCACGCCAACCACCACAGCACACAACAGCCACCAACGCCCCCATCCACCACACGCGCGACCGACACACAGCTGAGCTCGTTTGGGGCGATTCTATGCGGCGGAGCGGCTGACAGGTTCGAGGCTTTGTCCTAGAGACCTAGCCATCAATAAATTTAGATGAACAGCACACCGTAAATTGTGTGTAACGGCTGAGTGATGTGTGGATAAAAATAATTAGATGGACCAATTACACCCCATAAAACAAGGACAGCGACATGACGGACTGACAGGCAGACGGGACGGAACCGGACAGGAAGGACGGACTTGCGCAGTCCTTCGAGTGTGTGTTACTTACCAAAACTTCATAGCAGATTTCCCGCAGCTCCTTCTCCACGCGCTCTCTGTACTCACGGGCAAGCTGTTGTTTTCTAGCAGATGCTTCGGTTTTCTGCTCAATGGAGGAGATGACGCGCCACGATGACCTGGTTTTGAGGGTTGGTTGATGGTGGAGAAAGAAAGTGTTAAATGTCAGCGTAAATATTTCATTGATGTATGTATAAAGACATTAATCAAGTACGGTTCGAACGACTTACCTGCGAGCACCGACCACATTTTTGTAGGCAACGGAGAGCAGATTTCTTTCCTCATTTGAGAGTTCGACGCCCGTTTCTGTGACGGACTTCATGGCCTGGGCCATGTCATCGTAGCTATATGAAAAATTACGACAAGTTCAGTAAATATTTGATTGCACATTCCATGTTGTTTCGTCATTGCTTACCGTTCTGATTGCTCGGCCAGTTTAGCCTTCTGGACCAGTTCTTCCTTATCGACTGTCGACATTTTGTTTGTTGTTTTTTGTTCAATTACTTCACAAAACTAAGGATGTATGTGGGGTGTGTCTGTCGTTCACACGGTGTATATATATAAGTGTGTATATATATAGATCCCAGAGGAAAAATCAATTAAAGCAACAGGAATACGCCACAAAGTTGTTTTTATTGGCTTTCTGCAAAAAGATATTTCAAGTAAACAACAACAAATTCATTAAATTTCATACTATAAACATACAAATATTTCGGATAAGAAAAGGAATTCGGATAGAGATTTCCCGGAGATACGGATATTAAATTAAAAACTCTTATAGCCAATACACCCAGATTTTGCTCCCAGCAACAACTACAGGGTATGCCGCATACATTTAGTTTGTTGTCATGCTTCCTCTGAGCGAAAGTGTCAAGTTTGAAACTTTTGATGACTCACAGAAGGCCGATCGCTGCTTGAATGGCTAATTTACAAGGCAAATAACAAAAATACAGGCATTGGAACATGTACGCACGTGCGTCAACCATTTAAAGCTTAGCTTAGAGTCAGTTTAACAAGACGAATAGTACGAGGATCTGATCTGATCCGATCGTCTGTCTACGGGGAGTGGATGGAAAAGTAGAAAAGACGAGTCAAACACAAGTTCGACAACAAAGATAAAAATAAATCATGAATAAAAAAGAATTCTGAGAGAGGAAGAGAGACGGAGAAAAAAATAGAGCAAAAGACGGCTCGCCTCTGTGACTATCTGTGAGTTCGTGTGTGTGTATTTGAGTGTGCCAAAGATAGATATTCATGTTCGTTCACACAAATGTATGTTTGTGCGATATGTACGTTTGATTGCAATTCGTACAGTGACGCACTCCTTTATTTGCACAGTAAGCAACCGGCTATTGATTCACTGCGAATCAGTTATTAACAAAACAAATTGTGTCAGTACTGGCTGGCAAATTCACCGTTAATCTGACTCACGTAATCCGTTCAGAAAATGTTTCGAGCAGCGCAATAGGATCAAATTTTATCGTAGGATCAATTTTCCTGTTCCGTTTGACAGGAAATCGATTAATTTCCGCTCTATGCCTAGAGAAAGCTCCAATCCAGCACGATGGAGTGAGTGGGAGTGGAAGGGAGGGAAAAATGGTGTGTGTGTGTGTGTGTGTGGGGGGGAATGCATGTGGGCGTTGCTGGTATTTTTAGACAACGGCCGCCACTCTGGACAAAACTTTTTGTTTTCCGTCGATTGAAAAAGAGACGGAGAACGACAGAGGAAGCCTCGACAATCAAGCTAGACTGCAGCAGCAATGACTGGAATCTCCCGGTCAGCACATTCGATGTTCTACCGCCCCACCACCACCACCTAGCAATCCATAAATTGGATTTACATTGAGTTCCGGATTACGCCGGCATTTATCGGCCTCCAAATCAAAAAACATTGACCCTTTGTGTCAATGCAAACAATATATCCAAGTACATAATAGACGAGTGGGTGGGTGAGTGAGAGAGAGACAGAGACAGATAGGAGGTTTTGCGCCCAACTCGTTTTTGGGTCAATGACGTATTTCTCTGGCGCCCTAATGGCCAAAATATTAAGCGAGGCGTAACGTTACGCTTCCCAGTACATGGGTTTTCTATGGAGAGACCTGTATTTGATTAAATAGCCTACAACTTGTCCCGACCACGCAAAAAACAAATATCTGATGATGATGATCATCATAATCGAGAAGAGGAAGAATCGACGCTAACATTGCTCATCCCCATGCATTCCACACTCACACACATGCATTCATTACAAAGAGTTCTGTGACACACCAGCCGGAGACGGAGGGAGCCGCATCGAGCGAAGTCTACAAAAGTGTCGGTCGGCATGGGGCAGACGATGATGACGGCACTTTAAGCACGCTCATACTATATAATATATATATATATGCACGAGTGTTCTTGCGCCGGCCCAAGAGCTGAGCCAAGAAACGGTGAATTGGACCCAGCATGCGCAGTAGCTAAAAAGAATAGAAACGTAGAGTGTAGAAATTCCTCTACATATAGACACCCAGCTACACATATCTGCATGTGTGAGGGAAAAGTTACTAACTTTAGTGGGTAATTTACGAGTGTTAGGCTCTTGACGACGGCGGTGGGGTGCTTGGGGCAATCGTGTTTCCAAGTGCGGCGCTACAGAATTATAAAAATATCCGAGAGCAATGAGGAGAGCGGACGCGTACAAAAATACTCTCGCACACACACAGCCAGATAGCCGCATAGGCGGCGAGAGAGAAAATGTATCTACCACAGTCGGACAAAAGTGTGTTGAGTTCAAAAAACACACCTAACCGCGTGTCCCCATCCAAGTTTATATATATATAAACGTATGGGTATATATATATTGCTATATATATGTGTATATAGAAGTCGGCTATGCCCGCCGCCTACAATTTAACCGACACGAATCTCACCGCATCACATACATACACCAATACCCTGGCAACTCGGACACTCTTTTTTTCGCACAAATTCACAGTTTCAACGTTTTGCGTAGGATTTTTTTTGATCGATCCCTTATGGAATGATGCGTAAAAAGGTAGTACGCTCGGTAAAACCACATTTGCGCAGTGCGGTATATGTGCACGTACGTTCTGGAAAATTTTCCATCATTTCTCGTATTGGTTTTAACCGATTTTACACGTGTTCTGGCATATTTTCCGTTTTATAATTTCAGCATATACGTGCACACATTCGCACAAATATTCCATTGTATGTAGTGCACACATACTTTTCGGCCCATCCAAATATTACTTACATTCTCGATTAACTTGAAACGACGACGAACACTACCAACGACCGAATGAAAGGTTGCACGGGTTTGCCGCTGTATCTGTGCTGCTATGATGTGATTCTGTGGAAGTGTGCGGCGGAGGCACACATACACAGGCGGCGCATGCCCGCCACAAGTGAGCGCATTTCAGGGTTGCCAACGTCAGGTTGGCAGTAATGTTGCCAGGTGTGCTCTGCTCTGCGTCAACCGATGGTTAATATTCAAATTTTAAGCAACATAGCTGTGGCTGCGTTGAATGTATATTTGGACTTGGGGTTCAATAAAATAAATATATACATCAATTAACGCGTCTGGAATGTTTAGAACTAACAGAAGCAGGCAACATAGTCCCTCACTGGCCGCGTCAATTGTGCGCAATTGCCATTTAATGGTATAATTTGAACGTGGCGTAGACAGACGTGCATTATGACGTTGAAATTACGGATGTTGAAGAGTTTTCGAGAACGATAGTTTCGCGATTCCCCACTACCTGTTGAAACTTTGAGGTGAGGCGGTTATCTGCTGGCAGATTACGTTTTTATCTTAACTTTATGGCCCTGAAGGAGGCACCTAATCGGCAGATGTATATTGTTGATAAGAAGCAGCAAATTGGCTTAATTCTAATATGGAAACCATTGAATTTCCGCTCTGCAATGAGCATATGGGCTGGCGAGGCGAGATATCACCTCCACTTATGTTTTAAAGAGTAACTGAATTAAAGTTTTTGTTGCTGGCAACGCTGTTTACTTTTTACTCGGCAATTCACAAAGAACAAGACGGAAAAAAATTACGTCATCGGCGTCCTATTCTCTCACACACATATGCGGTAATTCAACTGGCATTTGGCAATAGTTATTAATCACACGTAGCACTTGAGGACAGGACCACTCCACTGCATTCCCATAGATTCCCAATTAGGCAATCAAATCAATAAATATGTACATATGTGGTATATATAGGAAAATTAGGGCCGCCGACAATATGGCGGTCAGAAGCCGACGGACGATTCACAAGTAGCATGACTCACTGCGCCTTCGCGTTGTTACAAATATTTACAAAAGACACTTGCCCCGATGTACGAATCTATTAACTTATTCTTTACTCTGGCATTTAACTTATTTATTTAATTAAAATAACTCCCACCTTTCGATACTGGAGATACTATTGATACTAGAGGTGTCAAACCAACGAGGGCACTATCGATAGTATAGATATTTTGCTGGTAGTCTCTACTATCGATGGTTTTGAGACTATCATGATAGTTTCATTGTTCTTTCATTGATACCGATAACTGCGTTTGTGGCGTTGCCACTCTCGTTCAATTCGTAGTTGCTGCCATACCATGATATTTTGTGATATGAAATTCGTCAATTTTGATATTCATTTTAATATTACTAGATAGTTGGCCCTCTCAGCTCTAAAAAAATAATTTTATCCAATTCCTCAATGAATTTGGTTTAGGATTGGCTAGTTTTCAGAACTATTTTTTATTGGATTGTTTAGATAATAGGGTTCAAACGAAAACGGCCAAAGCATAAAACTTAAGTGTTGACTAAATGTGACGTCAGTGTTGCTGGTCAACCTAGTTACTTCTATGCGTATGGACTTTTGTATACCTTATTTCTTTTAATTAATGTTAAATTTGTTGTTTCAGGCTGCTTTGAAACATTAATATTGCATTTCTGTTAGATTGAGTTGTTTTTTACCTATGTTACCTATCCCGGCTCTGACTAGTTTCGGCATTAATTGGAGCCTGAAATTACAAACAATATCTCAAGCCATAGTATCCATTTTCCCAAGGTATGCAGATTGTTGCTCATTTCGTGCCAAAGTAGCACAACAATGCTGCTAATTCATGTTGCTGAAACTTTTCCCATACAAATCAAATGTATCATACGGGAACGCGTAGGAACGTCGCAACAAAGAGTCTTCATTCCATTACGTGTTCCCGTTAAGAACATGGTTCTCACACCACGAAAAGGAGGGGAAAGTCACCACAAAAACTCTCTCTTCACCACTGAAAAGAGAGCCCAGAAAATATCAACAACAATAAAATTAATACTTGCTGACTTTTTCGTGATGGTATATTCAAAAAATCTAGTGTTTCTTTATGCAATGTGCGTGATTAGCGTGAGTGCTGCTTGCCATCTCTAACGTGCAACCTGCCAAGAATGCATTCCGATACAAGTACCACCTATCGATACTACCGAGGCTCTCATCGATACTCTCACGCTCTGCACGTGTTTACTGCAGGCATTATTTTGGTGTTTTCAACTTTACATTTAAACCAGTCGTTACCTGCACATAAAAATGCCACGCTCCAAACGTGATAAGAAAGGTATGTCCGCAGCTATTCATTGAAACATTTTTAGCAGTTCTAAGCCCAGAAACCGTCCATTACAGTTTCGTTAACAAAGACCGACCGCAAAGGTCTGGCTTGGAAACAGCGATTCGTCGATGATATCAGATTCTGCGTAGGAAAGTACCCCAACATATTCGTGTTCCAGGTGCAAAACATGCGCAACAGCATACTGAAGGACCTGCGACAGGAATGGAAAAACAACTCGCGCATCATTTTTGGAAAAAACCGCGTAATGCAAATCGGCCTGGGGCGCACAAAGAGCGAAGAAATGGAAGCAGGTCTGCACAAGGTAAAAGTTCTTGTCCCTCCATATATATAGCATTTCTAATTTTTTGTATGTTGAATGTAGCTTGCCAAGCGCCTCAACGGCCAGGTGGGTCTACTGTTCACAGAAAAGTCCAAAGAGGAGGTCCTGGAATGGGCCGAAAACTACTGGGCGGTGGAATATGCGCGAAGTGGTTTCATCGCAACCGAGACGGTTACATTGCCAGCCGGTCCCCTCGAGGACTTTGCACACTCCATGGAGCCGCATTTGCGTTCGTTGGGCATGCCCACCAAGCTGGAAAAGGGCATCGTAACCATCTACAGTGATTATACCGTGTGCGAGGAGGGAAAGGTGCTAACACCCGAGCAGGCGCGTATACTCAAATTGGTGGGAAAGCCAATGGCCAAGTTCCAAATGACAATGAGATGCTCCTGGACAAAAAGCGATGGCTTCCAGTTGCACGTTGAGGACGGTATAAACGATGAGACCCAAGTCGACAGTGCTGTAGAAGAGGATGCAGAGGAAATGGAAGACGATGAGCAGGATGAGGACGAAGCTGAATAAATTAGTTTTAAGTGTAGAATTAATTGTTTATGTATATATGAAGTACAAAATATATGCACATACTTTTATCAGATATTTGGTGGTCTTCGAAAGTAGTTTCATTACATAAAATCATACTATATATATATATATATATTTAGGTATATTTGACATTATATTATCTTACGATCAACACAGATAATACTTTACTCGAACATTAAGCTAAAACTAAGTAAACGAAAACACTTAAGAAGCATTTGTGTATGATATTGCAGCAAAGTCAAAGCCATTTCACGTTGCACAGAAATAAAAGATAAGCAAAGGCACTCCAGGGAACCCAAACACATCCGGATCCTCAACTCGCAACCGGTGATTCGGAGCCATTATCCGTCACTATGAACAGCACCAGGGGCCGATCACCGCCGTCTCCGTCCTCCAATTTATCTACACTGACGACACCCAGCAGATCGTTTCCCGACAGGGATGGGGCATGCGACGATAAGGCATCTAGCTCCAGTGCACTTGTTGTTGCGCTGAGAAAGAGTTCCAAGGGAATTCCCTGCTCCAAGAGTTCGGGATTTGAATTCTCAGCAAGCGTAGTTTGATTTTCGATACTGTCTGGCCCCAAATCTGTCATCAAATCCATCTGCTCGTCATCCTCCCTCTCTGCTGGCAACGCAAACGGTTCCTCAATGGCATCCATATGTTATTTGCCCGATAGCAGGGCTGGCGCCGAAATAGTTGGTACAGTGCATCCGGCCTCCATATGCTCGATGACCTGCTGCTTCAGCTGCGCCACATGATCCTTGAGACTCTTCACAATGCCGCCCAAATCAACGTTCTCGCCCTTCAGAATCTTAACGCGGTCTTCCAGCTTCGAGATGCGTTCCAGCTTTCGCTTGCGGCACTTGGATGCGGCAACGCGATTCCGTTGACGCTTGCGCTCCAGCTTGATCTTCTCCTGGGTTTCCATATCGATTGGACTAACCGTTGGGGAGCCGGCTGGGTTCTGGGGCTCATCTTTGATGACAGAGAAGCCATCGCCCATGTTCCCATAGGTAAAGGTACCACCGCTAATGCCATTATTCACGGCCGTCATAGTGGTGCCAGTGACAGTTGGGTTGGCGGTTGGATTGCTGGCCGGGAAGGCCTGCGAGTTGGTGTGCAGGTTCTGCAGTGCCTCTTCGAAGCCCTTGCCAAAGGCTTCCTGTTCGGAGGTAACCGGTCCCACCTTGGTTGGAAACACTTTGCCTGGCTGCGGCGTTTGCATCAGGTTGTTGGAGAGCAATATTTTTTCCAGGTCTGGCGTGTTCAGGGTCTTGGCTTGCAGATCTGGCGAGTTAATCACCAGCGGCGCTATAATGCGTTTGTTTTTCGCTCCTTTGTTGTTCAGGTCCAAGAAGCCCGGACGTTTATTCGCGTTGGGCGTTGAGGTGAGGCCAGGTGTTTGAAAATCCAACGACATAGCCGAGTTCTCTTCGTTGCCTACTGGTTCTGTCTTTGGCACAATCGATGCGGCGCCCGATCCAGCACTGGCGCTCGATGCATTTGCATTGGATAGGGAAGCGGCGGACACGGGGGTTTTCATCTTTGCCCAAGTGATGACGTCAGTCTGCTTCCAATGAAACGAAATATAAACAAGAGGTTTAATCTGATAACTCGTTTCCCACTTGATGACTCATACAAATATTTTCCTCTTCTTCTTACTCACCCGAACAAAATAAGTGCTGTGCCGTGTGTCGAGTTTATTCCGTATTTATACGTGCACAGGTGTGCCTTTTATCCCCGGATACTTGATGTTTTATCTCCGTCTTTTGAAAAAGCACCCAATTATTTCCAGCAATTTAATTAGAATTTTTTAAAAATATTTTTGCGAAATTACGCGTTAAGTGGTGTTTTGTAGTGTGACCGCAGCTTTTGACTGACGGACTTAACCCACTTAACACCCCCTATTTAAAATGTTGAGCACCCTTTGTTAAAACGCGGAAAATAATACTGTTTGTAAAGGCGCCTTGTAGCTCCATTCTCCTCTTAATTTTCAAATCAAAAATGACCGCCGACATCTTTCACCTTTAATGTGTAAAATATGTTAAAGTTACATCAATTTCGTGGAAATACTAAAAACCCCCCTGGTCAACAATGGGATAACGTTGTTGATTCATATAGTATTCCATAATTTTGATAATCGGTTTAATATTATGAGCTAGTTGGCACTCTGAGCCCTAAACAAATAATTTTATCCAACTCCTCGATGAATTTTGTTTAGGATTGGCTAGTTTTCAGAACTATTTTTAATGGGATTGTTTAGATAATAGGGTTCAAACAAAAGCGGCCAAAGTATAAAACGTATAAAACGTAAATATGCACAAAATTTTACTACATGGCAACTACACAGGGACGTCGCACGTTGACTGTCATTCGACATTGATAGTTTGCGACATATCGAAGTTGAATTATGCCCGCCAATCTGCTCTGCGCCAATTTCATTTGTGAAATTCGAAAATGGTACGATTTCATTGTGGACATGGGTGGGGTGGTATGGATAAGGGCAAAGTTAAGACTCGAGTGTTTTGGAGGCCGAAGCCAAATTTATTTATTTTAAATTGTTGATAACTGGTATAGCATAAATATTTGCAAGTATGTTTCTTGGGTTTTCGCAAACTGTAGCATTTACATCAAATTTAAATGTATATAAGTATGTATATATCGTATATAATATATTAGGTAAATATGTAAATACATTTATAATATTTTGATTAAATATAATGAATATATATTTTAACCAATCTTTGTTGCAGTTCAGCGGCATATTTCGGACTTAGTTTTAGTAAGTTTCCATTCCCCTCTCCTTTCTCCTTTCCATTGTAGTTTTGTATATTATATAATCACATCACATCTATAGGTCTGTTAAGAACGTAAAATATATGTCTTAGTTATGTCCATTTATTGTTTTCACACTGAAACACATTTAAGTATATATATGTTTATTCGTAGATAAGTTTGAATATATAATATATGTATATGTGTATATATGTAGAGTTTTGTATCTCTGATAGAATAGTTATATGTAGTTGTGGACAACCCTTTAGCTGACAATTTGGGACCTTGCTGGGAGATACTTTTGATCGGCTCATTCTCTCCTACAATACAATCTACTCGTATTTATTATTTAATTACGTTTATTTCTGTCTGAACTAACTGAATGCAAAGCTGTGGTTAAGCATTTGATTCTCGATTGGTGGCTAGCTGCCTCTTTGTAATTCGCTCTAATAGTCTCCGGAGGAGAATATAAATAAATATACACAAAAGGCAAATAAAACTGAGATACGTAAAACTGATAATGTAAATTTACCATACATATATGCGCAATATATTTCTTTTGGTTTTTGTTTTTGTCTTTTGATTATATATGTAGGTCCTGTGGATATATATGTAGTACGTTTGATTACGACCTGTTTGTACACAAAAACACGTATATAACATTAAATATGTTTAGCAAACTTCTTCTATTTGGACATTTAACATTCACTTAGTATTTGTTGTGTTGTGTTGTTGTGTGGTTCAAAGACGCTGCTTAAATGGACTGTGGTTCTCTATTGTATTTGCGTATACATAGGTATATGTAGTACTTATTTCACTGGATTCACGCTGCTTGTGCTACTGGGCAACTGGCAACGGGCAACGGGCAATGGGGCTTTGGTTACTTTGGTTACTCTCGCATTTCCAATGAAATGCCCATCTCATATTCGGTGTCAACTGCTGCAGGTTCAAGTGATTATACATGTATTTTTGCAATTAGCATAAATAGTTTTATAGGTTGCCCTCTGCCACCGCCTATGGTAGTGGTAGACAGGAAAATACACACATCAAAATATTCTATATATTTGGTTTTGGTTTTGAATCAAACGTTTGATCTTTGCCAGTTCAGCATATTTTGTTTTCTTTTGATTAGTAGTATATGGGGCCCCCTGTTTGCTTTTGATTATTCCTTTTGAACGCACACAAAGAAGTTGGGAATGATGGGGAAACGTTTATAGCCCGATCTCACGCATGGCCCTATACAGACAGGGATTCTTCAGGCACTCGCGCGGTCCCAGCTGTCGGCCGGGCGTGCCGCGAAGTATCATCAGAATGGAGCGAGCCGCCGACTGGCAATCGTTACTGCTGCCACAGATGCTGTCGGCCTCGGCCAAATACTGATAGTCGCAGGCCACCTGCGAGGCTCCCTGTTGCAAAATTAACAGAAACAAAATACTTTCATCAGTTTCACGCCTTCACCCCCACACTGTGGGGCAGTACTTACACAGAGATAGCAGATCTGGTGGACACCGCAAAGGGGAAGAAGCTCTTGGTTGATGTCCCCTGAAATCAAATCGATTCCCCGACAGCGCTCCGCCATGGACTCAATGACGGGGCACTGGTTGGAGCCGATTATGTAGTTCTTGTTACCCAGATAGGCATCGTTCAGGGTCTCGTAGGGGGCACTACCAGCGCTGAGGGCCTCCTCCATGGTGTTGGGCTGCTCTGGATAACGCAAGTACCCGCTGCGCTTCCTCT
Organism: Drosophila tristis; assembly: GCA_018150885.1. Classification (NCBI taxonomy): domain Eukaryota; kingdom Metazoa; phylum Arthropoda; class Insecta; order Diptera; family Drosophilidae; genus Drosophila; species Drosophila tristis. The sequence continues at coordinate 2,490,097 of JAECWT010000203.1, read as the reverse complement.
TCTCCATATCCTGCGGCGGCTTGGCATCCCTGAGTGGTCGTGGGGCAGAACGTTAAGTGAGGAATAACTGGGATCTGGGATGTGGCTTACTCAGCCTGCTCCTTCTTGACGCTGAAGCGCTTCTTGGCCGTCCAGTAGTTGGACTCTAGGGTGTTCTCCTCCGACTCTGGTTCGATGGTGTTGCGCATCAGGTGGTTATCGTTGTCCACCGACTGACGCAGCTTGTCCAGGGCACGACGCATCTTCTCCAGGCTGTAGGCCGTGGCCAGGCGGGACAGTACGTGGTCCTTGATCTTGCGTATGTCCTCCCTGTTGTTGACGCCCTCGTGGGCACCCGTATACTTGATGGTCTCATCGATGATGAAGTCCTCAATCGACTGCAGCTTCCTGTCCATGCTCTCCAGCTTCTCCGTGTCGACGTCCCGCTTCTTCTTCTTCTCGTCCTCCACATCCGGCTCCTCCTCTTCGTTGTTGTTACTATTGTTGCTTGTGCTGTCATTTTCCAAGCGCTTCTTCGCTTGCCTATGCAAATGGGATACAATGGGAGTTACTTCAGTCGTAGTCCCCAGTAGACCCGAACTACCATCAAAAACTCACTCAGTGTTCTGGGCAGACGACTTCTTCTTGCGGTCTAGGTCCAGACCAAAGTACTGGGACCAGTCGATCGACTTCTTGGCCCTCAGCATCAGATGGCCCACTGTGGGGGCCCGCAGGTGCTGCTTGGAGTGGGCGCCACCACCGCCGACTGCGGCTCGCTTCTTCTTGCGTCGCCGCTCCTCGGCCAGCGTCTCGGTGTCCGGCTCAGCATCGCCCTCATCCTCATCGAACTCATCGTGATCGTCCTCGTCGGAGCTCTCCTCACCCTCATCGTCGTGCTCGTCCATGTCGTGCTCATCACTGTCCCTGCGATGGACGTGCTCGCTGCGCTTGCGATGGCGGTACTCCGGACCCATGCCGGGTACGTGGTTGCCATGGTGACCGGCGTGCCCGCCATGCTGGACCATCTCTCCGACTCCAGCGGGTGCGGGAGCGGGAGCGGGTGCGGCAGGCTTCTCCTTGGTCACGTTCACGCGCTGGAAGTTGATCTCCAATCGCATGTCACCCAAAGCCGTGGTCGTGGCTGCTGGCAACTGTGGGACATGGGCGGTGGTCGTGGTATTGGGCTCATCGGCCGAACGCTTCTTTTTCTCGTCCGGCTGCTCCTGTTGCGGCTTTAGATGGGAGTCGACGGGATTGCCAAAAAGCTGGCTCAGCTCCTGGGCCACTCGCTCGTCGGTCTTGCCCAGCGGCATCTGTTCCTGGTTGCTGCCAATGGCTCGCTTGGCCACTGGGAAGCGCTTCTTCTTGTCGGCATTGTACGGCAGCCAGGGCAGGACCGGATAGGAGCGCTTCTTCTGCATCAACAGGTAGTACGGTGGCACTCGCATCCGCTTCTTCTGCTCGAACAGCTCGGGATCCAGATCCTGTTGCTGCTGGTGCTGCTGCGGCTGCACATCTTTGCCCAGTTGCTGGCGCTGGTCGAATTGATGCCACCACTGACGCACTGCATCCTTGTAGCGCTCGTTGCGCTCCTGCTCGCCGGCCTCCTCGATCTCGCGCAGAAACTGATCCGCCAGCTCGTTATGTGTGGGCTCTCCGCTCAGTGGTTGAATCTCACGTTCACGGAACACAGACGGAGCTGGTGCATCTGCAAGAATCCAAAGAAGCGAAAACCATCGATGAGCTAACCCTGTGACCTTGAAATTAAATCTGAAACAGGTTGCCCCGACTGGCAGCGCCATAAATCTTTTACCCAAACGGACATGCATCAAGTTGTTGGCCCTGCGAAAGCCATTAAATCAAATGACAGGAAGGAAGGCAGGCAGGCAGTCAGCCAGGGAGGCAGGCAGGCAGGCAGGCAGGATCTGCTTCCAGCTGATTGCACTCGTCATCGACCCACATATCACCCGACTAATGCCACTCACAAGTTAATCGGAGCTAAGTGGTTTTAGTCGGTGGTGCCATTGTTATTCCTCCACTCAATCCTCCATATATTTTCGGCTTCCAGCTTCTCGAGTGTGCGTGCGTGTGTCTTTGCTTTGCTTTGAGCTTTTACTTACCGAGCTGCTCGTCACGTTCTCGGAAGAGGGACGGGGCGGCGGCGGCGGCGGCGGGGAAGCGTTTCCTCTTCACATCGGCAAAGAGATTATTGCGAATGTTGCCCACATCCTCGCCAGCTGCGGGGCCAAAGTCATAGCCACTGAACGGTGGGCCCAGGGCGCGATCCGGCTCAAAGTCGTCCGAGTCGCGGTCTAAGTACTTGGCGAGCTCTTTATTAACTCGCTGCCGATTACGATTCTTACTCTTGCCAAATAAGTCTGCATCTGGGGCAATCGTGAGAACACAAAAGAACGGGACCGACCACAGGAGAGCGGAGCGGAGCAGAGAGGACAAAAGGAAAAGAGAAACAGAAAGGAAAGAAAAAATAAAAGGAAACGGTAAATGTGATTGTCAAAGTGCGCTGTGCTGTAATGTGCTCAATGGGTCAGAGCGGGACGGCACCTGTGTGTCTACTGTCTACTTAGGGGCCGACGCGGACACGTGCCCGCTGCACACATCTATGCATGTATTGGAATTGGAATGCCTTCTTCATTACTGTCGGATATCAGTTACAGATGACAAGCCGAGCCACCACACCATGCAGCTGACAGGCCGCTGCGTGGGTTGCCAGCATCGCGCAAGTTTCGCGGTTTCGGTCACTTCAAGGTTTAATCAAAGTAACTTTTATTTTTCTGCAGCAGACATCTGATGGGTGCGTGACAGCTAAAGTGTGGCTGTGGTTGTGCGTGTGCGTGTGGGTGTGCGTGTGGTTGTGGGCAGTTTACGTAAGCAGGGAACTGCGCTCTAGGGGAGCTTTTCTTCTTTCTGCACGTCACTTACCGTCTTCCCAGTCATCCCGCGGGGGCGGATCATTTAACGGATATTTGGCTGCCTCGCGACGATGCAGTTCGTCAACGGCTGCCTGGAGCGAGTAGGCGGCGGTCCGCTGTGGTGTGGCCCAGATGCACTGCAGCAGCAGTAGCACCGCTAGGCTCAAAAATCGCTTAGCCATCCTTACTGTCGCTGGCTCACTCTAACAACTGAAAAAAAACAAAGCGAAAGAGATGGGTTCAAAAAAGGATACGCTGCGGTTGAATGGCTGAAACATAACCGCATTAAAACGATTTTATGCTCAACACGTTCCATGGCGCGGCGCACGGGTAAAAAACTTTTAATTACATTTTCGCTTTAGAGCAAGGTTTTTATGTATAAAGTGTGTGTGTGTGTGTGTGTGTGTGTGTGTGTGTGTGCGCTTTGGCGGTGTCATGATGCGACGCTACTTTATGGCGTGTGAAATTCCATATTACTTCACTTAATTATGCAGATCGACAGCATCAGGTAACCAAATTCCGCCCGACAAAAGGTATTTGAATAATCTTCCCATTGGGTCCCGACTATATGTATAATGAAGAGCATCCATCCTCTACCGCCCACACACGCACATAGAATGCCTTCCCCTTATAAATCAATAAAATTCCAAAGTGCGTGAATATTTTCATCATCTTTGGAGCAGTGGAGGGAGAGAATTTCTCTCTCTTCAGAGCATGTACAGTGTACACATCTTCGTCTTCGTCTGCTCCGTGGGCAGAATTCTTGGCCGCTGACAAAAGCCAGAGTTGACAATTATGCGAAAGTTGAATGGTTGGTTGGATGCCAAATGCCATTGAGTGCGAGCTACCCATCCCAGCCCAACCCAACCCAACCCATGCCATGCCATCCATTCATACCATTTCTCATTCCTATTCTTGACGATGGCGCACATAAGTATGCTATACATTCCTGGCTTCAGCAGAGAACGCGAATGAATCGCACTGAATGGTCGCCTTGGATGTATTATATGCGGATGTCCAGCTACCCACAGCGCCCCTACACATGCCTGTCTGCATGCCCCCCGTACCTGTGGCAACGTTAGCTTTTCATTTCTCCCAGTAAATGTCAAGGCAGTCGACGTGTTTTATTCCTTTCTTTAGGTTAGCAGCTCCCTTGCACCTTCTGTGTCTCGCCCACAGCTGTTGGCTTTATTATTCTTGGCTTAGCTGCTGCCATCATTATATTATTGCTGCATGGCTGGCTCTTGTCTCCTCACCATCTCGTCTGGTCGTTTATTTCGCCTCAGAGTTGAGTAGTTTAGTAGCGGATGCAAGAACGCAAATGCGAAAAACGGACTTCAGTCACATTGAATTACATAAGTTTTGTTGTTGCTCTGCTACGTGCTCTGTGGACTGTTTGGCCTGTTGCTGCAAATTGTTCAGTGGCGTTTTCCGCTGCGGGAAAAAATCTAATTTGCCCCTACAGCTGCAGCCGGAGCGTATGATTGAATATTGATTGATTGGAGCCTCAGCTTTTGTCTTACGCAGCTGGTGCCAATCTTTCATTGAATTGCACACTACAAAGATTTCCCAGAAAATTCATTTTGTGTCCCTCTCTACATACAATTAGAGTCCATTTAATGTAGTGGCAGTGGCAGGAGTGGCAGGAGCAGTGGATGGCTGACCCAGCAGGAAATTCATATTAGCGAAATAATTGAGTTTGTCGCAGTAATTTTGAAACCATGGATACCATGCGCTGGATTATGTATTTTCTCTGTTTTTCCCTGCAACAAATTGCGACAAATTGAATTGAGTATTCGCCGGCGGCGGTCCCCAGCTAAGTGAGTCGCGTCCGGGATGCATTTTGCCAGCGGAAGAGTTCGTGCCAGTGCCAGTGGCTAATTAGACTGCTGGGGAAAAAGCTTTTTGGCCTAAAATATTTAAATGGAATCGTGTTGGGGACACAACAGCTCGGACTGAACGCTGCTTGGGTCCTGGGGCCAACTTCCGCGCCGACAGGAGGACCAACTTGTTTGTCAAGCTCGTTATGCGAGTGCCCCCCATCCGACTGTGTGTTTGTGTGTGGGTGTGTGTGTGTGTGTATCTTTTGATGTATGCAATTTACAGCTATTCAGCAGACAATTTGTGAAATCAAGCAAATTGCAATATCTAATTAGAGACAAGAAATGAGAGAGTGCTGCGAATCAATTTTACGCAATATTCGTGGCGGCGTCTTTGCTCCGCCCTGGCGTTACGTTACGCCCACCCACGCAAATCGCCAAACGAAAAACAAATCAATGGGAACATTATGCACAGCGCTGGCACAGCTCTCAGCCGACTAACGATTTCGTTTTCAGCATGCGACTATCTATGATTTGCTACTCACTTGGTGTGTTTTGTGGACTGCACTTTTTCCTCGGATATTTTTATAAACTTTTCCTCAGACACTTTTCACAACATGGCGTCACGCCTACGCCAGAGCACTGAAAATACGGAAAACGGTTCCTGCCTCAGTCCTAAGTCAAGACGGAAACAAGAGTGGCATACCACTGGGACAGGCCTCGGTATTTTATACAGCGAGCAGTCAACGAGGACCGACCGACCGACCGACCGACCGACCGCCAAGCCGAACTCATCTCTCCGAAAGGCACACGAGCGAACGCAGCAAAAGTTTCGGGAGAGAGACAAACAGCTAAGCTGTTGCTCCAGGAGCTTTCGCTCGCCAGCCATAAGCACACCATGCACTCTCTCCCCCTAGAGCGAGAGGGAAAGGTTTCTGAGTGCGTACAAATTTTTGTGGGAACGAAGTGGGCCGTACGTACCGCCTCCTTCAAGTGTGTGTGTCTGTGCTCCCACTTTTCCCAGTATCACTTTGATATTCCAAATTGAAACATATCAACTCCATATACCTGTATCACAGAAAAATATTAAGTAATTTCCACGGTTTCCAAAAATGAGCGGCTGGAAGCAGTACTTGGCCGGCATTATAGCCGCTTTGGGCGCGTTCTGCTTGGGCTGCTGCATCGGGTGGTCGGGACCTGTTGAGAGAGAAGTTAGGATGGGAGCCGCATACAAATTCGCGCCCACCTCCATGGAATGGGGCTGGATATCCTCGCTGATGACATTGGGAGGTGCCGCCTCGTGCATACCCGTTGGAATTCTAATTGGGATCTTTGGACGAAAGATCACGATGCTGGGCCTGGCACCGCCCTTTATGATCGGCTGGCTGCTGATCATCTTTGCGCAGAAGCCCTTCATGCTGATGATTGGGCGCTTCATTGTGGGAGCCTGCGGCGGTGCCTTCTGTATTACGGCTCCCATGTACAACACGGAGATCGCCGAGCTGAGCAAGCGCGGCGTCATGGGCTGCTTCTTCCAGTTGCTGATCGTCCACGGCATCCTATACGCCTTCATCGTGGGTGCGTACGCCAAAGTTAAGGTGATGAACATACTCTGCGCCATCTGGCCGATCATCTTCTTTGTGCTCTTCATTTGGATGCCGGAGTCGCCGGTCTATCTGGCCCAGAAGGGCAAGAACGACAGAGCGGAGAAGTCGCTTAAGTTTCTTCGGGGCAAGGACGCCGACGTTAGTGCAGAGGCTAGCCAAATGGCAAGCGAAGGCCAAAAGGAGAAGGTCAAGCCGATGCAGGCCCTCTGCCGCCGCAACACTCTCAAGAGTCTGGCCATCTCGATGATGCTGATGCTCTTCCAGCAGGTAACCGGCATCAATGCCATCCTCTTCTACGCCACTGGCATATTCATTGATGCTGGCACTGGATTTTCGCCCTCAACCTCCACAATTATCCTGGGCGTGGTCCAAGTTATCGCCACCATTATCTCCATTGTGCTGATCGACAAAGTGGGCCGCAAGATCCTGCTGCTCGTCTCGGCGGCCCTCATGTTCATCGCTACCCTCATCATGGCCATTTACTTCCAATGGCTGGCGAGGAAGGATGTCGGCTGGCTGCCCGTGCTCGCTGTTTGTATCTTCATCATTGGATTCTCATTTGGATTTGGGCCCGTGCCCTGGCTGCTGATGGCCGAGCTGTTCGCCGAGGATGCCAAGCCCGTGGCCGGAGCCATTGCGGGCACTACCAACTGGGTTTTCGCCTTCTGTGTGACTCTGGCCTTTCCGATCATCAAGGACGAAGCTGGTCCTGCTGCCTGCTTCTGGATCTTCGCCACAGTCTCCTTTGCTGCCATCCTTTTCGTACTCTTCTTCGTGCCCGAGACGAAGGGCAAGACTCTGAACGAGATCCAAGGACTGATCGCTGGCGGCAAAAAGGATTAGCGAAGTCATCCCCAATATTTTCGTTGTGATTTGCACTTGCAGCAATTTATGTTAATAAAAAAAAAAATGCCATAAGGTATGAACATCGCTGTCGATTCTCATGGTGGGCGCTTTGAGGTAGGGTATGGGGTGGGTACTTGTTATTAATAAATAGTTTGGGAGCTATTGAAGGTTTGATTTATTATCAAAGGTTCGAGCCCAGGGTCGCCGTAGCCCTTAATTCTTATAGAATTTTATTATCTTATGTTCAAGAAAATTAGTTCATTAATTTAAAAAATATATATACTTTTTTACATTAATTTTTAGTATCTAAAACTAAGATTAAGGTGCATGTTGAGTTTAAAATGCACTTAGACTAAGACATTCATAGATGAGGATCCTTCCCCTTTCTTCCTCCCTCTGACAGATAAAACTTCGTATGGAAAATCTCACTGGCGGAAATCCAACAGAAATCCAAAAAAAAATCATTCCAGAAATTTAAACTAAAGCTGGCCGTGCTCCTGCTTTTCTCAGTATCACTTTGATATTCCAAATTGAGCCATATATAAAATCTATATATTTATATCACAGAAAAATATATAGTAATTTCCACAATTTTCCAAAATGGGCGGCTGGAAGCAGTACTTGGCGGGTGTGGCTGCCGCTTTTGGTGCCTTTTGCCTGGGCGCCAGCATCGGCTGGTCGGGACCTGTGGAGAGAGAAGTTAGGATGGGGATCGCATATAAATTCGCGCCCACCTCCATGGAATGGGGCTGGGTCTCATCGCTGCTGACACTGGGAGCTGCCGCCTCGTGCATCCCCGCTGGCATTCTAATTGGCATATTTGGACGCAAGATCACGATGCTGGGCCTGGCGCCCCCCTTCCTCATCGGCTGGCTGCTGATCATCTTTGCGCAGAAGCCCTTCATGCTGATGATTGGGCGCTTCATTGTGGGAGCCTGCGGCGGAGCCTTCTGTATTACGGCTCCCATGTACAACACGGAGATCGCCGAGCTGAGCAAGCGCGGCGTCATGGGCTGCTTCTTCCAGTTGCTGATCGTCCACGGCGTACTCTACGGCTTCATCGTGGGTGCCTACGCCAAAGTTAAGGTGATGAACATACTCTGCGGCATCCTGCCGATCATCTTCTTTCTGTTCTTCATTTGGATGCCGGAATCGCCGGTCTTTCTGGCCCAGAAGGGCAAGAACGACAGAGCGGAGAAGTCGCTGAAGTTTCTTCGGGGCAAGGACGCCGACGTTAGTGCAGAGGCTAGCCAAATGGCAAGCGAAGGCCAAAAGGAGAAGGTCAAGCCGATGCAGGCCCTCTGCCGCAAGACCACTCTCAAGAGCCTGGCCATCTCGATGATGCTGATGGTGTTCCAGCAGGTAACCGGCATCAATGCCATCATCTTTTACTCCACTGGGATCTTCACAGCGGCCGGCACTGGACTCTCGCCCTCAACCTCCACAATTATCATCGGGCTGGTTATGGTTATCGCCACCATTATCTCCATTGTGCTGATCGACAAAGTGGGCCGCAAGATCCTGCTGCTGGTCTCGGCGGCCCTTATGTTCATCACTACCCTCATCATGGCCATTTACTTCCAATGGCTGACTCTAAAGGATGTCGGCTGGCTGCCCGTGCTGGCTGTTTGCATCTTCATCAGTGGATTCTCATTTGGATTTGGGCCCGTGCCCTGGCTGCTGATGGCCGAGCTGTTCGCCGAGGATGCCAAGCCCGTGGCCGGAGCCATTGCGGGCACTACCAACTGGATGTGCGCCTTTATTGTGACCCTTGCCTTTCCGCTGATCAAGGACGAAGCTGGTCCTGCTGCCTGCTTCTGGATCTTCGCCACAGTCTCCTTTGCTGCCATCCTTTTCGTGCTGTTCCTGGTGCCCGAGACGAAGGGCAAGACTCTGAACGAGATCCAAGGACTGATCGCTGGCGGCAAGGATTAGACTTCCCCACTTATTTCGTTGTGATTTGCACTTGTAGCAAATTATCTTATTAATAAAAAAAGACCACTCTTGGTCAGTGCCTGTCAATTCTCAGTATGTTAAGTGATGGGGACTTTGGGGACTTTATTTGTAAATATATTAATGCATTAGCTCTTACTTCTTATATTATTTTATTGTCGCAAGATATAGCTTATTAGTACCCACTTTTAGTCATATCTATGGCCATAAAACTCTGCACGTTAATTCAGTATGCACAATAATCACCTACATAGATGAGGCTGTCGCTGCTTTTGCGGGCTGCGCCTGCAGAATTCTGCAGAATTCTCTAGAAAATGGGATTGGATGCTCTTCCTTTTTCATGACAGATAGAGGATCAAATATTGTATGTATGCAGTGCCGCTCAGCTTGATAGGCTTGACGAACTTCCAAAGTAAAACCGCTATAACTTATCCAGCAACTTACCGATTTTGATGAAATAATTTTTATTTTATAGGTTGATTAATTGTTAATGAAATAAGAAAAGTATGCGAACCGTAACATACGCATTTCTAAGACGTTTATTATTTTTTCAGAAACATTCGAAAAATGCTCCTTCATTTAAGCTTTATCTAAATGGGTTCAAGCTTAATTTGTGTGTGTTTTTCCTTTTTGAATTCAAAGTAATTAATCGTACAAAACTTGTCGCTAAATGTGTATTTTCTTTCCAAGTGTCTCTGATTTTCGCCCACTAGGAACAAGAGGTATACACACTACTCTCGTGTGTGTACATGCACATTTTCTGCCCACTTCATCAGAATGGGTGAGCGTGTGTTGCAATATCTGCCACCTGTTGTTGTTGTTGGTTTTGGTGTTGCTGTTGCTGTTGAGTTGCCCGGGCAGCTCCCAAAATCAAGGTCGAGGTATGCTATTAATAGCTGCAGCTGCAGCACTTACCATCCATCCAATCTGCCTGCAAGCTCTCCAGCCAGACCGAACCACAAACGCTGCACACTGAACTGAACTGCACTGCAGCGAACTGAATTGTTCCGAAAACACAACCTCACTGGGGGAAATGCAACTACAACCTGATGCAATCAGTGCCAAATCGCAGCCCGTCAGCCGCAGGATGAAAAAAGCTTCCTGCCAGTTTTTTCGGGTCTTCAAGCCGATGCCTAGGGTGCACTGCGCATGTCTGTCCAATTTGATTGGAGCGTGGGTTTTCGATTATGTACACGTTTACATGTTGAACGTAAATATGTGCATGCATATGTATGGGGTGGCGAACTGTTGCTCTCCCACGCGAATTACAGCCAAGGTTCCGCTACCGCTACCGCTACCGCCATCACCTTCACCACCTGTTACATGGACGCGGACGCGGACGCGGACGCTGCGCCGCAGTCGGCAGAGAGTGCATTCGTTTCGGCAATCATTCGGGAATTATCGAATGTACCCGACCAACATATGTAGTCTGTGCCTATGTATGTGCATATGTGAGCAGCTATGTACTTATGCCTGCATGGCTATGGTACATAGATGAATCTCCGCTCCGTTCGGCACTGCAGCGCATCAGCAATCTGTTTGACGTCAAGTCGCATTGCTGTCATTTCTTGTCCAACTGTACCTTCAATTTCTGTTCCCGATATGCCCAATACGTGTATATGTCAGTGCCAGTGCCAGTGCCAGTGCCAGTGCCAGCCAGGAGGGGCTGCTGACCAAAAATAGCAGAAAAGGTGGGCGTGCAAGGGACCTGGGCCGTTGTCATGGTTATGCCCGGGACCAGAAGGCGCTGCTGCAGCCAAAAGCCACCTCCACACTCTTTGATGCGTGGGGCTTCAGTTCTGCACAAAAGCCGAGATGCAATAGGTAAAATAATCTTTGCAGGCAAGCCAATAAAGGAAGCAACCAGAATGCAAAAAGTTATCACATTGTTAAAGGGACAGGCACAGAAACAGGCACTGCATGGATCATATTTGAATTATGTGTAATTTATAAGTTAAACTCGATTTTTATTCACTTCTTTCATGGTAGCGTAGAGTTTGTACGCACAGGAATACAATATATACAAAATAAATATGAATTTTCATGTAGTTTTCCGCATTCAGCACTTTCTCCGCTCATTGCGCAGGATTCGGCTTGAGATTATGTGTAGATTATGAGTGTAACTAAGGCTAGGGAGGGGCTACAAACTAACGGATCCATTTCCATGCAGGCGATGGATCGTATTCACGAGCAGTCCAGCGCAGGGACAGGACTACTAAAGCTTAAGCTGGCCACGAGGCGGGCTGGTTGGGGCTTTCTGCCAGCCTACACTTTGATGATGCCGAAGTAGCTGCGATTGTTCGAGTCCCTCAGCAATACATTGCGATCGCTGTGAATGTCGCGCAAGTGTATCGACTCCTGTTCGCGCAACTGGATCAGGCCGCTGGTGTGGCACGTGTGCACCTTCTGGGGCATGTTCGTGGGCACCGTGTTCAGGCACTGCAGGAAGGCGTTGTGGCCGTGGAACACAATGAATCCGTTTTGATCGTGCGTGTTGTTGTAGCAGATCTGTGCATACACGTAGTACAGGCCCGGCTGATGGGCCGTCAGCACTCCGTTGCTGATGCTGAAGTACTCCTGCCAGGCGGTGTCGCTGCCAGCTGTGGCATGTCCAATGTACATGTCACCCTGGTGCGCTACGGAAAAAGCAGAGATCATCATCAGAGATCTTTAAAGGTGGCTTCAAAGGAATGTGTCTGTGTCTGTGGCTAACTTACAACTCAGTTGAATGGGGGCATTGTGGTGCGGCACCTTGCGATTTAAATGGAAGTGAGCGGCTGGGGTGCGGGAGCCGGAATCGGTTGTGGATTTGGCTGAAATAAGAGATTCACCTGCAAGTTAACAGAGACGCAAATAGAGTTTTGGTTTTCCTTTTGGAATTAGTTCGCTGCCAATTGATTTTGCGGTTACACACCTTTCCGTACCAGCACCCTCTGCCGACCGATGCGGGGCCGCAGCCTGCGGCGATGGTGTTGCTGCTGCACCGAGGAAGAGCTGGAAAAACCTCTGGTTAAATGTTGACAATCTCTAGTGGCTGGACACTCACCTCTCCTTGGAGGCCGCCTTCTCCGTTTGGTTGGCTTGGCTTGTCTGCACCTCATTCCGGACATCAGCATCGGCAATCGAGCGCGACTTCCTCCTGTGGGGACACACCCGATCAATAAAAATGGTTCAAAATCAAAGTCTTTGCCTCTTTGCGTCCTTGCTCACCTATGCTTCTTCTTTTTGGAATCGTTGTAGTTGGTAAAGTCATCGTAGACATTGTCATCGTTCGAGGCAGACGAGGCGCTGTTGTTGCCATCCGGTTCCTCCACATCGGGCGCTGGCGTGGTCTCAGTCTCCTCCGGTTCATCGTACTCGTCATAGAGGCTGCCGTCTCCTTCGTCAATCCCATGGTCGATGAAGAAGCCATCCTCCGCATCCTCAGCATCTCCATCTATGTCCTCATCGTCGTCGTCATCGTCGGGGATGCCGTCCAGCTTGTTGGGATACTCAATGAGCGCATTCTCGTACTGCAAAAGGAGTAGTTCAGCGTTTGGGGTCAGAGCACTTGGCCAAGTACGATTACGTGACTGCAGCTAGCCCGCGAGTCCTGCTCACATCTCACATTCATTTGGGGAATTCATTTATGGACGCGTCGTCGCATGCCCCAAAGCCAAATGCTGTTTCATCATCATCGTTTCTAATTGATGGCGCCTCGCGCCTTCCGCAACAGCAACGCAGAAAAAAACTCTCTAGAGAATTGCTTGCACAGATGCCCAGCCCCAGCCCCCAGTCCCAATTTCCACAGACAAAACAAAAAATATAAATAAACCTTAAAACGATCTCCGGCCATTAGGCCATTTGATGAGATCAGATCAATCGTCACTTTTGGCTGCAAGCGCATAAAACCAACGGCAAAATGTTGCCTTGAACGGATCCATATACATATTATATTATATATATTGTATATCTACATATCTGCCAGCAGATGTATCGAGAATTATTGCGGCTTTTGCCCCATGTCACTGGGGGGCTTTGCGGGCCATAAATTGTTCTGTGACCGGCTGGCGGCGCTTCATCGTCACCGAATGTATCTCATTGTTAATTGAGTGGTATTTTCTGTTCTCATTATACATATTATGATAATCCATCACAATTTGGTTGCGGCTTTTTGTTTTTGCATGCGTAAAACATTAATTAAAAGCGGAACAAAACAACAAAATCAATGGAAATTCTTTGAGCATACATATTTTAATTTTAGCAGGCATTTCTATAAATATGTGTGTGCCACACTATTTCCACATATATCCGAGGCATGGTTTTTCGAAATAGATGAAGCAAATGTCGAGTGAACCCACTCGACAAAGTTGTACCCTCTGCGGGCGGGCTTTGCTTCTATATGGAAGCTATAGCGAATTATCATATGCTCTTCACTCTCGGTGGCATTGGTCCACATAAAAAACAACAGTATTGTGTGAACACTTTGAGGCGCACAATTTTTTCGACTTGGTAATTCGTATTTACCACAGACAAATGTTACGACTTCTCTCTCAATCAGCGGCAATCGCTACTTGAATAGCTAAGTTATTATTGTTATTGTATGTACATATATTGACTCACCTCCTTTTGGAAATCGTCAAGCTCGTCCAGATACTGTATGCCCAAACGCTGCTGGAGACTGCTGACGACCCGCTTGAGACTCTGCAGCTCCTTGTCCAAATGCGTGACACGCGACGACTGCCAGATCTGAAAGGAACATTATATTTACATTATTGGGGACGGTACTGATCTAATCCAGAAAACTATTAAACACTTTGCTGTTATCTTTAGCACTTTCGCAATTAATTTAATACGCTTCAATTATGGGCGATAGACGGTGCTAAGGCCCAACACATCATATGACACCCAACAGCCGAACTTTTGACACCCACAAAAACAAACGAAAAAAAAACTCTGATAGATGGGGCCAGAGGATGATCACTGATGGACAGGCAGTCAGACAGACAGAGAGAGAGAGGAGACAGGCGGAGAAAGAGAGAGAGAGAGAGATTTCATAAAGAAACGTCGACGGTACCGACATCGCCACTCAGGCACATAATCTTTTTAATGGATCATTAACATTCGGGGCGAGCAGCAGCAGCAGCAGCCACAGAAGAATACATACGAGTACATTCACGTATGTTTGTACATATATGTACATATATACTCGAATAAATATATTTCTCATATTTCGACTGCGACACCCGAAATGAAAGAAAAGAATGGCTCAACTTGAGCCACTGTACACGTTACACAAATAAGGCAGTAAAAAAAAAAATAAAAATGAAAATAAAACTTGTGCTGAATTCTTGTATAAATTATGGACAGTACATCGGGCCCAAGAAACTTGTTTCGCTGTCGAGCTTGTGGCTGGCTCGTGGACGGGGGGCGGGGCTGCTGATTCCAGTGAACCACTTTCCGTTGGGAGCTTATCTATAGATCGATTGTTGCGCCTGCAGTTTGTCACTTTCACGGGGCCCTGATGAGGGTCAGTCGCTGGTCGCTTGTCGCTGGTCGCTGGTCAGGATGTGGGCAGGGGCAGGCACAAAATTCAATTGTAAAATCTTAACAAAGATTTATGGAGAAAACAATAGTTTGTGGCTCACGTCGAACCGAAGCCAAGGCAAGTCCAATCGTTTCTACAAGTCAATTGACAATTGTACGATTTCCGTTCACTTAAGCCAAAAGTTGAGGTTGATTGTGCCACGGAGCAGTCCGGGGAGGTACACAGAGGGGCACCACGTGCATACACGACTAAAAACTGCAGCGGGTGCAGACAGAGTTGTATAACACAGCATTGCAATTATTGTTGTTCGGTTTTGTAGAGCAGTTCCGCAACCAGCTATCAGCAAAAAAAAAAAAAGAAAGAAGAAAACATGACCCTACCATCCCCACATGGAAGATGAAGTCATGACAGAGATTTATTTTATCGAGCGAAAAACAAGCTCGAAATGAAGAACCAAGGCAGAATCATCCCCCAACTAAACCGCTACAACAAAAGCAAACAAAAAGTATCTGATACGAGTACATGTGTATCTGCATCCGCTGCTGCCTTGCGGCTTGTTCGGATTAGCTGGATCATTAGGAAGCGTTTTGGCCCAAAAGACTTACTTGTTGGTGACGACATGCCGCGGATCAGACAACGACATCGAAGCACCTAAATATAGTCGGCTGCCAAATTATGCAGAGCCATATCTGTGACGATCACGCATTATAAACTCTGCTTTTACGAGTATTTTGAATATTCATTTGGCATAAACAAAGACCTAATGGCAAACATCTTTAGCGGCAGAAGCGTGCCAGAGGTTAAATATTCATTCTAAGATTACGATTTTGGGTTCGGGGGGGAGTCCATATAAATATATATATATGTATGTCTGGTATGTCAAAGTCCAATTTGCATATGCATATATATTTATTGTGTATTAGATACTGACAAGCTACTGAAACAATATTTCTCTAGCATTGAGTGGGAATGTGGGATCCGGTTTTAAGTGGTTCGATGCGGTATCTCGGAAAATGTTGGGTTCTGCCTTCAAATTGATAATCAAGTGGTTCCAAATGGCAATAGAACGTAATGGACACAATTATGATACGCGAACTAATCAATTTGGAGTACAAATGAATTGCAAAATGCTCATATCAATGGGGAATTCTCACTGATTACGTACGGATGGCTCATACCTGTGCACATCCAGCCAATCATCGATCAAATCGAACACTTACCGTTAAGCTGAGGATGGCAACGACCAGGGCCAGACCGACGACACTCAAGACAATTGGGATGAGCTGTCGCGTCTTGCGCTGGGCTTTCGCTGCGCTCGATTGCTTGTCCGGAAAACTGCCGGCGGCACTCGTTGGTGTTATAAACGGTTTGAGTGTCTCAGCTGTCATAATGTGCACGATACGCTGCTACGCACAATTAATCAAGCGGAAGAGTAACGTAACTACAGGCAGCCAGGCCAGGCCAGGCCAGGGAAGACTCAGTACTCGGATGGAGTCTGACTTAAACGATCTGATCTCTATGTCGCGCTCTTGGATCTGAGCGACGTCTGGTCTGTCTGGTCCACTCGGCTCTAGCTGTATTAGCTAGAGCTTTGGACTCACTCGCACTCACAGCACACAGCACACTACCGGAACGAACACCCTCACAGAGCGCTCTCGAGGCGACGCGAGATAAGCTTTGACATCAAGATAAACCACTTGGGATGCGATGTGCCCTTAGAGACTTTTCCCTAGAAGATTACTATGTATGTATGTGCATATGTATGCAGATACTTGTTTATTTTCTTTGTTTGTTGTTGTTTGCTGCTGCCCTTTTCCTTCTTTGCATACAAATTGATCGGATCGGCAATTTGCACAAGAGCTTCGCAAAACAAGTTTTTCCCCGTCCAGACACTAGAGATAATGTGCTCTGTTCTGTTCTGTTCTTTCCACTTCCTCGTATGTATGTATGTGTGTTTATCAGTTCTCGTCTGATAAAAGAACAGAGACAAATTAAATTCTGATTTACGCAGATTGCACTTATTTTTAGCAGGTCACAACACGGCACAGAGTTGTGGCCCACAACAAAAGTTTTGGTAAACTAACGCGAAAAACGGTTCACTCTTGTCCCAGACGAGACCAGGCAAGACACTCACGCACGCACGCGCTCTTTCCGTTATGTTTACCGGTTGACGCGACTGTTTCCGTCGACGAGTCGAATGAATCTGAAATCTGAACGATGTGGGCAAAGGCAAGACACAGACATGATCGCTTCTGTCTGAGCATGCAAGAAAAGAGGGAGACAGCGAGTCATGGTCGGCGCTCTCTCTCTCTCTCTCCCCTTGCCAGCGCTATTTTGTTCTCTCTGCCTGGGTGGGTGAGGATGGATGGGATGCTTACTTAGGGGCGCATGCGCCATTTACTTACACGAAACTAATTATTTTGGCAAGCATCGCACCGGGGGGTTGCAATATTCCATATGGCTGGCGATCGATAGCACGGCATAAAAGCCTCTTTGACTTTTGCGCAGTTTTTTGTTCTTTTGTTCCCTCTCTTGTTTATTGTTTTCTGTGTTTACTTAAACCTCCCCCTAGGTTGTTTTTGGCGGTTTATGGGGGTTGCTAAAGTTCAGATGCACCACTCCCCTGGGAACATGTGTGGAATGTCTCTCTCTCTCTCTTTGGTGACATTTTCGGAACGCAATTAATTGGATTTTGAAGCAGGGCTCGAGCCGCAGGAACCGATAAGCTGAATGAACTTTTAGCATTTCATTAAAATCAAATTTATTATTACTTATAAGCGATCCGGCATCGGCTTATCAGCTAGCCTAAGGCGATCCACAACGGTGACCAGATTGACGAAATATTCCCCAATGCGGATTCCAATTATAGCCGGGGAAACCATAAAACTAATGCTGATCTGCCACTGCCACCGTCTCGACAATCTGTCTGTCCCACTGCCAAACTGGCCGTATCATAAATCTCTCTCTTTTTCCGCAGTGATTGTGCATACCATACAGATGCAAATGCCATCCGTCGCTTGCCAGCTAATTAGTTTTGAATCGATGGCGACGACAGGTAGCGACAGGTAGTATGGGTAGGATAATGTGCCACCGCGATATGACGGGGCCGGGCCGGGCAACACGCTTCCGGTCCGGCTCGGCTCTCTACCGCTGATCTGATGCACCAAGAGGCACCACTTAAGCCCGAGACTCGAGTCCAGACAAGAGTCGAGATCTGAGAGCCGAGAACCGAGAAGCGAGATCTCAAGGCGCACTTTTCAAAGTCAATGTCGGGTAATTGACGTTGCATATGTATGGCTCGTATATCGCACAACAGTATTTCATTCGTTTCATTTAATTGCTTCATCTCTCCCACTCCCTCCACTCAGCTAAAGCATTTTACAATTCTTGTGGCATATATGAAGTAGATTCTTTATTTGCAGACATTTATAACGAGAAATTTATGAGACTCCAGCGATGCCTGAAATGAATTTCTTTTCAGCTTTATCTCTTCCTTGTCTTGTCTGTTTCTCAGATCGATTTAATTGGAAGTCACCCGCAAACTCATTCAATCGTACACACATACATATGTACATATATCTCTATCGCTGTTTGGCGTAATGAAAATTCGTCCCGATCATTAATATATGACAAGCTTATAGTGTGTGTATGTATGTATTTATATCTGTTTCAATGGCAGAAATGCCAAGTGGCGCTCGTACGAACGTTTCAAGATAATGGCATTCATTTATCAAACGATGTACAATTGGAAACAATAGAAAAGCTTATCAAAACCAACTGATAGATTGTATTAGCCGACAAATGGGGAAAAGGAAAACATATGAACACATATCAAAGATTGTGGCTTCCATTATGTCGAAAATCAATTAATTTTGCACTTGGCACACATTTCAATAAAAAACGTTTATTTTTTAAATTCAAAAACAGAATGTAGCGCGCGCCTTTAAAACGTAGACAACTCTGGCCGATATCGATAGACCATCAAGAATCGAGTACTTTGCAAAACGATACCAAGTTTAAATAGCAGTGCGCAAATTCAAAGTATTACGGAATAATAATGTTTACCTACGGCATGGGGAAGCTAGCAGGGCCTAATATCCACTGTAGGCACCACTCGAGGTGCTGCCCATCGCAAGCAAATGGTTGCGGCAGCCTATTCAAACGTATATCCAGCTTGATTGATTGAGGGCGACTCCCATTAGCGACTTATTCCCCAAGCCGATTTGAATTAGGAATATGACAATGGCCATCAGCACCCCGACAAACTGTCAAGGAACAGAAGAGAAAAGAGATATCATTTAATTGTTTCAACTAAAGGGTTAATTGGTTCTGGCTGCTTACCCCACCCATTGCCAGCGTGTCCAAATCGATGACGCCGCACGCGAGCAAGGGTTGGCCGATGCTCGTCTGGAGCTGCACCAGGAAACGATTAATGGTGCGCTCGAGATGGCTGCCACACACCTCCAGCTGGTTGAGCTGAAGGCAAAAGAGGCATTCCTGCTCCACCAGCTGCTCGTTAACGGCCAGGATGACCCAGATGCGTGAGCCGTGCATCACCATCCACAGTATGCGGTAGAAGAGCAATAGACTCGCGGCCCATTGCGGCCGCTCAAAGAAATTGAAGACCAAGTAGAACTCCTCGCAGAAGCTGCACAGAGAGTTTCCAAAGTTGAGCAGCAGGAAGAGGCCAAACTTGTCCAGCAGCTGCCTGTGCAGACGATCGATGGCAGTGTACGTTGAGCGCAGCTCATCCAGCACCAGGGAAGTGCATCCGCCAGCATCCACCAGTGAAGCAAAGAACAGATCATAGCGCGCGTCCAGCCTCACGATACCTTGGGGTGGTGGCCTTTGGCGTACTTGAAGCTCGGCCAGACGGTGGCAAAGATGTGCCTGCAGCAGCCAGAGAAAGTGCACGGCGAGGGCGTATTGCAGCACACCAAGGCTGATCATCAGAGTGGGCAAATTGTACACACTATTGCTGATCCACGTAGTCCACCAGTTGAAGTCGTAATTCACAATGTCCACCACAACGCAGGCGCCATGGAATACGATGGTTTGCACCAGCAGGAGACGAGTCCTCTTTCCGTGCTTTCGGTAAAGTCTTCGCGCCACTCCCACATCCTGCTCGCTGATGAGCCGATGAATCTGCGTCTCCACGTCCCTGGAGTGCGGACAATTAAGTACAGCGTGGTACACCAGGAGGCTAGTGATCATAATGTTGCCTGGGAACTCCATCAGATACAGCAGCTTCTCGATGGTCGGCAATTCGGCGTCAAACACAATGCACTTCCAGATGCAGCCAGTCCACACGTAGCTCAGCAGAAGCACGCACCAAAGACAGTGAATCCATCGAGCGAGTCCCCTCCTTGCAGTGGGTGCCACGGCCAGGCAGCGGCTGATGGTCAGCAGGCGATTTCCCCAGCGATTGCTAATTGAACTGCTCATCTGCACGGCCCTTTGGTTAATGATTTAAACGAAGCTGAAGAAACATAATTTGGCTCAATTGATTAATGTCCCTGTGACAGGTCAAAGCAGTTCGAGTGGAAGAGTCCTCAATGTGATTAGCATTCGATATGTGGAAGCCAAAGAGAGTGCCACGAAAGCGTCTAAGGGCGGTGAATGGGATGCCGAAAGGGTAAAGAGAAGAAGATTCATAAATTGCAACTCACATGAAATGATGTTTGTTCCCTACCATTGCAGTCATCCAACGTTTCATCAGGAATTTGAGGTGACATCCAAACGACTCTACAAAGGCTTGCATTGGCTATTCTGGATCTCAGTTCTGGCCAACACCGCTCCCATTACTGTCCTGGCTGGTCGCCAGGGCAGAGTCTACCGCCATCTTCATCTCTGTTGGATGGCCATTTGCTACGGCTGGTACTGCCTGGCCTCGTATTGGGAGTTTGTGCTCATCACCCTTAACAGGGTGTCCCTCGATTGCTATTTGAATGCCATGGAATCGGCCATTTACGTGGTGCACAGTGCCTCAATCTTGATGCTCACATTCCAATGGAGACACAGGATACCCGCCGTAATTGCTAGCATAGGAAAGTCGGATCTGGAGCGGGGATATACGATTAAATGCTGGCAGATCAAGCGCTTTCTGCGGCTGCAGCTCTCGCTGGTCTTGATGTTGGCCTGCTTAGCCTTTGCCATCGATATTTTTAGCCAGAGATTTGTTGCCTACAAGGCTATACTCAGCATCAACAGCTATGTGATGCCCAACATCATCAGCAGCATCTCCTTTATCCAGTACTATGTCCTGCTGCAGGGCATAGCTTGGCGCCAGGCCGCAGTCACCGAGTCCCTGCAACAGGAGCTCCAACACTTGCCAAGGCCACGACGGTGGGAGGTACAAAGATTTCGCTTGCAGCATGCTGAACTGACCTACTTCACGAAGCTGGTTAATAAGGCATTCCAATATTCCATTGTCCTGCTGGTGGTTGGCTGCTTCTTCAGCTTCAACCTGATTCTGTTCCTTGTGTACAAGGGCATTGACGTTCCGGAGCTGGCAGATTGGAACAGGTGGATCTATATGGTGCTGTGGATGGCCATGCATATTGGCAAGATGCACAGCCTTCTCTACTTCAACCACAAAGTGCAGCAGGAGGTAAGTAGCCAATCTGGAATCGTAATTCCCATTTAGAATTGCTTTTCCTATCAGCAATCCAAATGCTTGGCCCTGTTGAATGGTGTGCAATCTGTGGGACCCGATCTTCTGGAGACCTTTCACCACTTTATCCTCCAATTGCAAACAAATGTACGCCAGCATGTTGTCTGCGGCGTCATTGTCCTGGATCTCAAATACCTTTCGACTGTGAGATTATATCTTGATCACTGAAAACTTTGACTTTAAATTCCAAATTACAGCTGCTGGTGGCAACTACAAACTTTTTTATATTTCTTCTTCAGTACGATGTCACTTTCGAGGCCCTGTCCAGGCAAGGCAATTTTACAAAATCGTAGAACGAGAGTCGCACACTTTTCGAAATTGCGTTGAAAGTTTATATACGGTATATCGGCATATTAAATAAGGGAAATAGGGTATACAAATGGACATAGCAGAAACCGGGTTGACCAGCAACATACGTTTTCTGCCTTGACTTGTTTTGTGCTTAAACCCTATTTTGTAAGCAATCTAATATAAATGAGTCCTTCAAATTAACCAATTTCGTAGACAAGTGACTATTCTATTGGATAAAGTTATATTTTTACTGCATAAACATACAACGTTAACCCATTGTTGATCAGGGGGGTATTTAATATTGCCACGAAATGTATGAAACTTGAATCATTTGAATCGTTCTTCAGGTGAAAGATCATGGTAATTTTTGTAACTTAAGGGAAGGGAAGGAATGGAGCTAAAAGGAACATATACAAACAGCATTATCTTCCGCGGTTTTACACAAGTTATTTCCACTGTTTAAATAAAGCGGGGTTATGGGGGTTAAGCTAGTTTTATACACGGTCACACTGGATTTCTTGTATATTTTGCACGCCAATTAATTTTGATTAAAATTCATTACCATGTGCGACGTTGCAAAAGTGCAGAAGATTGCCCATTGCCTTGGCGTGTCCCCGGCAAGGTGCAGCTGAACGAGGAGCAGGTAAACACTTTATTTAGAGCACTATAGTTGGGGCAGCCATCAATTTATTTTCTATTGTGAAGGTCGTAACGCGCACAAATGGCCAGAAGAGCGTGGCGGGATTCGCCACAATTCTGGAGAATCTGGCCAACGAATCCAAGTCGGAGACGGCCCAAAACAGCAAGGCCTCGCGGGAGGTGGAGGCCCAGGTGTATCAGTGGATAGAGTTCTCTGTGCTCTACGTGGCGCCTGGCTCCAGGGATAGGAATGTGGCCAAGCAGTTGCTCGCGGACTTGAATAAGCTGTTTGCCAGCAAATCATATCTCGTGGGCCACTTCATCACACTGGCCGACCTGGCTGTCTACTATGCTATCTATGACCTTGTGGTGGGTATTTCTTGGACTTTTCGTTGCATGCCTCCAGTTTACATTTCTGATATCTTGCAGAAATCGCTGTCGCCCGTGGACAAGGAATCCTATCTAAATCTGTCCAGGTGGTTCGACCATCTGCAGAACCGTTCAGACATCCATCAGGGCGAGCCTCTGCTCAACTTCACCACTATCTACCTGCATGGCTGGGCCACGGGAACACACATCTAGGCATCTAAGTTGCAGCAGCCAAGTCGCACTCGAGTCACAATTGAGAAACTTAAGTTATTTATTTCTATTGCATTTCACAATGTTGTTTTGTGTGTGATTATCATTTAATGCCAATGAGAGTTCAGCGTTGGAATATAAAATATCGTTATTGTAGCCCATTACAAAAAGGTTTAATGATAATCGATGATCTCAGCTATAGCTCGTATCCCTCCTTTGCAGCGTCTGCGCCGGCGGCGGCGCCGTATAGCAGCGACTGGCAATTCTCCAACATCAGTTTGCAGGCACCTCGCGTGGCGAGCTCATGGAGTTGTTCAGCTCATTGGGCTCTGTGCACTTCCACAAGCCGTATGTCTTGCCCACCGTGGTCTGCCACAGTCTCAAGGTGCCGTCTTCGGATCCACTTGCATACAGCTCGCCATCGGGGCTGAACTTGACCGCATGCACTGGTCCAAAGTGACCTTTGAATGATTCTGCGAAAGAATGGAAAGATTAGTAAGCGGATTACTGCAAAAGATGGACTGAGGCATCATCATACCTATTTCATTGCCTGTAATGTAGTCGAATTTGTACATCTTAAAGTCCTCGCCGCCGCAGACAAAGACGTGCTTGTCCGGATGCAAACTGGCCGATGCGACATTCGTCGGCACTTTCACCTCCTTGAGCTTCTTGAGAGTGTCCACCTCCCAGAAGCTGATCGACGAGCCGTGGGCAATGGTCAGTATGTGGTTGTCGCGCGAGATCTCCAGGCTGTTGGGATGGCTGTTGAACTGCAGGCGTTGCACCTCAATGCCCGTCATGCGATCCCACAGGCGGACGGTCTTGTCCTCGGCCGCCGAGACGATGCACTTGTCGTCGCGGCAGAAGAGTGCCCGCTTGATGGCCCCAGCGTGTCCACTGTACTCCTCCGGCTTCGCCTCCGGTTGCTCCAGGTTAAAGACTCGCACCAGCTTCTCGTTGCTGCCCGTCACAATGTTCTCCGAATCGGCGTCAAAGGCCACACTCTTCACGATATGCTTGTGCTGGAAACTGTGGATCTCGGCTCCGCTCACCGCATTCCACACCTTGCCGGTGAAGTCGGCCGCTCCCGAGGCAGCCAGCGTTGCATTTCGATTGAGTGTGGCATTCCACACGGCGCCCTTGTGCCCCTCAAAGGTGCCCACCCAGTCGCCGGTGTCGCCGTGACGCAGCATCGGGCTGCCATCTACAAGAAACGTCCAGAATTCTCAATTGCATTCGCGCCAAAACATGTACATAAAAATTGATAAATAAATCGTGTTAGCGGCGGAAGCCACCTTGACTCAATGACTACCATCAATGCCAACGACCTGACACGGCGACGGCAATCGAAACGGAATCGGAATCATGCAAGCCAGCAGCAGCAGCCAGCCGGCCAGCTCCCAAGTTCACATCGTTCTCGATGCACCGGACCGCCGCCGCCTGCAGTTTTCAGGCAGGGACACACGGATCGTTAGTTCAATTAAAGCAACATTTCATTTTAGAATGTAAACGGTTATCAATTAATTGTATATTTAATGATGTTGGAAATGGTTGTGTCGGGGTATATGGAATTTGGAGAGAAGTATGCACTAATGGTACATATATATGTCAGCAGGAAATGAGTCTCCCCGCAAGAATATTCCCATATCTTACAACGCAAACTGCAAGGAAAGGGATCTATCGTTTCCCGTTTTATAGTGTATACAGCATTCCACATATTCCGGAGACAAGTCTCTCGACAGCAGGCAGCATCGCGCCAGCGCACACAATGTAAATATAGAAGTTTCAAGGTGCTTCCTGTACGCACAAAACGGGCAGTTTTTGAAAAGTTGTTAAACAAGCGGGGAAGCCTGTACGTTAAATGGCGATAAAGCGAAACAAAAATTAACTTGAACTTGGAATGGAAATGATTTGCCTTTTTCCGCATAAATGCAACTTTTTATCGAAAGCACTCACGCACACAAACAAACAAACAACAACACCGTCAGGACAGGACAGACAGGCAGAGAGACATCTCAAGGCAAAGAATGCAAAATATATTGCATGCGAGATGGTGTGGGAAAAGGGTTCGCAGAAAACTGGTTTCGCTCATTAAGTGATTGAACATTTGGGTCAAGGTTTCAGCCAGGCTAGACAGAGCTCAATCAGGTCTAAGCACATGTATGTACATGTACCATACGCACATATGTTTGTTAATGTTAATTTGCTGATGCTGCATCTTTCGTCGATAGCAGGCTATAAATAACACAAGGACGGTTTATCGCATGGGAACTTTCGTATGTGCGGCCGCATCGTTTACCTTTGCAAGCGGAGATGAGAAAGTATCCGCTGTCGCAGATGCCGCTGAAGTCCAAATGCACCACTGGACGCGTGTGTCCGCTGCAGGTCAGCGGGATTTGTCGCAAGTTATTGGCAGCCATTTGTTAATTAAATTGCGTCTCGTTTCTTTGTAATACTCTTCGTTTTAATTTCTAACACTTGGAGGGGGCGTAAGTGCCAAGTGGGTTTATTGTCTAATGAGAATTGTTAAAAAAACTTGGCAATTCGCGTATATTTAGTGGCCTTTTGTACATCGGGTTGCTGCTAATTTAATATTTTTCACTGTCTTCTCATGCCTTTCGATTCAATTTACAATATGCATGTCCTTGGCGGCTGCTCAGCGCTGGCTGATGTTGCTCGTGCGGTGTCGCGTCACTAACGGAAGCTGTGCACTTTTGCTTTAGAAAAAAGTTAACAGCGTATTTACAATTTTATATCAACAATAGGGGAAATTAGAGGTGTCAAACCATCGAGCTCACTATCGATAGTATCGATGTTTTACTGCTAGCCTCTACTATCGACGGTTTTGTGACTATCATGATAGTATCGAGCTACAGTCGTTGCGTTATGTCTGAATTGGCTGCTTTAAAATACGAAGACACATTTGTAAACAAATCGACAGGTGGCATCTAATTTTTACAATGGACAAATTCCTAAAAGGTTTCAATGTTTTTTAATAATTATTTGAGCCCGATACTATTACGATAGTATCGATTGTTTTTTCAAAACATTAAAAGTTGGAATATCAACTTTTGATTTTGATTTTGATATTCGGTTTAATATTACTAGCTAGCTGGGACTCTTAGCCCTAAACAAATAATTTTATCCGATAGATACATAAATTTACTACAAGAATGGCAAGTTTTCAGAAGTCCTTTTTATTACATTGTTTACATATTAAGTTTCAAGCAAAAACGGCCAAAGCATAGAACTTAAGTGCTGACTAAATGTGACGTCAGCCAAGTTTCTTCTATGCGTATGTACTTTTGTATACCTTATTTATTTTAATTGGTGTTAAATGTTTTGTTCCAAGCTCCATTGAAACATTATTTATGATTTTATCCTAGATTGACATGTTTTTTACCTATTAATGCACATGTTTGTGTTTTATTTATACATTTATCCCGGTCCTGATACCTATTATTGGAACCCGTGAGCTGCAAAACTTTGTTAATATCTTTAGAACAGAGACTGACTAGTTTCTGCATTAATTGGAGCCTCAAATTACAAACAATATCTCAGGTACATAATATCCATTTTCCCAAGGTATGCAGATTGTTGCTCATTTCGTGCCAAAGTTGCACAACAATGCTGCTAATTCATTTCCCCATGTTGCTGAAACTTTTCCCATACAAATCAAATGCATCTTACGGGAACGCGTAGGAACGTCGCAGCAATGAATCTTCATTCCATACGCGTGCCCGTTAAGAACATGTCGCTCACACCACGAAAATGAGGGGAAAGTCACCACGAAAACGCTCTCTTCACCTCAAAAAAGAGAGAAAATTTTGAAAACCCACCACGAATTGAGAGCGAATAATATCTTTTGTACGATAAAAGGAGTTTGGCGGTCATTTTGAAAAGTAAATAAATATTTCACTTGATTTGTTTTGTCGAGTGTGACTCAGAACCTCAGAAACGTCATTTTCAAAATATGCCGATGGCACGCCATAACATAAAGGGCGAAAACTTAAAATAACATAAGGCGAAATCATATATCTCGTCAAAAAGGAAGAAGAAGAAAAAGACTCAATTTTGCGCTGATGAATAAAATATCGATAGTTGGAAACATATAGTTGGCGGAATCAGGGTCATCGATATCAGTCGTGTGTAGTCACTTGTCATCTCTATTTAAACGTCAAAATAGCAAAATTTTCATTCGAGAAATTGGGAATCGCTAGAATATGTCTGCTATTCTAAACCACGCAATTCGTCGCCAATTCGGCGCCACTGCGGCCAGGAACATGTCTGGCACTGCTGCCGTGGCCGGCGAGCACTCGGGTAAATATCATATCATTGTCCCAACGCCAAATTCTGCAATGTTTGTGGGGTTAAGGTTATGTAATTTGGCTGTTAGGCAAGACCATCGATTGGGGCTCTCCTTTAACATATCCCGACTCCTTTCAGGTGGCTACAAGGTCTGGAAGCGCCTCTCCTTCTTCGTGGCCGTCCCAGCCGTTGGCCTGTGCATGCTGAATGCCTATCTGAAGCACCAGGAGGAGCACGACAAGCCCCGCCAGGAGTTCGTCAAGTACGACTACTTGCGTCGCCGCGAGAAGCGTTTCCCCTGGGGCGAGGGCAACAAGAGCCTGTTCCACAACCCCCATGTCAACCCCCTGCCCGATGGCTATGAGCACTAAGTGGACAGCCGCTTAGTCGCATTTCCGTCGGGGGTGAAGGATGGGATGGAGTTTTCTTTGGGTTATTGCTGGCCTGGCGCATACACAACACATTCGGGATGCTGTGGGGAGAGACTTGTATTTAATGTTAATCTAAACTGAACTCAAGGCGGAAATACACACACATACACACACACCACACAAACATGCTACCAATACAGACACTGCGGTTGGATCCTTGATTGAATAAAGAACGCAACACTCCCTGCAGGACAAAGACGATTCGGATCGGGAGATAACAACAAAAATATCTCGTTTAATCAGTACGTTATGGCTAAGGCATAATTTACAATTATTGCTTGGAATTTGTCGATGAATCCCCGTTTTTGATCAGCGAACGTCCCTTTTTGGGCGGAGCTGCAGGACTACTCCGCGTCACAGCTGCCTGTTGTCTGGTTTTCTGCGAACTCTCGGCTTGGGCCAGATCTGCAGTCCGTGTCTGCCGTGTACGCTTGGGGAAGACCAGAGTTTGAGTGGCCGCCTTTGGAGCCTCCACTTTACGTTTCTTCACTGGTGGCGGCGGCGATGATTGCTGCTCATCGCGCAGCAGTTCCTGCAGCAAGAATTTCTGCTCTGCCTCGTCGAGATCAGCGGAATTTACTTCGAACTCTGCCTCGGCATCACTCTCGTTGGAAACCCTGTCCCCATCGTTCTGATACATGTCCATGTCCAGCACATGCTCATCCTCAATGTGTCTCTGCAGGCGGTCTGAGCTGAGGAAGATCAAGTCGCAAAATTCGCACGCAAATCTCTCGCCCTCCTTGTGCGTGGTCATGTGCCCCTCCACCGCAGCGATGTCGCTGATCTTTTCGTTGCACAGCGGACACTTTAGGGACATGTTCGCGTGGAGGACCGAGTGCTCGATGAGACTGTCGTAGCTCTGGTGCGACTCCTTGCAGATGCTGCAGACGAACGAGGCGCCCGAATCCTGCTTGTGCATGCGCACGTGCCGGGACAGATGGTGGGAGAGAATATACGATTTGGAGCAGTATTTGCAGGGGTAGGCTCGCTTTCCCGCATGGGCCACCAGGTGACGGGCTAGCTTGCTCGAAGTGACAAAGCTCCGTGGGCAGTGCTCGCAGGGGAAGGGCAGATTCAAGCTGTGGACAACCTGGCAGGGGAAATAGAAATGCTATAGTTTCAAGTCGCTCGCGCCTCCCAGTCTATGGCTACTCACCTCGTGCCGCTCCAAGCCCTGCTTGAAGGCGAATGCCTTGCTGCACATGGTGCACCGGAAGGGACGCGACTTTGTGTGGCGCTCGGCATGCTTCGTCATGTCCTCACGCGATAGGAACGGCTTCTCGCAGTGCACGCAAATGAATTTGGGGAGGTCCGTGTGCGAGCTCTCGTGCCGATGGAGCAGGGCTCGCCGCGTGAAGGCCTTGTCACAGACGCTACAGGCGAAGGGCTTCTCGCCCGTGTGGATGAATCTGTGCTTCTGCAGATCGTACTTGGAGAAGAAGGCCTTGCTGCAGTCGCTGCACTGGAAGCTGCGGGCACGTGTATGGTTCAGCCGATGGATTTCGAGCAGCTGCAAAAGGGGGAAGGATCGCTCGCAGTCGGGACAGGGAAAGACATTGGTGACCACGAGGGCGGCGTCCTTGGTGGCATCCTCACTGGGTGGTACCGTATTTGGGCCTATAATTTCGGTGACAATTGCCACATTGCCGTCCCGTCCACGCTTGATCTGGGTCGTGGCCAGTTCGGGCTCCACTGCCACTGCAGCGCCCTTGTTCAAAATCCGAACGGAGGGCTTGTTCAGAACCTTCGGCTTCATGGGCAATTTTGTCTGAACTGGTGGCGATGGAGCTGCAACTGGTTCTGGTTCCGGCAATATTTCTTCGTCCAGTTCGTCGGCCATATCCTCCATCATGTTCTGGACATCGTCCATGGACAGCTCCTGGTTGTTCTCCACCTTCATCTGATAGGACTTGGAGCGGGTAGGCGGTGGTGCCGCGGCCAGCTTTTTGGCCAGCAGGCTGGTCTCCAAGACCTGCACATCTTCAATGATCACCGTCTTTGAATTGGCCAGGATGTTAAGCAATTTCCTGGGCTGTCCGTCGTTGGCCTTGGCATCCTTCTTGGCGCCCGCAGTAGTCGGAATCTGAGTCTGAGTCTTTGTCGGAGGACGTGGTTTTTCCAGCGGTGCTGGCAGAGTTCCTGTCAGCGGAAACTGCCGAAGCGCCGTCTCAGCGCGCTTGCACATCTGCATAAAGCGGTAGCTGTGTTCGAACAGCAAGTGGCAGTCGAGGCAAATGTAGCTGGGCATTTTATCATCGGCGCTCACCTATAACAAAAATAAACAGAATTGAGTTCAATTTCAATAATCTGTTAAATATTAATATATGGGCTTTTTTCAAAATACCCGCCAAATCGTTCCAACTATTGATTGTACTCGATTGCTGAAATACTGCCCCGAAAATAGTGTTGCCGTATCGGGATCGATATTTTTTTATAAAGTGAACCAAATCTTTTCAATTAAATCAATTTAATTTTAAAAATAATGTAATATGCAGCAAAAAAATTTGTTTCTATTTTTTAAAACATCGATGTTTCATTGATGTTTTTTTTAAACATCGAAAAACATCGATGTTCGCGAACATCGATGTTTCTCCGCCTCTAGTCTGCTCAACATTTGAGAGCGGACTTTGGCGGCAAGTGCATACACACACACACACACAAACACAAAAAAAAAACAAACACAAACTCGACATTCGTGAGCGGCGGCGGGCACGCTTAACCTCCGTTAATTAATTGATTAAACGCGGCTAGGCCATAAAAGGATGTTTGGCTATTTCCCATTACAAATTCAATTGTTAGTGCATCAAAGAAATAAAACAAGCGACAAAACAACTGTTGATTTCGCGATAGTGGCATTTAACTAAGTAAACAATACCAAATAACCTGACTGACGGGCCCCGTTCTTTTGGGTACGGTACGCAAAGGGCGCAACAATTGAAGGCAGCAGGCAGACGAGGACGGACGCTGCGAACAAAAGGCAAGGCAAGGCAATTCAGGCAGACGGCAACAAGGAGAACGGAACACACAAACAATTGATTGCAGTATCAGACGCGAGAGTCGAGTCGCTCTCTGCGAGGAAAAGATTATCAGAAGCAAAATGACGGACGAGTGCATAACTAGGAACTTTATTTCTCTCGGCTCGAATGGAACGGGCGGCAATCGCAGCAGCATTGGCGATAGTACTGATGCCAAAGGCTGCGAGGGTAACGCCGGAATTGGTGGTGCAACTGCTGCAGCGAGGTAAGGTCCATGTGCATGTGCATTGTGTGTGCTCACTCTCTATCTCTCTGTCTGTCTGTCTTTCTCTTGCTATTACTCTCCCGTCGTTCCCTTTACATGAGTATGCATATTATTTGTGTACACGCGTCTGTGTGCTCCTTTTATACCCTTACGGAGGATATTATGATTGTGACTAGATGTATGCCACGTAGAGGAATAGGAACAATTTCCGTAAATCCCCAAGGCTTTCTGTTGCCTTTCTTTCGATTGCCGAGTCATCTGCCAAATCATTCTTTGACCAAATTGTCGGTTAAGTCCCCAAATTAAGTAAATGGCCTGAATTAATCATTTCTAATTTCGGACACTGATTTTATCTAATCTTATCGCTGATATGATGGCCTATTGAATGGTTGATTGAAATTCTGGATCTTATCCGCAGTATTCCTACCCCCCCGATCAACAAGTATGTGGCCCGAATGCCCGTGGAGCGCTATGCGAGTGAGTACAACATGAATCACAAGCACCGCGGCCAGGCCATGATATTCAATCATGAGTTCTTCGAGATACCCACGCTGAGGGCGCGCATGGGCACCAATGTGGACGCGGAGGAGCTGCGCAAGACCTTCAAGAGATTGGGTTTCGATGTGTCGGTGCACAAGGACTGCAAGTGGCAGAACATACGCGAAAGCATTGAGAAGGCCGCCGCGCTGGATCACACGGACAACGACTGCCTGGCCATTGCCATCTTGTCGCACGGCGAGCATGGCTGCATTTATGCCAACGATGTCCAGTACAAGCTGGACCAGATCTGGCACTACTTCACTGCCCAGATGTGCCCCACGCTGGCGGGCAAGCCCAAGTTGTTCTTCATCCAGGCCTGCCAGGGCGATCGCCTGGACGGGGGCGTGATGCTCGAGAAGAGCGTGACTGAAACGGATGGGGACTCGTCCATGGGCTACAAAATACCCGTCCATGCAGACTTCCTCTTCTCATACTCAACAATACCCGGTATGGGTGGCATATCTTATCTTATCTTTATTTCCTTATTGATTTACGATTCTTTTGCAGGCTACTTTTCCTGGCGCAATATCAACAACGGCTCGTGGTACATGCAGTCGCTCATCCAGGAGCTGAATAGCAATGCCAAGAAATACGACCTGCTCACGCTGCTCACTTTCGTCAGTCAGCGCGTCGCCATAGACTTTGAGTCGAACGTGCCGGCTACCCCAATGATGGATCGCCAGAAGCAGATTCCGTGCTTCACCTCCATGCTGACGCGCATACTGCGCTTCGGCGACAAGCCCAACGGCAATAAGGCTGGCTGAACTATCACATTAGCACCCGGCCCACCTAATACGTTCAACGCACAACCTGATCCACCTCCTCCCCCCCTCAAATTGGTCACTTTGGATTCCATGCCACTTCAAGTTTAGTTCTAGGTTTTAGCTTTATTGTTGACTAAATTTTCATCCCAATTATCACATTCTCATACACACACATATAGTATATAATAATCACTTGCCAATCTGGAAATCACAAATATGATATAAGACGGATATACAATGAAGATTTATTCAAATATACACACGCATATATATTTGATAAGCATAGAAATAAATCACAAATATTGTACAAGATGATATACAATGAAGATTTGTACGAATATACACTCGTATATATACATAGAAATAAAAATGAATTCTGAAGAAAATAAATTGGTTTGAAAATTTGTGTCTACGCGCCAAAGTCAGCTACCTAACTGTGTGGCAGCGCCACAAACGTGTATGTGTGTGTGCACCCGACTGTGTTGTGTTTGTATGCGTACCGTACAGTTGTCGCAACATTGAATAAATATTGAAATTTCACCCAATTTGCATGCCAAAAGGGGCACGGCTTTAGTTTGTCGTGATTAATGATCAAAGGGCTTTCGCTGGCTGGCCGCCGTGCCCTTTAGCCAAGACCCCACTAACGCACGCAGTCTGTTCAGAAACCCCAAGCATTGTCTTAGCCAAGTTCTTTCTCGGTTCGCTGTTAGTGCAACTTTGAACCAATTCACATAACTTGATCTATGCTTACCTCGGTCGATGTGAGGGCCATTATCAGCAGGGGAAGCGATGCAGTTGACTTCACGTTAGGATTTTCGGCAAAAAGAGAGGCTATTTTATCCCCAGTCAAACAGAAGCGACAGATCTTCTTATCGGCCAGCTCGGACTCACGGGCGCTGGCGATGGCTTCCATCCTGACATGTACCTTCACAGCTGCTGCGTTCACGATAAAAACACTCTGAATATTAAATAGAGACAGCCGCAACAAACAAACTAAGTTATTTGCACGGTTTAAGCAGTGACAACAATTTTCTGGCGTCTTTTCTTTTCACGAACCCCGTAGAGCTGCCACTTCAGTGGGCTGCCAGACCGGCACTGGCGCTGCCACACTGACAAAAAAAGGTTCAAAAAAAAAAAACCGGAGTTGGGGAAGATTTTGAGTTTTGTTTGTTTATTCCGGGCTATTCATCCCCATTCCGCAGACGAGCCTGCGTCTGCTCACCTATATCGTAAATGACGTTCTGTTGCAGCAGTTCGTGGGGCTCGTACTTGAGCGACTCGTCGTAGGCATACTGTATGCTGGTGTCGTACAGCATCAGTTTGCACTTGGCCAGGGCCAGGATGCAGTTGCGCAGGCGGGCAATCACCTCGCGCTCGTTTCGCGGTACTGCTTCACCCAGATTCTGGGCAAAGCCACCCTCGCCGCCCTCCTGCTCCTGACTTTTGGGCGGCGATATCCAGATGTAGCCATTGTTGCCCAAGATCACAGACGCCCCACAGGGCAGATTGTGGAAGTGCATCTTGCGACGCTTGACCAGGGCGGGAAAGACCTTGACGAGCACGCCCTGGGACAGTTTGCCGTACTTCAAGCTGCGAGTGTACAGCGAGAGGGTGCCCTCCTCGAAGATGTTCTGAAGAGAAACTCAATTCAATTTAGGACCAAAAAATCAAACAGGAAACTCACTTGAACTTCAGCGGAGATGAGATCGCCCTCGTCCAGGTAGCGTCGCATCATCTGCTCATCCTCTGCGGAGCGTCGTCTCAGCTCGCCGCCCGGCAGATTCACCGACGACAGCAACAGTATGGAGTCCAGGCGAGAATTTGTGTCCACGCGCCAGCGCTTCTGTTGCACCTCGATCACACGCGCCACCACCACGTCGCCGATCTCGCCCACATAGCGACTCTTGAGCGGACGCACGGAGATCAGTTTGTTCACCTTCTCAATCACGCCGGCCACCGAGGCCTTTATGTTCTCATCCTCCACAAACGTGCCGTGGCCACGCATAAAGCCTGCCTCCGGCATAACCACCTCTCCTGGTGTGTAGACGCGTGGCAAGACGTCCTGCCGCTCGGCCAGGGCACACCAGTCCACGCGGTCCAGCGCCAGTTCGATTGTTGCATTTGTGGCCATCGCAGATCGCGTTTAAAATTGAAAATTAAACAAAATAAACGTAAAAACACGCGCGCCACAGTAGAGCCAGTTTCGGAACCAGTTCGATACACTTCGAATCAGCTGTTTCGGTATATTTTTTTACGCGGTCACACTTCGAATCAGCTGTTGTGAGTACGGTATATTTCGATATATTGAAATGACGTCCAATTCGTTGTATGCTTTGGCCGTTTTTGTTTGAACCTTTTTATGTAAACAATACAATCAAAAGGACTTCAGAAGACTAGCCATTCTTGTAGAAAATTGATGTATCTATCGGATAAAATTATTTGTTTAGGACTGAGAGGGCTAACTAGCTAGTAATATTAAACCGAATATCAAAATCGAGGAATATTTACGGTGCATTTTGATAACGGCAATGTATATTTCGATATATATTATCGATAAGTCAATTAACTAAGTTTAATCACAACAAATGCGAATTTATTTGGAAAATGGATAAACCCGATGAGAATTTCCGCTATATACACAGCAGCGCGTTGCACGAGCGCGTGCAAATCAAAGTGTAAGCTAAGAGGGCGTTTGGGCGAGGCTGGAAAATCGAGAAATCATTTCAAGAACTTTCAGTGGGACGCTCGAGGGCAAGAAACGGCAGCCAGATTACGAGAAGCTGCTCGAGGATCCCATTCTGCGCTTCTCGGGCCTGTACTCGGAGGAGTATCCCTCCTTCCAGGTGCGCCTGCAGGTCTACAACAATGGACGGCCCTACTGTCTGCCCGTGCACAGCGCCTACAAGGCGTTCGGCAAGCGCTGGAGCTGGAACGAGTGGGTGACGCTGCCCCTGCAGTTCTCTGACTTGCCGCGCAATGCGATGCTGGTGCTGACCATCCTGGACTGCTCTGGGGCCGGCCAGACCACTGTCATTGGCGGCACAGCGATCTCGGTGTTCGGCAAGGATGGCATGTTCCGACAGGGCATGTACGATTTGCGCGTCTGGCTGGGCGTGGAGGGCGATGGCAGTTTTCCCAGCAAGACACCCGGCAAGGGCAAGGAATCCTCCAAGTCGCAAATGCAGCGCCTCGGTAAATTGGCCAAAAAACATCGCAACGGGCAGGTGCAGAAGGTGGACTGGCTGGATCGGCTCACATTCCGGGAGATCGAGGTGATCAATGAGCGAGAGAAGCGCATGTCCGACTACATGTTCCTCATGATTGAGTTTCCCGCCGTCATTGTGGACGACATGTACAATGTGAGTGGAAAATCCATCTGTTGTAGCCTTTAAAATATGAACTTTCGTTTTTTTCTTGCAGTATTCCGTGGTTTACTTTGAACCGGAGGGCGACTTGAAGTATAAATTGCCCGCCAAACCGAAGCTGGTCTCCGTTCCCGACTCGGAAATTCAAATGGTCGGTGAGAAGGTAACCCAAACGATGCCTTGCCCTTATCGTTTGCCCTTTCTTTTGCTCAGGAAAATCTGGTGGAACGGAAGCACCATCGTTTGGCCCGCTCGGAGCGTTCTGGCATCTCGGATCGGGATGCCAAGCCCACAGCTAGGTAGATTAGTTGTGCATACAGCAATCCTTGCATGTATTTACATTGTAATCCCACATCTCTCTCGTCTCAATGTCAGCATTCGCGACCAACTGCACACGATCGTGTATCGGTGTCCGCCCACTTATGTGCTGACCAGCGAGGAACAGGATCTGCTGTGGAAGTTTCGCTTCTATCTGTCGTCGCACAAGAAGGCCCTGACAAAGTTCCTCAAGTGCATCAACTGGAAGCTGGAGGACGAGGTTATGCAGGCCCTCTGGATGCTGGCCAATTGGGCACCCATGGACGTGGAGGATGCCCTCGAGCTGCTGAGTCCCACATTTACGCATCCGCAGGTGCGGAAATACGCCATCAGTCGTCTGGCCCAGGCCCCCGACGAGGATCTGCTGCTGTACCTACTCCAGCTGGTGCAGGCCCTCAAGTACGAGGATCCGCGCAACATTGTACACCTGCACAGCTGCATCTTCCCCGAGCGGGACGTGGCACGCTCCATGCTGGACGAGAACGGCTCCCTGATGGACCAGAGCACCATCTCGGATCTCAGTGGCACCAGCAGTGGCAGTGCCCTCCACTCTTCGGTTATACCCGCCAATCAGCGGGCCGCAAGTGCCCTGGCCGCCATCAAGGGCGACAAGTCAATCAGTCCTGGCTCGGGCGCTGGTCCGTCTGGCAGCTCGGTACAGGCACTGGCACTGGGACTGGGACCTGTGCCTAGTCCCAGCAAGGCCAGCACTCCGACACCGGTTACGCCAGCGCGAGGCGATGCAAACGCCTCACTTGTCTCCGACTCAAATTCCAACACGCTGATGCTGGCCGAGGGCATCAGCTTTGGCAGCGTGCCCACCAATCTCTGCACATTCCTCATTCAGCGCGCCTGCAGCAATTCCACGCTGGCCAACTACTTCTACTGGTACTTGTCCATCGAGGTGGAGGAGGTGGAATCGGTGCGGAAGCAGGACGAGCGCGCCCACGACATGTACGCCATGGTGCTAAAAATGTTCCTCAAGGTGCTGGAGAATGGTAGGTGGTCCAGCGCAACAGTTCAGGGCAGTTCACACGTCGCTAATTGTGAATCTTTTACTACTTCGAAGGCAACTTCAACCTGAGGGGCATCTTCTATAATCTGCGCAAGCAGCGTCGCTTCATCGATGAGCTGGTGAAGCTGGTCAAACAGGTGGCCAAGGAGCCCGGCAATCGCAACAAGAAGACGGAGAAATTCCAGAAGCTGCTCGCCGAGCAGGACATGTTCAAGATGAACTTTACCAACTTTGAGCCGATACCATTTCCCCTGGATCCCGAGATCTACATCACCAAGATTGTGCCCATGCGCACGTCCCTCTTCAAGAGCGCCCTAATGCCGGCCAAGTAAGAGCAGATATTTCCCCCCGATAATCCCTGGCTAATTTTTGCAATCTTGTTTTCTGCGACAGGCTTACGTTCGTCACATCGATTGCCCAGCACGAGTATGTGGCCATTTTCAAGCACGGCGATGATCTGCGCCAGGATCAGCTCATTCTGCAGATGATCACGCTAATGGACAAGCTGCTAAGACGCGAGAATCTGGACCTTAAGCTCACGCCGTACAAGGTGCTGGCCACCAGCTCCAAGCACGGCTTCCTGCAGTACGTCGAGTCCTGCACCGTGGCGGAGGTTCTGGCCCGCGAGGGCAACATCCACAACTTCTTTCGACGACATCATCCCTGTGACAACGGTCCCTACGGCATATCCGCCGAGGTCATGGACACCTACATCAAGAGCTGTGCCGGCTATTGTGTCATCACCTACTTGCTGGGTAAGCATGCAAGATCTCCCATAGAGCTCCATTCAGCTCACCCTTTTGAACTCTCTGCAAGGTGTGGGCGATCGGCACTTGGACAACCTTCTGCTGACGACCAATGGCAAGCTGTTCCACATCGATTTCGGCTACATTCTGGGCCGCGATCCCAAGCCCATGCCGCCGCCCATGAAGCTGAGCAAGGAAATGGTCGAGGCCATGGGCGGCGTCAGTTCGGACCATCATCACGAGTTCCGTAAGCAGTGCTATACGGCGTATTTGCATCTGCGAAGGCATGCCAATGTCATGCTCAATCTGTTCTCGCTAATGGTGGATGCCACGGTGCCGGATATTGCCCTAGAGCCGGACAAGGCGGTCAAGAAGGTGGAGGAGAACCTACAGCTGGGCCTCACCGACGAGGAGGCCGTCCAGCATCTCCAGAGTTTGCTGGACATATCCATAACGGCCGTAATGCCAGCACTCGTCGAGCAGATCCACAGATTCACCCAGTACTGGCGCAAGTAGAGAGGAGGCAGGCCACTATAGCAAACTATATATATATATGTATATCGATCGTTATTCCTAAGTATTCTCTAGCCAATGTAGATCGCAGTAGGTCTGTGGATCTCGATTTTAATGTATCTGAATGTATCCTTCTGTTACCCGATAGAATCGTTTGATTGAGTATTTCGCTCGGACGGGGCCAGGAGATGCGATGCGCTCTAAGAAGCCCGTGTGGCTGCTCTTCAAGGTGCTGGAGCTGGTGCTGAGCTTCTGCTGCTGCTACATTCACTGGCGGTGCTTCCAGGACGAGGGCATACCGCACATCTTCCTGCTGTGCGCCTCCTACGGCGGCTCCTCCATCATCTGCGTGCTGTCCATCGTCGGCATGTTCTATGCCGAGAAGCCGACCATGAAACTGGAGTCTGTCTTCAGCGGACTCCTTGGCACCCTGCATTTGGTCACCATCTTTGTGCACATGTACCTGGCGCTGCACGGCCAAAAGTTGCTGTCCATGAAGGCTCGAGGGGAGAGCTGGCACGGCTTCTATGTGTGCTGTCGGGACAATTCAAAGGTGGCGCTGTACGCCACTGCCGTTTACTATCTACACTGCACCTTTGCCATGGACCTGCTGCTGACACACACGGCCATGTTTGTGGAGTGCCCGGACGGGACTGTGATGAAGCGGCCGAGGCACCCGCAGCGCAGCATGCGCCCACTCAAACTCTATTTCATCAGCATCGGCGCTGAAAACTATCTGAATCGCTTCCGTTGGTTTCACCTGCTCACGGCCAACATGCTGATGAGCACTCAGCCATCCCAGAAGACGCTGGATGCGTCCTCCAATTCCAACGAGGAAGTGGAATTGGCACAGCAATGAATTCATATTAATTAATGTCGGTTTTATTTACCACAAATTATAATTTCAAATCTACAACGGCGTTTACGGTGCAGCCCTGGCGAATCAGCTGTTTTTGGGCAAAACAACCCTGTTCTTGTTACCGCGCAGTTCTTGCGGTATTTTGAAAACTATGCTGTGTGCATTATTCGTAGCATTCGCCCGTTGTTGTAATTGTGCCGGTTCTGTAATTTGCAACTGAAATTGTGGCTTCGCTCCTCCTGGGAAAACTTCAACTCCAACTAAAACTTCAATGGTGATGGCGATGGCGAGCGGTGCGGTAAGTCATCTCTGTTTTTCATTTTTGTTCAAATGCATTGCTGGAAATTTTCGTCTGCAAAGTTTTCTGATTTTCATAGTTCAATGCGTGGTTTTGTGCCCCCGGACGATAGGACCCAGCCGCCAGCTATGGCCCCAGCTATACCAATGCCATTGGCATTGGGAGCATGTGTGTGTGTGTATGCTGGGTGCTTGTGGCTTTTTGCCTGTGCCCCTGCTTAGTTAGTGGCAGGTACTCAAATCAAAAGTTTTTGCTAAAAGTTAGCCGAGGCGACTAAAGTTTCAAGCGGACGCACCGCAAAAGATTCGCATTTCCATGGCTCTCGGCCAGCTGCACTGCACTCCACTCTACTCCCACTCACATATACTACACCCTCACGCTCACTTACTCCCGCCGGCCAACTAAGTTAGACATGGAAAAACTTGGCACAGCCGCCTCATACTAATTTGTAAATCGGGCGCGTAGTAAATGCTCTTATCGGAACCAAACGACGCGCGGGGGCTCTTTCCCTTTGTCCCCTCTCTCTGGCCATAGAGTGGTCATAGCAAGGTATGTTAAATAAATAAGGTGATGCAGTCGCTGTTTACGGCACTCTCGTTTCTCGCTTTCTTTTTACGTAGATATGCAAATGCACAGATCGAAATCATGGCATAAAGTAAAAAGCATTCTCTATTTTGCTCACCTTGCATATAATCTATCTTGGAACATTGCAGCTGAGCGCGTGTGAGTGAGTGCGACTCGGTGAGTGAGTCACCCACAATAGACTGCACTCAAACTTTGCTTTTGTTATTGTCTGCTGCTGTGGCCAAGCCCCATTCTTCCATTCCTCTCCCCGCCCGCCCGCTGCCCATGTCCTGCGTGGGGCAAATGCAGCACGTGTTCATTTTCGTGCAAAATTCTGCTGGAATTCCAAGTTGGAGTGAAGTTATGTGCGCATTTCTGTTGGTGTGTGGCGGTGGCGCTGACGCTGGCATTGCGCCTGTGTTGAAGCAGTGTGAGCGTGAGTGTGCCTCTGGAAGATTCAGTTTCTATGTAGATCAGAAAATGTTTGGTTTAGTTGGCAGCTAAATTTCACTACGTGCAGTTTTGTGGTGGGTGTTATATGTACACACATACGAAGTATATGGAATGTGAGTGCTATTACAGTAATAGTTTTGCCGGCTGGCGATAAAAAAAATAACGCTGACTACTCTGGAGAAGCGATAAAGCCGCCCTCACAGATGATTGAGTGATTGAGATTAACGGTAAGTGATGAGTAAGTGATGATGCAGCAGGTAGAGCGAGATATACAAAGACGGGAAGCTTATAAGCCGCGCGGGCGGGAATAATAAAACTAGTCCTTAAACAAAACAATGGTTGTCATCTGTTTACATTTAATAATCGCTCTCTCTCTCTCAATCTCTCTCTGAGTGTTTATCGCCCACTTTCCATTGCAAGTAGTTCTTGTGAACCGTGTGCTAGCTCAAGACTGATTTCATAATCATCGCATTGGGGCAACTGTAATTTAAAACCTACCGTTGACTTCCTATATGCACTCGGCTTTAACTAGAACTTTGAAGTAATCGGGCGTTTATTGTTGTTGTTTCTCCACAGTGTTGAGAACCAAACTCCCGAAACGAAGGTTTCCCATAGTCACACTACCCCTCCCTCTCCTCCCTTGTTCACTCCTCTTTGCTTTGCTGCCCAAAAACGTCATGTACGTGCCGCTTGTGCAGCTCAATAGATCTTCGGGGTAATCAGTTTACGCTGACGTCGTTTGCTTACCACTTCCCCCACAGCTACCCCACCGCTTCCATTACTAACCATATGCATACATACATACATATGTACACATGTATGTATTCATATTCCAAATCCAAGTGCAAGTCGTGTTTCTACATGCGAAACTCTATGTAAACCGAAATGCTTCCTATACCCTTGCCGAGGGTATAATGATTTTTAGCGAATGTTTGCAAAGCTAAAAGGAATTTCAAAGCTAATAATATATGCATATGTAATATATGTATATTACTCATACTAGATCCATAATCAGATCTTAGGAAGGGCACCCTTCCCTCGGTGTTATTTGTATTTTTAAATTTATTTCTGCTACTGCTGCTGCTACTGCTGTCGCCATAGTTGTTGGTGTTGTTCGTTTTTCATGAACCGATACTAACACGAGTGCTACTATTTCAGTTGGTTACTAAACATTTAGTGCCTCCTCCCACCCCGCACAGCCACGCCGTCTTGAGAGAGCAGCGGGCTGACTAAGCGAACTGTCGCGTCATATTAACCATATTGTGGGACCTGGGACCCACCGAAACGGGGGCTTTTGCATATTGCCTGTCCATGCCCCACAATCAGCACCCTCTCCACCTCCTCCTTCGTGGAGCACCCGCATCTGTTGCCTGCATTTGCTCCATTTGTTTGTTTGTGTTAAAGCGTTAGTGTGTGTGTGTGTGGCGCTGTGTGTTTGTGATGTTGTTGTTGTTGTCCACAACGTGATAAAAACTTTAAACATTGAATTGTGAGACTTCGTCACTTGGTTGTAAATTGAAATAAGACTACCTTACTCTGCAGTCCCTCCCCACCTCTTTCCCTAGTCCTCTCTGCCTCAACCGTTGAACGAAACGAGAAGCGAAAGAAAATACAAAAACATCTATTGCAATTGTCAGCAAATTTCCTTCAAAGGCGAGAACAAAACAACAAAAGCAGAAGCAGCATCAGCGAATTTAACGATGAAACAAGTGGAATGAAGCAACGGAAAGAGAATCAGTGGGAGAAACTGAAAGACGAGGAAGAGGAATAGGCAGAAACTTAGGATAAAGCTGTGGAATAGAAATAGAGCAAGAAGGGGAAATAGAACGGGCAAAAAGCAAAGGGGGAAAGCTAAGCTACTATAGTACGATCATTTTTCACTGTCGGTAAATTTTGCCGTTCACATTGGTGTGCACAGGAACGTCCAGTCGAATTTATTTCACTATTCCCAAACATACATATGTACATACATATGTACATCTGCATTGATAGATATGTTTCCGTTTTTCCGTCGATTTTGCTCAAAAACGGTCGGTAGATAACAGAAGCTTAACTTTTTATGCTTTAAAACGCATACAAATACATAGAAATATGTACAAATACATACACACGTACATATGTATGCACATTTGTTT
Organism: Drosophila tristis; assembly: GCA_018150885.1. NCBI lineage: Eukaryota > Metazoa > Arthropoda > Insecta > Diptera > Drosophilidae > Drosophila > Drosophila tristis. The sequence goes on along the minus strand of JAECWT010000203.1, from coordinate 2,447,704 downwards.
GCGTATGTGCCGACGTTTGTTTATGCGAAGCTCTGGTCGATTCCTCGATTCCAGCATTTCCCATTCCGTCGGCGGCATTTCAGTGCAGTTTCTGACGCCTTCGGTTTGGCTGTCATCTCTCTCCCTCTGTCTGTCCTAGTGCGCGGTTTTTAGTTTTTGCTATTCATATGTACATCTTTTTTTTTTAGCTCTTTGTGTGGTTCTTTGAATCGCGTGATTTGCGGCAACGCGAATGAAAGATATTGTACTTCAATTAGTCTTTGATTTTTCGTTCGCATTTGAATGAAACCAAAATTGCCATAATCAAATCAAATCAGATACAGAAAAAACGTGATTCAACTTTAAATAGATTATTGGATTAAAATTTAAATATATACGTGTTTAAAGTCGAATTCAATCGAATGTGATCATGTTCTTTGGAAAATTGTGAATTTATGGTGAGCTATACTCAGAATATTCATATTTCAATTAGTTTTTCATGAAAATACAGTGAGATCTCCTATTGGCTGACACCTGCTACCCCTCAACGTTTGTGCGTGACTGTCCTCTCTGTTCTCTCCAAAATATCTAAAATTATGTGAGTCTTGGCTATGTTTAAAGCTTTGTGTAACTATAAATGATATGTACATATATCTTATCGAATAGGTAAAGTACAAAAAAATGGAAATCAAAGCGGTGCAATAGCATTGGCTTTTATGAGGTCGCAAATTACCGTTAGCGTAGTGGCAAGTTTATGGCTCTTGAGTCACACACAGACACTTTGTTCACGTTAAACGTAATGTTAGCGCACTTTGCTTACCTTTAACTCAATTATCTGATAAAGAAAGCCACATACTACAGCTACGGATGTTACCGTGGCTAGGGACAGGGACAGGGACGTTATCCGCAGTTTGTTGACCTCCGCTGATAAAGATTTTTTCCGTTTCTCTTTCTGCTTTAGTTTTGCAAAAAAGTTTATTCTCCAAGCGGCACGAAGATCATGTCAATATGAGGCATGGTAAACAATAAAACCAGAACGAAAGCCCCATCTGCTAGAGTCGAAGGTGTAGATACTCTTGCAGATGGATCTTTCTTGTGGTAGGATTATATTCCATAGTCCTTCGATCTAAGTCTAAGCTATAAGTATATAGAACTTGTGCAGTCAACAGATCCTGACAGTTGTACCATAAATGGTGGAATACCCTCTTCAAGAGTAGAACACACACTTTATGGCTAAGAAGCCGGTCCTATCGGACTATGTGGTCCGACTATATGGTAATTAGGACCGGGCCATAGGCACACGCAGCTCGGCTTAGAGGTCTAATAAGTAAAACCCGCACGTAGCCCAAATAAAAATGGTAACAGAATCGAATGCTGGTCTGCTTGTGGCTTGGATTGGTGACAGACTCGGAGCGGGTCTTGCTTGCTTCGGTTCCCAAGGCCAGTGGATCTATCAGGTTAATTACCCGCCATTGTTAATCCTAGCCAAGCGGTAGTACGCTTCGCTTCCCCGAACTTCACTCCCTTTAAGGCCTCTACCAGCCAAAGTTGATTTTCGGTTTTCTGTTTTTTCAGTTCTTTTTTTTTCTTAAATTTTTGTGGTAATAATGAATTCAATTATTGTCACTCGAGTGCGTTAAGTATGCGGCAAAGGTATGTGCGCGCTGTGCGCTTGCTATCTGTATCTGTGAGATACATTCGTATGTAAATACGTGCCCAGAGAGCCACAGTCCATCAGAAAATACGTACAAAAATCAAGCGTCTCTGCGTCACTTGAAATTAAAATGTTTGTGCAAAAAAAGCAACAACCAAAGTAGAAAATAATAAAAATAAAGGCTCAAAACTAGTTCTTGGGAGGCAATGGGTATAGCATGTGGAGTGTCAGGGCAGGGGAAACTGAAAAGGCGCGGGTGGACTAATGAGTTTTGAAAGGGATTACGTTAGATTACATTTAATGGGTTCAAAGGGGTCAAATTACAGATTCTATAAGGTATGGGTCTAAACTTGGCTGTAATTATCACAGGGACAGAGTCTGGTAGTAGAGTAGCGGACGTTGAGTCGATTCTTATGTTGATTCTTTGGGATATTCCCCGCTTAGCTGGGGATAGTTACATGTTAGTAGTTTGGCAAATTTATACAAATTAATCAAATTTTTATATCCACTTTATTGTTCTGCGAAAATGTGGAAAACTTTAAAAGAATAAACGAACTTATTGACATTGTAAACACATTAAAATTCCAGTCATATACATTCCTAAAGTTCCTAATTGATTAATAGATTAATCCACTGATGTCTGTCTATATTTATACAAATATTTCTAAAGATATATGTATATTATTTGATTATACCCTCGCACCTCTTTCGGCTACGTGATTATATTGCCATTCAAAAAAGCAAATAATAAGTTAGAATACAAATCAAATACATATGTATATAAGTATGTACAATGTACATATGTATACAAGTAATGGCTAACGAGACGTGGCTCTCTCCGCCCAAATTTCGCCATTACAAATTTCGCATTTTGCTGCCAATTCTGATTCCGAGTCTAATTTATTAATATCATTTAATTTCTTTATGGGGCTGGCTTTTGGTTTCTTTGGTTCGTTGTTCTTTGGGTGCTGGGTGCTGGGGCCCCGCCCCAAAAAACTTTACACAAAGCGAGAATTTTGCTTTTGTTTTTTTGAACAATTGTGTAGGCCTCCTCGCTCGCACCTTCAGACAGCGCTGAGCAGCGCTCTCTCCCCGTCTTACTCTCTATTGCTTTTCGTTCTTACTCTCTATATATATGTGTGTGTGTGTGTGTGTGTGTCTGTGAGAGAGTATTTGTTGCTGTTATAAACATGTTTTCGCATTAATAATACATTTTTATTCGCTAATTTAAATGTTGCTTACTTTAAACACGAAACCAGTTGGGGCCACAGCGATAACTCAGCAATACATACATACATACATATGTATCTATGTACATGCATATGTGCTCAAACTCATACAAAGAACCATCTGGGTGGAGCCTAAAACTTGGATAATTTACTTAGTCTCTGGGTCTGTGCGTGTGTCTGTGTCTGTGTCTGTCTGTCTGTCTCTCTGTCTGCCTGGGTTTTCTTTTCTGTTATTTATGCATTTGTTCAACTCAAACTTGGAAATTATTTGATGGCGATTTAAGAGTTCCTCCCACTGGAAAAAGATGTGCTCCCCTTACCATCATCGGCATCCTCTTCCCTAGCTCTTGTGGAAAGTTCTTGAAACAATTGGCGTGGGGTGTCAAGTGGGTGGTTGCGATTGTGGGTGATTAAACGCCCACAACGAACGCCCCCCGAACAGCAGGCACATCCAACGAATCCTTGTTGCTCGCATTAAACAAATGTTGTCCTGCCCTGAAACCCCTGAGCTGCTCCCCCAGATATTCAAAAACCTCCTCCTGTAGCTTAAATTTTGCGAAAATGCGAAGGTTCCCGTCTTCAGACAGTCTACTAAAGTTGTGTGATATTTCGAGAACTTTATAATGTGTAAAAGCTTCGTTTTGTGATTCTCCAAAGAAACCAAAAATAAGTTAAAGTCTGTGCAACTCTCTGCTACTTGGTTAAACAAATTAGAAGATCTTAACCCGAACTTCGAGGCTCTTGCTGCATAGGCATGACACAAGAGACGACGCCCCAGATACGAGTGACAATAGCTGGTGGGGATGGGGTGGGGGTGCTGGAAACACAGTCGAACCCTCGGCCAGCAAATTGGGGCAGCATTGAGTGGAGCGATTGAAATGCGACAATTTGTTGCTTCTCAAGTGCCGGGACGGACAGGCAGGGCACAGTTTGAGCAATCCGAATCACTGCCACACAGCAGGGGCACTCGCACATGAGTGTATGCTCAACATTACACCAATCAATCCCCGGCCCGGCCCGGAGCCAGCTGCCCTTTCGTCAAATTCAAATAAACAAAAGCCATTAGCAAATGTTTCCGAAAGATGCACACAGCACAGCACAGCAGCGTGGCAGCGGCGACACTTGAGCTGGTGTAATCAAATCATAAATTTATATATACGAACGGATAGATATGGGAATGTTTTTCCTTATGCCATTCTATTAATTTCCATTAGGGTCTTGTTCTCGCAGATACGAGGAGTATCATCCAACCCTGCTAGGCGACGCTTTTGAATTGGTTCAAGTATCTATAGCTCGTTGCAACAACAAACAAGCTACATGAAAGAAAAAAAAGCAACAAAAAAAAGAAAAAAAAAAGAACTGTACTTTGTCACTGGAAACGACAGTGGGCTTGTGTTGTCATGACCAAAAATAAAGGAAACCCATCTGTGGAGGTTGCAAACGGAACTCCTTTTCATCTTCATCTTCATTTTCATTTCCATTTCCATATCCATTCTCATCTCCTTCGCTCGGAGATTTATTTATCAAACTATCTTTGAGCATTTTGCATCCCTTTGGCGCATCCCTCATCTTGCCTCAACCTCAATCTTAACCTCAGTCGCTGAGTTTTTGCGACAGGGAAGTTCTTCCGGTCTGTCCGTGATTGTTTCTCTCATTGTCTATACTCTCACTCAGGATCTGAATTTGGTTTCGGTTCAAAGGGAACCACCTTCTTTTTTTCGCTAAGGATTTGATAGGGATTTGGTCGGATTATCACAGTTTATGGAAGATTGTTGGCCATCTTTCTAATGTTTATTTTTTTCAAAGGAAATATCACAAATGCAAAGCACTTCTAAATCTTTATACAGTGAGGAATTTTCTTGGTCCTATTGGTCCTAACATATTTTATCATAGAAATAACTTTCATTATTGTAGGGCATTCCACACTTCGCTGTTGTGCGACATTTATTTCTGGCTGCCCTCCCTTTCCATGCCATGGAAATAATCCAAAATTCAAAAAGTCGACAACGCGCATATTTTAGGAAATCATTTCTTGATTACGACGTTTGAAAACAATTTGTCTTTCACTCTTTTCGCCTCAGTTATTCCAGCTTTGGTTATTTTTGGGTACTTTAAATATACACACACACACCACATAGGCATGCATATATTGAGATGGGGATCTGTATGTGGGAATTGTATTGTGTACTTAACTCAAAGTCGTCCGACTCGTAGAGCGACTGAGAGGGAGACAGACAGAGTGAGCAACTTTTTTTCTTCTATCCATTATTCTTGCGCCCATTTTGATTTTTATTGTTGCTTTTCCATTGGCTTTCATCAGAAAGAGGGACAACAAAAAGAAACAGAACTCGAGTTTTGAATAGAAGTTGTTTTTGTTGCTTGATAAAAAATGAATTTAAAATTTCATCTGCCTTGTACATATACCCTAGCCAAGAGTGTGCTATGATTGTAGAGGGTCTATAGGGTAAAGGTTATAGGGTATTCAGTATTTGGATTATTGATCAGTCACGCCTGCATATATGTAGCCCAGGTCCTTGTAGTAAAAAGCTTCTTTCTGAAGAAATTCTAACCAGCTAAAAAATCTTTAATATCATAGAAATATTTATTAATGGCTCTCCCAATTTGCAGGCTATGGACTTGGAAGGGTATCAAAAGCTTTGGTGTTTTTTTTATTGTGTTTTTGCAAGATAATTGAAAGCTAAAATTTGTGTTTTAGGTTTTCGCTATCATTGGCAGTGTTGGGGGGATGGGGAGATGGACAAAGGATAGAACACTTTTCTGAATGAATTTTTCGTGAATTTGCAGGCCGCAGAGTAGCGGCAGCAGAAGGTCAGTCCAGCCAGTCACAACAAATGGCAGCAACACCTGTTGAGGACACTCACACATGGAGAAAGACCGGCAGGCCTCTCTCTCTCACACAGACACGCGCCGCCAAAAAGGACAGCAACAACATGAGGAACAACAGCCGCAGTCGCCGCAGCATTTTACTCACGTGCTGTGCTGTGTGAAATGGCCAAGAACGAGGAAGAGAGCAGCGGAGGCAACACATGCTGAGAGCACACGAGAATTCGCTTCGTTTCGTTTCGTCTCGCCCTCCTCTCTCTATTGTACCGTACGGTAAAGGTGAGGCGACAGACTGCCATAGCTGTCCTTCCGTTTTCAGCTTTCTGCACGCTCTCTCTCACTCTCTCCCTGTCTCCTGTCTGTCTGTCTGTCTGTCTCTGCGTTGTTTTTGTTTTTGTTTTGTTTTGGCTTTTTCTCTTCGTGCTCATGCATGTATATTGTACATGTGCAGGGCTTGGCCTCTGCTCGGCTGTTGCTAATGTCATAGGTCAGGTTCAGGTTATGGCCCGTGATGAGGATGTGGGACGGAGGACGGACAAAAAAACGACACAGCTAAATGCCACTAAATATGCAACAACAACCGATGGCATGTGTCTGTCCCGCGCGACTCGTGTGTTTGTGTGTGTGTGTGTGACACAACGACAAACGTGTTGCGGCGACATGTCACAACAGAATTGCCCAACTCTCGCTCCTGCACATGCTGCTGCCAGTGTATCTGGCCTGATAACAGCAGTGGAGGAGCAGCGGCAACCACAAGTTTAATGTCAACAGTTGGTGGCGGCCAGGGAACACATGTTGAGCCTCGAGACATGACAACAACCAAAAGGGGAAGACCAAAGGAGAATGTGCAGTAGTATCAACGGGATGGGATAAGCAGGTTGATGGAGAAACGAGAGGGCCAGGAATTTGATTGACACCAGCAGGATATCCTCCACTTCAAGCATGGAGGAAAGATAGTCTGCTCATGGGAATGTGAGAGGTGCTATTTCATAGTTGTTGAGCTTGCTACAAACTGTCAGTTCTAACGAGGCTAATCCACCACTCTCTCAGCAAACGGAATCTAAGGATGTGGGTGTTTGGGGTGCAGCCAAGCCACCTCTTGCTTGACAGCAAAGCAGCTGTGAATTACTTTTACGATTCCAGCTGTGGCGTTGGGACTTGATATACCAGTTTCCCCCTCGAACTTAATCGCTTCAATTGTATTATGTGAATCCCTCAACGCAGTCTCTCAGCAGTTCTCAATAGAAATAATACAAAGGACCTTCAATTAAAGTCATCGAATCCTCTAACATCTAAAATCTTTTCAACTGCAAAACTAGAATGCCAAGACAAAGCGGCATTAAATCTCTTCTACAATGTTCTTAGTTATTCAGTTTCACATAAAAATAAAAAATAAACCTGAATACACAAATCTCTAAAAGGAGGCAGATTCCTGCTATCGAATAACATTTCCGATCCCAAGATCAACTGTACTCAAATGCGTCGCTTGCTGGTAAATCCACACCAGGAATAAAATTCCAATGGCAACAAAATCGCACGCAAAAACCGAGACCGAAACTAAATTTGAACACCCCAAAACGCAGAGACGGAGAGGGAGAAAGAGAGAGAGCAAGAGACAGATCTCTGATCTCTGACTACCTGAGCAATATAATTCGTACCTTGAGGCTGAGTTTGCTTTGGATTTGTTTTATTTCACGTGGTTGTTGTTGTTGTTGCTGTTGTACATCATCATGTTCTTGGTAAAAATTTTTTGCGTCTTGTGCAAACACACAGAAAGAGAATAAAACTGAGACTGAGACTGTGACTGGTAGAGGGACGGGAGGGGGAGAGATAACAAAAGGAACACGTTATCCTTTTTTTCATGTTAATGGTTTATGGTTTCCTTGTTTTGCGTAGGAATAGGAACAGGAACAGAGGGCGCACGAGTGAGTATAATAAGAGCGCCTAATGCCCCGAGATCTCCGTTCGTACATATATTGTGCGTGTTTGTTTCCCTTCTCCGTCGTAGTCCTCATGCACGTCTTAGGCTAAATAGAAAAACATAAACAAAACGAATGAAAAACGGGATGTAACTGCGTGTCCTGAAAGCCAAACTAAATGCGTCTTTGTTTCCTACTTGGGCTGTGCTGGTGCCCTTCCATCTGCCTTATATGTGTAGTTTTAGGAACTAGTTTTCCTGCTACCATCGACTCGTGATTTGCTTTTGGCAAAACTGCGCAGCTGCCTTTGGCCCTTAGTCTTTTGTTTGAAGATTATACAGAGATAAGTCTATAGATCCTGATAGCACTAGGAGTGTGTGTGTGTGTGTGTTCAGTATTCCGTTTGAAGATCAAATTTCCATTTGGACAGGTGTCCCAAATATAACCAAAGACCTACAGGGCGTCTCTGTTGTCCTCTAAGTTATAATGCAATCAAAGTTTGAAACTGTAGTGCAACCATCCATCCCTCATATGACAGGGCTATGTCTGTTTGGCATTCCTCCTCCCAGGGGAGGGCAGCCTATTATTAAACCAAATTAAAATCTCTGACAATCACAATCACACAATTTTGAGTCAGTGGAAAGTGGGTGGATTTTGAAGGACAAGCCGGCACAAAGTTATGAAAAGTATCTGCGTATCTGCATCTAGATGTCTAGGTAAAAACTGTACCACATTTGTAATTCAAATACAAGCGAGCGGGCGCTGAAAGCGTATTTCAATTTTCCTTTTGTCGAGTGTTTTTGTGCGCTGATGAAGAGATTTCCAAATCACATGGCCAGACCTCGGCTCTAAAGTTAGGCAAATGTATTTACATATTTAGCAATAAGGAACAACAGAGCAGAGACACACTCCACTCCGGTTGTTGGCTGTTGTTGCAGGGTTGCACGCACACAAACACACACACAAAGAGATACTCGAATCAGATACAAAGTCAGCGGCAGAGAGCCGAGCCGTGTTTAGATATTTACCCCAAGATACGAAATAGAATGGGTTGCCAACGAGGAGGGGGTAAGGAACTTCTGTGAGGGATAGCCAAGGCAATAATCATCATAATATCTACGTATTTATATACAGTGGTGCTCATAGACTTAAGCCACAAGACTTCAACCAAGAATTTAAACGAAAATTAAGAAAAGTTTTTATTTCACAGCTCCAATTTTTTGTGTCACAATAGTTCTATATATCAGTGTTATAATGGAAGAATAACCAAGTTATAAAAATATATATTCAACGAAAAACTTTAAAAATCTGAGACCATCTCCAAAATTTCCTGCTCACATACTTAAGCCACCTTGAGCTAAAATCGTCAAACTTGTGTTTTTTCCGGGAAAGTTGTGCTAGTTATTTTCTAAACTAAAATATTGAATACTAAATACGTTTCCCAAAACAATTTGACCGCTATGGCTAAAAATGAAAATACAAATCCGGCCGAAAGAAAGCTAATATGGGAATATTACGAAAAACACACAAATATTCTACAAATTTGTAAGACTTTACATTTTTCGCGTGGCAAAATCAGAAATGCCATTGCATTTTATAAGAAACATGGAACCTGGGAAAAAATTCCACGTGAAAAGCCCAGAAAAACCACTTTAAACGACGATAGACGGATTGCCAAATCAGTAAAGCCGATCCGTTCTTGACTTAGACGCAAGTCAGAGGTCAAATGGTGGCAAATTATGGCGTGAATGTGTCAGCTCAGACCATAAGAACACGGCTAAATGAATTCGGGTTATATGGACGCATTGCCCAAAAAAAACCATAGCTGTCCATTAAAAATTTTAAAAAGCGCCTTCAATTCGCCACAGAGCATATTCAAAAAGGTCCCAATTTTTGGAACATGATTGTTTGGAGCGACGAATCCAAGTTTAATGTCTTTGGGAGTGATGGTAAGCCATATGTACGACGTCCTCCCAACAAACAATTGGACCCCAAATACACGAAGAAGACCGTTAAACATGGTGGCGCTTCGATTATGGTCTGGGGCTGTTTCACCGCATCGGGCGTAGGTCCCCTAGTGAAGATAGAAGGCATTATGAACGGCGAAATGTACAGGGACATCCTTATTAACAATTTATCTGGAGAATATGCCGATAATTTGCCACTTGCCTGGATATTTCAACAGGACAACGACCCGACACACACGCAAGATAGTCAAGTCGTGGCTTAACCAAGAGGCAATCAATGTTTTGCAATGGCCACCGCAGAGCCCCGACTTGAACCCTATAGAGAACTTGTGGGGAATTCTTAAACAAGTCGTTGGCCAAAAAAACCAGCAAAAAAAAACGATTTGTGTCGAATTTTTCAAGAAGAGTGGAAGAAAATCACCCCTCAACAGTGCGCACGTCTTGTGGATTCAATGCCAAAGCGTTGCTCCGCTGTTCTTAAGCAGAAAGGTCATCCCACTCAATATTAAAGTAAATTTATTAAAAGTATAAGGAATATTGGGCCAATTTTAACTTTTTCAACCATTTTTTTCCAGGTGGCTTAAGTATGTGAGCAGGAAATTTTGGAGATGGTCTCAGATTTTTTAAGTTTTTCGTTGAATATATATTTTTATAACTTGGTTATTCTTCCATTATAACACTGATATATAGAACTATTGTGACACAAAAAATTGGAGCTGTGAAATAAAAACTTTTCTTAATTTTCGTTTAAATTCTTGGTTGAAGTCTTGTGGCTTAAGTCTATGAGCACCACTGTATCTGTGCGAGTATACAGTGCTGTACATATCAAATGTATGTATGTATGTATGTATATTTATGGCCTGGCCATTGTGTAACTGTATTAATGGGCTAAATATTTTTGATTGCCATGAAGCCATTTGAATTTTCTCAGCCTTTTGCCAGCTACAATATAGATTTTTATTAACGAACTTTGTCTCCCATCTCGTCTCCCATGCCATTCCGTTCCTCCCTTCCTCCTGCTCTCATTCTTACATATTGCCCAGTGAGGCGTTTGTAAATTTATATTGAAATCAAAGCCATTGTCTTATGGGTTACAACATTTCCATTGAACCACCAAGTACACCCTCGACCGAAGAGGGTTGGTTGGTTGGTTGCTCTTGTTGCTTTTGCTACTTTTGAATTCGAAATGGAAACTGGGGAGGGAAAGAAGCGTTGAAATCCAGCAATGATGCATTAAACTGCTGAAAGATGTGCAAATTAGTTGCGACCAGCCGCGGCAATTGGAACTGCAGCACACGGGGGTGTGGACCAGAGGCGGTGCGTAGAGAATTGCGTTCGAAAAATGTTGAATAGAGTTGTTGAAATGGAATGATTTGGGACTAGAGATATGAAAGCTATGGGAGCTTAAAAAATGTAATCAACTTATTTGGATTCAGGTTGCGCTCTAAACAAATGATGTAAGACTGATTCAAAAGAAATAATATAATTCCACAATCGAAAATAATTAAATTCGCATATTTCTAGATTTGTTTATTATGCCATTGCCTAACATTTTCTACTCCAAAATTCACTTCAAGTTATTTTACTTGATCTAAGACAACACTCTATTGAATCCCTCACTTTGACGATTGATTGTAAAAAATGCAGAAATGTTCAAACTTAATGGGATTTCTCTTTATCTTAGCCGGAGATCCCCCTGCCACTGGGAAAGTCCTTGGCTGTACATGGTGTCCATCAACTAAATGACAACCATCCCTCACAGATGACTCGCCTATATTGTTGTCATTGTCCATTCCTTATGGCTGCAATAATTAATTTTCCCAAATCCCGATATCAGTTTTATCTGTGGAAAACGTTTTAAGCTGCACCTCCCTCCCCCCCGTCAAAAAAACCAAAAAAAGAAAATGAGCAAACCATAACCAAAAAAATGGAAAGAGTGAGCGAGAGAGGGGCAGGGCAGAGTGCAACAAAACAAAACAAAACAAAAAACGAATGCGAACAATGAGAGATATTTTTAAATGGAAAATTTCGTATTTAATCCTCACTATGTCCCATATACTCTCGCGTACCTTTCTCACACATCTATCTATCTATCTGTTCCCCCGGCTATCCATCCCATCTATTTGTCTGTCTGTCTGCGTTTCGGTGCATTTCGGTGGTGGTGGTGGGCTCGGGCTCCTAACTAACCCGACCTTAGAGTATAGTTGTTGTAATTCATCACCTACAAATCAATCATTTTGACGAAGCAACTCACTAAAACCGAAAGAACGAAAGAAAGAATCATAGGATAGGAGGAGCAGGAGGAGGAGGAGTAGGGAGAACAACGAAATAAAAGGAATCGCACTAAGAACGAGAACCGTATAAAATGCAGTTGCGAGTGCGAGCGGGATAACCGAACACAGACAATAGATCAATGCTTCCAATATCAAAGAGAGTCGGCTTGACCTTTTGACGTGCGAGTGTGTAGCATACCCAAAGCGCATAGCCATACCACACCATACCCATAGCGAAGCGTGAGGAGCAGATTGCTGGAAGATGGAAGCCTGTCTGTCTCTCGGCTCAACTAATTGTCTCCCAATGGATCACTATCCCTCTCTCTCTTTCTTCCTTCCTTCTCTCTCACTCTCTGTCTCTCTCGCTCTCTGTCTCTGACAGTCTTTTGAGGCGCATGAAAAATGTTTTCATTTCGTAGATTTATGTAGATATGTGCCAAGGTACATTCACAAGAGGTGCGGCTTACCTCGTAGGTGAGGCTCACCCAGTGATCTTTCTCCCTACAGCTTCCCAACGTAAGAGCGCTCTCTTGCCGTGCGCACACCTTGGATAGATATACCTTGGCTATAACCATAAAGGTGCGGTGTAGGTGTAGTTCTTTTCTTTCTCCCTCTCTCTCTGTTGGCACTTAATTTGTTGTTTCTGTCTGCAGCACAGAATATATAGTTTTTGTTGTTGCTGCTGTGAGATTACGCATTTTTGTTCTCGTTCTCGCCCAGACCTTTGCCTGATCTTTGGCTCGGAATTTGACGATCCTTTCAGCATTGGAATTCCTCGCTTGTCTCTCGACTTGTCTTGTCTTGGCTTAGTTTACAATGCTCTTTTGATTAGGCCACGAAGGTGGGCTCCGCTCCGCTCCCCTGCCCGTTCACTGCACTGCCCTGCCCTTCCACACCCTAACCATTCCGTGTAGCTGTCGCTGTCGCTGTCCGTCGTACGTGATTGGTATTATTCATCACTTGTCCTTTGGGTTGTCGTATATCCTATCTTTGGAATTTCTTTCTCTTCGGCTCTGCGCTGCTTATCAGACGAAGATTTGTTTAGGCAAAACCTTTTTCCCAATGTTTAATTTAAATTTTAAGTATCTTCAGGTAAATTCCTGTTTATTTTTTGGTTGTTGGTAGGTAGATTCATGGATTTAGTTGCAACAGGAAGTCGTAAAACATTTTTACCATTCACTGGTTAAATTTTTGTTCCTTTACTTCTTTTTATTTGTAACTGAAATTTATAATTGAATTTTATGAATTTATCTTTGGACGTTTTGCATGACTTCCATCCAGAGAAAGTTTTCCAGTGCGGGTGTGAGACTAAAAGGGTTGAACTCTTGGGGTTGGGGGTCAACAGTCAAAAACTAAAAACTTTTACGTTTTCCTCCTCGTAACAATGAATGCAGTCGATAAGTAGTGGCATAAGTACCATTTCATTCCACAAAAAGACACACAAACAAATATACAAACCTTCGTACATATTTATACGAGAAAGGAGAAACCAAAAACGAAATGATTCAGAATCTAAAAACAAGCCGACCATGTTGATAGTCTATTAACGGTGTTATAGATAGCGACAAAAATCACAAGTTACACATTTTACTATGGGGTTAATGTTGGACTTATATGGACTCTGATCATTGAAAGATTGCGATCCTTGGAAGCGGTTGTAGTAGTTCTTCCTAGAGCTTTCATACTCTCCTTTAAAGAGGGTATCTATAATGAAATGTGCCCTCCCCTGCCACCCCATTCGATGAGACTCAAGAGCGAGACCGAAGCAGCTACCAAGCCCAGCCCAAAGCACAGCTGTTAAGGCAGAACGAGAAGCAGACGAAGAGGAAGAAGCAAACGTAGAATAAGAATAATAGAAAAGAAAAGGACAGCAGATGGTACAGCGGGCCAAAGGAAACGGTATGGCTGGGCTGCGGTGGGGTGGGGTGGGGTGGGATGGTATGGTCTCAAAATAGTCATTGTAATAAGAAAATTTTGATTTCATTTTTAGTATTTGTATAAAATTTAATAACGCCGCACAAGATGGCTGACGAAGTCGAAGTCGACGTCGACTGAGAGCCGAGAACAGTGGAATTGTGAGAGAGAGGAGTGGAGTGAGAGCGAAAGCGAGTGAGGGATGGGTTGGATGGGGTTGGGCTGAGACTAGGGGTGGGCTGGGGGGTGTGGTGGCAACTAAAACGCTTAAAACACACAATCTCGTTTCGGGTTCGGTTGGGATTGGGATTTCGGGGTTACGCTTAAACTCTAAGTACATTTTAACTTAACTGCCGGCGTTTTTTTTTTTTGTGTGTTGTTGCTTGTGCTTCTTCTGCTCCTTTCGGGTTTTTTGTTAGTTCGTCCTCCTGCGTCCCCCTGCGCGCCTGCATAGCGCATTGTAAGGCGAGAAGGCAAACCCCGATGATGATGACTATGATGATGATTATGGTTGGGTGGCTGTGGCATTGGCAGTGGCAGTGCCAGTGGCAGGGACTGCGATTTTGACTGTGAGAATGAGGAAGGGGTGGCTAAAGCGACCTGGGTGGGGAGGGGGTGGCATTGGTGGTGGTTTGAGATGCTCTAACTTGTGCTTTTCTGTTCCTCCATGGGGTTTTGTGTTTGTGTGTGTGCGTTCGCTTGAGCGCAATTATAAATTTTTGGAATTGTTGTAATTTAGTTTTGTTTGTTTGCTAGTCTCTCTCCATTTCTCATACTCATTTCTCTCTTTCTCTGGCTAGTATTACTGTACGTTTGTCCATTGTTGTACCAGCTGTGGCTGTAGTCGTGTGTGTGTGAAATAGTGGGAATTGAATAAGCATTTTGATACCCCTCATACAGATTCATAATGAGTAACAGCTTCACTGGGCTTCCTAAATTTCCTGTAGACCTGTATTCCCGGGGATAACATTATAGGCACACACGAGATGGTTGAGGATTGGCAGAGCCAACACTGCTCTTCCTAGCCAATTCATTGAAAACTTTCTGTTATATGTTTTTCTCCTATTCAAATCAAAAAAAAAAAATCTGAATTCTCTTCCGTTTCATAATTACAATAGATATGCGCATAATGACTGACTTGTAGTATGCCTGCCTAAGCCGACCCGCTTCAACGCCGTCATATGTACCCTTTCACACCCTATTCATAACGGGAATAAAAACTTTGCTCCTAACTGCGATTGTGACTGCTGCGATGTCGCTGTCGCTGCCGCTGCTTCTGTCGCTGCCTCTGTCGCTGCTGATTATTACGATAAAGCATAATGATTACATTTTTAGTAGTAGCTTTTCAAAGGAGCGAGCAGGACGGCAAGTGGACAATTGGTGGTGCGAGAGAGCCAGTTGGAAAATGCCTTGTTATTGTTGTTCTGAAAATCGTAGAGTTTTTGAACTTGTTGTTGGGTTTTTGGATGGCAATTGAAATTGGGTTTGGGTTTGTGCTTAGGCTTTAGCTTGGGCTTGGGGGAGGGTTGCTCTTCTGTTCTGGCTGGCAAATGCGTCGTTTCAACAATTTCCAAATTCTCAGGGTTAGAGCTACTAGATGAAGGACCTGGAATGGCAGATGGAGAAGGAGAAACAGAGAGAGCGAGAGAGAGAGAGAATGAGAGAGTTGGAGAGTTTTAGAGGCATTGGCTTGCACTTGATTAATTGCGATTTATGCGCCGCTGCTGCGGCTTATGTTCCATGCGATATGGAACTTTTGTGTGTAATTATGGATGGGTTTAGGGGGTATGGGGTAAGGGCTGAATGGATTGTTAGGCTGGGTTGGATTGGATGGGTTGCCCGGCGAATAATAAGTAACTGTAATAACGGTCGTTGACATGAGGGTTTCCTGCATTCGTTCGTTCGTTCGTTCGTTTGCTGCTTAATGTTTTTTGAAATATGAGCAATAGGGATACAAGGACGATTTGTTGAAGGGTCCTGATTATATAAGATATGCAATTAAGATGGTAAGGGGTGCTGCCGGATCATGAGAACTCACAAGCTGCCATGAAGCTGAAGCTGCAGCTGCAGTTGTAATTTCTCTCCCCCATAAATCGAAAATCAAAAGTAAACACAAATTTGTTAAATAGTTTGCTTGCGTTTTGATCCTGGCGGCGGGTGAGCAGAGAGCAGTGCATCCAGGGAGGAGAGTTAAATATTTCGTAGTGGAAGTGCAGTGGGGAGCGGATATGGCGGCTAAAGGAAGCAGTGCAATCGAGTGTGTGTGTGTGGGAGAGAAATCAGTGAATGAGAGGCATATTTTTGCCTTTTTGTTTTGCTTGGCTCATTTGGCAGCACCGCACACGCACACCAGTAACCCACCCATACACCCACACAGCGACTACTGGAAGAGAGAGAACGAATGAATGAGAGAACCAAGCAGGAGAATCGAGCTGGCAACCAGCCCAAAGCCATGGAATGGAGCGCAAAATACGTTATATTACAATTGCGGCTATTGTCATTACTTTTGGCCCACATTCAAAGCGGTACCACACACACACGTACGCACACACAGCCATAGAGAAGGAGAGCGAACGAAAGAGAAGCACAGCCAAAGAGCAGAAGCAGCAGCAGCAGCCTCATAATTCATAGCCGAACTCATAGCCAAACTTCGGCTGTGCATTAAACGAGCCGAACGAGCGCTGTGTGTGCTGCCGAACGCTCTCATCGGCTTTCGTTCGTTCTGTGTCTCTCTATGTGTGTGCGCTCTCATCGGCATTCGGTGCCCGTTGGCTTTCTGTGTGTGAGTGTGTTTGTAATTGATTTTATTAGTTTTGGGTTTTTGTTGTGTGTTTGCTGCTGTCGACGCTGACGCTGGCAGCGCTGATGAATTTAAAAAATTTTGAATTGCCCGCCCTTAGTCATTGACTAAACGTGCAGCAGTGCGAACGCGGCAAGCGGCATAAGTTCCAGTGTCTCCGTGTCTCGGTGTCACCGCTAACGTTCGTTCTCCGATCCGGTATTTTGTTCTTCCTAAATCGCAAAACATATCCCCAATATATCCATCCATCAGATGATATATATAGAGAGTTATCGGCACGCGACAGATAAACAATTTTTGAGTGCTTATACAACAAATAAACAAAAGGCTAAAGCGAATTCTAGCTGCAACAATTTGAATATGTGCCACATTAATAAATAGCTTGCAATTACAACAAATAACAAAAATAAACACAAACACAAGTTTACACTGTCTTGGGATTAAAAACAAACCAGAGAAAACAGATAAATAACTTCACTCAGGATAAAAGGAGAAATTACCGGTCCAAGGATATACCCCACAAACACCAGCAAAATGGTAATTACTTTGTACTTCATATGCCGCCTTATACCGACTAAGGAATATTCCCATATAAAACCAAATATGAATCAGCCAGAGCGGGCCAATTTCTATTTTATTAGCCAAGTTTTCTGTGTGAGTGTATGTGAGTCTGGCGCTCCTTAGTCTTAGTCATTAGTCGTGGAGCAAGTGCCCCGCTTGTATCTAGAGTTACATATAGCTTTGTATTGTATCTCTGCCATTGGGTGATTTAGATACAGATAAAGATTCGCCGCATACTTTTCTATATGGCACGCACTAGAAGCGCACTGCAGCGAAGCGATACGACGACGTCTTGTACATATAAATTCATCTTTTATCTCTTTGGCTGCATATTAATTTGTGCTCAATATCACTGGCATCGCTAATTTCTATAATTTCCGGCGTCAACTTATGCCCCACCATAAATGGCGACTGCGATTTGTGATTCGCGATTCGAACAGAATCCATAACCATCCAGTAGTACATTTAACCGAACAAACTTCGAATGACGTCGGTCATACTTCCCGTCTCCGAAACCAAAACAATTGCAAAATATTAAGTATTTGAACGATCTGCGTTATCGCCGAACGGATGTGCCCTAACCTCATCGGAATCCTACAGTGCTGCAGGATGTAGGCTCCCTGGAGATGCTAGAAGCAAGCAGCGAACCAAAGTTTAACTTATTTTTGATATTCGGAAGAAACCATTAGCAATGAGAATTATTTATGAGAAATTATTACCATCCTTTAGCACAGTTTGTCGAAGAAAAACAAAAGTCAAGTTCTGAAAGTAGCAGAACAGGAATAGATCTGTAAAACTCTTACAAGTATTACGAAAATGAAAATTTATAAACCATATAATTATCGTCGAGTTCAGTTTGCACAGTTTAACAGAGTTCGAATACCATCAGATGATCTTTGAACACCCAGTGGCTTGGCCTGGAATACCTAGGAAGATCTCTTATATCACCCTTAAAAAATCCTTCAACCTTTTACGCTCCTCCTCTCTTCTGTCAACAGTTTTTCACGCACACACTTGGCAAAATCGTTCTATATTTCGTTTTGCTATTAATCGCCATAAATGCAAAATACCGACAGGCCAAAGAAATAATGAAGAACATTTTTGGTTTCGAGAAATATAGAAAATCGCATGTGTGAGATACATTTGGTGCGAGTATCTGTGTGCGGGATACAAATAAATTTTTGGCACATTAAGAACGCCGCAAAATGCGAAGAGTCAGCCAAATATGAAATTATGATTGCGATTATGATTATGATGATGATGTTGTTATAATTAGAGAACAACGAAAGCGAAAAACGATTCGTAATTATTCAAAAATTGACTTTAAGCATTCGTAGTCGTAGTCGCAGTCGTCGTCGTCGGAGCAACGCTCCTGCTACCTCTGCTGCTGCTGCTGCTTAGACTGAGGCAGCTGCCGTCGCCAGATCGCACAGATCCACCAGATCCATATAGATTTTAGTTATGGTCTTAGTTTCGTGTGTGCGCTTCCATTGCAGCTATTTTTAAGCACACTCGCGCACACATGGACACACGAATTACACTTCAAGTGCTTAATCATGGCCCGAACCGAGCGGCGAAACTTTTACACAAATCATATTCCCCCCAATATTGTATATCCACTCCACTCCCTGCCACCTCTTTCTATTCCTCCTGCTGCTGCTGCTGTGCCTCCACCTCCTGCCCATTCAGGGCACACGCCTCTTGCAACTGTTCTTTCGGATATTTTCTTTGGTTTTTCGTTTTCCATTGAAAAACCAAAGCGAGAATGTGGACGATATGTTTCCACTCAAATGTTCGGTTCCGTTCGATTCGCTACGGAGAGGGAGCGGCGCGGCTCGACGCGATGCGGAGCCCACGATGGGGTAGATGGGGGAAATGGCCACATTTGCTTTATTAATCGACCCACACACACACACACACAAACACACACACGAACACACATAGCCGATAATCGTGGCATACATTATTATTATTATTGTATATTGGGGAACAATCATAAATGGCCAAAAAGTGTCTGTAATGAGCATTGCCGATTCGAAATTACTTGCTTACATATTTCAGGCATGTTTCTCTAGGAAATTGCCAAATTAAAACGATTCCAAATATAATGAATGTCTGGGCAATGTCAGAGGAGGCTTCCATACTCTCGTATGCCCACATATGTACATATGGATGTGCATTATAGGATGTGTAACAGATGATTGAGAGATCTGTTTAAGGTTGCAATCGATGATTTCTTTGTTTGGTATTCTGTCTTTAATAAAGGGAAATCTATTCCAAATGAATATAGATGAAAATCAATGCATTTCTGCTCAAGTTCCAAACCAAATTTCACCTTCAACAGTTGACAGTCGTTGAAGGGTTGAAACCTTCAGCCATTTATAGTGCCATCGAAGGAACTTGACATTCAAATCGCTTAAATCCTGACAGGGCTTCCTATAAACTGGGAAAATATTTAACCCACACGAGACTCCTCCACCCTGGCAGCTCCTCCAACGCCCTTCCCTACTGTTGGCTGTCCATTGAAATGGAAATTATATGAATTTATTTTTAATGTTCCAATAGATATGTGTGTACACTTCCCTGCCCCTGCCCCCCCCATATACATATATACAATCTCTAATTTCTACCATCTGGAATGGGATTGGATCTGTTTCCATGTGTCTGCTCAGTGCGGTTGACTACTTAATTTCCAAGTGCCATAAAAATTTCGATTTGGAATTCAAATTGAAAGGTCTCTCCATTCCCCATTCCCCATTCCCCATTCCCATGTACATCCCTCTCACCCACTTGCCCCTCTTTGCCGTCATTTTGTAAGTCCAAAAACAGTCGAAACGCATTTGGTGTTGAAAATAAGTTGGATTATTTATCGGTTCAGTGCTTATAAATATTTAAAAAGCTTCAAATGAAATAAACAATTAGTTTATTTATTGACACTTGATATCAGAGAGAGGAGGGTGGGGGATGGGGGCATATGGTATGTCCCTTAAAGTGCCCCATGATGAAAGGCAAACGTATGAGATTTTGTTTTCTGTTTCCCCTCCCGGTCCCGGTCCGGGTCCTGGTCTCTGATGTCGATGTCGAATGCAAATTCGTTCCATCACTCAAAACGCGCATAGTTTTTCCCAGGGAGTTTCCCCTAAAGGAAAATTAATGCAAGTGTGGAAAAAGTGGCCGCCACAAACAATGCATGTCCATCTGTCCATCAGCCAGTCAGTCAGCCCAGTCAGTGTTTCCTTCAAGCCAGGCATCAGCCACAGCCGGTTCAGGTTGAGTCACCACCGTATGGGGCACGTCTTTCATCTATTGCCATCCTTGACGCCGCTGCCCTAGAGATGACAGCGTGAGTCACGCTTGTGGAACTTATGGAATCCAAAACTTAACCCATACTTTCCCTTAAATTTCCCATCAATGCCTCGTGAGTGTAATCCCATCAACACTTTGATTGCTCTGTTTAAGCCCCCTAACTTTATTGAATTATGGTAAAATGAACAACTTATTGTGCGACTTTAAAGTACAACCATTCATCCTTTTGTCTGCACACGCCTGTGCCTCACGCGGCCATCGCCAGAACACACTCACGCAGGGGCGCACTCATCGAGGAGTGTGTGCTGTGTTCCAGAGAGTCTTTGATTTTAATCCCCATCAGCCCTGGGTGCCCACACAATAAACTCCGACAATCAATCAATGCACGTGTTTCATATTTTTGATATTTGCCGCTGACGAGAATTTTTGACAAATCAGTCAGTCAGTCAGTCAGCCAAAGCGCGGTTCGAGGGAGCTTAGGTATTTGGCCACATCGCATGTGGAAAAATAATATATATCGTACATACGAGTATCGAGGGAGGGAGGCGGGAGGTTCTGAGGCGTCACCCGAAAGTCGTACAATTAAAGGCGATTTAAATTTATAGAAGATACGCGTCGTACAGATACACAGTTAGGCCATGCAACCAAGAGGGAGATATGTATGTACATACGAACAAAGTCGAATGTCTTAATTAGTTTTAATTATTTTCAATGGGGCGACTATGAAATACAAGGAAGGCAAGGCGAAGGCATGGCCCAGCTGCGGAGGCCGCCGTGGCGATAAGAGCAGCAATTAAGTAACGAATTAATAGCAATCGACTTATAAATACTTATGATGGTACCCACAGGCACCGCTACCGCTTAGGGTCCCCCCCACATGACAATTGGTTGCGCCGCTTAACCCGCTCTCCCAACCCCATCCAATCCAATCCAACCCAACCGAATCGCCCTCTTTTTCCTGCCAATTTTCGGGGGTTAGCTTTTCACGCCACCCAAACTGTTGGCTGGCTGTCTGGCTGGCTGGCTTGCATTTTCCAAAACTATTAGGAGGGTTTTCCTTTCCATATGCGCAAATGCGGGTCCCGTGCCCTGGCGCAGGCCATTAATTTATTTGTCTGCAACATGCAAACCAATTGACAATCAAACGCAATTAGTCACAATAAATGTGTAATCGTGAAATGGAAACGCATTTTCTGCTTATTGCTACCCAAAAGAATATCAAGAATTCTATACGTGATGAGAGCCACACATCGGGAGCCCAAGGATTGCCTTGAAATGTTTCCTTTTCTTCATAAATTATGATCATGCAGCAGCACAGGGCACACAGATAAATCGTCATCCGCTCAGGTAGCTCTGGGATAACGCCCCCAAAAAGTTGTCGTCGCCAGCGATAGAAGGTGCGGCTGCGGCGGTGGTGAAGATTGAGAGCTCCGCTGAATTCTTCTCGGACAAATCAGAGTGTTTTTAGCTTAAATATAATCAATTAATCATATTGCTTAAGGAATGCAACAAGAGTGACATTTCATTAGAAGATTCTCCTGTGCGAAGATTCTCTTTGGGGGAGGTTCTCTCGCTCTCGCTCTGTTTGTGGAACCAAATTCGAATCTATCAGATAATCACTTGTGGCAATTTCAACCCTAAATCCATTGGATACAGCCCAAAAACCATTCGCATATGCCAGGAATTTTGGACTTGGCCTACTTACCGACTCGACTGCTGCCTGCCCCTTTGGAAACATTTGAAGCTTGGCAAAATTAATAGGAATTCGTTCCTTATACCTAGATTAGTAAAATTTTATAAGTATTTTATGCATATGGATATGGATATGGGCATGGGCATGGGTTTGGGTTGTGCGGCAGAGATACATCCATTTTTAGTGGTGCAGAAAAAGAGCAATGCCAAGCGAGGGGGCTGGTGGCGGAGACACTGAAAAAAAAGGGGTTGGTTGGTGTTGTTTGGTTGCATCATCCTCGACAGCGTCGTCGTCGTCGTCAGCGTCATAATGATCTTCATTGTCGTTGTGTGGTTGTTGGGTTATTCAGCATTTCGCATGGCGTGCACTTAATAAAATAGGATTAACATTTTATAGTGAGTCTCCCGTCTCACTTTGTGCGCCTGTATGTGTCTGCATTTGTATCTGTATCTGTGTGTGTTCCCCGGTTCCTTTTGTAAAATTCAACAACTGCGCATTGCCTGTCGTTTCTTCATGTGGCATACAGTCGTTGCCGTTTTCATTGCGTTGCTGCTGCTGCTGCCGCTGCTGTAGTTGTGTAGTACGAGCTTGTCTGTATGTATAACCAGTTATTGGAATAATGACAGCTGTGTGATATGGTGGACTCTCGAGTACTCAAACAGAAACTCCAGCCCGAAGGCCATTTGTCCTTTAAAGCTAATTCCCTCTAGTCACATGCATTTTGTAAATTTGGCTTGTTGTTTATTTATCGAACAGTTTACAAGAGTTTTCATCTGAGTGATCTGTAAATACAACAGCAACGACATATCCCAGACAAAGAAATGGCCTATAAAGCGCATTCCAATCATTGGATTTCAAGGTCTGGATTATTTTGGACGAAGGAATGTGCCACTTCTCTAGCTCTGCTTTGGTAGCTTCAAGCGCCCATTCCTTAAGTATGTACAGGGACAATTATTAGCCTGCCAATTGCCTCTCCCTCTCTATCTCTCTCTGGCTGAATTTCTCTTGTATCTGTGAGATACTTTTGTTCCTTCTCGTTGGAGAAGGAGGCATAACTTATGCATCAACGCGTACCATTTCAGCATAAATCGCGCTGTCACCCCGATCTGCCTTTTGTCATCATCATCATCGCCATCGCCACCATCGGGAGTCGTCGTTGTCCCTCGCTCTTGCTCAATCTCTGTCTCTCTCTTTCCATAGCCCTCTCTTTTCCACATCTTCTTTTTGTTCGTTTTGATTGTTTTTTTTTTCTTTTTCTTTTTTGTTTTTTGTCGTTAAAATATTTTTTTTGGGTGTGTTCTGTATTTTAATAGCTCTATGGAGCTGCTATGCCGACGAGGAGAAGCCCAAAACGCTTGCGCACTGCGCTGCCACTTCCTTTCGTCTCGCACACACACACACACACACACCCTATACCCCTCCCGCTTCCAACAATATTTTAGCTTGTTTAATTTCTTTCGAATTTGTCAAACCGAAAAAAAAGAGGAGAAAAAGCCACCAAAAAACAAAAGTAACATGACTTCAGTTTTTACTTAAAGTAAATCGAGATACACTTTGACACACACACACACCACACACAGACATATATATAATCGACTCGTTTCGCCTGCTAATCCCTCAAATGTCTCGTTTTGGTAGTACCACCGATAAAGACAGAGGCAGAGACAGAAACCAGTGACAGACACAAAGGAAGAGTGCGAGAGTGTGAGGAGGCAAAGTGAGAGCGACACAGACATCGGATGGGACGGGACGGGATGGGATGGGGACGACTCACTTTGAATTATTAAAACCTAATCTTGATTCTACAATTTCAGTATTTCAGTTAGAGTTCGAAATAAAAGGAGTGAGGGTGATGCGAAAGATGTAGAGAGAAAAGGGGATTGGTATATATTTTAATATGTGACTTCGATGCGATCGCACGAACATCGCCCGTCGACTGTCCCCTTTGCAGGTACGCGCGCATCCCCAAGTCGTGGATTTAACGTCGCCCCCACCTTGAGATTCCTCTCTCCCTCTCTCTCTCGCTCTCTTCCTCGCTGACTGATTTTAGTCTCAATTTTAGGATTAAAAATGTCGTCAGCATTTTTTATGCCGAATTTCAAGTTACTCAAGATTCTCCTTCTCATCCACTTTGGCATTGATTTTATGCGGAAAAAACCTCCAACTACGATTATAAAACACACACCCCGGGCCCGGGACAAACGATTTTGCTTGCCCGCTGGGCAGTCTCCTTCCAAGGGGCGCTTGACAGTTGATTTGGGTATTCGATTTGGCCACAACTACTAAGCAACCTTCGAACTGCAGATTCGAGTGTATTCGAATGGAAAAGTATCTGCTAATTGAATTGTTTGTTTGAGGTGACTTTGAATGAGAGCAAGAACAGAACTTACACCCATGAATCATCATCCTATATAATCGATAAAGTTGCAAAGGGATTGTATAAGTGGCACACGATCACATTTAAAAATCACAGAAATGTAGCATTGATGTGTATGTGTGTGGAATGCCCCAAAGAATGTGCATAACAAATGGACTGAGTACATCCATATGTATCTGTATCTGCATCTGTATCTGTATCTATCATCCGTACAAATTGTCTGACCAGTCGCAATCAGAATCAATCTATATGTACACATGCACCCATAGATATATACGCTATACGGTAGTAGTAGTAGTCACCCATAGATGTTGACTAAAGCAAAGGCAAAAATTAATTTATTAAAATTTAAAGCGCATGACTTTTCGAACAAATGGAGCAAAAAGAGCAACAAGAACAACAGCGACAAAAGCAAACGGCAATCAGTAAGCAAATAAATGGCAATATGTACGAGTTTATATGGGGGGTGGGGGGCTGGGGGTTATAGGTATGAATCATGCGTCACACTTGCGCATTATAATTGAGAGATGTAGAGCCGGGATACGGGCGGGAGAGGGAGAGGGTAGCCCAGGCGCAGATGCAGAGACTGGACCCCAAAAACTTCGACTCCAGCTTCAGCTTCAACTCCAACTCCAAGCTGCAGTTTTGTTTTTGTTGTTTTTGTTGATATCAATGCATTTTGCTGTTGCCGTGGGGACTAGATTCTAGTATCTAGATACTCGCGCGCGCGTACCCAACTGAGTCCAGGTGTGCAAGACAAACAAATTTTCTGTTTGCGGTTACCTCTACATATTTTTGGTTTTTTTTTTTGTGTGGTTTTCTGTTGTCCGCCTTTGGGGCCGCCATTGTCACTGTAAAGAAATGCAAAGAATTCGATTCGATTTGTCCCGACAGCTTAATTAAGGTTATCTATCAAATGTGATTAGTTTAGTCAAAGTTGTGTCTGTGTCGCATGTGCCATGTCCCCATGTCCCCGTGGCCCCCCTGCCATATGCCCCATGCTCACTGCTGATAGTGTCTTTGGGACATTTTGTAAGCCCCCTAAACGATGCAATTAGCAATTAAATTTCCGTTGACCTAATGCTAGGCAAAGTCTCTCGACTTATTTATCAATTACAGATACAAATACCTGCACCCAAGGTGTGTGACATCGATAAACAAAAGAGCTTTAAATTATGTGTAGTATTAACATTTTGTTGTTGACAGACACACACACACATGCACACACACACACATAGACACACGCACTTGGCCATTCCCATGACTTTAATTACGATTTAATATTTATTTAGTTCGATAAGGCAGTCCGCCCCAAAGGTAATTACTGTATAATGTTTTCATTTTCGGATATCCCATGACTGCGGCGCTGCACCCAAAAATCCTCTATATAGGATGTCTGCGTATTTGTTTGACTATCAATTGTGGGCCATAGCCATAGCCATAGCTGGAGGGGGAGGCATCGGTGGTAATCAAATGCCTAAGTAAATTTGTTGAACAAATCATTGGTACTCGGGGCAACATTCATATGGGTGAATGTGTGTGCCTGCCTAATGAATGCTTGAATCTGATATTTGAATGGGAATTGTGGGAATAACACAGTGTGGGGAATAGTAATGGGAGTGGGAGATTGGATTTTAGTCGGGTGTTTAGCAATAGTTTGTATGCTTAATATTTGATCGTTAGATTTGTAAAGTTGTTTGATTTTTGATTAAGAATAATTTTCAATGATGTATGTATTACGAATTAATTGTTAGGAATATTCACACTCCTTTAAACGTCTTTTACAGCTACACCTTTCAATAATTTGCAAACTTGAATTTGTGCACCAGTAATGGGACAATTTTCTTGGTTTCTTTTTTGTTTTTATCTTTAGTTTTAAGTGGGTTACACCTCCACACACACACGCACACACACACACACGCACCCATCGCTAAACAAAGGGCACACCACACCCGCCCGCTCTTTACCAAAGCAAATTACGTAGAAAATTAGAGGAAACAAATGAGGAGAAATACAACACTGAAAAATAAAAAGTTATAAACTATACAAAGAAGGCGTCGAGCAATGCCACCAAGGGGGTGGGGGGGTAGCGTTTTCCTAGGCGTTCCATTTGGATTGCTTTTAGCTTTGGTTTTGTCTTTCGTTGGGTGGGGTAGGGGGTCTCGTTTTTTATCAGCATTTGGTTAAATTACCAAGAATTAGTTAACACATTTTTGTTGCTGTTGCCGTTGCCGTTGCCTATGGCTGGGGCTGTGGCTGTGGCTGGGTGGCATAATTAAACAATTTTTGTAGTATATACTCTGTGCGCAATTAATTTAATTTCTTCCTTTTGGGCTTAGCCGCCTGATAAGTGAAGACAAACATTTAAATTGCGATTGCAATGCAAAAGATACAACAAAGACACCAGACACAGACACAGGCACAGGCACAGGCACAAATACATTGGCAGGCTATGTGCAGGCAAAGATACATGCAATATTTATGAGATATTAATTGTGACAGTCGAGAACCGAGGATGGTGCGGGGTGCGGGTTGGGGGTGCTGGTGGTGGGGGTAAGCAGATTACAATGCCAGCAGCAGCAGCTGCCATTTGGTGCTGTTCTGCTCTGATTTCCTTTCCCAGGAGTCGCAACGAAACTCAAACAGAACTGTTTGTACGTGCAAAATCATAAAGAACGGCAACCAAAAAGAGTCCAAGGAATGGGGCAGATACAGCTACAGCTGTATCCAAGAGATACACAGCGACACAGGCGCACACACAAACGGTTGACAACAAGAGGGGGCAGCCAGCCAGCCAACAGCCCGGCAACCGCCTGCCGCCTGCCGTGGCAAGTAATGTGCGTGGCCACTTTTCATTCATTCGGAATGAATAACATTCATGTTCAGGCAATGAATTAATGCCGTGGCATAACTCAAATGCCGAATGCAAAATGTATATCTCGAAAGGAATTGTCAAAGCGAGAATTAACATTTGTTTTGTAGAGGAATCTGATCTGAATGCTGCTGCAGGCTTGAATTTGTGCCACCAAAGGTCTTTAGTTGTGATCTCTAGTTATAGATCCTTTGAAACGCTTTACCAGTTGACCCAATTTCACGTTTTTGGTGCTTCGGCTGGTGATTAGCTTTCTCCCCACAGCGAATTCTTTGCATATCTGGAGCCATTAGATGCTGGCTGGCTGGCTGGCTGGCTGGCTGCCCCCTCTTCAATTCAATTCCTATATGTGTATAATGAACGTGTTCAGTTTCATTTCATTTCAGTTCAGTTCAGTTCAGAGCTCTGATCTTAGATCTCTCAGTGCTGGCTGTAGCAAGTACTTATTAATGCTCATGTGATGCTGCTTCGTTGTTGGGGTTGGGGTTCGGAATCGGAATCGGGTTCTGGGCACATTAAGATCAGATACAAAGATACTTTATCCGCGCGCTGAGCTTTGTGATGTTTGTCGTGGTGGTAGTAGTAGGCGGTCGTCATTCTGTCCCGAGCCGAGCATTGGCGCAATTAAAACGCTTAAGGGGCCAACTCAAAGACAGAGTCAAAGCCCAGAGTCTCAGTCTGAGTCGTTGCTGTTGCTGCTGCTGCTACTTAAAGATACATGCCACATACAGCACCGACACACACACACACAGCGAGAGGCGCGCGCGCGCACACGCACCACGCACCACGCAGATGGAGACTCGATCCGATCGCTTTTGCTAGGGTTTTCAGTATAGATAGATATAAATAAGCGATACGTGTAATTCGGGTCACTAACCGTTAACAATAAATTTCATTTGTTTAAAAAGACTTTGGAGCCCCAGGGGCAGCTGCCCGGGGGCAAGATGCGGATTGCTGGACTGGAGTGTTGGATTGGGGCTGGCAGACAGGCAGACAGGCACAGCCTGTAAATATAATATCGCCATAAAAATTGACATCCGATCATTTGTAATTATTATTGCGCCGCCGCACTGCTGCGACATGACAGGGCGTCCGGCTACTACTTGCTGGCAGTGGGGCGTGGCCATATTGGCGCTACACTCATATGTTTTTGCCATTGGCTGGGCTGGCACAAGCCCCGGTGTGTGTATGCCATGTGTACATATACTTACTGTATGTACGGATCTGACTGAGCAGATCCGATCACCACAAATCATTCTAAATGGTTCGTGGCTCGCTGTCTCGGTCTCGGTCTCGTTCGACTTGAGCGTCGACTCATTGCTGCCTCTAATGGTAATCACAGTGCCATAATTTACATTGAGAGACGACTCCCAGTGCCCATGTCAGAGACCCATACTCAATGCCCCATACCACATACCCCCAACTACCAGTTCGTTCAACTCGTTCAATCAATCTTAGATTCGGTTCAGGGAACAATTAATGCCAAAAAAAGAAGAAAAAAACACCGAACCAACCCGAACAACTTATCCGGAGAGTACCGCGAGAGAGTGTACGTGGTAGGGGAGGGAGGGCGGCGAGGGCCAGGGCCCATGCCACAGTTTTTTGGGGAAGTGGGGAAAAGGGCTTTCTTTTTTGTGGGCAAGTTGTGTTGTCTACTTGAAGAGTTTCGGCTTTCGGTTTTCGGTGTTTGGTGTTCGGTTTTCAGTTTTCGTTTTAAGACCAACTTAAATGGAACCAGAAATTATTTTTGAACGCCTTCAAGTGCTGGCTGCTTCGTACAGCAACAACAACAACAAAAACACACATTTAAAAGGAATGGAATGGAAAAAAGTTGATTCAAAGTTGGAGCGCAATCATGACTTGATGCGATTATAAAGAAGTTTTTTGTTTGGGGTCTGGGCACTCGCTCAGCTCTGCTCTGCTCCGCTCCGCTCTGTCTGTGCCTTTGAGCAGGGAGCAGGGGGCAGTGGGCATTAATGCCCAATACAAATAGAAATTAGATACACACACACACAGACACACATGTGGATACTTAAAAAGTTTCAATATTCAAATGAATTTTTGGAAAATGACTAAACCAAAAAATAATAATAAAAAAGATGTATGCCCCGAAACTGAACGAAGAACGAGTGCTTAGAATTGTTTTCTTTTCTTTTCTTTCTGCTGCTGCTGCTGCTGGCACTTTTTGGGGCTTCAGCCGGGACGACGGGCCTGGTCTGGTCTGGCTTTTGAGTTTGGTTTGGTTTTGGTTGGGCTGGGGGTTATAAGTAATAATAATAACCATCACATATGTACGTACTGCTAGAGACGCGTAAAGATAACAGGGCCGAGTGTGAACGTGAACCCACATCAAGGAGAATATCTCCCCCACCCCACCCCTTTCGGCTCAAACTTTTGAATCTAAAATCTCAAATTTGACTGTTGACTTGCCATTGGCATTGTCTTTCGGCCCAAATGATGGTAGAATGTTAAGGCACAACTTGGCTAAAGAATGTGTTTGGGGCCAGACATAGTTTGACAGTTGACCAATAAAAAGTTTTAACTAATTTATGGGATTAATGGAATTTTTGTATATTTTTTATATTTAAATTAAACTGCCAATGGAACAGTCCAACAATTCATTCGTTTTATATCAAATATACGGGTAATGGTACATAGAGGATACATCAAATAATTATTCATCATATTGAGCATAAAATGATCTCCAAAATGTAACTTTACAATGGAATTTCAAACAATCTTAAGCACAGTGTATGTTAGCTGCTGTGCCTAATGTAATTTCTTTGAAAATTCCTTGCTATTTCAGACCAAAGCACTTTTACAATCGTTCTAAATTATTCCAACGCACACAGACATTTAACAAGCAGAGTGACAAACCAATTTGGTCTTTCGAATGGCACTAAAGACACACTAAAACAATTGGTATGGGGCGACCGACTCCACCATATAAGGCGACTGGGCTGGCAGCAGCAGCAGCAACAGCAACGTTTGTGGCAAATGTGGATGTGGATGGGTCGAGCGGAGGAGTCGACTCTGCTCTGAAGTCGAACGTAGTAGAGTAATGAACTTGTCAGCCATGTTTTTAGGGTGTGCTCAAGAAAGTTGAGCGGCTCTAGTACATTGTACAACTAATGTACATACGTACATATCTCCCACTATACATATGTATGTGTGTAGCTATACCCGTACAAATGTGGACTGCTCCAATTGTTTCCCTTGGTTGGTTTGCTGTTTTTGCGGGGCTTGGTGGGGGGACTATGTGAATCAAAGATAAAGGTAATCCATTTGACTTGACGATATCTATGACTGTCACACAGTCACAGTCGCAGCCACAGTCGAAGTCGAAGTCACAGTCGAAGTTTCAGTTCCATTTCCCTCCTCCCTCCGCCCTCCCCCCAGTCGCCTCTATTCCCCACCCTCCGTTCGGAGTCTCAGTCTGATTTGAAAACTATGCACAGCTGCGCAATTTCGTATGCGAGGCTTGGATTTTGGGCTTGGGTTTGGGTTTGGGGCTGACTAATGAAATACAACAATAATAATTTAGTAAGTTTAGACCTACGCATGCGCCGTTGAGACAGCATTACCAAGGGGGAGAAGAGGGGCAGAGCAGACAGAGACAGAGAGAGAGAGAGAGAGAGAGACACTTCCCATTCGATGCCTGGCAATTGTCGCAGCACAAAGCGCAATTTGTCGTCGCTCGATGAGGAGTAGTAAAGTCGATGAACCCACTGCTTTTTCTCTCTCTCCTCGTCCTCTCTCTCTATTTTTTTTTGGGTGTAGGCCAGGCCCGTAGTAGACAAAGGCAAATGCTTGACAAAGAAAAATCTTACATTTTTTTAAGGTTTTTTCTTTGTAGCTAGCTAGTTACAATTGTAAGTAGCACACAGATACTGATACACAGATACCGATACTCAGACACACAAAGCTTTTGCGCTGCTGACAACTGCGCAGGCGCGCGTGTGCGTCATGAAATTAGTTTATTTGTTTGCATAAATGTGCCACAGTTGCTGTCGCAGTGTGTGCAGTGTGTGTGTGTGCTGTGTGCTGTGTGCTGTGTGTGTTTGTGTGCAGCAAATTTCTAATAAATTTGTTGTTTCGGCACCCGTGTCATGCCATGCACACCTGGAGCATAATTCGCCCTGAGCCATAGCCATAGCCAGAGCCAGAGCCATGAGTCAATTTCCGTCAGCTGCGGCAAGAGTAGCAGCAGCAGCAGCAGCAGCAGCAAACATTATGGCATTATATCAATTTCAGACTCTGGAAAAGCTGAGATCTATATGCGAGTAATCTATCAGCAAGCTATGACTATTATCATAGAAACAGAATATGCTAAGAAATGGCATTCTTAGCGTTTCTAGAATTTAATGATAAACTATAAGAATGAAAGTAATATAAGAATGAAAGTAATATAAGAATGAAATCATATTTAACTGAAAGATAAGCCCATTTGTCATGGGAATATAATTAAAAATAATCATAAGCAATATCATTCTGCCTGCATTGCCTCTCTAGTTCAAGAACAACACTTGAAAAACTACGATTTCCTGTTTTATCTAATGCTTCGGGTAAAGCAATTAAGAAATTCAATTTTAAATATCATTCTAAAAATATTGACACTCCTTCCATTATTATTGGTAATAGTCGCGCTCTCTCTCGCTCTCTCTCTCTCGCTCCCCTCTCTCTCTTGAGTTTGAGTATGAGTACTCCCACGATGAGAAATTGTTCGAGTAGTCGGCAGAGCGAGAAATGTTCGCATCTTGAATTGTGGAGGGGAGCTGCCGACTGGCGACCTGGAGCTCCCAATCGGGCCATTCCCAACGGCTGCCACTTAAGGCTCTGCGCTCCGACCAACCTTAGAACAATAAACAGCGCACAACAAATTCTTTTCTTTGATTTAAGCATTCAAATCAATGAATGCCATAACTGCCAGCCACTCCACTACACTAGACGTACATACATACATACATATGTACATACACATATGTACATACATACATACATACAACAAGCACTCGAAAGACCCAAAATGCAGGGAGAACGACGGCAACGAGAGGAGCTCTTTTCGGCCACTTGAACGTTCGATGACATTTCGTTTTTAGTTTTCTCTGTGTAATTATTATAATACATAAATTTATGCTACACAACGCAGGGGTACAACAACAACAGCAGCAGCAAAATGTGGAGAAGTAGTAGAAACAACAGAGAATTTGTAAAATCATTTCAAGTGCTCTAAAGTTTAACGATTCTCTCCAGGTTCAGAATCAGTGGCAGGGCACGACCATCAGGCAGGGCAGCAGGCCCATAGCTGTACTCCATCTCCATATTAATGTGTGTGAGTGTGTATGTGTGTGTGTGTGCTCCATTTATGCCCCACTCCCCATTACAAATTACCATTTAAATTTTAATTTTCCATTTAGTTTGAACTCTAACGCGGCTTTAACATTTGTTGACAGAAATAGTTCACCGTACTAAGACATGCCGCAGAATACAATAAGTAAAGTTGTTCGTTCGTTCGTTGGTTCGTTTGTTAATTTGCGGTAATTACCCACACAACGGACAGCACGGACGCCTGTCCGGGCATTGGATTACGTTTCGGAATACGTACTTACATATTGTATATCGAGTACGGTCTTGGGCATGGTCTCTGGTCGGTCTCTCTCCGGTATTTGTATCTGATATCTGGTGGTAGTGGGCAACAATGCCTTGCTTTATTTTAAGGCACAAGGTTGACTTTTGTTGCTCTACTATGCGCTGCTCTGCGCTACTCTGCTCTGCTCTGCTCCGTGTGTGTAGGTTCACAATTGTTAAGGCATGTAGATACAGTAATTATTTTTCGTTTTCATATTAACAACCCACAAAAAAAAAGATAGATAAAAAGCCAAGGCACACACACAGACATGCACACTCGCAGGCAATCTAAACCAGTTTGCTTATTTAATTTCAATGCTTAATTTTGAAGTCACATTGATTAAAGTGAGTGATTATTTTGGATTATTGTGTTCAGCGTACAGTGCCAAAGCAAAAGATTAGACCGATTTACATAAGTATGTGCCATACTTTGTGCACTGCCTTAAAGCTAATACCAAATGTCCCAAATGGGAACACAGGAAATATTAAATCTAATATAAATATTGCTTTGGTCGGGTGGCCCATTAAACGATCTTAGAAACAATTGGAATTGGACTCTTGCCGGACAAGACTTGATTATAAATTGCGGCATTTGGGGTAGAGGCACTTGAGAGGTGCCAGAATTTCCAGTATGCCCATGTCACATTTCTCGCAGCTTTCAACTTCATCTTCATAGACTAACTTGGCAGGCAGCAAGCCCCACCCTGGCCAGAACACACACTCAGCTCAGAGCAGCAGCACATGCGCCCCTACCCTACCGAATTTCAATGAACGATTCTGGGCATTCTGCCCCCGCGTGAATACAAGCCCAAAAAAAAAAAAATAAAAGTGGCAACCAAAAGTCCAGCCAGTCAGCAGCTCATGACTAAAATTTAAACACTACCATAATAGTCGACAATAATTATTAATTGTTTGTTAATAAATATGTAGAATGTACATCATGTATGTATTCGTATGAGCACATACTTGTACACATAGGAAGAGTACAAATGTATATAATAATAAGCGCACGCGCCGCTGTCGTCGTTGTCGTCGTTGTCGTTGTCGATGCCAATGACTAAGTTTCCTTTGGATCTCTCTCATAGACATGTCGAGCGTATGCGATAAATACAAATGTATCCACATAGCTACGTACTTACACACAACATTCATTCACATGTACATACACACATACAAGTGTATATAAATTGTAAATCAGATACGGCATAAATATTGAACACATGGCGCAGTTGGTACAGCCCTCCCCCCCATAAAGACTTGTGGGTGTCCGGAGGCGGAGGAGACACCGGAATCGGTCGCTGTACAAAATTGAAATAAAATAAAGCACCATAAAACGTACTTATAGATTGAGACGATCGTATGATGGGGCAGGGCAGGGCAGTGTGATCAATGGAAGAGTTTTGGGGAGAGCCAAACGAACACGAAATGAAGTCGAACAGCTCAAAGCTTTATATCCAATCTGATTAAACCTTTGAATAATATGTACATAGATTCCAAAGATCGTTTCAAGTCAGCTCGTTAGCCATTGTAGGCTGGCATGACTGTAGCTAACATTGGATATGCTCAATATGTGCGACCATATGGATGTATTGATATATGTACATATGTATATATATATGGTACATAGTATATGCTTGAAGAATGTTTAGATGCTTGCGAGTGTATTTGATCTTGGTATAATTGGCTGTCAGTGCGACGTTTGATCGAGCCCCACACTCAACCACAGATACGAGCACACACACACACACACACACCCTTGGGGTTGAGCAAAATGTCCGCATCTGGTATATGTGTGTGTGTGTGTGTGTGTGTGTGAGTTTTGTTAATTTATAAATTAAAACGCGTTCCATGGCATTATTTATTTGTCTTTTCTCTGTGTGTTTGTCTGTGTTTGTCTTCTTTCAAGTCATTCGATTGTTCATATTCAATGTTCATATTCATATTCTTCTTAGCCCATTTTCGTTATGGCCTGCAAACATTTGTTGCCTGATTTGCTGGCTCCCTACCCTACCCTATCCTACCCGTCTCCTGTTCGCTAATTGAAAATCAATTAATGCGACTGCATCTCCACAGCCATTCTCCATCTCCATCTCGATTCTGGCCATATCTGCCGCAGCAGTCATGTCAAAGTCAGCTGAAATCATCCAGCGAGGAATAATGCGAGGGAGGGAGCGAGCGATGGAAGCGAACAATTCCAGACCTGCAAAATCCTTTTGTTTTCATTGACTCCACTGTGCTGGGCCAGCAAAAAGTTTAATTGATGTGCCCGGAGTATCTCTCCGACACACGAAATATTTCATTATGTCTCGGGTTTGGCCGAAACGATCATCATCATCGTAATCATCATCATCATCAGGTTCATTGAATCTTGAAGTGCGTCTCAAAGCGAGCTTCTTATGGCGGGGAATGTGGCACAAGCTTTGCATGCCAAAGTACCCTGACAGCCAAGGGGGGCGAATTATAATTCAGATTTGCCGGTAATTTGAGCACTAATCAATGAACATTCAATGCGCTGCGCTGCGATGCGTTTCGTTGCGATTCGAATCGAATCGATTCTCGCTACCCATTTCTGCAACCCCCCCACCCCCCCACTCCCGCTTTGAATTCTCGTTTCTCATTTCACACTTCTCTCGTTACTCGTTGCAGGTCAACAAACAGTATACGGCCAACGATCTGGAGGCTTTTATGAAGATAGCCGCCAACTGGCAGAATTCCAATCACAGCTTGCTGGAGGGCGTCGACTTGAAGACGGGTAAGTTAACCCCCCTCAAAATCATGCTACCAATACCCAGACAATTAAAATACCAAAATTTCCTCTTCGCAGAGATGACACAGTACATGAACAATCCATCGATGAACATGTACAAGAAGCGGGAACGCACCCAGAACTGGAATCACCAGGAGAAGAAATATCTGCTGGATCTGTGCCGGAAGGATATGCGGATCATTGAGAACAAGCGACTGGATGCCGGCCTCACCGCCGTCAAGAACAAGGCCTGGAAGATCATACACCAGAAGTTTTCCAATCAATTTGGCACCGATCGCACCTGCAATCGCCTCAAGGAGCAGTGGCGTCGCATGAAGGGTACGTCAGAGGCATTTCCATCATTTCTGTTGCTAGATTAATGTTCGATTTGTGTTCTTCCATCAGCCTGCACACGCAATGAGATACTCGACTATAACAATCGTCTCGCCAGGTTCGGACCAGAGGTGGCCGATCGCAAGAAGCCGTCGCCGTTCACCTTCGAGGTGTGGGATTTTATGCAGGAGGCGAAGAAGGCCTGCAAGTCGGAGGCCTTGGATGGCATTGACTATTCAAAGATTCCATTGGCACTGGAGGAGGGGTTCGAGTACCGCGAGGACTACAAATTCAATGGGGATGAGCACGAAATGGATGAGTAAGTGACTGAATGCCAGAGCTCTTTGCGCACGGATAACTAACGATATTCTCCATTCAAGCAGCAGTCGTACCCCACCCCAGGAGATGTGCGATGTGGACATCAAGGAGGAGGAGCACAACGAGACCTTTGATGAGAAATACAACAGTCACCATCTGAACCAGAGCGACATCCTAGGCGGGGGCGAGCGTCTGAGTGTGTCACCCAATCACAGTCGCAACGGGATCCACGAGGCCGAGAGTCCTGCCACAGTCTCGACAGCCGTTGCTCTCGATGCGAGTGCCGGTGGTGGCGGCTTTATGACGGCCGGACCCGACATGTCCGGCTTCCAGGCCAACTTCAACATGAACAACATATCCGCCACGCTGGAGGCTCTCAATGCCTTGAGGTCTGGCCAGTTCCCCAGTGCGGCAGCTGCTGCCGCCGCCGCCATCCAGCAGCATCAGGCTCAGGCACAGGCACAAGCTCAGGTGGTCGCCCTGCAGCACCAGCACAAGAGCACCAACAATAACAACAACAACAATAATGAGGACGATGATGATCTGCTGAAGCCCTCGCCCAAGCGTCGCCGCACCAACAGCGGCAGCGTGTTGGGCATCGAGGATCAGCCGCAGTCTCTGACCACATCCATGCCGCCATCGACGGACTGCCAGGCCCTTGAGCGGTCGAGCAGCAGCAGCAACGGACTTGGCATTGGCGTGGGCGTTGGCGTTGGCGTAGCGACAGCCAGCCCTAGCAGCAGCAACTTCGAGCTGCGCCTGTTCATGGAGATGCAGAGCAAGGAGCACATGATGCGCATGAAGATCCTCGAGGTGCAGCTGCAGTCGGCCAAGCACAGCCGTGACCTGATCGAGATCAACAAGACCCTGGCGCTGCAGAAGCTGCAGGAGCTGGCCAGCAAGCGGCTGCCCAGTTAGGGCACAGTGCGTCAGCCGAGCAGCGTTTCATGTTATGTTAGTTGTAGCCTTAACACACGACTCCATGGCTCCGTTCGTAGCAGGCAGAGGGCGTAGCTGGAGATCGGCTAGAGTTAGCGATAGAGTTTTACACCTAAGTTTAGAAGCAGGATTCATATCTATCCACAACACGCACACCCGCACGCGCACACCAACACACACACACAGTCACAGACAGAGACATCGAGTTGCATGCTCCACAACATTCCTGGCATTGTTGATCAGTATTTGAAAAGCTAGAAGCGAAAACCCGAACACAGAACCCAACCAAGCCACAGATGGAGAGGGACAGGGCGGAGGATCGGGAGGCGCTCGAAAGTATGCCATATTTCTCTTGCTCGCCCATAAAGCCTACCTCACACACCACACATCCAAATACAGAAATACGCAGACACAAACACACACACACACACACACTCACTCTTCTGGCCTCACCAGCACTTGACCAAGTCAAGTCAAGTTTTAGCTTGTAGTTTTAGTTCGTACGGGAATATCATTCTCCAAGTTGCTCAACTACCACAAATGTATTGTACTTACGTTCTTGACATCAGTTTTACGTTCTGCTACCACCACTAACGATCTGCTTATATATATATATATATTAGCATATATATATGTGCATATCCATAGGCCATTCTTTTTGTATACCTAAGTTAATCCGATATGTGGGAGGAGCACTAGCATGTGCATGTGCAGCCCCACAAATAGCAGTCGTCTTTTGATTTTGATTTGAACTTGTATTTATTTTATCTTTGTATAGACTTTATGTTGATATGTGTGTACCCAGCCGTATGCCCTGATGTTTATTTGAATGCCATATTAAATGAAAGTTCATTTCAATATTTTTTATTTTCCATTTGCGCTGCAAAACAAATTGTTACCATATATGATAAAAACAAAACAAAAAAACAACCACCCCTATATACATATATCGTATGTTTTTAAGAAAGCTCCCCAATATCAGGCAGGTTCTTGGAGGAAGGAAGGAATCCCTCGAACCTGAAAGGCTTCTATGTAAATGAAGAATACAAATTATTTTAAATAAAAAAAAAAGGAAAGAACAAAAATTGCGATTTCAATTTATTTTAGATAAATGTTAATGTAATTAATTGCGTCATGCTTTTTTCTTGCTTTCCTGCTTTGCCCGTGTTATTGTTTTCGAGTTTGACTAGATCTTTCAGCGATTGTTACCATCTGCTCATCCACTTTGCCGATTTCTGACATGACCTCCTTCTGTTGCTTTTTAAGTTTGGAACGCAGTTGCATCAGTTGTTCTCTTTGCTGGTGAATAAATCGAGAAAGTCTTAACAACGCCCAACTATAGCGGAAATACGTACTATTTTTAGGAAGTGTATATTCTCTCCGGCTCTGGCTCTTTCGTACAAGAAATTGCTAGCATTCCTATAAATATTATGCAAATGTAGTATCAGACTTTTTCTCGGGAATCGACTACTCACTTGAAGCTCTGCGTAAACCAACATTTGGGGGCAGCTGCAAGTCGAAGCGTGTTGCAAAGAATTTTTAGCATGGCTGATAGTTTTCGGTAAAAAGTATGGAAAAATGTGCGAAACTAAAATTTATTTATTAAAATTTGGAATTGAATGGAAATTTAGTATTAAGTGAAGGCATTCTAAGGGCAGACTGAAACTGGAATGTTTTTTGGAAAGATTCTCGCCTACTCTACTTGAGCTGCTTATTCAATTGTCTCCGCCCATCGACTTTTTGATTTTCTCAATGGAGTTTTCCAGCTGCTCAATTTGTTTCAACAGCGATTCTTTCAAGGACTTTGCATCTTCGGAGAATCCCCGCTCAACGGCTTTGATCTCGTTCTTCAGGGCCTCGATCTCTTCCATCATTTGCTTAATCTTATTCTGCCTAATTTTCTTTAGTTGTTCCATTTCCTTTGGGGTGCATATAATGTAAATACATTTATACCCTAAAGATTGGTTGTTTTGAAATACTCACAATTCTCTTAAAATGATTTTTCTCTTCTCCCATGCCTTTGTCCCGGAAGGATCGTCTGCTGATTAATGGAAAACATACGCACCTGAGTCTGCTTGTGGCCAGTACATCTCTGGCTTTCAGCAGACTTAAGGCTCTGAAGACTGTTCCAAACATAATTGAAACAAAATCTTTAAAATTTAGAATTTGAAACGAAAGTATTTGAACAGCAGAGCAGTTTTTCAGGGCTGACTGGATTGATTCTGTCTATCTATCTCTCTCTCTATGGCTTCTTTTCCGGTTTGGCGCTAGATTTCTCCAAGTTCTTAATATGCTTTTCAATTTGTTCAATTTTATTTTTAATTAATTTCCGTTCTTCTATGATTTTCTTGCGTATATTCTCCAACTGATCGCGTTGCTTCTGAAACGAAAGAGTTTTAAGACGGAGCTTGATTTGGTAAGACTGATCTGACAAACCACTTGCATATAGGGGATATTAGAGCGAACGCTGCCTAGGTAAGAGAATTTGATGGACAGTCGACTGGTTGAGTAGAAGAGAATGAATTTCTGTATGTGGAGCTGCAATTAAACGTCTGCTTAACCTACTTGACTTCTGGATATTGGTTGAAGATTCTCAGTGGCTGCCAACAATTTTTAGCGAATTGGAAGCTTAGTATTTGCAGAATTTCAGACATTTTGGATGATTTGGAAGTTGAATAAAATATTAATTTACATGAACATGATTCTGGGAATAAAATGGGCTAAAATGACAATTAAAGTAAAGCTGACATATAGAACCAATATAAATTCCATAGTATTTCGAACACCAATGAATCACGCAAGCAATTTTCAAACATTTTATTCACTGATAAGCAGAAAAGTCCCTCATTTGATTGATTGTTTGTGGAGTGATCTAATCACAGCAATAATTTTATATTGTGTAATCGCAATGAGGGGCTACAACAGATCCCCCCCCCCATCTGCTTAAAACAGTTTCGTACTGCAGTTAAAGGCAAACAAATAAGAACACAAAATAAGGTGTTACTCTGTCTTTATGTTTAGTCAATTTATTAAGTCACATTTGTTGATCTAAGCGTACATAGTCTTGGGTTGACCTTGTCTTGGTATCGGCGAGTCATAGATGAAAGGACGTGGTGCGGGCGGCTGCCCAAAAGGATTTCCAGCTCCTCCGGGAGCTGGTCCGCTGTTGCGAGATGGCGAGCCATGGCTTGGAGCGACCAGGCATCCCAGTAGAGCGAACAGCAGACAACACAGTGCGAACAGCTTCATCGTTTGTAATCTTTTGCTTGTTGAATGACAATCTCAGTCTCGGGATGCGGGCTTTTATAGGTCCGTGACACGCTCTGCTCTCTTGATAATCGTTGATACTGTAAAGCACACGGAGGGGGATTTTTGCAGCCAACTGAAATCACCGACACTGGGTGATTTTTTTCTTGTCTGATCTAGCAGGTGGCGAGGTGGGGCTGGCCTCAGTTGGCTGATCGGCCGGTGCTTTTTTTACTTTCGCTTTCTTTTCAAGATCCATGCTCCTATCAAACTCCATGCGTCTAATGGCACGCGTCAAGTCGCAGACCATGACCTCCAGTCCCTTGACCTTTTTGGATAGCATTTGGGTGAGTGACACCAGTTTCTGCCGTTCCTATACAAATTGAATAGTGCTACATATTGGAAGAGACCAATCATTATCTATGGGGTTACCTACCGTTATCAGGTTTTCGAATTTCAAATCCGTTTCAATTTGACTGGTGATATTGTTGTTGAATTTGATCAAATTTCCCCTGTGTAATGGCTCAGCCTATTAGAGGATTACGTGGTATCCAATCACTACTTACCGAAGTATGCAGCCACCCCTGAATTGGCTCCATATCTTGCTCATTATCTTACTCATTGTGCTGACTTTGTGGGGGCTCTAAAGGTGCTAAGACAGGGAATTTATTGGAGCCAAAAATGTGATATATATTTTAATTTTTCAAAAATGTGTGTGACATATATAAATAAAACTGCTCTAATCTGGTGACGTTTTCCTCTCTGTTCAGGACTGGACAGTAGCGTCCATTCTTTCTGGCGTTCGATGAGTATCATCCGCCAATTAAAATTTGTCCTGAACGCTGGAAGTTGCTGGCTATCGCATATTACTGTTTATATATTCTAGTAATTTATTTATAATTTATATGTTTATATTATTATCGCTTTACGATTCAAAATTCATACAATTTTCGCGCCATGTCGTCGAGCAAGGCTGGCCACACCATAACATAATATGTTAACATTTGATGTTACACCATAACATGGCAAAACGAAAACATAACATATTATGTTATGAAAAGAAGCTGCCGCTTACAGCTCTCTGTTAGGATTTCTTTAAAAATGATGGCATACTTTCAGGCTGCGCGGAGAACATTTCGGGCAAATATGTGCAGCATCTTTTGGGGTTTGTGTGTGTCTGTCTCTCTTTCTTCCACAATAAACTAACCACTTTCGAAGCTACCAGCAACTGCACTAAATTACTCATAATCTGAAAGGGATTTTTGTATGTCACATCCCGTTCGTAAATCTTAAAAAGTCATATGTTCGGCGCCCCGCTCCCATGGCAGTGCTCCAAATACCGACAAGTTTTAACAGGTAATAGCTGGCTCTTTGGCTCATATCTTCAGGCTAATTCGCAGCAGTTGTTGTGAGTGTTTCCCGAATGAATATAAACGATAAGCGCTCTGCGGGTGTACTAAGCTAATCTCGGCCACGATAAGCGCCACCCACACAGTAGCACGCAGATTTAATAGATGGTAAATATTTATTCGTAAGGTAGGGTGTAAAAACTAAGCCGCTTTTGAAGCACTTAAAGGATACTTTGTCTTCTGGGGGATCTATTGCTCTCTAAGCGAACTCCACTTCGGAGGTCCGCTTGGTGGACATGGTGGATTCCTGCTCTTCCTGTTCCTCCACCCTGCGTCGGAAAGCATGCTTGTAGATGAGCGATGAGACGAGAGCCCCTGCCATGGGACCCACCCAGTAGATCCAATGGTTCTCCCAGGCTCCGTTCCACAAAGCCGGGGCAAAGGAGCGAGCCGGATTCATGCTGGCACCCGTGAACTGGCCCTGAAAACGAACCGAAACGATCAACGCCCGTCCGGGGAGCACAGCACTCGGCAAATCTACTTACCGCAGTCAGGGAGAGGCAGGCGATGGCAAGAGCGAAGCGCACTGGCACCGAGTCCTGGAACTTGGCGTT
Source organism: Drosophila tristis (assembly GCA_018150885.1). Lineage (NCBI taxonomy): Eukaryota > Metazoa > Arthropoda > Insecta > Diptera > Drosophilidae > Drosophila > Drosophila tristis. The sequence goes on along the minus strand of JAECWT010000203.1, from coordinate 2,405,143 downwards.
GCGCGGATCCCAGACGCCACAGCAAATGGCAATCAGGGCGCAGGTGATCAGAAACTCAATGACCACACCCTGCAGCCCCGTCAGGCTGCTGTGGACGGAGGTCACGCAGACGCCACTGGGCGTTGCCGTGCTGTAGATGGCGTTCTCCGGCATGATGGCCTTGAGCAGGCCATAGCCAATGAAGGCGCCCACCATTTGGGCGACAAAGTAGGCCACGGCCATGGGCAGCGAGATCATGTTGTAGATGTAGTTGGCCAGCGTTACGGCGGGATTGAGATGGGCACCGCAGATGCAGCCAAAGCACTGGATGCAGATCAGGACCACGAAGCCAAAGTTGAGCGCGCACTGGAAATGGCCATTGGAGAAGAACGAGTTCTGGATGCAGCCCATGCAGCCGAGGAACATCAGCATGGCCGTGGCAATCAGTTCGGCGAACACGATGCAAATGCTGTTCAGCTGCCGCGGCTGCAGCAGCCAACAGGACGAGCAGCTGCAAGACAGAAAAAGGGGATGTCAGTCACAGGATATATGATGGATATATGACTACGTGTATAAGTATGTTGTTTGGGGCACCTCGCACCTCGTGCTTGTATTGGCCATGTCTGGAGAGCTACGAGTGTTCTGCGATTCACCTCAACTACAGCGAGCTTCGACGCGGACTGACTTGGCGCCGCGAGTACTCAATGGGAAGGAGAGATACTATGGGTACACGATTTAATCGCTTACTCTATCAGCGCGCCTTAATCTGCGGCATACTACAGCAATCAACTATCAAGATTCCTAATCGCCACAGCCGGCTATCGGTGGCGCTGCTATTTACTTAATTAATATACATTTAAAGCATTGCCGAACTCAACTCGAGGGCAGTGGTATTATTCCATGGCAGTGTCTGGTCGCAGGCGGAGAATTCCAGCTGTGTGGTAAGCCTTCTTCTGCTTATCTGAGTGACACACTCGAATATGCCTTTCAATTGCCATATTACGATTAGTGATAGTGTTTCGATTGGGACATCTCTTGCTCATATCTCTGGCCTGGGTTTTTCAGCTTTATCAATATTTTAGTCCAACTAAAATCGGCAGAGTTTTGTCTGCCAGCCCACCCGAATGTATGCTATGGAAAACGACTAATTCGCTTTATTGGAAACACTTAAAATTCTAAAACTAAGACTAGAACTAGAGACAGGCAAGAACTTAGGGCAGTGCCACCTCCTCGATCACCCGAATTTTGGCATTCGAGTTGCGCAGCTCGATCACCTCGTCACCCTTGAAGGCGAATCGGTAGATGAGCGAGGTGACAGCGCCAGCCACGAGTGGACCCACCCAGTAGATCCAGTGGTGCTGCCACGAATCGTTCCACACAGCAGGACCCAGGGACCTGGTGGGATTCATGCTGGCGCCGGATAACTGGCCCTAAGGGAGAGGGGAGAAGAAACCGAAAATGCCAATCAGATTGTCGTCCCAACTGCCTGCTGCCAGCTATACTAACCCCAGTGATGATGAGACAGGCGACTGTCAGGCCGAAGCGAATGGACACCGAGTCCTGGAGCGCGGTGTTGCGGGGATCCCACACCGAGCAGGCAACCATCACCAGGCAGCAGGTGAGCAGAAACTCAATGAACACACCCTGCAGCACAGAGATGTCGCTGGAGAGGACTGTGACACAAACACCTGCCGGGTTGTCCACGCCCTTGATCGCGTTATAGGGGAGGACGGCCACCAGCAAGCCGAAGCCGATGAAAGCGCCCGCCACTTGGGCCACAAAATAGGCAATGGCCATGCCCCAGTGGAGCACGCCGTAGAGGGCGGCGGCCAAGGTGATGGCTGGATTAAGGTGGGCCCCGGACACAGACCCGTAGCACTGGACGGCTATGAGGATGGCCAGGCCGAAGGTGAGGCCGCTCTGGAAGAACGAGTTGACGAACAGCGGCGTATGGACACAGCCCATGCAGCCGATGAAGACGAACATGGCTGTGCCCACCAGCTCCCCAAAAAAGGCGGCCACTCGATTCCTGTGCCTCTGCTGGAGGCGCCATCGACTGCGGGAGGGTGTGTCCAAATGGCTTGGTTGTTCTTGCTTCTGTTGCGACATGCTGACTAAACTCGACTGCCACAGGCCCAGCCACTGCCACTGCCACCTCGACTTTTCCTGGCCCACTGACTGGGCATATTGTCGAGGGGCCTGTGACTTTAAATTGTCTCCAATCAATCAAAATCAATTATAAAACCTTAATGCTAATTATCATATGGATATTTCCAAGTAGAGGCGCGTAGTTAGAATGCCACACAGCAGTCTGGCCCTGTTCTGTCCGTCTGTCCGTTGCCCCTGCCCATTCCTGGTGGGTCAATTAATCAAAGAGCATTTTTGCGCGGCTTTGCTGCTGTAATTATCGGCCTGATAAACCCACTCACTGACTGCCCCACTGCGTAGTGCCACCCTCTGATTGGCCAGCAGCATTTGTCGCGATTTGTCCTTAATCTTATCACAAATCATTAAGATCTTAATCAGAGCGCGAATGTGGCGCCGAACCTTGGACAACACACGCTCTGTGGCTTAGACAGGGGTGGAGTTGCTCTGAGTGAGCGAGAGTTAAAAGAACTAATAGCAGGCTGCCTCAGTTAAGCAGATTTTGCGTGCAAGAATAATCTGTGGCGCAGGGAGAGGGAGCCAAAGGCTAAAGGAAACCCGTGGATGTCATTGGTAGGGACACAAGCCACATTAAACCTCGTGCCAGCCGCGTTAAAAGCTTCTCAGCTGCAGGAATAATTCTGAACAATTTGGGTTTGCATTCTCTTAACTGCCCGCACCGATCAGCACTTAAAGCTAAATGGATAAGGAGAAACGCTGGCTCTTCGGGTTCTTTAAAATAGTTAAAAATCGCGATGTTCTTTATTGTCGAAGGCTCTATATTGCATTAATATAAAATTCGGCTGTCTTAGCTTAAAGTTAAATGTAGTTGCAATGTCTTTGGCATGCTCGGCCGCCTGCTCTACGAGAGCTGCACATCCTCCAGCTGGCGCAGCTTCTCGTGGCTGGTGATCTCTGCCTCCACGACCTCCCGCCGGAAGACGGCCTTGTAGGCGTAGGCGGTCACAGCGGCAGCGCTGAGGGGAGCCAGCCAGTAGATCCAGTTGGAGTCGAAGTGGGCGTTCCAAAGGGCAGGCGCAAAGGACCTGGCCGGGTTCATGCTGGCGCCGGTGAAGGGACCCTAAAAGACGGAAATATGTTAGACGGAGGACGGGCAGGATGAGGATGATCAGGCACTTACGGCAGCGCAGGCAAGGCAGGAGATGGCCAGGCCGAAGCGAATGGCAACCGAGTCATGGAACTTGGAGTTGCGTGGATCCCAGACGCCGCAGCAGACAATCACCAGAATGGCGGTGATCACGAACTCAATGCCAAATGCCTGAGCATGGCTCACGCTGCTGTGGGGCAGCGTCACGCACAGTCCGACGCCGCCACCGAGGGTATCCTCGGGCAGCAGAACCTTCAGCAGGCCGTAGCCAATGAAGGCGCCAAGCATCTGGGCCACACAGTAGACAAATGCCATGGGCAGAGTGACCAGCTCGTAGATGTAGGCGGCCACAGTTACGGCCGGATTGAGGTGAGCGCCGGAGACACAGCCGAAGCACTGGATGCAGATCATGACGGCCAGACCGAAGTTGAGAATTATCTGCAGATGATTGTTGGGGAAGAGCTCCGTCTTCACACAGCCCATGCAGCCGAGAAAGACGAGCATGCCTGTGCCGATGAGCTCGGCCAGGAAGCAGCAGATTTTGTCCAGCGTAGATCCCTTCATTTTGAATACTTTCAAGCAACTAAAATTGGTGAAAATCATACATCATAAAAAAGCGCACACGAAGCGGATAGCCGAGTAGCTAGAACTTCAACCCCCCTCTCACTCTCTCGCTCACTCTCTCGCTCTGTTTCTCTCTGGCATGTGCCGAACCTCTTCGCTTCATCAATCATTTGGCATTGTATCCTATGCTATCGTTTCATTGAAGCTTTTCAATTAAAGTTAATCTCCCCCCCACATTATCTGCGTTCGATTGTAGTTCTATTAAATTGAAGTTTTTATCGAGACCTTTTCATTTGTTCCTCCGCGGGGTCTAGCTCTGGGGGGTGACCGCCTACCACCCCCTGAAGCTGCGGCTGCTCCTGTTCCTGTTCACGGTGCGATGACATGACATCGATTTTTCAAGGCAATGACTTTGGGGCCAGACACACACGATGTACACTTTGTCGTGGGCATGAAGAGACTGAAGGTGAGGACTGAAACTGACATGGCTGGCAGTAAGATAATCGTGGAGTACCCACGAGCTAAACGGACATATTTTGATTGCCCATTCTGCTGTCCAAAATCGTAGATAAATTATCACAAAAAAAAAAAACCAAATGAAGAAATCAAAGTGTCAATAACAAAGACATTAAAACAATAACAAATTTATTTGTGAGTGTTATCAGGGGGCAGGGAGGGGGGTGGGCGGCCACTCGAAAGGTAGACTGGAGTTTGTGGAGATCCGAGATTGTAATTCCGATTGTAATTGAGCGATTTCTGTGAGCTGTGCGCAAATGGTTCACTAAGATCTCTCCCACATACTGTGAGGCGCACGGCAAAGGATATTGGAATATTTCCTTTGAGGTTATGCTGAGAGAGTTTTCCTGCCAATTGGGGCAGTGTTTTGTCCCCGATATTTACCGATCCCAACACTCGCGAGCCATTGTGGGCACTTGTCTGACTTTTCAAAAAGTATTTATATTTTGTATCTACTTATTTTCCGAAATTTCTTTCTTTCCGTTCGACGACCGCTTTGAGGCGACGGATAATGTGCAAGGCGACAGTGGGACTGTCAATGTCAATCTGAAGCGTTGGAGTAGCCATAGACAAATATTTATATCTATATCTATATGATATTGCGTAAATCAAAAGCCCATTTTTAGCCGCTGCTACGCGAGAGAAGAGAAGCGCAACAACACACACACACACACACACACACACACACACACACAGCCATGACATGGATGGGGTTCAGTGTGAAAATTAGCAACAAATCCTACTCGGGGAGCATTAAAAAAGTCAAGTATCCAGAATTTATGAGCTTAAATCTTAAATGCTCATTCGCCTCTCTCTCTCTCTCTCTCTCTTAGTCGCTCTCTAGAAGCTCTGGAGCCCGCTCCCTGTGTGTCACCCATTAAGTTGCGGGGCGAGTAGTATGCGAGTTCATGTATCTCCAATTGAATCTGTGCACTGTGCAGTTTGATAACTGATTGGAGTGAAGAGCAGAAGGTGGTGAGTGGACCGACTATCAATTACCATGGCCGGGACAGGGACAGGGGCTGGGGCTGGGGCTGGGACTGGAGCTGTGGCTGGTGCTGGGGCCTGTCAGCGTGTCAATTGCGGCGGCCTACAACGCACAATTGTTGCAATTGCAATTGAAATTGCGTGGCAGGGCACACACCACAACATCACTACGCAATGTGGCCAAACAAATCACAGCTGAATCTCAGTCGCCTGTCGATCACATTGCACGCAATTTACTCTCAACTGTCTCAACAGCAATTGAAGTGGCAATAAAATGAATTATAAATAAATATGTCGAAAACAAATCTATTGCATAAGCGTGTCGCGTCGTGTCACGATAACCCAGGTGATCTCTTGCATGCGGCATGTATAGTATTTTGCACCACTGAATGGCAATTAACCGCAGTGAACCCTCACTAACCTCGCCCAACATTGGCTCTCTTCGCTTAACGCTTATCGCCCTTTCTTTCCTTTCTTTTGCTTTCCTTTGCTTTCCTTTGCCTTCCTTTCAATATTTGCAATGGCAGAGCCCACACCCCCATGGAGAAAACAGTGAAAAACTATTGGCCTGTGGCCAAGAGCATTTGTTTGTCCAACTCATTGACAGATGGCCCAGGGGCGCGCAGGATGAAGTGGGCTGCGTGTGGCAGGAGAGCGACACGTTTTGGCAAAAGGCGCAGAGAGTGAGAGCAAAGTCAAAAAACAGTAAACACGCGATGGTGGCAAAGTTTATAAATAAATCACCACGGATTTGATCTGCTTCTCCGCATCGAATGTTAATAATTTAATTACCACCTGAGGCCCGTGTTGAATTTGCATGTATATTTGTCTTAGCTAAGCTTTTGCGGTTTTCGTGTTAATCTTAGACCATGCCTCATGCCCATGCCCAGAAGGATCACGTCTCTTTCATAAGATCGCTTCATGTGTCACGATTCGATTGGGTTTGGGTGTCGGCTTGCCGCAGGGCCTCTAATTGATGATAATCTCGGCACAGAGCCAATGGAATTATTTTGCATTATTTATTATTATAGACTATATACATATGTATCTAAAGTGTTTAGCTAAGTGACGGAACGTGCCACGAGGGGGGCACCGAAAAGATGATCGATCAATCGATCGATCTGCTGCGGAAGTTGATTCCAATAATTAGCGTAGAAGTGCGACTGGAACGGCATAGCTTTGGCGGTGAGCTTTCCCTGGAACGTAGAACAGCTTTTTTCGTAGCCTGCCCAAAGTTCTGAAGCTTTGCTGATAATTTCGATTATGAGCTTTGCTTTAGTTCTTTCCTTATCGCAGCTTTTGCTGGCTGCCACCTCATATTAAAGTTTAGCCAGAAGCTCTCGCCATAAAACGCTGCTGAACTGAAGAAGCACTAATCAAATCGCAGCTGATAAGCCCCGTCGATAGTTGCTGATATATACTCGTATTTGTCGACTGCTTAAGAAGTGATTTTTTTTGCTGTGGGCACTAAACTTTGCTGGCTATAAATATGAACGCCCCTGTGGGCCATGAGCCATTAGCCATGAGCCGGGCAACATATTCAAATTGCCTGATAACGTGCTGTGGCTGGCATAGGCCGATGGCTTTATCTGTGTGTCTGTTCGAACATCGAATTAGTTGACACACATTTTAATTTGGCCATAATTGAGCTCAAATCGGATTTACTCGTCAGACTTTTGACATTGCTCCGTTTCTATGAGTGCTTCAATGTCCGATAATGATTGGGTTCCGACTTATTGAAGCCCATCCGTACAGATACATATCTGTAGAAATACTCGTATGTATGCATGTAGATACGCTTATCGCCCTACGCCTGTTGCCGCCTGTTTCCAGGTGTCTCTCGTCTTGGAAATAATTAAGCTCATTATACCCTCCCCTTCCAGTAGTTCCATTGATCTTGAACCCCCTCCCAACATGCCCTGCTCTTCGAACACAGCGCCTAAAACTAAAGACTCTTATCTTCTGCGGCTTATCAGTGGAATCGCAACTGCTGACGTTTCGTTTGCTCCGCTTCTTTGTTGCTTCTATTACGCAACATCAGCCCCAAAGCGCTATCTTGGTGTTAATAGACGCTCGGCCAAAAGCAATTTATGGGCGTGATAAAAGAGTTCCCGAAAAAGAAAGACATCCAAGTGGTGGTGGGGTCTACAGCCCAAAAACACCTCGCCGGACATTTTGTCAAAAAAAAAAACATGTTCTAGGTCTCAAAGTCAGTCAGTCATGTGCTGACTGCTGAAGGTTTCTGCATACATACACATGTACATAAACATACATACATATGCATGTATTTTATGTGCTTAAAATTAGTTTACGACAGAGGAATCTGTGGGCTTATCAAGCAGTCTGAAGGCTGGCAGCGCGTGTCCACTGTTGAGTTCATTTTACAGATTAAAGGAAAGTGGTTAGAAAATTCCACAATTACTACATCGCTTGGTGGCTGAATGTGGCATGAATGGGCCGTGTAGTGCATTCCCCAAGCTTCGTGTTATCAAGCGTTGAAACGAAATTCAACATTGACCTAGGCTACTGCTTTGCTTTCTTGGTGGCCTGTCAACCAATGGAAATTTATGGTCCGATTCGGTTCTTAATCACGAAGTTCCGTATATAACTTAGTTTTGCTCTTTCTATTTCTATTTCTATTTATACGTAGCAGAGCCGTATAAATGCAGCTCATCTGATACTTGCTGTCAACAGCAGTCCAGCAGTGTGGAGTGGGGCGATAAGACCCGACACAAATACTCGTAAAGCTTATAAATTATGCAACGAGAAGTGTGCAAAGAATTTCAAGCGTATCGCAGCGGCAGCGACTTGAATTAAATTGAGACTAAACTTTGATCAATGACGGCTGAGACCTGATTGATAACCCATGATCACTGGCAGCATTCATTATCAGCGCATAGAGGCGAGAATTGAGCATCGAACCAAACTAATTTACACTCCCTGCTGAGGCAGCATTCTGTTACGGTTTGCCAAGCACAAATTGAATCTTAACAATGGCATTGTGTGGTGTGGGATTGAATGACATCAACAGACTGTGAAATATCTCAGAGATGAGGATGAGACGCAAACCACCTTCTATGATTTAACCAAACAGAGTTAATAGACAGGCAGGCATAACCATATTTGACACCTGACTGGCCCAATTTGAGCCCTGGAACGAATGTGTTCCGTGTTAAACCTGTTCGTCGATCATATGATGACGCTATATTTATGGCCAAATGAGATTAATTGAGTCACTAACTCCTGCAGGGTAACACGCGATGCTGTGGATTGGTGGGATTGGTTTATCAGATTTGATTAGCGGCGATTATCAGGCAACCCGTGAGTGAATTCCCCAAAGATCTGTTGAGTGATGGGTGATCGCTGATGGGCGATTGGTATAATCAAAGGCATGTGTCCAGCTTATGTAAGATTCAATTTCTCTGATGTTTTCATTCATTCATTCACACTGATGCTGTGCAACAGATCTCTGCTGCCGGATCCAACACGTTCAAACGAAACACCTTATATCGTCCACCCCTGACCTTGAGCCCGAGGCAAGAAACCACAAGAATTCCGTTTTGGATTTGAGTTTGGTTTCGTTTTTTGGTTTCGTTTTTTGGGGTTTTTTTTTTGAGTAATTTTTTGTTTTTGGCAGTCTACAGATAAAGCTTGGGGCGAAAATTACTCACACAATGAATATGCCAGTTATTGAAGTATTTTCGAGTGTTTACCCAGCAAATGTGCGCTCAAAGTCTCAGCAGAACATTAGTGGAAAAATGCAAAAATCGCATGATCCAAGTCCCAGAAACTAAGTTGCCAACATGCTAACATACATATGTATGTATGTATGTCTGTATGTAGATGGGAGTTGTGTGGCTGTGTGGCTGTTTACTTATCAGGCATTTTTATTTTTGATAGAATCAAGTGACCCCGGCAATCAAGTGTTTCCATACTTATTTTTCAATGATAATTTTGATAAGACTTCCTCACACAAGCCGCCTTCTAATTAGTATACAAAAACAACAATTTTTCTTGGGCAGCACCCGTAGCCGTAGCCGTACCCGTACCCGCACCCGTAGCCGTACCCATTCCATTCCACTCTGAACGAGTATAAAGTATATGAACAAAAAATGAACGTGTATAAATACCCCGCAAAGTAGAACAACAGCCTACACAGTACGGGGCCGGGGTATTTGTAGGAAAGTTTTCCAAACACCAAAAAGACTTGGCATAATTCTTTATAAATAAACATTCTCCGGTTAGGAGATTGTTTTGCTCAAGGCGAGCATCTCAAGAATTGTCTCGAAATTGTGTTTCACGAATGTCAAATGAGGAAGAAATATATAAATATTATGAGAATAATTCGTGATGCTCTGCGCTGCGCTGCCTCAGTCTTGGCCAGAATATAAAGCTAATGGCTATTCGATGATTCGAGTTCCTTGTGCGCTCCCTCCCCCCCACTACCCTCTAATTACAGTGTCTGGTGCTTGCGTAATTGTGGGATCGCTGTCGATGTGTTTTCCACGTGCTGCAGGCTCGCCTCAATCATGTGCCCTGTGGGCTTTAAATGCTAAATAATGCACATAATTACAAGTCAATAATGCGGTAGTTGATAAACAACAATATGAATAAATGTGCAAGCGATGTGTGCTTAGGTGTTTTCGATTGCTCTCCAATGGTTTGATCACTATGAAAGGCACTCAGCTCAGCTGAAAGTGGGCATGTACATTTTAGCTATCGGATCAAGCCCAAACTGAATCCACAAAAAGTGCCCAAGCTTCGAAGTGGAAAGTTGGCCAGAATGGAAAAGGCCAAAACATAGACCAGACGTCTGTGCGATATTTGAATATATTTACATCTCTAATCTAAAGCACACAAACACACTTTCTACCAGCACGAAAACACTTCTTCGTTATCTTTGAATTAAAATTTCATTTACAACTGAATGTTGAGCTTAAAATACAGTAAACTTAACGCCGTCTTTTACCCAGGATGCAGTCCGAAATAAAGCGCGAATTTCAAAACGCGTTATGCTATAAAAAACACACTTGTCGCTGTCAATGCACTGCCAAACCTTTTTATATCAAAAATATCCGCAGCTGGCTGCGCGACAGCGCTGGCTTTCCTTAGTCTTTTATTTTAAATTAGCAGAACTTAAGACAAGTTTGCTAATTAATTAACACACTCACACACACACACACACACACACACACTCTAGCAGAATCACTCGCAGTACAACCAAACCACGCACTGGAGACAGCACACGCAGGGAGTAGAACTAACCTGCGCTATGTTCGATTCGATTCGATCGTTTGTTTGCTATTGAACGCCAGGGCCTGCGGCTCTACGAGGTACGATCGACTGTGAATGAACGCCAAGTGGCGGCGTCTGCGCTGGCTTCGCTTCAGCTTCAGCTTCGGCGAACACCATGGCGCATACTTGCTACAGGCAGCGCTGTTGGTAAAAGTTGTGGGCTTATCAGTGTTGGCGTTGCCGTCAGCGTTGGCGTCAGCGTCAGCGTCAGCTTTAGCGTCGTCGTCAGCGTCAGCTTTTAGCTTTCAGATTTAGATTTCGTTGTTGATGCTAGAGATGGGAGCTTTCAGAGCGATAGTACTACTCTCAGCGAATGAATCTGGCTTTCATGGCTCTCAGAGCGGAAGTCAGAGCGAAAGTCAGAGCAAAGTGGAGTAAGAAGCAAACAAGCAGTGCTCTTGCTCGCGGTGCTGTCTCTGTTGGGATGAAGATTTCAGACTACGTGTAGGAGAAACAACACAGTGATAGGTACTTAACAGCCATTTAACTTAACTATCAAAGCAATTAAAACACACCTTTCACACCCTCCCAACCGCAAACTAATCCGAGTCAAGTGCCATGCCTTTAAAATTGATAAGAACCAATAGGGCGGAGATAGAGAGGGAGAAGGGGTAAAGTAATCCACTTGTTTGATTAATACCTACCTTTATGGCTGCTCTGATTGAAAAACTTACCCAAAGATTCCATAACCTCGTCCACACCTCACCCAAGCGGAAAGCTCCGCTGGCGTTGGCCTGGGGGGGCGTGCTGGAATATTTTGATTTTGATTGAACTCATTTCAGATAACACTTAACGACACACTAGCACGTCACTGTTGAGCGGTGGGAAAAGTTTATCGGAAGGCGGATTTCCATGACGCTTCCGCCGTCAGGAGGGCCTTGACTTTGTTATCGCGGCACACCGAATGTTCATGCTTAAGCTTATGACGCGCACCGTATGAGACATGCACTCAATGATTTGCATAGACGATCTTTCGGCAAATTATTTGAAGTTGGCCAATAAATTATACACCAACAAAAGATGCCATCGATCGAGGTAGAAGCAATTTAACGCAGACAATTAATAAATAAGCTCAATGAAATCCTCGGCTCGGACCAGCCCAAGCGAAGCGAAGCGAAACCAATGTTGAATGGATTGATAACTTTTTATGAATTTGCAGAAGTGATCCATAAAGCTGCCCCCCACGACCGTCTATTTTGTGCCACATAATCGCAATCACTTCGGGTGCGCATTCGCATTCGCATTTGCGTGTTGGAGTTCGGGCCAGACTTGGCCACATGACTTATTGCCACAATACGTATGTATATTTTCGTCTGGCGCAGCTCGGCTAACCGGCCCGACGCGTCAAACTGGTTGGCTTGGCGGCTAAAATCCGAGGACTGAATGCGAATAAACAAATGGGCAAGGCAACACTTGTTCGTTCAGCTGCATTACACTTCTTTATTTTCGCGCTCTTTGTGCTCTCTTGGCTCTTGAGTTTGGCCAAAAATACATTTCTGGCCACAGCGCCTATTCACGTGACGTATACGCAACGTGGCACCGCATGCGAATGTGGGTCAAATAAAATGATAAAAGAAATCAATTTTGGGCAATACAAATTGCAGTAGCTCACACCTTTTGGGCTTTGATTTGGCACTGGATGGCATGGTTATGGTTCCTGCTCCTCCTGGTACTGCTCCTGGGGCTGCCGTCTTCTGCTGTGGATTGGCACTTGCAGCTATTGTGGACACTGCCTGCTGCGGCTGCAGCTGCTGCGGCTGTTGTTGCACAGACATTCTTTACACTTTGACACTTTTTATTGTATTGTACTCGAATTGTGCGGGCCACTTGACAGACCTGAATCAACTCCCGGCTCGTTATGCTAATTTTCCTGAATTAAATTCTGCCCAGTGCTGTGCTGTGCGAAACTTCACTGGTCACTGCGTGTCGCGCTGCGTATCGGACTCTCGACTCTCGATTCTCGGACGGTGTATCTGTATCTGCTTCTGCTTCTGTTTCCGTATCGTATCTGCATGCGTTGCACTGCGTCGTGTTTGTATTTCGCCTTCGAACTGGCAGCTAAACCGTTGCGACCGACTGACTGACAGAGAGTAACCGTTGTCGCCGTTTAACCAACCACGGAACACAATACCCATCAAATATATCGCGAATGGCACAAGGCAGGCCATAAAAGCCAACGAAAACAATATGTGCGGTTATACAAGAGCCGATCAGCAAGGGTATATACCATGCAGAGTCATTTTGTGCCCACACGTTGCCCCGTTGCTATTTAAGTTCGATTTCGACTCATTGTAGGGTACCTCCGCTGTCCGAACTACAGCACTTCCACTTGTTGCTGTCGCGTTTTTTCGTTTTCTGTTTTGATTATACAGATTTACCCTCCCCCAAGCCCCGCTGTATCGGAGATAGTCGCCAAGGGAATTCCCCTCGCCGCCCCTGCCCCACGCAATCAATTGCTGTGTTCTTTCCACATTTTGGGCAACTCATCTAATTGGGCACGTAATTGATTTGGATACTCGTTCTCGTACACGGCACAAAAACACATTCAGCAATTAACTTTTGTCGTTTCTCGCAGTGCATGTTTGCAGAGCCATTCAATGATATTTATCTACGAATATATATACATATATATGTATATATATATTTCGATGAAACGCGGCAGATCTCCAATGTCAACTCCACACTGAGGCAAAGATCAATATTCGTAATACTCGTATTCGACGGCGTTCGGCTGGGGGGGGCCCATGGGGGTTTTAGGGTAGTGCCATAGAGATTCTGTTTTACCCACGACCGCATTGGGTGGTGGAGGCTCGTTCTCTATCAGCCAGTGTATTGGGGGGGGAATTTATTGGAGGAGAAATGTGTGCGAGATATGGGCTAAATGGCAGTACTCGCACATTGAACATTGAATATACTTCCGTTGCGGCTGGACTGAATTTGGTTATTATATGAGCCCGTTAAATGCTTTGAGCTACCTGAACCGTTACAAACATTCTTCATGGTCTTTTCTTAATGGCCATTAAATCGCTGGATGTACAATTAGGGGCATACTTTTAGGCTTTCATCTTAAGCATAACCAAACGATTTTCGTTGAGAATTTAATTCAGTGGGGGGTCATCAGCGTCCTATGCACAGTACATAGGAAAGTGTTCTGCTGCTGCTCACGAATCGATGATTTGCCAGCTCTAGGCACAGTCTTTGTTGGTGCCTTTATTAATTTAAAAACAATTTTGGGCTGAGTTTGAAGTCAAAATGCGACGCAACTTTTCGATTGTTGTGAAGATGTTGCCAGAAATTTTGCTCCAAGTGCTGCTCCAAATGTGGCAAAGAGTGAAAGCTTTTAACTTAGCTAAAGCTCCGTATTGGCGCCACTGAGAAAAGTTCAAATTATCGTTACTTTCTGATTGGATTAAGCAGCGGAATCATAGCACACCTCGAGCCAGGATATTCTTCAGGGTCTTGTCTGTCATCTCCTCCTCCTCGGCATGATGGGAGGCAAGGCAAGCTCGGCTGGAGGAGACAAACACAATCATCGGCCTGTGGGCTCTGTACTTGAGGATACTGCCATCCTGCATTGGCTTCCACATGGCTTCCACTGGCAGCTGTTGTCGCATTGTGCATTTTCCTGTATATGCAGTTCCAGGGGAATTTCTCTTTGCTCTTTAGAATTTCTAATGCTCGTGATCAATCTCCCACAGCCGAAGATCTTTGGCCTCTAATCGTAGTAACTGGTCTTCCCCTGGTCTATTCGCCGAAGTGGACGTTCGCTGGCGTACGAGCGCCGCAGATGAGGGGATACTAAAGACATCAAATATTAGTTAACCCTCGCTTGGATCTATGAATCAATATCGTGCATCGGGGCCTGTGGACATTGCCCGGACCAAGTCGTGAGATCAAAAATACCCGACACGCAACGATTAACAGGAATTAACATGTATCGCTAAAGTCGCTTCAATATTGACACTAGCCGGAGCCTGGCTGGGGCGGGGATTGGGATTGGGCATATCCGGTCCAGCGAGGGGTCGGCGGAGGAGGAGGAGGTTGAAAGGGGTCTGGTCTGGTCTGGTCGGACTGGCTGGTTAATGTGAGTATATATAATCGATTTCACACTACTTTTTAATCACTACAAAACATTTATTGTTTGCCCGCAGCGAGAAAAGTCAAACAAAGCAGAGAGAGAGAGAGAGAGAGACAGTGGAGACCCCGCTCGCAATGGGTCGGGCGCTGAACAAATTGACTTGGCCACATAATTAGGCACTTGCACATGTCCATACCCATACCCATACCCCTCACGCTGCCGTCTCTGCCCTTGCCGGGCATCTCCACCTTCTCCTGCTCGAATGCAGTTGACCAGCCAGAAAGTTTCGGCCTGAAAGTATCTCACGCAGTTGCCGGACAAAAGGTTTTTATTGTGCGTACCCGTTGACAGCCTCAATCGAGGGGTTTGGCTGTAGCTTTGGACCTGTTCGGGGTCCCATGGCAGTCATCGTTTGTTATTTATTTTGCGGTTATAATGCCGAACTCAACTCAACTCAACTGAACTGAACTGAAAAATATTGGCATCCATTCAGCGGGACAAAACATCACGGAGTTTTTTACAGTTGGGACGGCACGGAGCCGACCAAATGATAAATTAGCTTTGTACGTAAATTCAAAATGGAAAATCTTTACTCGCATATTCGTGTGCGATGTGTTTGATCCCGAGAGGCGACGCGAGTAATTGTGTAAATATCTTGTCTCTGCATGACAATAACTGGCTGCCCTGCCCGCCGCTCTGCACTACCCCTGCCTTTGACTGACAATGAATGCCACATTATTATTTTGTAGTTTGTCAACCAATCCATGGCGTACCCGTACCCGTACCCGTACCGTACCCTGCCGAATAAGGCGTTTGTGATGGGAGAGGAGACGAGATGAGAGCAATGTGATAATTCAATGTCGCTCAGGCAGCGCACGGATGCCACAGCCGAGATGCAGATACAATATCTTTTTATACACACGATCTTTGTGTTGTTTTGTGTTTTGTATTTTGTTGTGTGGTGTGGTGTGGTGATGACCGCGGTAACTTATTATTATACATGCCAAAAGAATTGTAATTACGTGGCCTGTCGCCTTCTACACACATTTGTATCTTCATTTGAGTACGAGTACGAGTATCTGTATCTGTATCTGTATCTGCTGGATATGCAACAATGGCATCAGCATAACAAAGCAGCAGCACCCATTGCTGTAAGCTCTCTATCCGTCTCTGTCCGCGTCCCAGTCTCACTCCCAGTCGTACTTCCCCCTGCCATCTAATAAGCATAGAAAAAGCGCCTAAATAGTGTCAATGATTAATTGCTTTTGTGATTAGATGGAAATTTAATAGATTTTTTATTGCAGCCAGCGCACCGAAAATTGAAATTGAAATTCTATCAAGGTACGGGCAGGCAGACTGGCTGCTGCTCTAGGCTGGAGGCTGGAGGCTGGAGGCTGGAGGCACGTCTCGTATCTCATGACTGCAGCATCATTATTGCCCTCGGTTCTGTTCAGTTATTTGTCAGTTTTTTTTTTTTTTTTTTGTTTTACCCTCCCTCCACTCACCATCCGCGGCCCACTATGACAGTTGAGCGCAGAAAGGGCCGCATCATTGTTACCAAATTTCGAATTGAAATTGAAATTCACACGCGTCACGCTGCCAGAAAGTGCAAGAAACGCTTGATCTGTGGCGGGGGCGGCTTCGGGCTTGCTTGGAGCTCAACTTGTTAGCATATTTTCCTCCCGGCAACACCCAACCTAACCACAGTGGAAGCCCAAAGCGGAGACGAAACTAAATTCTTGTTATATTAAATGTAATGCCACCACAGAAATCCCTAAAGCCGACCACAGCACAGCACTGGCACAGGCACAGGCGAAAGGGAAATAGATACCTAGTGCAAGATACCGACTGGAAGTCCTTCGTTTCAATCTGTTGAAATCCCACACAAAGTCGCAAAGGAAAACACACACTGAAAGGGGAAATTCAAGTGGAAATTACTCAATTACAGACCGAGCGAGCGACCGACCGACCGACCCTCGGCGTGGGTTGACTTTTCGAATTGCTTTTGCCATTCTACGGCTATACTCATCCTTATTGATGATAGGACAGGCCAAGGGGAAACCCTACAAATCGAAGCAAGGAACGGCATTCGATGTGCGCGATAATTACAGTCCATAAAAATGGGGGAGGATACAATGCGACAATTATGTAACCTGATAATCGCCGAGGAGTGTGGAAAAACTGAGACAAAACTTGTGAAATTAATAACTAACCTTCGTCCAGTGCTCCCTCCGTCTGCCGCAGCCAAGCCGTATCCCCACGCACCTCACTCTTTGGCCGAACATATTTATTACAAATAAAGAGACAAACACAAAAGGCAAACAAATAAACGGACGAACGGCAAAGACAGGCGACTTGGCCCAAAAGAGACCGAGACGGTACAACAAAGCGTTTGGGGCATTTAATAGGCTTAACTAAGAAATAGCGAGGGGGACAGCCAGAGAGAGAGGGGGAAAAGAGTGTTGGTAGAGGGTCTGTTGTCTGAAGTGTTGACATGTTGTTACGGTACGATTTACACATGCATTTGAGCAGAAACTCCACTCCATTCGAATCCATTCTGGATGAATGATACGAGTAGAATTGGTGTACGGAGTTAGCTCCGTTCGATTGCGATTGCTTTGATGAGTTGCTGGTCACGTAATTGACAGTTAAGCGGCTTGGGAGTGTGCTCCACGGCCAGATGGATCTATTAGCACATTTCGATTTCATTCAGCAGAGTATCTGCATCCAAAAGATACACAAATACAATTAGTTGCCCCCATGAAATTGTCCATCGTCCATGGTCACGTATGTATCTCCATCTGCCCACTGAAACCCCCACTGACTCCAATTTAAGTACAGCAATCTGCATCTGCCAGATACATGGATAGACAAGCTTCTGATTGGCTGAAAGCTATTCGATTATGACTCAGCCCCCCACCAGATACAAATGTATCTCTATGTATAAATAATTTAACTTTTCCCACAGTCCCCAACCTTCCTCTCTCTCTCTCTCTCACTCACTGTTACCACTTGTACATATACATGATTTCGTTTTGTTTCGATTCCAACATTTCCACTTGCAAACATACAAACACACACACACACACACCACATCCAATTCAATGCGCACGCTCTCGGAGAGCATCTGCTTGAGCGTGTGTGTGTGTCGTCTATCTGCTTGAGCGTGTGCGTGTGTGTGCGCGCTTCTCTTTCTGTCCTGCTCGCTCTTTGATTATTTTATCTGTTCCGTAGGCAACCAATCGGATGGGATGGCCGTTTCATTGCCAGGTGAAATAAAATGAGTATATAACTCGCACCACACCTCAGCCTTACAGCTCCAGACACCGAGGTCTGTTCGAAGAGTTTTCCTGGAGGAAAAATCTTTGGCTGGACAGGGCTCATGCTCGCTGATCATTTTATGGCCGCAGCACCTGATGCATTCCACGACCACCGTCGCAGACTTCAGACTACACAAATTCATTTTACGCTCTTTTAATTGAGTTAGCTAATTAAATGCTCAGCCCCCGCCCCCACACCCCTGCTCTTGCGCCCGCTGACCAGGCTCAAACGCCTGTCCACCCCCCCACTTGGGCGCACTGTGGGAACTGCCACAGCTTTGGCGAGCATAAAAATGTGAGCTGTAATTGTCGGTTGCATTTAATTGTGATTGGACACCCACCCACCCAGCCACCGACAACAGCTCCACTCTGGTTGTACATCACTTGCCGAAGAGTGTGACCAGATGTCAGCCATAGGTGGGAACAGCCTGGAACAGAAACGGCTTACAGTTCCTTTTCGTGCCATTAAACGCAAAGAGTAAGACATGTCTGCCCCACAAGTAAATAGATATAATTTATGTCACACTCAGACAGAACTACCTTTTAGCCAGCTGGTCACACTGGCGCTCAAAATTGACAATATTTCAAAGAGCTCATTATATTTTTGTTTGTGCATCCCAACCGCTTGGAAATATTGTATTTTTAGTCGTGCAACTTTTCACATTTTCCCAGGCCCCAGTAATTGGTGTGCATACATATTCAGCTTTAGCTGCAGCCGCTCTCCACCCCCAGCCACGCATATTGGGGGGGCACCCAATAATTTCACGCAGTGCTAATTAATTGCCCAACAATCGAAGCATTCGGAATGCAGCCTAAAGAGCGTGGGAAGCCGCCAGAAGTGAATGAAAACTCATACCCAAATCGAAGTGGAAGTTGTCGTTGTCGCTTCAGTTGGGACGAGGCGCAGCAGTTTTCACACCTGTTTGCGGGCCAATTGATTTCACCTTTTCTCTTTGAATTTGGAACTGAAATCGCTCACAGAAACCAGAGAAGAAGGGGAACAACAGCAGAGCTCTGGGAGAACGGGCCATCGAGCGGAGGCAGCAAATTCAATTAGTAATAAACAAGAGCTTGATGTATGAATGGGATACCTCCCTCCAGGCAGAAATCAATCGATGGATAGATCGAGCCACCCAGCACATGTGTGTGACTATAAAATTTATTAAAGCCCAGGGGCAGGGCAAACCAACGGCCAAGGCGGAGCAGCTAAATGCGTGGGCACAGGCTGGAGTTGCGCTGCAGTCGGGTAGCATAATAATAAAGCAATTCAGGGAAATCATTTGGATGGCCATTTGAAGTGAGCCTCTTAAGTGCAGCGCAAAATCACAGCCAAAGCGCAACAAGCTGTAAACTTGTTGCAGATCAAAAAAAATATATATATGTATATATATGAGAAGATATTCGCACACACACACACACGAGAATACGAGAATTTATATATAAAAATATCGAAAAGGGAACGAGCACCAACGCGGCGTACAGAGATCAAAATGAATACATTTGGAGCCAGAGCCAGAGCAAGAGCCAGAGACCGAACCACAAGCAGAACCAGTATCAGGCAGCAGAGAGCAGGGAGCAGCGAGCAGGGAGCAGGAGAGGAGAGGAGAGCAGGGACCATGAAGCATTGAGACTCCTGGCCGTCGTCTGGACCCTGTGCGTCTGTGTAAATCATTGGGGGGCGTATAACGTAGCTCTTTTGCTCTTCATTTGTTGTATTTTATGCGTACATGTTCGCGGAAAACTCGTAAAATTATTAAAAATCGTTTAAGTATTTCGGCATCTTTCATCGCTGCCACAGCGGAAGCAAACAACTACCCCAATCCCCCCATCTCCCTCTCCAACGCTCCACCACTACACCGCTCCAGCCCAGCCTCCCTTTCGGGCGGGAAGGCGAAAGAGTCGTCGCCGCGTCTACAACATTGTTTTCCATAATCATTTCATTGCTCCACCCCAGTGCGCCCTTTGCCGACGCCTATGCGTCTGCCAGGCCTGTGCGGGTGTCAAGTGATCGATGGGGCCATGAAAGGTAGGGAGCCGGGAGAGAGTGGTGCGAGGGGCAATCCGCCCTGCAGCAGCCTAAATACATGTTATTAACGCTGTTATAAATTGATTTTCCCTCTTGACCCACTCTACTGTGTTCTACTTCAGCGCACACTCTTTGCATCCCACAGATCTTCTTCGCTCCCTCCCATCCATTCCACAGCTTCCACACAGTGTAAGCGAGGATCAGCCCCGCGCTGATGAACTCTGATCTAATGATTGTATAAATGTGCTCAAATTAATGATATTCGGTTGTTCGGGGCAAGATACTTATTGTAGCAAACTGGAGGGGGAGTTTTGGGAACAATTTTACGGTTTTATATTTTTTCTGCTCTAGTTTTACCTTCGGCAGAGTATCAAGGTTTGGTGTACGGATTTGTTTTACCTGTAAACTCGATTTATATGCGGATTCGGATTACTGAGGAATGCCAAAAAACTATTTCCAGTTGAGTTCTGTTGAGCGGTGCAGACAGCTGCATGGGATGGCTAGCTATTGGCCAACCCTACGACTATCAAAAGACGATTTCCAGTCACAAATTACCATGAGAGTGAACTCTGTGCTCCTTGCTCCTTGGTTCGCTGCTTTTCTGGCTGGTTGGCGGAGCAAGCGTTCGGCAGTTTTGTGGTTTTGCCAACCTCAGACAGAGCCCACTAATATCACCACACACATGGGGCATACATTCGGTGTGTGTGCTGTGCTGTGCTGTGCTGTGGTGTGGTGTAGTGTGGTGTATGCATAAACACGCTCGTACGTTTTAATATTTAGTGTTAATATGTTGACGGATTTCTGGTCATAAACACTTTTTGTGTGGAACGGTCCACGTCGTCATCGCTGTTGTCCTCCTCCTCGACCTCCTTCTGCTGCTAGCTCTCACACTCTCACCCTCTCTCCTTCTCTCTGTCTCTCTGTCTCTCTTTCTGGTTCCCAGTTTGTCCGCATTACAGCCACTTGGCTATAATTTTCTTTAATGATGAAAGTTTGGTTCGTGGCTCGACTCGAAGTCGGAGTCACAATCGCAGCCTCACAGTCCGCCGTCGTCTGAGTTGGAGTCCGCGTCTGAGTTTAAGTTTGAGTGTGGAGCCGAGCCTGGGGAGTTCATTAACATGACAAACATTGTGCTGTTTCGGGGCCTGGGCTAGGGCTCGCTGGGATAGGGAGGTGGAGCCTACGCATTATAACAATAGTACGAAACCTATTAACAGCAACAATTTTAACTGCAGCAGCTCAGGGTACGTACGCTGGAAGCGGTGGCGGTGGCTGCGGCTACGGCTATGGCTACGGCGACTGCAACTGCAACTGGGAGTCCGATTCGCTGCGCATCGCTGCATTTCATATTTCGCAAACGGCACGCACATGAAATGACAGAAATTATGTGGCAATCAATTATCGAACTGATGATCGGCGGTCACTCATAATGATGATCGAGACAGAGTCGAAAGCTCTCAGCGGAGGATGGCATGGAATGGGATCTCTGCACCTATTTGCAATCGATCAGCGGATGAGGCGGAAGAGCTATGGCCCGACGCTCACCTACTCACCACCAGCCAGTCCGTAATTCTGTCCTGTCCTGTCCTGTCCTGTCTCTCCGGTCATATCGCTCTGCTCATTACGGGGTAAAGGAAAGAAACAAAAAGCACTCACTCCTTTGCTTTGTTTTGTTGCTGTTGCTATTGCTGTTGTTTTTGTTTTTTTGTTACATTGTAACCTGAGCATGTGCCGGGACGGGACGGGCCGGACCGGGTCGGGCAGCGGCTCTCTGGCTACATTTTTAAGCATAAAACCATAAAAAAAGGAACGAAAAACAACTGCAAATACATCATGCATATTCATAGTGCAATATGATTTTCCATTTGACAAAAAGTACAGCAACAGCGATTGTACATTGGTGGAGGGTACAGTGGGGCGCGCACTGGGGGTAAATAGGGCCTAAATGAAACGAAAGGAAGGCACTTGGCATGGCTTGGGGTACTTTTAAATATACCCCATTCAATTATTCTCACGGTTTATTACTCAAGAATGTAATACTTTAATCGTCTTCCTATTTAAATTAATTATTTAAATTAAATCTCAAATTTTGAATTAAATTCAAAATTTTAACATTTTCCGATACATTTTCCAACTTTTATCTTTTTTATCGGATTTCTTTTCGTTAGGTTTTTCATATTCTGACCCACTGTGGACATAATTTAGTGCATGACTTTTCCAGCCTTCTGCCAGCTGTCTGTCTCTCCACGCCCCACTGCCCCCCTCTGTTGCTGTCTCTGTTCAACTTTGGACACGCTGAATGTATCGTATCAAGGGGTTCGATGGTTGGCTGGATGGATGGATGGACGGATGGCTGGATGTAAAAAGTTATTCGCAGTTCGTTGCTGTCTATTATTTATTACCGTTGAAACGACGACGTTTATTATAATTCGCATTTTGAAGCTTTTGATTTTCGGTTTTTTGTTTCGTTTTCTGCCTGTTTTTTGTTTGTTATTTTTTGTTTCTCTTTTATTTTTCTTTGCAGTCGAAGATGGAGGCTGGCTGTCGATGGAGAGAAGAGGCTGGGACTAGAGATGAAGCTCGGAGGCCACTTCGGGCATTGGCGGCCATTTTCGACTGCAACATTTTAATATGCGGTTGTAAATTTAATACGCCCCGTTGTCCATAAACACATAAACACATATCAATACGTGCAAAGGGGCAGACGACTTCGAGTTTTCCCATTTAGCTGTTGTTGCTGCGGCGCATTGTTGTTGCAATTAATTGCTTTGTACATTAATTAAGCGGCTGACTTACTGGCCGAGCGATGGCAGACGACGACACGAAAGGTCAAAGGCCGCTAATAGGCGTTAGACAAGTTAATTTGAATATAACTCTGACAAGATATAGATGCGAACAGAACGAAATAGCAACAGCAACAGCAAACAGCCATAGCCATAGCAGCAGCAGCGGCCAAAAAACCCAAATAAAATATCAGTTCTCGGCAAATTCGCTGTTTGAAATGGATTAGGGGGCATTAGGGCTAATCGCTATTCATTACGCAAGACGCTTAGCGGAGAAAATCTATAGACACAGCTACAGACGCTCAGATACTCGTATGAGCAGATACAGAGATAGTCGTACGATCCGGAGATGCAGATACAGATGAAGATGTTTATAAAAATAAACACAAGAGTTTCGCTGCTGCTTGTTTTCATATCAAAAGCAAGTAGCTACGATGCGGAGGGAGTAATCGACCGCTGGATACCCTACATAAGTCCCAAAATAAAGCTTTAGGATAGCAGAAAATATTTTACTGACACTGTTGGAAATACTATATACATAATATCTATTAAATATACCCATCTAGTGTGCCTGGAATACCCTTCTAAAGAATGGGTAGCAATAGAAACCACGAAGAAGAATCATTTTGATAAATAGAAAATTGCGTTGGCTCCTCCAACAAGATTTCTTCCGTTTGTGCTTTATACGATTGCTGCTGTTCCGTTCTGTTTGGTTCCATTCCATTCGAAACAAGAAGACCCAAACATTGTGCGATATGTAGCGATTTATAAAAGTCACCGAAATTAAAAATTAAATGTGGAGCAGGGAACGGACAGCAGCAACTGCCGCATGGATTGTTTGATGTTACGCTATATGGGGATTTGATTTCAGCACACACCCAAGAACGGGGCCACAGCCAGAGCGGGGCAGGGAGGGCAGGAAAAATGCCTTAATTCGGCTGGAGAAGTGCGGGATGGGTGGTAGCAGCGTGGGTGGGTTTGTGTGGGTGGGTGCGTGGAGAGTGTTTGGTGGTCAACTTCCTGTTGGCTCACAGTGCCTTCCAGCATTCTGTAGCTGTTTGGATAAGAACAACCAGATAGATAGATAGATAGATAGATATGTATAGAATTTGCGAAATATCTAAAGCCTTTTGTGTGGGCGCCAGCGAGTGTCAGCCGCACATCAGATGAATTAATCAACGTGTGTCGCTGTCGTCAATCTTGTGTTCCCGTATCCGTATCTTGGCCGCCTTTTGGATTCGGATGAATCCCCCAGCACTCTCGGTGGCTAATTTATTTATTTCGGTTTCGCTTTTTGTTTGTTTGTCTTGCCAATGGACGTCAACAGCTGGACATGTTCCCTCGATTTGATTTAATTTCCATTTTCATTTCCCTATCGAAATAGTTTCTCACATGACAATGCCGCGGACGCAATTCCTGTCGGCGCGTCGAATCGATAGCCCAACAACGTGTCGTATGCGCAATGTTAGTTTATGAATTCAGCGAACAGAAGCCCCGCAAGTGAAGGCCCCACAACCCACCCCACCCCACCCCTCCCACCGGGTATTATTATTGTTATTATATTTATATTGTCATTTGTCTCTGGGCAGCCAGCGCGATAAAAGCGGACAATAAATATGCATACTTAGTTGTGGCACTGGCACGGCCACTGGCACGGGCACGGGCACTGCCAACCACGGGGCAGCCAGGAATGCGGCAGGGGGCGTGGATGGGTGGCGGTGACAATTCAATGTCATTATTGATGTCATTCTCTTATTGTACGTATTTGTATTGTATTTTTATGGTTTTATAACCATTCAGTGGGCTGCTCTCTCTTCTGTCACTACATACCGATGTGGCTCGAGTTTTCGGAGAGTATATTTGCGCTCGTTGCCCGATAAGCCATCAGCCCTTGGGTTTCTACTTCTTTCAGACTTCCTTCTTCGTCAGATGTCTGCCCCTTTGCCATCATATTTGGTTGATCCATTGACTCTTCCGAGGAACACGAACTACTCCTGTGAGATAGCTATATAACCTAATAACACCAAATACATAGAATTCGAAGCCAAAAGAATCCCAAAAATATAAAGAGTATATTTTGGGGAATGCCATGAACAAATTTCCTTAATTACTTTACTCTCAAAATTCCCGCATTTCACACGAATCAAAAGCGGGAGAATCATTTGCAAAAATAAAACCAAAAAAGAAACCAAGAAACAAAATCAATGCCCATAATCCAATTTGGAACTGTCCGAAGTGAATGCTCAAAACTCATGTACATACATACATATATGTATACTGTATGTATGTGTGCATTTGTATTTGTGGTATTTATATAATTTATTGCATTTCTGCTGAGATCCGCTTCAATCAAAACTTTTATGTCAGAGATTAACGATTAAAGTCATTAGCAGTTAAGATCGAGATCAGTCAAACTCTTGATGTGGATGTGGCTGTGGGGATGTGGGGATGTGTCCTACCAGACAACAGGCAAGCCGAGGCTCGAGTCCCTATATGCACAGACAGACATACCGATATCCATATATTATATTTGTACAGCAGACAAAAGGCAATACGGTTCATTCTTTTATCGCTTTTGGCATTTTTAATGCGATGTCTGAGGCGGAGGTCGAGGTTGGCGTTCGAGTTGGAGTTGGAGGCATCGTCATCGTCATCGACTGGGACGACTCGAGCTGGCTGGGCTTGGTTTATTGTTTCCCCTGTCCCGCTTGTGGCTTGGTGCTTGCGGCATGGCGCATGGGGCACGGGGCAGGACGAATACGGAGCACATATTAAAAGGGCAGAGTTATAAAACATTAGCGCATATTAATCATTTTTCTTTGGTGCCCATACGAAAGAAATCCCATTTATTCGTTACCATTTCCCGCCACAGTTCTTGATGGGCTGCGTTGCAGTTGCAGTCACTCCAGAGCAGAGCGGAATTCAATTAAAGTTTTCGGTGTAACCATTCCCGGAATGAACACACAACCCGTACCGTAGCGTACCGTACCGGTGGGGCACCGCGCCACTGCACTGGTGGGGACACAGTGCTGATGGAGAGTGGGGCGGACGAGTCGGTCGTCAGAGTGTCTCGTGTGTGTAGGGCTGCGTGTGTGTGTGTGTGTGTGTGTTGAGAACTGTCAAAATATTGACAGCGGCATCCGTTATGCTTTTTGCCCAAATTGATATTCTATTTTAAGAGTTTTCTCTCGCTAGCTCCCAGACTCCAGACTCCGTCTACGACTCCGACTTCATTAAAAATATTTCCCCAAAATAGTAAGAAAATCTAAATAAATATAAAACTTATGAATACGGACGAGTTAATGATGCCGCCGAGCCGCTGAGATACAAACATAATGGAGATACTCTCCGCCGTAATCACTGACAAGCTCTTGACAGTTAGTCGGGGGGCCATGGGCTGCAGTCGGGGGGCTGCAGTTTGTGAATGAATTTTGGGCTTTGCTTTGTCTTGAATTTCTGCCGATTTCTTCTAACTGTCTGCCCGTCTCGTGGATTTACACAACCGAAATATCTGCTGAGCTACTCCAAGCCCGAACCGAACCGAACCAACAAAAATTATTAATGAAACCTATGCTCGCGTGGAGTGTGCACCCTCAAGCCACAAAAAGTTTAAAAAAAGCTCCACTAGAGTGTGTGAAGCGATCCAACGCTGCGATCCGATCCCATCGGATCCAATGCGATCCATTGGCCATAGCTAAATATCATCAATTATCACCGATGTTCGTCGGCTCATTCATATTCCACCAGCAACAGCAACAGCAACGACGACGACGACGATCACTGATGTCGATCTGGTCAATCAATTTGGCTTTAAGTTTGTCTCTGTCCCTGTCTATAGCTCTGACTCTGGCCCTAGGGCTAGAGGAACCACACCGCATGCCCCCCCTCCTCCCCTGCCCACCTCTCACCGACAGGTAAAGATTGTTCGCTCAACAGCACAAAATCGCTTTCTCACACATCGATGGACTCGTGGATTGACAAATTGCATTTCCTGGATTAATGATCGCCTAAATGGTATTTTATTAATTGATGTTGTTCCCTTGCCCCCTTCCCCCCGCTCCCGCGTTGCTTGTGTTGAAACTGTTAACTGTTGGTAAATTATATATAATTATATTCGCATTTTTTATCCCACATTTACGGGGCGGTAGCAGAGGCGCAGGGGCAAGCAGTCCAATTTAAATGATCTGCTGGGCCAGAGGGAATTAATTCATGCAATTAATTAATAAGTCATTAATTACATGGAGGGTTTTCTTTCGGGTGTTTTACATACAGGTACGATTCAATATTTACATTTTGGATATCATTTGTATTGCCGATGCGGGAAATGGGATCATTTTGTTTACCCTCGGAGAATTTTTGATTCGTTCTATTGGAGGTATGGCTCTACATTACGCTACACTAGTATCATTATCAGGGTAACTTATACCGTAGAATGGTTTATTCGTGTAACAATATTCAATCGATTAAGGTGCTATTCCTTGAATATTTTGTTGTTATTATATAGGCCATATATTTTGCCTTCCAGCCACTGATCTTTGCCGCAGCACTGTGTCAACATATCCAGTTCCCAAAATGTGTATATAAATTGCGGTTCCGCCGAAGTTCACACCAGAAATAAGATAAAACGGGAAAAGTAAGCCGGAGAAATATATGTATATGCATGTCAAATGTGTAATTCCCAAATCACTTAATACTCATCAACTAATGAGGCCTAAAAGCTTCGGCCGCCGACGCGACGGATGTGTTGGACAATAACAACTTCAACTAATATCCATATCTACATGTTCCCCTTTACCGCCGCTCCGCATCTCTTTCGGTTTGTGTGGAGGGTTTCTCTATATCTCATTTATTTATTTTGAAATTGTTAGGAGTACATATATCATTATTTTTGTGTGTTTCCCGTTTCCCCCCTTTTTCGGCTAACACACAAAATGCAGGAAATGGACGTGTTGACAAATAAACGAGGTTCCCCTGTCCAATATTTGCCAATATTCGTGCATGTATCTATGTATGTATCTGAGAGTCTATATGTCCATATGTATCCCACGAATTAAACACAAATTTCACCTGTGAAGAGGCGTGCACGTATCCGTGTAAGTATCGCTCTATTGTACACTTGTACGTTGTACGTTGTTTGAAAATCAAATAGAAGTTTTAGAGCTCTTCCAAAAACGAAAGTTAATAGTGACAAATCTGTTGGAACTGTCTGTAGGTGCGAGTAGTACGTACATGCATATATACATACAAACATACATATATGTATGCATATTTATGTATCTGTGAGTTACAGTTTTGGCACTGGGATCGGATGTTTGGGTGTTTTCGTGATGAATGCAGTCCAACTTCCTTCCCCTAGATCACACCCATTCCCATTCCACCCCATCCACTGTGCCCCACGAATTTGACGGCGTCTCATTAGTCACATTTAAAATTGTATTTAATTACTTTCTCACTTCATCATCAGTCAAGTCTGTGGGTCGGACGACTACGAATACGACGCCGCCTCGTCATTGGTGTGTTTCCCTCCAGAGGGGGTGGCTGGCGGATGGGGGCTGGTTGCACGCCTGCGCCTCCCCAAAACGAGCACATGCCACAGCGTCCGCCGGCTGTTTGTTCTACAGACAAGAAGGCGAAAATTGATATACTTTCTGCTGCTGCTGCTGCTGGTGCTGCTGCTCCTGCTCCCGCTGTTGACGTCGACGTCGCTGCCTTTCATCAATTTCAAATTAGTGAAAATCGAGAAACGGAAATTATTTACTATCTGGATGGGGATGGGTGGGTGGACGTTTCGTCCACCATGTATCCATCTATCTACCGTTTGGGCCATTACAAGTGCAATTTATCTCGCAAATCATTAATCAGCTTTCCGTTTGTTTTTCCCCACCCACCCACACTCCGTCCCACCCGTACAGCGTGCTGATTGTTTTCCTCCCCCCACCAACCGCACATTAACGGTATTTGGCAAACCACAAATGTGAATGAGAAGCCCCGCCCCACTCAATAAACACACAACGAATATTCGACAAATGAAAAGGGCGTAGCTGCTCAATTGAATCGCGTATAAAACATGATCGAGAGATATACAATACATAGGCACCAGCACTGCACAACAGGGTTAGGTAGTGGAGAATAATATTACTAGAGATACATTACTAATTCAATCCTGCTCTATTCTCGAATTCCCCCCGTACCCATAATATGTACATACATATGTACGTGGGTATGTAGGACTCCCAATCGAATCGAATCCATCCCCCACCCTGCTCATGAGTGTATTCACGCAACACACACCTGGTCTGGCTGGTGTGTAATACACTGTGTATGTATTGGTATCGAAGCGAGCGAATGAGCAGTCAGTCAGTTTATTGTCGACACATACAAAATACAAAATACAGCTACACATGCAACATACATACATACAGCCAGAGAGCGAGCGAAACGAACGGCATCGGAACACTACACAAGAGTACATTCCCAAATCAATGGAAAAGGGTATGAAAATGTCCATACAACTGCAAACCGGTTGAGTGTTGGGCACGCACACACTCACGCACAGGCAAAAGAAGTATTGGTGCACTCACGTGTATGTGAGCGGCAGCGCAGAAGCAGCGAACTTTTTCAAACGTACGGCACGGTTCCAATTCGAATCTTTCGGTCGTTGGCGTCGGTCATGCGGTCGGATGGTGTGTGTTTGCTCGGATTATACAGATGAACATATAAAAATTAAATATTACTAAACTAATAGTAATAGAAACTAAACTAACTAATAGTAGGCCGTATCAGCCCCCCCCAAAACAGTGCAGTGTGTGTTATGTGCTTCGTGTTGTGACCCGCCCCTGTCCTTGTTCCCCGCCTTCGAGCAGAAGAATAATTTGTGTTAATTGCATTAAGCAACGGTAAAGATTGCCGAAAAATATTTGCAACCAAACAAACAGCGAGAAGAAGGAGCAATCAAAACGCAGAAAGCAAAAGGCTGCTGCTCTGCAAAGTGAACGGTTCTTCAACGCACTCTCTTTTCGCCTGTCGTTGAACCAGAGAGGCGAAAACAACAAGAACAGCAGCAAAGCGTGGGAGACGACAACGACTTCCATCTCAGATCATAACGGTTCGCGCGTACGAAACAAATGCAAACGACAGACACAGACGAAAGAAAAGCCAGCAAGAAGCTAAGAAACACAACACAAAGTGTGCGCTGAAATAGACAACAACAAATATCTGATCTCTCGATCAGAATCAGAATATTCGAGGACCAGAGAGTGAAAGGGAAAGAAGGAGCGCGCTGGCTTCAATGCAACTTCGCGTGCACCCTACTATGGACTGTAGCGGCCGTTCAAATAGCAATATTGAACGCGATTCCGATTTGGGAGACGATCTGGTAAGAAATTAAATGTCGTTTGAAAGGGAATTATACTGAGCAAACGTAATAAGCGAATACATATAAATCGTTACACACAGAAGAGAGTAGAGATTAGAGAGTGTTATATTAACAGAGATTTAGATATGTACATACATACATACATATGTATGTATGTATGTACATACTTTACAATTGGCCATAAAACGTGCTTTTTTTAATGGTCTCCGTCTCCTCTCAAGAACCATACTCGACCTGCTTGATTACTCTTGATATAACATCAAAGATTGCTTCAATATTTACCCCGCTCTCATCATCTCGATGAGTAAGCATCTGGAACCGCTCTGTTGCCAAAAATATGCCAAAGACTCGCGTCTCCGTGATTCCATCTGAACATCTCTTTCAATTACTTGACAAAAAATGTCCGAAGGTATATATTTCACCAGATGAAATTTGTCAAATTCGAATTAACGCAATATTCATCCTTTCATCTATCCATTAAATAGAGAATTTGATTGGTTTTTTCCTTACCCGCTGTTTGGTAACCTGATCATCATTTTGGGCAGCAATTTCAGTATTTCTGAAAATATTATATCAGAGATAAAGTGGATGTCAGAGCGAGCTATAGGCGCTATGTATGTATATCCAAACAGGTGTGTCGAATCGATCTTGGGGGGAAAAAAAAACTGATTTGCCGTCGGCTGGCAGTACATATTTCTTCCTACTCCTCCACGTCGATGATGATCTCTTGTTTGGTTATTGTTGGTTATTTTTGTGGTTGGCCTTAACCAGAAATCGAATTCAAGCAAAATCAAGTTAAATTGTTTGCAGATGATTCAAAGCGTAATTATAATGTTAAGATAATGTTGATATTGGGGCTGGTGGACAGAGGGGATGCAGAGATACTCGTATTTTTTGGCGTTTCTATTTGTTAGAGAGCCGTTAAAAGGTGACATGCTAAATGGTACCACACAGCGCATTTCTCAAGCATACAGATACTCACACACACGCACACGCACACACATTCACACATTGATTGGGCCTAAGTGCATAACATACTCATAAATACAAATAGATTCATCTGTTTCGGGGGACGGACACGGCACCCAGAGACAGAGGACAGAGCCGCGTCCCATCCCGTCATCAGTGGGATCTCGTTCACAATTTCCATCTACCATCAATTGAAAGATCTCTTTCAATCCAAGCTCTTTGATGGCGTTCATATGTAAATAAATTGTTCAAATATTTGCATTATTTGTTAGTACCTTAAATGAATATTAAATGGGTTTTATTGCCTTTCAGTCCCGCCGTTCCATTCGTTTTCAGTCTTTCAGGTATCCATTGGATGTGAATGTGAATGTGACTGTGACTGTTGGCTGTGCAGCATCCGATGATGCTGATGCTGATGCTGTCTCTTCTTCAATTCAATAAAACTCTTGTTAGTTTTTTCCAGCCTTTTGTTTTTCTTTCAGTTTTATTATTGTTAATAGGCAGTGGCTGTAGCAGTGGCAGTGGCTGGCCGGGTCGATCAACAATGAGCCAGACTTTATACGTATACACTCACTCGGAGACGAGACGCGGCCATTTACATAATTTTTAATAGCCTCGCTTTTGGCCAGGCCATCCAGCACTGGGCGCTGGCTGACTGACTCCTCTGATAGCCGGGTTGTTGAGCTGTGCAAACATTGTCCCAGAGCTCAGTACCAATCCACGTCACTTTGAGATATTCCTTTCTTTGCGGCGGGTGTTAATTGAAGGGCAAGGATGAGCGGATGAACGGGGTTTCACAATTGAATATCACTTACACCACCAACACAACACCCCATGTGGGTGTTATTTAATTAACCCAAACCCCCGAGTCCCGAGTTAACTTATCGAACTGAAAACTCGTTATACATACATATGCTGGTTTCATTCGCACATCCGATCCCTTCTCGCTGATCCGATCCATCCGATCCCCATGCCGTACAGTACAGTTCGAGTATTTCTATTCAAATCAAATCCTAAGGCTGACTCTCAGATTTTCGACTCGAAAGTCACGATTAAACAATAATGTGGGCTGTCAAAAAGTCATAAATTCTCAAATGAAACCAACTCCGCGAGTCGTGCCCAATGGGCCGATGCTGGATGTCCGATGCCCATTACTTGTTGGCCGTCGTCATTCGAGCATCGCTTTAATTACTTGGGTTAAACGCAGAGTTTAAAATTATTGTCGAATTGCTGTCTTTAATTTTTGAATCGTTTTTAAATTAAATCAAGTCCCGAACATGACTCTCCCCCGACAATTGAACTTCAATCCCGCTTTGCCATCGATTCTTTTTCTTGGCTTTGCTCTTGTACGAGTATCTTGAATTTTGACCACTGCACGTGCTCCGGCC
Organism: Drosophila tristis; assembly: GCA_018150885.1. NCBI lineage: Eukaryota > Metazoa > Arthropoda > Insecta > Diptera > Drosophilidae > Drosophila > Drosophila tristis. Next base: position 2,372,610 of record JAECWT010000203.1, on the reverse strand, counting down.
ACAATTCCCACATTAAATCATGGGCTTTGTGAGGGGGGGAAGGGGTTTGGTGTTGGTGCTGGTGTTGGTGTTGGGGTTGCGGGTCTCCTCCGAAAATCTCAGTGGCTGTTAACTGCTCGTTTGGTGGTGCACGGATTCACACTTTGGAACGTTTTCGGTTTTATTTATGGCCGGTTTTAATGGATTAATAGTCGATGGGACTCGATGGAAATTGAATTTTGAAAATATTTACAGCAGATTTTGAAAATATTTTAATGGCAGATCTTTTATGGGAAATATTTAAGTTGTGATTTCTTGCGTACCTTTGATGAAGCCTTACAATTGGGTCTACGAATTCGGGGTTACCCGACTCTCCTTCTGATGCGTTAACTGTTTCACACTTGGTCGCATGGAAAATGATGCAGAGTGGGCCACTTACTCCTCCCTGCCCAACCCCCTCTCTGGATATATCTCCCTGCCCCTCGGTCTCTTGGCCATTCATTCCACTAACTCATTTGGGTCGGACGCGCAACGGCAACAACGGCACCTGTTATAATTTGTTTGGCTTCTTGTACGCTGACAGGCAACGATTTTTATTAAATTCTTTTTGTGTGCTCCTCTTCTTTTCCTTCTTTCTGCTGCTGCTACTCTGCTGCTGTTGTTGTTGCATAACCATATAACCTATAGAGTGCGTGTGTGGGGCAAGAAAAATATTTGATTAAGTATCTAGTGGGGAGGCCTGCCCTGCCCTGCTCAGCTGGCTGCCCCTTCCATTGGGGTGACACTTCCACTTCCCCCCTCCCGTGACACATTCGCCGCTTTGGTGGCGCTTTCAACCGCAATGACAAACGAAATTTGTTTTGCTTTTAGTATCTTTTGGGGCGCGAACTTGAAACTGCCAAAACGTATGCCCAAAAGGGTGGCGGCTGTTGCAGCGGGACAGGGGCCGGGGCATGTGTGGTGTGTGTGGGGCCGTGTCACGTCATTTGGTGGCAGAATGAGTATAGTTTTTTAATTTAATTTTCGCAATTACAAATACAACAAAAAGCGCATGGTGACAAATGTCAGCCGCAAAATCAACTGCAGAAAGTGCTCATAAAAAAATATGATTATTATTGGTACCTAATATTACAGTTTTTTTTGTTGTTCCTGCTGTTGCTGCTGTTTCATCTGTTGTTGTTGCTTTTGTTGCCGTGGCCGTATTGTTTTTAATGAATTTATGAATTATATTCCCAACCATAGCTAATAAAATTGTTAATTGGATTTTTCCAGCACAGCTGCCGATTGCGCGATAAACTTTTGCGCCAATGCGAAAATGCAAAAGCGGCAACGAAAAAAAACCAAACGAACGAACGAACGAAAAATACGAATCGCGAATCGCCAAGCGAATAAGTGTGAATGCAAAAATGTGAATAGAATACCAAGGTGTATTCATACAAGGTGAGGCATTGCCACACTTCGGCAGCTGCTGTCGTAAGGCAGTGCTCCTGAAGCACCTCGCTTGATCAAGGATATGGAGGGATAATAATAGATTGATCGAGAATTCATTTCGGAGTGCTTTTGCACCCATCTCACTCCTTTTCTCCCGCCCTTTTTATCTATCGTTTTCCTCCTGAATTGGGTGTGCCCTCTGGCGGTGTATAAACCCTTCTCTACGGCGCCTTTGAATGCCAAGCCAATCCACTGATTATCGTTTTGTGGAAAGTGAAGTCGTAGAGAACTTTCTTCAGATGGCTCCACACCCAAAAAAACATAAAAGTAAAGAAATATATTTTTGGCAGACGACGACGACAAGCCATTTGCCTTCGCCCCCCCTCCCTGCACAGTGCTTCCAATGAGGGCCATATCCAGACATTGGTTCGAGCGTTCGTCCAAGTCGTCGGTTTTAGGGGCAGGGCCAGAGACAGGCGGACTGGCGGGCTGGCCAAAGCAATAAAATAATGCAGTTTTTAATTATTGCCGCCTGCAATCGAAGCTAGACGCAGTGAATCCACCCCAGACATCGAATGGAGACGTGGTCGAGGCTCTGGATAGATAGCTAGAGAGAGAGAGAGAGAGAGAGAGAGCGAGAGCCAGAAGAGAAGTTTCAACCAAACGAACCCAACTATTTTGCTGTGTTTAACCGTTGCGTTTTTCCTCATCCTTCTCCTCCTGCTGCTGCTGCTCCTGCTGCTGCGGCTGCTCCTGCTTGTACCTTCTGCACTCCTCTCTGCCTCCCTCCCCTGCTGCCTTTTAACCGGTTTCATTTTTTGTGTTTTTATTGTTTACGCGAAACTTTTCGTCTGGCTGTAGCCTCACATTACATGGGCGTGCGTGTAAGCACTGTACATATGTATGTATGCACACATGAGTGTACGTGTGCACGCCGGCATATATGCATATGTATGTATCTGACAGATACGTTTTCGCGGACGCCAGCCCAGCGCCATTACGTTTCCCCTGTGTGTGTGTGTGTGTGTGTGCATTTGTTGCCCGTTTCATTTTGCTGTTTCTGTTTTGTTGTTTCCATTTTTATATTTTATTCGCTTTATTTTTTCCGCTCCGACGCTCGCGAGCGAATGAAATCGCGTTTGTACGCACGCACACAGCCAATCACTCGTGTATCTGTGAGTGTGTGTGTGCGCGCCGACTCTGTGTACATGTATCTGTCAGATACGTTTTGCATTTTAATTTTATTTCCATGCCCCCAATGCCTGCTGCATGCAGCTCCAGGCGGCGACGGCTGCGGTAGAGTGGGGTACGATCTCTGGTCGGTCCCTGCCGCATCGACCACGTTGCACATGTTTTTCTTTTTTTTTTTGGTGTTTTGTTTGTCCTTTTTTTCTACATCTTTTCTTTTATATTCTCTCGTTCAGCCGCTGGCTGTGGGCTCGTTGCAGCGCGTTGAAATACATAATTCGCCACGGGGTACATGCGTAAATGAGCAATTTTATTTATATATACATATGTGCATACATATTTAGATATAGATACATATTTATTCGGTTACAAGATACGCGTATATATGTATGTACATACTATGCATGCGAACACATGTGGCAGAGAGAGAGAGAGGGGGCACAGTGTGGGAAAGGCAGCGCCCCGAAGGCTTGGATCGTCAGTGGAGGAATTAATTGAATTCTTCTGAATATCTGAAAATTATATACGAATTATTTTCGCTGTAAAGTTAGGCAGCTATCCGACGGTTGAGCTCAAGTAGATCCCGTTCCGTAGATTTAATTTCCCAAAAATATATTAGATATTCTTTTGTTAGCATCTCCAGATCAAATCTCTTGCAGCCCTCACTCGAACAATATGCATACTAATTTCTCAGTTTTTGCATCGCAATGTGACAATAATCCTAATAAACTTAAGACGCCAGCACGCCCCGAGCTGATCCTCAAAAGAGGAGAGTCTCTGTGCAGAGACAGGCGAAGAGGGCGGGGAGAACCCACTTGAGTCATAAGGACATTAGGCCTTTGGTTCGTTTAGAGTTCAAGCTAAAAAAGAAACAAAAAGAAGAAAGGAAAACCAAAAAGGAAAAAGAGGAAATGCAGTTGTAAAACAAGCAAAGCCAGACACAGACATCGAGAGCCGAAGATACAGATACACATAGATACACATGCTCGGCTGGCAATGCCATAATCTTAATCCTTCACACAATAAACGCCCCTTGTGTGCACGGGTGCCGCAGTGCTGGTGGTTGGTAGCCAGCGGCTGATCCTGTTTGCCGGCAGCGCCCTTCACAGCTTGCCTTGAGGTCCCGAGCAGTTCTCGAGGTCCATTCGCGGACAGCATTGTCACATTATGGATTTCCGAGCGGTCGCAGCGGCACGTCCTTTTGTTTCAAAATTAGCACGGCATGTTGCACATGCGGCACGGGCTCGCTGCGTCTCCCTTCCGCTCGTACTCGTATCTCTGTAGTCGGCAGTCTGTCGTCTGTCCTGTCCGCTTCCTACAAATTTGTCCATTCGATTGTTATACAGCGAATGGAAATTAACTAAATTGCATTTGTGCGGCTGGAAATGCAATGATAATAAATTGGGATACATTACGTTTATTTTCCAGCTACTTCTATCGAAAATGTAATGTAAACTAATTAGTGATAAAAAAGCGGGGTACGTCGAAAGGCAGTGGGGGAAGGGGGCTTGAAAAACTGTCAACGGCAAATAAATTAAATATTTTACCTATACAAAGGCACAATTGTTGCACTCAGATAGATAGTCGTCTCCGAGTCGCCTCTGCGGTCTATTGAAAGCTATTAAAGTAAATTGCACTGGTATCGCCATCGCCATCGCCCTCTCTGGGTGCCCACATCCATTTGTATTGTTTGAGTTTTTGTGAGTGTGCTCCTACGCCTAGTATTGTCGTATCCGTATCTGACATATGTACGGCGGAGGGTGTGGTGTGGGTGCTGCTGCTGCTGCCTGTCCGCCAGCCAGCAGAGAGGTCTAATTGCGATTTAATGTCTTTGCTGAAAGTCGAGCTTCACCTGCAGTTGAAGTTGCGAGCGGTGGAGACGATAACAGTAGCGTTTTATCAATGCTAGAATTAATGGAACTAACGTGTCCCGCCAGACCACCATACACACATATTGCTATACATAGCTATGTATATGTAGTACCTCCATTAGCTGGAGGTGCCACTGTATGTGTGCCTGTGTTTTCCCCACCATCCATCCATCCATCCATCCATCCATTGGATGTGACTTAATGCCTTCCAAGTGGAACACCTTATCGCTTCATGCTGATTTATGCGACGCCTATTACAGCCCTAGCCCTGGCCCCAGCCCCAGCCCCAGCCCCAGAAGCATTATAGTTCACCAGAAGCTCACTCCGATATTCAGATGAAATTCCATATCTTTTTCCAGGAATTGTTGCGCTGCTTTTGATGGACTCCTTGCCCTTTCTTTTCGGTTTGTTAGCCAGCCTTTTGTGGGAAGCCTTTAAATTGAATTGAAAATTTATACAATTTGCCATTTGCCACCACTGTGAAGAATAAGCACTCAAAATAATAGACTCGAATCTATAGACTGTTCCTGCCCTTCCATTTGGGGCCCCTCGTAGTGCACAACTTTGTTCGATTTTTAATGCATAAAATAAATAAATTACAAATTTAAGCTCTTTGGGGTGTGTGCATTCTCCATCCAAACAACTAACCAACCAACCATCCACCCAACCATCCATCCATCCATCCATCCATCCATCCATCTATATTTTCGCATCCATTTGCAACTGCAACTGCCACACAACTGCAGAGGCAGAGGCAGCAACAAAAAGCGGCACAAATTCGTTGTGCATTAATTAGACATTTTATAGGTGCAAGTTGGCATGGCCTGCGCATGTCTGCTCCTCCATTGGGCAGCCCAGACCACAATTATAATTGTTTGGGCCTGGTCAACACACAGAGTCGCAACAGAAAACCGCAACGAAAAGGCAGCCAGAAGACCACAGAGGAGGCATCCGTGGAGAGTGCAGCGTACAGACATACGTGTATTTCGCATGGTTTCGATAACTTACATTAATTTGATATATATACATACACACACACAGGGGAGTACTCTACAGTGGAGTAACCACTGACTTTGGCTAACTACATAGCAACCCGTCCAAGAGCCAGGCCAAGTCAAGAGGCCACATCCCATTGCCTGTGCGAGAGGCGATCATAGCGCTCCCATTTCTCTCAGCCACAGCCACAGACATACTCGTATGAGTACTTGTGCACTCGTGTATCTTTAAGCTTATACAAGTATCTTCCCCTCCGTTGTGGGTCTGAGTGTGCAACATTTTTGCTATAGCAGGCGCTGGGGAGGGCGGGGAGGGACTTGCATTTTGCGCCAACTTCAAAGAATTCCGAGAACTCTCTTTCTCTATGGTCGAGGCATTGTCTATGCCTTGGTTTTGGTTGCGTTTATGATTACACCCAAGCGACACCACCAGCAACAGCAACTGCAACTGCAACAGCAACAACACTTGCCACCACTCATATGTACAAGGCGATGGGGCAAGGCGATAAATGTTGTACACATATCTACATACGGAGTACTCCTCATACCTGTGCCCTGGCTCTGACTCTGACTCTGACTTGGACTCGGTCTCCGTCTCCGTCTCAGAGTCTGGCTTACTTTGTGGAACGTTGCTCTGGTGCTGCTGCTGCTGCTGCTGCGTTGACTGTTGGCTGTGTTTAAATTGAAAATTCCCGATTTGCACACAGTCACAGATGCGCTTAATTTGCACCTCTCCAAATGCATAAAAACCAAGAAGCCGTGATGGAGTGCCAGTGCCAGAGTTGCAGGTCCCCATGCAGCAGATGGAGCTGTCGCTGTCGCTGCTGCTGCTGCTGCTGTTGCAGTTGCACTCTCGGCCATGCGTGGCGCACTTCTTGGCAAAGAGTCACGGCTGAAAATATTCACAGTACGCTCTGATCACGGCTCTGCCGGGCAGGAGTGGACGCAGCTGTGTACCCTTTTTTAGCGGGAGGCCAGCACAGAGCGGCCCTGGAGCTGCCTCTATCCGAGAGTGTGAACAGAGCAGAGCCGAGCAGAGCTCTGGTCTCTGGACTGTGGTCTCTTGGTGCCTGATTGCCGTTTTGTGGGTCTGCCATTGTTAATTTATTAAGTGGTTACCTTTGTTGTCACCCTCTCCATCTGTCCCTTGGTCTGCTTCTCCGCCTGTCTGCCTGTCTGCCTATCCGCCTATCCGCCTGGAGGAAGTGGCTTTCAGTTGCTTTCAATTGAATTTGCCAGGCGTGCCTTGGCTAATGTGTTCCCCCTGTGGCACGGGCCTTAGGGGCAAGCGGAGAGCAACACCATAAACCAGATTCCGAGCCAGAGTCAGAGCCAGAGCTAAAGCTACATAGAGCCAAATCAATGAACATTTGCTAAATGCTGCCCACGCCACAGTTACAGTCACAGTCGCAGTCACAGGAAAGAGATCTTTATATCGATTCTGATTCTGATTATGTTTCTGCCGCCTTCGATCGATGGACAAAGGACAAAGCGCTGCCCATTAGCGTCGAACAGCGGGCGGTCAATTGTGGCGGCTTGTTGACATAAGCGCCGCCATCAATCCGCGATTCGCAATTCGGAATCGACTCAAACGTTTCACTCTTCTCTCTGTCGACAGTCACATGGTGATCGAACGGACGACGAGATGCGCGACTGCGACTCCGTGGATGGAGAGCACCATCAGCTGAGCGCCAAGGCGGCGATTGCGGCCAGACTCAGTCACACAGCGGCCGGAGGCGGAGGCCACAACTTTGCCAGTCCCGACCAGCAGACAGAACTGTCGCTAAGGTGGGTAGATCCACTATCCATGGCGTGATGATTCCTAATCTCTAACGCTCTCGTTGCAGCCATCATCACCAGTTGCCGCCAAATCATCCGCTGAACGCGCTGGGCAGCTTCATGGGCATCGGGGGACTACACAGCATTCCAAATCTGCAGCACAGCGACGTGCTGGAGAAGCTCAAGATGCAGGTGCGCGACATGAAGGTGGGACTAATGGTGAGTGGATGAGTGAGTGACTGAGAGTGGCTGAATGGCTGGCTAACCAACGCCGCCGCGTTGCCTGTACTGTTGCAGGAACAGGACTATGCCGCCGCTGCACATGCGGCTGCCTTCGGGGCCAACATGCTGCCCACGACGATTAGCTCGGGCTTTACGCTGCCCCACAATTCGGTGGCTGCGGCAGCGGCAGCAGCCTCCTTTGGCCATGTCGCAACGGCGCCCACTGCCAGCAATGGAGGAAGCTACAATGGGGGTGTCATGGTGGGAGGAGGAGCAGGAGGCGGTGGCACCACCACCACACCAAGTTCGGGCAGCAATCCAGCCACCAATGGAGGCAGCCACTCCGTTTCCAACAACAGCAATAGCAGCAACAACAACAACAGTAGCAGCGGAGGAGGCGGCGGAGGAGGACCAGGAGGAGGAGGACATCCCTTCTCGTTTGCATCGCCCACAGCAGTGGCAGGCGGCGGCAAAGAAGGTTGGTATCGTGGCATCGCCACTCGAGGGACTCCATTGTGTTTAACTGTTGCACTCAGCCCGCCACTTTGCAGCTAATTCCGCATCGAACTCATCGACGTCCAGCGAGGCATCGAATTCATCGCAGCAGAATAATGGATGGAGCTTTGAAGAGCAGTACAAACAAGTCAGACAGGTTAGTCCTCCCCCCTCCTCCTCCCCAGTCTAAGTCTAAGTCTCGTCCCAAGTGTTAGTCCCAGACTCATACCCATACCCAGTCGCAGCCTCTTCCCTGTCAGTCAATTGAATTCGACAAAACTCTCTGTAAACAAGATGCAGGCAAAACTATCAATTAACGGCTAATAGCAAACGCAACGGGGGCAGCAGGGGGGCAGCAGGCAGGAGCCAAGCTGTGAGCCAAGCAGGAGCATCCCATCCCAACCGGACAGCATCAGCAGCAGCAGCAGCAGCATCATCATCTTCCCGTCATCTCCTGGGTAAACCAGTTAAAAGGCAAGCAGCCCAGAGAGAGTCCAGTTTTGATCTCGTTTCGAGTCTGCTTTGCTCTGCTCTGCTTTTGCTGCTTTTGCTGCTTAGTGCCGCCTTGAGGCGTTCCAGTCGATAGTTCCGGTTTGCAATTGAGCAATTAATGAAGCCCATCTCTTAAGGGCGTTAATTTGGTGAGAAAATAGCTAGTTTACCCCTCGTTTACTTCTCGTTCCCTCGCCCGTGCTGTGCTGTGTGCTGCGTGCCGTGTGCGGTCCGGTCCAGTCCAGTCCAGTCCAGATGCTGACCAAGATGAGCAATTAGGCCCGATGTCTTGTGCGCTTCGCTTTTGGGGTCGATGTTGATCTGGGGTAAGTCCACGAGTGCGCGAGTCGAGATCTGGAACAGAGAGAAGTGCACAATATTTTGGTCATTAAATTGTGGTTGCCAAAAATGTGTGTGCTGCTGCTGCTGCTGCGCCGTGTGAACCTCAACAGCTTTTGGCTCGGGCTCGGGCTCGGGTTGGCCATAAAAATGAAATTTCGATTAACTTTAAATGCACACACACACAGACACACACATGACCACACAGTCCGTACGCCCTTTCCAGATCCACAAGCAGGGGCAGAGGCAGTGCCATATAGCCACAGCCATAGCCATAGCGAGAGAGCTATCCATCAAACGGAGCCCGCATTCTCTATGCACTATAAAAACTTTGACCCTCGCAATGCACTGCAAAAGATACTTATGTATCTCTGTGGCTGTAGCTGTAGCTGTATCTGTATCTGTCTCTCTATCTGTCTCTGTATCTACGCTTCACGCTTAACACCTTCGCTTACACCGTGTGTGATGTGGGGCTAAGCCTTGAATGATGATGATGTTTTTCTTTTCTTTTTTTTCTGTTTTTTCTTTTTTGCTGAAACCGGCTGAAAGCCGCTGCCTCGCTATACCCGCCAGCCAGACCTCACCCCCGCGGGTACAGGCCCCAGCCGCCTCGATAGCTGAGGTGTTGGGCAAAATCCCTTGAAGCTGATCCAAAATGGCCTGGCTGCCTTCATTCCTTCATTAATTGTGAAAAAAAACACGGAATGAAATAAAGCGAAACGTTAATTATGTTAATTGAACAGATTGGCCAGGCAGGGCCAACTATGAAGAGCCATTTTGAAAGAGAATCACACAGATACACACACACAGACAGAGACAGACTGACACACAAAGATATACTCTTTATGTATCTGCGTACATTCTCCGCCATTCGCCATCACAGCAGCATCGCCTTTCCCAAAGTCAGATTCTGCTCTGATTTTAGCCGTGTGTGTGCTCCCTCCCGGTCTCCCTCCCCTCTCCACCCATTGGTCGCTCTGTGCTTTGCGCCATCCGTCAGTCAGCCATCTATCTATCTATCCCGTCCCATCCATCCATCCATCCATCTATCTCGTATCTATCTTTCTATCCATCCATCCATCCGCAGACGAAGACAACAACTAAAAAAAAAAAAAAAAATAAAAAAAAAATATTATTTTTGGTACATTTTGCTCCTCATTTCTTGTACTAACGAATATTATTTAGTTTCGTTTGGCGTTCGCTTGGCGCTGCTCCGCTCTGCCATGCTCTGCTCTCATTAATCAATGTCAATTATCTGTACATATAGTACTGAATAATTATGTTTAATTATAGACCCCTAAAGCATTTTCCAATATTATTTTATTCTATTTCTTTGTACTTTAATTCTGAACAAATATTTTATGTCTGCCTCTGACACCTTCTACCTCCTCTATAGACGAATTCATATTCTTTATCTTTATTCTTTATTCTGTATTTGGGTAGATTGGAACTTCCTTTCAATCCGCCAGAACCTTTTTTCGGCGCGTGTTCTTTGTGGCAGTTCTTAGTCATCGGAGGAGGGATCAAGTTAAACGTTCTGAAAGTTCGATTTTGATTTGAAGAAGTCAAGGAACGTATCGTATGGATATGGAATTCTGTAGAATGCTTTGAGATTAGAACTTCTAACATTCTTTCCATTTATTCTCTCGAAACTCTCAAACGTGCGCTGCGGATCATTAAACTTTAACGAACTTCAATCAGCTTCAAAGTGTCAAAAAGATACATCAAATGTTTTGCATTGAAATATATTTTCTCGAATGAAGATTGACTTTAATTTGATTATTGAAAGCATCAAACCGTTTGGATACTTATTTGCCTGGGCAAGAGCCACATTCCCTAGCCAATTAAAAGAGCCAACCCATGAAGTAGAACATAAAACTGAACAATCTGTTGAACACATTTCGATAATGAGTGTGAACTTCTTGAATAAATATGCAAGCAACCTGCAGATGCATTTACATCTGTACATCGGTGTCTGCATATGCATCTACATCTGCATCTGTGTGTGTGTGTAAGTGGCAGCGAACAATTATGCGCTCGATGCAGCAGGATAACACTTATGAAGTGCAAACGGGAAGGAACCCTGCAACGGGATCTGTGTCCAATATACGAATATAAATTTTAATGCTTTTGCTTTTGCCTGTCCCTGTATCTGCATCTCCATCTGATAGTTATAAATTACACCCACACCCACACACACGCACACACGCACAAATAAGTGCGGAGGGCAGGCACCCAAAATTGATCTGCTGGCGAAAAATACATCTGAAGAATTCCCAGAATCAAGGATTCAAATTTCAAGCAGTCGTCGCTGGGCGAGGGATTTGTGTGTCGGTTAGGTACTAAGTCCAGGCGACAAATAAGTGAGATTATTTTTATAACCCGAACCCAAAGGATCTCGTATGTGCCCAGCACATGTGTGCCCGTGGAAGGACATGCAGCAACAGCAGCCAGCAGCAGCAGCGGCTTCTTCGATAGTTATAAAAACGATTATGATTGGTCTACAAACTCCTGGTTAGGGGATAGATAGAATGCATGTATTTTCCGCTTTATTGCTTTATTGCCTGCGGATTTGTGAGCTGAGTTACATGCGAGCGAGCTTAACGGTTCTGCGGCTGGCTGCTGTGATGCAAGCCAGGGATCGGATCGGATCGGATCGGAGAGGATCGGTTCGATGCGTCGCCAGTGGCAGGTTTTCCAGCAACCCTTGTGTGTGCATGTGGAAAGCGGGACTTCATTTTATGATTATTAATACAAATACCCCAGACAAGCAGGCAGGCACAGGCACAGGCGCAGGCAGGCAGCCACTCACACAGATACACAAGACTCTCTGTGTGTGCGTGAGTGCAGCAACAGCATCGGCATCGACATCGACATCGACAGCGGCAGCGTCAGCATCTCAATCGAGACTCCTGCCATATTTTTAGTTGATAAACGACCTTTGATGGCGTTGCATCGTCGCGTTGATCAATGTCTCTCGTCTGGAATAAATAATCGAAACTGTCCACAAAGCGAGATCCGTCCACTGATCCCTGGAATTGCAAACAAGTGAAAGAACGTGCTGCTGCCCAAGCGAATAATAACCCATCGACAACAGCTCAGCAAGTGCGATCAAAATGCTCATTTCGGAAGATCAAATACAGGAGGTACATATCCCACCCCCCACAAACCCCCCCGCTCTCCAGAGATCTCTCCAGTGAGAAGTGAACTTGAATTCCAGTGAAATCAGATCGGAAAAAAGTTGTGAGCAAATAGCAAATCGGTTAACGAACAACTTTCGGGCTCCAACTTCAATCAATTTATTTCTGTTGCTTAATTATTTTTTGGTTCTGTTGCCCGACTCGTCGCTCCACACAAAGAAGTATTAAGGAATAAATATAAATTCACATACATATATGTTTGTGCTATGTATGTGTGCATCTGTTGGATACAGTGGAGCTCCTATAGCCTCTTGTGGGCGTCGTGCATCATAAAAAATATCCCCAGCCTGTTTTTTGGGAAGCAGGCGGCAGCAGCCTCGTCTCGTATCGTCTCGTCAGAGCACACAGAGCGGGGCTCTGGGGCTGACTTGGTTTTAAATCATTTGTGCGAAGTGAAGGAAGCAGGCGGACCGAGAGGGGGGCAGTGCAGGGTACAGGTACACAGGCGGTGGAGGAGCCGAAGGAGGCAGTTCATCATTCGCATTGACTTAGAATGTGCACCACGGATAGGACGTCTCTGGATCTCTGTCTCTCAGTTTCTGTCTCTGTTTCTGTCTCTGTGTATCCCTCTCTGCGGTGTGTGCTGCTGCGGCTGCGGCTGCTGCTGCCTGATGCTGCAGTAGGCGGAAAGTATGATGAATTCCGAATTTGATGAGTTCACTCCGATGTTGTCATTAATTTTGAACATACTCGTACGAGTACCCACACCACCGGAGCTCTGCAGCTAAAGCTAAAGTCAAAGCCAGGGCTTTGGCTAGTTTAAGGCTTTCCTTTCGAGAAGTTGCCTGCCAGTCAGCCAGTCAGCCAGCCAGCCAGCCCGTCGGTTCCTGGTGGCAAAGGTCAAAGCATGAGCCTCGGGAGAGCCCCAGTGCCCCACGTCTCTAGTTGCTGCGAACGTAGATGATAAATAATAATGAATAGATGCCAGATACATTTGTATCTACATATTTATGAATGTACATATGTATGTATGTACATATGTATGTATTTATGTCTATTTGCCGTATGTATCTCTAGCCCTATCTTTATCACCTAATTATCCATTGTGCTCTCGTACTCTTATTCCCTTTTCCCTTTTCCCTCTGACCTTTTCTATTGTACTTCACGCTCATTGAGTGGTGCCTCACACTCACACTCCCGAAACGAGGCCAGAAATGGTGGTTAGGGGAATGTTTCTCTAACAAGCAACCAACGAGCCAACCAACCAACCCCCAGCGAACAGACCACCGAAAGAGAGTGAGCGAGAGAGAACGAGAAGCGCAACACGCGCCCCTGTCAACATCCCCACACATCAACAACAACAACAACAACATCAACATCTATCTATTGTTGTTCCAACATTCATTCCGAGCAAAAGGGCAAAGCGGGCCAAACGCCATTTTGTGCAGAATCATTGGCCAAAAGAGTCAAGTTGTTTGTTGTTGCCACCCATTGTTGCATTCTGCCCATTGTATCCATATTATAAGGTTATTATAACACTCGTTTTCATTTTTGTTCTGTTTCCCCCCTCCTTCCTCTGTACTTTCAGCTCTACGAAATCAATGACGATCCCAAGCGCAAGGAGTTCCTCGATGATTTGTTCTCGTTTATGCAAAAGCGCGGTAAGTTGCAAGATAAAGTGGGGCAATAGTCAAGGGAATAGTTAACGGCGGTTGGGGGGCATCCAGACTGTGGTTTGGGGTTGGGGCAACATTTGCATTTGTTGCCCTCGCCTGGCCTGGCCTGGCAATGATGACGATGACGGATTTGCTGACTCAGCCTGCCAAGTGTTTTTGGGCTCACTCAAATTATGTTAATTGAATAAATTTCTCGGCACTTTGACGTTTGATTTTGAAGCTTGCGGCCAAAAGGGGAGCCATTAAAATATGCACAAATTCTAGAGAAAGAAACCCATCAAGAGCAAGAGAGGCTAAAGAGGCGGAAAGGAGGGGAATGGCAGGCAGCAGAGAAATCGTTATGCGGCTGACTTTTTGTCATTTTGTCACTTCAAATTACTGTCAAACTCGCACACACACACACCCAGTACATCATCAAGGGAAAGGGGTATGCACCCCATATGCATATTGGTACTTAAATTTCGAAGGCGACTTGCCGCTGCAATCGGAGCAAATGAAATGCCTATTTATAAGCCAGCGAGCCAGGGAGCCGAGCAAGCATGCGCTTTCCTGTACTTTTGTCATTAATTATGAGCATTAACCAAAAATGCATCGGAAATCTGTGGCAGAACACGCACACCGACACCCACACCCACACACCTACACGTATGCACTTGGTAGCTTGCCGTGACTGTACTCGCGTTAATAAATCCAATTTCCTGTTCCTTGAGCGTCCTTCTTCGCTGGAAAATGGAATCACAATTCTCGTGATTTGTGATTGTGTGTGCTGGTGTGTGCTGGTGTGTGTGTGTGCCCTCGTGTGTCGAGTGTTTGTTGCAATCGCCTGACTGGCGACTTGAGAGTGCATTAAATTTGTTTGTATTTGCATATCGTAGGAATGTAGGTGTAGGGCCCGATCCGCAGACGATACTCTTTATAGGGACAAGAAGGGTTTCCATATTCGCAGCTTAACTTTGTATTTATTTGGTGAGTGATACTAGGGGATCTAGGGGATCTAGTTCTCTGATGTGCAACATGGCGAACGCTTCACCAGATGATCTCAAGGAGAAGTAGCAAGAGATCTGAGGCAAAGAGTATCTCCCAGTCGATTCTTGAGTATCCCAGTCAATGTTTGTATGCCTAACAAAAGTTCCATAACCCAATCCAGTGCATACACACACACAGACCACGTATGAATCTGTGTGTGTGTGTTTCGCACACATGTGCGAATCAGCGGCGGAAGAAATTCTGTTATTTGAATGCCTGCCTGAGCTTGACTTGGCCCCAGATGCAATTATTTATTTATTTTATCTAATTTCAAACGGAGATACATAAATATCTACACATATCCATCTATCCATGAGTGTGCAGTGGTGCGTGTGTGTGTGTGTGTGTGTAGAGCATCTCTAGTGCTTGACAACTTAATGGATTTTAATCTGTCACATGCGTTCAAGTTTTGACATATGCATGCCCCGGCGACGCGGTCACTGCGAGCGAACCAGGAGGGGAGCGGGAGCTGCTGGCACAGCCTGGGGCCACTGCCACTGGCACTGGTGCTGGCAGTGGCACTACTACGAACTGACTGACTGACTGTCTAAAGTGTCGTCTGCCATGAGAAGGAAGCGCCGAAAATGCGACTCACTTCTGGGCCAACAAAATAAAGAAAAAGAGTGTATTCCGCGGCTATAGAATGTCTGTACAATGTATGTACAATATGCGAGCAGAGCATGTCCATAACATAACACACATAACCAAATGATATTGTATAATTGTACGACTAACTAGCGGAAACTGTGGCATGGATTGGATAGTGGGGGCATCGGTGGATCGGTGTCGGGCCGTGAGATTTTTGTGCAACGAAGAGCGGCGCAATTCTTAATTAAAAGACGTCAATCACTTATCAACGCTGACGCTATTTCTGGTATATCGCTGGGAGCCCAGACTCAGACCTCAGACACATCCTCATGCCCGAGGCAGATCGAGTGAAGCAGTTGTCTCGCCGCGCCCCCTCTCTGCCTCTGCCTCTATCCAACCAGACTCCAGATAGATGCGGTGGCGTTATGATTTCAGACTCGATCAAATTTCCTTTAATTTCCATTAAAAACCGCCTGACATCTAGGAAAACAAATGCACACGGATAAATAAATAAATGCTGCCCCTAAAAGAGTTTTGCCCGAATGCCACCGAAAGCAAAGAG
The DNA here is from genome assembly GCA_018150885.1 of Drosophila tristis. NCBI lineage: Eukaryota > Metazoa > Arthropoda > Insecta > Diptera > Drosophilidae > Drosophila > Drosophila tristis. Next base: position 2,356,827 of record JAECWT010000203.1, on the reverse strand, counting down.
GAAGGAAGATTTTAAGAAAAACGCTGCCAAGAAAAATAATAATAAGTCGGCTGGCAGGCGGCATGTGCGTGTCAGTGCGAGTCGTAGTTTCGATCGGGATGGGGACTCGGGATCGGAATATCCCAGATCACAGAGAAGAGTCCAAGTCCAAGTCCAGCCCCCAAGGCGACCACCGATCGACTATCAGAGTCCGAGAGTTTAATGATCGCTCGATTCGAGGCGAGTGCCGGCAGCAGAGTTAATCATTAAATTGCCATTGATTATGTGGATGATTTCTTTTTTGTTTTGTTTTGTTTGTGCTGTGGCTCGTGTGCTGTGATCGATTCCAATCACTTTTTTGCTTAGCCGGCTGGCCGGCCGACCGGCCGGCTCTTCATTCTGCATTTATTTTGTGTATTACTCGGATTCCTTTTTGATCCGAGTCGATCGCATCGCATCTCCATACCCTCCTCACGCGCCCAATTTGTTTATATGCATAAAAAACAAAACGTATTTTCATTCAATCAACACGTCCATCAACGAGTTTGATTGATTCCTCTCGGGCTCATAAAACAGCAAAAAAAAAAAGGCAAGAAACTAAACTCGATCGATCCATCCCTCTGGGATGTTAGTTTGGGGCAGCACTGGCACTGGCACTGGCACTCGCACTCTGCCGCATGCAGCATTCGTTTCGTTGATATTGTTTTGGGGGATCGTAAAAACAAAGGCGAGGAGGCAGGGCCCGCTTTATACAAATTCAAATTACTCACGTACGGAGGCAGCAATTATGCAAGTTGATTTGTTTTTTATATGTTAAGTGCGCTACACCCTAAGCGTACAGTCCATCAGAGCACTCGAGCTGATTAACAAAAAAATGAACAAAAAGAATTAAATTCACCATTGTAGAAAATGTTAGCCATACCCAAACACCTTGAACTTTTCACTGTAGCGCACTCCAATAAATAGAAAAGGTGAGAAAGGGCACGTGGAAATTTGAATACTCGTAATACAATTTCAATACGAAATCGAAGCGAAATTGGATGTGGATGTGGATGATGATGATTAGCTGCCATAAACAGATCAACAAATGTACAAACATGTGTACCCATTCATTCATACATACATATACGTACATATACTTAGATGTATGCATGGGCAGGGATTGGGATTGGGTTGGGGATGGGGGATGGGGATTGGGATCGGGCAACAATTAGGATTTATTTCTGTTTTTATCGGCTTCGGTCTGCACTTTTGAGCCTGCTACGGGGGCTACAAGTGTTAATTGCTTCGTGATCGCTGGGCAATAGAGAGGGGAGAGTAGAGAGTGAAGAGTTGGGAGTGGGGAGTGGGGAATGGTGGGCCTGTTTAGCGGAGGGGAATCTACTCCATTGGGCAGATAAATCTGTTTTATGGATATTTTAATCGTGTTTTGCTTATTGGTGCATTTAACGAGCGCATTGGAAAACATTTACAAGTGCAGGAACAAGTTACACGTTTTAGTGCGCAAACAAACAAATCGGAATCGCATGAATCTGAATCCCGAATCTGAATACGGATCTCTATAACTCACTCTGTCTCGCTCTCGCTCTTTCAGGCACGCCCATCAATCGGCTGCCCATTATGGCCAAGTCCGTGCTGGACCTGTACGAGCTGTACAATCTGGTGATTGCGCGCGGCGGCCTCGTCGATGTCATCAACAAGAAGCTGTGGCAGGAGATCATCAAGGGACTGCATCTGCCGTCGAGCATCACCAGTGCAGCGTTCACCCTGCGGACACAGTAAGTGGACACCTTGTGGCATCACCACATACCCAGTACCCCGTACCCCATACCCCTCCATACCCGTCTTGGCCTGGCCAGAAACTATGCCCAAGACAAACACAAACAAACAGAGGAGGAGGCAAACAGAAACGGACAATCAAACAGTGCAACGTCCACGACTTGATAGCCGATCAAGCAGCAATCGATCAGCGAGTCTCAGTTTCGCTCTCCCTCTCTCGGTGTCTACCTTATGCTCTTTGTTTTCCTCTCTCGCTCGCGCATCTGCTGGATTGCGATTTGTTTGCCTGTCGCTTTCGTATTTACACGATAATTCAACTTAAATGCCCGACAGGACAACATCAACCTGAAGTTTCGAGTGTCCCCGTACCCCCGTACCCCGTACCCCATTCTCCAGTCACCATCTACCATGCACAATCCCTGCTATGCCATGCCTCTCCCGGCCGACTGCTGACTGCTCCCTGCTGCCCTTGCTCCCTCTGGCTATTTGCTGTTGGGCCATGTTTGCCGGGCTTATTAATAATTTTATGCATCTTGCAGATACATGAAGTATCTGTACCCGTACGAGTGCGAGAAGAAGAACCTGAGCACACCGGCCGAGCTGCAGGCGGCCATCGATGGCAATCGGCGGGAAGGACGCCGCTCCAGCTACGGCCAGTACGAGGCCATGCACAACCAGATGCCCCTGGTGAGTACTCCTCATCCTCTTGGCATAGCTCCGCCGGATGCTAATGTTCCACCACTGATTGGACAGACGCCCATTTCGCGCCCCTCGCTGCCGGGTGGCATGCAGCAGATGTCGCCGCTGGCCCTGGTCACCCATGCGGCGGTGGCCAACAATCAGCAGGCCCAGGCAGCAGCTGCCGCCGCGGCCGCACATCATCGTCTGATGGGTGCGCCAGGATTCGGACAGATGCCCAATCTGGTCAAGCAGGAGATCGAGAGCCGCATGATGGAGTATCTGCAGCTGATTCAAGCCAAGAAGGAGCAGGGCATGCCGCCAGTCCTGGGCGCCACACATCCCCACCAGCAGCACCAACACCCACACCAGCAGCAGCAGCCGCCGTCACAGCAGCAGCAGCAGCAGCATCTCCTCCAGCAGCAGCAGCGGCAGCGATCACAGAGTCCGGACATCAGCAAGCACGATGCGCTCAGCGCTCAGGTGGCACTGTGGCACATGTACCACAACAACAACAGTCCACCTGGCTCGGCTCACACCTCCCCCCAGCAACGGTAAGATCGAAATTCGAATAACTTTTCAGGGTGTAGAGTGGCGCCATCTACACTGAATGCAGCTCATTGTACTGGCGCCATCTACTTGACGTGCTGAGTAATGTTTACCCAAGACATCAACCCCATATAACATATAACAATTTTGTTCTCCATTACAGCGAAGCCCTGAACCTCTCCGACTCTCCACCAAATCTCACAAACATCAAAAGAGAGCGCGAGCGGGAGCCGACGCCAGAGCCCGTGGAGCAGGACGACGGACCGCACCACCCACCGCCGGCCAAGCGAGGGGGCAGCAGCCTCCTGCCGCCCGGCTTCCCCGCCAATTTCTATCTGAATCCACACAACATGGCCGCCGTGGCGGCGGCAGCGGGCTTCCATCACCAGGCGAACAGCGGCCATGGACACCAGCACCAGCAGGACGCCGCCTCCGAGGGAGAGCCCGAGGACGAGTACGGCCATGCTGAGCACAACACCACGGGCAACTCCTCGTCCATGCACGACGACGGCGAGGCCCAACAGATGAACGGACACCACCATCACCATCACCAGAGCCATCAGCTGGACAAGTCGGATGACTCGGCCATCGAGAACTCGCCCAGCACATCCACCACCACGGCCTCGGTGGGGCATCGCCACAGTTCGCCGGTATCCACCAAGAAGAAGAGCAGTGGCAAGGCGGCCCAGGCCAGCGGCAAGGATCAGACCGAGGAGAAGTGTGGCGCTAGCTCCGGCAAAATGAATCCCCTTGATACGCTGAGCCTGCTTTCGGGCTTGCAGTTCCAGGTGTCCAGGAATGGTGAGTAGCCCTGCTGCCCATCTGGATATTCTAAGGCGGAAGTAAATCAATCCCCTGTCCCTATCCCTTTCAGGAACTGGCGAGAACGGAGAGCAGCAGCTCATTGTCCATCTCGAGCTGAATGGCATCAAGTACTCGGGTGTCCTCATGGCGAATGCTCCAATCGGAGACCAGGCGGAGACCAGAACGGGATCGCCATGCCCCGAGTCAGCGGCTGACAACGACGACGACGAGGAGGAGGAGGAAGAGGAGGCTTCGCATGCCGTGGAGGAGGAGGCTCAACGGTCGCCAGTCAAAGAAGAAGTCAGCGAGGAGACAGACCAGGATATGGACACCAGTGCTGCTGCTGCCATTGTGAATGGTGGTGGTGGGGGGACTGTGGGCGTGGGTGCTGCCGGTGTGGGTATCTCCCTGCTGAAGGATGCGGTGCTCAGTTCGTAGGCCAGCCGGGAAAAGTATCGAGAGAGGAATACCAAAGTCATATTTTTCAGAAAAATACAAAAGAAGTAAAACTCACACAAGCACACAGATGCATCAGAACCTACATATATGTATATACACACACACACACTCAAACACAAACAAATATGCATACGCAAACACATAAAGGAGACAGGACAGAAGATACATGGAGATGTGAGATATTGGATGGAATATAAGATGCATCGATGCATCCATTGTTCGCTCGGAACAAGAGAAAAGCATTCGAAAGAGGCAGAATCGAATCAGTATGATTCGAATCAAACGTTTTATGTATGTGTAGCATACCCCCCACACCCCACAACCCACACCAGCAACCCGCTCTAAGACTAACCGCAGCATATAGAAGATCATATAAATATAAATAATATATATATATATATATGTGCATATACAGAAAGAAGTATATATAGGATATATAAGATATGTATGTATGTATATGTCTGTTCAATTTCCACATTTGCATAAAAGACAAGCTGGCGAGCATATGTATGTATTTAATGATAGATCTTACACATAAGCAACTTACATTTGTACATGTAAGTGCAGCATCGATAAAGGAATTAACCCATAGATACGCATACACATACACACACACACATACACATAGACTAGACATACCATACATAGGCTTCCCAGAAATCAGTTTGTTTTTATTACGAAATTTCATCACCTTAAAGAAATCATTAATTTGTGTTAGGCTTGAAAGCTCTTCCTGTACATATCAATCAATATTGTAGTATGTATACAACACACACACACACATCTATATATATATAAATATAAAAATTATATATATCTTTACATAATTATAAGAACACATTCATACACAACACATACACACCCATACACACACAAGCAAACATATCCATTGTGACCACATTTGAGTACGCATCATTATAGACATATTTTAGATGTAGAGCCTAAGCAAGTAATAAGTATAAATGTATTTGTCGTAAAATTAAATTGCGCTCTTGGCCCAAACACACAGACAAACAGACACAGACACACTCCCCCTGCAGACCCGCCCGCTTATAAGTATCTTCGAACTACTGCAGAGCCAAGCAGAAAGTAGCAGACACCAACAACAAGAACATGGACATACAAATATATTCATAAGCATATAAGCGTTCAATTTATTGAATAATAAATCTATTTAATTTTAGTTGCAATTTCGCATTCGAATCCATCATATCGCGGTCGTTAAATATGGCCTCTGGGCTAATTAACAGACCCCCAGGGGGTGTTACAACAAGCGGAGCTTGAGGCAAGCGAATCAATGAATGGATCGAAGTGCCGAGGCAAACAACATGGGAAGCACTCAAAGGAGCATTGCCCCTCAGTACGCTGCATATGATGCGGCTGTTCCTTCAGTTGTAAAACAAAAGAAATATTTGCCTTTGCCTTTATGTTTTTGTTGCTGGCTTCAATTTTCACAAGGCGAAAAAGTCATAAACACACAGAAGGGGCCGTAGATTATCATCATCCTCATCATCCTGGGGAGAAAGGAAGTGGGGAATGATGGCGAGGAAAACCCGCAAAATGCACACCAAACAAAGTGATGAAAAGCAAATGTTGTTGAAAACAATGGATCCGTGAAATTGTTCTCGCCCCGAGGACCAGTCAGACAGCTGTAAATGGAGGCGGTGTAAGCGCAGGCTCAGGCTCAGGCCCAGGTGAGGTCTCGGGTGCCAACTACATTAATGCATAATGATGGTGTGTGGCAGAGGGCTAAGAGCTGTGCGGGGAGAGGAGAGGCCTCTGCTGGACCATCAGGATAATGACTTACGGACGCAACTTTGTTATGCCCCGGCAATGGGCCTTGGTAAGTGGCAAGTGCGTTTAGAAGCATGGCCATAAACGGATAAAGCTTGGGCCCGAGAGGTTGGTCTTGAATGTACCAAAGGTGGACTCCTTTCGGATCTAGGGTATTTTCTATTCGTGTGGATTTCTGATTTTGATTTATCTCCCATTGGCACTTGTTGTAGTTCTGATTTCTTGCTTAAATATTATTACTTTAGGATTAACAAAGGATGGGGGAATATTCTGTGAACCTCTCTGTTTGGCCCCTTACCTTTGCAAGCATAATGGACATGACATTTCTGAGATGCCATTTAATGACAAAAACAACACAATTTACATATATAAAAAGATGCCTGTGCTGCAGTCATTTTAATGAAATTTATGGAAAATTGTTGTGGTGTTGGGTGGGCATTCGCCAACCTTTTGAAGTCCACTTTGTGGTTGCAATTTGTCCGGAATTCCCATTTAATCAAATGTCCAGTGCAATAAGAGTAGGTACCTGGGTTCTGACTGTCACTGGTCAACCAGAACTCTGGTTTGGTATTGGGTATTAACAATTAACAATAAAATAAAAAATAAATAAAGCCAACAACTTGTTGCAGATTATTTCAAGAGAAAGCCGCTGACAGGAAACAACATTTAACAAATAGCGAATATAAAGAATAAATTGGACCCAGGGGATTGGATTGGTCACGTGCTGAATGTGTTACGTCTCGAATTACCGAACTAATCAGGACGCGGCTGCTCCATAAATCGTTAATTTTTTTGTGGGCAGGAGAAGAAGCAGTGGCATGGCTGCGAGCATTTTCGCTGGCCGACCTAAAGGAGGGAATGAAAAACATTACAGAAATTAGCTCGAAGGAATGGAAAGCGCAGGAACGTCGACTGGGAAATATATGTATTTATGGATGTATGTATATTGATGTTGCTGCTCAAATTAAAGGCCAATAATACAGTAATAAAGTTGGCATCCAATCGGCCTATGGCCACCCAAAGCCAAACCGAACCGAACCAAATCACCCACAGAGCCGCCACACGCACAAACACAAACACACACACACCCATACGCACCTTTGCAGGCAGCGGCGCTTAAAAGTATTTATAAATTTTATATAATGTGCTTTCGTGCACAAGATATAGGACGTATCGAACCCCATCCCCCATTCCCCAGAAGCCATGCCCCCAGCATGAGGTACATAAAGTACAATAGCGGTTTGCCCTTTTTGGTGCCGAGCGGGAAGTAACCTCTATTATTTACCAATACAATCTAAGCTTTAAAAAAGAAATGTAAAATTACCTACCTACCCAGCTGATGTGGAAGAGCGGAGGCCAGGGGGCGTCGGCTCCGAGCACGAGCACGAGCGCGAGACAAGAAGACGCACGAGACCGAGACACGAGCACGAGCACGAGCGGGAGCGGGAGACAAACATGTGTACCCTGCACACACATGGCATGGCAGCGCAGCGCAGCGCATCGCATCGCCTGTTTAACATACAACAATTGTGTGGCTTTTTAGTACACACAGCGAGCGCGGGGGTGGCTGGGGGGGTTGGTTCATTGTGCCTGTGTACCGTGTACCTCGTGTATGTGCTTAACTCGGCTCGAACTACGGCCTGTCCGCAAGCAACAGTTGTCCCGCAGCACGAGAGAATGTTGCCGAGCATAAAAGCTTGCCCACTGCAGGCAGCAAGCAGCAGCAGGCAGCAGCGACAGCAGCGGCAGCAGCGACAGCAGCGACAGCGACGCCTGCGCATAATAAGCCCCAGCAGCGGCGGAAAATGTTGCCTACTGTTCTGGGGGCAGAAGGAATATGTACATATATTATTCATCCCTCCAGCAGTGGGAAGCTTGGCTGGGTCTGTGGCTGGTAGCGCTGAGGCAACTTCAAATTCACCCTTATCAGAAAGCTCTCCACAACGAACCAACACAAACACACACACACACGGAAACACACAGAAACACACACAGGTATGGTATCCCCGTTTTGTATCTCAACATTTGCGGCGGGCATGCAACAAGCAGGCTTTGTTTGTATCCGTGTGCGGCAGAGGGAGGCGGGGATGCGTCTCCTTCTGCTGTTGCTGCCGCTGCTGCCGCTGCTCAACATAAGCGCTCGGGTGTCACGAGGATGTGGAACGACCACGACAACGATGACGACGACGACGACGACGGGGACAGAACAGCACTCGACTTATGTAGATGTTTTTGCACACTTGAGAGTTTAGTTCAGTTTTGGCAGAATTGATAGATACTCGTACCCGCAGCACAGCTCGCAGTTGTACCGTTTTGCGGCTACAGATATAGATACAGATACACACGCACACAGCCAGAGGCACAGGCAAAGGCACAGGTTTTCCCCCGCTGTTTTGGGACCCACTGGCTTGGCTAACCGACTGCCTGGCTGCCTGACTGCCCGTCTGACTGGGCCACATCGTGTCTATCTATTGCCATCAGGCAGAACCAGAACCAGCACCAGCTCCAGCACCAGAGCCAAAAGTAAAAGCCAAACCAAAAACGGCAGCACGCCTCCAGTGGGAAAACATTTCGCTTGTTCCCGCTGCTACCGACGCGTCGCGTCGGTCCGCCCTCAATGAATCCACGTTGATTTTTTTATCGGCTCTCCCCTCGCAATTGTGATTTACAATACAACCACCACAAATAAACGTACAATCCACCACCGAACTAGGTGCGAGTGCATTCAGCGGATAAAGTTCGAGTTAAAGTGCTATCCCGTGGTCCAAGTGCTGCGCCAGGTGCCAGTCCCAGGACTCATCAGGCTGCAATTCTCCAGCAATTTGCATAAGGTAATACATTTTTGTCAGCGTCCCAGCACCCCAGCACCCCCAATCCCTGCCCTTCCACATTGATATTAATATGGTGTCTCTGCCTTCCCCTCTGGGCATGCCGTGATTTTTCTCTCCCTCCCACCGAAAGCTAATTGATAGTGGAGCTAATTGATAGTGGAGCTGCTGGGTAGCGCATGGCCAGGCCGCGCATGGAGAAGCCAAGGCAAACGCAATTACAATTACCAGAAGAAGAGAAAAAATGCTCATACTAGGATGAATGGATGAATATAAGCTCATCAAGTGAGGAGCCAAGAACAAGAACAAGAACCGTACACCGTATACCGTATACCGTACACCGTACCGTGCATGTACGTGTGTGTACGGGACGTGTACGTGTACGTGTATGAGTGTGTGTTTGTGTTTCTGTTTGTGTACTTTCGTATGTGTTTTTGTGTACTTGTGAGCTTGTGTGCCGGGGTCTCGGCAAAGATAAGCTGCGGTGGAATGGCTTGGATGCAGAGACTCCCCGCCGGAGAGTGGGTTTTGCCGGGTGGCAGGCTAAAATATACACTTGATTGAATAGCCAGTAGTAGAGTTAAGCCTGATTTCTTTCCATAGAGTAGCTCCATGTTTGCCTTGCTTCAACCGAAAGCCATCCAAACTGTGGCAGTGGTAAACGAAATGTTTCAAAATTCGAATCGCTGAGCATTTTCCTATCATTACAGTGGGAGGGGTGTAAATTTTGTATAATTACTCTCATCACAGGAGAATGCTCCTAATTGCAGTAGACCTAACTCCGAATCAAACAAGCTTCCATCGGGATAGGAACTAAACCATAACAACAGTAGGGATATTCCCATACGGATGCCCCATAAAAATATCGCAATTTATTAATATATCTTTGTTAAACAATGCATCATCAATGCAGGGACGCTACCCCAAACCCTCTAGTAAATGTAATACCCAGTCCATCAGGCATACCATACCATACCATAGAAGAGGAAGAATGCCCCCCGAATGTTTTTAAAGTCCACTCCATTATGGATGCAAATCCGCGTTCTGTTTAGTTTTCAATGTAGAATATATTTATGAATAAAATATTCGATTCAAACAATCATTGCATTGCTTTTACAATCAAGTCAAGTCTTATTGTTGAAGGTTCCGCTTTTCTTTGAAGAGCTAACCGAAAAGTGCATTGGTTGATTTATTTGTATATTGCTGAAGGCCATTAGAAAAGGAAATGTAACAAGTCGAATAAATTGTGGAACCTGATATCTTGCTTAAATATTCCTCTTGTGCTGCTGCTGCTGCTAATGGCATAAGCTCCCAATGCACTTTCCTAATTCAATACACAATCAGTGGCGTTTTCTTATTTCCCATTCAAAGGTGATTCAAACTTGAAAAGAATTCTCTGTCATATTTTACGGCTCCACCAACTAACTCCCCTTAAAATATATCGTTTGAACAGCTCCTCCATAGCGATCACGCGATCAGCTCCAACGCAGTGTGCGCTCTCTCTCTCTCTCTCTCTCTCTGTCTCTCCCTTGCGCTCAGCATTTGGCTTTGATTTCTTTTCTTTCATGTATTCCATTCCACTGCCGCTCACAGCTCTCTCTGGCGCTCTCAAGTTCAGATACAGATACTTGTTGTACTCGTACTTCTCGTTCGCGCTGTTGCTGTTGCTGCCGCTGCTGCTGCTGCTGCCGCTGCTGTCGGTATATCGTCGCTCTCCATCGCTTCATTCGCCCCGTACCGTACACACATTTGTATCTGAGAGATTGTTTTAGTTTTCTACCATTTGGTTTGGTTGCTTTTCGTTCGTTTGCCTTTGCCTTTGCCATTGCCGTTGCCGTTGCCTTTGCGCTGCTGCTCCGTGCGTCTTCCTCTTGATCCGGCTGTTTCTTTTCTTTTCTTTTGTGTTTCGTACGAGCCGGAGCTGGGAGCGAAATCATTTGACGTTTTGCTTTGACAGGCAACCGTCGTCGTCGTTGTCGTCGCTGCTGCTGATCGCTGATCGCTTGCTGACCGCCGCCGCCGCCGTCGATCGCCGTTCCGTTCCGTTTCGATCCGATCCGATCCGCTCGCTCATTCTCGGGGTCGGACTGTCTGGTCGTCTAGTTGCGAGTTGTGAGTCCCGTGCATCTTACCTTACGCAGAGGCCACTCCACTCCACTCCACGATCCACCCACTAACCAGTGCCAATCTGCTCCCCTCCCTCTCTGCAGTTTCAACTCCGTTGTAATCGAATATTATATTCATTCGATTGCTGATCAATATGTGCGTGTGTGTGTGGTGTGGTGTGTGTGTGTGTGTGTTGGCAGAAGTAGCAACGGCAGCAGCAGCAGTAAATATGAGCCAATTGTATCTCTCAGATACTTCGTGGTGTTATCGGTGCCACTGCTACTACAGCCACAGCGACAGCTACTGCTACTGCTACATTTGTGACGACACAGTGGGTGCGCTGCTACTGCTGCTGCTGCCGCTGCTGCTATTATTATTTTTAATGCATTGCATTTACGATTCGTGTATCCACATACATACCTACATACATATATACATACATATTTTGCAATATCTTGTGCGTCAACAACAGCAACAACAACAACAACACAACATCCGTGCGATGAACGTGACCTCCCGCGTATTAAAATAAATTCTAATTTGTGGCACAACGAAAAAGAGCAAGCGAAAAGTGTATTCTTATTGTTATTATTCTGGCGATATATCGCGCGGCGAAGCGAAGAAGTGCCCCCGAGTATCTATGAGAGCATGCTCACGTGTGTGTGTGTGTGTGTGTGTGCGTGTGTCCCCCAATATTTGTCATGAGTGCGTGCATAGCCCCCCCACTCCCCGGCCAACACCAACACCCATTGTTCATGTGTATTTATTTAATTTATATCTAGAGTCTGATATAAATATTAAAATAAGAAAGTATACATAGTGTACGAGTATATGGAAAATATCAGAGGCAGCACGCCCCCCTCCCCCTCCACACCACAACAACTAAGCGGCAAATTTTCTGGTACGTCAACAGATAATGTATTGTGCGATATGTACATATACATACGTACATACATATGTGCATATGTATGTGTTCTGGTTGGACATTTCTGTTTTAATTTTTGCGGAATTTCGGTGGGCACTTCTTACACACTTGGCCACAAATATAAGATACGTATAGTTAGCCCCAATAATTAAAATACATATATACACACAGAAATGTACATACATATATGTATGTACATATGTATGTATTCACATCATTGGTATATCATTGCATCCACCTTGGAAAGTGCCAGCGCGCTGGCAGGTGCCCTCCAACAATATCATAAAATAACATAAAATATAATAAAATTCGGTTAAAAGTAGTTGCCGTTGGATGGGTGGCGGGCGGGTGGGGGAACTTCTCATGCAACTGGCGTCGCAAAAAACATTTTCAGTTTCAAATTTATCTGAATATGGCTGTACGAGCGGCGGGGGCAGGTGAGGGGGTGCTGGCTTCCCCATAAAAATAACGCTTTAAATGTTGTCGCAGTGTCCGCTCCGTGGTCAGTCCGTGTCCGTGCAAGGGGCAGGTGAGGGTGTAGGTGGGGTACAGGTGGGGTGTGGGGGAGGGATGAGGTAAGGTTGCCATAAACAATGCGAAAAATATCGCTTCGCTGTACTTATAAACAAGCCACACAATAAATTTGCAATTGGCGTTCGCATTTTGCATTTTTCATTATTTCAGATTCAGATTTCGATTTCGGTTTCGATTTTGTGTATCTCGAGGGACGAACTGGAAATCGTGGAGCTCGTGGGGTGGGGTTGGGTGTGGGGGACTGACCCATTTCGGCGATTATCTAATGACTGATTTTCTATATACGCGACGTCGTACACACACTCATTTGTGGATTCCTTTTCATTTGCACTATCTATGCGATAGTATGCCCTCCCCTCGCCGTCCCCCCTCCACGGCTCATAATCAGTATTTTTCGTGGGCTTAATTAATTCTCGATTTTAACTGTTTATTAAAAGGGAATGATTTCGATTGTGGTGTGGTAGGGGGGGCCAGCCCGACCCCTTGTTGGTGTAACTCGTCCGAGTGTTTGGTATTGTTAACAGCAAATAAATCCAAGCAGCTAACCTGCATACTGATGGGGAACTGACTTCAACGGAACGGAACTCGAACGCCCCCCACAGCAAGCAAAATAAACAGCAGGCAGGGAAAAGTAAGAAAGAAATGAAAGAAAAGAAAACAGCGAGCAATACCTTGGAAATGTTTATTATAACTACAGTTATGCAACCTGCACAGCCCCATGGGCATGCTAAATAGTTCCCTCCCCCCACTGTGCAGTCATCCCCATCCTGATCCCCATCCCGCTCCTAGTTAGTCGCTGTGTTGTCTGCAGGTTCGTCCAACTTTATGCTCAATTCGCAGTTTGCCAAATGGCTGTATTGTCCACCGCTTGGGGCAATCAACACTCTGCTCTGCCTCTGCCGCCCCTCCCCACCCATCCCTCTTCCCACTCTTTCTATTTCTCAGACCTCACTGCCGGTGTCTCTGTCTACCGCTAATCACAGTAGGGGGGACTGGTTCTAGTTCTGATTCCGATTCTGATTCAGATTCAGATTCTGGATATTCCGTTGCGACACTTTGTGAAGCACCCACCCCCCTCCAAACCCCTTCAGCCGTGCCTTGTACTATCCCTCCCCGCCCCAACCTTCTATTGTGTTATCACGCGCTTTAGATCGGCATTTGAAATGCAAATTTTTAACTGGCAAACTCTGCCTGTCAAACGGCCGGAAAAGTCTCCCATTGATATTGTAGGCAAACTATATGTACGGTTAGTGCACATCTCTCTCTCTCTCTCCGTCTCTCTCGCTTTTTCTCTGTCTCTCTCACACTGTATATTCTCTGCCTGTGTGCGTGCTCTTTCATGTCCATTATTAATTAGGCGGGGTCCAGCCCTTCCGCTTGTAAAACATTTAGTTTGCTGTTTCATTGTGAGGCCTCAAGGCCCCCCGGCACACTGCGATCATCAACAAACAATTTTGAGGCTTGTTGGCCCAAGAGGAAGGTCGTCTGCAGTTGAACGAAGCTGCGAGAGCTTTTTTATGGATATCTTTAAAGAGTTCTCACCTGAAAAGGAACTTAAGCTTCCAATAATTTCAATCAACATATTCGATATTTTAGAGATATGAAACACAGGCATTAAAATGCCTCCAATGTAATCCTTCGATTACAAAACTCTCATTACTTGTTTACCCTTTTAAATCCCCATCCAAAGCACTTGAAATCGATCGCTCTATAGACTGCTGGAATTGATTGAGTGTCTGATACCCGATCACATGTACATATGTATCCATAGAGAGAGTCGTATAAAATATATAATATATGTATATGTGCGATAGACGGCGCTGTGCAGGCATGCAATGTAAACAGCAAACAGCAACAGCAAACAGACAACTGAAGCCGCCGCAGCTGCAAAACATCAGTTGAGTTTTGGTTCGGAAAAAACTATTAGATACAAAATTGCTCAAATGCGTTTCGGTGTTCGGTGTTCGATGTTCTGCTTATGGACTGCGCCAGCCTCGTATATGGCCTGGCTCCATTTGGTACATACATACAGCTATGATTATATATATATGTTTTCCTGAGAATACGCAAGTTTGGCAGGCAATTCGATTAGAGACTCAGACACAGACGCACCACAGGCACACTGCATACTAATCGGATTTTTCCCAGGCAGCCATGACGCGGCGACTGACTGCTGCATCCAGTGGGAGTGGCAGAGTGGGAGAGTGGCAGCTGCCGCTGGCGTTGACATTGTCGCTTACCTGCCGGGCTAATAGAATTTGGCACTTTATGGGGCACATGCCACACTCAAGCAGCGTTGCTTGCATACCGCCAGGCGCTTTGGTGGAAGAGCAGAGCTTGGCAGCAACTAAACCCAGTCTAGATGCCCACCTGTCCTTGGCAACAAATTACGTAGGCACAGCGCTCGTTATTTATTTGAAAACTTAAATGATCCGAAGTGAACAGCGAAAGCCATTATTTTTTCGTTTTAATATGGCTGGGGCTAAAAATAATTTGTTTAAATCAACAAACACACCAGAGACCGATGTGTACTCGATGGGGAATCTCTCCCACTCCCTCTGGCACTGCCACTGCCACTACCTCTATTCCATTGTGCTTGGCTGGGACTGAGACTGCTGCGGGTAATGCGGGATGTGGGATGTGGATGTGGCCTTTGTTGGCTCTGATTCTGCCACTCTGCCCTCTGCAGCGGGACTGTTTATCTTCCTGTTTGCGTCTTCTGTAGTGACGCCTTTGTCTTTGCAACCGGCAATGCAACAGTCGGAGCAGGCACCCAGTGGAAGAGACCACAAATGTCCTTATGGATACATGTATTTATGCAGATGAAAGACAGCCTGTGCCTTTGCCTTTGACAAGTCAATCAATGTCGCTGGGGATAAGACTATCTCCGGTTTGGCCAGCAACATCCTCTGGGAGCGGACGCAAAGTTTCACCAACAGACATGAGCTGCTCCAGAAGGAGCGGGCAGCAGCACTTTCCGTCCGCTAATAGGAATTCATAGGTTGCCTTTGAGATGTCAGTGTTGCAAGGACTTTGCAACTAATATCCGTTCCGTTCAATTAGACCCCTTCAGCCACAGGCGTGTCAGTGATTTTCTTTCGTTCAAGTTTGATAACTAAATATTTAAAGTTGGCCTGCAAGGCTACTAGACCAAGGGTTGCCGCTGTCCATCAGAGTTCCCCCAACTAACTGCATGGCCAACGGGCAGGAGTCGCTGGCAGCAGCCAGACATAAGCCAAAACGCAAACAACACTCTGACGGGGCATTATTCACATGCAGTGGAGGGTCGGTGGTTCGGTCACGTGCCGCCATCGAGCACCCACTCACCTTGGCTTCGATAATCATTGCCAATATTTGGGCTTTTATGAATTCATAACAATCCGCGCCCCAACACTTTGACAATTATGCGGGTGCCGGATAACTGGTGCCCCGCGTACATTTTCGATGAGAGTTTCAATGAAGAAACCCAAACGCTTAATGGGGGAAACGTCTTGGCCTTCCATGGTTATTCCCTGTGCTGTCCTCTGCTGACCGCTCATAACTATTATTTAAAGCAGCTCATCATTTATCATTTGCATTTATCATTGTCAATTAACTGGTGTGCGGGGTGGGCAAGGGATAAGCCAAGAGCCAATCCAGTGCGTAGGTCAGGGCAAGCCCTTCGAGAGCTTCTTTCTGCCATTAAAGCAGTGACAACCATTGGACAATACCATGGAAATATTAATTAGATTTACAGCTGTGAGGTTTCCTCGGGAATGAAGTCTAAGCTGCTTTATGTTTGAGGATATTTAAGGATTGAAATCACAAGAGAAACAACTGCAATATTCATGAATATGAGCCAGGCCAGCCATAATTAGCCACAAAAGAATTTTTGTTGCAACTCATGTTGCATATTGATTGAGCTTCAACAATGGCCGACCTCTAACCCCAACTTTTCTCTCTCTCCCTTTGCAGTTTGGGGAAAATGTGAGGCAGTTGCAAGCCGACAATCGTCAGTCAATCAATAGACCGCTGCCCGAAAATGTTTCAATTATGTTATCCACAACCACAAGCAGAGCCACAACTACACGTACAGCTACAGCTACAGCAGCATCAGAGGCAGCAACAGAATCATCGAGAGCAATTAAACGTCAGCAGCAGCAACCACAGAGCCCAATCGGCCGTGTCCAGAGGAGTCGAGGCGGAAAGAGCGTAGGCCAGAGCAGCAGCAGCACAGGACTAAGCAGCCAATCATCGCATCCATCCAAGGAGCCCGAACGGAAACCGAAACCAAAACCAGAACCAAATTAATACGTAACCAAGAGCAATTTGGGATAGCAACCGCCACACGGACACGTTCAAAGGATCTGAGCCAGAGGAGAAAAGTCAGAAGCAGGACTTCGACATGGGCTGCTCGCCAAGCACACTCCCCAACCCCGCCTCCAACGCCAACGCCAACGCTGGCCCCACTGCAGCCAATTCCGTCCCCCTGTCGCTGGATGCCACTGAAAAGGATGGCAGCCGTCTGTTCTGCATCAAGCTGCGGCGCAGCCGTCTACGCCGCTGCAGCTGCGGCGGAGTCACCCTGCAACAGGGCGATGGCAATGGCAGCACTGCGGGCAGTGCAACCTGCGGCAGCGGTGCGGGCGACAACCTGTGCCACCAGGTGCTCCTGAATCCGCTGCAGGCCAAGAACGAGGCTGACTACGAAAAGGTAACCCAATACGCCCCCCCCCCCCCAAATCTCCTACCCAAATGTCTTTCAACTTACCGGCGTCTCTCAACACTTCTTGTGCTCCTCCACAGCTAAGCACTGGCAAAAAGGACTCGATTGTGACGGTGGCAGCATTGGGCAACTTCACCCACAGTGTGGTGCGACGTGCCACAGGCAGTAAGTACCGATACCCGCGTATATGCATAAATCACCTCTCGGTTTGGCTTAGTTGCGCGCTCCTGCCGGCGCCCTTCCAGACTTAATAATAGCAAACATACTCGTAGATAAGACTGTAGATTGAAGAACCTTTTCCGTAATCTGAAGTGATAGCACTCCAGCCTCAAGAGCTGCCCCAATGGTAGCTGATAGTCGCCCCACAATTATCTTTGGAATCTCAGAGAGGCTTAAATATGTACACACTTCCTCGCAAATCATTTAAGAATCCATCAATCATCGTTCTAATCCAATCAACTCAAGTGCCAGCCATAACACTGGCCACTCCCCCAGATACAAGTCCAATTATGCTGATAAGCGGAGTCTACAGGGTATCCGCAGTTCGTTATTGCTGTTGGAAGGGCTGTCTGCCCACAGGTAATACGATCGCTGGCAAGGGAAGTCAGCTGGCGCTTGTCTAAGCTTCAAGCGCAGCTGTTTTGTGGATGTCCAATTAACAGTTGCTCGCCGCAACGCTCTCCCGCTCTCCCTCTCTGCCGCCCGCTGTCCAGTGTCCACTGTCTGGGGCTGGGTTCTGTTCTCCCGTTCTGGGTCTGGCTTCGGTAGCAGCAGGCAATCGTCCAAAGAGCGTGAATGAGCATTACCTTAGCTTACCCTCTGCTCTCTGAGTGTCTGTCTGTCTGTGTTTTGTTGTTCGCCTGCTGGAACTTGATCGCTCTCAGCAAAAGCGAGATCGAGAGAGTGAGAGAGAGAGGGAGCGCGAACGAGCTTTGATTGTCGTCGGAGCAGCGCAAAGGCAGAGCTCTGGCAACAGCTGCTCCCCATTTATGGAGTCATTCGCTTTTAACTGTTTCGTCGCGTCGGTTGCGTACCGTACACGTAAACGTAAACGTACCCCTGCATCGCCAGTATACCGAAAAACAACCGCACACACACGCACACACATACTCGTATGTATGCTACGGTCTCTCTATCTCTCTCACTGTGTATGTTTGTGCATATAGAAGGAATGCGCTGTAACCGAGGTGGTGTAGTGTATGTACGGATTTCGAAAGCAGCCTCACGCACTATGCAAATGTCGAGAAGAGTTTGACTTGATCTTGCGGGCGTGTCTCCAGTCGGTGCCG
Source organism: Drosophila tristis (assembly GCA_018150885.1). Classification (NCBI taxonomy): domain Eukaryota; kingdom Metazoa; phylum Arthropoda; class Insecta; order Diptera; family Drosophilidae; genus Drosophila; species Drosophila tristis. The sequence continues at coordinate 2,338,398 of JAECWT010000203.1, read as the reverse complement.
CGTATGCTGCAGCGCGGTGCGGCGCGGTGCGGTTCGTATCGGTTCTGTTCTGTTCAGTTCAGTTCAGTGAGAACTGGTCGCTCGAGTCGCGGCCTAATGCAGTGAGTGGCACAAATTTGGCAAGTCGTGCCAGTGCATGGCAACCCCCCGCCCCTCCCAGGGCCAACCAGTCCGAGTGCAATTAAAAACAAAAAAAAACGCATAGAGCAACAACTTCTCAGATACAATATACAATACACAAGCCCGAAAACGAATCAGAAACAGAAACCGAAACCGAAATAGCAGCAGCAGCAGCAACGTCGATGTGGAAAAAAACAGCTTGGCATGCTCTAAAATATACCAACAACCATACAGCTTCACACACACTCGGACACTCGGCCAGTCGGCCAGGAGGGGTATCAAAAAATGTGTTAAAAATCAAAACAAACTTCACAACTAAGTGTGCCACAAAAAGGCCATAGCCAAAGCAACAAGAACAAGAACAAGTGTAGCGAGTAGCAGTCCACGACTAGATTCTGTATCTGTGTATCTGTCTGCTGGCCAATACATCCATCCATTCATCCATCCATCCATCCACCTGTATCTTTATCTTTCATTCTGGAATCCGCTCTGCATCATCAATTGTTTCGACTCATTAACATGCTCGTTGGATCCGCATTCACACCAAGATACATCGATTAACATGCAAAAATATAGAAGATTCACATGACAAATTCTGGTTTCCAGCCCAGCGATCGTCTGGCATCTCTCATTCTCACTCTCAGCTGTATCGGGCATCTCTCCCGCTGTAAACAATAGGCCCCAACAATCACAACCGCCCACGATATGGCGCCAAAACATCAATCAAAGCCAATGAAAACAAACTGAACCGAAACGAACCGAACCGAACTGATCGCTCGACAACGATTCATTATGTGTGTGTGTGGGTCTAATCCCCCCCCTGTCAGACACGGCCGTTTATCAGTTTTCACATCAATTAAATTCACAGAAATCGCAATTGACTCGATCACCCAGCCACCCACCCTCGCAAAATATTCGCTTAGTGGAATCCGATGCTCCGAAATGTACACAAATCTTTCTCTATTTTCGTGGTTTAGTCGACCACGTGAAGGCATTGCCACGAATATTGCGCGCCAAGTCAGACCCAGAGAACCAGAGTCTAAAGCAGACCCGACCCGTCCAGCACTGTTGGAGATTAGATTATGCCAAACGAAGACTGCTGAATATTGCTCGCAGCAACACCCCACAACCCACAACAAGCAGCCAGGGTTGCTTGGGAAGCCCCCGTCCGGCCAGAAACGGCCAGAAACGGCCACAGTTGGTATCAATATGGAGCCAGTGTTATATGGCCAGTGGTCCCATGTGTCCCCGTGTCCCCGTGTCTCCGTGACCGTCTATCAGCCGGCGAGTATCGCTGAGCAAAGAAGATCGCGCGGGGGCAGATAAAGTCCCTCCCCACGGACAGTTTGATTCCGATTTGGGGCTGGCCACCAGAACACAGAACTCAGAACACAGACCAGAGACAACAGGCACCACCACTACTCGTATTCGTATGTGAATCCAATAAAGCACAGCACAGGCGGCCCCACACTCATAGATACATAGAGATGTAGATTGTGCACGCGTTCCTGCCATTCCCATTCCCATGGGCTGTATCTGTATCTGCATCTGCAACTGTATCTGTGGCAGTATCTGCCCCGTACACACACACACACTCACACACACTATGCGGGGGCTAAACATCTGAATACTATGAGCAAACTTGGCTGATATTATCTTATCACAAATTAATTGGTTGCCATGACAGCGACACAAGGCGCAAAAGGCCCCAAAAGCACCCAAAATGATCGGCCAACGTTGGCGGCTCTGAGCCGCTGCTGCCTTCCTTCCTTCCTTCCATTGCGGCGCTGCGCCTCCGAGAGATGGATAATCCGCTCTTTGTATTAAAATTTAATTTTCTGCTGGCTATTTGTGATTCCATTGCACCTGACCGCTCCCTCTCCCGCTCCCTCTCCCACTCCCACTGCCACTCGCTCTTCCCGTGCTCTAAGCGCCTTAGCTACGCCTCACTGTACGCGTAGATACAAATGTATCTGGCAGCCCAGCAGACCGTTAGTTTACCCTGAAGCGCACCTTCTGCTGTCGTTGTCGCTGCTGCTGCTGCTGCTGCGCTGCTGCCTCTGTTGGCTTCAGAATCCGTGCGAGAATTATCATCTGGCAAACAGTTCTTCATAACGGATTAGAGCGGACGTTTTGTCTAGTCTGGGGTCGCCTCTGCCAGCCAGCCAGCCAGCCAGTCCACCGAGTCGAGCGGCTCTCAGATTTAAAGTTTCAATTTTAGTTACAATTTCAATTTTAGTTTGAGTTTTAATTTTCGAATTGAAGTTTGAATCCCAATGTGAATTCGAGTGTGGTGCCGTGAATACTCGTATGCCCTATCCGTAAAGTCGCGTACTCCTCCCGAGCTTTTGTGCAACTTGCAGTCTGCCTTTTTTTTTTTTTCTCTTGCCGTACCCTAATGAGCCAGTGTAGTAAGTACTTATGGCTTAGCGTGTGTGTGTGACTCGAAATAGTTTTACTAACTTTAAAAGTGGAGTGGAGTGGAGTGGAGTGTGGAGCGGTGGGGATGGGAGGGGAGCCTGTTGCTGGCGACGTCAGCAGGCTGTGGGTAGGCGGCTGCTGTTCTCTGCTTTTATCTAAACAATTTATCGATTTTCGTTTAGATTACACCGCGTGTTCCGTCCCCTCCTCTCACTCTCTCTCTCTCTCTCGCTCACTCTCTCTCTCTGTCTCTCCCTCTCTCTCCCTCGCTCTCTCTGGCTACCCTTCGCTCCCCCTGCCGAAAATCTAACACAGACGATAAGATACACTCGACCCATTTGAATAAACGCAAATATTCTGTCCCCCCATAGCCGGGCAGTGTTGTACACACTCGACTTTTGTATGTGGAACTCTCTGTATGTACATACTTTCGAGTAGATACTAGATACTCTCTCTCTCTGGCCATCCGTAGGCCCCTCTTCGACCGCTACTCCTTGGGTACTTTCCCCCCGGATAGTTTTTGTTTATGCCTCACATGGCTATTTATATAGCACACATATCATACACATATTCCCATATATTATATGTGTGTACATATCTTTCGGGCAGGAGTTCTCGCATGCATGTGGAGCAGTCTATCATTACGCACTAATTGTGCGAAATCAATGCCACAGACAGACAGATAAACGAGCGGATAAACGCAAAGCGGAGAAAAAACAACACAAAACTACTGCACATACAGTGTTTTGCATGCATACATACGTAATGCGTATACGTAACGAACATAAATGACAATTAACATAATGCCACGAGAATAATCCAAATTTGTGTGCTAGTTCATTTGCAAACTACCCAACAAAAAAAAAAAACCAACCAACCAACCCACCCACCAACCATCGAGCGAAAGTCGGCAAAGAAAGGGGTCTAGAACCGCATAAACAATGATAATTTCCAGTCAGCCAAACTTGGCTGGAAGCACGCCTACAACTACAACCACTGCCATTGCCACTGCCACTGCCACCCTCCCAGTGCCAGTGCCAGTACCGGTGCCCGTGCCCGTGCCCGTACCCGCCTCGGTCAGTGGCGCCCACACGAGTGAAGAAAGTGTTGAGAGAGCTTCAAGCGGTTGCAATTGTGTGGGGCAAGCGGCTCAGAGTGTGGGTGTGCATGTGGCTGTGCCAGTGGGCGTGGGGGCCAGACAAACGCCAGCCATGGAGGCAACAACAACAACAACAGCAGAAGGCAGCAGAGATTCATTAACGCGTCCGGCCTCCGAGTCCGAGCTGGCTGTGGGTAAGGCTCCTCCTCTACGGTCGGACACCGGCCCATGCCCTGACCCTCTCATTCTCTCCAGGGGTTAAAGTTGAGGTTGATGATGCGGTTAACAAGCTTGTGCCGTACCCAGAGCAGGGGCATCTATGTATTTGCGTGTGTGGGATTTTTTCGGGGCAAAGGGGGCGTGCTAGTGGATGTTAGTCTGTGTTTTCACAGCTTTACCCTGAAAAGTTGTGTCTCGAGTTGCCAAAATTTCAACACTCACAAAGTTATTTTGTTGGCAATTAAATATTACGAACGAAATTTCTGCACTTCATCAAATGTTGCGTAAATTGTTTGAGCGCAATTCCCAGAAATGTTTCCAACTTAAAATTTTGCGCTAATAAATAGTTTTAATTATTACTAAAAAAGCTGCACCACTCCAGAATATATTAGAAATTAGATTCGATTTCTTATGAAATCCTTTTCATAATCAAGTTTAAGCAAACTTCGTAGATTTTCATTCTGCAGTTGAATGTTTTGTTGGACTTACCAAAAACATTCCCATAAATGTTTTGGGGTGAACCTTTTTCTGCCGAAAACATTGTTTTGGCCCAAGTGTACAGCCAAAAGTTGCAAGGGACCGCAGCATTTTAATTTCCTTTTACTGCCGAAGGAAGTTTAGCTGCAGGAATGCTGAGGATAAATTTGAGGAGGCTTTAAGAACTTCCCAGTGGAATTTCTTCATGTATTTAAACGATGTCAGGGGCAGAAAGTAGTTTTAAAGCTGGAGTCCATCTGGAGCTGTTTCCTAAGCGATATCCTTAATTTTGATTGGGTAACAACTATAACTTGAGCTCCTAAGCAAAAGCATTCCATGTTCTTTCACTCCTTGCGCCTTATAGGTACAAACTAAAATGATAAGTTGATTATAAATTAGAGACAGATATTGGCTGGTAAATCATATTCCAGGCAAGGATATTCTGAGCTGCGACCTGAGCAACTTCAGTGCTTGTGTTTCTCATTAAATGGAATACATTTTGTGCGGCTTAGTCCCACTCGGGTTTCTGGCACTTCGCTCGAGCTGCCGTCAGTGACAGATAGAAAAGAGAGAAAACCTGCCCGCCCTGACCCCAAAAGGACTCGTACCCTTTGGGGCCTCAGATCTGCCCGTGCGTACGTGGGGCTATGTTAGTGGCTTTGTGGGTGTGTGTGTGTGTGTGTGTGTGTGTGTGTGTGTCTTACTCCGGTTTATAAAGTGTTTTCGAAATGCCAACGTTTATAATTAAATAAAACGTGCAACAAGAGAAATTAATGGGCGTGCGTGTGGTTGTCACTGTCCCCCGTGGCCCCCTGTCCGACTGTTTCTGTGTGTGTGTGTGTGTGGTGTCCATTCATCTTGATTGTGTGCGTGCGTGTGGGCAGCCCGAAAAGTATGCAGCACTTTCCTTGCCGCCAGAACGCCCCGAAATGTAGCATGCTTCCAAGCGTCTAAACTCTTTTTTTCTTGTTTTCTTGTTTTCTTTTCTACCCCACAGGCACCGGCACTGGCACATCGGGCACCAGTTCATCCGGCGGCGGCGGAAACAATCGGCCAGGTCATCGCAAGTCATCGCTCGCCCTCGCCCTCACACCGGAGGATGAGCCAATGGATGTGTATCAGGTGAGTGTCCTCCCATATCCATTTCCACCCCGGGATCTGCATCCGTTCAAGAGTGGGGGGAGGGTGGGGTCAGGCACTGGGACCGCATGGGTGTTACGTCTTTTGATAAGATTTTATCTTATCACGGCGGCTCGTTATATGGCAGCGGCGGCGGTGGCGGCGGCGGCGGCGGCGACAGAGCCCCGGCAGAGAGAAAAGCGAAGAGCGTGGCAATTGTTGCGCTTTTCGCTTTACATTCCGCTTTAAATAGCCGCTCACCCATACCACCACACTGTGATATGCATAGCTCTATGTGTGCGCGTGTGTGTGTGTGTGTGTTTTGCTTATAAACAATGAGCTACCAGAGAAATCAAATCAATTAACATTGAAGGTGGGAAATCAAAAAGCAAAGAAAGAAAAAAGATTATACCCCGTCGCCTGTCGCTGTTCGATTTCAGTTGGATGTTTGAGCGTCGCCGTGTCGCGTTTCGACCACAAAAAAAATAAAAATATAAAACTAAGAAATACGACACGAAACTGTGAATTATTAAGTGCCGCCTAGAATTGATTGAGATTTGGATACAAATATAGACTGAGATACACAGCCACACAGCCACAGGCCACTGCCATAGAGAGTGTAGATATCCCAAGCACGATCGAGACTGTCGCATGGAAAATGCCAGGGCCTGTCTCTGTTCGGGCTTATGCAAACAACTTGTTATTGATCTAAGACATTGGACCTCTCAAGTGCTTAGCGTAATTGTCATTGTTATAGTTATTGCCATTGCCATTGCGATTGTGGCACAGTGAGTGACTGAATGAGTGAGTGAGTGAGTGAGTGAGTGTTTGACTCCCCCGCCCCCGAGTGACTCCGAGCGCCACTGAGTGTAGTTTTATAATTAGCAGAATGCGCAATTGCTTGCCAAAACTCACGAATGTCTTTCGCCGCAAATCCTCCGCGAAATCGTCGGCAACTGGCCCTGGCCATACAAATCATTCAAATGATTGCCACTCCGACAGCGACTCGGAGCAGTACACGGCGGTGGCCATGTCTGGTGCTTTAGCCATTCCGTCGCCACAGTCCGATCCGGCCCGCGATAATAATAATGAGAGACCGCATCGAGATGGCGATAGCAGCTATAGCCGGCTGATAAGTGGCCCGTCCAACTTGCAGTCGACGGCGGTGGCGCCAAATGTCCGCATCCGCGCCATGGAGGAGAGCTCGTTCACGGAAATGAGAGTGGAAGCGATTTCGGGGCAAGCTGCCGGTCCAGCTCGGCTTTCTATTCCAATTCCCGGGCGTAATTCCATTTCGTTGCCATTTGCGGGTCTCAGTGCGAGCAAAACGCCCGAGGAAATGGAACTGGAATATGAGGCGAATGTGAAGGCCGAAGTTGGGGACATTGTGACACCCCTGCGACGCAACACCGCCAGCAGCACCAGGCCGCACAGCATGGCCTTCAATGGCGGGGGACGCAGTGCGTCGCTGCAGCCGGAAATAGTCGAGGCCATACGCAATTTGGACGTCCAGGGGCTCTTCCTCAACAATTTCGCAATGGAGGAGGACAGGACGGACATGGAGTCAGACCAGTCGCAGTGCCACGAAGATGCTGTGGTGCTGCGGCGCAAGGTCGCGGGCCTGGAGCGCAAATCCTGCAGCCTCTACGAGCGACGTATGCCCAAGATGCCGAAGCTCCATCTGATGGTAGCAGGAAAAAAGCCGCAACCGCAGCAGCAGCAGCAACAGCAGCAAGACGACGACGATGATGATGAGTACAAAGTTTTTCAGGTAGTTTACTGTGGAAAGAGATACCGTGCCCCATACCATTCGTGGATCTGTTTGAAGTTGCGGGAAATTTCTGGGAAATGTTGCTCGTGTAAATTTTCATTCCCTGATTGACATGGAGCTCATCCCGCGTCTCCTGGCAAAGCCCTGCCTTTTGCGTATCGTATTAAAAAGCAGCACAAAGCAGACATCTGTACAGCCAGTCACAGAGTTGGAGTCAAAGCCAGCGATTTTATTTTAATTTATCATCATTTAAGCGACACGAGCGTCACACACGCACTGTTCCACGCGTATCTGGCAGATACACAGCATACAAAAAATATACAAAAAAACACCCATTCACACTGACAGATACAGGTACAAATACACATGAAGGTGATGCGGACAGCAGTGTTGGGGTTGTGTTTGGGGTAGGTGTTGGGGTTGGGGCAGGGGAAGGGAATGAAGCGAAGCGAAGCCAGGTTAAGCCCTCTTATTTTGATGGAAAATCCAGAGATGCTGTAGATTTTTATTTAATTTTACACGTTGTTTCACCTGTCCTCCCGCCACTCAACTCTCTTTCTCTCTCTCTCTCTCTCTCTCTGATATCTCTCTGCAGCGAAATCTCATGGACTTGAAATATCCAACCGTGCTACCACCGAATCCTCAACTTAAGGTAAGCGCAAGCTCTACTCCACCCAGCCAGACCTGCCGGACCTGCCGGACCTGCCGTACCTGCCCGATATGCCCGACCTGCCCTGCCTGATTCAATCAATGCAATGGCTCTGTGGCTCTCGTCTACCCTTCTTCTACTACTACTATATATTCTACGTTTTGCAGGCTCTTTTAGTTTTCCACAAATCGGACAGCATCTGTGAGGCGGTCGCCTCCGCCTGCCAGCGCCACCAGCTGGACGTTACGCTGGTTAAGTCAAAGGAGGAGGCCCTCGACACGCTGCACAAGTCGTATGCCACCGCCCAATGCTACCATTTAATCATAATTGATGCGCGCTCCTCGAAAAATCTAGATGCCGAGCATATTGCAAGGTAAGGAAGAGACTTGTATGCGGTATGCGGTTCGGGGACAGCAACAATATACATGAGTTGGGTCGCTCGTTTTGGGTCTGAAGTTTATAAGTTTGTGCAAAAGTTCTTCCAACTTTTCCATTTTGATAAACTTTACACTTTGCTATAAAACTTGGTTATCGCTCTCACTCTCTCTCTCTCCCCCTCTCTCTCTGCTGCATCAGAACAATACGTCATACACATGGACACCATTTAACGACAATAATTGCCGTCTGCAAGAAGAGGTAAGTGGAAAGAGGCCACGCCAAGCCTGTCCTGGCAGTTACTCATCAACTTTGTCTGGGAGCCACAGTTAACGAACGACTTTTACAGTTTCTTTGAAAAGGATGATGTGCTAATTGCTCTATTGGACGCTGGCGTTAATAGAGTAAGTTTCCCTGTTAATTGGGCCCATCAGCAGCTGCCAAAAGAAACCTAAACAGAGGCAGAAACCTTCACCGAACGAAGCCAGATGCTCATCGTCTTTTATTCCACAGTGCATAGCCGAGACGACAAACCTGGCCATGTGCAGTGTGGAGCTGAAGCAAATACTGCACTCGATCATACGGCCCCACAATGTCATGTCCACTCAACAGGTAATCAAGTTAATGTCCTTCTCCTTGGGAGGGTTCTCTCGTCGACTCGTCCACGTCCCTTGACGGCGAATGTTCTGTCTCGTTCAGAAATTAATTCAATTAAATAGTCCAAGTGAAATTGTAAACCACAAGCTCAACGCAGCGCAGCGCAGCGTAGCGCCTTTCTCCATCGTTCTCATTGCATACCCTGTAATCGTAGTGTAAAAACAAGAGTATATTGTGGATACCCCCATCAAGGGGGTCTTCTTACTCGTAGAAACCGTAGTACAAAATAGCAGAGTCAGGCGAAACAAGCGCAGATAAAGTTTTATTGAAAAAGTGAAGCATGCCGACCGACCTCCGATTTCGGCAATCGATAGCAGTTTTAAATTTATGGCGCTACTGTTCGATGGTACATACATATATCAAAATATGAGCAACCGATTGACCAAAGATAAACCTAATTGTATAATAATATCAGTCAGATTAGTTCAGATACTGTTAGTGTTATAGTAAAAGGGAAGCACAAATAAACCTGAAGTATCCCGAGTATCCCCACTCGCAGAACTTGTCCGCTAAAACTGTCCTTTGTATCTCCCACAGGCACTCTACACGGCGCTGCATCGGCTGAAGGAGGTGGTCCTCATCACGGACGACGTGCTGCGCATACAGTACGCGAACCGAGCCACAGAGCGTCTCCTCAACATGCGGCTGGTGAGTGGAATGGGATTGGGTTTGGGTTTGGGGTGCCCGGGGCTGTGCCCTCCATTAGGCTATGGTGTGGGCATTGTGCACTCTGTGTGCGCTAGGTGCAATTGAGGCATTAATGGGATTTCCTTGTTTAACAAACAGGATGAAATCATTAGCAAGCCACTGGCGGACATATTCGTGTCCGACCTGTCCACCATCAGCGAGCAGGGCAAGAGCATCAAGGAGTTCGATGGGATACTGACAGTGCGACGCAAGAACCAGGAGGGCATCCCCATGCACGTTCGCGTCGTCCCGGTGGCCTGCATCGGCAGGTAAGTGTCGCCGTCCCTTGTCAGGGACTCTCTGGTCACCACCACTCAACGCTTAATTGGCAATCTCTCGTTTGCATTGGGGACGTTTTTTTTCTTTTCTTTTCTCTTGTTATCGCAGTGCACCCACTCACCTGATTTTCAACTTCGATGTGCCCGGCGGACAGATGGACTTCATAGCCACGCTGCCGCAGCCAAAGGAGGCGCCACGCGGCTCCCTGCACTCGGTGCGGCGCTGCAGCTTCGATGTGCGGTCCATTGCCTCGGACGGACTGCGGAGGACCAGCCTGGCCAAGCTCACATCCCTGCCGCTGGAGGCGCCAATCACTAAAGTATGACTCCGCTTTGTGCGCTTTCTGGGAATTGAATTGGTTTATGGCTAAAACACGGGAATGCTTCTTGTGCCTTGTGCCTTGTGCCTATTGGAATGCCCTCAAATGTCGTCCGTGCTTCTGTCCGTGTGTGTTTGTGTCTGGTGTGCGTGCACTGTGTGTGTGTGTGTGTGTGTGCTCTGTGTGTGTGGTGTCCTGGTGTCGTAGTGTCCTATCATGCCCTGTGGCGCAGCAGCAGCAGCAGCAAAAGCAATAGCATTAGCAACAATATTTGCACAAGAACACAAACCGCACACACGCCGTACCCCCCACCTCCCATCAACACACAGACACAGGCACCAGCGATCAGAGAGCTGGCCCCTAAATGCATTTTCAGAAGTAGTCGTAGTTTGTTTGTGCTCTCCGCCCACAAATGTTTGCACTCACTCTGCTTTAATTATCGAATCACTCAATCAATTTACGGCTAATATAGTCAGATGAGAACTAAAACATTCCATTATTTCCCTCTGCCACCCGCTCCACCGTTTCCATGCTGCAGCTGCAGCAGCAGCAATGTGATGCTCTAGCAAATTATGCGAGCTTGACGTCATTACGGCACAAAATTAGCCTTCGAAAAGAGAGTGAGTGCCAGCAAGCAAACTAAATTATTGCAAGGTGAGGTGGCCCCTCTCCCGCGACCGCAGCTGTGTATGCGAAAACCTAATTGAAACCAATTTGTTTGCCGTGAGAGCGCTCTTGGGTGAAGCCTCACCTTTAACTCAAACACTTTGAGATAAGCAGTTACTTTTCGACTCTCTCTCTCTGAGTAACTGCTGCGACACGTGTTTTAGTATTGAGAGAGTGAGAGAGTAGGAGCGCATACGATTTTACTGTAAATGCATTTGCTGGCACCAGCTACTGGCGATAGCAACCATCCATGTTTCATCTCTCTCTCTGAAGCTCCTAATTGAACATCAAATTTCCGCCTACTAATCCCAAAATCAGCGCCAAACCGCAACAAAAAACCTTAATTGCACATCTAAAACGACATTTTTTACATATATTCTCTTTTTATCTCTTATTTGTTATGTTCTCTCTTTTACTTTTATGTTTTGTGTACTCGAACAATGAACCAACTCATAAAAAAACAAATATTAAAACAAAATAATGTACAAACTGTTCGTTCGCACGTTCGCTCGCTCGCTCGATTTGCTCGCTGCGCGTCGCTAACCAAAAACAAAAAACCAAAAAATACAATAATAATAAAACAAACAAAAAAAATATGAATCTCAAAAACAACACAACAAAATAAAACAAAACAAAACAATATCAAAACCCAACAAAAACGAAAACAACTGCGCAATCACTCGCACATTAGATAATCAATTTACTATCACAAGTACAGGAGAATTGTTCGGCCGATGAGGCGCGGCTCATAGACAAGGTCTTGGAGTTCCTGAAGCGCGAGGGACTCTACAGTCCACAAATGAAGGAGATCCGAACGGATGATCCCATAGCCACCGATCTAATTGGTGCCCTCTTAACGGTAAGTGCAGACTAGTCTAGGCCAGATCTCGTGGTAATCTCTTTCGATCTGCAGGGACCGAGCGTTTACTCCTCGCGGCGAAGCTCGAATGACTCCATCATACGCACAGGAAGTTCTACCCGAACTGCCACCATCGTGCCCGCCAAGATGAAGGTAGGCTTCACTTCAGACGACCACTTTGGGCATATGTGAATCATTCAGTTATCCTCCCCCCTCCTACCACCTGTTGCAGGCCAATCCCATTATAATGGAACTACTTGAAGAATCTCTCAGCTGGGACTTTGATATTTTCAAATTGGAAGAGATCACCGACTACCATCCGCTGCTCTATCTGGGTATGGAAATGTTCCGTCGCTTCGACGTCTTCGCCACCCTGAACATTGACGAGAATGTGTGCAAGGCCTGGCTGGCCGTCATAGAGGCCCACTACCACAAGTCGAACACCTATCACAACAGCACACATGCCGCCGATGTCATGCAGGTGTGTATGTGTGTGTGTGTGGCTGGCCTTCTGGCCTTCTGGCCATCTGGCCCTACTCCAATTATCACTTATCTATGTTTATGCTATCAATTGCTATATCGTTTATCTGCAGGCCACTGGCGCGTTTATCACGCAGCTGAACAACAAGGACATGATGGTCATGGATCGCATGGAGGAGGCCATGGCTCTGATTGCGGCTGCGGCCCACGACATCGATCATCCTGGTCGCTCCTCGGCCTTTCTGTGCAACTCAAACAGCGCTCTGGCCGTGCTGTACAATGATCTAACGGTGCTGGAGAACCATCATGCGGCCATCACTTTCAAGCTAACTTTGGGTAAGGGAACCGCCATCAAGGTTATGGCAAGGTAACTCTACGAATCTCTCTCCTGCAGGCGATGATAAGATCAACATATTTAAGAACCTGGACAAGGAGACATACAAGTCGGCGCGTAGCACCATTATTGACATGATTTTGGCCACCGAGATGACGCGACACTTTGAGCACTTGGCCAAGTTTGTGAGCGTCTTTGGGGGCGAGGAGCCACGCGAAGTGAGTGAATTATCCTCTTAGTATGTGAATCATACCAACTAATGGAATCTATCGAATCTCTTAGCATAACCCGCAGTCGGATGAGGAGACTTCGATACTCATGCGCCGCATGCTCATCAAGGTGGCCGATGTGAGCAACCCAGCCCGGCCAATGCAATTCTGCATCGAGTGGGCGCGGCGCATTGCCGAGGAGTACTTCATGCAGACGGACGAGGAGAAGCAGCGGCATCTGCCCATCGTAATGCCCATGTTTGATCGGGCCACATGCAGCATACCAAAGAGCCAGATCGGCTTCATCGAATACATCATACAGGACATGATGCATGCCTGGGAGAGTACGTAGCGCCAATTGGATTTATCCGTGTGTCTGTCTGCCTGCCACTTATTTAATTTTCCCTCTCACATCTTCTCATCAGGCTTCATTGACATGCCCCAGCTCATCACCTACATGCAGATCAACTACTCACAGTGGAAGAAGTACGACGAGCAGGGCGTCAACACTTTGGCCGATATCATGGCCAAGCAGCCGCCGATGGGAAAGCTGGCTAATTCCAAATAGCATACGGCCTTCCGGAGATTATTCTCGGGTCTACTGAAGCCACTGCCGGCCCAGGCACCGGGCACATCCACAATTGGCGAGAATGAATTGGAGGATGTGCTCTAGTGACGGCGCTCACGGGCCCGTGGCCCCATCTGGCGGCGCAGTCACTCTGCATAATCCTCTCATTGTCGTTGTTGTTGTTGCTCCTCCACAACTGGATCCAGATCCAGATCCTTTTCGCTCCATCTGTCATACATATCTCGGACTAACAGGAAGGCGTATGGGTGCAGTGGCAAGGGCAGTGGTGCAGCGGTGCAGTGCTGCCACGAAGTCCACAACACAAGTGGTGCCAAGCGGTGTCGCAAAGCAGAAAAACAGAAACAAATACCTAACCTAACTAAAGCAAGTTTAAACAATTATTGGGCTGGACTCAAAATTTAATGTTTAAGAAGCATCACAAAACAAAACAAAACAAAAGCGAAAGCGAAATCAATACAGAATCGTAAATGTATATCAACCTATGTAAATGTGAGTCTGTCTACGTGTGCGTGCATGTGTGTGTATGTCCCCCCGTACCACTTTACATGTGTGTGCTTAGGGTAATGAAAACAAAACAAAAATAAAATAAAAAATATTACAAAAAAAAAAACCACCAAACAGAATCCCACAGAAAATTGGATCAACAGCAGAGGAACAATAGGGCGTGCGCTCAAAAAGTACCTTCAAACGGTATAACGGTATAGCAGTAGAGCAGTATAGCAGTAAATAAGGGACAATTATTATCGCCCGCAGAGTGGTGAGTGCTAAACACATTTCTTTCCCATCAAGAGGACAATCTATGTTAAGTACTGCACTCAAAATTGTGTCTAAATATCACATTAGTCGTTGCCCAAATCAGAATCGTAAACGAAAACCTGAACGGTGTTGAAGTTGATGGAAGGAATACTAACTGTACTACTATGCTATGCTATATAGAATGGTATAACTGAAAACAAAAAGAAACAAAAAACTGAAGAAAACCAATTCGAATCCACACATGAGACATATGAAATTGTATGGGGCCCCTTTTACTAGTACCTACTAATTAACTAGTTACCTACTTTCCTAACTAACTAAAAGAAAGAAAACTAAAAAAAAAAAAAAACAAAATGAAGCAGCAGAACGAGGAGAGAAACTTTCCCAACTAATATTATTAATGTTGTTTAGCTTTCTAAGCATATGGAATGAGAAATCAAACTAAGCCCAAAAATGTTTTACAATTAAGTGAAATCCTTTTTGAAATCTTTTTATCTAATTGACTGAACAAATTACATATATACATACATACATACATATACATATATATATATATAACTGTATAAACCAGATCTATTCGAGTCGATAATATGTTCTTGTTAAAAAACAAAAAAACCAAAAAAAAACAAAAAAAAAAAACGCAAATGAATTGAAAAGCAAAATTATATATAAAATATATACAATTTATACAACTTTTACGAAGCATATTAAAAATATATAGTATATATATTTATGTGTCCTATCCGGCATTCATTCACACAGTTACAGTTATTTGTATGTGTTACAAAAGTGTTTTATCCTGTGCTTCACGATGTTTTGATAGAAATTATATACATGTATACAAGTCACCCGAACGACCTCCTCCACCAGCAGAGGAAAAAGAACTGTGTAGTTACCGTTACCCCCCACAATCCCTAGAGCTCCCCCTCCCCTGCCCAGACCACAGGCCGTAGATGATCATGAAACCCCCACTGTTCGAGAGTTGTTATCGCTTTCGTGTCCTCCCACCTCCCACCTCTTTACCGGATCGCAAACACTTACAAAACGTACACACATACATACATGCATCATGCTGAGCGATAAGAGAAAATATATATATGTATATGCATATTTAATGTTGTTAATATGTGTGTGTTTAATTGTATGTATTGGCGTAAAGCAAGTAAATTACAAACAGAAAATTACAGCATAAATACGAAATACGAAATATTGGAATACCCAAGGGAATTAATTCGCAAAAATTGCGCATAGACATAAAACGCTAAACAATATATGTGTTATAATAAATATTATATATACATACGTACATACATACATACATAGATACGATACGATACTACATACATACAGACATAGATATGTTTCTGAACATACGCACATACATACATACATACATACATACATACAAACATACATATGATAAAATCTTTACATACATACATACAATTACATATGTATATTTGTTACTACATCTGTTTGCTCCTTGCAGGTTAAGGATTATAAATGTTAAGATTTAGTCAAATTTATTGTAAAAGAAACAAAACAAAACAAAACAACAACCCAAACATGAATGAAAAACAAAAACAAAATGCAAATAATACAAATAAAAATTCAAGAAAAACAAAATAATCTTAAAAAAAATAAAACATCGACGAGGGGGATATTTCGGGTCAAGGTTGGAACAAGTTTGTAAATGTTAAACTTCAGGTGATAAATTCTAGCAATAAATTGTATACTGAATGCGGATTATGAATGCGAGCGCCGCTCATTCATTTTTCATTCATCTAATGATCGATTCCTATGGCACACATCGACCCACGGCCACGCCACGCCATGCATTCAAACAACCTGTTTGGCCCCACCGAAGCTCGGAATTCTTCCAATTTAATGGGTGCCCAAAAAGAGGGGCATAATTTCACTTGCCAGAGCGCCAATCGAAAGGTAAACAAAGCCAAAAAACTTTCTTTGGCCAAACAGAAAGGTGTCCCCACGGCGTCAGGCAGGGCGCGAACAAAGAAAGTCTCTCATTCCGGTCCAGTCTTACAGTCTTAGTCTTACAGCACGATCGCTGCATGCAACTCAGCGCGATCGCTGCTGAGAAACGAGTCCGGTTACGCGTGTGGGTACGATTATTGTTGTATTGTGTGTCAACGGAGCGAGGGGCGAATTGCATAATCGTACGTCTAAATTGGAGATGGGAGCGTGATCCGCTGCTCAATGGATCATTTGATCCATGGAGAAGCTGTATCCCAACTCAAGAGCGTCTCAGTTTTTTTCACGATCTTTCACACACTCCCAATCGTGTCACTTGTCCACCGCTAACGCACTCAAAGGCGAGAAATTCTGCTCCGAACACTTTTGATTTCTCAAGCTGCGTTTAATGCGGCCCCAACTGCCGAGCCGTTCAGTTCGATCGATCGTTAAAATCGCGTAATACTACGGGACAGTCGCCATGCCCCAGTCAAGCTTCTTTGCCAAGAGCGTGCCCTTTGAGCAGATCGACAAGCTGGCCATCAGTGGCGGCTACTCCTCGATCTATGCCACCCAGGAGCCGTCAGTGCCAGTGGTGGGCCACTGGGAGCATCGCTTCTGCCGCCTGGCGGACACCTTCCAGCCTGTGCTCGATCGGGTCCATGAGTTCGAGGTACGGGAGGACGATGTGTGGATTGTGACGCTGCCGAAGTGCGGCACCACCTGGATGCAGGAGCTCAGCTGGCTGGTGATGAACGACTGCGACTTTGAGACGGCCAAAAGCGTGGATCTGACGCTGCGATCGCCCTTCCTGGAGTGAGTTGCGGAAGGCGTTCAAATGGAGCTGCCGGAAACTAATCATTCCTCCCCGCGCTTTAAGGTTCAATGGTGTTGTGCCCAATGTGCCGCACGACACAATCGAGGCAGCCAATGCCATGCCCTCGCCGCGTCTCATCAAGTCGCACCTGCCGGCCTGGCTGCTGCCCCGCCAGATCTGGACGAAGAGGCCGAAGATCATCTATGTGTACCGCAACCCCAAGGATGCGGCCATCTCGTACTTCCATCACTGGCGCGGCATGGTCGGCTACCAGGGCACCAAGTCCGACTTTATGCACTCCTTCATCGACGGCTACGTGAACTTCACGCCCTGCTGGCCCCATGTCCTCGACTTCTGGCAGCTTCGCCACGAGCCCCACATCTTCTTCACCAGCTACGAGCGCATGAAGGCCCAGCTGGGCGACGTGATCCGGGAGGTGGCGCAATTCCTGCAACGACCGGTCAGCGGGGAGCAGGTGAAGCAGATGTCCCAGCACCTGTCCTTCGAGAGCATGCGCGACAATCCCGCCTGCAATCATGTGAAGGAGTTTGAGAGCATGAAAGCGGCCGCCGGCCGTCAGGTGGAGGAATTCAGGTGAGTTCGGTGATCGATAAACGAGAGTTGGGCGGAAAGAGATGGACATTGAGGTAGAGATCCTTCTTACCAGCTCCTCTGCCCACAGATTCGTACGTCGGGGCGTCGTCGGCAGCCACAAGGATGAGCTCACCGCTGACATCATACGGGAGTTTGATCTCTGGTCGGACATCAATCTGCGCGACTACAAATTGAACATGGATGACTTTGCCAACTACAGCAAGTTCGCATCGTCGCTGTAATTGTCGAGTTAATCTTTTCGCTTTAATCTATTATTGTGTAGCCTTTTTTAATAGTCTGTAAGCTGTGGTGATATATGTATGTATGTTCTAATAAATGATGGCATACTACCCGCCATCTATCTGTCTATCTGTCTGTCTATCTAGCTACATTCGTGTGCACTTTAATGGATTTCTCCAACTAGAAGTCTAGTTGTTTGAAACCTTTTGAGCTCCAGCAGTTGACTTGATGCCCCGACAAAATTGCCAAAAGTCGCATTATCGCAGAGAATGCCTGCCGGAAACTTGCAGCGACTTCCCCATCCGTTTCAAAGCATTTGAGAACTCCTTCGTTGATAAGTCCGAAACTACTTCTACGTGGACTCACTCACATATTCCTGTTGACAATTACCGCTTTATCAGCCGCCGCGAACACCGAGGCCCCACTCTCTATCGCCCATTATCTGCTGTAGAGAAAGAGAGGCACGCATCATGGGCTACGTTACTCCAATTACATCGGCGCAAAAGCAATAACAACCTTATCAGCCGCTGCATTAGCGATCAACCAGAGAGAACGGGCGCCAAAAAGAGCGTAAACTTTAATTTAAATGTCGCTCAACTATAGATACATACACACACACACACATACATATGTATATACAGAGGTTTTCTGTGGCTTTGGAAACTCAGTTAGTCGCCGCCATGGAACGTGAACGGGTCACGCCCAAGAGTTATCCGACGAGTCTCATTGACAAAGACTGGACCCAGCGGGAATTGTTCTTCAGAAGCAACTCTCAGGGCTATCTGGATAGCGTGCATGACTTGGAACTGCGAGAGGATGATGTGTGGGTGGTGACGCTGCCAAAGTGTGGCACCACCTGGATGCAGGAGCTCTGCTGGCTGCTGATGAACGATTGCAACTTTGAGGCGGCTCTGGCCAAAGACTTGGAACTTCGCAGTCCGTTCGTCGAGTGAGCAAATAGATATCAACAGATAGCCGCAAGGTAACACATTTAATTGTAGGTTCAGTTTTTTCACGCATGGTGATGACGGCAAGCAGTTTGCACCTGTCCAAGACATGGCCTCGCCGCGTCTCATCAAGTCCCACCTGCCGCTGCCCCTGCTGCCCGCACAGCTGTGGCAGCGGAGGCACAAAGTGGTGTACGTGTTCCGGAATCCGCTCGATGCCCTGGTCTCTCGGTACTATCACGGCGTGACCTTTGGCCATTGCTACGGCAAGACACTGCCACAGTTTATCGAGGAGAATCTGGCCACAGATGCCACATTCAGGGAGGCCATCGAACACGCGCACGAGTTCTATCAGCTGCGCCACGAGCCCTGGCTCTACTACACGAGCTTCGAGCGCATGAAGAAGGATCTCCGAGCCGTCGTCGCGGACCTGTGCCGCTTTCTGGACAAACCCATTGCGGACCAGCCCATGGACCAACTGCTCAAGCATCTGTCCTTCGAAGAGATGAAAAGTGAGTGTGAAACTCAACTGAAGTCTATGCAATTCCCAATGTTTCTTTTTGTGCACAGAAAATCCAACCACGAATCATCTGTGGGAGCTTAAGCAAATGACGCACAAAGATGCCGGCAAGGAAAAGCACAAGTAACACAAAAGTTTCCTATTTATTTGTTGTTCTATTTGGTGTGTGTTCTTGCAGCTTCGTTCGTCGCGGCAAGGTGAATGGCTACAAAGACGAGCTGCCCCCCGAGCAGATAGCGAAGGCCACCGACTACGTGCAGCGCTGTCTAGCCGAGAAGGCTGTAACTCTGGAGCAGCTGCTGCTGCTAAACGATTCGTAGATTCCATCCTAGCTGCTGGATGCTAAGCGATAGAGAGAGTTCTTTCTCATTTGTAGTTTTTCGTGCGTTGAAATTTTCTTTCATATTAATTTTTGTCATATAAAAACCCAATATCAGAGGGACACATAAATAAATACATAAATACACTAGCTATTGTAACTGTCAGATCGGTATAAAAAAGTTCAGCCTGGGCCCTAGGTCGTTGTGGTTTCCACCT
Source organism: Drosophila tristis (assembly GCA_018150885.1). Classification (NCBI taxonomy): domain Eukaryota; kingdom Metazoa; phylum Arthropoda; class Insecta; order Diptera; family Drosophilidae; genus Drosophila; species Drosophila tristis. The sequence continues at coordinate 2,318,687 of JAECWT010000203.1, read as the reverse complement.
TCTTGGCATTGTCCTCCTTGGAGGAGGGACCAGTCTGTGTGATGAGCACGACGCGCTCAGTCGATGGTGGGGGCAGCTTCTTCATGGGGGCAGTGATGGTCAGCAGACCATCCGAGGAGAGCGAGGAGGTGACATTGTCTGGATTGACATCACCTGCAATATGGGAAAGGGAATTTTCCGGTTAGCACTCAAATTGTCTGCAGAGTGAGGCAACCCAAAAGACTCACTGGGCAGCTGGTAGCGTCTGGAAAATTGGCGGGAGACATAGCCGTGCTCGTCCTGCTTCTCCTCGTGCTTGCCCTCGACAATGACATACTTGTCGGCGATCTTGACGGTGATCTCGTTGGGGGAGAACTGCTGCACATCCAGAATGACCTCGAACTTCTCGCTGTCGATGTTGAGCGTGGAGCCGGACTCCTGCTTCTGCAGGCTGTTCTTCTGCCAGGGACGCAGATAGCCCGATCGCAGCACTGTGGGGCGGGAGTTCCACACCGACGACATCAGGTCGTCGCGCTTCATGCCCTGGCCGAAGTGCTGGTCCAAGAGGCGCGAGGTGCGCATTGGAAAGTCAATCTCATCCCACCAGTCGCGGAACATCAGGGGCACAACGGACATCTACGTTGATGGAGAAACGATACGAAGTTGAGTTACACAAATAATCCTCTCTATATATATAGCGCCGATTTGTACCTTTGATTATTTTCTTAAATATTTCGATTCCCGATCTTTCGATTCGCGCGTCTGCTTTGATTCGCAGTTGAAACGTTTTTGATGGAGCTCCCCGAAAATTCACTCGGTTTTATACCCTCACCAGAATGTTTACAGTCTGTGCTAAAAATATGAAAATTTATTTCTCATCTAATTTTAGGCGAGCGTCATACACTCGGTACATATAGAGAAGACAGAGCTTTGGCATGGCATATACCCCACGTATAACCATCACACATAGATGTAGAATAGATTCTGTGCGAATATTCCAAAGATTTGTGAGCGACACGCCCGTCTATGACGATGACCTGTGGAATATTCTATAACAAGTTAATCGTGAACGAAAGTTTCTGGAGCAAACCCATGTTAATCGCTCTTTTAGTTTGAGTTTGTTGGCTGATTAATACTTTGTATTTTTATTTGTGTCTGAACGATATTAAACAACAGCCCACACGCACACACATTTGGCCATGGAAATTGTTTTCCAAAAGTGTCAGAATACTTTTGTAGAAAATGCCAGAATATACGCCCTATAATTGCCATGTACATATACGTTTTCGTATGTGTGGGCGTGCATGTACATATCAAGAGGTTCTCATAATTTTCTACCTGTTGGGATTGTTGATTTGACGTGGCCGATATGAAAATACTTTGGCAGCCAAATGAGTTTTCAAACTATTTTGAGCATCTGCCAGCGCGGCGGGGATGCTGAGTCATGTCGCGTGCGAGATGACGTCGCCGGCAAAATGTTGACAAACAAAAGGAAGGCATTTGATGTCAAGATTTCATCAAAGATGCTTGCCTAGAGGGTGCACACTGCTCATTCATAAATACAAGCGAATGGCATGGAACCTTGTCGAATTATTCACCCTGTAAGTGCAGACGAACAGTGGGACGAGAATCCTCCAAAGTGCACACCGAAATACACCCACACACACACACAGCGAGCGAGAGAGAGGAGACTTCTGCATGTGCAGTGTGGTGTGTGTGTGTGTGTGTCCGTGTGGCACTTTCTAGTGAAAGCTAAAAGCCGACACGACGACGACGACGGTATCCCGATTCCAGCAGTTCACGCTGCAGTTGTTTTGGCGACGCCCCAACCAGGCAGTAGCTGCCACGTGACACTCGCCACAGGACATGTAACACGTGAGGAAGTACAGTGAAAGTTATGAGGAAAAGCCAGCATTAAGTGAAACTAAAAACGCAGCAACCAGCAATACAAAAAACACAGCAGCATCTATAAAGAGTCACTTGCAACCGAAACGATGCGAAAGGTCAGAGGATGATGGAAAAAAGGAATAAATTGAAAAATATATTTATAAATGTAATTTGATTATTTTGTTTGCTTTCTTAATTGTGTTAAGGTGGCCACAGGGCTGCAGCTGCGGCTGTTGCTTCTGGGCTGCTGCCTGCGTTTGTCCCTGCTCCTGGCGCCCGCCGATGCACAGGCGCATCTAACGAAGCGCAGCTACTCGGACCAGAGTGTCCACGGCTATATGACAGAGGTCTGTGGCAGCAGCGGGTGAGTGCAGCTGCAGATTGGCTTAGCTAACCGCTTGGCTTGTTTTTTCTGATCACATTACAGCGCACCTGCTGGTGGAACGAGGTGTGCAAGGAGGAGTTCCAGAGCATGTTCCGGTGCAAGTGTCCACAGTACTCCTACTGCCGGTGAGTGTGTGACCCCCTCGCGGCTCGGTGGCGCATTCCGTTGATGCACAGCTTGGCTGGTGACTGTTCTTGCAGCTCCCCGGGCCGATATTACAATGCGTACTGCTCCATGACGGACACGGGCTATATTTGGACTCAGCCCAACTGGGATTGGGGGTCGTAGTGCACCACGGATTACGGCCCTACTCCTCCGCCCTCCGCCATCCACCCACTGCCCAGCACAGCGCCCGCTGTGACGTCAAACACACTGACTGCTGATTGTATGCTACCATCTCTACCATCTCTCCAAAGTGGCCTCCAGAACTCCAAGTCGATGCTCTGCGCGCAGCACCGTTGATTGTATGCCTTCGAACCAGGCAATCGAACCGAATGCGGGTGTGCACCACATAATCGAAACCAATAAAGCTTTACTTTTGGCCTTCACTGTTCGCGTACATTGGAAAATCAATGAACGCTTTCCAATCTCCAGCAGCTTGCGGCAGGGCCACAGTGGGGCAATCTGCCGCACACCTGAATATTTGCCAAGGATTGCACATCCGTTTCCCGGGCGGATGGGCTGGGGCCCAGTGTGCTGGGGTCAGCCAGGCGCAGGCGCCGCAATGAAAGCGAAAATCGAAAAGCGTGGGACTATCAGCGTCAGTGCGTGTGTGTGTGTGTGGGAAAGAGCGAGGAGGAGTGAAGTTCGTGTCGTGCTCGTGGCCCAAAAGGCAGTTAATCTATTGCCAGCTCAACATATAGACACCGCCAACAGATGTTGGCAGAGCAGAAAATCGAGCGAGCCGAGCAGAAGTAAACTTCTGACCAAGAAAAATTCAATCAGAGGACTTCCAAATGTCGTGCATTCATCTTGTGGCGCTGCTGGCCCTCTGCCTGGGAGCCGTGGCCGTGGCCGCGAGCAGCAACCACCTGCCAGTGGGGGCGAACGTGAACCTCAACGAGCGGTTCTTCAACCAGGTGAGGGCGCTCATCAAGCGCCGCATGCAGGAGAAGAACGTTCAGGTGAGTTGGCTGCACCACCACCAAAGTGTCGTTCATCGCCAGAATCCACTGGGGATCCTTTGCAGTCGCCACAGCTGCCCCTGGTGGACGATGAGGTGGCCCTGCAGAATCAGCGCAGCTACGACAACGTGCCCATTCCGGCGGCCAGTGTGCCCACTCCCGTGCTCGTGGAGAACTGGCCCACCGAGCAGCACAGCTTTGGCCAGGTCACCGCCGTCTCCGTGGACCCGCAGGGCAATCCAGTGATTTTCCATCGCGCCGACCGCTACTGGGACGTAAAGTAGGTCAACAGCTGTCGCCAGCTGCATAGTAACAAGTGTCTACTCTCGCGCGGGCCACACGTATACATATCTGATTTGTGTCCCATCTGCCTGCAGCACCTTCAACGAGAGCAACATCTACTACCTCATCGAGTACGGGCCGATCAAGGAGAAAACCATCTACTTGCTCGACTCCAAGACGGGCGCCATTAAGTCTGGCTGGGGCTCCAGCATGTTCTACATGCCCCACGGCATGACCATCGATGTTCATGGCAACTATTGGATTACGGACGTGGCCATGCATCAGGCATTCAAGGTACATGCTCCTTACACAGAGTGCCTTGGGCTTCAGGGTTCCTAACTCTAGTTCTTGTTCAGTTCAAGCCGTTCGGCAGCAAGCCACTTCTGACGATTGGCAAACGCTTCCGGCCTGGTTCCTCCGTCAAACATCTGTGCAAGCCAACGTCCATAGCCGTGGCCACCACTGGAGAGGTAGGGCCATCCACCCAGCAGAGTATCAAGCTAAGCAGAGTCTCACCAAACTCCACACTTGTCCCTTTCACAGTTCTTTATCGCCGATGGCTACTGCAATAGTCGCATCCTGAAGTTCAATGCCGCCGGCAAGCTGCTCCGTACAATTCCACAGCCACCAGGTGCGTATACTCTTATAGATCAGTGTTGTTCAGTGAGCGAAGTTATACGGTGACTTATATTCCCCTTGCAGAGTTTCTGTCCCTGCAGGTGCCGCATGCCATCACCCTGTTGGAGCACTTGGATCTGCTGTGCATCGCCGACCGGGAGAATATGCGCGTCGTCTGTCCCAAGTGAGTACAGTGGTAGTCCCCCAAAAGTGGCAGTTGCCAGATAGCAAAGTGTGTCTATCCCTTGCAGAGCTGGCCTGAAGTCTTCCCATGGCGAGGGTGAGCCCGCAGCCACCATACAGGAGCCAGATCTGGGTCGCGTCTTTGGCGTCGCCAGCTACGGCGATATTGTGTTCGCCGTGAATGGACCCACCTCGATGCTGCCCGTGTGCGGCTTCACCATCGATCCGCGCTCGGAGGCCATTATCGGGCACTGGGGCGACTTCAAGAATCCCCATTCCATGGCCGTCAGCGTCAACGGGTCGGCCCTGTATGTCACTGAGATTGGCACCAACCATCAGACAAATCGCGTGTGGAAGTACGTTCTGGCCTAGATCCAGGCATAAATCCCAAATGAAAGTACCGTTATAGACGCTCTCCAGCATATCCCCATTAGTGCTTATACCCCGGGTACGCAAATAGAAATAGAAACTAGATCAGAATTCAAATAGCTAACAACAGGAGACCAGGATCCAAATCGAATGCAGAGGACTAGCACGAAGGCACACCAAGTATTTAATTGTAATAGTAATTGTTAGAGTAACGTACAGAGCAGGATGTACTCGTAAGTATGTAAATTGCTTGACACATACCACAACAAACATAACCTCAGACTTTATGTTTTTGCACTTGTAATGAGCGAAACGGCCTCAAAGCCCGCATTACAAAGCAGCCTTTTTCTCTATTGGTAGTACATTGACACACACCACTCGCCCACTCGATTGGGTGTATTATGTATGGCTGTGTGCTGTGTACAGTGTACTATTCATTAACATAAACTAGGCACGAGTGTGGGGTGGGCTTTAGACTAACCTAATCCATAGCATAGCCAATAACCAATTACCAATTACCAATAACCAGCACAGAGCACAGAGCACACGGAGGAGCGCATAAACACGAAAATACAATACACTAATGTACCATACCATATAGTAATCTGCGTATGTATATCCAGTCGATAAACCTATATATATGTAGTATATATACGAATATATCCATGTATCTATATCTTAGCGAACTATTATAACCAATGTAAATTATGTATGTAATAAACTGTTGTTGTTGTAACGTATACTACAGCCCCATAAACAAGTGATTTAAAGATGGAATATGGGGACTGGGGACTACGAGAAGGCAGCAATGGCGGAATGTTACCGGAATGGCAATGGTCGCTCCGTTGAGCATAAATACAATTACTTTCTTAGCTTAACTTAGCCTATCCCAGCAGTTAATTTACAATTCCCAGAAATATTTTCAATTTAAGACTACAAAATATAAATAGAAGAAAAACAACAACCAACACACACAAGTTAAAAGGCCTCAAGCGCCAGCGTCCAGCCAACGCTTGGCTAAAGCCAGCGCCTCATTCAGACGCAACAGCCACTCGTCCAACTCCGGCTGAGTGTCGGCCGCAAAGAAGAATCCCAGGGCTGAGCTCTTTTCCTGTAGAAGGAAACTGCGCGCACGGGCACACAACTCTCGCGGGGCGGCAGCTACCGCAGCTTGTGGGCAGCTCTGCAGCTGCAGCGAGAAGAGCGGCGGCTGCTCACTGAGATTGTCTTCGTGCTGCCACACGGACAGCTCGACACCGTCGAGGGTGCACCAGCGTCGATTCCAGTGGTGTCTCCGCTGCGGCTCCTCCACATTCAAGTAGCCAGAGTAATGGGACTTGGGCAAACGTAACTCCACACGCCCCGTCACGGATATGCCTGCTGCCAGATTTGTGGACTTTGTGTGTGTCGTCAGTGGCAGCTGCCAGGATCGCGAGCTTCGCAAGCAAATCCGGTCACTAGCCTGCGTCTCGCTGGCCACCAGCTCGAATGGAGCCAAATCCATGGCACGCAAGCAGAAGGAGGCATGCAGACGAAAGCGGGAGACGATCTGCTCAGCCCCCGAGCTGCCGGAGGAACTGGATGTGGACGAGCCCAGATTGCTGGTGCCGCGTTTCTGCAAGGGTAAAAGTGTCAGCCAAGTCCTGCGAGAGAGCACGCGAGAGCCACTTACCATTGTCTTGGCTGGGTCCAGCGACAGCGTGGAGATCTTGCGCAGCCGCAGCATGAATATTTGGCAGCGCAACTCTATCGCCTCCACCTGGCCGGCGCTGTAGAACTCCAGGCCACAGTCACGGAACAGGGCAGCGCCGTTCTGGCACTCCACCGATTGGGTGGAGCAAATGCGTCCCTCAAACTCGTACGTGCAAATGTAATGGTAATTGAAGAACATGTCCTGGCTGGCATCTGACCTAACTGGCAGTTGCATGGCGTCGATTAGGACGCACTGCGCCTGCCGCCTGCCCTCGCTGGACTGGCAGGGATCCACAGGCGACTTTTGTCGCAGCGTTGAGAACAGCAAGAGGCGCTCTGCCTCCACCATTTCGTTGGAGATCTCCAGCTCGGGCATTTTGCGGCAAATGCTGACAGCCTGTGCCAGCTGCTCGTTGGTGGTTAGAGACTCATTGAGCAGGCCGTCGAGGCTGAAGCTGGCGTAGTAGGTGCTGCTGTCCAGCTCCCCGTCGGTCTGGTTGGACTGATCGCGTGACCTATTGAGGCTGTGGGTCAGTCGCTGCTTCTCTGCCAGAAAGAAGTCTTTGCCTTTGCGGTAGGAGCGACGCAGGACATCCTTGAGCAGGCGATAGCGGGCCAGGGCGCTCACCGACATCAGCTGGCTGTCAGTGGGACTGGGCAGCGACTGGACCAGCTCCCCCAGGCTGCTGCTGTTGTGGGCCAGCTGGGCGGATGGTTTGGCCGGCTGCTGTGGCGTCGTCGGGCAGCTGTGGCTTAGATTGTGGCCAAATGGACGCGCTGGCGACGGAATCAGCGCGTTCTCGTTGATGTCGATGCTGAGATTGCTCGGAGGCTGGAAAATCAATTAGTGCGCGTGTTAAGATAACAAAAGGAAGCAGCTTACATATATATTTCAAGTGCTTAAGTAGCGAGAGCTGTGTACAGTGTGGTTTTGCATATATTCAAGCGGTTGTTACAATGCCCGACAAGGTGGCGGCGTGTGAAAGTAGAAAGCCTTAGGCACTAATAGGAGTCAACAAAAATCTCTACCTTAGTTGTATATCGTTGGTTTTGCTTTTTTGGTGTACTCTGGTTCTCCGACGTGGGCGGCGGCGGTTCAATCTGGCACGAGCCGTATTCGTTGGTGGCAAAGCTGCTGCCGGCGCTGGCATCCTCGATGCCGTACTCATCGTACAGTCCCTCGGGCATGTCGTAGGACACAGCATCCTCGTTGCTGGCTCTGAGGCAGGTCTGCAATTGGTTGTAGATTAGGGATTAGTCTGCTGAAATGGCCTGCATCTGCTGTGCGGCAGCTACTCACATTTGGAATCTTTTCCAGGCGAGTGTTGGCCTCCTCCTCCTGATCGAGCACAAGCTCGCTGCGGCAGAGGTTATCCAGGAAGATCTGGCTGCGCTGCAGGGAGAGCTCGGACCTGGACAGGTTTCGGTTCTTCTTGGGCGGCGAGTTCCTCTCGTTGATGTTGTTCAGCGACTGATGCATGGGTGGGGACATCGCTTTTGGCTTGCGAATAACCGACGAATCCGTCGTTTGGCTTGTGGACTCTGAGCAGGAGCATTCGCTGCTGGGCTCGTCTGGCAGTGGCATGAACTTGAAGAAGTTGCCACTCTTCAGGGACTCCTGCAGACACTGCCCCAATGCCACCGGCTGGGCACTCACATTTGTAGCAGGCAGACTCGGCGGAATGGCCTGCACCTTCTTCGGCGACTTTTGCACCCTCGCATAGAGTAGGGACAGGTCAGCCGGCACACTCAACTCAGAGACAGCCGCTGTCGCCTCACTCCCAGTCGCCGTGGAGCTTACAGTTAGCGCATCGCTCGGCTGCCGTTCCACCGCAGTCCTGACCTCGTACTGCGGACTGCCACGTACACGCAAGCAGTCCTCTTCGATCTCTGAATAAATGGGCTCGCAATCGAGATCACGCTGATGTCGAGTAGGCACCACAAATGTCGCATCACGTGGATATTGAGTAGTTGCAGCAGATGTCGTATCGCGTGGATAGTGCGAAGTTGCCACAGAAGTCGTGTCCCGTTGATATTGAGTCGTGGCCGATGTGGCGCCCGAGCTATGTGGCCCGTCAATGCAATCGAAGCTCTCCTTCTGACACTCAAGTGGCTCAAAGCGTGAACAATCCTGAAAGGATGAACACAGAAACAGAAACATTAATTAACACAAATCCCATCGAGGAATTCAAATTTTCAAATTCAAAATCAACCGCGCATTTTTCAATTTCGATTAGGACGCACATAATCGATATCGATTACGCGCGCAAAGTCAGCCCTGAGAAGAACAGACAAGAAGCAACAAGCAAACAGCTGACGAACGCGCAGTTTTATTTTCTCCCCCCTTTTTGGCTTGGCGCATCCGAAGAGTCTGTTACACTGGAGGGCATGACGACGTACACCGAATGATATGTACAAATTCCTGCTCCGCACCCTGCCACGCCAAGCTTCACTCATTCGCACACTCGGGCACAGAAGTAGCAGCAGCAACAGGAGGGACACAAGCAGCCAGACAGCAAATAGTCAGCAAATAGACGCCATGGAAAGATACGATAGAAACCGACAATGGAGGCGCCCGAAGGATGAACAGGGTCACGTGAACAAGGACAGCTTTAAAGTTGTTTCGTACAACATACTCGCCCAGGACCTGCTGATAGAACACTTTCATCTGTATGGGGAGAACGGAACCAACTGCCTGAACTGGCGACGCCGCCTCCAGAACATTCATCGTGAAATACTGACATTAGACCCGGACATTCTCTGTCTCCAGGAAATGCAGTACGACCATATATACGATCTAATGCGTGGCCTGCGCGTGGGCAATGGCAAGAAACTGGAGTACATCTACAAGAAGAAGACTGGCCACCGCACCGATGGCTGTGCCATCATCTACGACGCATGCAAATTCCAGTTGCTGGACCAGCGGCCAGTCGAGTTTCACGATGCGAATGTGAAGCTGCTGAATCGCGAAAACGTGGCCCTGCTGGCCAAACTCGCACTGAGAGGGCAGAAGAAGGAGTTCATAGTGGCCACCACCCACCTGCTGTTCAATCCCAAGCGCGAAGACGTGCGCTGTGCCCAGGTGACCCGGCTGCTTGAGGAGCTACAGACATTTTCCGTTGATCCACAGAGTGGCCAAATTACGCCCATAGTATTAACTGGAGACTTTAACAGCCTCTCAGATTCTCCGGCTATCGAGGTTCTCACTACCCAAGTACCCTGGCACTCGAGTGCCGATAAACCCGAAAAGATGCTCAAATTTGAGGCTGTTCATATGGGACCGCCAGGACCGCACCGCGTTGCTTCCACACGTCAACACGACTGGATCACCGTGGACTACATTCTGCGCTCCCTAAGCGATAAAAGCCAGCACCAGCTGAAGGTGGCCAGCATTTATGGCCTGCCCACGGTCAACATCTGCTACCGCGTTGGACCTATACCCAATCACTATCTGGGATCTGATCACTACGCTCTGGGCGTTGTGTTTAACCTTGTTTAGAAACTAAACTATAAGCTATAAGCCGAAAGATATTCATTCTGACTCGTCAATAAAGATACGAAATTTCTTTGTGAAAAACTCACCCGAAAGGTTCGCATGGCGCGCTCGTCGCTGGCCTCCAGCTTGGCCCGAATGTTGCTCAGCAGATAGCCCATTTTTGTGATGGTCACATCCTGGTCGAGATCCTTGTGAAAGGAGCGATAGGTGGTGGGTGCTTCTGCCTCTGTGTGGAAGTCCAGTTTGCGAGCACGGTTAGCGCGCGGCAACTTCTTGGGCGGCGTCGGAGCTTCGATCTTGCGTTCGAAATCGAAGTACGGCTGGTCGCTGCTCTCCTTGTCCCGCTGCTGCCTGGTGGATGTCGTTGTGGCCGATGGCGTCGACTGCATGGGCGAATGATAGCTGCCCGGTGGGGATTGCGACTGCAGATCCAACTGCGATGCCGATGTCTGAACGCCCACAGTGCAGAGCTTAGGCGTAGGTGTGGGCCGCCTGGCGGGGTTCTCGCGCTCATTTGTCTTTTTTGGCGACACAAAGCGCAGTATCTTGTTCTTTGAGTTGTTGAGAAAGTTCTTGGACTTGGTCTTAAGTGTGGGCTGCTTAGTGGTTGCCTTCAGCGGCGAAAAGTTGCGCCACTGCTCGCCCCAAATGAATTTATGGCTGGCCTGTCCGCCAGCAGACTTGATGGCTCGCGGATATTTGATGGGAGTGTGCTTGCGGTCTATGTTGGAGGCCAGATTCTCGCACATGCTGCCATCGACGGTGTCCAACGAGATCTTGGGCACTACCGGCTGTGGCACCTGCCAGCCCATGGCCACTTGGGGCTCTGCCAAAGGTGCTTGGGTCTTGAAATTGGAGCGCCGCTTGTTCTCGTAGTTCAACATGTCGTTGATCTTTGGCTCTGACCAGCCCAGCAGGATCTCCTTCATTGGTTTGTCGGCCACGGCATTCTTCGCCTTGCTGGCCTGCTGTATATTCCGGGCGTAGTTTGAGCCGCGCTTCGACTCCACAACACGCTCAATGTCGCTCAGCGAGGGACAGGTAGGCAGCTGCCTACTGCGCCTGGGTTGTTTCTCCGCTTCGGCTGCAATTTGAGGGGAGGAGTTAAGAGACGAAACAGAGCAGCTTTGGCCTAGGGGACTGGGAAATGAAACCGTAACTCAAATGGTAAGCAACATATCTTTTTATTTTGACAACAAAGTGGAGTTTAATTTTATTTGGTTTAGCTAAAAGGGATATTGTTTCTAGTTTGGTTTGGTTTGGTTACGGTTTCATTATTTGGCTTGGGCTAGCACCACTTACCCATCGGATAGGACTTGCGCTTGCTCTTCTTCTCTTTGCGGGGCGAGTTATTGCAACTGCTGGGCACCCGGACGCCCCGTTGGCGTAGGAACTCGTCCAGCACGCGCTCAGCCTCCCGCACCGATGGCGTTGTCGATGTCAGCGAGGAAAACGATAATTTCCCATCGAGACTCTGGCAGCTGCGGCGCGGCGGCTTCGGTGGAGGCTGTTGGGAATCGCGTGTCTTGAAAATCACCAGACCCTGTGACAAACGCTTCTGCAGGAGACGCCCACCGGCCCCAGGGCTGCGACGCGAACGGGCGCTTTGGCGGGCGGACTGCATACTAGCTGGCTCTGTTGGAGCCGTTTCCGGCTCCTCTTCTACGGCAGACTCGCTGATGTTGGACAAGGCCGGGGCAGTGGGTTTGTATGTAATCGGTTCATAGGCCTGCACTTTGCAGGTCTTTACAGGCGAGGACCTGGGCTGGCAGCCCGATCCTGGCAGCTTCTGTCGGTTCACGCGCACCTCGGACACCACACAATTGTCGCGCAGCTCCTGAATAATGTGTATGAGCGGAGCATCATCGCCCACGGCACAAATACTGCTTACGGCAGTCAGCGGAATATTTGAGGTCTGTTTGACTTTGGGCGGCTCACTGTGCCGACGCCCCGTCTGCTGCCTCGGACAGTCGAAATGGTTCTGGGCCAGCGGCTTGGACACACTGGCCGCCTGGACAAGCACACGTATCATGTGGATGAAAAAACATTAGGTTACCGATTGATCTGATAGGATGTGAGTGCCCGTACCTTAGTGCTTTCGGAACGCCTGCTGCGTCTGGGCTGGCGCACGTGCGACTCACGTGTCGGCGCAGTGGAGGCACAATCGCCGCTGTCGCTGGTGAAGCAATAGCAGAAACCATTCTTGCATGGCTTGCCCTTGCGCTCCTGGGCCTTGTTGCAGCGATTCTGGTTGATTAGGTCCGCATCGGCGGCCGTGCCTCGCACGCGCTCGGGCTGGTCCTCACCTGGCATGTTGTGGTTGTGGTTGTTGTCGCAGTCGCGACTCTGGGTGGATACGCGTCTAGTGCGGCGTGCGCGAAACTCGTTTATGCACTCCTGAAGACTGAACGAGGTGGTCGAGCCCGATTCGGCAGAGTGTTCTTCTTCATCGTCGTCATCATCATCCTCCTCTTCCTCCTCCTCCGCCTCCTCGGCTACGACATCAGGCACTACGTGTTTTGAGAACTTTGACGCCCCAAAAGCCTACATACATATGCAAAGAGATGCTGTTTACCAACCTGCAGTTGCAATAAAAATAAATGCTTGCTTACTGTGGCCATTTTATGTTTTATAATTCACTGATAAGCCACGCGTCGAGGCCAGCTCTATGTGCTCCACTTAACACACACGTTGCACGCTTTCTATTTCTATGTCGGGTGTCGGTATTTTCCAATCAAAAGAAAAACGACGCGACAAACGCTGCCTGCATTTTTGTTTTCCCTTTTGTGCCGCTTCTTCGCCGTTATCAACTGGCGGGTATAGAGAACAACCCTGCTTAGACACACAAAAAATGACGACTTGGCTCGAAAATTGTTGCCGTCAAAACAAGCTCTGATCAAGCCAATTTACAAGAGCAATAATTACTTACAGAAAATCTCAAACTTTTAATTATTCATAAAATGCTACAACAAAATAAAAGATGATATGTCTATACATATACAGGAAATATGAGGCAAGGTTGTTATGTAATTATTTACTCCATTAAATCCAGCTAGTTCTGTCCATGTATGAAATAGCTAGACCGGCAGCACTGTCCATAGCATAAACAGCTGGGCTGGCAGGTTACGTCGATTTTTGTTACGAAAATTTGAAGAAATTCTGTCCAAGGCGTGTTTGAATTAAAAATAAACACAGAATGTCCAACAGTCATTTGTTTTTAAAGTCTGGCTTCCCACGGGCTCCCCTGCAGAATGGACTGGGACGCTACGTCTGCCAACTGCAGCGAATCACGCTTAAGTTCTGCAAGAACAATGGCTCCAGCAAAGGCATGCGGTAAGAATTGTGATTGAAGTTCAATGAAATTCTCATCTAGCCATGTCCAAACACTAGAGATTTCATCGAGAACCACCTGGTGGACTTTGCCAAGGAAAATCCCGGAATTGTGGTCTATGTGAAGCCGCGTCGCCACCGCACACCGGTTTTGGTTGGCGAGTATTGTAAGTAGTGCATCTATAGATTTGTCCCCCGATAACTTTTAGTTTGTTGCAGTGAATGGTGATCGCGAGTGGCTGAGCTGCCGTAACAGCAGCCAGGAGGAAATAACTAAGTGGGTCGACCTATTAAAGACACAAAACGGCAACTCCAGTTCGTTGCGTCTGCGTAAAATGTGGCACACTGATGTACCATCGATCCAAGGGCCCTGGACACCGTTCATGCTACGCTCCCCCGAAGCCCACGGCCAGCAATATCCCAGTGTTCAGGCATCTAAACCGCTGGATGCGCCACAAACTGCCACCGAGAAGCTCATTGAACTGTTCCGGCAGCAACAACTGGAGACGGAGGATGTGTTAAGCCAAAAACGTGCAGAGTGAGCAAAGGAGGTGCTGGTGTAGTAGGATTTAAGAACGAAACAAACATAGTTGATTTTTGGTAATTGTTGCTTTTATTTTCTTACACAACATAATGCTGTTGGTAAAACAATAAATATTTAAAATCTAAACGACTAAAATTGTGCTCTCTCAAAATGTAATATCAAACTAACACTTTCTGGACAAAGTCATACAAAAATCAATCAACTTATTGTCCCATTAACATGTGGTTCAGCCCACACGTTACGATATGTCTCGGGGGGGGTACATGGAATATCATAGTGAGAACCAAAGTGGAATATCATAAATAATGCTTTAGGGTGAGTGACCCGACCCCCATGCCTTTGGCTCTGGGGAGGGGCTTGGAATACATACAAATACAAGTCAATGCGTGAAACTGGCTAGCAGACAGGTGTAGGGGTAAACAGGTTCTAGTTTCAACTTAGCATTAATAACTAAATATAGACTAACACTTACAACAAGTAAAAGATGTGATTTCATTCTGTGGTGCTGCTGGTCTCTGCAGGGAAATTGTGGAAAAGCTTTTGGTGGAGATCAGCAACGATTAATTAAGTACGTAAGGGTCTGGATTCAGGCGTAGGGTATAGTATGATGGGTAGACACAGCGAGTAATAGAGTATCAAAAAGGAGTATCCATCACAAACAGACACACATTTGTAGAATAGTTGCATTTGTGCAAAAGTTTTCACATTTATACAGACTTGCACGCTTAAAGATACACAGATGCACACACGCACAGATACAGATACGGATACAAGCATTTTGCTAGAGTTTACAATTTCCGTTTGGTTAATTCCTTTGGCAAAATGCATATAGGTAGGTAGTTCTTAAACGTTACGTTACGATAGAGTTTGAGTACACAAATGTTAACATTTTCATTAAATAAATCAATACGGACGTTTTGTTCACTTTTGATATTTGTTGTTGTCAATGATATCACTATCCCAACTCAACTAAACTCTGGCCTAAACATACATATGTCTTTGTCTTTGTCTTTTCGTCGCATCGCTATCGTTGTCCTATACCTAGTTTTGTGTGTTTGGTGTTGGTGGGTGAGCTTGCAAGCGAAGCATTTCCATGTTGCAGCTTGCTTGTAGTGTCTCATGCTGTTGTAATGGTTTTTGGTTTCTTTCAATAGGTAGGTAGCCTTTCAATGCACTCAATGAGAGCTCTGACTCAGATGTCACCCGTCTCCATGGCGGAATTGATATCCGCCACAATCTTGCCCATAATCTCGCGGTAGGGCGAGTCCGGCTTAAAGGCTGTCTCCAGAAGCGTAGCATCGCCAAAGAAATCAAACACCTCATCGATGCGACCCAGTGACTTGTCCGTGAGGTGCGGTTGCACAATCGACTTGAGTGCCACCTGCGATTCCGCTATCGACTTTTGCAGATAGGCCAGGTCGAAAGTGTAGTCAACCTCGTAGAACGATATGATGGACAGTTGTGTGTTCTGCAAGGGAAATCAATTAAATCAAGAACAAAGCTTTCAGGGAGGGGAGGTATAATAGATTACCTGGAACTTGCGCTTGAAGTTGTCGGCCCTTCGCAACTCCTCGTCGCTGAACTGGTTATTTCGGTGCAGCACTCCAATCTTGATGACTATTTTGATGATATTCTTGATCAGCTTCTCCGCCTTGGCCTTGTTGCCGGTATGCAACTTGCACAGCCTGTAGAGGTTATCCAGCAGCGAGGCCGTTGTCCCATCGATGAACGTCTTGGCAATGTTTTTCGTTGCCATGCGTGAGAGGATTTTCTTTTGAGCGCGCAGCCCGATATCTTGCGACTTGAACACATTGTCAGCCATGACTAATGGGGGAAATATGAGAGGGGATTCGAGATATAAATATTATTATCGTTGCATATTCATGTTGAAAGCTTGAACTGAACACACAATACAGAAATAACTGAAACAACTGAACGAACAACTGAAAACCAAAAGAAAGATATGTACATACGAGTACGTATACCAATATGCACAATGCAAATCGAAACCACACTTTTACCTTCCAAGTTCCAGTAGTCCACGCTCCATAGGAGCAGGCACTGTCGCAGACCTGCCACCGACATGGTTGGGCTACAGACGCACACACGTCGATCCAGTTGCAAGCATGATAATTGATAAGGAAAGCACAGGCACAGAGACAGAGACAGATATAATATACATATACAGGTACATGCACGATTAGGCAATGTTAATCATCGTCGTATCTTTAGATAAAGAAACCTACTGCTTCTCCAACTGCGCTGCGGTTCTTTCTGTCTTTGTGTTTCAATCAAAAGAGGTGCCTACCAGATAGAGCCCGGAGGGAGAATAATGGATGGCTGGGCCCGTGGCTGTGTTTGCGACTCCACTGGAATGTCGACAAGTCAGCGCTACTCACAATCCACATGGGTTATTCATAAGGCTGTTCTAACGGCTTCGCTGCGACGCGGCACGCGCTATTTGTACGTGTCTATGCCGTAAATGGGCGATGCGGTGCGGTGTGGCGCGTGCGGCGGCAAGTTTTTCCAACTGTCCAAAAAAGGAGCCTTGCCTTGCCGCGCCTCAAACCGTTATTCAAGACCAGGGATGGGGAGGGATACCGCTGGGAAATTGTAGGGTCATCAAGGGTCAAACGTGTGGACAGCATAGATAAACCGCTTCCGTTCCCCCAAATTCCCGGACACTCATCACAGCCCAATCGAGCTAGTTGTCGTTGTCCAGCCCTAGTCTTTAATTTAACTAAGTGAATGCCATGTTCTTTCCAGTTCTAGTTCTAGAAATGTATTTCTAGCTAGCAAAACGTACCATGACACGGACACCACCTCCAAATGGTTAAGGTCACGTCACGCGAAATGCAATATTATGGTCCGAAAAACGGACATAGAAAGGGAGGGAGAGAGAAAGTTAGTGGCGGTCGGAACCCAAGGACAAATGGGCATTTAGTCAACCCCCCTCCCTGCTCGAAAAGACCAACGCGGAAGTGCCGCTACACACCTACTCCTCGAACCACGACTCTATAGGCATTTTCCTTGGTTTTGCATTCAACCCACAATCACTGAAGCGTCCACAAAAAGTCTTAGTGAGCGGAATTTGTAGGCCAACTTATCGCCGTTTCCGACGCTGTCGTGTTCATGCATTTGCGTGTTTGATATGGTCGCCTTCTTATTGTTGTTTCTGTTACTGTTGTGTGTGACGACGATTGTGGATTTGTACTGCTGCCTTGCGAGTGTTATTGATTGCAACAGGCTCCCCACCCACTCACACTCGTCCTGGCAGGGTGGTGAGGGCGGAAAGAGGGTCAAGTTTGGCGCTCAAGCAAAGCTTACCTATGTTTTTGTTGTTGTAGTCCTGTGTCGAGTCGAGTATCCTTGGAATTCCGTTCGAGTGCCTTCTGTATGAAGTGGCTCCTGCTAATTTCCTGCTACGTTACATAAGAAAATTCCCAAAAAAAAACCGCATTTACACAAATAATAATTAGAGCGATTCTTTGCTGGTTCTATGCGTATTTCAATTGTTTAAAAAAAATAACTCAGTCAGCAGCCAGCGAGCAACAAAACAAACAGACAGAGGTGTCAAACCATAGAGGGCACTATCGATATTTTACTGCTAGCCTCTACTATCGACGGTTTTGCGACTATCATAACAGTATCGAGCTACAGTCGTTTCGCTTTTGATATGTTTGGATTGGCTGCTTTAAAATACGAAGACACATTTGTAAGCAAATCGACAGGTGGCATCTAATTTTTACAATGGACAAGTTCCTAAAAGGTTTCAGTGGTTTTTTAATAATTATTTCAGTCCGATACTATTACGATAGTATCGATTGTTTTTTCAAAACATTCAAAACTATCGATGACTAAACTATCAATAGCACCTGCATCGATACTCTTTGTGCCGCTCCACTTCCATCTCTAAAGTCCAGCTGCGTCGTTGAAAATATGTGCTAGCATTTTTATTGTTTTATTTTGAATAAAATAGCAATTAGATTAGTGTAAATCGATCCAAACGAGTTGCATTCGTATAGCTGGCGTCACAATGAACATATACAATAAATTGCGCAGCCGAGAGCATGGGTTCTGTGAGTATTTCGAATGGCGGGAGAATTTCACTTTTGGCGGTCGAATTTTCTTTGTGAATTTGTGATTAATTTCAAAAAGTTGCAATCAAATGCAATGACAATATGCACTCTAGTGGCAATAATCCAAGCCAAGGATCAGTCTGTGATCCGGCGATGCCAGGGAAGGGGTCGCCAGGTCTCTTGCTGAAATTGCTGCGCAAGCGAAAAACTCATTGAAAAACTAGACTGCAGCACAGACAAAGCCGCCACGGGGGTCACAGTTTGAGAGCTGCACTAACTTCTCTCTTTCCCCACACTGATTGCAGCGAACGAGCAGACCTACGACTTCGCCCTGCGTCGCCTGTGCGTGGCCAAGGAGGACAGCTGGCGGGGAATAGCACCGGCCAATTACTGTCCCGACTTCAATCCGGAACCGCCCATATTCTCCGCCAAGTTTGCCAACTGCAACGGCTACAGGCACATTCTGGCCATTGCCAATGAGGATGGCAAGATCACACTGCAGGACACCACACAGCGCAACCAGGAGCCGGAGGAGCAGTCGCTGCCGGGACCTCAGTGCCATTACAATGCAGTCTTCGATCTGGAGTGGGCCCCGGGCCAGATGCGATTCGTTTCCGCCTCGGGGGATCACACGGCGCGGCTCTGGGAGGTGGCTGGCTCGGGCATTCGGGGACTCAACTCGTACATTGGCCACACACGATCCGTGAAGTCGGCCGCCTTCAAGCGCACAGATCCGGCCGTGTTTGCCACGGGCGGGCGAGACGGTGCCATTCTCATCTGGGACATACGGGCCAATCTCAACATGGATCTGACCTCTCGCGTGGACAACTGCATCTACAGCGGGCACACAGGGGGACCGGGCACGCCCGTCTCGCAAAGAAAGCAGCGCTCCCGCACGCCCAAGATGTCATCCAGTGCCACCTCGAGCAGCATCACTGGACTGGCCTTCCAGGACGACAATACGCTGATATCCTGCGGCGCTGGCGACGGCGTGATCAAGGTGTGGGATCTGCGACGCAACTACACTGCCTACAGGAAGGAGCCGCTGCCCAGGCACAAGCTGCCGTATGCCGGCCACTCCACCTTCCGGGGATTCACCAACCTCATTGTGGATGCGGCCGGAACGCGACTCTTCGCCAACTGCATGGACAACACGATCTACTGCTACAATCTGGTCTCGTACTCGCCCAAGCCGCTGGCCTGCTACAAGGGTCTGTTGAACTCGACGTTCTACATCAAGTCCTGCCTGAGTCCGGATGGGAAGTACCTGTTGAGCGGCAGCAGTGATGAGCGGGCGTACGTCTGGAACCTGGAGCATGCCGAGGAGCCGCTGGTGGCTCTGTCGGGCCACACCGTAGAGGTGACCTGCGTAGCCTGGGGCTCCTCCCACGACTGTCCCATTGTCACTTGCAGCGACGATGCGCGACACAAGATCTGGCGCATGGGACCCGACCTGGATGGGCTCAGCGAGGCCGAGCGGGCGGAGAAGTATCGCGGCCACGCGAGCTATGTGCGTCAATTCAGCAAAAAGTCCTCGGCCCCGGCCACCGGCAACCACAAGTACAACCTGAGGGATCTGGAGTCGACGCCCCGCTCGCTGAAGCGCCTGATGGACCAGAACGAGCGTACGCCCGGCTCAGTCGAGAAGGTGGCCATGAAGCGTTCATTCCTGGAAATGCTGGGCGCGGCCAGCAGCGAGGCAGACGCCGAGCAGCCGCAGAAGCGCTCCAAGCCCCTTGAGTCCCGGGCCAGGCGACTCTTCGGCCCCTCCAGCCAAGAGTCCACCTGTAGGCACATTCAGCTCTCGACGATTGGCGAGGAAGAGGTCTCCTCCTCGCCCAGCAGAAAGCAAAAGGAAAACGCCGCCGAAGACATTTCCCCGGTGGCCAAGCTGCTGAGCCTCAACTCCTCGCCTGTCCACTCGCCGCTCAGCGAGAATGTCAACCACATTTACGCCTCACCACCCACCACATCCGCAGCTGCGGCGGCGGCTGCTGCTGTTGCCTCCGAGGGAGCTGGAGTTGGCCAGCCCCTGTCCTCTGTGATCTACTCGCCCACCTCGAACCTGCCCAACTACGTGCTGGACGGGGAGGCTCCGCACCTGGCCATCATGTCGCCCAAGCGCAAGGCCAAGGAGAAGGTCGACTGGCTGACGAACATACGCAAGCAGAAGCTGATGAGCGGCAGGGCGCACGTCTCGCTCAGCGACAAGATCAACGAGGAGCAGCAGGCGAATTCGGCGGATGTATTGGCCTCGCCGCGCCTCCAGTGCCTGCGCCAGTCCGAGTGCAGTCCCCGCTTAAAGGCCTCTCCCCGGCGACGCATCTCGCACACTGATGCCGGTGGTGGGGTGGCTGCAAGCGGATCCCAACCACCACAACCACGCACACCCACCTCCAGTCGACGGAACAGCGAGACGACGCTTCTCCGCTTCTTCAGCGTGCAGCGCAGCAGCAGCGTGGCACCGGACGAGACTGCAACGGCGTCGGAACCCAGCGAGCTGTCGCCACCTCCATCGGCCACGCCCCTGACAGTGCGAACGCCCACGACAGCGGTGGGGGGCAGCGATTAAGTACGCGCCCCGTATTTTTGCACCCGTAGTTATAAGCGGACATTAATTAAGTTATTTTACGTAGATCCTAGCTTGAATCTTATTTCGTTGGGCGAGTTGGCAACCAATTCCCCGGCACTTTGTACAGCGCCACTACAAAAGACTAAACAAAACAAAAACACAAATAAAAGTACACATCCAACATACGTATGTGAAGCTGCTTCATTTGGTACAAGTACAGTGCGGATCACCGCTGTATGACTAGTTATTGCGCTTTCTTCTGCTGCTGTTGCTGCTGCTGTTTGACTGCCGCATTCAGCCGCATGGTCTGAAAGATCTGACGCGCCACACCCACGAGCAAGACGAGATGAGAGAGATGCAGAGCCGAGCTGGACAGATTCGTGCTGGGATAGGTGTTCCAGCAGTACTCGATGATGCCCAGAATGAGGTAGCGCACGCCCAGGGAGTAGGGTGTGGACCATACCAGATAGGGTAGCGAGTGAAAGTACCACACGTAGAACTGGTAGTGCAGGGACCGGGAGCAGGCCACGCCAATGAAGTTGCACAGGAAGAAGGGCAGCAGGGCCAGCTGCGTGCACCGATCGAAGTGGATGTCATAGCGCTCGGGCTCCGCCTTAGGTGGGGCGGCAGCGGGTGCTGTTCCGCCCGATGACTTTTGCAGGCTCTTTTCGAAGCTTTTCAGAAACGATTTCTGTTCGCTGCTTAACTGCTCCGTGTCCTTCTGCTTTTTGGCGTCCTTCTTGATCTTCTTCTGGGATTGGACTTCGCTATTCTTCTTTGCAATTTGCGGCTGCAGCTGCTCCTGGACGCTGCGCAGGCGAACGTAGCTCTGGAAGAAGGTCCACGTGGGCTTGGCGAACACCAGCAGGAGCAGCAGATGGAGACCCAACAGCGACAGATGGAACGTGCGATGCTCGAAGAGCTCCCGGCTCAAGAACCTATAGTTCACCGTCCACTTGTGCTCGAAGATGCGGCCCAGGTCGAAGCTACCGCGCAGATACTCCACCGGATGGGACAGCAGAAAGGGGGCGCCCAGCAGCAGCTGAATCACCCCACAAATTGCTAGCTGCAGGAAGGTCTTCAGCACTCCCAGATTGGCCAAGTAGAAGAGTAGCAGGGCCGGCGCGAACAGAAGAATATTCATCTTGACGCCCACGGCCAGGCTGAAGAGAATGCTGCCCCAGGTCCAGCGGCGATCCACGAAGAGATTGAGAGCCGCATAGAGCAAGAGGATGGCCACGGGATCGTTGAACAAGCGCAGCACATAGATCGAGTGGATGCGGTAGGAGGTGAAGGCGCTCAGCACAAGCACATATGGCGGCACCTTGCGACTCTTCGCGTACAGGCGCAGCACCAGGCACAACTGAAGCAGGTAAATTCCGGCAAAGATGTATTGCGCCACCCGTACATTGGCCCCGTGCGACGTGATGTAGTAGAGGGCCGAGTAAATGTACACGAAAGCCGCCGGATAGACCAGGGGACCAGTATCACCTGCAATGACAAAGACAAAAGAAATAGTTTAAATAAAACATTTCACATGTCTGCCACCGTTACGGTTCGAATGTAAGTGGTTCACCAGTTCAAAAAGATGGGTGTTAGGTGGGTTAAGTTCGTTCACTCACAGATGATTTATATATCGATATATACATTTTTTGGTATATTACGGTATATTTGATCGATAAGTCACACTGGCATGGATGGAGGTTATTACGGCATGTTTGAGAAATAAAACTTTTATGTAAAAATGATTTCGTGTAAAAATTTGTTCGTACTCCGTGGCCAACTGCCGGCGATCCGCGGCTGCCGCCGGTACCAACAGCCCTTGCGTGCCACGCTGACACCACACAGCTCCAGCTCCTCCTGGCGCGCCACAGCAGCGCGGGGCATACCATCGCACGCATCCACATTGCCACTGCAGTGGCATAGGACACGCGATGATGGGCGACAGACAGTCCGCAGTTTTCACACCTCCAGCCGGATGCTGGCCAAAGACTACTACACCACGCTGGGGGTGGCCAAGAACGCCAGTGGGAAGGACATCAAGAAGGCCTACTATCAGCTGGCCAAGAAGTACCATCCGGACACCAACAAGGAGGATCCGGATGCCGGTCGCAAATTCCAGGAGGTCTCCGAGGCCTACGAGGTGCTCAGCGATGATCAGAAGCGGCGTGAGTACGACACCTACGGCCAGACGGCGGAGAACATGAGCCGCCAGGGTGGCGGATTCGGTGCAGGCGCCGCTGGTGGGGCAGGACCCTTCGGACCCGAAGGCTTCTCACAGAGCTGGCAGTTCCGCTCGACCATCGATCCAGAGGAGCTCTTCCGCAAGATTTTCGGCGAGGGAAACTTCCGCACCAACAGTTTCGATGACTTTGCCGACTCCAAGTTCGGTTTCGGCCAGGCACAGGAGATGGTGATGGACCTGACCTTCGCCCAGGCAGCCCGCGGCGTCAACAAGGATGTGAATGTCAATGTCGTGGACGAGTGCCTCAAGTGCCGCGGCTCCAAGTGCGAGCCGGGCACAAAGCCGGGTCGCTGCCAGTACTGCAACGGCACTGGCTTCGAGACCATCTCGACGGGGCCCTTCGTCATGCGTTCCACGTGCCGCTACTGCCAGGGCACGCGCCTGTACATCAAGTATCCGTGCAACGAGTGCGAGGGCAAGGGAAAGACAGTTCAGCGCCGCAAGGTGACTGTGCCGGTGCCGGCGGGCATCGAGAACGGACAGACGGTGCGCATGCAGGTGGGCAGCAAGGAGCTGTTTGTGACTTTCCGAGTGGAGCGGAGCGACTACTTCCGCCGTGACGGAGCCGACGTACACACAGACGTGGCCATCTCGGTGTCGCAATCCGTGCTGGGCGGCACTGTGCGCGTCCAGGGCGTCTACGAGGACCAGTGGATAAACATTGAGCCGGGCACCTCCTCCCACCACAAGCACACGATGCGCGGCAAGGGCCTGAAGCGGGTGAACGCCCACGGCCATGGCGACCACTATGTGCACATAAAAATTGATGTGCCACGGAAGCTGAACAAGGAGCAGCGCGCCCTCATCGAGGCCTTTGCCGAGCTGGAGTTGGACACACCCGGCCAGATCAACGGCATCACCCAGCGCAAAAGTGGCAGTAAGAAAGCAACGTAAATACACCCTAGCAGATAGAAAAGCAATCTCAATCTCAAATCCAATGCCCAATGCAACATCTCATGTAATTGGCGCCTTAATTCGTAGTTTAAATATACATGCGTGGGTTACAAGTCCGAACGATACTCAAACGTCAATCTCTGTCTATTGCTCTTTTCCTATAATTGCAGCTCGGGTGCGAGTCAGCCTGCCGGAACAGCTGGAGGCGCAGGAGCAACAGGAACAGCCGCCAAAGGAACCACAACAGCCAGCAAAGAGAGCACAAGCGAAGCCAACGAAGAGCAGGACCAAAAAGAGTCCAAGCCCAGTGGGGGAACAGGGCAAAGCGAAGGCGGAGGAGGCTTCCTAAACAAAATCAAATCGATGTTCAACTGAAAGCCAGTCGATTGTGTTACGTTAATGTTTAAGCAAACAAAGTGTTAATGTTGCTCCTAAGATTACGTTTTGTTTTAAGCATAAGTCTGGGGTAGGAGCAGCAGGACTTATTCCACGTGGAAGACGCGAATAAACCAAATTCACAGTCCAAGCAAAGGAAAGCCATTGCCTCCAATAGGGAGGGAGCAGAACTTTAGGTAGAAGCAGAACCGAAAAACCAATGGAATGGGGACACATGGCGGCCGCTGCTGGTGTCCAAAAATAAACCCAACAAAAACCTTGAGCACTCACCGCGCAGCTGGGCATAATTGGTGGTCCCGTTGAGGAAGCCCTCGCACTCCTGCATGTAGGCCACCCAGTCGATCTCCGTATATGGCACGCGCCGAATCACAAACACATTGATGGCTGCCTCCGCCAAAACAATCAGAACACTAATTATGGGCAAGGCGGCCGGCTCGAGCACCAGGTACCTGAGAAAGGCCACATTCAGGTATTTGTCCAGCAGCGTCTGCAACAGGTTGCTGGACTTTTTGCGCCGTGCCGATGGACGGTTGTGGTTGGCTTTCGGTGGGGCCATTTTATGTGATAACTAATAGTCGCAAAATTAACTAAATTAAATCAAAAGAAACGACACGACCAGGGCGGCAACAGCACACGGCAAACAGCTGTTATGGCGATGACACTTTCATCGACCGTTGACTTTGCCGTTAATCGATAAGTAGTCGAATTTGAAAGCTTTTTTAAACGGAAATCATTTTAATAAATGGTTTATTGAATCTTTATCCTGCGTGTTGGGATATTCTAAATTCGGCAAAGAAATACTAAATGCCACAGTTCTTAATATATTTCTTTCAAATTCGAGCAGCTTGTAACTGCTCTACTACGAATAACTTCATTCTCGCACACATTTGAAAGTTCATTACTGGAGGAAGGTGTACCAAAATGTTTTCGCCTCAAGTACGCTAATTAACAAACAAATGGTCTTGTCGTGATTTCAAAAGATAGTCAAAGCCAGAACAAATCCTAATGACAGACAAATAATTAAAATTATTTACTGACCAGATTGCAGTCTATTTCTCTGCCTACTTTGCCCATAACTGCATTTAGAGTCTAAATTTTATACTAATTATAAAGGGAATGTTACGGAGTTTCTCTTTGGGGCATATGCAAAAACATGACATGAGTTCTGCAAATGCACGAGTTTGCCTTGTTTTGAAATGATGAGTCCGAAGTGTGGGTACATGCAGGCCTGGCAGGGAGTTGGCGGAGAGCGAGATGGAAAATCTCAACTAGATACAAATGAGCTTAGGGCCAATTTGTGTGGCAGATTAACAGTCACCGTTCCCATTATACATATATGGATGCATCACGCACACCACGAATCATCCGCGGCAGCAAATGTGCCGCTTGCTCCCCTCCTGCACAAGCGCGAAAATTGCCCCAAAGCCAAAGGACCACGGACAGGATATTGGTTCTTTTGGTTTAACGCATCGCTGATGCCTATTGACAAAGGTAAATGTTGTAACGCCGCTCGGTTAACGGGGTGGAGCAGCGCGCGCGTGCTCATGCATGTACGGACATGTTGCACATTTACGAAATTCGGACAACTGTTGGAGCTTCTGCGTCGCCGCCCTTTGCCGCTGTCGTGCGGCACAGCCTCATCCTTTGCATGGTCCTTCACTGCAGATTTCTGTGCAATTAATTGCCAACCTGGGGAGGCTTCAGTTATTTTCTGATGCCGCCCAACCGTGTACAATGTACATACCCTTTCACAGAGGGTTTCCATAAAAAGTCACAAAGTTTTGAAGCCGCTTTTTGTCATGTTCATAGGAACAATGGATCTGCAAAGGGTATACGATATATCGGTCTTCGAAAATTGATGATGTTGCATTTTGTTGCACATTAATTGTGTGAACTGCACCATGTACAAAAAGCGTTGACAAGCCCCTCTTCCACGCGAAAAAAAAAAAACTATGGGGGAGTGTAGAGCAGAGCATACACATGGCCATTTAATGAAATCTCAATGGTATCCGCCCCCATGGTGTAACGGGGATTTATTAAAAAAAGGTTGCAAGTATTTTTTAACTTGTTGCATACAGCCTTTTATGTTTGCCAGAATTTTCATTAAATTGTACGACATTTATTGTGTACATATATATTCAGTAGATTCAGCTGCTCCTCTGTAAACAGTCCTGTCCTCTGGAATAATCAAACTATCCACTTGAATACAAAATATTTATATATTTAACTAAGTACCATTTCAATTACAAAAGTGTGTGCGGCCCCAAGTGTTCAATTTTAGCTGCCGCGAGAGATTGTCGACTGTCGAAAGAAGAGCTTTCTCCGCTTCCCCCAATTCCACACTCAAAGTAATAGTCATAGATATACATACAGTGTTTATGTATGTATTTCAGACACAATCATTTGATGTTTGTCGTCTCCACTTTGTGGGTCAATCGAGTCTAATGTTAGTTATCGCTGTATGAACTATAGAACTAAATCGGTCATTTCTTATCAGGCGCGTCGCATTGTCGTATTGTGTGTGTGTGTGTGTGTGAGTGGTTCCACAGCTCCACAGATAGGGCAGCCGCAGACTGAGAGCTACACATGAATCTATGAGAATTCTAGGTATGAGTGAGCAAATTGTTTATTAATCAACAATCTATAATCTATATAAAAACTTATGTACATGTGTATCTGTTCTGTTCTGTTCTGTTCTGTTATCATGTTGGCTGGTCTACCGATAAGAGCAAGCTGTTAAATGCAAATCTCACAGCTTCGCCCCATACTAGTTCCCAGCAGACCTTTGCACTCACATGGTGTTTGTGCCTATTCATTGCTTTGCCATTTTATTGTTTCACGATTTAGCTATACATATTATACATATATTCTTTAAGTGGTGACTGGACGGAATGGAACTGATTTACATACATATGACCGTAGTTGATTTATTACCGAATGCAGGTATCCAGTATCCATCCCATTTTCACACTTGCTGTCCAGCGCATCGCATCGTTGCATATATTGTTTGGTTAGCTTTGACTGAAATTTTCTTTGAGCGCCGCAGCGCTCTGCGCCTCATCATCAGTTGCTTTGATAGTGACGCCTCTTTTCATATGATGATGGTCGCAGCCCTGCATGGGCGAACCAACTGTTGATAATTGAGAAGACGGCAAACAACACTCTCTCATAGTCCGCTGTTTGTGTTCGTTGGACCAGATGACAACGGGTGGGCGGGTTGGTGGGTGTCAAGGGGACTTTGGCCATTTAAGAGTTCAATCATATAAAGCGTTGTCGTTCTCGCGCCGTTGTCAATTTTATAGTTATTGTTGTTGCTGCCTGCTGCTGCTGCTGCTTGCTGTTATTGTTGCCCCACACGCCCCACACGCTCAATACATTGTTTGTGCTTTTTACATGTGCACTTCACACATACATATATATGTATGTGCACACATATGTACATATGTATGTATGTATGTACAAAAAAGTACAAGAGGCAGCAACAGAAAAAACAACTGTAAACTTGGGCTAGGCTGTCATCCGAATAGGCTTCTAGCATTTTTAGCGCAGACAAAAAGGTTTTTTTTTATGTGTTTACTAAGCGTCTACAGCCTAGCCCGACTCTTAGGTGCTCCGATTAGTGTAGGGTAAAATAGAATGCAGGCAACAGCTAGTCGAGTCCAAGGTGTTTTCATATGGGGTGACGCACATTCAAAGCGTTGCTCAAAAGTTCCATTCGTACACATACATATGTACATATGTTTATGGAAACTGCTCTTCAGTTCGATTTTGACATTCTCATAAACTAAAGGTAATTATGTTAGAGGTGTCGAATGAGCGCTTCGCATTATTCTTCACCTTCTAAAATTGCTCTCTGTGCGAGCGTAGCGTACGATTTTTCATATGCTTATTGGCCCCTCCCCCCACTCTTCGGACACCCGTTGCTCCGACATTAACAGCTCTGACTGTCTGCCTGCCTGCCTGTTGCTGCTCCACTCTCACTTCCCCCTCCTCCCGCTCCGAGCACGTTGTAAGAAGCTTATTGCATGCGAGAGTGTATGTGTGTGTTTGCATGCTCTTCGGGTCTTGTTCACGTATGTTGGTGTTGTTTTACGCAAGGTATATGTAGCTACATGGGGTGGTTGAGTATTTTGAGCGGATATGTGTGACGCTTGGGTCGCTAAGAGAACGGGATGGCTGGCCTTACCTTTGCTTGGGCATACCCTGCTACTACGAGACAGCTTTTGGCCGAGTGAAAACGATTCTGTTTTCATTTCTGTTTTCGACTTGCCGCGTAACGGTTGTCATCGCTCGCGAGTTAACGGCACACAGCGAGGCTCGCACGCAACAACAGCAGCAGCAGCCCGCACCCTCTCTTCACCCACTTTCTGGAAGATTCAAGACTACACTAAGCTAAGCTTACAAGAGAGTGTTCCGAAATACGGACACAAGTTTTTCCCTTTTTAGTTTGTTTGATTTGTTCGTTTTGTTTATCTGGTAATTTCCCCAAACTATCCCCCTACTCTATTCTATGTTTAAGTGTGTGTGCTCTCGGTCCGGAAATTGGTGCTGTGCTTGTTGTTCTGTACAGAATTAGTCAAATTTTGAAAGAAACAAGAAAAGAGCGCGCGCGCTCAAGATAATAAGCCGAAAAAAGCAGAGAATCATTGTTATTGCATGGAAAATTACTACAGAAATCAACAACAGGCCAAACCGAACACACACAAAAAGAGAATAAAAAAAAAATAAAAGAGCAGAAAGAGCAGGAAGAGAAACAACAATAACAAGAGGAAAGCATAAATAAGAATGTGGGGCCCCACAGACGACGAACCGCATAAACAAATTAAGTGATGCTCCCTGCTCCCTGCCCACTGCTTTCCCCACTGCTACACGCGCTGTTTTTTTTAATTTAAATTTAAATTTAAACTATTATTGCTCTTGATTTGTATTTGCTTTCGCGCCAAATGCAATCGACTCTTACATAATTAATATGGCCAAATCCAAAACTTATTCCTAAATTTATAATTTAAACAACATGGGCCCGAACGCATATCATTTCACACCCGCGCAACTTTAGCGCCATTTTCTAGTTCTTGTTGTTTCCGAGATCTCCAAAATAAATATACATACATATGTATGTACATATCTATAGATTTCTTATTAACGCATTATGATGATTTATTCCACAGTGTTTCTTCCCTCGTTCGTATTCTGTGTTGCGGCTGTGAAATACATACTGCAATTAGTTACACTTACTCTATTCTGCAACCATCTCGCGCCAACAACCAACTGTATTTGAGCGTGTGTGTTTGTGTTATCACCGAAACACACACACACATATTTAACTCGTAAAGAAATCAACGTAAGTGTGCGTGAGTTTGTGTCGCTTTATCATAGAAGCCAAAGCAGGCAAGAGCACACAGAGCCACAGCAAAAAGAGACCAACCCACGCGACTCGATAAGGCAAAATCAACAAGAAGCAAATTAACGGCGGTCGTCACTCTGCACTTCCCCTGCACTTCTGCAATCATCAGCAATTAACCTGCATTGAGAGCGCCAGAGAGCGCCAATCAGCTAATCAATCAAATGAAGCAGTTCATTCGTTTTACCGACGCTCTCTATGGGTAAGTTTCCTATGATGATGACAAACTAAATTTCATTATTAAGCGCGTCTCTCGTTTCGCCTCTATTGAAAACTAGTTTAAGATTTTCTCTCTTTTCCGAAAAAAAAATGTAATTTGTGTCTCGTATCGATGGCCATATGTACATATGTAGTATCCAATGTGCTCTCGCCAGAGGCACCATTTACAGACAAAGACATTCATTGTGGTTGTGCCGCCTCTGGGCAAGCGGTGCAGTCTGCAGTTCACATGTACATGTCCAGAATCCCAGCCAGCTTCGGTTTCTGGTTACCCTGTTAGGGAGTATAATGACTTAAGGCAGGTATTCTGCATGCAGTTTAATTGGTTTTTAATATCAAGGTATCCATACGGAAACTTTGTGTTTTTTCTGTTGGTTTGTTTGTTTGTTTGTTTGTTTGCATGCCAGACGCATTGCAATGTAAAAGCATTCTGACTACTATACGCCCTTCACAGGGCTTAGGAAATGGGAATGGGAATGGGTTGGGATCTGCCATGTTCGAATGAAACCACTAAAGTGCTTGCCTTGAGCAGAAACTGAAATAGAAATCAAAAATCGCCAAAAACTAGGGCAAGGAGTCTGCGCCCAGTTGCCAGTCAAAAGGTAAGTCAGTTGATTTGCGGTTTTTCAAAAGCATTGATTGACTGAAGGCAAGCATAATTAGTTTTTGGCCAGAAAGAAGGACGAAAAGGCTATGAGGCTATGCCCTTTCATCGGTTGTAAAAGCATTGGAATGGTCTCTGGCACACATACCATACCAGAAACAATTCTGAGCTGAGGAAATTGGCACATGACCTGACCTACCGCAAGAAAATCTAAATTAGGCACGTTTTGTGCGTTCTCTTTTGCTCACTCTCGCCCCTGTATCTGTACCTTCTCTCATTCTCGTATGCCTGGCATTTTTTTATTTGTGAAATTATTCGAAACATTTCTTAACTTTGTTTGTGTCTGCACACCATCATTCCATTGTTTCATTCTGCTTTGTACTATTCATACAGACGTATGTATGTGTGATGTATGTACAAACACACTTACGAGTATTCTATTCAATTCTTTGCTTCTTAATGCCAGAAATTGTTTGCAGACGAAAGAATACCCAAGAATTTCAGGTTTATTTCTGGCTATAATGCATCTGTCAGCATAAAGTCTGTAAATGGCGGCAAAATGAACGAAATTTCGCTATAATTTTGTTGATTTAAGCCAACAGCTACAGGCTGTTGAAGCTCCTCTTAAACCGGAGAAAACTCCATTAAATTTGTAATAATTGGAAATGAAGTATGCAGAATATAAAATCAACAATAAAAATGATTGTAATTAAATTGGTCAGAATTAAAATTGCATATTATTTGCAATCTGATGGATATGAATATTTGTGTGAGATAAAAAAAAAACGAGAAATATTTTCAGTACATTGTTAAGGGTCTGGGCAATTGATGATGAACTGCTGTTGGGTTATTGAATGCCAATTATGATATCAACCGTTGTCATGCCGACGGCACATTCGACTCGCACACTCGCCCGCTCGCTCACTCACTCAATCAGCGATACTCAATCACTCATTGATTCACACACTAACACACTCACTGCACTGCACTGTGCTCTCCAAGCGAACAACTGTTGCTTGAAGACGGCCGAACGAGCTGCTTGTCATTGTGATTGTTTGTGCTGTAGTTTGATTCGCTGTTGCTGTTGCCAAGCGCATTATAACAGTTATTTCGGTTCTGTGAGTGTATGAGTGTGCGATGGGAAAGCACTAGAATTCTGCTTGAAGTACCCAGAGATCGAAATGAGTGTTTTCTCGTTGAATGTTGCAATCAATTTTGAGGAGCTTTCATATGGAATCTCCTTTCGTCAGAAGTGTCAGATGTGAGTCCGTGTGTGGCATTGGAGTTAGGCAGTTATTCGCTTCCCATTAATGAATGATTTCTGCACACAGCAAACCCCTCGCATTCCATTCCATTCAATTCCAGCAACGAATTGTAATTGTCATTGAGTATACGACCTGTCGACCAGAGTCGTATGACTTATCAAAACGGGCCGTTTGTCGTCACTTGATGTCGCTTGTGCAATGTATTAGTTAAGCAAATAGCAACAATTGCCACTGGCTGCCACATACAACAGCAGCAGCACGTAGTATGTACTTACAATTACAGGCGTCACTTCTATGGCCGCAAAACGAGGTGACTGAACTTACAACAACAAAAACGGCAACTTCCAGTGCAACACTGCATCAGAGCGGCAGCCGGCAATATGGTTATTTTGTTGCAATTTTCTGCTACAATCTATCTCCGGTGGTTAAATCGATCAAGGAGTCTTCAAAAACTATGCATGCAAAGGGGGGGTCTTGGGTCACAGGTCTTTCTCAATGCGCAACAAAATATAATCTAATAACCTTCCACTCAAGAGAGGATGTCTCTTATTCGTTTTCTTCGGATTTTCAATGAATTTAGCTTGTTTATTTTATCAGAAAGTTTTGCCAAGAGCATCAGCTAACTGAGTAGCTGGGAGAAGGGGGACAGTGAGTAGGTAAGAAGATTAATTTCGGCCCTGCGTTCTGGCGGCTTCGCATAAAGTACCAGAAAACTTTGAAAGTTTGCTTTTAATTATACAAACATTCACCTCGACCTGCACAGTGTACACTGCTTTCGTTTATGGCTTTGACACTGGACTTTGGCGTTCCAGCTTGCACGTTGCACGAAAGTTATTGTTTTAAGTCCATGGATCATACTTTAGGGGCGAAACGAAACCCTGAATGTGATTCAATTAGCAGATGAAAATGTCACTGAAAGTGTTTTGTGCTTCTTTCCCCCAAAAGTGTAATGCAATTTGTGGTAAAATAATTGTGGATTGGCTGGCGCTCGTATGAGACCAAAATCGAATCTAATAAACTTAGTCTATGATCCAAAATGATTGGCAAAGGTAAGAAGGGCCAGAAAGGGGACGGTCATGGGCCTAGCAACGAGCGGAAATATTGTGTAATATTCTAGAATAAATTGTGGCAAAATGTTGCAATTTTTCACGCTGAATCATTTTATAATTTTATATTTGTTTATTGCTTGCTGCTGAGATTTGATATTCGATTATTGCATTTGGATTTCATTATTATTAGTAAATTGTTTTTTTTTTCTTATCAGGGTAGCGTAATAAAACGACGTCAGCAGACACTCGAACATATACATACATAAGAACATACATATGTACTTTTAATCGTAAACTTTTGTGATTACATGTGGTTCGGTTAAACATTTGTTTGAGCTCAAAAGCAATTCCTAGTCGACAATCCACAGATGAACAGAGTTTTCCCCCTCTCATTTTTTTTTTATTGTATATACAGAAGCGGGGGAAATGCAAATGGATTTCAGTAAATTTAATACAATTTTCAGGCCATTCTCCGCCATGTGTGCGCCCCACTCCCGCTTCGAGAACCATACATAATTCTCAAGTTACAGAATGAAAAATAATCCGTAAATATTCAGCAGCAACCCCTACACTGAAATGGAAAATACGCACAGAGAAGATACAACAAATGAATGTATCTTGAAATGTGTCAAGTTGATTGGACAATTGGTTTAAGGAAAAGTATTAAATATTTAAATATTTTAGTTATTTAGTGGCGAAATATATAATTAGTTTAAACAATTTAAAGAGCAGTTGACGAAGGGAAAGAGTAGGGAGCGCAGACAGATGTTGCACACACGAGGCAATTGAAATGCCAAAACTATTTGCTGCACACCAATTTGTAGAGTATCTATAATATAATACAGAGAACCGACTATCTGTGTATCTACACTGCATATCAGCGTATCCACGTATCCACGTATCTACGTATCTGGCAATCAGCTGCTGTTGCTGCTCACTGTGGCAGGGGCATTTCAATTGCTGCCACTCTGATATTCACGCACAAATGCCGCGAATGCTTTTGATATTTTTAAATTCAAATAAAATTAAATGCAATGCCACAGTGCACTGAACTGCAGCTAGCAAAGCAAATCAAAGTAATGCAAAGCAAAGCAAAGCAAAAAAAAGGAGTGCAGCACTGCACCCACGGGGCATATGGTATGGACTGATGCAGATACCACAATCCGTGGATATTCTCGTGTAATTAATCGCGGATAATTCAATAATCATATTTGTGTAGTTCATTGAACTTGACGCATCTCATTTCCATTCGTACGAAATGCAAATGCGAAATGCCAAAAGCTCAGAACCGAATAAATCAGACGAGTTGGCTGCGAAATGAAAAGCGGCGGAAAACGATAAAATAAGTAGAAAAACAAATCGCAAAAATAAAATGCGCGTTTCTATTGCCCCTGCTCACTCCCTCTCTCACTCTGACACTCTTCCTATGCATACACATATATCCGTATATATGCCCGCATATTCGAACAATCAGCGTTGAAGGGGTTGGCAAATGATTCGTCATCGTCATCGACTTGGCCCCCCGCCGCAAACAATGGGGCACTGATAAAATTAGTAACAATGTGACACACAAAGCAGCAGATTGAGATTCACGTACTCGTATTCTTAACACAACAAAGAGTGCTGCAAACTTTTAATTGTCATACAAAAAATGCTCTAAAATGCCTGATACGAGTAATTAAGTTTTAGTTTTTGCATTACAAAAGCAGTTCGATTTCAATACGGAACGATGGAAATTTCCCAGGTAAATGCAGAGGTTCTGTTCTGTTTCTGAGTCAAATATATGCCTGTCCTTTAAGAGAGAGCTCCTTCCAGGAGAGCACAGCATCAGGTGGGTTAAGAATTAATTCTGAAAGTCTCTTGACGAATGAAGCTCCAAAAAGTTATTTGCGATGGCAGAAACTATCTTTACTTTGGTCTTTTTTCGTGGGTAATTACCATAAAATGTATACATAGATGCGCACGGTGAATTGGGGAGCCGTTTGCGCTTTTGTTGGTTGTGTCTTTTGTAAGTGCAGGCGTATTACGTATACGCCGAGTGGTGGGCTGTGCTCCCAATACTTTGACAGTTTTATCGTTGGCCATTTGGGCCATTAGACAGCTTGACACCAGGCACACTTGCACCTTCCCCTTTGCCGCTCTTAGTGGGGTAGCTGCAACAACAGCTGCACCTGTCGCTGTTTCCGCGTTGAGAGCTTTCTTGGCAACAGTTGTTGCTTTGTTGCACCTCAACCAAAACTAAAACAAAAGCAAAAGAAAAAGCAAAAATAAAAACCAAACAGAACGACAAAAAAAGGCGAGTGGTGCGAGGGTAAGGGAATCTATTTTTGGGGATAGTGCGAACGGTAAAGAATCTCAAAGATCGTTGTGGATGTAGTAGATGAGGCGGGAGATCAGATTGGTGCAGGCCTGCACACGGTGCATGGGCATCTCCATCGCCGCCGTCTCCTCGGCCTCGTTGGCGGGCAGCGTAATGATGCCCAGCGAGAAGATCTTCAGGCCGCAGTGATGGGCCACAATCACCTCGTGCACGATGGAAATGCCCACAGCATCGACGCCCAACCGAAGCAGCACCTGCCCCTCGGCGTTCGTCTTGTAGGTGGGGCCACTCAGGCAGGCGAAGACGCCCTTTTGGAGGACATCCTCGAGGCCCAAGGCAATGCCAATCTCCAGGCTCTTGTCGAGCAGGTGGCTGTCGTAGGCGCGGGTCATCTTCAGCTTGCGAACGCCGAAGCGCGGATCGTGGGCCCCCGTCAGCGGTGTCCTGTCCAACATACCCAGCATGTTTATGTGGTCCTTGATGAGCACAATGTCGCCCACGGCATACTGGGGATTCACTGCCGCCGCGGCGCACGTCAGCAGGATGTGCTGCACGCCGCACATCTTCATTACGCGCACGGGCAGGACGCTGCTGGCCAGCTGCCAGCCCTCGTACGTGTGGAAGCGATCCTGCATGGCCATCACGGTGGCCCCCATTACGGTGCCTACGATCAGGTGGTTGCAATGACCCTCCAGCGGGGACACCGGAAAACGGGGTATATCCTCGAACGGTATGAGCACCGGATCCTCAATAATATCGATAAGCTGGCGCAGGTACTGGCCGCATATAATCCCGATCCTGGGTCGCATGTGGCACACCTTCATGATGTGCTGGGCCATCTCCTCGATCTCCCCGTACGCGTACAGCTGGCTCTCCGGCGTGCAGATCACTGGCTTGGGCCTTCTCTTGGCCTCCTCCTCATCCATTCGCTGCTGCTTCAGGGCCTGCAGCCTCCGGGCAATGGGCGACTTTCCCGAACAGCACTCGGGGCTGCACATGGTGTCAGGACAGGGGGGGGCACGCACACCAAATGTACTTTAATTTGTATGGGAATTAGTCACGAATAAAAACAAATGTGAGTGCTGGGGCAGGGATGGTTTGATATGGAAAAAACGGAATGTCAAAGGTGCAGGCTGCAGGCTGACGAGGAGGGAGGTGTGGTCGCCGACCCTCCCGCGGATATTCATATTCATTCTTAATGATGTCCGCACAGCAAGGCAGAAAAGCAAATGGCCCACCATGACGTCTGTCATTCTGCGTACGGTTTCAAGGGTGAAGGGTGACTGCAGTTATTTCGAATCAAATTCCATTCAGAGCGCATTGTGCGAATTTTCGGTTGCCCCAAACAACCTTTGTCTATTCTCACTGACGTACAATGGTCAGGGACGTGAATACGGATACGGACACGGAGATGGAGCTGGAAAATCGAAAAATCAAACGGCAAAAACCTGCCTGACAATGCAAAAGCAAAATGAAGTATACGAAACAATTCAATGGCATGAATATTAGTTTTCAACTGTTTACGATATTAACGGTGCGTATACGTGATGGCCATGCTCATACGCAGTGGCGTCCAGACACATTGCCACATTGAGGCCCACACTGACAGCAACAGAAACAGCAACAAATTAGATATTGTGCAAAATGTGTAATGAGTTAACCGGCAATACAAATTCCGAATTGATAATTGATAATTAGAATTATAATTAAAACTGACACTTGCAGTCCCCACCCCGCCACAGCAGTGGTGCACTCCCCATCAGAGTAAAATACATAACAATAGAGGAAACAACAGAGCAACAGAAGAGTAATGGCAGTTTCTCTGTGATGGTACGAGTAGTCGCGGTAATTAGTAATTCGATCACGACCTTTGATTGACAAATAGATTCTTACTTCCGATCTGAATACAGTCTGCCCCTTGAGCAGCCACCCACAACAAAAGCTTGCTTGACTTTGAGCAAATCACTGAAGCAGTCAGCATTCGGCATTCAGCATGCAAATCACTCACATTATTCACGCAATATGCTGTATGGCTGTGGCGTTGCCTTTAATAATAATAAAACAATAATTATCAATAGGAGAGGAAACTGTGTAACATTGTTAATGTCATTTGAGTGCGCACACAAATGTTTAAGTTACAAAATGTGAGTGGGGAGGGGAGAGGTTCCCCCAACCACTCCCAAACTGTCACGCGTCACGTTTGATGACAATGTTGATGCCGCGCGAGAGCAATGGCAATGGATAGCAACCGCAAAGGAACATCGAGACACATCCAGTGCGAAGTGAATGGGGAAACTCTATCATTTGCCTCGCCCCCGCACCACCGCAGTTGCAGCTACACACTTTGTGGTGTATATTTGATTTGTTGTGTGTCTGCTGTTGTTTGCAGCTGCTTATTTGTTTGCCACTTTGCGTCTGCATGCCAAAAATACGCGTATGTCTGTTGTTTACACTTGGAATTAATTTCTGGTATATACATATATATTTTTTTGTAACTTATTTTTGCGACTGTTTGTTACCTTGCCCCAGGAAGAGGCAATCGAGCACTGGCAGAAACACGTTTCCCATGCTCGCACATTCATTCCCATTTACACTTGCCGGGCACTCCACTATGCCCTCTAGAAAGAAGGGTATTACGGCTTGGAATACAGTGCCTGCCCTGTGTCCGAAGAAACAATACGCATGGCAGTTTGATGTGCCCTGAAAGCGTATCTATAACTTCGGTCATCGGTTTAATATTTAAATTATTCCTTTTTTGCTTGTTTTTGGATGATGCTTTTTGAAAGAAAACCGAACGAAATATTGAATGTTTTGACTGGCATTTGAATGCTAATTGAAGCTGGCCAAAAATACGTATATTGTTGCTGTGGGAATAATGTGGGTTTATATTGATAAGCGGGCTATAATTTGGGACATTGTTTACGGATGATTAATGCTAATTCAAGGCGTTTCTTCCTCTATTTTAGTTGCTGATTAAAGGCCCGGCCCGCCAAGTGCTCTCAACAGGAATAGTGGCAAAGTGTGTGGAAAACGCTTCCTCTTCAAAGTCGACAAATGAAAACCAACAACAACAACGACAACAATA
This sequence comes from Drosophila tristis, assembly GCA_018150885.1. Taxonomy (NCBI): domain Eukaryota; kingdom Metazoa; phylum Arthropoda; class Insecta; order Diptera; family Drosophilidae; genus Drosophila; species Drosophila tristis. Next base: position 2,280,669 of record JAECWT010000203.1, on the reverse strand, counting down.
GCAACAGCAACAGCAGTCGCTTAAGCAACCTGTTGGGCCAAGCAGCAACAGCAGCAGCTAGAACTGTCGATCAGAGTGGCCGTCAGAACCGCACTCGGGATAATCAGAGTCTTTTGCGGATACAAAGCTACACGTACAAGTGTCTGAATCACAATCCGCGACGCGAGATACTGACCTGAAAGCCCCCAAATCATATAAAACTGCTCCAGGCAGACACACTACTCGAGGTGTCCCGCCAAAAAAAGAGCATATTGATTGTGTTTTCACTTTGTATTTTATTTGCGTTGCAAAAGACTTGCATTTGCAGTTGCAGTTGCAGTGGTGGCTGCAGTAGCTTTAATTGCCATCAATAACAGTGAAAACCAAACCAGAGAGAGAGATACATAGATAAATACAGAGAGAGAGAGAGCAAGAGCAAGAGACCCTGAAACTGAATCTGAATTGCAGCCAGCCACAACCAAAACAAAAACGTAAAACCAAAATCTGGTTTGACTCGATTCAACGATACGCTACAATTCACTGACGAGCCTCCCCAGTGCGTTTCGATAGCGCTGCTCCACTTTCGTGGGGCTCTGTTTCTGTTTCTGGCTCTGTCTCTGACTTTGGCTCTGACTCTGCCACTGACTCTGCCACTGGCACTCAATCTGGCCCGGTCCGTCCCGATAAAGGCAATAAACAAAAGACGTTACAACGGACGGATCGAGAGAGCTGTTGGCTGTTGCTGAACCGCAAACTGGTTATTGGTATATTTATTTTTTGATCCAGGCTGCAGCTTGAAGTTTGTAGTTGGACTCATGTACTACGCTGTTGATTATTACGCGGATATGGGACAAATCTCACAAGATGTAAGTACACATAAGACACACTGCAGATTCCCTCTAAATATATTTTACTATACCAATTTCTTGTTTGTAATGTAATGAAACGCCTTTACCTGTTGCTCGTTGCCAGAACGTTTGTCGAGGCGTTTGTCTAGTTTTTATACCGATTCAGAGGGTAAACCGAACAGCACAGCACAGCAACAAAATGACACACAGTTGTTGCCCATTAAATGATGTATAGTTTCCAACAATTTAACACATCTTGCTGCACAGTTTTCCGATTTAATTTACGGCAACTACCTGATGGGAGTTGCAGCATTTCTATTACTCTCATACAGAATTTGAGGGGCGTGATCTGTTGTCGAGTGTATTTATTTTAATCATTCGATATTTCGCATGAATTCCATTCTGACTGGCAGTCGATGGTCGAGGGAAATTTAATATCCTTACGGCTATGCAGCATCAGGGGCATCTGTTATGTTTTCGTGTGCAGCCAACAGACGGAACCAATTAAAAATTGACTCCATGCACAAGAAATGCACCACAATTGAATATTCCTGAAACACAATAAAATAATTATGTATGAAGAGCAGAATGAATGTGTATCTCTACGGTAGATTAAATCAGGAATCTACTACCAAGCAATACGATATTATTGTACATATGTTGCAGGACTATTATTTTTGCTTGAAATTTGAATATTTGCTTAATGCAGAATTAATTGGCAAATAAATTGTTACTAAAATATAGCTTAATTTGTGGAAACGAAAGTTAAATCCTTGTCCAGTCCTTGTACAATTAGTGACTTCGTTAAATTGCCAAATTAAATGAATGCGCACACACATGCAGATGCGGCTTTGATGTGTAAATGAAAATATTTTGATAATGATAAATATGCTTTGTAAAGTTGCACTTTGCTCAAATTTCCATGCTCCACCCACCCACAAAAAATATTTGCGAGCAGGCAGTCGGACAGGGCAGGGCAGGGGAGCTTGTTAATTTGGTTTAGCCGCCGAGCGGAAAATTAACTAGGAAATGCGGTGAAAAAACCCACGTGGCAGTAGCAGCGGCAGCAGCAGCAGGACGATAAATAAACGAATGAGACTCAACTTTGACAATGGTTGCTTGCTGCTTTTCCGCAGAGTTATAGAGTCGAATTGTGCAAGCATACATACATATGTATGTATGTATGTACTTGTCGTGCGTGTACGTAGCCCCGTGGCTTGTGGCTTGTGGGTCTGGTTTATTTAATTAGCAGCATAGCAACTAAATAACAAAAAAATTAAAACTATTTGCCATCAGGTTGTGCGCTTGGTGTTGGTCTGTTGTTGTTACTGTGTGCTAAAGCTTCTCCCTCGATAAGCAAACCAACTCTATTCTGATAAGCAGCCCCGTCCCCGTCCCAGTCCGTCATGGAATAGTTTCCACAGCCCTTAGCTGCTTTTGGCACTTCTTTTCCATGCGAAAGATAACACACAAGAAACAACTTAAGCAGAAACAATAAAGACAAAAAAAAACATATGCGAAAATTACTACCACAGTATGGCTGGCGATTTGGTTTGTTTTGTTCATAATAAAATATAATAAAAATGCTGCAAATATCTTTCTGGGTCATCTAATCAGGCCTCAAAATGTAAGCAAATGTCGAGCTAATTGCGACTTGAATTTAATTGAAATCGAGAGCACCAGCAGCAGCAGCAGAAACAGAAACAATGCGTAACAAAGAATCGGAGCCAACAGATGGATGCCATGCCTGTTGGGGGGCGGTTGTCCGTTGACTATTATAGATAGATACATATGCAAATATGTGTAAGTACTATGCACGGAATGTGCTTTGGAAAAGAGCATATTTGATAACTCATTGTGGCTGTCATTGCTGCCCCGATTCGAATGCGATTTGCGGCAGTTGGGGGAGTTGTGGTTGCCACAGAGTTCTCATTTACACAAAAGTACAATTATATATTGGCTGTTCACTTGCAAATAGAATTACAGACATGAAACAAGATTGCATACGTCAATGGTTGAATGCGGCTGCACAATTTCACTCAAAGAAAAGCAAACATAATAAATAATTGCAATTGCCAGCAGCCAACAGATAGGGTGAGCCCCGATGGCGATACGAGGGCTGGCAGAAATAGCCAACAGGCAGGCAGCGGGTATCGGCCAAGAGCTATCGGCCATCAGCAACAGGCAAAAGGCAACAGGCAACAGGCAAGAGTCAAAGAGTCAAAAGAAAAGAATTTTATTTACGCAATAAATATAAATTGTATAAAAATACATTACCAGCAGGGCGGCGCAGGCAAGTGGCTGGGGCGGCAGGGTGCTGCTGGTGTGTTGTTGTTTGACTCCTGGGGACAACGTCAGGCCGTCATTCCGTCAGTCAGTCATTGTGGCATGAGAGCAGTATCAAAATAAACAGATGCGATGTGTACGCGTTTCTGAGTCCGCCGCCTGGCAAGAGTCCAAAAAGGCTTTTCGTCTTTCGAGTGAATGACGGCGGACGGAGCCCACTAACTGAATGAGTGAATTACTGAGTTAATGACTGATTGAAGGAGTGCAGGAGTGACGGCTTTCGCCGTTGAGTGATTGATGGACCCACTAACTGAATTACAGAACGAATGCATAATGGTAGCAGTGATTGACTGAGTGAGCGAATGCCGCAGTTCGATATGCAATGAAATTATCAGCAGCTTTCCTATTTGCCATCCAACGAAAAGGCGGAAGTCGAACATGCTATAGGACTTCCAAAGAATCATTCCGAATCGAATGAATACAATGTCCCATCTTGTTATTCACTCTGAATGAATATCTTAATTATATGGGATTTGTTTTTCTTTGTTATCGTCGCTATGTTCATAAATTTCCCCTCAAGCTTATAAATGTCAACAAAATATTTCCAATCCCCTTGTATTTATAAAATTAATTAATATAACGCGAAACAAATATAAAAATACAGATTCATAGGACATGCAGTACATATAGTTCTTGAGAGTTCGTTGACCTTGTGGATGGCTATATATAGAATTAGTCAGATCATTTGCCAGTTTTCCAGCGATTTGCATTGTCCGCAAAAGAGGGAGAGAGAGAGACACAGAGTGTCTTATCAGCGGGCGGTTATCAGTGGAAGACAGTAAACTATATGCATACATATGCATATGTAAGTGCTACAGAGAGACGTGCCGACACTTGATATATATATATATGGACACACAATATCTTACAGCAGTTGGACTGGGATGGGTGTTTTGTTCACCTAATAATTTGTCATGCTGTTGCTGTTTTATTTTTTGCGGCACAGCACGGCTTTTTATCAGCAGACAAAGTGTCGCTCTGAGTGCCAGACAACTTGAAGTTTGGATAGAGAAGGCCGTCTGCACCCACCCCACCAACCGCTCGCACACACACACAGATAATATTGAGGTTGGTCAATCAATGTGGTGGTGGGATTTGTTTATAGATTTGATAAATGGCCGCTAAAAGTGATGTGGAAAACATCTCAAACGCAGGAGGAGCTTTCACAATCTGCTCTTCTGCTTCAAATTAATTAAATATTATTGACAATGTTCTAGCATTAAGAGGAACAGCATTCCCCAGTCAAGAGAATGAGCAAATTTAAGCTGGAGGCTAAAAGGTAGAAAGAAAATCCAAGTGAAATTTCATAAATTTCTACCCGGCAGAGGATGCAATTCCCCTCCTTGCATCGCCGTCCCTGACCATTCGCAGACACTATGCCCCACCCCCTTCCCATCGCCTCCCCCATCATGCAAATGATAATGGACTGATGGACTGACGGGAGCGTGCACCAGCCCAGCTCTGGGAGTTGGTTGTTGGTCTGTCTGGCCATAAAATGTCAATCAATAAATAAAAACAGAGTGCAAAATTGTATGATTTTGTTTGCATATCAAGCAAAATATTTTCATTGTTGTTTTCCAACGTTACCAACGCCCAGGCCCCCCGCGCGCGTTCGTGATGTGTATTGAAAAAATAAATAAAATAAAATAAAATGAAGTGTGTAAAAAGTTGCGATCAATTTAATAATTTAATTAACAGCAAAAATTGTGTGTTTGTGTCAATAATCAGGAATAAGTTGTTTTTGTTATTCACAGAGTAAATAGTACGAGTGCGAGAGTACATACTAGTAGATCTAATTAAATATTCGCCAATGCAAGTGCAAAACTGGAAATATATATGTGCATATAGTGTGTATGTAATTGTATTTGACTCGCCAATGCATATGTAAATACAAAGTTTCTATAAATGTATGTGCGAATGGAGGCAGTGATAGTGTGTGTGCCTATAGGAAAAATAGTTTATCACGTCTAGACATGTCTTTATTATTATCTACACACACAGGCACACGGCACACGCTTGCACAATTTCTGTTTTGCCTTTTTTTTAAACAGTTTTATTTGTTTTTTCTCACTTGTGTTTTTGCGCTAGTGTGGCTGTAGTAAGTACAGTTAGTACCTCGAGTGTGACCATATGATAAGCTTGCTTATTGCTCGTGATGATCCCTCAATTGAGTCAACTTTCTCTTTTCTTTCAATAACGATATTAGCCCAGTATTCAGTGTTCAGTATTGTGGTAAATATGATTAAAAATACAAATCTTAGCCTGGCTTCGTTTTCCCTTTAACCGATCTAACATTGGATCTGTGAGATTTTTACACGCGAGAACATTTTGCATTAATAAATACTATCAACAATTGCCCCATCGCTGCTTTGGTCTCCAGCTCCAGGGGTATTTCGCTCCATCCATCATCCAGTAACTCCCACTTATGCATGCATGTAAATGTAAGTGTATTCCCCGCTTCGTTGTGCACTGCCACTGAGTTTCGCTTTGCTTTCTTGTCGTTTTTGTTTTGTTTTGTTCGCGACGTTGTTTTTGTTTTTCGTGTGCTTTTCTACAACACCTGACGTTTTTTCCACTTTACTTGTTTACCTACTTATTGGGTTGTGTCTCCCCCCTCTCTGTGGCGAACCAAACCCCTATCTGCCTATCTTCATACCCCCCTACCGCACTTATAAGTCTATCTCTCTGTTTGCCTATCTATCCCTGTCTCTGGCACTCTCTCTGCTCTGCTCTGCTCTGTTCTGTTCTCTTCTTTTCTATCCATGGCATTCTACCATTTATGCTAATTTATTTGCCTGTTTACCAGCTTTTGTTTTAATCTGTTTGTGGGCCGTGTGTTATGTGTTGTGACACTGTGTTTGAATATGGGTGTGAGTGTACGAGTGCATGAGTGTACGAATATGAGTATTCAAGTATGCGAGAGGAGGAGTGTGTTGAGTGAATGCTGGTGTGGATGGATACAACAATGATACATATTTCAGAGCTAAATTACACCAAAAATGTATTGTTATTCTCGCTTCTGTTCTGCTCTGCTCTGCTCTGCTATCCACTGCTTTGCGTTGCGTTGCGTTGCGTTAATTATGTTAATTTATTAATTTGTCTTAGTTTTTGCTCTGAGCCACGCCTTTGTCTCGCTTTGTTCGCTCGCCCGCAAACAGAGGAAATCAACATATGCTTACGATGGAAGTTAAATTAATTGCCTGCAATTAACATGCTAACAAACTTACATACATATGTACCTAAGCCAAAAAGCGTAAAGAGTTGCGTTGCTCGTGCATCCGGCAGAGAGGGAGAGGGAGTGGGAGAGAGTGCTGGGGTGTGCGTTGTATACCCTGTACAAAGCAGCACCCAACCGCACCACCCTAATATCCTTCTAAGCTATCAAAATTTCTTGTGTTTGTGTCTATAAAATCAACTGCAGCTATGCAAATATCTGCATCTGATTTCCATGAATAGCTTTCATGGTATTCATGACGCTTCTAAACCAGTGGGTGGGTGGAGCTTCAGTTTCCATAGTCTTTGTATAATTTCCAAATCATCCAATTAATTTTGTGCATTAATTATGCACTTAGAATCGTTCGCAATGGGGAGCGGAGCCCATCCGTGGGCTATTTTGTATTTTCTCTCATTAAAGGGTTTATATTCTGATGATTTTGACTGCGTACAGAAGATGTATGTATGTATGTATGTATGTATGTATGTATGTTAGATGCAATTGAAAGAGTGAAATAAATATCAAATATCACGTATACGCCGCATAGAGGGCTGAAAAGTTTCGTGCTAATGGTTAATACCATTGCATACATATATACATATATGCATGCAGATGATGGTGGAGTGAGAGAGTGGCCACAGAGCTGCACATCGTACATTTGCCCATTATTAAACTTGGCCTAAGCCCCAGCCCCAGCCCCAGCCCCCTGCCGCTGTTCGAATGGGTCTGGGGGAGTGGAGTGTGGCCTGGGGACTGGGTCGTGTGTCTTGTGTGGTGTGTGAGCGCTGTGTGCCAAAGACGAAACTAGTTTGAATTTCCAAACGGGTTTCTAACCCATCCCCGATCCCCCAATTCCATCACCAACCCCTTGCCTTGAGTCTGTGGTGTGCGTGGGTGTGTGTGTGTGTGTGGGTGTGGATTTTTGTCCACAATTTCCATGGCAGAACATTGGTCATGATCCTCATGATGATAGAAGTTAACAAGTGCAATTAAAATGTGTTGTACTTAACTCTCTCTCTCTCTCTCGCTCCCGCTCTCTCTCTCTCTCTCTAATGTGCACTAATCCGAACTTAAACTGATTTAACCAATCAGTTTTTAAACGTAAATCACATTGATTTGTGGCCATAGCGCTGATTTCTATATTTTGTTTAGCATTTCCTATACCCGACAACATAATTTACACATTCCTTCGAAGTATCTGAACATTCGGTGGGATTAATTATGTATGTGAGAGCGCTGACATTTATTTATCAGCTGATTTACATACAAATTTCTCACTCTCACTCTCACAGTTTTGTTTTAGCCCGTTTGGCGGGCTATTCATTTGATTCATTCGATGGAATAATTATGAAATTAGCAGCGCCCTTGACAGTGGATCGTGTGGGCGTTGGGGCGTGCCTTAAGCCAGTGACTTTGAGCGGTGTCGAGTGGGTGGAGAGGCGGGGGCTGAACTAAGGTTAACCTGGGGCTAAACTCGATTATGCAAATATCGGAACTGCCATTTTTGGTCTCGGCAACTATTCCCGCGGAATGGTTCATCGAATGCAACGACACATACAAACAAATACTGTGTATGTACGCACTCGCTACTTTTTTATGGGTAGAGATTGTGCTATCAAGAAATTAAAATAGAAATACTAGAGGCGATGTCATTGAACGTTTAATAACATCGCCCCAGTTTGTGGCCACAAAACAACAACAGGAAAATAAACTAATAAAAAACACCAACCTACCATCACCAGCACCAGCACCAGAGCATTGATTATATTATGGAAGAATGGGCGCAAGAGATTTGCCAACCGTCGAGGAGCAGCAGCAGGAGCATCCCATAGTGCGTGCCCTTCGTGCGATAGTTGGGAGCATGCTTAAGCCGTTTGCAATTAGTCTGGGGAGTCTTCTGGCAGCTTCTGTCTTGTGCTCACACCTTTGTTGCATTGTTAAGGTATTAAATACGAGGAGCTGCAATATAAATCCTCCAACCTTAATGCCCCATTCGATCCTTTGATACCCGTAGTAGGAGCAGTAGCAGAGGAACAACTGAATTCCCATGACAACAGGCTTATTGATTCCGGCAATTGCGTGCATGAATGGGCAATGCATTGCAATGCTATTTAATTCTTTGAAGGATTCTTTCAACGGAAAAGCATCCCCTCCGCCCTCCGCCCACGTTGGCCGAAGGGGTGAGCTTCCTATTAACAATGGCAGCTCGATAAAAATCTATGCAACTGCACTATTTCTACAGAAGGGGATTTAATTAGAGGGTCTATTAAAATTCCACTGCAATGAACTCAAATTATGTTTGTTTATTTTTCCTTGAATTCGAGTACAATTAGTTGCTGTCTCTTGCCAACCTTGATGCTGCTGCTGCTGCTGTTGTTGCTGCTCCTTCTGCTTGCTTGCCTGCATATTTTGGGCTTTGCATTAACGAATCCTTAAAGAGACTTCAACAGCAGAAGGAGTTACAGAATCAAATTAGTGAGGCAACCATCTTGCACCCAGAACTTTCATTTAAATTCATTTTGTGGCAGCAACAACCGAGCGAAGCAGCAACAAGTCCCGTGTACGTATTCGTGGCAAACCTAATTGCAACAGATTTCCGCAGGAAGACTCTCCCACACCCAGACTTTTCAGCAAAACTTTTCCCCCACTCTCCCGCTTCGTTTTCATGTTTTCCACTTATGTTGTAATAATTTCTCGTGATTCTCTTTGCTCCACAGTGTTCCACAGCAGCCACAACAGACATTGATATGGATGATCTCGACGATTTGGATCAGGTGACGCAGGTGATCGGCTACCATCCACACTTTCACGATCATTTCCTTCGCACCCAGAACTTTATCATGAAGGGCTACGGACCGCTGCCCAACGACTACAGATACTATCTGGCCATAATTGTGAGTACATACTTGCATGCATATACATATTTCATGCATATATTTTTCATGTGTTGTGCGAGTACGCCAATGATTCAATTATCGCCGAAAAACACTACACTGTGCATCAGCATCTGCATCCAGTGCCAGTGCCAGTGCCAGTGCCATCTATAATTGGGTTTTGGCTGCAGCATAATCTGGTTCTCATGGGCCTGCCTTGCGGACCCTAGACTCGATTTGAGGAAAGCCCATTGTATGGTCGTCTATTGTTTGGGATATATTGTTATGGGTCCAGCGGCAAATCCATTTATTCGTGGCACGTACACGGCTGTCAGAAATAAAGCTATATGCATATCTGCTTGCGTGGCCACTGCCCCGCCTTCTCTTTTGTTTTTGGTTGCATAAACTGCTCCATTCTGAGCCCTTGGAGCGGCAACAGACTTCAGATTGGTTGCTAACGAATTAGGATACGATAAATGGATACCGATGCTGGTACTGGTACTGGCACTGGCCCCTGGCAATTTTAATCACATTAGGTGCAGCTTCTGTGAGCAGCTCACACATCCACCAACGGTTGATGCCCCATCAGCATCAATGCCAATCAGCTGCCAAGCCAACATTTCGGCTGGCATATCAACTTGCTATGGAATATGTACATTTTTTCCACAGTTTTGAGCTCTTCAGCTCTAGTCCTCTGTTCGCCATAGAAGAATTAGAACTTGGCGTCTGGCAACAGTAACAAAATATTGCTACGAATATTGCAACAGGCTGACGGACAAGCATATGCGTAGAATGTGGAGTGCATCTGCAGGTATAAGTAGTTCTAGTTTGTAGCGACAGGTGGGCGACAGTGCACGGAGGACACTTTTCTGAACTATCCCCATTGCCTCCCTTAATTGAATGTGGCGGCAAGCAGCTCACAAAGGACAACGCTACGTATTGGTTAACAATTTTCCGGCTATACATATCCATACATGTACATGTACAATTAAATAATTAATAATTAAATTTAAATTTTAAATAGAAAGAAGGGACTTAACTTTGTACGAGGACAAAAAGAGATTCAAACAAATATCCCCTTTTGGAGCCCTTCTTCCCCTTTTGTATAATTGAATTATTTGCAATCTTAATAGATGTTTTCTGCTGTAATGAAAGGCTTTAGTAGAAAAGAAATGTGTAATTAAAATTGATTTATGGATGCATTCGATTGCATTCCAAAGTGAAATCGAGGGCGTTCCAAACGGACTTTGCACCCCAACCAACCCAAAATCGGTTTCAGTTTGGAAAAGCAAAAGCAAAACAAATGCGAGATTACAGAAAATGCATTAGGCAATTATTTGGGCAATTTTTTGGATCCAAAAACTATATCCATATTCCCACACATTCTCTGATCGGATCTGAATATACAGAGATTCTTAATTAATGGTTTTAGCTGTGCGTGTGCCTATAAAAATAAACATAAATTCGATAAATTATGTATCTACATAAACATACATAGCTGCGCGTACATATTTATGTGTGTGTCATATCAGAGGACTTTGGCATTTGGCATTCCTCTGAGCAAATAATAAAGACATTCGTTCAACTCATGTCGGAAAATTGCAAACGATGTGACAATGAGTGTTAGTGTGTGTGTGTGTGTGTGTGTGTGTGTGTGTGTGTGTGTGTGTTGGTTTCTACGCATCTTCGGCCCCAAAGGGGAACAAGACTATGGATTGTGGGAGGGGTGGCGAGGTGTACGCGAGTTATTTAAGATTCTTCTGCTCCACACAAGGAGGCAAGAGAACAACCCCCACCACCAGCCAAATTAATGACAATAACAACAACAGATCGTAGGGAAAAACAAGAGCAGGGAGTACAACAATGGAATGACGGCTCTACGCTGCTCCGAATGTTTGAATATTTGTCTCATTTCGGGTCACACACACACACACAAAGGCAGACGATTTAAAATATTTTTAGCACATTCAGGTGTTCACGATGATGATCATGATGATGATGCTGATGAGATCTCCCAGGTCCCGCACCCTGGGAGATCTTTGATTGTGGGTCACTTTTTCTATTTTCTGTTGGTTTAGGTCTCCCCACCGAGTGTTGGAATGGTGATAGGGCGGGGGGCAGATCGGAGGCCAAGGCTACCTTAAAGATATCAAAACAAATGACGTAATGCGTAGAAAAATGTTACCTGAATAGATCCGCTGATCCGCTGATCCGCTGATCCTCCGAGCTGATCTGATCTGAACTCTTTTCAGGCTGCTGCACGACATCAGTGCCCGTATTTGGTGAAGCGCTACGAGAAGGAGTTCATCAATCAGGGCGGAAGCGGCGAGTGGCTGCGCGGATTGAACCACATCCCCGCCAAACTACGTGCCATATACGATATAAATAAAATATTAGCCCATCGCCCCTGGCTGCTGCGCAAGGAGCATATTGAGGTAAGGACATGCACATGGACATCCCACCCCAAATAAATATTTAAAGCATTTTCTTCGTTTTTGTGCGATTTCTGCTGCACAGCTTTTGACAAAGGGAAAAAATAGCTGGTCCCTATCGGAGGTGGTGCACGCCATGGTCTTGCTATCACATTTCCATTCGCTATCTTCATTTGTGTTCTCCTGCGGCCTCACACAAAAGCTGGATGGGCTGTCTAGTCCCAAACTGAAGAGTGCTCCTGCTGCGGTGGGGGCACCAGCAATAGGAATAGCTCCAGCACCAGCACCAGCTCCATTGCAGCCCGTTGCCAGTGCGGTAAGCTCCGTGCGCCAGACCACAACCACTCCCATTCATCAGAAAACAGTTTTGGGTGAGATATCGCTGAACAACGCCGGTGGATGTGGCACAAAGCCGGATTACAATACCCAAAATGCTGCAAGAAACAATGGAAATGCAGCCGCACCAGCACCTGGAGATGATTCTGGTGATGGAGGGGGTGGTGGTGGTGGTGGTGGTGGTGCAGCGGCCCTCAACGGATATTTGGGTGAGTAATAAGCTGGCTGGCCGGGCTTGGCCATTGACTGACATGTGCTCTGTGAAAACTAATCCGCTCGAATTGCAGCTACGGCCCAGCAGCTGCCCCAGCAGCACGGCATCAGTGTGGAGGCCCTGATGGAACGCATGAAGGTGCTCTCCCAGAATCAGGACGAGTGCAGCGAGGCGGAGCTGAGCAGCCGATTCAAGAACGTGGAGATGCAGACCGCCGAACTAGCGGCCGTGACGCCGGAGCCAGCGGTGGCCCTGCCACCCAACATCTCCCACTATGTGGACGATGCGAATTTCATTTATCAGGACTTTGCCCGTCGCGGAGCGGAGAACGTGAATACGTTTCGCATACAGGATTACTCCTGGGAGGATCACGGCTACTCGCTAGTCGATGGGTACGTAGTCGGGTAAAAGTCAACTCCACGGCCCCCTCGAAGCTGACTTTCGGTCCACTCCGTAGGCTGTACAATGATGTGGGCACGTTTTTGGACGAGAAGTTTCGCTCGGCCTACAATCTCACGTACTGCACCATGGGCGGGATCAAGAACGTGGACACCTCCAAGTTCCGACGAGCCATCTGGAACTATATTCAGTGCATCTACGGCATACGTCACGATGACTACGACTATGGGGAGGTGAATCAGGTAAGATTTATCTATCGTTGAACTGCTATTGAACGACACTCAATGAGAAACATGTATGTTCTCTTAGCTGCTTGTGCGTCCGCTGAAAATGTTTATAAAGACAGCCTGTTGCTTTCCCGAGCGTATTACCACCAAGGATTATGATAGTGTGCTTGTCGAGCTGCAGGACAGTGAAAAGGTGTGTGCAGAGCCCATACTCGCAGTAAATATATGAGTTTATCAGCTAATTATATCGATATCTCCCGCCCAATAGGTTCATGTGAATCTGATGATAATGGAAGCCCGTAATCAGGCCGAGTTACTCTATGCTCTGCGCGAGATAATGCGCTATATGACTTGATCTCATTAAGTGAATAACTCTATATACGTATACACACACAAACACATGCAAAACAAACACATAAGCACCCCCACATACACATACACATGCGCGCATACACACATACAAACAAATGCAAACATGAAACATTTTGTTACACTTTTAAGTGCATCAAACAAATGCAGCGAAAGGAGCAGAAAGGGCACCACAAGCAGAATCATCGATGAGAAAAAATAATAGAAAAAGCTGCAGGCGCAGCCGCAGCCGCAGCAGCAGCAGAACAATGATTTGTGCAATAAAAAATCAACTTCTATATACTGTACACGTATTCCAATTGGAAATCAACTATTAACTGGCATTAAATAAATGTTTGTGAGCTATTTTGAGCGATCAACAGTAGCATGCCAGCAGTGGCAGTGGTCTCTCCACATGAGACACACATACATATAATATTCAGAAAAGCCAAAAACCAAAAATAAATTGCAAAGAAAAACTCAGAGCTCAGGCAAGAGCCCTTCCGTCTGTCTGTCTATCTGTTAACCCTTTCGTTTCGTGCATGTGCAAGCAATAATCACTGTACATATGTATTATGTTTTGTTTAATTATTTTAGTGAAATAAATACAATTTTTATTTGAATTATACGAATATTGGTTTTTCTTTTACCCACACCCAACCCAAACAATCCCAACCCATCTGACTGATTTACTCTTAGTTTTAATTCCACCCAAAGACAGAAACTGATTGGTGAAACCAATTTACGTGTAAGAGCTTTTCTTGTAGGGATAATAAATACATATATACCATATATAGATGTCTATTTTTATGGCGCCAACTATACCAATATCAATATATACCATATACCATATATACCTAACGTGACTGTTATGTGTCTGTCGCATCAAAAACATTTGAGGGACATTCAATGTCTAAGATATAGACAATATTTATGCATTGTATATCTGAATGTATTTATCGAGTTGAAACTACACACAGAGTTACTTGTAAGCTAAGAATTTAACCGAAATACACGAATTTACATTTACTGTATGTACACTCAACACAACACAACACAACACAACATATGTATAATCTAGATTAAGTGATATTCAAACAGTATTGACACTAAATAATCAGCTTAGAGTTTGGAGGTATATCTAATAATAATACACTTGCATATGCAAATATCTGCAGTCTTGCCTCTAACCAATTTCTATGCTTGCTCACATCTATTGGGTTGTAATAATTGTCTTACTGTACTGTACTTGAGAGGGACACTCTCCTAAACTAAAGATTCGCTTCACAGTTCCTCTTTACTACGAGTATTATATATGTGGTACTTACACATCTAAATGTACTATGACTACATTCAAATTTTCCTTAGATAAGAGACTCTATATACTGACTGGGAGGGATACTATAGTATCTACTACTAATACACAATCCTCTTTAATTGCTTTAATTGCAAATGGGAAATATTCATGGGGTTTTGTCAGCAGTACACAATTAATACAAGATTCGTTCTGGATGAGTACCTTTTTGCATTTATGGATATTCGATTTATTTTGTGAATATTAAAAACCATATGCAGGTTTCCCACGACATCCACACGAATTAGTATAGTCTAATGATAAAAACATACGGTAAATAGGATAAAAAGACAGGCTAAGGAATGGATGGAGGATAGTCTGGACAAAGATGAGGTCAAGAATCAAGATTTGCTGAACGTTGACATGGAGTCGGAGGGACTACAAGGAATGCAAAAACATGTATACTAAATATTTGTAGATTAAGTAAATAGTGTATACCTAAACCGAAAGGTGTGCCGTGAAACAGGCTGAAACATTCCTGCTAACGGAGTAACTTAGTAGGTTTTTCGGGCTTCACCAGGCGTCGCCAGACAGACAGTCCAAATACAGCGAGTTTGAACCAAATTGTACATAATATCAAACGAGCTATGGAGAGATTCAAAGATGTGATTTATGCAAATATATATACAAAACCAAATGTATTCCTTTGCATATATACAAGTACATGAAATGAGTATATATATTTGCGATAGTTATAGTTTATTGCCTACCCATGTACGGCATAGCTATATATAAGGTTTGTGTGTGTGTGTTTCAATGTACATTAATGTACCCGGTATTCGTAGTGGATGCATAAAAATCGGCCAGAATGAAGCGATTTCGCTTTCGATTCCGATTACGATTTAATACACAAAATACACTTGTATAATTTTGTCCGTTTGTCTGCCCAGATTAAATCTGATTATGGGAGATTTGGTACAATCCAGTGTCCGAACCTATCTCCGAGCCCATTTTCGTAACGTAAAGTAAAGACCCCAAAGCTGTCTTCTCCGCCATCCTTGAGTGTTTTTAATTTAATATTACAATTTTAATCGCTATAAACCACACAATCTTTATACTACAGAACAATAAAACCGAGCACTGGGTATCCAATAGTCAGAATTTTCGACTATATAGACTATTTTTATTTTTTTATTTTGTTGTTGTAGTTTGCATTAATGGAACGGCAGTGCAACTGACAGGTGAATTTGATTCTTATTTCTACACATGCATACATACGTATATGTACTATATTTTACAATGCTCAACAGAAGGCTGTAAAAACACTAGAGTTGAAGTTACACGAATTTAATACAATACAACCATACAACCAACTGCAATAAAGCGTTTGCAATGCAATTGCAAATCCAGCTGGATGGAGTCCAAAAGAAAAATACACTTTTGGCAAACATTTCAAGGTGTATTTTATCTTGCTAGATGTAAGAATATCTATGAAGTTAATATGGTATACGTAAGGCTCAACACTTTGCTTAAGTAAAGTGAAGTAAACTAAAGTAAAGTAAAGTAAACTAAAGCAAAGTAAAGTAAAGCAAAGTAAAGTAAAAGCAGGTAAAGCCAGAAGAGAACTGATTGCAACCAGCACCTTGTGGCACATATACTAAACTTATACAAAAAACCAAATATGTATGTCAGTTTATGAGTTGAAGTATTTGATAGAAAAATACCTTTATCCATACAACCATGCTACCTATTCAGCGTCGATTGGGTTCACAGTTATGGAGAGCACCTCTGGACAGAATCAAGATGATTGACAAACAAAAGAAAACTAGATTTTAATTGGGTGAACTCCCTTTATGAATAATCAGCTACATATGTGTCTATGTGTCCTATAAAATAGGTTGGGCCTCCTCCGTGGAGTCCAGTCCATCTACATACAAACATATATAATTATATACAAAACATAAGCTGCGCAGTTACATGTACACACACAAACACACATATATAGATGTATTTACACACAGAACACACAAGAAATTTAACTAACTTTGTATGGATGTATACTTCAATATCAATATTCAATAATCAATGTTTGAAACCTCTTGATGTCGTTGAATAAAAACTCCCCTACCCCCTCCCAGCCGAAAAGTGTTTTTGTTCTGTTGGTGTGGTCCGGTGGCAATTACATAAATAATAATTCAGTAATACACTGGTTTGATTCCGTTTAATATATTGTTGTATATACACGTTTTATTTAATTAGAAGTATAATTTATAATCGTACAATTTCAATAATGCTTTCTCCTTTACAGTTAATTCTCATTTATGTATGTTTTATGTATTTACTTAGATTGATTACACAATTGCTTTTGTTAATAATTAATAAGATTGTTTGGTTAAACTAAAATTGAGTTGAATAAATGTTTAGTTTGGGGTGTATAAAGGAATTAATTATGGTTAAAATACAATAAGTTCACTTCTGATATGGCGACAAAGATATTAGGAAAACTCTACAAAATTGCTTTTAATTAGTTCATTTCGACTTAATACACATATTGGTCCAACGCAGATAATAATAATCATTAATCAATTCGCTAATACATCGCAAAGCTTTCTATGTCACATTTACACATACATTTCCAATGATTGTTTGGCGCTGATTTAGGTTTATAATGAAAAACAAGCCGAAGCCTATCCATCCATCCATCTATCATCTATCATTTATCTCATCGAATGCAAACACGGATTCTCAGACCTGCGACCCACCGCTCTGGGCTGGATGGAGTCCTCGCTGAGAAGTGCGATTCGTTCGTTCGTTCCGCCGGGATTCGGTTTGGGTGGCGATCAGTTTACAATTGGTAAATCATACATATATATTATTGTTATTGCAATGTTCAACATTTAGGCACAAAATATATTGCTTCTCAATTGGATATACCATAATAGTTATTATTGCATAGTCGATAGTGGGTGCTGAGGACACCGTCTTTTCCGTCTTCGTCGTCGTCTTCTCCTCGCAATAGTCTCGCAACAGTTAAAAACAAAATAATAATAATACGTAATATGTCTGCGCTTGCGTTTGCTTGTTAGGAATCATTGTTCGAAAATTGACACGTTGTTTATGTGGAGGCCACACGCTTCGTGGGCGAGTTGCTCAGCATTGCCGTCTCCTTGGACCGCTCATGTTCGTCCTGGAAGAATATCTTGGTGATGACCACATCGCCGGTGCTCAGGGTCTGCGACTCGGCATCCACCAGCTTCACCACTCGCTTGTCCATCGTTCGCAGAATGGGCGTGACACTGCGCTCGCCTTGGCAATTGCAATTCCTGTTGCTGTTTGGGGAGTAGAGTTTAAGAGATTATTCGTGCATTATCCTGATGCTCTGCTAAGAAGAGACTCACTTTCTGGACTTTTCGCGTATGATTTGCAAATTATCTGTGGTCGCAATGCTCGAGCCCAACTGTTCCTGGATCGAATTGGAAGCCAGTATCTGAAAGAAATGTGTGTTCTTTTGATTAGTTTACAACTACGACGGGTGCTGCGAATCACCCACCTGATCGCATGGCAGCGAGGTGGCTGTCGTCAGTATGGCCTCCAGCTTATCGATGCGCGCAATGCGATCCATAGACTTGTTCTGCAGTATTTCCTCCAGCATCTGCATGGATTCCGTCAGGCTGGGTGGCTCCGAGCTGAAGCGTGGCGAAAAGGTGCCCGAGAGCGAATTGTCCGATGGCACAGAGTCCAAGCTGGGAAACATTTCGTTTTCATTGGGTTCCGCCTCGTCTTCAGAGTCACTTTGATCTCTGCAGGAGTAAGTATTAGTTCAGCTTGGCTTTATACATTTATTTCTATGTCGATACTTACTTGCTGGGGTTGCCGGCTGATTCCATTTTCTCCAGCTTCTTGGCCACCTTGTAGTAGCCCTTGAGTCGCTCCTTTTCGTCCTCCGTCAGGTCCATGTAACTGTTGATCCATACAGACCGTGATTAGCTCTTGATGGATGGATTGAAGCAGAAGGATTACTCACCGCAGCAGACGAATCTCACGGTTCGAAAGCACAATACTCTTGCTGGTCTGTGCCAGTTTCAGCTTCAGATCGGACACCTCGGTGCTGACCTTGCGCTGTTTCTTGCGAATCTTCACCTCGTTGGGCTTGATCTGCAGGAGGATTTGCTCGGTGCACAGCTCGGAGAAGAGCTGCCTGTTCTCGGGCTTGATCTGCCGCGCCAGACTGCCAAAGAGCTGATCGTGGATCAGGACCAGTACATCGCCAGCCGCATACAGCATCATTTCGCGGGTGAGCGGCCGCTTGGCCCAGAATTTCTGGTCCCGCCTGTAGATCTGCTTCAGCTGGTCCTTGATGGGATTGCAGGGGGCATTGTACTGCTCGCACAGCGAGTTGAGCGATATGTATTTGGCCTTGTAGACCTGCTTCCCGTTCTCCTGGTACTGCAGGATCGCGTGCGCCGCCTGTGTGTCAAACACGTTGCGCAGCAGGATGCCGAACTGCAGATACAGATTGGCCGCATCGTTCCGACAGTCGTGTATGACCTTGATAACCTGCTCGTGCTCCAGCACGGTCTTCAGTCCACCATCCGTGACCATGGCGGGGCACGATTGCACATCGAAGAGGAAGGCCTCGCCCCGGGCCGTTCCAATCTCAATTAGCGTGATCTCGCCCTTTAGCCCCAGATTGATGCCCTCGCAGTCGAGGGAGACCACAATGCCCTCGTTCTTGGCCGCGTACTTGAGTAGGATGTCGGTGACGAACACCGACTGCTTCACATTGGCTATCACCGTCGTGTTCTGCAGCACCTTGATCTTCCACGTGTCGCCGACAAAGTAGCTATGACTAGGTGAGTGATTGGCATTGGTGGTTGGGTTGGAGCTGGCGCTGGCGCTGGAACTAGAGCTGGAGATGGTATTCGGATTGTTCGCTGTGCTCGCATTGGCATTGCTGGAGTTGGAGTTTGAGTTTGAGTTGGATGTGGAATTGGGATGGGAGTTGCTGGAATGCAGGGGACTGGCGTGCGGAGAACTTTGGTTGGCCAGCGACTGTTTGTCCTTCTCCAGGTTCTCCGCCAGCGTGCGTATGACCAGAGTATTTATGCGTTGCTTCAGTGTTTGGTTGACGCTGTTCACCCTCTCCGAGGGATTCGTTGAGGCTGCAGGCGACGGCTGCTGTGGCTGCTGCTGTTGTTGCTGTGTGGCATTGTGGGTGGGTCCACCTCCGATGGGGCCATAGCAGATGTTCCCACTGGGATAGTTGTTCTCGCAGAGATTCTCCAGCTTCAGCTCCGACATGGGCACATAGCTGTCGAAGCCAGAGCTCGGCTCCGACTTGGGCTGCCCAAAGCCCTGCTGCCCCGGCCCCTGCCCCTGCATCACATTCGACACGGGTGCGTTCAGCTTGAAATTGGGCGAGGCTATGCTATTGTTGTTGTTGATGCTACTGCTAATGGCATTATTGTTGCTGCTGGCATATCCATTGCTGCGCAGGGCCGGAGACTGCAATCGCTGCTGCACGGAACTGAGTGCACCTCCACCTCCACCTCCTCCTCCTCCTCCGCCACCAGCACCCACATCCACCCGGCGAATTGGATTCGAATTGCTGCCATTGTTGTTGTTGTTGTTCAGGGCATTAAACTGTTCCCTGGTCTGGGCCTGGGCCTGCTGGATGTGCGTGTCACTGAGCTTGGGCTTCTGCAGCAGCGTGACTAGATTGGCCTGTATGTGAAAGCAGTCGCCGAAGAGCTTCAGGAAGGAGCTCAGGTCGCCCGGCGTCTTGAACATGCGCAGCCACTGATCCTGCGGAAAGTTGGTGGTCAGCAAATGGAACAGCTGGTCCACCAGCAGCGGCCCCTTCACCTCGATGCACTGGGCAAAGAAGTCGAGCATCTGCTGGGTGCCGCGCGTATCGATGTTCGACTGCGGCAGATGGAGCCGATCCCTGGCCGGCAGATCAGTCATATTCTCGCAGCCCACCAGCATCACAAAGTCATCGATCACCTTGAACGTGTCCGTGTGCTTGGTCAGAAAGTCCGTAAACTCCTTGATATGTTGACCTTGAAAGAGGGCAAAGTGGAGTTAGACGAGTGATTGGACATGTTTTTTGTTATCTACGCGCACTTACCCGATATGTGACGCACTTGGGGCGATGCCTGCGACCGATGGCCGAGCAGACTCCGCACTGGCACCTCTGCCGCGGCCCCATACTGCAGCATCTTGTTCTTGAAGTAGTCTTTAGCCTCTTGAATGTAGTCGCGCTTGCCGCCGCCGCCGCCGTCGTCCGCATTGCTGTGCTGATAGGCATTCACCTGCACATAGTCGCCGTCCACCAGGAATATTGATGGGTATTGGGCGAGAAATTTCTTCAGACCTGCCAAAAAGGGGATGTCAATTACAATTAGGTGGATGCCATTAGTGGTAGCTGATGGGCAGCGGTGGGTGGTTCTCTGCCTTCTCTGCCACTGTGGAAAATTGGTTAATGCAGTAAAAGTGTTGCAGCACCAGCAGCAGAAGCAGCAGCAGCACCAGCAACGCAGACTTAATTAATTTTCTTGGCCTTTCAATGTGTCAACTCTGTAATTACGTCAAGACAGAGAGTCGCTTGTAGCTGAGTAAGTACTTATTGTGGTTGATTAATTCCCTGGCATACCCCGTCCTGCCTCGTTGTTTTCGTTGCCTCTTTTGTTGCACGACTGATAGTGGTTTTCCGTCCCCTCTATAGACAACCACGCATGGCAGGGAGCTGCATTAGCGAGGGAATTGTACATACATGGAAAGTTTTCCCTACCTCCCCACCCCACCCCACCACATTTTCATATCGCGGGGGTTACATGTGCCTGGATTCCCATAATTAACAAAACATTGTTGTAATCGCATCATCAAATGACAAACTTACATTCATCTCCATATATGAATACGAATACGAATACATGAATGAATATTCATGTGTCTATCCTGTTGCTTGGCTTGAAAAGTTGGCAAAAGTTGTTGCTCGAATTAAAGTTAGTTTACAAATACAAATTACATATGCAATGGCTGGGGGAGGGTGGCAACCTGCTAAGGATAACAGGCGGGCCCTACACAGTGCGAATGCGAGTGTATCCTTTCACTTAGTGCAACATTTTGGGCAGTTGGTCAATCAATCTGTTGACCCTTTGAGGGTTACATCTATCCATCAAAATACTCGCTCCTCCTTGATGTTGTTGCTGCTGTTGGAAAAAAGTCTCCCCATCGGGGAGCTGCACTAATGCAAGCTATGATGATGGGGTCAGGTCACCAAAATTTATTCCAAGTGTAGGATCCAACCAAATGAAAAGTGTATGCACTCAAGCCATGCAAAGTGAACCCGACCGAGCGAACCATTTATTTGATGAATCAGGTCATAGTTGCTGACTGACTGACTGCCACTGTAAGGCCCAAAACGGGAAGCGATGCGACCCAACCCGCCTCCATCATCATCCGGTATGATGGTAGGAATGTTGTGATGACTGCCGCTCGGCTCTCCATATTTCTGTCTATCCCCCAGCTACAGCCCCAGCCCCAGCCCCAGCCCCAGCTCCACAACCATTCTCTATTGTTTGCGTAATCTGACGTGACAGCAAGGCAAACGCCACGCAGCGCTGAATAGATCAGAGAGCACTCTACAGAGGGTAGGCTACTACTCCATTGCGTGTGTTGGCAGTCACAGATTCAGCCTCATTGTTGGCTGGAACTTGTTTATAATGCGAGGCATAGATTAATTCAATTGCATTTGACATACTCGTACCACTCGCACATACATAACTCCGTGCGAGACAAACTCGAAACGGGCACTGATTAATCGAATCGGATGGGCATTATGCAAGGGGATTGTCTACGGATTTGGCGAGTCAATCAAAATAAAATGTAATCCCTTAACAAACATCTTGGCGCTCCATTTTCCACCCACTTTCCTTCACCGGCTAAGGGCTGGCTGCCCAATGAGCCACAAAGGCTGACAAATGGCTGGAAAAAGTCCCCATCACCGTCACCGTCACCCCACCCCCTATCCAACCTATGCTGAGAGAAATCCTACCGCATTAAGTTCGAGCATCGTGGCAACATGTGCATAATTCAATTTTATGTTTACTTAGAGAAATTGAAATTGGTGGCCAGTGGTGGAAAAAAAACACACACACACACAGAAAAGGTATCCGAAGGGCACAACTGACGCGCCACAAATCGAAGTTCATAAAAGTTGTAAGCCACAAAAACAAAAAACAAAAAAACATTTCAATATTAATATTTATCGAAGGCCAGGAGGACCTAACCCCAATATGTAATATGCATAGCTATATGCACGACTATCTGCACGACTTACATATATACAAATATATGTATGTGGTGCCAGGGCAAAATATTATACCAAGTACTTGGCTGGGCTGGTCCAATATTTGTCTGTTTGTGTGCTTAGCCGCATTTCTTGGCAAACAAACATTTTTGGCTCTCTTAGTGGAGCGCAGGTGGCAGGTGTCACGGGGGGGTGGTTGTGGCGATGGTGCCACATTTTACGGCTCGACCCACTTGGACACATTTTTTTTTATATATTCTTGCCATGGCAATTTTCAAATGCACCGAGGACACTCGCTATAAATTTATGTGTATTTATGGTACTCTGCTTATTGAGGAATACGGAAATGTTTCCCCACGTTTTGGCCACCGAGATGTTGTAAATTCGAATGTGAGCGAATACACACAGGTAACACTGTTGCATGATGGGGGCTAAAAGGGTTATGTCTGCCCATAAATTCAAGATTTTATGCCTCCCAAAACAGAAAGGGGCAGGAGAAATGACACAACTGCGATGGCAATAGCTGAAGTTTTGCAACTCAAATTTCTTAAATTTCCTCTTTGCATGGGGAACTCACTTCATTGTGGAATCATTAGCGGCGCTTTTCACTGCTGCTGCTGTTGCTGCTACTGCCGCTGTCAAACTGTTCTCAATCAATTAGAAGCCAAATGGGCACAGAAGTTCACCAAAAATATAATGAACAGCAAATTCATTTTTGGCTTTAACAAATTGTTGTGCGTTTTGCAATTAATGTCAGCTGTGAAGACCAACAAAAATCAATGCCTCCAGTCCTCTCCTAGCCGAAAGCAGTTACCAATTTCCCTCGAAGGAAAAGTTAACAATAACATAAAAGCCTTGGGTGCCCCGGAACGCACAAAATGTTGACACGCAATGCCGTCTGAACGGGGTGGGGGCTAAGGAACATTGAGCACCGGCTGGCGGCAAGGCGTTAAAGGATTTCCCTTTTGCTGCCGTTCGCATAAAATCGTTAAATTTACGAGAATGTCTCTCTCACCCGCACACACTCTGTTTCTCTCTCGCTCTGTCTCTCCCCATCCCTTTTCGATGCCGAAAATTGAAATGTGTAACGGTGGAATGCACGGTTCCTTTGCGGAAGCTTCAGCCACAGTTCAATCAGCTAATCATTCATTTTATAGTCAATCAATTGGGGTGGAGGGATTGGTTAATTGCAATTTATGAGATCCATCCAGATATCGGCACCCCATAATCATTCACTTGTGTACATTCGCGCATTTCAACAGCAGATATTGTGTTTTTGTGTTTCGTATACTTTGACAATATTTTGGTTTGGAAATCGATTGCTCAACAAGAAACCAAAACAACAAAATAGTTGCGAACGAACCTTCGTTAGTCCCGTTAAGGCTTGGCATGTGAAGTGCGTGCATGTGTGCATGTGTGTGTGTGTGTGTGTCGAGAGAACGAGAGAGAGAGATGAGGGCTAGAGATGGGGCCAAAGCTACACCTGGCGCGTGCCTCTCCATTTCGTGCGTGAGAGCGTCACTGCGGATCTATAATAAAAGCTGGAAAAAACTGGAACAAAAAACGTAGCTTGGGGGCGCTTTTAAGATCTGCCCTCTTCGATCAAAGGAATGAAAAAAAGGTAGCAAAAGGTGGCTGGTATTTGGTCTTCCTGCGTTCCCATTCGTGACTTTGCGTTGGGTACGTGCCATACAAACCACGACACGCGCCCATCTCTAGTGTGTGAGCCATACGTGTGTGTGCAATTAAAGATAGCCGTTGGTTGGGTTGGCTCTCTGCTGCTGCTGCGGCTTCTCCCCCTCGCTCTGCTGGAGGCAGCTTAAAATGGCCAAACGATAAAGAGAGCTAAATGGTCATGTTTTTGTGTTTGTCCAAATGATTTGCACCGCAAAAAAAAAAACAATCACAACTTTGGGTTTTGTTGGTTTTGTTTGGGTGTTGAATTAGCAGTGAAATTTAAGTTCCCAGATAAACGAGGGCAAAGCTCTTGAAGCCAAACTTAAAGAAGTCCAAGTTACTGTTTCGGTTCCATCAGGAATGGTTAATTTTCTTTCTTTTGGTTAGAAAATTGCTTTTGACGTTAATTTCCCCAAAAATGTTGGTCGAAAACCCTCATCAATCCGATGGGGAATATGCATACGGACACACACACACACACAGACACATCGCCATATATTATTGAAGCAACAAATGGATGGGGGATGGGGGGATGGAATATCCATGCAATTTTATTGAAATTCAATTGAACATTTTTGTCACGTAATCGACACTTTTCTATTACAACGTTTCCTTTCCGTCCCTACAGCTCCATTCCCCATCCGCCATCCCAATCCCCACCATCAATGGCAGACCGCAAAAACTACATAATGGAACGACTCGATGGGTTACTGTGGAGAGGTGGTGGCATCCACAAGGGTATACGGTATAAGCAGCAGCCCTTGCGGCTTTAACGGTTTATAAGTTGCACAAACAACACGTTGACAAAAATGAAGCAGCATAATATATGTTTATAGGGTTTTAGGTCGTACCCAGGAGAGTAAACAGGAGTTTATGGGGAGAAAATTGGTTTTCCACTGACCTAAGAGAACTCCTTATCACCCATTTGATGGGAAATTAGAAGTATCAGCCAAAGGATAACTGACGCTATTCTATTTATAAGCCAAACCTTGACATTTCCCATTTAATATTTCCCTTGTTCTCAGCTCTGATTTGCGTGTCTGTCGGATATATCCCATAGCTTTCGGCAGCGTTTTTTTTTTGCGTCTATTGCGTTCTGGGTTAAAAGCAACATTTAAGCCAAAGATTAAAGTATTTTAGCGCCAAATTACTTGGCAAATGTTGCTTGCTTTGGGGGCAAACACGATTTGTCTTGTCGCGAGTCTTGTCCGTGGAACGAGCAGACAGTCACGTCACGCACATGTGTAGGAAATCAGCAAATGCGATAAGCATTTTGTTAAATGTTTGTAATGTTTGTTTTTCTGTTGCGTTGCAATTAATGCAGTCACAAAGTGTGACATTCATGGTGGGCCATGAAGAAAAAACTGTGAAGAAATGGCAAAGGAAATTGATTCCACAGAAAGAATGGGAATTTATTTATCTTGAATAATATTTAAACTTTATTTCTGATTATTAACTCTTGGTGGAAGACTATTTCGTACAGAATTCAACTAAAATTCAAACACATTTTAGAGCTTTAAGGCTGAGTGAACGATAACGATAATCCGTAAAGCTTCTCCCAGAATTTCCCTATGTAAATTCCCACACTACTCGTCTGTATTCGTCTTCAGCTCTCAATTTGTTTACAAGGCATTTAATCTGTTCATGGGTTGAGAACCAATGTAAACAAATGTTTGCCATTTCCTGTTCCCACATTTTGATGTGGCCCTCCCACCTCTTCAAACATTCATCTTCGGAGTGCCCGCATAAATATCTCAAAGCAAAGGGAAAGTGCATTGCACCTTTACCAAGTAATTTGCCTCAAGTGGAACGGCAGCTATCTTTAGAAACTGAAAGTTGTGTTTGTTGTGTCTATTCTTGGAGATTCTCCGCGAAGCATGCATTTTGATAAATAGCATGAAGAGTGAGAATCTTCACGTGTTGAATTGTCAATGGAAACAAAATGTCGAGAGTAGTGTGGAGCCTTATGCATTGGGTTTTGGGAGAATCTTTACCCAGTACTCGGGGAGTTCAAGGGCATATTGAATTGATCGAAATTTATGGTTTTATTTATTTATATGTCTACCTAATCTATGTACCTACAATCATCTCCATCGAATCTTGATTAAAGCCATAAAATGCAGTCCCCAAAAACTATTATGACTAGCGGGTATTGTTTAGTCGGCATATCGACTATTGCAGTTGTACTATTGGTTTTTTGAGGCCTCCAAAGCATGCGGGCCCTTGAGAGCATTCGTAAGTTAATCCACACAAGAGCGCGTATAGTAGAGAAGGAAAGGAGGGAGGAGAACTGAGCGAAGGAAGGGCAAAGCAAACGTAAGAGTCGAAGTGGAAGAGAGCAAAAACCGACAACAACACGTGCATTATCGATTGCAGTGTCGCGTCTGCAATAAAAAGCTACAACTGAAAAATCATTGGCATGTTTTTGTGGTTTTGTGCATTGGCGCAGCTTCAGTCGAGAGATGGAAAAGGAGACAGAGACAATGTCTCCCCTCTGGCAGTGGCAGTGCCAGTGCCAATGACATGTGCACTTGGCCGCCAAGCACTTGGTAATACCAACAACAACAAAAACAACAACAACAGCAGCAACAACAAAAGCAATCATTGGCAATGACAAACATTGGCCCGCAGGTGCACAATGTGTATTGAATGTTCATATAGCCGTGCAAATGTGACATGTCCAGTATTAGTTTTCACCAAACAAGTTTCATGTTTCATGCTGGGACCTGTACTGGCCAATGAAATGGGCAAATATCATAGAAAGCAACGGATTGAATTCCCTGGAACAGCGAAGAAATATCTTCGATCGTGGATGTAGGCGGAAACTAATCAGGAAAGTGTCTGGTTAGGCTGGTTCCACTGTAGTTGGCTCTGCATTGATTTCCACTCAATAAATTTCGGCTAAGCGGAGTTCTACTGTAGTTTGGGGAGCACTCACCCGATTGACTGCCGCCGGCAATTTGCCGCATCTCCTTGGTGAACTCCTTGTTGCCGAACTGACACGACAGATCGTGCACGGTGCGAGGGCCCCCTTGTCGAGGAGGCGCTCAAGGAAGAACAGCAGCGTCATATTGCGTGCCATCTCGTACTCCATGGACTCCATTGTCGCTCGCCTGGGTCCTGTCCTGTCCTGTCTGGGCTCGGTGGTCGCTAGTCGGTGGGTCTGTGGCTATCTCCTGAATTAGTGATAAGCAAATATAGTACGTCACGTAGCGTTGAGTTCAGTTGAGTTGCTTATCTGCAATTGAGGAACGGTAGGTAAAGAGCGTAAGAAAGGGGCAGAGAAAACACTTATGCAATGCGCCAAGAAAACGGTGAAACAACAATAGGAGACAGAAGAAAGAAAGAATGAATCAAAAACAGCAACAGCAACAGCAACCGCAGACACATATTAGACTTTTGAGGTTTGTTTCGTTTCGTTTTCGTTTATTTTTCGTTGCGTCTTTTATTTATTTAATTCATTTGCACTTTGCCACTTGAGCCGCTCGCCTCTGTCTCTCCCTCTCTTTAAGTCTCTCCCTCTTCCACATGATGTTGCTCGCCGCATTTTATGTTATTGCTTTGCAGCGGCAGCCTTGCACTTTGGGCCTTTGGTGGGAAGTGGGAGCAGGAGTGGCAGCGATGCAGGCGGCAGTGGCATAAAATTTATTTTCTCTTCGGTTTGCGTCTTGAATAATTGAAAAACCACACACACACTTGAGCACACACACACTGTCACACGTACAGAGCCTCGCCAAATGCCTTATCCTTGCGGCATATCCTTTTTATCCTTGCGCACCGCTCGAAGTTCCACAAACAAATGACGGCAGCGCTGCTCGCGTCTCTGCTGGCTGCCAACATAAACACAGGCGAATTCGAACAGCTGATTGAAGCATGGCGAAGGGGAGCAGGCGCGGCGAATTCAATCAGTGTTGGCTGCAGATTAGCGGATTTTTTATTAGAATTTCTGTGGGAACTTAGCGTTGGCATCTCTGGCATCAGCGACGAGGTCTATGTATACAATATCATGGTTTTTTCCCCATTTGTTGCTGGCCAACCAAAGCATGCGAAAAGAAATGCCAGCACTGCAGAACAGGTGATTGACACAGAAATTGTGCAGCGGAAATGGAAAATGCCATGCAACTGCCACTCTCTCTCAAGAGGCATTCCGGCTCTTCTTTTTCTCTCTTTTAATAATCCCAATCATAACCTGCTACCTATTGTCCGTGCCTGTGTGTGTGTGTTTGTGTGTTATATTCTATTGATAAGCAAAAACCGTTGACAACGATATGTATTGGGAACACAAAGGCAGCAACAACATTCCAAAGCATTCAGGTATGCGTGTCGTGTGTGTCAGGTAGCTAGGCTGTGAGCGTGTGTGAGTGCGTGCTCAATGGTCGCTCTGTGGTGTTGGTGGCCAAACAAGAAACTTCAGACTCTTATTAGACCGAGCCGCTCTAGCCGCTCTTATTGGTGAAAAGAGACGGCAAGTGCAGAGGCCCCCACCCGCCCGAATGAAAGAAAATATTTTTGCAAAAATGAAAAGGCAAAAAAATTACACGACACTCGAAATATGCAAAGCAAAAGAAACAGCCAAAAGAGAAAGATAGACAGCGGGAAGAGCACGAGAATGCAGGAATGTGAAAATATGAAAGAAAGAAAAGATCGCCCGCCAGACGAAATGTCAATTATTTGTAATATTCGTTATATTCGTACCGTACCTGTAGCTGTAGTCGTTTTATTTGTTCAGTTAATTATTGTTGGTTGCTTGTTTGCTTAAGTGCACTTGTAATCTATATTTAAAAACCAGACTTATGGGTTATACGCGATACAGATCCTCGCGTTGGGGATTTTCTCAAAGATCTGATCAGATCTCTATCTCTAGCTCTGTCTCGCTCACGCTCACGCTCACTCTTTTGATCGACTCGCAGGGCTTTTATTAATTGAATAAAGCATTAATTAACATTTTTTTGGCGTAATTAACAGACACACACTCTCGGAAACTGCGACGAAAGCAGCAACTTGTTGTTGTTTTTGTTGTTTCTCAAACACACACACTGAATTAGCAGGGCAGGTAGAATTATATTGGTGTGAGTGGGTTGTCGGTGTAAGGCACTGGGGAACGTTGTAAAAAGCGGGTATAACCACTTGTTGCACTTCTTTAAGGCACTGCCAACAGCGGGCACCACTGTCACCGGAGTTTGGCCAACTCCGCGCGAATTAAAGGCAAAAAACACACCGTTTGCGTGGTCAAAAGAGGCTTGGGGGCTTTTTTTGGAGCAGCAGAGCAGCGATGACAACAGCGCGAACGCGGAGGTGGAGCACAGTGTGACCGCGGATTTAGCAAGACCTCAGAAATATACCAAAATATACCTTCTCATTTCAAAATATACTGTAAATATACCGAGGAAAAAATTGGACTTAGGCCACTTAATCCCCCTCTATTTAATCAGTGAATAACCTTCAATTAAGCCACAGAAAATAAAACTGTTTCTTTTAGATCCATCCTTCCTTTTTACTCACAAAAACATATTATCACGATACCTTTCACCTGAAATAATATAATATAATCATAATATTCGTGGGAATATTTAGAACCCCCTGGGTCGATAATGGGCTAACCATACCCTGTCACCAATCGAATGTAAAATTTCTCGATTTTGATATTCGGTTTGATGTTACTAGCTACTTTAGACTCTCAGCACTGAACATATAATTTTATCTGATTGACGAATCCATTTCCGACCAAAATGGTTAGTTTTACGAACTCCCAATTGTTGAATTTTTAAGAAAAAAAGGATTGAGCTTAGCAAGTCACATCATAAAACGTAAACGTTCACGAAATGTGACGTCATTGTTGCTGGTCAACCCGGTTGTAGCTATACGTATGGACATTTTTATACCCTATTTCTTTTAATTAATGTTAAGCCATGTTAATGTTCCGAGCTGGTTTGAAAAAATAATATTGAATTTGTCCTAGATTGACATGCATTCATGCATTTTATTTGTGTTTTGTATATACTCTCATCCCGGTCAAAATTTCATTGCTATCTTTAAAAAAGAGACTGAATAGTTTCTGCACACTTTTGAGCCTGAGATTACAAACAATATCTCAAGTAAATAATATCCATTATCCCAAGGTATGCAAATAGTCAATAATGTTATCGCGCTGCAAACTATATGTTGATTAACATTAACATTTCGAAAATTTTAACATTTCAGTATTTTTTGTATGTTTGAAATTTTTTGAGCTGCCAGATCAACCGAATATGGTGCAGGAAATAATTTAGCTTGCTGTGCTGCCAGACCAGCAGAAAAGGAGGCTGGGCTGTTATTTCTGTGCGCTTTAAATGAAATGAAAAGTTTTATTTAGATCGGGACAAGAAAGGAAACATAGGCGATATATAATAAAATCAAAACATTAATGTAACAATAGCCAATTTTCGTCTTTTACCTTCTTTTATTTACCGTTGTCATTGGTAGCAGGTGAAATGCAACCAAGGTTTCCTGGAGTTTTTCCAACAACAGTTAACATTCCAAAGCGAAACCCTTTCAAATGGAAACCATTGATTTTCTCAGCATTACCAGCCGGCGAAATCTGAAATCGCAAATTGCTTGGCAGGTGGCACAGCGGATGCGGCAATGGTCAGAGGATTTGGACAACCGCCGCGTGCAGCTCTATGTGCAGCTTCAGGGCGAGGCACTGAGGGTGGACGAGGAGGTGGCAGAGCTTCTGCGGGCACGCGCCGACGAGGCGGAAAGGAAACGCCACGAGTGGATTCACATGGAGCGTCTGAAGCGGGAGGAGGCCGAGCAGGAGCTGCTGAAAGTGAAGCAGCAACAGCGGGAAATGTAAGTCACCACCGTTAAATCCCTGGCACCCTTTTGGCAATTATCTTTCCCCGAAGCGAGAACTCCGAGGCCCATCGCCACATGCAAACCAAACAACTCCTGTTGGAGAGCAAGCAGGCACAGCTCCAGCAGATGGAGGATCGACGGGCTCTGAAGCGTCGCCAGGCCTGCGTGGAGATCCTCTGGCAGCGGGTGTGGCAGCGTCTGGACGAGAGCCGGGCCCGGCAGGAGCAGTACGAGCAGCAGCTGCGACGCCTCATCGAGGGCCAGTGTCAGGCTGAGAATCTGGCCACGGATCAGCAGCAGAAGGCTCAGCTCTGCCAGGAAGTGCTCGCCGAGCAGCACGCCTGCACCGAGGCGTAAGTAGATGGATCTTTAATGGCACCCAGATTGTCATCTTGGCATCTTGCTTAGCCTGGATGTGGCTGCCGCGAATGATGCGAGGAAGAAGGAAATGGAAGTGCAGCAGCATCAGGCCAATCGTCGCAAGCAATTGACTGATCTTCAGGATCAAATCCAGCTGAATCTGAAGCTTGCTGCCAGCCAGGCAGAGGCCAACCACCGCGAGGATGTCGGCTACAACATACGCGAGGATCGACAGATTTACGAGGAGCTCATGCAGAAACACAGCGCCAGGGTGAGTCGACGTCCAATCGGCGCACTGTGGGTGCCACTCATCAATGGTAACTTTTGTTTCAGGCGCGCAATCGGGATTGGCACCAGCATTACATGACGCACACGGCCGCGGAGCGTGCTGCCCGTCGCCAGAGTGAGCAAGAGCGGGAACGGGACTACCTGGGCACTGGGTGTGTGCTCGGCCAGCAGCAGAAACAGCCATATGGCAGAGCAGTTCGCTGAGCCATCATCATTGATGCATACACATGTCACGCTTCATATTTGTATACCGATTATTGCAAATATATTTACGACTGATATAAATCAGGCAGGCCGATGGCTGGCATCGATAAGGAGAACCGTATCACGCACTGGCTGCATAAAAATCACAATAATGCCCACCATCAATGCGGATGACAGACAACTGGCAGCTAGCCGGCAGTCGGGCGGGGAGAGGGAGCCAACTTGGCCCGTGGCCAGCGGGCAGTATGCAAATGCCAGCGATCGATAAAGGCAGAAAAGTGTTGCTCGAGCAACGACTTTGACAATATTTCTGACACCCCAATGGGTGCCAGGACCTGCAGCTATTGCAGTCCCGTTCCCTCCCTGTCTCCCCGGCTGTTTGCCTAGCTTGGGGCCAAGTTTTATAATTGAACGCTTCCGTTGTCCATTTCTTGCTTGTCTCGACTTGTTGCCGCTAATTAGAGTTGATCGGTGGCCATGCTCCAGCTTCAGCTTCAGCTCCAGCTGCCGCGATGCATTCTTAATGCAAACAGACGACTAACCGCTGTGTTTATTCAATTAAAATTTGCACAGCGGAGATTGTGCAGCATCAGCAAATTGCTGGCAATTTTCAATTCAATGTACTTTGTCCAGAATGGGCAGCCCCATTATAGATCCTACAGATAAAAATGTTTGCTTAAAATTGATAAGCAATTTCATTGGGATTAGTCTTCATCAAAGTAATCTGTGGCTCATCTATGCCTGGCCTGCATAATGGCTGGAATTCATGGCCTTAACATCAGCACATCTATTCCGTGCTCATGTTGGCTGTCCAAACAACAAACATTGGCACTTTGTAATGGCCGAGAGATAATGTAAGCATCGGCAACAGGCCAGTGTCGGTCTTCCGCTTACCAACACGATCCCATACATCACACAGAGCCCAGCCAGGCGGCCTGTGAACGCAAAGAGACGATGCATAGCGAAGCGGTCCGATTTCAAAGAGAGGTGTCAAAGTGGGCTCAGCCTCAGCCTTAGCCTCAGCCCGGCCGTAGTCGTCCTCCTCCTGCTGCGAGCCCATTCAGCCATGTCATTAGCTGCAACATGCGAAAAGGGGTGGCTGCCCCGGCTGCCAAGGCTGCATTATTTATGTGACACTTGGGATCGTGACAACATTTGCCAACTGCTGGGAAACTAAACCCATTCGAATGGAAATATCTCAAGCAACGCCAAGAACAATCCAACAAAAGCAGTTACGAGTAAATGAATGGATTCTGGAGGGGAGGAAACTTTTCTAATATTCGCATAAATTTAATTCACTTCGCCACGCCCCTCGCAGCGTTCGCTTGGAATAAGTTTGGGATGTCAGTCTTATCGGGCGGGGGATCTGCAAAAGCGCGGCCAAGATTTATAGATTTCCGCTTTGGGGCAGACACACATCGCGTCTCGCAGCCCCGACTGCAACTCATTAATAAACGTTTAGGGCCGTCGCGAAACAGCCTCAGCCTCTAATTGCCAAACGCCTCCAAAGCCAGGACGGACAGCGATCAGAAGAACAAGGACTAGACGTAGACCAAGACCAAGACCAAGACACACATAGATGAGAGTGAGGACCAGCACCAGCACCAGCAGCAGGACCACGACAAATCAAATAAATAATTGTTCACGTAGGCGACCCAGGACATGTCGGTTGGGTCTGCCCTGGGCCCACCTATTGTGCGGTTGCACACGTTGCACGTCCATGGGGGGCAGGGCAGCAGACAAGGCTGCGGTCAGCGCTGATTGAAATACCCACGCCTGCCCACGTCCTGGCCTCCTGCGGTCCGTCCTCCTACTCCCACTCCCACTTCCACTCCCCCGCCTGCCTGGCTGCCTCTCTTGGGCAGTGTACGTGCTGGACAAATTCGACGCCTTTTATGCTCCGCTCCGACCGACACTAGGGAAATGAATTGTGGCCTTTGCCTGGCGGCGGAGGAGGAAAATGTTGTTACAGCAATGCAGATGCAGCCTGGCCATGCAACTCGTTCTGGCAGCTAGAACAAGTGGCAGAAGGGAACTCAACCAGCTGATGACCTGTAAACTATGGAAATTCCTAGTAGCAGATTTCTTATATAGAAAGGGACACTAAAACGATGATGCAAAGGCTCTTACCAGTCCTTGAACAATTGTTCAAAAATATGTAGGTAGGTGAGAGTAAATCGTAAAAATGAATTACCAAAAGAGTCGGTCATCATCATTCTATCAGTCACAAAATCCTCCCCAATGCAATATACACCTCTCCTTGGGATTTGTAGGTAACCAGCGCTAGTCCATGCAATAATTCTTGTTCCCTCCCCTTTGTACCTTCCCCCAAAAACGAAGCATAATACCTTTATGCCTTTTGTTTTTTTTCGATGCTGTAATTTTCATGCTTCAAAATGAATTTCGCGCCTGAATTCGCCTCATGCCAATTTTATGGCAAACCCGCTGGCTCTGGCTGGCCAAACATCTATTTTTCACATCCCGAACTTGGGATCTGCCTCTCACTCTCTCTTGCCATAAGTTTGTGCATCTGTGGGGCAGTTGTGGGGCAACATTCGGTGTCAAACGTTGGGTGTCTTTTATCCATAAAGTTGAAACCATTGACAGACACGCGTAGAACCCCAATCTGTTCCCACATCCAAAATCATCAAAACAAAAAGAAAAAAGAAAAGAAAAGAAATTGACAGCAGATGCGGGCAATTGAAAATTGGGGAAATTGGGGAATCGGGTTGGGGAAAACAAATGCAATTACAGCGATAAAAGCTGAATAAAAATGGTGTTAATTGCTGAAAGGCTTGCATAGAAATTCGGTAGAATCCAGCACTCCAGCGAATGACGATGTTCTTTCTGGGTGCATGTTTTACAGCCGCATCAATCTCCTGGCTGTCGGAGTGGCCTGAGTGCTGATAGCCGGGATGGTTCCACATCACATATATATATATATATACATATATAGTAGATGGAGATGCAGTACGGAACAGCAGTTCCTAATGCAAAGTGAGTGAGTGGCACTTGGCTGTCCAACTGCCTGATTGAGTGATGCATCAAGGCAGCAGCAGCAGCTCCTTGTACAACTCCTGCTCTTCCTGCACCTTCTCTCCACTCACTTGTTGAGTGGCCCAGGCGATAAATTCGTTTAATATGTAAATCATATGCAAATTGATCGGGCATCGAGGATCGGGGAGATCGGAGATCGATGGGTGCATTTGCCACACAGAGTAATTAAAAACCACAAATTGCTGACTACCTCTGCCTCTGCCACTGCCACAACCAATCTCTAATTAGCCATAGATCAGAGATCTACCAACTGGAACTGGCCAGCTTTCGACTACTATATCTGGCGCCTACCAGTTCCAACATCTTAACGTCTCGAGCCAAAACAGCAGTGCAAATCGGGTTTGCACGAACCATTCGAGGTGGTAATTAATCTACCCCCGTCAAGGACACTTCCTTTCGTAATTTGATTTAAATTGCTTGTTTTGGCAAGAAATCAATGATTAAAGTGTGCAATAGCAAAACTTGAACTGGGGAGTGTCTCATGATAAATAAATTGATCAAAGATGGAAAGAGCAAAGCTACAAACTACATCTATGTTGGAACACTTTCCTTTCTCCAAAAAAACCCCAAAGCATGTACAATCGATCAATCAACGACTCATTCGGAGAGGGGGAGGGAGAGAGAGAACATCAGTTTTTGTTTTGTCAGAAATCCAAACAATAATTGACGACTTGGTTTTCATTCATTCAGTATCATCGTAGAATACTCAAACCATTACTCAGAACACGCCGAATAAATTCCCATTAATTTCACTAACCAATTAAGGGAAGTTCAGAAATTGTTTAATGTTAAAACATATTAGACTGAAATTTATTAAGTAAAAATGGTTGAAACGTGTACTCAGAGACATACATAGATGTGGGATAGGATAAATATGTGCTTATATGCTAGCGATGGTCAATATTTGAGACTAAGTTAAAACTGAAATTCCAGCAGATGAAACATCTTCTAAAGCGATCGCAGGCCAGTGCGGTGGGTTGCGTGGTGGGGGGTGGGTTTGTAACCGCTCCCCTCAAAAGAATCGTCCAGCCTACCACATGGTCGAGGTCTGCAAAATAGTAAGAATTAAATACCACTCGTATCATGGTCACATCTCGCTAAAGCTCACCACAACAATGGCATAGGTAAGGCCAATGCCGGCTCCTGCCAGCACATCGGAGCAATGATGCTTGTAGTCGGAGACGCGCGTGAGGCACGTGTACCAGGCGAACAGGAGCAGCAGGAACTGCAGCAAGTGTCGCACCATCCTGAGCCTGGGCCAATGCATGCGGCGCTGCAAGTAGATCTTTAAGCAGAAATCAGTTAGAGGGAGGCACTCCAGCAGTTTATCGCATAGAACCCACCACTATGTAGAGCATGGCATAGCAGGAGAAACTGGCATGTCCACTGGGGAACGATAGACTCATGTCCTTGATCCTTTTCGCATTCATGTCCGCTGCCCCACAGGTGAACTCTTCGATGTAGCGTCCGGCATTCATGGGATGACTACAATTGCTACCATCCCAAAGAACGGGCTGGCAGAGCTATAAGAACAGAAACAAACAGAGCTCAGTAAACGTAACCCTTGGGAGGAGCGCAGCTCTCCCTCCTGCTTACAGTGAAAAAATGCGGTCTCAGCCTTCCGATGGCATACTTGGCTACGTTCGCAGTCAGCTGCTCGACGCCGAGGCCAAAGATGAAGATGCCAATCTTCCGGTAGCACTCCAGCAGCCAGTAGGACAGCTCCAGGTGACAGATATGATAGCCACTGCCAGTTCTGGTCTTTTGGCTCTTAAAAGGCCCATGCAGACGCTTGTCCTGGCCCCTGAAAAACTCCACCAGAATTATCTGGGGGAAAGTACGTTGAATTAGTCATCAAAGCAACCAAAATAAAGGTGCCCTTGACTCACCAGAACAACGGGCAGGGCGCCGCACATGAGGTACAGCATCCAGCTGCGTATGCTGGAGTGCTTGTAGGGATGCTTCAGAGACGAGTCGTTGCAGAAGAAGCCGCGCTTGAAGGGCTCGCCCCACAAGGAGAGGCCCAGCATAGGCAGACCCACTGGAAAATACAACGAAAATCAGGGCATGGCTCTCAGATATTCAGATATCAGATATTCTGCCCCATGGAATTTTAGATATTTCCCATTGCAATGGGTGGCCCAGTGGTGTCCAATTCATGGAAGCAAGGTCTGCTGATCCAGCCTTAATTGGACTTGGGTAAACAACACAGACCATGGTGAATGATGGTGATGATGGCGATGATGTTGCTGATGACTATTGTGGCTGCTGCTGCTGCTGCTGCTTTTTCTGACGATTATTATATATGGAAACGAGTACAATACAATCAAATTCTCCCCCTGCAAAAACGAGAACTTGCCACAAATTGAATAAAATAAATCAGACCAAACTCGATGCGCGAATAAATACTCGTACATTTTTTGTGTGTGTGTGTTTTTTTGTACGAGTATCTATTTATTCGTGGACCGTGCAGATCGTTTTTTGGGTTTCGCTTGGTCGAAAACTGCGTGTTCATTATTGAAACATTGAAATACTAATACAACCACACCATCAATAAACACTGCTGGAAGCATTTTAAAACAATTCCGCATCAGAACCTCGAGAGGAAACAATGCGGCGCTTGTTCACCTTAGATACAGTGGATATTTATATATACAAATACAGCACAGCAGATGGAAGCCCATCCTCTGGAGCCCCATCATCATAGGCGGCCGCGCGTGATGCATTCAAAAGTGGAATGGGTTCATGACTTGCAAGTGCAAGAGATCAATTGCTGCCACATGATAAGAGATCATAAAACGTGTGAATGGCGGCAGACCACCACCCTGGGGCAGTGAATGCACAGTGTGATGGTGATAGAGCTGCCTCCATCAAAATTGATTTATTCGGAACTTAGATTAGAAAAGAAAACAATTCTTCACTGGAAATGGGAGCAATTCGAATGGGTTTTTCTTTTTGAAAGAATGCATTTTGATTTCGAAAAGTTTAAAGTTCTCTCTTAAATTGGGGTACAGTGAAAATCCCTGCTGGAACTCATTTTGATGCATTAATTCCCCGAAATCGATGCACAAAGAATGCTCGAACTGTAGATCTACTTTTCTGAAAACTAAAATTTAATCTAATCTTAGGAAATTCACCCACCAATATTTTCCCTTACCCATCAATAACCACTCTTTGTTATATGCATACGTACATATGAGTATTCCTAACAGGAAATTATCTAGCACTTCCTGTAGCTCCCACCCTTTGATTTCTTCTACTTTCCTGCTCTGAGAACCCCCTTATAATAGTTTTTATTCAATGCCGCTCCTCCAACTTACCGCAGCTCAGCATAAACAAGTCCAGCAGAATGCGTCCAAGAATCTTCTTTGGACCTCGCAGGGGCCTTTTGCCGGTGACAATGGATCCTGGTCCGGTTACTAGTCCAGTTCCCAGGCCTGGTCCCGGGCCCAGTCCCGAGCTTCCAACGAATGTCGGCAGCTGTAAATCAAGTTTTACATTGTTGTTGTTGTTTAGGTTGTGGGGATTGGATGTCGATGTGGCTGAAGCAGCGGCGGCGGCGGCTGCTATGATGCTGGCTGCCGTTGGAGATGATGGCTCCTCTCCGCTGCTGCTCTGGCTCTCGAAGCGCTGCAGCGGCGTCGTGTCACAGACGCTTCCCGGACGCAGGCTGCTCATTCTGGAGTGCAGTTTATCAGCAGGCGGTATCGGAGGGTTTAGCTAATGTGGGAGCACTGGGAGTGGGGGGGAGTGAGCTTGAACCTGGCCTCAATTTATGGCTCTATTGCACCTGGACACCGCCTTGGTGGTCATCTTATCAGCGGCAGACACACACTCGCACACTGGGACACAAATATTTGAATAATCCTCGACCCGGGGATTTCTTCGAGTATGTGCTAATGGACTGGGATGGAACGGGACGCTCCTCTGTTTGTCTAGGGTAGGAGTTTCCTTGGTATTCGTATCGGCAATAATTCAGTTGGGTTTACAAAGTAAGTCACTATCTGTGATAAGAGTCGACGGTGACGGTGCTGACGGTGGCAGTGGCTCGATTTTTGGGTTGCACCAACAAATTGATAATGTAAAGTCGGCGTTTTCTTAGCGGCTCCTTGGGAGGGGAGTGGCAAGAGCTGGGGAGTTGGTGGGCAAAGGGAATTGCGCAAGAAGCGATAAACGATGAGCGATTGCAATCGACCAAATCCGAGTCAAAATTTTGGACAAATATTGCTGGCGGCGCACAAAGCCAAATGCGTTGGGTGTGCGCGCGTAAAAATCTGTTCCACTATTTGAGCTTGCATTCGATTTTTGTTTGTTTGTTTGTTTGTCTGCACTTTATTTCTCTCCGAAGATGTCCGTATATCGACGCTGTTCTTGTTGCTACTTTTCTATGCGCTGTGTCGCGTGCTCTCCTTCGCATGCGCAGCGATGCGAATTCCGACAAACAAAAACTCACGAAAGCGTACCGTTAACCGAAATGCAAGCGACCTGCACCACCCGAACCGCTCGACGGAAAGAAATGGAATGAAACTGGAAAAGCAAGCAGCCCACCAGCGAAACAGCCACAGCCACAGCATGGAAACGAGTCGGTAAGTGAGTCGCGACACTAAAATACCTCTTAATTAGGCAGTCCTATGATTTACATAATGTAACCTATACACTATACATATATTTTATACATAGACGACGGAATTAGTATCGGAGCTGATGAGTGACGCCACTCTGGCTCTTTGGTATCTTCGGAAGAGATTGATATGTTGGTTGATGCGGACTATTTCCATTTGTAATGAGAGATAGGATAAACATATAGAGAAGGAGAGGGAGCTACAGGAAACTCTTCTTCTGGCTGTTACATACGTATAAACAAGTCTAATATACCCCAATATCACAGTACAGGGTATAAAACAGAAGTAATGGTAGCGCTAGCGCTCTCTTGTTTTCTGCAGCTCTCTCTCTGATCAGTGCACTATTTTGGAATGAAACATTGGATGGGAATTCCGAAGGAAATTTGAGGGTTGGAGGGTAAATACAAATGCGTTGTATAGGTAAGTTAATGCTTGTTGTATTGATACATTCGACTAGAAAAAGAGTAAATACTCGTATTAGACATTTCATTTATCAAACAAAGTTTAGACATGTTCAAAAGTTCTTTAAGTTCAGCATGAGCGATAGAAAGGAATCTTCGCGCTGTCATACCTTGAGAAATTCCCACCTTTGCGAAACCTAATACTGTATAACTTCTAAGGATATAGGCTAATGAGGTCATGAGCTTTCAATGGTTATATGCTTCCCATAGCCGCAAATTTAGATAAGAGGTATAAGTAATGAAAAGTAATGAATATACGAACTGAACTATAGCTCTAGGTGTTCTTGAAGTCCTCCTCCCTAGAAAACGCAACCCATGAGACCATTAATAAAGCTCCTCTATAAATTACCTTTGACCTCCTCTCCTTACTGTATTCCATTTCCAACGTTTCGTTGCGATAACAGAGAGCATTCCCTGCGCTCTTCTGCCTGTCGCAATTCTCGTTCCGCCTGCGACTGAAACACTGGAAACTGGCAACTGGCAAACGGCAATCTTATCTCCACACACTCACTCGCCTTTTTTCTGCTTTCGTGCTCGGATGTATTTCTATGTACCGCTAACTGTGACAAAGATCCCCACTACGAATCGGTCGCATATAATACAAGTGCTGTTGTTTAATTGATGGCAAATCAAATTATTTAAAAGAAGTGTAAAAGGCAGACCTAACGATGACGCCGCAAACAAGGCTTGCTTAACAAAAGCAACATTTTTCAATTTATTTACGTTTCTTTGGCAAAGGTAAATTAATTATAGAAAAATTTACAAAGAAAGTGTTTATTTGTGGAGGCGAATTATTCAGGGAGCGGATAGATATGGCCATATTTGTTATCTCTCGTTTTTATTGATTTGCTTGGCCGACAAACACACCAAAGTGTCGGTGGAGCCTCCAAAAATTGACGGTCACATAAACAAATGCAAACCGAATGAATGCGTATCGAGTGCCTCAGTGGGTGAGTGTCTGGGAATTCATAAATTATGCAGGTGAAAAAAACAAACGGATGGCGAAGGGGCAAGGAAATTCGCTCATCGATTGCGTGGGGGTTTGCTTTGTTTGGTTTAAAATCGATTTTCGCCATAGTGTTCCTGCCCATTCTTTTGCGTATTTGCTATTCGGAAATACATTTCATGGGCCTGTTCCATGCGGAAATAAACAGAATCACCTCATGCCCCGCTACTCGGCAAACTCGCGGCACTCACATCGATAGCTTATCAATTAATGAAACGCAAAAGGGAATGCAATTTTGATTACCCAAACATGCCGACGCACTGGGAATTTGTTTTGTGCGGCTTTTCATGGTGCCTGGTCTTCATTTATTAGCTAATTAATCCCATGAATGCCTCACGTTCGATCAGAGTTTTCCTTCCAGCGACCCCCACTCGCACATGGCAGATCGTGGCATGGGAAACTGCATTGGCAATGGGCCAAAGTACAAGCCATTACAAGATGCAGCCGAATAACATTCGGAATGGTGATGGAAGTCTCAATAATATTCGGTATGAAATATTTGGCATTGCTTGCTGTCCATCAACTAACCCTCTCGTATTACGGTTAGCAATGCCAGTCATTTCCTACAAATCTAATTTGCCACCTCACCGTATTTTGTCGACTGCCACCTTCCCCGGTATTCAATTTCGTTGTCAGGCGCGTGTAAATGTTGGCCAACTTCTGCTGATCTTAGCCCGAATAAAAGTGCATTCAAAAATATTCATTAACAAAGCAAATAAACATGCACTTTACATACAGCGGTGGGTCCGGTGGGTTCTTTGGTATCTGGTATCGATATTTGCCTTCCGTCGTCGACAGGTTGTCTGCAAAGTACAGCCCGAATTCGAAACCATGGCTGATTGTATAATGAAACTTGGCGCTCTTTTTGGATGATATTCCGATCAAAATTCTCGCCATATACACTTGTTAGCCACCCGGCGCCGAGTTTATATATTTCTCCTGTTGTTTGTGTAAATTATGAATATTATTACACTCACCGATATTTACGAGTATCTTGATTTTTAAATTATTTTTCCATTTTGGATAAACAGGCGCTGCTGCAGCTTGACCTTAATACGCTCCATGTGCTGTCTGAAATATTCCAAAAATGATATCCGAATGAAGGAGGGTGGGAGAGGGGTCTTGGAGGAGGGGCGAATGGCTCAGCTTGTGGTCGTCGCCCGAGATCGGTTAATCGTTCAACTTGTATATGCAAATGAGCAGGGGAGCAGGGAAGCAGTGGAGAAGGAGAGTGAGAGTGGGAGGCAAAGGCGACGGCGACGGCCTTCAACTGTCTCTCCTTCGCGTTGATCTTGTAATCCTCGGGAACATGACATATCCTGCGATATGCTAAACGCGTGAAATTAATTGCACTGTGGAGTGCTTTAAAACACAGACTGAAAGATCATTGAATAATGTAAATACCCGTAAGTCGAAAGATTTACAAGATTTGGCAGATTGATGAACAATTGATTAACCATTTTGGAAGAGAAAAGTTCTTTTGAAGGAATTTATGTACTCGCATGGAAGTCCGCCATTTGGCTGTCTGCCTATGAAAGATTTAGTAGAAATTCTGTTTCCAAATCTCCAATCCCTAAGTGCCGATGAATGCCGTAAATAAATCGCAGCCAGAATATTGCATCAGTCAGGTGCTGTACAAACCCATTGATCGTAAATTAGAGCCAAGAGTGAGCAGATCTTGAAATACTCAAAATATTTAGTGTTTTGTATACAAAACATTCACTTCAAATAAGCGGGATTTCAGGCTGAACTATGAATATATTCACTTTACAACCCTTTTAATTTTGTTTAATAAAACATAGGTTAAACCCTTTTTCTATTTAATCGTGACTAAATCGTAAGCAATTTACCAAACCATTATTCAAACTAAATAAGTTTGTCATAAAGAGAGTTTGTCACATTTTATGACACAGCTCCAAAACCCTTTTCGCCCCGCCACACACCAGCGATGAGGCATGGAAATGAATATTTGCCGAAAAATAAAAGCAAGATTAATCGAGCATTAATGGGTCAAAAATTTCGAAGGGGTGACCAAAACAACGCCCCTGCCATCTACAGGGTATTTTTAGCCGCGACTAATGGGGTTTTGTATATCCGGGAGTTGACAATTAAAGAAAATAATCGCAAACAGAAAGATCTCAAGTGCGTGGAAGCACGCTCCCGTCCAGGTCAGATGATATCGATGAATTTAAACGAGTATTCCTCACGTCTGTTGTTGTACTTTTAATTAAGATGCTGCTTTGTCATTCCCCCAGGAGGGAGAACATTCATCAGCCAACCAGTTGATTCTAGTGGGGAGCATCCATAAAATAGTGTTCAGAAGGCACCAAAGTGGGCAGAAGTCCTCTGCTATCTATAAATAAATAGTCGTTGTCTGATCGAATGGAGGATTGCCATGGCTGCCTTGCACCGGCCATAATCGAAGCTGACAACTTCGATTCCTATCCTCTGCTCTCCTCTTCCCGATGAGTGGGTTCTGGCTCCTTCTGAGCGGATCGTGCACAGTGGAGCTTTGCTGAGAATCTGACAAGACGTTTGCCACTTGAGGTTTTGTCAAATTAAGGGGGCTTGTTGAACCTGAAGCAGTTTGCGTGCCCCTAGTTGGTCATTACAACGCCCCGTTGATGGCCGAGTTGATTGCAAAAAATTATAGAAATTCACGAGGTTCTAGAAGAGATCGAAGGAATGCCAGAACTCATGGTAAAGAGTGCCTACAGTGGATACTCTGTTGAAGGGATATCTAAGATTGCAGGAATGCGGAGATGAGGTTCGAAGAAAAGAGTGGAAGATTCTCAAGTCTTAAATTGAATAAAAATTTAAAGTTGATTGTTCATTTAAATAGACGTCACTTAACCCGTTTGAGAACCCGCTTGTGATTTCCATTCGAGTGTTAATAAATCATAAAGTTCTTCAATCAATGCGCACACACTTCCATACATATGCACACACATATGAATCAGAGTGGGGAAAAGGGAAAAGAAAGATCGTCACAGCCTGTCTGTTTTATCGTTAGGGAATCCGCGCCGCCGCATTACTCACACAATGCCTCCTCCGGCATCTCAGTCTCAGCTATTATTCAACATTTTATTATTATTCTCACAATACAAACATTTATCTCTTTTCATATTCTGCGTTCCAGAGGCTGACTATGACGTGAATTAAGAATTTATACCTTCGCACGAAAGAGTCAAGTCAAAAGTGCCTTAAGCTCAAGTTCACTGTCAAGCAGCGCCAAAAAGAGCGAGCAAGAGAGAGCGAGAGAAAAGCTTGACGCAAGCTTTTGCATCAACCGATTTTACACCCAAAAGCACCAAAATGAGTAACGAATCTTCCGTTAGCGAGACAACACCGCTCCGGCGGCCGCCAAGTGAATTGAGTGCCGAATCAGAAGCTAACGTGGCCAGCACCAGACAGTCGACGGTTGTGTCGGTGGTTAACAATAATAATCATAGCAACAATAACAACCAATACAGCAACTTGGTCGAGGTGCGTCTCCAGGAGGCAGAACAGAACCAGCAGCAGCAGCAACAGCAGCAGCAACGCGAAAACATGGACACAAATAAGAGAATCTTGTGCCGCGTGGGTTTGGACATTTTAATTTTACTCTGCGGTAAGTTTATAGTCGTAGCATTAACTCACCTGAG
Source organism: Drosophila tristis (assembly GCA_018150885.1). Taxonomy (NCBI): domain Eukaryota; kingdom Metazoa; phylum Arthropoda; class Insecta; order Diptera; family Drosophilidae; genus Drosophila; species Drosophila tristis. The sequence goes on along the minus strand of JAECWT010000203.1, from coordinate 2,235,689 downwards.
CCCAAATGTACAATCAGATATTGCCTTGATTGCCCTGAAATTCAATGGGAAACTTTTAAAGTCAATACGGAATGTTTATTTGCTGCCGCAATGTTTGTTTTTCTTTCGTTTTGTTTCGTTTCTTTTTCATTCTCTCTCTCTCGCTTGATTTTTATGTAATTGAGCGCCAAAGCTCTCTTAGTGTACTCTGTTTGCTCTCTCGCTCTCTTAATCGCCCTCTCTTAGGGCAGCTGTTATTTTTGTTGCTCGATTTATTTGCATAATTCAAATATTAGTAGCTAAAAAAGTGACTCAATATTAACGCGTATTCAACAGTTTCCCGCCTCTATCTTCTGCTATGTATAAATCATTTGTCACCCCAGCCAAAATCATTTTTATTGCTGACTTATGTATGTTTCATTTCCTTGTTTGCACACCTACCTTTTGTTTAAACAAAAGCAAAAGCAGTAAGTAAACTGTGTCAGCCAAAAGGTGGACAACCTGCAGTGACTGGGGGAGTGGAGTTCTCCGGCGGAAACGCTGGGCGGAGGAGTTGCACATTTCACAATCAGCAGTTCTCTTTACCAGCTCGACCTTTATCAGCATATTACTATATTGTGTTTTAATTTCCAAAAGAGAACAAATAAGAAAGACTAGATTAGGGCGTCGAAGCTTTAGATACCCTGCAGATCGATCGTTTCCCAGTTTTATTGGGATCAAAGTTCGGAGAGTTATGCATCGGCTGATCAGGAATATACGCTAAGGTCTCACAGGGTCGATTACAGGGGTATAAAAAGCGACGACAGCAATACAAAGAAGGGGAAGCACCAGTAACCCCAACAGCTATCAATAGCTTGCATTGTAGCGTAACCGGTTTGACGGAGAGCTTACCTGAGAACGAGTCCGTCCGTCCGCCCGTCCGCTCGATGGCTGGCTGGCTCTCCTGATCATTGATGATTCACCTCTCCCCCAAAACAGATCCGTAGACTTTTGCAATTGGCACTACATCAAATACAAAGTCAGTCGCCATATTTGTCTAACTGATATGCAGCATAGACGTCGTGTCGCGTCGTACGAGTGGTAGATCGCTCCAATCAGCCATAGACCTCGGCACAAATTTATGGCCTTATTGAGTTACCCAAACGATCATGCCCCGTTCTCTTAGCATAACTGCGTGACACATGTGGCAGGCAGCAGGTAGCAGGAAAACTTTCGCAACGGTTGACTCATAAAGAGAGCCTTTTAACATCCCGTGAATAAATCCAAATCTCTGAATGAATCATCCGCAAAAGTCTTTTACTCATAAAGAAAAAGGATTTTTGGGGCAATAAAGTAATCTCGGGGCTATCATAAAGATTACCCAACAAGAGTACAAATGATAAGCTCCAGACTGCTCGTCCATGAAGTAGGTTCGTTTATAAGTTTATAAGTTTTGTGTTTTATTTTTTTTTTGGGACTCTCGTAATCTGAAACTCGTGCCGTGCGCATATTTAATTCGTCTATAATCGAAAATTCAATTTCCTTTATCGATTTGTTAGCTTAAAGGGTAAATGGTAAACCACCGACAAAGTTCTTAAAATAAATTAACAGAAACCATGGCAGCAGACAGCAGACAAAAGTCAACAAACAAGAAACACAAAACACTTCGATTCGTTTTGGTTTCCAAATAAATTCCAATTAGTTTAATCTGTTACAAAATACCAAATATCGTAGCCATATCTGGCCGGCCGAAAGAATGCCGAACTGCATTTTGTGGGCCCATTTCGAATTCTGGTTTTTAGTGGGTCGACGAAGATGCTTTTCTCTTCGATAGGCGCTCGCTCTCTCGCCTGTCGTCAAATGATTTTGGGTGTAAATTAGTTCTGACGCTGATAAAGTGATCCGAGACAGAGGCTGAATAGATATCGTGAGTGTCGGTGGCACTTAGCAAAACAATCCCCAACCTCAACCACAGCAACAACCTCCACCTCAAGAAGACGAACCCAAACCAGACGACGACGACGACGTCAACTCCCCCTCCAAACTCCCTTTGACGTTAATTGAATGCGAACGAGCTGGGGCACAGACTTTTCCTGACTCTTCCACCTTTCTCCAGGAGGGCGGAGGAGTCATTAAACCCATAAAATATACAGAAATCCATTTTGGGGGTCGTCTTCGACTACGTCTGCCTCACTGCCTCACTGCCACTTCAATAATTTATTGGGCGTGATTGCGGTGAGGTTGGGGAAAATTCCTCCATTCTTCCATTTCATTTGACCAAAAACTAAGTAGAAAGAATAATATTTATGCAACGCATTTTGGGCTGCATTTTGGGGGAGAGCAGCAGGGCATGTTGCATGAGGCAATTGTTGTTTCATTGTTGGTGTTTACCTTCAATGCAACAACAAACACAGACCACAGATACAGATGCAGAGGCAGGGCAACAATAGATGCAGCACCGATTTGGAGATACAAAAAGATGCGTTGCTCGCATGATGTTGATCTTTCATTTGTTTTTTCGCTACAGTTTCTTGGTCAGAAAAGTAATGAACATTTAATTGCCAGCAAGCCCATCGCCCATGGCCCATGGGCCCATGACTCATGGCCTGTCAGTGGAAAGGCACTGCCTTCGTACCTGTACAGCGGCGGGTGTGCGGGTGTGGATGACACCTTTTCGAGGGTGCCCTGGGAAAATGAGTATGTATTCCTGGTAATTCCAAGACAAACTGCAGTGACGGCCTACGGTGTTGCAGTCATGCGGGAAATTGTCTGCAGAACCCAAATCAATATTTCTCATACCTGTCGGCCTGGATTCTGTCTTGATCGATCAGACGTTATTGTTTCTATGGAAGGGATAAATCATATTTCGTGGAGCTTCTTTCCTTGTCCTTTCCCCCCATCGAATCAATTAAAGCAGAGCATCATTCTGCGGTCTGTTGTCAGTCATCTTTAAGCCATTCCAGAGTCTGCTGTTAGTGTGACTCTCTCTTGCTCTTTTTGCATTAATTGTCTTTAATTTGACTTCCGTCATGTCTAATTAGTTCAGCACAGTCCAGTGGCTGCCAACGACTGTGGCAAGTGCAAGTCAGACGCTTTTAATTAGACATTTGTGCCCCTTATTTGAGGTCAGATTTGGAGTGGAAAGTGGAGGGTGGCGTGGCCGAAAGCGCTATGTTGCAACAGTCTGATAAGAGTCTCTTCAGTGTGTAAATATTTGGCAACTTGAAAGCAAAGTGTGCGGCAAAGCAGCATCGTCAAGCTACACCACAATTGGAGGGGCGTACGACGGTGGCTCCTCCTCACATGAAGATGCCGCCATGGTATGTGGGCGGGGATCTAAGCAGGCGGCAAAATGCTCTTTTGGTTAAGAACCCAAATCTGAATGCTGAGTGGCGGCTCCAGTGTCTGCGTTCACCTCTTTGTTTAACAAACAATTTGTTTATGCCGTGCTCTTGTTGTCTGTGCCTTTATTTGTTGCTATTGTTGGTTCAATTAGATGGTAAATGTTGTGTGTGGCGGCGTCTTTATTATTGAAATGAACTTGACACCAAATGGACAGCAGAGCGGCTTTGGTTCGTTATCAAAATGCGGCCTAGGTGCGTTACAATTCGGTTGAATGCAACACGGGGACGACTCGCTTGGTTTCCACTCTACGAATTAAATTAAGCATTTCCGCTAGAGGTGGAAGAGGCACCAGCAGAAACAGGCGGAGGAGGAGGAGGAGGAGCAGCAGCAGCAGTGGCATGACTGCAAAAGGGAGCAGAGCAGAGTGTGCTGCTCCCCCTATAATCATTTTTAAACGTTTTATGTCACCCTCATAAAAAAAAATAGAAAGAGCGACAGAGAGAGAAACGCGCACAAAAGCATCAACAAAATTCAGTTCTACTCAGTTTTCGCTTCGTTTTTCCGTAGTTTTTCATAGTCTTCCCCCATTTCTAGATTTGGGAAATGGTTTTATCAACGGTGGGTGCTGTTCGTGAAACATAGTTAATCCAGATTATGGAGATCGAAATATCTCCCCAGACACTTTCGTTTTCTATGCCGCAAAGTCATAAAAACATTTTAGTGCTACCGGGTGGCGGGACACACACAGGATTACAGGCAGACAGACAGACAGACATACACACAGTGAGTGTGTGAGAGAGTGGCTGCAGCATTCCCTCTGGCCAACAATGGGCCACTTGCTGTGTGTAATATGACGCTAATCTCTGCAAGAATCCATCTATATAACTTTCCCAGCATCAGAAGCAGCAGCAGAACCATCCCAGAGACCGTTAAACATCTTCAGACAATGCCACTGATCTAGATTTAGGGACCTGATGATGCAGCTGCAGGCTGAAGAATGGGACAGGGCACAGGGAGCAGGGAGCAGGGAGCAGTGAGCAGGAGGGTCATTGTGTCACCCACCTTTGTTGCCACATCGATTTCGGAGCTCGGAGTCTGGACCACAAAGATCGGCATGGCAAAAAAAGAAACCAATTAAAAGAGAGAGGGACTTAGAAGTCGTCGTCGCCGGTGTCTGCCTCAAGTGCTGGGCCAAAGCGTCGCCAACTCTGCACTCGAGATATCTCCGACTGCCACTGCCACAGTCCAACTGCAGGCCATTCCCTCAACTCATTTATATCTCTAGCCAGCACAGCACTGCATGTCTTTCTCTGACTAATGAGCACTCGGGACACAGAACTTTCTCATTTTCAATGCTCCAGTGAGCTGTGACAGGAACCAGAGCAGTTCTCGTGGCAGGTAGCATGCATCATTAGCAGCTAGAACTAGAGCAACTGCAGGCTCCTAATGCAATTTTAATGGAGCACTGCAACCTCTCCACCCAAAACCCAAAACAAACAGAGGAGGGACACAACTCAACTCGAATCAACTCAACTTAAGGCTGTCTAATCAATCCATCAATCGGCTTGGCCCCGTCCATATTGGCCATTTGTCAGCTTGCACGCCTCACAATTTGTATGCTCCGCTGATGAGTTATTATTAATGGCAACGAATTTTTAATTAGACAACCGAAGAGCCCGACGAAGGGTCCACCAGTTCCACCACAGAACTCCCTTTCATTAGTTTATGATCCACATTGAAACCCCACACACGTTCGGGTGCTGTCAATGGGCAATCTTATCAATAGCTTAGACATATCAAACATAAGTCAGCTGTCAGCAGTCTCAGGGGACGGGGCACGGTACACGGTTCACGGTACACTTTCCCCCCGTCCATAGATAACACCCAATGGATGACCTACTAAATACGAGTATTGATAAATTATTATTAATATTTTGTACTATTTTTTCTTACACTTTCAGTTGGGTTCCCCATACTATTGTATTTCCTGCTGGGAGATCCCTACAAGCGAGGCTTCTTCTGCGATGATGAGTCGCTCCGGCATCCGTTCCACGACTCCACAGTGCGTAACTGGATGTTGTACTTCATCGGAGTGCTGATACCCGTTGGTGTGGTAAGTCGAGAGTCACATCAAATAATTGAAACCAATTGTGGGTGGGTGGGAGAGTTGGAGAGTGGAAATTGTGTCAAGCAGCTGCCAGTGAGGGAGCGAGAGATACTTGAGCAGTCAGAGATTGCGCCATCATTTCAAGTTCAGTTTGTCAGCAGAGGGAATGGATCTGATATGATGCAAGAGCGAGCCACGCCATCCGGATGGGGCGGGGGCGTCTGTTTACTGTCCACATGTCAGCAATTAAAACTAGAGCAACATGTGTCTGGCCCTAATGGGACTAGATACGGGTCAGAAAACACAGAGCACCCCTTCCAGATGCCATAAATATTTGCGTGCGCATTTTAACGATTTCTAGAAAATCCAAAAAAGAAAAAGGGTTTTATGAGGTGTTAACAGGAAACTCTTCTACTCCCACTCCCACTCCTATTTTGTTTCTCTATAGTTTCGCACTCACTCCACCGAACTCTTTCTCCATAGATTCTCACTGTTGAGGTACTGATCTCGCGGCACAAGGCGAAACTGGATAATGGCAATGCCACCAGTCGGCGGTATGTCTTCATGGGCTACGAGCTGCCCGACTGGCTGCTCGAGTGCTACAAGAAGGTCGGCATCTATGGCTTTGGAGCTGCCGTCAGTCAGCTGACGACGGACATTGCCAAGTACTCCATCGGACGACTGCGTCCACACTTTATTGCGGTAAGTCTCAGACTGTTGCTGTTGCTGCACTCGTGCAGGGAATCGGAATGGGAATTGGTTAGCAATTTTGACATTGCCAATTAATTTTAATCTGCCACATGTGCAGGATGACAAACGACACTCCGACGGGCGACAACGAAGACAAATTCAAAGTCGAAGTTGCAGACAAAGGCTCCAAAAGACACCGTAGAAGGGGGAAAAGTCTTTAATAATAGACTGGTTGAAAAGGAGGGGCGAGTGCCTGCAGTTGGTGCCAAAACTTCAAATGGAATACTCTATCCAAGGAGCCGAATGCCAATGTTGAAGAGGAAAGTTCTCTGACAAATTTGAGGGATATTCGACGAGAATGAGAGTATTTTCAGGGTATTTACAATTCAACTTCAACTTTAGGTTCAATATTCAATCTGCCATGCCAGTGGTTCTGTTTATTTATGATATTTTGACTGCTTGTCAGGCAATTCCATAAATATTTCTCTTTTGCGGCAAGTGGCTTGTTAGCTTATCGTCGGCATCGTTGGAAAGGGGGGAGGGGTGTGGGCTATGGAATAGGATCGAATCGAGGGTGCTCTGGACTGCTCTGGCCCCCCTTCTAAGAGGAGTCGCACAGAGCCGCCCTATTGTTTAGTGAAGTGCGGCAACTGTGCGAGCAACAAAGTGCAATGCAGATGCAGCTGTTGGCTCATTTCCATCTCTAATTTGCAGCACATGTGGCAGAGATCCGCAGGGGAAGTGGGCAAGTCTCTCCCAAAGACAAATACCATAAGCAGCTTAAGGCGAGTCAAGGCTTTTGCTCATACTCATATTTCCATACGATTCGATATTACAGGTGTGCCAGCCCGTCCTGGCAGACGGCACCACATGCGACGATCCCCAGAACGCTGGCAAGTACATTCAGGAGTTTACTTGCAAGGGACTCGGCTCGTCGGCCCGCATGCTCAAAGAGATGCGCCTCTCGTTCCCCAGCGGACACTCCAGCTTTACCTTCTTTGCCATGGTCTACATGGCGGTAAGTTCTCTTTCTTCTTGGCTTTGTTCTCTGTGCCTTCATTGTTCTCCTCTCCTCTACTCTCCTCTCCTCTCCACTTGCAGCTGTATCTGCAGGCACGCATGACCTGGCACGGCTCCAAGCTGCTGCGTCACCTTCTCCAGTTCATGTTCATCATGATTGCCTGGTATACGGCCCTGAGCCGAGTCTCGGACTACAAGCATCACTGGTCCGATGTGCTGGCCGGAGCTCTGATTGGCTCCACGTGTGCCTTAGTTGTGGTAAGTAAATGATAGTCTAGTATGTGCCCCTTCCGCCCACCACAGCATGATCCCAGTGGCAGCTCCTCTTATTAGATTCTTAGATTCAGTTATCCATCATTTCCAACATCTTTTTAGAGCTACTGTTTGCCCAAGAATTGGTTCGATTGGCACACAGTGTGGCCCACCAAGGGCAAGGAGCAGTGAGGGCACGAGAGAGGCATCGTACCGATTTATTTGCTGCGACATTGTAACAAAGAATTGCAACATTAAAACATCACAAATCTAGCATACCCCACGACTGTTCATTATTTATCCTCTGGTGTTTGTGTGTTCGTGCTGATCCTGGAGCCATCATTAGAAATTTAATTGGTGAACGGGAAACATTTCCAAATTGGCATAACTCAACACCTTCCCGGGGCCATGGCATTGCGTGTGGTGCCAATCAAACCAATCGTTGGCACGTAACCGCTTTCGGGTTGACTCTTACCGTCCAATGCAACCACCAGCTGTGGCATGCAGCTGTCCACCTGTAATTTCACGCTTCACAAGAGGGGGGAGATAGATCGAGTTATGAGGGAAGAGCGCCCGTCTTCCATAACGATTCAATTAAACAGATAAGAGGGAAAGGATAGGAAATGGCTGTAGCATCGTCGCATACTTTTAGGAGCACTTTAATTTATTAGAAATTTCTTTATTGCAACGTGAAATTTAATGCATTTATTTTACTTGCAGGCCAACTACGTCTCGGACCTGTTCCAGCGGCCCAACACGAAGCCTTACCTGCCTCGGACCTCCCAAGATATGGGCGCCACGACGACAACCACGCAGTCGCCGCCGCTGGGGATCACCGTGACGACGAATTAACCCCCAGTGGAGGTGCACAACTACCACAAATTCCATATGTTGTAGCCGAATCAGGAATCTGATTTGCTCATGCTTTTTTTAGAAAGATGACGAAGCCAAGCTTTCGTGTTTTAATTTATTCTTGAGTTTGCATTTTCTGTAGTACCCCCGTGTGAGTGACGTCGCAAGTGAACTTATTTAAGTCTTCCCCGGAAGATCGATTTTAAGCTTAAGTTAGCGCAATGGAGAAATGTCTGTGTGATGATATTTATTGTATTATTTGCTAAGGAATTTTAATACAAATTACTTTTAACTATGACAAAATTAATTGCACAAACAAGTGACCTTCTGTAGAGCAGCACAAAAGAGTGACGCAACAAGTATTACTTTAAATTAGGCACTAAGAATGCAATGCATAAAGCGTTTTAATTATTTGTAAGATGACCATGAAAAAAACAACAATAAATTAGACTTTTACTTGAAACTTTTTTTAAATATTTAATTGCGGGCATAGTAGAACGTTTGCCAGCACTAGTTGGGAAGTGCGGTTATTAGCACACACACATCGATAAGTTTATCTATATTTAAATCTATCAATTTAAAATTTTGAATTCAATTTCCAGCAAATCGTGAGGGATTTGTAACAAAAATTAATTTTAAATTCTGACACCAACTTCGTGTCTTAACATTAGGTAACCAATAAATCATGGCATCGATTCTGTCCGTCAATTCCGCAATACTAAATGGAACTGTGCAGGAACGATAATGAGTCAATAAGTCGATAAATGAGTCAATTAGTTAATTAGTTGAACGATTGAATCCTGTTTTATTACTATTATTAGTATTGCTTTTCTGGCTTAGCGGACATCATCAGATGGTATTGCAGAAGCACCACAGAGTTGCATAGGACAGATCCCATCATGTTGAGCCACTCCTTTCGATTGACTGGGAAGAGGCCGCAAACCTTTAAATTCAGAGTCATGCTGTTTTGATAGATCACATACGAACTTAGCTGTAAGTTAAATGCACATTCTTTGGGAGTTCGTTTCCGAATGGGTGTCTGATATTACCTACCTCGTCGGACATGGTGCCCTCGCTAACTGTGTGCTTCGCAGTGCTCTGGTACTGGGCCACCAAATCGCATATATAGTCGGTCATAAAAAAGTCCATCATCCGTGTGAAACAGAGAAGAGCGCCATACAACTTAGCAAAATAGTTCGACTGTACGCCAAGCGAGAAAATGATTCCAAAGTAGCTATTGATGACAGCGAATGTAAGATAGTCGAGACGGGAGGCCAACATCTGGCGACCGTAGATGGTGTTGATCTTCTGCGCTGTCCGGCTGAGTCGTGCGTGAAGGGACCAAATGCTCCGCAGCTCCTCAGCGTATCCAGGGGCAAGCGGCGAGCGTGTGGAGATGAGCTCCTCCAGCTGCTGGTTCACGAAATCATATCCCCGAGCAACTTGCCAGAACGACACAAAGTACAAGTGTGGGGTGGCAATCAGGAAGTTGTAGCCATTGTTAATTAGAAGGCAGGCGAGGAACATGGGAACAGTGAATCTGCCGTTGTACATGAATGTTCCCAAAATATAGCACAGGCACAGAAACAGCAAAGTGAAGGATTTCATGTAGAGCAGCCTGTGGAGTTTCGAGTTCATCTGCTTTCCGGCTCGGCCCATCTCGCGATTCAGTTGAACAATCAAACGGTGCAGCTCCATCAGTATGCTGTCCCGATGACAGCGCGAGATCAGAGTGTTGATGAGAACCGCGTAGTTCACGGCATAAAGGACGAACGGAGTGAGCCACATGAATCGCGGCAGCCACATATCCACCCATGAAAATTTAGCCGCAACCACAGCCACAGGCATCATTGTCACCATGATGACGTTGACGATCAGCGTGTAGACTCTGGTTAGACGGGTTTGAATGAGTCTTTCATCGCGAAATCTGTAAGATGTTAAACCAATGAGAATGGCGTACCATTGGAAAATATCCAGCAGCAAAAGTCGTCCCATTTGTCCTGTGCCTCTTGAACTGCTATCGGGGTGAATCCTGGTGCAACTGAAACTCCTTCCCTTCGTACATACATATATATGTTTGCAGGGATGCGTAGTGGCAGAACAATTAACTAATTAACTAGATTCCGATAACTGCACTTGCACAAATATGAAGGTAAAAACCAAATAAATAATTGAGGTGTAGTCGCTAGTCGTTTATCAAGTTTGAATGGCAAGGTTGGAAGGCATTGCCATTAACATAGTAACTACAGCTACATGTGAGGCGTAGAATTTCCGTAGAATTGGCAACAAAATCATTTAATTTAAATAATTTGAATAGTACTATTTCAGTGCGGGCATAATTACACTTTTTCCAGCACTGGGATTACTCGTGTTTTTACAGCACTACTAGTTTAACACACACATCGATAAGCTATCGTTTGATATCGATATTTTCAACAATTGTACACAAAACCGCGGCCGCTCGTTTTTTGCCGACAAAAAGGTAAAAAAATAACTTAATTAAACGAAACTTCTTTCCGTAACGTTGTGAATAGTGACAGCCAAACCCCACGCAACATATTTACCGAAAGACTTTCTCGAGAATGTAAAAAAATAGCCGTTTTCGCATCCATGACGTGTCACTGCTCGCAGGCGTTTCTCATCAATTTTTCGTGTTTACAACATTCTTTCAGAATCAAAATGATTACCGACGTGCAATTGGCTATTTTCTCCAACGTTCTGGGAGTGTTTCTATTCCTCCTGGTGGTGGCGTATCACTACATCAACGCCAACACGGGAAAGTAAGTGCTAATTAAAGACTTTATCGCAAGAGGATGAAGAAGAGCAAGCCGGCTTCAACAATAAATTCTTTTTATTTTCAGGGCTAGTCCCAAGGCGAAATGATCGATCATGTTCACGGGAAATTAAATCTATACGTTTATCTTATAATGCTGCTTCATTCGCAAAATAAATAGTTATGTAAATCTAATCGAGGATGTCGTCGATGGCGTTCTTCATGTCCTGCACATCCTCCAGGGTGTCGCCGGACTGGCGCTCCTTTCGCGTGTTGAACGTACGCATTGTGTTGTGGCCGAAACAGAAGGCTTTGATGTATGGCACACTCTTGCGCGTTGCCGGCGCCTCGTCCACCTCCATGGAGGCGTCGCTCTTCTTGCCACTGCCCTTGTGCTTGGTTTTGCCGTTTCCGTGGTCCTGGTCAAAGCGATAGTTGGCCGGAAACTTGTGCGCCGTGATGCAGTGGTCCTTGCGCTGTCGGGGCGTGTGAAACTTGATGCCGCACTCCTCCAGGTAGCAGGTGAACATGGGCTTGTCGCCGCGTTCCACGCTGGCGGCAAAGTAGAAATCATGCTGCTCGGTGATGTGGAGATCCAACAGGTGGGCGGTGGGCAGTGTGCGACGGCACTCGGCGCACAGATAGGATTGTGTGCTGTTTATGTAGTTGTTGTTGTTGTTGGGGCCTTTATTCGCAGTGGCTTCCTTGGCGTCGATAATGTCATCCGCGTCGACGAGCACTCCAAGCTTCTTAAAGGGCGGCAAGACGGGTGAAGGTGGTACCGTTGGCTCCACAAATCCCGCAGGCACTTCACTGAGCATTTGCAGGATTTGTTCTTTTGTCAGAAGAGAGCACGACAATGCTGCTTCCGTATCCATTTTGTTTTGAAATTGACAAACTGCATATTTCCACTAACTTGCATTTGGTATTTTTTATGATCTGTTTTTTTTAACTATACATTTTTCCATGATTTGTGTATAATTATAAGTAATATATTAAAGTATATTTTTAATTATTTAATCATTAAATTTTGAGCAATAAATTATATGCTCGGTATATTGACGGTATATTATGAAAATGAGAAAGTATATTTGGTATATTTTGATGTGTCAGACGGTATTTTGTCGATAAATCTGCGGTCACACCCTCTTTTTCGAATCGTTGCAGCACCGCGTGGTGTTTTTGCTATAGATTCGCATTTATTTTCCTTATTTTTAGCGTGGAAAATAAATAAAACCATACAAAATGAGTTTGTACAACTTCAAGAAGATAATGGTGGTTCCGCCAGCCAAGGTAAGAGAGGGTGGAGCCTTGTTTTGTTGTTATGTCCAGCGGAGCACCCCCTTGGGGACGCGACCTAACCTCACCGAAGGTGTTTACAACTGCGCAACAAGTAAATAATGGTCTGTGATTCTCGATTTAGGACTTTATCGACATAATGCTGTCGAAAACACAGCGCAAGACGCCCACTGTGGTCCACAAAGGCTACAAAATCTCGAGGATTCGGGCGTTCTACACGCGCAAGGTGAAATACACGCAACAGAATTTCCACGACCGTCTGTCGCAGATCATACAGGACTTCCCCAAGCTGGACGATGTGCATCCCTTCTATGCGGATCTGATGAACGTGCTGTACGACAAGGACCATTACAAATTGGCTCTGGGCCAGCTTAACACAGCCAGACATTTGGTAGACACGTAAGTACCATGTGAAGCCAACGTTCCAGTGAATCCCATTATAGCATTTAATTTCTCTAGCGTGGCCAAGGACTATGTGCGTTTGCTGAAGTACGGCGACTCGCTGTATCGCTGCAAGCAGCTTAAGAAGGCTGCCCTTGGTCGCATGGCCACCATTCTGAAGCGTCAGGCTTCCAACCTCCAGTACCTGGAGCAGGTGCGTCAGCATTTGTCGCGTATGCCCACGATTGATCCCTATTCGCGCACCATCATCATCTGCGGCTTCCCCAACGTGGGCAAGTCCTCGTTCATCAACAAGATCACACGCGCCGACGTCGAGGTGCAGCCCTATGCCTTCACCACCAAGTCCCTGTACGTGGGCCACACAGACTACAAGTACCTGCGCTGGCAGGTGATCGACACGCCCGGCATTCTGGACCATCCGCTCGAGGAGCGTAACGTAATCGAGATGCAGGCCATTACGGCGCTGGCCCATTTGAGGGCCTGTGTGCTATACTTCATGGACATTTCGGAACAGTGCGGACACTCGCTGGAGGAGCAGGTGGCGCTGTTCGAGAGCATCAAGCCGTTGTTCACCAACAAGCCCTTGATTCTGGCCATCAATAAGGTCGACATTCTGATGCCAGAGGATCTGCCCAAGGAGAGGCAGGAGATTATCACAAAGCTGCAGGAAGACAAGAACGTTCCGGTCATACTGATGTCCACCGTCCAAGAGACGGGCGTCATGGAGGTCAAGACCGAGGCATGCGAGCGTCTGCTCTCCTATCGCGTGGACCAGAAGATGCGCACCAAGAAGGTGGACAACATTCTCAATCGCCTGCACGTGGCCATGCCTGCGCCGCGCGACGAGAAGGTGCGAGCACCTTGCATTCCCGATCAGGCTCTGGCCCGTCTCGAAAAGAACGCCGAGAAGGCGGAGCGCAAGCGTAAGCTGGAGAAGGAGATCGAGGAGGAGATGGGCGACGACTACACGCTCGACCTCAAGAAGAACTACAGCGAGATCCCCGAGGAGGAGCGCTACGATGTGATACCCGAGTTCTGGCAGGGCCGCAACATTGCCGACTACATCGATCCCGATATCTTCGAGAAGCTGGAGGAACTGGAGCGCGAGGAGGGCCTGCGGGAGGAGAGCGGCGTCTATGCCGTGCCAGACATGTCGATGGACGAGACCCTCAAGGAGATCCGCGAAATGGCCAAGCAGATCCGCGGCAAGCGTTTCGAGCTGCGCGACGAGAAGCGTCTCACTGCCAGAAAGAACAAGCCGATCATCCCACGCAACAAACAGCCCAAGGTTCGCGACCGTTCGGTCAACAAGCTGGTGCAGACCATGGAGGGCCTGGGCGTGGACATGTCCGGCAGCAAGACAGCCAACTTTACCAAGTCTGTGGTGGATCTGCGTCGCGGCGTTGTGGCCGTCGGCTCCAAGAAGAACCCCAAGGTGCCGCTGCTCGACAAGGAGGAATCGGCGATTGTCAAGTCGACGGGCTTGCCTCTGAAACGTGCGCCGACCCGCGACACCCTGGGCATCAAGAATTTGGCTATCCGCAAGAAGGCTCAGCTGAAGGCCAGGCACGACATTGCCAAGAAGGTCACCATGGGATGGGGACTCAAGGGCGAGGCAGATCGCTTCATTGGCACCAAGAAGCCGCGCCATCTGTACTCCGGCAAGCGTGGCACGGGCAAGACCGATCGTCGTTAAGCGACTATCCCCTTGCTGGATGATCCGGCCTGGCGTACAAACTCCTCTTCTGTGTAAACTAAAAATGAATGTATCTTAATAATCAATTACCTTTCAAATACACGATTGTATTTCCACCAATATGTCGTTGAGTAAACTGCTTGGGGAATGGGAAGACGGAGACCTTTCCCGTTTCCATTGGCAACCAAATTGATTGTTTATTTGCCACAATTTCCTTAGCCTTTCAGTGGATAAGTGAAAGTCCGTGAAGCATAGGATCAAACCATGTCCAAAGCAACCACAATTAAGGAGGCTCTGAAACGATGGGAGGACCGTGAGCAGCAGAATTCCCTCACGGCCAAGGACATTGACTTGCAGTTCCAGTGGCCGCCCATCGAGAAAATGGACACCACCCTGGGCACCCTGGTGCAGTGCGAGTGAGAGTGGACATGTGTACGAGGAGGAACCGCAGTAGTACGAATTGTATCTTTTTGCAGGCGCATTAGCATGTCCACGAACATGATTGAGAAGATCTTTGGCTTGTCCGGTATGAAGTGCCTCAAAGTGTTGTCCCTGTCACGCAATTATATCAAGCAGATTTCGGGTCTGGTGGGTATAGTGGCAATGCATTTCGTACATCTATTACGTATATCCTACATTCCAGGAAGCCGTGGCCGAGACCCTGGAGGAGCTGTGGCTAAGCTACAATCTGATAGAGAAAATCAAAGGTCTCACCCCGCTCAAGTGCCTGAAGGTGCTCTATATAAGCAACAATTTGATCAAGGACTGGTCCGAATTCAATCGTCTGGCCGAGATAGAGTCGCTGCAGGAACTGGTTGTCGTGGGAAATCCCCTCTCCGAGGGTCTGGACGACGCCTCGTGGCGGGCGGAGTGCCTCAAACGCCTGCCCACCATACGGAAACTGGATGGCGAGCCCGTGGTCAACGAGGAGCCTCAGCTGTAATCGCCTTAACTGTGTTAATAAACTATACGATTTCTCTCAGTGTCTGTTAATGAAAATGAATTCTTAACAGGCGAAAATGACAGAACTCATTGCTGGTGCACTGGGCACTGCAGTGTAACTGACCTATTGGCCAAGTTTTTTGCTCGTCTCTGTTAGCTGGAGTGCCGCTGTTAGCCGTCAGTTTCAAGGCTGCTCTTAGCAGTGGCAGTGACAGCAGCCAGTTTCAGCCTCGTGTGGCGGCATTGTCGTGCGTGGGGCTCAGTCGCAGTCTGGACGCGTTCGCAGCTCCAACGCTGCCAACTAAAGTGAAAGGTTCTTACTAACGCCAATCACACAAACATCTAACAGAAGTGCGGTATAAGCGAATCCTATGATATCTGATCCAGCCAGCTAGCCAGCCAGGCAATTGTAGCACGTTGTAATGGCTAATTGCACTCCAACAAGCCCCAGCGAGAGTTGGCCGAAAGACATTACAAACGGATACGGTGCATAAACGGGTTGATGGGCTCCGTGGCAATGTGGATGTTGTATGTTGTGCTGCCCTGGATCGTATTCCCTGGATAGTCGTGGCTTGAGGGGTTTTGCCATTTTCAGAGCACTCCTTGGAGCCTTTACCCAGACACTGCAACATGTGCTCAGGTAGTGCGGCATATTTCCTTATAGTTTTTATGGTTTCTTTAAATAAACGCATAAAAAGCGGAACCCACCAACCCCACTACGCTGTGCTCCAGGCATGCGGTTGCCTATAATAACAAAAGCAACCGATTTGCATATCCCCCACTGTACGCCCACAGTATCTTCTGTGAGTGTGCGTGTGTGTGTGCAAATATGAAGTAAGATTTTTCCGCTTGGGTGGCGGAAGCAGGACCCATAAAACGCTCCCCGCACACACACACACTCAGAAACTACAGGACTACTTAGCAGCAGTTTGCGGCACACATTCCCAGTGCCACCCACTCATACTCATGCGTCTGATAGAAACCAGATGCTCACCCATCCTGTGAGGGGGGAGGGGCAGGGAGCTTCAAATATGCAACATCATATAAATAAGAGAAGCGACTAAAGGCTAGCCAGATTGGATAAAGGTTGCTCGTAATGCAATCGCTGTTAACACTGACCTAATGCCAGAGAGTAACAGAGCGCTGTTAACTGTGAAATTGCCTGTTCGTGGAGTAGCATATTTCTCTCTCTTGGTGCCCATTTGGTCTGCACAGAGCATCACCACTGTAACGAACAGACACCAGTACTGGGGGCCGCCATAGCATGCTTCTGTTTTCGGCTGGCGTCTGGCGACTGGCGTTTCAGTGTTTGGCGAGCTTTCAAACACGACGCAGGCTCCCCCCCCATAAAATGCACGGTGCAAAAAGACAACCATGTGTATGTGTATGAGTGTGTGAGTTTTGTGTCTGTGTGGCTGAGTTCATCAAAGATTCAACAGCCTGCCCAACAACAACAACAAAAATAGGTGAATAAATAAATAGCAAAATCAAAGAAAAAGCAACAAAAAAATGTAATAAAAATGATAAATAAATAGCCAAAAGAAGGAAACGCATAAAAAGGAAGCAACAAGAAGGTGAATATTTAAAAAAATTTAAATCAAATGTTTGCGATGAGATGAGAATTAACGGTATAAAACTTGCTCAAAGAAGAATAATAAAAGAAAAGCAACAAAAATGCAGAGTCCCCCCTATTGCCTACGGTTTCGTATGCCACCATCTCTGGGTTTCTTTTTTTTTTTCGGAGTATTACCCGAGTGTGCCATGCCACTCTGGATCTTTTGAAGTAGTCCCCGAGTGTCCCGTCCCGCCCGTCCCGTACCGCTTCGACTCTTTTGGAGTAGTACCCGAACTGTAACGGTAACAAGCAGAGCAGTCCATGTTGTACTTTGAGCATCGCCATGCGTACATATGTATGTCTGTATGTATGTCTATGAGCATGTCTGTACATGGAGTTTTGCGGCTCTTTCTAGTCCCTCGCAGCCCGTGCCAGCCCAGACTCAGCCTCTCTGCTTCATCTTTTTCGTTTTGTTTGCCTCGAGACATTTATTTGCTCTTTAACGTTTCAGCAGGGCAGGCAGGCAGGCAGGCCCATGTTTCGTTCCGGTATTCTTTCAGTCTCTCCTTTTCCTTTACCCACGCTGTTTCGTTCCCTGTATTCCAGCGGATGTCCTGTAGAGCTCTGCCAGGCTCTGACAAGGCGAGCAAGGTGGGTCCTTGGCTGTAGCAGATGGAAGCTGGCAGCCAGGAGTGCGGCAGGGCTTCACCTTATTATTAATATACCTTGGACCTTGGGCTCCTGGCATGCTATGCCACAATACAGTTAGTCCAACACTCGAAAGTCTCTCATTCGGCCCGCTGTGTTGCTTTCTGCCATGTAAAGGCAAAGGAGGCAAAAATAATATAAATTCGCCCACACACAGGCAGAGAAAGAGAAAGTGACGGAGAGAGTGAGAAAGAGACGGAGAGAGGGTATATATGTATGTATGTACATTCAACAATTTGTTGAGGCCCAATGCCCTTTTTTTTGGGTTGCTCTCACCCACCACTTGGGGGAGTGCCAGGGATGCTGAGCCAACGTCAACAAGTTGAAGCTGTTGCCGCTGCCCATCGCAGGCCTCTACCTCTGTGTGTGTGTGTGTGGTGTGCGTTTGAGTCGGTCTGTATGAGTGGTGGCGCCTCAAAGTATGTCAGATTTTTGGCAGCACAGATAAATCATAAGCATAGACTGTCGGACTGTCGCACGATAAGTACATTTCGATGTATCTCCAAAGCCAAAATAATACCACTCTCCCACGGCTTAATTGAAAGATTTACCCCGAAAAGGACCCATACATATATCCTGGACCTCCTACAGACTCCCTTCCGTAATAAGCCGGCAATGCGGAGGCATTTGTCTTGCCGAAAACTGGCAACCGAAAGATGGGCTTAATTAGAATTAATGCAAAATTAATTGTCAGCTACAGGCACCCACAAAACTATGAGCAACACAAAATCATGTGTGCGTACATCCAGAACATTTATATACCATATAAATTGTGAACATACAATATATACATACACATGTATTTGCAGATAAACAAACGTTTAGTCAGAGCATAAACACAGCAGCAGCAGCAGCAGCAGCCAATTATTCGTCTTTGAAGTGAAATGTGATTAAGGTGTTTATACAAGAAATCAGCTCTGATCGGGGCTAAGAGCTACTCGCATATACTCGCACGTACATATTTACTTATCGACTACCCAGTTGGCCCCAATTTGTCTCAGTTGCTTGTGGTACAAGCCAGACGCAGCCACAGGAAACACGAAAGAGTGAAAAATAAATGTGAGCACACATACACGCACACACACACAAAAGTTGAAGCTTAAAAGGAATTAGAAGGATGAAAATAAGTAAAGGCAATTTCGAACATGGTTGATTTTATTTTCCCTTTTGTGGCCATTTACATTTACCCCACAACTCAATTGCCCTGGTGGGGCAAACTTCAAACGGAGTGGAGTTCTCCCAGTTTCCATTACACGCATTTTTAATTTGATTATTGAGCAAAGTTAAGCGAGTTATTCCGGAGTCCCCTACTCGGTTAAGCCTGCTTGGGACAGGCACTTCATCTTGGCCAAAGATTCATTTAATGTTCGGATTTTTGTATAACGAATGATGAAGATGGACACATCAGCTTTGGCGATACTCCTTCTGGGGGGGGCTCTTTTTTTGTCTTTGGGGCTTATGGTATCTCTTTCTGGCACATTAATCTTCTTCGCATACATACGTGTGTATTTCCTAGCTGTTCGTAGGCGAAAAAAAGAGCAGTTTCCGAGTGATTGGAAGGAAGCCAACATGTCGTCGTAGGGGTAACTTTTCACAACAACCAAAAAATACACAAAAAGAGAACTTGAAACTTTTTCCGACGGATGCTTAAGCTGTTGGCTCGTTCATTATAAGCTGCCTCGGTCCGTTCTTTTTTACAGGAATTTTCCGGCTTCTCCTCTGTGTTTGTGTGTGCATGTGACATGTCTGACGTCTCATTTGCTGCCATATAAACTTGATGATGGTTTCGGACCAGCAGCAGGCAGGAGTTGCAAACGGTGCAGGCGGCGGCATGCCTTAATTTGGCATTAGGGCGTTTCAATGGAAACTCATTTGAAAGTTTTCTTTATGAAAATCTGTGCATAGGCCGTACCGCCCTACACACACACACACACCCAAAATAAATATTTATTTACGTGTGTGTGTGTGTGTGTGTGTTTGTGTGCGTATGATTCCGGCTGACGGCTGTTGTTTTGTGGGCCTTGAAGCTGGCGAACGCGCCTGACCGAGCACCCAATGCTCCTAAAATGTTGAGACGGTTTTTGTGTGTGGGAAAACGGCAGATGTTAAACGGAGCGGCATATATACATACATACATACATATGTACATACATACATACATTTACATACATACTCGTACGTAGTGGATGTGGATGGATGAGGCATGTATTTGGCAACATATTGTTGTGTTGGCAGGATAAATAATACATAAATATGTACATGTAAATATGCATATATGTATATATGTACATATGTATATTGAAACAAATCTGTATATGGCACCGGCTTATGCGTATTCTCTGCAACTCGGTGGAACTTCTTTCACGCACGAACAAAGGAGGACACCGGACGGACTCCTTAATCATCGATTTATGTCGCGGCGCCATATATTAGAGGATGATGCCACTGCCATTGGCTCTACCTCTGCAGCATGCCACAGACTATATGTAGATTGAAAATAAACAAGTTTCCCATTGATTTGGCAACCAAGCCTTTGGGCCAAATGAAATGCGAGCAGGAGCAGGAGCAGGGGCAGCCTTCTGGGATCTGGCTGGTTGGCTAACCTCACCATCATCGGTCTGCTCTGGCCTGGTTCATCGTCCACCTCTGGCTTTATGTTGATTTGATTTTTAAATAGCAGAAACTGACATTGACATTTTCGAATTTCCATTTTCCCCAGTGATTTGCATTCGCATTTCGGCTGCTTAATTGATGAGCGCCAATAGAGGATGATGATGATGATGCAGGAAATCGGTCCATAAATCATGAGGGAATTGCATATTAAATGCAAATTGCGGCTGGCTAATAAATCGCATGACCTGCATTGATCTTTGCCACAGTGCCCACCCAGCCCCCATTGAGTCCTCCACCCACCTGGAGGATATTGTCCAGGCAGCTGCATAAAAAGCCGGAAAATGAGCGGAAAATTGTGCCACATTATATTAGCCAACCGACAAGTAGCTGCCGGCTTCGGCTCTTCTCTTTGCCAACTATTTTTTGTGTAATTCAATTGGCTCCGAGCAGGCTGGCAGACAAAATGCAATTAGCATTAACAGGGGAAACCCAAACAGGGGAAACCAACCTCTCAAGGCCACTACACTTTTGTGCGGTGAAGGGAGGGGAAGGGGCTCTGAGGAGAGGCACACTTTAACCGCATTTTAAGCAAATATTTAATCAAACAAAAAGCCACAGAGCCAAACACCAGCACCAACACCAGCGCCATGGAAACGCTTAAGTCAACACGAATTTAGCTGCAGTTTAAAATGTGTGTTCAATGTAGAATTTCAATTAAACAAAATCAACAGACAGTGCAGTTCTCCCAATGAAAGTCAAATACGCGGCGAATAGTTGGAGCGTCGAGTGGGTATCCCAATTCTATTTTGGCTTTGGCTTTGGAGTCAATTGTTTGAGTTCAACAAGAGCTTAGCTACAGAATAGTTTTAGGTGGGATAAATGTTCTGTTGGGTGGGCGAGACTTGGATTCACTTAGAAGATAAAGAATGGATACTCTGGGGTCTGTTTGGAGAGACAAATTTAGAGATTAATTGAGGCCAAGCCCTGTACTAAATTCTGAAGTAATGGAAACCGAGCTATTCCAAATTTACCTAAATGCATCAAAACTTTAATGAGAGTGGAATGCTCATGTACCCTTGGGACAGCCTTAGTAGTGCGCTCTTTTGGTTCAACTTTTGTCTTGGTGGCTGTGGCGGCCTTGTTCTGAAGTTTTTTGGCCGCCAGCGCGTATTCTCTGGGAGTCTACCAACGCAGCACCATTTAAGGTGTGACCCAGTTCCAGGACATTGCCATTAATCGCTCAACTGGGAAGGAGCACTCAAGAAGCCTCTGACGCGGCCACCAGAGTCCGCCATGGAACGACACGCAGCAGCCATAGTGGCGAGAGGATTCCTACAGGATTGGCATGGCATTAGGCATTCATAAAGGCATTCCCCACATTCTTTGGCTGGCTTTAAGAGTGCTCCAAGTGCTCCAAGCATAGCCTGCTTAGGCAATTGCACCAACCACCTGAAATGGCCTCCTCCCCCATGAATATGCATTAGGTAGTTCGTCTTTAAAAGTGGATGCTGCTCATTCTCTGCATTCTAAAGGCCGAATACACAGAGAGTCCAACAAACGTGGCCAGCCACATTCCACACACATATCTGCCATCATGTGGCAGCAGCCACAACGCCGCCGACTGGCACATGCACACACGGAGACAACAGGCCACAAAATGGTGTACGAGTGGCAGGGTGCAAGGTACGAGGGAGGAGGTGACATTGACTAACATGCAACGTGGGCACACACACATACATAAGCATATATCTAGTGTGTATAGCTGCACAGGGGAAAGGAGACACATGCTGGCCAACAATTTGTGGCAGTGAAATTTAACACGAACAATTTAATTTCAATAAAAACGCAGCAGCAGGAGCAGCAGCAGGAGCAGCAGCAGGAGCAGCAGGAGGAGCAGCAGCAGCGATAACATTCACACGACGCGACGCAAGATAAAAGAGGTGCTCGTAAAACACATGTTTGCCTCTCTTTCACTTTCACTTTCTCTCTCACTCTCCCTCTCCCTCTCTGTCTCTGGCTCTCTCTCTCTATGTGTTTGTGTACTACATGCATAAATGCAATTTAATTTAATTGCTCTACATTTTGAATGCGGACAGTTTAGCTGGGGGATTGCCGTGCTGTTGATTTAGCTGTTGATTTGCCTTGCCACACGTGCCACACGCTAATCTGTGGCGCGTAATTCAGGATTAAAATGGTATAAAAATGGTTTTCCACCCCCATTGCTTCCCCTGTCTCTATCGCTGTGCTAGTAGGCTGTCACTCTAGCGCAGCATTTGACCTTCTGCTAGTTATATTTTTGTTTTAACTTTTCGAACTCTTTTACTCTACAAATTTCCCATAAGCGAACAGATAAGATACCATCGCTTCGAGTGACACGAATAATACGGAACTGTGGCATTAATTGGGACTGTATTTAGCATATTTCTCACATCGCTCCCTTGTTGGTGGCGTTCCTCCACTTCATTTACCGCCTCTTACCACTTCCCTGAATGGGGGCTGCGCTTAACCCATCTCTAGTCAATGCAATTGACTGAAAAGCATACGTGTGACAGGGTACAAAACCAGGCAGAGAAGAGTGAAATGTCTTTGGTGGCAAAACGCATGCTGCAAGGTTGCACCATGTTTGTGTTTGTGTTTCCCCATTGTGCATGTGTGTGCGTGTGTGTGTGTGTGAGTGCTATGCATACGCCCGAGTTGCTTGAATGTCAGTTTATATCTCAAGGATAAGCGGCGCCGTCCCGCCTAACCGGCCCATGGCCCATGGCCCATGGCCCGTGGCCCGTTGCTTGGGGTTAGCCAAGGGGTAACCAATGCTGACTTTTCTTCGTCTCTCTGGCCACTGCCTACAAGTTTGTATATTACTTGTTTCGCTCTCACACATGATATGTATGTGATATGTATATATGCACATTTGTGTGCCTCCTCGCATATTCGTGGCTCTTGGGATGCTGGCCTTAATAAATGGCCACTTGAAACAGTGGCCACAGGAAGGCGCGCCGTGGCCAGTGAATGCGCGCATTTGAAGCCCAGAAATTGGCTTTCATTGGCGATTGAGTGTCCAGCAATTGGCGACCAGCTTCTGGGCGAGCCAGCAATCGATATTGGTGCCCCCTCCCCGTCGACACGCACCCGTAATTGCCAACGCGTAGCAGCCAAAAAATCATTAATTTCAAATGGATAAAATGTCAGGGTTGCGTCCACGATTTTCGATTTGTCTTGCCTCAAAAGCAAGAAGCTGAAACTAACCAGCATTTAATGAGTTGAAAACTAAATTTTTGGTAATTATGGAAAGCTGCACGGGGCAGCAAGAGACGACGAATATAAATGATTTATCTCGGAGCCACTGCCAGTGTGACATTATGCCTCCTCTCTGCTGTTTTTCCGACACTCTCCTCTGTCCGCTGGCACGGGGCAAACATCGGTTCTTAATCATTATAGCCAACGCCTTGGGTGTACAAATTTGTTAGATGAACAAAGAATTGATTCGAAATGCAATTCCCACAAACAGCAATTCACTGCAATTCAATTAAACATTTATAAGTGGATTGGAGTGCAATAATTTGTGCTATCAAGCATCAAGCAAATATTTATTTGCACTTGGAGTTTAACGCAAATTCCAATTAACAATAAATTGGCAATTGCATTGCGCAAAATGAATTGTAAATGAACAATGAATATTTCTTGGAAAGTGCAGGACGACTCTTAGCAGGTCTCAGTGTCAGTGTCCATCCGTGTGCACTCAATTAGAGTCTGGTATTTGTTCTGGTGGTAGCTTTCCACACTAGCCCCAAAAAGCACCTCCAGCCCACAAATCTGTACAAAAAGAAGAGCAGAATGTTTTTGTTTACTCTCGGCTGAATGAATATTTTGTGCGCAGTCAGCAGTCGACAGTAATCAGGGGCATCATCCCTTCCCCAGCAGCCACATCCCATCGTCCTCTCTTCAGCCCCACAGCTGCTCAGCCATGGATTCATTTTGGGGTCGTAATGAGCGTCCGTTAGCAGGAAGACGAGATAAACTTGTTGCAGCGATAAAAAGCCATAAATTTGCGAGTCTCGCGTGGGTGTCCCCTTGTAGTTGTATCTGCGAGAGAGTGTGTGTGTGCGAGCGTTCTAATTAATAGCATAACGGATGGCAAGCCACACACATAAGCTCTCCGCCTGCCACTGCCACTGCCTCTGCCTCTGCCTCTTGCCACTGTATCCGCCGCTAAACGCCTGCAATTAAATTGTACTAAAAATGCGTGAGAAACTTTTCACACCAGATGTTGGCGCCGTCCTTCCTAGATGTTCTTCCTCTTGGGTTTCTCCTACAAGATCTTGCTGTCTCAACGCTTTACAATTTTGTGGGTTTAATAAGTAAGAGAAAAATCACAAACAGAAACAGCAGGGAGTAAGTTTCCCCTCGGAAGTTCCCTGGCGAAGGCAAAGTTTAAGTTGTACTTCACTTGTGGCCTGTGGGGCCAAGGCCTGTGCACTCGAAAGCAGACCAGAACCCAACCCGGCCAGAAGCGTACCCCAACCAGGAGGCCAATTGTGTAATGCATATTTGATTTGTATTTACGCTCTTTGCGTTCGCAAATCGATTGTCATTTGAGTGCTGCCACCCTGGGCCGGCCCCACTCACCCGCCCTTAACCGACTGTATTTCTGCGTGAACAAATGTGGCGCCATTACGAACACCAACAGCAGCAGCAGCAGCAGCAGCAAGCAGCAACAGCAGCAACACCATTACCCAACGTCCGAGCAGCGCCAACAGAAACACTTTAAACCAACAATATAAATATTGCACCGTCAGGCATTTTACTCGGAACGTAACGAAAGTGTTTTGCTCTTGTAGATGCAATAAAAATTATTGTGTAATTTATTTACACAGAATTGTTTTGCCAGAGAAGTGGCATGGCTGTGGGGCACGATGGGTATGGCAATGGTGTGCCACGAAGTGGCATAGGATTTGAGTTGTTTTCACAGCTTTGTTTTGTGCAAAATTTACTGAATAATTGTAGACGTTTCAGGCAACTCCTGCCATATGTTGCGGATAATATTTCATGTAAATAAAGGGAACACTTGATGGCCCAAGTTTAAATTAATATGTTATAATTATGCGGGCAGCATTCAAAGGTAAAGTTCGAGCACACAGACGTATTAAATGTATCATTTTCGCCCCATAATCCTCCATATTAAATCGTCGTGATGCCCGAACAGCACTGAAGAGTATCGGAAATCGAAGGGAAGGCACTCATGACTTTCATTGGAAATTAATGGAAAACGAGCCCCATTTTTTGGTTCACTCTCTCGCACTTTCTCTCTCTGTTGCTGTCACTCTGCTGACCTTTCCCTTTCACTGGGCAAGGACATGCCACCGCCACTGGTATCCCAATTATGTGTGCCTCCATGCGTATACGCAATATTTTGCCCCTGATTTCCCCCACTGCTCCTTGCTGCCTTCTATAAGTATTTGCTGTGTGCACGAGTGCTCTGTGTATATATGTACGACAGCGGGTAAATTAAACAGCAAAATTAACCGGAAAAGTTAAAGGTATTTAATTGCTTTTGGCTGTTGTTTTGCTGCTTTTGCCTTTGTGGCTGCCTAGACAATGGCGCCGCGCCCGATGGCCATTCATAAAAATGCCAAACGCATGAACACAGCCACGCCAATCGAATCGAATTGAGAATGGAATTGAAATTGGTATCGAATGGGGCAGAACAAAAAAAACGCAGCGGCAGGGAGCGAGCGGCAGCGGGAGCTGTGGCAGGAGCCGCAAGGCGAAGCGGCAAACCAAATACCAAATGAAAACAGCAGAGCGACGTGTAAATATTTAGTCCCAGAGATACCATGTTTATATCAAGCTTCGAGACCAAAAATCAAAAGGGAAAAACACAACACCCGAAACCATTTGATAGTTTGATTTGTGCCGATGAAGCAAGGTTGGTGCTGGTGTTGGTGTGGGAGGGGGTGGGCTGTGTGTGGCTGGGAATCACAGACCAGACTGATTGATGTGCCTGCTCTGATCCGATTGTGAAACGTCTATAAATACGAGCTGGCGACTTGGATAAATAAACAAACCGCGTGCGACGCATTCCCCAGGGGGGCCAATCGTATAGCTCGCCACGCCAATGATCCGAAATTGATCCAATTCGTGTTGGGTCAAAGTTCAAGGCCAAGCGATGGGTGGTGTGGTGCGATGGGCAGACGCCAGAGGAGATCCCCCGCCTGCCAGCAGACAGCTCATATTTGAACTTGAGCCAGAGCAGCCACACGAGGCAGCAGTAGAAGCAGCAGCAACGACAACGACAACGACAACGGCAACGGCAGCAATGTCTACGGTTGTCACAGCTCGGATGTAACAGTAGTGACAACTGCATGCCACAGCACACACACGCCAGAGATGCACAGATACGCAGGGCAGGGCAGGACCAGGGCAGGACAGGGCAGGGTCCTGAATATGCATGCGTACGAGTGTGTGTGCCAGTGTGCCAGTGTATGTGTGTCGTAAAACTGTCATCCTGCATTTCAGACGGCGTCTCATCTGGGCCAAAGGCATGGCATGTCGCACCATGGGATCGAAGCAGACAATGCGTGCCTAAAACTAGTTCTGTGATCCAATGAGTAAAAGTAAGATCCAAAAGGGAAAGAAAGTATCTTTCCGCTTCTAGTCAGAGCTGATCAAGAGCCCGCGAAAAGTGACTTTTCATTTGCCCTGCAAATTGATGAGCAACGCTTGCCGCTGCCACCCATTGTGCAGGGCTTTGGTTTGCATAGCGTGGCATTGCCACTGGACGTGGGCATAGATGTGGCTGTGGATGTGAATGTAGATGTTGCTGCGGACCCTTGGACCTGGCGACAGACAGACATTTCTTCACAGACAGTTTTCACTAATTATCTGACACGTTGATGGCTGCTGGGCTGCTGGGCTGTTGGGCTGTTGGGCTGTTGGGATGCCAGGCTGCTCCTTCTGTTGCTGTCGTTGCTGCACTTTTCTGAGGTCGCGTACAGCCGAGAGGTTGGGAGCAGGAGCGGTAGCGGCAGCAGTAGCAGCCCCACAGCACAGCTCGTTGCGGCCAAGGACTCGTTTGTATGTGTGTCGTTCTTGTACACGCCAATGGACAACCTCTACAAAAAAGAAACAAAAAAAAGCAACAACATTTCAGAACTCTAATTTCAAGGGTCGTGCCACTGCAAAATGAGACACGAAACTGTGGAGCGCGCCGCAGAGGAGCGGAACATGAAAATGAAAAGGGAACTCTTCTCGGCTTTCAGCTTTCGGACCACTCTCGTTTCGGTGTCATGTGTTTTAAGCCATGTGCATGTTTTATTTGCCACTCCGGCTTTTCTGTGTGTGTTGCGGGTTTTGGTCTGTTGTTATTTTGCTCTGTCTTTTATTTTGTCCGCCAGCACACATACCAGCCCACCTACATATCTGCGAAGGACAGCGTCAGCCAGCAGTGGGGGTGGGAGCGTCAATAATTGAACAACACCCCCCACCCACCCCTCCTGCCGAGAGCATCGGGCATTGGTGTCGGTGTCGTTGTCGGTACTGAAGCTGAAGCTGGTTTCGGCATCGGCGTCGGCACCGACCAACCCAACGGAAAGTTGATTAAATTTAAGCGCCGAATTCAGCTCCACTCCACTCCACTCTCCTCTTTGCCCCTCCCCCGCTACGATTCCGTCGCTGACTGCAGCTCCGGGCATTTGCATTTACTATTCCATTCTTGATTTGAGCGCGGGTAATTGTACTGCGAAATTATTAACAATTATATATGTATGCACATATTTATGGCTGGACTGTGTGCAGTGCCACACTCTGTGCTGAGTGTGGCAGGAAAGCGGCGAGGCCAGCGCGGCGGATGCGGAATTTTGTGCTTTATTATCACGTATGCGACATGGGTGTCCGGCAGCTACCGATTACTCTGCTGTTGGATTTGGTTTATTGCATGTCCGTAAAATGAAATTACATAGTTCTAAATGAAGGGTAACCTTGAAACCTAATTTCAAGCACAGATATCCCTGTGGTTGATGTCTGCACTTAGTTATTTGTTTGATAAATGTAATCTGCCTGTTACAGTTGTATTGCCATCAACTACAAGTTAATTTGCATAGTGCTCGCTGCAATTACGAGCCATCTGTTCCGCCTGTCATTGACACCAGAAGAAGGCACAACAGCAAACTTTACAGGCAAAACTACTCGTACCAACTATAAAATACAATCGCATAAGTTTAATGGACAAAAACTGTCAGCTACTTGGCTAAAAAGTTCCGTTGTACCCCTCGAAGCAGGCACACACACACACACACACATAGAACGAGAAAATGGCACAGACACGAGATAACATGTTTACAGTAAGCAACAAGCAGCAGCAGGCGCAACATTAACAGGTGCAAGTTAACAGAAACAGCGCAGCTCTCTCTCTCTTGCTCTGTTGCGCTCCCGTTCTCTGCTTCTGCACAACTGTTGAGCATCGCACGTTCTCTGTCGCTGCCTCAGTTGACGCCAGCAGAGGAACGACAGCTGTTGCCGCTGTTAACTGTTATTTACATGTGCGGCTGCAGCAACAGTTATAATTTTTGCCTGGCTTCTCTTTATGTCCTCGAATGATTTATTTTTGGATTGCCTGCGAGAGGGTGGGCGGCACCGAACGGAACGGAACGGACAGCAGCAGTGGCGTGGCGGCCCTGGCTGATGGCAAGCTGTATTTAATCAAGGTGAGCTCCCCCCCTACAGTGCTTCTATTTCACAGTCTCAGCTTTGCTAACTTTGACTCAGAATCGTTTCTTGGTGGAAATATACATGGAACAACTAATGTGCTTCTGGTTCGAATTTATGCCTGTGCAAACTCATTGCTTCTCCCTTTCGCTGCCTACTTTACCTCTTCGCTTCTCTTTCATTTGCCCAGAGATGGTTTTAGGTCGCCTGATACTCTGTTCAGAGTAGAGATAAGACGCTTCTGCTAGCCGCATACCAACAATTATTATTACAAGAATTTTCCCTGTCAACACAGCCGACTTTTCTCCAATTTAAATTGGCTCTGATTGCTCTCTGGCCCCCAAAATGGCTTAAAGCTTAGCTCCCCTAATCCCAATGGGATAAACTATGAATATTAGATTTCCGCTCGTCTATTTCTCTCTGTGTGTTCTGTGTGTGAGGATGTGGATGGTTCTGTGGCTGGAACTTGTGCTGCTAATTCAGCTAACGGAAATTTATGCAAACGGGCGGCTTCAAACTTTTTCTATTACTCAGCCGTATCGTTTAATTAGCCACTGCCACACGGTATTTAGAGGGGCGGCACGCCACACCGAGGTGGGGCGTGCAGCAAAAGCCCCGCCTTGGACATGTTCCTTTGCCATTTTATTTGTTCCTACTCGTGTTTTGCATTTAATCATCTCTCCTTTGCTGTTGCTGCTGGTGCTGCTGCTGTTGATGGCGGCACCAGCACCCATTGTGGCGGCCCTTTTGTGTGTCATTTGCATGAAATGCATGAACATGACTGCGCCTGCAACAACGGGCACGACAACGACTACGTTAACGTTAACGGCACACCATGCAATGGCAATGGCAACGACAACGGTTACGGCTACGGCTACGGCTACGGCTACGCTACGGCGCTGACTATGAACTGCGGAAATGAAAACTATATCCATTTCCATTGTTGGTTTTTATTTGGCAGCAGACAGACAGACACACATATATTTCTTTTTGTATGAATGTATGACTATATATGGCATATGAAGAGCCGTAGAAAGCGCAATGGAGGCCATAAGGGAGACCTGTCGCCGGCACACGCTCCCCAGGCATCAGAACACACAGAGCAAAGCAGGACTGGCGCAGGGCACACACCAGATAAAACACACACACAAACAAAGCGAGGGAGTGGAGGCAGTAAGCCCAGCTTCAGCTTCGTTATTGATACTACCAATCCCCTCTATCCCCCCGCCAAGCCACACTGACACACAGCAGTCCCTCGCTCACTCAGTGATGCCCGCTTGGCTTTGCTTTTGCCGCCATTTTTATTATGTTTCGAATGAGCTTTGAATTTACTTAGTTGGCATGGAAATTCGGAGTTTTCCAAATCGGAAGATTTAGTGCCTGGATTTAATTTGCGTTTGGTTTATTTTGGGCTGGTTTCAGTCATGATTGATGGACTCGTCTGGTGTTCCGGAAAAAAGGAAATTATTATGCTTAGAATCGGATAAAAAGTAATTTAAAACACGTTCAAATTTCAACGGAAATAATTTGAAATCTCTGAAGTATTTCGCACCTTTTGGTCTGCTGGAAAAATGCCAAGAATATTCGCACAGCACTGAGCACTCAACGGAGAATGGGCCTTAATGCGTGTGTACATATGACGTTGTGTGAGTGCTACTATCTCCCACACTCTCTATGTGTGCGTGTGTGTGTGTGTGTGTTTGTCTGGTGGGGGAGGTGTGTGTGCAACAAGTAGAAATCTGTTACACTCATGAATAATGGAGGCAGACGCGAGCCAGAGCCCGAGCCACAGCCAGAGCCACAGCCAGAGCCCGAGAAGTGAGCAAAACTATTGGCCACCCCGCCACCCGCCTTGTGCGGCCTTGACTATTGATGGGCTGGAAGTGGGTCTGGGAGTGGCAGAGACAGTCGATTGGTATGGGTTGGGGTTGGGCATTGGATGGGATGGGAATGGGATGCGATGATTGTCTATTGAGTCGTTGAATTGCTGAATCTAATATCTTGTTGCCGTTGTTGCAGGTGCCAGGTGCCAGGTGCCGTGCTGCAGCCGTTGCCGGTAAGCGCCACTTGTGAAGCCATCGTGACACACAAAAGGGAATCTCCATTCAAAAGGCAATTGACGAAAAACCAAAAAAGCAAAAACTAAACTGCAAATAGCGAAGAGGCACGAGGAGGAGATGCGGTGCTGCCGACGGTGACAGTGGCGCCACTCCAGGATACCATACCATACCCCAGCCAGATGACGAGTGGCAGCAACAGCAAGAGCAGCAACAGCAGCAGCAGGAGCAGTCACAGGCACAGCTCGAGGACAAACCGATCAACGTGTCAACGAGAACGTCAACGTCAGCGCGTCGAGGAGGATGCAAATAGTCGCAAACAAGTGCCACAGCAACAGCAGCAACCAGAGAGAGCCGCCACCACCCATTGAGGCGACGGAGACGCAACGCAGAGGCGCCCACCCCCAGCCGCAGCCGCATCATGGCGGACGCGGAGGATGGCAACAGTGGCGCGAGTGGGAGCGGTGGGGGCCAGGAGTCGCTGCGACTCCTCACCAAAATAGACAAGGCCGTCTCCACCAACGACATCCTGCTGGACCTGCAGCGCGCGCTCACCTATGAGGCGGTGTTCAGCACTTTGGTGGAGCACAAGATGCAGGCCCTCAAGCGCGACTACGAGGAGCACAAGAGGGCCAAGCGGGCCAAGAAGCGAAAGTCCATTGGCCGCATCTTTCTGCCCCGCAAGCTCTTCGGCGGCGGGCGACGGGGCAGCCGGGAAGAGGACTCAGTCGCAGCAGCCGCGGAGCAGCCACAAACGCCATCTGCAGCAGCCACCACGACCAAAGCAAAAACAAAACCAAAGGGCAGGGGCAAGCCGCAGGACGACATCGAAGTGGCCTCGGGTTCGGTGGACACCTCGCTGCGCTTCCACGGGAAGAACCACGTGGAGCCGCTGGAGGACAGCCTGGCCAGCAACTCGCTGAGCACCTCGTCGGGCCCGGAGCCGGGCCGCCAGGCCAGGCACAGCCACAGCCTCCTGGTCCATGCCCAGACCCACACGCACACCCCGGCCAAGATGGACCTGCCGCGCCGATCCGGCAGCTCAGAGGACGAGCAGGACGACAGGCTACGGACGGCTGTCCGCCCGGCCAAACATTCCACAACAAGCAACGGCGAGTCTGAACTACTGCCGCCGGTTGGCTCCGGCTTTGATAACACCTCGACGACTGCCACAGCAACTGCCACGGTGATAACTGCGGAGCGGGGAGGCGTCGTGCACAGCTCCACCCTGGCGGACGACAGTCTGACCGCCTCGTTGCGCGGCAGCATCGAGAGCCTCTCCTACTCCAGCTCCCGCTGCACCGTCAGCTTCGGGGGCGCCGAGATCATCGCCGTTGCCGGCCTCGATGCGGAAACACGGGAGCGGCTGCGACTGGCCAAGCGACTGCGCATCCTGGAGGCCAAGTCGATCAGTGCCCAGTGCAGTCCCATCTTCCCGAGGCATGTGGTGCGCTCGTTCCCGCTGCAGGCACCCCAGCAAGCGGTGAGTAGGGCCCCTTTGCCCCTGTGGCTGCTGCTCCTCCCACTAATCTCTGGTTTCTGTCTCCACAGCGCCTGCACATCAACGTTCCCTCCAGTCTGGCCATGCAGCCTCCGCCACAGCCGCCGCCGCATGTGGCCGTGGAGATTGAGACTCCTACCGCTCCCGCTCCCGCTCCGGCACCTGTTCTGCTGCCTCAACGCAAGCGGCTGCTGCCCAAGCAAATCTCCTGCACGGACAGCGCCGGCATGGGCGCTGGGGCCAGCGAGTTCGAGGGGGCCGCCTACTCGCGCTACTTCTCCCGCCAAAACACCTCGGAGGACAGTGCCAACGTGACCGTCAGCACGGTGCTGGCCCAGAGCGACTCGCAGTCGCTGCACGCCACGCCCAGCTACGCGAACACGCCCACATCGGCGGCCGGAAGGCCGGAGCAGGAACGCCTCAAGTCGCGCAGCACCGGACTGCTGAACGTGCGCCCGCCAGCCACGCGCCTCGGCACAGACGCGGTGATCATTCCTATGGAGCACGAGGCTGGGAGCAGAGGGGTCAGGGCAAGGCCTGCCGGACCGGCACTGGCCCAGGAGAAGCTCCACCGGATGACCTCCACCTCCACGGGCTCCAGTGTGGCGCCGACGGGCTGCTGCAGCGCGGCCAAGACGGCGGCATCGCGGGCAAAAGAGAAGCCGGCCCAGAGCCAGAATCAGAGCCAGGCCCAGGCACAGGCACAGGGACAGGGATATAAGCCCACGCTGCCATCCTCCGCAGCGACTGCGATGGCGGCTCAGAGCACGGGCAGCGACGACGAGTACCGACGACGGAAGCGGAAGTACAGTAAGTGGCAGCACTCCCCGTCCCGTAAAGGCGCTTCAATCATTCACCATTCCTCTCTCCTTCGCCTTCTGCTTCTCCTTTTGCGCTCGTCCTTAGAGCGCCATCACCGCTGCTCGGATCCTGCGCTGGTGTACCCCACGCCCAGTGGTCTCCAGCAATATGTGCACGTCCTCGGCCTCACCCCCGGCTCGCAGACCATGTAAGTCCATGCCGCACACTAAAGGGAATCGGACGCTCTGTTCCGCCAGCTAATGTCATTTATTATCCTCCTCCTCCTGCTCCTCCTTCACCGCCACATACTCAGACAATGCCCGTACGGCGAGGACTCGCCCTGCGACCTGCAACTGGACATGGAGCTGGATGTGGACACAGATGCTGATAAAATCGACGACCTTGAGCAGATGGTTCCCGGCGGTCATCAGCGGCATCGACGAAAGCATCGGTGAGTCCATTGGGGCGCCGGGCCTCATTGTCCGTCCGGCCTTACCTTTTGGCAGTCCAGTTGGAAAATCTCTTTGATTACTTTCCCCCGCATTGTCCCTCCTTCTCCCTCTCTCGCTGTCTCTCTCTCTGGTTAGTCTTTAAATCCTTTCAGGACCAGGACAAAGAGCTTGCGTCCCACGCCACCTGCTGTCGCTGCCCTGCCCCCACCCTTCGCATTGCCAATCAGCTCGATTTGAGAAATGATCGGAGAGCACATAAATAATTGTCCATTTTCGGACATCTGATGGATGGACAGGTGCAACAGCAACAAAGGGCCGATGTCCTTGAGCTGCACTAATAAATGTCCTGCCGATTGGCCAAATATGCCCCTAATGTGGCAGCCACCTCCCTGGGGAGAGCGGGAGAGCGGGAGGCACGTGCAAAGTGAGCAGACAAAAATTGATTGACAAGCTTTTGTGCGAACAGTTAGAGGACGTGGCACGTGGCACGGGGCACGGGCACGGGCACGGGTATGGGGTGGCATTGACTGTCAACCCAACTTGCAGCCTGCCGTCAGATGTTATTTCTGCTGCTGCTGCTGCTGATTGGGTGGCTCTCTCTTTTTTGTTGCCACATTGCCAGGAGGCAACTTCCGTTGCAAAAATCCAGCTATGGTTGTCGGCATGTTGTTCTTCGTTATACGCTGCTGTAGGGGGCGGTGGGTTGGTCTTGGCTTGGGGTTGGCGTTGTGGCAGGTAGAGGGGAAATTGCGGCAGCTTTGTAATGCGGAAGTTTCGCAAAACCCAAACGGAAATAGAGCAAATATGTTTAAGCTTCTGTTGCAGGCAGCAAGAACATACTCCTGTGTTACTGTGTGTGTGTGTGTCTGTGTCTGTGTGTGTGTGTGTGTGTGCATGGGTGTGTGTGTGTGGATGAACCAGTTAAGCGACTATTGCGGGCAGGATTGAGGGTTAACCCAGACGGATGAATGTGAAATGATGCGCTGCTGCTGAGAATCAAAGCACCAAGCTACCAGTGTTGGTAAACGAAACGATTATCCATAACCTCGAATTAATTGCTGCTTCGTACTGTACTTTCTGCACGCACAGGCATCGCCACAAAAAGCGACATCGGCACAAAAAACCCAAAATACTCGTACAGGACTTGGACACGGAGGTCATTAAGGTAAATATTGGCAGGGGGAAGGGGGAGCACTCCCCCAACCAAAGGAGCACTGAATAATGCTTGAGTTTCGTTTGTTGTGCAGGTAATTGATCCACACGATATGTCGAAGCGTGCCCGATGGACGATAATTGCCACCGCCTGCTTGCTACTGCTCATGTGCCTCATGCTGATTGGGGTGACGCTGCGCATGGCGCCGATCATCGACGATATGGGTAAGTGGAGCGCAACTAGCGGACACCCATTAACGTTTCACGTGCCAAATGTGTAACTCCAAAATGCTTACTGCCCTTCTATAATATTTAAACATAAATAGGTCCATGCTTGCCATGCAGTCCCGTACCCGTAACCGTACCCGCAATATTCCCCAGTTTTAAGTGTAGAAACTAAGCAAATGCGTAAATTCTAATGGAACAAGTTATAACAATATATATATATATAGATACATATATATACATATATAGAAGCGCGCATTGTTATTGTCGTTGAATATCGAAGCAGAACAGACATTGTAAATATACATATACTACTTACCATATGCTGGTACTCTCGTACGCGATACAGCCACACATTTGTATGCCCAATATTAGATATATTCCCCCATGCGATACGATCACATATCTAATGCCGTGTGTATTGTATTTTGTTTCGTTATATTTCAACTACAGAACTATACAAAACGAAATGTAAGTACAAGCACAAACAAACCACAACAAAATCTACCAAAAACAAAACCCAAACCAAAACAAAAAAAGAAAACAGAAAAACTTCGGTTAAATCGAAGATGGCCCAGTTTCAGAATCTTCTGAATTACTGCCCCCCCTTGGGGGTACTTCCATGGTTCGTTCGTCCCACTGGTGAAAGCTTTCGGAAAGCTTAAGCTAAGCTCTCGTCGCAAAAGCCATTTTAGTTTGTAAGCTTTGCGTTTGTTATACTGTTATACCACTGTTATATTAAGCTGAGTCGTGAGCTTGCGCGCTTGAGTCAGTTTTCGGCTGCAGCTTTCACTCAAACCCAATCAAAGCAAGCCCAAACCTCTCTCGAACCCCCGTCTCTCTAGCCCTTATTCTGCCTCCTTGAGCCTGCATTTATGTGTGCCATTGTGTTGCATAACAACGCAGTAACGGATGCGGAACTAGGACACATGTATCACATGTTGCATCTCACACAAAGACCAGCACCAACACAGAGAGAGTGCTGCCGATGTTGCTGCTGTTACGTTTACGCTTACTGTTTTCTGTTGCAGTTTAAGGTTGCATGCCCCGCCATTGATTCGTCGAGCTGTTCGATAATTTTGGTTGCGTTTCGTGTGGACTTAAACGCCGCCTACTTAATTATCAATCATCAATCATGCACATGGGCCCGCCGCACTTGCCACCTTCATTAAGAGCTGGCGTGAAAATTAATTAGACGTTGATTAGAAGCGGAGGCCTCCCACGCACATGAGCGTGGGCTGGGCAGGGCTGTGCAGGTCCACGGTAGCTGCATAGGCGGTGGGGGCAGGGAAACTTTTGTGCTGAAAGGTAGTTAAATGTCAACACGCAGCAGCTGCGACTGCTCCCAAGCACTGCATCTAGTCCTGCCCCTGCCCCTGCCCCTGCCACACCAGCTCCTGCTCCCTTTTCCAAGGCGACGCACTTAATCGGGAGCTGCGGTCTGGCTGCAGCACAATGGGCTCCACCACAGCGTGACAATGCCTGGTTAAAACTAATTTGTGTGTTGGCTCTGGCAGGCCTCGCACCGCAAGCCGCGCACTGTGGGCACAAATGCTCAAAAACACAAGCAAAAATAATGCCAACGAAACCCAAGAGGTACAGCAGCAAAGTCCCCCCTCCAGTAACCTTGGCCTTGAGCTCAAACCAGAGAGAGAGAGAGAGAGAAAGATGAACTTTGGGAGTGCGTAAAGAAAAACATCCCACGCATATCTCTGCCATATTAAGATAGAGTTTTCGCGTTAGAACTCAGTTCCTGGAAGTGGTTATTGCTTGAACTGTGGGCTACTCTGATAACCTTTGTGCGGAGCACTGCACAGAGGGAAGGTATTTATTTTCGTGGAATTGCCTGCGCCGTGAAGACTCGCGTTTCCACATTTTCCATCCCATCGTTGGCATTGAGTTTGCGTTTCAATTTTCCACCTACTACGATGAATGCTGCACGAGCGCGCACATTCTGCGAGGCAATGGCGGCCGGGCGCGGTTTCCGGTTCCTCCTACCCTTTCTTTGGCCACTGCTGCGGCTTGCTGGCACCACATTCATCGTGTGCACAACGTGCAAAATGTGAAATGCAGTTATGAATTTCTTAAGCTAAATCTGCGGCAATGACAAAGCAGCTCCAAGTGGCTACGCCCCCGCCATCGACCAGCAGGGGGAAGGACAAAGGCAAAGGCAACGGCAAAGTCCTCCCCTCTGATGACGTCGACGGTCCGCTCAGAAAACTTTTCCCACTATGCACGCAATTTCCTCAGTTTGTTGCTCGGCAGATGAGATGATGTTGTAGTTGCCGCAGCGGCAGCGGCAGCGGCAGAGTTCTGCTCTGCTCTGCCGTTCTGTTGTCCTGCCCGCGGCACTCGCGCGCTGTGCGTTGTCATTTTTTGGGTTCGCCTGTGTGCTGTTGTTTCATTACTTTGCCGCACAAAACAAATGCGCATAGTTGCCGTCAGTTATTATCCACTTGCAGCTACACTTTGTGGCAGGGCAGGGCTGGGCAGGGCAGCCGCTCCTGCCTCGTGACAGGCCGCAGCCGAAGAGGAACAATGTGCCCCCTGTATTCTACGGTGGCAGCTGCTTCCCTGCTACCCACTCGTGCTTAATCAACACGCCGTCGTCAACGATGTTACTGCGGACCACAAAAGGCATTCCAATTGCCCATGCCCATGGCCAGGGACCCCCCAGCCTCCTCCTGCTCGCCGTCCCTATTGCCGAGCCGCAAGTATTTCAGGGACCAAATTATTATCATAGCTTTAGCTTAAAAGCTGAAAATGCCGCTGGCCCTCTGGCGCTGGCAAAGAATTAAAAATATTTACAGTATTTTCCAAGTGAGCCACACGGTTCAGCTGAAAAGAAAAGAGCAGCAAAACTTGGACGAGCCAAGAGACAAAGGAAATGTCCTCTCCTATGCGCGTGTGTGTGTGTGTGCGTATGTTTGTGTGTAGTATCTGTGCGCGTGTGTTGTTAACCACAAGCTGAAAAAATGCAAAGCATTCCAAACAAATATGATAAAACATATTTCCAACGCAGCCAGAGACAGAGCCAGCAGCGCCACAGCCATAGCCATAGCCATAGCCATAGCCATAGCCATAGCCACAGCCAGAGCCAAAGATAGACAGAAGAAGTTCTCGCTCGGATGGAGTAGTTGGATGTAGTGGTAATGGAATGGAGCGGGCGGCGCGGGCCAACAGGAACTTTGTCATCCTCATTTTCCCTCTCAATTTGCGCAGCAACCAAAAACAAATATCGACAGCTCTACAAAGGCTTACAGCCCAGTTCATGCCGTGCCCAAGGATTAAGTCCCTCTGAACTTTCCATGATTAATGATTCTTTGGAAAGTTCTCTCGCTGTCTCCTCTCTTCCCATCTGCCTTTCCACGGGCCATCTCTCTGAGCTGTGGACGGACTGCGACTGCGACTATGTGTATTTGCATTAGTCGACTGTCTGCTGTCGCTTGTAGGCAGTCATCACATCATTCCAAAGCGATTTCTATAGTTTGTCTGTAATCCTTGATGATTGCCTCGAATGGTGCGCGCTCTGGGCCTGTCCTGCCGTGGCGCCGGTTCCTGAATAGTTGATTCAATCAAACTCGAGGCGCACTCTGGGGCATTCAGCGAGCATTTAGAGCAATGCACTTTTAAATAGTCACCTCTGCCGCTGCCACTGCCGCTGCCTCCCCCTCGGCCACTAACTCTGGCTGGTGCTGCCTGCTGCCTGCTGGTCCTTGACTTTCGTGTTGGCTTTCAGAGCCGCAGCAAACTTGACTTAATTGCAGAGAAAGCAAGCCAGTGGGGCGGGCCGATGGGAATAGGGCAACATCAGGCTGAATTTGGCAAAGTGCCTGACCGGGCATGGCCGAAATTAAATTGGCCATGTTTAAGCAGCAAATTTGGACAGAATTAGACAGGCTTTTATAATCACTTAAGGGCTCTACGGCAAACAAAGGCCATCGCCGAAGCGAAGGGGCTTCAGATTCTGATTCAGATTCGGTGCTGGTGCCTGGTTCTTGTTCAGACCTAATCAGACACTTCGGCAGCGGAGGAAAGCTGCTCTGTGGCTGGGATTCACTAGCCAACACCCCCTCCCCACCTGCGAGTGCTGTACCTGGCCACCCTCGGAAAACGCCAAATCTAACCCAAGCCCATGCCTGTCCCCAGTCCCTGTGAAATCATAATGAGACGAATGCGCCACGAAGAACTTGCGCAAATATTTGGCAATTATTTAGTTTCGGTTTCGGGAGCTGAGCTCCCAGCCAGAGCCATGTTCCATACCGGCATTGCTATAATTTGCAGCAAATTAGTCAAAAAATAAAAAAACAAAGGCAAAAAGTTTCTGGTGCGAGTTGAGAGTGTTGGAAGAGTGATGGAAACGAACAGCACATCGGCATACCCATTGAAATATCCAAGGAATATTTTAACTATTTTAAATTGATGACCAAATGCCAAGGCTGATCTCCCAACTAAGGATCCTTTCTACATTCATACGCTATGCATTTTAATCTGTCTTTTGCTCACTCTTCAGGATCTCTGCAAGCTTTCACTGCCCTCCGTGTGGGGGGTGTCTCCGGAAAGTTTTCTGCCGCATTCAGGCGGGCCCAGTCTCTGTTCTGAGTGGGCAGGGGTCTGCCCGCGTAGGCGGTTGTCATAGAAAGTTGAGTGGGCGTGGGGCGTGTCAAAAGACAAACGCCAAAAGTGCTCTGCGGGTTCTCTGCGGCGTGTCCGCCGCCCCGTCTTTGCTTGTCCGAATGGGAGTGTCTTTTAAATACTCATTACAGAATGAATTCGGCAAAAAGTTTTGATAAAAATCCTATTATAAACATAAATAAATAGGCTGGTGAAGCACGGGGGAGCAGCGGAACAGAGGCGGGATCATAAAAGACCAAGCGTGACGAGGGACGGGTGACGCGGGACGCTGGGGACCCAACGTTGACTGAACAAACATTCGTGAGCAAGCAAACTGGAAATGAGAGCGTTGCCAGGGCTATGGGGCAGACGATGGGGCATGCCTGGGTGCAGGCAGCAGCAAGATCTGGCTGGCTGGTGGCTGGTGGCAAGTGAAAGCTACGGAACTGTACGGCATGAGTAGTGGCAAAGTCAAAGTCAAACAATGAGGCAGCCAGCTGTGAAAGGACGAGCCGAAACTTCATTAGTGCTCATCCACAATGTATGCTGGTGGCGTCGGGCAAGGAATTCTACTGCTACCACCTACCACTGGTCCTGGCTTTCGGTTTTTGGTCTTGCACTTGCTCTTGCCCCTGGCACACACACACACACACACACACACATC
Organism: Drosophila tristis; assembly: GCA_018150885.1. NCBI lineage: Eukaryota > Metazoa > Arthropoda > Insecta > Diptera > Drosophilidae > Drosophila > Drosophila tristis. The sequence continues at coordinate 2,195,308 of JAECWT010000203.1, read as the reverse complement.
CTGCCTTTCTTCCTTCCTTTTTATAGCTTCACGCTTGACGGTTTTCGAGCGTTTTGCCATTCGCTTGCGGTCGATTCTGTGGCCGGGACCGGGGCCGGGGCCATAGGCATATTCAATATTCATATTTCGCCAGAACAGCGAATATTTATTACCTCAACAGACTCACTCACACCCACACCCCACACTTACCCACACTCAGCCACGTGTGGCATGAAGTTTTACATACATTGTACACTGTACCTGCCCCTGTGCGATTGGGGGGCATGCCTTTTGTTGCCAACTAGAAATTCCTGCTCTTGGGCTTGTGCTTGTTTCTGTTCCTGTTTCTGTTTGGCTAACCGTTGGCAGAATTTAATCTCAAACTGAAGCTGAAGACATTTTGCCAGTCAACGCTGCAAAATGCTAAGCGAAATTGCTTTGCCTGCCCATGGCCCCAAGGTGATTTGCATAGCACACAGGTGGGAGGGCAAGTGGGCGGGAAGGGGGCCTTGAATGTGTGCGCGATGGGTGCGGTTCACCTTTTGGCGGCTCCGTGGATCGAGTCGGAAACTGTGAGACCGTGTATGGGGCTACCAGGAGCAATGCTAGGCTGCCTGCTCTTGGCTGGCAACCACTGAAATTAAAAGACCGCATAAAACCCACAGCATCGAGCTTGAATAACAAATACGAGTGCAAACTACTCTCTCTGTCTCCGCCAAAAACAAATTAAATAAAAGAGTTTCAATATATTCCTTGGAATCAGATTAAATGTGGATTAAATGTGTTCCAAATTGCTACAAAACTCAAATGCAGATTCAAATGAAGTCAAAAGTACAAAAATCCATCGACACAATTTTGGTTTCCCGTGATATTTAATTCGCAATGCGAAACAGACCGAAATCGATGCACTTCAAAGTGCAACACAATTTTGTTGCATTTTGTTTATAATTTATTTAATTTTTGTTCAATTTTAATCACTCGACACACGCAACCCAAACATGATGCATCACAAATTGCATTGCACAGCATTTAATTGACAAATTATAGAACAAATAAACAAATTGTTTGATTATCAATTGCGCAACCACAAAAAAAGAATCCCACAGACGATGCGACGATAGAAATCTTTAGCTTGTTGGGGGGGGGGAGTCGGCAGTCGAGCCTTTAGCCAGTCATGAATGTGTATATAAGCTGGCTGAGGGTTTGCTTTGCTTTAGTTTCAATTTCAATTTCAACATGAAGCAGTTCGCATTGTTTGGCATACTTTTCCTCATCCTGGCCTTGGGACTGGTGAGAGTTGACTGTGAGGTTTCTTGATACGCCTGGCAGGCTCACAGCGCAATGTCTTTCCAGGCTGAGTGGCCCCAGCAGGTGTCTGCCGTGTCCCTGGCCCAGGGTGGTCCGCCGCAATCCCAGAATGGTCCGAAAGCCCCACCGAATGGTGGAAGCGGCAATCAGCAAAGTGGACAAGGCCAAAACGGGCAAAGTGGTCAAAAAAATAAGTAGAATGCTGCGAATGCTGTAGTTGGACAGGCTGCAATGTCCGCTGCAATGCTTCGACTTAATAAATAGTTTCAACTGCAAAAATACAACCAGCGAATAGTTTTTTTCTCATAAATATTACACTGATATTCGCAGAGCGTCTTTTTACTTTCTCCCAGCATTTATTTGTCATTTCTCGTTTGAAGTACTTCCATGTCCAGCAATCCAATCCTACAGATGTCTCTCCATGGCTAGCATAATTGGCAGCAATACAAACAATAGTTTGCAAAGCAATTAACAACTCCCTTGGCTTTCATTCGAATTGATTCAAACATTTACAAAATTCCCAGTTTATAAGGTTTCGCACAATTAATATTTCTGCGCCAAAGGAGAATATGTCGGCCATGGGAAAGTTGTGTTGATGAAAAGGGTTTCATGCGGAAAACCAAACGAAGCAACGTTTTCTTGGAAACATTTGATTCCCCTTAATAAAATACTTGCAGCTGAACTATCGTGAAGCCCTTCCTCTGTGGCACCCACAGTTTTGCTTAATTGTTTGGAGGCTTGTCCTTTTTTTTGTTTTGTATTAAATGTTTTGTGTTTCCGCTCTGTCTGGGTCGAAAACTTTATTAATAAAGTGCATCAGGACTAGTATAACACGAACATGTCCAACAAGCAGAAGGGTGGAGGTGGTGGAGATGGTGGAGGTGTGGAAGTGAAGCCAACAAAATGGCAACTTGTTCAGCGGCTTGTGTACTTCGTTCTGTGAACTTCAAAGTGCTTATTACCAAAAGAAGTTCCGCCTGCAGGCATTGCATAATTGCATTATGCGAGAGATAACCCGCTCCATACCCGGCCACCCCCACTAAGCTGGGCTGTCACACTCTCTCCTTTTGGAACTGCGAGGCAGCCATGTGTGAATGCACCTCCGAGAATAACCGAAAAACTTTGCTATCGCTATCAGCCGGAGCAAAAGAGAGCTGCACAGGGCGGCAGCCAAGGGATGCTCCATCCTGGGGATGGTGCCAGCTGGGGGTGTCAGGTAAGTTGCAAGATGAAGATGGGAAAAACAAACACAGCCTTCAATTACCAAATGCTGATGAAAAGCTAGGGCTAAGCTCAAAAGAAAAGCAAGGCAAAAGCCAGGCAAAGGAAAGCAATGTGTATTCCCATTGTTCGATGGTAGAGTAATACATATCCCGCTCATGCATAATTTCCGTTCCGAAGGATATCATCGCCATCCATAGGCGGGGGCATCCACCGTGTGGGGGAGGCATGGCATGGCATGGCATGGCAGCCATCCATCGCGTAGGGCGTAGGCAAACAAAACAAGCCGAAATTGAGGAGAGAGCTTTCACTCGGTCTCAATGCCAGCGTGCAACACGTGACGACACACCACGCGACTGAGTTCCACTCAAAGCCTCGCAGAGCGAGCCAACAGCAGCCAAGGATGCGTCCAACATGTTGCTTCCCCTTGCGGATGCTGCTGCTGCCACTGTGCTGCGGCCACTGTGCTGCCTCTGCTCTGTCTCGTGACTTGCGCGAAGGAGTGAAACGAACACGAACACGAGCACGAGCCCAAGCCCAAATCCATGCCCCATCACGAGCGCTGCCCCCCTGCCGATGCCGCGAACGAGCCGAACGAGTGCCAAGGACTTCGGGGCAACAGCACGAGCGCCACGAGCTGATAAAGCAGCGGCCTCCGGTTGGCTTCAGCCCCAGCCGGAGCGCTTCTCCGGCGGACGCGTCCGTGCCTCGGTCAGTTGAACATTTTCCATGCTGTGATCAAGTTGTCTTTTCCTCTGAGCGCCAAGCGCCGTGCACGCCTTGGACTTGGAACTTATATCGAAATCGGGATTGAACGAATTTCCACAGAATATCCAACATAAGCTAAAAGTTTAGTCTGGCTGTGTGTGTGTGTGTGTGTGTGCGGTGTGTGTGCTTGAGTGGGGGTGGATGCGTGTCCGTGTGGCAAGTCTAATGGACAGCGAAACTGTCGCAGCCAAGGCGTGGCAGTTAGGTAGAGGGTGCGGTCTGGTCTGGTCTGGTCTGGTCTGTCTTCCACATGCACTTGTTGTGCCGTCCTGCACTTGCAACTGGCAGCAGTAACAGCAGCAGCAGCAGCAGCAGCAACAGCATCAGCAGCAACAGTATCAGCAGCAGCATCCGCATTCGTCTGCCAGTTGCTGCCACAGATGGGTGCAACGTTCCGCTGCTATCCACTGATTGCCACTTTTGTTACTTAATGGGTTTTCCATGCGTTGTTCATTCCCGTTCCGTGTGCGTGCGAATACAAGTGTTTCTTGCTTTACCATTCGATTTTCGAATTGCAGCCCCACGCAGAAAAAAACATTAAATAAATTATAGAAAAACAAAAACTAAACAAAACAAAACAAAACAAAAATATTGTGAAACGACGGACTGACTTACATGCATTTTATTAGTAAATAATAAACCAAACGAAACGAAACGAAACCAACCCGAAAATCAATCCAATTGAACAGAAACACCAAGCCACAAAAACATTTTCGTAACTCAAATGAAAAATACAAAAGAAATTTAATTATAAAAAACGAGAACGCAACGGTTTCGCATTCGCCAGCACGCAAAAAAAAAAGGACAAAGCAAAGCAAACAAACAAACAGTGAAAATGAATAATAAAATCAAGTAAATACAGAAATTAATAAGCGAACAAAAGAATTCCATCGAACGTGAAATGTAAATGAAAAGAAGCGAAACTCCAATGGGGCAGCAGCAGGAATAATTAAAACAGAGCAGAGAGCAGCGCAACAATTTCCAAGCCGCAAAATCGAATCAGTTGTCATCAGTTAACTGCAAACCGAACTGAAACCCAATCGAAATCCAATCGCAAATTGAATTACCAGCAAAAGAAGCAGGAAGAGAGGAAAATTCCCCAAAAACGTGGGGAGGAAATGAAGTCAACGAAGACAACCCCCAAGCCCACCATGGAGCCGAAAATTGTAATGTACCAAAACGAAAACCAATATAAAAACAGCACAAAACAACACAGCAGAAATTTTCGAAAGAAAAAAAACATAATTGAATCCACATTATACAACATTTTAAAACCCACAATTCCCCCCCATCGCCCACCAGCGCATACAGACACACATTCACAGACACATTAGAAAAAACAATACTCATGCGACATTGCAAACAAAAACAAAAAAACAACACCCGAAAAAATAGCCCACTCATTCCCATTTACCAGTCTCAGTCCCAGTTCCCTCAGCCATTTTCATTCAAAGAGCACCGCAGAGGAAAACCTTATTGAAGGAAAGTCATTTTTCAACTATTCATTGCTTTCATTCTGCTTCTCTTCTCTTCTTTATTGTCCTGCGTCTCGCTTCTAAACAATTTGACAACGTCTAAGACGTTGGCTCCCCGAAACACACAATGTCATTTGTAATTTCCATATCATCAGCATTCACTCCTGCAGCTGCCCCCACAACCCCAACAACTCCCACAAAAAAAAAAAGATAAAACACTCTACTCGTATTTCTATGTATTATATATGTATTACACGAACTTTCTTTGTTTTTAAATGCCACTCCACGTATTTATCTGTGCATCTGCAGCTGCTTGACGGCGCCAAAGAAGCAGCAAAGCAGTGAGTCGAGTCCATGTCAAGATCCTGTCAATATCTATTTCCCTGTCAATAATATGTGCATACGTTCATCAAATTAAATATTACACATAATCATCTTAGGATCTTAGTGCACATTGATTTTATGGCAGGAACACGCACTCAACACTTTGGTAATATTTAATGGCTTTAATGGCTTCAATTTAGTGGCGCGCTCGCATGCCAATTAAATTATTGGTTAATTATGCATAAATGAATTGCAATTTGCGGTAGCCCACGGCAATAGCAAACATTCGTATTTATGTAAATTATCTAGTAATTATTACGAGTGCCATTTATCACTGGCATATTGAGAGTCCCTTGCATTGATGATTGCACCGCTGCGGCTGGGGTTAAATTATTTACTTGGAATGTTTGCCAGAATATAATTACGAATGTTTGAAATGTTCTGAACTAATTAAAAGTTCTCGTAAAAAACTAAAGCAGAATACGAATAAAATAAAACTGCATTTTTCTCTCATTAGTATGCTGAATTTATTACTGAATTTCCTTTGAATTCTCCCACCATACATATGCATTTCTGCAATTAGTTTGAAGTTTGTCTGGAACTTTTTCAGGCACTAGTCGTTCACAATTTCTTTGTTTCGTCTTTTAGAATATTCCAGCTGTATTCCAACTGATTTTTATCTTTGCAAAAACCCGATCAAAATGGCAGCAAATGAAGCAAAAGTCGATGCCACATCCTCTGTTGTCTGTCCTGTGTCCTCTGTCCATAAGTATGCCATATAATTTGCATAAGTGCTTGTCATGCATGTGGCATCTCCATGGATGTGGCCGCCTCAAGGGACAGTCGCGTCTGCGACTGTAGTAAGGGAGTCTTCGTGGTCTGGAGACCACTGCATGCTGTGGTTCAAGTGGGTCACACGAAGTGACATAAAAATGGTCTAGAACCAGGGACACACTCGTAAATCAGTGACTAGCGGGGGGATAGGGGCGCAGAAGTACAGCTAACCAATAGAGTTAACAGTTTTGGGGTGTCGCGCGGAGCGGAGCGAAAACAAGTCAATTTGGCAGCCAGCCAAATCGCTGGCAATTATGTGGCGAAAACACAAAATACTCATTCAAAATGAGTAATATCCAAATCTGTTTGTTCCGTGTCACATCAGTGCATTATGGATCCATGGAGCATGGACCACAGACCCTAATGCGCTCGCCAGTGCGTTCGCAATGCATTTTTGGAGGCTTAGCAGACCGCCCAATTAAAATGGATTGAAGTGCATAAGCCACCCATGAGGGAGTTCAAAACTTAATGAGAGCTTTTTAATTAGCAGTGTGCTAGACAGACAGACAGACAGACAACCGCCTGCCAAAGCGGAAAGTTACGAGGGCTTTGGCTGAGCGTAATTCCAGTTTCCGGTTGCTGTTTTAGTGGCAGTCACGTTTCATTGTTTGCCTACATAGCCTGTGCGTGTGTGTGCGTGTGTGTGTGTGTGTCAGCGTATTAATTAATGCATTGAAATGTGTATTTAAGCATATTTTAAAAATTAATTAATGTAATTTCAATTAAAACTCGTTTACTGCCAGGCAGCCTTCAACTCTCTCCCAGCTCTCAGCTTTAACCTTTTAAACAGCCACACAATTTTAATTAGAAAAGTTTGAGGCCAGACCACGCCTATGCCGAAAAATATTCTACACACACACACACACACACACACACACACATACATGCGTATACATGTAAGTCTCCTTCTGCTGTGAGCGGTACACTTTTCGTTGCCTACTTCTTGGGGCTGGGGCCGCAGGTGGCAAACTTCGTGACCGACTGATTTGAATTTCAATTAGCAATTGCACAACTGTGTGCCAACTATCCACCTGCCCTGGAGCGGTATGTACCGACAGGATCTTTTTGTTTCGATTATCAAGCATACGCCCTGTGGGCCGCCGCGAATCGCTGACCAAACATTCCACCTGCAGAAGTGAATGCAGGCAGCCAGCAACTGGCAAGCTGTCGGCATCTGTGGTGACCCCACAGACCGCCCACTGGCACGCCCACCTTGCTGTTGATGGAATTATTGTGTGCTCAACGAACCGCAAACAAAATCTGTGCTGGCTGCCCCCTGTTCCGCCCGGTGTTGCCGTTGTTGCCGTTGCTGTCGTGTTTTTTTTTTTCTTCCCATTTTTAATACACATAAAATGATGTTGCTTTGCCGTTGCCGTTGCTGCTACTATTTTCAACTTGTGCGCACTTTTATCTCGGCCACAATTTGTGGCAATGTTGTTTGCTGCCACGCTTTCGCTTTTGGGGGCAGGCAGGCAGGCAGGCGGGCAGATTAATGCTCGATATTCCGTTTACGCTGCAGGTGTATAATGGCACGCCCGCTGGCTTTTGCAGTTATTAATCGTTGGTCATTTGTTTTTCAAACCACAGCCAAAGATGCTGCTGACCACAGACCCCACTCTCCGCTCCCCATCCTCCACTTGCCAATCGCCTCTCTCCACTGCAGAGTAATAAATCAAATGACAGAGACAAAAATTAATTATGCCAACAAAAGCTGGGCCGCAATTTGTTATAGAAGTTAAGTTGCGACCCACCCACCGACCGACCGACCGCACACAATTTGTCCTGCTGCGGACTCTGTTGCATGTGCAAATTTGAGAGTTGCAAAATGCAATAAAAGAAATTCCTGGTCGCCAGGCTCAGGCTGAGGCTCAGGCTCAGGCTATGAGCCCGCAGCTTCCAACTCCAACTGTAGCCGAATCTCGACAGTTGCTAACTGAACATTCCATGCCACAAGTGCAGGCAACATTTCCGCCCCCCAGCCCAGCCTGCAAAACCTTTCGAATGGGTCGCATTCCAAGGGACTAACAGCACCTGAGTGGGAGTCAGCGCATACACTGGAGCTGGAGTTGGAGCTGGATTCAGAGTCAGTCTGCCTGCATCCATGTATCCCTGACTGAGCCAAAGGACTCCGGGGCTAATGGCTGGGAATGGTGCACATAGTTCAGGTTGCTATTTTTCAACAACTTGTTCACCGTCTGGATGTTGCTGCTGTTGCATATTTCCAGTTAACAAATTCCGGGTTCAGCTCCACGGAATCCGCACCCCCCGCTGCACATTCCCGGCTACGAATACATGCATGAGCACGTTTTGTGTGATGCTCGTATGGAATTCGCTCATGAATTTCAATTTCCCCTGCTTGTTGCAGCATCCGTGTATGGCAAGTGGCAGTTGTGTCGGCAGGTCGCTGTATTTGGGGGTAGCAGAGACCAACAGACTTTCGAATTTCCACAAATAAAGCTAAATGGAGAGTGCAGCCGCATCCTTTTAGCGCTCGAACGTCCGGAGCAGGGCCAGAAACGAGCCCGTCGTTTTTGTTACCTGCCAAATGAATATTTAAAGCACACATTAGATCCACCGACACCAATCAAGGCCACTGATTGCAACCCACCCAAAGCAGCAGCGGCAGATCCACATCGAACATGTAGCCGAACACCTTGGCGGGCCTTTGGGCCCGCATCATCATCGTTTGCCAGAGGCGACGCCTGGCTGGCGGCATCTGCGACCAATCGCAGTCTGAGTAGACGGCCAGGGCCACGCCGGAGCTCTGCTGCTTGAGGTACTCCCCGCCGTAGCAGTACGAGCTCAGCTGGATGAAGACCGTCAGCAGGAAGGTCGCGCGGAAGGGCACCTGGGAGCTCCAGCCGCTGCGGGTGAAGCGGAACGCCAGCATGCAGAGCTGCAGGTAGCTCAGCATGTACTGCACGAACACGATCTCCGCAAAGATGGCGCTCAGCTCTCCGGCCAGTTGCAGGGCCAAGCGATGCCGTCGAATGCACTCCACCAGGTGGTCGCCGGGCTGCTGCTTGTCCTGCAGCTGCAGTTGCAGTTCCAGCAGCTTGAACTGTGCCACCACGTTGTGGACCAGCCAGGAGAAGAGCGTGTCCGCTACTATGGCCAGCCACGCCGCGGAGGCCACGCCCAGCACGCCCCAGGCGTAGATGGGCCAGTAGAAGCGCGCCTGCCGCTCGTCCAGCCAGAAGTTGAACTCCATGGGCGTGGTCGGCCGGAAGACGCCGTCGCTTAGGTAGGCGATCAGGCCGTTCAGCATGGGGGCGACCGCAGAGGCAACAATCACCGCGTAGGCGGCATTCCTGAACGCCCGCGATACATACGCGTCCAGTCGGTTCTCCTGCAGGATCCTCTCGAGCTGCTGCGGGTCGGCAGACGCCTCCCGGTTGAGGCCATGCAGGCGATGCACCAAGGCGCCGATGCGTCGCCGCTTCACGATGAAGGCCACGAACTTGAGGGTGGAGAGCGATCCCTGCATGAACACGGCCAGGTTGTCGGTGAGGCGCGTCAGATCGCTGAGATCCTGCAGGCCATAGACGACCATCGGCCAGTTGTGGGAGACCAGCGAGAAGATGAGCAGCGCCGCCCACAGCGGATGCTTCAGCTGCAGGCGCTGGCTGCTGGGCTCGAAGCCCACAATTTCCAGGGCACGGCGCTGTATCGAGAAGTAGCCGACATCCATGACCGCTGGCAGCTGAATCTGAGCAGGGAACTGGAGCTCAGTTTCCGACAAGCAGCTGTATATATACGGCACCGAATGTGGGGCTGGTGGGTGGGGCTGGAGACGGCTAAGTGGATGTCGTTGCCGCCCATGAAATTGTGGCTGAAATATTTATGCTCTCCGTTAACAGGCTACGTGATACGGTTACCCTAACAGCAGGCCAGCAGGGGGACGAAGGGCAGCAGGGGCCAGGAGTCAGCAGTCAGCAGTCAGCAGTGTTCCGTGGTCAGAGATCAGAGGTCACATGGTGGCGCCTGCAATGGGTGTGGCGTTGTTTTGATTGGAATTTCCAATTTCACACAATAATAGTTTGTTGATTTGTGGGCCCGGGCCCGGCCATGTCGTTTGTCCGCCGTAAATATCGTATTATCAAATAAATACCAGTGCTCAAATATGCAGGAGGGCGAGGGTAGCGGGTAGGCCTGCCCCAGGGGGGGGGTTGCTGTTCGCTTATGCACGGCAGATGTTTTTTTAATTAACATTTCGAAAATGCATGACTGCCCACCCCCAAGGGCCAACGGCCATTCGATTTGAATATTTTTAACCTGCCAGAGGGGGTATCCGCTATCTGTCAATAGGCATAAATCAATACAATGCTATGCTATGATAGCAGAGGATATAGGATACAGGACATGTTATTTGGTACGCGGCAAATATCCTGTGACAGAGTTAGAAAACGTAAATATTTATTTTGTGGCTCGCTTCCGGTTTCAATTTGCATATTTGCACCGCTCTCGGATGCGATAAGCCCATAAAAAGCGTATTAAATTGCAATTAAATGTTGACCAACCACAGCCATGGAATGCGGTGCCAGAAAAAGCGAGTTCCAAGTGCCACTTCGTAGTCCTTTATTCGCGGGTAATTCAATTACGGGCTTATCCTCTTGGGGGTCGGGTGTTCGCGTGAAATCAACAAGTAAATCGAGTTTCGAAAATCCCGTCGCTTGCCAAATTCCTCGCTCAAATTGAGTGAAATTTTCATTTACCAAAGGGATCGTATTCCCCCCCCCTTCCCCACACCCCTTCCAGTACCGTTTCCTTTGGTTATTTTTGGCATTCTTTTTGGTTTTGTTTGCGGGCAGCCGCTTAATGTCACCTCAAATGGGTCTTAATTAATCTCGAGGACCCGGGTTTTGCCTCGTTTTGCAGCGTACCTTCATTTGCATGATGTGGCTGGGTCCTGTGACAGGTTTGCCGATTTTTATGATTCACTGGAATGGATGGACTGGCAGCAGCGGTCGTGGCAGGTCAAACGCTGCAGGCGCTTTGCGGCAGACAAAGTTATGCAACATTATTTAGAGCAAGACAGCCGCAGGGCACTTCAGGGACAGAGACAGAGACGAAGACGGACACGGGGAGAGTAGCAGCAAGAGGGACAGCGGGGGAAGGGGCAAATGTAGTACACAATTTATTAACTTGTTGTATTTGCACATCCAATTTCATTCAGCTTAAAGTCCGTCCTGTGCCGTGCTGCAGTTGGCGGCGGCTCCCATGTGTGTGGGTCGTAGGTTGGCGGCACTGGCACATAAAATTGATATTTTATTCAAAATATTTACCCAAAAGCCACAAAGCCAAAGGCTGGCAAGAGGGCGTGGGGCCACCCACCCACACAGCAGCTGCTCCTCGATAATTTTGACTGTGGTCGGCGGAGTCGAGTGCGTACGGCGGACATTGGTGGCAGCCCCCGGCAGCCCCTCTGCTTTCGGTATGTTAAGCTTCTCACTCACCCAACCACAATCTCTCTCGCACTCTCTTGCTCCATTCTTCCATTCCTCTCTTTATCTTCGTCAGTTCCCCCGCAGCGGAGGTTTGCGAGTCGTTTTGGGGCTTTGTTTATTTCATTGCTGATACTTTTGCTGCCACAACGGCCGCCTGCCGCCTCCCGCCTCCCATTCTTTATCTCTGGTTTCTGGTTTCAGCGGGGCACGGAACGAAGTGCCGGTGTGCGTGTGCCACGGCTCTTTTGTGAGTCACCCTTTTTTTTGTGACATTTTTGTTTGTGCCGTAAAAAAACATCTTCCGAGTGGAGTGACATGCCAGGCTTAACCAGCTCCCCGTTCCAGGCCCCGTCGCATCTTCCCCTTTTAAGGAACTACCAACATATTTCACATGCTGTTGCCTCATTTGTGGCCAGGCAGACAACAGGGTACTGAGCGCGGGTATGCAAGACAGAGGCAATCCCCTTCCATTGAGCACAAAGGGTACTCCACGGCTAAGCGCTGGCAATTTGTTGGCCATTTTACGGGAGCAACAGAGACACAGCAGTGGCGCTGCAGCCACAGCGGCAGGGCAGATAGTAAGACATTTACTTCGTGTTCCACATGAGCAGTACGGAAATTCGATGAAGCTGGCAGCCAGCCGCAGGGAATGCAAAACACTCCTCTGCTCCTGCTCCACTGCTTTCCACTGCCTGAGAAGGGGTGCGGGTGAGGGTGAGGGTGTGTGTGTGTGTGGGGGCGACATAGAAAAAGAGCATCATTCAATAAAAAATTAATAGGAAAACATTCAATGAGCGTGGCACAAAGGCGCCCGGCAGCAGTTAGCCTCCAATCGGAGTGTGTGCTCAACTGCAGGCCCTTCATTCTGATGAACCATTCCACGGAGATACGGGGATCGGATCCCCCGCCCATCCACCTGCTGTCTACTGGCTGCTGGCTGCTGGCTGCTGTCTGCTGTCTGTGTGCTCGGAAATCAGAGGTAATGTGGTTTTACGAGCACTGAGAGACAGGTATCGGCAGCCCCACTCACTCCCGCTGCTCCACAGATAGCTGCAGACCCAAGTTGGTCGTGTGCCTGGCCGCCGCATACAAAGGCGTACAAAGCATGCTAATAAAAACATATACTATGGCATGTCCATGTCCTGTAGCTCCCCCTCCCCAGCATCAGCCTGTCTCTTTCTGCATGTGTGTGTGTGTGTGTTATGTAAGCGGATGTGCAACACTTTTTTTTGTACGTATTCCTGGAAGCCCCTGCCAGGCAGCCAGCCCTTGATTATACTAAACTTGTTTACTTATGCTGCTCGTGTATGCTACACACACACACACACACACACGGTATATGCTGCACACAAGCATAGCAGCTGTGTGTGTGTGTGTGTGTATATCTGACAAACAAAAAGTGCAAACTACAGCATAACCCAGACTCTCGTCTGCCTGTATAAATTTCGACTTATCCACGCGAAAGCGCTAAGCAGCAGCAGCAGCAGCAGCAGCTACCAGAGGGGGGTTGGGGTGGCAGTGTAAACATGGGGCCCCGAGATTGATGCCGGGGTACGCTGTGTGTGGGCCACACTCTGCGGATGCAGCATGTGGCACAGTGTGATGAATGGTGCCAGAAAATTTGATGATACGCGATTAACATAACGATTTGCATGTGCCTTAAAGATCTTGTAAATTGTCAGAAACACAAAAGGAAATCTCAGCGTGGATGGGGGAAACCTTCAAGCTAAAGGCTGTGGCGGCTGGGAACTCTGGGGATGCCTGTACTTCTAGTAATTTAGATATTTAAGATTTAATCAGCATGCATGGCTAACCATAAGCTAAATGAAAATACAAAGAAAAGATACAAAAAATACAAAAAATTAAATAAGTAAAATAAATAGTGCAGCGTTGATTTTTAAGTAGCTTTCATGGATAGCTGAAATGCTGATATTTTATCGGAGTCTGCCATTTGGTTGGAAAATGTGGCTTAAATGCTTACATCATTTTTGAGTAATAAAGTACGCCTATCCTTGAATATTCTTGGATCCTTTCAGGCAAAATAATCATTAGATATAAATACGCAATTGATTGTGCTGCATGCCAGCCAATAAAATGGAATATTCTTGCAGCCCCAAGGGAATTTCATGCTCTTAAAACTCTCCAGAATTTCTGCTGTGCATTAAATACCTGTGTACAGGTTACAGTGTGTAAGGCACGGGACCGACCGTCCGACACGATCTCCAGGGAACAAGTTTTGATATTTTACGAAATTCGTTTGAAGGTTTTGTGCTCCGCACCGCTCTGGCCACGTGCCCCCCCAGCAATACTCACATTTCTTTTGTTAAAATTTTCATCTATAGAATTTCATGCATGAACAGACAGAGCAGAAGATGTAGAGGAGGAGAACCTGTGCACACACCTTGCTGGAGCCGAAATTAATTTCCACCAGAGCAAGTATGAAAAGTCCAAGCAGCAGTCACTCGAATCTTACCCATAGGAAATGTACATATGTACATATGTATGTGTGTACTTACAGGGCGGATGCAGGGATGCATTGATGGCCGATAGCCACCAAAGGAAAACGCGGCAGGGTGCGGGGCGTGTGGCCATAAATAAATAACGAAAAAATCGAGCATACAGCAGAGGTATTCAACTGTGGCAGCAACACAAGTAGAACTTCAGAAGCGCTCACAGAGGGGAATGCGGGTAAAAGTTGCAGTTGAATAACTGAAAACTTCCCAGACGAAATCCAGCAGAATTGATTGCTTATTTGCTTAAAGCTTTTCCCCAACAGCGGGACAAATCTCCGTGGGTACAAGGATATACATACTCGCACTCGCACTCGTATCCCCCAACGTATGAGTATGCACAAATACTCGTATGTGGTAATTGACTATGCACGAATGCAGCCTGCCACAGAAGAGAGCGACAGAGACAGAGACGGGACAGAGGGACAGAGGGAGAGAGGGAGGGAGCAAAGCAGAGAGCGAACCACACAAAAGCGGAGACTTCCTCCGCTTAAGCCCGACGGACGTTTTCCGGACGAACAATGAGCTAATTTTAAGCTAATATTTATGCAGCAATTAAAACGGTTCAGCTGAGTTGAGTTCGAGCTTGAATCAGAACGAGAACGAGAACGAGGACGAGACGAGCAGGATGACGACATCCTGCCACGCCCCACTGCCACTGCCTGTGCCACACAGAATCCAGCCACTACAATTGCCCGAGCAAACGAGTTCGTGGCGGCGCAATCCTTGAATCCTGAGCTATAAATGGATGATGAATGAAAGCAAACTGCAGCAAAATAGAGTAATAGAGTGCCTGTGCTGCCCCCCTCCACCCGCCACCCAGCACTCAGCCAAGGCTCTAAGCTGCACCAAATCTATGCCACATTATGAATAATATTTGACAAATATCCAGAGTTCTTGTGGAGGAACTTTGGCGCACTCGAGGGGATAGACTGAAAAGTTGGACCGCAACGTAAGCCCATCACACGGCTCTCTGGCCAGCAGTGGAAAGGGCAGAGGGGGAATCAGTAACATTGCCTCTGAAGCGGGGGCGGGGGCGTGGGAAGCCAAGTCACATCTTCGAGCCAATAATGCGCCCTCATCTGGGGCCATGTGGCATGTGAAGTGTCAGATGTCTCTGACTTTTGCCTTTGACTTGGCCAAGCACTTTTATCAGCTCAAACAGACACATACACCCACACACCCACACACCCTCTGACGTCCTCCCACTCATCTGCCTAATTGAATTCCTTAACGCTTTCCGTTATCCTCTTTCCCCGACACCCCACCAACCCCCTGCCCGGACCCCATCTCATGTTGTTCAAGGAAATCTCAGCGAGAGTTTCCTTTTTCCGTTTTGAGTGCCAGTGGCATGTTCGACATGGTGGCGGGGCACCCTGCTGGCAGCCACTTTTGCACGCCTGTCAGCCAAGACCTCTTTCCTCCAACCTTCTGCCATTATTCCCCACCACCCCCCACCCTGGCCAACTGTGCGCCTAAGTATGTCCGATGTGCCATGTCCCCTGCCCATGTCCTCGCCCGCATGCCTGAATGCCAATTCTATGTGTCGTTTTTAATAACTGTGTCAATCGCTGCTCTCCCTAAACCCTCTCTCCCTCTCTCTCCCTCTCTCTTACTCTGTCTCTCTGTGCTAGTGGCAGCTTAGGGCCTGGCCAAAAAGACCATTACGGTGCGTCAAAGGGAATGCAACGGTTTGGGGCAATTAGTTGGCCAGGGACTGGCCACTGACTGGCCAGCCATTCAATGGGCTCTTTGCACGCCGCATCCGTTCCGTGCATATGTCGTGGGACATTTGCATTAATTAATCGAAATGTCCGCACTTGTCAATACACTCACTAATTGGCCCAATCGACTTGTGGTCCCTCCCTCTCACTCTGCTGCTGCTGCTGCTGCTGCTGCTGGTTTCTGGCTCATTAATAAACAATGTTTTGTGTGCAATAATTGGCCAGATGCTGCAGGGTCTGTGTGTCTGTGTGTGTGTGTGTAATTAGGGTTACTTCAAGTTGGAAACTAAAACAAGTTAAGCGCTCTCCTGGCTTCCCTTTAATTGATTTCCATGTGGCACTCTTCGCGGCCACATTGGCAGGGCTTTTACTCTCATGACTTGGCTTAAACGCTTATCAAATGCCTGTCTGCGGACAGCCCACAACACACACACACACACTGTCTGCCTGCAAACTGTTTTTCTCATTATCATGCCTCGATGGCTGGCTGGATGGCTGACTGGTTGGCTGACTGGCTGACAGGCGCGCTATTTGATGTTTTATTCAAGGCCTTTGATCTTTTATGCGCTCTATCTAGGCCAAAAACGGACAAAAAATGTCTGCAGAGGGAGGGAATGAAAATATGCGTTGACAATGGAACCAACAAAAAATTAAAAAAAAAAAAGAGGAAAGAGGAGACAGGAGAGAGGCGAGGGGCGAGGAGAGCAGAGTATGCGCCCGACCTTGATGCCAACGATTATGATGATGACAACAGCAACAATGGCGCGGGGCAGGCAGCAACAATGGCCAACAATAGATGCACTAATCCTTAATAATGGCGACTAATCTACCAGGCGAAAGTTGATTAAACAAAACTGATTATAGAGGACAACAACAGAAGCAGCAGCAGCGGCAGCGGCAGCGGCAGCCTCAGCAGCAGCAGTTTCATTAGCTTTAGGTTTAGTTGAAGCTTCAGATACAGATACAGCGACAGGGACAGGGACAATCAGCCACAGCGACAGCTGGCGAGGACTCTAGGCTGGCATGTCAGCTGCAGGCCAACGCTTCGTATGCGTAATGTCAGCGGCATCCACCTTGTTGGATGTCGTCGCTCAGATTCTGAAGG
This sequence comes from Drosophila tristis, assembly GCA_018150885.1. Taxonomy (NCBI): domain Eukaryota; kingdom Metazoa; phylum Arthropoda; class Insecta; order Diptera; family Drosophilidae; genus Drosophila; species Drosophila tristis. The sequence goes on along the minus strand of JAECWT010000203.1, from coordinate 2,178,613 downwards.
AGGCATGGGTCGAAAGGTCTGTGTGGCAGGAGGGGGGGAGGCATGTCCCTTACTGCAGCGCCATGCTCAGCGTTTTTCTTTTCGAATAGTTTCGCCCCCGGGGCCAAGTGCAGGCATAATTAACATAAGCGCGCAAGCGAGAGTATTTCTCTTACACTCAATGCCCGACCGACCGCCCGCCCGTTCGACCGCCCGCTCGCCCTCCTCGTCACTCCATGAGTGTGTGCTTGAAAGCTTTTACCCAACACTCACACACACACACACATATACAATTCAGTAGCAGTAGCCAGCAAAAAAAGGGCAGGAGCAGAACAAAGATAACTGTCAAAAAGCGCCCGAGTTGGGGGCCATCAACATTTTTCAAGTGCAAAAGTTGTTCGCCTTTTTTTCGACAGCCATCAATATGCCACACAGGAGCATGGGGCAAGGGTGCGGGCGAAGCAGAGGGAGCAGGGACTGGCAAGTGCCAACTGCTTTTTGTGCAGCAATGCGATTAAAATGGCGGCCCTCAGCAAACAAACAACAAAATAAACTGTCTACATATATTTATCTGTATGTTTTTTTATGTTTGTATTTGTGTATGTGTATTTATATGCATACAAAATAAACTGGCACAATGTCCTCAAATGGGTTTTGGGTTTGTTGGAGAGGCTGTGGATGTCGCTGGGGGTGTGGATGGGGGGTTAGGTGCGGGACAGGCAGTCCATTTCCTTGACCGAAACGCAGCCAACAGCCAACGATATCCACAGTCCTTATTATTCACACCAGCCATTGTACGAGTGTGTGTGTGTGTGTGTGTGCGTTGTATCTGTGTGTGCCTGTTCATGCACGAAAAAAGAAACTGCAGCTGCAGCTGCATTTGTGTGTCTGACGATAATCATGACGTCAGCTGCTTCTTATCGGAGCGACACAGTAGAACACGTCTAGGGACAACCAATCTTCCTTCGTTGCGGCGTGCTGCAAGCAGTGCAAACTCGAACTTGGCTCGAGTGCAAATTTATACAAATTTGCAGCGCAAATGAGTTTGAGCAGGCGACAGGAAGAACAAAGTGTTTGAAGGGGCAGGCGGCACAAGTCGGATATGCAGATATGCGGGCACAGGCCACAGCTGAATGAGATTCAGAGTCAGTTCAGATGGATTGGAGAGGAAAACGAAAGTAACCCGTCGAGCCAGCGACTCTCCCCTAGCCGCTGAAGAGCCTCCTTCGCTGCTCCTGCAAACTGTATCCAAATAAAACTGGGCTGAGGAATGCGACAAGAGGCAAAGCAAAAGAGAAAGAGTATGCAAATAAGTGAAACTTTCGCGGTATGCATTGCAGAGTGAGGCGCAGTGGCAGTGGCAGCGGCAGTGGCAGCGGCAGTGGCAGCGGCAGCGGCAGTGGCAGCGGCAGTTGCAGCTAGCAAACAATCAACTCTGGTTAAGCCTTTGTTTTTTGTTTTGTTCGTTGCCGTGCCTTTTGTTGCATTTGTTGAAACAACAGCAGAGCGCGAGATGCGCGCAGGAAATTGAGTGTGCAACATCCGGGGGCCAGCCTCAGCCCCGCAGCCTGAACTTTTCCTACTTATGCCACACCCACACAGAGCACGTGGGGCAAGGGGTTTTTTTTCTTTCTGCTGTGTGTTTGCTGCTGGACAGCAGGTGGATTGACTTGCACGACCTTGGCAGGTAGCATGCGGCATGCGGCTTGCGGCATGGCGAATGGCGAATGGGGCAGGGATCATCTTCAATCAGCTACCCACTTGGACAGCCACTTTCGCCACACTTGAACCTTTTGTTTATGCAAATCAAAAACTGTTGCCCATGGCCCACTTCTTGGCATCTTCCCTTCCTCCCTTCTTCCCTTCTCATTGTATTTTTCGCTCTTTCTCTGCATTTCATTGTCAGTTTTTGCCTTGGCTTGCTTCCGCCTTCGCGAGTTATTTGCATCAAACATTTTTCTCTTCAGCTTTGGCGCTACTTTGCCTTTTCCTTTCCCCACATTTTTCGCCATCAGATTTTGCGCAGCTTTTGCCTCATTTTTCCAACAATTTTGGCCAACATTGGCTGCTGTTGGTGCTGTTGCTGCGGCTGCTTCAAGGCGAGGGCCCAATTTGCTCTTGCCGCTGCTCTTAATAGCTGCTAGCTGGTGTGTGTGTGTGTGTGTGTGTGTGTGTGTGTGTGTGTGTGTGGGTGGGAAGCAATTAAGCCTTTGTTTCTGAGAAAAGAAAAGAGAATGCACTCTCCCTGTCGCTCGCTCGCTGCTTCTGCTACCTCCATTGTAGTTTTTAATGTTTTACGCGGACTTGACCAGGCCAAGACCCAACTGACAGGCAAAAGACACACAGAACATGGACTGCAAGCGGACACGGACAGGACACGGACAGGACAATGCGTCAGTCAAGTTGTTTTTTTTAATTAACCAGCAAACGGGGAGGGAGAGCGAGAGCGAGAGAGTGTGCGTGGCGGCTGAACTTTTCAGCTTATTTACGGCCATTGTCTGTTTGAGCATGCAATATTTGAGCTGAGAGTCTCAGCATAGCCAGGACAAGCAATTTAAGTCAAACAATAAGAACTCGAGAGTCAGGAAAGTCAGTCGGCAAAGTTGCGCTCATCTTTCTTGCTCTCCGTGCCACCCGCTCCGCCCACCCTTTGGAACTGCTTAACTCAATAAGAGTTGTACAAATACGAGCGCAAGGGGACTGTAGTACATGCCATGCCAACTTCAAACGGAAAGTTTGTGCTTCTCCCCCCACACGCCCCACACACCCCACATCGCATTTTGCTCGTTGTAATCGGAGCTGCTGCGAAAACTTTTTGCTCTGCAGTGAAACGCAAGGAGACGAAACAGAGTAACAGGGGGAACAAGAAAAGGTAATAAAATAATTTTTAATATGCATAAATCGCTCCCTCGACTGAGCTTCAAAGGCGGACACCGACATGACACCGGATGGAGCTCACACATCCTGCTCACTGAGCATGATCCGAGCCAGGGTATCCCGGACAAACCGCTCGTCAAGCATCGCTGGCATCCATCCGGCGGAAAACTGGCAAAGTCGGAGTGCCGCTGACAGCGAACTGAGCTGAGCGGATGATGCGGATGATGGTGATGGAATATAGTGAGCCAAGTCAAACCTTCTGGGAACCTTTGTCCGTCAGCTCAGTCACTCAGCCACATCCTAGACTTGCGGTCAGCTGCAGGAGAATTGACATCGTCAAAGCCACCGTCATTGACATTCGCATCAAGCTGGAAATTTCCGCAATCGAAACAATGTTGTAGCCATCGCACTGCCGCTGACAGGCCATCCCACCATGAGCTGCTGCTGCTGCTGAAAATAGAATTCCCCAGCAGCAGCAGCAGCCGCAGCAGAAGGCTGTCATCGCAATGGCCTGTCAGCCTCCGTTTGGCACTTCATCCCACAATCTCCTTAAGCGCCAACGCACTCGTTGTCGGTTGAAAATAGAATATGCACTCGCGACCCACGGGCTGTGCAGCGACAACACCTCCAACAGGCTGTGACACCCGACTGTTGGGGCAATCGGGCAACCCCTCCAGCCAAATTGCGTATACTCGCTTCGTACGTGCCACGTGCCGCAGCAGGTCGCCTATTTGCCGAAATTAGCAGGCTGCACTTGCACCCCGACAGCTCCCAGCAGGGGTGTCAACAGGTTTGCCAACACAATCGATGGGCAAGGGGCATCGATTACCATAATTAACCAGCCTGTACATATGTACATACGTATATTTATGTATGATTTGCAGAGAGGGTCCATCACAGCTCACTAGACTTCTGCTATATGCTTTAAGTGAAATTTAACGAGCTCGATTTCTATGCTCCCCCCACGGGTTAAGCGCAACAATACTCCGATTTGCGACACAAACACTTAAAAACAGATTCAAGACCCTCCTCAGACACATTCCCCCCGACCAGGGATCTGCGTTGCGCACCATTGACGTGGCCTAAACGTGCCAAAAGTTATGCTACATGGCCTTATGTCATTTGCATATTCCAGCCGCCGCCATTTTGCACACACCAACAACACCACACACACACACACATGGAGCCACGCCCACGCTTATCCCTTTTCTTTTTTTGGCAGCGAGGGGCTGCCGGATTTTATTTCATTGTTCACATTGTGCACGAGCAAATATTGAAATTAGAATACAAATTAAAAAGCTTTTAATGTAAACAGGCAAAAGGTTTCGGCTCAGCTGGCTAACGGTCCTGTGGCTCGGGCCTGGTTGGAGGGGCTCTGGGCCAAAGTTATCGTCTGGCTGGGTTCATGGGTTGCCATCGCTGTTTTTGCTACTGCTATTTGCTGTTTTGCTGCTTTGCTGCTGCTGATGTTGCCGTTGGGCACAAGTGCCACGCCCACTTCGCTGCCACAGGGCCCGAACGCGAATGGTGCTTGTTGACTTTGGCCTTGGCGCCGCAGTTGTGTGGCAGCCGATGGTGGCATGGAGCGAGCGGGCAGGCATATGAAATAGTCGCACACAGAGCTTCGAATTTATTTCGCATTTTATTTTGCAATTTTGATTTGTGAATTGTCGGTTTGGCTACGAAAATTATGGGGGGGAAAACCAAACGAAATTCTAAATTAGAACCAATTAAATTGTAAATAAATTAAAGTGGCAAATCGATGGAGAATTTATGTGCATAACACAGCGCAACAGTTAAGCCATTAACATCTGAGATCTGAGTGCCTGAACTGCTGGGCATTGGATGCTTTCGAAATCATTATTTATTTATTAACTTACATGAATGCTGAATAACATTTTGGAGCTGGCTTCAATGTCGATGCTATGCTTTAATTCTGAATTTCTGACCGCATCCTTACCCCCCCTACAGAATGTTTGTAGGTATGTCCCTCTATTGGAATTATTTGTTCCTGCTCGGCCGAAAGGCGAACGGCAATGCGAAGAGAGGCTGGCAGGCTGGCTGGCTGGCCTGCCTCCAGACCGACTGAATAAACAAGGGAAACCAAACAAACAAAAAAACAATTTTACATTTGAGTTTGCACACAGCGGATGGTGTGCGCCAGGGGCATGGGCACGGGATGGGCATTAGGGGCTGGAGCGGCAGCAACAAAAAGACACAAAAGTATTGACCTGCTTTGGTACATGTGTACATACATCCATACATATATGTATGCATGTGTATGCGACTAAATACCATGTATAAGTATGTGGGGGAGTGTGCTCAGTGTGTGTGCTCTCTCTATGTGTCCAATATTTTGACAATCCTCAGTGCGACATATGGGAATGGCCCTACACGCTGCCGATGGCCCGAAGTGCTGTGCGGGTCCTTTTTGCTGCGGCCATTGCGAAAAAAGTAGTGAAAGAGGTAAAGGGGGCACAAAGCACTGGAAAAGGGCTGGATAGCGACGGAGAGAAGAGTTAGAAGGGTTAGATAAAGAGGGATGGAATGCCAGCTGCTGGTTTCGCATTTCGATTGCGTGTGTTTTATCTATTCCTGCAGTAATTTTTTCCGCCTCTTCCTCTCTTGCCGCCCAGTGGGAGGGACACCCACTCGTTCCCTCTCTTACCCTCCGCGTTCTGTAATTACGACAGCATAAATAATCCATCAGCATCAGGGCATAAGAGCGGGATAATGGATATCGTTGCGTGTTTTTGTTTGTTATTCTTCCGAGCCACCGAGTCACCGAACAGCCCAACGACCACTCCACTCCACTCCACCCCACCCCCGGGTGCACACGAAAACAGTTGCATAATTGAATATTAATTATTCAGAAAATTATTAAATTGCAAACGGCAGATGGGAGGCTTAATGAGGACAGCATGTGCTTATCCGCAGCGCCCCAGGAGGTCATAAATCAAGAGGCACTGAAGCAATGCCTCTCAATTCTGAGCCCCCTCCACCACGCCAAAGCAGGAGCCCATCGATTGGAATCTGCTTGAAAGAAGATGTTGCACATTGATTGATTAATCCAATCAAATGCGCTGATGGACGGATGGACTGATGGATTCAACGTAGAAATCTTCATTTGGTAGATGGTGCTCCAGCACCACCTGAAGGATGGACAACAGCCTTCAGCTCCTCCTGTTTCAGCCCCTCCTGCCCAGTCTCGTGCCCACGAGGTGGATCGTATTCACTTCGCCGGATTACCCATTCAGCAACTATGCAAATAGCATGCGGGAGAGGCAGAGAGTGGGAAGAGGGGCTGGTCATAGAATTCCCTTGCTGATTAGAGTAATGCACTGCGGGGATACACAAAACAGCGGGCACAGTATTCCGACTGTAGCAGAACATAATATGTACAGCAGCATGTACACACATACATAGGTGTGTACATTTGTAGCATTAAGCATGGTGTTGGAAATTGTATCAAGCATTAACGGCAAAAGTCAATTCCGCGGCGGAGAAGCGAAGCGACAGCAAACGAAACTGAAAAGCAACTCTCACAGCTGTCAATGTGTCAGCAGAAGCGAAAACAGAAACAAAAGCAACAGAAGCCAGAGCAAAAGCAAAGGCAACAGCAGCGGAGTGAACACAGAGTAGGTAGGCAAGAATCAGGTGTCTGCAAGGGCAGAGTGAGAGAGAGGTGGGTAGCTAGGTACGTACACACATGTCTTTAATTTAAGCTTGCACTCGGCCAGAGAGAGAGAGAGGGAAGAAGAGAGTGGCAGAGCAGCAGAAAAAGAGTAGCAGCAGCAGCAGCAGCAGCAGAGGTTCGGTTCGGTTCAGACGGCAAGGCAGCGTCAATATCAATAAGCATAACGGTAAATGAAACTGTGGGGAGTGACAAAAAGTGAAATATGCCAAGCAACGGAATTGATGCAAATGGAAAACGTCCACTATTCGCGCGTGCAGCATAACGGTGCGGAATATGAACAGTGGCGCCAGGGAACGAGGGAAACGAGGGGCAGCGAAACAGAGAGAGAGATACCCAGGGAGAAGGACACAGCAAGAGGGAGGAGATACATGTGCGGTCGCATGTTTATTTATTCATTACAAGTAATTTTCCAAGCTCCCCCTAGCTACCTCTCTATATGCCCGCATGCCCGCTCTCCCTCCTGCACTTTCGCACTCTTACTCGCTCATTCCTACACTCTGCTGTCCTAGACTCACAGAATAATATAATATTTTTTACAAATTTATATTCATTCCATTTGCCAATGTGAATTTTTAAAACAAACTTTTTACAAACACACAAACACACTCGCAAACAGGAGTGGAATATAACGGCAGCAGAGAAAGGGGGAGGGGAGCGAACTGTAGCATGTAGCCAGGGATAATTACGCAAAGAGCATGAGAGCTGCTTTCAGTGTAGCCAGGTGCAGATGCTTCAGCCCTGGAGCAGAAAATAGAGGATTAAAGTCTTAAGCTGCTTGACTTTTCGCAAATATCACTATATACATATGTATAGTGTAACCACTACCACTTGAGGGTTTATACATGGATAAAGTACCCCAACTGCCAGTGTGTACATGGAAAGTACGGTTAAATCAGTGCGAGCAGGCAAAGAAAATTCCCAGTTTCAGTATTTTACTTTTAAATTGCATACAAAGTTCTTGTATCATTATTGAAATGGAAAATATACTTTTTTGGGGATACTTTAGATACAAATAGTATTTTTGTAATCGATTTTCCGGCTTTAGAAATGAATCCTCTTGCAGTCATGCTCTTTAATCTTGCAACACTAGAGTGCCTTTGCGCACTACCTTTATCGAAAGCCTCTTAAGCCAATTGGATTTATTGCTGTAAGAAGCATTCAATTGAAGGCCACTTGTACCTGCGACTCACCAAAGGGCACACCCAAAGCCAACCTGAATGCATTACTGGCTGAGAACGGTCCAAGGTTGCTAAGATATACATGTCCGTAAATTGTCATCATTGAAAAGCAATCAAAGCTGCAGTACTCAGCCCATAGGCAGTTTATTCATAGCTGCAACAGTTCTCCTCGTGCCTCTTGGTTCTGCGACACGGCCAGTTAGGCAACTGAACACATGACTCTTATCAATGGGAGTGCTGGACTTCGTCTCCCCTATTGGATGATTTAAAATTGAACCCAGTGCCTGTTTTCCGCATAAATTGAGAGTGGCACGCAGGCTTAATCATACGATACGCTTTGTGTGCCCAAGCGTGGCCAGGTTGCAGGCCGTTGCTGGCTGCTGATTTATGTAGCACAACGCACAAATTGTACCGAAAAGCAAGTTGGGAATGTTTTGTGCTATTGGCATTGACGTCAACGAAACAGAAAATGCGAACTGGGCTGGACTGTGCTGCGAATCGGAAAATAATTCAGATTGCTTCGTGATAATAATGCAATTAAATGCAAGCTCCGTTGCCCACTTCAATTTAGAATGTCTGTCGATGGCAATATTAATTTGCATTTGGCAAACAGACTTTCCTTTGCAATTATTGCGAAATGTTTTTGGGCCACAAATAGAAACGGAAGGATAAATGTTCTTTACCCTATCGGTTATCCCCTTTGATGGAGACTTTGTGTAGATGTAATGGTGCTGCACAGGGACATGACCAGGAATTTTTGGCTGGAAACCATCAACATCATTATCATCATCAAATAAGTTGCACCGCCCTGCGGTCAGCCCCCGCCTCAAGCTCTTTCACAAATTGAATGTAAACAGCTCCTGTGCGTGCAACGGATCCCCTGGATCCCCACACATACAGCCACGCAAACACATCCACATATCAAGGAATACATGAATTTTCTAATTTTCGACCTGCAGCAGCAGCAGCAGGAAACGACTTTAGCACCAACACACTGCCACCGTACAGCTCCATCACCAGCACCAGCCACAGTCTGAGACCACACTCATCTGGACTCCTCTGCGGCCAGGCTATGGCACTCCGCATTTTGGCATGCCCATTAATATGCTGCCACATACCAAAGTGAAGTGAAGTGAAGTGAGGAGAAGAGAAGAGAAGCGGCACTCCACACACAGATTGACAACTGTGCTAATTTTGTGCTCAAATGTAATTTGAGCACAAATTACATTTCCCACTCTCGACGCTGAGATTGGATGCTGATGGAGTAGTCTGTGGCGGTGTTGAGAGGAGCCGAGAGAAGGATTACAATTGTATTACCAATTCTAATTTGTTTCCCCCCCTGTTTCCTCAACTGTTGCCAATTATAATGTAGATGAGGGACAAATGATGAGTGATGAATGACGTTTGACGCATCGTCAGAGAACCAATTGAGTTGCCTTGCCATGATATCCACTCGCAGGAGTCGTTGAACCCGTGTAGCATTTTTCTTGTTTCTGCCTCGAGTCACATTTACTGAGAATTTTACAAGGCTGCTCGAAAGCCATGCCACATGCCAATTGCACATGGAACAAAGCATTAGCAAAGACTAGCATATAATTGTATAGTTTTGGTATTGGTGATAATCAAATGACAAAATGGCAACCAACAAAGTATCGAATTAGTTACTATATATAAATGGCTCAGGCTTTGACGCTGAATCGTCTTTCATGAAACTATCCAATCAGTTACTTTGATTCACTCGAGTGAAACAAAAATACCATAAAAGGAATTATTCTGACTTTCATAGAAATTCCAAATAATATAATATTTCACTTTGTGCCAGCAGCTCTGATTTCTCTGAAAATTGTTGATTTTTCCCAGCTATTTCAAGGGGCGTACATACATATATACACACAGATCCACACAGATACATTTGTCCTTCCCTTGAGCTGCGCTAATCCTTTCTAGTTGTGGAATATAACATAAAAGGAGCTACATGGGAGCTATGTACATATGTACATGTATGCCCGAAACATAATCAGCTTACAAATGCAATAGCAGAAAAATGGCAAAATAACTCAAATCTCCATCAGAAATGTGCAAAAATAAAACGTAGCCTGTATGGCACTTTTTCCGGATTCCTTGTAGTGGGGTAAACCAATTAATATATGCTGTATATACACATTATGTACATGCTCTGTATATAGTTCAATGTGTAGTGATGCCCGTTTACCTTTCTATTGCCTCCAATCCACTCCACATGTCAGCGTATCTGTAGCAGTAGTAATCGGTATCTGCGCCGTCGTAACACGCCCCCCTGCTGCTGCTGGCTTTTGCTAGCCTTCTTTTCAGGAGATTCATATGATTTATGCGATTTCCGTGCGGTGGCATTTCTATGCAGCTGTCGCTGACAAACTGCAAGCAGTCCACCCGGCATGGAGGGAGGCAGCAGGCAGCAGGCAGCAGGGTGCAGGGAGCATGGTTCCGGTGGCTTCTGGTGGGTCCAGGTGAGATGTGATAGCAACAAATGAACATGCCCCATATGATGGAGCACTTGAACGGCACTGACGACACTTGAAATTGTTTTGCGTGCTGGAAACAGCAGAAGACATTCGTCACAAGAGGTGGGCGGATACGAGATGCAGAGAGAGAGAGAGGCGAGGCGAGAGAGATACGACAGAAAGAACAACTTCTGAGGACATTCATCACGTCATTCGTGTCAAGCATCAGTGTCAGCATTTAGAATGTGCTTACTTCAAGTACGGGGATATGTATCGCACATCCTTACACGCGCCCTTCCTCTGCAAGCCCCTGCAAAGTGCTTTTCATGTTGCGAATATTGCTCTGCTGTTGCTGTTGCTGTTGCTTATGGCCTTGCCGTGCCAAAATAAGATTAATTAGCCAAGGAGCTGTTTAGACTGCTGGGCGCCGCTCCAGCATCAGGCATCAGGCAGCGGGGGAAAAGGAAAAACGGGAAAAGCGAAAAAGGAATGGCAGCAACAAAGGCCAGAGCAAACACCTGAGATTTCCGTTTCCGCTGGGGAAATGTTTCTGCGTTTCAGCACAGCCTTGTCCGCTGCTGTTTGCCTTTGTTTCTGCTGCTGCTTTCTGCTTCTGTTTCTACTATTTCCTGTTACCTTGCCAATATCCGCCTGCTGTGCCATGTCCGCGCTGCCTTCCTGTGCAACCTCTTGTGTACCTGCCCCTGGCCTAATTTATTTATGTTTTGTCAAATTATCCAACATAAACGAATCAATAAGGTTCACAAAACTCAAGTCACGTCCTTCTTCGGTCTCGGTCTCGGTTTCGGTCTCAGTTTATACTTCGCTTTTGGCTTACAATTTTCCAATTTTTCACTGCAGCTGATGCTGCGGCTGTTGCTGCTGCTGCTGCTGCTGCGACTGAGTTATTGCGAAAAATTGTGCAGCAAAGGGGCGTGGCACGTGCGGCTTACGCGCCGCTAGTCTGCCATTACGCTCGCTCTGCTCTCCTATTTGTCTCTGCCTTTGGCAGCATAAATCAATTAATTTCCCCTGTCACGTTACATTGTAAGCACAAACAACGAAAAAGTTTTACATGTGGCCACAAAAATCGAACCCAGAGGCAAGACACCCGCACCCACACCCACAGACCTCGCACTCGTATATATTTATATTTATTTGTCTAATGGGGGGGAGGGCCATTTGTTTTGTGGCTCTTATTTACGCACTGTCATTTAATGAAGTCTCCACGCAGTGTGTGACGACTTTCAATATGCTCCGGATGGATCCATTGGGGATTTTCTACTCATGGAAAGCTCTTGTTTCACTCTATTTATAAAACAGCATCGAAGGGAGCGGAGCGGAGCGGAGTGGAGCGGACCTACTTTATTTATACTTTGCGCCCTGAGCATGAGTAAAAGTCTTTGCGAAAGCTGACAAAAAGAAACTTCAAATCCTTTATGGCAGGCAAAATTAATTTTGAAACATTTTCCACCCACGTATTTTGCTCACCTCTTGGCCCGCATGAAGTATTCATGGCCTACTTTTTGGGGCTGTTAGCAGAGCGTCTCGTCTGGCTGCCTGTGTGCGGCTAGAGAAACAATTACACAACAAATAGGAAAACATATTAAACAACAATTTACGGAGCATAGTGCTTACAGAGTCCTGGCTACTTTATGAATCACCACACATAAGTTGAGAAAACAAAAGCAAAACGTATGCGAGTGCCATAAACAAGAATGTAGCAAGTCCCTTGCAGAGGCAGGCAAGCAGCGAAGACTTTTAGCAACCTTCTAGAGCCCTGTGTTTGCCCTCCTTCCGTATCGTATCTATTTCAGTTTACGGCTCAGTTTCTGTTACTGTTGCTGTTTGCTACAGCAACACAGTCTTTAGGTACGAGCATCCCGGGTAAATTAAACTTTATGCCGTGGCCCTTCATTACAGATCGGTTCGTCGTGAGGTGGCCAGAAGCGATAAGTGAAATAGAGTAATGGGGAATCTTCACTGTGGCTTATGGGACATCTGTAGAGGAGTGGAGGATAAAGTTTTCGGATGAAATTTTTAGTTCATTTCGGAGCCACTTACATGGTTGCTGGTCAACCATTTATCAGGCATGGCCAAGTCGAGAGTCAGGGCGGGAGATGCTGGGCGACAGAATGTGTATAAATTTTGTCAAAAGTGTAGCAAAGCGTTCAAGAATTTTGTTGAATTGTGCTTTGTGAAAGTTTTGCTTTGCAGTTATTTAATTGAATTTGCCACCGAAGGCGCTGTGGCTGCCGCAACTGACCCGGGAAACCCACCCACACCCGCACACCCACAGCACCACCCCCACCCCCAATCAACCTCAACCTATTGCTCCGGAAAAGTTCTGTGTGTTTTCTGTGTGTGTGTGTGTGTGTTTTCTCGTAATTTCTCGTTTAGATTTCCTCGTCGGAAGCCTGATGGCCGATGTGCGGTGAACGATAAGGGCCAGAGTTGTTGGCTGCACTACTCGCCAGTGTTTTCGAAAGTTTTTACGATTGTTTATTAAAGAACTAAGCGCACTTAATAAGCTTATGGACAGGGCGTGGCCGGCTGTGGCTGCAGCAGTAACAGCAAAGCAACAGACGCAGCAGTAAAAATGCTTGCCATCCACAAACAATTCAAATTAAATTGAAAGTCCAAAACGCTCGACGGCCATTCCCCTCCCTTCGACTTTGGCTTCCACATTTTTGCCACTGACAGCAGCCACCAAGAAACGCCTGCAACAGTAAAAAAAAATATGAAAGGAAAACAGAGAAAAAGAGAACCCCCAACCCCTTTGGAGCCAGACACACGGACACGGACAGGGACAGGAACAGGAACAGGGACAAGAAGCTCTGCATTGTGACAGTGGAATTTGTTTTAAAATAATATTACATAGCTGCAAGCGCTGCTCTCAGCAGTAGGTGGCCGGCCGAGGAGAGGAGAGGAGATGCAGATGCAGATGCTCTAGCAGCGGGAGACGGAAAAAATGCAAAGAATGAGCAAAATATTCCCTCGCAATGCTTGGCTAGTCGCATGTGGAAAGACTCTGCCACAGATTACGGATACGAATGTACAGACGAGTATTAATTAAAGCGCTTTCCAAGCAAGTCACTTTATAAAGCAATCACGTTATGAAGATGCAAATTGAATAATCAAACAGGCACAAATACCAACGTTAGAAGAGCTAAGAGGGCACAAAAGAGTGAAAGGGAGAGCGAAGAAACCACAGCAAAACAAGTGAATGTTCAGCCAAGGTACAAGGTGCCTCAAAACTGACCAGCAAAACACTTTAAATTCAATTCTAATTGCATTGAGGGATTTGGCAAATAGTTTTCCACTGCTCCACGGCCAACTCAGTGCTGCAGTGAATGCAATTCCGTTTTAATCATCACACTTGTGCACACACATATTTCACTCAATCACTTTGTTAATTGTTCTCAAATGCAATTCACTTAAGCATCTTGAAAGCCCCAAAGTTTATTTAGCCGCTGCAAATCACTTAAAGTGATTTTGCTCAACAGTTTCAGTTTCAGTTGCAGTTGCAGTTGAGACTCGAGTCTGTCGCTGTTGCATATCGTGTAAATGCAATTAAAACGGATTACGCTTAGAATGCTTGCCGCCGCCAGGTGATCGTTATTCGAGACACTTTGATAGCCTTCGCATTTGAGTGGAGATACCCGGTTGCAGCATAAAGTATAATCAGCAAAGGGAAGGAAAATTCTGTGTTTCTGTGTGTGTGTGTGTGTGTGTGAGAGCGGGGAAAATTTAATTGTGCGACTGAATGAAGGGGAAAGGATGGGTGCGAGCGAGGCTTCTGGTGGCGAGGTGGCTGTTGGTGTGTGAGTTGGAGCGACGGGAGGTTGCTGCTCCGGCATCCCCGTCGAGGACATCGCTTTGATGAGTGCAAGCAAACAGAAGAGGAGAATGCATTTACTTGCATAATTTTCGGCGTTTAATCGGATTACTGCACGACACGACAGCAGCCGGAGCGGCAGCGGCAGCATCAGAGCACCGTACAGACGCGTTGAGTTGTCCCTGTGCAAATACATTTATGGCCAAAAGAATTCCGAATAGCAGCGCCAGATTTAATGTGATTAAGTGAAATCTGCTGTCGTATTCTGTCGGCACGTGTTCCTTCGACTATTTTGAGCCTCTGCTTAACCAGAAACCACAGAAATTAATTGCTCACACTCTACCGAAGTCGCATTCGCTGTGCCACTCCCAGAGTCATATACTACTGGCCCGAAACTCCCACTCCAGCGATTCCCTTGGTTACCAGCTACTGCCAGTCAGGCAGCCAGCCAGCCAGCCAGCCAGCCCGCCGGATCCTGACCAAGTGCGTGGGCGTGCGTTTAATGCCACTTTGATTTTCACACTACGAGTGGGTGTATCTGCCACCCAGCCACCCAGCCACTCTTTCCCACCCCTTAATCGCTTTTCCACAACCACTTGGAGCCAACTGATGCGAAGGGAGGGCCAGGTTGGGTAGGGTTCGACTCTGGGCTGTGGGCTGTGGGCGGACTTAATTACGCACGTATGGCTGTTTAAATTGGGTTTACTGGCGGTGGGAAAATGTTAGTTTTATGTTAATTAACCATTGTTTATGTCAATTAAGCGAAGCGTACCCGTGTCGCGGCTGAGGGGCGCGGCTAAATGAGATACAAATTGTATTAACTTTGGGGCAAGAAATGGGAAATTAATATGCCGCAGGAAGGTGGCATGAGACAGCTTAATGGGGTGCTACATTTGGGAAGCACTATTAAATAAGGACAGCTGTAGATATTAGAGAGCCTCTTTGGGGCCTGCGTACCGCTGTTGAACTTGTGATCCCGACAGAATACCGAAAAGAAATTCCCCTCTTCCCTTTTCCAACTGGTGCTAGGATTTGCAGGGAATTCGTCACACAACGCGAGCCCTGAACTAAGACACCCCAAGAGGCTTATGTTCGCTCCTTGCCACACCTTCGCCCAGCAAGGGACAAGCAGCAACAGTAACCAGAGGCTGCCATTGACAATGGTATATGGTTACAAATAGACGTAAACCGAAGCAGATGCTGCCGTGGCACACTGAGGGAACTCTGACACGATTTCTTCTCCATTTCGAGGCTGATTTCCGCAACGATATTGTTCACAGTGTACATATGTATAGGCACTGCCCACGCCCCCGGCCCACCACCACAATTCGTTTCACTTAAGCTCCGTTAAACATATTTAAAGTACGTGACGTTAAGTGTCTTCTGTGCATTTGGGCTCCAGAGCTCTGCAGAGGAGACCCAGCCCGACCCCACGCTGAGCGGTCCTTGTGCGGGGGTCTTTACCTTTTTGCATAAGCAAATTTTAATATGTTTAACTCGTTTCGGTTGGGGGGTAAAGAGTAAAGAGAGTGGCGAGCGGACAAAGGAGAGTGGGGAGGGGGGAGTCGCAAGGGATTGGCAGAAACTTCTGGCGTTAATTTTTAACAAGCTCCGCTCGGGCATCATTTGAGAGCCGAGAGCTTGCCAACGTACATAAATGTCAACCGAGGAGCGCTCATCCATCAATGAGCTTTGAAAAATTAACACTGCGAGTGGCACTGCCAAAGGACTTTCGATCCAGCAAGGCAGGATGGCGGACGGGCAGACGGCGAGAGGGAATGGGAGTGAGGCTTGTGGCCTGTCGCTTTAAATTATGCAAAGCGTTACGTACGATTCCCCGGCGCTGAGCCTCGGCCTGTGCCTGTGCCTGCCAACGGTATGCCTGAATGATGAATTATATTGGCCAAAGAGTTAACGCAGTTGGTAAAAAAAAAACAGTGAGAGAGAGAGAGAGAGAGGAGTGAAGTGGAGAGAAGAAGGGCGGAGTCTGGTTGGGAATTGTGGTTTGTGCAAACGATTCTGGCAGTTTCATAGATTAAATTTGATTAGGCCGCATTACCAGCTATGGCGAGTCCGCTACGTGATCAACTTATGCCCATCCAGCCATCGTAAAAAGGTCGTAAAGTCGTGCCACAGTGGGACCACAACTAAATGGATTATCGTTTTAATAATTTATAACAAATTTAGTGAAGGGAAATTAACATTTTGTGGTCAATGCACAGTGGGATTCGATTTGGGCTATTTGGATACATAAATGCATGCGAAATTGAGCGGAAGTGAAATGTTTCAACTAAATTGAAAGTTATTATGGTGAAACTACGCTGTGGGAGGGTGGATCGTGGCTCGAGAGCCCGTGTGGATCGTAAGAGCGAGCGCGTACGTACCCGCTCTCAGAGCACTAACAGTGCACTGTAAACGGTAGCAGGTGTTCAAGGAGAGCAGCAACAGGCTGTTAATAGCGCTGCTGCTCTGTTACAGCTATTGCAGTGAACAGCTAAAGCTTTCAGCTCATTTAACAGCGCCAAACAGATTACACGTGAAACCCACTTCCACATCAATAGATTGTAAGCCCTTCAGACACGTTTAATTGACAGTGAACTAAGGTTTATTGTTCTCCAATTACGCACATACTTGACTCGACTCAATTAGC
The DNA here is from genome assembly GCA_018150885.1 of Drosophila tristis. Taxonomy (NCBI): domain Eukaryota; kingdom Metazoa; phylum Arthropoda; class Insecta; order Diptera; family Drosophilidae; genus Drosophila; species Drosophila tristis. Next base: position 2,161,914 of record JAECWT010000203.1, on the reverse strand, counting down.
AGCTTCTTTGGCACATTCTTTTCTACTCTTTTCCACTTATCGTCTTTTCCCACACCACCACCATTTGGTTTGCTTTCACTCCGTTTTCTGCTGCTCTCTGCCGCCACACACTGTTGCTGACTTTCATTCATTCACCTACGATTCTGCACATGGCACAGAGAACACATATCCAGCTCCCCGCCACACTCGTACACCTCCTACAAAGCATCACTGTGAGCCAACCCACCAAAGCCTGTACATCACACCACCCAACCACCCAACCCCCCTCCAGCTTGCTAATACTTTTATACGTATTTCTCTCTTTACTTCTAGTTGTGCTTTTGTATTTGCCAATTTTAATGAGTGTAGAAAGCAAATCCAAATCCAAAAAAAAATAAACAGAAAAACATAAGCAACTAAATTCAGAAACATTAGCAAGAGAAACACCAACAACAACAACAGCACATTATAACGAATTTTGTACAACAAAAACAAAAACAAACAAAAACTTGTTTCATCTCCAACAAAACAAAAACTCATTTCAACAACAACAAAACAACAAAAAGCACGTATACACAATGTGACAATAAAATAGAGAGAGAGAGACAGACAGAGAGAGAGAGAGAGAGAGAGAGCAAAGAAAGCGCACAAAGAGGAGTATCCCATTGCACCATTTAGAATGAGAAAAAGAAACTGAAAAAGCAACAACAACAACACCAGCAACAGTGATAGAAAACGCACAAGCAAAAAAAAAAACAAATAAAAAACACAACAACAACAGCAACAACAACAACAAAATAATGCAAATAATAGCAAAATAAATACCAATTAATACCGAATAATACCAGCAGCAGCATTTCTCCCTCGTCTCCTCCTTTGCTTGCCGAATGCCTTTGCACCAACACACGCTCGGTGTTTGTTCCCGTCTCAGTGTGTGCGTACCTCCCAGCAACCCAGCAACACCACCACCCACCCAGCAACCCAGCCACTCAGCCACCCAGCCACAGACATATGTGTGTCCCTCACCCGCCCCCCGCCAATGACACAAATCCCACGATCGGTGTTCACCTACGTGCGCGTATGTGTCTGCCTGTGTGTGTAGCACCCAAGTAGCCACCAACTAGAGCACGCAACCCACAAAGAAAAATAAATAAAACACCAAAACCAAATCCACCAATCCGCACCACCAATCCGCACCACCATCACAGCCACCGTTAAGAAGCAGCAGCGACAAGAAGAAGAGCAAAAGCGAAAGCGAAAGCAGCTGCAGCAGCACCGCCACAGATTGTGGCAGGCAGCCTGAAGGCAGGTCAGTGTCGTCGTGTCGTGTCGTGGGGCACGAGAGTAGAACAGACCCGAACCTAGATATCAAACCGCTCCAAAAACCGCTCCAAAAACCGCTCCAAACCGAATAGAACCACCCACTTCCTGGTCCCCGATCTGCTCCACCACCAAACCACATACCAGCACCACAATTGCACATTACTACCATAGATACCCCCGGCAGTACTACTACCGCATGGAGCGCGGCGGCACCAGCGGTGGTCACCAATATCAGCATTCGCAGCATTCGCAGCATTCGCAACAGCAGCAACAGCAGCAGTCGCAACAGCAGCAGCAGTCGCACCACCAATCGCACCATCAGCGACACCAGCATGTGGTGGCCGTGCACAGCTACGATCCGTATCTGACGGCGGGCGGGGCGGACGAGGAGCACACCTCGGGCACCTCGTCTTTTGACAATCCCGCCACCAAAAAGAAACCACCCAAGCTGAAGCCCATCCATCGATCCCTCTCCATGGCCATCGACAACTACGCCCCGGCCACGTCGTCCGTGTCGATGGGGGATCTCGGTCTGGACATGGATCTTGATCTCGAGCTGGACATGGAGCATGGCATCCTCATCAGTGAGCAGCCGCTGATCCATCGCTCCGCCTCGCCGCTGCCCCTGTCCAGGTCGGCTGTCGCCCTCCATCCACCGCAGACCCTTGCCCTCCCAGCACAACAGCAACAACAACATCTACCCCATCCAGCCCCCGGCATCCAGCGCGCTGGCAGCGGTGCCGTTTCCCCAGCTCTCTCTGCCCGCCAACAACACCACCACCACCTCCTCCAACAACAACAACAGCTACACCATCAGCATCAACAGAAACAACAACAGAAACAACAACAACAAGTACACCACCAGCAACAACAACAACAACAACAACAGATGCATCTGCACACTTTTCAGCATTTGGCCGCACAGGCAGCTGCTGCGCGGCATCAGCAATCGCAATCGCAATCTCAGTCGCAAATGCACCACCAGCAATCGCACCGCCAACACCCCCATTCGCATCCGCATCCGCATTCGCATCCGCATCCGCTTCCGGCGAGCTCACCCACCTCCCACGCGGTGAGTCCGGTGCTCGGCCAGCAGCAGCAGCAGCAGCAGCACCGCCAGCAGCCGGACATTTATCTGGTCAGCAGCAGCAGCCTGGGCGATGGAGCTGGCCTGGGCATGGGCATGGGCATTGGCATGGGCATGGGCATGGGCCGCTCGCCGTTGGGCGGGAGCACATCCCCCATTCAGTTCATCGATGTGGACGATGTGCCCAACCCGACGGTCGTCGCCGCCGCCCACCGCCCGACGATGCACACCCACCCGCTAAAGAAGAGCATGTTCCGGCGCTCCGACACTATTGACGTGCATCCGTCTACCAATTTTCAGATGAAGAAAACGCACTCCTTCCACGCCCAGCAGGACCCCGCCGCCCTGGACCAGATACAGTTGGCCGTGGCCTCCGGATCGGCGGCCTCCAGTCGACGCACCAGCTCCGTGCGCGGCAACTTCCTGATGCCGGGGCCGCCAGGCGGTGCCGGCGGGGGCAAGGAAATCTCGCGTTCCCCGTCGCCCAGTAGGCGTGGCTGCCGCTCGCATCGCTCGTTTAACGATCCGGGCCGCAGGCCCAGTACGAAGCCCGAGTCCGTGGTGGAGTCCCAGATCCGACATCCCTCGCTGAACGACGACCTCATGGAGCCCATGGACGGACGCAATCTCTTCCCGCCCACCAACCTGTCGCTGGAGAACGAACTGTTCGTGGAGTCGCGCTCGCGCAGCAACAGCCACACCAAAATGGAGGAGCTGGGCCTCGCCCAACTGACAGCCGCCGCCGTGGCCGTGCAACGGCTGCGCAAGGCCTCCGGATCCTTCGAGGATGCGGCCGGCAGTGGAATGACCACCCATCCGCCCTCCACCTCGAACAGCGTGAAGCAGAAGCGCGAGCCGCACCCCCACTCCCGCCAGCAGAGCACCCACAGCCTCGAGCTGGACGGCAGACCCTCCACATCCGCGGCGGCAGCGGCGGCTGCAGCAGCAGCAGCAGCGGGCGGAGGCCATCCCCTGCAGCTGCACAGCGCTGCGGCGGCGGCCAGTGCGGCGTTCCACTTCAAGAGGGGGGCGCAGCACGGACGCTCGCTCTACCTCTCGCCCAGCAACCTGGAGGAGCTGACCGTGCACCGGCCGAGTGTCCTGGCGGCGGCGGCTGCCGCCTTCCAGGGCACCAACGCCAGTGCGAGCGTGAAGCAGGCCAAGGCGCTGCACAGCGCCAGCGTGCGGCTGAGGAGCTATCGGGAGACGTTGAGCGCGTCCAAGAAGTCGAAGAGCTTCATCGGGGACGCGGGCGTAATGCAGGGGGCCCAGGCGGACGACGACTTTGAGCTGAGCTCACCCCACCGACGCAACAGTCGTCCGCTGTCGACGGCCGTGCCCAGTTCGAGCGTGAACCTGGACGAGATCAAGCGCAGTCCCCGTCCCATCTCCATATCTGCGTCGGCGGCGGCGGCCGCCTTCATCGACGAGAAGCGGCCGAGCTTCGAGCGGAAGTCGTCGCTGAGCTACGACCAGCACGAGCTGGCGGACGCAGCCTTCGCCGCCCAGGTGCTGCGACCGTTTCACCACAAGCTGGCCGCCGGGCGGAAAGGCTCCGTGGGCGGGGGCTCGCACAAGCTGAAGAAGAAGTCGCTGAGCGACGAGACCGACGAGGACGAGGAGGCGGATCGCAAGCGCAAGCGCATCGTCTGCATCGTCCTGGCCACCGTGCTCCTGTGCCTTGTATGCGCCAGCGTATTCGTCGTCGTCGTCACGCTCACCTCCGGCTCCGGCCAGTCCGGAAAGAAGGCGCACTCCTTCAGCAGAGACACCCCGGTCCACTACACCGGCATGCGGCCCTCATGAACTCCAACGCCCACGAGGAGGCTGTCGCGGATGACCACCCCCACAAACAGTTCTCCCCCCCACCGCCACCCACTGATGAGATTGGGACTCGACTCGATTTCGTTTGGAGTTTGGTTTTCGGTTGCACTTCCGCTTCAATTTCGTGTCTCTATCGTTCTTCCTGCTCGTCCGTCCCATCCTTCTCGTCGTCGTCCCTCCGTTGGGTTCCTGTTTGCCAATTGGGTTTCCTCTGTGCCGTGCCGCAGCATCGGCTATGGCCAGGGCTCGGACACTGATTCCCCTCAGCCGGATTGCCTAATTGACGTTGGGCCAGGAGCAGCAGCAGCAGCAGCAGCAACAACCAACAGAGCCAGAGCCAAGGCAGGACATTTAGCTGCAACAATCGATTCGCGTGTAAGTAGGCGAAATGCCTTTTGTGTGGGGATCTCTGCACCCCGATGAGAGGGGCCACCCTCCTCCTGCTGTGTTTTGTTGTGTTGTGTCCAAAGTTTTGTTTTATTGAAAATATCTGTGATAAATATTTAAGCTGTGAAAGAAAAACTAAACTGAAAGCGTCGTCGCGACTGAAAGATTTAAGCTTTAAAAATAAAAACATACACACAAATATACATATGTATGTACGAGTGTCTACGACTGCAGTGTCATCCCTCCCCCAGCGCCCTGAAACAGCCACATCATGCAAATCATTGAACGAGGTCAGGCTCCAGCTTTGGCCCATTGTCATCCTTACAACAGACACAGACACAGGCACACAGGCACACACCACTGTAACACAGAGTTGCCACAAAAGACAGTGTGACGGAGCAGCATGGCCACATGTTCTTATAGACCATAAAGTCGTGCAAATACAAATATGCCAGGCAATGTCAGCATGCCACCAGGCCACCATGCCACACAAAACACAAGTAATTCTCAAATATTGAGCTGGCAAAAGCTCAGCAAAATCCCCGAGCCGAGCATTACATAACTGACTAACTGGCTAACTGGCTCCTAACCTGACTCCGCCCGACTACCTCCCACAGACAGCAGCATGCCACACCACAAGGCAGCCGGGCAGGCAGGCAGGCTGGCTGGCTAAGGCTAAGGCTCAGCCACACACGGGCCACAAACGCACACGGGCATAAAAAATTATGCTGTACTTACTTTGCCTTGACTTTAATGACTCTGACTGCAGCAGAAGCCGCAGGAGGATGCCCAGGCATCAGCATCGGCAACGGCAGCGGCATCCTCTTGCTGCCACAGCATCAGCAACAGACAAAGCCAAACTAATCAGCACGTGTGCTGGTGTGCGTTGGCATGCGTGTGTGTGCGTGTGCGTGTGGCACAAACAACGGTAAACTGACTCCGAGGGGGAGTAAGTGGGTGAATGAGTGGCCGAGAGCCAAGAGCCAAGAGCAGGCCTGCCTGCCTCGGAGCCGAGACCGACCTTTCCCTTCGTCATTCTGCTCACTTTTTATGCGCTCGCTTAATAGTTTTGCTTTGTGGTGTACGTGCACCGATGTGTGTGTGTGTGTGTGTGAGTGTGGGTGGGTGTGTGTTGGTTTTCTGCATCATTACGGCACGGTACAGTTGGTTTCCTTTTTATTATATGTTTTTATACTGGTGTCTGTCTGTCTGTCTGTCGGTCTGTACCTCCTCCGCACCTCCGCACCTTCGTACAACTCGTCTTAATTTTGCGTTGACGACATGGAAACTAGGTTACTTTTTCATGAGTGAGTGGGTGAAAGTGGCAGAGGCAGTGAGAGTGGGGGTGGGAGTGGGAGTGGCAGGGAGCAAATGGAATGTGCAACAACAAAATAAGCTAACAACAATTGTTTGTTATGAACGAAATGCGAAAAAGGCAAAAACCATCCATGCCCATGACAGCTGCAATGGCCTTGCCTTGCCTTACCACCAACACCCCAGCCCCCTGCCGTAAGGCCGCTGCTTGCCAACGCTGATGATGTCCCGCATGACCGCTAAAGTCCCCCACATGACAGGCCAGTGGCAACCAGAAGTTGCATCCCCTGCCAAATAGGCAAGAAATTGGCAGTTCCGTTTGGTAGGGGGCCCCTCGGAAGACTGGGGGAGAGAGTGCCCTAAAAAAGTCACAGTACAAGCTCTATATGGGAGGCTTATGCAAAAATAACTAAAAAGGGAGATCGTCCAAGCCCTGTTTTTAGTTAATGTCTCAGTTTTAAACGCAGTTAATATACGAACAATAATAGCAAAAAATCCGCTCTCCTCTATGGAGTCAACGTTCCCATTCATATTAATTTTAAACAATAGTTTTCCATGAACCAATATGCACCAATAGCTGAGAGTGGCAGCCAGAAAAGTGCATCAATAAATTCAATTTGCATAGAAGCACAAAAGAAGGCAACAATTCCCCAGTGCCAGGCGACTAATTAGTCCTAGCTCTTCATCCGTCATGGCTGCACATCAGGTCCGGTCCAGGTGCTGGCCCAGTGGCTGGGGCAATCGGTTGCGGCCAGGCAGGGCAGCAACAGGCTAGAAGAAGCCACAGCAGATGGCGTGATAGTTGGGCTAGGGAATGTGGCAAGGTGACGGCAAGGGGAAGGGCGGCAAGGGCTGTGCTTTCAGCACAACATTTATAATTAAACAACATGAAAGACAAAGAGCCACAAGAATGATGGAGCGAGACAGAGCCGGGTACAAGCACAGAATGATTGAGCGAGACAGCGGCAAGCCAAGAATAGAAGGAGCAGGCAAACAGATTGGAGCCGGAGGAGGGGAGGCAGCTGGGCAGGTGGGTAGGTGTGTAGGTGCGAGAGTGTGCCACAAAGTTGGTCGGCAGCATTTATGAGCCCCAACGTAATGGCTGTTAACAATTTAACTTGTTTACCTGTGGGAAAGTTATATGTTAATTGGTCTCCCCCGCAGACACCAGCACGTGCAGGCGGACACGCGAGCGTGTAGGCCGTGTAGGCCGTGCTGCCCCCCCAACGGACACGCACAAGGCTGACAAAATGTCCTCAGAGCAGCGTGCATGTGGCACGACTAGGAGTCACTCTGTAGCGAGAAGCTACAGGACACACATTAGCTTGGGCAGTCGAATTTAACGATAGAAATGACTTTTTCTTCGGAATAATGTTTCGCACCGGCAGATCTGAGTTTGTGCATCGTATATGGAGGCACCCGATTAAGATATCCGCCAGTTAATGCAGCTTTGATCCAATTCTAACGACTCCTCTCCTCTTTCAATGATGATCATGAATATGAATGCAAAATGAGGGGCGGTTATTACGTCTAGCTACTCTCTGGCTGTGCCCCTGCAACCTGTTATGGGGGCAGCATAAATAAAGACGAGGCAATAGCATTGTGCTGAGTAGCTCCTGCCTGCCACAGCAGCATCAACAGAAGCAGCAGCAGCAACAGCAGCAGCAGCAGCAACAAAAGCAGCCGCAAACAGCACTTGGCCAAGTGAATAATGGCAGGCATCATCACCTGGGCCAGGACCCAACTGCCACTGCAAGCTACTCCCCTGGCACCACCCCACCCCCTGCCAGCCAGCCAGCCAGCCTGCCGTCCCTGGGCATTAACACGTTGCGATTACGCCTCATAGCCCATGCAAAGGCACGAGCACGGCACCGAGACCAGGGGATTCATGCTTGGACAGAGTTTAGCCGTGGTCCTGGCTATGGCTATGGCCCCCTCCCTAGCCCCAACCACACTCTCTCTCTCTCCCACTATATGCATGTATGTATATGAGTGTGCCGCAGCCTTTGCTCCACTTGCACATATGAGTTTGATGACGACAGCAGCAGCGATGACGACGTGTGATGTGGCATCCAGGCTGCAGTTGCAACACTTTAAAGTCGCCTTGCCCATGTTGCTGCCACTGGTGCTGAATGCTGGCTGCTGGCTGCTGCTGTTGCTGCTGCTGCTGGGGCTTAAAATGTTATTACTAATTTTTTGCAATTAAATGAAAGCGTAAAATGTTAAAATTACTTAAATGCTTGCACTGTCCTTGCCACTGTGTTGTGTGTGTGTGTGTGTGTGTGCTCTGTGTGTGTGTGTTGGTTTGTTTGGGACCCATTTAGGGCAAGTATTTTTTAATTAAATTTCTGGCGCGAGCTCATTTTGTAGAATGCCAACAGAGTATGCGGCAAGGCAACAAAATGCAGTAGAAGCCAGGCAAAAGAATTAGCAATGCTGCAAGGGCAGGGGGAAGGCCCAGAGGGGGAAGGAAATCAATCAAATAACAATTGTGAATTTACATAGATATATTCTACATATATATTGTGCATATATCTTCTCTTATCAGACCTACGGGGTACACAATCAAGCACCTGGTCTGAACCAACAGCCGTGTGACCTGCCCGTAAATGCATATGTGTGTGTGTGTGTGTGTGTGTGTGTGTGTGTGGTGTGTATCTGTGTGCCTTGTGATTGATTGGCAAACAAATTTTGACACTTTACACAGCGCCAACAGCAAGGGGATACAGTCCCCATGCCCAGCTCCATTCCCATCTCCATTGCCACTCTCCCAATTTGTTCAGCGTTAATTAAAACTGCTGTAAAATGCACAAAAGCGTTGAGCAAACAACAACCGCGACGACAATTGGAAAGCGTTGGGTGCTGGCCAGGGGTAGTGGGTGGGGGAGGCGCTGAAGTAGATACATGCTCGCACAATACGTACATATATCGTGTCATATGCGAGCGCGATAACCATAAAACGTAAAGCGGAAACGGAAACGGCAATCGTGGCCGTAGCCGTAACCGTCACCGAAATTAAAACAGAACAAGCGGGGAAAACAACGGCAAATGCGAAACACGAATGCAGACACGCAACGTAAAACAAATAATGTTGGACTGTGCTTAAAGTAAATAGTCTGGATTGATGAAAGTTATATTCAAGAATTCATCAACAGGCATTTACTTCAACTGCAGTTTGGACGATATGCAACTGGATGACAACGCGCAGCGTGCAGTGAAATATGCAAATAGTAGCTGACTTATAACTTGTTCCATTAGAGTTAAGCCTAGCTGTATATAGTGCCTATCAGCCCATTGTTTAGCCCTCCCACTGATACTATTCACTCTCTTCCGCTTTCGACAGTCCGGCAGGAGAACGAGCGGAACATACGGGAGAACATGGAACGCACGCGGATGATGAAGAATCGAACGGAGTTGAATCTGCAGCGCCAACACCTGTTGGAGATGCACATGCACGTTCCATAACACCCGACCAGCAGCAGCAGCAGCAGCAGCAGGACACAATCAGCTGCAGGAAGGAAGTGACACCCGAGTAGGGCAGATGCGGCCGGATGAGATACCATGACCAAGATGGCTGTGTCAAAGCGGCAACAAGTTTGTGACAAGCCAAACAGGGGAAGTACTCCCAGCCCCTCCCTATCTCTCTTCTGCCAGCTGCTCCGCTATCTCCGCTATTGGCCAGACCCTTTGCTTCCTTCCTTGCTTCCTTCCTTCCCACTTCCCCACACAAATGTTATGCGCACAAAAGGTAAAATAATAACAGCAAAAAACAAACAAATCAACGGCATAGAATGGAGCAGCAGCACTCCGAAGTGCTCGGCAGAAGCCCTGCACCACTTGTTTTGTATCCACAATAAATGAGAGAAATGAAGCAACCGGCTAGAACCCCCCAATTGTTAGACGAGCAGAGGAAGCGCGAATTAAACCAAAGTAAACGTTAAACTAACATTAAAGTAAAAACCAAAAGTGATCCAGTCTAGTGCTAAGTACGAGTCAATAGTCAAAATGTTGTTAGTAGAGTTTGCTTCGATGGCATTGTAAATGTTCTCAGTACAGTCCGATCTGGTTTGCCCCTCCCCAGACCTCAGGGGAAACTCACACTACAAATAGCGGATATTTATTTACTTACAAATTATTTAATTTCGTACATCTTTGGTACATGTTTGATTTACTTTCGCCAATCATATGATGATTTTATCTCTTGATACTCCCAGAGGGCAAGTGGCAACCAGAACGGACCCGAACGGATTGTCTTGTGTGTAATTGTTGTGCTTGGGGTTGTACCTCTCGATGAGATTGAGCAGCGACGCCACTTCTCCAGTTAAATAACGAAAGTTAAGGTTTCGATTTTTCAGTTTTAATTAATTAGCACAATGGTTTCCAAATGTTTTCATTGTTTAGCTAAGCTTTTCCCCATTTGATTTTGTGCCCCACGAGTGGCGTCGATAGAAAAGTAAATTTGGTCAGTAGTTATGTGTATTTGAAACTACAAAAGTTGTTAACTGAATAAAAGTACTCCTAAGTAAATGTTAAAGAAAGCAAAGTAAAGAAAATGTAACGAAACGAAACGAAAAGTTTTTGTAACTCTAAGAAGAACTGGCAGTGGAACTAGGAAAAGGCAAAGCAGAGGCATACAGTACGAGTATTCCAGAGCTACATTTCGAATATAAAATAACAATAAATATAATTCTATGCATAACTGAACAAAAACCCCCCAAAGACCCCACAAAAAGAGGAGCGAAAATTCAATTGTTTGGAGCGGGAAACAAAAAACTTGTGCCAGATGGGGAAGGCAGAATCGCGAGAATAATTGTTGTATAGCATAAATAAATAATATAAATTAAAAAAATAACTAACTAAATAGCAGACGAGTAAATAAATGTTAGGAAATTAGCGGATCGATGTGAAACTGTTACTTAAGTGCAAAACGAGCTTGTTGTCGAATTAATTTTAAATGGTATTACATTAAGTGAAACTATGCTAAAGGTTAAATGTTTTTTTAGGTGTTCAATGTTGCAATTAATTTGTGGCCCAAGGGGCAGACGAAGACGCAGACGAATCGCATTGCCCCGGTCCGGTCAGATCGCTGTGTACCATACGAGTATATACATACATACATACAAACATACATACATACATATAGTGCTATATATAATTTCAGTTTTCGTATGCTAACTGAGTTGCAGGTTTAACGAGAATTTTAGCTTGAAGCAAAATTATATCGGTTTCAGCATTGGAGGCTTTTGCAAGATTGTGAACGTGCCCCCCCGCTCCGCTCCGCTCCTTTATAGTATGTATCCACTATCATCGCCTGTTAATTGTATTTCGAGGCGGAAAACATTTTCCAAAAGATTTTGTGTGTCCAAATTTGTTGCGGGCAGTCAATTAATTGGATCTAAACAGATGAAGAAAACACTGGCTGTCCCTCGGGTTTACATATGTACATACATACATATATACGAGTAGCTATACATACATACATACAGACATATGTGTTGGAGTTTCAGGGGGGCGGGGTGGGAGTAGCGAGGTTCAGCGAAGGAAATGAAAAGCTTTAAATTAGCTAAATAAATTTCAGAAATAAACATTGAAGTTGCATTAAGCCGGGCTCGGTGTTGGGTGCATTACGAGTGCGACGACGACAGACAGACGGACAAATAGATACAAAAACACAAGCAAATACACACAGATACACACAGACCACACACAGATACATACACAGATACACAGATTTATAAGATTTGCATTTCGGCCAAGGAATCAATTTCACATTTGACCAGACATCAAATATGGCCAAGAGAAACACACACACACACAAAACAACAACTATAGATAAACGAGAAAAAAAGTACGATACTTAGTAATGGCATTTAGGGGGAGGGGGGCATTCGAATGGGGAAATGGCAGATGGCAGATGGGAGGTGGGAGAGATATGTACATCATATTTACTAGGTTTGCAAAACTAATTGAACCGTGTGCTAAAGCAAACGATGCAAGGAAACCAAACAAATAACAAAACTAAAATAGATTGTCTGTAATTATGCGTAGAGCTAAGTGTGTAAAATGTAAGCTGAATTATTATACAATAAAACAAATAACAGTTGTTGGCCAGAACACAAGAAACACAGAAAATAGAAAACAAAACACAGGTTAAGCAAACTGCAAACAGAATATTGAGTATTAGCCCACAATCAAAATTTTTTCCCGCAAAAATCAAACTTTTTAGCCTTTGAACGAGAGACTTTGGTGCCCAAAATCCATTTTGAGCAATTATTTACAGTGAAAATACGAAAGAGTATACAAAGAACAACACACACACCACACACACAAACTAATGTAAATAGGAGAGCGGAAACGTATGGAAAAAAAAAACAATAATTGAGTACATGAAAATGGGCTTCTGCAAACCGCATAAATAAATATTAATATTAATTAACAATGGATATCGAAAGAATCCAAAAAAAAAACACACACACATAACATACGCAAAAAAAACTGATAAAACTTCAAAACTTGATGCAAAGGAATCAACTTTAAATGTTAATTGTTGCTCGAAATAAACGTAAACGTAAAACAAATACAATACATAATTAATTATAAACGAAAACAAATTAAAAATAAAATACATTTGAGCGCATTCAGCGTTTTATTCATCAAGCAGAAAATGTTGAATCAAAAGCGAAACCAAAATCAAATTGTGTCACATGTGTAGTATATCTCAGAATGTATTTGTAACTGGAAAAGTATTGAAATGCGCAACAAGAATTCGAAAATCAAATGAAAATAAACTGAATTTACAAATGGAAGAGATTTCTCTGCGAGTGTATTTTCTTCTTGGGAGGGTTTTTCGCTAAATTGGTAGCGGGGAGTTTCATATATTTGAGGGGAAGCACATTTTTTGCTTATTTAACAGATATGCACGGCGCCACTAGTGCTGAAGACTAGAACTAGGAAATAGGCGCGCCATAAAGTTTCATACACAGATGGCGCGTCAGCGGTATTTTCCATCAATTGTAGGTATATTTCGGTATATTTCGATATATTTCGGTATGATCAGACGACCCATCCGCGGTCACACTGATTGCTCATTTTTGCGTTACAAAATGAGCTCCAATTCGATTTTTTGTATATTTAAATAATTAAAATTGGGTAAAAACCCATACCGTTTGCCGTCAAGAACTATCCACCTCTTTCTAATTGGGATTTAGGATTCGTTCGTTTTAATTTGAATTCCTGAGCCGTGCACTTGACATGTAAATAAAACGGTATAGTGTATCGCGATCGCCTGCAACAATGAAACAATTCGAATTAATTGGCAATTAAAAAGGCAAATAGAGTGCGCGATATCGGGAGATATATAAACAGCAGCAGCTGTGCATATACATATTTAGTTTTCCCAGAACAAACTGAACCAAAATAAACAACAGTGCTGCGAAGAGGAAGAGCAGAAGCGATCCCCCAACGACAACGCAGCAGAAACATATTTCAAAAGCAGAACCAGAACGAGTCGCAGAAAACAGAAAAACAACAATCCACACCAGAGCAGGTCGCAGTCGGTCTCGAAAAACGGCTATTAAAATTTATTTTTGTGTTTAGGCGAGTGTGTGTGTGTGTGTATAAAAATATTTAAACAAATTCATCTGCGCAGACGAAAACGCAGACGGTCGAAAAGGCTGAGCAGACAGATAAACAACACGGTCGGCGCTTGCTCTCTGGTGACGGTGACGCGGCAAGGTGCTGGAGGTCACTCTCGCCACATTTCGCGCACGGCCGTTCTGTCCGTCATCACCACCCACCCGCCCGCCCGCCCGCGTACGCTCGCCTGGCCACATCCAGTTCCATCCGACCGCGTCCGCAATCTGGTGCCGCGCGATCACATAAGACACAACGGAAGAGTAAAGAGTAAATTGTGAGGAAAAGTGAAGAGGAACCAGAAAGCGAACAACAAAAACAAAAACAAAACCAATAGCAAACTCACGCGCTTCTCTTTATTGTTGGTTCCCCCACTGATAAACGTTGCTATCGTTGATAAACATCAGAGGCAGAGGCTGAGGCAGAGACACACAAACACCAATTATTCCAATCAAATAAACGCCAAGTGCGAATGCGCCCTCGATTTGTATGCCAGCAGCAGCACTCGACTATCCATTCCCATACCCATAGCCATAGCCATCATAGCCATAGCCATCATACCCATAGCAGCGCCGCTGACGTCAGTGGCTTGACTTGGGATCGGAATCTGATTCGGCAGCAGCGTTATCGTTATCCGAACATGGTTGTGCCGGAGGAGCCGGGCTCGGGGGGCTTTAATCAGACCCCACTATCGGAGCTAAGTGCGGATACGCGCAATCAACTGGCCCGTATGCTCAACCGTAAAAAGGTACTCCACTCGGAGGAGGGTTACGAGCGGGACTGGCGGGGCATCGCCGCCCTGGCCCACCAGCGTGGCTTCGTCGAGGAGTATGCAAACAATCCGATGGATTTGGTGCTTAGCAGCTGGAGCCAGCGGAATCCAGACACCGCCAAGGTCGGTCATCTGGAGCACTTTCTGGGCATCATCGATCGCTGGGATGTGTGCGACGATATCCAGGAGAATCTGAGTAGGTGCCGGCCACAGTCCACGTTCCCATGTTCGTACCTAGCTAATCATCCCAAATGATCTCCTCTGATCTGTGCAGTCAAGGACACCAGGCGCTACAATGTGAGGCAGGAGCAGCAGCAGGCTCTGGTGGAGGCCAGCCGCCCGCCCACTCTCATCGAGACCAACAACAACAGCAAGAGCAGCAGCACCAGCAACACCAACAACATCACAATGGGTCAGAGCGTACAGATACTGAGCGACGATGACCAGAGATGCGTGCAAATGGGCCAGCCCCTGCCCAGGTACAACGCCTGTGTGCTGTACGCCGAGGCTGACATCGATCACGCCACGGAGATCATGAACCACCTGGAGTCCGAGCGCTACAACCTCAAGGTGAGTCCCGATCGTTCCGTTTGCGAGTATGTGTGTCCTCCCATCTAACCGGAGGGGAGTCCGCTTCCAGCTCTTCCTGCGGCACCGCGATATGTTGATGGGGGTGCCCTTCGAGCACGTGCAGCTGTCCCACTTCATGGCCACCCGCTGCAATCACTTGATTGTTGTGCTCACTGAGGAGTTTCTCCGGAGTCCAGAGAACACGTACCTCGTCAACTTTACCCAAAAGATACAGATCGGTGAGTGACAAGTGCCAAGTGCCAGATGCCATGTGAGGGCAGTCCAAATTACAGGTTCCCCCCTCGTTTCTCCCTCCACCGTTCCCGTAGAGAATCACACGCGAAAGATCATCCCCATACTGTACAAGCCCGACATGCACATACCGCAGACGCTGGGCATATACACACACATCAAGTACGCCGGCGACTCCAAGCTATATAATTTCTGGGACAAGCTGGCCCGATCGCTGCACGATCTGGACGCCTTCTCCATATACTCGACGCGGCAAGTGCAAACGTGAGTTCAATTTCCATTCCCCCGTTTGTTCTCAGTAAACCAAAATACACTTCACGCACCGCACAGACCCTCGCCGTCGGAGGAGATGCCGCCACAGCGGGTGACTACGCCCAGCATACGGATACAGATCAACGACAAAGATGTCACCGATTTGCCCAACTACAGCTACAAGGCGCTTGTCGAGGAGGACACCACAATGGTGTCGATGACGGGCGACACCAGTGCCCCGCTGCCGGAGCCAAAGCCGAAGCGGAAGGACAAGCTCTTTGGAAAAATAAAGATTAGCTTTGGCAAGACGCCGCGCAACGTGAACGGCACAAGCGGCAAACCGTTGCGGCATGCGCACTCAATTAGCACCATCAATGCCACGGAACGCGAGCGCACGCTTAGCGCCAGCAGCTCGAACATCTCCACGACGTCGGAGAGCAAGAAAAGCTCCATCAAGTGGCAGCCCAGCATACTGAAGAAGGTGCTGTTCTCGCGCAGCAGCAGCAAGCTGCAGACCCCAGGATGAGCTCCGCTCTGAGCGGGAGGATCAGCAGAGAGAGCAGCTCATTTAATTCCCCAAATTCCCCATTCTTGCGCCCAGTGCAGGGATCCGATTCGATCCGATCCAATCCAGCCCAGCCCAGTCAACGTCCGTCACCCTCCATGTTTTAGTGATAATCTCTAGTATAAACCTAATCAAAGCCAACTAACTTAATATACTTAGACGCACTTGTTAACTTATATAAGACAACAACGAATAAAGACAATACCATATACATGCATATGTGCCACAGACACACCGAACCCTAGATATGTATACTAGCAGCTATCTATGTACATAAGTTGATTGCATGAATGATGATGAATGATCTGATAAACAGACAATTGTGAGTGAGGCTAAATGTGCAACTCATTGCTAATCGAGGCAAACAATTAACTGTTAGTCACGCGTTCGATAAGTGACTTACTTAATTCAATTAACTGGACCATCACCCCGTAAACAGAACTTCAATATGTACCCCCACCCAATCCCAACCCCACTCCCATGCCGTTGCTGTTCTCGCAACATGAAGGCGAATCTGACACAGGCACAGACAGACCCGGACCCCCCCCCTTGACGTTGAGTGCCTTATCTAAGATGAGTAACAACCATATAAACTATACGAAATGAGTCTACTAGTATATATAGTATAGTATATTGTCTGAGCTGTTTCTTTATTCCTACGTATATAACTTTGTGAATTGCCCAAGCAATATTTCAGACCGAGTTTCGTTTTTTTTCTGTGTGATGATTAGGGCCTTAGCTTTACCTATTTAACTGATTGAAGCCGATTTCTGTGAATGCGTGCATGTGCCCTGTGGGAACATGTAAGCTTTATTTACTTGCATTTCGTTCGCGCATGTAGTCAACAGTGCGTTTCATAGCTTGTGATTGATAGCTTGTTTTTCTCAACAGAATACGTGGAATTCTACTTAGATTTCTAGCCGCTTCAATACATTAATTTAATCGTTTAACACTGAAATGATGACCTTCACAATGTACATACATACATACGTACATACGTATGTGCCTATGAAACGCACTGTAACCGTATCGCGAATGAGTATGAGCAAGAGATCCCCGAGAGTTGAGCGTGCCCCGAGCAGGCAATAAACTGTTCAATGTTTGGCTCAATAATTTATTGTTGAACGTAGACAACCTTTAGTTCTCGTTGATGTTTAATAAACAGTGCGATTCGTGTGTAATTCCCCCCCACGAACATATACATACATATGTGCAGATCGGTTGCGTGTTTGGGGATTGGGATGGGCTGGGATGTTTATCAACCAGTTCCGGTTAATCTATAAGACAATTTCAAATTCTGTTTAAATTTGTATTTTTTTTTTCTCGTTTTATTTATTTTTCGTTTTTATTGTTTAAATCGCATCATAAATAACCTTTTGTTGTTGTAATTTTCTTGTTCATGTTTCTTGTTTTTGTTGGTTTTTTTTTTGTTGTTGTTTTTTTTTTTTTGTAATCGAATTTTATTGTTATTTGTTTTGTTTTCGTTTTCGTTTTGTATTACTTTTTATTTTACGTTTTTTTACCCATCGTGAAATGTTGTTTAATTTTAGTTGATTCTCAATGTTTTATGAACTTTTACTTGTGTTTTTTTTTTCATTTTTGTTTCGCTTTCGTTTGTAGGTTTTCTTTTCCGTTTTTTGTGTGTGTGTGTGTGGTTTTCTTAGTCACATGTTTTTAATGTTTATCCATGCTTTTTATTATAATTATTATTATGTATATAACGTAATGTTTTAATAATAGCTCCTAACTCGATTGCCTCGATCCCCTCGCTCATCATCCTATTCCTTTTCGCTTTTCGCTCCTCGCCATTCGCCTGAACAAATTTAGTCGCCTGTCTGCCTATTCGATTCGATTCGATTCCTCCCCAAAACTTGAGCCCTTGATCTTTAAACTTTGCTTTAATTGAATTCATGAATTTTTTTCTTGCTCAATGTTGTATGTTTTTTTGTTTGTTTGTTTGTTTGTGTGTGTGTGTATATCGATTTATATATATATATATAATTTGTTTTATAAATGTTAATCTGTTATATTTGTTGTTAATCGCGCATCATTTCCGCTCTTCTTTTCTTTTCTTTGTTTTAGTTTAGTTTTATTTTAATGCCTTTGTTTATCGTTTAACAAAATGAATAAAAACAATTTGCAATATGTTTTGTTTTGTTGTTTGGTTTCTTTCTTTTTTTTTTGGGCTTTTGGTTTTGTTTTGTTTTTGTTGTATATGCTAATTGATCAATTTATTCGTAATATTCGCACTATTAAAACAATTTAACGCATAATGTGGCGTCGGCATCTTCATCTCAGCTTCTCGGCTGCCTGCAACAATGACTCTAAGGCTTTCCTCTAAGGCTCTTCTTCCCCCTGCCTGCCCTGCCATCTATTATGGATATTACGAGTACTTGCAAAACATTTTAATGCATTTAACCGGGAGGAGGTTTATCATTCATTTCGCTGACTTTCCAGCACATTTTTTATTTTGGTTTTGGTTTTGTTTGGTTTTGTGAGTGTGTTTGTTTTTTCTGTTGTCATTCGTTTATTCATCTTATAAATCTAACTGATTGCATTTACACAGAGTGTGTGTGACAAGTCTGAGAGTCTGAGGGGGATCAACAGAACCTAAACTAAACTCAACGATTGATGTGGAGGGAACAAGATCAAGGTCAAGATCAAGATCCGTGTGTTGTGGTGTTGTGGTGTGGTGTGGTGGTGTGTTGTGGTTGTCTCTTAAAGCGTTATCATCTATAGTTAATTGTTAACAATGATTATGATTATGGAAGTCAGTTGAAGAAGTCTGTATCAGTATGGAAGCTGAGTTATCATACACATACATGCTGATGCATATACGATGTGCTGCGGAATCTCTCGTTTTACTCTTATGCAATGCCGCTTTGGGGCATTTACATATGTATATATGTAGGTATCGGATCGTCGTTTCTATATATATATATATATATGTATATATATAGATATATATACGCACAAATGCTCTCGTCGGCACTCGACTTCCACCTCACTCGATCGGACTCCATTCCACTCCACTCCACTACACTCCCTCTGTACTCTGCGGCTTAATCATCAAGTATATAGTATACATATATACACACATATACATACATATGTAGTATATACAGTACACACATGCATATATTTTTGTATTCATCCCATGATCATCGTGTTTGGATTGCACATTACGAGCAGCGCATTCGTTCTGTTCTGTTCTCGACTTAATAATAAATTAAAACAACGCTAATGAATTTGTTTTCCGCCTGCTAATTGTGAGTTCTCGTTTTGTCGCTATCGTTTCGGAGGCAGCCCCACAACCGTCATCCTGCTCTGCTCCGCCCTGCTTTGCTCTTTTTTCGGTAGCGGCTTCCTCCTCGCTCAACTTTCCACTTATTATCGTTATCAATTATCCAATTGTTTTCATTTATACATACATACTAGGGTTTCGCTTTTATCTATGTATATCTTTCTCTGTTTAATGCTTAGTTTTTGTGCCTTGGACAAATGCATGTTAAAAAATCATTTCGTTAATACCTTAGTTTTTCATTTTTCATTGTTCTTTGTTTGCGTTTTTATTTTTTTTATTTTTATTTTTGTTGTTTAGCAGAAGACAGACGTGTGATTGATCTTAACTGTGGAAGTGATTGCGTTATTTGTCCATTTGTTTGCTTTCTTTTTGGTTCTTTATGCTTCTCGAAGCGCACGCGTGCTGTACTGATCGTTCGGATCAGACGGCGATCAGACAACGGGAAGTGTGGAAAATTTTGGACAGTGCATGGCCCGCCCACAGGGACAGAGCGAGATCGCTGCGAGCAACGTAGACCAGCTACGACTGCCAGAGAATAGAAGAAACACGATTGCTACGATCGTCACACGGCATTAAGATTTGTGCTCCGTTTCGTCTCGACTCGACTCGATCGCAGCCGAAAACCGTTTTGTACTCGTGCGTACAACTTCGATTTGCATTCGAGTTGCAATAACAATTCTATAGTTTAACCAATGACATCGATACGCATTTATTCGTTTTACCTAACTGTACTGTGCCTATACATACTCGGGGTATGTCTATGCTAGGGGGGGAGGGGCCCTTCCGTTGCAGCTCGATTTGCGTGACATCCGAGCGATCACAGTGGATCGGGAAGCCAAACTCAACGGGTAACGGGGAACGGGAACTGGACAAATGCTATGACAACTACATTGTGATGTGATGATGTCGGGCTTGGCAGTGTTTTTGTTTCTTGATGCACACATCTATAATTCTAATTTCGAGTTGCTCCCTTCTCTGATATTTCCGCCTAGGAACATGGGACGTAGATGGGTTGTTTGGATTGGCTTGGGCTGTGTGGGTGTGGGTGTGTGTGTGTGCTCAACTCAATGTGTGACAATAATCTCTATATAATACTTCGTTCGATATCAGGCATTTGCGAGCAGTATTCTTATTGTTTTCACTTGTTTTAAACGCTTTTTACGTTTTCATTTCACTGCATACAACGTTGAACAACGTTTTACAACACTACAAATAACGGCAGTTTGGCATTAGGATTCTGATTGGGAATTATGGTTAAAAATAACAACGTAATCATATCTTTTATGTATAATGTATAGTAGTGAAGGAACTGAGGATCTTCTCACATAGGAATATGGAATACGAGTACAAACCAATATACTGATCTGATCTGATCTGATTTACATTTAGACATTTTGAATTCAGTTTACAGTTTACAGTTTTGTTCTTATTTGTTTGTTTGTTTGTTTCTTGCTTTCTTTGCTTTGCTTTGCTTTGCTTCTCAACAACAATTTATAGTCTCTGTTATTATCTTCTCTTTGGCAACTTAGAGTTCACGTGATTTAGATTAGATTTCGACTTATGCAAGTGACGCTCGTAGTCGGAGTCGGAGTCGGCTATATTTATGGGCTATCCAACTAAATAAGGCTCGTTTGGCATACGGTACACGGAACATGACATGACGACGTTTTTTTACTATTTACTTCTTTTTTTTATACAACAACAATAACAACAAAGTGGATGAGAATTTGTTGGGCTTTCTGGGAGGAATGGTATGCAAGTGCTCTTTTTTTTCTGTTTGTTTGGGCTGGGTTGTCGTTTCAATATCGCTATTCCTTCCCGTTTATGGGAAATTCACTCGCTAAATGCTACAAAAACTGCGTTTACACATGGGAGGGGGTGTGTTTACCTTTGTCTTTGATTTGTGTGTGGTGTGTGGTGTGTGTGTGTTTTGGTACTGAATTTAGTTATGCTTACTTCACTATTGTACAATGTGCGACTTGCATTATTATATTCTCATATTTCTCATATTAATTTCCTTTTATATATATGTATATGTATATGTATGTTTGTATGCATGTCTCGTGGTGTGTCTGTCTGCTGTCTGTCTGTGTGAGCTGCAGCCTCCCGTTTTCCTATAATTTTGGTTTCGTTTTCATTTGTAAAATGCGCTAGTTTATTGATACCTTTCTGAGCATTATCTATCTGCAATGTGTGTATTCTTTAGTGGCTATGAATGGGCTTGCTGTTGCATTTGCCCGCATCTGGTTTCGTTTAAATTCTATCCTCCTCGTCCTCCTCCTCTTCCTCCTCCTCGACCTCCTCGCCGTTCTCCTCGAGCTCCTCCTTGTAGCCGGGATGCTCGGAAATGGCATAGTAGTTGCCATTGTAGATGACGCCCAGCTCGCGCAGCGCATCGCCGCGTATTGTCGCCTTTATCGTCCAGTTGTAGCAGTCATCCGACTCGGACTCGCGATCCAGACGCTCCACGTCGAGTATCTTGGAGTTGAGGCGCTCCAGAATGATGCCGATGTCCTTGATGCTGAGATGGCGCTTCTGGTCCACCGACAGCTGATCGATCAGCAGCAGAAATTTCTCGGTCGTCGTCTTGTCGTCCTCCATCACCGTGTTCTCCGTCTCGCTCTCGGAGCTGTCCCGCTCCGGGGCGATGTCCAGGAAGCGCACGTGACCCTTGGTGCCCGAGGAGCGTCGCATACTGCCGCTGCCGCCCAGCATAGGATCCATAACCGATGATGACATGCCCAGCGTCGCTGCCGGCTGGGGACTGCAGCTGCCGTCCTGGATGGGCGACGTGGCCACGCTCTTGTGCACGGCTATCTTGCGGCCCTCCTCGTGCAGAGCGCAGCAGTGGAAGTCGCATTCCGTGGTGCTGGGGCTGCCAGCCCTGCTGGGCGTATGGGCGTGGTGGGCGCACTCAGGCGTGTGCACATGCACGGCCCCCACACCCACGGTGCTGTCGAAGGAGCTGCCCTGCTTGGAGAGGCGCCTGCTGCCGCCGGGTATCACAACTCCTGGCGGCAGGACCACTCCGCCGGGATGGTATATACTCGACGGACCCTCGTCGCTGATCACCGTTATTTGGGGGCTGGCGTAGCGCGGCTGCGAGGACTGCGACGACACCGACTTGTTGTCCAGCGAACTCTGTGCGGAGAGGCCCTTCTTCGAGGGCGAGTACTTGTCGGAGGAGAGCAGCCCGTTGCTGCTTCCCAGGCCGGAGCACATATTACCGCCGCCGCTGCCGCCACCGCCGCCCCCACCGCCGCCTCCACCACTGCTGCCGCCGCCCTGCCGCTGATCCCAGTGCAGGACGACCGTGACACGCCCTTTGTTATCCATAATCTTCCACGATGGTGTCTCATCGTGCAGTTCCAGTGCATGGATCGTCTCACAGACGATTTTCGGTATAGCTGATATGGCTGCAACAGATAAGATTAGATTGGTCGTGTGCTGGGGTGTGGTGTGGGAGGGAATGGCAGTGGGAGTGGGAGTGAAAGACTTACCAGCCTTTATGACATCCACTCCAGTCGGATACCAGCGTTCGCCCTGCCTCAACAGCAACAAGACCGTATTGTTGGCCAGGGTGCGAAAGTATTCGCCATCCTCGATTTGGGTTCCATCGCACTCCAGAACAACGCGCACTGGTTCTGAAGCAGGAACCCCCAACTTGTCCTTGCCGCGCACCAAGAGCTCCTCGAATGTCCCAACTACAACGCCTTTACGCACATTCCGCCAACTGTCCCAGATTTTCAGTGGTCTCTTGCCGCGAGACTCCTGCGAAAGGAAAAGCAGAGCCAGGACAAGATTGGATTAGTCCGACGCAGTCCGATTATGTACATCTGATTATGAAGAATGGATGCATGTGTATACATATGTATGTATGTACAAGGGGAAGAGAGCATGTGTGTGTGTGGGGATATGGGAGTTCCATCTGGGGCGTGCCACCTGTGCAACGCTGCGCAGCCAATTCACAAGTGGGTGTGGCATATCAGAGCAGATCCAGCCCCCAGGCAGCGTCATAACATCTTCCGCCCACTAATTGTGGTTTGTGCTCGTTAAAAGGGCGCAAATGTCAAGGCCACCGCAGCAGCAGGAGGCCGCAGGAGGGCTCTGGCCACGCAGCCTTTGCAGGGGAATCGAATCGGAATTAATTGAAGGGATCTACCCAAATCTGGCAACAAAAAATGGCAAAAATGCAGGAAAAAAACCCAATTAAAAACGTTAGAAAAAGAAGCAGCAAAAAAGATGGCGGGGAGAGCAACGATACGGTTAACAGGGGACACAGCTGCGGGCTGTTAATCGAATAACAGTGGTAGTAACAGCTTCAGCAACAGAATGGAGGAAACGAAGAAGAAAATGCAATAACAGCAGCGGCAGCAGCAGTAGCATCAGCAGCAAAAAATAGGCGAAAAGTGGGCAGCATAGGAGGATGAGGAGAGTGATGGGGAGAGCAAGCCGAAGAAGAGGCAGCAGCTCCAATGTTTAATGTATTGCAAGGACATGAGTGTGGCGCTCCAGTGACCCAGTAACGAGTGCAGCACACGAGCAAAATAATATAAAAGGAAGAAGCTCTCTCATTCCCTCTCTTGCTTTCATATATATAGAAGGGGCACCCACCCCCGTGCACCACCCCATCATCCATCTGTGGCAAAAATAAAATGTTTGAAAAATTACAAAAAATTCATTCTGACATTTTCAGCTCGACGCCAAAAATACAAAACAGAAGAATACAAAAACAACAAAAAAAAACTGCGAAAACTTTTCATAAAATATTTCATTTCTTTTCGTGCTCTTTTTTCGATGGGGCTTTCGCCCCCCGTCCTGTGGGATAGGTCAGTGCTGCGCCCCAATGCCATATGGCCAGGCCAGGCCAAGCTGGCTGGCCGCACGTCTTTTAGAGCGGAAGAAAGAGTGAAAGAGGGGTGGTGGTGGTTGGGGGCATTATAAAATTTCAAATTAATAAATGAACAGCGCCAGACGAAGTGTGGCATGCCCCTCAATAAATTGGAATGTGAATGGGGCAAAAGGCCGCGGGATTCCTATATTCATGATTTTTTCTTTTTGCTGTTTATGTTTAATCTGTGCGTTTGAAATGGGAATTTCAATGAATCCACGGCAATCGATGAATGAATGGAATGAATGAGTAATAGTGATAGTGGGTGTGGGTGTGGGAGTGGGTCTGGGTGTGGGTCTTTGTCTTGGATGGATTATTGTTACCCCAGAGGAGACTCCGCCGCTGGACATCGATGTGGGTCCCGTTGTGATGGCCGCACCACCCACGCCCATGCCACCCGCAGCCGCCACGCCCCCCTGTGTGACCTGGGCCGCCGCCGCAGCCGCGGCTGCCACTTGTCTGATGCTGAGGCAGTTGCAGAGTGGCTTCGTCACGCCCAGCGTGCACAGGGCGTTCGACCACATGGCGGCACTGCTGCAGACACTAGTATCCCCCTTCCCAGCCACGTTTACGCCCGGATTCTTGGACTTGGCTGTGCTTTTGTTTTCACCCTACGTCCCTATGTGTGTGTATATCTAATGCGATTCCGATTCAAGGCTAACACTGCACATGGGGCACTGCCTTTGATTGGAGCATGCTGCTGGCTGATTGTGTTCACTCTTTCGCTAAACAACTCAATTACAATGCACTTTAAAATCTGTAACTCGATTCGCTTCTCATTTGCTTGCAGAACGAATCTAATTTTCTTTTCATTTGCCTCAAATGCTCTCTTTTCTCCTCTCTCTCTCTCTCTCTAGTCTATTTCTTTTATAATTCTCTGACCCTGCTGCGGTGCGCTTCGCTGCGCTTCTCTTTGCGTTTTTGTTTAAAAACAGTTATATAAAATTGTCATGGTGCACTCTTCCGTACACTGTTAAAAACCGCTTTGGAAACATTATGAAAAGTTTATAAAATTAAAGCTTATTGCCTATGCCTATTGTTGTACAGTTAATGCTGGCTAAATGCTTTCGTTTTTTGGCTTATTTGGGGGCAAATTCGTTCTAGTTATATGTAGTTAAACCTAACGTTAAAGTTGCTGTTGTTGCCTGGCATACAAATGTAAGGAAAACACACACGCACGCACATAGAAAAAACTGCACACCCGAAATGGTTGTTATTTTTAGTTTGTCCTTTGCTTTTCTGGTTGTAAAAATGTATTTGATTTAATTAACTGTGTTTTTTTTTTTTTTTTTGGTAAGAAACCAGAGGGTCTGCTGTTCTCTCGCTTCGCTTTTGGGGCGCGTCGCCTCGTGTTTTGGGGCAGGTCAGGGCGGACAGCCAGCGCCAGCACCAGCTATACACGGGTTGACCTTCGCACTTTCACTTTACTACGCGCCTGGCGCACTGCCTCCGCCTCGAATCGTGAAACCGACGAGTTTTCATTTGGTGGTGCATTCGCCCCGCCTTGGATTTCAATTTTCAATTTACAATTTTTGATTTTCCATCAATTGCTCACTCTTCACTTTTGATTATTATTAATTATTGGTACAAAAACACCCTTTCTCGTTTGCTCTGCAGGACCCTGATCCGTTGCAGTTGTCACGCCCAGTGTAGGGTTTAAATCTATTTTAGCGAAGAGGCAGCGGAATCACGTAGCTCGTAAAAGAAAGTAGCATCCTTGCTGGCTATGGCACGCTGCCTGGCAGAGCAAACTGTGAAATGCTGCTGCTGCTTCCGTTGGGGCTGGGGCACATGCAGCGGCACGAGCGAGAGCGCGTGAAATGCAGCCCCAAAGCTTCCTTCAGACAGACAAAGAGCATGCCAAAGTGAGAGCCAGAGAGAGCCAAGCGAGAGTGAAAGCGTATTGGACTGCAGGCCATGGCATGAGGAGAGAGAGAGGAGCAGCTTGAGGAGCGGAGAGCCGTTTGCTTGGCTCAAACACACATTAACTTGTACCGTTTATTTGCGAGAACATTTAATGCATTTTTACTTCTCTATTGAAACTTTGTTCAGCCTGCAGGGCTCTCCACGTTCCACGGTCCACTCTCCTGCTTCGGGCACTGTTGTTCTACAGTTAACATTTGGCTGTGCTTTGGCCTACATTTGCATCAATGTGATATAATCGGGGCGCGCTAAAGCTAACAAAACGCGCGCGCACCCCACACGAGCGCTCCACAAGTATTCCTTCTCTTCCCTTCATCATCTGGGATCGGCATCAGGAGTAACTTCAACCTGGCTTTCGATTTCATTTGGTTTGTTTCGACACCGGAATATGTTAACTGAACGAACGTGTACACTGCACATGTGTATGTATTTGCCCCCAAATCAGCTTCGATCTGTGAACTCTGTCAAATGTTTTGCCCAAGAAAAATAGAGAATATCCTTGCATTTTTTGGGTGAAAACATTTCGAAATGGGTGTCCTAAAACGGGGATGGGGAAATGGGGATATTGAGTAGTGAGAGATTAGATTAGCTCTCTGCATTTAAATCTAACATTCCCTGTTAAATCTGTCACAGCACACTGTTAACATTGTCACAAATGTAACGGATTCAGGCTGCATTTAATTAAAGTAAGCCAAGGAGAGAGAGAGAGAAATAAGCCCCAATTGCTGTTAACAGAAACTGTGGGAATGTGTAGGAATTTTGTAAAATTTTTTGGTAACAAAATATGCAAGATATTTTAGTCCTTTGAGATAAGCTCCTAAAACAACAACATTACTGTTACATGGGACAAGGGGAAGGGGTGAATGGGGGTACATCTGTGTGGGGCGTAAGTATTACCCCAGTTATTTGGGTCAAAGCTATTCACCCGCAAAGCAAAACGAAATGAAGAAACTGCATAAAACATGCACACACACACACAGACACACAGAGGTACACAAGCTGCAGAGGGGACACGCACACAGGGAGAAGGACTAATGCAGGCCTAAAACGGTTTCAAGCTGTTGCGGACTATCCGCTGCAATTCGCATTTATTACCCTTCTTTTAAATAAGAGAACTTATGTAAATCGTAAGCCCTGCATGTAAAGATGCATATGCATATCCCAGTAGTTTCAATATATGTACATATGCACAAAAGAAGCAAAATAATATCCGCACAGCCGGATGATTCCTTAAGCTGCTCTTACACGCCGACCTTTACTTCTTCTGTTGTATTTATCAGTGAATACCACTGAATGCGAAAAGTAAAAGTCCACGACAGTGAGAAAGCGTCGGTGGAAAAGCGTTCGTGTAACCATATTAAAAAGGTCTTCTTTGATAGCCGCTCCCAAGCAACGTGCTTGCTGAAAGGAGGTTAAAGTAGATGAGAGATGAAAGATAAAGATGTGTGCAGTATGTATGTGTGTAATGAGAGCAGCTGATTGAATAGATGGCGCAGCAAGATGCAAGAACATCTTGGAGCAATTAATGATTAACCGCCTGCCGGCCCATGGGGCTGCGGGCAGGCAACGTGCGCCACTTACCTCTCTTGCCATTACGACATTCTCACAAGCAGCGCCCGCTCAGAGGGTCTGCCATTTGCGCTTCAGCAGAAGCAGCCTCCACCGTGGCGGCGGCTAACAAGAGCAGCAGTAGCAGCAGCAGCAGCAGAAACAACAAAGCTTACACTCCTCGCGCATATATATATATATACACTACAGTGTGGTGTGTGTGGGTGGGTGTGTGGGTTTGTAAGTGGGCGGCAAACGGGATAGTAGCGAGAGAGAAGGATGGAGCAAATGACAGAGAGAGAGTGAGAGAGACAGAGTAAGAGGGATGAGAGAACGTGTGTGGGTGGGCGGATGTGTGTTTGTGTGTGTGTGTGTGTCTCAAAAATTCTCTACTACACGTTTATTTTCAATCTTCTCTTCCCGCATATCTCACCAACGCGCGCCGATGCTGCTTGGAGCTTCTTGTTCCTTTCGTTCTTTCTTTTTTCTCTCTCTGCCTTTTTATGTCATGCGTAAGTGTGCGTGTGCGAAAGTGCGTGTGCCTGTATAAGTATGTATATAGGTGTGTATTGGTATTTCCACAGGATTTATTTTTATTTATTGTAGAATTTGTTGAAACAATCGGGTGAAGCTGCAAACTTTCGAGCAAACAAATTGTTTTTCCTCTCCGAACGCACACCTAACGCCCACTTTTATAGGTGCGGCTGTCGGCTCATCTTTTGCCAAGAGAGAGTGCATTAAAGACCGTTATCGCTGGCGGAGACACATTTTAGCCTTTTCACACACTTTACCGAGTGCGTTTTTTTGGGAATAAAACCACAGCACTCGCGTTTTGATAGTCCTCCTGCGATAGATACATATATAGTTAATAGTTTCATCAACTACTACAGGCTGTTGAAGAAGGATCACTCTCCGCTACATTCCCTTTGCACCGAGTTTTGTATTGGTCTAGTGAGATGAGATGGTACACACGCCTTTACTT
Source organism: Drosophila tristis (assembly GCA_018150885.1). Lineage (NCBI taxonomy): Eukaryota > Metazoa > Arthropoda > Insecta > Diptera > Drosophilidae > Drosophila > Drosophila tristis. The sequence continues at coordinate 2,133,309 of JAECWT010000203.1, read as the reverse complement.
TCTGTGAGGCTCCACACACACACATACGTTTTCGCTATTGGCAGTGGGAATTTGATAAAGTTAACTCTATTTTAATAACTATCACTAATGGAAGTCTTTATTTATTCCTTTAAGTTTATAAACAGTCGTATTTCAACATTTCAGGCCGAGCAGAAATGCAAATCAATTCCTATTTTCGGCAGCACTTTTAGAACTATATTTGCCATTCGCAACGGACGAGTTCACAAGCTGCAGCATAATTTTGGGCGAATAGGCGGTTAACGAAAAAACAGCGTTGCCGTACTCGATTCCTGAAACACTGCCCTGAAAACAACGTGACCGTACTCGATATCTGACTATCTTCCTTTTTGCGGGTTTTTGTTTTTAGGGCTGCCAGATCAGTTCAAGACGAATCGGTAATGAAACGGGTCACAAAATATCATGGTGTGGCAGCCTGCTGCAACTACGAATTGCACGACTTTGGCAACGCCACCAACAACGACGTCACATTCGTTTTATGTTGTTTTTGTTTGAACCAACAGACCAAACAGGGTCTTTTTTTTCGGTTTCTGAGGTTCCAGTCACACTCGACAAAATAAATCAAGTGAAATATTTATTTTTCCATATATTAATATACTTTTGAAAATGACCGCCAAACTCATTTAGCGCACAAAAAATACTGACTTTTTCGTTCTCTCAATTCGTGGTGGGTTTTCAAAATTCGCTCTCAGTTCGTGGTGGGTTTTCAAAATTTGCTCTCTTTTCAGTGGTGAAGAGAGCGTTTTTGTGGTGACTTTCCCCTCATTTTCGTGGTGAGAGAAACATGTTTTTAACGGGAACGCGTATGGAATGAAGATTCATTGTTGCGTCATTCCATACGTATGATGCATTTGATTTGTATGGAAAAAATTTCAGCAACATGGGGAAATTAATTAGCAGCATTGTTGTGCAACTTTGGCACGAAATGAGCAACAATCTGCATACCTTGGGAAAATGGATATTATGGACTTGAGATATTGTTTGGAATTTCAGGCTCCAATTAATGCAGACACTACTCAGTCTTGGTTTTAAAGATATTAACGAAATTTGGAAGCTCACGGGTTCCCATAATAGGTATCAGAACCGGGATATATGTATGTTTTTTTAAAACACAAAACATATGCATTAATTGGTAAAAACCATGTCAATCTAGGATGAAATCATTATTAATGTTTCAAAGTAGCTTGGAACAACAAATTAAACATCAATTAAAGGAAATAAGGTATACAAAAGCCCATACGCATAGAAGAAACTTGGTTGACCAGCAACACTGACGTCACATTTAGTCAACATTTACGTTTTATACTTTGGCCGTTTTTGTTTGAACCCTATTATCTAAACAATCCCATTAAAAATAGTTCTGAAAACTAGCCAATCCTAAACAAAATTCATCGAGGAGTTGGATAAAATTATTTGTTTAGGGCTGAGAGTGCCAACTAGCTAGTAATATTAAACCGAATATCAAAATTATGGAATACGATTTCAATCAATAAAATAGAACGTTAACCCATTGTCGACCAGGGGGGTTCTAAATGTTCCCACGAAAATTATGAAACCTGAATTTACATATTTTACTCATTTCAGGTGAAAATTATCTAACATATTTTTGAGAACAAAAAGGAAGGATGGAGCTACAAGGAGCCTTTACAAACAGTTTTATTTTCCGTGGCTTAATTGAAGGTTTTTCACTGATTAAATAGAGGGGGGTTAAGTGGGTTAAGTCTCGTTTGATCGCCGGATTGCCCTGGTTTTCTTATCGCCTATCGTTTTGTGTCAAAAATAAAATTTATTTAGAAATCACAGAATTAAAAGTTTTAGACGCCATGGACGACATACGCAGCAGCTTGGATAATATGGTGGACCATTTCAACGACAGCATAACCCACTCGGCGCCCAAGAAGCTGACGTTCGACCGTCTTTCCATCTCGCTGAGCGAAGATTCCGCAAAATGTAAGTGCCGGCAGCAGAACAATGGGAAATAACTAAAAAATATAATTGAATTTGTTTTGCCAAAGTGCCAAAGAAGCGACGCATGGAGCAGGAGTCACCGAACTGCAGCCTGAACACCACCACCGACTCCTTGAACAGCTCGGCGAACGACCTGAATCAGTCCCGGCAGACCAGCAAATTGCGCGCGGAGCTCATCACGACAAAGGCTCATCTCAACCAGGTGCAGGAACAGCTGAAGCATAGCGAAAAGAAGCGTCACATGGAGCTATCACTGGCCGAAAGCAAGGTCTCCGCCCTGAAAGCTCAGTGCGACTACAACAGCGACAAGATGCTGCAGCTGGTGGCGGATATGGATAAGATGCGCGAGCTAGAGAACAGCTACAAGGAGGAGGCGCGGCGTGCCAAGGCCGAGTTGGCCGCGCTGAAGCTGAAGTACGATGAGACCGTCAGTCAGCTAAAGAACGAAAAGTCGCAGCAAGAGCACGACGCCCGCGATGTTCAGATCTGCATCAACAACGAACTGGGTGACTACCGGCGCCAGGCTCAGCGCGCCGAGCTGGAGCTGCAGTCGACCCTCGACGAGCTGGAGTGCACCCGGCAGCGCCACGACGAGTACAAGGCTCGTGTGTCCGGCTTCGAGGAGTTGAGAGCCAACTTTGAGATGCAGCAGCAGAACCTGAAGGTGGCCGGCGAGCGGATCAAGGAGCTGGAGTTCGAGATCCAGTCGTACACCGACTGGAAGCAGGTGACCAAGGTCTCGCAGGAACGTCTCGCCAGCATCCCCGAAATGGACGCCGAGCTGCAACGCCTGCGCATCCACAACAGGCAACTGAACAAGATCATTGGCGACAAACTGCTGCTGGAGGAGCAGGTGCACGCGTACAAGGTGCGGCTGGACAAGGAGGAGGGAGCCCGCGCCGAGGCAGCGTCGCTGCTGGTGAAGCTCTCGCACACGGAGCAGGAGCTCAAGGAGTGGGTCAAGGTCGCCCAGGATCACTGTCTGGCCAACACTCTGGTCAGTCCTACGGCCCTGCGCTCCCGCATCGAGCAGCTGCTGCAGGGCGACATTGTCCATGTGTCCGAGAAGTACGCCTCCGAATCGGAGGCCAAGCAGATGCGCAATGCCGTACGGGACTTGGAGCAGAAGGTGCGGGTGTACCTCAAAAACATCGAGGATCTGAACATGAATCTGAAGCGGCACAAGAACTTTAAGGATCGGCTGCAGCGCAAGCTGCGCACGGTGTCCAGGGAGCGCGACTTCTACAAACAGATGGTGGACAACTTCGACAAGGATCTGACCATGAGCAACGCGAGCGTGGCTGAGATGACCCAGGACATGCAGGTGCGCTATCGCGTGGACGTCCTGGAGCGCACGGTGTCTGGCTACAAGGATCTGTGCGCCACACTGGACCGCGAGATCCAGGCAATGCGCGATCAGGAGCAGCTGAGTGACCCCTCCAGCGAAGACTACGAAAACGTGAAGAAGGAACTGGACGTGCTGCGCATCGAGAACGACCGCCTGCGCAGGCGCAAAGAGGAGCAGGAGCTGGAGATGATGCAACGCTGTCTGCGCCAGGACATCGACTCGCCCATCAGCAAGGTGGTGCATCTCGCCGACAATCCCGCCGCCGAGGCATACGAGTCGTCCAAGCACATGTTCGAGAAGCTGCAGGCCGAGATCGAGCGTCTGAAGCGGCACAACAAAAAGCTCGAGGATGCCAACGAGCAGCAACTGAACGAGACCACCAGCACTGGGGGCATGACCATGAACTTCAAGGAGCTGAACAAGATGCGCGCTGAGCTTGAGTCGGCCAACGCCAAGCTGGGCAAGACGAAGGAGCACTTTATGGCGGCCAGAAAGGAGTTCCGCGACGTTGTCTACATGCTGCTGGGCTACCGCATCGATCGCGTTGGCTACAAGAGCAACTATCGGTGAGTCTTGCAATCCCCAGGTCCACTCTCTCTCTCTCTCTTCGGTGACTGATGGATTTTTCTTTTTGCAGCGTTACCAGCATGTATGCGGAGAGTCCCGACGACTACTTTTCCATCGCTTTGAGCGAAAACAACGATCTGGCACTGCTCGAAACACCCTACTCGGAGACGCTGCAGCCAACACTCGACCAGCAGTTGGCAGCCAATAACTCATTCCCCCCATTCTTCTCCTCCCTCACACTGGATCTATTCCAGCGGGCCACCGTCACAATTAACTGAACGGGAGACTGAGGAGCCCCGCACACTTTTCACCTTAATTTAACACTTAGCTTTAAGTAGTTCTGTCTCATTTAACATCCTTGGCACCTGTCCATTTGCTAAAATATATTCATTTCCGTGTTTGCTTGCTTATTCTCAATTGATTCCATCAGAAATATAACTAAATAAGAGATTAAGATTAGCTGTAGAATTAATTAAACAACTTTTGATACGCCGATGTGCATGTATATTTGTGTGCCAGAGCCTACGACGCGGTCAGAATGTGGGCCACTTGGTCGGGCGTCTTGTGAAGCAGCTGATCCGGCTGCTCGAAGCCATTGGCCGGGTCGTGAACACGCTCGTAGATCTGCTTATAGATGGCCACGATGACATTGAAGGCGCGCTTCTGGACGGTGGCACGATGGCTGCTGGACATTATTAGCTGCACCTGGGGCAGCAGCAGCACATCGGGCAGCTCCAGGAAGGCGTCCAGCTTGGACATGAAGATCTTGAGCAGATTGGTTTCGATCTTCGACTGATTGCTCTGCAGAATGGTGTAGATTGGGCCCAGATTGAGGTTCGCCACCAGCGAGGAGGCCTGCTCCGAGGTGAGCGTGTCCAGTTGGGCGTCCGACTGGCCCTGCAGCCGCTCCACGCGCTCATCCATGTACTCGTAGACGGCCAGCGTGCTCTGCATGTGGTAGAGGCAGTTCAGTAGATACACGCCCATGTCCACGGTGGGCAGGTGGGCGGCACTCTCCTGCACGGACTGCAGCAACGGATCGATCACACAGCTGACGATCTTGGTGATGTCCGCCTGACGACCATCCACCATTGTGGCCACCGACAGGATCTCCTTCAGCATATTCAGCAAACGCGCCACGCTCGGCGGTGGCACCAAGTCCCGCTGCGGCGGCTCCAACGCCATGCTGGAGCCAGATGGACGCTGAAGCACGCTACGCACCTGAGTGGCCAGGGACTGCAGATAGATCTGCTCGCTGCTCTTCTGCAGCTCCACCAGGCACTCCTCCAGGCTGCCGCCCTGCACCACCTGCTTCATGATCTGCTGGTAGAAGCGCAGCAGATTGGAGAGCGTAAACAGCACGATGGTGTCCTTCTCCGAGTTGAGGATGGTCTCCACGCGCACCTTCAACGGATGCTGCACCCCATCGGCTATGTAGCCCAGCGCCGCCTGCAGCTGGTCCGAAATGTCTGAGGAGAGATCATAGTTCAGAATGGGAATGGTTAAGGTGTGCCGGATCCTCGTGCTCACCCTGCTTGTTGCACTTCTTGAAGAGCAGCGTGAGGTTCTCCTTTTCGTAGGGTATGCTCTGGTGCAGCCAGGCGAACATGTCCCCAATGTATCGCTTGGGATCGTGGGCGTGCAGCTCAATGGGCTTGGGACTGCCGCCATGTCCGCCCTCCGTCAGGGCCTCGATGAACAGCCGCACCAGCACAGCGCGCCTGGCAATGGCGTACTCATCAATCACATATCTAAAAGGGATTAGCTATGATTCGAATCTGAAGAACTTCCATTTAGAAACCCACTTGAAGAGCACAGGACGATCCTGGAGCCGGCGCATGGCCTCGACAATGAGGGGCCCAATTTCGTTGTTCTCCAGGTTGCGGCAGTGGTTCTGCGTCCAGCGATACAGCCGCTCCAGCGCCCCCTCCTGGTGCAGCGTCATCTCCTCCATGATGTCCAGCGCCGCGGTCTGGTAGCCGCACTGCATCAGCAGCCGGCAGTCGGAATGTATAGATTGTACCCGATCCAGCACCCTGAAGAAGTCGGCCACAATCGGAGCATCCTTGGCGCTGCCGTAGAGCAGCTGATGCTCCGGCACCGTCAGCTGGAATCGGGCCAAAAAGGCCTGTGCAATTTGCTGATGCACCTCCAGGCGATCCCGCTCCTGCTGCATTGTGTTGGTCTGCTCGATCAGGTCCTTGGTCAGAGCTTTTGATGTCTCCAAGTCCGACTTCATGGTCTGCACTGACGTGGCCATGGTATCCAAGTCGGTGCAGACCGCATCCAGCGACAGCTTCACCTCCCGAAAGGCCTTCAGAAAGTTCTCATTGATGCCCACGGACCGATGCTCGATCTGGCTGCGCAGATTCCTCCGATTCTGCAGGGTGTTCTCGTTGAAGAAGCTGGAGAGACCGTTAAGAGCATCGAGAGTGTCCTGGAAATGGAGGAAAGTCGCACCTTTAAGCGTACACTTGGACTGGCGGATGTACCCACCTTATCGGATTCCAGGCGGGCCTCCAGTATCTTGTTGACCCGCCTCTGAATGCGGTCCAGATCCTCCTTTTTATCCTGTGTGGCGCTCATTATTATTATTATTATTCCATAAATTTTTGTTGACGAGTTCAATTTCTTCGGTTATCGCTGCTTTGCCATCTCTATGGGGTGGACCAGGGCAGTACTAACAAATAACAAAAACGGGCTACTTCAGCCCTGGCTTGCGTCGGCAAAATAATGAAATTTACGCGCTTTTAACTAAAATTGCTAAGAATAAAGCCATAAATCCAGCAGAACCAGTCACTCCAATTCCGCAATCATGGCCGCCCTGGCCAGCTTGACCGCACAGTACACGGATTCCGAGAACGAAGGCGATGCCAGTCCCGACTCGCAAAACTCGACAGCGTCTCAGGTCAGTTGTCAGTCGTATTGCTTGATTTTCCAAGATTGAAACCGAGCAACTTATCTTTTACACTGCCAGGTTATCATACCCAAGCGTCCATCGCCCACGCCAGTCAAGGAGGAGTCGAGGCCCAAAAAGTCCAAGAAGAAAATGAAGCGCGCCAAGAAGGTTCGGCGTCTGGTGAGCTACCAGGACGACACATTGATTTCTGACGAGGAGGAGGACCGCGCCCAAGAGCTCAGCGAGGAGGACTCCAGCAGCGACAGCGATAACTCCGCGGGGAAAGCGATGGTGCCAAGGCTACGAGCAGCGCCAAGGGTGAGGCAGATGCCGAGGGAGCTGCCATGGAGATTGACGACGACTCCAATGTCTACCAGCCCGATGAGCGCACGGCGGAGAGCTACGAGAAGGACCCAAAGTATGCCAAATACAAATTCCAGCTGCCGCCAGAGCCCAAGGGAAAGCCGTCGCCGGAGCTGGTGTGCAAAATAACAAAAATGTACACGAAAATGCGACAGACCAACATGGACATGAATCGGGTCATACAGGACCGCAAGGAGTTCCGCAATCCCAGCATCTACGACAAGCTGATCAGCTTCTGCGACATCAACGAGTTCGGCACCAACTATCCGCCCGAGATCTACGATCCGCTGCGGTGGGGCGAGGAGTCCTATTACGAGGCCCTGTCGGCGGTGCAGAAAACGGAGATGGTCAAGCGGCAGAAGGATCGCAAGGAGGTGGACAAGGTGGAGCAGGCCACTGCGCTGGCCCGCAAGGTAGAGGAGGAGGCCAAAAAGCGGTAGGTTATGAAATGTGGCAGAAATTTTACCTTAATTCAAACTATTTCTCGACTTGCAGCAAATCCAAGTGGGATCAGCCGGCGTCTTCGTCCACCGTTAAGCAAACGCTGCCTGCTCTGACCACCACAGTGACTGGCACCAAGGGCACGGTCATATCTGCATTCGGCTCTCTACCCAAGAAGCCAGCGGCTTAGTTTTCTAGCTTCTACACCTAGTATGTTTTATTATTTCCGTCTATAAAAGAAAATAAATGTAAGATGGGCGCGTTAAAAGTTGAATGAAGGTGACGACTATGCAACTAAGATGACTGATGCAAGTGAAAGATATGGTGGGCAATTGTTTGTAATTAAAGAGGAATGAACCGCATCAAACATTATTGTCCCCGGTTTAATTCGAGTTGGTTTTTAATGGGCTAAGGTGAACTAATTCAGTTCGTTCACTTCATTTTAGTTCATGAACGAAACGCAAAAATGAGCCTGCACTTGCGATTGAGTGGAATTGCGTCTGGTGTGAGTTTTTTCCCATATTAAACCCGATTACACTCGAAAAATGTCACTCGAAAGATCAAAAAGTGGGTTGGGGGCTGGTTCGTTCATGAACTGAGTCAGGAACGAGTGGTTCGTGGTTCGTGTACTCCGTGGTTCCGTGTGTCGCGCAAATTGAACTCTTTTTTTCGCTTAAAAATAATAAATAATAATACAAGTAAATACAAATCGGTGTTTTAGTTAAATGCACATGGTGCAGGACCAGCTATTCGACGCATGCGCTATGATTTGAGAGACGGTGCACATTCCCCCTCCGCATAATCTGCATTTCTTGCCTTTCCATACACAACACAGACGCAAGAAAAGAAAAGAAGAGAATTTTTGTGTGCGAGATAACACGAAATTTGTATAAAAAAGATAAAAGATGATGCAGATATCGTACAGTGCGTGTGTTTGTGAGTGTTTTCGCTGCGCTGAAACTTTTGTTTAAACAATCTTGGCCGTGCTTTGGCTTCAAGGTGCATCCGTGTGCTCTGGGAGGGAAGGGAGAGAAGCTGTTTTATTCCCCTTTTTTAGCTGTGCGATCCACTTTTTTTTTTGTTGCGCCAGTTGCGGCGGCTGTCTGATGCGTAGCAAGGTGTATTAATATGGGGTGGGGTATCCTCGATCAATGAAGCAATATTCGGCCGCCATGAGATTGCTGTTTGGGCATTCCTCCACCTTGTTGTTGGTATCATTCTTCGTGCCGACAGTGCCGCGCCTGCCCCCCTCCACAGAGTGCTCTTATTTATAAACCGATTGCAGCGGCAGACTGCTTTACTGTTTTAATCGGGAGCGGAACCAGGTCCCAGTTTTCAATTGAAGCTAATTAATCCAGCTGCAGATTCCCTAAGCACATTCTTTGGAAATATGCATAATTTGTAGCCGCAAATAAGCTGCAACGTGGATGGGCAGCAGCGGCAGAAGCAGCTCTTTGTTCCCGCAAAAGCAACAATTGTAAATGACGCTTGTTCTCTCTTCTTCTCTCTCTTTCTCTCTCACGGGCTCATCCGCTGGTCACAAACACACTCGCTCGTACCCACTCACACCTATGGCACCGGCCACTTGTTGGTGGTGGTGGTGTGTGTGTGGATTTCCTATCCCCCTTCCCCAGCGAACAACCGAAATCTATTCATTGCGTGAGGTGTATCGACAGGCAGGGAGGGGATCGAATAAAGGGGAGAGCCAGGGCGCGCGCATCAGGTGTTAATGTTTAAGTGTTAAACAATCCCCATACATACAACGGTAACATACATACTTATGTATATGTATTATTTGTTCAAAGAAAGGTAAACAAAAAGGCAAACACGTAAACGAACGGAATACCCGGACGCGTGTGTGTTTCTGTGCGGCGCCACTCAATAGCCAAAAATATACATATAAAAACTGACAACTAAGGAAATAGCAACAACAAAAACCACAACAACTCAACAACTATAACAACGAAAGCAACAAGGGCATCGAGTGATTCAACGGCAAACTACATAAACCATGTCGGATTCGTATTATCAGGTGAGTGAGTGTCTATTGCTGTTACTACTTTTTATCAGGCTTTAGTTGCTAGAGCCTCTTGCCATCCCTGTCCCACTCCCGCTTCATGCTCCAGTGGCGTCAGCTGTAAAGGAAAATACTCGATTCTCAGCTAACTGTTGAGTGGCCGATTGGCCACTCTCTCTCCGCCTCTCTCTCTGTCACCCGTTGAGCATTAAGGGCACCTGTTGCGTTATGTCAAGCATTTCCGCTTGAGCTGTTCCGCAAGCACTTGTCGGCACCTCCTTAGCAGAAGTAGCAGGAGCAGGAGTAGCCATTAAAACACACCAACTAATGACATCACTTTCGTTAGTCGGTCATCGGTCACTTTGCTCGCGTGCACAAATCGCGTTCCGCAGTTCCACATTTAAATCTGATGCGAGAGTGTGAGTGAGAATGCCACAATTGGCTCTTAAGTGCGTGACCCGCTCTGCACAAAAATAGAAGCAACAAGAGAGCAGAAGTGTGCACTGGCGGGGGTCGCAGACATGGATACCCTACAGGGAACAGGGAAGAATTTCCATTTCTTTGGCAGAAATCTTTCATTTTGTAATAAGTACCAGCTGCATGTGGATACCCCCCAGCCACGTGGAGAGTAATCTTTAGTGGTGCAGTTTAAAATGTAATTATTGTAGAGGGGTTACAATTAGTTTGGTCCAGCGTCGAATCCAGTAATCAGTTGATGGCCCTCCTAATTGCAGGGTATTTTGCAGCAAAATAACTGTGCGGTTTATAAATAGATCACTTTGCTACTTGACGATGGTTTTTTTTGTTCAGACAGTGGCTATTAAGTATACGCACTGTACTGGTGAACTGGGGGAAAGCCGCCTGCAGGCACGCCTTATCGCCGCATTTGCTTATCGCTGTCTCTGTCGCTGCTGCTGCTGCTTCTGTGGATGTCGTTTTATCGGAAAGAACAGCCGCCCGCCCCATCACGTAGTGGAAAGAATGGCCATTCACACAGATTCATGACTCAACTGCAGACGGAGCAAACCATTCAGTATTCACCCATTGAGTTCATTCGTGAGCCATTCAATAAAATACAAATGTTCAATGCAATTGGTACAGGAGGAGGAGGAGGAGGTCGGTGGGTGGCTATGAGGCTATGTCATTGGCCGTGGGTCGGGCTTTGAAGGTGGAAAACATTAAGCTTGTTGTGCGTGCCACTGGCCCCGTTTTCGGGCTCTATGTGGCCTTTGATTTTTTGGTGTTTCCCTTACCTCGAAACACAATCAAAATGGAAATTGAAACAAAACCAGATTCAAGCCCCCTTCCCCACCCATTCGATTGTCATTCCAATGAAACAGGAGAAACAACAGGACGCTCTCTGAACGCAGTTCTCCAGCGCTCGCCTGCATACTTTTGCCATTTGTGGAGCTGCTGCTGCTGCTGCACCTGAGCTGTGGCTTCAGTTGGAGTCGAGTCTCAGTCTGCCTGCAGGTTCTCGGTTCGGTTCTTTCATGCACGAACCGGTTTCAGATCTGTTTCGGCTTTGAGCCATCTTTAAGTTGTTGTTGTTTTTTGTTATTTTGTTGCGGCTTGGCAGAACAGGGTCAGGCCTGTTTGAATGGAAAATTGCACCAAGGTAGGTCTAGGAAGAGCTTTATAATGATTATTTCTGCCAGGGGGAAACAATTCAATGGGCAAATGGCGGGGTTCCATTTTCGATCTCCGGTTCTTTAGCTGAGGATCTATTAAGGGAACTTTTGGAAGTCCCTTTTCCTTCTCGTTCTTTTCTTTGTTTTTAGAGTTTAATTTTTGATGGGCTCTCTGGAAATGTTAATTTGTTTAGCAAATTTGCAATAAGCAAAAAGCCTGGACAAACACTTGATCCATGGGCCTGGATCTGGGCAACCGCTGCTGTTGACTGCTTGGGCTGCTTGAGGAATGTTAGACAAACATTCAGCGGCTGCCGCATCAAGTGTCACGTGTCTCTTGCCTTCCCCTCCTGTACCTCTTCTGCCCTTTTGTGTGCCCACATCTTGGCCACTGACAGGCTGTCAGAACAAACAAAGGGCCCACACAGATACACAACCAGAGAGAGGCAGAAACAGCAACAGAGACAGAGACAGAGAACCACCGAGTCCATGCCACAAAGGCTGAAACTGCTGTTGTCTTTCGTCTTTCGCCTGCGCTGTTTGCCTTTGGCTCAGCAAGGGCAGGCACCAAGCAAGTGGCTGAAAGCGAGATAATTTAGTTGGCGTTGTTTGGCCCTTGCTTGCGATGCTCCAAGTATATCAATTAAAGATTCATTTGGCACTCCACTCAACAGCACTCGTATCCGCATACAAAAAGATATTGTTGTATGTATATTTATTCCAGTATTTCCTTTTTTGGGTTTTTCCCCATTTCCATTGCAAAAACGTACCATTTTCTGTGTTGTTTCAAAATAGAAATGTTCTCAATCGTATCTCGCAGATATACAGAAACTCTTTCAATTAAATTGCAAATATTCGCCATTTCCTTTCCACCCCCGATTCTTTCTCTTTGTTTCTGTGAATTTTGTGTGCACAAGTTTTCCTGCAACTTGGAGATGCATTTCATTAAATTCAATTTGTATTTATTAAGTGTGTGCTATCTCCCTGCTCATCATCCGCCCCATCTCCTCTGATGTGAGATTTCTTCTCCTACACCGATGGGGAAGGCTGATAAGCCATCAACAGACCTGGGACGGGACGGGACGTGCATCGTGATTCGTTTATGTAGATTTTGCGCAGCGCAAAAAAATAAGTTGTACGGGGCTGACAGCTTCTTAAGGTTTATACTTTGTTGAAAGAGTGCGGGAAAAAGCAGAACAGAGAACCGTAGGATCCCCTCCAAGGCTGGCGAAGGCAGGACCATAGTTTTCACCTGTTGATACAATGCCAAACCCACGACCACAATCCGAACTACTCCAATGCCCCATATCGATCCACGGACGAGCAGGCGGCGGCAGTCAGTGGCAAAAGTCAGGCGCAATAATTTGCACAATTGAACCCATCAATTGCAGCAATTAAATGTGCCCCAGAGACGAGCGAGCGAGCGAGCGAGCGTCCCAGGGTGTGGGCCGGCCGTGTGGCATGTGGGGGAAGGCAGCGACAATAACAAGCAATGAATGTTAGGGGCAGGGGCACACTCGGCATAGGCTAGGCGGTAGATAAAGTGTTATATAACCGGACAGCAGCAACAACAGCAGCAACAGAAAGTTAATTAAATGATTTTCAATGCCCGGACAAACCTTCCGTGCCATACTTTCCTTTAACGTCTCTCTCAGAGAGAGCCACAAACAAAGAGAGACAGACAGAAAGAGAGAGAGAGACAGGGAAAGAGGGAAGAGAGGGAGAGCAATCCATGGATCTTCCATTGGCAATTTATTGGAAATGTTCAACCTTTGGGAAATGGTTCACTGGAAATGAAAACGAACGAATATTTTGCAACATTTAATTGCTCAATTTATGTATGTAAAAAAAAGAACAAGTAAAGTAAAGTAAAGTAAATCATCTCCGAGGGTCGAATTGATAAGCACAGAAGCAGCAGCGACAAAGGAACAGAAAAAGAAAAAGCACAACAACAAACTAAATAATCTGTTTACCGATATGGCTTGAGAGGATGGATGGGGGGTAAGGGGCAACAGCTGCTGCTGTATCCCGCTGGTAAACAGTCGGACAAACTGCGCAAAAGAGTGCCATGAACAGTGGGTGGTTTGTGGTGGCCTCTCCCGTGGAGCAAGTTTTCATCTAGATCTTTAGTAAACAGTGGAAATTCCATTTAATTTCTCATTTGAAACGATCTAAAGGTTCTCTTATATTCGGTTGATCTGCGGTGACCCAGTCCCAGAACTTTACTTATCGTTGGCCTTAGATGCCACAGAAATGGGGCACACGCACACAGACTTGGCTGGCCTGGCTCTTCCAGAATCTTTGAGAATCCATTTGGAACGAGTTTTCCTGTTGGGTGGAAAACTGGAAAACCAGAATTTGGCACATGCAGGTGTCCCCAATTACAGCCAGCGGATTCTTGAAATTGGGACAACGTTAGTTAGCCAAGAAGTTCGGTTTTGGCTTGCAAATTATACATGTGCCAAGAAAACGGGGAGACTCTCCGAAGCTTGCCACAAGGAAAAACCACAACAAGAACTAGTTGTGGAAAGTAGAACTTGTCTAGTTTGACACAAGCACACACAAACACAGAGGAAGTGGCACTGGCAGTGGCAGTGCCAGTGGCAGCAGAGTCCAAAGAATGTGCTGCTGCACCTCTGCCAGAGTTGAACTTGCAACAGTTGCCACAGTTTGGGTGCACGTGCAGCAGTCAAACAGCTGGCACTGCTTGTTTATTTGCTTGCTGCTGTCTTGCTCTGGACACTGCCGTCATGCCACCAACCGCCACCATCCTATTTTCTTTTCTTTGATGCATTTTCATCCCATTTTGCTGTTCCGTTATGCTGCCAGTGCTGCTGCTGTCTCTGCCACTGCTGCTGCGCTACCATCGATTTCTGTATAATTTTCGTAATTTTCACTTTCACTCGTCCGAAAACGTACAAATGGCAAACCACAAAAAGTCACTAAAAAAAACTACCCTTGTGAGTTCGAAGGTTTTTATACCCTCTACATACCCTCTACCCTCATTCTACAAAACTTTCAATAGGCACTAGTTTTGCATGGGAATAGATTAAAGATATGTCTACCAAATAATCCTTCTTTTTAATGCAAACATTGGTTAAAAATCAATATACCCTCCTGCCAGGGTATTAAATATGCATCAGGTGCAAGGGACGAAGGAAGGGGAACACAAAGACAAAGCTCTGTTGTGGTTGTTGTTGTGCGTCGTTTCTGGCGGGGGGCATTGCCATAAAGCAATTTTCAATCAAATTAACAGCATGTTAATAACATAACAGAGACATACCACTCGAATACCAATAGAGGTTGTGAGAGTGAGAGAGAGTGATGGAGAGAGAGAGAGTGCGGCAGAAGTGTGATTGCTTGATTAGGGGAGAGAGGAAGAGAGTGATGGCAATGTGAGATAGAGCGGGAGATGTGTTAAGTGTGATTGTGATTGAGCGAAAGAGGGAGTGGGACGGAGGCAGTGAGAAGATAAGCGTGCCATAGCAATTGTTTGCCCAAACACCTGCAATTGCACTCACACTCTCTCTCGCTTCTCCGCCGCGCTCTCCGTCAGCTGCTGCTTCTGCTGCTTCTCTTTCGCTCTGCCAATTTTCCCACCTCTAAGCTTGCTTCCTCAAACACTGCGAGTGTTGTTGACCGCTGTCGCTGTCGCTATCGCTGCTGCGTCTCTGCCGCTGACGCTGCTCTCAAAATGCCGTTGCACGCTGATTGAATGCAGAAGCAGCAGCAGCCGCAACAACAGTAGGAGAGCCGGCATATTAGAGATGGGAAGATGGGAAGTCGCCTTTTGGGCAGATGCAATGGGTGGGAAAGAAAGAGGTGGTGGCGATGGTGAAGCTGAATGTTATCCCAAATGATATGACACTTACTTAAATCTCGATCTCGAGAGCATTGATTACTTTCATTCCCGTCATATAACTCCGTTTAACTGCGATAGATTCATGGCCCATGATAGTTATTCTATCATCTCCAATGCCCAGATATTAGTCTCTGTTATTCACTGTGTGTGTGTGTGTGTGTGGAATCCATGTTAATCACGTTACGTGTACTCGCCTCGCTCCTCGGCTAATGCCTTTGCTGATTTTCTGTGGGAATTGCTCTGATTTTTTGTATCTATCCGTGTTGCTGTTCTTGTTGCATCTTTAAGCTCTTAATGCAATTAGGTGTTGTTATTGCTGCTGCAGAGCAGTGTTTTTTTGCAGCAGCGAATTGCCTGTGAGTAAAAGCCTCCAGGCGGCGGCTCCAAATGCTCTTCGACACATCAGAGTTTTCCCACTGCTGCAGCACCGTCCGCACCACCCGTCTCCCGTCTTCGATTGAAGGCTAACTGTAATGGACATTGTGGGGTTTTTCTTCTTTTATTATTAACCGTTGAACGAGACACGGCACAGGCGCAAAACTTTTTTTTAAAATTAATTAGTCGTGGGTCCGTGGTGTTCTGGTTACTTTTTATTCGGATAAAAGGTTTTGGAATAGGGTTTAGCTGTTCTTTGGGCTCTTTCGTGGCCTCTTCAGATGCAAATGAGAGTGGAGTCGACACCCCAACCCTTTGAAAGATGTCTTGAAGCCAGCCAGTCGGAACCAGAGACCTTCCCTCCTGCCTCTTTGACGTTGGCCGACACTGAGGGCCCTTCCCTGTCTACCTGTCTAGCAGCTCCCTCTGGCCATAAATGATTCTTCTTGGCAGCCATTGTTGGCTGCGCCGCTGCTCCTCTGCCCTGTCATTGTTGCAAGACTCGTTGCTGCTGTTGCAGACGACAACACGATGACTTCCCACCAGCCGCATCGATGCGACAACTAAACAGAGCCAGAGACCCAGGCGGAGTTTTCCCTTTCGTTACGTGACAGCGCCCAACACACACAGCAACAGCAACAACAATCACACGGCCTGGGGCACAATCCTACAGATGCGAGTGCGACGAGTACTCCGTACAGAGACAATCTGCATATCCCCACAGATCTCAACTGGCTTTCGGTTTTTGCATTGTTCTTAGCTCTCGCTGTTTGCCACAATAATCAACGAAAATAAAAAATAATAATGATATAATTGACAGGGCACTCATTTTCCGGCTGAATGCGGCAGCTTTCCCGAAATGAAATATCAAAATGCCATTTTCATTTCCATTTCGGAATAAACAGAAAACTCTGTGAAACTTATGCAACTTTTTGGATGCCCTAAAAGAAGAGAGTGAATACTTTTGGGAGGGAGCATTCATCCATGGGTTGAGGCATTCCCAGTAGATCTGTAAAGCATCCCCAACCAAATGTATATCACGTATGTATATGTCATAGCCATCTTCCTTTAAGAGTATTTAATCTGTCAGTTGTGATCATTTAAAGCTCTTACACTTTTGCTTTTTCCCCACTGCCGGTGTGTGGCAGAGTCCGGACTTGCAATTATGATGAAACCGCCTGAATCGGTGTGGCTGCTGGGGGCAACGACAACTCTTTTGGGGCCCTGCACACAGAGCACTGTGCGTGGCAATATCTGGGTTTGTCAACCTCTACTCCGGCTGAGGCGTGGGCTGCTGCAGCGCCTGCGGGCCTCATGCATGACGCACATTCGCAGTTGCAATCGAATTCAAATTTGATTGCCCATTCGACTGTTCAATACGAAATTCAGTTATTGCTTTTCCACAGGGAAAAGGAGTGTGAGAGCAGAGTGCAGCTTATCGGACGCTGCACTTGGCATTGGCAACATGTTATTTTCCTTCTTCTGTTTGGACGTTCGTCTGGTTGCATCCGGCATCCGGTTTGGGGCCAGTGCAATTTCCGTCCCTGGAATGATTTTCTGAAAGCAATCGACTGCTGTCTGCGGCAGGCATTCTGTGGCAGGTACGTGCTCCAAGCCCTTAGCCCTTGTAAAAGCCCATTCAGAGCGACATTCAATAGGTCAGGCGCCGACGGGTGAGTCAGGGCCGCTCTGCTGAAGGGGTGGCTCTGAAAAGAGGTTCGATATCTAATTAGTGGCACATTTGCGGGGCTTCTTTGAGAGAGAGATAGAGAGAGAGGCGCAGGGCCATGGGGTTGCGATGTCAGGTGTAATGGAGGGAGAGAGACTGTCAAAGACGGCGCCACGCTGTGCCTTCTCCCCCCTTCCTCTCTTCGTGTTCGATGGGTATGCTAATGGGGCGGACGGCTTATCTCACAGATTCCGGGGAATGGAGTGCAATAAAGAAAACTCTGGACCGCGGCCAGGTAAAAATGGGTGACAGTTTCATAATGGCCAAAAATGCAGGGAAATTTTATTCTTTTATTCCATCTTCCGCTCTTCTCCCTCGTCGGCATTAGCAGCGTTGCCACACTCCACGAAATGTTAATCAAAGATAGCTGTACAACTCCATTCCCAGAACTGGCACAATAGAAGCTCCCATGTAGCGAGGGAGGAGGGGATAAAAGAGCGAGAAGAATGCCAAAAGAAAAATCAAATAGAAGAAGCAGCGCCTCGGGCAATTAAAAAACTTGACTTGCAGTCAGGCCGAACTCGCTCTCTCGCTCTCTGCTTGGCTTCTTCCGATGCAGCACTCTCTCTCTCTCTCCTCTAAGTGTGATCTCTGCCGTAGCTGCTTGCATCTGCGCTCAAATAAAGCTAATTCACTCTCTCCCACATTGAGTGGCGTGGCTCTGCTCTCACACGCGTTTAGCTCAGCTCGTGCTTATGCTTTCTTCCTCTCTTCTGTCTTTGCCCTCTCTCTCCACTCCATTGCTTTGAGCTACCTGTGTATGCTCAAATATAGCCTCGCGCTTACTTACGCTCTTTCCAGCGGAGCTCTCTTTCTCTCTTTCTCATTGGCGCTGGGGGCTTTGGGTTTCTGTGTTTTGCTTTGGTCCGCTGTTCGTTGAAGCTCGTCGAAGAAGCCGGTTGTCGTTTCCGCTAAACGCGCTTCGCACCTCGCGTTTCCTTCGTTTCGCGTTTGCTGCATTTGTTATTGTTTTTGTGTGAAAGTCGCGCGACGCCGCAGCGTGCAGCAAGAAAATTGCATAAATTTGGAAGCCTGGGCCCCCGTCCACCTTTGTGTCTCTTTGTGCGCGAATTTACGTGTGTTGTGCGAGTGTGTGTTGTGCCCCGATGACGCATGGGTCCATGTCAATGTCCTTATTCATAAAAGGCACACGCCCACGCGATACGATCCGATCCGACCAGATCCTCACTTCCCCCATAGCCGCCTTGGGGCCTGGGATTAGCCGATTTCTGCACTGTGTAAGTGACTGAACTGATTCAACGTCGTCGATTTGGACCATTTATTTTACGGCTTCTGCTGACGGCTTCAGCGGATTTCTAGTTAATAATTAAGACAAAAGGCGAAAGATAAAAGATACACAGATATACAGATACACATAGAGAGATGTACAGCAGCAACTCTTGGGTGAAATTCCCCATTTCTCTTTTATTTTTTCGTTCGCTTCTGCTTCTGCTTCCTCTTTTACCCCTGGTTCGCCTCGAAACGTTTATAAAAAGTGAAAATCCAAGTGACAATCAATTAAAATTCGAGACCAGGCCACAAGCAACGTCGCTGCGCGTCGCTTTGCGTCGTCGAGAGCGAGTTTCGTAGTCCAAAAATCGATTTTCAATTTCAGCCGCAAGTTTTGTTCTAATTTTGTGGCTCTTCTTCCACCTCTCCTCTCTCCTCTTCACCTGTTTGGTCGTTGTATTTTTGTTGCTCTCCACGCTTACGGTACTTGTGATGGTGGGGGCTTAACCCCAATCCACTTGTTGCATGTGCTGAATAAGCAACAAAAAAAAAAAGAGAACCAAGAATGAGTGAAAGAAGCGGCAAGCAGCAGAAGCGCGTCGATGAAAAATGAAAATTTTTCGAGGCTTTCAGTACAGTGATCCATCCAGAAAATAGAAAAGTAGAAAAAAAAACAACCACACCAAAACAAGTAGAAGACTTAAAATATTCTTCGAATATATTCTCAACCAAATTAGTATGAAGAATTGTAGTTGTCCCATATCTGAGGTATCACTGTGGTACTGCTGCACTCTAGCATTGTATGGGTCGTCGTCGGCTGGGTGTCATCGTGGTCGTTGTGGATGTCAAGATGCCTTTCTATGGCTTTGGCTTAATGCCATGCGACTGGGTCAAACCAAACCCATGCCCATAGCCATATTCCCCCATTCTGCTCAGCATTCCCCCAAACCCCCGCACTGCTCAAACGTTTTGCAGCCCCATATTGGGTCGAACTCGAATTACAGAAGCGTTGACAGCTTCAGTTGTCAACCAACTAAACAAATTCATCAGCCATACAACAATAATGCCATAATCAGCATTCTCTTGGCTGAAAATTGATTATAAACACCTGGAAAAGCTCATTTTCAAATAAATTCCACTTCCATATAACATTCAACAACGCTTTGTAATGCAAAAATAAAATCAATTCCATTCCGATTTGTACGAAATTTGTTGTTTCTCGCCTACCTCCCTCCCTCCCTTGTTGGCCTCAACAGATCACAAAACCGATCAAAACAGATCTCAAATCTCACACCAAAATCAAACACCGAAAGCCGCTTAGGCGTTTTGTCCAAAAACAATATACAAACATACACCAAATGTATCTGTAAAGAGCAACAACAGATTGTTATTGTTGCACTTGTCGATGTAGATGTGAATCTTGTTGAGCAGTCTTCTGCTCATAGATGGTCAGTAGCGGTTCGTTTTCAAGTAATTTGGTCTTTTGGGCATATCATTCCAGAGGGTGGAGGTTATTGGGTAGCACCCACTAACGAAATTTCTTTCTACTATGCTCCAAACAGAGTATCAGTTTTTATCTATTTTTTCTTACATATTCTTACATATTGGAATTCCAACATTTTCGTTTCATTTTTCAGCATATTAATTATGCTGTTGGTGGTGCACCACCACCCCAGGAGGATTGTAATGGGAAACTTTGTTTACATTCCATGTATCCCTTAATTTTCCTCTTGTCATTCGTATTTATTTATTTTTTTTTTTACTTTGTTTCGTAAATACATATTATTATATACATACGTGGGAAATATATTGTAGATCGACCCTCTTATAGATATTTAGTTTCATTTATGGGGAACAAAAAACTTTATCCAAATCAAAATTTCTAGCAGTTCCCTTTTGTAGGGTATTCCCTATTCCATATACAAATTTGCCCATTTTACACATGCTTCTCTTTTTTTGGTATAAAAAGAAGTGCGAAATTTAAATCGTTCACTTCGACAGAAAAAATAAACAAATTCCCGCGTCTCTACACTTGTGCTTTGTGTGTGTGTGTGTTTGTGGAGGTGCGTGGGCCGATCATCAGACCCCAAGGGTATCTCATGGGTTGATATATACATGCATACATATATATGTTTATGTATGTATAAGTGTATCTGTATCGGGCGACCTTGTTTTCGGTTTAATTCGTTGTGCGTGCGGCAAACGCTTTGTCGGCCGTTTCCTGCCCTGGCGAATACCCCTAATGGCACGATGTTAAGTGGCTGGCCGGTTAGCTTCAGTTAGGGAGAGGCAAATGACCGATTAGAAATCGTAAGTTTCTTTCACAGCCAGTGGCCAGTGACTCGCCCTTCCTCGTGATGCAACTTCAAAGCGCGGACGCCATCAGACAATTATCAATTTATGAATTGCCCCAAGTTCGAATCAAAGCGAACGGTCCATCATCATTAGTTAAACGAATCTTCCCCGAACACACACACCACACACACACACACACATATATTAATATTTAGTACTAATAAAAGATTTCTCTCTTCTCTCTCGTTGCAGGTAAATGAAATGAATTGAATGGAATGGAAAATTCTTCAATTATGCGAAACTCTTTGTAGAATCTTTTCCAAAATAAAACCAAAAAAAAAAAAAAAAAAAAAACAGAACAGCATTTCCAGTTTGAGTCAAAGCGATGCACAAATGAACGATGATGATGATGTATCTTATAGATACACGCGCTAGCACATGTATCTCTATCTGCATTGGTGTATCTCTGAGCATTGCATGCCAATTGAATGCAAGGGGGTGTGAGCGAGAGGGGTAAATACTGAAAATACTTCGCTTCTGTTCGTTTTGTCCGTAATTTTTGTGCGCAAATCGAAAAGCTTTCTAATCGCTTGGCTACCCGCGCGGAGTCCGAGGAAAGCGTTTTTTTCCACCATTTTCCATTTCCCCATTCGCATTGCAGTTTGCGTCTTGGCAGCGCCTTGACATTTCGCTGGCTCGCAGGCTGTGTCGCTTTTTAAATTCAATATATTGTATATCCGATATGTACAATATATAGAAGCAGCAGATACATACATACATACATATGTGAACACCTAACTACATAGATACATATTTCGTGTATTTCGTGTATAGTCGGTTGATGTGTGCCGCCGTTTTGTGCTTTTTATTATGGCAGCATCAGCAGATATTTGGCCAGCTTTGTCACAGCCAAACACATTTGCGTTGTGCGATTTTCTTTTGGAAAATGAGTATACGAATTTTCGCATATTTCTACAGTGAGCTTACGAAAAGAAAGAAACAAACGAACACACAAAGGAACTGTGTCACATTGCTCCATCGATCAATGTCTCCGCCAAAGTTTAAGTATTAGCATTATCCCACCCTAAAGACAAAGAAACCAAAATCAAAGTGTCTCAAATAACCTAAAGAAACGCGCATCGAGCATGGCTCTGACCATGAATATGGTGTTCCTCAAGGATCTACGCTCCCGCCTCAAAGGATATCTGTATCATGTATGTATTGGGGGCGGAACACAATGGAGAAAATCTGCAAGGCAAACACGTTTATTTGTAGAAGAAGTCCACAGGGTATATGCAGAGCCACACGCCCTAACATTCCAGTATTCTGTAAAGCTCATTAAAAGAGAGGCTCAACGCTCAATAAGCTGCTAAGTAGCGGCACATCGCTGTCAAACAGGCTCAACTGCAGCTGCAATCAGAATGCTATCTCTCTCTCTCTCTCTGGCATGCTCTCTCGCAACTAATTTGGCTCTCCCACTTTCCGGCCCTTTCAAAAACGCAAAAACGCAGCGGCAGCAGCAACCGGCATTAATATGCTACTTTCTCAGACTCCCTTTGTTTCTGGATGCAACCGCACATCCACCCTCTATGCATGCCACAATATATGGCAATATTATGCTGATTATGCAGCTATGTTGTGTCAGGCAACCCGTCAGTGCCTTTCCGTAATCTCCTTATGCAATCTTATTGGGGCTTATTATCATTATTACGAGCAATAAGTACAAGATGACGCTCAAATTTCCCAGCCACAAAACATTCTGTGAAAATAGAAGACGGAAGGGGGGGTGGGGGGGTTGTGGATGGCGGTGCAGATTAAAAGTATTATGGCAGCTCCCATACACTAAGCCTTTATTTTGCGTATTTTCAATTAATTTTTATTTGATTATGCGCGTTACTGTTTACTAGTAAAATTAATTAAAACTGTCACTAACGGCTAACAAGATGATGTCCCAAAACACCCAACTCCACCCTCCGCCCCACGCAACACATTGGCTGTTCCATCTTGTCTGCAGGCTCGGCATGAGTTGCATTTGGAGCAGAGCCCACGTGTTGCGTTTAGTGATGTGCATGGACCGGCTTTTGATGGCACGAGGCAACGGGATTTAGGTCTTGATAGTTATCAAATTTTTTTTTTAATTATTACTCGTACAATATGTATCGCAGAATAGGGCGGTTCGAAAGGGTTCTGCCATCTCTAGTTGCTTGTGTTTGGTTTGGAGCGAACCTGTTGCTTGCTGCCTGCCGTTCGTCACGAATCGTTCGGCTTGTTTCGGGTTTAGCCGGACAACAACCACCACCCTACCGCCCACACACACCCACACAAACAGCCAGAAGCAACGGCTTGTCGTATAAGTGATATGTGGCTCGATGTTCTCATGTTCGGCTATAGGCGGTCGACAGTCGGTGGCGTAGTTAAGAGCGAGTTCGAGTTCCAATCGAGTGGTTCGATTAGCGGGACAGTTGGTGTTACGAGTGGGGTTCACGTCGGCAGGTTGTCGGTGACTCAGAAAACTCCCTCAAGAAGTTAATCATTTCATAACATTTGCATAATTATCTGTGAAGTGACGGAAAATGACGGAAAATGAAGCATAAGCTCTCGACTAAAAGTTGTCCCAAAACCTTCGAAAGAATTTGAATTTGAATAATATGTAAAAAGAAAACGAAAACCAATCTAAATCCCAACGCGGCGGCGATGTGCAATTTATAAACAAACGAACAAGTTTCCATAGGAACTTCATAGTTTCTTGAGTAACGTTACGAGACAACCGACTATTATCAGTATGCCTCAGAATGCCGTTTTGATAAGAAATCGTTTTGTTGTTATATTCTCTATTTCGCTTTTTGCCCTATCAGGGTCATACTAGAACTGGAAGGGCAACTAGAATCATAATATATGTATGTGACTACATTTTGTTGCGTTAAATTAGTTACAGTATTTTTCAAGGTTTAAATTGCTTAATATATGGAGAAAATATATATGAATGACATGGGACTAAGATTAGGAAACATTTCTAGCTGTGAGTCACGGCAATTACAGCAGTTCTTGGTCACTACTCTCTCTGCTTGTTAATCTCTGCCTAAAAGGGAGCTGAGCAAAGTTTTTCCTTAATTTAAATTTGTTTTAAAGTTGATAACATTTTTTTTTTTTTGCAATTTGTTTATGTCTGAGTGCCACTTTACCTTTCTGCACTTGCCAGTTTGTTTTTGGGGCATAGCTAGAGTACGTGGAAAGGCGAATCTAAACATTTGGAATCGATAGCAAACTGAGTAACAATGTTGTATGCCTCATTGTGTAAATAAGAGCTTGGGCAGAATATTAAATGGGTATAAGACACATTGGAAATGTTAAGGCTGGGCACCGCCAACACCCGCCAAGCTGCCTTGCCCCGCCTCGCCTTCTTTTATGAGTGATAAACGGAAGAAGTTCACTTGAAACTTGAACTTGAAAGTGAAACGGAAACGGCTGTAATTCCACCCTATCAGTAGTACAAATAGAGAATGCCTTTAATGAGCGTTAGAAAGGGAAAGATTCTAAATTAAATGACTCTATTTCTCATAGACATTATAAATTCTAAACGGCACCTCATTCTATGTGCCATCTATTTTGAAATTAGATTCAAAAAGTAAACTGACTTTCCATTCGATTCAACTTTCCATACATCAATTGAAACTTTCAGTTGTCATTCTGATTCCGATTCTCATTCTAATTTCGATTCCGAGCAGCAATCACGCAATCGTTAGACGTTAGAGAAAGTGTAACGGAGAGAAGAGAGCACTCAGTTTAGGTGAAAAGACTCGCAATTGGAATTGATTTCGTTTAGAATTCCAATTTGCATAGCAATTATCTGGAGGCCTGTTGCTCCACGAGCTCTAAGGCTGATTGTGCCACAGATACAGCAGCAATGACACCTTCATTGTTGTTGTCGTTTGCTTATCAGACGATGGCAATCGCTAGGTGTTGCGTTTAATGAGAAAGCCATCTAGAAAAAGAGTAAAGAAAGGGGAATTTCCCGAGTAGAAATGTAGATGTTGAATGAGAGAAAAAACAAAAAACATTTTCTAGATAAACGGTAGTCGGAGACGACGGAGTCGTGTGAATAAATGTTTCCATCCCTCCCTGCCCTCTCTTCGACGGGTCGCTAATTACCATGAACTTGTCAGCTGAGACAACTCCCCTCTGCCTGTAAAACTGTGCGCCATAAAATGACCAAAGTGTTGTAATCAGAAGTGACCATACACCCCACAGCCCGCGCGTGTGTGTCTTAGCGGGAAATCGAGTTGAATTATGTCCAGACTTATAAACCGAATACGCAGCATGATCCATACCCAACGCCAGCGGGACAGAGACGACTCCTCTGATTCGGTCTCTGTGTCTGTGTCCGGGTCCAGTGTGCCCCAGTCTGACAGGAGATATCATTCGCTGCCCCGTCGCCGTCGCAGATACAGTGGCAACTCCACGACCAGACGGTCCAGCAGTGGCCTCTGGGATCGCATGATGAGCAATGTTTTTGGCACAGACAATGATGATCAGGGTTACGATGGTGATGGCACCCAGTACATTGATTCGGTAAATGGTTCCCGCTACGAGATATCAGGCGATGTGAGTTGCCCCTACACGGGTGTGTGTTGTGCAATACAATGGGCTATTACTATGGGATCTACTTTGGCCATGAATAACTGCAGCATCTAATCTATGATATGCTTCCTTTTGTTCCTTCCCGCAGGGCGAATACATCAAGCATCCCGTTCTGTACGAACTCAGTCATAAATATGGTTTCACAGAGAATCTGCCGGAGAGCTGTATGTCCATACGGCTCGAGGAGATCAAGGAGGCCATTCGCCGTGAGATTCGCAAGGAGCTGAAGATCAAAGAGGGCGCCGAGAAGCTGCGCGAGGTGGCCAAGGACCGGCGCTCCCTCAGCGATGTGGCGGTGCTCGTGAAGAAGAGCAAAAGCAAATTGGCTGAGCTCAAGTCCGAGCTGCAGGAGCTGGAGAGTCAAATACTCCTAACGTCCGCCAATACGGCCGTCAACAGCAATGGACAAGGTGAGTGTTGCATGTAGCTGTGCGTCGATTGTGCAACATCGCTAGACCCGCCCCCTCTCTCTGCCCCTTGCTGTACGTACGCATATTTCTATTTCGAAAATCCATTAAAAAATCCCAAAAACTTTCCCAAAAGCCAATGGTCTTTCGTTCATAAACTGCTGCAATCACACGAGAGAGCGACAGGCGGCACTAAAACACACACAAACACACATACCACACACATTTCCATGCAACACGTTTTTTGTTTTGTTTTTGTGTGTGTTTGGGGGTATTATAACGAGGCAAGTACAGTGTATTACCAATAAAACAAACTGAGCAAGGGCGTGCTCCAGTGAGGCAGCTAGCAACGAAGCTATAAACCAAAAAACAAAACTGGAAATTCCAGTGGTAGTTGAAGAGAATAGAAGATGGATCGTTGTCGTTTCGTTCTACAAGTTGCACTCAAACTGAGTCGAACAGTGAGATGTCAGACCATTTTACAGGATTTTCTATTGTAGTAAAGCTGGTAGTAGAGTAGTAGTAGCTGGAGGAAAACCCAGTCAACACATCTCAAAATACTCTTCCACTAGCAGAGTAAAAAAGAATGAAAGACAAGTGTGGAAAGTGTCAGGGCTGGGTTAGGGATGAGTTCACGCCGCCTTTTACGACCCTTTGTCACGCACTTGCCACTTAAGCCACTCACCTGTTGGCCACTCTCTCTTTCTCTCTCTCTTTATCCTCCAGAAGTGTTCCATTTAGAAGTGGCTGCTCGTTTTATAGATACCCCTGCCACACATGCAGACCCCTCTAACAAACGACACCGAAATGGTTATTTTTTCTATTGTATTATGTTTGAGCCAACTATTGACACAACTGTCATGAAATGGTGGCGGTGCTGCTGCTGCTGCTGACTGGCTTTATTCGTGCTTTTGTCGGTTTTGCTTACAATTTCGAATGGAGACAGCTCGGCATTCTATTTATTTATCTGCTGTTTTGCTTCCGTGTATGGCCCAGCGACACCCGCCAGAAGCAAAAGCAAAAGAAGCTAAGAATGGAGCTGCATGCAGCAGCAGCAGCAGCAGCAGCATTGTGTGCCGCCGGAGTCGGGTTGATTGACGTTTGGTTTGGCAGCAGCTGCCACAGAGAGCTGCATGATTATGTGTGAATAAATATCCATATGACATGCAGAGCTGTAGCCAAATAGAAATGGGGGCCAAACAAATCGGAAATTAAGAAAATCAGCTAGGAAAAAACTCTCGTTCATCGCCTCAACTGTCATAAAATATAAACAAGGATTCGGAAAGTTATGAAACGTTATTCAAAATGACAACAAGAACTGTTGAAAATTCAGCAGATGGAGGAGCTGGATGCCGGCAAATAGAACGGTACAGAGGCTGTACTTGTAAGGACCGGAAAATGCTTACTGCGATTCGTTAGTATCCGATGAAGCAAGCATCAGCATCCTTTAGGTTTAACCTGGGTCTTTGTTGGTGCTGCACGGGGAAACAAAGACTTGTAGCTTATGCCTAGAATACTTCCTGTTTGCCTTGAAGGTTCCATAGAAAGGGAAAAAAGCAGCTCCAGGAATATTCTTTTGGAAATATCTTCTTCAGCAATTGCAGCATTCATTCACCATCTCCCCTTTCGATACCCTTTCTGTGCCCTTTCATTTCCAAAAGCAAAAGCAAATAAAACTAATCCTCTCCATTTTTGTTTCTTGCAGAATCGATTAATGCCAGCATCGATCCCAATGGCGGGATACTTATAGGCGGTGCCCTGGGTGGCGGTGGTGGTGGCGGCGGCAATGGACCCACCAACGCCAATGACAAAGTCCTGACATCGCTGGAGAAGCAGCTGCAGATCGAGATAAAGGTGAAGACGGGTGCGGAGAACATGATCCAGTCGCTGGGCGCCGGCTGCGACAAGAAGCTGCTCGCGGAGGCCCACCAAATGCTGGCCGATTCGCGGGCCAAGATCGAGTTTCTGCGGCTGCGCATCATCAAGGTCAAACAGAACCGTGAGCAGGCCGACCGCCTCAGGGCCACGCGCCAACTGATGGACGATGGCCA
Source organism: Drosophila tristis (assembly GCA_018150885.1). Lineage (NCBI taxonomy): Eukaryota > Metazoa > Arthropoda > Insecta > Diptera > Drosophilidae > Drosophila > Drosophila tristis. The sequence goes on along the minus strand of JAECWT010000203.1, from coordinate 2,105,470 downwards.
GCCGCAGAGCCTGGAGACGACGCTGGAGGAGCGCATCGAGGAGCTGCGCCATCGGCTGCGCATCGAGGCCGCTGTCGTGGATGGAGCCAAGAATGTCATACGAACGCTGCAGACGGCGAATCGAGCGCCAGACAAGAAGGCGCTGCAGGAGGTGAGTGCCAGTCCCAGTCCCCCCATAGGAATAAGACCACAGAGGGGTTAATCGTATGGTAGGCTAATCCTAGAGTTAATTAGATCTGGCCAGTGGCCAGGTAAGCGGAACACGTCTCACATCTGCCTCTCTGACGCTCAGGTGTGTGCCATATGGCCACACGGCGTATGATTCATATGAAACGTATACGTATACGTGATTTCTGGTCGAAAAAAAAAACACCACGGAACGAAACGAAAAGGAACGAGAAGCAAGAAAACGAGGCTAATTATGCGGCTGTTTCTGTTCGTTTTTCGTTCGTTTTGGTTTTCATTTCGAATCTTTTTTCTGCCTGCCAATTGCACTGCCCCCTAACTGTCGTCTCATTAATTTAATGGACGTGGAATGTGTCGCATTTACTTGGACGAATATGAAAATGATTTTGGCAAGTGTGCCCTCCCCCCAGGGCCTGCCCTAATAATTTTTAATGAGTATTGGGAACGGAGAATCTTGTTCATTTTATGTGCAGTTTGTCAACTAACAGATATACGATATATATTAGATATATTTTCGGTTAAATAATCAAATTTAAAAATTGTTTAAAAAATTGTGGGAATTAGGAAAACTCTGCCGAGCAGTGTCCAAAGATTCGATGAATCAATTTAATTCCCAGGAATCGCTTTTGGGCAAATGTATTCCTGGAATACAGAGCATTACGAAAGAGCCATTCCCCTGCCTATTCCCCTGCCTTTTCCTTTGAAAAGTGTGCGACAATTATCGCCAGAGTATTGTTCTAATTTCACAATCCATTGAGAGACATCTACAATAGTCTTCTGTTTTTTTTTGTGGTGTGTCTTTTGCTGATTTCCCAATGTGAGCTGTGAGCTGTGCGCGTTTCCTGTCGCGTGGCTCGCTGAGAAACGAATCTCGCGGTGATTTATCTGTTGGCTGTTCGCTCAACACTCCGCACTGCTACACTGCTACACTATCCACTTCCGCAACAGTTTGGATTTCTGGCCTAAATATTCTATTTGCAGGCAACATTCCCATGCCATTGGCCCGTTCTCATATTTATTTGTTTTGCGGCTTCTGCGGCGACGACGGGCGACGCCTGTTGCATCTGTCGGCTGGAGTTGATCTCAAGAGGAAATAGTCGGATCACAGTGCGTTTCAGAAGCATATGACCAGAGCCAGTGCCATTAAATTCCACAAAAGTTTAAAAATTTCCATCTGGCGCTTACATTGGTTGGGCTTATGGCTGCGAAACGCACTGTACATTGATCCCCATGTCAGACGATGTACCTTCGATGATGGAACACTGAAGTTTTTATTCGTTCAGACATCAGCCAAATGATAAACAAATTGAATGAAAACTCTACTCTCCCTCCCGCCCCTTGTTCTGCCCTTTTGTGCCTCAACATTTTTAGAACTGTTGCTGCCAGAGAGGGAGAGAGAGCGAAAGAGTGCGAAAGCGCTATAGTTGGTATCCGAACATCTGTTTAATCGGGCAACAAATCTCATGCGAGCGAGCGCAAAGTTCTCTGGCCAGCAGCAGGCAGCAGCAGCAGGCAGCAGAAAATGTGAAAATCTCTTGCCGTTTCAATTTGTATCGCTGGCGAATTTTCCCAAGCAGCTTTTCCGCTGTTCCGTTCAGTTCAAGTTGTGTTGCCGTTGCCGTTGCTGCTGCTGCTGCCTCTGACTCTGCCACCGATAGAGATTTTTGTGTGTGTTTTTATCACGCGTGGCGTGTACGTGTCCGTGTTCCGTGTTCGCGTTCGTGTGCTGTGTTCGAAACTCTATGAATATGTAATAATGCAAAAATAAATTATTAATCCTATGGCAGAGATCAAAGGAAATCTCCACAAAGGCAAAATTGGCCACCTACACACACACACATGCACAGATATAAGAAAACAAAAGAAATGCAAGCCGACAGACACACTTGATCGGCACAACTCCATCCACATTACGCATACGCATACGCCGCATGCACCTGAAAATTGCGTAATTCTTTTTCTGAGCGGATCATCAGCCTCTCCACTCCACTTCACTCTCTCCTCTCTCTGTCTCTCTTTCCTTTTCTCATGCCTTCTGTTTGCTGCTGCTCTCAAATTTTGAGTGGGGGGCTTTGTTTTGGGGTCATCTTGCAATTGTTAAAAATAAAAATCACATAAATTTAGACACACAATTTTTAAAAACGAAAGTGTGTTTTAGTTCCATTCCTCGTTTGTTCTGTGTTTGTGTGTGCGCGGCTAAAAATACGGAAAAACAAAAAATCAAATACAGTCAGAAGCGTCTATGAAGGATAGCCGTTGCATACCCCTTTGAGGGGTGAACCCTAAGCGAAAAGTGTTGCAGAAGAGTAAAAGTCGCTTGTTAAGTGGTCCTTTGGGCACTGTTCTTTGGAAATTTAATATAAATAAAGTGTTTTTTTGTATAATATAATATATAATAGTTCCAGCTAAGGATAAATGATTTAATTGGGGTGTTCGTGAGCATCCCTCATAGTCACGGCTGACTGTAAAACGCGCATAAAATCAAATGATACAATAAATATTTGAATTCAGCTTGCGCGAACTATCAAAACGTTTTCCTCAAGATATATGTTATTTTTAGCCCGCAGTTATAAGAATATAACAGATCGTGTGTGAATATATATGTATATCGAATATACACACATATATATATAATATATCGTATTTAGTGGCCATATGTGCGTGAGATGGCACCTTGAGCAAACAATAGAAGTACCACAAATGTGTGCTAGCCACGAAAGTGCGTAAGGCAGAGATGGCCACGCCCACGGGCACAGCCACAGGGACTGCCTCATTGGCAGCTTCTCGAGCTGCACCGCTGCCCCACGAACTGACGGCAGAGTGGACAGTGCGCGCCCACCTGACCTTTGCCCGTGCCGGGGAGGCGGTGCACAAGGAGTGCGGTGTCGTCGGTGCCGCCGAGCCAGTGCAGCCAGTGCGTGTGGTCTACAAGTGGTGCACGCCCTGCGATGAGCCCGAACCCGAACAGGATGCGGACAAGGTGAGTGCTGTGCCATCCAGTTATCCTTTTGCCCCCCACCAGAGGCTCATCGCACGTTCCTCTTGCAGACTGGCAACACCATGGGGACCAGCTTCCGGTCCACCAACTCCTCGGCCACCACCACCAATGCGGACTCGGCCTTCGGCAGTCCCCAGGCGTCGCGTGCCCTCCCTACGGGTACAGCCGCGCCAGGAGCCACGGCTCAGGTTTGCGGAACGCGCTGTCGTAGCACCTGCAACATCATGGTTTCCGCTGTCGCTGACTTCCTGCCACAGGAAGCGGCCACAGGACCGAATGAGCATGAACCCTTCGTCTACCACAGCAAGGTGCGAGCCCAGCAGCTGCGCGATGCCTTCTCCCAGACCAGCGACCACGAGGAGCCGCAGCAGCTGATGGAACCGCAGCAGCGTCGACGTACCGCCTACGAGCAGCGTCGGGCCACCACCGAGGCCCTCGTGAACTTTGCCACCAGGCGGCAGGCAGAGGAGGCGAACACCTATGTGGTAAGCCGGGGATGATCCCCATCCCCCCGCTCTCGCTCTCTCTAATCGATTGATTTTTGCAGCCCACCTACTCGCCCACGCCCACCACGCCCTCGTCCACATTCAAGTCGGCCTCGATGTCCCGGATACCGGCACATGGAGGCCAACAGGGAGGCGGAACGCTGCCCAGGATGCCGCCCAATCTGGGGGAGAAGAAGCCACGCACCGTCCACATCGATGTCTACTGCACGGGCTCCGAGGGGGATGAGGAGGCGGACGACGAGCAGCAGGCAGATGTGGAGGTCTCCTCCAGCGCCAGCTCCGACTCGGATCTGGCCGGGAGCAAGCGCTACGATCTGGACTCGAATTCCACGCCCCAAACGGTGCTGGACAACGAGCAGATGCTGCTGCGCCATCAGCGCATCTCCGGCGGGGCAATGCCCCGTCGCTTGGGCCATCAGAAGGAGCAGAAGGACAGCCAGCAGATGAGCTTGGGCCACGCCATCACCAAATGCAGCACCGCCGAGGAGGTGACCGAATCGAAGCAGCTGCTCTTCCGCAAACATATCGGCGACCAGCGGGCGGCCAAGCTGGCCAATCTGCGGCAGAAGTACATGCGCCAGCCGAGCGACGACACCATCAGCAGCACCTACCCGAACTCCTCGCACTCGACCATGCCCCGGGATGCCACCTGCAGCAGCATCTCCAGCGTGGCAGCGGGCACCGACTGCGTGGACTCCTCGTGGAAGGAAACGGAAGAAGTGGAAGAGAACCCGATGGTCGGCTTTGGTCTGGCCAAGTCCGATAGCTTCGACTACGAGAACTCGCTGGATCGCCTGCGCATCAGCCAGATGGAGAGGCTCTGGTCGCGCCAGCACTCCTTGGATCAGCCGCAGAATACAGCCTCCAACTTGCCACTGCCCCATCCACACCAGCATCCGCACCAGCAGCAGCAGCAGCATCTGCAGACCATCAAAGAGGTGCAGTCGCAGCGCAGCTCCTTCCAGCGGAGCGACACAATCCCCTCGGAATCGGATGGTTTCTCCGACACGAATGTCTTCAACACCTATCCGGGCCGGCAGATATCGCAGCTGCAGCAGCGCAATCGTCCCGCCTTCCTGCAGTTCTTTGGGCCCTCAATCCATCCGAATCGTGGCCAGCCCACGCCGCCAGTCACGGCTCCCGTTCAGCCCGCCGCGGTAGCCAGTACGGATCCGTTTCGACTGCTGCATCCGAGCTACCGCTGGAAGAGCGAGGCACGCGACAATCTCAGCGTGCAGGCACCCTCTGGATCGGGGCCCTCGTCGGAGCGCAGTTCCCCGCAGCTGCTGTCAGCGGCCACCACTGTGGTGCGCTGCGGCAGCGAGGCGCCGCCCAGCACCACTTCGGCCAGCACATTCGGCACCACTGTGGTGACTCCCTCCCCTCTGCCAGGGCGTCGCTTTGAGATCTCCCGCGACAGCCCGAGCGTGGCCAGCGAGGCCTCCGCCGCCACCGTTTCGGGCTACACCCACGAGCATCTGGAGAAGACGCGACGCTTCGGGAATGTGGTGGCCATGCGCAAGCCCGGCCACCATGTGGGACCCACCAAGAATCCCAACTGCCAGTGCGAGAGCTGCCAGCGATGGCTGGCCGAACGCTTTCAGTTGCGCGGCCGAGCCTTCTCGTTGGGCGAGCGACCGGTGCTAAGAAGGCCGCAGTAGAGGCCTCTGGCAAGAGGATTACTCACACAAAGCCAAAAGGCTTTGCCTCTCTTGCATTTAACACTTCGCAACCCCAACTAACCCACACTGCCCCTAGCCACCACACTGGATGATTGAATTTCTATCGATTAGGTTTAAGCCATACGCGAATGTTCCTCACACATACACCCCCACACACACACAGAGATTGTGCGCTGAATCAGTTTAATGTTTAATGTTGTAATAAAGTCACCAAATACTAGTCTGTAAAGCAGAATCTGTGTCCTTCTCTTGGGTTGGTTTCACTTACTTAATATCTCAACTAATCTCACTATATTTGAATGATTGACTAATGATTAATCCGCTTTTCCCTCTTCATAGGCCACTGGACGCTTGTCGGAGTCGTCGCGGAAATTGGATCTCTTGCGCTATTCGCTGGATCTGCGACGCCAGGAGCTGCCCGTGGACTCGCCGGCGGCGCAGCAGCTGAAGACGGAGCTGCAGATTGTGCAGCAGTCGACGTCGCCGGTGCCCGTGACCTACACATCGCTGCAGACGGGGCAGGGCTTCCTGCTGGGGGGCAAGCCCTACCAGTCGGTGTCGTCGCGGGGGGGCTGTGCCAGTGTGACGGGCAAGCTGGAGGTGCGGCTGATGGGCTGCCAGGACCTGCTGGAGGATGTGCCGGGGCGGTCGCGACGCGACAAGGACAACAGCTCGAGCCCCGGCGATCTGCGCAGCTTCGTCAAGGGCGTGACCTCGCGCAGCAGTTCCAAGAGCTACTCGGTGAAGGACGAGACCTCGTTCGAGATCATGGCCGCCATCAAGCTGGATAACATCACCGTGGGACAGACCTCCTGGAAGCCCTGCTCGCAGCAGGCCTGGGACCAGCGCTTCTCCATCGATCTAGACCGCTCCCGAGAGCTCGAGATCGGTGTCTTTTGGCGCGACTGGCGCTCCCTGTGCGCCGTGAAGGTACTGCGGCTCGAGGAGTTCATCGACGATGTGCGCCACGGCATGGCCCTGCAGCTGGAGCCGCAGGGACTGTTGTTCGCCGAGATCAAGTTTCTCAATCCCATGATATCGCAGAAGCCCAAGCTGCGCCGCCAGCGCATGATCTTCAACAGGCAGCAGGCGAAGAACATCCCCCGGGCCAAGCAGATGAACATCAATGTGGCCACCTGGGGTCGCCTGCTCAAGCGGAATGCCCCCAACCATGTCCACATGGGTACGGGCGAGGCCCCAGGCGCTGCGGCCGGCTCTCCCCTGGTCCCGGGCCGCGACTCGGAGTCGCCCATCTCGAGGACTCCCTCGTCGGATGCTCTGGTGGAGCCGGAGCCGTATACGCCCGGCGAGCAGGCCCAGAATCTGGAGTTCAATCCGGATGCGGGCATGCACGAGCACGTGGAGACACCCGGCGAGTATCCGGATCCGGCGGCCAGCGGGCTGAGTGGCATGCGGCCACTCTCCATGCACATGCAGGGCATCAGCGTCCTGCCGCCCGACTCACCGCCCGTCTCCGCCGCCGCAGCAGCAGCAGCTGCCGCCGCTGGCAGACCCAACTCGCTCATCATACAAATGCCGCCGTCGGCAGGAGGAGCGAAGGCGCCAGCAGTCATCGGTGGACGCACGGCCGCGCCCACAACGGCGCCACCGCCGCCGCCCTTGCTCAAGTCATCGACCACCACGCCGGTGCTGGACCAGGAGGTGAGTGATAGCCAGAGATTAGCTACGTACGACCAGGCCCGTATACAGTTCACCCTTCTACCAACCTGTGCAAAGACCTTCATGTATATATAGCTGTGTTCCCGTAGCTGGTTTGATCGTTGTGCCTGCCACTTGCCACATGCCACTGCCATTGCCACCTCCTCTTGCTTCACTCCTATCTCATGTACATACTCACCCACACACCCACACACACGCACACCTAAAACTTATGTAAGCTGTACAGTTATCGCATCATTATCCCTTGGTGTTGGCTTTTGTATTATTGATTGTACATACAGACAAACAAACATACATTTAATATCAGACATGTAAGCTTTTAGTAAGTATCCAAAGTGGTTGCCCCACTCCATGCAGAAGGATCCATGCAGATGTTGGGTCTGGCAAGCAATAAACAAAGCCATCAACGTTCTGGCGGGAATGTGGGGCGACGATCCAATGCTAACTACAGTCAGAGGGAACACCGGAGCCTGTATGACACTTACTCATCCATTACCTGAGCACTTATTGAGCAATTAACATTGTAGTCAGTGTTGGAAAACTCTGTTCAGAAATTTTTCAGAATTGCGCGCTTTGCATTGTCATTTTGAAGAAATTCGAAGCACTTTTGCCACTTCGACTGTTTTATGCATGCGTGTTTTCCAACACTGATTGTAGTAGAATGCTAAATCAGATTAAAGCAATCCCCTGGCCGTCTTCTGTTCTTGAACTGAATGTCTTGGATCTTAGAAGTGAGATCTCCGATTGACTCCAAAACATATCCGGATCAGAATTTAAAAAGTAAAATAGTGTTGAGAAAATTGCAGTAAGAGTAGGGTAGTGTCATACGGGCAGTGGATTGGGTGCTGCCGTTTTATCTCTTCACCTACATTCATCATCATCATTCCTTCCTCGCTCTCCGATTTCTCTCTCTCCCTCACACTGCCTCACTCTATTCCTCTGTGCGAAAGAAGCTTATTTCTCATCCTCTCTAATACGCTCCCCCCACTTTCTCTCATTCTCTGTCTCTCCTTGTGCTTTGTGCTGTCCTACCTTGCTCTTTCTCTCTCTGCCTCTATTTCTCCGCCCCTCTGCCTGTGTGCGTATCTGTGTGTCTGTCCCTGTCTCCCGTCATCCGTCTGTCATGATCTCCGTTAATCGCCGACAGCTGCAGGATGCCTTGCATGAATTCGATTTCCTCTCCGACATGGACTCGCGTCCGACCACGCTGCGGCGCCTGCTGAAAGAGCGGGACATGGAGCAGCTGCAGCTGGACCAGGAGGCGCTCGAGACTCTGCTACTGCAGCAGCAGCAATCCGAGCAGCAGGCCCTGCACCAGAGGCAGCTGCAGGAGCAGCAGAGGCTCCAGCAGTTCCAGGAGGCTCAGCGCCAGGCCATTATCGAGCTGTGCGAGCAGCAGGAGAGGGAGAAGGAGCAGCAGCAGCAGCAGAAAGATCAGGCCAGGCAGAAGGAGAAGCAGCTACAGCATCAGCAGAAGCAGCGCATGATCGAGCAGTGCATTGCCGAGTCCTCCGAGTGGGCCAAGCAGCGCCAGAGCCAGCCACCGCCACCGCCTCCTCCTCCGCTGCCACCCACCCAGTCCCCGCTCATGCGCCCGCTACCGCTCTCGATCTCGCCAGTCAGCCGCCCAGTCACCTACCCCTGCCCCAGCCACAGCCAAAGTCCACTCGCCATGCCACCAACAAACCAATTTCAGTTGCAGCACGATCCTGCCCAGGCCAGCAATCGCTTTGCCGCCGTCGAGGATCTGTCGCGGCCATCGGCTGTGGAACAGCAGCTGCACCGTCCGGTGCTGACCATGCCGCCGGTGGTGCTGCTGGGCGGCCGGGAGGAGGACAGATCGGTGCCGCCCTCGCCCCTGGTCGAGTATCCCGAGGACGATGACGAGTATCTGTACAGGGCCGATGGCGGCGGGGGCAGCCGGCATCTGCTGCAGTCCAGCCACAGTTCCAGTGCGGGCGATCGTTTCTGTGTGGAGGTTAGGAGGTTTTTCATTTGATTTCTTTTTTGCTTTTGGTTTGGAATTTGCATTTTTGTTGGTTTAATTTCGTTGATTTGGTTGCCCGGTTGCAGGACGCGGCCCACCCCGGAAAAGTACCCCTAGGGCATACCCTCGACCTGCAAACCGTGCAATTGAATTTATTTAATATTATTCACTAATCCGCAAAAGCTTTTTCGTTTCTTACATTTACCCGTTTGTGGCCTGACACGATTTTTGGGTTTTTTATGTTACCGTTAATGTTATCGTTTTGTGCCGTTACTCGAGGAACGAATAAGCGGTGACAAAGTGCAGGAACTGTCCATAAACCATTCACAAAACATACTCATGCACTCGACAACAACAAAAAACGCACTCACATTTGTTTGCCTTGTACTTAACATAGCGTTTACCAGCACTGCTTTGTAGTGTTAACAGTAGTAACATAGTGTTGAAAGCACAGCTAACAGTTATTTGTAGTAAACAGTTGAACTAACAGTTAATCCACCTGTAAAAACCTAAATCCACATGTGGAACTCCCTCTAAAAGTGGTTTGTAAATAAAACCAATGCTCTGCAAATTAAATTGTTAATTAATTACTACCCTAAACGACTTGAGAGCTCTGAATATTATTGAAAATCTAGCGGTGCATAATCCCAGCGATTCGATGTCCAAAAGTGACAACTTGAAGCGCTTTAAATAGACACCTTTCTATTAAATAGAAAACAAAATACAAAAAAAAAAGATCACAGGGAAAGCAGGGAGAGGGCCCGGTCGAAAGTGCGCCACTTCACGTGCCAAAAGGCGATTGAGTCCCTCCCATAGCCACCAAGCACCAGCACACCAGCACCTCCTCACACGACATTCATTTTCCACGACATTGCAGAACGTCAACGTTCCCACATTTTCCATTTCATTTAAGATGTTTACCACCTACATGTACATGTATATAGTATGTATGTATGTATGTATCTCCTGTCTTTCTGTGTGTCCCCGTCCCCTGCCATTTATGTACTCATTCATATACTCGGGCGGCTGGCTATGCGCTGTTTTCACATTTCACATTCTATCCTATCCGCTGGCCCACGTCTTACGTAGCATTTGGCCATTTTTAGACCCAAAGAACGACGCAGAAGCGCCCAAAATGCTAAGCGACCATTTGCCTGGCCTCTGGTCATGACTTTGGCACTTGTTTGCCTTCAGTTGCCCACCGTTGCCGCCGCTACTGCTACCGCTACTGCCCTCGGGGTGTAGCATCCGTCGATCCGTCGATATCGAACGGTTTTCGTTGTGTGGCCATGTGACGTCATGATTGTGCCAGCATTTCACACACTCGCGCAGGTCCTGAGGCACATGTTGGCAGTGCAACTCCAGCAACAGCAAGTGCAGCAGAAGCATCAGCATCAGAATTCGCATACTCATTTCCATAGTCTGAATGTGTCGCCGACTTGGCCAATCCGTCAGCTGTTGTCCACATCCGCACCTGCCATATCCGATGCACCATCTGCTGTATGTTTTGTGTGTCCACCCCCGTTGCCCCGCCGTTGAGTACCGCAGCTCTTTGAACCACAATCCTCTTGCAGGCGCATATCAGTCTTGTACATATCACACTCGAACCCATCGATGCCAGCTGCACCACCAGCTGCCTGATAGAGGAGGTGGCCGAGCCAGAGCCACAGCCGGAGACAAAGGCGGTGGCAGAGGCACAGTCCCAGTCCCACTCTCTGTCCCAGTCGGAGGCATTCGTTGAGAGTGTGTTGCTTGAGACAGTCGTTGAAAAGTTAGACAGTTCGACGAGTGAAGAGGAGCAGCAGGAGCAGGTAAAAGTCCCCAAAGTACAGGCAGATTACCAAATAAACATCCATGCAGAGCTCTCAAGTTGTCACCGCAAATAGTGATCTAAATTTGTCCAGAATAATCCCAAACCAATGCGCTAACATCTCTGATTTCCTTGGCCACAGGTTATACCGCAGCTGGGAAAACTCTATGTGGGCAGCAATCAACAGCAGCAGCAGCAGCAGTATGGACAGTCCTCGCCCATCATCCAGGAGCCGCCGACTCCGACCATCTATGGAAACAGTGCGGCTGCTGGCGCCCCACAATTCCCGCAGCCAACACAGCGCCAGGACAAGCTGCAGCAGCAGCAGCTGCCTGGGCAGCAGCCCATCTATGCGAATCAGTACGAGCTGAATGTGGCCAAGGCAGCGGCAGCCGCCTCTGTGTACACGCCCACGCCCAGCTCCTCATCGACGAGCAACACCAGCCAGCAGGGGCAGCGCAAGAACGTGGCTCGGGGACTGCAGTTCCGCGAGACTGCTGGCCACGATGGCAGCCGCCTGGGCAAGTCGCAGCCGCCTCCGAATGCTGGCATGCTGTCGATGGACAGCTTCCGGCTGCTGAGTGTGCTGGGACGGGGACACTTTGGCAAGGTGATACTGTCGCAACTGCGCAGCAACAACCAGTACTACGCCATCAAGGCGCTGAAGAAGGGCGACATTATCGCCCGCGATGAGGTTGAGTCGCTGCTGAGCGAAAAGCGCATCTTCGAGGTGGCCAATGCCATGCGCCATCCGTTTTTAGTCAATTTGTATTCGTGCTTCCAGACCGATGTAAGTGCCACAATTAAGCTCACAGAGATTTCCAATTCCTAACTAAATTTCCTCGACAGCAACACGTTTGCTTTGTGATGGAGTACGCAGCCGGAGGAGATCTGATGATGCACATCCATACGGACGTGTTCCTGGAGCCTCGTGCCGTCTTCTATGCGGCCTGCGTGGTGCTGGGGCTGCAGTATCTGCACGAGAACAAGATCATCTACCGCGACCTGAAGCTGGACAACCTGCTGCTGGACACGGACGGGTATGTGAAGATCGCCGACTTTGGCCTGTGCAAGGAAGGCATGGGCTTCGGTGATCGCACGGGCACATTCTGCGGCACGCCCGAGTTTCTGGCTCCCGAAGTGCTCACTGAGACCTCGTACACACGCGCCGTGGACTGGTGGGGTCTGGGCGTGCTCATCTTTGAGATGTTGGTTGGTGAGGTGAGTCGAACAGGATGATTCCTTCGTCTGTGTGTGTAGATCGTTGGTTAACTGAATGTATACCCCATTTTGACAGTCACCTTTCCCTGGCGATGATGAGGAGGAGGTGTTCGATTCAATTGTGAATGACGAGGTCCGCTATCCGCGCTTCCTCTCACTCGAGGCCATAGCCGTGATGCGTAGGGTGAGTCTCATTCGCATGCTATAGAAAAATCAATGCTCATTGGCTAATCGATTGCATGCACAAAATTGCAGCTGCTGCGCAAGAATCCAGAGCGACGTCTGGGATCGTCGGAGCGCGATGCGGAGGATGTCAAGAAGCAGGCGTTCTTCCGCTCCATTGTCTGGGATGATCTGCTGCTGCGTAAGGTCAAGCCACCGTTTGTACCCACAATTGTAAGTCCATGCAGTCCCAGCCAAAGAGACTTTCGATTCTATCTATTTGTGTGTAATTCGTTTCCGTAGAACCATTTGGAAGATGTCTCGAACTTTGATGAGGAATTCACGTCGGAGAAGGCGCAATTGACGCCACCGAAGGAGCCGCGTCACCTCTCTGAGGATGAGCAGGTGCTCTTCCAGGACTTTTCGTACACGGCCGAATGGTGTTAGTGCGCCGCAACCGTAATCGTGTCCAGTTAGTCCTTATGGCTCACCAATGGGCCTAGCCCGATCGTTATAACCTTTGCCCTCTGCTTTTAAATGTTTACGAAGGTGGCTTCGCGTAATTATTGCTAGCTTAAGTGAATGTGAGTTGAATATTTAAACAAGAACGCCTCCAGATAATACCCATACAGGACATACATATATTATATCTATATAGAAACTATATATATATATATCTATATCTATACATGTAATCATCCGAGTGTTGCTCACTTGCTCACCGAAACAAGCATTAGCCAAATCCACTAGAGCTCCACTCTTGGGGCAGAGCAAGAGCATTTTTCGATCATCAATCAGCAGCAGAACAAACCCATCCAATTCAAAATTCAAAATTCAATACCCTTCCATCAGCATGAACCATTATCGCTTCTTTTAATTTCCTAACGCGAGAACGAGAATATATTGAGAATTGAGAATAGTCTGACGAACCCCAGGAAGAAGGCCTTATACGCAACGTTGTAGATTTTGGACAGATTTTTGTGAGCCAGGTTCCAAATAGATTTTAAAGATGAAAATTATGTATACAAAGGCTATTTTACAAGCGCCACCAGTAGAAGATCAGATCAGAGTGGAGTAGCATATTTTCATAAAAAACATACAAGAACAAATTCAAGGATCCCTATATATATTTTATACATATATTGCATGCACACCAACACAGGAAAATGTCTTGATAAAAAGAGAGCTCATCCGCTAAGCATATTTTAAGCTAAGAAACGAAGTAGAGAAAGTGTGAAAGTGAGAGATAATACTTACAATTTTAAAGTGTAAACCCTGTAAATTTCTTTGCGTTTTCAAAACAACTCGTTAGGTCAGCCAATTGTCCGAGTTGATCATATATTTTAAAGCTACTTTTTATTATTTAAATTCATATACACACATACACACAACGCCTACACATTTGTTATTTATTATTATTATTGTACTTTACAAGAAACTGTATTGCTTTGAGCATTTTTATTCAACGATATATGGATTTCAAACGATTCGTTTGTATGCCCTCAACAACAGAGAGACAAAGATAAACAGAGAGAGAGAGAGAGAGAGAACGGTACGCTTTAACAAGAAAAATAACCTTAATGCCGCTCGGGGTAGAGTCGAACCTCTCGTTGTCAGAGATGTTGGGGTGGCATACAATCGGATTGTGGTTTCACTTAAGATCTATGCTAATTTTAATTTAATTTTTAAATTGTATTTAAGTTTGTAGTAATCGATTATGGAAGCGTAGGCTAAGCTATCATTATGTGAAGATAATTACTGATAAATACGATTATGATAACGATTGTGCATCTGCACACCTCATGCAGATCAATATACAACCAAGCAGAAGCAGATATATTGTCATTACGATTATGATTATGATTGCATCCGCAACTTGCGGCCTGGAATATCGATTCATCACCAACAAACAATCCCCCATTCCTCCCCCTCTATCTGCCAAGTTGCGTGTTGTGCGTGTATCTCTTATTTATGCAACTATGATATGATTTTTGAATAAATGTATCTATCGCTATTGAATAAACGCAGTTTTGAGTCATCAAACAAGTTTGAAATTGGGTTTTTAATGCTTCACATAAATCTGACAGTCTGTGAACGATTGACTAAATAAATATACATAATCTTAAAATATTGGGGGACAGCGTTTTCTAATATAATTTAAACATGTTTAGAACTTCTTTTCACTAAATCCTTCGGTCACCTGGTAATACAAAATGTTGCCTGTATTATCCACGATGGCCAAAAATATGTTACTGTAAAGGAACAATGCAAATTAACAATTGAAATCGTTAAAGTGTGGATTCCAAAAGCTTACTTTTTTCCAAATTTATCTTGCATTGCCTCGACCAGGCTGAAATGAATGCCCTTCGTGTGGATCAAGGGTATGTAAGCAGCCTGTGTGTCCTCTTTACGCAAGTAAAACACCTTCAAATCATCATCGTAGTGCGGCTGCAAGTGGCCACATCGCTCATCTGAGACACAAATTCATTATAATGCTCATTAATAGTGCAATAATAGATTGACTTACCCCTTTTTAAGTCGTTGTAAACCTGAAGAGCCAGGGCCGCTGTCAAATCATCGGGGCAAACATTCTGAAAATCCCTCAGCTGAAGCTGCAATGAAAGTTTGAGAGTTACCGGAGGGATGCTGAATGCACCTGAGAAGGTGGTGCTCACCATGGCTGCAAAACTGTCGAATGCTTTTTCTACGCCCACTACGATTTGAGGAAGCCTTTGAAATGGAATATAATTAAAACACCGCAGCAGCGTCTTATTGAAGCAATTCTATTGGGAAACAGCTGAACTACCTAAAACAACTGTTTAACAATAATACTTTGATGACCAAATTGATTTTAGTAGGGATAGCTTAATTGATTGCACACTTTAATTGATACACGTTTATATTCTCAGACAAATAGTGCTTCAAAAACAACCGATGCCGCTTTAAAATTGCTGCATTTGTTGCGCACTTTAATTAAACAAATTATTTTGCTTGTTTTTTAGCAGAGCACCGCCTGTCCCTCAGAAATATACCGAAATATACAGTATCATTTTCAAAATATACCGTAGATATACCAAGGAAAATCATATTCATAAATATTGATATTCCCTTTAATATTACAAGCTAGTTAGGACTCTAAACACTGTACAAATCATTTTGTCAAATAGATGAGTCAATTTTCTACAATCCGGCTTATTTTATTGACTCCTTGATATGGGATCGTCTGTAAAATAAGGTTTAAACGAAGGTCAGTAAAAATTTCCCATTTTTACATGGGATCTACACGGCAACTACTCATTTGCTTATCAACGACTTATTTGTGGAGTATGGCACTTCTGATACCTTATAATGTTAAATTTCTGTTTTCCAAGCTGCTTGGAAACTAAGGTTACTTAGATAACAACGAATTTACTCGTATTGACATGTTTTTGCCATGTTAGATTCCTCTATATACATATGTCTCGATCACGTTTGGTATATGCAAACCATAAACTGCAATACGAAATAAGATGGATTTAAAATGTATTGCCAATCGCATGGATGTCAAACCCTTCATCATATCCCCGTTTTGTTTATTTTGTCGTTCGGGCCAGGGTGAGCTTTGTACGAGGCCGTTATAAAAAGCTTGCCAGTTTTCTCATATGGTCCAAGAGAGAGAGAGAGAGAAAAACTTTCTGCGACTCGTTTTTGGGTTTTGAGTATGAGCCAAAAATACCCTAGAAATGTACCGTGAATATACCGTAAAATCTCAGTTTCCCGAAAAATGCGAGTGTTTGCATATTTTGGTATTTTAGTATTCCCGGATGTACGGCTACACTAGTTTCAGGGCCGCCTGATCTTTTTTCTGTCTATCTGGCACCGCCTTACCCACAGTAGCAAGTGTTGTAAGTCGTTTAAGGTGGGCGCTAATTTTGAATTTGAATGGGATGTTTCCTCTGGTAGAACGGAACTGATTAACGTGGCATTTAATGAAAACATTTATTGCTGAAATAGAGATATCATTTCATTCGCTCTTTGATGCGTATGTTTATGGTTAAGAAGTGAAATCAAGCGTTGATTGTCTGTTAAACGCCTCATCAAAATATAATCTTTGTATGCAGACATTGTCTTTGTCTTTGTCTAGACAAACAGACAGCACTGCCACTTGGGCCCTTGACAGTACAGTCCGCCCCAACTCCACGCATAGACAATGTAGACAGGAACAAGGCAACAAATTATGCTAAGTAGATGCAGTTGGCCAAGGACTGAGGAACGGGCTCTGAGGATATGCATGGCAAGCAGGTCCTAAGGCATCTGGCAAGACCTTCCCTCCAGTTCCAGTGCCAGTGCCTGGCCAAGTGATAAGGGTTTGGCAGCAGCCCCAGCCCAAGGGTTTCCATCGCACACAAACTCATATGCGTATGTGTCTGCATATCAATGTGTATGTACTGTCTGCGATAAGCAACTTTTTGCTTCTCGAAATACTCCCAACCCAGCAGACTCCACCGCAGCTCTATGCAGATTAGTTTGCAGTTGGATTCGTTACTGTGGATGGGGCTGGACGGTGGAGCTAAGGAAGCGGCCGCTCAAGGTATTCAATTAAGATGTGCCCGGAAATCAATGCGAAGATGAAAAGATCTTTGGACCACAATGGCAGAGTACAACCGACAGCGTGGACCAGATGCTGCGGTCGATGGCTATTATGTAGCTTGTCAATGACAGGGCCATAAGACGGAGCTCGGCGCACGGCGCACAGTGCACAGTGGGAAGCCACGCTCAGCTGCCTTCCCAGCCAAGGCAATTACAGTGGCTACAACGGCAACGGCAACGACAGCAATTGATACAGTCCGCACCCCCAACGGCTAGTTCCATGTGGTGTGTGTGTGTGTGTGTGTGTGTGTGTGAGGGTGGAGGGGGAGGTATTGCTGGTTGCTTGCGGTTACTTAATGCTGTTTACGGTCCAGAGTTTGTCCTGCCGGAAGTTTGTGCCGGAGTGGGTGCGTGTGCGTGCAGTTGGCCATAATATTATTTGCACTTGCTGCCCGACTGCCCTTTACGGTTATCCGTGGCACCGAGCTCACGGCACGGCACGGCACGGCAAACTTGGCCATAACCATTGGCAGGGGGCTAAATGGCCAGTTGAAGCATTTATGGTCCACAACTAGTCGTGTTTGTGTGTGTGTGTGTTTGCGTGTGTGTGGGAGTTTCATTCGTGCAATTTCTTCATCTGCTTGGCTGGCTTGTTGGCTTGTTGGCTTTAATTAAAAATACTTTCGCCTCGTAAAGTTCAAAGGTGAGCCCGTATATGCGTGCTATAAATTGTTTTTATTTCCCCAGACGGGGAGGAATCCACCTGTCCGCAATGGAGCTGTGGAACAGCTGTGTGCCTCACAGAGAATGCAAATTGTTGTGCTCTCTGTCTACCCTACCCTGGTGCCACTTAACATATTTGCCACATGCTGGTATTTGCCTTGCACCTTTTTGCTGGTCATTTGCATGCCACAGTGCCACAGCAGTGCACACTGCTGGCAACCTGGACGTGTCACAGCTTGACATTGGCACCACTCTCTGACCGCTTTGAGGGCAGCCGCCGGGAGAGTTTTAATTGAACAACCGGCAACAGCTCCGCGGGGATCAATGGAGATTTATTGGATCGACGTGTCAGTTGTGCTTTGGTTGCTTTTAAATTTGTCCCCCAGCTCTCGCTCTCCCTCTCTTTCAATGTTTCTCCCCTCCTCACACTCACTCCATGGATTGCATTTGGTTGTGTAAGCAAGAAATTAAAGTTTTATTCCATTCACTTGTACATTGCAGCCAGAGTGGTATTTGAATTGCTTTTGCACTTGTTCTCAATCCTTTAATTTGGGGCTCAGACTGGCAGAGCGAAGCTGCACTTGTTCCCCATCTTCAGAGAAGTTTTAGAGTACTTATTCACATCTTTTCCCTATTTTTTTCAGGTTAGTAGTATATCCTTTGCACCACTTATTCTCCGACTTTAGGCCAGAGTTTGAGTGCTGAATAATTTAAATTTTATGTTTTTCTTTATACCTGGAATGGCAGTGCCAGAAAAGTTTTCTTTCTTGTTCATCTTTACAGCAGCGGAAATCCCCAACAAATTGGGGAATGTCATTGGCAATT
This sequence comes from Drosophila tristis, assembly GCA_018150885.1. Classification (NCBI taxonomy): domain Eukaryota; kingdom Metazoa; phylum Arthropoda; class Insecta; order Diptera; family Drosophilidae; genus Drosophila; species Drosophila tristis. The sequence goes on along the minus strand of JAECWT010000203.1, from coordinate 2,087,121 downwards.
CAATGGGAATTTTGTACCCAATTGAGGATCACAACTTTTGCAGTGGCATTCATCCATTCCATATAAGAATATACGAATTTAACCGCACTTCTGCCGACTGACGCTTATTAAATTTGTATCTGCCTCCGTTAATGACAATTTAAGCGCCCTAATGGCTTAATGGCCATCATTGTGGCACCGAGTCAAAATGATTTTGCCGCATCATTGGCTATGCAATTAACTCAACCATTTGGGTTTATTTTTCCGCCTTTCCGGTTGTTTGTGTGTGGGGCTTTCGTCGCTGTCCCTGGGTAATTAGGAGGCGACTTTCCTGCTAGTTTTTGTCCGCTTGTCTGTTTGTGTCCTTTAATGGCGCTTCCCTGACTGTGCGCGAAATTTCATTAAAACTCTATAATTGCATGACAAGACAAGATTTTCGCACTCAACGTTGGAGAGGGCGGGTAGGGGAGGGAGTGGTGAAACTTTTTTGCTTATCCCTTTCATGTTCACGCCGCAAGCTGAGGCAAATGGCGTGGAATGCAATTGGTTTTCATTCAATTGGTAATTGAATGCTCCGCGGCAAAGATATGATTGGATAATGGCAAATAGATTGATTTATTTCGTCGATTCTTCTGAACTCTCCAGCTCCAAAAGTCTCCATAATCCAAGACAATCATTATCTGCGACGCAATTACCATTTGTTTCTTTCTCTTTCTAGCCCACACGCATCACTGCAGCCGAACAAGCTCAACGCGCGCTCTCCTCTCATTATCTCACTTCTTTGATGCTCTCTGAGCGAGGTGCCTTATATTACTCACTCTCTCACTAGCGCGAGTACAGCAATGGGAGGGGTAAATGGCCAGAACAACGGTTAATCAAGCAATTGGATGAGACACAAAAGAAGGAGAAGTGAACTCTCGAACAGCAGACAGACCAAAATACATTGAGAATAATAATAAAAGGCCTGTTTAAATCGCCTCGATTCCCAGTTTGAAGTCATGATATACATTCAAAGGCTGCAAACTAATTGCCCTGCAATTAGGTAAGCTATTACTGCCCTTTTAATGATTAATTTTCGATTTCCCCTCCGGGCCAGAGATTGAAATGCAAGTGCAGCAATCAGTCATGTAACCAAGCAATGCAATTAATTGCATTGATTCAAACATATGTAAGTTATTTATGCGCACGAGTGCATCAGAATAACTAGGCATTTGTAATGCAAAAAGCAATCACATGGACACGGATACGGATGCGGGGATAAGTAAATGTAATTTACTGGGCCTTTGGCCCTGACAAAGTCCAGAGATACAAATCAGAGACAAGTCAGAGACTGTGGCAATATTGTAATTTGAGGCTGCGGTGGCCTAAAAGCAAATTGAATCCTGCTGTTAAGACCACAGCAGGAGGCAATTTCAGCCTGATAGAGTTTCAAAAACCTCGGCCCCATGGGGTGCTGGGCAGAAGATGCACAAAACAAACAACAACATACAATACTTGTGTATCTGTTTCCAGAAATTATACAAAAGATAATGCTGATGCACAATTGGATTTGCAGTTGAGCATTGCAAATGCAGCACACCAGTGCACACAAGGATTCATTTTCCACTCGACTGAAGTTGAGCGCTTTTCGCATTTCAGCAAAATTTCAATGCGACAGACAACACGGACTAAGCACCCGGGATGGGGACGTTTCCAGGACAATGGTCCGGGCCAGACAGCATTGTCACCGCTGCCGCTGCTGAAGCTGAAGCTGCTGCTGCTGTCCACTTTGGCAGGACCTTAAACATCCCCATTGAGTGACATCTATCACTGTGAGGTGGCAGCCCCCCCGCCCCAAGCCGGAAGAAATTTACAACATTTGTTAGTTGTGCTGCTGTTGTTGTTGTTGTTGTTGCTGTTGCTGGGGAGAATTCATTTGCGTAATTAGTGGCCAAGTGGCATCCACAATGTAGCAGAGGCAGCCGCACATCAGACCACAAGGTAAGTGCTTTGAAATCACCGCAAAGTCTCTTGATTATTGGCATCAACCTGCAGACAGCCGAGGTCAGCAAAACTCGTAGCATACTTCTCTGCGGCAAGCGGGAAAGGAGTGCCGAGAAGGAGCAGCAGCAGGAAGGATGGGAGTGCTGCAGTGGCAGCACAGCTTCATTCGGCTGATTGTCATGGGATTGTATGGCATCCCTTTCAACGGAAGGTAACGACAACTTTGTTGAACAGTAATCCTCGTTATATACGTAGATACTTACTCGTAAATATTTTATTGCAGTTTCTATGGTAGTTTTTCCCAGCAGCAAGGCTTTTCCCCAACAGGATACCATACTCTGTCTCAAGCAAATACTTAAACTTAAGTATTTAAATTAAAGGAATTTAATTGCTTCTTTATTTTTAAGCTTTCATGGGTGACATCGTTTAAATGAGATTTTCGATGATTGTAAATTATAAAGGGTAATGGGTAATGGAAGTTCAGTTCCATTGAAGCGTTATTTTTTCTTATTAAGGATTATTCAGTGGCGCAGCCCAATGTAATTTCATTTCCGCGCAAAGGTCTCCTCAGAGTTTTAATTGATTGCATTGCACTGGCCCCCTGCATAGACCCCTCCAATGACTATTTAAGGCTGAGACCGTGGGCGTTCGACGTGGATTAAAAAGAGTGTAATTAAATTACCTTTTAAACTTGTAAATAACTTAATCAGAGGGGAGGGCAAGTGGCAGACTTAATTCGGAGACGACCACGTGCCGCAGAGAAGGAGCTACGGAACGGACATTCCCCTGAGCTAAGCGCGTGCTACGTGCTAAATTACAAGGGCACGCACACATTGGCGGCACGGCGCGGCACCCCAGCCCCCACTGGAACACACGGAAAAGCGAAAGGAGGCAACAGCAGAAGCAGAAACCGAAGCAGAAACAGAAGCAGAAGATGGAGAGGAGCGCAGTCAGTGGCAAGTAAGCAAAACATAGCAAATCAAAACAAAAACACACTATTTACCGGCAAAATGCACGTGACATCCATGGGGGAGTTTCGTTCAATCACGAGACGTTCCATCCTTCGTCCAGTGCCGAGTGCAGGCCCACGAATCCATCCGAGCCGAGCCGAGCCGAAGCTGCGCAGAATCCAACGAGGACTATAAAAGCGACACTCAGCCAACATTCGACGCATTTGGTTGTCGTCTGTTGCAAGGAAGTGTTCAAAGTTTCAATCACAGTCAAAGTCCCAGTGCACAGTGGAACCGAACGCAGTGAAAGCAAAAGTGAACCTTTTAAAGTCCCACAGTGCATGCATACACACGCACATACGTATATGTGTGTGGGGATGCAAGTGTGAGGAGTGTGTTTAGGCAAGTGTTGGACGCTGAGTTGGCCAAGTGGATTTCTATTTTAGCGCCATTGAAAGGCAACGTGCGACGAAGGGCTGCGTTGTTGCCTCTGTGCTGTGGCATTAAATTCTGCGGCACGCGTTGCCTGTGACTCTGACTGGCATTTAAGCAGACGAGTGCAGCTTGGGCACGCTTTAAAGGGCGGCACTGCACGGCATTGAGACATTTTGGTAAAGTGCTTAAAGGTCCTGCCTCCTCGCGGTGGCAGCTCAATGTCAAGCGATAGATTTACCAGTGCATTGAGTGATTGACAAACCCAAGACAGGCAGGAAGAGACCCTCGGCAAGTGCACTCTGACATTTGGGCAACTTGTGTGCGGGCAGCTGGAGCTGGACCAGGAAGTGGCAGCCATGTGGAGCAGGCAGCGTATGCGCCATAAGCCGCTTTGGGCCCTAATATCCTTGACCGTTTTGCTGCTGGTCTTGGACAAAAGCAATGCCAACACGGAGACGGATGAGACCACCAGCACATCAGAGCCAGGTGAGTTTTAATTGGATCTACATGCATGCATGCATACATATGTAGATGGGTGTGCAGGTGTTCAGGTGTGCGTGCAGTTTGACCTTCAGTTAGCATAGAAAGAAAGAAGAACGAAAATGGGATTATGACAGGCCTCAACAGGGCCTCCATCGATGTGCAGGCACTTTATTAAATGGGATTTTCATGCGATATTCACACACGCACAGACACAACAACCAAACAGCCGTAGGGGAAAGCCACAAACAGACCAGGAAGCAGCAACAGCAACCAGCAACCAGCAACAGAAGGGAAACAGCAACCAGCAACACAGAGAGGAAAGTCCAAAGCGCAAAGCAAATAACTGGCAGCAAATGAAATATTTCACGGCATCTGCGGCACAAAGGCAATCAAAACGAGGGCCCTGCGCTCGTTCGGTCCAGGCCCATGGCTATGGCTATGGCCATGGGCAGCCCTTAATCCCAATCAGAATCAACAAGCAAAAAGAGTGCGGTGAGGGGCAATGGGGCTATAGAGAGAGAGAAAAAAGTGGGCGAAGAAATAAGCAATTGCACGAAAGCTCGTAGTGAAGTATGTGGCATGGATGGCAGAGAGCGGGCAGCGGCCTTGGGAGGCTGGCTAATAGAAATTAATAGCGTCATGTGAGTCGTGCCAGAAGCGGCGAGTGTGGAGTGGGGAGTGGGTGGTGGTTGGTGGTTGGGTTAACATGCGAATGTAAATCAACCACAAGCGACAGGACAGCCCAGCCTCACACACAATTTGCTGCCAAGGACCCAAAAGCGTTGCGCATCAAGTAATTAATTCATTTCGACTTCCCCAGCGCTGGGTCTTTCAGTGCCCTCCCTCTGTCAGCCCTGTAGAGATTTCCCCCTCGGCAGCTGCGACGCAAATGGTTCAGAATATTGCGACTTTCTTGTTGGCTGTGACGCAGTTTGCTGTGTTCGCTTTTTGCGCGTCACATTTTGGGTGGCAGGTACGCGTTGCACTTTCAATTTTCATTCTGGCAAATATTTTCCCAGCAAATAAACGAATGGAATTTCATTTACACGACTTTCCCATAGAATTCAGAGCGGAGCGTCATTTAATTTTGACACAGGGCAAGAGGGTGAGAAAGAGTGAGAGAGCGGGAGAGAGAGAGAGCAGGAGACATGGATGAAATATGCAATAACCGAAATAGAGACCAAAAACCAAAAGAGACCAAGAGCCCTGCCCTGCCACTGCATGTCCCATAAATCGTGGGGCACGCAGGATGATGATGATGATGATGATGATGATGTTGGCTGGTGGCTGGTGGCGGCATCATGGGTCACATGTCTCTGTGCCTGTCGCTTCCTTTGCCGCTTAGAACAAAGCTGACTCCGCATTATGCATGCAAACGTGGGAGACCACCGAAGGGAAACTGGGTGTATAACCCAAGTAACGAACTGTCAAAATCGCAGCTACAGCAAAAAGAAGTTAACCAATGACAGGGAGGCAGCCGCAGCCGCAGCCGCAGCAGTTGAAGCCGTAAAACATCTAAAAAGAAAAAGCCAAAATGACAAAAAGTCGCCACGACATTATGCAATCCCTGTATGAGTGCCAAACGATAAAGATTACTCGACTTTGCTCTCTCTCTCTCTCTGTCTCTCTTCCTTCCATCTTGCATCTTGCAGCTTCCATCTTATTTTGTGCAAAGCTGCAGGGAAAGAATAGCTGCGGGGGCAGCGCCCACTTGGATTTTGTGGGGCACAGGAGTGGGAATGGAAATGAAAATGAAAATAGAAATAGAATGGAAACTCCTTCAGCTCGACTGTGCATGAATGAATGATTTATGGAGCAGCTGTCGAGATGCCAACGATAATCGGGGCCAAAGCAAGTCCAACTCCAACTCTTCCCCCACTGCTCGGAAGGCAGACATTTGCTGGCATCAGAGCCCGAACACAATATGTATGCATATTTAACAAACAGTTTTATTAGCGACAGAATCACTTTCGTCTGACGAGCTTTACTCGAATGTTGTTCTTGATGCGCAGTGTAATGCCCACGTGAAAGACAATCGTCTTGGGATCGACCAGCGGCAGAATCCGAAACTTCTTAAGAATAACCGTCAGCAGGGTTTTCATCTCTTGCATGGCAAACTTTTGGGCTAAAATTAAAGAAACGCAAGCGATTAGATCGCCCTTTGGGCTCAAGTCAAAGTCGAAGTCGAGTCAAGACTGACCAATGCAATTTCTTTGGCCCGCACTGAACGGAATGTAGGCGTAGGTGTGACGGTGCTGGCTGTTCTCCGGCAGGAAGCGCTCCGGCCGAAACTCACTCGGGGCATCCCAGTGCTTCGGATTGCGATGGATGTCGAAGGTGTGTATGAGGATCTGCGTGCCGCAGGGCAGGATCAGCCCGTTGGCCAGCTCCGTCTCCTGCACCGTTTGCCGGCCCATAAGCGGAATGGGCGGAAACAGGCGCATTGTTTCCTTCAGAAAGTATTCCAGGTGCTTTAGCTTGCTCATCTGACTGTGGTCCAGATTGCTGAAGTCATCTGGGGCAGGGCGAAAGAGTACCACAGATAAGAGTGGAGTTGGCTTGATGGACTCGCTGCCTACGCCTACCCTTGATGTGCTGCTCAATTTCCTTGAAGCAGAGCTCCTGCTTGTCCGGATACAGCGACATGTTCATCAGCGTAAAGATGAGAGTGATGGAGCTCACATCGTAGCCCTCGAACATCAGGGTGTCAACCTCCTCGCAAATGCCAGCATGATCGATCATCCCGTCCTTCTCGGCACATATCAGGGTGTCCAGCATTGCAAATCGTTTGTGTCTGCTGATAAAACTGTCAGAAAGAAAGTGAGCGCGGAGATTGGTATTGCCGTGAAGCAGGATGCCCTTACATATCATCATCGGCCGTCTGAGTGGATCTTCTGTAGTGCAGCTCCTCCTCGAGCAGTAGCCGCCGCTTGGCAATGATCTCGCTGGAGAAGTCGTGGGCCACTTTCAGGTATGGAGCATACTGCCTGGCCGCAAACAGATTGTAAATGGTGTTGCTCCTGAAGAAGGGATTGCTGAGGCGCCTCACGAAACTCTGCTCGATCATGTGGAAGCTCTCCCGGTAGCGGTCGCCCTTCTCGGCCATTTCATCCAGCTTCACGCCCATTGCAGTCTCTAAGCGAATGGAGCATATAAATGGTGAATGATATGCAAGGCTGCCACTTACCACAAATGCAGTTTAGCGTGAATCTGGGTATAAGTTCGCTCAGTGAGACGATGCTCTCGTCTTGGCTGGCGAACTGCTCCACAAACTTTATGCTTTCCGCTCTGTCATCATGAGTTATGGAGATGTTATCGTGCCTGTTTTCGTGTGCTTGCACTCACCTGAAGATCTCCTGGAACTGGCCCAGTATATTGAAGTGGAATGTAGGTGTCAGCAACCTGCGACGCGTATGCCATTTGTCTCCTGCAATAGGACCATTGGCTCAGGGATTATACAAACTATTCACCCATTTACCCACCCTTCGATGTAAGGAGGCCCGTCTTCAGAGCTGGATGTAGAAAATTGTAGACAAATCCTTTTCCAATCAACGCTTTCTGGTCGGTCAGTATCAGCTCGGCAGTTTCGGCATCGATTACGTTGTAAATGGGCATGCCCATGCTATACCTGAGATAGCTTTTGCCCAGAGTCTTGGACAAGTCGCGCGCAAACTTGAAAACACCAGCTAAATATTAACGAGAGAGAGACAGAGAGATTGATAAGATTCAAATGCTTGGCCATGCCTGCCCCACCGTTGTCTTTGCCGAACAGATCGAAGCTGTGTCCGAAGATTGTTCGGCCCTTGGGCGAGGGCACAATGCTCTCCACCGAGCGGTCACCTCGCGTGTACACGCGCCGTGAGAAGAAGGCCAGAATGTAGTAGTCCTTGTTGACCTGGTAGAGCCAGTGAGCGAGCACACAGAGTGCCACCGCCAGCCACAGGGTAATCATCGCTGCGCAACCTCACGGTTGGGCTTCCCTCGCGAAACTGCCATTCCGAGCGATTCATCCGCGTGTCGCCAGTTCTTGTTTATAGCAAAAACAAAGCTGATAAGATACGAGTAAACGTACATACAAACATATGTATGCGTACGGCGATTGTACATACATACATATCTCACAGTGACGCTGTCGTTTTTTCAGCTCTCTGTGTTCTGTGAACTGGTTGTATTTGGCGTTATTTGGCGTACCCTTTAGCCAAAGTGCACACGGGTATACTACACACTTGATTATGATGCTCGACTGACTCGACTTTGCATGAATTGTGTTTTGTTTATTGGTTTGTAAGTCCGAAAAGAGGGTATCCAAGGGTCGAACATATGCATCGAGTGGAACTACCCGCAACAAAGATCATCTAAAACTTGTTTCTTGTCTTTATGCTGTAGACTTTTGGAGACTTTCATTATGGTAATAGATAAGTAGCCTCGGCATTTGATCCCAATCGAGAGAGATTATTTTTAACTACGTTTTATTAACTCACTGCAGTCACAAGCGTATCTTATGTGTGCATCTAAGCCTGTTAGTGACAGCTGTTATACTACTCTAATCACCCGCACCAATGGCACACTTCGCCTCACTTTCGCCTGACAAGTTTCACTTGAATGTTGTTCTGTGTGCGCAGTGTAATTCCCACGTTGAAAACAATCGACTTGGGGTCGATCAGCGGCAGAATTCGGAATTGCTTGAGCAGGACAACAATCAAAGTTTTCATCTCCTGCATGGCGAACTTTTGACCTAAGAGAAGGGAAAAATCAGTCATTGAAATAGCCCAAAGTACGCGCTAGGCCCCAGGTAACTTGCCAATGCAATTGCGTTGCCCCGCACTGAACGGAATGTAGGCATAGGTGTGCCGATTCTGGCAGTTCTCTGGAAGGAAGCGCTCCGGACGGAATTCATTTGGAGAGTCCCAGTACTTGGGATTGCGGTGAACATCGAAGATGTGAATGGTGATCTGGGAGTGCGCGGGAAGCACGAGGCCGTTGGCCAGCTCCGTCTCCTGAACGGTCTGCCGAGCCATGATCGGCACGGAGGGGAACAGCCGCATGGTCTCCTTTATGAAGTATTCCAGGTACTTCAGCTTGCTCAGCTGATTGTGGTCCAGATTGTCAAAGTTATCTGAAAGAGGGGCAAGAACTGAAGAGAATTGTTGTGGAGTTTAGTTTTCCTGCTGCCCACCTTCTATGTGCTCTTCGATCTCCTTGAAGCAGAGCTCCTGCTGGTCGGGATACAGGGACATGTTCATCAGGCTGAAGATGAGGCCGATGGAGGTGGTGTCGTATCCTTCGAACATCAGCGTGTCCACCTCCTCGCATATTCCGGCATGATCGATGAGGCCATCCTTCTCTGCACAAATCAGGGTGTCCAGCATTGCAAACCGTTTCTTCCTGCTCACGAATCTGTGGCAGAAACAGGGAGTCACATTGCCAGCGAATCTCTCCACGATGCGATGCACTCACATGTCGTCATCGGCCGTCTGAGTGGATCTCCTCAGTTCCAGTTCCTCCTCGAGCAGTAGCCGCCGCTTGGCAATGATCTCGCTGGAGAAGTCGTGGACCACTGTCAGGAACGAGTCATACGTCTTGGCCGCAAACCAATTGTAGATTGTTTTGTTCCACAGCAGGGGATTGCTCAGGCGCCTGATAAAACTCATTTCGATCTGGTGGATGCCCTCGCGGTATCGGTCTCCCTTCTCGGCCATTTCGTCCAGGTTCACGCCCATCGCAGTCTCTGAAGGAAGGGAGATTGATTGACCCGTCGCTCACCAGTCTCTGCTCATCGTCCGATCACTTACCACAAATGCTGTTCAGAGTGAATCTGGGAATGAGATCGCTCAGGGAAACGATGCTCTCCGCTTGGCTTTGAAACTGCTGCACAAACTTCAGACTTTCCGCTCTAACGGAGTGGGCTAGGGGCATAAGGGATTGCCGCATTTAAGAGCACTGTCAAAGGAACTCACCTGAAGATCTCCTGGAACTGTCCCAATATATTGAAGTGGAAGGTGGGTGTGAGCATCTTGCGACGGGCGTGCCATTTCTTATCTGAAAAGAAGCGAGAGTGGGGGTTGGCACAGGGTTGTTGCTGGTGTTCGTTCTTCCGATCAGCTAACCTGAGGATGTCAGAAGACCAGTTCTGAGGGCGGGCTGCAGAAAGTCGTACACCAGACTCTTGGTGATCAGTTTCGGATGATTGAGTACGTTCTCGGCGTTCTCCGCATCGATGATGTTGAGCAAGGGCACGCCCATGCCATATTCCAAGTAGCTTTCGCCCATTCTCTGGGACAGCTCGCGCGAGTAGCTGAAAACGCCGGCTGTTTGAATGGCAATCAGAGCGATTGAGTGTGCGAGAGAAAAGGGGCGATGAGATAAGCGAAGAGAGCTCAAGACTCTCTCTACACGAATGTAGTGTGTGTGTGTGTGTGTGTGTCTCACCGTGGTCTTTGCCATACATATCGAAGCAGTTGGCAAAGATCGTTCGACCTTTGGGCGAGGGCACAATACTTTCCACGGGTCTGCCGTCCTTGGTGCGGACTCGCCGCGCGAAAAAGGCCATAATGTTGTAGTTCTTGTTGACCCGATAGAGCCACAAAACGAACACTGAAAGTGCCACCGTCAGCCACAAGGTAATCATCGCTCCGCAACCGCACTGATGGGCTTCTCTCGCGAAACTGCGATTCCGAGCGATTCATCCGAATGGGCAATTCGCCCAAAGCCGCCGCCGGTTCGCGTCTACGTCTACTGATAAGATTTAATACATTTAGTATGGGTAAACATATGTACACACACAATAAGTGTGATAAGTGTGTGAGAGTGTGTGTTCGTGCGCTGTGGGTCGGCGTTTATCTCACATGAATTTGGATTTAATTGCCCAGCACTTGTTATTCTACGAATGGGTGTAATAAAATAATTTAGGAGATCATTCACGGTGTGCGGTGTAGTCATAGTTCACATTATACATACATTTATACATACATTTATACATATGTAAACATGTGACTGTGATCTAAGGAAGTGCAATTCATGTTCAGGAGCAACAACTATTCATTTAATTACAGTAAAGCTTATTTCTTATTTATTTTATTTTTTTTAAATTTATTTTCATTTTTATTTTATTTATTTGAACTATTAGCCACGAAGTATAGTTGCCTTGCGGCTTTATTCTCTTTGCATCTTAGCAACTATCATTGATAGTTTCTTGAAGCTCTATTGAATTGCACACCAAATAAAACAGGGTATAGATCTGACCTAATGGCTTAATGGCTTATGAAAATCAAGTAAAACATGTTTGTCGATAGATAATTATGGCAGAGATAACTATTCTTGTGTATGTAACAATGCCAACTAGATGCCAATCGACATTTGTTGTTGAAGCCCCGGGAACCCTGAAACCCCTCACTTACTTACTTGTATGTTGTGCTGTGTCCGCGGGGCAATTCCCCCTTGGAAGACAAACGTTTTGGAGTCGATCAGTATCAGAATCCGAAATTGCTTAGGGAGAACAACAATCGGGGTCTTCATCTCCTGCATGTCGAATTTTTAGCCCTAAAGAAAGGAAAATTCAATCATTAACGAGAAGGAACGTATGAGTCGCTTCTGAGGACGCGACTCTACTTTTATACCCGTACTCAGTCAGTACATACATTTTGGAGCTTATGATTTATGTAGAATATTTTAAACGTTTTACATTTTACTTTTCTTGCTACATCTGTTATCTACATCTACAATCTATATTCTGACATGTAGATTCTACATACATGTACCATTAACTCTTTTTGAGTACGGGTAAAAAAAGCCCCACGTAACTCACCAATGCCATTCCGTTCCGTTTTATGCAACATTTGGTATCTTATCGTTTTATTGACGGGGATCAAGCATTAAAGCAAACGCTTTAAAAGCAAATTTGAGTTGTCTTGCGGGCGGGCAACTTACCTTACTCATATCGCCCTGGGCTCTGCCCTTATCGATTTAGTTGCTAATTCCATGCACACTCGTACGTACATACATACATATTTATGTATGCACATTCATTCGCCTTGGTTAGGTATCTTCTAGCAGTTCCATTTGGCATTTGCATTAGCAGCTAATTGGCAATTGAATTGCATCAATTACGATGTGAATGGCGACTGTTGCAATGCAATTTCAATGCTGCTGCTGACCCACTTTCTGTGAAATTCAAGAAATTACGAAATACATGATAAAAGTGCGGGGAAAGGGAAGGAAACTTTAAGTCGCTGGCTGAGTGGAAAATGTTGCCATGACTTTTTCCTTCCTTCCTTTTCGTTTTGCCTCAGACTCCGTCCGTCCTGTGCGACTCCACCTCTCCTACTCAGCCTGTGCCCGCCACTCATCCCAAATGCAATACCACACGCACCCCCTGCACTCCCGCCCCCCCGCTTACATGCTCGCATGCCAAATGCATATTGGAAATTTGCAATTTCGATTGCACTCCAAAGTCTGTCGAAGACGACGACGAAGTCGATTGGGAAGTGCAGCTCAAGTCGGAGCCAAGTTATTAAATTAGATCACATATGAAATATGCATGGCCAAAGTTCTCTCCGGATATATTTTAACTCTCCCTCCCTCTCTCTCTCTCTCTTTCTCCCTTTCTCTGTCGCGCAGATGCTTCTCCTGGCTGTCGGGCGCCGGATGTGCGCTTTACGATTGTCAAGCCGGACGAGACGACGGAGCAGCCGTATGCCAAATTCGAGACCACTCAGGTCTACCTGCCCGAGGACTTCACCACAGCCGATGTGGAGTTTGTCGACTCGGTGGCCCGCAATCCCAGCGAGAACCACGCGGCCATTGTGAATCCCTACTCGCTGGACCTGGGCGACGAGCATCTGCATGTGGGCGACGCGGCTGCCAGCCTGGTGGCCGACGACGACGAGCTGGATGACGAGGAGGAGCCGGGCACGGACACGGAGGACGGGAAGAAGCGCACGAACGGCAACCGCAAGCAGGGCAAGAAGCGTCGCTCCGGCTCTGGGCGGCGCCGCCGCATAGAGAATGACAACGGGCAGACGGGACGGGGCCGCGGCAGTCGATACAAGCGGCACGCCATACTCCATGACGCGGATGCATCCTCGGACACGGACCGGTGGGCGGGCAGCAAGCTCGCCGCCGAGGGCGATGTCTACTACGTGCACATTGCCGACATCCTGAAGAGCCGCGAACCGAATCGGGCGCTGCGCTCCAAGCTGCACAAGCTCAAGCAGAAGGCCAAGATGAGGAAGTGCCTGGCGGAGGGCAACAAGGAGCAGTGCGCCAAGCTCAAGACCAAGAAGAAGAAGCTGGAGAAAGCCGCCACATCCGAGCAGGAGGAGCAGAAGCAGCAGCAGCAGCAGCAGAAGCCGGCCGAAGTCGAACGGAAGACAGCAGCAGAACCCAAGGAAGCGCAGCAGCCGCTGGAGGTGGATATGGAGCAGCCGGAAACCTCTGGCCATCATCGCCGACGCGGTGACAGTCACGATGCAGAGCTCGACCAGCGTGACCTGAATCCGCGTTGGCGCAGCCGTCGCAGCATCGATGCCAAGGGCGATCTTGGCCAGCTGCAGCTGCAGCTGCAAACGAATGCAGCGGCAAAGGCAGAGGCAGAGGCAAAGGCAGGGGCGGAGGCGGAGGCGGTGGAGAATCAGTCCCAATATCGCTACGAGAATCAGTCGAGCAGTGCAGCAGTGGCCCTGCAACGTGTAAAGCGCAAGTCGGGCAAGACCACGGGTGCACTGAGCCGTCCGAAAGGTGGTGGCGACTCCAGTTCGAAGACCACCAGTCGCAAGGACAAGGGTGAGTGTGTGCGCCCACAGAGCGGCCAGACACTGGCAATGCCACAGTGCCCAATGCTTCTAAAGAATTTGCCGCCGCTGTCGCTGTCTCATTGTCTGTCTGTCCGTCTGTGTTGCGGCCCAGATCTGTCCACCGAATCGATCGATATCGATGCAGTGGACCACACAGAGAGCAAATACAGTTCGATCTGCGTCTTTGGCCCACGCCAGAGCCTCCAATGCCCTTGCAAGAGCAAAAGCCTTGCAAGCCACCAAAATGGTTACTTCTTGGCTTTATTCATGTGGTCCGATTGATGTCTGTCAAGGGGGGAAATAAGGCTACATTTAAAGCCGTTACTCGTCTTATTGCAATCCCCCATATCTGCCTAAATATACGTAGCCATATCTGGCAGAGTGATGAACCATCGCCCGTTGATAATTTTCCTTTAAGTTTTCATTTCACCTTTGGGGAATATATTGCAGACTTAATATTCGAAACTTCCTTTTGCAAGGGCATTAAAAGCCACACACACACACACACACACACATGCCAATACTCACACTCACCCACACACACACACACACACACACACACACTAAAAATGGAAGTGGAAAGTGGACACACATACTCGAAACATACTCGTAAAAGCTAATCGCAGTCGCACAGAACCACAGCCACATTGCCACCATCTCTCATCTCTCATCGCTCAACCAACCACCCACCCCACCCCACCCCACTCCACCCATCTGCTTAAGACCTGCACCTGCCGGATCAGCCGCTTCCAGTCACCCAATCACCCAATCACCCACTCAACCCCGCCACCCTCCTCCCGAATCACCAGCTCTGACGGTCCCCTTTTTAGCTTTTCATTACCCCCCATTTGGACACCCCCGCTGCGTGGTCATGGTTTATTTGCTCCTCCCACCCCCCCTAACGTCTACATCTTTGTCGTGGTTAGGAGCACACAGACCTGTCCATTGCCGAGCATCCTGAACTTTACTTTGTTGGCTGTCGACTGCCCGTTCCGGCCTTTGTTACGGTCCGCTTCAGCCTCACAGCTGCAGTCCTCAATGATTTCCCTTTGTACTGCTCCGCTCCGCTCCCTGCTGCTGCTCCTGCTGCTGCTCCTGCTCCTGCTGCTGCTTCCTGTGCCTGGTGGCCTTTGTTTGGCGTGGGCTCTGGCCAGATTCTCCCCCAGCCATAGGAGCCACAGCAGCCACAGCCTTTTTTTGTGTGCTTTCTATTAGCCGGCCCCATTCGCTGGCATAATATTATCCTTCGTGTTATCTTTGCCTTTTCACTTCTCCTCTTTCTCGGAGCTCGTTTTGATGGTTTGCTTAGAAATGAAGTTGTATCCTGTTAAGTGGCCACTCCGCTGCGCCAGCCCCATCTTTATGGTTTTCTTTTAATGCATATCTGAGGAGCCCACGCCCCACGAGCTTCCCATTGAAATTTTGCAGTTGGGAGCACTTTTCGCACGTCTCGCGGCGTTCTCTATGGTTTAATGTGTGTGCCCAAGGGGCGGACTCAAGTGTTTTCTCTCGCCTCTCTCTCTCCCCACATCGAAATGGGGCAGCCTCAGCTCCAGCTCCAGCTTCAGCTCTACCTCCAGCTCCAGCTGATGGAGGAAGGAGGAGTGGCTTTTCGAGTGGCTGGCTCAACCCGTTGACTCTTTGCGAGGATAACGTGGACGCTCATTTTGGATAGGATCATCCATTGTCAATGAGCTTTCAGCATCCTCTCTCCACACGCATTTCTTCAGCCTCATACCGCATCCCATCCCGCATCCACATACCGCATCCTCCCATCCCGCTTGACAGCTCATTAGATGCTTGCTCTATTTGCCCTCTCAATGTCTATCTACCCCCCGTTTCTTGGCATGTTACATTGCCCATCTCATAACGCCCACACGTTCTGTTCTTCTCGTCTCTCGCCCTAACTCTCAACTCCAGGCATCTACGACGAGGAGGCCGGCTACTCGCCCGTCCATCCCGACGACACCGAGTTCGACGAGGAGGAGGAGGAGGAGGAGGAGGTCGACATACTGCAGCAGTTCACCGAGGTGTCCGAGATCCGATTCCCGGGCGAGATTGGGCCCATGGGCGATCGACGACTCTGCAAGATACGCTGTGTCAAGGGCAAGTGGGTGGGACCGCTGTGCGCCACCAATGAGGAGGGTAAGTGAGCCATAAACACCAACAAATTGCACCATGGAACACACCTACTGTCAGCACAAAACATACAGATACACAGATACATATAGCAATAGATACAGTTACAGTTACAGCTACAGTTACAGTTACAGCTACAGTTACAGCTACAGCTACGGATAATACGAGTACATTTAAGTCGAAAACAAGCAATTGCGATATCATTTATACGAATGCAAAATACACACGAAACAAAAGAAATCCACCAAACCAAAAACAGATTGTTGTTTCATTTGTCGCCCCCACTTAATGTTCTCCAACCTCCCTCCCGCCCCAACCCAACCCAACCCCCGAATCCCACAACTCCACAACTACCATCCCCCCTGCAATAGATGATAACGGGAATGTGAAGTTTCAGCCGCTGTACAAGAGCTGCCACGTGAACCGGATACCGTCGCACCTGCTGCTCAGCTACCGGAACATCTCAGTGGTAAGTGGACGGCGAGCGGCTGCTGCTGGCATCACCAATGCACCACAACCACCTGCTACAGCACCACAACATTACATGCACACCCACACCCACACGCACACGCACACACATACATACGTACATACATGGAGCTCTGGGGAACGAACCCTAGCCAATGCCCTGGAGAAGCCGCCTACGCCCATGCGTAGAGGCCTCAATCTCAGTAACAGCTTTGTTCAGAGGAGCTCGCTCCGCCTGCGACCTTCGACCTTCTCTCTCTAGCTCTCTCTCTCTCTGACTATCTCTATCCTCATATCAGCTGCACCCAATCTCTATCTCTCTCTCTCTCTCTCTCTGTCTCTGTCAAGTCCAGCGTCATCATGTGCATGCGGATGCCCGAAGAGGCAGCGATTCTCTATGTTCTATGTTTTGGTACTCTCTGATTCTCTCTCTTGCAGACACCGATCCCACCAAATCGCGGCTGGCGTAAAACGCGCTTATCCAAATCGACACTTCTCTCAAATACAGAAATTGTGAGTCGTCGCCATAGATGCTGTTGTGTAGAATGCTCGCTACGTAGATGTCAACGACAACACAGATAAACAGATGCACAGATACGCAGATGCACAGATACACAGATAAACAGATGCACAGATAAACAGATACACAGATACCCAGAACACACACACAGACACAGACACAGCCACAGACACAGAGACACACGTGAATAGCGGATGCAGCGGGTCCAATTAGTGGGTCCTGTTGAGCACGGTCTCTATCCATGCACTCTCGCACCCACACACAAACAGCCACACACAAACAGACACACACACACAGATACTCGCACAGAGATACTCGAAGACTACACGGAGACTCGGGGATATGCACGCCAGAGCATCCTACCCGTAACCCGCAACCAGAGCCACTCGCCCTCCCCCCAAAAAAAAAACAGATCGGGATCACATTTGATTTTCTGCTAACTTTTCTCCACTCTTTCTCTCTCTCTCTTTGTCTCTCTCTTTGTCTCTCTCACTTTGTTACTCTTTCTGCACGCCACCCTCTGAATGCCTGCCTTATGCCTGCCTCTCTTGCCCCTTGTCCCTGCCCTTGCCAAATCACAGAACGTTGGCTGGGACCTGCCACATGGACACTCACTGCAGGCTCGCTGCCAGGAATTGGGCATCTACAAGCTGCTGGGGGAGTCGCGAGTACTCTGCTCCAACGGCCTGTGGGCGCCCCGCATGCCCAGCTGTGTGCCCACCACCGTGCTGACCAACTACTCGGAGGACAGTGCCCCCTCCATTCGCATCAAGGTCTTCAATGGCTCCCACTCGTTCGAGCCCTCCGGCGTGATGGCTGTGCCCCCACACAGCACTGTGCTGATGGACTGCATGTATCCCCGGGTGCGGGGAACTCCCGAGTGGAGCTGGACCAGCTGGTACATGCAGTACGCGACAGGTGAGTACCATCTCCTGTGGCGGGAGATCTTTGTACATGGATTCGCCCTTCCGCCACCGTCCGTGCAGGTTGGTCGCCGGCGCAGGAGGAGAAGGCCGTACGCTATCGGCTGAGCATCAAGAACATCGAGAACAATGACTCGGGCACCTTTACCTGCACATCGCCGCGCGGACTGACGAACAGCATTGCCGTCGTGGTGGCCACTTCGACGTGCCCGCAGCTGACAGAGCCGCTGGCGCCGCTCAAGCTGCGCCTGGAGGGCAACAAGCTCGGCCAGCGTGCTCTGTACGAATGCCCCGAGGGCTTCCGGCTGGATGGCGCTTGGAACGCCACCTGCCTGGCCTCCGGCAATTGGTCATCGCCGCCGCCAACATGCCACTCCATCCAATGTCCGCGCCTCGAACTCGACGATCCCCATCTCAGTCTCATTGAACTCAACACCTCGGCATGGGGGCGCGCGGTGTTCAAATGCCAGTGGGGTTTCAAGTTGACCGGACCGGCGCAGCTGGACTGTGAGCCGACGGGCGTCTGGAGTGGCCCCGTTCCGCGTTGCAAAGGTGAGTCATCAATTTATTGCTGCTTCCAGAAGCCAAAGCGTAACTGACAATCGATAATCCGTTTATTCAATTCCACACCACACCTGTGCGCCGTGCCACCTGTGTGTTCCCACCCCAACCGAACCGAAACGAACCGAACCGAACCGCAGTCATTCAGTGCGTGATGCCAGTGGCGCCGCTCAACGGACGCATCGGTGGCATCGGTGGTCAGCGGCGGCTGACCGTGGGCGCTCTGGTCACATTCAGTTGCAACGATGGTCACACCCTGGTTGGCGAGTCGAGCATCATTTGCACGGAGAACGGATTCTGGTCGCACTCGCCGCCATTTTGTAAGTAGACATCCGCTGCTAACATACACACATATACGCACAGATATGCTGCGAGAGATCCGATCCCAATCTTGCGAGTGGGGCCCACTCACCATCCAAAATGAATTAATGACTCTTGTGTTGTATTTCCGCTGTAACAATCGACCGATTCTGATACCGCTCACCAAATCACCACAAACCACAAACCATACACCATACCACCACCACCACCACCATGCATGACCAATGACCATCCATGCAATGCTCTCCATGCTCTCGCCCAACGTGCAGGCAAGTCGCAGTGTCCGTATCCCGGCGACCCGCCCAACGGTCTGATAGCTCCCCTCAAGTTCAACTACGATGCGGGCGACTACCTGAGCGTCCAGTGCCGCCCAGGCTTTGTCCAGACCAACGAGGACCACCGGAATACGGGGCCGCCCGAGCGACCGAAGTGCCAGCCCGATGGCAAGTGGTCGGGACCGCTGCCCAAGTGCCGCAGCTACGAGGAGGTGTAACCGCACACACAAAGAGCATATCCGACGCCATTCCATTCGATTGATACTGGCAGCCCTAATTTAGTATTATGAACACCCATCCAACGTGAATAATGAGAATGATATTGTATACAATTGTGTGGTAGAAAAAATTCCAAATTCAACACAACATGAAGACAAAAAAAAAAAAACCAGAAGGACAAACAAGAACATCAAGAAACCGAGTGATATTTAGATTAACTTAGTGAGAGGTATCAAAATTAATAGATATTTTACTAGATATGTTCATTCAACACCTAAATTGTATACATACATACTATGTACATGTATATTTTATGGCATTGCACTGCATTCATACAGATATTCTTTAGTCAGAGGTCTCTCTCTCTCTCTCTTACTGTCCCCTGCTGCACAGGCCCGCACACGAAAAAGTCACTCTTCTCCAAAAGATTAGGTTGATCTCAAGCAAGCGTATATATACGTATATATAGAAGATACATATGTACTCGCATTTTGTTCTTCAGATTGTAAAAGTTTGCAAATAATATTCAGTAATCGATTGTTTCGCTTGAAGTTTGAACAGAATAATTCTTGTACTAAATATACATACATATTAACGAATATTTAATCCAATGCTAATTACAGGTATTTATGTATTATGGTTGCAAATCAAAAGTTGCATAACAAATGTAAATGTTTTAAACAAACACACACTTACCCACAGTAAATATATATACATACAATACATATACAGAAAATTAATTCTACTACTTATCAAAATAAATGTTTGAAGGGGAAGGAAGAGCTGCAAATGCAAAAGAGTTACATACATAATTAGTTAGGAGAAACGAAAGGTAAAAGCAAAAGCCAAAGTAAAAGCAAAGCGAAGCAAAGCAAAGCGAAGCGAAACAAAGCCCCTGCTGATTCCTGGGGGCAATTGAAAGTCATATCCCTTTAATATCACTCACAAAGAGAAGGAAATGTGTACCGTACGAGTGTGTAAGCTGCTGCAATGTATGTGTGGTGTGTAAAGAGATGAACATTTTAAATAAATTACGAATATTGTGTAAAATGCAATTCCCAGTCTTTAACTGTGTTTCTCTCTCTGTCTGCTGAGGAGCGGGGCATAGTACATAATGGGAAGGTATGGTCATGTGAGTGAGCGGCCGCCTCTACTCAAAAGCAACTTGGCTGCGCTTGACTAGATGAGAGGATGACGACGCATTATCGATGCGAGAGAGACGATGAGCGAAAGCGTGAGAGCCATGCCGTGCACGAAGCAACCTGTCTTGCGATTCATCTGCATGAGCGAGAGAGAGAGTTAGTGAGTGGGAGAAGGAGGAGGAGTAAAGCAAATAACTGTTTCGCCTAAACTTTTGCCAAAGCAAGCAAAAGAGCAGCCAGCCGCCAGCCGCTTTGAACGTTTGACTGAAATGCAAGAACAAACCGTTACCTCATAAATGAGTGTGTGCACACATGTGTGCTTCTCTTCCTCCCCCACCCGCTGCACCGTGGAAGTGTCAGTCGCAAATCGTAAGTGAAATTCATTTGGCTGAAGAGTGGGTGGCCTCATAACGGTTGAAATATACTTGGTAATTGCCTTTTTACACCCTCGAGTTTTATGTTTGTTTTATTTTTGTTCGCCGCATTTGCCATTTAACTCCACCGTATACACCTGGAAATTAATTTGTTTTGTTCTGGAGCACCTTCAAACGATTGAAGGAAGCTTCATTTCCCGCCAGCTCATATTCCACACGCATGGCCGCTAAAACACCCATTGTCGTTTATTCACAGCCACGCCCAGGTGGCGCCGCCCACGGCCCCCACATTTAATGGCAATTTGGAGCCTGTGGTGGCGTGCGGAGCTCGGAAAATGCTGGAAAAGGTGTCTAAATTGAGATGCCCCGTGTCGCAGCAACACCATGCGGCACGGCCGTGTGTGCGTAATTAAAATTAACTGCTGCTGGCTGCTGTGGTTGCCGCAGCCACTGCTCCCGCTCCCGCTCCCGCTCCTGCTTGTCTGCTCGTTTTGTAGCAAATTGGTTTTGCTTGTTTGCTGGTCCCCAAAAAAATTAATACACCCCGCTTTTGTTGGGCCTCGTTCGTGTACGACATAAAACTCTCATTTAACTTTCAACGAAGGGAGGGGCCTTAACTTTAAGACGCAAACTGCTCTGGTATCACTGGAACACATGCAATTAGACGCACGCGGATGTGGCATGAGGATGCGAATACCAATCTAGTTGCATATCCATTTCCGATCTGTGCAAAAAGTTGAACAATTTTCATTAGCACCTCAAAAGTTTCGTTTCACAGTTTCGGAAGGAAATGTTAGGTGGAATGGGAATGGCAATGGGAATGGCAATGGGCATGGCAGCTGGCAGCTGGGAACTGGCGACTGGGACTGGGACTGTGAGGAGTGTCAGGCTACTGAAGCATGGAACATGGCAAAGGGCATTCTCGGATATCCGAGCCAGCTCAAACATATCACAACTGCAATATTTTCTGTCCGTGCTCGGGTCAAAACCAATGAACTATGCATGTCACGTAGCTCAAAACTAGCCCCGTCCTCATCCTAACCTCCTCCCCATCGCCATCGCCCATGCACACCCCTTCCATAGTCATAAAAAACGAGCTTGTGCCCTGCCCCGCAGCCCCGCAGCCCTGCTCTGCTCTGGATGTTAAATGCATTCCAAAGCCATGGGGCTAACTGCTCTTGAACTCCCTCCTTACCTCTTCGCCTGCTGTGTGTGGGTGTGTGTGTGTGTGTGCTCCGTGACGGGCTGGAGACAAAGTGCACTGTTGGCCATAAAGTTATCTATGCCATTTATTCGTAGAATTCGCTGGCTTTAAAGTTGGCCATACTCTTTCAGCTTTTAGCTTTCAGCTGAATAGTTGACAAAATTTCCCACATCCAACATTCAACTTTTGTTGAAAAATAATCAAAATTCCTTGACAATCTGTATGCAAAACTCAAGAGCAATTACTCAGACAGAACCAACAGGGAATAGAAAGCCTGGGGACCAATAGGCAGGGGGCATAAATGAGTTGGGTAAACGCTTGGACAGCACTTTTGGGAAGGGAAGGGCAGGGCAGGGCAGTGCAGGGCAGGCGTGACAGCAGCGGAAAATATCATTAATCATTAAAGCTTGAAATAACAATCGGAATTGTGTGATATATTCATGGGAATAGCCCAGTATTAATGAGAACTGGCAACAATCTTACAAAATGAAACCCCGAGAACACCAACACTTAAGTTCTGTGCCCAAGGCAAGTCCTGCTCTGCAAATAGTTCTGCAAATAAGCATGACAGCTGTCAGTGGATACATATGTAGCTGCTGATATCGGTCGTGTGCTTTCATATTTGAGTAATTAATGTCTAATGGGCAACCAGGCATCCCCCATACTGCCTCGAAGGCCTGCTCATGCCTGCTCATGCCTGCTTTGCTGCACTCTCTCCCCCCGCATCGCTTCCGCTCAAAGAGCACATCCATAATGGGCTGAAAAGTGCCTCCTGGCTCTTTGGGTAAATATTCGTGGCATATGAAATGCAACATGGCATGGAATTGGGCTGCTGATGAAGGCTTTGCCTTTCCGAATGTGCTTCAATTTGTGTGTACACTGTACGGACTCCTTAATTACAGGCTCATCATTCGAGGGACGCGGCCTGGATATATATGGCAGTTCGTAATGGGCGTGCAGCTGCCTTTTAAAGCCGGCACATTAAAGCTCTTTCAAGGGAGCTGCTGCGGTCACCACTAACGTTGAGTCCCCGCTAATCGACAGTCGCGTAATTACCCAGTGGCTGTGGTCATGGCGCTAATTAAAACTTCACACCTGCCGACGACACTTTATTCCGGCAAAAGCTCAATCTTTGAGTGGCAAAGGAGCGGCAGCAGGGTGAGGCGCACCACTCTAAAAGCCACACTCACACTTAAACTTTTGCCCCGACAATGGGTCCCCAAGGAGCATTTTGTTGCGCTCTGCGCTCTAATTAATCCAACAGAGGCAAAGTCAAACACAGATGGAGAAGTGTGTGGATCACGGGCGCTGGCTGCCATTCGATTCAATTCCAGCGCGTTACGCATCCGCCGTGCTACCTACCAAGTGATTTATTTGCGGGGCAGAAATTAACATTTAGATTAAAGCGCGACGAATTAACATTTTTCCATAAATATTTATTTGACTGCAGAGGCGGAGCCCAGCACAAAAAGTTAAACAGTTTCAACGGCTTTGGGTGCAATCCAACTTGCTTGCAGAGCCCGCACCCGGGGCCCCGGACTCCTCGGGACTCCGAAAGTATTTTGCATTTGCCACAACGTAATCCGAATCGGATGCGAAAACGAAAGGCAACAATGGACGCAGTCGATGTGGAGTGGAGGCAAAAGGACGCAGAAAAAAGAGGAGCCTTACTGGACATTTTTTGTTGGCAGCTCTGTGCGAATTTCTTTTTCGCATTTGGCCAGCCAAGTCGCAGCTGCTTGAAAGAACACAATTTATTATAATGCTGATATGCCTTCTCCATGCCAGTGCTCTCTGCCTCTCTCTCTCTCTTTTTGTTATCATAGATAACAGCGAGGCGGAATCGAAGCAACTGGCAGTGGGGCAAGGGGCTCACGTGCAATCATCTGCAATGGAGAGTCGAATAAACAAATGAAGAGCATTCCCAAGCCAAAAAGCCGAAGACTGACTGGAACCATGGCTGCTTTTCGGTGGTTGGTAATTGAAATGTGGGGAGCAGGCTTCAGCCCTCCACTGTAAAGTCCATAAAAATAATATGCAAATTGACTGGCCCAGTGTGTGTGTATTAAAGTTATGATATGCCAAACGTTTTTGTGGCATGTTTCAGCATTTACATTTGCTTCACACAAACATTACCATAATTGTGCCATCAACAAATACATGTTTAAATATTTGCATAGTACATGCAGGCATGTATTTATTATACGTATACGTATATGTATATATGTATATGTATATATGTATCTACATCCGTATCCATATCAGCCCTGGCTGTGACGGCGAGTTCCGCTTTGATGCTTCCAGCTCAGTGATTTTTAATAATACAGCGACAGAGATGTAGCGACAATATACAAATTGATAGCCCGCTGTGCGAACTTCATAAAATGTGAGAGAGTAGCGAAAGGCAAAAGTTCCTTACACCTTTTCCTTTTCTACACTCCACAGTTCGGTGGGGTTGTCTGGAGCCATATAAATCACAGCAGGCACGACACGAACAGGGCAGGACAGGACAGGCAGTGAGGCAGGAACAAACAGCTACAACAATGGCCATAAAGCGTTGCGACTAGGCGGCAAAGACAAAGACAAGTTGAAGCCAGCGGCAGCAGCAGCAGCTCCAGCTCCAGCACCAGCGCCGAGTACAGCTTCAAGTACGAAATGACAATTGACGCAAGTTGGCTGCTGCCATGCCACAAACACAATGCCGCATGGCACACACACCTTAACCCCGGGACGGCACTCCCGCTCCTCCCCTCCTACCGCTCGCCTGTGCCTTTGCGCGCTTCACGCAATTTATTTTATTGTTGTTTGGCAAACAACTTTCATAAGTTTCCAGCTGTTCGCAAACGGCACTCAATTTTAGTCGCCATAGTAGTCCGCGCTTGTCCTGTTCGCCCTGTTGCCCCACCTCTCCATGCCCATGCCCATGCCCATGCCCATGCCTACTGCCCTCCTGCCCCTGTGCTGTGCCTCTCCTGTTGGTCATTGAAAGTTATAAAGTGAGTTTTGCATTATTAGTTGCCAGTTGGTGTGACTAAGTTGCTTGCCACAAAAAGAGGCAGCCCAGCCCTACGGATGGAAGAACAGACAGACAGGCAAGCAGACAGGCAAGCAGACAGGCAAACAGGCAGGACAGTCGGACGCAATTACCATAAGCAGCTGCAGCTGCTGCGGCATTTAAATTTGCAATTCCTCGTGTCCTGTGTGTCCTTGTGTCTGTTGCTGGCGACACAAAAAAAAAGGCATAGAAAAGAAAAATTAAATCACGAAATCAATGCAAATTCGGAAAGACAAAAATGCAATTACAAAAGTTCCTGCAAACAAATTTGGGAAAAGGTAAGATGAGCCCAGGACGAATGCTCTTGCTCAGCGCTAAGCTTAGATGCTTACTAAATATTTATTTCATCAGACTCTCTGACTTTGCAGACCAACCAAAGCGATTTGCTGACCAAAATGCTCAACAATTCAACGAAAAATTTACATTTCTTGACAAGGAACCACAAATTTGATCCAAGAAACACCCTCTTGACCACATAGATCTGCGTGCCCTAGAATGGGTGAAGCAAAAACTAACAAAATACGCAAATAAATGCACAGCCAGAACACGTCTGGTGTGCTGTTTGTTTGTGTCTAAGTCTGTTCGTACGTACATATGTGGCTTTGGTACAGGATTTGCATACAATACTCGTACTCGCATGCAAAGAGAATCAATGCAAAGCCGAAAAGTCAATCAATTGGTGAAAATCGAATAACCAAATGCCACAGAGGAACAACAACTAACATTGTGTAGCTGCTGTTGCAGTTGTAGTTCGATCCACCGCACATGAAGTGGAGGGAGGCAGCCGCATCAAGCACTCGGCTGAGTGCTGCGTGCATGTAAATGATGTATATCTAATTGGTGTTTGGGTGCAACAAACAATAAATAAAGTCTAGCCAATGCTCCTCACTTCAAAAAAACAATTACGGCCAAAACGGCCAGTGGGCTGGATGCGCGTGACTGCAGTCTGTCCAGAGGGATTGGAATCGGGATCGGAATTGGGTTTCTGCTTGGATTCGAGCATCGATTTGCAGTAGCAGACTCTCGGGCTTGTTTGTGCAAACAATAAATAAAAACATGAACAAGCAGCAAGCGGCAAACGGCAAAACGGCAAATCGGAAACGGAAATGGCAGCCTCCATAATTGTGGAAAGCTGAAACAGAGCAGCCAGGGATTGGCTGATTGAAAGGTTATCGATTGTGTGTAGTAGTTGAACCATCAGCCACACATTAAACTATGAAGAGTCATGAAGTGGCGGTGCGGTGCGAAATCAGATTGGCAGCGGCGCACACAGCCCCAGTTAGGTCCCAGTCAGGCCCCAGTCAGGCGCCAGCCTCAAAGCCAATTAGGGTTTTGGGTTAGCTAAAAAGGTTTCCGCAAGCAACGACAGCCAGCTGTCAGGATACATTTCGCTGCTGGTTGACAAACACATCTACCATATGTATATGTATTTGTACATATGTATGTTATGTATGTCTGAGGGGATATGCTCTATACCGCCCCATATTCCGCATCCGGCTGCTTGTGGCAACCATCGGCAAGCATCCTGCTGCCAGGGGGAAAACTCAATTTAAAGAGCTCATCCTTGGCTGGATTCAAAGAGCTTCTTTAATTTGATGGCCAATTGAGGGTGTGGATGGATTCCACAGTGCCACAGATGCAATTACCCAGCAGCCGCCCACCCTTCCTCCGTCTCACCCACAGGTTGGGGTCGGGGTTTTGCTCTGAGTCTGGGATCGTAAATTGCCAGCGTGATATTAAATTACGTGTGACTTTCTACTTCCGCTGGTACGTAATCCGTTTCCGGTTCGCTGCTCGCTGCTCGCTGCTCGCCTCGATGCCAGACTGCGTTCACATTCCCCCGTTAATCTCGTGCTAAGCGTCTCAAATAAATTATTGCCAGTCCCCTCTGCCACTCTCCTCTCCTCTCCGCGCCTCGCCCAGCCCGACTCTGTCCACAGTCGGATAGTGTGGCCAACTGCATGAAAGAAAATTTGCAATTAAAATGCAAGCGCTGATAGCAGCGTCCAGCAAGCATTCCACTGGCCATTTTATTTTGCATGTTTTCCTTTGGTGTGTGTGTGCTCTGTGGTGCCAACATGCTGACCTAATTCCGAGAATCGGCCAGTGGCAGCGGCAAACAATTCAGCTGGTGTTGGTCAGCAGTCAGCAGTTGGCTATGCTGGCTATGCTGGCTATGGTGCGCACTGCATTGTCGGTTAATACATTCAACGTTAATGTGTGGCATCCACTCATCCAGGCAAGGCCCGGCCCCAGCCCCAGCCCCAGCCCCGGCCCCAGCCACCAGCAGCAGTGGCACCAAGCGGCATCATCATCATCATAATACCTACAGATGAAGCGAATTTGGCTGCTCTTTTGCGGCGGACTTGCCTGCTAATGCAGCTTTGGTCGCAGCTCCAGCGCCCCTCCGCTCTCTGCTCTCCGGTTCCGTGTTGCTGTCACTGTGGTCTGCAGCTGTTTATCCAGCTAAAACGCATGTAATGGATTGGATGTGGTTCGCGGAATGCGAATGGGCAACACCATTTGCATATACCAAAAGCACTTTAACTTCGGCCTCGTGCAGGAAGGACTATACGTGGCGTATACGTAATGAGCGCTAGTAATTTGATAGGCAATTGAAGGCCTTAAAGCAGTCTTTTCTGCCATGAAGAACGGAATATCAGCTGATGACGTGGACATGGTAATCAGCTTAATCTTCGTCCCTCTGACAACCGTTATCCACGTCGCGGGTAAAATTGCTTAATGGCGTCTGTTAGCCACGGCAAGGCACTTCACAGGTAGAGTGCAGTTGATTGAGTGGACCACGAGGAGCGCAGATACGTCAGGGGCGTTCGACCAGTTCGAAATGCGCTCCCTCCATTACCCCAATCATCAACTCAGGTGGCAGTAGGCAGAAGGCAGAAGGCAATGCCCTGGTTGCACGACACTCAATTAAATGGTAGCTCGCAGCGGGAGGGCGGGGGGCTGGAGTTTTGGCAACAATTGGCAAACTTTTCACAGGCCCGGTTAATGCGTGTAATAGCCAGCGATGCGAGCTGGCTGCAATCTGTGTCATCGGATCTCGCCAATGGCAGCGGCAGCCAGCAGCTGCAAGGCCACTTATTACGAGTGCCGTGGCTTTTAAGTACCCGCAACATATGAGTGGCAAGGGGGAGCGTAGAGTAGAGTCCTGCTGCGACTGGCATCCGCTGCTGATTTACGCCACTGCAAAGTGACAGCAGAGAGCTCTTTTTATGCGCTTTTATCGCTTTAATTGTGGGTGGGCCCGGCCCCGGGCATGCCGTGCCATGCTATGCCACCTTCCTGTGTCATACTTTGGCATCCTGTTTTAAGGATGCTGCTCCCACTGCAGCCGCCTCTTCTTCTGCTGTTGCTCTTTCATCAGGCCTGTTTGCAACGCCATCAGCAAACAGGGCAACAATGATGCTGCTGCTGCTGCTGCTGTACAGTAATGGCGGATGCCTCCACGAGCTGACAGCAATGCAGGTCACTGCACTAAAGGCATCAATTACTTCGCTGCATTAAAGGTATCGCACGTTTCGTCTTTAAACTGTGTTAACATTCCGATTCCCCTGCTTTTAATCTTACCGCGGCATTTAATTGGATCGCAGCCCCAGTCGAAACCACAGAACCGCAGTGATAATAATTATACGTGCATACTTGTAATTATTACTATATAAATACGTAACAAAGAACTATGAGGGTAGCAGTAGCAGCAGCCGCAGCCGCAGGCAGGTGGGATTACACACACATACACGCGTCTCATTTAATACTCATAATTCATGTATAGATTTCAATTAAAGTACATATATTCGACTGTACATACGGCTGGCTGCTGGTATGCTTTACGCTTTGTTCGCGGCTTTAATCATTTTCAATTAACAGGCCGCTCCATGCTGTCTCCATTACATTCCTCTGCAGCACTCCACTGGAATGCTGCACCCTGTCATGCAACAGTTTTTTGTTCTGCAATCACTCGATTTGTATACCATTCGATGTGGAGGAGCACGGATTCCCGTATGTCTCCTGGGTTTGTTCGGGCACCAATGAAAGCTGCACAAGAGCAATGGACAGTCTTATCTGCTTGACCTCTTGCTAACCCTTACATGATTGCTAATTCAGACACTCAAATCCCAGCAAGGCCATAACTCAATATGCCAGTCTGTGATGCGGCATCCGAATGTAGCTGCACCCCCGTATTGGGTCGGGCATCAAAGCAGTTAACTATTAAATATGATCGTAGGGCCATTAAACCAGAGCCAAAGCCACACTCTAAGTGGTCAGTCGCCCCATTCGTAGGAGCAACGTAAATCAAATTACACATACGACGGCCGCAGGAGACGCCACGGCAGACTTTGGATGGGGCTGCCAAAGCGATAGCAGTGCAGGGGATAGGGCGCATGAGGCAGTAGTAGGCACAGTGCATGCGGCTGCATTAGCTTCAGCTGCATTTTAATACACACGGCGCAAATAATTCACACTATAAGCTGCCGCTGCCGCTGCCGTTGCTCCTTCTCCTGCTCCTGCTCCTGTGGCTCAATGGCCATTATTCATGGGGCAGCCAAAGTCGGCGTGGGACACTCATGTGTATCTGTGCGCTGGTGGCAAGGTAAGCAACGCTGCTACCCCAAAAATATGGCCATGTTTAAGCGATAGTACAAGGGACACAGGCAGACAGCAGGGGAGAACAACACGTTTATACCATTTGCCAATGGCCTGAGTGCGCTTTTCACTTTTATTGTTGCTGCTGCTGCTGCCACCGCTTTCGTTGCCTGGCTAGGGCCGACAATATATCTGTCTGGCTGTCGGCAAATATGAGGAGCAGCAGCAGCAGATGCTGTAGCTGCATTGCCATACATTTATGTGCTCTGCTCTGCTTTGCTTTGCTTTTCCTTACCGAACTTACCTTCTGTGTGGTCGTTTTTATGACAGCTTCCGCTGGAGTGGCATGCTACATGTGCTACATGCTGCAATCGTGTATGCACACACTTTTCCCTGTGTCTTTTACTCGAGAGTTACCTGAGAGTTTTCGCTCCTGTACTGCGCTCCCAGAGGGCTGTGCTTTGTAATGAAAATCTCTTAATCACATGCGAGTATTTGTTTGCTTTTGCGGGTCGGTCTGTGCTCCGATTTATTCTTATAAATGGGCATACATGTATTCCCCCCTCGTTTTGCCAAAATTCCAAATCATCAACGAATGGCTAACCGCACGCCGACATATGTACAGATTCATGGCATCCAATCGGTCAAACGATTTGTGTGTGTGACAAAAATGTGTTTTGTCTGTCAGCAGGCCTGTTGTTGCCAATGGCAGCCAATGGGTCCTCTCTTTGTTTGGAATTTTACGATTTGATTGCCCATTCAATAGAGCCAAAGGGGGGGATATATGGTTGGGGCAGGGGCAGGGGAGTGACCCTCGCCTCGTGTTGCAATAATGTGTGGCATTTAAATGCCCAGCGACCACAAAACAAAACTCCAAGAAGCAGCAGCAACAGCATTTTGGAACATTTACATGTTGCCCAACGAAAAATAACTACGGGAAAGAAATATCCATGCGGCTGTGGAGATACCCTGTACTTTGGAATGATGGGTACCCATCTGCTGAATCTGGTTTAACCGCTTCGAAGAGAGTTCAAGGAGAACACATTCTTCGCAGAATGGGTACTCCCTCGGCATGATATACCCTGGTAAGTCCGGTAAGTAATCGGCTTGGAAGCCACATCCAGGCAGAGCTGCAATCCCTAGCTCGAACCTTAACCCAACCCCGACCCCGATCCCATCCATCCCCAACTCTGATCCGGGTGCAGGTCCAGGCCCAATCCTGGCCCGGACGGACGCACAATTCGCATTGTTTGGCTTTTGCTCCAGCCAGCTTAGGCCCGGATTTGTCCTCTCTCTGGGGTAGGAGGGTGTGTGTGCGTGCTTGTGTGTGTGAATGAAAGAATGTCCTAATGTGGATGAGCGTGTGTGGGTGCTTGTGTCGGTGTCTGTGAAATTCTCTGATTTATGGCATTAAATGCACAAAAAATGCCTGAATTGGATTTTATTTGAATTTAATGGGTTTTTAGTGTGTGTTTTAATGCGATCCCTTTGTGGTGCAGTTGGCAGATTTACAGATTCCTCTCTGCCACTGTACATATTTGGTCCGTTCTGGTCAATTTAATGGCCGTGCAATTAGGCAGTCCAATCCGCACACGGCTCCTACCGAACTTAAATAGCTTTAAAGTGTGCAGACCGCTTTGAATGTGGGCAATCGTTGCGGCTGAAATTGGGAGAATGCTGCACGGAAAAGTACGGAAGATAATGGCTGTATTTTGTTGGCCAGACCCCAAGGCTAATGGTTAATGGCCAATCTCTGGCCTGGCATATAATTTCAATACATCCTCTCAGAGCATGCACTCCGCTGTTGTTAAAAAAATCGCTCGACTCGTTTGTTAATGCCATAATTCAGCTAACAATGGGCAGGCCATACACAATATCATATTACGTATACGCCGTGCAGCACAGCACGGGGAAAATTGGAAACCCACGACAGGGCAACTGGGGAGAGGGCACAGGGGACCAGCCATATGCACTACCAATTTATGGCTTCAATAAACATAAAGTTTATAAACTCCCGAGGCGCTGTCGTTGCTCATCATTTGCAGCGGATTGTCGAGCTGGCAGCAACAGGAGAAACACAAGGAACAGCAGCAGGCAAGAGGCAACAGGATGCCCAACGATGGCCAAATAAATAATGAAAAAGAAAAGTGATGTCATAAAAATGTTATCTCTTAACTGGAACTGAGCAAAATGAACACAAGCATGGAGGATGAAGCATCCACCGAGCCAGAGCAGCAGCAGCAGCAGCAGCAGAAACAACAAAAGGTAACTGGAGCAGCAGCAACAGCAGCGACACAAACAACTTCGCATGGTCACTTTCGTATAAAAAACGACAATGGCACTGCCTTGCCGACGTGTGTGTACGTGTGTGGGAAAAGAAAGCAGGCAGTAAATGAGAGAGCAAGAACGTGGCGAAGAGCAGAGCAGCGGGGCCATATAATAGCCAGACAACAGAAGCAAACAGAAAAGCCAAAAGCTGGCAATGCTGCACTTGGATGATTCTGCTGCTGCTGCTGCTGCTGTTGCTGCTTCTGTCATGAGTGTGTGTATGAGTGTATAGGTGCATATGAGTGTTCCGTTATAAAGTTACAAAACTGCAAAATACTACAAAACTCCCACCCACACACACACACACACACGTCCGCAACAGCCAAGCATCAACAATTTAACGTGGCACAAAATTGTTTCCGCCTCTCACTGCTCGTCGCTCCACCGCTTATCCTCGCCAGTTTACAGCTTGGCAACGCTGTGTCAAAGGTTGGGTAAAGAGAGCTGGGAGCATTTCCACTCCGCCGTAGATAGCGTGTAAGCCCCCCAGAAGAACTATGTATAATGCCATGAAAATATTACATAAAATAAAACAAAGCTCTTAAAGTTTGCATGAGTATGAGCCCCGACAGCTTCATGCACAATTAGGTGGCTCCGGCTCCACCATGGTCAAGTGTAAGGGGATTGGCACCTCTGGGCCATGTGCTATGTGTGGCATGATGCCAGCAGCAGCCACTCGAAGCTGCCAAATTTAATCAGGAGAGCGGAATAAGATAGCAGCTTGCTGCAAAAACAGAGCCAACGAAAGAGGGGCCACAAAATGGCAGACTTTGGAGTATTAAATGAAAGGTGTACGTAAAGAGCGAGTAGTACTCATCCAGCGTGGCATTGCCAATGCTAATCTGGGGCTTTTATTCCCACTCCCATCTCTGAAGATTAAATCAAACTACAAGCGCTCTCAAAGCTTGAAAAATTCATGAAAATTACCCAACATAAATTCACATTTTAAAACAATTCGTGCAGTTTAATTGTCGAACAATGAGTGTTGCATAATGGAAGTCACAAGTTTATAATTGGAAAGCTTATGCAGCAGATATGTTTAATTGAAGCAAAGTACTCGATGTGGCCTTGTTTGTTTGGCTTTTCTATGGGTGGCAATGCCACACCACACCACACCACACCACAGCACTCACTGCTGGCACTGCATTGCATCAGATGTAGGGTAGGAATGCAATATCAATTATTTAGTGCTAAACAAATTCATTCACAAATTGCTGTTTAATTTCAACAAATTGAACAAAACACGAAATATTTTAATAATAAATGCCCTGCCCATCCAACCCATTCACAGAGTCCAACTTTTACTTTTCGAAGGAATCCGTCCGTCCCTTTGCCTGGTGGAGTGTAGTGGTGCGGGAATGTGGAGCAGTGGCGGGGTCGGGGTCGGGGTAACAAAGCGCCCAGCGAGTGCTGCTAACTCATTTCACAATTTGCCAGCCAGAAACGGTTTTAATGCGAAAACTTTTGTGGCTACAATGTATCCTGCACACGGAAAGGTACGACTGCGACTGGGAGTCGGGAACTCCTCCCTCATGGCCCCCAGCGCCTGGCCCCTGATCCTGTGCAACATGATTAAGTTGCACAAAAGTTTGACTACAATTTCTGGCCGCAGTACCCAAGCGGCTGAAGAATAAAACAGAGTCAGTGGGCCAAATGCAATCAAATATACAAAACAAAACAAAACCAAAACCAAAATTGTGTAACAACAGAAATATGAGAGAAGGGAAATAGGTTTACATTTTGATGCATACATATGTACATACATACATACTCGTACCAATGCATATGCATGTTTGGATATCAGCTAAGCTAAGTCTAAGTTTTCAAGAGGCTGTATATGGATATTTGTACCTATAACTACTCCTATTCAAGTTATGCCATAATATGTGCAGCAAAAAGACCTGCATACATACATACATATGTACGTATTTATCTATATACACCATTGAGTTGGAACCGCTTTCTTCGTTGCACCACAAACATCTGGTTAAAATCATAATATGTATCCTTAGAAATTCAATACAAAAGTGAGCGGAGGGCAGCAGTAAAAGTGCCTTTCACAAGCAGACGGAGAAAAGCCAAAGGAAAATCCACACGCAGCCGTAAAAGAACAAACAATACTCCTGTATTGAATATGATTTGCGAACAGATGCGAACAAGCTATTCCCACTCAATCAATAATGCCCGCGGCGGGGCAGGGGCCTCAGGCCACACGTAAGATTGTGGCAGTGTGGCATTCAGAGAAGGCTTACGTGACGCTTCGTCTCCGTTTGCGTAGCGTCAAAAAGTAAGCAGAGCGGAGGCTGCTTTCAATTCCGATTCGTATGGAAATCGAAATCGAAAGCGGACCATGCAAACACTCGTATGCTGCTTCTGCTTCTGCTTCTGTGTCTGTGTCGCCTTCTGTGGCACACAATAAATTTACATAAAAATGCACTTGATCTGCTTGACGGTGACGGGGGGAGTGCGAAGTGGAGACGGACGCGTACGGGTACAGTTGTGTGTAAATATATCTGCTTACAGCTGTCAATGTGTTCATACACGTGCTGCCAACTGTTTCGCCTCTGTCTGCCTTCTCCTCTTGCAACTTGTCCTACATGCCACGAAAACTAATCGGCTTTGGAATAGGCTAAGGGTTTTCCCAGCTGCTCTGAAAGGAGCGAGAATTCTCATCAGAAATCACACAGTTAACGTATTTAGCCTGCATGGAAATCAGACCCCGAAACTTGAAGGTTTGTCAAGGCTTTTCCTGTACATGAGTGGGAAAATCTTTAAACCTTTCTCGTAATTGGCTCATTTCGGACTAAATTTCCATTGCCCGCCCTGCTGGCTGCCAGTTGCTAAGCAATTTTCACAGCTTCCGTTGGCTGCAGACACTTCTATGAAGGGGACTAATTAATTTGCTGGCCTTGCTGTGCACAGGTACAGCCACAGGCACAGATACAGGCACAGCTACAGCTACAGGTCAGTGGTTGAGTTGCATGCCCGGAATTACGCGCTAAGCCTGAGCGCTCCACTGGCCGTGTGGGTCAGTGGTAGGAGCAAAGGCAAAGCAGAGCTTTGCTCGGACTAATCCGCCCTGCATATAATTACGACTGAAATGTGGCCTAATTGCTGGGGGGGGGGCAAAGCTGAGCACTGGTACTGCTACTGGTCCTCAGCCGCCTTTAATTTGCTACCATTTAGCCTTAAGGGAACATCCGGCGTCCGGACACTCAGACATCAATAATAAATGAGATTCGACAAAAGTTGTAAACCTTTTTCGGCACTTATCTGTCACACGTCACACGGCGCCAACATCATTTGTCAATTGTCATGGCTGCCGGCTTAAGCTTCACTCCTCTCCACTCCTCTGCTGCCTCTCCCAGCCCCTCTACGTTCGCCCTTTCCCCTTGTTCGGCTACACAGAATGACACCCGCATACAGAAGTTCTGTTTACCAACGTTTCGTTTCCCTTGTCACGCCCAATTGTTAAAAATGACAACTAATTAATTTCTGTCCGACCGACCCCCGACATGGCCCCGCCCACACTGACCACTGTGCCAGAGTTGGCCCTCAGCTTCCGTATCCGGGGCAGACCAATATCCCTACTTGCCACATTCCCGCAGCTCAGCACTTCGATTGCTTATAATTTGGGGTCAAATGTCTTGCAGCGAATATGCAGAGTGATTTGTCGGCTTAAGGGTTAATGAGTGGCCGGAATGTGGTTACAGGACGAAGAGCAGATTGATGTTGGGCAAATTACTTGAAATGTTAGGGAAATCTTCATTGAAGATGCGATGGGAAGTCTGCAGCGATGTAGGGTTCCAGCTGTAATTAAAGTCTCCAGCCAGGCGAAGCTTTTCCAACAAACTGCTGGGATTGCATTTAAGCAGCAAATTAGCCATGCTCTGAGTACTGCATAGAAGACATGGTGCTGCATACACGCACTCTCTGCTCCCGCTCCCGCTCCCTCTGATTCATTCATGCCCATTCAGAGCTGCACATCCTTTGACCACTTGCCGCAGCAGTCCTTTCTCTCCATCCAAAAGCAGCGTCACAAATGACTTCATTAGGCAACGCCCCCATTGCCCATTCCCCCGTCCCAACCGCACTGGATGCTGCCGCGGAGAGTATATCTATTAGCTGAACGTACCCCGCAACCTACATTCCACATCCACTTAGCGCTGATAAGCAGCTGCTCAGCCCGGGGGGCATGGGAGCAGCAGCAGCTTGGGGCATGGGAGGAGCGTCAGGTCAGGTCTGGAGGATACTTTGGGGCAGGAGGAGTGATGACAGCTCCCGGACTGCGCACAAATGCCATCATTAACAGGCTGGAAGCGATTTTATTGTGTTTGGCTTAAGCGCTCAACTCTCCCCCACTCCCCCCTGTCCAACTCACTCCTACTCCTCTGCTTCCCTCTTTGCAGTCTTCTCTTTGAGCTAGTCTCATCAGTTGGCGTAATGATTTGCACTCTGGCTACGGCTTAATGACACAAAAAATGGCCTGCAACTTTTCCGACTGCATTGGCTGCACTTACTGGCTGAAGAGCAAAACACATGTTCGTTCCACAACTTGGGGAGCTTCCTCCTCGCTCTCTCTCTCTCTCTCTACCACTAACTCTCCCATCTTCCCATGCCTTGCCACCCCTTCCTCGCTGAGTCTGTCTAATGCTGCAATTTGTAGACCGCTCGTTTTATTACGGCCTGTGGCTATGGAGCAACGAAGGGCCACGGCCTCACGCTGCTCGCCGCAGGAGGCTGCCATGCCCTGCCCTGCCCCGCTCTGCTCTGCTCGCCTGGCTTATGCATCCCATCCATATACATATGTACGGATCCGTACTTTTGTGGGCTGCCTGGCCGAAAAACTTTCGGCAGCTGGCAAGTTGGCGACATTTTTGGCTGCCAAAAAGTTTCCCCAACTGTGTTCGTGGCGGTTCTGGGAGAGCTCTCGTTCCGCTTTGAGTGGAGTTCATTACGAATGCCGCGTGTTGACTTATGCATAATTACTGTTTTTCATGGCCCCCAGACCAGGGGACTACGACTGACTGTTCAGGCCAGAGCAGTCTATGGCCTGGCCGACCAGGCTTGGCACAAGTTTTTGGACCGCGCTGCACTGCCACTGCCTGCCGCCTGCCGCGTGCACTCTGTACGGCTGAGCTCCGGCTGGGTCATATGCTCATTTGTGTGCATGACGCACTGACCTGTTTCTAATGCAACAAAAACGCTAAGCGCCTGCCAGGCACTCTCGGTGCAGTCAACTGTGTCCTTTTGCCTCAGGGAGTTGCGCCCACTCCTGGCAGCCGTAGCATACTTTTTGCGCCGCCTGCCCAAGAGTTTATTTTACGCACGCCTTGACCAGACACACAGAGAGAGGGAGAGTAGGTCCAGGGGCGGCGGCTGCAGCACTTTTCCAGCAAGTGGAAAAGTCAAGCGGATAAACAAGAGATTAAAATGTCATAAACAATGCTTTTTGCTCTTCCTGCCACGCCCCCCGCTCCCAAGCAAGCAAGCAACTTAATGAAAGTCGCTCGAGTGCCCAGAGTGCAGTCGAGGAAAAGTGTTTCCTTTGCTGCAGCGAAAACTATTTTCGACTTGAAACTTTCCGTTGCACCCCATGTCCGCCCCATCGAGGGGCCGAATGGGAGATATGCATCGCTCGCTCTATGCATCGAGCTCCACTAGCCGCAGGACCACGTTGAAGCCCCGTCGATGGCAACTCAATAAATTTCCATTAAACTTTTGATTTGTATCTATGACTTTTTGCAGGGAAAATTCCATTGAAATTGCTTTCTGTGGGCGGCAAAAAACAACCTTTGCACGAGCATATAAAACATTCGAACACCCAGCCAAAAGCCACAGTAATCCCTGCAGCAAAGCAGTACCAGAAGAGCATCCCAGCATCGACCAGCAGTGCTGAGAATAACTTTGCATGTTTTGTAACACAATTGAAAAAAAACTTTATTTTCGCTGGGCCTGCGAACAGGAGCGTTACACAAAATGATAAACTATCATACAGAGGCATAAATTATGTTCACATTCTCGTATTTGCGCAGGAAACAAGTAACTATAAAACACTTAGATATATTCAAGTTTAGATTTACCGACTTGTGGCAATCTCACACACACACTCGTACTCCCTTTGGGGCACAGACAACACACACACACAGGGGAGGGGTGGGTCGTAGCTTGTTTCGATCTATGGGCTACAATAAACGAAATACTGGTTGCAAAGTCGTTGCAAGCAAAACTCTCTCGGTACTCTCGTTCCTAAACAATTTTCGACGGCAAAGACCGGCCTCGTTTTGGTTGTTATTTGATGCTGAACGTAGGCTGATCTTTGCGGGCGAAAATTATGGATACGACATAAATTGCGATAGCTAATTTCCTGATTATATGATTGTATGGTAACGGTATTAAGTATTGATTGATTCGTAAATATGTATGCATATATGTATGGACAGACGAAAGGAGGAGGAGGAAAGGAATGAATATTGTTGACTGAACAAACAAATTGGAAGTGAAACTATGACAACCAATCGGCCGTTTAATCAACGCCGGCATTGATCGTGATCGTCTTGCCCTTGGGGTCGTCGAAGCGATCCATCGTGTTGATGTCCATCATCCAGCAGACGCCAATGAATACGATGACCAGCAAAATGATAACCACCATCAGACCCATCAGTATTCCAGGCGAAACGAAGCCCACACAGTCCCACGAGTCGCCGAAGGGGAAGTTTTCCTTGTAGGTGCTGCTGAACGGAGCCTGAATCTGCAGCGAGTTAAAGCTCAGGGTGTTGTACATGTTGTCAGTGGCAGCCGTCTCCAGGGTGAGGTTTCCGCAGGAGTAGGAGAAAGTGGTGGGGGCATTGATGATGCCTGTGCTGCGGAAGGCCTGTCCGGCGTAGGCCACGTTGGTCAGGCTAAAGTAGCCGCCATCGCCATAAACAACATCGAACGTGAGTGACTTGGCTGGATCGGCAGTGGCCAGTTTAACGGAGAACGTAGTAGCGGGAGAAGTTCCGTTTGCGATGGTGAGAGCGTTGACCGAGAAAGGGACTCCGTTGTACATGACGCTGGTGTAGAATATGCGAAACTGGTTGCCCGAAGACCACATGAAGCCTCCGGTGGTGGCGGCAGTGTCACGTCGCTTGCGACGCTGCACCACGGGGGCGGTGGAAGGTGTCGCCAGGTACAGATAAGCCACCTTGCAATCAAACTGCTTGCTGATAGCGGCAATGGCAGAGTCTGTCGGAGAGCACAACGAAATTAGCAGCCACTCTCACTCACAGCTCAGACTATTTTGTGTACTAACCATGTGACTCCAGAGTGGCCTCGCGCACATCTTCGTCATCCTCGAAGCTGACAAAGAGAGCCGTGCCCACGGAGCACTTGGCCGGGCTCACGAGCCGACCACTGGCGTCGATGCTGTTGTGCTCCCGCTTGGCGGCCACCGAGCGCAGGGCCTCCGACGGATTCTCCACGCTGGTGTAGTACGTCTTGGGACTAACGCCCTGCAGTTTGGCGTAGCAGGACTGCGCCTGGGAGTTGGCGCACAGGAAGTCCTTCGTGCTCAGCTGCAGTCACACGAAAATGCATTAGGAACAAAAGTCTATCATCAGCCATTTCACGTGCAGCACTTACGCCATTTTCCTCGAAGGCCACAACCATGTGATCTTTCAGCAGCGCTGCCAACTGGTCAGCAAACTCCGCCTGGGGCACGGTCCTCAAAGAGGGCTTCGCCTCACTGTACAAAGAAAAGGGGACTTGATATTAACTACGCAGCTTGCGGGTCGAAATTAGTCTGACCCACCTGTTGGCACCCCATAGAAATACGGGCGTTTGCTCGGCCAAGGCTGCTCCAATGACGCACAATGCAATCAGCGATTTCCACAACATCTTGCTGGAACCGCTGGGACGACGCACTTGAGGGGGGGAAACAATAAGGAAACAAAAACAGGCATAATGAAGGAACAGAAAAGAACATAAAAATCAAGAAAACCAACCGAAAAGTAAACTCAAACTACAAACGAAAAACGGTACAAAAAAATTTTCGCTTTGCACGGGCCGACTTGAGAAAACTTATGACCACAAAAATCATGTGATAGGAACCAGTGGGACCGCGGCTGAAATATACCGTGCAAAGTATATACCAGAATATACCTTCCACTTATAAAAAAATACCGTAAATATACCGAACAAAAACCTATTTCTTAATTTTGATATTCGGTTTCATATTACAAGGTAGGTTGGACTCTCAGCCCTGGCCCTATAATTTTATCTGATTCATAAATCAATTATCTACAATCTGACCAATTTTCAGGACTCATTTTTATTAGATTGTTTATGGATTAAGAGTATAAACAAAACAGTGCAAAAAAAATGTTTATTTTTTACATGGTAACTACACGGTAACTACACATTTGCTACATAAAATTAATATTTACAGAGTATGGGCATTTTGTATAACCTTTGCCCCTTAACTCATGTTAAATATCTCCTCCTCAAGCAGCATGAAACATTCATATTATTATTATTATTATTATTATTATATTATTATTAATATTGCTGACATTTTCTGAAAACAAATGAAATGTACTAACGAAACATGTACGATTTCTTGCTGCTAGAGAATATGTTTTGTCATCTCTAAGATCACGTGAGTATCGAATAATGAATATCGATATGCCGATTAGGCGATAGTTTGCCCAGGGCTACAATCGAGCACAAAATGCTGGCACAAATTACAAGAAATTCACGTGTGGTAGTAGGCCGCTTTCACAGAATTCTCCAAACGTCAGCAAATCATACTGGTGCACTGAGCCAAAGGAACATTCAACTTAATACGCTGCCAACGCTAAACGTCGAGATGTCCAAGTACGAAACCGTGGAGAAGGGCGCAAAGAACTCGCCCAGCTACAGCCTTTATTTCAGTGAGTACGAAATGTGTGTGTGCTAAGTGTTGGAACAAACGAACTCTGCCCAATCAATGTGACCCGGCATCCGGCACCACAGACGGGGCGCCATCGCCTGTGCCGTGCATCTGTGCGAGAATAGAAGATCTTTCATAAACTACGGGTAATCATAGCCAAGTCGTTATGTAACAAGTCAAACCGGACTCTGGTTATTTAACGCATAGCTTTATCAGTCAAAGGGCTATTGGCAGCGCTGTCACCGCTGAACGGAACAAGGAATCACCATATCAGTTTATCAAACAGGTGAAGTTCGGAAATTAGAACCACTTTGTTCGTGGGGCATAAAACCACTTAAAATAGTTGCGCAAGTTTTTATTTTCTAATAGATTATTAATTAAACACATTCAATTTCATAGCATTTTAGTTATTAAATTTTAATTTTTTCATTTTGACCTTCAGCCATAAACACACAAATTTCTACAAGCGATTCGCGATTCACACATCCATATCATACAATTCGTAATCACCACGAATAACTCGGGGACTCCCATTTTTATTTCTAAGTTAACAGCAAAGGCAAAACTGTGTGGGCAATACAAAAACTCATCCAGTTCTGCCAGTGGCCGGTTCTAATTTCTGTACATTATTTTTTGATAAAAAATGATAACACAACACTTAAAATAGTTGCGGAATTTTTTATTATATTTTTAATTAAAAACATTAAATTTCATAGCAAAACATTTTAGTTATTCTTAAATTTTCAATTTTTCATTTTGACCTTCAGCCATCAACACACAAATTTCTACAAGCGATTCGCGATTCACACATCCATATCATACAATTCGTAATCACCACGAATAACTCGGGGACTCCCATTTTTATTTCTAAGTTAACAGCAAAGGCAAAACTGTGTGGGCAATACATCATCAAATTCTGCCAGTGGCCGGTTCTAATTTTGGGGGGATACAATTTCCGAGCTTCGACTGTATTGGGAGTTGGTGCAATGTGACTTTAACTTATCAGTTTACCATATCGGAATTGGGGGAATTAAATTGGATGATGAAATTTATTACGCATAGATAAGTGAGGGAGTGAACTTTGTCTGGATGCCACCTCAGACGGCCATTATCAATTAAGCAACCTTGAGAGGTTTGCGTGTCCAGTGGAAGATTGACTAATGGGCATAAATTACTTTACTTTCAACAGAAAATAAATGCGGCAATGTCCTCTCACCGATGCACGACATTCCATTGTACGCCAATGAGGAGAAGACCACCTACAACATGGTGGTGGAGGTTCCACGTTGGACCAATGCCAAGATGGAGGTGAGCAAAGACAAATCTTGGCTAGACATAATTCAACGATTGCGTGTTTTGACATTTTAGATTAGCCTGAAGACGCCGTTGA
Source organism: Drosophila tristis (assembly GCA_018150885.1). Taxonomy (NCBI): domain Eukaryota; kingdom Metazoa; phylum Arthropoda; class Insecta; order Diptera; family Drosophilidae; genus Drosophila; species Drosophila tristis. The sequence goes on along the minus strand of JAECWT010000203.1, from coordinate 2,045,068 downwards.
ACCCCATTAAGCAGGACATCAAGAAGGGCAAGCTGCGCTTTGTGGCCAACTGCTTCCCCCACAAGGGCTACATTTGGAACTACGGTGCCCTGCCGCAGACCTGGGAGAATCCCGACCACATTGAGCCCTCGACGGGCTGCAAGGGTGACAACGATCCCATTGATGTCATTGAAATTGGCTATCGCGTGGCCAAGCGTGGCGATGTCATGCAGGTCAAGGTCCTGGGCACCATTGCTCTCATCGATGAGGGCGAAACTGATTGGAAAATCATTGCCATTGATGTGAACGATCCGCTGGCGTCGAAGGTCAACGATATTTCCGATGTGGATCAGTACTTCCCGGGCTTGCTGCGCGCCACTGTTGAGTGGTTCAAGGTAAGGCAGCCAGCGGCGGGTTCACTCTCCTGTTCTTGCTAACCTCGTGTACTCCCAATTCGATAGATCTACAAAATCCCCGATGGCAAGCCAGAGAACCAGTTTGCCTTCAACGGGGATGCGAAGAATGCTGAATTCGCGACTTCGATCATTGCCGAGACCCACAAGTTCTGGCAGACTCTGATCAATCAGAGCAGTGTGGGCGACCACCCAATCTCTTGGTGAGTTTTGCACTATCCATTAGTACACGATGACATTATCTCCCGATTGTTGTTCGCAGCACCAACATTACCAATCGCAATTCCGAATTCGTCATCCCGAAGGAGGAGGCTAACAAGCTGTTTGCCGAGGCACCAGAGGGTGGCCAAGTTGAGGAGGAGGTCGACACAGGTAAGGTTTACTATGTTAAATCAAAATTATAGCCGCTGCCTGCATATCCCCGTATTTCCCCGCCTAAGCAACAAACTGCACACAAATTGGTCACAAAAGTCCAACCCAACACAACACGCATGCTTTAGCTTTAGCTTTACTAATAACTATCACAAATTCCAACAATCCCTGTAAATAATCCCAATATGTAGCTACATATATGTAATTGGCTTTGCTTTATTTAACTGTTAACTCCTGTATATAGTATTGTATGCACTTACATATGAAATAAAACTCATATTCTTGTTCTTGCAGTCGACACTTGGCATTTCATTCATCTCAAGTGATGGAAGGATGCTGGAGCTTGATCTATGATATCATATTAGTGGAGATTTTTGGCACATGAAATGTTGATATTGGAGAGAGTATATTGAATTTATAATAAAGTTTTGCACCGCAAGTAAAATCACCGCCGACTCATCTTGAAATATACAATCTTTATTTATATTTTACGACTAGATCCAAACAAGTTTAAATTAATTAATAGTTATGCGCATATGCAATGATAGACTAAATCGAATCGAATTATGTCGTGTGGTGGATTCTTTTTGCTTTTTGACTTTCCATATTCTATTGCTGTGGAACGCATGGATTCTACGGGTACGATGGTACTCTTACAGTGAGTCTATTGTGTAGGTTGGTGGTAGGTGGTGGTGTGGGTGTGGGTGTCGTAGAACGTTAAACTCATTGCCATAACAGGTTAATAACTTAAGCTTACCAAATGAAGGAAATGTACAAAATATATAGGCATTATAAATAAGTGCGTATGCATAGAATTATTTAAAGAGAAGACAAATAATTTATTTACATCAGACATTTTGATTCTTGTTTGTTTGTTCACTTGTTCGTTTGCTTTGCTGGTTTTTCTATGGAAGAACTCAAAAGAAACTATCATAATTCTCGTAATAACTAAACTAAAGGCTTCACGAGACTGTTGTACGATGGCTGGATCGGCCGAAAACAAAAAACAAAAATAAACCGAATTCGAATTTCTACTCTCCGTCACATGCATGCAATACAATATATACTCGTAGTCGTAGTTATATGTGGTTAATATTTTTTGCAACATTTCTGTTTGGTTTTGTTTTGTTTCCCTCGCTTTATAGATAGGTATTTCAAGTTTTTAGACAGTTTTCTCGTCATCTTCTCGGGTCGATCGATCGTTTGTTTCCTTGATGCCATTGTTTCGTGCCGTATCGTATCGTGTTCTGGTTCTGCCACTTGCGTGGATAGATGTATAGTAGTAGTAGTATTACATAGTATAGTTAGGTTATAGAATTAAGTAGCTGCTCGTGCCAGTGCCAAAGCCATAGCCAGTGCCAGTGCCCGTTTACTTTCGGCCAAGGGTATCGCGCCATTCGTTATACTTGTCCATTTCCTCGTGCAGCTGAAGAGCCTCTATGCAGGCATTGAAGAAGGGCGATCCGAAGCATTCTTGCCTGTTTTTGGATAGAGCAGTGGACACATTAGATATCGGATATAGATGATATTTTGGAGGGAATTTTCGGACACGCTCGAAAAAAATGTGAGCCAAAATGCAAAAGTCAAAAATTCTCAACTTTCGTCAAGCCGGTATGCATGTGAAAAATGTCAAAAAATGCAATAGCGGCGACAGTTAAAAATATAAAATTTCAAAAAAATGAAGTTAAAATAAAATGAAAATAAAAACGTACCAAAACAAAAACGGTTAGCGATCGGTTAACGGTCGCCATCTCCGGCTATTCTCTGGTTTCTTTCTCAATCTCTGTTCCGCTCTCTTTCTGGTTCTGGTTCTGGTTGTGAGGTTCTGGGATTCTTTCATTTCTGGCTGGTCTGCTTCGCATTTCTAATTCTCATTTATCACAATTTTGATGCTCTCCTTCTCCTTCTCCTTCTCCTCTCCTCTCCTCTCTCAAATAGCCAGCGAATGATGGTCCTGTTTTCTACATTTGTAATGTATTCCTTCTTCTTTTTTTTTATGTGCTTTTACCAAAGGTTTTTTGTTTGTGTTTTGCACAAATTGCGTTTTAGCATTAAGACTAAGCGTTTAGTTTAGTGGTTTAGTTTAGTATGGTTGCGGGTAAGTGGGTACGTTGGATATATGCGGATATATATAGATACCCATATATAGATTTTTATATGTATATTTCCACTCTCTGCTCAGATTTACGCTAATTAGGGGCTTAATCGTTACAAAGTTAATTGTAATACATTTGCAAAATACTTTCGGTCTCGTGTGTTAGGTGTGTGTGCCTTTTCTTTACTCTCGGGGGAGTTACTCGGGTGGGGGTTTCCGCGGATTTATCGTGTGTAAAATTTAAAATTAAATGCTGTATTCTACTCTACATGGATTTAAAACAATGGATTTCTTTTGTTTATTGTATATACATAACATAATAATAATTATGATAATAATAAGAATAATAATAATAAAACAAGCTAGGAATACTTATAAATAAATACTTCGATTCCAGGGGGCAGAATCTCTTCCACCCACCCACTGTTCCTCCCACTATATCGTATCTTTCCCTACATCTCTACGTCTCCATCTCCATCTCCATGCGGTGGTTTCCCTACGATTTATGTTACTTACAACAAACGCATAACGTTCTCAATAAATTAATAAAAGTAATTCGTTTTTAAAAAAACACATATAGTATAAACTGTAAGGCCTACAGTAATAAATAAGTACGAATTAAATTTGGGCGTTTAAATAATTAAATTTGTTTGTTTTTTGCTCGGGCTCTTGATCTCTGTGCGTGGAGGGGGGGGTTCAAGATCTTAGAGTTATGTTTGGCCCGGCGTGTTGTTGAAGGATATTGGCGAACCGTTCACAACCCTCAGAAAGTGTTGCAAGTTCGATACCTCTTCTTCTGGTATTAGCAGCACTTTCAGGCACTCGCCAAACCATTTTGAATCAAAGCAGTCTTTCCTAAAATTAAACACGAAAATCATAATGAAACATAATGGTAATTGAAGCGAACTCAAGTCAAATAAAAGCACACAAAACAAATACAGAAAGAAAACCGGAAGAGGTAGAGCAAACGGAAATATAGAAATAGAAACGGAAACAGAAACAGATACAGACAGATACAGATACAGATACAGAAAGAAAGGAGAAACATAAGTAATCTATTTGAAAATAGGCTTGTGAAAGGGATAGGGCGATCCGTTGATCACTTTCATAGAGTGCTGCAGCTGCGATATCTCTTCATCGTCGATCAGCAGCACCTTGAGGCAGTCCCCGAAGGTTTCGTGGGCGAAACAATTGGCCCTGCATCGAATAGACATAGACAAGAACCACAGATGTAGAAAGTCGAGAAAGTCACAGAAATCAATAGGAAAGGCCTCCAAAAGAAAAGTGTTCAGAATAGATCAGCATGGCCTCAGGCCTCAGGCCCCAGGCCAAAGACCATTTGCCCCGGTTCCCATCTGATCTGTGTCAGGGTCTCGAGTCTCTGCCACAGTTTTGACATCCGACTCCAAGAAAATGTACATATTTTCCATTTCGGTCGCCTTGAAATGCTTTCAGGCAAAAGGCAAATTAGATTCGTAATCGATCGGACCGCTGTTCTTGGGGAGATCTCTGCTTCAGGGTTGTGTGTTAGTTATACGCTGGACATGGGTGTATATGGGTGGTGTTGGGGGACTGGGCAACTTACTTGCATAACCGATGTATACTCGTCTCGCGGAACAGCTGATAGCAGTCCTCGCAGATGCGATCCAGTCGAAAGAACATGGTCTTGTTGAAGATGCCCTTGCACTCCAGATCGAAGAAGTTGCTGCGCTTCGACAGATTGTGGTTGTGTGGCAAGGCTGTGAAGATTGGTATCAAGACGAGAAACAGCACCACCGAGATCTTTATGTTGCGGGAACACATCTGCAAAGGGCAAACAGAAACGAGAGGTGGATAAGCAACAGGCGAGAACCAACCGGAAATGCACTATAAATAGATTCCCACATATATTGACTTATAGCCCAAGCGACCAAGCTGCATTTGGGCCCTCAATTAGCCGAGATCCCGAGAGGCGGCCCCCTTGGCCATCTGGGTAAGCAGATATGGGCCAAGCCGAGCCTTGAAACGGAGCCGCCGCCACTTGGGCTTGGAATACGAGAAGACGGGACAGGAACAGATACAGAGACAGAGAGACAGGGGCAAGGGCAGCCACGGCCTCGGGCCTCGGGCCCCGTCCCATGCAGCAACTGCAACGATTGGCATCGCTTGGCATCGCTATAAATAGACACCGCCTGACAGTCGACTGTCGGCTAAAAATACTCGTAAACCCCTTCTCTGTCTGCACTGCCTTCTACACTGTCTACACTGTCTGCAAAGGTGCAATTGCAGTTGCAGACGAGACGATCTTATCGTAGGACAGCTCTATAAATAGCCAGACAATTTCAATGTTTATTGCATTATTTGCAAGCTGTCGGCTCGCTTTATTTATGATGTAAGTTTCGTGGGCCCGAAGGAGAGCATTCATTTACATTTGCATTCACATTCCCACACACAAACACACACTGACAGATGCGTGTGACAGACAAGCCCCCAAATACTCGTAAAATTTGTTTACTTTGCATATTTGATCAATTTGCGAGCGAGTCTGTCCGGCCGTCTCTCTCTCTGCTGTCACTCTTTCTGGCTCTCAATTACAAGGCGTAGAAGCAGGAGGAGGAGGAGGAGGGCATTCCAAACTATTGAATAATTTGATTAAAATTGTAAATTTTTCCATTTGCGCATTGTGCCAATTGCTTGCTTGGACATGAAATGTGGGAAATTCTTGTGTTCGCAGCCAGCGCAGAGCGACCCCGGTGATTGAGAAATGGAAAAGCTGAATGAAAACCCAAGCAGACAGCACGACGCGTCGACTATTTCTGGCAGCAACAGCCACAACATGAAAGGAGGAGCACTTCCCATGCTCATTCGGCTGCTCATTCCCATTCCCTGCTCTTGTGATTTATATATATTTAGCTTGAACGCATCAAGTCGCGAGATGATTCGGCTGTCGAATCTTGGAATCTTGGAATCGCTTCTGTTCTGTTCTGTTATGTGCTTAAGTTAAATTGATTTGTTATTGCCTTGTTGATGTATTCAATTAAGTCGGGCGCATTTTCAGTTCGCCTTTGATTTATGGCAGTGGGAATGGGTATATCGGTATATGGGTACATATGTTATATGCTATATAGGCATTGAGGAATGCGAATGGGATTTCTAAGAAAGTTCATCAGTCGCTTGCCAAATGGCCTAGCCAAAAGAATACGTATACATATATGTATATCCCGAGCAACTGCTCGATCGCTTATTGAGTGTTTCCTCTATTTTCGAGTGGCTGTTAATTGGGCCCCTAAAAGTAGGCTGTCCTGGGAGATAATTGTAATCGACTTTTGCAAAGGAATTCCATCTGGCAGCTGGTAGCTGGTAGCTCGCATCTGCCATCATAATCCTTTAGCACTGAAAGAACACTTACAGTCATCTCTTGACCTTTAACTCTGGCATACTCCCATACTCCCATACTCCCTCTAGCTTTCCCATCGAGCAATCAATATGAATATTTAATTAGCAGCTGTGCCTTAGCACACGTGTTGGGCGATGAAAAGTGCAAGTTGTGGCCAAATGTCGCCGAGTACGGTACGTCAGAGCACTGTGTCCCAGTGTGTCCCATCGTGCAAAGTGCAACAGCTGGGCTGTTGCATGAGGAAGCTCTTCAGTACTCGCATTTCCCCAGTACATACTGTGGGCTGTGTTCAGTGCTGGTGTTCAGTGGTGGTGTTCAGTGGTGGTGTGCTGTGGCCATGGGTTCAGAGCGTATCGTACCGTACCGTATCGGGTTCGATTTTCAGTTGGACTTGGCGAGTGCTAATTGGCTTCAAGTTGCACGATTTATGGCATCATTGGCATCTGCGGCAACTTCGAGTTTGGGTGCATGCATTTATTTTTAACGCTCTTGTGCCGGCCGCATAAATTGTATAATCGATATGCGACCAGCGTCACAGATAATGTAACAGGAAGGCGGGTGTAGCGGGGGACCATCAGTGGTAGGAGGGCTGGGTAGGGCAGGGTGTTGGCCAGAGGGAGGGCAAGGGACAGTCGAAGCAGCGCTGTGGCATTGTTGAATGAATGAAATGAGAATGACTTCATCGTTGACCACAGCAACCACAAAAAGGAGCCAACGAACGTGATTGCCTTAATCGATCTTCGATCTCCGATCTTCAGTCTTTCGTCTCGAGTCTCTTGTCAGTTTCGTTGTTGCTGTCGCTGTTGCTGCTGCTGTCGCTGTCTCCGTCAACGTTGACGTCGACGTCTGTGTCAGCGTCACAAGCTGGCAGCATGTGCTGGCAATTTGTTTGCATTTGACTTTTGATTAGCTGCCAATTGATTTTATTTGTCGGCCGACGCTTTGTATCAATTCAAGTCGAGAGTGTGCCATACATACAAGTCTTCCCATTATTCAAATAGCCATACTCTAGCGATATATACATATACATATACATATGTATGTGTATAACTGAATCATTGGAGCGAGTCGCACGCACGCCACTGGCTCTCAATTGCCATGTTGTTGATTGTTGTCTGATTGTTCACTATTCAACTGTGATTTGATTGCTGTGGCTGTGCCTGCCACTGCCTGTGCCACTGCCAGTGCCTGTGCCTGTGCTGGTGTGGCCGATCCGATCCGACCCGATCCGATGTTTTTATTTCTACCCCGGCCAGGCGACATTGAATGAAGTCATGAGCCAAAAATAATAATGGCAATTATGGCAGACAAACGGCTTGTGAATTCTTTTTTGCGCAATAGTTTATAATTATTATTGTGCCCGCTGCCACACGCCGCGAAGGGTATATCGTCTGCGCTGCTGCGCATAACGGCACGAAGGCGACAGCATTACCAAACACTCATTCTGTCCTGCGACACTCAACACTGAACTTCAAAAGAAGTTGTGGCTTATCCCAGCAAGAGCAGGAGAGCAGGGAAATGTTAGCCAAGAGATCTTTTGTTAAGTCGGAATACTGAATAAGCTGGCAGCGAAAGGTTCTCTGTTAACTGATAGAACGGCATTCGATTCTGTGCGTGAAGCAACCCCCCATAAGGGTCATCCTATAGTCGATTCATGTGGCTTATTTGCTTGCTCTATTAATAGAATAGATTCAAGTCCAGCTGGTTGTCACCTGGGGCACTTCTTATCAGCTTTCCGCCTTAGATTCGTCTTGGAATGTGAGAAGTGTTATCGGAAGATATACTCATACATATATATCATGGCTTAAGGGGCTTATATGTAGATATACCGCTGTACAGCGATAGGAGCAATGCTATTCCTGCAAAACTGTGCCCAAACAAACGCGTGCATTGTACAGATGTACCTACTGTCCCGGAGAGTGGGTACATATGTATGTAGATTAGTACATATGTACTCGTAGATACATATTGCGATAGAGTCTGGCTGTGTGTAACGCTTGGCTACGCAAGCATGGCAGGCCACCACCGAAAGCCAAAACACAAACTGCCTGCCAGCCAGCCAGCCAGCCAGCCAGCCAGCCCCCCAGTTGCTGCTCTTCACTGCTCTGGTGCCCCACGCTGCGCCCCGCCCTCGCTGCTGCCCCGCTCTGCGAGCCAACAGTTTGCCAATGGCCATATGAAGACATTTTTCCACAGCGAAACTAAAATGTGCTTAGGAACGCAAAAACAAAACAAAAACACACAACGGCAGCAAAGATTCGATGGCGAGACTGCTTGGTACCAGCAATCCAGCAAAGTGGCACACCACTCCAGCAAGTGGCAAGTCGTGGTGCTGCTGGTGGTGCTGCTGCTGCGGCCGTTGCGGCCGTTGCGCCTGCGTCGATCACTAAACGCTTCTGTTAATTTGATGGACAAGCAGGAGAGTCTCCTGCACTCCCCAAGAAGCAATTTGCTTGCATTCAATTAATATTCATTTATTCATGAAAAATCTGTGGCTATCGCTGGTGGTGCTGTGTGGCAGCGAAATGCAAAACAGGAAAACAGCAAAAAAACAGCAAAAAGTAACGCATAATATTGTACGGGTACGGGAGTATCTCTTCTCTGGCCGGTTGTAGCCAGTCTCCACTGCACTGGAGAAGCGTTTCTAAAATCGTGAAATCTTCAGCCAACCAAAAAAACCAAAAAAAAAAAAATATAACTATTTCTTTCTCCTGGAAATCTTAATTCACACATTACGAATATTTCACAGAAACATTTTGTATGCACACAAATATTTGCCGTAGATCACATGGGACATGGCTATCAGTGGGTTTAGATATCAAAGAGAGACAGAGAGTGCAGCGATGAGGGCTACCATGGAACGGAAATGATTCAAGCGGATCTCTGGAGTCGGCAGCTGCAAGTAAATGCCTCTGATGGATAGATTTAGACTAAGGTATATCTAGGGTTGGAGTGGACTTTGGGCGCAGGTTTCGCGCTGCAAGCTGCAGATTTATACTCTTAATAATATTTAGAGACACCCAAACCCTCAGTAGACTTTGCATTAGGCTCACTTGGACTGCTGCTGTTGCTGCTGTGGCAGTGCGCTGCTTCTGCTGCTGTTCAGCGCGCTGATCCAGAGCCTTTGTATGGCTTCCAGCGTGACTGGAGACATCGGTGCAATGCATGGCTCCAAGTCAAGTAATAGTGCACTTAAGTATGGGCGTGTGTGTGTGTTTGTGTGTGGGTATATCCAATTGATGTTATTGAGATTAATGGCGAAGGGTTTCGTAATAGATCGGCATCTGCCAAAAGGGAATGGGCCCCGCAGTTCACACTCGGTTGTTCACTTCACAGTCGTCGGTGGTCTGCTGATAATTGCGCTTCTGCTTTTGGGCGGGTGCGGGTAAGTCTTGGGCAAACACGAGACTCGAGGCCCCCGAAGATGTTTGAAGAGCGACCAGCAGACAAGTGACAAAAGTCAGTCAAGACGACGGGCAGCGGGAGCGGGAGCGGAACGTAGCACGAGACACCGAAGAGCGAGAAACGAGAGCCAAATGCGTCGGAAAATGGTGAGACATGCGCGAGCAATCAACTCGTGTTGCCAACAAAAATAACACTGAAGATCGCCAGCGGTTGTTGAGGTTGTCGAGGTGCTGGTGCTGCTGCTGCTGCTGGTGCTGGTGCTGTGCCACACAGTTGCCATCGCAGCTGCTGCTTCATGCTCTTATCAGACGGGCGCACACACACTGCCACAGACAGAGGCACACAGACACGAAGAGAGCCAGCGACGACAGCGAGTCTGGCACTGCACATGCCACTGTGCGTGAGTGTGTGTGTCTGTGTGTGTGTGTGTGATCGGTGGAGAGCGCGACTCGTTTGGCAGTGGAACACCCAGGCGTATACGTGATGCGAATTGCTAACCGGTGCCTGCCTGCTCATCGGTCGATCGTCGATCGGAGTGCCAGCGGCTTCCAGTTTGTGCCGCAAAAGCCGTTAAGCCAGCACCACGGCTGCGTCCACTTGTCCTGGGGAGTGTGTGGCAGAACGCTGGCGGAATACCCAATGACATATGGAGCGATGACGCTGCCGCTGACAGCCCATGGCTGAAAACTAGTTTTACCACCACATCCAACCTCTCGTGCACTATCCCACTCCCTCTCTTGGTCTCTCTCTCTTTGTCTGTGTCCGCCCGATCACGTCGAAAAGTGAATTAATCAGAGGGCAACAATTAAACATGAGTCGAGGCAAATGGAAATCTGGCAGAGTGCATCTGCCAGTGCGATGCCACTCGAATCATACTCGATCTAGAGAGATAGATCTGTGCCCAGAAATGAATGATTAGACGGGCTTTGCGTGTGTGTATCCCCGTATGCCCCTATCTGTACGACTCTTATATGATGAATTGTGTGCTAATCATTTGTTGATCTTGTTCCTCTCCTACCTAATTGCTTCATAATTGCTGTTGCATAATCAGTTGTTGATAAGGCGCCTATCTGTGCCCCCACAACCCATTGAATACATTTGGGAGAGCAATAAATAAGTGCTAATATAAAAGCAGATGACTGACTTTAGAAGCGAGAGATTTGTTATCGCATTTATTGCATCCTTCATCACACATACGCCGCGTGGTCTCAGTTCCAGTTCAACTCCTTCATCGATCTATCCAGCTATTGAGCTCTCTGCGAGCTCTCTGTTTTGTGAACGTAATGGCAAAAACATTCGATCAAGAAATGCATTCGCTTGGCTGCCTCAGCCACTGCCACATTGCTGACGTTGGTCGGTCTGCTGCTGCTGCTGCTGCTGCTGCTTCTGCTGTGCTGTGCTGCGTCGTCGTCGTCGTCGGGCCAGCCAGTTGGGCGACCATTTGGCACAAACAAACTGACACACAGCTAGTTATACATACATATGTATGTACATTGGCATTTTATTAGTTTAATTGAAAGCAAAACAATTTAGCCTGGCGAACTGGTTTCAGTTTGTTTTCCAAATGCACGCGAAATTATCATACACCAGCCACAGCCACAGTCACAGTCACAGCCCCAACTGTGGCTCGGGCTCAGAGCGTAGATTCCAATGAGTTCGAGGCGCTGGCAGGGGCAGATTCAGACATTTGAGGCACGGGCGCACAGAAGCATGTCACACGTCTCACTCTCCTTAATGCGCGTATAAAGATTGCACTTGTGTCTGCCTGCCTTGCCTGCATTTGCAAGTGTGAGTAAATAAACAAGTCCATTGAGGAAATTACTCGCAAAATATTTAACAAAAACAACAGCAACAACAGCAACAGCAACAAACAACAACAAAATACAAAAATGTTGATCGCCTTTTTGCTGATTTTGTGCCAATTTTCAATACCGTTTTTGTTGTTGTCGTTGTTGTTGTGGCTGTGGCTGTGGCTGTGGTTGGACGTTTTGTTTTAAATAAAATCGAAAAGCTTATAAATCACATAATTAAGTTTTTGCCCTCTTTATGGGAGACTGCATTCGGATTTGAATATTATGGATGCGCGAATCGACTGGCGGGCAGTTAATGAAACGTTACCCAGCGTGTGCGCTGGAGCTCTCGATAGGGCCATTACGAGCCGAGACGCAGCTGGATGCCTCATCAGAACGCGGGCGTGGGGGTTGGCTGGGGGATCACTGATCAGCGAGCAGCGCTACCCAATCTCTCAATCTCTCAATCTGCCGCAAGGTGTGGTTTATTTTCGGTTGAATTTCGATTTCAAATTCACGGAATCAGCACTCGGCAGCCTCCGCTGCTTAAGCCGATTATCGCGGAGCAGCAGCGTACAGCAAAAAGGAAATGCCAAGCATGCAGGGACGATATTAAGAGCATGAGGATACGCGTATATGTCTCTGATCCCTAAGAGATGTGTATATCTGAGTAGAGAAATCAACGCATTCCTTTTGGGGGCTACCATTTTAGCACTTGGCCATTTTCCTCACGTCAAAAGCCAACAAATAAACACAAATGAAAAGAAATACAAATATTTGAAAAATGGAAAAGCGGCGACCTATATTCCAACGATTTGGTTAAAGTGTTTGGCAAATACAAGTATTTGTACGAGTGCGAGTGCGAGTGCGAACATATATATTATGGCATGCATATAGTGTTCATTCCACATTTGTCAAGCGGCAGCGGAAATGAGTCACCTTCAGCGGCGGCAACGTGCGAACCAATCCGATTCGAAGCGATTCGCAGAAAGGAGCCAATTGCAATGAGCGCACACTGGACGAAGAAGCGGGGGAAGACCAACAAGTAAATGTGGAATGTGGCATGTAGCATGTAGCATGTGTGGCCTGTCGCATGTGGCTGGAGGCAAGCAGCTGTGCACAAGAACAGCGCCGAAGAAGCAGAGAGGAGAGGCCTTGCAAAGCGAAGCTCGAGATTCCCTCGGTGCCAGAAATAGGCTGATGATGATGCTTAGCCGAGAAATGTAAGCTTTTAAAATCTAAAGAGTCGACAACAGACTGTAGGATTATGATGTAGGTCCGAAATATGTCTCCTTTTTCTGATCGATACAATAATGCCACACAGATGGGCACTGCAAGCGGAGAGCAGCGCAAAGCACATGGCTCGTGGACTCCAAGAATGCGAGAAATGCCACGAGCTGATTCATGGGAATCTTTCGATTTGGGGGCTCACTGCACATTCCGTTTGAGCCATGTGACTACGACTGCTGTGTGTGTGTGTGTGTGTGCGGAGTATTGGCCAATTGTCTTGGACCCAATAAGGTCACTTACAACAACAATAGCAATAGCAATAGCAATAGCAACTGCAATTGCAATCGCAACATTGCTGCCCCGTACGGCCAAGGACGGAAGAAATTGTGTGTGACGCTGCGAGTGGTTGTCCGAGTGGCGGTGGCTTGACGTCAATTAAATTGGATAAATGCCTGAAAACGAGTTTGCGTTCACCTTACCACCCCCCGCCCCCGCCACGGCACCGCCAGGTATTCATTCCCCTGCCACCTGCTGGCCAGCCTATTATGTCGATTACATGACACAAAATCAATCATTAACATTTGTAAATGTTGCCGCAAACACACTGGCTCCACCGGCTTCAGCCACGTCTCTGGATCGGGATCGCGATTGGACATATACTTATATGGCAACCTGTCGCACTGAGCGGACCCCACACACTCTTTTTTTTTTGTTATCTTCGATATTGACAGGCCCCCGTTTCGCCGCTGTCGTTAATATGTGATTATTGTTTATTGTTTATTGTGAAGTTTTAATGGCATTTTGTCAATTATTTTGTTAATTTTCATGGCTAATTACGGCGCTTTATACGAGCACGAGTATGTGCCCCCGGCCCGCTGACATAAGAACCCATTAATTATTTAATGATCTTTATGGCCAGCAATAATTGATTCGTTCAGTGAGTACATATAATTATGTATGCATATAAATAGCGCATTTAATATCTAGTTGGGAGTTGGCCGAGGCGGCGGGGCGCTGGCCATAAAAGGCGAAAATTAATTTTTTTATTTTGCAGACAGGCCGTAAAGTGATTGCATCAGCCAATTTCAATGTGAATTGCCAGCGGCTGGCCATGATTACGAGCGAGTATTTGGCCAACATAATTCCCCACATTGCCCACATTCACCCCTTTCATTCATTGTTTGATATTGAGTCGTTAAGTGATGGAGGGATCGATCAAGCAATCCATGGGATGGTATTTATTATTTGTCTATGGTTATGTTCTCAATTAACAGATACTCCCCCCATTGCCAGCTACAAGCAGGTCTCACAGGTTAAAGCCACAAAGGCACCCAGCCAATGGCAAGCAAATAAACATTGAAATGAACAAACAAACGAAAGCATCAACTGAGTTTTTGGGGCATTGAACTGCAGGAAATGAGCCAAATGACAATCGGGGAACAGTTGGCAGATACGAAACATATGTAAGCCTCTTAAAGTATCGCACATACATACACATACGAGCACATATATATTTATATGCATGGCGAATAAGAAAAACATGTGCATATGCGCATGATATATGGCCAATGACTGCCGCAGCAGAAGCAGAAGCAGGAGCAGAAGCAGTAGCCTCTTGAATTGCCAACATCAAAGTCGGATGGGTATCTGCCAGATACCAGATACATACGTACATTATTTGTATCTGTAAAGTGCGCAGCCACTCAACCACCCACCCACACGCAGACACACACACACACACACACACAGAGCATAGCTGAGTGCGCCCCACAATTGCTTTTCAATTAGCCAGGCACTCTCGGCAGCCCCGATCGGCAGGGGCAGACCCATGTGGATATGGATGTGGCTGTGGATCTGCTGGATGCGGCAGAGGTGGCGCGTGGCAGTGATTTATCGCCGAATTCAATTAGAGCCACTTCAAACCACTGGCCAGCCGCAAAGGCGAAGGTCAATCCATATCCATTGACCCATTGGGCCAGAGATCCGAGCAAGATCCTTCGCCCACGGACTAGCTCCAAGTATATTCTCCTAGCTCTTGCTTGGCTCTACATATAGGCTTTCATTCCCACCCATGGCAAAGGCGTAGCCTGGACTATGATCATACTTTAGCTATGGCAGCGAATCATTGATTTGTCAGACATCAAGCTCCCCAATCAATTGCGTGATCTGGATGGATGGATGGATGTCTATGGCTGCAATTAATTTTCCTGCCAATTGATGGACTGTGCCGCTCATTCAGCTTTCGGTTTCACTTGGGACTCAGAATAACTTCAACAGTCATCGAGCGAGAGGCAGCGGCAACTTCATCATTGCGATCATCACGATCTGGCTATGGACTGTCTCTGGCTATGGTTCTGGCTCTGTCTCTGGCTCTGTCTCTGGCTCTGTCGCTGGCTCTTATGATCTGCCCTCCCGTCGGACGGTTGTCTTTTCTTTTTTTTTCAAGTTCATTAACATGACACGCAGTCCCCGCGCATCGCCACGATTCGCCTTTCCCCTTTCCCAGAATTCCAGCATTCCGTTTTTCTGAACTTGAAAAGTGCATTTCATTACAGCCGCCCCCCCCCTGCCCAGCCTGCAGTGGCAGCAACATGTTGTTTGCATTACCCATCCATCCCCATCCCCATCCCCTTCCTTCCCTTGATGCCAACCCGATTGATACTCACATTTAGTGACAGCTTCTTCATGGCGTAGAACAATTTCTCTGTCTGCGATGTTTGCTTGGGTTTGAGTTTGAGTTTGTGTGTTTAGTTGGTTGTTTCTCAGATCTCTTTGGGAGCGAGAAGTTTGCTTGTTGTCCAATTATTGTATAATACTGGCGTGTAATGTTTGCCCAAGTACTTGCGCTTGTTTGCTGCTTAAGTACTTTGTATGTAACACAGTTTCGTTTGCATTTAGTTTGTTATTTTCTATAGTATTTGTAGTTAAGTTGCTGTTGCCGCAGACGTTGTTGGGTTTGTTGGGGTTTATCTAAAATATTACAGAATATCCACAATTTAGTTTTCAATCGGGATTTGCTCGCTTTCACTCCGTTCCTGTGTTCGCTGTGTACTAATTTCGGCCACCGATTACACTTGATTTGCCTGGATCGGAATCGCTTCCAAATTGAGAACATTTACAGTATAAATAAATGTGCACCTCAGATGCTCATGTGCTAAATGGCATTTGTTATACTGCCGCCCCGACCGCTGATTGTCATTTATTGTTATTAATGTCGCTGCCTGTTGCTGCTGCTGCTGTCGATGCCGACGACGTTGTTGATTTAAATCATTTAATATGCATTGAGTGGCCAAATGGGGAACGGGAACAGGGACGGGGGCAGCTGCTAGCTGCCACTGTCCATGCTGCAGTGTAGTTGTTGCCGCTGCTGCTGCCTGCCTTTGCCGTTGCCGTTGCCATTGCCGCCGTTGATGTTGATTTATTTAGCCGGTCCGATCGCTTCGTTTGCTGCATTTAAAATGTCGGAAGTGTTTGCACGCAAAAAATATATATACCAGCATACAAATGCACACATATATGTATATATATATGTATCGATATTTATGTGCAGGGGCACACATATAACATAAAATATATATTTCCTGTTGCACACGCACAATTGCGAGCGCTGGAGAAGGCGTGGCGGGGCGGTGCGGGGCGAGGCGTGGCGTGGCGGCGCAGCAATAGAGAGATGCCGCGCCAGCGATTTTGATGATTTCGAGGAAATGATGCCAAAGACATTCCAATAAATTCCCCATTCCATCAATACCAAAAAACAGAAAAAAGAAAGAGGAACAGAAACAGAAACAGCAACAAACAGCAGCTCCGGCAGACCCTTGTCCCTGTTTCGGTGATGCTGTGGCATCACTTATGACATCATCAGCGGATCAATTCCGATCGAATATCAACGAAAGTTGTTCTGCCGCCGCACCCTTGACAACACACACAGAATGAAACGAAAAGGTCCGTCCGCATTCGGACTACAGACGCTCACACACCAGCATGATGGCAAGTGCGTCTGTGTGGACTTTGTGTAGCTGCTGCTGCTGCTGTTGCAAGGTGGCAACATCAATGCGAAACCAACAACAACAGCAGCAGCAGCAGCAGCAAGGGCCAACACTGATATGGCTATAAGGGAGAGGGACCAGAGCGGCCAAGACGATGTCCAGCAGCAAGCAGCAGCAGGTAGCTGCGTTCCGTTCCCGTTTTTAGCCTTATGGCAATTCGGTCAACAGTCGGACGCACGGACAGACAAACGGCCGATCGGTCGGTCGGTCGAGTTCGATTTCGAGCATGGACCTGAGCACAAAGATTACAGATTAAAGCGGAGCCGATAAGCAATTGGTACTTGGTGCACGCTGCACGGTGCTTGGGCTATGGGCTCCTTCGGCCTAAGCGATTGCGCACTCTCTTGGCTAATCGTCGCCCATGCAAGCGCGGCCTTTATAAGTGCATTAACTTAACAACGATTGTTGAATTTTTCCATCATTTAACGCGTATTAGCGCGGTTATTTTCCACTCACATCGCACACCACACACCACACAACACACACCACACACCAGACACTTGCTTAAATTCGATCCTTTTTATTTTGAACATTTAGTCGTAATTTTTTAATTGCTGGCAATCTTGAAAGCTGCTCCAAAATCGAGTTTCAGCTTCAGTTTAAATGTTAAAAACTTTTATTACATTTTCGTAATTTCGGTTGTGGTTTGTTTGTGGTTTTTTTTTTTTTTTTTGGTGACCGGCACCGCATGGTGCAGTACTACGGCACGGCACGGCACGGCACGCCGTTCTACAGGTTCGCTCCACGTAAAACTTGACGATTATTTCACCTTTTTTTTTCCCGCTCTATCGCACTCCCCGTTCCCCCCACTCTCACTCACACTCTTTCTCTTTCTTTCGCCCTCTCTCCCACTCACTCTCTCACTGTGTGTTTCTCTGCAGAGAATTATTTCAATGGGCACTTGATTCTTATTTATTGCCGGCGCACTTTGTTACACTGCAGCGTGAATGGGAATCGGAAACTGAATCGGAATCGGAATCGGAATTGTATTCGGAATCGGTATCTGTATCTGTATCTGAATGTTCAAGCTGTACTGCGGCTCTCGATTCGATGTTTACTTGTTGCTGCGTCTTTAAGGACTACGAGGCGTTTGGCGGTAACATTGTATTATAAGCGAGCAGAGCTGCCAGAAGGCGGCAGCAAGAGCATCAGCAGCAGCAGCAGCACCGCCACCAGAGCGAAGCAGCGTGGACACACACAGATACTTCGCTCTCAGTGACTCTCACAGATACAGGCCAAGTACCGCTGTGTGTGTGATCCGTTCGACTGCTGCTGCTGGTGCTGCTGCTGCTGCTGCCGCTGCCGCTGCTGCTGCGCGCTCTCTTTCACTTGTTGCTCTGCAACTGTTCTCTGACTTGGTCGAGGCGAGGCGCGGGTCGGTGGGAAAGGGATTTCCCCCTCTGTATTATATTAATCATTGATTCGATTGCTAATCAATGTAATTATCTGCGACCTGTAATTGCAGAACAATCCCACTGCAATCCATTGTCTCTGGCGGTAAGTGGGGGAAAATTGGCCCAAAACTCAGACGAACAGTGACTGGGCACTTTCCCGTGCCACCCGGAACTGTACCTGCACTTTGCACCCCTCTCGAACTACTAGGGAGAAAAGATTCCGTCCCAATTAGACAATCGAATCGCACGAGTCTCCATCCCCAGTTCCATCTCCATTGAGACAATCACATGGCCCCGTGTCGTGAATTGCGTAGATCGCAGCTCGCTTCATGATTAATCTGATTTCTCGTAATTCATCAGGCAAAAGCCCAGGCGTCCCCGCCAGTCCCTCCTGGACATTCCCCCTCAGGCGACGCTAATAATATTATTAAACAGAACCGAATCCAATTAATGCCCCAATTTGGTCGCTGCCATATTGAGTTATCGCTCCCGTTCTCGGTCGTTAGTCGTTAGTCGCGTTGCTCGACTCATTTGCATAATTCAGTGGTCGCAATAGGGCGGGGAGGCAGGTGGGCAGGCAGGGGACTTGCACTTATTCTGATCGGCAATGAGTCATTCCAGGAAAGTATATCCCCGCCCGGCGTAAGCTGTGGAAAAGGCAACCGATGAGTGGATAAAAAATAAAAAATAATCTTCAGGGATTCTTCTCACACATATAGAAATGTAATGATGGCAGAGCCCGATATGGTCAATCCTGTTCTATACGTATAAAGCTGCTCGACGGGTAGCAGACATGCAATTGATCTATTTAATAATATTTGCAGCAGTAAGCTGCACAGTGCTAGGGGTAGGGGTATGGATATAGATGTAGATGATTCATATATCTACTGTAAGCGGTTAGGAAAATTCCGATCCAAGCAGTTCCATGCTCCGAATGGTATGCAACAAGAAATTCGATTGAGAAATGCATTTATGACTTTCATCTATTGCGGATTATTGGGAAGTATATTGAGGGATGGGTCATCATCCTCGGAGTGAAGCTCAAAGGACCTACACAGGAAATGCTGACTGGCATTCTCTTCTGCTGCGATCTGCTCTGCTGTGGGAGAACGATCAATGGCAGAGGCAATGCATTGCAATGGATGCCTTCCCACGCACTGGAACTGATCAATGAGTGTAAATTGAATGAAACACACATACGCACATATGCTTAATGGTGATGGTGCTGGTGATGGTGGTGGAACCACCCGTTACAGATTTAAATAACGGAACCGGAAACTGTCGCCAGAGAATCTTGACTCGTACACAGACACAAACACACACAAACCGACGCGTCGGCAACTTCAACTATTGTAAAACAAAATATGCGCTAATAAAAATAAACACGTCTGAATTTACAGCACACAAAAACAGAGAACAAAATGCAGGGGCAGAATGAGAGGAGAACCTGTAAATGCTTGTAAATGGACACGTAAATATTTCTCCCAACGTTCGCTTCGTGCGCTCGAACTAGTATTGACCTTGTAACAATTTCTTTTCACACAAATTTGTGTGTTTGTCATTTGAGTTGAGGTACTACCGCGTACAATGCAGGGCCAGGGCCAGGGACTGGGACAGGGCCACCGACACCGACACCGACAGCAGCACCGACAGCGACACCGACACCGACAGCGACTATTTACGAATTAATCGTACATGGCCTCAGACCCAGACCCAGACCCCAGACCCCAGACCCATGCCGATGTTATTAACCTCAAATTGGGACAGACTGAACTTGTAAAATGGGTGTGAGAGCGCTAAAGATATACGCAAACATGGAAGATCCATACGGGCACTCCTACAAGGAATACATATATCCATACCCTATGCCCTGATGCTCCTAAATGATGCGAGCATATCCCATCTTTGAAGCTGTGCGAGTTTAGTCCGGATATGCAAAGTCTCCGCTTACCTTAGGCGCTTGTTTCGGGCTCGATGCGAGCTTTGGGCTCCAAACTTTTGGCGATTATCGCTTATCGCTCCTCCTCCTCCTCCCGGGGTGGACCCGGGTCGATGTGGTCGATGGATGTGTTGCTTGGGAGCCGAGAGCCAACGGCAGTTAGATTCAGATTCAGATTCAGGCCTGCGGTATTTCTCTGGCACTCGGGTTCATCGCCATTTTGTGTGGATTTTGGTCAGGTCTTTATGTGTGCGCTGATAACGCCTAATAGGCGTCATAGGGGGGCGTGGCCAGGGCACTATCCGTGCAACCCACTATTCTATGTTGCGCTCCCACTGCGGCTCTTTCGTTCTCTCTCTCTCTCTGCCTGCTCTTTATCTGTTGTCGTTTTGTTTGTGCGTGGCTTTGGGGACAGGACAGAGCGGCGCAGAGCGGATCGGAGAAGAGCCAAAGCAAAATTGCCGCTTGGATCGAGCAGTGAGCACGGGGGGGCAACGATTGAATGAATGAAAATTGTTTGTTGAGTGGGGTAAGGGGGGGTGGGGGCGCGACTGATCTACACGCACCACAACCAACCACGCACACACACACACACACACAGACACAGTGTACACTGCCTCTCTTGCACTCTTTCTCTCGCTCTTTCGGTCACATGCGACCAAGAAGCGGGCCTATGTGGGGGCGGGCGGGCGCATTTAGTGACATTCAGTGCCAGGAGGAATCACACACACTCACACACACTAGCACACACACTAGCACACACGTACGTACATGGATACGAAATATATGTGTATATACATATCTTTGTAAATATATTTCCACATAATTGACACTCGGCGGCATCGACAGCGGCGTCGCAGGGGCCGCACAATTCTCACGTTCACACCGATTATTATTCACATATATTTGGCTATATAGATGGATGCCCAGGCATACGCGGTTCTGGGTAATTTTCCAAAATATTCACAAAATAAACACGCGGCTGTATCTATATATCTTGCCGACACAGTGTATGCACGACGTGGAGCCAAGGCAATGGGACACACGGCACGACACGGATTCGGATTCGGATTCGATCGCGAAAAAGTGCACCGAAGTTAAGGATTTTCCAACGCAGCCAGAGAAATAGGAAAAACCCCAAGCCGCAAGAGACGCGAAAGCAGACTAACTGCAAAACTCAAATGTCAAAATGCTGGGCACCGTTCTGCCAGAGCCCATGCACATCACACAGATACAACGCAACATACACACACACACACACACAGCCACATAAGCGAGGCGACGAGGGTTGATCGAGCAGTACCCACACTTGTGCATTGCCTTTTGGGAAGTTCCCTGGTGCGATAACTGGAACTTTATATAAAATACTTCTACCCCACGCTGGATATTTTCACTTGCGCGTGTGCGGAACTCTGCAGTCGCCCCTCGCCTGTATGTAGAACGTTTCTTGCTCGGGTAGCACGCATGTGCCAGCGGTTGATTTCGTTTTGTTTGGTGTTTGCCTTTGTGTGTGTGTCTCTCAGACAATGCGGCCCCAAATCAGGCCCCACCCCGCCCCCGTAGTCGCCGCTGCGTCCCACGCCCGAACCGCTGGCGGAGACAAGCGCCTCTAATGGGGTCTTTAGACGGACAAAGGAAGTGGCCAGAGGGCGATAAGTCCCCAAGCATATCCATGCACCCCCTCCAAAAGCGATCGCCGCAGCCATGGTCGCTAGTTGGCTTATCGCAGTGCTCAGCCCCCTGTCGGTGCACTCGGCGATCGGGCGACGCCACTGCCCACTGGCCACTGACGCTGGGCTTACCGTGTCATGCACACACACACGAACACACTCATTGAAATTGTGGAATTGAAGAATGTCACTGTAAGTCATGCGCTCAGGAGAAGAAGCGCGAGCATCACGGGTGCGGGTGGTTGAGTGGCGAGTGGTGTGCAGGGGGGGTGTGTGGCAGCAGCTCCTCCCACACTTAACTCCCAAAGGAATTTTCGAGTTGCCGCTGGACCATCTCCACGATCTCCATGCCAAGTACTCGCTGATGCGCTGTAAAGCGTGTGTAAAACGTTTGCCTCGCAAATTATTGCCCGTTTCCGTTCCGTTCCGTCCAGCCGCGCTCGTCCGTCCGCCCGCAGCAGCCGCAGAGCCAGCTAGACAGATCGAGACTCAATATACACATTGTACTAGCTATATAGCTATAGCTTTAGCTACACCAACGAGTACCAGAGCACCAGAGTACCATGCACGTACGGACAATGTAGGCAGGCTTGTTCGCCATTAGATTTACGATCATTGTGCGCCTGCGCCTGCGCTCTGCCCCGCGGCTCGTATATCTTCCATCGGCGCACTATTCACACACTAGCCCCCTCCCCTCACCACTGCTGCTTTATATAATGCATATATGATAATACTTTATTTATGCATGGCACATTCAGGTTTTGGCTTGTAATACAAATATTACGTATACGTGGCGGGGTGTCAACAAACTTGCAGTATGGAACGCGTACGTATGATCCAATGCAATTGATCGGCATCTCCCTGGATAGAACACTTGCCCCGAGAACGGGACTGAGAACTGGTAGCCGTACCTGTGCCTGTACCTGCGGCAAGCTGCTGTGTTGTGCAACCATTATGAAAATGCTGCCCCGAAGATTGACTTTGAGCGAACGAGATTAAGCTGCACGAGAAATCTAAACGGAGAAAGAGGCAAGAGGCGGGACTGGGACTGGAACTGAGACTGAGACTGAGACTGGGCCTGAGACTGGGCCTGAGACTGGGCCTGAGACTTAGACCGGGGCGGACAGAGCTAATTGCCGCTTTCAGATCTAAATGGGCAGCGCACACGCAAATGATAAAAGAGAATACTTAGGCACATTGTAAGGAAATGCCAAACACAAGCCGGGACGGACAGACAGGCGGACAGATAGGCGGACGGACGGACGGAGCACTTTCACGGCACGCTGGAGAAACGCAAAGGTCAGACAGAGCGAAAACGATCTGCAGGCGGAGAGGGAGACGGAGAGAATAGCGAAGCGGCGTAACTGTATCTCTTCAGACACATCTGGGTTCGTGACTCGGACTCGTGATGGCCACTTAAGAAATCTAGATACGAGTACGAGATGCCTTTGGAGCCGCGACCTGTGCATAAATAGCATTTTCAAAACATTTTCAATTGCCAAACGGCCGATTGAATGGGTTTCCCTCTGGCGGCTGGCTTTGGCGGCTAAACTCGTTTCTAGTGGCAATGTAATTGAAGCTAAATCTAAAAATAGATCCAGTCCAGCCGACGCCAGCTCACAAATAATTGCCAAAGCAGCAGCAGCAGCAGCAGCAGCAGCAGCAGCAGTCGCCGCACAAACACAAAACACAAAATACAAAACACAAAACACAAACTAACACCCAGCCCAATCTCGATTCAACCGCAAACGATCGAGCATTAAATCGATAGGGATCCCGTTTCCATCCCATCATCCCACTCGATCTCGATCTCGATCCAACCCCCCTGTGTGTACTCACCATTCTGAGAGCCCTTAGCTGGCTGGAGCTGCGCGTTCACTTCGAAAATATTACAAGTATGTATGCCACACACAAAACTCTGTCAGAGTCCGCAAACGGTGTCAAAATGTTTGCAAAACTTCTGGCCAACTCGCTTTTATACCCCGTTTGCATCCATTCGGATGCTAGGGCTGCTGCCGTGGGCGTGGTTGGGCTGTGGCTGTGGCTGTGCTTGGGGTCGTGGCTTGGGGTTGGGAGGGGTGGTCGGATTTTGCATAATACGCGGTTAGTATTGGCTGACTCTGCTGCTGATTACAAAGGGCCCCAAGACAACACAAGAGACAAGAACAGAACACAAACTGTATAAATTATGGGGCTACATCGCTCAGTATTTGTGGGCAAGTGTCTGTTATGGTCATATGATTATGATTAGGTTGATTAAAATGCGCTTCTGCTCGTATCGCCACTTGGCCCGCAGCTGCGTATTAATGTGTGTCGCCTGCCGAGCGCTGTCCTTCAACCGTTCGAGTGCCATTCCCGTTCCCGTTCCCATTTACATTCCCATTCCCGTTCCCATTCAATTGCAATTGCGCATACGTCCTGTGGGCTGGCAGGATGGCTGCGTTGGAGTTGTGGCACAGCAGAGCTAACTCAGCAACGCCTTTCAATTTGCTCACAAAGGCCATCATTAGGCACCGTCATTATGCACATCGAGATGCGCTTATTGGAATCCCTCCGAGGTTGTCCCTTTCACTTTTCAATCATCAGCCAGCTGAATGAACGGCCCACAGATTCTTAAGTGTAGGTTATCTTTTTTTTACATTTTAATCTAACTTTATTCGCAGTTCGTAATCCTAATTATAGGTGGCTAAAATTTAAGCTTGCTTATGTACTTATTTTTGCCATGATGTCCGTGTCCATGGCCATGGCCGTGTCCACTTCCGCCGGCACCACCGACAAGCACCGGCTTCACCACAATCACGGGCTTGACGACGACGGGCTTAACAAAAACGGGCTTTGGCTTCACAAACTTGGAAGATAGGCCCGCCAGCAGCTGCTTAGGATCCGAAATGAGGGCGGGCTTCGGCTTGACAAGCTTCGATGACAGAGTCGATAGAAGTTGACTTGGATCCGGTAGGTTGATCGGCTTCAGGGCGACCTCTTTGGACTTGCTGAGAGTGGGCGTGGCCAGGACACAGCCCGTCAGACAGACTGCCGTGGCGAGGAGCAGCAGATAACTCTTGAGTGGATCCATTGTGAGTGTGGAGGCCACAGAATGTCGCCATCTATTTATGGTGGGTGATGCGCGGCCACCGGAGCTCATTGGCATGCACCACTGGCTGCTCGATCTCTGCGAGCTTTTATTCAAATTAAATTCGATCGATCGAGGCTCTGCAGCCAGTCGCCACGCGGAAGGTGGCAGCCAGGCAGGTGGCGGCTGGCCTGGCGGTATTCCGTGTGCTTGTTGTTGCTGCATCGTCGCAAGAATTCCCCATGTGTAAGTTGAATTCACAATTATGCGGCAGGGCAGGGTTTTCCTAGTCGTAATTCTGCCCAACTTTTATTCATGATCGCTCCAAAGCAGACAGCCATTGCTCACTGGATCCGAGTTGGCATTCAGAAGGCGACTCGCCAGATCCAAATCAGGTATGACGCGTCTGTAGATCTCCCGCACTCGCATGCTTAATGTGTTTGCGCAAGAGTTGACATAATTTCTGATTTTGTTGTTCTGACCACAGACCAGACTGAAGGCGGAAATCCAAGTTTCCAATGTTTTATTAAGCCGCACAAATGCGTATACATCAAAAACCAAAATAATTAAATTGGAGTGGTTTTAAAATGAAGAAATTTAATAACAATTTGACTCCGATTGGTTTCTTAATTTAACCCGCTTGCTATCGATATGATGCTTTTAAGTATCGATTGAAGCACGGTATGTTACGGTATTGCGGTTTATATACGGTATATTTCCGACGGTCACATGTGGTATTTTTCCTACAAGTCCGCGACCACACTACCACCTGGATTGTAAATAATTATATTTTTTTGTTTTAAATTACTCAAAATAATGCCATGTCGTGTAAGTATGAACTGCCATAGTCTCATGGAACAAACAGTACAGCTGCATTTCTTCCATTCAGCCTCCATCAAGCGTGGTAAACCAGCTACCGATACCTCCATGCACGTGGACGACAATAATGTCCAGGAGTCCGTGCTATATTGCAATGTTTGTAGAAATTTATACGAGAGCGAAGAGGCATACGAGGAGGAGCATCATAGTGGCACCTGCCTCAGCGGCAGGGAATCCACAGACGAGATGGATTTGGTCGAGCAGGAGGAAATAGTGGAAGCAGATGTGCCGCTCTGGGACGTAATAGATGACGAGGACGATGCAGCACCACAGCAAGTCGATGCAGAGTCGGAACGATACTTTTGCTTTGATTGCCACATCATATACGACAGCCACAGCAGTGCCGAAAACCATGTGTGCCCACCGAAGGGGCTAGCAATGGAGCCAGCCAAAGGTCGACCATGCCCAAGCAACCCGTCCGGCGCAAAGCTCTTAGCGCCGGAGCAGCGGCAGACACTAACGGAGATAGCCCCAAATTTATTTGCAAAATTTGCAATACCATTTTCACCTCGGAAAAGAGTCTCAAGTTCCACAAGCGCATACATGACGAGCGCAAGCCCAAGCGAATTAAGGATGCCCTTCCTGTGGGCGCCCATCAGGAATATAGCGAACTGGATCTGTTCTACTGCGAGATCTGTCAAAGAGAGTAGGTGCCACCGATAAGCCAGATAACGAGAGTTTCCCTCACAGTGCCATCCTGTTTCAGGTTCGATTACGGCCTCAAGACGATTCACCAGAAGATGCACGTAGAGGCCCCCAACAAGTTTGTGTGTGGCACTTGCAATCGCCAGTTTGAAACCCCCACCAACTACCGGATGCATTTGAAGATGCATGAGAAGAAACAGGCGGAGTCTACTGCTTCATTGTCGAAAAAAGGGGGGCCCGTCGACAAGACTAAAGCACAATTTCCATGCCAGTACTGCGATAAGGTGTTCTACCGGCCATTCGAGAAGGTCAAGCACGAACGTGTGCACACAGGAGAGAAGCCCTACGCCTGCGAGGCTTGCGGCAAAACATTTCGCGTCTCATACTCTCTCACCCTGCATCTGCGCTCCCACACAGACATTCGCCCCTACGTGTGCACTGTCTGCAATAAGCGGTGAGTGCCAAAGTAACGCAATCAAAGCGCTCATATAATACATTGTCCTTTCGCTGCAGCTTTAAATTGCAGTCAAATTACGCTCATCACCTCCTCATCCATGGCGCGGAGCGTCAGTTTTCCTGTGATATATGCTCCAAGTCCTTCCGCACATCTGTACAGTTGAACGGCCATAAGAATTCGCACACCAAGCCATTCGAGTGTGAGATTTGCAATCGTCCCTTCTCCACGATGTATGGCGTCAACAATCACATGAAGACCCACAAGCACGGTAAAGGCAGCAAAAGTACAACCGTGATTGTTTCGGCTGAAAAGGAGGACGACTCTGTCAAGATCCTAGCTGGGGGCAAGTGCTCCTGCAGTGAGTGCGGGGCAGAGTACTCGCGCATGTATGCGCTGCGGCAGCACTTTAAATCGGCTCACGGCAAGGTATTGGGTGCTAAAGCAAGCAAGAATGAGCAATCTACCAATGTGGCCGAGTCGGACGACTCTGAGGCAGCCATACGCAAAGCAGCAGCAGAGGCAGATGCTGCGTACATGTATGCGGTGGTGAACGATGTGGATGTCAGTGGTAGCGTGCCCACCTACCAGGAGGCTGTTGAGGTAAGTACAGCTGTGTCCAAATTGTAATTTCCCAATCACTAACAAGTTGTGTCATCCTCCCTCCCAGTTCGATGTGGACAACTTCAACGGCGAGGAAATAATCAGTGATTGGCTGAAATAGGAGCATTTAGGTGGCTTACTAAAAACTGTATTTGTATTTTCCTATTGAATAAACATTGAAACATTCGTTTATTTGGCAATTGTTACAGTCAACCGCACGGGTTCAGATTAGCAGATAACTTTTATTGGGAACATCATAACTGGCGATTAACAGGTAAAAATATTGCTGGCTTTCACTGAGACCAGTCCGTTGGGTTCGGGTACATACAGGGAGAAATTATGAAATGAAGGAATTGTGTAACTACAACTAATGGTATAATTTTAAATAAACAAAACACGTGAGCATGGATGGGCAGGCATTTATTTCTGGGCGGCCTTTTCTTGCTCGTCCTCCTCCACCTCGCTGGTGTCCTCGTCACAGATTTCCTTGAGCACCTCCACCAGATTCTTTGCCTCGTCTAGTTCCTGCCGCATCGTGTCCATCTCCTCCTCCAGCCCCTCGATGCGTTCATGCAGATGTCGGTTCTCCGTCAGCGAGTCCTCCAAAGCAACCCGCCGCTGTTCGGCCAACAATTTGTAGTAGTTCTCCCCGGGCTCACACTCGCTGGTGAGATCGTCTGCTGTGATGGGTTTGTCAGCGTCGTTCTGCGGCTTCTCCTGAGCCTCAGTCTGTGTATCGGCATCCTTCGTCGATGTTGCAGCTGTTGCCGTGTCCACGCATTTGCGTTTGCCGTATTTGGTACTGGGCGTAACTGGGACGCCGGCCTTCAAGCGACTCAGTTGATCCACGATGGAGGCGCGTCCCGACAGATTCTCCTTATCGTTGACGTTGCCGTGCAGCGGCTTCAATGTCTTGCGTTGTTGCTTCAGATGCTCCTGCTGCTCGGCCTCGCTTTCGACTTGGATGTAGACTCTGGCAGCTCCCGTAGACATCTTCAATGCTGTTCGTTATACTTATTTAATAATGTTCAAGCGAGCGCGTCTGCTATTTCCTTGCTGTTTTGTTTACGCATTTATTTTCTCCGCCAAATCTCACGTTGTAATGGCCGCCAAAAATGCTGAAGCTAGGGATGAATGCATATCGATATTAGTGCTGTAAGAAAATCGCATGAAAATATCGATATTGGGATTTCCCTATTGTACTGCCGATATATCCATATACATCCTTCGGACTCCGCCCATTCGAAAAAAAACATGTAAATCTGCAAATAGCGTAATTAAATCGTTCACCTTTTTATTTCCACTCGACGCACACCCACCCGCACAACATCATCCTGCGCCCATAGCACAGAACAGTCGAACGGCGGCCAAGATGGACCACAACGAGATTTCCATGTGCATGGACGTCAAGCTGGATACACACGACAAGCGCGCAATGGCGCTGCGCTTTAAGACGTGGACTCGATGCCAAGTGAAAATCGAAGCCATCAAGTGTGTGCCCTGCTTCCTGCGTCTCACATTTCAAGGATCTGCGGAGGCAGAGGAGCCGCCGCCCACATCTTCCAAGGCGCTGAGTGTCTCGGTAAATGTGCCCGGGGTCAGCATGAGCTTGGCCACATCACGGACCAAGCAGCACTCGTACGGGCTGTTTTGGACCCAAAATCGGCGCGAGTGCTTCATTTACTTTGCCCTGGAAACGGAGATGTCCTGTCGGCGCCACATGAAGTGGATGAAGAAGTCCATCAAGAATCTGGAGCTGTATAGACAGGTTTTTCTGGAGCAGCGCCGCCTAAGTAGAGGTCCTGGCGCGCTGGGGCCTCTGCCGAATCTGCCAGATACTTTGGACATCAGCCATTTCTCGGCGCGTGTCTCGCAGATCTATGAGGAAATATTTGACGGCAGCCGGATATCGCGCGCCTCCATTGCCTCGGGCATATATGAGGAGATGAAACCAGCTGTAATGGAGACGCCTTCGCCGCCTCCCCTACCAACACACCCATATCGTAAGCGCATAAACACCTTTGAGTGCTCTCCATTGGGCGATATTCCGCGATCCTGCACCAATCCCGAGGTGGAGCTGGCCAAGAAGAAGAAATACAAGAATATGCTGGATAACTTCTTCGGTAGCACGCGTCAGAAGCGCTCGGGCAGTGTTAGTGAGCCCGTCGAGCAGCCGAAGGACGACCAGCTGCCCCTCTACGAGAACGCACCGACGCCAGAGATGGCTCTGCCCTTGAAGCGCACGTCGCAGCTGAACAAATCGCAGCGAAATAGCTTCTCGAGTCCCGACCTGTCCAAGCTCAACTTTCTGGACACCTTTGGGGAGGACATTTTCACGCAAAGCCACGAGTCGAGCGTTGAGCTGAACATCAGCCTGGACGACTCGGCCATTGAACCAATCTCACGGGATCAGTTGGTCGCCCAGATCACGAGGCACCTAAGCAAGTCCGGCTCCCTGGAGAGCTTGAATGTATCGGAGCAGCTGCCGAATAACTTTAACTTTTCCGCGTGTAATTCATCAACCATTAATCTGATCGGCTCCCATGGCGCAGTGCCGCACAGCAATCAGGTGAAGAGAAATAAGATTCTGGTGGACGATCTGACCGGATACTGTGTGATGGCGCCCATTGTGAAGGTTATAGAGAAGGAGGTGCTGCCGCAGCCAAGTGGAAGCACCGCCTCCACTTCGTCTGGATACTCCACGGGCTCTTACTGCTCCTCCACCAGCAGCTGCAACACGGAGGACCAACCCACCAAGACATTGGTAGCGCCGGCTGCCAATGAGAGTGACATTTACGAGGCCATGCATGGCAGCTCCTTGAACAGCACCACAGCAGCAGCTGCGTCCGGTTTTGCCGAGCATTTGTATGAGAATCTCTTGGCTGTCAAGGCCGCCCAGGAGCTGGAGGCGCAACCGCACGGCATGGGCCTCAGCACCAGCACACCCACCGAATCACCTTTGCCAGCCTTGCCGCAAAAGGGCACGCCCAAGGAGAAGCACAGCTATCAGGAGGAGGAGGAGGAGGACTACTACCAGACGCCCAGGAAGTCCATCATAAGCGTAGACGACAAGGTGCCCTCCTACTATCCAAACAGTTGCGATACCCTCAAATCCAAGCGACGAAGTCCCACCGAACATGGACCAAGTCTGAGGCACCTCGTTAGTTCCAAGCTGCGTCGCGAACGCAAGGAGAATCTCTATATATCGTCGCCACAGCAAATCATCGAGCAGCGACAGAAGGCCAACAACCCATCCCCATCAGCAGCATCATCAGCATCATCAGCCTCATCAACCACCAAGACTAAAATCTCAACGAAGAAGACTGCCGCCCACAAGATCTCCGAGGGTGTCTACGCCGTGACTCATCCGGTCAAGCGCCCCAATAGCACCAACAGCAATCACCACAATAACAATAATATCGAAGGAATAGAGGAGGAGCTCTTGCACTTAACCATGCTCAAGAATATTGATTTCAAATTCGATGACGGCCAGGCCACTGAGGAGAAATCGCAGGCTCAGCCAAGAGGCCCCACCATGAACGGGGGCATTGTCCAGCCAAAGCTGGAGGATGAGTACGAGAATCACTATCAGGCGGCCGAGCAGGCAACACGGTTGCTCCAGAAGTATGCCACGCTGGCGAAGTTTGGCAATTCCCCGAGCAAGAGCAAGCCAGTGGCAACCCATCAGCAGCAGCCCATGACTCAGTCGGTGGCCACGTCCCATGAACTCCAACCGTCTGGGGGCAGCATGAAGAAGTTTGCCTCGCTGCCCCGCTTCAAGAGAATTGACTTTTCGCCGCTGAAACTGCGTCTGAACAATGTCTTGCAGAGGAACTCTCCGTCGCCGCAGCCGTAGGAATTATAATTTTAGCAAGGAATGATTTCGCAGGGACACCTACTGAAAGCACGCCTTTTAATTGTTTTAAGTATCGCTTAATTTATGTTATAGATTCTCTTGTGATTGTGATCTCTCCAGCTGTTTGTGTTGTTTAATGATGACAGCTGATTTCATCAGCTTCATATTATTTTATCCATGTATGTAATACGCTTTCCAACGATGCACTTAGTCTCTATATAGCCTTATATGTTGATCCAGCTTTGTCATAAGTACTCTAAACGAATCATATCCAGTTCCATTTAAGGAGCGCTCCTAGTATTACTGTTGTGAATTGAATTGATGATGAACGTCGTCTCTACACTACGATTTATACATACCCCCACGAATATGCTCAATTATGGAAAATTTACAGAAACGCTTTTATAAGAATTATACAAAATCGATATTGTTGACTCATTTAGGCGCCTCGTTGTTGAAAAGAAACCCAAATTAAGTTAAACAAGTTTTAATTCTACATAATAACCTAATCATAAAACGTAACATTATACTCGGCCCATCACGCCTCGCCCCCAGATGTTTAGGGGCGGTGTGTGTGTGTGGCTGGAACTACGCTTTTTGGCTTCGCATAACACATATCAAAAACTGATTAGTCCCATTAAACAAAATGCTTCTATAGCCCCACCAAAGCTCAATTGTACCGTGACTAAGATGTAAGCTTAATAAAAAGTATTTGCTGCAAACGAAATAAAATTTACAAAGAAAATAGGCAATTTTAATGGGACTCCAGTCGGAGCAGGGCAGTGGCACAGGAAAACCAAAATAGTCGTTTAATTTGTCAATAATGGAACCCTTTATTGCGTCATAGCCTCAACTGTAGACCATTGGCCGTCGTTGCTCATGTAAAAACTCCTGCTCCACCCGCGAGTCCTTCGGCACCACATAGAAGAGCAGGGCTCCGCCAGAGACAAAGAAGCCCTTCTCATTGATAATCGCGCTCAGCGATTTCTCGAGTTCCACCTTGTGGACACAGGCCGCCTTGCGGTTCTCGTAGTACACATTCACATTTCCCAGTCGGTAGTTCTGCGACTTGTCGCAGGGCAGTGGCTCGGCAAATAGCGTCGTAAGGCAATCCATCATGGTGGCGGTCTCCGGCAGCTGCTGCTGGAAATCGCTGAAGAGGAACTCTGGGTAGGAAAAGGCAGCCGGCCAGATTAGAGTGCTGCCATCGGCGTCAAGGTGCACTGGGTGGTCCTCTAGTGGCAGGAACTTGGGACGCAGCAAATCCTCGGTTACGTTGGCCTTTTTTCCTACCTTCTGATCGTCAAATTTGATGGCGCGGTGCTCAATGGCGTCGCGCAGCTTTTGGAATCGGGTCAGACGACGCTTGGACTCGGCAGCCTCTTTGCGCTGATTGCGTTCCGTTTCCAGCTGAAAGAAAAAAGAGCTTGTATGGAAAACATTGGCATTATCCTCATCACAGTCACCTTCTTCATCTTGTTTTTGTGCAGCAGCGCCTTGGCCTCCTTGTGGTCGACATCCACCTCCAGCAGCTCCTCGCACATCTGCGTGCAAACGTCAAACTGATTCAGCTCATACGCACACTGGGCGGCCCTCCAGCGGGCCTTTGTGTAGTCCGGCTTGAAGAATAATGCGCGTTGAGCATCGCTCAGGGAGGATCTGTAGTTCTTGATGAAATAGTGGGCCGCCGAGCGATTATTATACAGCACGGCCAATACATCGGGATTGTCTGTCTTCGACTTGATGCCCTCGCTGAAGCTGTAGACGGCCATGCGGAATTTCTTGTGCTTCATATAGAAGTTCCCATCTTCCTTGTAATTGAGAGCCAGCTCGTCGCGTGTATTCTCCTCGGGATCGTACTTGAGCTTCTGCAGCCCCTCGAACATGGGATGGACATCATCGCCAGGCTGTGGCGCCTTCTTCATAAAGAACGGGTGCTTGTCCATTTCTTCCTGCCATCGATCCTCGGGCCAGCCCTCCTCATAGCGCTTGTGCTCCAGTCCTTCGATGAAGGCATCCAGCTCGGCATCTAGCTTTGCGGCCAGTTCCAGACGTTCCTCGTCCGTCCAATTCTTTTGTGCTGCAAGATCATCCATTCTCAGAATAAAAATAATAACAAGGAATCGCACATGCGATACGAAATACCGCCCGACCCAAGAAATTTACCAAAATATACCTTTTCATTATCGAAATATACCGTAAATATACTGACGGACACAACAAGATATTGATATTCCTCGATTTTAATATTCGGTTTAATATTACTAGGTAGTTAGCCCCCTCAGATCTAAACGAGCAGTTTTATAAAATTCATCAATAAATTTTGTTCAGGATTGGCTAGTTTTCAAAGCTCTTTTGCATTGGATTCTTTACATAATAAGGTTCAAACAAAAACGGCCAAAGCACTTTTTTGTCCATTTCATTTTGGTCAAAAAATTGTCTTGCTTATCGCACAAAAGTATCGTATAGGATGTGCATATATATTCATTATCAAAACTAGTGGCTATATCTGTGCCAACGTCGTGAAACGGGAAGAAAAATAGTGTTGATTTGTCCTAAAAGTAGAGTAGAGGATAAAATAATCCACAAAATTAATGGTTCGAAGGCTCAAAAACTATCACCTACAAATATATTATCATTTATATCGATATATTGGTCCATCTCTTTTCACGAATAACTGCGGTTCGCGTTTCCTGCAATTTTTCCAAAGGTAAATAATTCCTTATTTTAAGAAGCCATCCCGCCTTAAATCGAATGATTTCATGCAAAATACTATAGCCAACAGTACAAACTGTCAGTAGATAGAACTATTTTTGCCTCGGCAAGATGTTTATACGTTTAATTATTCATAAAAAAATCAATGAAAATGGCCCCCAGCTGGGGGTTTTCTGCCGGCACCAGATGCAGGGCTAGGCCGTAGTTAAAGTGATTCGTTTCATAATGCATTGACTAATAGATGAATGATTTGATTTTTTACAGATAAAAATGCCAGAACTCACTGAAATCAAGAACGAAGCTCCCTCCACCTCCGCCGTGGCCAAGGTTGAGGATGTGCGCGTCGAGGATGATGGCAGTGACAGCGACTCCGATGGAATGCCCGGCTTGGAGGAGACTGGCGCAGGCACCACCCAGCTGGGTGGCGGAGCCACTGGCTTGCCCATCGATCTGGTGTCCAAGGCCAAGCAGTCGCGCGGCGAAAAGAAGGCGAGGAAGATCATGCTCAAGCTGGGCCTGAAGCAGATCCAGGGCGTCAACCGTGTCACCATCCGCAAGTCGAAGAACATTCTGTTCGTGATCAACAACCCGGATGTGTACAAGAATCCCCACAGCGACACCTACATCGTATTCGGTGAGGCCAAAATTGAGGATCTGTCCCAGCAGGCTCAGGTCGCCGCCGCCGAGAAGTTCAAGGCCCCAGAGGCTGCCGGCGCCGTCGACAGCGTTGGTGCTACCACATCGGTGGCTCCGATTGCCGAGGAAGATGAGGAGGAGGTCGATGAGACTGGCGTCGATGAGAAGGATATTGAGCTGGTCATAACGCAGGCGAATACGACGCGAGCAAGGGCCATCAAGGCGCTGAAGAACAACAGCAACGACATAGTCAATGCCATCATGGAGCTCACCATGGTCTAGACATCGGTCCACGTGCCGCAGAAACTATGATTTCGTTGCTTACCCGCCCTTTCGATAACTACAGACCCAACTGCTATGCATGCCCCAAGCTAAGGCAAGGCACCAGTCAACATTTAAATATATTCAAAGCATTATTAATCAAGAATAAAGTGGAATTCTTTCAGACGCAATTCCTGTTTATTGTGGGACTAGCATTGGACTTCGCTAAATACGGGTAGCGCCTTCAAATGCAATTGCAACTTTTTAACTTAAAACAAATTCGAAAGTTAACTACGTAGAATGCTGCTTCGAGTCAAGTACATTCATTATAAGTAATTAAGTACATTAGAAGAGATTATGGTGACTGGCACATTGTGGATTAGTCGACGAGGAGTCAAGTGTTAAGTGGATGTTGGATCCAGCTTGAGGACACGAGCCTGGCTGCGTGCCTGCATTCGTATGTCGGCCGGACCCTGCATCCAGGGCTCTCCATCTGTCTGCATCGGAACGGTTTCCTTTACTTGCAACTAAGAGCAAAGGATGATACAAATACAGAACTCCACGCCATGACTTTGGCACTTACCCTAATCTGCTTGGCTTGGCCAATCCGCACTGGTTTGCTTATTTTGCACTGCAGCTGGGCAATGTGAAAGGACGATACGATGCCAAACACTTCCATCATCCCATCGGATATGGAGTTGACGATGCGCGCATTGCCATCGGAGTTGCTCAGCTCGCACAGCTTGCAGCCGGCGCCCCAGGAGTCTATGTTGAGAAAGACCAGCGCCTGCAGTTCCGGCAGTTGGATCGGTTTGTTGTCCAGGTACAAGGTGAGTTTTTCCTCAATGCGCTCGCAGCCCGGTTGCATTACCTGCTGCGTGCCAAATGTAAAGTACAGCAGCTGCAAAGGATGGGTTGAGATATCTCTTGAACGTGGTCACTTCTTTGAAAGCTACCTTATTGAAAATGCGGCTGCTGAGCAGATAAAAACGAGATTCGCGCGTCTTGTGGAAGTTGTAGGTGATGTACGCGTCCACACCCACGCTGAAGTAGTTATACACGTGTATGGTCTTTGTGGGATGTCTTTGAATGGGCAGGCGGTAGTGCAGTTTCTCGATTTGCAGGTCATAGCGATCCAGGTTGACGGAGCGGGCGCGTCGAATGTTGCGCAGGATCTGCACGGGGTCCAGAACAGTGGGTGGCTCCGCTCCCCAGCCAAGCACTCGCGACAAATCGTTGCCAGTGCCCAGCGGCATGATGGCCACCGAGGGCTGGGGCTTTATGTTCAAAGCGTAGATGGTGTTCATCACCCAGCCAATGGTCCCATCTCCGCCGGCCACCAGTATGCGACAGGGGCGGGGACTAGCCTTAGCGGCCCACTGCAGAGCGTCCTGGGGTCCGCGGGAGCCGAGCTCCATGACCTGCATAGGATGCAGATAGCCACGCAGCAGGGACAAAACATCGGCACCCGTACTGCTTCCAGACTTTGTGTTGGCTATCACAATTAATGGCTCCCAGTTTTCTATATCGGGCGGCGTTATACTGGCCAGGTGCAGCCGCATCGAATCGCGAGTGCGCGCGGCCACAAAGCTGTAGGGCGGGAAAATCATGTCCTTGAACTCGCCAAAGTCACACTCGGCCTTGACATCGATGTCCTTGTAGCAGTCATCGTGGTAGCAGCGCTGGCACCAGGCACAGCGCCATCCATACAGACCCGGATCAGTGCTGGCATGATGATCCACTTCGTCGCCACACTTGGAGCAGTTGATTCCCATCGGCAGATTGCCGTGGACCCATAAATGACGCACTGAAGTCTCGTTGCGCAACCATTTGTCTTTGCATCGATATCCTCTGTCCGCCTGGCGCTGGCATACCGGCGTTGCATGTGTGCATAGGCCGCAGCAGTCGCAGAAGAGTCCAGCCGAGGGTGTCAGCAAAATCTCGCACACATTACAAAAGCAGGCCTGGGGAGAAAATATCAGTGTGATTGGGTGTGCGCTGGCAACAAGTGAGTATACGCACCTGCTCGATTATTTTTATTGATTTCCAGCTGTGGCGTGATTTTCCCGACAATACGACAATACCACCATCGGCCAGAATACTGCGACAGAAGGCAAAGAGCACGACCAGAGCCAGCAACGAGCCAATGAGCGCCTCCACGCTCAGCTCAATGGCGGCAATGTCCATGGTACGTGCACAAGATCCTCTAATTATGCCAAATAATTTCAATATTCGTCATTTTCACAATTTGTTTGCTTTCTTTCAGCCAACATCCCGATTACCGACTGCTAATTACAGGACAGTGCTGGAGAACGATCTTGTTGGCAGACAGCTGAGACGTCTGTGTTCTTAATCTGGCTATTACCGCTAGATTTTAAGGCCAGATTAAGTACATTTGTTTACAGTACGAACGAGTAATTGACAATTTAATTGATAACAATTTTTTGTATCAATACATCACACGGTTCATAGTTAGGTCAGCGGCTTCTAGCGGTTTTTACCAACAGGTCGGTTCCCTCTGTTGTAGTGTTGCAAAGCGCTCGCTGTCTTTTGAGCGGCGCACGTGGAGCAAAATCAAAGTGCTCACGTTTTTATTTTGCTTCTGCTCAAAAATTAAATAAATTTAGTTAGAAGCATGGGTCGCAAGGCTGAGTTCGATGAGAAACCAAAGAAGGGACCTGGCCGCAAGGCGCGCAAACAGGGAGCTCCCGTATTCCGCAAGCAATCTTTCGGTAAGTTCAGATTAAATGCGGCACTGAACAATTTTCTTACTTGAATATTGTATCGTGCAGCTCCCCAAGAAGAGGAGGACAAAAAGCTGTCCCACCGTCAGAAGCAGCGTTTCGTCAAGCGGGAACAGAAGAAGGTCGTGCAAAAGGCCAAGATACAGGAGAAGCGTGCAAAGGGACAGCAAAAGCAACTGGCTCAAAGACAAAAGAAATACAACAGCGACAGCGAGCCTGAGCCCGAGGATGAGGTGGAGCCCCAAGATGCATCCTCAGATGAGGAGGTTCCCCAGCTTGTGCCAGCGGGCAAGCCACAAAAGGGCTTTACAGATGAAAATGACGATTGGCTAAAGCCAAAGAAGCAGCAGAAACAGAAAAAGGTGCCACAGCCAGAGCCGGATTCAGAGGGGGAGTTGGAGGAGGACTCTGATGCTGAGCTGGAGGCGGAAGACGACTCTGACGCGGAATTGTCTGAAGAGCAGGATGGGGACGACGTTTCCGATGACGACGAAGCTCAGGTGGGCAAGCTGGCAGATCTGTCCGACAACGATGATGGGGCCAACTCTGACGATGACTTCGATATATCTGGCGATGAAGGCGCCCAAGCAGGCAGTGGTAGCGATGACGACGACGACGAGAGTGATGATGCTGACGATGACAAGCTACCCATTGAACGCGCAAATAAGAAGCTGAAGAAACGCGAGGCCAAAGAAGCCCAGGAGGCAGAGGAGGAAATGCAGATGACAGTGGATCATCAGGATGTGTTTCAGCTGCCGACCGAAGAGGAAGAGGCCGAGAAGGACATCACCTTGCAGGACGTGCAGCAGCGCATCAAGGACATCACCCTGGTCCTGTCCGACTTTAAGAAATACCGTCAGGCAGACCGCTCCCGCAGCGAGTACATCGATCGGCTGCGCCAGGATCTTTGCCTGTACTACAGCTACAATGATTTCCTAATGGAGAAGCTCATGGATATGTTCCCCCTGAGCGAGCTCATGGAATACCTAGAGTCCTCAGAGGTAAGTCAGCAACCACCACCACGCCGCAGGAGGTTCCATCAAGCTTAACCGATTTATTCTTCCCTCCAGGTGGCCCGTCCGCTGACAATCCGAACGAACACGCTGAAAATACGCCGTCGGCAGCTGGCCGGTGCCCTGATCAATCGTGGTGTCAATCTGGACCCCCTGGGCAAGTGGACCAAAGAGGGTTTGGTCATCTTCAACTCGCAGGTGCCGCTGGGTGCCACTCCGGAGTATCTGGGTGGCTATTACATGATCCAGGGCGCCTCCTCGATGCTGCCCGTGATGGCGCTGGCCCCGCAGGAGAACGAACGCATTCTGGACATGTGCTCGGCTCCGGGCGGCAAGGGCTCCCACATAGCGGCCGCCATGAAGAACTCTGGCGTGCTCTTCGCCAACGATTCCAACAGGGATCGCATCAAGGCCGTTGTGGCCAACTTCCATCGCCTGGGCGTTGTCAATTCCGTCGTCAGTTGCGAGGACGGCACCAAGTTCCGTAAAATAATGACAGGGTTCGATCGTGTCCTGCTGGATGCCCCCTGCACTGGCACCGGCGTCGTGTCCAAAGATCCCAGTGTGAAGACCACGAAATCGGATGTGGACGTGCAGCGCTGCTACAATCTTCAGCGCAAGCTTCTCCTCACCGCCATCGACTGTGTGGATGCCAAATCGTCCACAGGTGGCATCATTGTGTACTCCACCTGCTCCGTGCTGCCCGAGGAGAACGAGTGGGTCATCGACTATGCGCTGAAGAAGCGCAACGTTAAGCTGGTGCCCACAGGACTGGACTTCGGCGTTGAGGGCTTCACCAAGTTCCGCCAGCATAGGTTCCATCCCAGCCTGAATCTGACCAAGCGCTACTATCCACACACCCACAACATGGACGGCTTCTATGTGGCCAAGCTGAAGAAGTTCTCCAACACGATACCCCTAACGAAGGAGCAGCAGGAGGAGGACGAGAAGCAGCTCGATGAACCCATCGAGGGCGAGACCACAGCCGAAGCAGCGGCTGAGGGGGCGGCTGAGGATGCAGAAGAAAATGCGGATGAGAAGGCTCCTCGCAAGCTGCTAGGAAAGCGGGCCGGCAAGCCAAGCCTCACAGATATTGACCAGGATCTGAAGAAGAAGAAGCTCGAGGCGAACAAAAAGAAATATGTGGCCAAGGTGTTCGAGAAGCCCGTCAAGGTGGCCAAGACACCCAAGCCAGAGCAGCCGGAGGACACAAACGGTGCACCGAAGAAGTCCCAAAAGAAGGAGGCAAACGGTGCACCCAAGGCCGGAAAGAAGGAGCAGCCCCAGCTTAAGACAGAGCAGACCAATGGCAAGGGAAAACCATCGCAATCGGAAGCCGGTAAGAAATTTCCGTCGCAGTCCAATGGCAAGGCATCTCCCGGGAAGTCGGCTGCACCCAAGCCCGAAGCGAAAAAGTTCCAGCCAAAGGACAGGAAGGGCCAAGCCAATCAGCAGACAACTAAGCCAGCAGCAAACACCAAGGCCAACGCCAAACTGGCCAAGGCCCCGCGGATCGATGCTGACGACGTGCCCGTGCTGGAGGGCAAACCCATCAAAAGGCAAAACAACCTGAAGCAGAAGTCCAAGCAGATTGGACAGCTGAAGAAGTCCAAGACGGGTGCCAATCCCAATCCGAGAGCAGGCAAGAAGCAAAAGTTTAAGAAGTGAACACGTTGAAACGAAATCCAAGTCGGTTAAGTAGTTGGTTAAGTGGTAAAAGCCTGATGCCTTGGCAAATGGTCGGGCGAGTAGGTGCCAGAGGCTGTCTCTGAATACGCCCCAAAACGATTATCTGTTTTATACTGAGAACTGTTTCTATTTCTTAGCTACGGATTGAAGATTATGTACTAACACGTTGCTTGTAATTAAACGAACATATTCAATAAACGTTAAGCTCGGATTAATGTAATCAGAAAGCGGGTTTTATTTGCCACTGCAAGTATGCATCGATCGGGCGTTGAGCGTTGAGCTTTAGCTTTTGCTTGGCGATGTTTACATTGCAGCCCTAGCTGGGCGTTACCCCCACAGCACCACAGATAAAGCTGTCTGAGATCAGACGAGCGCTGAGATAATCTTCAATTTCCAAACACACACATTTCACTGGCAAACGCGTAAACAACATGGAATGGCGCGCTCTGCTGTGTTCATTATTTCTCCTGGGAATGGGGGGGTCTCCCATCCAAGCGGACGTCGACCAGAACACCCTGACGGCTCAGCAGATACACAAGAATCTGAATGGATCGCAAGATGCCTGCACGAACTTCTGGAACTATGCCTGCGGCAACTACTCAGCGGCCGCCGGCACCAAATATGTGGACAACTTTGAGCTGGTGGAGGATCTGTACGCCCAGGCCATGGTGGAGTTCATGGAGAGTGATTTGGAGTTCTTGGACAGTGATGTGCAGTTGAATGATAGCCCAGCGCTTCGATTGTTGGCCCAGATGCGAGCCTATTACAATGCCTGTACCAAGGATCCACAGATGGACTGGCCGCTCGAAGATTTCCATTCGCTGGAGCCCAGCGATTGGGCGCTCGAAACGGCCAGGTTCCGTAGGCACGGATTGAATGGGGTGTTCTTGGACGAGCGCGTGGATGTGGCCATCAACGATTCGCTGCGTTCGGTGGTGCAGCTCAAGATGCCCGCTCCCAGTAGCAACTACAGCCAGCGACTTGCCCTGCAGTTCCTCAAGCTCAATCACTCTGGCAGCGAAGCAGAAATCTCGAGGCTGGCGGATCAGCTGCGGCACCTGGAAGCCAAGCACCGCCAAGCGGAGCCTCTGGTTCAGTCCTGGACATTGGCCGAACTCATGCAGAAAATACCACAGATCAACTGGCAAGGGTACTTCCATGAGCTGCTGTCGGGCCATCTGAACGGGCTGCTTTTCGAGGTCAGCGATGCGGACTACTTGCGGGAGCTTGGCCTGCTCTTGGGGAATACCAGTGAAGGCACCATTAACCTCTATCTGCGTTTGCGTCTCACCGTGCTGCTGCGGCAGTCGGAGCCAGCCAGGCGCAATCCCAAGACGTGCATTCACCACATGCGGGCGCTGCTGCCCCTGGGCATGAACTACCTGTACAATCGCTATGTGTACAAGAACAGGAACTGGGTGGACACCATTCAGCTGCTGCAGATCTTCGATGGCCTGAAGGATATGTTCGGCCAGTACCTGGACGCCAATCGCCTGCAGCTAAGTCCAGCCCAACTGACGTATGTGAGGCAAAAGCTGTCCACCATGAAGCTCAGAGTGGGCCAACTTCCAGAGGAGACATCCCCTGCCTTCTATGACAGCCACTATGACAGTGCCAATTTCTCGGCCTCCCATCATCATGGAAATGTGATCGAGGCCCTGAGTTTGCGCACCCGACTCCAGCACGAGACTCTCCGGCTGCCGCACTCGCGACTGGATCTGCACCGCTACTATGTCAACGATGACGTGGTCAAGGCGCGTACCTCCCCCTTCTACGAGAACGAGCGCAACACGATAACTGTGCCGCTGGTCTTTATGCAGTGGCCCCTGTTCGATCAGAGCCAGCACCCGGTTTTCCAGCACAGCTTGATGGGCGGTGTCCTGGCCCACGAGCTGAGCCACGCCTTCGAACAGGAGGGCATCCTCTTCGATGCCGATGGCAACGAGTCGCCAGTGGGACTGCAGATACGCGAGACGAAGCCCTTCCAGAATGCCATCAAATGTGCGGCCCAAACGCCAGCAGTGTCGCTCAAGGAACGTCTGGCCGATCTCAATGGGCTCCAGCTGGCCTACGATACGTTTTTCGGCCTGGACCACAACTCGCAGCTCTTCAGATATCAGCCCTATGCATTTGAGAGCCAATTCCGAGCACCGCAGCTGTTCCACCTGAGCTACGCGCAGTTCTTCTGCGGCATCCTGCCGCCGGTGCTCGGTCATGACAGGGACGATGTGCGTGTCAATGTGAACGTTGGAAATTTACGTCAATTCGCGTTGGATTTTAAGTGTCCCCCGCCAGCAGTGCAGTCGCCCCCCCCGTGTGAAATGTGGCGCCCGACAGCATCATCTACTTTGGCTTCAGCTTAAGTTTTCAAATCAATAAAAAGTAATACAATGTTGAGCGTTGCTCGACTCCGTGATGACATGTAAAATTATTAAATTAATAAGAAGACAGTGAAACAAATTTGTGTGTTCAAGCGAAAGAGATTCCTGTCTTTCTCTCTCTCCCGCTTTGGAGTCTACTAGGGTATCAAATGTATTAATATGTACTTGGAAAATTGGACAAAACCCATTGAAAGGCCCATTTCAATTTGATTGTCCATTGCATTTGACAGGTTATAGCCTCGCTGCAATCGCGACTGTCTGTGCGGATGTGTCATGTGAATGCTAATGCCACACAAAACGCCGGTCTCAGTGAGAGCTTTTTTGCTCTCGCTCGGCCGTTGAGCGCCTCTTGCTCGTGCCAGAACCACAGCAGGTGGGGCCAACTCATTAACCTGTAGCTTGTGTGCAATGTTTAGGCACCCCGAAGAGCGGAATGCACGCACCTTTAATCGTTCTACCATGCTTACCTCGCTCGCTGTCGGGGAGCAAAGCTTCTCCAGCCGTACATAGCGCCACAAGTTGTTGTGGGTGGGCCGGCCGCCAACGCTGTATCCTCTGCTCTGGCCAGTGTCTTGTCTGTTCGTGTCTGTCGCTCTCTCGCTTTTCTTTGCCGTTGGGAAAGCTCTGTCTTCCGTTCTCACTGCGGCCGCACTTTGGCGCTGTCTTTGGCCGCCATTGGCCGCATGTGGTCGTCGTCGTCGTCGTCGGTAGTCGCTATTATCGTCACAGTCCGTAATCGTAATCTCGTTGGCGCTTTGATTATCTCCCAGAGCAGAGCAGAACAGAGCAGCGCAGAACAGAGCAGAACAGAGCAGCGCAGCCTCCGCAGCATCCCAAAACCTGAAAAGACGCGCCGCGGGCTTTATTTTGTTTTCGTCACTGGTTTTTGTTATTTCCGATGCGGGCGACTAATTAGGAACCAAAACATGCTCTAGGTGTTCTCCTGCCATGCTGTGCGGTTTTCCCTGAGCCCCGAATGTGTCATTCCCCAATGTCGTCTCCGCGTGTGTGTTTAGAAATGCAAACAAATAAATGATAATGATAAAAAGGCGATAAACATTTAAAGTTTACAAAAAAAAAAAAAACTAAAAATA
The DNA here is from genome assembly GCA_018150885.1 of Drosophila tristis. Lineage (NCBI taxonomy): Eukaryota > Metazoa > Arthropoda > Insecta > Diptera > Drosophilidae > Drosophila > Drosophila tristis. Next base: position 2,001,319 of record JAECWT010000203.1, on the reverse strand, counting down.
TAAAGAAGCGCAGAAGCTCAACTATCAAAATTCAAATCAAAACCACATGTGAGTGCGAGGGAGAGGCGCTAATTTTGTCATTTAACAGTTGGTTTTTAAGCCACAAGCATAGCGTGAGACCCTAAACCTAACCCCCCCACGGAGCAGCAACACCAACAATAACCACAACAAAACAAAGAGTGAATAGCCATCCAAAAAACAAGATCCATTCCTCACCCACGGCATAACGAAACAAGCAAACAATCGACCGGCCGACCGGCGGACCGACCGACCAAGTGCCCCTCCCTTGCCCCATCTTCGCGAAGAACCCATACCCAGCAGATTGGAGCAGGCGTCGATCACTTAGCAGCTTGCTCCATTAGCAGACAATGGCCGAGTCCGCAAATAGACTTTAAATTGAAGAATAAACGTCTGATTAGACCCAAAGATGCCTCCTGCCTGCCCCTCAGCTTATCCAGCCATTCGTCCATTTTCCAGCCCGGCAAATGGCGAAAACAACATTTCAGTGTGGATTTGCATTCAGGGGATTTAATCAGAGACTCTCGTATTCCTCGCAAATGCAAATGTTGGCTCCATTTGCATATTTACGACTGGACAGAACGAAAGTGATGGCTCCCGAGGGGAGCTCTATCCCGCTCTCTCCTTGACCGTGTCAAGGTCCACAGTCCTGTAACCTCTGAACTAGCTACACGTACTACCTTTTCCTCTATATGGAGGGGTCTCTGACTGGGATTATTCTAGCAATTAATTCTCTTCCGGCAGGGGAACAGAATTGCAATATTTGTGCTGCAAATCTCATGCATATTCCAGATTCTACCCATACCACCCCGGCCCACACCAGCGTTTCGTTGTTTTTGTTGACTAAAGATAAACTAATGCAATAGGCACCGACAGCTGCCCCCCGTGCCGCTTCCAGAAAACAAAAATAAACAAGACACAAAAAATAGACCCTGTTCGACTGCACAAAAACAATGCTAAGAATTGTGCATGAATTGGCATTGCTGAGTAAATAGTAAAATTTAATTATACTTGAGTGTGAAGAGGGTGCAGAAGCTCCAGCGGCAAGGGCGCGGGGTAGGGTTTGTGCCAATTGGCAAATTTGCGTTCGATCGGCTCTCACCTTAAATGCAGTTTTTATGTAGTCATTAACCCCTATACAGGTGCTGCCATCCCCCCTCTGCCCTGACAATGGACAGTTATTTAATTGCATTTTCTTAACAAATATTGAGGGTTCTCCATTATCATTAGAAGTCCACGTTGATGGGAGTTTTCTCAATGCTGGTAGTGTGAAAAAAAAACAAAAACAATGCTCCACCCACTGCTAACTCTTTTGCTTCGCCTGGTGGCAACATCCCTTCGCATCCCCTTGCAGCAGACACTGTCTACACCCACTCTGGCGCTCTTTTGTTGGAGAATTCCTGCTCCAGCTCCTGCTCCTGCATTTGGCATACGTTTCGCATCGTAAAACAGATAAAACAAACTTTAAAAACATGAAACTCATGAATTTTGGAAATTACATTCATGTTCATGTATCTGCCCCACCCCGTGCTTTCTGTGTTTGTGCGTGTGGGTGGCTTTATTTGGCACATGTGTGTGTGTTTGTGTGTGTGCCGGGGCACTCCCACTGCAACAGGCATTAAAATGCCCGCAGTCTCTGTTTGAAAAACTTGTCGGAAAATTGCAAATGAAAAGGAAAACATTGTTGTTTTACTCCGTATTCTTGGGTTACTTTATTCAACTTTTCCCACAGCCACAAGACAACTTTACACTTCCCCCATCCAGAAGGCCTGACTCTGGCCGCGACGCCCCCGCCTGAGGAGCTTCAAAAAGAGAATTTAAGAAATTCTTGAGAGTTTTTTAGGCCCGTTGTAAGGCAATAAAATTAGTAAGCATATGAAAAAAAGTCGTCTGGCAACGAGGCGTATGCTTGATACAGTTACCGCTGCTCCGTGGTCCCCCAGCTTCAGTTTTTCTTTTCGTTTCTTTCTGCTGTTTTTTTTTTTTTTTTTAATTTTAATTTTTGTTTAAATTTGTATTCAATTTGTAAACTTTTCCGTATGCACCTGTACATATGTATGTATGCCTTGTGTGTGTGGGGGTGTTTTCTTCTTGGCTTCGACTTTCTGTTTGACCACCAAACCTGTCTGTGCATTGAGGCAGGCAGGCGGCAGATGCCCCCATCGGATGACCGTTGGAATTCTGCTTTTATTTGTGTGCGTTAATCCGGCGGAAAACCCATAACATCGATATCATATGCGCCTGACTGCGTTTGTCATTCGATTCGATTCGATTTGATTCGTCTGCCAGCTGTCGTCATCGTTGCTGCTGCCTCAAGCTGCTGCCACGCTTCGCTGCCTGCGCTCGTTCATTCATAAAGTTGCCTCCTCTTGCCTCTTCCCCCTACCCATTTCTTTTATATATCAACTTATTTTTCTATAATCATTTTTTACGTTTCGACTGACATATGGCACTGGCTTATGGCCACTTAATTGATACGCCCCCCGATAGCACACGCACACTGGGCGAAATTCCGAGGAAATGCGGCTTGCAGCTTGGGGAAGTCTTTCGCTATCTTTGATGGGGCGCGCATGTTGGGGATTGCATGTCCGTTTTCGTTACCACGGGCCGCATGGCAATGGCAATTCATTTCAATTTGTTTGGACACTTTGTAAATCATCGAAGGCGCAGCGGGTCAGCACATATAACGCATACGCTCTGTTGCACTCAACCGATCTGGAATGAACATTGACTGAAGCTGAAGCCAATAATTTACATTGAATCAACACTTTCAGTTGTTTATTTGCCCATTTTTGGTGGCTAATTGCTGCGCATTAGAGCCTGCCACAAGTGAAATGAAATGAAATGAAATGGATGATCGCTCCCTCCAGTGGATGATAACCGCGAGCTGTGCGACTGGCAAACACGCACGCGCTCGTCCAAATATTGCGCTTGTTTGCCAGCAGCCTCATAAATAAATCGCAGGCCTTCTCTTCTCCTCCACCATCTCTTAAGATGCGGGCAGCTGACTCTCTTTTGCTCTTTTGCCCCAGATGTTTGGCCATTTCGGCGTGCGGGTGGCGGGGGATTGAAGTCAAATATTTGATCTACTAAGCAGAGGGTCGCCGGCGGAGGCTGAGGTGCCGCAACGCGTGCCGCCCACTGTGTGTGGATAGTTGGAGTGCCTGGCAGACAGCAATGTGTAGCACATGCCTCTCCTTGTGCCTGCCATACGCAGATCAAAGCAGACTTGGGCTGGCGTGGCGGGTACTAAATATACAGTATAATTAAGCAGTGAGTGCATTGCGTGCAAACTTCACTCTCACCCCGCGCCAATGGCATCCTTTGACACACTTCGACCCACCCACACCACACCGTGGCATGTTTATCCACCGGCTTGACATTGACAAAGCTGCACGGCCTCCAGCAGATTGTAGCTCTGTGCGAGAGGTTGAGAGAAGGCAAAGAGCAAAGTGTATTTGTTCATTAATAAATAACTTGACACTCGTTGCTTTAATCACTGTGGCAGCAGACTCATCCTTATCCCCATCTCAGTGCCCATCCTCCATGTTGCCGCCCATGGGCCAGGGGGGCTGTATACAGCACGTTGCCAGGTGAGAGACGCACATGAGTCTTGGTCACACACACACATCTGTCACAGCATCTTTTATCTCAATTAACAGATAAAACTACCATTTGGTCCCTTGGCAATCTTAATTGCTTCTATTTCTGCTTGGTTCTGTACGTGAAAAAGTAGTTGATGACTGTGCTGCGTGGTTTATGCGTGGCCTGCTATCCTGTTGTTGGCAGAGAGAGAGCATAGGAAATGCCTAAATGAATGCCTAAAACTGGTGCAATATATCAGTGTATTCTTTCTGTCGCTTCCCTAAGTTATTCCCAATTTATGACTTGCTTCCGCTCCATATTTTGTCCCATAAATAAATTCGATTTTCGATTCCAACAATTATCCCCATCAATCGAATGTAATACCCATCTTAATCACTGCCAAATCGCAGTTCAATAGTTCACAAAACCAGCAATCTCCATTACGAGTAATTTCCTGTAATTATTGAGGGTGGGCAGGGCTCGAAATAGGCGTCCCAGGTGTGCAGCGAGCAACAATCATGCGAGGCGAACTGAAGCGATGTGCAGCAGCGCTTGGTGTGGATTCAGCTTTGGGGGGCATTTGTCATGTACCCGGTGCAGATCTTCTTCTCCTTCTTTCCTACCCTACGCTGCTCTGGGTCTGCCATCCATAAAGATGGCCATAAACTTATATGGCGTTTATCTGAGTTCCACTCTGCACATCTAGTCACGAGATTTCGGCGTGCACGGTGTATTACTTGAACAGATTTAATGATCATAATTTGTGTACACGAAGAGCGAAGCTTCCTTGACAGATTCGTATATTTAGACGTGGCTATACATGAGGCTTATGTGAGGAAACGTTTTGAAACTCCAGTAGATCGAACATTTTCCAGTCTTAAATGTAAGCTGCAATCTTTACCTCACTAACCCCACTGCTGACCTTAAAGATCTGCACACATACTTCTGTGCAAACAGATATGTATGTATATATGTAGGTACTTCCATTTATTCCCTATTTATTTTCTGCGAGTGTACAATATATTGCATATCTCCTTCCTCTATGGTCTGGTCTGGTTTTTGTGATTTTTTCGGTTCGCTTCTTTATTTTATCAGATAATAAGATATCGTACGAAGAACGCTGCTTTATTTTTACACGCTCTTGTGTGCTTCTTGGGCGCTTTATTTGAACAGATTCGCATTTAATTGCGCAGCGCCCGGCGGAGAGAACAGAAGAACAGAAAACAGAATCGGAGTGGGAGTGGGAGCAGAGTTCAGGACCAGAGACGCCGCCACTGACAGCTTCTGTTTCTGCTGCAGGTGCGAGTACTCGTAAAACGAGACCATTGCCTCGTAAGCAGCATCAGCATCAGCAGCAGCTGGAGGTGCGGCTGGAGCTACCTACGCACCAGGAACAACACTCATCTTGCAACATTGTTTGGCTCTCGTCTGCTGATAATAGACCGTAACTCATCGAAGAGTCCGCCCACCGCCTATGGCTGACGACGATTTGCGGGCTCTGGTGGACAGTCTGGATGACGCCTCGCCGGAGAACCTGGCCAACGTGATAGCCAACTTCTCGCTGGATATGCTGCAGAGGGCCAGCGCCCTAATTGGCGCCCAGCAGCCGCACAGTGGGGCGCTGCTCATCAATCGCACGCAGCAATGCCAGCATCAGAGCCAGCAGGAGGAGGAACTGGAGGCCACAGCCACGGCAGCAGCAGCAGCAGCTGGCAAGCGGGTGAGTTGGCATGGATGAGGGGTAAGGGGGATAGGGTACGTTCCCCGTTATAATCAATACAGTCCTGTCAATCGAGCATGGTTTAAGATATAATTAAAAATGGCCATTTATAAGGCAAGCAATATGAGACTTTTTATCTGGCAAACTGTCATACAATCCGTGTGTCCATCTTTACGCCTTTCCTTTCATCGCTTTCGCCAGAATCCATTACCAATATGTTTTATTTCATGCTCATATCATAAAAAAATCCATCCGGAAAACAACTGCCTGTAAATCTTTCACTTAATCAATGAAGCAACACGCTTTTCAATCCACTTCTCAATAGATTATCCCTTTTATTTATTGGTACTATTTTTTGTTCTTTATTCTTTATATGTAGTTTCCATCTTTCAGTCTACCAATCCACCAGTTCCCAGCCTATTCCTAATATTTCCATGTACAAACGTAGCTCGTAGCTGATGATAGGTTTCCTATAAACCATTAGATTTCCGGCAAAATGGAACAGAAAATTATTTATATATATGGTATATATTTTTCTGTTCTACGTCTGCTAGCCACTAGAGGCGGCATGCGGCATTTTTGACCGCTTTCAATTGGGGAAACAAAACCGTGGGAGAGCAACAGTTCCAAAGCCAAATGAATCAGTGAATGAATCAATGAATAGAAGTGAGAATTGCGAATACGAATACGAATATATATAAATATAATATTTATCAATCTCTATTCGGCGTTTGTTTGCTTTGGTCGTTGACATCTCGTGTGTGTCGTCGCGTGGCTAAGACCAGAACCAAAAAAAATAAATAAAAAGCTTCCAGCTTATCACCGAACACTATATAAATGGACAGTTTTTAATGGGCTTTCAATTTCCGGACATGTGGAGCCCGTGATGTCATATAGACGCTCGCACTGTCCCACTGATAAGATCAATTAATAAGCTAACTAATATCAAATGGGAGCGCCCTCCTATGGGAATCATTTCTGCATGTGGAGCATTTACTGTGCTGTGCTGTATACCCTGTATATTAATATAATACATATATCTTTATATACCTATGGAAATTTATAGCACGCAATTGAAAATATATAAATAACCGCATAGAGATACCCATGCCCAGTGGCTGGTAAGGCAACAGTTTTGTTTAGATATTGCCGGGGGTATATGGGTATGGGTATATGCGCGTATATTGTATGCACATGTTTGGTTGTGTGATAAATAGAACAGATTTGCATATACCCTGGATAAACTGCAGAATATTTAATATTTAATCTGATGTAGGGAAAGGTCACGTTCGTTTCTGCAGGAAATGCAATGTCTGCCATAAATATTTACCCCTAAACTGTGTTGGGAGTGTACTTCCCACACAGATGTTTCCTCTCCAATAGTATACGTACATATAAGTATCCCCTCTGCTATATCTGACAGATCCTACACTGTCCCAGTGCCTTCGATTCGGTGCTCTGCTGGCCACGCACCAAAGCCGCCACCCTGGCCGTGCTGCCCTGCTTTGAGGAGTTCAAGGGCGTGCACTACGATACCACAGGTGAGGCATGAACGCAGAGGCAAACCCACAGTCGTACTCCAATTAGATTTCCAGAGAATGCCACGCGATACTGCTTCGAGAATGGGACCTGGGACCGCTATTCGGACTACGATCGGTGCCACCAGCAGTCGGGCTCTGTGCCCATGGTTCCTGATTTCTCACCCAGCGTGGATCTGCCGGCCATTATCTATGCCTGTGGTTACTTTCTCAGTTTTGCCACCTTGGTGGTGGCCCTCATCATATTCCTTAGCTTTAAGTGAGTCGAAACCAACATACAGATCTGTGCTCCAGAGTTAAACCAAGTTCCATCTTTGGCAGAGATTTGCGCTGCCTGCGAAACACGATTCACGCGAATCTGTTCCTCACATACATCACCTCCGCTCTGCTGTGGATACTCACGCTGTTCTTGCAAGTGGTAAGTGGCTGCCATATCCTCTGACTACATTCAACCTGTAGCTGTGGCTATTTATACTCATGCAGATAACCACAGAGTCTAGTCAGGCGGGCTGCATTACGCTAGTCATCATGCTGCAGTACTTTTACCTGACCAACTTCTTCTGGATGTTTGTCGAAGGTGAGTAGTTGCATGCGTGGAAATTTCTGTGTCTACAAGTGTGATACATACATATATGGCTGGCACCCTGCCCTTTTCAGGCCTCTATTTGTACACCCTGGTGGTGCAAACATTCTCCAGCGATAACATCAGCTTTATTATCTATGCCCTCATTGGCTGGGGCTGTCCCGCCATATTCATTATGGCCTGGGCCATAGCCAAAGCATTTGCCCCCCATCTGGAGAACGATCATTTCAATGGGGTGAGTACCTGCACCTATTCCCAGTCCTAACTATTCCATTCATCTATCGTCTATCTATGCTGGATGCTTGCTTTGGCTTTAGCTGGAAGTCGACTGCGGCTGGATGCGAGAATCTCACATTGATTGGATATTCAAGGGGCCAGCCTCAATGGCTCTGTTTGTTAACTTGGTATTTCTCATACGCATCATGTGGGTGAGTGCACCATTCCCAAGGATTCCCAAGAACTGCTATTAATCCCATTTTCTTTCCATTCAAGGTGCTCATTACCAAACTTCGTTCGGCACACACCCTGGAGACGCGGCAGTATTATAAGGCATCAAAGGCACTGCTGGTGCTCATTCCACTCTTTGGGATCACCTATCTGCTGGTGCTCACTGGCCCCGAACAGGGCATCAGTCGCAATCTCTTCGAGGCCATACGGGCATTTCTCATCAGCACACAGGTATGGCCGCCATCACTTCTTCATAGCATTATGCGAGTAATTTATGATTTAATTCTGCTGCAGGGCTTCTTTGTGGCGCTCTTCTATTGCTTCCTCAATTCGGAGGTGCGCCAGACGCTGAGGCATCGCTTCGTACGCTGGCGCGAGAGTCGGAATATCCATCGGAGTAGCTCCATCAAGAACCGCAGGTGGGTACAGCAGATGCTGATGCTATAGCCGCAGTGTTGCACTCACATTCGGTATTCTAACGCATTGGTATTGTCGGTCCACTACATACACATACTCGTACATGTCTATCCTCTTGGGCTTTGCACATGGACACCACATACATATATACATATATTTATGTAGTACATAAGCATATAGTAGATGTGGCTGCTTCTATTTGGTAGTTGTTGCTGTAACTGTTGTCATCGTTGTTGTCATTTAACCAATTAATTTCCATTCCAGGCATCGCGCCTCCAAAGACTACTCGCAGAGATCGCGAACCGAAAGTCTACGGTGCGTATACGCAATGCTCATGTAGAGGCTCCTCTCTCCTTACTCCTTACTCCTTACTCTATCTTCTGTTCAATTAATCCCAACGCTCGTTTAATCTGCTAACACACATGCCGTACTACATATAGATACACAAATATCTATCCATAAGCCTTGCAGAGCATCGTTTATCGTAGAGTATCTGCAGGGCTAGGCCAGAGTATGCCCTGCGTACCACGTACTACGTGCTACTGTTCTTTAGTTCTTTATCGATCCTGATTTCGGTTTTCCTGTTCTGTTTATCGTTTTCTTATAGACTGACCTCAACAAGTCCCGTGCCCACCGGACACTATGAATGATCGATCCAACACCAACACCAACACCACCACCACCAACACCACACACAAACAAGCCACAAACACGCCCACACACCGATCTATGCATACGATACAGAGATCTGCTCCTACCCTACAACTAATTGTACATGTTAGCGCCACTCAAAGTATCCTACTCTATTGTCCATAAGTATTGCATGATAGACATGTACACGTACCCGTTAAGAGCACAATTAAAGTATTATTTTTGTATATAAATAGTTACAATTCCCGAAACTCATCGATCCGCATGCCTTCCTCTTTGAATCCCAACTTTCAGCACCGAGGAGTGTGTGATCTGCCTGCGTCCCACGCCGCACACTCGCCTGGCCACACAGGAGCAATACCACAGCATCAATATCACCGACTTTGTTTAGGACTACAAGTACCTGTTGTGTATGAAAGTAGAGCTAGCCCGAGTTGTTGGTTTCCTTGCAGAACGCCTGGTTTTAATTCAATTGGTTGCAGGGTTTCATCTGTTGGCAGTTGCTCCTCCAGACTGTGTCCCACCATTGCCTGCCAGTGGGGATTGGATGCATAGCCTTGGCTATACAGCAGCAGCATAGCAGTCTCCAAGGCTGCTTGCATGTGAAAGGGAAAGCATATACAAATCAAGGCATCAGCTTTACTTGGACTTTTAGTTTATTTTCGAACGTGACTTGAAGTTACAGCAAAAGGTAAGGTTAAACTAAAGTAGATTCGTGATTCACATTCGCACATTCGTGTGCCATGATGCGCCGATGCCAAATGTCTATCTTAAGTACGAAAACATGTTGCTAACATGGGGAATTCGACGTGCATCAATCATTCCGAATGTAGTAATAGCGTAAAGAAAATTAAACCAAAACAAAACAAAACACAAACACTGTGTGAGGTGCCCCCAATTTACCCATTTTAGTATACGTTCTAAAATTAGCTACTAGTTCGCTAGGTTTATCAATTAAGTGCCAATGCGTGCAAAAAGGTTTGTCGTAACAATTAAATCTTAATGTTTTGTTTTAGTTTTTTGTTTTTTAATTCTATGTTTCTTGCGTTTTAGCATTTTGTTTTTTGTTTGATTTTGCTTTTTGTTTGTTATGTATCTTTTAGTTTTTTTTCTTAAGGTCACATTGTTTATATCACTGAAAATCTAATTTAAATCTAATTAAAACTTAGAGTAAAACAAGAGGAGGAAACTAAATTAAATGGAAAATAAACAAAGAAACAAGAGGGGTTGGGGCGGGGACAATATCATTTTGCTGTCAACTAAAACATTATAATTAATGTTCTGCGAATAAAGCTTGTTCAAAATATCAAAACAGTTTTTGTCATCTTTTTTTGTTTCATTCATGTGGTTCTAATACTCCTCTACATAGAAGGCTATAGGCTATATATCTGTTCAATTTAGGCCTATGTCTGTGTGTGGGTGTTCGCGCTTTGTGTGTGTGTATTGATGCGTATGAAATCTACAATTAAAAACTATGAACGCTTAATGGTAATCGTTATCTTCAACTTAATTCCCTATATCGGCCGTGTCTGCCTGTATCCGATTCTATGTCTGTCTATATAAATGTGTGCGCTATAATTCGATTTGAATTGTACTAAGTATGTGTGTGTGTGTGTGGGTGTTGAGTGTGTATAGGGGTGTGTGTTTTCTATCGAAAAGAAATTCGAGTTGTTATGCTTGATGCCAGAAACCATTTCGCATACAGTCGCTTCCTGCTTCCTGCTAATCCGCCAACTGCACCGCAAAACTTCTGCGAAGCTTTGGTGTTTCGCAGCCTTCCTCCTGCCTTTCTCATATAAAATAACAATTACACTATAAACTAACTAACGCACATGTCGGGAGTATCGGGTGATCGGGGGATCGGGGGTTTGGATTGGGCTTTACTCTTCTTAAAGGTAGTATCAAATGCATTCGCCCGGATTCTGGGCACAATATTTGGGGAACAGGGCCTCCGCCTTGATGCCCAGCTCGACGAGGCGCGTGCGGAACAGCGAGATGCGGCGAAACACCTCCGGGGCCATAATATCAATATCGTGATCTTCGCTGGGATCCGACCAGAGGCGCTCGCCCAGGGCAGCGGCACGGGGCCACAGCCGATTGTCCAGCTGATTCTCGTCCACCTGCTCCGTCCACAGGCAGGCCTCGCCGCCCAATACCTGAAAGGGATTTACACATTAGCTGGCATGGTATACCCCAAGTGAGGAATGCTGATAGCACTCACCTGCTTGCGCCGCTTCTTGTCCAGTCGCATGCGCTCCCAGGGCCGGTGCTTGTAGACGTTCTGCCAGGTGCGATAGGGGGAGCAGGCGGCCTCGCCCGTGCTCCGCCAGCTGCCGAAGCCGCAGTCCAAGTACCAGGCATCCACGTGCGAGAAGATCACGTTGTAGCCATTGTCCAGCAGGTCGTAGTTCTCCTGCCAGGTGCTGCCGCCCCACACCTGCACCGTGAATTGACTGTTTGGAAGACACTTGGTGTTGGTCAGGGCGCTCGACCAGACGGCCAAGTACTTGGGGGCGACTCCATTGTTGGCCAGCTTCAACCTGTGGGGGCGGAAAATGAAGGATGCTGGAGATGTGGCAGGGTAAAGAGGATGAAGGTCGCGCCTACCTGGCCATTGCCTGCAGCATAAAGTCGCACCACAAGCCCCGCAGATCCGTGTCGTTGAAGTACTGGGCCCAGCAGTCGAGATTCACCTCATCGCCGCCCAGATGAAAGAGGTCCGTGGGCCCCGTCGCCTGCAGCAGCTCCTCGTAGAGGCGCTGCAGTATGAGGTAGGTGTGGTTGTTCTTCGGATTCAGCTGCCCGCACGGTGGCTCTCCGCAGTAGAAGCTCCAGGGCTGCTGATTGATGCACACGGCCAGCTCGCCCATGCCCCGCTTGGGCCCCCAGTCCCAGCCATTGCCAGCATGGGCGGGGGCATCGATCTCCGGTATCACCTGCACCCCATGGATCCGGGCAAAGTCTGCCACATCGCGCACATCCTGCTCCGTGTACGTCTCGCTCTCCGAGTACGCCCCGTGCTCGGCCAGCTCCGGATAGTTGCGCGAGATATAGGGAAAGCTCTGCGCATCCGTCAGATGCCAGTGGAAGCGGTTCAGCTTGGACAGACCCATTCCCACAATCGTTCGCTTGATCGCCTCCACCGAGAAGAAGTGGCGCGAGGTGTCGAGCATCAGGCCGCGATAGCGGAACTTCGGCGCGTCCTTCACCTTGCTGTTGACGTACGTGTGCAGCAGGTGGTCCTCGTCATCGAACCAGATGAGCTGCTGCAGCGTGGACAGGCCGTGGCGGGCCCCAAAGAACGAGTTCGCCGTGATCTCCACCAGCAGGCGATGGCCCTCCGCTAAGGAAAAAATGGAACAGATGTTAGACATGGCTAAGATCGGCTTAGAATCTCCGTCTCGCTTACTGATTGTGGACAGCTGATAGCTCTCGTCGTTGTCCAGGTTGAAGCTCACATCGCCGGACTTTTGCACGCTGATCTTCACCAGCAGGCTCTCCAGAACACCCAGTCGTTTCTCACCAGACGTGGCAGCAGCCACCGCTTCGTTCTTCGCCGACCACGATGAGGATTCACTGTCGTCCGTCTCAGACGGACTGGCTGCGTAGTCGAGTCTTTGGATCTGGCGCAGATCCTTGAGGAACCAGTCAAAGGCCAGCTGCAGCTGCTTGCGCACCTCTCGATGCGGCGTGTCCATTTCCAGTTGGACACTCTCCATGGAGAAGCTGGTTGTGTGCGCGCTGACCAGGGACTTAATGGTCGGTGCCGGCCAGATGTTGACGTATCCGCAACTCATGGAGCAGGTGATGAAGGAGACACGCTTGCCGGTCTTCCCGGGATGAAAGCTCACCCGCATGCATCTGTCATTCTCGCATTTGTATGTCCAGAACTTCTCCACGGGTCTGCATGAAACGAAGAGGAATGGGTTCCAGTCGGGGCTACAGCTCAACTTCTTAATTAATATTTTACACTCACATGGGAAAGGCAGTGACGTCCTTGTGGCTGCGGGGGCGTTCCAACGCCTCGCTGTAGGTCTGTGTCTTGCTGACTCCCTGGTTCCAGTACAGGACGGTGAGGATGAAGATGGCGCCCGAGAGGAGCACCAGAAGAGCACGGCGCAGCGACACGGCCAGTGACATCTTAAAGAGATAACGTAGGCTGTAATTGAGATGGATATCCGGTTAATAATTGGACAGCAAAGCACACGTAAGTGCCCCATCCATTCATCCATCCGCCCAGCGACTGACATCATCACCTGACGACAAACGTGGTTCAAGGAACTAAACCAAACAATAAGGCACCACATTAAGGGCTTGCGGGGTGAGCGGTGGCAGGACAATGGGCGTGTCTATCCGTTCCGTTCCGGTCTGCTCTACTTCGCCCAAGTAACGAGGGCACCTCGAACTTTAATCAATGCTCGCGACTCGAGGCTTGACTTGCGATAAAATCAAAGGAAATCCCCAAAGCAAGAGCCCTTCCTGCCACACGGTGCCATTTAGCTGCGCATTGTTTGTCTTTCCCCAGAACAGGGGCAAAATGAACGTAGTTCTTATACTTATGTGTGTATGCAGGTACATACATTGCACGCAGCTTTGGGTAGGTGGCAGAACAGACATCTCCACAGGGTTCCATATACATAAACTAGAAATTTGTGTATCTATTTGTATTTTGTTGAATTCGAAAAGGTGGCTTGATTCTTTTTTGGCATTGGAGGAGAGCAAGATAAAGTGGCAGCTAGAACCAGTTGCTTGTTAACTGTAACTGGCAGCCTCTCTTGCGCTGTGCCCCACCTCATTTGGCTCTAGCCACACACCCGTATTTATTTATTTCCCTAGCCATAATATCACACTTAATGCTTCCCCATCGATTTCAAATCAAATTACTTAACCAAAGAGTAAGAGACCCATAAACCCCAATATTCTATGATTCCAGGATTTTCGTGGGGTGGTTCGGCACTTTTAAAGTTTCCCAGAGACAAGGGAACGAGGACAGGACCTTGCCACCAGTGAGCGGCGACTGCTGACTGGTGCCTGGCACCAGTCTCGGATTCGGGGCGAGGGCGGTGCACACGCCTTAACTGCCTGCTCCCACACCTGTAACCTTTGCGTGCGACTGTGGCAATCGATGCTGGGGTTGGAACACTTAAGGTTTCATGTGAAAATATGAAATACTTTCCCGGGACATGCAACACATGCACACACATGTGATATGCTAAAAAACAAAAGGAAAGGAAGGAATCTGGCAGAACAGGTGACATGATTCGGGTTTTGTTGCCCTGCTACCCTGCTTGCGGGCCCTCTTCGCCCAGTGCAATGCACGTGCTGTTGTTGTTATTCTTTGGCTTGACCTAACCGCCGCCCCCAACCCACTGCCCCTCATTAACCATGAAGGCTGTGAATAATAAATCAACAGGCGTACATAATTAATGCTTAAAAAAGAGACGGGCGTCGGAGGCGGAGAGCGGAGTGTGTGGTGCATGGAGAAAGGATTGCTGGCGCTCAACGGTGACAGCCTCATTAGTTGCCACAGAAATACGCCACACGCACGCACACATGTACACTAATTGTGGCTGTCGAAAATACATATTTGTATAAAATGTAGCATACATTGCAGCGGCTTCGCCGTTGCCCTGGGACTCCCCCCAATTCGGTTTGGCTTACCCTTGGCGCGTGCGCAGTTGCCCACCGAATGACCAGAAGCGCCAAAAACTATCCATCATCATCATCTCGCCCCCATCCGTGCGTGTGTGTGTGTGTGTGTACGGTTGCACGGCTCTAATGAGTCACGTTTCCGCCTGACACTGATGCCGCCGCCGACGCCCGCTGCTGCTGCTGCTGCCAACTGTTGAAAGGCGGCGTGACATACAAACAACAAAAAGTGTCGTAGCTTTTCAGCTGCTGTACTGTCGCCTCCTGCCTCCTGTCTTCTCTTGAATTGACAAATTTTCCTCCACGCAAATCTAAAATTATGCCAGCGCACAGATTGAGATGGGAAAAACTAAAATTGTAACAACTTTGGCGACATTCACGGCCGCCAAAAGTAACAGCAACAGCAACAACAACAAAAGAACTGCAGCGACGAAGACGGGGACGTGCTCCTGAGCAGGGCGCGCGCGACACTCGAGGTGTATAGAGACCGTTACGCCGTGTGACTGCTAAGCCGCCATAGTCGCACGGATTTCAAGATTGTCGACTAGCCTTTCCCGCTCGTCGCGCCACCCACCCACTTTCCCAAAAGCTGTCGTCAAAAAAGCGGCCCACCCCACACAAAGAGCACAAGGCAAACAGAGAAAGCAGAAGCAGAAAAAAGCGGAGAGCAGAAGAATGGTAGAGGAGCGAATGAGAAGGTAAAAATGGCGTGCAACTATTTACATATGTTCTTGAAGCAGTCGTCGCCCGCGTCGCCTGCGACTGTGTACAGCTGTCGACTGGCGCGACACACTGCCGCCACCGAATATTGGGCACACCTTCCATTCGCACTCAAAAATGTTTGGCATCTGTGTGTGCAGGGCAATAAATTAAACGCAAATTTGCGCAAATTATACATGAATTTCAATTAGTTGCCAGCGGCTGGCAATTATAATGATGATTGCATATGGCCAGGCCATTAAACGTGGCCAAAATGCAAATTTTCTACACTTGTTTGCAGGGGGCGGGAGCGAACATTATATTTTTCAAATATTTCAAATTTCAACATTGTTGGCACTGAAGTGAGTGTAAATTTGCAACAGATGCATCATTCTATTGGCTGATGGGTGTGAAAATACATGCACACAGTTATCTAGCTACTCACGATGCGTGGAGTGAGGAATAAAGTGTTTTTAAACAGAGTATTTTGTTATTTTCTCAGCTGCATTTGAATATTGTCAACAGGTGATGGATGGCTCCTATTGCTGGACCGATTTGTCGGATTGTATGTGCATGAACTACTTGTTCCACTTTGGCTGCCGGCCATAATATGCGGGACTGGCAGTGTGTCTTGCGAGTCGCATTATTATTTATGGTCGCATGCCGTGAAAAATGTCAGTTGGCGACAAGTGTTGTTCAAATGGCATGCACGGTTGCCACAACGACAGCAACAGTAGCAGCAGCAGCAGCAGCAGCAACAATAATGACAGCCCCATACGAGTTGTACAAAAGCATTTGGCGCTCAATTTGATGTGAAACGTGCAGGAACCTCACACACACAATCACTCACAGACAGCGGAAGAGAGAAACAGAGAGAGAGAGAGAGAGAGAGAGAGATGGAGCGAAAGAGAGGTATAACAAAAGGAAGCTCAATACAAATAGCTGTGCTTGGCCTTTGTAGTTGACTCTGTTCCTGTCGGCCTCTGCTGCTCTCCTCTACCCACTCTCACTTACACATATGAGTGCAGAGTACAGAACAGAGAAAGAGCGGGACAGCTGCAGCAAAAGAAAAATGGGCAACGCAACATGTAACAGGCAAACAGAAGGCAAAAGAAACCAACAGCAGCAGCAGCAGCAGAAGCAAAAGCAGCAGTAACAGAAGGAGCCACAACCCAAGGTGTGTTAATAAAAGGTTTGGCAGTTCAAGATAGCCGCCTCTATCTGGGTAGAGGTGTTTCGGAGAGATTTAGTGGGAGAGAGAAGCCAGTCTGGACGAAGAGCTAGCCTGGCCTTACCCTCCGATGCCCAAGCCTTGCGCGAGCCAAAGCCGAAGCAAGCAAAAACCAAAGCCCGAGCCGAAGGCTGATGACGCGCTTCGGTTGCCTGGGCAACTTCGTCGCACACACAACAGCGAACCGAGCAAAGACCAAGGCAGAGCGTAGAGCAGAGGATAAGCAAAGCCAAACGGACTGACACTCGCAGCTAGCCAGCAAAGTCAAACTCAAGCCGGGCCCCAGTTGCAGCAGCGCAACCAAAGCATTTGCACAGACGCACGGCGACGCGACGGGCTCCACCGCAATAGTGCCAAATACGGGGAGTAACGGAGTTTTCTTATCAGTTGCCTTGGCCATCGATCGCACTGCTGCTGCTGGTTCTGCTGCTGCTGCTGGTTCTGCTGTTGCTGTTGCTGTTCCTTTCGCTCCCACTGTGAACTTTAGTCAAGTGTTGTTGCGCGCGCTGAACAGAGCGAGGGCTAGGTCTCGCAAGTCAGTGCTTGTCCTTGCTTAGGTTAGGGCTAGAGCACTCTAGCACCCTAGCACTAGAACACTCGCCCGCTGAGAGTGTGCCCTGCCGTGTCGTGGCGGTGTGCGTGCTAATGGCCTTGTGATGTGTGTTCAAAGCTAATCGTTATGCAATCGCCTCGCGTATATATCGAATTCCAGTGAAATAATAATGTCTTTGAAGCGTTATGCAACGCTACTCGCGGCGGTCACTCCACAGAATCCGCACAACGGTACAGCAGTCTCGACAGCGGTGTCCATAACAACCATTGCCCCATCATCCGTCGCTCCAGGCAGCAGCAGCAGCGAGGAGTCGCAGTCTCAGGAGCACGGCACCAGCTCATCCTCATCATCCTTTACCACCTACTACAGCAGCGGCTTGGGTCTGTATCATCAGCGTGGTGTCGCCGGATCTGCTGGCAATGTCGGTGGCGGTGGAGGTGCAGTAGGAGCGGGCGGACCCCAGACATATGCAAATGTTGTCAACGGCAATGTGAATCTGCTGCTGGGCGGGTAAGTCACATGCACCTACGTATGAAGATTATTCCCCTCACACACACACACACACACACCCCATAATCAGTGAATCACTGAGAAGGGAATGCATCACATCACAGGGTACAAGGCAGGTGAGGTCTGTGCCACGGGGGAAATGCGGGAGAGTGTCTGACAAATCAGAGATTGCAAAGTTTTTCTCACTATTTACGAAATATTAATGCGCCCTTCCTTCACTCGTGATTTCTGTCAGAAATGTTGCAGAACTTCGAGGATGCAGGATCCCTTGAGCTAATCAAACATTCCGCAGTATACTTCTTGGGGCATGGCATGCATCAAAGTCAACATCCTGCAGAGTTTCCATGAAAAATTTGCTCGTAAATTAAATTTAAATGGTTGCAGCAATTGCCGTAATTGTAGACACATTCTTTTAGATGGATAATGGCACCATGCCACACACACACACATTGCAGCACCACTCATAGATCATGCCACAAGCTTGATTTATGAGTCGGAGATGGAAATTAATAAACATCAACATTTTATGCGCCTGCAGGAGCAAGAAGAGATGTCACTCAGAGGATGTTCCACCATTTTTGGACATAATTATAATTATACTCGTAATTGCGCTTATCCGCTTTTCGTGCTTCTTTTTTTTTTTTTGGGAAGAACCTCGAAACCCCCATCCCTAGCAGCGCATCCTTCATTCATTTTCGGTGTGCAACACGAGCTCTGTTTCCAGCAATTGGGCTAACCAAAAAAAAAGGACCAAGAACCAGAAATTGTCAACAGACTTTTATGGTATGTCTGTTATATGCATATTTGATGTCTGTAAACATCACGCGCGCCACAAAACGACAGAAAACTTAAT
Source organism: Drosophila tristis (assembly GCA_018150885.1). Lineage (NCBI taxonomy): Eukaryota > Metazoa > Arthropoda > Insecta > Diptera > Drosophilidae > Drosophila > Drosophila tristis. The sequence goes on along the minus strand of JAECWT010000203.1, from coordinate 1,982,865 downwards.
TTTAACTACATTTTTATCGATTGTCTTTGGCCGATTCATTGAAAATAGCTCGAATAAAAACAAAACAAAAAAAATCAGTAGAAGGGGGAAGGCTCTGCGCAGCGCTCTCCACATGCTTCAACGTTGTCTCTATCCGCCCGTCCTTTGTAACAGTGGATGGACTAAAAGGCGGCCCCTTAATGAACTGTTGACATGCGAGAAATTGCGTGAAGCGAGGAAAATGAACAGCTCAAAGGCAGACAGGCAGTAGGGTAGGGGATAGAGGATGAGCCAGCGAAACACTGGATGGACTCACACAGACAAGTGGGACACATCATATTGTTGCATTCTAAAGTGGATTAAGTGACGTCATTGGCTTGTCTCCTGTGTAACAGATTTGTGCGAACCTTTAGCCGGGGGAAATCACTGGATATAATCAGCATAAGCTCTTCAACAGCGAGGCTGAAAGGGAAATTCGATAACTGGCAATCACGAAGATGATACTCCAACGATTCCGCGGCAGGGGAGCTAATGGTAATTTATTGGCAAGGAAATACTATATAAACGGGATAGTAAACTCAAGTCAAGCATTCAGGCCATTACTATCAGCGCTGCAGGCCATCGAAAAGCGACAGGCGAAAAGAATTCAAATCAAAGATGGGCGGGGAGGCTGCGTTCAGGTATCAAAAAACTGGAATAAAAATGGAATTTATTTGTACGTATATTGAAGATGACTACTTGACGCATATCTCATAATAGGCAAGTAAAAAGTGGATATGCTTCAAGTATTTTTGCGATACATAGCTTGAATTAGCTTGAGTAAGAATCAATTAAATTAATTAATTTGGTAATTCATTTGTGCAGATATTTTCTAATATCCAATGACTTTAAAGTGTTTAATTGGCTTATATATTTCGTAAGCTTAATCCAAAACCATTACGTAAACGATGAGTGCAATAACGATATGAAATCAATTCCAATCAACTTAAATCTCTTTTAGGACTACGAAAACCAATCAAGACATAAAAAGTCAACAGTTGGTTGACTCTTGAGAATGTTGTAAGGGCCATCCTTTCATTGTTGCAAGGAGAAAATTAACTTTAATCGCTGCACACACAAATTACAGAGCACTGAGCACAGCCCACAGCCCACAGCTATAGGGCCCCAAGCCAAGGCTATAATTCCAACTACAATAACTGCATTATTCTAATTAAAACTACAGTGGAATGACACAACAATGGGGAATATCCATTAGGTTAGATGTGGATAGAAAGGCAGAGGACACAAATAATTTGTTTAAGGAATTTATGCTATCAATATGCAAGCAGAGGGCTCCCAAAAAGGACGCACACAGACTCGTACGAGTATTTGTGCAATTTGTCCAACAGAATTAATAGATGTCCAAAAATGGTAATAATATTATCATTATTATGGCCATCATCTATTGTGGTAATCAATTCCATTCCATTCGGTTCCCTTTCATTTGTCCACACACAAACAGATGTCTACATACATATGTATTCATATATTAATATTGTGGCTGTATCCTGTGGCACATGGAATAACATTGCATTTGTATTTTCCGTATTTCATGTTTCTATTGTTGTTGTTGTTGTTGTTGCAGGGCCATGCTCTCCCTGGTGACGACCATATTGTGCGTCGTCTGCTATTGTTGCCACCGCAACATCAAAAAGCGCACGGAGGCCGCCTACAGGCAGCAGCAGCATCAATGGCTGGAGACGGATCCCAATATGGAAATCTATAGCGTTGAGCAGGTGAGTTGCCAACCCTCCACCCCCAAGGGCTTCAGGCAAAAGGTTACAATACAAACTTACAACGGCACTTCTTCAGTGGGCAATGATTTTGCTATGGAATGGCATGTTGCAGGTCCATAATTGTGCAACAATTTAATTAAAGAAATACAAGTGTAGAGCAATATGATTGGAATGCGAGTGGGGTAGAAGTCTGTTCTTGTGGGGTTCGCTTGATAGCTTGATAATTGCTTGAAATATTTTCGGAGAGAGTACAGCTCCCTTCTTCTTTTCTCCTTTGGATGATATTTTCATCACCTGTTTCCATTAGACACGGATCTATAGTTCCCCTGGCATCATCAAATATTCCCCCACAATTGGCTAATCCTCTATTCATTGATTTAATGACTCTCCAGTTTAACTGTCAAATCCTAATTGCCGCAGAACCACGAATCACAATCAGTGCACGATTTTCCAATTGGCCAATGTATTAATAAATTAGTACGGCCACATGGAATCTGCCAGACATTCGTGGGGAGGTAGACTGGCAGCCCCACACCCACCCCCACGGCCAGTGGCCCTGTTTCAAGTTTAAGCCAACATTTCAAGGCGACAGTTTCAAAGTAAGACAGAAAGACACGGGATAAAGAGAGAGAGAGAGAGAGAGAGAGAGTGAGGCAGCCTGAAAACGTAGTAGGAGTAGAAGTGAGGGGTAATGGATATTTATGCGGCACATTTAACAGGTGCCACAGCAGCAGCAGCAGCAGCGGCAACAGCAACAACAAAGTGACTTGACCACAGCAGAAAAAGGGCGCGACAATTGGTTTATGCTGCTGCCACCACTGGCAAGCGCGCCGCTTGCCAGTGACACAAAGGGGGGGAGCAGCGTCGGCACGGCACGGCACGGCACTTGGAAGCCGCCATTAGAGGCCGCACTCACTTGGCCATGGGCTTTATTAAGTTACAAGCAACGAGAACCCGCTGCCACTGTCACCACCACCACCACCCACCCATGTACACCATACACTGCCATCCGTCAGTTCATTGTGGTTTGTTGGCCCACTGGGAGATGGCCCGAAAGAAGAACGGCGGCAGAAGGCGCCTCAGCGTAAATCAACGTTAGCCTGTCCTGCCGCAAAAATGTCAACTGTGGACAGTTCTCCCACTGCAGCGGAGGAGGGATCGGAATTGGGATAGCAAGTGCTAGAGAAAGCAGCAAAATTAGTGGGCAGCGGCAGAGTGGGATGGGGTGCGGGGGCATGTGGCGCTGCAGAGAAAAATAAATTTATGATGTGTGCAATTTTAACTTTCTTATTTGAATGCGTAAATTTCAGTTGTGTTTCCATTAATGGAGTGGATGCTGGCAGAGAGATCCGGGAAGCTTTAGAGAGGATATTCCATCATGAATAACCCGTTCCCATTTTCATTCCAGTGCTACGAGACATCTGGACTATTCTTGGGCGACTCCACGGACGGACTCTCGGTTATGCCGACGCTGCACCACGAGCCGCCGCCCTCGTACGATGCGGTGGTGCTGCACGAGCAACAACTGCTGCAGCAACAACAGCAGCACCAGCAGCAGTTGGAGCAGCTCCAGCTGCAGCAGCAGCAGATCCTGATGCAGCGCGTCTCGCCACCGCCCGGCTATCGATCCTCGCTGGACATCAGCAACCACCACCATCAGGGGGCAGTGGGCGGCTGCAGTCGTGGCACGCCCGATGGCAGCGTGGATGCCATGGCCAGTGGATCAGGCGGAATCAGAGGAGCAGCCGCAGCAGCTGCAGCAGGAGGCGGGGCCGTGATCAACAAGCAACTGCAGCTGGCCCTGAACGCCCAATCCTGCTGCTCCCTGCAGCGGGCCGAGGTGGAGAGCATGTGGAATGCCACGGAAATGGAGCACATGTGGAATGCAGGTGCGGCTGCGGTGGCCGCCCGACGCGGGAATTGCCTGGAAATGGAAACACTGCAGCCACCGCCACCGATGACGCTGCCCCCAGCGGTGCCGCTGGCCCTGCAGGGCAGGAAGCACGGCGGTCAGCAGAGCTTCGGGCTGAACACCTTGGGGCGACGCTACCTGCAGCAGAGCCACCAGCACAGTCACTACCGACGTGGCTGTCCGCTGTGCGGCAAGTTCCGCTACGAGACGGAGGCTGAAGCGGAGCCGGAAGACGAGGTCAGCCCCTGTGACCTGTCCGTGGAAAGCGGCGTAAATATGGGCTCTATGAGGAGCAGAGAGGTGTCGCCAGAGGATGCCAATGAGAATGGGGTGTTGGAAAGTGCTGAGCCGGCAACATGTCCCTGCCCCTGCTCCAGCAGCTGCGACAACGAGGATGGAAACGGCAACCGCATGATTGGCGAAGCCCTGCAACCAGATGATGCAAATGGAAACGTCCAACCCGCAACACAGGAAGCAATCAACGAGACAACCACCACAACCATCTCCGCTGTCACCGATGAAAATGACAACGCATCTGTGGCAGCCAGCAGCATAATCAGGATTTGAGCAGCATCAATGAGAACGGCTTCATCAGCTTGGACATGAGCAAAATCATTGACAGATCGGGTCTGCCCACGTACGAGGGCGCCCTGAAGCTGGAGTCCAGTGGCTATGTGTAGGCGCTGTGCGCGTATTCCCCGGCAGATCATCCCTTGTGTTAGCTACACATAATCTATCGATACCTAGTTCACAAATGTGCTTTAATTATGGAATAAGATGGCACTCTCATTTGGACGACAGCAATGGGAAGCGGTTTTGTTTGGTTCACTCCACGCACTAGGTAATCCGTTCGTAGTTCCTTTAATTAATTACATAGTTAATCATTTTGCAGTGCCCTTAGTTGAATAGTTAATCAGGTCTCACTGATCTCACAGAATGAGTAGGATTCGTTATGGTTATTGTTTATCTCATCGATTATCCTTAATACTAATTTTGGAACATTATTTTCCTCTATCTGAGATAGAACGTCCCTACAAGATCAATTGTATGCAGATTCCAGACTCCACACGCACCTCAATGATCTCTTGATGATCTCTTGATGATCTCTTTGGATCTCTGCTAAGAACAGATCTCCCCTCTCTCTCACACTCGTTGTAAGCTACGAAATTACATATAAAGAAAATATATTCCTATTCCTAATTTCTAGTGTTAAGCCCATATGCATATCCCTGTAAATGTTCGTTTCAGGCAAAGAATATTAATAAAAAAAAAAGAATAAAAAAAACAATCCAGTGGAAAGGGCAGTTCGGCCTTAACCCTAATAAGTACGGTTACAATAGTATTATCTTTTGTGTTTTGCTTCGTCAAACGCAATCCAATTGATTTCGTATTACATACCCATGCCTCCGTGCCCCTCCACCGCCCCCTAAAAAGTAAAATGGAAGCGAAATGAAACCGAAAAAAAACGAAAGCAGGGCGATGAATGACATGCAAACAAATCGTCAAAGACGGCGACTAACAAGCGGTAAAAGAACAGAGCAGAACAGATAATACCTGCTATACCTCTTTCTCTCTCTCTCTCTGTGCCACTCTTAGTCGACCCGGTCACAATGCACTTAGCCATGGGCTAACGGGACAGACAACGCGTCTTTATGCCTCCCGTCTCTGTCTGGATCATTTGCATAAAGGACAGCAAAGAAAGTGAAGCGAAGAAATAGAATCCACAAGGACTGATGGATACCCTCCACATATGAAAGTTGGTAGTGAAGCCACTTTATGGGGGATATTCGAGTGTGATTTGTTCGGCCTATCGCTTCGATGGTAACTGCGACTATTTCGTGTACCAAAAGCTGTCTGCCTATTTTAGGTTGGAGTCACAGTCGTATTACACTTCGAAAGGGTATCAAAAACAAATCGCATTGACTGCCGTGTGGTGTGTGTGTGGTCAACCGATGGTTGGACAGAAGAAGACTTATTGTTTCTCTTCTTTCTCCGTCTGCGTGGTAACAAGAAACTTGTTAGATGCACTCATCATTTTCCACAATTTCACTGGGAGGAAGGGGATAACACAGGCGTCCCGCTTTTATGCAACCTTGAATTGCCAACGAGGGGAGAGTGAGGAATTGTGGGTGCAGGGGTGCAGGCTGAAATGCCATATAGAGGGATGTACTTATGCATGGATCGATGAAAAAGCGTAAGCGGATTTTTGCAAGTGATTTTTTAGGCACTCCCCTGTATTAAATCCAACTCGACCCCAATCAAATATTAATAATCCTCTTGTGATTTTTGTTTCTTTCGTTTTATTTCACTTCCGACATGATTTCGTTTAGCACTTGGCATCGCATCCAACCTAAAGCCCACTTCACCCACATACCGTCGTGTCAGCAGCATTTTTCTGTATAAAAAATTGGTAAATTTTCACATTAGATGTGGCGGCAATAAACCAAAGACACCGAATTTCGTATTATTTATGGCCATGCCAATGCGAGTTCCTTGCGGTTGGCAATACGGGTGTACGATTCGGCCGGGGAGAAGGCGCGCGCTTTGTTGATAATTGCAAACTGAATGTGATGCGCTACGTTTGTGGCACAACAAGTTGAGGCACAGCAGCAGAGTGGCAGTGGCAGCCGCAGCCGCAGCAAAAGAGCAAAAAGAGCTCTAAGCATTGGCAACGAAGCTTTAAATACCCTAGAAGAGCGTTGAGTATTTTCAATAATCTATCTATTGATTCTGTGTAGTGATCATCAGATCGATCAGTTCTATGACAGCACCATCATAGACAGATACCAAATTAAAAGCTATAATTATGAGGAAGCTGCCTTCACGCTGCTGTCGATGCTGATAAATATTACGCATAATTTATGTGCAATATGCAGTGTCAACGCACATTACAAAACCACAATGCCCGTCTGCTAGTCCGCTAGAGGGGGGTATCAAACAAGACAGAAAAGAGAGCGCCAGACGCCAGATAATGTGCATGTGTGCAGGCCAAACAAAATAGAGCGCACGAGAGCTGAATAGAAGGGAACTGAAAATGAGACCTGAACCGAGCAGAACAGAATGACGGCATGGGCATGGGCATGGAGCATGGGGTTCGAGCACGAGGCATGGTGGGTGGCTGGGTGCCGGTGTCGGTGCCTGTGCCTGCCGCCCCAGTGGGTTGGAATGCCACAAACTGCGCAACGCCGTTTGACCCTTGGCTGAGCAGCTCTCGTCCGCCTGCTTCGATTTATTAATAAAACCAAAGAGAGAGAGAGCGAGAGAGAGGGAAATACATGCACACACAGAGGGGGTCAGGCACCAGGCAGCGGCAGCCGATGTGGATTGGGGGCAGGTGTCGTTGTGGTCGTCGTCGTCGTCGTTTGGTGTGAACACAAGCACATGCCTCCACAATTGGTCTTCCTCTCTCACGTTTATAATTACTGCAAATTGTCGCTTAAAATGTTGGCTACCCCTGCCAAAAGCACTCGAACTACTTATTGTAGGAGTGTGTCATCATCATCAGCCTCAAAAGCATCTTCATTATGGCTGGGAGGCTGCTGGCACGTGCTTAAAAATAGACTCCAATCGACTATGCCAATTGGTATGACCTAAAAATTGGGATAAAAATATCAACCCAACTTATTGGGAGGGTAAGACAATCGACGAAGATGGTAAATGCTCTAGTGGCCACCAGGCAAATGAAGTAAAGTCAATTGGCATTAGGATATGGTAATTGAACAGTAAAAAAAAGGTGGAAAATGGTTCAAAGTGGATTCTTATAAACAATTGAAACAGATGTACATTGTACACAGAGTTTCGCAGATGCTTTCAGATAAGAAATTCCGTTGAAATGATGAGGCAAATGTCGGACATTAGTTGCAACTGTTGTTTCAGTGGAATTTAATGAACAGCTTCAACGATAAGAGCATTTCGGATGATATTTGGCTGCCTTCCCAAGCGTTTAGCTGATAAGCCGTAAATTAAACAACTTACAAATATACACATACACATACATACATATCTACATATGTATGTATTTTGAGCACAAATCACTGTTTTAATCATATATCGCTTCCGCTAACGAGCAACCAGAAGCTCGGTGGCCGCAAACTGTCGTCCGCAGGGGATCGACAGAGGGGATGCGGACTGCCGTAAATAGTAGCCCCGATAGATGGCAACAATAATGGGAGTGTGTAGTGACGTGTGTCGGAGCATGTAGAAGTGGGCCAGCTACAGCTACTGGCGCAGCCAGCAACAATGGAAAAGCGCAAAAACCGAAAGTAAAAGTGCAAATAGCCAAAAAGATGCCAACACACGTACTGCCCCGCCTGCCTGCCTGCCGCACAACAGACTCACACACACACACGCATATACACACTCCTCTCCCCATAAACGACGGCAGCGAGGAGAGACTTACCCACACTGCGGATTGGAATGCTCTTTGCATGTCCTGATTTCTTCCGTCGCCAGGCCAAAGCGGGGGGCTAGACGTTAGAAAGAGAGGGTTCGTTGGATGGTGGGGGTGGGCTGAGGATCCTAGGGTGCTGGTGCTGGTGCAGGTGCAGGTGTGGCCACGGCCACTGCCTATGTGTGGCGGGGAGGGAAGAATATGTGGCAGCACACTTGTGGTGGTTATTGCTTTGCGTGTCTCTGTGCGTCGGTTGTTTTCTGTGCCGCAGCCAGATTAGATATTACACATATTACATCCTTAATTTAACTTAGTTCATGTTGTAATTCCTACACAAACTGCACACGACGACAGATCGAATCGGAAGGGTTCGCCAGCGGTGGGTATGGTGGGGTGTGGAAAATGTGTCTGGAAGCGGATTCTGCGGCGCGTAACTGTTATTTCGTGTTGGTTATTATTGCTTGGATTGCAGTCGTTCACTTGGCAGGTACTATACCATTAAATATAGTATTTATTGCACGTCCCACACACGTTGTGGCTTGGGCTTTTAAACAATTAAAAAGTGCTTGGGGCAAACATTTTATTTGCAAAAAAAACAAAAAACAAAATCGGCGACTGACCGTACGGGCAAAGTCGAACAATACCTGTTGTTTGTTTAACGAAAATACCAAACATAACAAAAAATACCGAGAAATACGCTCAGCGTGCGCGCGCGATTCAAAAATGATGAGGCAACTGTTTTGCATGGCACCAATGGAGGCGGCTGGTGGTTTTCGTTTTCGTTTTATTTGGAAATTATTAATAACTAACATAAAAATAATTCTAATGTTAAACAGAAGTTCATATAATATTGCAAATAATTAGATCTAATTTTTCCATTTACATATTTAATTGACATTCGCAATTTGCGATGTATTGCGAGTTTAAATTGATCTAATGATTTGTACCATTTGTGTGTATATCCTATTCCATTTCCGTAGCTCTGGAGATATGCTCCAGGCATTAGCTTCGCCAATTTGGTTGCAGGAACTGCATTAAATAAGAATACTAACAAAATAATATAACGTAACGTGTATGTACAGCACACTCTTCCGGCTAAGTTGTTGTGTTGTGTGCGTGGTGTGGTGGGGCTTTAATTGCGCAGATAGGCAAAGCCCTCCTCCTGGCTGGCATCGTTGTGGCGCACTGCCATGGCAGTCTCCACCAGATAGTAGAGACACTTGTACTTGTCGCGCTTCTCTCGACTCAGATCTGCAGGGAATCGGAAATCGGAGGATTTACATTGTTTACATGTCGCAAAATTTTCCACTGTTCTTACTCTGGGGTGGCGGTGTGGACTGGCTCTGATTGTTGTCGCCCTCGTTGCTAGTGTACATCTCCTCTGAGGACCTCTCCATTTGGTTGGAGCTGTTTGTCATCACTGTGGCCTCGGCACCGAGTGGATGCAGATCGTTCCTGGTGACCACCACCTTTGGCTTGGCTAAAAAGGTACCAAATCCGTTTACTCTGGATCGCAGTCGGCCGATACGCAATGCTAAAACTTACGCTCACGCTTAGTGCTCGGATGTACGGTCACGGGGTTGCACTTGGCAGCCTCTGGGGTGTTGGCCGTAGTTGCTTTAATGGCGCCGCTGCTGGTGGCGACCTCCTCGGTGGTGAAAACGGTTCTGCAATAGGAAAAGAAAGAACGTAAAGTCGAGGTAACCCTCCAAAAGTGGCGACGGCGGCGGCTCTACTCACTTCATCACGGACTGCCAGTCGTCGGAGGTCTCGAAGCGGACTTCACCCTCGCTGTTCTGCTCGCACGACTCGTACTCCTGAGCGCTCTCCTCGCCCTCGGATCTGTGGATGAGAAGGGAATGATTAGCCATGTTGGAGCCCAAGAGTCAGGCTTAAGATATAAGTCCACCAATATGCTTTGCAACTGCCCCGCTGTACCTAGGGGCACTCTTTTTGCCTCTCTTGGCCGCCTTCACGGGTTTCACATCCTTTGGTTTCTGATCAATGTCTTGGCCGTCTTCTTGCTCGGACTGGGTCATTCGGTTAGCCACCGTCGACGTTCGCTTGCGCCCGCGCCTAATCGGACCTGGCTTTTTCTCCTCCTCAAACTCTGGCGGCATCTGCCGGAATGTGCTGGTGAATGGCTTTATGGCACCGGTGGGGCTGGCGGACACATTGCTGGAGCTGGCGGCCAGCGCGGCAGCCTTGCGCATCTGAAAGGCCTGGATCTTATCTATAATGGTTGCCTGCAGCGAGGAGTGGAGACTCTGGAAGCCCATGGGATTGTTTGCAACGGCCTGCTGCCAACTTGGGGAGTAGGTGGGGGAGTGGGATCAATGGGGAAGGATCGACCAGCGACAAAAAGGGACTACGGCTGCGGCAGTACCTGTAGATGACGCTCTCGTCGAACTCCGGGTCCATTTTGACCACCTGGCCGTTCGGCGTCCGCACGTACTGGTCGAAGTTGGTCAGCACATTGGCGATTCCCTGGTGCGCCTCGCCCGCACCGTCCACTTCCTCGGTGGCGCCCACAAACTGCAAACATACAACACATGAGTGGACACTCTTCTCCATGGGGGAATTCCTTACCACTTCGGAGGAAGGACTGCCTGCCTCAGAAGTCTGGGTGACGCCCGGTAGGTGCATGCCCATGCTGCCGGACGAACTGGGGCTGACCTTCTTGCCGCGCCGCGAAATGGTGAAGTGCAGCGGGTCGTTGCCCTCGCGGCGTATCATCTCGGGCAGGATGCGCCGGCGCGCATTGATGAACCAGTTGCAGACCTGCAGCACCGTCAGGTTTGCCTCCTGGGCCAGCGTGAACTTCTCGGCATCGCTGGGATAGGCATTGTAGCGGTGCTCGTAGAGCCAGCGCTTCAGAATCTTCACCGAGTGCTTCGGCAGGTTGCCGCGGCGCTTGCGGAGCGACCCATTGATGTCGATGTGGTGGTCGTCGGTGTCCACCATCATCTCGTGGTAGTTCTGCAGCTCTCTGTTGTCAGCCGCCATGTGGTCCGAGGTGTGATCGTGATCCTCCTCCACAATGCCATCGGCGGACAGGGTTTCCAATGCATTCATCGACTCCTGGTCATGCGGCATCGAATCATTGTCCATACTCGAGTCGGACACGAAGCGTTCGCGGCCAGCCAACCCTCGCGCATCCATCATGTTCGCCTGGTACATGTTCTGGATGTTCCTGCGCACCTGGTGATCCAGCACCAGGTTTACCTCCTCATGATCTGGCGAAATCATTGTCGAGGTTCAACAAGAAAAAAAACCTCTGAAACGTCACCGAAAATGTTGATTTAAGTCCGAGAAGGCCAAATGCACGAATACGACTCAAATTTATATTTGTGCGCTTAACTTTTCATAGAAAATTGGTAGATTTTAAAAGAATTTTGTTCTTGGCGATTCACAAAAATATTTGTGCTGCTCCCAGCTCGGGCCGTTCGGTAAAACTAACTTTAGCTGAATGCACAGCCTTCTGACAGGACACAAATGTTAGGGCATACTTTGGCCCAAAATCTCGGCATGCCCAATTGCAGCCTACTTGATTGTTTAATTTTCATTCTGTGTTGGAAACGCAATATAACAATTTTAAATAGTTGTTTCTACCAATCGAATATGGTATCGATAGTCACGGCTATTTGGTATCGGATGGCACGACCATGACATATAACATGTCAAATTGACACTTTTAGCCGAATTATTTTGACAAACTCAACGCGCGCGTCACTCTGCTCTTCAACGGCGGTGCGAAAACATCGGCAAATTGTATTTAATTGCACTTTTTATTGGTTTAATAAGTTTAACCTCCCCGACAACGACGCCAGCAGACTGGCAGCAGCGGCAGCAACAAAAACCGAATACATCCGATGAGAAAGAGAGAGGAGACGAATGATTACTGTAGTTGTTGGTGTTGGCAAACGCTGTCAGGGTTTGTTTTGATTTTTTATGTCAACCAAAACACTGCTTAAATGCTGCTAAATGCGTCTTTAATGAATACGAAAAATACTCATTAATTTTAATGATTATTTGTGTAATTTAACATCACAATCACATAAACAAAGTGCGGCGTTGCTAAATTTTAGTGTTGGAAATCGTTTCACATTAATTGAGTGCAAAATGGAATACGCTTTCGACGAAAAGTTGTTGGCGAATATAAAATGCAGCGACGATGAGTATGACGATGGGGAAATGCAGGAGTCGGAGCCACTCCCTGATGCGGATGCCGCATCGCCGAAATGGAACGCCGAGGACTCGGATCCCCTGCAGGTGGCAGCGGCTGTAGACCCTTTCCAATGGCGCTTTGAGGAGAGCGATGTACTGCTTACCGAGGATCAGGCGGCCCCAATGTCGCTGAAGCCTAAGGAGTCGACACGAATCGGCGTTAAACGAGGACGAGGTCGTCCCTCAACCAAAGGTTGCAGCTTTAAATCAGACAGTGGACTGAGGTGGGCTTCGGAGAGGTTGGCAAAGCCAGCTGTGGTGGAGCTGCCTTTGCCGGGACAAGTGGCGTTTGGCAAGGGACCCGCCGTCACCGTTGCCAATGCCGTCGAATCCTGGATACTGATGTTCGACGATGAAATGATCCGTTTCCTGCTGCGCCATGTCAACGAAAAGTTTCGCAAACGAACTGCCCAATCTCTGCACCAGCGTCAAATAGATGTTGTCGAGATGCGCTCCTTCCTCGGGCTGACGTACCTGTGTGGGGTCTTCAGAAACGGCCAATTCAATGGGCCACTGCAGGAGCTGTGGACCGTGGAGCTGGGCCATTCCGTATTTCGTGCCACCATGACGTTCCAACGATTCGAGTACATATCGCAAGCTCTTAGCGAAGCCAACAGCTGGTCGGAGGCCAAGAAGCTCTGGCACAAGTTGGTCATCAACTCCCGAACATATTACGGCTGCAGCGGCTGGCTGGCAGTCGATGATGTCCCCTGCCCCGTGGCCAATGCGCGACTGGCGCTCTGCTGCGATGCCAAGACCTTGTATATGGCCAATGCCTCGGCCACCACACAGCGGCAGTCCATTAGCAATGAAGTGGAAAAGCTGATCTGCGACTACAAGACCACAGGCAGAAATGTTACTCTAGGATCCAGCTACTTCAGTCTATCCGAGTGCCAGGAACTAATGGAATCTCAGCTGAGCTCGATAGGCCTGATGGAGAATACAGACGCGGACTGGCCCACATTGTGGCCCACACCCGACACACCTGGGAGCATCGTTTACAACAGATCTGCCAAGCTAATCCCACACGAAAACAAAGCCCTGCTGTGCTGTGGTCTCAGCTCGCAAGTGGATCCGTTCCAGGCCTTCCAACTCACCCATCAGACTTGCGACCTGTTCTATGAACAGTCGCAGAGGTACAGCACCAAGTTCGCAACGCCCGCGTCCCTGGAGAAGAAGTCCAATACATTCCTCAACCTGTTGCATCTCGTTCTCAACACAGCTGCCTTCAATGCATGGGTACTCCTGCGACTCTCACTCAAAGGCGATGCCAAAATGGAGCAGCGCGACTTTCAGCGGCAGTTGGGCCTCTTTCTCAGCCAGCAGCGCCTACAGAGGCGACTCCAGAGACGCTCCACAACGACCACGCTGGGAATGCGCCTGCAGATCTGCGAAATACTGGGCCAATCCTCTCAGCGACTGCTCAGCGAGGTGAACGTGGAGGCTCGGAAGTCACAAGGTGTGGGCGTAATCAGTCTGGAGCAGGCCGCCCTGCCTAAGGGCGTGAGTCTGTCCAGTCGGTACGGAGACAAGCACCGACGCTGCAAGCCCTGTTCAAAGGACAAGAGGGAGACAAAGGCGCGGACGCGTTGCCAGCAGTGTCAGGCGCATCGTTGTGGCAACCATCTGATCTCGCGCTGCTACGAGTGCATGGGAGTACAGGCGGTGCAGCTGCCGGAGGGAAACTTGCCCGATGCCAGCGACATTTGAACTCGACATTAAATAACGTTTATTAAAGAGACGCTGCTGACGCTACATTCTGCTTTATGGGAGCGAGGGGTGGGATGGTGGGGTGTGGTGCATATTGCTTTGGGGTGCAACTTTGTGCTACATCTACGATGACAACGGCCATACGAACTAGAACAGTAATGGGGGCGACGACGACCAGACTTGGGCCTAAAATTTGTACTGGAAGGACTTGGGTGTCTTGTACTTGGCGGCTGTCGTTCCGTTGGCCGTGTCAATGGGGTCGCTTTGATCGAGGAACAGGCTGAGGAACTGTTCGTTCTGTAGCTCATTCAGTGGCATATCCAGCTCGCTGCAGGACTTGACTATCTCGGCACAGGCGCGCAGATCCTTGCGCAAATCTGAAATGAATCGTAGTTAGTGGCGGTCGCAGGGAAGGAGTGTGCTGCCTTACATTGATAGTTGAAGAGCAAACTCAGGCAACTGGCGCAGGCAGAGCGCTGCTGGTGCTGCAGGTAGACTTCAATCAGTCGGTGCACGGCATCCACATTGTTCCGACCCAGGAATGAAGAGCACAGGGGACTGGCCCTGCAGAAGCATAAAATGAGATTGGATCAAGCTTAAGGCAAGTTCATTCATTCTTACCGTCGCTCCACTAGCTCCTGCAGCTCCTTGTAGTGCTCCAGGAGTTCGCCTGCTGATTTCTGGTCACAGAACCAGTCGCTCACAAAGCATTGCTTCCACACACAGGCCACCACAAAGATGTCCTTGTGCTCGCGATGAATGGCACGGGCAACGTCCACGAGGGACACCAGCACGGCCTCGCTCTTCTGGGCCAGCGTCTCCTCGGCTATTGTGCGAAAGGCGGTCCGTATCATGCGGCGTCCTTCCTCGGTGGTCATGCTCACGCCGTAGCCGCGATGCAGGGTCATCAGAGCGACATCCGCATTGCCATTGTTCCACAGGGCAATGGCCTTGAAGGGCGCCAGGTCGGCATAGGTGTTGGCAAACGGATGCTTGAGCAGGCGGCATGTGTCTGCCAGGGCCTCCAGTTGCTGCAGTTTGCGCTGCGTGCTTAAATACTTGAGGCAGGAGATGAACACCTCGTTGGACGGCAGCAGGTTACAGCGAATGCACTGCCTGATCAAATAGAGAAAGTCCAGCTTGTTCTTGATCTCCAGAGTGGCCATCAGAAGGTTGTCCAGCTGCGGCTGCGACAGTGATCGAATGTCCAGGCCCAGCTGGGGCGAGCGCAGGGCTTTCAGATCACTCATCATGCCCTTGGACATGAGCCCCACGTTCTGGCTGAAACTGGTGTTAGCTGTTCCTGCCCCAGCCCCAGCCGCCGCTGCAGTTCCCGATGCCACATTGCTATTGTCGTCTGCCTCTAGGGCGGGCGATTGCTTGTGAATCAGACTGTCGCGCAGCTCCTCCCATTTCTGTGTCTTGCGGCTGACCAAATCGTTCGTGAAACAGTCAATGGCGTCCAGCTGCGTCGACTTACGCTGCTGTCGTTGTGTCCCAGGCCACAGGAATGCAGAGATATAGTTTTGGAAACGCTGCAGACCCTTCGGAGAGCCAGGTGCTTTAGCCACGGTTGTGGTCCCACTGCTGGTCAGGCGCGTCAACATAGCCATCGCGGTATCAACGCCGCTGCTCTCCTAGACAAGAACGAGCACGACACGGACACGCCTTTTGCCTCGAATTAGGATTGTATAATTTTATTTTTGTTATTATTCCTGTACTTGTCAAACCATCGAGGGCACAATCGATAGTATCGATATTTTACTGATTGTTCTTTCATTGATACCGATAACTGCGTTTCATTATTTCATTGATAGTTTCATTGATACCGATAGCTGCGTTTGTGGCGTTGCCACTCTCGTTCAATTCGTAGTTGCTGCCATACCATGATATTTTATGATATGAAATTCGTCAATTTTGATATTCCGTTTAATATTTCACACTAGTTGGCCCTCTCAGCACTAAACAAAGAATATTATCCGATAGATACATTTTCATTTTCCCAAGGTATGCAGATTGTTGCTCATTTCGTGCCAAAGTTGCACAACAATGCTGCTAAATCATTTCCTTATGTTGCTGAAATTTTTCCCATACAAAGCGAATTTTTGAAAAACCACCACGATTTGAGAGCGATTAGTATCGATATTTTTGTACGATAACCTAGTCAAACGAGAACGAGAAATTTCCCGCCCAATTCTGCATCAGCTTTTGTCAGTGAGCATCTATGCGCGCGAACTTTTAAAATGTTTTCTGACATTTCTTCGTAGTAGTTCTAGGTTTTGTTTTTTTTTCTGTCATTCATTGTCAGTTTTGTTCCGGGGATTAATAGAAATTCTGTCTACGCTCCCGTTTCGTGACCGCATAATGAACTCAACCTTTTCCTCTTTCTAATATTCTACGTGTAGCATTCAATTACGGCCCAGACAGCAGCCACACATACCCAAACAGAAGACTGGCAAATAATATGCGAAAGGAGCTGCTATTCTTATCCTTTGTTTCTGCGTGCCTCTCGCTAAAAATGCTGTTAATATTTTTCGCTATCGCCGGAAAGAGCAAAGGGGAGCTCGGGCCGTGTGTGCAATTATTTGAAGCATCATCGTGTGTGACTTTCGCACTGTCGCCTGAGGCGGGGGACACGCCAACGTCAATGACTGACAGTTTATTTAATAGAAAATTCGCTGAGTTGTGTTGGTGCGCTGCGTTTGTTTTCCAAATAGTTTACCCCACCACACACACCCCCGGTACAACAGCAGTGACAAATTGTGTGGAAAATATGCATAATAAATGAAGCCACGCACTGTGAAGTGGGGACTTTTCCAGTTATTAAGAGCAGGAATGCTCGCATACTTTTCAGCGGACTACAAATCGTCCGTTTTTAATTTTAACCTCCCCTGGCTTATTGCACAAAAAAATATAATATACATTCTTATAATTATACCCACAAGAGTCACACAAGCACATTTAATATACTCTGACATTCTAGCAATTCGATTATTTATTTTATTCATTTATTTATTTTTTTCTGCGAATTTTTCAACTAATTTTGAATTTTTTCTGCATCAATTACCTTTATTCCTGTCAATATGTTGCCGGACAGCCAGCGATAATTAAATTGAAATGAACTTTTAGCTATTAGTTTGTACATATACTTTTTTTGTGTGTTGGTTTTGTTTGCATTTGACTTTAATTTCATTGCAAATATCCAAGTGAACTTTACGGGATGTGTTGAGTGGCCATCGCTCCTCCATATGGTCGCTATGGCCCAGCCAAATCGCATTAATGCCCTGCATCTACGCAGAAACAAAATCAGAAAGGGGAGGCGTACTCAAAACGGCGGAAGAAGCAAGCAAAAGTAGCGGAAAAAAAAAGAAAAAGAAAAAAATGGGAATCTAATAAAATTCCACTTTGTGCAAGTATGAAAAATGAACGATGAATTTCATTATAAATGCAAAAATAGATCCACCGCTGCAGCGGCGGTGGGTGGGTGGTTGGTTGGGTGGCGGTTGGCATTGCTGGACATGGACAGGCGGCTTCAGTAAATCTGATCAAAATCATTGATGCGCACAGAATGAGGAAGCACGCGGTGCATGCCACAGGACGTCAGAAAAGCGGGGGAGAGAGGATTGGCAGCCGGATGCACCAGGAGCAACTGCAGCGGAACGTGGCGCACTTGCAAAGTTTTTTGTTCCCCTCCCCGCCCCCCAGGGCACTCCCCACAGCACTGCCCAACCACCCATCAGCTTTGTGTCGCTAAGCTGTTGATAACATTGATGATGACGACGCGCGATAACCGCAGTGATAATGTTTGGGATGCCGTGCCAGGTGAACGCCAATTGCCAGGGACAAAGCCAGCACATCCTCCTCGCCGTCGCTGTCGCTGTCCTCGTCCTCGTCCTGTGCGTGCACAGCATTGGGAAATTTGCGTTGAAATGGAATTTATTTTTGGCTTAGAGATGGATGATGATGAGCCCGGAATAACAGTGCAGGATAAAGAGAGCAGCAGCAGCAGCAGCAGGTAGACGAGCACCGCAAGGAATTTATAATTATTTGCAAGATGACTTTCTGGTCTGGTCTGGTGTGTGGTGTGGTTCTGGTCCTGGTCTGGAAATCAGGCATGCTCGCACCGGACTCGTGTCTGGCCATTGACATTGAGCTAAGCTAAGCAAATTAGTCTGCGCTTTGAAAGAATTTGTGCGAAAGCCTGCGTGTGAATAATCATAATTAATTATTGTGCAGGAGTATGCAACGAATCGTCGTTGCTGCCCGCTCGCTTTAGTCATCGAATTGTGCAGCTGTCGCTTGTGCCATCTGGCAGTGCCCCTTTGGCACAGAAGAGCCTGATCCTTTAGGCTTGGGGTCCAGTGGGGGCTCCCCAATGCTTTTTAAATGCATATTTTCTGCAAATCAACTGTAGTTCAGGTTAAACTTTTATCTCCAAATTGCAATCTATCGTTAGCAGGCGGCAAGCAATCACAGTCTCCACGCCACGCCACGCCACGCCTCACCACTACACGGCAGCCCACTCCCCACTCCCCACGCCTGGTTACACGCTGGCCCCGCCAATGCCATGCAATTATTTGTATAGGAATTTAAATTGAATGTCAGTCTGTTTGTTTCCCCAACATACCCACACACACATCCCGCCCGGACAGACACAAAGACTCGCTCACCCTGGAATACTTCTACACACACATTTGCTGACAGTTTAAGGAACATGTGGAGGCATGGCATCCAGTCAGTCCAGAGCAGGACCCAGGAGCCAGCAGCCAGAACTGGCACTGGCACTGCGACTGAAACTGGGAGCCAGCATAAGCAGTTCTTTGGGGGCCGCTCCGGCATCTGCCTTCCTTGTCTGCTGTAAAATTCCAAATTTGTTTTATTTGATTTCTGCGCTGCTGCCGCTCGTTTTCTTTTGCAGTAGTAACTGCTGCTGCTGCTGCTGCTGCTACTGCTGCATATTTCCCTTTATGCAAAATATATGCTATAAATGCCACGCCTCCACCAGCAGCAGCAGCAGCCCCAGCTCCAGCGCCCGCACAGTGCGCTGTGCGCCTTTATTTGAATATCGTGTCACATGTCGCACGCAGTTAGGTGCCGCCCTCCCGACTTTCCCTACCCCCCCGCCAAGGCAAGGCAGGGCTGGGCAGGGCATCCTCCTGCTGCTACCCCTCCTCCTACTGCTCTCTCGTTGTTATTGTAATTGTTGTAAATGTCGCCCAGCGACAATATCACATTTGCATATTTCTCTGGCAAACACTCTGCCCCATGGAATGGCACCCACTCCACACTCCCCACTCCCCCACTCCCCCCATTCACATCCTGTGTGCTCTGTGTGCATTTTTACTTAATTTTATTTGTATTGGATTTGCGCCGATGTCTTCTGCCATTGCCGACTGCCGTCAGCGCGTGTTCCGGCTCTCACAGCAGAGCACGCGGGGCTATATGCGCTTTTGGAATCCTGCAATTTGCACAATAAATTTTAATTCAATTTACTGTTAAATTCACACACGCACACACACACACACTTGCCAGCCAGATACATGCACAACTACAACTTCAACTGCAACTGCAACAACAACTAAATGCGGACGCGGAAATGCACATTCTGGCTTGACAATCGTGCCCTGGGGAGGGGCACAGCTACTTGGGTTGGCTGGCAGCTAAAGTTGGCTTAGAGTAACAGTGGAGACTGGCCAAGAGGATGGGGAATCTAGACGGGGTGTGGCATGGGGAAATTGGTTGAATTCTGCTCCTGAGATATTCCAATGGCGGGTGATTGATTCCAGCTACTAGAGGGAACCCATGACAGAGTTCTCCTGCGAGTATTTCCTATTTTATCCCGCTGATTCGGTGCCTTGGACTGCACTCAACACTGTACCAATTGCTTGCCAATTGTGTGTCCCACGACGGCGGCCACTCCTCAGCTCAGCTTCTCTCCGGCCTTGCCTCGGTCTTGTCTGCACCCCAAACGAATCCAAACCCCAACCCGCACCCCAACTCCAGGCAATGCGACCACACTGCAGTTATGCCACCCCGTTAGTTAGGGCAGTTTATGCGCTGCAGCGCCCCAAAGTAGGCAATAAGTTGCACTTATTATGATAATGGCCGCGCATGTGCAGCCATTTTGATTGTGCTGCAGCCCGGCCGCTGCAGTGCTTGCCATTTCCGGCGCCGCTTCTGATTCGTTTTAAGTGAATTGAATGTGCGCAGCTGCCCCATCCGAGTTGCAGTTGCGAGTCGACTAAACTAATTTGAAATTGTTGTCAAAAGTGCGAGAGAATTTGTTGTTGTTTTGCCTTTTGTGTGTGGCTGTGGTTTGGTCTGGTCTGGCAATGGAGCCAAAGCCCGAGCAGGCGGAACAGGCGCTAACTGAAATGTGAGTGTTTGCCCGGGCCTTTAGCTGCAGTTTCCCCTCAATCCCTTTGTGCCCTGCAGTCGCTCCAAGTCGTCGTTCTTCATCTACAATCCGTATGAGAAGCGAACCGTTGAGGTGCCACTGACGTGAGTCTTCCTCTTCCTTTGCCACATTTCCTACCTCGTGGAATATTTTTCTACTCTCTCTCTCTCTCTCTGTCAGCAACTGTGATGCGATTATATCCCTGCTGAAATGCGTGATTGGAACTGGAATCCTAGCGATGCCGCTGGCCTTCCGCCACTCGGGCATCTTGATAGGGGTATTTTTTTCGGTTCTGCTGATGATCCTGCTGACGTACTCCATCCATTTGCTGGTCTGTAAGTGGCTGTGCACAGCCCACTGGCCTGATTTATTATTGCTTTTTCTTGCTCCACAGATTGCTGGCATGACCGAGTGCTGTCGGAGGCGTCGAGTGCCACAGGTGTCCATGCCGGAGGCGGTGCAGATTGCCTACGAGCTGGGTCCCAAGTGGGTGCACTGCTTCGGACGCACCGCAGGCATCCTCACCACCTGCGTCCTCGTCTTCGGCCAGTTCGGGCTGTGCACCGTCTACTTGGTGTTCGTGGCCAAGAACTTCAAGGAGATCGGCGACTACTACGGCGGCAAGTACAACGAGCGCTACTACGTGCTGGGCGCTTGCCTGCTGTTGCTGCCCCTGTTCATGATCCGGCGCCTCAAGTACCTGGTGCCCCTCAATCTGGTGTCCAACTTCCTGCTGTACGGCGGGTTCGCCTTCATCATGTACTACCTGTTCAGTGGGCTGCCCAGTCCCAGCGAACGTCTGCTGACCACCTGTCCGTGCGAGTGGCTCGTCTTCTTTGGCATTGCCTCGTTCTCCCTGACAGCCGTCGGTTCGGTGAGTACTCCGGTGCGTCGGTGAGTCCAAAGGCACTCAATGCTCGCCCCCTACAGATGCTGGTGGTGGAGGCGAACATGGCCCATCCCCAGAGCTATCTGGGCATGTTTGGAGTTCTCAATGTCTCTGTGTTCTTCATACTGCTCTCCAATATATTCTTTGGCATCATGGGCTACTGGCGATTCGGGGAGATCGTCGAGGCCAGCATAACCCTCAATATTCCGCAAAATGAAATGTAAGAATCGATTGAACAGCTCCCTCGCTCTCTCACTCTCTCTCTCTCTCTCTCGCTCCCTCGCAGCCTCTCGCAGCTGATCAAAGTGTTCATTGCCACGGGCATCTTCCTGAGCTATCCCCTGAATGGCTTTGTGGTGATCACTGTGATCTTCAGCGACTACAGTGAGGCCACAGAGAAGGCTAAATATCACACACTCCTGGAGTATGTGGTGCGCATCAGTTTTCTGCTGCTCACAGGTCAGTCCTTTGCCCACAAGAGAGCACTCGAAGGTTTTATTGTCTTGCCCGTTTCGTGCAGGCTTGGTCGCTGTGGGCGTGCCCAATCTGGCGGCCCTCACCGAGCTGGAGGGCGCCTTCTCTCTGAGCAATCTGAACCTGCTCTGTCCGGCCCTGATTGACATTTTCCTCAACTACGACATCGGCTATGGGCGGCTCAGGTGGAAGCTGATACGCGACCTGCTGCTCATCGTCGTGGGACTCATTTTCGGGCTTGTGGGCTGCACGATGGCCATGAAGCAGTTGCTGGATGACTTCCGGATGACGCTGCAGCACATGTAGCTTCTGGATTTACTTCTGCCCGCTCTGCCCCACTTTTTAATAAAATCTTCTTTTCCAAGAGGTCCTCGCTGGCTTCTCCTCCTGCCGCTGCATTTAAGAACCAAATATTTGACTGGATTTGAGCTGGTTTGGCGGCGTCGGCGGCGGCTCCTTGTTTGGTGGCTTTTAATTAATTGCCAGCCAAGTGTTTGCCGGCTGCCGGCTTATCCCCCATTAAGTCGGTTGTCTAAGCCGCTGCTCGTGGGCTGCCAGCCATCCTGCCGGCATCCTGGCTTCCTGTTTGCTCATTGTGGCGTATACTTGATGTTCGCTTGGGTTTAATTAGCTCAGCAGGCGGCAGGCGGCAGTCAGGAAGGAAGGCAGGAAGGTCCTGCTGCCGATCATTTCCACATGAAACATTTGGCATTTGTCTGTAATCAAATGCAGCCAGCAACAGCCACCAAACAGGACCACGGGTCCTGTGCAAAGTTTACTTCTATTTTTTGGACAGTGGATTTTAAAATTGAATTCCTTGCCTCAATGGAGCGCAAATACAAAAGGCAAAGTTGCCTAGCTGCCGCACAATAAACTAAAAGACAAATACACAAATAAATGCACAGAATCCCCGAGCCAAGAACGAGCAGTACAATCTCAATCTCTCTCTCTCTCTCTTACGCTCTCTGCAACTACAACTACAACTACAGATATATATATATATATAGAAATAGGCACAGGAAAAGCAACTGCCGGCGACTGTTGACTGCGCGCCAGTGTAAATAGCACAGCGGAGTACAATGCGAGAACAAAAAAAAAATGGAGTACAAGATGGTGTGGCAGGAGAAGGAGTCGGCAAGGGAGTCGAAGATGGTGGCTGGCTGTGGATGGAGCAGCTCCTCAAGGAACTGCACGACGAAGGACAAGGAAGACCACTGCAGCAAACACACACAAAACACAATTTCCATTCCTCAAATACGAATGCACAAATAACAAAACGAGAAACGAGAAACGAAACGAGAAGGAGAAGGAGCAAACCCAAACGAGAAGAAGAATAAAACGCTGCGACTGCCAGCGACAGCAACTAAGTAGATGGGGGAAGCCAGGAGAGCCAGCAGAAAGCACAAGACAGGGGGTGGACTGTGGGCATGGTTCCCTGTTGTCCTGGGGCATGATTTTTGCAGACATGTTGCTTAAAACTTAATTTAGAGCGCCGCTTGCAGTGGCCCCAAAAATACCAACGAAATCAACAACAACAACAACAACAGCAAAAAAAACAAACTAAGGAAAACCGAAATGAGATCAGGCGCGGGGGGGAAAGCGGAAATGCATGCGGTAGCAGGGGTGGCAGGGGTGGCAGGGTGGCAGGAAGTAGAGGCAGGACTCACACAGAAAATTCGCATTCGCCAGCGGCGGTCGTTTCAACTAATTTTCGTATATAATTTCGTGGCCCAGACAACAGTTGCCTCAATGGACCACCCCAACCCACCCAGCAGTGGGTAGCTGGAGGGGTGTAGGCGGTGTGGGGGTATGGCTGATGGAGTCAAACTCCGTGTAGCAGCTGGAGCCGCAATTTCTTGCCTACGAGTAGTAGTTGTCAGTGCAGCATCATGTCAGTGTCATTATCAAACAATTCGCTTGCTGCAAAGTCAGCCAAAGAATGCCACAGAGAAAGGGACAGGCAAGGAGAGAAAGAGAGAGCCAGGGAGAGAGGGGGAGCGAACGGAGGGAGCACTGGAGTCGTGTCTCACATGGAGCTCATGGGGTAAGTTGTCCGCTGTCCGCTGTCCGCTTCTTTCAGGCAGCCAAACAATGCGTGCCACAACTTCATTCTCCGTCTCCAGCTCCGCTCCGACTGCTCCGACTGTCTCCTGGCTGTCACATATCCAGCCGTCGAGTCCTGTCACGACATTCTCTCAAATTGAAAAAAAATTCCCATTTTAATACAATTATTTGTAGGCTAAAAAGCAAAGCCAGAAAACGAAGCAGCCGTCTAGAATTGGAGATGGAGCAGCCACACACAGCTATGGCCGAAAGGCAGCATGTGGGATCGAGTTGCTGAGCAAGAAAAGAAAGATAGTTGCCAGGCACTTGCGGGCATTGTGGCACTGGGAAGCATTTCCAGAAATTAAATTAAATATAAAGTTTCAGGCAGACACCAGCATTAGCAGGCAGAGCGTCGAATAAAACCACTCAAAAATGATTTGCAATATCCATAAAGTCCGCCAAAGGACACCTGTTAGATGCCCCACAGTCTGTGGTATTTTCCACCTCAAATGCCAACCATCAAAGTGACTCTTCACTGTTGTGTGTGCTCAGGTAGGGGCGGGGAGGGATGGAATAACTGGAGCAAGGTCTAAGCTATCTCTGACCCATGAGAGGAAGTCCCGGTCTCGTTCCACGTTCCCAGTCCTGGTCCTGGCGTTTGTCAAGCCGCTTTGGCACGTTCCATTTGTGCCGCCTAACATTTATTTGCCTGGCTGACTGAAATGTCATATTTACTTTTGGCCACGTTTACTTCATACTGATTTCGTGTGCGCCTGTGTGTGTTTGTTTGTGTGATTTGCATGCTGAAGGGGACGAAAAAATTAGACCACAGTGTGGGAAAGAGAGTGGGCGAGGAACGGGAGCGGGAGCGGGGGCGGGGGCGGGAGAGAGATAGCTGGAAGCGGAGCATCTCAACTATTTACTTATTTATTTCTTATTCAATGCAATTTCGCTTGAGAATTTACCCAAGTCTCCGTCTCCGTCCCCGTCTCCGACTCCGTCTCCGTCGCATGTGAGTGCGAGTGGGAATATTTTCCAACATTTCTTGCCACCCGACATTTTGCTTAGTTTTTCTGCTTGTGCCCCCCTGCCCGCGCCCTCTACATTTCCCTTAGATTTTCTCCTCTTCATTCTTGCTTTCTTTCCAATTTGAAATGTGCACTGGGCACTGACGTGGAATAATGCTGGTATGCAGAGGAGAATCCCTTACAACCATCCATCCATCCATCCATCCAGCTATCCATCCAGCTATCCCTCTAAGCATTCATTCCTGCATCAAACCATCCATCTATTCATTCGTGTGCCCTGTCCTGGCCTTTGCTTTTGTTTTGCGGCATGCGATTTGCAGATTTTTCCAACATCCCGAAACCCTTTGGCAGTGCTGGTGCTGGTGCTCGTGCTCGTGCCCTGCCACCCAGAGATTCCAGACAACTGGTCAACAATGTGCCAGTGCATAAGTTGGCATTATGCAACAAATATGCAACAGAACAGGGGGTCACATACTGCCCGTTGGAATCCCCTTGTGGCATGTTGGACGAAAAAAAAAAGAAGAAAAAGAGAGGGAAATGATTGCAAGGCCAGAAGAGTTTGCCAAATCACTCAGCTCGTGCTGCTGCCAGCAGGCAAGTTTTGCCAGCGATTTGCATAGGCAAACAGTCCGAGCATCTTAAAGAAACAAAAAGCAGATACATGCTGCCTGCCCGCCCGCCCTGCCGCTGCTGCAATCAGTGAGAGCTGCACTTGCCGCTTGCCACTTGCCGCACTCTCTCTTTCGTTCGCCTGAAGCTGGCTGCTAATTAAGTGTGTGAATTCCTATCGGACGATGAGTGGCGGGAGCCAGGAGGCAGCAGGCAGCAGGCAGGGGCTCTGCTGCTCTTCTAATGAACCAACTAATTGCAACTAACGGCAACTGCAAAAGTAATCAAAGTGGCAGCCTCTGAGCCGACGACTCCTTGGGGCAGCCCCAAAAGAGTCCGCCCAAATGGCAATAATAACGAAAACTTTGTTCAAGAATGTTCAGAATGTTGCACAAATATGCGCAGAATGCAGCAAAATATGCTTGGACCAAAGCAAACATGATTGGGTCTGGCAGACAGCGGGGAGGGGTGGGGGTGTTCTGACTCAAGTGGCAGACAGAAGCTCGTTCAAGTTGCCGTTACTGTTGCTGCTGCCGCTGCTGCTGCTGCTGCTGCTGCCTCTGGCTTATATCAATAATTGCCAAAAGCAAATTGGAAAAGTTATGCGCCTGCAGTTAATGCGACCAGCGGAAATAGTCGCAGCCAAAATGGCGCAACAGCCAAACGGAAGTGCCCAAAACACACACACACACACACACACACACACACACACACAGTGACACATATACACTCATATGCAAAGTTGTGGACTGTACTTTGGTTATTAGTATTCCACTTTTGGTGGGGAGGATTGAACACGTCAAAGCAGCAGGCAGCAGGTTGGAGGCTGATCTGCCGGGTATTATTGTGCTTACTCCATACCCATCAGAGAGCCATTTAAATATATCCATGTATCTTCTATATATCCATGTACCTTCTATCTATTTTGGCTATCTACTAAGCCGATCTTTATCCCTCTCTCTGCCTATCTTCAATATCGAAAGAGTATCACAAATTGCAGCCTTGACTGGCCCAAAACTTTCTGCTCGATCTTCTTCTTGTTTTGTTTCAGCATTTTGCTGGAAACTTGCGCAGTTTTTTCTTCGTTTTGATTTCGGGAAGAGAACTTGCCGCCAGTGGCAGTCGGCAGTTGTTGAAGCAGCTCTCAAGATACTCTCGTACTTTCGGCATCGATTCCATTTCGAGTTCGAGTTTGGAGTTCTTTTTGGTTTGGTTTCGTTTTGGTTTTGGTTTTTTTTTACTTTTGCATTATTAAAACTGCGCCAAAACTTGTTCAGGCCGCTGCCCACACAAGGCCTCCCAGCATGGGCCTCGCTTCGGCCCATTGAATTGATATTTGCCATTTAAATTGCAGACTAACTAATGATCGAGTGGATGGGGCATATAAAAGCAGACACTGTCGCTGGAGCGTGGAGTGGAGCCGCAGAAACGGAATTAGAATCAAACATGAATCGAGGTTTGGTGCTGCTGCTGCTGCTGCTGCCTTGTCTGGCCGTCCTGACCGAGGTGAGTGTTCGATGTTTTGTGGAAAAAGGATTTCTCACCCTGCTCCTTCCACAGTGCCGCTATGCCAAGGTGAACATCAATCTGGGCCTTACAGTGGCCGATGAGACGCCTCGTCCGCTCAGCGAGGACATGATCCGCCTGTGTGGCGAACAAACGGACCTCTCCCTCCAGGAACTGCACAAGTTCCAGCAGCACGACTTCGCCCATCCCTCGGAGCCCGTGCAGTGCTTCACCCACTGCCTCTACGAGCAGATGGGCCTTATGCACGACGGCGTCTTCGTGGAACGCGACCTTATCGGTCTCCTGTCTGACGTCAGTAATCCAGCGACCTGGCCGGAGCGTCAGTGCCACGCGATTCGTGGTGCCAACAAGTGCGAGACTGCCTTCAAGATCCACCAGTGCCGGCAGCAGCTCAGGGAGCAGCACAACCTCGAGGCTGGCAAGGACGTGGAGACTACCACGCCCTCGCAGGGAGATGACTTCCTGCCTTTGCCTTAGGCTTTTACTTGTTTTGTTTTTAATTATTTTTTGGTGTTGGCTGTGTTTGCTGCAATTTACGTTTATTTCGTTGGATTAAATCCTTTGTTTCTGCTTCACTGTAATCCCTCTCTCCCTCAACCTTAATCTCTCGCTGGAAAATGCTGTAGAAGTGGCAGCATCTGCTGCGATCCTCGGACAGCTGCTTAACCAGCTCTCGTACCTGCGAGATATCCATATGCTCAAGTTGCCGGCTCTCGACTTGTCCTCGAATGCGACCATTAGCGCAGGTTCAATTTTCAGAGCCCGGGCCCTTGTGGTTCTTTCGCTTTTCTATGGAAATTTAGCCACTTGGCTGGCGCTGGCGCTGGCGCTGTCGCTGTCGGTGGCATTGTTAACTAACCGAAAGCTCAGGCCACAAAAAGCATGGGGTGGGTTATCGCTGCTGTGCCGCACGGATTGTGTAAATGACGCTAATGCAAAGATCGAAGTTGAAGCTACCCTTAGACGACGACTCCCCTGCAGCAGCCCACCCACCCGCAACCTGCATACCCATGCACTTTGGCCGTGCCGTGGCACTTGTCTGCGATTTCAAGTGCATTTTGCTCGGCAATTATTTTTTGCTCAATGGCTGCCCCAGCCAAAGCCCCTGTCGTGCCCCACCCGCCCAACACTTGACTTTAAATTGTCGCCAGCTGCGCTCTGACCACCTGAGCTCTCGACTTCCCCTATCATTTGTTCCCTTGGCACTGCCCCCGCGGGCTGTCACTGTCCCGCACTTGGCTGCGTTTTAATTTGTTGAGCAAAAGTGGCTAATTTGAAATTCTTTTGAGCCAAGTGCGCACATTTTTGAATGTCAACTGGGCTGCTGTCCCTCCGTCGGGCGTCTTCCCGATGGCATCAGAGTTGAGTTGAGTTTCGCCTTTTTTTGCATTTTATTTCAGCTTCCCTACTGCCACAAAATGTGCCCTTCCCCACCCACCCAGCCACCACTGCCCCATTAGTGGGGTGGCTTTGGGCTTTGTCTTTGTGTCACGCGGCATGAAATTGAATTTTCGGTCTGCGACACCCAGGGAGCGGCAGCGGGGGCAGACGTAAAGCCAGCCAATTGGTGGGTCAACGCCATACCACTTCCGGGCTACCCCCCCCTTAAGCCTTCAATTATGTACTGCGGTGTGGCAGGGGCGGGGGGCGGGGAAGTCCACCATTTTGACACTCATACAGCGTAATTTGAAATGAATGAAAAATTTCCTGGTTCGTTTTTGTCTTTTCGCGCACTTCTTCAGCTGTGGATGTGGATGTGGCTGTGGCTGTGGGTCTGGGCTCTGGCTCTGGCCCTATCCGTCTTGTTCTTGTGGTTTTCCCCGCGGTAGCTGTTGTTGTTGTTTTTTGCACTTGAATTTCAATTTACATAAGTCTCTGTCTTGCACTCCACTCACTCCCCCGCCCAGCCATCCACCCCATTCCTATCTCTTGCCGAGTCTCGCCTTTGTTAAGCTTTAATCTTAACTTTTTTCTGTGTCTGCATTCGCCCCTGGCTGTGCGGGGGTGAGGCGGAGATGGAGAGAGTTTTGTTTTTGTGGTTAAATGCAAATTTTATTGAATTTAACTCTTTTGTGTCTGTCTGGCTGAGCGTTAAAGAGGAAATTGCATAATTATGCCTAATCTTCAGGCAAAGTCGCAAATGTGCAATGCCACAGAGACAGCGACAGAGGAGGGCAGGGGACTGGAGAAAGCGGGAATGGCAGATAAGTGCCTTTGCTGGATCTCTCTCGAACTCCTTTCCGAGGTGCTCTTCTGGCTTAGCCATGTGCTTATCCCATTTCTTAATGAAGGCGGAAGCCACAGGTGTCCCACGCCTTATAGTGGCAGAGCCTGCAAGCCTTAAGCCGATCTTCGCCTACATTTATTTTCATGTTAAGTCTGACAGAGGTCTCCATTTTCTCTGCCGTTGTGCCATTGAGGGCGCAGCTGCTGATCTGTCAGTTCATCTTGTAAATTGCATTCGTTCGCCTCATCAGACACATTGCAGACACATTCCAGCAGATAATAAAAAGGATGGAGAGGCGGTACGGTAAGGTACGGGCTAGGGGCTAGGGGGTGGGTGCGACACAGCCCAAAAATACACTTTGTAACAATATTTCAATCATTAATAAATCAATTAAAATAAATTGGTATTTTGTGCGCTGAACGTTGAACGCGAACGCGAACGCGAATCGGGCGAGCGATGATATATTTTTTCCTCTGCCGAAAAAAGCGAACTCCCCCCCTGGCAGAGTGTTTCTTGTTCTGCTCTGTGATGAATTCGGTTCCATGCCATTTAATGCAATTACGGAAAGCTTACCACGCCCACGCCTCCACCCCCCCTCCACCACCCGCTGTTGTGGCAATCAGATATGGCAGATAAATCAGATATGGGGCCGAAAAAGCGAAGCATTTTTGATGCCGGCAGCCCCGTCTGACATTTTAAAGTGACTGACACTGGCCCCGATGCAGAGAGCTTCAATAATTCATTCAATAAATTCTCCCTGACTTTCATATTAACTGCAGTGGGCGTGGGAGTGGCAGGGTGCGGCTGAAGCTGATATTAAAATGCATTTATATGAAATTATGTTTTATCTGCCAGACGACCGACAATACTACCCCCTAATTGTGAGGAGAGGGGGCGGGGCGGGGCGGTGCAAGAGATACCCTTGCAGAACATGGCACTACGATGGCACTATGCACTCACTCGCTCTCGGACACGGAACTACTCTCAGCGCCTTACAACTGGGGAGACATGTCAGAACTTGCGCGACGTCTGTCGATTTGTTAAGTAGAAGGCGATGTCCATGGGTGGCGACAGGCAGCAGAGAGCAAAGAATCAGTGAGAACGAGGGGTAGCTAAGGCGAAGGCAAACAGACAGGCGACAAAGCCATTGGGAGAGGGCCTCAGCGAGACATGAGCGTTAAGAGCATTAGACTAAACTTTGCCCTCGCCGTTGATGTTTTACGAGTACTACATATACACATATATATACTCGTATGTATGTATGTGTGCTTTGCTCCAATAGCAGATCCCCCCACACACCCAAAATATGGCTAGCAGGTGGCTGCTCGTACTGTACTTCTGTTGGCAGTCCCTGTAACTGACTGAGCAGTGATGCGGAGCAAGCAGCCCTCATGCCGAATGAATTTGGCAACAGTTTAACTTAAATTGAAAAGATATATATACCCTACCCTAAGTTTAATCCGATTAATAGCAGTCTAAATAGCAATGGCCGCAATGTGTCTCTGGAAATATGTTCTCAAAACTATCGAATTACAGGCCTAAGCGAAGGAAGTGCTCTCCAGCTCAGAGTAATTGCCACGCTAAGGCCATAATCCATGACAATAATCCACCGTTTCAAGGCGGTGCCTGAACTGAACAGGAACAGCAATCATCCCATTAAATCGTTTGAGTTTTGTCAGCGAGTGGCGCAAACATTTGATACTTAATAATAAATACTTTTTCTTTTGCGTTTTTACTGCAATATACATAAATAAATATGTACATCGTTTCGTATGTTCTGCTGCTGGCTTAGAGAGAGAGAAAAGTTTTCCTTTTGCCGGCTGCTGGCAGCTGTTGCGTTGCTGACCAAAAAATAAAAAAGAAAAAGAACCGAGAGCTGAGAACTAGAAATGGAAAAAAATTACTCGAGCCTTGAGCCAGTTGTCTGTTGGCTGCTCTGAGGCGTTAAGCGAAGCCACCAATACCAGGACTCAGCCAGAGCCAAGAGATCGATAAGCAGAAGCTGAGTGGAGGGGCAGCCGCAGCCGCAGCATCAACAAAAAAATGTAAATAAAGTGCTCCAGCAGGGGCCTGTGTGTTGGCTACACGGCATGGGGGAGACGGACTGGGGGCGCATGCCACAAAATCTCATCACGTTGAGCAAATACGGCCTGCATGCCGGGACGGCGTTCAAGTGTAGATTAAAAAATGGCCGCAAATAACTTTGGGCCTACGAGCCGCAGGAACCGATTCACACTTGAAAATCGATTACGCAGCTGTGATCGGGCACGCCTCAATATACAATCTCCCTTCTGTTTGTCTGTATGTGTGTTTGTGTGTGTGTTTGTGTTTGGGGGGCGTTTTTGTTTTGGCACATCACGTATTGGCAATTGCTTACACGCTGATTGAGTCCGGTTCTGCACCTAATTAGGTTGCCCCATGCCCTGCCCTGGCCTGCCCTGCCCTCAGTCACTTTCTGCCATTTCATGGCAGTCAAATCAACGGAATTGCAGCTGCCTCACTGCCCAGCTTGCCAGCTGAAATTTCATTCATTTGTCATACTACCGAGAGCAGGAGAACCACAGCCAGTACCAGTACCAGCACCAGTTCCAGTTCCATCTGCGGAGACAACTGACGACTACACCAGCCAGGCGACAACAGCAGGAATTTCTTCATTTACAGGGAGACGTTTTGCGGTGAAAGTTGCTGACATGGCAGCAGTGCCGCCGCCAGTAGAAGGGGCAGGGGTGCGGTACGGTGGGGTATGGTAACGACTGGGGTCTAAGGCCGCTTGACGGCTTGTTGCGGTTGTGGTCGCGTTGTTGGGAGCTAGATTTTTGCCAGCTGTTGCTGTTGCTGTTGTTGTCCCCTCGAATGCCATGCAAAAATAATTGCAGACATTTTGTGGCCCGGTGAATGTCTTCTACCTCTTGCTCTGTCGAAACCCGCCAGCCCCCAACCCCCAGCCCCCAGCCCCTGCATATTGTATTAATTAAGAACTTTTAGTTGGTAGATTTGAGGTCTATTAAGATGTGAGAGCGGCAGCTGGCAGTCTGGCCACCAGTTGCCATTAATTTGAGAGCCAGGCACGTGATGCAGACAGGACAGGAATGTGCAGCCAGGAATCTCCGAGAGCTGCGTCTTCTCTGGAATCGTCGTCATCGTCAGTTGGCTGCATTCCTTGTTCTTTGGAGTCTGTCTGGTGTGACTGCCGCTGCTGTTGCTGCTCTGCTCATCGTCCTGCTCTTTTGGTCTCTTTTTGCTCCTTCTGGTGGTTAATGAGTTATGTCAAAGGAAAACAATGTTTGTTACTTCATTTATATGCCATTATTATTGCTGTTGTGGTTGTCCCGTTTCGTTTCCCTCGTTTCCTCCGTTTTCCTTTTCCACATCCTTCTTGCTCCTACTGTGTGTTGCTCCTTCTGCTGTGTTGCTCCTTCTGCTGTGTTGTCTGTCCTCTGGCCCGGCCCTGGTATCTTAGTTTTTCTTTCAGCTTCAGCTCTATTATGCTGCTTGTTATTTGCTCTCCCTGTCTTGCCCACTTCCCTCCTCCCTCCACCCACCTCCCTTTGCGTTGTTTATGGCAAAAGTTTTTCTCCATTTTTGCTTTTTTATTTTCTTGTAGTTGTAGTTTTGTTGCTCTGCTCTGTGGTCGCATTGTGCCATGATTATGATTGTATTTCGTCATGTCACTATTATTTGCTATTTTTCGCTTCAACTTTTGCCCCTCCAGCATTTCCATTTCTCTTAGTTTTCCCCCGGCTTCAACTGAATGAAGCTTTTCCTCTGCTTTCCTCTGCCTTCCTCTGCTGTCTTGCGCTCTGCTCTGCAAATCCATTTAAAGTTGAATTCAATGTTTGTTTGCCTGTCGGTTTTTGTTACTTCTTTTAGCTGGGTTTTGGCAAGTGTTTAAATTTAATTACGATGATTTGTGCCACTTTCGCTCTGTGAAATATCACGCATACGCCGTGTATGCGCTGCAGAGGGCGACCATCGCCATTGCCGCTGGTCAAGTACCGACAATTGTAATTAAAACTTAATTAATTGCGTAAATATTTGCATCTGCTAATGGGTTTAATGAATTGTTATTGTTGCTCGCCACTTGTCCCCTCAGCTGGAAAATTATGTCAGGGCTTTACTTTGAGGTTGCGCTTAATTAGATTTAATATACACACGCCGCAAAGATGAATCCAAAGGTCAGCGCCACCAGAGGTCATCAAACAGGGGTTCTCACGCATAAGACGGAGCTGCAATTAAAGTTTTAAAGTTTAACTACCTTCAAGCAGAAACTGGCACCGAACTGGCACCGAACTGCTCGATTAGCTAGATTTAAGCATTGCTATTAGCAAATCAAGCTCTCTGCTTTAATTAATTAAGATGCATGAATTATTTATGGCACACATCAGACGAGTATCATTGCTGATGTCAGCAAACAGTAATACTCCGTACTCCGTACCTTTCACAATATAAATATTGATTCCATCTGCCATATGCGTGGCACAAAACTAAGCAAATTGCACAATAAACAACCGAAACACACGCACACAGAGACAGACACAGAGACAGAGAGGGGTATAGGGCAGAGCACTGAGACTGAGCGAGAATGGGACACGAGACATAGTCACCTGGCCTGCACTCCCTCACGACTTCCTGACAGAGCGTTCCTTTAATTGTGATAAAGCTATCTCTGCCAAGAAGCTGTGCAGCTGTTGGGGCATGGAGAGTGGCATTGGGGGAGGCTGTGGCAAGTGCGACATGTTGTGCACAACAAATAATAAAAACAGTTACAACAGCAACGGCAACAGCAAAGGCAACAGCAACGGCAACAGCAATCAGAAGCAGTTAATAGAGGAAAGCGCAGTTTATCAACTTAACATGCTGCGGGATGGGGTCTGTTCGTGGCGGGGAGGGGTGTTTGGGCTTGTAAGGAGTTGTAAATGTGCGTGTGCGTGTGCGTGTGTGTGTGTGCCCTGAGTAGCTCTCGCTGTGTGCGTGCGTGCGCTCAATGATTAATTGCAATAAAACACTCATGATCCAGCCGGAGCAGCGTACGCTAGGGGGGGGTTGAACAAAACCCGTACGAATATGATAAATGGCATTTTGTATTGCCCAGAGTCGTCCTAGAGACACACACACACCACGCACACACACACAAGTTGGAATCTCCGGCTCTTCGGCTTGTTGGCACTTGGATCCGCATAACCGCGAGCGTCTTTCTTTTTCTTTTCTATTTTTTGGGTCTGAGCTTTGTCTCTCTTTCTCTCTCTGTATCTCTGCTCGAAATTTATGCTACACTTTTGTCTGCCTCCCTGGTACCTCGTACCTCTGCCTGGAGTTCCTGGAGTGGCAGTGGGAGTGGAGTGGGAGTGGGAGTGGGGCTCGAGTTGGGTTTTTGGGCTGCTTTCCTTACAATGGAAACACGTACATTTCTCAGGCGTACGTGATGTCGAGTATTCATCAACCATATTCGTTTGTTTGCTGCTGTTAACATCCACACTCACACTCACACTTACACCTCACACACACACACTCACACACACACTCACACACTCACACACTCTCATATATATAATGAAAACATTGTCCTGGCAGTTCATAGACGATGAAGGAAGCGTCTCTCTTCGAGCACGGAGTGGATGTTTGTTGTTGATTATTATTTCCGGTCTGTGCGTTGCCTTCTTCAACTTTCCACCAAAAAGAAACGAAAAAAAAAAGAACCAAATGGGAAGATAGAACAAGCAGCAGCAGGAGAGGAAGCACCACTTGAGAGACTTGAGTTTCGCCCCCCCCGCACCACTTCTGGCACGCTCTCTCATTTGCCAAGTTATAAATTAAAGTTCTTGGAAGGGAAAACAAAACACAAGAGCAACAACAACAACAACAACAACAAAAAAGAACATATCGAATCTGATTTGTTTGTAGCTTTTAATTAACGTTAAGTATGCAAATTTGCCATCGGCGGAGCACAGGCACAAACAAATTGCAAATATCCCCAGTACATCCCCAGGCGCAAGATTTTTGGGCGACCCCAAAGCATCCCCCCCAACCCTAGCAGAGCGAGCACCCTTTGCTGCAAAGCTCTACATTTACGGGCTGTTACGGGCTGCTGGCCAAAACTGTTATATTATAAACTTTACCGTAAACTGGCGTCCGATTTATAGCAAGAGTCAAGAGCTTTTGCACACAGCTCTCTTTATCTTCGTGTGGGACTTTCTCTTCAGCTCACGGCTCTCTCTCTCTCTCTCTCTCTCTCTCGCACGCTGTCTCGTTGCCGCTCTCTTTAGCCGAACTTTGATTCCCCTCGTCGCGTCGTTTCCGTACGTCACTTTTGCTGCCTTCTGTCGTCACCGTCGATGAAAGTCCATTAATTTTACTAAAATATGCCGGCAATAAGCAAATCAATTCCGCAATTTTCTCTACAATATTATTTCAATTATAAGCAGCGAGCGGGAGGGAGTGAGCGATGGACTCGATTCGGGAAAGAGTATTCGTATGCGATAGCATAACAGAGTGAGAGAGAGAGAGAGAGAGCGGGAGAGCTGGTGTGTTCACCAGCCTCCATTTTGCTCTGGTGGAAATCATGTCGAGCGCCGCCATGTTGTACAATCGGCTCCAGAGTAGCAGGCGCTCAGCGGCGCCCAGAAGCATCGATGACGTTTCCAAAAGCCAAAAAACTTAACCCAGTTTGCAGAGCAATCGTCATAGACAGGAAACCGATGGAGACAGAGAGGGATTTTCCGACAGAGCGTGAGTGGGAGCGATGGCAGAGATGGCAGTGCGAATGCAGGCATTTGCATTTAATGCAATATCAGAGCTCTCCCATTCTGACACTCACTCTGCTCCCCTCTCTCTGTCTATCTGTCTCTTTCGCTCTGTGTCATTAGCATGCATGGCTGTGAGCCACATAATTCCAGAAAAGTGTCCAGCTAATGTGTCCTTAATAGCGACATCATCCGCTTCTCATGTGTGCGCTCACACACACGCTCACTCACTCACTCCTTCTCCTCCTTTCTAGCCCACTCTGCTCATTGCCGCAAATGGAATTAGGTCCAGTAAAAGCGAGCGGAAGCAAAAGAAATTAGCGCTCGGGGATTTCCCAGTGTCCATTACAATGTGTCCGCTGGCATCCACTATTTTTTAGCGACCACTTTTTCCCGTATGCAAATTTGGTCACATTAGAGGGTCTCCCATTTGTGCTCGAATAAATCTTTGGGCAAACATAAGCTGATGTATGTATGCTCGCATGCTTTATATATGTATCTGATTTTTATGGTCCATAGAGAAAGGAATACCAAGGGAGAAGGAGGGAGAGGGAGAGACAGAGACAGATAGAGGGTAAAGATACCGCAAGTGACTTTAGTGAAATTTACAAGCTGTCAATAATTTATAGCAAGGCCAAAACTTTATGGCCAAAGTGCCGTAAATTGGCGGCAAGAAGTTATTGTTGTGTGTGTGTGTGTGTGTGTGTGTGCTAGTTAGCGGTGACGGTAATTGTAGCGGCATCAATTTCGCCTACATAAATATTCATATGTGCCACTTTGTCAGGAGAGTGAACCAGACTGGGACAGGGGCAAGCGGCTGACGAGTGGGCGGCGGTACACCCCAAAAAAGTGGCTGAGATATGGGCATGCCAGCCGCCTCCATTCCACATCCCACATCCCAGCCACAGACGCAAAAGCCTTGCGCGTATTAATTTGACGCTTCCGGGATTTATTTAATTTTCGGTGCTCGGTTTGGGGGAAGTTCACCAAAAAATATACAAAATCTTTCGAGACAATTGAGATTGTTTCTCGTCCATAGACATACATCTTTTTTATACTTGCATGCGTATGTGCGTGTGCGTGAGTGTGTGCGAGTTTTGTGGCCAATTTATTAAAATTAATTAGCTGCTGCCGCTCCTTTGGCCCGTGCATGTGTGTGGTTTCCCACAGCCGCGAGCGAGCAAACTGCCGTGGAGCTATTGAGCGGAGGGGGGGGACGTGTTGGGTTATTAATTAGATGCCGAGTTATAGGAAAATTCAAAACTTTGATAATGAAAGATGATGCCACATCGACATTGGTTTTTAGATGCAAGAAGATATCGGAAATGTGGGATTTTGATTTTATGGAGAGAATATTGCCAAGAAAAAATATATTTAAATGTTGAAATAAACTTTAATATAGGTTTATACGTTTCGATACACAAAATTAAGCCCCAAAGGTTTTGCACTCTCACAAAGTCAAAAATCAAACTCAATTTGGGGTGAAACTAAACCAGGAACAAAGCCTGCTGGAATGTTTGTATAGCGATAACGAAAGAGAGGGAGACAAAAGGAACTTCCCCTGCAACCATGCCATGCCATGCCCTCCACTTGGCATTTGTTTAAGTAATTTGCCCAAAAATGTTGCACAAAATGCTTCACAACAAACAAACAAACAAACAAACAAAATGCAGGCGAATCGAAGAGCAGCATCAGGAGGAGTAATAGGTGGACGGACCATCAGAAAGTCCAACAGCAGGGCATGCACAGAGGTGGTCGGGGGCGGGGGGTCATCAGGAAAGACAGCAAGAGGAGGTGCCATCAGGAAAGACAGCAAGAGGAGGTGCCATCAGGAAGTGCTGCAAAAGAAAGGCCATCAGGCTGGGAGGGATGGCAGAAAGATGGACCATCAGGGCAGTCCCCTGTCAGGGGTGTCTGCTGTATAGTGTACCTATACATGGTTCAGCAGCTCGGAGCATTCCTGGTAGCATACCCGTAACAAGGACAAACAAGCAGCACAATGCCCAACAGCAGCATAAGGCTCTTTCCTTGTTTCCTTGTTGCTGTTGCTGTTGTTGTTGATGCCGATGTTGCCCCATTAGGTGGTGCTGCTGCTGTTGTTGTTGGTGCGGCTTCATTGCCCTTATTGGCTGTTCAAAATAATTACAATAGTTTGGCCTCGACGAGAGCTTAAAACTAAAATATAAAAATTAAATTCATGTTCTGAGGGAAAGTTGTTGGCCATTATGGGGTCGCTCGATGTGAGGACAGGACACTGCTGCTGCTGCTTCTGCTGCTGCTGCTGCTGCTGTTAGTTTTGATGTTATTTCTGCTGTTTTGCTGGAACTTTTTGCTGTGTTAAATACTACTATATTTTAACTCGGTTGCTTGAAATCTAGCCAAAACTGGAGGCATGTGCTGGAGAAATTTTCTCTTCCTTCTTATGCATGCGCAGGAATTTTGTTTAATTTTCTACGTTTAAGGTGAAATGATATGCACATATTTTTGGTACTTTTATTATATTAATTGCTCTTGATACTTTTGCTCCATTTTTGTATAGCTATTTATTTGATCGATTTAATAGCTTTTGCCTTTACTACTCCCTACTCCTCTTTAGTTTAAATTTGATGCCATTAGATGGACAAAGCACAACTGCAAATATTATATCAAGGAGTTGCTGCAGCTCCAATGGCTACAAGAGGAGCTACAATGGGAGGGAAAAGGGCCTGCCAAATGTCCAGAACTCAGGTGTCCAGGGGAGGGAGACGAGACGCATTGCTATAATTACAAAAGTTTTTTAATAAATACACAACAAGCGACCGGGAGTCGAAAAGAAAAATCAACACGGCGGGGGGCGGTGGGTGGGCTAGGCTAGGGAAGCAGCAGCTCTAGCTGTAGCTGTGGAGAAGTTCCAAAAGCTTTTGCCCAGTTTTTCAGTTATTTCTGTTTGTGTTGTGTCATCGACAGCGACAACAATGCCAAGGAGCTGCGTTGTCATTTTGATTTGAAGCAAGGACTGGGATTGGAATTGAAAGCTGGGATGGGGTGGGATGGGAAGTGGGAATGGGAATGGGGGGGGCTGGGTGGCTGGCCAGTGGCTGGCTGGTTCCGTATGGCACAGTGTGGTGCGGAGTGCCACTGTGGAGAGTTTTGTTGTAGTTTGAGTTCAACTGCCAGGCATTGGCTGGACATTTCCGGTAATAAACAATTTCAGCGACAGGCCATTGTCAATATGGCAGATCAACTTGAGCCTTTTGTCCTTTATCCACTTTGGCTGATGAGTTTCAATGGAGGTTCTGTTCTCTCTCTCTCCCAGCGTCTGGGCTTATCCACTCCTCCCTCCTGCTGCTTTCTTTTCGGTTCTCGTTAATAAGAAGAAATGTCCCTTGGAATGGTAGTTTGTGGCGCTGCAGCTGCCACAGCCACAGCCACTGCCACTGCATTTGCATGCTAAATGGATGGGCGTGTCCCCCGTCCCTGTCCCTATCCTTGTTCGTGTCCGTGTCCGTGTCTGGGACGCTCCTCGTTTGTTTTCCGCCATTTGTCAAATGTCAGTGCTCATGAGCTGTTATTATTATTAGCTCTCTCTCTCCCCCGCTCTCTCTCTCTCTCTCTCTCTCCCTCTGTGTTCCTCGCTGCATCTCTCTGCCACTGTTTCTCTGGCAGTCAACCGACATAATTGCGTTTTGAGAAATGTGCATCATTTTTTATGCAGCACTTTGCATTTTCTATTACTTCATTAGAAGCAGTTGCAGCGCTCCTGGCTGCACCACCACCCACCGCACAGTCACTTCCACTCCCTTTCGCTCTCGCTCTCCCAGCGTAGTGTCAGGGCTGTGCAAGGACATATTTCACAGCAATCGGAGTTGATGCCCGAGCGGCAAGCCAGATTTTCACTGAGCTCCAGCCCTGGCCCGCATAAGTGGGCAATGATTAATGTCAACAGTTGGTGCGGGGTGCGTGCGGAGGCGGGCTTGGGCTTGGGCTTCGGCTTGGAGAGACTTATGCCTTGTGTGCCTTGCAATTGAAACTCGTCATTTGCCGGTTAATTTCAAGCGTAAACAAAATCAACAAAAAAAAGGGCAAACAAAATAAAATAAAATAAAGAGTTGGATAAAAAACGTAGCCAAAAGGAAACAAAGTTTCATTGCGTTGATGCTGCGAACGTTTTAAATTTTCATAATTCATGAGCCAACTCTCCGCTGCACTCCCTCTCTAGCTCTCTAGCTCTCGACTCTCTTTCTCTGTGAGGTGGGGCTGCTTCTGCTTCTGACGTTTGTTTGTGGCACGGCACCCGCAACCACTCACACACACACACACACACGCATACAAAAAAAAAGGAGGCACTAAAAAAGTAGGAGAAAAAGAGAAATCAAAGCTTTGCTCTACGTTTTCTAATGCCGCAAAGAGTTTATAGTTTGGTCTGCCTCTCTCTCTCTCTCACGCTCTCTATTGCAGCCACTCTCCCACTGTGCATCTGGCTAACTGTAGACGAAGTGGGTGCCGCTATAAGGTGCTGAACATATTTATAAAACGCCCCTACAAATTTTCATCGCAGGAAAACAAAATACAAAAAATGCCAAAAATCAGATAAATATTTCCAACAATAATTAAATAATAAAAACTAATTCAAATATGAGAAAGTGTTTATTTCAGCATGTGCCGCACCTTGCATGGCTTTGTGTGTGTGTGTTTGTTTGCTTGTAGGTATGTATGTGTGTGTGTGCATGTATGTGCGGCGTCGCTTCGTAGGCGTTAAAGTTCTGCGCTGCAGCGCTGAAAGTTGAGCAAAAACTTTTGTTTTATGGTCTTTTATATGCGCTGTCAAAACTCCACCACATAGGAAAGTCAGCAAGAGAGAGAAAGGGACAAGGCGTGTGGGTGAGTGGGAAAAAGAGAGACATAGCTAGGCTAGCGAGACAGAATTTAGCTAAAAACATACCCACGTACCCGAGCACTTGTCGAGATAAATAGTCGAACATGAGCGTCCAAATAGTCGCAAATGTTATGGCTCCGAGCGATCCCCGCTACCCTTTCCTGCGCCCCCCGCACACCCTGCACCCCGCGCTCTCCACGGTTCCGTTTGAGCGAAAGTTTTGCCACCAAAGTTATGAGTTATGTGTGAAAGTGCCAACTTTACACGCTGTCACACAATTTGCGCCATTTCTTTTTGCAATTCTGCCAATGGACATCCCCCTGCACTCCACTCGCCCACAAGACCCTGGGACAGACAAAAGTGTGGCAGATACTCGTGGAAGGGCAGGGACAGAGGCAGGGGCAGTGCAATTGCCGAGCGTAAACCGCGGCTCTCCGCTGGACTTTAAGTGTTTTTGCGCGGAACTTTTCTTAAAGCTTCGTCAACCAGTTCTGGCTGGGTTTTCCCTTTGACTGGCTTTGGCTCGTCTTCTTTCTGCTCGTTCTGGCTGAAGCTGGATCCTCTGCAGCGTTTCTGTGTGCGTTTACCCTCCGGCCAGTGCTGAAAAACTAATTGACAGGCAAAAACTGAAAGCGAGCTTTCGATTTTTAAGACCTCGCCAACAGGCGCGTACATTGATAGCGCCACAAAAGCAACAGCAACAGCAGCACAGCTGCAACAACAGCAACAGCAGAAACAACAACTTGTATCTGACCAACAGCGCTGACATGCCGTTAAGTACTTAACACTGAACGCAAACAGCAACAGCAACGGCAACATCAAGAGAATTTTATGCAAAAGCAAACAGGAGCTGAAAATTGAAGGGGCCGTGTCCGGCCCACACAAATACCCTCAAAGAGAACACAGAGGAAATCAAAAGCTATATGGTGTAAGGTTAGGCGAAGCTTAGGATACACTGCCCGAGATCCAACAAATGTTTAAGGGATTGATTACCAAAAAGTGCTGCAAGGCATAACCCTCTGCCCACGAACAACAAAAATAAAAGTGTGCAAATTTGGAAAAATATCCATTCCATGAGGAAAGCGGAACAACATTCTAGTGTTCCTTTTCTGAACAGGGTATCCAGAGTCCAGGCGATAACTGGCCCCATCTCCATGCCTCTTTCCTCTCTCCCCTCTCCTCTTTTATTCGGCTCTCTTGTGGCTGTTGCCACGTTGTTGGCATTTTTAATACCGCACGCTTTGTCGTGTTTGACATTTTAATCGCCTTAAATTTTATGTTGAGGTGCGCACCCTTCGCAGCGCTTCCTTCCAGCCGCTCCGCACGCCGCACTCCACGACCTCAACACCTCCAGCCCCCTCTCTATTTTCCTTGTGAGCCACACACAGATAACGATTCCCGCTCCAGCCGCTGCCCCGCCTGCCCGGCATCGGCGTGGGGCAACTTTGGCTGTGCAACCGTCCACAAGTAAAATTTCCGTTCGAATTACTTTCTAATTCTATAATGAATTGTTTTTTTTTCGGGCGGGAGGGCTGGCTGGCTGGCCGTGGCTGGCCGTGGCTAACGAGCGAAATTTACGTTGAGCGGCATCAAAAGTTGCGTATACGCCATGCATCACCGCCTGGTGGCGGGAGGGGGGCAGATGGAAGCGATGCAAAGTTTTATAAGCGTCTCATTTTGTTGCTTTGTTTTCGGCTTTTTCGATTTTTCTGCTTCCTGCTTCTTTTTTTTTTGTTCTGCCCCATAATTTGGGGCATCTTTCAGCACTCGCCACGTTCCATGGCCATGGCTGGGCACCCGGCTCGTCCTGGGCCACTTATTTATGATAGCTACCGGAGTCCAGGCCAGCGCTTTGTATTTGTCGCATTCTCTATCAGTGGGTTCCTCTCTCTCTCTCTCTCTCTATCTCTATCTCTCCCTCTCTCTCCCTCTGTGTATTTGCCACGCTTTTCCCCGCTCCCAATCTGTGTTTGTGTGTGTGTGTGTGTATTTGTAGTTTGCCCCAAGCCACTAAGTTTGTTTAAGCAGCTGTGGTCCAGCTGTCGAAATCCCTTGCATAAATTGCCGGATTAGTATTGTTAACCGAAAGTTTTGTTTTGCATTTTAAAAAGGTGGCCCTGGCATATGGCTAAAATGAAGTTGCCACCAAGCGAGAGAATGGGAGAGAGGAGGGTCCTTTTCAACATGGAATCTGTTTCGGGCATTGCTGATTATAGAATGGGGGGAAAGGAAAGGATCTACTGCTGCTGGTGCTGCTGCTGCTGCTGCTGTTGCTGCTGCTGCTGCTGCTGCTCTGCAATTTGTTTATTCCGCCTGGGGCTAGGGAAAACTCTACTCTGTCAGCGTTCGATATGCTAAATTATATACCAACAAGCATAGCTCTTCTCCTCACGCTCACGCTCATGCTCATGCTCATTCTCTTTGTTTTATAACTTTCTGATTGCTGTTGCTGGCGATGCTGCTGCTGCCTGACAGGTGGAGGGAGAACAGCTCGCGGCAATTATGTCGAATGCGAGAACTATTTGCACTCTCCATAGAGTTGGAGCTGCAGCTCTCAATCTCTCAATCTCCCACTTCCCCCCTATCTCCCTATCTCCCTAGCTCTCTATCTCTATATCTCCCTAGCTCTCGCCCTCTCTGTTTCATTCGCTCTTTGTGCAGGTGTACGGCAACAATGAGCCAGCGGAAGTACTTAAGCGCAACGCAGAGCACTTCCTGTTTTTGTTTTGCCAATACGAGAATACGAGTATACAAGAAGCGACGGAGCACCTTCGACTATGTTGTCGAGTTGAATTTGCAATGCTTCAACTTGTTCGCATACCCATTGCCATTGCACTTAGCTGCTGGGCATATGCGACCACGATATTGCGAGGGTTTTTGCGCTGCATGGAAAGCTTTTAAAAGGCTTATATTGTTGATGTTATTTTCAAATAAGTAATAACTGAAATAATTACTGCAAGACTAAGTTATTCTGCTAAGTTTTTTCCTACAGTTGTGGCTATGCGGTTTCCAGGCTGTCTACAGGGTAACTCGTGGGCGACCAACTTCACCTCGTGCCACATTCCTGCAGCTTGTTTTTCTGTTTCTCTTCACGCCTGCATTTGTATTTCTTTATGCAAGCGCCTTGTGGCACTCCGCCTGCCGCGCCTTCCCTCTGTCTGCTCCATCGAGAGCTGTCGCTTCCTCTCAAAGCTCATTGAAGCTTGATGCGAAAGACTTTAATGTGCATTGTCGGCATGTTGTTTGGTTTTGGGCGTTGAAAGTGGACCATCAGCCCGGCGCAGAGATCCGTAGTACAGAATGCTGAATCCCGGATCCTGATTCCAGATCCACACACAAGCCAGCGCCAGGCAGAGGCCGGACAGCCCCGTCTGTCTGTCTGACAGACTGGCTGGCTGGCTGGCATCTCCTGGAGGAGTTGCTGCTGCTGCTGCTGCTGCTCCTTGTTGGCAACCAGCAAACATACAAAGCATTTTAATTTCTTTTATCCTTCATTACAGCTGCTTCCTTTTGGCTATTTCATTGCGTTGAGCTGCGCTTCAACCGGAGTCCTTGGAGTCCTTGGAGTCCCTGTCCCTGTCCCGTCGCCGTTGCCGTTGCTGTTGCCGTCCTCTGCTGCTGTGTCAGATTACATACACTCCATTAACATTTTATGCGCTTGTATTATCGCAATTAAATTTTTAATGTTTTCATTTCGAGCACATTGCATTTTCATGTTCTCTCTCCTGCTCTCCTGCTCTCTCTTTCTGTTT
This sequence comes from Drosophila tristis, assembly GCA_018150885.1. Lineage (NCBI taxonomy): Eukaryota > Metazoa > Arthropoda > Insecta > Diptera > Drosophilidae > Drosophila > Drosophila tristis. The sequence goes on along the minus strand of JAECWT010000203.1, from coordinate 1,938,328 downwards.
GTCTCCTTCTGGCACCCGCACCCGCACCCATTCCGACACAAACACCCGCACCCGCACCCGCACCCCCAACCTCACCCTTGCATTAAACCGCCGTTGGCATTGGCTGCCAAGCAATCAGCACACGCAGCACCGCAGACAAACACCTCAGCCGCACACACATACACACACACACACTGCCACATTTCTGCTATCCCTGCGCCAGCCAGCATCTACCGTTGGATGCTGTTTGCCGCCTTTGGCTGGCAGCAGCAAACAGCAGCAAGCGGGAGAAGGCAAACCCGCTTAATACCCTTACCAATCAATACAGAAACAAAGATCAGTAACTGAGGGAATACTCAGTGCAAGCAGACCCAAAAATGTGTCCTTCCGCGCGTGTCAAGCAGCGCAGTCAGTTCATAGCACCCTCTGCCAGGGTATAGCACCCGTAACAGTGCAGGAAACGCAATGCGCCGCATGTAAATGCCACTGGAGGGACGTCGGTGCGGGGCACAGAGTGGCAGAGGCGACGAGATAGAAGGGGGGAGCCGCCTGGTTATGGGTGCAACTTCAGGTCCAGAGCGATGAGTGGAAACAATTGCGAACAGCAAAAAGCATTTTCAGCCATAATAATTTTAATGAAAGTGTTTGCAGTAATCACACACAGTACTCGCTCGCACTTTGCCTCGCTCTCTCTCGCTCTCTCCTCTGCCTCTGCCTGTGCCTCTGCCTGCCCCTGGCACTTCTTTCCGCTCCCGCTATGGTGGCGCATTCCTTTCCTTTTTTTGTTTTGGGGAACCACGCTAACTTTTGCGTGGAATTTTGTGTGTGCTGCTTTTACTGTTGCTGTTGCTAATGCGCACGTGTCGGATTGACGAGTCTTTTAATTAATTTAAATTGCATAATTTATGCGCTTTAAGCGCAGCCAAAGAGCCAACGCAGCAGCAACAGCAGCAGCAGCAGTGGTAGGGGGGATGCATGAGGGGGTGTAGCCCCGTCAGGAGCAGACAATGGATGCTCATCAGTCTGGTCGGCGGAATTGGACTGTCCCCACACAGTGCCTCGTGCCGCTCTCTGTGATTGTCTGCCGTGTCCGACTCTGCCTCCGCGTAGCCCCAATTTCTGGCCCACTCCACGGTCATTGCTCGGTTACATGCATGACTGCTCCGGAAATGAAGCTTTAACGACTTTGGCCAGTCTCCCGCTCCCTGCCGCTCACACAACGTGCACACAACTTCCGCAAGGAAACCCGCTTTTCCCCGCCATATAGGTTCGAGTACGATTGATTCCGAGCAAAGTGTAATCAACAGAAATGCTGGGAAAATGATTAAGAGACTTTACTGGAAAATACAATTTATTTAACACAGTCGAAGCGGTGGTGGGGCAGAGGTCGTGAGTGAATCAAGCGGTTCATGGGGGCTTGCTCAAGGAGCGCGTAGTTGAGCGAGCTTGTTCCGTTTTCTACCTCAATATCTGTGCTCAATTAAATGAATTTTCTGTGCCGAATTTTCTATGGAAAACCCCTTTAACATTGCTGAAGCTCGAAACTTTTGCGACTCCTTGGCCCACTCGATGCTAAATCAGAGATATTTCAATTACAGTTCCCCCTCGTCAGCTGTATAAATCAAAGTCAGTTGTAAATTTGACATCTTGTGACCGCAGCAGCAGCAGCGCAGCAGCAGCTCATTCTCGCACTTATTAGAGCTCCTTTGTGGCAAGCAGGACCAAGAGCAGAAGGAGACGTGGAAGGATGCTGATGCTGGTGCTGATGCTGCTCCTTACAATCAATTCCAATGATAATAAATTCAATTTTTGCTGCGCACGCGACTCTGGAACTAAATTGAAACGTTCCACACGTACGCCTAAAACTATCACTAGCCGAGTGTGACTATGGCTATGGATTAGCAGTGGGCAGGGCAGCATAGGGCAGCATACGGGAGGGCAAGAGTGGAGCAGGAAGTGCAATGCACTCGCTCTGTCGTCTCTGTCTTTCTCTTTCACTCACCCAGCTGTCTCTGTCTTTGTCACACTTGGGTGTGCGGCGTATATGTTGGGGAGGGGGGGAGCTGCTAAACACAATTCTCGTTGCGGTGTCGAAGGCAAAACTTTTGCTTTTTCCGTTACAAAAAGTTTTTCTTTAGAAAATTGTTCGCTTTTGTATTGGATCAGCAGCAGAAGTGGCTGTGGCTGTGGTGCTGTGCTGCCAGTGGCAGCATCAGCATCGGCATCAGCACGTGTGGTCTGTGGTGGTTTCACTGCCACCCACTGAACCACTCATTGCTCCAGACCAGTCGAGTCAGACAGACTGGCAGACAGACAGAGCGAGAGAGCGCACCCCATCAACACTTGCCTTGCTCATGAGCCCTGAAACGTGTTTGACATCAGCGAGTAGTTGCCGCACTTTCCGTGCTGCTGCTTGTTCTTGTGCTTTGGGGAATGGCCGCATCTCCCACAGGTCAATGGCTAAACTAACCTCAATTATTTGTCATTCAATATGATTATGGCCTGGCTCTGGCTGCGATTGCGATTGCGTTCGGTTGGCCATTGTGCGGTGCGGCTTGCATATTGAATGGCTAAAATGGAGCCGAGCAGCACAGCCAGCAGCCAGCGGTAGAGCAGCAGAGCAGCAGAGCAGCAGCGAAGGAAGACAATGAATCAGCTGCGGGCTGCAGCTTCTTGTTCTTCATCATCATCTTCTGGGGCCCTAACAATGGCTTCCGCACAAAGACTAAGAAAACAAACTTGGCTGAGCTCCCATTGTTATGGGCGGGCGGAGACGCTGGGCGCTGGGCGCGATGGGGTTTCCTCGGCAAACACGCTTAATTATTCCATTAAAGCAATATTGCTTCGTACCTGCTGGATCCACCTTTTTATTTCATTTTTTCTTCCATTTTTTCTTCGTTTTTAAGTAACCTCCTTTCTGCAGTTTCTTTCTCCTGCCGCCTGCTGCCTGCTGGCTGCTGCCTTTTCCTGTTCATTGCTTTTGTGGCTTTTCTGGTTTCCAGTTGGAACTTGGAACTCACTAAAGTTCAATTAAAACTTAGTTGGAGCTCGTCTGGCCGGGACATGTCGCCCTCTTGATGTGGCCTGTGTGCACTGCCATCGAGGGACATGGAGAGAGAGCCAGAGAGAGAGACCATTAGTAGCCCCAGTGCATTGACCATTAGATGAATTTTAATGTCTCCTCTTATTGGCTTTTGAAGCGACTGTCTCCTGGTCAAAATGCTGATACTCCTGATACTGGTACGCTCCCAGTACCCACCCTCCTCCTACCCTCCGCCTGCCCAGCTACCCAAAACTTTGTGGCCCTTTTTCTGGCACGTGAGGATGTCGGCAAACTTGACGAGCCAAGTGTCTTGCTCCGCTTGCAGGAGTGGGCTCCTGACGAGGGTCGTTTGATGGCAAACTTTAAGCACAACTTAATCAACATCAATGCGAGAAAATTATGATTCGTGGTTGTCGTGTGTGAAATTATCGTTTCCTCTCGGCAAAACTCCGCCGAAAGTTTGTCCTGATAAATCCATCTTATGGCTTATCCGTACAGTGGGTGGGGAAAGTACATAACAGCTGCATAGCCCATGCCCTCTATTAACTCATTCTGCAGTCTTCGATAGTTGGGAATAGATTAATTTGATCCAGAAGATAATTTACTTTGACTTTGCCCAGCACAGGAAACCCCAGAGGAAATTTCATCGAAACGCACTGTGCCGCCAGCATGTGTAAATATGTACAGGACTCCGTGCAGCATTGTGTTGCAAAAGAGCCAAAAAAAAGAGAGAGAACCGAAAAGCTGCCATGGCGCAGGTGGAAAGCGGTATAAGCTCAAGCCAACAACTTTCATAAGTAGATTCCCCAGCAACTTTTCGAGCATCCCAGGGGTGGGAGGGCGAAGGTGTGCATCTTGTGTGGATGTGGCTCCACATGGCTGTGCTTAAGTGCAGGGTAAGCAGCAACAATTTTGACAGCCATTAATGTGAAGCCATCATTAAAACTGCAGGATGTGCTGAAGAGCTGCAGCAGACTCGGTCCTAGCCCGTGGATATGTAGCCGAATTTGATGGTTTTTGATTCATTAGAAAATCACTTCACTTCCTGACATTTAATATGCAAATTATAAGCAGTGGAGAGCGGGGCAGCCAGCAGAGAGGGATGGCAAAGGGGAGCCAGGCTTAGGCTAGAAGTCTCCCCATCTCTAATGCTGCTCTTTCGACTTGCGCGCATAATTTTCTAATTAAGTTTCCTTTTCCTTTTCCAGCTGCAGCTTCATCTTACTCCTCCCCCTCCACCACTGTGTTCTCCCACCACTCATCCCTCTCCATGCACTTTGTGCCTTTAGTGTGACCGTTGTTGTTGCTGCTGCCTCTGCCGCCGCTGCTGTCGCAATGACTTTTAAGTAGCTTCCCCGGGATTAACTGTAAGTCAAGTGCAGACAGGACGGAGCGGAACGGAACGGAGCAGAACGTAGCGCGAAACAGAGTGAACCGTGCAAATGTCGTGAATAATTTCTATATTCTATTTTTGCCGTCTCCTTTCGTTCTTTGCTTCTCAAACTCCCTTCCACTCACTTCCACTTACTCCCCCCTCTCTACCACTCTCTCTTGCTGGCTCCTTTCTCCTTTTGATATTTCTTTTTGCTGTCTGCGCCTTTTGCACTTTTAACAAGATTTTAATTTGAGCTCATTATGCTAAGCTCTGCTCAAAGAGCCAGAACTTGAAAGTTGGGACAAAGCTGCACTGCACTGTCCTGCATGCCTCCGTGCCAATACATACATACATCTGTACATATGTGTGTGTGGAAGATGAACCCAGAGAGCACTTGCAACATGCATTGACTGATTTCCAATCAGCCTGATAAAGCTTTCTTATTATCTTATCTTATCTTATTACTTTGCGTTGCATGCTGGCCGCTGGATCCTAGAGCAGTGTCACATATGCAGCTGCTGCAAACGTTACACACATATACATATACATATACACACATATGTACGCACTGCTTGGTGTGAAAGCCGTAACTTTCCCCTCTGTGGTCTTTGCGGTGTAGCTGGAGGGAGGCCAACAGCCATTGGTATTTATGAATGGCTGTCACCGTCAGTCCGGTGCAGTCCAGTCCAATCCAGCCACGCCTTCATCCCTTCATTCAATCTGTGGAAACTTTTCCATAGATTTTTCGCATTTCGCTTTTGGTCGATGGTCTCGCACTCATTAATTGCGAACCGTTTGTAAAATGTTCACAGCTCTCATCGCAGCTCGTTGGCTGCGTTTTTGCGGCTCTAACGAATTCATTTCATTTCCGCTGCATTCATTTGCACGTCCCTGTGAGAGAGACAGAGGGAGAGATATATGGTGTGGTCGCAATTTCATTGCATTGCGGCCACAAGTCCATTTCCACATCCCAGATCCCAGATCCCAGATCCCAGGTCCAGGTCCAGAGCCCAAAAACCTACACTGTGCACACGAACTTGGGGCGTTGATGATGACATTCCCAAACGCAAAGTCCACACAGATATAGACAGAGAGAGAGCTTCGGCATTGCACTTCTCCTTCCTGAGTGTCCCCTCTCTCTCGCTCTCTCTCTCTCTGTGCTCCGCACTCTTCGCCGGGCGCTCTGGGCATTTCCGTGTGCCGTTCCATTTCGCTGCGCGTTGTTAACCAAGCAACTTCCGAGGGTAATTAATTCGAGTACTCGACGCTCGTCCAGATCCAGCAGCTTTCCTCGTCTCAACCCAACCCAGCCAAACTACCTCCTCCCCCCCTAGCGCTCCTTGTCGTTCGTTGTCTGTTTTAAACGACTTACAACTCGGATTACAATTAGACAAGCTGTTCGTTCGTTCGTTCGTTCGTTCGTTCGCTCGTCCGCTCATTCGTTCATTCGTTCGCTTGTTCTGTTTGCGCAAATAGTTGGCTACGCTGCCTGCTCCTTTCCGTTCCTCTCTATCTACGGTTTTTTGTCCACTTTCTCACCGACAAAAAATTTGCATGTTACAATGTCCGCCGCACACTCCAAAGAACCAGCAACTGAAATTTCCGCATTTATTTGCACTGCGATCTCGCTCTACCAAATGCTGGCTAAAATATTCACACTTACTTTTGGCATTTCCTGTTCGCCCACTAATTGCCTTCCCACTCTATATTCCTCTCTCTCTTACACTCTCTTCAGCTGCTGCTTCTGCTCCTGGCTTCTGCTTCTGTTTCGGCTTCGGCTTCTCTTTGTTATTTTATATCTTTCTTCCGTGTTCCCCCTCTGCTCAAAAATATGCCAACAATCAAAAGCAAATCACAACACATCAAACTTCTCGCATTATGTGAAATGAGAGTGAATAAAAAAAAAACCAAAAAAAAACCAAAACAAAAAGTAGAACTGGAAGTGGAAGCGGAAGAAATCTCATCACTGGGGGGGCTGAATCGTTAAAATATATTACCCACTTTAAAGCTAGCCGGCACTTCATCAGCTGAAATACAACCCCCCACCGGCCCCGCTATGCCCACCAATGCCCTGGCCCATCCCCACCTTGAAAGACAAACATGTAACTAAACACCGAAAATTCTGACAGGCCCGTGGGCTGACACGAAAGCAAAATCTAGATTAGGCTAAGATACTGATATTACGGATACCCTGTAGCCATAATATATTGCTCGGCTATGCAGGCCACTTAAGCTACACTTTGCACTCGAATTTGATGTCTTTGGTAAGCGCAGAGACTGCTTCCTTTTCTGCTGCATGAACGTCTCTTATACACATGGTGGTAATACCCTTTGCTAGGGTATACAAAGAACTGTATGCCATTTCCCGCTGCAAGTAGTTGGCTGGACTGGGACTGGGACTGGGCCTGGGCCTGGGACTGTCGTAAAAAATGGTCCTGAGTATTAGTTTTGTGTGTGACAAGCTGGCATGGCAACCGTTCCTAGCCTGGCATTCGCTCAGTGGCTCTCGACGTCCCACCTCTGCCTCTACCTCTACCACTGCCACTAGCTCTGTACCGTTCCTTGCTGCATTTCTTATCAGCGCGACCAAGCCAGCCCTCCTGTTCGCTGCCTTTGTCCCGGTCCCCCCGGTCATCTGTCAGCGGACAGGGGAAACTGAAATATTTTCATGCTCGTTCCATCTCCGCACCCGCCACAGCCGCACCTCTAATGACAACACAAAAATCAACAGAATTGCCAAAGGTAGAGGGACGGACGTTGGGAATCTAAAATGCAAATCCGCTTTTTATTTCATGCAATTATTCTTGGTCATTGTTTTTGTTGTTCTCTTCTGTACGTCATCCGACATCTTCCATCCCTGCAGCGAGTGTTAAGGGGACGGTGCTGACGAAAAATGAATATACTTTTTATGTTATCCCAGGGTGGATATGGCAATACTCTGCAAAATATTAAGTGCGAATAGCTTTACCAGTATAAGTACTAGCTAGGGTTGTGCCAGAAAAGAAACAGCACCTAAGGAAAATTTAATTCATGCTTAGTTATAATTAAAATTATATATGGCAAGGCAATATTTCCCCCCATCAGTACACAATGTTAGCCAATGTTATGCTTCTCCCTTGAACTACATTTTATTTATACTGCTTGTTAGTGCACCCTTATTTGCTCCATCGTTCGATATTCAATCGCTGCAGCGCTGATTGTGCAACATTTAAAACTGGAGCAGGCAGCGCAGCCAGCCAGAGGGAGTGAGCGGAAATAGGAAACGGAAAGAGACGCTTAAGGATGTTCGTTGTTTAGCTGAAAGTGTATTTATGAAAGCTGCAGCATTTCCGCTCTCAATAACAAGCAGGCAACTTCTGTAAGAGATCTTGGCGTATTGACTGACTTTAATTAAACACAAAGTCAGCTGTACTTAAAGTGCGAATGCCGTTCCCCCGCTGACTGCCCATAGCAGCCGTAATACCCAAAGCTACTCAGAGTGTTCTAACATAAAATACATTTTGTGGTCATTTGTCTGTTGTTTGAGTTTCGTTGCTTAAATTGCCAAATGCAAAAAGGTGCGTTCCGCCTTCCTTCCTCCTTCCCCAGAGACGGAGTGGCAGTGGCAGTGGCAGGACTTGTCGCCCATTCATCATTCGAGTCGCCAGCCCGCTGACATTTGCCAAATGTCAAAATGTTTTGTGTTTAGTTGTCGCGAAAGTTGCCTGCTCGCTGATTGACACAACACAACGAAAACGAAATGTTGGCGCATATGTTGCAGGCATTCGCAGCGAGGATGAAATGAAATGTTATGTTAATGAGTTATTGTCTTCGCGACGCGCACTGCCTCAGAGTGTGCAGCCGAATGCGGCAAAGTGCAGAAAAGTGCAGCACCAGCTGCGCTACCCATCTCACTCTCACTCTCACTCTCTCTCTCTGTCTCTCTTTCTCCTTAGTTGCTTGTGTGTGTGAGCTTGCAATGGGAAAACAATTTTGAGAATTTGCCAGCATGCTGGAAAAGCAAACAAGAAGCGACAGCACTTGTCATAACATTTGGGACCCCAGCAGACACGGACAGTGTATACTCTCCCTCTCTCTCTCTCTCTCTGCCCAACTATATGTTATTTGTCCTGCTGTCTCTGTCACTCACTGACACCGCTCCGCTCTGCTCCGCTCCGCTCTGCTCTGCTCTGTCTGTATTTTGTATATTTTGTATGTTTTTTAGTAATTTACCAGTCTGGCTGGCACTCAGTCAGTCATCCATCCATCGAGCCCTTTTCAATTATAGCCTATACACTGTGGAATATATTTCAAATATTATATTGTGTACATTTTACATAGATATGTATGTAAATTAATGCTGCATACAGCTGATCCGTGACATCATATATCTTATTTTGTGCATTTAAAATGTGTAATTCTTGCAATTAAAAATATTTGCTTGCCTCTTTTTGCTCAGTGTTGAAGCGCACACATATGTACATATGTACTTATGTATTTATGTATGCAGACGTGCATGTCCATGTGCTGCCTTGTGCGTGTGCGTGTGTGTGCACTTGTGCATTTGTATTCTTCATTGTTATCAAATCTGACAGTTAATTGCTTTTGTGTGTGTTACCAGACAATGGGCCAAAGCTATTTTAACTGTTGCCATATTTTTGCTACGGCTTTAAGTGTGTGCGGGGCCAATTATCTAAGCACTGGATGCAGGGCGGCAATGCGGGGACGTGCCTCACATTCAGGCTGGAAATTTTGTTTCATGTCTCACGCTGGGCTTTGTTATTAATCAATATACGAGCAGGCGGACAGGCGGACAGGCAGAGAGGATATCAGAGCATATATGGAATGGTATTTGTGTGGCGTATGGGGCTTGGTTTGGCGGGGGTGGGGGGTTGATTAAATAGCCGCGTTAAGACACATGCCACACACACACATAGATCCGGCTCAAGCCTGTTATTTAATCAATGAATCAAATGATTTGATTTATGATTGCTTTTGATTTGCTCCACTCCACTCCACACTCACTCACACACACGCACATAAGAGGATTGGTTTCCCGCTGCTTAATGAATTTTACATATAATACACGTGTGAGGATTTCCATCTTTAAAGGGTATAGACTGCAGACAAAATGCGACCCATCGACCCATCCATTCGGCCGATAATATTTGATGAATAGTTGCAATGCAAATCGCATTCTATTCTAGATTAAATATATTTTAAGACGATTAAATATTATTAATTGAATCAAATGATTGATGGTTGCTTCGCCCCAAGAAAATGCGCAGGAAAATCCTCCCAAAAAGGGTTCGTTCAAGGTTGTCCAGGAAACCCGTGCAAGCCATCGGAGTCGTTTGCTTTGTAATATTTCCGATTTGGCTGGAGCCACCACTGGGAACTTTCGTCATATAATCACTGGCTGAATGAGTTCTACCGCCAAGCTCGACCACGCCCCTTTTTTTTGGGGTACAAATTGCCTCTCCCCTCGTTGACTGACAGCTGTTTGCCTGCCTATATCTGTGTGCTTCTGTCTGCATTTTGGTGACATTTTCGCCATTAGCCAAATGTCAATGCTCGCCTTCGAGTGGTAAGCACTTATAATAGATGGGATATCCAGTCGCAGCAGCAGGAGCTACTACAGCAAATATAAGACTGCTGCTGGGCTGTCAACTCCTTTCACAAGGGGCGCAAAGATGCTGGCAAACTTCTGGGAGACTGCAGACGACGCGAATATGCGACGCGGATGCGAATGGGCGATAAAAGAATGCCACTAACGCCATTTGATTGCTGCCTGCTGTGTGGGAGGGGGAGGGGGGCGGTGATTGCTATTGCTTCAGCTGCAGCGTCTGCCGGCGAGTGCCTTGCCTTCGACCTGACAGTAAAATCTTCCCGGGGATAATTTGAATAATTTCAGTGACCCAAGCCAATCACCCAAACCTCGCGCAGCGCAGGGGCAGCAGTGAAAGTCAGTTCAGTTGCTCCAGCTGACAAATGGCTTTTAAATCACCTGTCCGGCCATGAATCAGACTCCGGCTTGGAGTATACGGACTCCAGACGGCACGGCACGGCACGGCATACTCCGGAGGCAGTCGTCGCCGCCCCTTGTTATTCCTTCGCTGCTCCACAGATTTCTTTTTGCATACTTAAGACACTTGGCGTTGACTTGCAATTTGCTGCAAGTGAAATGGATGGGCTGGCAGCAGTTGCCAGTTGCCACCACTGCCCCCACAGGAGCTCTCTGCCCACTGCTTCACGGACCGGTGGCAACGCATCTCTGGCATGGGGGAGCCTGGGGCCGATGCGGCGTATGCGTAACCGCAATGAAAAGCCTCCAGCCGTTCCTGTTGCCGTTTCCGTGTTGGACGCTGCAGCTTTGGCGCATCAAAAGTTTGGCCTGGATGACGGCTTATTATCAGCAACGGCAGCACTTTCCACGCCCCAAAGCACATGCCGGATGGATGGGTAGACGGGTGGATGGTGGGTGGATGGAGGTAGATGGTGGTGGGGGAAGGCATGCTGCACTTTCGTGATGGATTAACCGGCGCTTAAGCTGCAGTCGAGCGATAAGTGCCGCTCATGGCAGGCCATTTTGTGTGCTGCCGCTCACTCGGCTGCCACACCTGCCACGCTGGCAGCTTGCAACTTGCCACCTCTGTGCTGCCGAGTGCGCGAGTGACGCGCGGCAACGGAAGCTGGCAATGAGAGGCGTTTTAAAATTGAAATGTAATTTCCTGCAGCATGTGGCGCAGGCCAAAGTAATAGGCATCCTGGCCAAAGGATACAGTCAAATGGAAGCACCAGCCCATGCACAGGGCCACACATACACGACGATCGGAGACAGGACAGCAGCACTCATACGAATACAATTCGCAAGCAGCAAAACTTAATGCGAATGGCGGGCACGTAAGTCAAAGTCAGGGATACCATAAATAAGTTAGATGCCTCCAAGGATAACGCAACACTTGCATATACTCTGACTCTAGTTAGAGCGCTGGCACAAGGCAGGAGCTGGGGCAGTGGCAGTGCCAGTGGCAGGGGCAGGTTTAACTTGCCAGTTAGCTGATTAGCTCTGCCACGTGTGCGGTGTCTGTTCCCCATGCAAAGTAACTCCGAGCGCGAGCTTTAGAGGGGCATGGCAGATGGCATCTATGGGTAGCAAACACCTTTTGCAGTTCTCTGGAGAAGCCTTTGGAATCCTCTGCACTCGGACACATGTTTTGGTTTCTCGGCGATCCATAAATCTTCATAGATTATTTCCTTCTTCCACAACAACCTGCAAATCTCATTACGCCCACATTGTTGTGTGTTGGCTGTGCAGTATGTGCACTCATTATCATAGGCCGAAAGCTAATTAAATGCAGTAGTGCACATGTGTGGATGGATAATCCGGATGGGATATTACAAATTATAGTTTGAGCACAAGCCTGGAAAGGATTCGGCCACAGGAAACACTCGAGTATTAAAATGGGATTGATTCTGTGGTCCCTAGGCCCCTGTAGTGGCTCTTGCTCCTCTTATTGTTATTGCAGTCATATTGTTTGCTTATGAAATTTATCAACAATTGTTTGTGTGCGTGAGTCCTATGTGTATGTGTGTGTGTGTGTGTTTATAAGCTGCTTTACAGGCAGCAACAACACCAGCCCCAAACGCATGGCCAATGAAGATGCTTAATGCATTTTGTAACCGCCGGCATTTGCCGCTCGTTGTTGCATGTGGATGCGTTTGATTGGTTTCCAATTACATTTTAGGGCCACTGCCAACCAGGCGCCTGCCCCTCCCGCCTCCCGCCACCCGCCTGTCGCTGCCCTCGATTTATTATGTTGCAATTGCAAATGCAATTATGGCCAAAGTCCGATCAGCAGTAGCCCGCACTCGTACTCGCACTCGTACTCCCACATGCATATCACATATTCACAATCGAATCACAATCATAAATGCCGAAAAAAAGCAGGGCAACTTTTTCTACTGGCACACTGGCGCTGCACAGCGCATCCAAGTGCCATGCAACGCAATTAATTTGATGGGAATATCTGCCGCTTTGTGCCGCTTTGTTAAGTTAGTTGCAACATCAAATTCCACATAAATTCGCAATTATTCATTTGACAAAGTTGCAATGAAATTCATTCCGATGCCAGCCCAATTTCCAGTAATTCGATTATTGCGACATTTCACATTAGCATTTGACACAAATGACACAGCTAGTACAGATAGTCCGCCCCTCGTCCCAGCCTCGTCCTGGGCATCTACACTTCCGCTCTGATGACGGAAGAGAGCAGCAGGACTCTGCTCCCCTGGCTGGCGCAGAGGGAGTGGTAGTCAGAGTGGGAGCCATAACAAACCGAAAGATAAACATTTGCCGCACAAAACTCGGCAAATGGCCACGGGAATGGCCATCAATAGCAGACGGCGGCGGCGGCCAGTGCCACATCTAGAGCAGAGCACAGCACAGCAGAGCAGAGCAGAGCGGCTCCTGGAGGACAATCATCGATGAATTGGACGGCAAACTTTTGCGACCGGACGCGCGACTCCAACTCCAACTGCAGCTTCGATTCCGCTGCTGATTCCGATTCCGATTCACAAAAGGGACCGTACTTGGTTCGCGTTTTGCTGCTTGTCTCAGCTGTTGGTCCGACGGTCCATGGTCCATGGTCCACGGACCTGCTCTTAGTGGCTCCTGCTGTTGCTGCTGCTGCTGCTGCTGTTGTTGCAGCCATGAAGTTCACTACAGTTGAGAAATTACTTATTTTTCAATTGTTGGGCGGCCCTTTCTGGCCGGAATGGCCTGGCATTTGGCATTGTTGTAGCCGCGCCGCGCCGCGCCGCGCCGCTCCGCGCCGAGCCATTGCCGTGCAATCTTGATTACTGTCAGTGGCAGCAGTTGTATTTAAAATTGGCTAACAAGTTGGCTGGGCCAGGCCAGGCAAAATAATTCTGACGGTGCCCCTCCCCCCCACCATTCTCCTCTTCCACGCTGGCTGTTGCTTTTCTTTTTTTTTGATACTCCGTATAATCGAAAAGTGCCAGGGAATGCTTCGCTTCGGGTGCGGGGCAGGTGCGGATCTGGGCAGATTACTTACAGCTTAAGGAGCACTACCCCTGCATATATATTTCAGATATATACGCCGTAATCATGGAAAACTGTACCCTGTTTTGGCTTTCCATGGACTGGCACCACTTTACAAATAAGTAGAGGGTATCTTGTGGGCGAAGTACTCCAGCAAATCGCTTTGACTAGATACTTTTCATTTAGTTTGCCAGCTGCCGTTTTCTTTGTTGCCTTTCCCTGCGGCATCCCCACCCCACCCGCTGCTTCCTTTTCATATCAGCGAAATTTCCCAGTGATCTGTCCGGGCAGCCATTTTGCTATTTGTTTTGCTGTCTCCTCGCCCGCCACCCACTCCACGCCCACACAACTCGATTCGTGTTCGTGCCTGCTGTTTGGTGTTGTATTTTCGTGTGCACTCTTAACATTTGTTGGGCCATAATTTGATGCTGTGCCGGCGGGCACCGATACCCACGGAACGGAAGCTAAATTAGCCGTGCGCCGCATCAGGGCTTTAGGAAATGCCCCACGAAGTAGACGGTTCTGTTGTTGCGAATGGCAAAGACGAAGGGACGGTCGGCCTTGAAGATCTTGCGATCGGGATTCTGCACAAAGGCAGCAGCTCGAGCAGCTGCAAGAAGGATCAGCATTAGCCATCAGATATGGATCCAGATATGGATCTGTGATCCAAGACTTACGCGTGTCTGGATCCGTCTCGCAGCCAGACTCGTTCACGTACAGATAGAGCTTGTGCCTGGCCTCGGAGATCAGCTGGGGCGACTTCTTGGCAAACAGACCACTGAGATCCGCCTGGTCGGGCTTGAGGATCCGGGATATACCCAGCTGTAGGTGGGGTTCGAATGGTTAAAAGTGTCGCGCAGAAGCGGCCGCAGCCTGAGACCGCACGGCCTGTTACCTTCTGCATGGGCACCTTCAGATCGATGTCGCACTCAATCTTGAACATGGGCATCGTCACGTCCACCTCGTGCTGCAGCCCCTTGGTGGCCACCTCGTTCATGTCGAGCTGCGCCAGCTTCTCCTCCAGATCCGGCAGCCCGTCCACTTGATTGGGCACGATCAGCATCATGCTGATGTCGGAGTCCTCGAACGGCAGCTGCAGGATGGTCGCCTGCAGCTTCTTGGACTCCGCAAAGCGGAACTGGCCGATCTGGCGCATCATCGCCAGCTCCATGCGCTGTGTGGGATTGATCCAGAAGTCCTCGAGGGCGGTGCGGTCCATGGAGAAGCGCTTGGCCCACTTGGCGCGGAAGTATATGGAATTGACGAGGATCACACTCGACTCCGGGTTGAAGGTGGCCGGCGTGAGGAGGTTGCGCACCGTGTGAAAGGTTTGCAGTTCCAGCCACTTGTTGACCTGCCGCATGGACGCATCCGCGTCCGAGTAGTTCAGGGCATCCGCCTGGGCGTTGAAGAACTCCACCGCCTTGAGATTGAAGTCCGGACGCAGCGGTAGAGCGTCGTTCACATACAGACGCGTGACCAGGCGCAGGGCGGCGCCCTTCTCCGAGCAGGTGCACTCCTTGCTCCAGAATTCCGCGTGCTGCTTGGCAATCTCGTTCTTCCCGGCCGCCCCCAGCATCAGCACGGAGCGCAGCTCGTCGGCGCTCTTCCCTCCGGCTCCCATGAACACCAGGGTCAGGGCACTGCGGGCAGCCGCCGGCGAGATGACCAAGTTCACCTTGGGCGACTCCTCGTTGAGGGCCCGAAACAGGTTGCGGGCGAACACAATCGGACTGGCACTCAGCGAAGGCGCCGTTGTGCCCGCTGCGGCCATCGGGATCAGGCAGAGCAGTAGAACTACTTGTGGAGAGGGGTGAAAACACAACGCTACGCAACACAAGGTATAAAAATAAATGAAATGTTTCAACATTAGAGAGTTCTTCCTATTCCTATTTTATTTGTTACCTATTTTGCCAGGCATGTTGAGACCTACGCTGAGACTGAGACTGCGACTGGGACAGTGGAACTGCCTTGGAGCGCTGTTTGCCGATCACTGGCTGGGCACTATGGAACAATGGGTGATGTGATGTGCTGTGCTGTCAGGTGAGTCACGAACATGTTGGGGAGATCCAGATCCAGTGTGAGTCGCACTTAAACCGGTTTCATGGGGCTGTCAATTAATCAAATGGGCGCTGCTATTGTACTTCCAGTGGCGAGCCCTAGAAGCGCCAGCACTGATCGTGGAAGGGAACGTATTATGTGAAAGCTCTGCTGCAGACTCCACTTGTAAATCTGAGTGCACAACTGATCCAAGTGCACGGTCTCTCTCTCTCTCTCTCTCTCCTCTCTCCTCTCTGTGATTTTGATGACATCGGAAATGCATTTTGCATGCTTCTCTGTTGATTTTTGTGTCTGGCCATTATTGTTATGGCTATATACTGCTGCACATATGTGTGTGTAGTTGTTTAGTTGCTGCTCTGTTTGTTTGTTTTTGTGGCATGCATCGCTGCCAATTTTTGTCTCGACTGGCAAATATTTTGCCAGCTCTCCAAAGGGGCTCCAGCCGAGTGGCGGTAGGAGGGGGCCAAATGTGGTGGTGGGGCATTGTTATTTGCATGCCACGGCAGTAAGTCAATAGCATCAGTGTATTGGCAGCTGCCTTGGCGGTTCCGCCATTCGCCAATCTCTCTCGAAGTTCTCTGTGGGTCTGTGTCTGTCTCTGTCGCGTTATTCCTCTTGCTCTCTCTCTCTCTCTCACTCTATTAGTTCCCTCCCTTCCACTGCAGTGCACTGTGCCTGCCACTTGGCTTTGTGTTGGGCTTTAGGGAGAGCCTAAATGATGTCTACACATGGCGCTAGTTGACACTAGCCCATCTTCTCTGTATTTCCCCCATTTTCTCTTCTCTCTCTCCTCTCTGCTTCTCTCTTCTGAGGTGACTGCATCGCTTTGCACAAATTTCGCGCTTGATTGGCCTGCTTATGCGCCTGATGCGTTTTGTATTTATATTTCAATTTCAATTCAATCACCTTTTCACGTCATGCCTTCTTTGTCTTTGTCTATGTGGCTATCTATGTTCGCCTTCTCGTATGTATGAGTGTGTCACTATACCTGAGTGTGTGTGTGTGTGCCTAAATGAACAAATTTCACGAATGATTGAGCCATTTAAGTGTGACTCGCTGACGATTCGAATGCATCTGACTAATCGACCCACCATTACCCAAGAGCCAGCCAGCCAGCCAGCCAGCCAGCCAGCCACCTGCCCAAACCACCTACCTAGCTGCTCCTCCCACTGCCCACTCCACTCCACTCCACTCCTCCCACAGTCAATTTGATTGATTTTCTAATTTCGAAGAATTTGCAATAGGCAAGAAGAAGCATCTTGATCGCATTACGATGGGCAGAAACTTGCTCCGTAATGCAATTATAATTGAATTCTTTTGTAACAAGAATAAGCAGCTTTTCTGCTTTCCACAAGTGGAAAGTGGAAACTCGGTGAGTGGAGAAGTATCATCATATCCAAATCGCGCACTAATTGCATTTTCATGAAGTACTCGAAGCGCCTCAAGGTATGCAATGGAGCACACGCTTATTGGCAGGGACGGATGTGGATGTGGATGCGGGAGTGGCTGCGGGTGTTGGTGTGAATGGCTGGCTGGCTGGTTGGCTGCCTGCAAATGTTCGGTTTTATGCGGCTTTGATGGCTTAGACGGGGCTCAATAAAATGAAACAATTCACCAAAACGGCAAATGCCACCAAATGCGGCACTGGGACGTCGATGGGGCGGCAGAAACTCGCACAATTTTCCTCTCTTGTGCAACCTCCAGGCTATCATTTTCGATTGTGAAACTTTCTGTATGCTGTTGCGGTTGCCGCGCATCAAGAAGTACTCAGCCAACTAGTTTGCGGTTCACTTAGAGACCCCTTCACAGCTGCAGCTGCAGCTGCCTCACAGCCCCACCACTACCGCACCACCCATTAGCAAAGACTCCGCCACCCCCACAGCAGTCTTGAAACGGCTATGGAGCCACTTCATTCGCAATAAATACGAAACTCTTCGCACAGTATTGAGCAGCAGCGGCCACCACGGACAATGGCAAATAGATTCCAATGTCAATTGAATGCCCCGAATTCTTTGGCCGAGAATTAACCTCTAGCCGGGCGATATGGTAATTGGATTCGCCAGGTGGATAAATCAATATAGAAACTGCCACGGCTCGAGGTAACTGAGCCAACTGAGTGTGTAGCCAGCATCCCAGATTCTATTTGCTGCCACTCTCTGCGCTCTACCCTCTGTACCCTCTCTCTCTCTGTGTCTCTGATTGACTTTGTAGCTTTGTCCGTTTGATTTGTGGTCCATTTTGCAGTTGAAATCAAACAGCAGACAGCAAACACAGCAAGTTGCAAGCTGCAAAGCTGTGAGCAGTAAACTGTAAACGACAATAGACTGTCGATTGGTTGGGCAGAGGGCTGGGGCCGGGGCCGTTACGGGGATGGGACAAATGTGTAGCAACACGTTGTCACGCATACGCACCGTTGCGCCAGACCCATATTGAGCTCAATAATTAATTGTTTTGCCACACTTGTGTTGCAATCGAACTGCACTGCACAGTGGGGGCAAGGACACACACACACACACACACACCTATTTATTTATTAATTAAATCATTCTATTGTTCAATCAAACTCCTGGGAAATGCCTTTAGCATGTGCAGATGCCGCCCTAGATGACACAACACGACACGGCACGCACTGAGGCAGGTATTACAGCTCCCTGGGCTGTCGTCAGAGGCATTCATCATTTAATTAGTTGCAATGCTTGTACGGGAATTGTCTGATTTGCGGTAAATGATTTCAATAAATTAGGCTGCAACAGTTTGTGTCTCCTCTGACAGGATTGTGGCAAGAACTTCGTCTGCAAGCTGCTCTCCCAGAGAGGGTCTAATCCGAAATCAATTGATTTTCCGATTTTCCGATTTTTTGTTGTATTTCTTTTTTGTTTATTTGTGTCTAGCTCCGATTTCTATTTTGTTGATTTTCAGTGGATATATTTTTTGTCTTGCTGCTTCAGAATTTTTGTTACTTTGTTGCCTTTACAGTTTCCGCCACGTACTCTCTTTTGCCTCGCTTCTCTTGTTTCCCTTTGCCATTGTTGGGACAAAATTGTTTGTATTTGTTTAGGCTTATGGCCAAGACGATAAAAACGTCTCAAGCGCAGACAAATGCCCAGAGAAAACAAGCACAAGCGCGCTGACTCTAGAGCCATCGAAGAGGGGATGCTCTTTGGCTAAAGATTACCATAATCCAAGCTGCATATAGTTTTAACTGCGAATAATCCATGCCCTTGAGACACAGTGATACAAAAAGGAAGTGCTCCCTGATCTGAGGGAGTAACTGAAAGGGCACACGGAGACAACTGCCGGTGGAGAGCAGTCAGAGTGCAGTTGTGAAATTAAAAACCTTCATCTTCAGACTCGGCCATTAATAATCATTTCTGCTAACAATGTACCTTTTTCTGTTATTGCTATTTTCATCAATTTGAAACGGAGCTGCTGCCAACTGCAGCAAAGGGCTATCAAATCTCCTGGTTGTCCATTCATACTTCATCTTTAACGATTGAATTTATACGCCCGGGAAGAGTATCAGAAACAACGTGGCGCAAAACAATAAAAATACAATTTCATGTCTATGACAGGGACCAACTTCCAGTAGAAGTAGGTAACCATCGAGATATAAAGCCACACACACACACACACACACACACACGTATCCACAGCCATATAGTCGCATGTAGCAGGCAGCAAGGGATGTGTAGGTACGAGAGCTGGGGCAAGGACAGATACCGGGTTTGTAGTAGACAGTGGAGAGCCTCTCCAGTCAGTTCTATAGACATTGGCTAAATTTAAACAGCAAAAACACACACACACACACACACACAGTGAAAGAGAGTGGTAGTGAGGCAGAGCTGAAGTGAAAAGTGAAGAGCTACATTTCCTGTGCCTTTCTTCGATTTGATTTTTCATTTCCGCTGCAAATGGTGACAAAGTTAGAAATCTTACAAAGGTGGAGAGCTGTTGCCAGAGAGAGAGAGAGAGAGCGAGGGAGAGGGAGAGGGAGGGATAGAGAGATAGAGAGAGAGTCTGTGCTTGACTATTTGTATGTTGTGTTGATTTCTCGTGAAATATCAATACAATCCAAGGACCCTGGCAAACACACACAGAGAGCTCGGTGGAGGATGGTGCCACCCCACCCCCCTACACCTCCAGGACTAGGACCACTTGAGATTACCAAGTTGCAGCAGCTCCATTGAGTCTCACATTGTCCTTGGGACCTGCTGGGCGACTGGGGGGAGGGGAGCATAACTATTTTGGAACAGGAAATTTAAACAAAGCGAAAGCAGAATTTAGCACCTCAGCTGGCAGCTGCGGTGGCCGTTCATAAAATTTGGCTTACACCGACCAAAGAGCAGCAACCGCAGACGAGCCGGAAAACGGATGGGCGTACGGCTGGGCGGAGGAGAGGGAGTGTAAGCGGGAAGAGGATCCCAAAGCTAGGAGTTCGGTGTCCGAAAACAGTTTTGTCAACAGTGTCCAATGGCAATCATTAACACAAATCAATGGGATTAACAATATTTGTATCTGGCACGCACGCAGGCGAAGAGTGGCCGAAAGGGAGCCAACACGTGGTGAGAAAGGGCGAAGAGGCGTGTAGAGGTGTAGGGAAGGCAAAAGCCATCATTCAACTTTGTGCCCCGACACCAGCGCCAAATGCCAACAGAGCTGCAACCGCAGACATTGGTGCTACACCTACACACACACACACCTACACACACACACCCATACACACACCCCCAAAGGACAAATACAAATCAACATGACAGGCGCAGGACTTAATCCGAAAATAGTGCAAAGCGAAACGAATGCAGGACGAGCAGAGGGAGGCCAGCAAGAGGATGCCATGTCGAAAAATGGTCAGCACTTCATTTCCTCTACTTTGCCACCCTCCCCAACGCCTGCCTGCTGCCAGAGAGAAAAAGGTTCGCAGCATGCTTTGCATGTGTGCCGCAAAGGAGTCTGATTGAAGATGTTCTGCTCCTGCTGCCTGCTTTAAAGACAGGCCATCATCGGCATCTTAGTGGGCTGGTCAACGAGCGCCCCTTTGGGCAGGCTATGCGACACTGACAGGCGACGACAACAAGAACAGCAACAACAACCGCAAGGGGCTGGAGTGACAAGTATAGCCCGATGCGGTGCCACAGTCACAGCCGCCGCCGGAACCACAAGGCAACCCCAAAACATGCGACCCTAAGCCCTGTCTGTCTCTCCCGCGCTGTGTTCAATCACTATTGGCTGCCGACCACGTCCTCTGCAGCTGTTGCCCACAGTCTTGGCCAACGACTGACTTTAAGATCTTTGCTGAAAGGCTGTTGCGTAATAGCAGTGGAATTATGGGAATTAAATTGCATTCCCATAGCAAGCACAAGGCAATGCGCCCTCCAATTAAAGGAATACAACAACAAAGGCATTCGAAAAGTAAACAACAAATTAATTCTCATTCAATGTGTGTCGCTCTGCACTGAGTCCCATAAAATTCTCCCCACTTCTGGCCTCTGGCACCGGGGCACCATTCTCATTTGGTTGTTAAATGTTGGGTTTATGAACAGAAAATGCAGCCGGAAACATGCTTCTAATTAATTTACTTACCAGCCGCAGTAACAGCAGCAGGAAATGGGAAACAGAACGAGAAAAAAACCACCAAAAAAAAAAAAAAAACAGAGTGACAGCAAAAAGAGTGGGAAAATCTGCAGGCAGGTAAAGTTGTTGGCCACAAGGCTGTGACGGGGAACTGTTTGCAGGTTCTCACCTTTGTCGGCCACGCACGAATGCCTCACTTAATTTTGTCGCCAATTCTCTACGTCCTACACGACCATAGAGGGGGGTCCTGCCCCTCTCTCCATCACTCTCACTCTCTCTCTTTATCTGCTTGCCTGGGCATAATTCTCTGTCAATGGCAAACATGTGCCAAAACTTTTGCACCGAAATTTGTTAACTGTCAAAATTTTCCTGTCGTTGAGTGTGCCACCAGTGCGTGTGTGTGTGTGTGTGTGTGTGTATCTGTGCGGAGGCAAATCAGGTGAATGCCACAAATTTCCCGCTTTGCCCCCAGGAAAATCTCCTTTTGTGTGTTCCCAGGTGTTGGCATGCTTTTAACTTTTCAACTGTAAACTGTTTATATGTTTATGTGTGTACAGGAGGGAAATTTCGTCCTGTTGCGAGCAGGCAAAGTTGGTGGCATGCCACTTGGCAGCGGGACCGCCCACCTAGCCGCACGTCCTTTGCCCGTCCTGCATGTGTGTGATCCGCTCGGTGGCCAGCCAGTAAATAAGTTTTAGATTGTCATGGCAACTGCAATGCTAACATTGGCGCATAATTAGAAGGCAGCTTCCGCCTGCGAGCGCTCCCCTGCCGCCTCCCTGCCGCAGTGCTTACCTAATTGATTTGTCCAAAAGAAATTGCGAGAGATTCTAAACTGAATGTCGAGGCACGTGCACGGTGGAGGACTTCATTAGTGTCCTGCCGGACGTGGAGATGTTTTTGCTTTGTTCCGTTGATTTATTCATTAGAGATGACTTCTGCCCACTCTGTGGGTCGTCGTGCCACACGGCGTATGAGCAATCCGCAGCAGCACTGCTTGAATAATTTAAGGAAAAACACCAGAAAACCCTTGCACATCGCTACAGTCTCTTCTTTCGATGCTACGAGCACTTTTTGGCATTTGCTGTGCTCTGCTGTGCTGACTGGACACGGCGACTGGGACGGCGACTGGGACGGCGACTGGGACGAGGACTGCGACTGGCACGGAAGTTGCTGGGATGCAAATCCGGAAATGTGGTTAACTGTAAATGCTGGACGCGACACTAAGGTCTGGGGGTTCCCTCTTCCCGTCCCCAACCCCGTCCCCGTCTCCACCCAAGTTGAGGCTGTAACTGAACGGAAGTGTCGTTTTGGCTTGACGTTAGCCAAGTCTGCGAGCCAGGTGGGAGTGGCGAGCGAGCCGAGTTGATGGCTGTTGTCAACCAGTTAATGGTCCATTGTGGTTTGAGAGCGCTGGAGAGGAGTCTGGCTGAGCTGCAAGATTTCACGCTTTCAGCCAAACCGCCGCCACTTGCGGCCAACGCGGCGTATACTTAGCGCCCCATTGCGAGTGCCAGCAAGGGGAAAGGCGGAGGCAATGTTTCGTGTTTACTTAATTGTTGTTGATGAACCCAAGCAGACGCAGACACAGCCACCGAGGGCGGGCTCCGTCTCCACTGCTGCCAAACGGCAATTATCATGGAAATCAACAGCAAGACAAAACCAAAAACAAAAAGTTGCCAAATAAAATATCGGTTGGAAATAGCAATTAAAACGAATATGAAAAAAGGCAAGTCGTTATCTTAATAAATAATTTAGAGCAAATTTCTGCTGCTAATTAAGGGAAAGGGAGTGAAAGGAGCGAAAGGAGCAAAGGGAGTGGAATATTAGTCGTCACAGATTGCCGCACAAAAAGAGTCTATGACAAAGTTGAACTTTGCTGCCAGTTTGGTTGGCAATAGTTTGGGTAACTTTTAAGCGGCTTATTTGCTATTTATTTTGCATCGTTTTCACGGAGTGCGCTGCTGGTCAGTGACAGGATGCGAACCCAGTATCAAGAGTGCGACCTGGACCCTGCAGCCGGATAGCAGCCAAAGCAGAGGCGCAAGCCCAAGTCCAACTCTGGCCGGCTAGAGCGTGTCAATGTAAAGTGACTCCATAATTAAGCAAGCAATAAAAATGGGACGAGACGCGACGCGACGCGGAACAGAAAAAAAAAGAAAAAAAGGAAAACAGAAAACGGAATAAAAAGTATGCTATGGAAAAGTTATGAATCTCATAAAACTTTCGCCATGGGGCGGAAATGAGTGCGAGACTGGTCAGCGCAAAGGGGAGCGGGGAGAGGCTACAGCACAAGGCTGTGACAAGGGGAGTGGCTGAAATGTCGCCGCTAATGACCGCCCGGCCATGCAGATACTTATTTCATTTCTGTTTTTGCCAAAACGTGAAAGTTGCAGTTGAAGTTGAAGAAGCGGCAGCAGCAAGCGAGCGACAGGCGGTAATTTCTTTTTGTTTTTTTTTTTATGGGAATTCTCTCTGGTTAATAAATTTGATTGGCGCCAATTATGCAGTGGCTACTTAGCAGCAAGGGGCGTGTGAGCAGGCATGGAATGCCCCCAATGTGGCAATGATCTCTCACACAGACACACACACACACACACACTCTTCCTCCACACTGCCCCTGCCCCAACCACTAGCCAGAGATGCCAACGAATCGAAACAGAAGTTGAGTGGCTGGCTGGCCCCAAAGCAAACTTTCCATCACGTAGCATTTAATTTCCCAAAGAGAATTTGTGGGCAAGTGTGCCACGCCCACACTTCCAGTGCCCCAGCTCCTCTGCCACTCTTCTGCGCTGCTGTTTGTGCCATAAAATTTAAAAATTGATGAGTATTCTCTGCTTGTGTGGATTCCGTTTTCTGGGACTCCGCTTCGTTTCGATTTTGGGTTTTGGTTTTTGGTTTCTGGTTTTGGTTTCTCTGATTTGTGTTTCGCCTGGGACAGTGTGTGAAAGGCAGCAGCTGCCTGAGCAATGCATTCATTCATTCATAGATTCATGCGCCTGTTGACGTGCAGCGCGTGCAAACAATTATTAAATGCGAGCAGAGGTAGATTAAATAAAACACAGACTAGAAATTGATTAATGCCTCAATTGCCACGTGCCACTGGCCATTGGCCATTTTATGAATGGAATTCATTAAATCAAAAATTACAGAAATGCAATCTCACGGAATTAAAACCACTTGAAGCGGATTTACTGACGAGAAAGATTATCACAAATTCTTTAGCATAGCATTATGTGAGTTTGGGACAGTTGCAGCCATTGAAATGCTTGGAAAATGACTGAAAACTTCGTAATATCCTTTCGAGTTGCACAGCATGCTGAAGAGATATTTTCCAGTGCAGTAAATATTTTCACAGCATTCAATAATCAGTCACTTGACCATTCATGCCAGTCCCCTGCTGGCATTCATGGCTCAAAAGGCTGATGTTTTTTCCAGCGAAATAAACACGTCTGAACGAGGCTTGAGTGTGGCCAGGCAGACGCATGGGTGAGTGCATTGCTGAGTGCCCCGTTGGAGATTCAGGAGTGCGAGCCGCAGCGAGCTAGCAGCGCAAGTTGCAACTTGCAGTGCGTTTGCCTCGGTTTGGTTATCACTAACAAGCAGCGAAAGTTGTGGAAGCTTTCAGCCAGCCATCTCCGCCTCCCGCCTCCCGCCTGCCGCTTGCCGCTTGCCGCCACCCTTTTATCCGCTCTCAGCCCAGCCTTCCATCATTCCCTGCTCTCTGTCCAAGCTGCTTTCCCAACCCCTCCGTGCATCCTGTGCCCATCCTCTTTTCCTGTCTCGCTTTTCCGCTAAACTCTGATGTTTTTTCCCGACCAGCGAAAATTGCAACTTTTGTGTCAAGCGCTAAAATTACAGCACAAAGAATGACGCAAAGGCAACAAAGCAGAAGAAGCAGCAGTTAACCGGGGGGAAATGGAGAAGGAGCAGAAAAGAGAGTAGAGCGAGAGAGAGTGCGAGAGAGGGGGAGGATGGAGCTTAGTCCAGCTTTAAGAGCTGTCATCTCGTGCTGCTGTGTGCGTGGCAGCGTTTGAAATTACACCCAAAAGGACAATTAAGCATGAAGTATTTATGTGCCGACGTTTCCACTGCTGAGCAGCAAGAGCAGCAGCAGCAGCAGCAGCAAGAGCAAGAGCAGTGGCTCTGGCAGTGGCTTTGGCAGTGGCAGTGGCAACAACTGTAGCAACGGGCAGCGATGCGATGCGTTGCGTTGCGTTGCCATCATCCTTGTTGTCGTCTGAGCGGCCTGAGAAATAATTTCATTATGCTTGCAACTTAATGCCAACTTACACTTTTACAGCCTGCTCCAGCTCCAGCTCCTGCCCTGCCCTGCCCTGCCCCGCCCTGCTACATCTTTTTCATTACAGCTCTGGCCGCATGACTTTGCTTTTAGTTTTCACAGGCCTTTTTGGTTGTTGCTAGAGCTGGAGTCCGAGTCCGAGCAACAGGAGCAGAACTGGACAAGACGCTTGCCACTTGCCAATCCTCTCGCTCTCTCTCTCTGACTCTGTCTCTCTCTTGCTCTTTCTCTTGCTCTTGCTCTTTCACTTTACTCATCCACGGCCGACTTTATTATGCGAGCTCAGCACTAAATTTTATTGTCAGTTCATGTCCTGCTGAATTATGTAGCGCGGCAACGGCAACAGCAGCACAACAGTGGGGTCCACAGTGGCCGTAAGGAGAGAAACATTATCATTGTAATGCATTTTGCCTAGCTCTGACTTGACTTTTATGCATTCGCGAGCACTCAACAAGGCGGCGCCGTGACAGAGGAAGAACAGAGGATCGGAGAGCGGCAGAGGGAATGGCACAGGGAATGGCAAAGGGAACCCTATTAAAATCCATCAAACGAAGCAGGGTGGCAGTGGCAGTGACAGTCGCAGTCGCAGTGGCAGTGGCAGTGGGGCTGCAGATTGTGCAGCAGGCAATGCCTTAATTAACATTTGTCACTCTGGCTACAAAGCAGATTTCCCGGCACTGATTTTGCACACAGGCGCGTAAATTGAATTGTGCATTGACCTGATTCGGCAAGTCAAGAATGGGTAAGGGCGGGGGTGTGGGGTGAATGGTGAGTGGCTAAGGCTGAGGCTGAGGCATGGGGCTTCGGGCCTGCCCACAAATTCGAGCATATTTAGTAAACAATTTTAATTAAATGCCAAACCGCCGAGCAGAAAACAAAAACTATGCACATTAATTTGCGGCATTTTACAGGGACTTCCCAGAGGACTTACCATCGGCCCTGCAACCAAGCCACTGCCCCTGCCACAGCCACTGCCCCATTCTGCCCTGAATCGCGGCAACAACTTTTAATTCAATCCGCCCCAAGAAGCAGCAGCAGAAGCAGCAGCCGAAGCAGAATCAGAATCAGAACTTGGAGCACTCGAAGGGATGGCAGCAGCGATGGCAGCAGCGTTGGCTGTGGCGGCCTCTTGTACATGCAATTTAATTTGACAAATTTGCTGAAAATAGTTTCAACCGAACAAAAAAGAACTTCACTCCGCAGACATTCCATTTGCCTGACCCAACCACCCACCACCCACCAACCCCACCCCTTTGGGGCTTTGGCTAGCTCATTAAATTTTCGCTATTTTTTTTTCTTTTGCGGTTTTCTGTTTTGTGCAGCCCTCAGCCAGGGGTCTCCTCCCCAGGGGAGGGTCTGCGCCCAGCCAAAAAGCAATCAAAAGTCAATGGGCAACACTTAAAATGTCGATGCGGGCGCAACATTTTTTGCAGTTGATTTATTTATTACATTGATGGGCAGCCGCCACCCACAACCCACCACCCAGCACCCACTACCCCCCCAGGGAATGCCTGCATTTGGCCGAGGGCGGGGGGCTAGGGCCAGAAGTCTTTAAGTCAATGTGTCTACCTTGTTCTGGTGCTTCCTTTTCGTTTTGCTTCTGCTGGCTCTGGTTCTGGTTCTGGCCGTGGCATCGCTTGCGTTTGCTGGTCACGATTCGCACGAATTTTTTATATTAGGCTTTCGTTTATGTGAAAATTATGTGCAACATACGAGACCCCTGCAGGGGATGTGCGCGGGGGCAAGTGCAACATTTCAAGTGACAAACCTGGCCGTGTGGCAGAGCCAGGCTTCGTCCACGTACTCAAGCGCTCAATAACAGCCCGGCCGGACGGAGGGGCACCCAGGAGGAGCGCCACCCAGAGGATCCAAACGGACGGCTGAGAAATCCAGGCACGTATTTTTAAATGGCTTTTACTGGCGGCAGTCGACTTAAACTTTGCGCGGGACCAACATTAGCCGACTGGCAGTGACAGTCTGTCCAGTTGCCGGCTCCCTGGCGGAAGCGTTGTCGATGAGAGTGTTAAATGCAACTGCCACACACAGCTGCCATCGCCGGCAGCACTGCGACTGCCGTAACGGCCACATGGCAGGGGGGGTGCCCACATGCCACGCCTCCAATGGCCAAGGGCAATGCGGAAACGGCACTGGCAACCAAGAAGCCAATGGCCACTAACCGCAATGTTAACGGCCATATTAATGGCTGCCTTTTTCGTAGCCCCTCGTGCTCGCCCCCGAGGGCTGTCCGCCGGGGTTCCAGCTGCTTGACTTTGATTGCATGCCTCATCAGAGCTGCTGCGTGATTTCCTCTTCCTGTGCGGCCATAATTAAATGTTTTCCAGCGGCCAACGCTGCGTATGAGTGATGTGAATGGACTTTAGATCGGATTTTCAATGAGAATACAAGGCGCGAAAAGGGAGATTACTAGCTTACTAAAGCGCAACCATAAAGAGAGAGAAAGAGGGAGTCAATGAACCAAAGGGGAATTTAAATGGAAAGTAGTTGCGTGGCTAAGGATCAGACCCATAAGAACTGGAGGGAAACACTCGGCTCTCACAGCTGAAAGACGCCATTTGAATGGGAAACCAAGCCCAACGCTGGGGCAGCTGCATGCAGACATATTTCAGAGTGAATTCCTAGTTGGCTTCCACCACTCGACGTGGCTACACATGCACATAATCAAGCATTCAAATTGCAGCCTGTATGCCACTTGCCACCGCCCTGCCGCAGGCAGCAGGGCCAGGGAGCTGCCACAATTCAACATTCAATTCACCTTGAGCGAACTTTTGGCCGGCCGCGCCGTCGAGTGCATCATTTGTTATGGCCCAAACGTGGCCAGACAAGACAATGCCACTGCTGGCAGCTTCGGTGATCAGCGGCAAGCATCTAACCAGGGCTACGTGACGCGTCACCACTGCCACAGTGCCACGATGCCACGATGCCACAGGCAGCCGTGAAGCATGCAAAGTGGTTGGCTGCCTATGAATTATGAATCGGAATCGGCATCGCATTCGGAATCTGCACCAGTTTGGGGTATCAGTAAGAGCCGCAGCAGAAGGGAAGCAAATGCATTCGTCTGGGAGAACTGAAGCATGGGCACAGGCCACAGCTGCTGTCCACAGAGAGAGGCGGTGGGGCAAGAAGAGGCAGAGGCAGAGTAAGCAATGGAGGCAGCGGAGGCCAGTGGAGGCCAGCGCACTATAATTTGTGGCAATGATAGCTTTGAGCGTGTTTTATTCCCGGCAGTCAGCTTTTTGGGTTCGTTGTTCCTTGTTCGTCTGCGCAACATATGCTCATCAAAAAGAAGTTAATTTCTGTGTTCCCTCTGCCTCAGTGTGTATTGTGTGTGTGTGTGTCTGTGTGTCTGTGTGTGTGTGTGTGCCTGTGTTTGTCTTGTGTCGACTGACATTAAGCTGCTTGTTTGCACAACATCTCAAAGGACAACGACAACGGCAAGCCAACAATCAGCCAGGATCCGACCAAGTCTTGTCCGTGCTGCCTCTCGCTCACTCACAATATATACACATATAATATATATGTATATATACATGTGTGTGTGTGTGTGTGTGTGTGTGTGTGCTGTGTGCGTGGGTAATCCCAGTGCAACTTGAGCCAAAGATGGTGCAGAAGACAGAAGCTGCCGTTGGAGTTTGTCTCCTCTTACTTCTCCTCCACTTCGTCTCCCAATGTATTTTTTTGTTGCCCTTTCTTTTTGTTGCTGTCTTTGTTTCATTCTGTGCGACGTTTTGTGTGCTGCCACTGTTGCATTGCTTTTATTATATGTGTGCTGCATGTATCCTTAAGGGAAGTTAATTAAATTTACTGACCATGCTATTAAGCAAACAGAGCTGCTGTTTGCAGACATGCCCCATGCCCCCATGCACCCACGCCCCGCCGACTGCATCCTCCAGCGAGACAGAGTCCCCTGTAACTGCCCCCATGCCCCTGCCCCATTCGGGGACTCTGTGTGCAACAGGGATAATACTCAATTAAGCATAAAGCAGTTTGGTTCGCATGTGTTTAAGTGTCACGAGCAAATACGCTGTCGCAAGCGTCGTCTCAGTTTCGCTGCCTCTCCGTATGGCTGGGGCTGCAGTCGTCTCATCTGTGGCCAGTTGCTGGACTCCGGCTCCGGCTCCGTATCCTGGTTGAAGTTAATCGAATAAGGCAGCAGCATCGCACTGGACAGAAGTCGACGGGAATTTAATTACGTTTGCCGGCAATTTCGTTAAATTGAATTTACTGCATCGATGGCAGTGCATAAAAATGCAATTAGCATTATGACAACAATCCGAGGACGAGGACGAGACTCGGCATGGGGCAGCTGCGGAATCAGAACCAGGTCAAGAGGATGAACCAAATGATTTCCCTTCTCCCACTCAACGCACGAGCTCTGACAGCCAGAACAGATTTATTCCCTCCACTTACCATTTGCCAGGGCTCTCGCTCAGTGTAGACTGAGACGCAGCATTTTTAGTGCTACTCTCTGCACTGAGCGCACACTTCCGGCTGCGGCAATGAAGAGCTCTCGTGCAAGTGAGAGCAATGCAGCGGTGTCTCCTGTCTGCTGTGGCTACTAGGACAGCTAGGGCTGCTGCACTCGCTGCTAAAGGAGGATCCAGATCGGATACAGCAATGCTCAGAGAGGTAGATCGTTTCAGCGGCTGTTGCATATCGATAGGGACTCTCATTCTGGCCTCCAATCAACTACACGCAGCCATTCTAACTAATTTCCATTGGCTATTGTTTGTGCAGCGCTTATAGGGCCTCCCTTATCGATGTGTTGCATTCGGTAAGTCGGGAGGCATCCAGGCCATTGTCCAACGCAGCATTCTCATCGATAAAGATGTACTCCCCAGCCCTGGCAGCAGTAGCAGTAGTACTGGATATGCGTGTGTGTGCCCCCCCTACCCCCTGGGATCGTTCCGTTTCAATCCGTTCCATAGCCGTCGCTCGTTGCGCCTGGCTGGAATCCAGTTAAATGCAATCAGCCAGCTCCCCGCTGCCGCTGCCGCTGCCTGGGAGAAACTTTCGCATTCTGATTTTTTCTTAGCACTTTAAACTTTTGGCCAAGAGCGTACACACTCGTACTCGTACTCGTCCTCGCACTCGTATTTATTTGTGTTTTGTGTATTTTATCTATGCTTCGTTACACACCAGCACACACACCCACACCCCCACACAGCTCACAGCTACACAGCCACACAGCCACACTCGTACGCACACATCCTTCCCCTTTGGATGTTTACGGAATTGCAGTGTTTTAGCTGGAACCGAACGGAAGCAATGCTGGGCGGTGGTAGTGGGGAATCCTTCTCCTCCCACTCCTACTACAGCCTGACCTGACGAAACACGCTCAGCGCAAAACGAAAGGAAACTCCCAGCTTACGAGCAGAATTGGCCATTTGTGCAATTGCTCTGCCTGAGTGAACTTGCCTATTTTGGCATGACGGCATGACGGCATGACGATGCCAGCGAGGACACAAAGGGTATCCCCTAAGACCATTACAGCTACACACTTGTGCTGCTGCTCCTTTCTGGTTGGGCGGCGGGGCGGGCTTCGTTATCATCTCACCCACAAGTGCTCTGTCCCGTTTCGGGTCTGTGACTGGTCCTGGTCTTTGGTAAAAAGTTCACTCGGAGTGGGTTGATGGGGGGAATGGGAATGCCAACTGGCGCTGACTGCTGTTTATTTAAATGTATTCACACACACCCCTACAGACACACACCCACACACACACTTAGCTGCCCACCTGCCAGTCTCCATCCCTTTTGGGGCAGCTGCTGCCTCTTCTGCTGCGACTGCTGCCTCTTCTGCTACTGCGACTGCTGCTACCATGAATTATTTAGTTTGCATTGCGCTCGAGTGAAAGTTACTTGAAAATTTAATTTCAAGATTTTTTTTCAATTTTTTTTACCCGTTTCCAATTGGAGTTGCTTCTACAGAGAGTTTGCACACTCTGCAGTCTGCAGTCTGCACTCTGTTTCAGTTTTCAACAAAAAGGGCCAAATGCAGTTGTTGTTTTTTTCGTATTTTTTGGCAAATAAATGCACAGGTCAAATGAGATAAAAAGTCAGAGCTGCAGCTGGCAAATTTATTTAGGAAATCAATTCATGGACATGCCACGAAGTTCTTCTTTCAAGACAGGAAACACACACACACACTGAGGAGGGATAATTTGGCATGTGCATTGAAAGAGAAGCTCGAGAACCAGAATTCAGGAGCAGGTAATCCAATTGCCAGCGGCTCTGTGGCCTGTAGGCACACGAAATCAACTCAACCAAATTACTTCGAGAGCCGGGCAGTGGACAGAGCACAGTTTTTGTGTGCCCAGGAAATATGCAGAAGCCCTTCCGATTGATCCGGGCTTCAGTATTGGACAGCAGTAGTAGATGCAAAAGCTACACCAGTCCGATAATTTGTCCTGTGGCAGTGCACTCCGGAATTCCAGACTCCTCTAAGCCAAATGAGACTGAGAGCCGAGTCAGAGAAATGCCCACAGTGGGTCCCAATTGTCTAGCTGCATACAAGTGTGTTTAAGTCAGGGTTTGGTTGCGGCTGCGGCTGCGGGGGGCGACAATCCCCTGAACACTTATCTTCCCTTTGAGCAACGGCTGCTTTTGTGTATTAAAATTCAATTTCCAAACGACGCATGATGTAAGGGCCTGGTTGTGTTTGCTTTGGCAACAAGCTAGACAAGGACACTAGCCAGCTGGCTGTGGGCGGACTACTGGATGCCCTACACGAGCGCCCGGGATGCAACCTGAGCAGGAAGCGAAGCGGCACTCCATGCCCTACGATCCAAGCATCTACGTAAGCCGCTGCTCAACACCAAAGTCAATGGAAAAACGCTGTATGCAGAAGTGTCCGACTCCATGGCCTGCCTGCGACAGGACAGCCAATGGGCTGTGGCAAAGCGGAAAAAGATGTTGGGAGACATTGTCGGGCCAAATCAATTTTGTGCTACGAATATGTGCGGCTGGGCCGGCAAATGTTGACACAGCGGCCAATGCGGTCAATGGCAACGCATATTGCTCATACGCCACGTGTACTACGCCACATAATAAGGAGAAGCCGCTGCGCTGCGAATGGAACTAAAGCAGCGAAGAGCGAGCCGAGTCACAGCTGCACTAAGCATAATGAGTTCTAGTCGGAGTCGCAGTTGGCACTGCAAAGTGGCAGCGGGGCAGGAGTAGTGTGGGGGAGGGGAATGACGATGAGGTTGCTGCCAGCGGCATTTGGGGCACATCAAAGGCATAGTTCAGCAGTTTTTGCTAAGCAGAATATACCGATCCGAAGCATATACCCCGTGCCACTAATTTGTGTGTGTGTGCACCCTGTTGTGCCTCGGGCACTGCTCTCAGTGCGCCCCACTACATGCTCCCTGCTCCCTGCTCCTTGCCCTCAACTCCTGCACCCGTTCATATTTCAGAGTCGTCGACTGCTGCAACCTCACGACTTTTGACATCAAAGCTGTCTCTTGCTGGAGATTCTAAATAATGTTGCCTCGAAAATTGGTTTCGCATTACTCAACACTAATGCTGTGCAGTCGATGCCGATGTCGACACAGGTCCCAGGCGTGGCGGGGCGCCCCGGCACCCCGGCACCAGCCAAGGCGCATCGACAGCTGGGCCAGCAGCCTGCTCCTGCTCCTGCTCCTGCTCCGGCGCCTGCCACCACCTTTTGGGGCGAGCTCTGGCCCCAGCGGCAACATACCGTACGAAGAGCATACTTTCCGTAAGGTCTTCAAAGTGAATTTCGCCAGAGATCTGAAAATATGTGTGTGCTAAATTATTAAAAAATGTTTTTGGCAGCATATCCTGTTTGTAAGCATTGCTATTTCTCATGCCGGGTGACAGCCAGGACAGGACAGGGTCGGAAGCTGCCGCTGAAGCAGTAGCCGTTGCCGAAGACGAAGCTGAATCTGAACCTGAAGCTCTGCCCTGTCTTGCCCTGCCCTGCCTTGTGCCCTCCCCTGCCCCTGTCCCTGTCCCTGGCTGTCGTTACATCGTTGACTGGCAAAAATATTTTCGAATAAATTTTTCAAATCGTTTGCCAGCAGCACACCCCCTACACACACACAAAGCTGGCATGCTGCTACCAGGAGGAGAACTTCTTCATGTCCATTGGCATTCCAGGTGAAGGTCAAGCTGCATTCTGCCACAGCCACAGAGCAGCAGAGCAGAATAGCAGAATAGAGAGTGAGTGCCACAGGAGGCAACTGCCACTGCCACTGGCTGCCAGGGCCATCTGTCCAGCAGCCGCAGCCGCTGCCACAGCCTCTGAAGAGCTGCATATTTTTATGCCGCTTTAACGCAAAGCGCACACTTAGCGGCCATTTGGCTAATTTACCAGCCACCAGCAAGCTGTGCTCCACACCGCTCTGTGCCGCCGCGCCGCCTTTTGGGCTGATGCTGAAGCAGCTGCTGCTTTGGGGCCCTAGAGATGGGCAAATGCCACACAGGGGTGTCCCTGCCTGAATCTTGCTCTCCAATATCCTTACCCAATCGAGACTTGTGTGAGCTTTTGGCATTACTTTCGCCTAACAGTTTTCAGCACTTAATAGAGACACAAAACTGTTCGAACCAGCTCTGACGAGACTTAATTAACGTAAGTTTGTCGATAGTTCCATTTAAAGATGGAAAGCTTAGCCTCTTTATTGTGTATTTCCATTAAGTAATTGGCTCAATCGCACTCGATCTCCTCACGACTCGCACCCGCATTGTCACGCTGCTATCCCTATTTGGAGGTTGTTTGCCAAGGGGGTGGACTTGGTTGGGGATTGGGCTGGCTGCTGCTGCAACTTTAGTAACAAGTTGACCTTAAAGTTTTTCAAGCAAAAGCTTCGGATGCTTGGGAGTCGAGTGCCTCGCTGCGGGCAAAGTTTTAGCAGCGCATAAAATTTACGTGGCAATTGCAATGCACTCGAGGCGCACCTGCCCTCCCAGCGGAAGTGGCGAGCGCGCGGGGAGCCACTGGGAATGGGAGTTAGATGTGTGTTTTATTTTTGGCTGCACTTTTCAATTAGAGACGCCCACTTAAAGGCTCGTGTGTCGCCGTCGTCCCGGTCCTGGTCCTGGTTCTGGTCCTGGTCCTGGTTGTTTGGCAACCGCAGGAACAATGTAACTGCCAGTTCTGTGTGCCTGCCACAGAGGGAAAGCAGAGGCTGCAGAGAGAGAGAGAGAGAGACGAAAAGCGTGAACGAAAAGGAGACTTGGCTAGGCATCAAATTGTTAATTGTGTGTAACAAAGTTATGAGCTCTCCTCCAGCTATGGCTACAGTTTCCAGCTACATTTCCGACTGCGACTCCGACTCCGGCTCCAGCTTCCATCTCCTGTTGGGTCCACTGCGGTTGAGCCTGCCAATGGGCGGAGCTTTGTCGAGCCTGTGCCAAGAAATTTTAAACCAGTTCAAACAAGGTTCAAAACAAGCAATAAACAAAAATAAAAAGCGCAAACAAAGGCACAAAAAACGAAGCAAAAGGCGAGTGAAAGACGAAAGAAGAGACATAAACAAGCGGCCAGCAGTCGAAGCTAAAAGAACAAAGGAAACGACAGCAGCAGCAGCAGCAGAAGCAGCAGCAGTACACCTACAAGGAGGATGGTGGGGACACAAAAATCCCTACTAGGTGTGTACTTAAATGGCAAAAGAAATGCGAGAGCGGAAACACATAAAGCACGCCAAGGAGCCGGAGAGGGATTGGGAGAGCCTGTGCTGCAGACAAACTTCCGCTGAAGCAAATTTTATGCAGGGCACGGCAAAAGGATGCGCAGCGCTTAAATAATACATGGCTGCCATGTTGATCCTGCTTGGTTAAGGTGCGGTCGGTAAATGTCTTATAAGGAAGTTTGCCATCACCATGGCCATTTTAGCTCGCGCAATCCACTTCCTTGCCACATGAGAACAATAAAGTTAAAGGAACTCAAACACAAGCCGAGACCCAAACCAAAACCGAAAACCGAAAACTCTGACGCAGACTGACCGTCTCGTCTGTCTCGTGTGTCTCGGCTGCTGGCTCCCGGCTCCCGGCTAACGGCTCAAGGCTCGGTTAATTGTGGGGCATTGTACGGCAACTGGTTGGATGCCGTGTGCCTTGTCAGGCTTATGAAATACGATGCTGCAACTTCGTTAAACACAACTTTATTATGTGTACCACAATGCGCCCCTCTGCACCCCTCTGCACCCCTCTGCATCACTCTGCACTCTGAAACATTCAAAAGTTGCGCCGCTCGCGAATGGATTCCCCTACTTTAGGCATTCGATTTATGCTCGCAACTGAACGCCCATTCATTACCCAAATCAAAGTGATTCATGTCCTGCTTCAACCTGTGAATCGTTCCACATTTGAAATCACATACGCCGCGGGGTGGTTGGGGGGTTGGGGTGTGTTGCGGCAGTCGGCTGGCTAAATTGATGACCCTGACCATGGGGTCCTCCATCTCTGGTTTATGGCGCCGCGGCGCGCTGACGTGATTCGTGGGCCCGAAATCGAATGGGAATTTGGTGATTACTGGTGCATGAGGGGCCGGCCATTCATGTGCCGTGTGGGTCAATTAGTCAGTCCACCGGGGGGGCGGGCATTGGGCAGTCCTGAATACCTGTGAGGACAGCAGGCGAAATTAACATTCGCTGCTTTTCGGGTGCGTGCATAGATCAGTGGGTCTGCAGCCACCGACGCAGACCTATCGGCATCGCAGTCCGTGCATAATGCCTACGCACGCCCCACCCCGCCCCACGCCCCGAGGGCGCTTAACGATTTCGCACACTTGGCACGATTATGTAACCGTTAATGTCAAGGACACTGAGTTCAAGTCGCTTGTGCGTCCGGTGGCCCCGAACCCGAGCCCGAGCCCCGACTCGACCGGCATCAAATGTCAAAGGCAGCGTCAGTCAATACTCGCATGTTCGTACCTGAAACGAAACTGAGAAGAGATGAATCAGTCGAGTCAGTCGAGTGGCCCAGCACACACACACACTCAGTCAAGGAGGGGGAGTGGCGGGGGTCACATCAATCAAGTGCAGAGGAGCAGCCCCAAGAAGCGCAAATTAAAAGGCAATTTATGCCAATGCCATCGCAATTTAGATGTTTGTAATTAATTAGGCACACGCCTCCTGAAATATGCATGAAAAATGATGTCCCCGCACACATGACAATTGCCGCGGAGTGGTGGTGGGGAGGGGCATCCGCAGGGTGCGGAGACCAATGCGTGAGTGAGTCCACTTTGGCGCTAAATTAATGTCCAGCGAGGTCCACAGAGTCTTGACCTCCATTGCGATGACAGTTGAGAGACGGACGCATGGCGACCCTTTTTCCTTTCCCTTTTCCGGTTTCCATTTTTTGGGCATGTCCGCGCTAATTTGAATTCCAAATGAATGTCACAATAGTCGACTGTCGACTGTCGACGCTCGACATACCCTCGAAGTAAGCGAGGTCGTTGGCCGTCCATACTATCGTGTTTATGCTTCATTGGGCTAATTATCCTTCCACTTAGTCCCTTATCCGCCATCATGTGGGGCCCACCTGAGTCTTATTTAAATGAGGGCTAATTGTGGACGGTTGCCGAAAAAGTGTTTTAATTAGCATGGCACTAAGCGATGCGTTGCCTCCGCGCACGAGTGTGTGAGGGTGTGAGGGGTGGTGGGAGGACCATGTGCAATCAGCGCCAAAGATGGGGCAGACGAGCAGCATTAACACGAGCATTGACAAAATGGCGGCTGTCGGTGCCTGTGCCGTCAGCTATTTTGAAGGTGGGAAATGTGTGGCAGAAGCAGAAGAAACAAGGATGGGGCGGAGGCACAGGCACAGCAAGAGGCACTGGCACAATGCAAACAACAATGGCCAAAGCCAATGATGTCAACAGCGTTTAACAACGGTAGCGGCAGCAGCCGAACAAACAGCCAACGGGCGTGGGCGTGGGGGTGGCTGTGGCTGTGGCGTGCAGGTAGGAGCAGGTGGCAGATGGCAGGGGGTGGGGGCTGTTGTGCATTAACATTTAAATTACCGTTAAGTTGGGCACACGTTTGGCTGCATTGCAATTCATTTGCACTCCACTCCACTCTCTCCCGCTCCCTCGCTCTCCCTCGTACGCACAGCACCCATCGTCTGGCTGTGTCTACCTTCTGCCCTCCCTCACACTCTCACACTCTCCCCAGTGCTCTTTTCCTGATTTGCCATTCCGTTTGCTCCTGGAGAGTTCCTCCATTCTCTCGCTGGTGTTTTCCTTGCTGTTTTTTTTTTCGGTCTGCGCCTTTCTTCCTGGCGACTTTTCCTGTTTATATTTATGCCGCTTTTAGTGCAAATGAGTGCACGCCTCACTTCGGTCAGACATTGTTGTGGCTGTCGCTTGTCGGTTGTCGCTTGCCTGCTGTTGATTTTGAATCTGTGCTCTGACAACGCGGCCAATACCCGTTGCCGGAACTGAGAGACGAGCAGTTTCGAGCAGTTTCGAGCAGTTTGCACAGTGATTTCAGAGCTATGGAAGAACGCTGCGTGGCAAATAGTTTCCCAATTTTAATTTTAATTTTAATCGTTTAATTTTGTGCATTTCACTTCTATTATAAGTAAGGGAATAAAATGCTGTTTCTATGCTTTCTATACATAGGGTAAACTTTAGGCAGTTTCACATGGGACTTGCGCCACTGTTGACTTTCGGTTGGGGTAGGGTCTGACTACACTTAGGCACTTTAGCAAATTGGCTGGCCAATTGAATGCATTATCAATTACGCTTCGCCAAACAGCCGGCATTTAGACTGAGAATTATGAGTGCCGTGCCCACACAAGTTGTCGGGGGGTGGTGGGGCAGGGAAGCTGCATTGAGGTCTATGCGCTGGTGGGTGGGTGGACGGGCCACGCAAAGAAAACAAATTCAACTTTAATGAGCCCGTCGCCGTGACATAAGCGATGTCGAATTAAGGCCAAGGCATGTGGGCCTGAAGTCTGAAGTGTTGCGACAGCATTTCCACATTCCCACGACACCCCCCACCCCCCACCACCCACCACCCATAAACTCCGTAAGCCCATATCACTATTCGCACCGACTGGGGAACCCTTCTTTAACAGACTTACGCAGACCGCAGGAGTCGTAAAAAAAGTTTTATGTTATTTTTATGGTGATGACAATTGGGTTTGCGTTTGTTCGCCTGTGTGTGTGTGTGTGTGTGGGTGTGTGTGTGTGTGAGTCTTTGCTGTTATTGTTGCTTACTCAACATGCATTTATGCACACACACACACACCCCCAGACAGTAACATATAGTAACAGAATCTCGCGTTCTTTCTGGTTTATGGCGCCCTCGCGTGCCCGAGAAGCTGGCAACTTTTATTCAAGAGTTCGCTCTTTTCGGCTTAAGCGACTCTGACATTGCAGCTCGCTCTCTCTCGCTCTCTCTCTCTCTCCTCTTCTTAATCCCACTGATACCCCTCAACCGCTCTCCTCTCTTTCGCTTCTGTCTCATTTCGTTTTACCTGGCCGCAATGCAAGTGTCAAATTATTGGCTGCCAGCGAAATCCATACAAATTCGATACACTTCAAGTGCACTTGCCGCCAGTTGCCAGAAAAAAGAAAGGAAGGTGTAAACAAGAAGTTACTCTACACTCCGATACACTCCCAGAGCAAGAGATAGGGGAGCAGTGAGAAAGGGAGAGAGCGAGAGGCAGGCAGCAGAGGGACGGATGCACCTGCGGTCGTTGTCGTTCTCCAGTGACAGACGCCGCTGGCACGTTGCGGCACCGGCAATTTCGGCATCGAAATCAGACAAGTCTGGTGAAAACGATACCCACTGCACTATGGACTGGATCTGGTTGTGGGTCTGGGTCTGACTTTCGACTGACTGCGTCTGGCTTTCCGGGTGCACCTGCCAAGGTAAAGCATTTAAATGTGCCACATTTGCATGACATCGCACCGTTTCATTTCGTTCCATGCCATTCCTTTACCTTTCCCTCTCCCTTTCCCCTTCTTCTCTGGTTGTCAGGCCAACTTTGCAATCAGATTCTGCGATTTTCACTGCGCCTTTGGATTAGCACCTCTAAGCTCTTTATTCATCCAGGCGCCAGCAAAGGCGAGTGGCAAACGCAGAGGCGGAGGCAGAAGCGGAAGCGGAAGCAGCTGCTACAACTTTGCGGCAATTGGCAGATGTCTCAGCACAGCGGAATTACCAAAGAGGATTTATCGCTGCCAGCTAGATTAAAGCAATCAAAAGTTAGTCATAGATTACTCATTTATGTTGTGGCCATCGGACTATTCAAAGCCATCCAAAGTTAAAGCTTTGAAAGTGTTCGATCAAGTGGCTTGTTTATT
The DNA here is from genome assembly GCA_018150885.1 of Drosophila tristis. Taxonomy (NCBI): domain Eukaryota; kingdom Metazoa; phylum Arthropoda; class Insecta; order Diptera; family Drosophilidae; genus Drosophila; species Drosophila tristis. The sequence continues at coordinate 1,898,657 of JAECWT010000203.1, read as the reverse complement.
CCAATGGCAAGAACCCGAGCCACAGCCTCTCCAGCAGAGTTGGCTCTGGACGTGGCACCCCATCGAATGACCATGGCTTATCGATTTCCCCATGGAGCTGCCAGCTGCCAGCTTCCAGCGCCCAGGCCATGTCGTTGAGATACTTTTATAAAAGTCGTTTTACTGTGGCACTTATTGTAATTGTTTCTACACTGCATTTTACACTCCTTGCAGGCAGGCAGCTCTGCTCGATTTAGTTTCACTGCTACTCGTCGTATCGTTAAATCAAAACGAATTTCAGCTCTCAAAAATGTGAGCGGCAGCCAGCACAATTCGCTTGCCACATGATGCCACACTCTGTGAGTGCGTCGGAAGGCTAACAACGCCCTCGGCTGGCTTTGGTTCGGTGTGGTTTCATTTGGTTTGGTTTGGTTTGGGTTGTCTTGTTAGCTGGCTTCCACGCCGTATCAGGCCAGTGCATCTTTGTAGTTCCACCCTCCATCCCCCATCCTCCACCGCCCCTCATTCCACTCCCATTCTATGCTCTGTGCCACTCGTTCTCGGTGTGCCATTCTGTGGGCTTGTCTGCAGCTGATGTCATTGTCATTGGCAGTCGCTGGATGTGTGTTATCTTTGGGGCCATCCCCATCCACATCCACATCCACATCCTCCACCCCCGCTACACCCCTGGCAGCACTTTATTATTATCCATTTTCGGTCGGAGTCGTGACTAAAGCGCTCCATAATCGTTATGCTGCAAATATTATGGCAAATGACAGTCTTTGCTTGTAATCATAATTTTCATGTTGCTACATTGGGAAGGGGAACACGCTCAGCCCCCTGCCCGCTGTCTAACCAGCAGCCCAGCAACGCCCTCATTTGCGTATGAACGCAGAACATGTTCTGTGTGGGCAGGCCCCCCCCAGCCACTCAATTCAGTCAGCGCCCTCCTCAGCTCAGCAATACGTGTATTTCTGCGACATTTTTGCGACCCACACGTTTTGGCGCTGCTTTTCTTCTCGGCGAGTCCTAATAATATTGATTTGGTGGCAATTTTGTGGCTGGGCTGCCACAACGAAAGAAATTGCATCTGGTGTGGTTGTTGTGCTGTCAGTGCTAAAAGCGCCTCGGGGCTTTCGACTTTAAGGATGCACACCAACACGCACACGGACACCATCAAAGGTACACACACGCACACCCATACAAGCCAATGCTGAAGCTGAATGTCTGCCTGTAATTTATACAGAAAGCGACTACCGAGAGCTTTGTTTCCCAATGAACTTGCGGAGGAACTGCCGCAGCAAACAGCAGGGATTCGATTGCATGATATCCTGGACTCACCACCCACCAAAGAGTTGAGTTGCTGTGTCGGGAACTTGCTTTCCTTCAAGAAAATCAAGATACCCCCACAGAGTCACAGAGTCACAGAGTAGAGTAGCGCGGTGGACGGCAAACAGGCAGCGCCTGACGTTGTGTTTACCTTGCATGTTGGCCATGCCCCAGCACCGATCCCCCGCCCGCCTCTGCTCAGCAGCTGGCTGCTGCAAGCCATCAGCCATCCGATCCGAGAGCCGAGAGCCGAGGCAGGAAAGCAGCAAAAGCACCAAAATAAGTTAACATGCCGGGCGTGTTGAGCCACTTTGACAAGCTACAAATGTTGTGCAGCTCAGAGCAACACACACGAGGAGGACGGGACGAGTATCAGCCGCCACAGCAACATACAACATGTCTGCCGCAAGAAGAGAGAGATGGAGATGGAGAGAGAGAGTGGAAAACTTGCCTCTAGCAGTGGCACAGCAGAAAGGGTGGAGATGAAAACTTTTTAAAAGTCATATTCCCTGCGCGCCGCTCGCAAAGTGGTTTGAACTTTGGAAACAATTTTGATAAAGATGCAGCGGGCACCGAACACCGAGCACCGAGCACCGAGCGCCGAGCAGAAGAAACTTGGCCTGCACTGCCCTTCTGCATGCGAGCGAAAGGAAAAAAGGAAAAGGGAAAATTCCCCAGCCAGCAGATGTGCGCAGAGATTTCGCCCAGTGCATTGCTCTCGGGCCGGGCCGAGACATGTGTGTGCAGTGCTGGTCATGTACGTAATTAGAAGTTTCGCTGCAGCACAACAGAATCAAGAAAATGAAAAGTTTTCCAACCTTCGTTTCGCTTTGCTTCCGTCCCGGACCCGGACCCGTCCCGGACCCAGACCCAGAACCGTCCCGTGCCAGCCTCTGTCTATGGCTCTCTTCATCTTCTGGCTTTTAGTTTGGCCCCTTTGGAAATGAATGAAAATAAAAGAGTTACGTCTGCGGGCCAGAATTAAAAGAAATGGCTACGAAAAACGACAAAGAAAAGTTGCTTGCACTTCTCCCGATGTCCATCCGGCACACTGAAAGGAGAGCGTCCCGACCTGCACGTACTCGTATGTGAAGTCCGGTTTCATTAGTAGCCTGAAAGGAAATGCAAAGCGATTTTCCAGCCAGAAGTTTCCCAAATTAAGTTTAGTGAGCCGAAAAGAGGATTTAAGTTTTGCGGCCGACTGTCCGAGTGTCCGTAGCGCACTTCTGAAAATTGACTGACAAGCAATTAACTCATTGCAAATTATGATTTACATAGCCCACGGCTTTAGTGCCATAGTACAATAAAGTATAATTAAAAATTAATGCACAGGCTCCTGCCGCAGGGCTTTAATGTCAATTGGCTTGCATCCGACTCATATCATCGCTGCTGCTGCTGCTGCTGTTGCTGTTGCTGTTGTTCCTTGGGGGCCATCGATGTGAAGTGCTTGCACAAGGCCGCCTGCCATCACAAAAGTTAAATATATACAGAGGGACCGGAAGAGAAGAGATCCGTTATATTATGTTACGTTCCGTTGCGCAGCCAAAATCAACATCATTTAAATGCAACAAAAATTACTTGTTCATTACCCACAGCATATTGAAAGGCAGACACAGTCGTTATATATATTTTTTTTTATATTTTTCTATATTTCGGTTTTTTTGTGGTTTTTGCTTTTTCGTTTTGTTCACAGAAATTCTCATCAAAATATCAAGTTACGTACAATAATAGTATTCATACGTTGAAAAATGCCTTCGGTTTATACTTATACAAGAATAAAAATAACGTTTTTCTAATTATGCTGATGGTTCTTCCTCGACTCCTCCTCACCACTACTCTGCTCTGCTCCTGTCTTCTGTCCTGTGATTCTTCTGCTCCTTCCTCGCACTTCTCTCATTCACTTTTTAGATGTTTCTTTTAGCTTTGCTTTGCTGTTGTTCTCGTTTGTATAATAAACTAATTCTAAATACAAGAAATTTCCATTTACTTTCCGAATTTTCTGCACCTGTTTTTTTGGCCTCTTTCTGCCGAATGAATGTTTGTTTTCTCGTGTGTTCGTGTCTTACTTTTAGTTTTTGTTTAATTTTCTAAATTTTTGTTATATTTTTCTTTGCCCTTATTAAATTGTATCCATATGGAGATGCAATGCACAAAAAGCCGCAACAAACAAGCCATAATAATAATTATAATAATTCATAATAATTCAATAATTTTTTTGTTTTATTTAATGAATAGAATATGCAATTACATTTTAAGGGGGATCGCAGGGAGGGGCTGAAAATATGCTAATTGAATTCAATTCTATCAATAATTCCCGCAGTTAATCAACTAATTTGTTGTGCAAACATTTCGTGTCAGCTGCAAAAAGCTACCAAAAAGTTTGTCCAAAACAAATTATCGAGAGTATGATGCAATGCATTCCATTATCATTATATTTTTTATGAATTTATTTAATGTTTTAATTTGCTGCCTGATGAGCGAAGCGCTAAAACAAATACAAAACAGAAACAATTGTCCGGGGTGTTGGGTTTTGGGGTAGTGGGATTGCGGGATTGCGTGGTTTGGGGGGGTGTGGGAGAAGTGCTTGCCTTTAAGAACTTAGCACACACATCGAATGCACACATCGATAATAAATAATGGAAACACTGACAATTAGATTTTCTGCTATTTGCTATTAGCTAAGGATTTCTCTGCGCTTTTGCACAAGCATTAAATGTACTTTTATATGTATTTTTTTTGGTTTTATATTTTCTTTTGATTTACTTTACTTATGGTTAAATGTATTCTCTGTTAATGTGGTTTTTCCAGTGCCAAAACATGTGAATTTTCCTTGTTATACATTTAGTTTTTCTTGCCTATGCTTTATTTTGATATCAATTACGCTTAAGACTACAATTTAATTATGAATTTCGAGTCGTTTTGCATCATGTACAGAACTCAGGAGTGGGCTAAACTAAGTTATTGCGTAAAAATTCTATATAAATCACCGTTTGCTGCATGCCACCCAAAAATATTTTCGCTCTCACGCTGCCTCCCCTAGACCCTTGTCTAGGGCCATCTTTCAGGACTCTTCCCATCTTCCCATCCACTCGCTAGTAACCTTTCGTGCGTCTGTAGCTCAAATAAATGTAATTCTTTAGTTGTAATTTATAATGCTGTGCCTTAATTCGTAGATGCTTTGCATAATCCTCCTCAAAAACGGCTCCACGTCCCGAATGACGAATTCTCCTCTTAAGACTGAATACATTTAAAGTTAATTCACATACGTACGAGGACACACACACACACACAACTGTCACGTAAATAGGTTTGCCATACATTTATATATCTTAAAATATATATGTATATATATATGTCCATGTATATATTTTAATATACATATAATACACATATATAATTTCTGTAATGTAGTTTACTTTTCGAGTTGATTTAACATTAAACTAATTCATTTCACTAAACTATACACAAAATGTTTACGAGTTATGCTCTTATTTGCCTACATAAAACGTGTTCTCTCGCCTCCCATCCACTCCCTCGCTCCCACCTACACGTGTGTGTATATACGAGTGGTATATATCTGTATACATATATATATGCTTTAGCCTGGGGTTGGGGTTGGTTTCTCTATATATTTCTGCTATGCTATGCCTGGCCATCCGTCCGCCATTTAGTCTACACTTAAACTAAACGTTTATGATGTTCTGTTCTGCTTTTCCCAGGGAAATCATACTTGATGATGGTGGGAAGTAGGGTGAGGGTGAGGGTGAGGGTTTGGGTTTGGGACGCAGGGAAATTGCTAAGCACATTTGCAACCGAAACTCTAAACGAAATTAAAATGTATTTACTTTAGTTTTAGTATACTTTATTTACTTTTCCTTATGCATCCTTGCTGCCAAATCTTCTACCAGCCTCTGCACCATCTTCGGCCTTTGGTTATTCTGCTCGACTGTAAATATGTAGAAAATGTTTATAGATTGCTTTTCCAGCAAACGGCAACGGCAATGGCACCCAGACCCACTCCACTCCACTACACTCCACTTCAACCCATTATACTCCTCCCCCTTCGCTTCGAATGCTGCAGCGGACTGGTCTGGACCCAAGGGGCACTGCCTTGTAAAATGTGCCAGTGTAGACAATAAAATATATTCATAGTTATCGGGTTAGTACTCTCTAGACTCACATTCAGCGTTACTTAAAATTCGTACTTCATTAACTTTAATTGGGGGATCAAGGGATCGTGGGACCTCGGGATTAGCCCTGCCTCTGCCCTGCCCTGCCCTTGCCCTTGCCCTGTCCTGTCCTGCCCTCTTACGTATGCGTAGTTTGCTGCCGAATTCGAGACGAGACGCGAAATGATCAAGTGAGAACCTATGACTATCGCTCAGGGTCACTGCTGTTACATCAATATACAATTTGGAGTATCATAATTTGGGGTTTCTGTTTCATAATCTCATATATATATATGTATGTATATATTATTTTTATGTTGCAATTGTTGCATAAACGCGGAACACCTCGTTGACCAGTCTTTAATTTTTTTTGTTTTACTTTTTTTACACATTAATTTTGTTTAATTTTCTCTTTTAAAATACACATTTTTTGTTGTAAAATACACATATATATATTCATGGTTTATCCATATCTATATCCATATCCATATATATAGTTACGCCCAATCGAGTTCGTGACCATCAAATATCGGTTTAAGGATCTAAATATTCTTTGGGTTTCTTGGATTTTTAGTTTAAAGGTTTTCTATACAAAATATTTCTTACTTTTTGGGTTTACATTTTAATATCTTTTAGTTTTAGTTTTAGTTTTGGTATTTGATTTTAAGTTTAGGTTTAGTTTTGGTTTAATTCCTTCTCGAAAAGTTAGACTAAACTGATTGAAGCATTTTTGACACATCGTAGACATTTTTGGATATTTAATTTTTCCCCGTTTCGTTCACAAGTAGTATTATTGTTCAGTGCAATTTTCACTTGGAAGCCAAACGGTGTATGAACTGGAAGGGGGGGGAGGGTCAATGCACTGCAATTTGGGGGATCGGGCTAACCATTTGTGGCGCTTTGATTGGATGATATCTGGCTACATAGAACATCGTAATTACAACAACATTCAAATGACACAAAGCACAAGCAACACACTTATATCGATCGATACATCTAGACATATCGATAACATTAGACAATTATCGATAATTATCGTATTATTCTTTCTCTGTTCCACAATCAGTGAGAATTAAGCTAAAGAAAGTAGCCAAATAATGGAGACAAGCCGTACGTCGTGATCTTATATTTATAAACATCTATACATATACGTACATACATACATACATTTGTATGTAAGTAGAGTTTTACTATATTCTTTGCATGTTTTCTTCTTTCAAACGAGAGGATTCTTTTCATTCTCTGCTTCCCCAAGTAGTATCCCTTCTGGTTAGGTTTTGTTTTTTGTTTTTTTGTTTTTACTGGTTGTTTCGGTTTTGGGCTTCGTTCGCCTTAGCTATTTTGTTGCTGTTGTTCTCTGGATCACAGAATTTCTCATCACACAAACCATAATGCTTGATCGATCGATCGCGATCAACGTTGTATACTTTGATGTCGTGTCTCATTTGCCGAGTGGTGCACGTGGAAATGATTAGACCGTGGAAAAGTACGCTTTTCACATTCTTTTTATTCATTAAAAATAATTAAAAATAAACAAAAATGCTGAAATGATAAATTACAAAATAAAATGCAGCACACAAAAGAGTAAAACTAAACAAGTAAGAGCTAACAGATCCTCTAAATTAAACGAAAGAAAAAGACAAAATTTGCAAAAGAATTGGATTAAAATTAATGAGGCACATAAAGAAGAATTTCTATGATATATCCAAACAAGAAATTGTTTTCCAGTCGTAGATCGAGCGATAAAAATTTTGATTAAATTAGTTACACATAGCAAACAAAAATGTGTTCGTAATACTTTCCATCACTTAGGCAATGCACAAGAGAAACTGCATTAAATAATTAATTACGTATATTAATTAAAAACATAGCAACAAAATTGCTTTTCCTAGAAATTCAATGAAATGAATTCAGGCTCCGATTAATCGTAATTCTAATGATGATTTGCTTTAATTTTGAGTGGTGCGAAATGCAATGCAATGTAAAATCAGACCTAGGCAACATTTAAATTACATTTAAAATTAATTTAAGAAAAATAAGCATTCATCGTTTTGTGTTTTTCGTTTTGTTTAAAACATATTTTGCACTTGTTCTTTTTTTTCCTATCCATATTCCTATTCTCTGTTTCTGTTTCCGTATTACTGACAGATGATAATCTTAACTATTTTTACGTTTACACATTTACATACATTTTTCCTAGCTTTACATTTTTGATTCCTTCTTCTTTCCATGCATTTCTTTTCTGTTCTGTTTTTGGCAGTGTTCACAATATGAAAACAAAAATATTTCTTTACTCTTTTCGTTTTTTTACAATCTTGCTTTTTTTTGTGGATTTTCTTTTTATTTCTTCTGCTGCTTCATTACTGATTACGAGTAATGTCTGCTTAGCTTTGGTAAATTGTACGATATTTTTGTTTTGTTTTGTTTTGTTTTCTTTTTGTTTTGTTCAGAACGCGACGCTAAATGCTAGGTATGAGGGGGGTATGCGGGTGCCCGGGTATGGGGGTATTTGCGAAATTCTGGTGATTATGCTGGTGGCTTAGACTTACACTTAACAAGGCATTGAAACAAATCGAATTTGCAATTGAAACGATAATGATAACGATAAGCATAACGAAAACGAAAACGATAACGCTGATAATGGCAACACAAATATCCATCGGAATCAGAGAACTTTATTTTCCATCTTTGTGCTTGTGTTGTGATGCTTTCTTTGATTTTCCTCCCACTCTGTTTACTCCTTCCCTTATTCTCCGTTCAAATGTTCCTTAATTTTCAGTTATTTTGATTAGCGTTACGCAGTATTTTTCATCGTTTCTTGATGGCACACAGTTTCCGCTGCACTCCGACGCCGCCGGCGGTGCTACCACCTTCCGCAACCGTCTCCTCTCCGTCGACGTCACCGCTTAGATCTCGCCTCACATGTGTCGCTTCATGTGGAGGGCCAGATGGTCGGACCTGGAGAAGCACCGATCGCAGTTGCGGCACTTGAACGGCTTGGCCCCGGTGTGCTTCCGGTAGTGGCGCGTCAGCTCGTCGCTCCTCGCGAAGCGCCACTCGCAGCCCTCCCAGGAGCACTTGTACGGCTTCTCACCTGCAACGAGAGGATGGCAGAGAGAAAGAGAAAGGGAAACGCTTATTAAATAAGTTGTTTTAAAAATGGCAAAAATGTGTGGGGAGCTGAATGTGGCTGCAACCGCTGCTGCTGCTGCTGTTGCTGCTGTTGCTGCTGCTGCTGCAAACAATAAAGCGCATAAATATGCGTAGCCCGAGGGGGTGGTAGATGGGGCTGGTAGATGGTTCGCTCGACGGCAGGGAGATGGGGTTTTGGGAAACATTTTTTATTTAGCACGCGCCTGCCAAATGAAAAAACTTTTCCGACGCTGCCGCTCGTTCCTCGGCGGAAGCGAAATATGCATAAAGTAAAACACGAGTAAACAACCAACACAAAGGGATGGGCGTGAGAGAGAGGGCTGAAAAAACACAGAGTAAGAGCGGGAGAGCGGGAGAGCGCGAGTCAGGAATGTAAGACAATTAAAAATGAAAAACTGTAAAATTAAAACCGAAACGAAACGAAATGATGCTAACGCTGATGCCGACGGCGACGGCGACGGCGACGCCAACGTCAAACGGTGTGCCAAGCCGTCGTCCTGGGTCTACGGTCACCACCGGTCCACAGTCCACGGTCCCCAGTCCTTTGCCAACATTTTTCATGCGTGCCAAAAGCCTCAAAGGATACAAGCGGAGTGGCAGTGGCAGTGGCACAGGCAGCCAAAGCGCCAAAAGCCAACCGGAGCAGGAGCAGGAGCCAGACCCTGAAACAGGTCCTGAAACAGAGCCAGAGCCACTGCCACAGTCAGAGCAGAGCCACAGAATCAGCCAGGCGAAAGGAAAAGGAAATGCAGAAGTTGTAATTTCACACAAAAGCAAACAAAAAAAAGAGGAACCTAAAAATGCGCACGAGGAACACGGAAACAGAAAGAGAGCGGAGCGAGAGGGCCCGACTAGAGCAGAGTGTAAAGCTGGGTAATGCCAGAGAAATTCACACACACACAAAAAAGGAGGGAAAACAGAACAAACTGAAAAAAATGGCAAAATTATTTCAGTTTAAAAGACAAACAGCAGAGCCGAGGCAGGAAATTGCCGCCGTTGCTGGCTCTTTTTCCCAGAGACTGAAAAGGAGAGAGAAGGAAAGAGAGCTCGACAAAAACAAAAAAAAAATGGAGCAAGATAACCGGCAAGTAGACGACGACAGCCAAGAAAAATGCATAAAGCTGAGTGGAAAACTTTGTAACGCACACCACACACACACACACACACACACACACACACCACATACATGCATACACCACACATACATGCATACACACGCTTGGCTTAAAACTTAATGCATGCGGAAATGTGTGATATTTCCGTGCTCAATTTCACATTATGCACTTGCGGCTTCCCTTGGCTCGGGCTATCTCTCGCCCACTCTCTTTTCGCTCTTCCCTCTTCGCTCTACGCTGTTCACACTTCTCGCTCATTCTTCTGGGGCTGGGCTGGGCTGGCCTTCCGCCTGTGGGCTGTGGAGCTTCCAGGGATGGGACTCGGCCATGTCTTAATTTCCATTTGTTTACACTTGGCCATTGCTCAAGTCCTCCATTCGTGTATCTGCAGCTGTATGCATGAGTGCATGAGTCCATGTGTGGGGGTAAGCAGTATATACATGCAGCGTGTGTGTGTGTGTGTGTGTGTGTGTGCAAGTGTGGGTGGCTGCCACTTGCACTTTGGCATGTTGTCAGAAATGTTTGGGAATCGAAGCATTGCCAATAAATAAGCGACTGCACAAACACAAACACAATCCCACTCCCACACACACACACACAAGCTCGGCCAGCTTTTTCACTCTGCATCTCGCAGCTCTGTCGCTCTGCTGCTGACTGTCTCTTTCCAAATGCCTCTTGCAGCTCTTTCTGGCGCTGTGTAAATCACCGTCAAATGCACAAAGTGCAAGCTCACACAGATCTGGGATGCGACCCCCAAGAGTCTCGTATTGAAGTGCATTTAAACGGCAAAAGAGCAGGCGATTGGTCAGGGGTAAAAGTGTTGCAGAGAAGGGAGCAGCAGCAGGAGCAGCAGCAGCAGCAGCAGCGATAAAGCAACCAAAATGGCCGTGTTATCTGGCCATTGAAGTGGCCCCCCAGCAAACGGAATGAAACGAAACGAAACCAAAAACGAAATAAAACCGAAACGAAGCCAACAACAAACTGCAACGGCAATCGGGGCTGAGCAGGAAGATTCTGACCAATTTGATACCCTGTATGAGGTAAATTGAGCCTCAGGTGCAGCTAAAGGAATCAATTTGTGTAGCAGAATTAGTTTAAAAGTTCGGTATCCGCAGGGATTACTTGGGGGCACTATTCGCGATAGTTTTGTATGCCCTTACTGCGCGTACTACCCTCGAGCTACCATTTCCGGTCAAAATGGTCGCTCATATGGGGCAAGATGGACGAGTGCGAGTGTCTGCTGGACTGCATGCCATGCCACTGCCATCCGCCAATGCCTTTTAATTAGTTTTCAGGGCTGCCATCGCAGCTGACATTGTTAGCGGCAATGAAGCAGCGCGACCTGGCCAAAAAGCCACCCAATTGGCAACTGGGTTAAGCGCTCTTCTTTATTTTATTATTTTATTTTTTTTGTGTTCGCTCTTTGCGGCTTTTATACGAGCAGCTTCCGATGCTGCAATCGCGACGTCGAGACGTCGCCATGTTAATTTATTGAGCCGAACGCAGTTAAAACTTAACCTCAGCCGTTTGTCTGACTCTACTATATTGATAGTTTCAGTCGCAGTTGCCACTACGGGCGGCTGGGGGCGGAGTGCTGCTACTGCTGCTGCTCTTTCTGTGGCAGTGGCAGGCCATAAAGCTTGCACTTGTAAATTGTTTAAAGGCAATAAGGAGTCGGCCACAAAAGCCACGTACTGGAGGAGCACGAACAGTAGCAGTAGCAGCAGCAGGAGCTGGAGCAGCAGCAGCAGCAGGAGCAGCATCAGCTTGCAGTCGACAGCAGCCGCTTAGCAGGAGAGAAAGGACTTGCCATAGCGTATGGCGGCGAATGGAGCCAGTTAATATTTTATAAATTTCACTTGGCGTTGGGTTTTAATTTCAGTTGGCAATAGAAAAGAATGCCCCGCCGGGACATGCGATGCGATGCGATGGGGGGTGGAGCTCGTTGGTGCATTCTGCAGCTAAGAAATCCCTATCCTTCGGGCGCGGCTCCGGCCAGGCGCTCCTTTTTATGGGGGGTAGAGCTTGCGCTCGTCGATGCCTTCTCGGCTTTTGCACTCAACACAATTTTTATGGTCTGTTTGCGTCTTTGCACTTGATTGCACTTGTAATCTTTTCTTAACGGTTTCAGTGCCTCGAGAACCCAGAGAACCCCCACCAAACCACCCACTCAAATTCCCACTGCTGGTGTCTGTGGTTGCATGCAACTCTGGCATTTTTATAGCCGGCTCTGCGCTTAACTAATTGAAATCTTTTGTGGCAAAAGTTTGTGAGGAATTTATTGCAGCGAATGGCGCTTTAATTGATATTCAATTGTGTACTCGTATCTCGCTCGTATCTATCCATACAATTGGATCTGTACGGCTGGGAAATGCTTGAATGGATTCCTAATTAAATGGTCCGGGACATGCAAATTGAAATGCCCGACAGGCCACAGGAGGAAACGCAGGAAACGCAGGAAGCGCGCTCGAGAGCCCAAATCAAATTAATTTCACTGTCTGCCATTGCACGCTGCTCTTTACTCTCCCAACGGCCACCGACCAACCCATCCCGCGGCCCCCACACGCTCAAGGACGCCCTGTTTGGCTGGTGAATAATGGCTCATCATCAATTATTTGCATGTGTCCGCTTTCTAATGCGACAGCATTTAAAGCATGCCCCCAAATACATTTTCCCCTGCGCTTAATTTTAAATGCAAAAAACGTAATTCATTAGATTTCCTTTAATTTAAGCCAAAATTAAAAAAGGAGCCTCGCCCGGTCTCCATGGTGTCATTAAAATAATTACGTTTTCCTCTCCCGACGCCCCAGAGAAGAAACCCTCTTGGCTTTTGCCTTGCTACATTTTTTTTTTGTTTGGGTGCGTCCGAAATCAAATGTTTCAATCTTATCGCTGGGCCAACACCTTGGCTTTTGATTTATTAGACTCCTCTGACTCCTGCTGCTGCTGCTGCTGCTGTCCCTCCTACGACTGTTGCCTCTCCTCTCAGGGTAAGAACATGTGTAATTAATTATAGAATTCCTCTCTTTCATTTTTTATCGGGCCAAAACGGATGTCGGCACAATGCAAACTTTCTGCCAAGCAAATTAACACTTTCCGCACTAGGGGCATTTGAGTGGTGGGGTGTGGTGTGGTGTGGCGGGGTAGCACAACAACGAGGTGCCAATCAAGCAGTCACGCCCCTTCAAAAGCGCCCCTGGATGAGCTTTACTGGATTTTCATTCGAACAGTTTAGTAGCGGAGAATCCTGGCTCCATCTCCAGCTCCAGCTTCTGCTTGTTCTGTTCTTGTTTTTGCGGCCAAAGATAAACTGAAAATTATGAGCAAAAACTTTCGACTATTATGGATTTTTATTGAGCCAGAAGTTTTTGGCTTTCTTGTGGCAAAGGCAAACAGAAATAGCAACGGCAACAGCAATAACAACAGCAACAACGGCAGCACCAGAAGCAGCAGAGAGACGAACAAACAGTTTTGAGGAGGCGCAGAAATTGAATGTTAATTAAAATGTTAAGCCTCGAGTCCTGGGGCCACAGCAAATTTACAAATTGAGCAATATCCTGCGGCTGACACAGAAAGTTGTTGATTTTGTATGTCAGCCAGTGGGGAAGGGGACGGGGAACGGTGGTGCGGTGTGGTGTGGTGTGGCAAGAAGCATGCTCGTACCTTATGTTGCATATGCATGAATCGTCCCTCGCCCAGTTTCTGCCCGGGCCCTGCTCAAGCTGATGATGATTGGTATGCCCTGAAAGGGTCACTCAACAGCAACTTGAACCAACATTTGGGCACTAAACAAACACTCGCTCCAAGCCCCGGAGAGACATTCATTTTTGAGTGAGAAATATCTCCCGTCCGAATTTCATTTGCTGATGAAACATGCTGGACATGCAAAGAGCTAACAATTCTAACAGATGGTATGTGCTGCGATGCCAACACTTGGACGCATAAGTGCACAAGTACACAGACAAACAGACACACAGCAGGCTAGCCACAGAATGGATCCTTTTCCACAGCGGAGCATACATTCGATTCGTTCAGAGGCCTACTTCTGCAGTGGGGCATATCCTTTGCCTGGCATTTGGAATGCTTGATCGCAGTAGTCATAACTTCCCAACCGCCCAGGCTAACTTATGAAACTGAACTCAGGAAAGGATTTTTGAGGCTGCCGAATTGTGCGGCTCGGGGATCTAGTCTGCGGCAATATTTGTCTGTTTGCGATGTCTCGGAAGAATGCCAACGTTTGGAATTCTGGTTTTGAGTGTGTGCCAAATGATTTGATGATTTGTGGCCGGCTGTGGCACACACCCCTTCCCCTTCAGCTGCTGCTCCACATAACACTGAGAACTGACAAGCAGGAACAAAACTCTGAATCTGTGAAATTCGTGGAGGGTCGAGTCCGGATAATCCGCCGTTCAACGTATTTTAACTGAATGCGCACAAAACTGTTCTCCAACAACTGCAAATATTCAAATTTTTTTTTCTGTTGTTTTCGCCCGTTTTTGGCAGAACTTGAAATGGATTTTGGTTTCCATTTTATGGGTTAAGTGTTTGCTGGCAGAGCACACACACACACGCACAGAGGAGGCATCTACATGGGGCACAAATCAATAGATTTGCTCTCTGCTGTTCGACTGTGTGGTTGTAATAAAATTACATTTCATCGCTGGGATTTCTCTCTGCCTGCTGGCACTCTGCGACCAATATTTCATGTTTGAATTATGCGATTTTTATTGAAATTTCAAGCATCGTCTGCTGTCCGGCCATGAGGTTGTTTTTGGGCCCTCAATTGCCGGTGCTCCTGCCTGGATGGATGACTCTTTCACTTCGCTCTCCTGCTGCATGTTTCCTGCGCGACTGCATGGACAACGGACAATGGACGGCGGACAGTGTCGGGGCAAACAATGCAACATGTCACTCGTGTGTCCCGGGGGTCTCTGTCCAGGACATTGTTGTCGCTGGCCTCTGATTTATTAAGGTAGCAGAAGAGCGACGACCAGGCCGGTGTGTCCTTGCCCCAAGGTGTGTGTGCGACTGTGTGTGTGGGCAGAACTTTTAATTGGTAGCCCTGACGGGGACGCACATAGCACACTTTTCGGGCAGGGTATCAGTTGGGTCTTGATTTTTGTTCCTATGCAATCTCCCCCCTCCCTCAGCAGCCAGCACTCGAAGCTGTCAGGAGCAGCGCACAAAATCCCATATACCCGCCCCGCTTGTGCCCCATGGCCGTGGCAAGCACTAACTCACCTGTGTGCGTTCTTTGGTGGGCCTTCAGATGCGAGCTCTTCGTGTAGACTTTTTTGCAGCCTAGGAATTGGCACTTGTGTATCCGCCGCTTGGCGTCCGGGCTGTGATCGCTGTGATGCTGCCGCGGGTGATGACTTTTGGCAGAACCTGAAGCGAGAGAAGGGTCGAGGGTCACAAGGGTCACAAGAGTCAGAGGTGTGATGCTGAAAGTGGGCCAAGTGCTGGTGCTTACGCCACACTGCCATACGCACCGTTTGTGGATTTGTCAGCTCGTGGCGCCACCACTTGTTGCTGTGGTGTCGACGCGCTGGAACTGTGGGAGCTGTTGCTGCTGGCGGCCGCACTGAGGACCGCTGCCACATTGGCATGGCCATTGTTCTGCATCTGGATGACACGTGCCAGGCTGATGCCGGCCGCTCCCGGCTTGCCGTTCGCCGTGGTCAGCCGCACGATCGTGCTGCGCGGAATGTTGCTGTGGGTGGACTGATCCTTGTTGCAGCTGCCACTTGAGCTGCCACTGGAGCTGCTGTTGCTGCTGCTCGTATTGCCGCCGCTGTTGCTGCCCCCATTGCTGTGGGGCGAGTTGCTGCTGCTGTTGCTGCCGCTCTGGCCGAGGGCCTGCGGCGATATGCTCAAATGCTGGACGGCCAGCTGCTGCTGCTGCTGCTGCAGTTGCGTCATTGTGGGATTGTTTTGGTGATTGCTGCTGGTGAAGCGCAGGATCGCTGTGGCGGGTGTGGAGTTGCCTTGCTGTTGCTGTTGTTGCTGTTGTTGCTGCTGCTGCTGCTGCTGTTGTTGCTGCTGCTGCTGTTGTTGCTGCTGCTGCCGCTGCTGTTGCTGCTGTTGTTGGATCAGGGCCGCAAGATCGTTGGCCTCGATCTGTTGCGCATAGTTGTTGTGGCTCCGCAGGCTGGACTCTGGCGAGGAGGGCGGCGTCAGCGTGGGCAGGACAAAGTCCTGCACGTGTCCCAGGTGAAGCCGCGCCCCGTTCCCCATCTGGCTCTTGGCCTGCACCACGCGCACCTTGAACCCGGGCGACGAGCTGCTCGGCGAGCTCACGGTGATGGTGCTGGCGCCGCTCAGGCAGCTGTTCGCTTGACTCATGCTACTGCTGCTGCTGCTGCTGCTGCCTGCTGCTGCGGATGATGGGGCTGCTGCTGATGCTGATGTGACTGTTGCTGCTGCTGCTGCTGGTGGGAGTCATGTTGCCGTTGGCACTGCTGATACTGGGATTGGGCGAAATGGCCGAGGGCGGCGCCGCGAAGAGCACGCCCAGCTTGTCGTCGCAGCCCACCTCCTCGTCCTCCTCGTCGATGCGCTCCTGCTTGACCAGAACGGCACAGCTGAGCGCCTGCGAGCCATTGCTGTCCCAGGAGATGCCCGAGCAGTTCGAGGAGACCGACGATGTCGTCGAAATGGCATCCAGGTTCTGCTCCTTGATCTTCAGCTCCTCGAGCAGCCGGGCGGGCGTCGAGAATATGTCCCAGGCCGATGTGTCCAGATCGCTGTGTATCTTCTTGCCGAGCTTCGGCTCATCCCGCAGATAGCGCTCCAGCTCGTAGCAGGTCTGCAAAGGAAGCGAAAAAGGGAATGGAATTCGTGAATTAAAATGGCTTGCTGTTGGCATGAAAAGTTGGTCCATTAGGGTAATGGATGCTGCTCCCCAGTTGGCCCGCGCAATTCAATTTGCCCGCATATGCAGCGGCGGAATTTTCGGGCACATTAAGCCGATAATTTAGTGGCACTCATTCTCATTCGGTGGGGTGGGGTGTGGTAGGTACTTTCCGGGCCGTTCTGTCTGTCCGCGGGCCATAAACATAACATAAATTTCAAATTATGTTTTATGCCTCTGCCTGTAATTACAGGTAATAATTTCGGCCATTGAATTTACGGCCCGTTGCATACTTTCTGGCGTCGCTCTTCTCGCTTAATGGAGGCGACAATTAGCTGCACGTAAAAGCCGCAACGGGCAGCGCGGCAAGGGGCAACAGTCCACAGTCCACAGCCCCTTTGATGTTCCTGTTGCTGCTGGTTCACTCGAGCGATTTCACTTGCATCATGCTGTGTGCGTGCGCAAACAAACGGCATGTTGCTGCAAGTGCAAACAACTGCCCGAGGCACTTGCCCCGCCTCTTCGTTGCAACGATTTCAATATACGAGATCAAAGTTTGTCAGGGCATCCACCCCACCCCGCCACACCCGTCCGCCAACCTGTTTGTCCCTCGTCAGGTATTTTGGGCCCTTAAAGCCGCCCACAACTTGAACACATGATGAGCCATTTGGCTGGTCATTTGCTCAAGCCAGGATTGCCTGCTGCTCTCCTGCTTTCGGGGATTGATTTCCATTTCATTGGGGGTCCCACAAATCTTATTAAGTGCAATGCAAAAGCACAAAACCCAATGGGGCGGCATAAGCAGCAGCAGCATCAGCAGACATCGGACAATGCGTCGGACAAGAGTCCTTTCCGAAGGGGAAGGGAGCGTTTTGCTGGGATTTTCTTTAGTTTTCCCGTTGAGAGTGGACTGAGCGAGAGGCGCCCGCACTCACATGCCCCGCGTAAATCACTTTAAGTGTTATTCCAAGAAAATAATTGCAACACATAAATTTCGCAACCCTTTCCCGAAAGCACACACCACACACACACAGTCACAAGAGGCAGGAACAACGCAACAGAGAAAACTATAATGGTTTATGAATCGGGATGAAGGATAATGGGAGTGGGAGTGGGAATGGGAATGGGGTATAGGATCTGGCTTAGACTGCTCGAATGTTGGTGGTGGCCTCAACACGTTACCCCCTGGCCATGATTAATGGGCGGCTGCTGCACTTACCTCCCACTTCCGGGCCACTCACTCAGACAACAGACAACAGACTACAGACAATGCAAGCAGCAGCAACAGTAGCAGCAGCAGCAGTGGCAGTAGCAGCAGCAGCAGCCCCGTCGTCTGGGCTCTAGCGCTGGCCGCACGCTGCGGGGCAGGACAATCTTTAAGCCAGAATCTAAATAAAATGTAGCATGCGCGCAATGCAAAAGCAATTTGATATATTGTCTAACGGGCAGATTGGAGTGGGGCATTGGCAGTGGCAGTGGCACTGGCCCTGGCACTGGAAGTGGCAGGCAGGTGGCCAAGGGAACTGCTATCAAAAATGGCATTTTGATTTATGCGCTCCAGCACTGCTGCTGCTGGCCCCCGCCTGCCCGCCCGCTCCCGGCGATGCTGCAAACAAATCACGTGAGCCAACAGGCCAAAGATTAGACGCGACTTTTAAATTGCTCACGGCGAATGGCAACTGGCAACTGGCGAATGTGGGGAGCGAGGCAGAATACTGCCTGCACCACACCTGATTGATGGCCAGCGGGTGTGCAGTTCAGGCCCTGGCCAATTTATAAAATATAAAACGAGGCAACATTCACTGCAGGTCCGCGGCAGCATTCACTTGCATGAGCAGCGCGACAGCGGCATCCCCTCATTATCGAGCTCATTATGTTTCGTTATCTCATGTTTAGTAATTAGTTTAATTATAATTGCGGCTGCAACCGGTGCTCCTGTTGCCGACTCTCAGTGCTGGCTAACTGATAATTGGGCAGCCAGGGCTAATGGGTAATAATTGCTGCCCAGGAAAAGCTAACAAACATGATTTTAATTAGATTTCCAAACAAAAACGAACTCCAACACGGAGTGGCATACGAAATTAGTTTGTGAAATCGAAATTGTTGCAGCTAAAAATTCTCCATTGTAGATTTTTAGCGAATTTCTAAATGTATGTAGAATATCCCCTAGCAACGATGATGGCTGCCATCCTTTTCTGCAACATAAGCATGATGATAGTCGTACCAAAGAGTGGCCGGAATTATTCATGGCTTACATTAAAACTACAGATATTTCTGGTAGCCTGTACCTATCTACGTATTAATGGATATTGACGGTTGTTGTCGGCTTAAGCCCTCGACAGAAACGCAAGAGGGGAACGAGGACACTTAGCGGCAGATTGAAGAGGGCAAAAGTTGCCGCTTTGTTGTAATCAACATAATTATTGTTGCTCCAAAGTTCTCTCTCCCTCTTCCTCGCCGAAGTAGGGAAAACATTTTTGTTCTTGTTGCTGGCACTGATGTGTGTGTGTGTGTGTGTGTGTGTGTGTGAGTGGGGGGGATAAAACTTTTCTAAGAAACTTTTTTGTAGCTCATTTGTGTTTAATAGAAATTTATTTGGCTGCCTCAGTATGTGACTGTGTGCAAGGTCCTTCCACTGGAGGGGGCTTGGCTGGGAGCTGGGGGCGAGTGACAACAAAACACTTTCGCACACACACTTTTTGCCAGCAATTTATGGGGCACAAGTACACGCTGCCTGCCCCACTTTGGGCCACATAAAAATCTTCATTTCCGTTGTGTCTGCCTTTTGTTTTCTATTTCCTATCCTATTCCTATTACTATTCCAGTTCCTACTCCTATTCCACTGTAATTCTGTGTCTGTTCTGTTTCTGATCTTAAATTGTGGTTTCCCCATTTGCCATTTCCCTTTGTCCCCCCCATTTCAACTTTCTCTATGGGTTTTCCTTCCTTTTTTCGTGTTTTTTCTGCAAGTCTGAGTCTGGTTTATGCCGTGCACTTAGGCGATGTGATGTGGCGACAGCTGCGGTTATTAAAACCTGCAAATTGTATTTATATCTCCGGCAAAGTGGAAAGTGGAAAGAAGATTTTGACAGACACAGAGGCAGTGCCAGTGCTAGAAGCGTAGGCAGAGAGCCGGAAGGCACATATTTCCGCATAAATTTATTGGCTCAAAGATTAGCCAGACCGGAAAAGAGAAACAGATACAGATCCACAGGCGCAGGCACAGGCACAGAGATACGAGACACACTCACATGTGTCTGAGTACATTTTTAGGCTGGAAAAAAATATATGCAGAAATGCTTAATTTTGTGCAATTATCTAGCCGCAAATTGTTTGCCAAGTGGAGAGCATTTGAGTTCTCAAGTGACAGAGAAAGAGGGAGAGAGAGAGAGAGCTCTCTAAAATAAAATTGTGGAAAATGAAATGTTTGCCCAAGGACCCGCCAGACTACCAGCAGCAGCAGCAAGCAGGACTTTGGTGGCAAATTGAATTTGGCCACAGCAAATAGAGTTTGTCATTTGCACAAGAGGGGCAGCAGCAGTGGGGGTGCACCCGCACACATGCTAATGTAGAATAAAAGCCTGCGATTAAATTTAATTATCTTGCGTGTTTATTAAAATCTACAAAATGCGATCCGACATGGGCCAAAGGGAGCAGAGTAGAGCAGAGCAGAGCAGAGCAGAGCAGAGTGGAGGGGAGAGTCTTGCTGCTGGGAATATCGCACAATTGGGAGAGATTTGGGAGTATTTGTCTGGCACTCACACACACACACACACACACACAACGGCAATGGGGCTGTGTCCCCGCGGGATACCACGCCCCGGCATTGGTGGGGGCGTGCAACATATTTAATTATGTGTGTAATTGAAAAAGACGCAACGGCAGTTAAGACACACACACACACACACTCTGGGGTGGGGGCATGTGGGTGGGGGCATGCCTTAAGGAATCGAAAAAGACGTTGAAGACGAGAGAGAGAAAAATCAAGCCGGGACTATTATGCGGCACACATGTCTGTGAAGTGTCCTGGGCAACCCGCTGCGATGTGCCACACATGTGTGAGAGTGAGTCCTCGGTGCGTGTCTGTGTATTAGAAAGACATTAGCAGACGCCAGCGGGCGGCCATGCCATCGCCCTGCGGTTACAGTGCGACAACAGGAGCAGGGACCCAGGCCTCAAGAGCCAGGACTCAGCGCAAGGAGCATCTGTCGCTGCCGCAGCAAGCTCGTCGCATGCGTACACAAATACAATTTCGGTCTCTCCACTCGGCACGCATTATGTCATTTAATGAGCCATAATTCCACGGAGGGAAGATGGTGCCACAGGCTTAAGCCCTAGCCCCCGGGGGAAATGCTGCGCGGAACAATTTTTGCCGCTTTCCATTTGGGAATCGCTGCCGCTGCCACCGCCACCGCCAGCGCCACCACCGACTTTCATTTTCGAAAGTTTTAATGAACGAAACGTAATGAAATTATGCCGACAATTAATGTCGACCGTCGCTGGGGAGCCGGAGCCCCAGAAAGCACTTTAAGCCCCGGCATTGGCCCATTAAAGATGCGCAAAAAAGGCTGGCAAGTGCCAGAGATTTTCTTCGCACTGTGACGTATCGATTTCAGTGGCAAGTCATGCGTATAGGATAGGAAAATAAACATAGGAAACCCTCGCTAGGGAGTTTACTTCACAGTTTTTCCATCAATAAATGCAAGAGTGCAACTCTCCGAGTCCGGCGATGTATTCTGGTAACCTTTTAGACAGGGCATTCCACA
The DNA here is from genome assembly GCA_018150885.1 of Drosophila tristis. Taxonomy (NCBI): domain Eukaryota; kingdom Metazoa; phylum Arthropoda; class Insecta; order Diptera; family Drosophilidae; genus Drosophila; species Drosophila tristis. Next base: position 1,877,293 of record JAECWT010000203.1, on the reverse strand, counting down.
CATTTCATACGAGTAGCAGTCCTAATGAGCCATTTCAGAGATCCTTCCTCGTACTATCTTGACCCACTCTAAAGCGATAAAGCGTGTAACGATGCACACAGGCAATCTGTCCATCCATCCATCCATTTCCTATTTATGTTTACACCCACAGACGCACACAGCCGCACAGCCACACACATGCGAAAGACTAGCAGCAACACAGATTGAAACATTTCGTGTGTCGTTTGGATTGCAACTATTGTTTTCAATTTACGTCCTGCCGGGCTGGTCTCCTGCTCCTGCTGCCCCTGCTGCTCCCATTACTGCTTCTGCTCCTTGTTATCTGGCTGTCAACTAAGTGACTTCTTAATACGAGGCAAGCTGCGAGAAGCTTGCTGCGGAGATGCTGCCGGAGACGTGCAACCAACAAAAGTAGCTGCAATCTCTGGAAGTTGTAAGTGCAGCCACAGATACAGCTACAGCCACAGCTACAGCCACAACCACAGCAACACGAGCACCAACACAAGCACAAGCACAGCAACATCAACTAGTCACTCGGTTTGGCAATAACAATAAGCCAAGACAAGCTAGCCAGTGCAGGCAGGGTGGCTGTGGGTGTGTGGGGCACAGATGGCAGTGGCAGTGGCAAGCGCAGCAGGATAATTGAATTATTGGCATTATCAGTGCATTTGCACTTACACTCTGAGCAATGTGCCCTGTCCCCTTGTCCCCTCTTCGGCCATGCCATCGTATTGCCACTGCTTATTCAGTCACATTACAAAGTGTAATGCGTTGATTTACTTGACCTGGCCAAGAGCCCTCCTGCGGCACCCCCACACCCTGCGGCACCCTGCTGCTGCAGGAACTTCTTCTTTGTTTGTTTGTTTGTTTCTCTGTTTTTCGGGTGGAAAGTGCACTTAGGCGACTGTGGCAGCGAGTGGAGCGGGATGGATGGACCTATGGAAACTCGAAGAGTCGCAAAAAAGCATTGCATAATTCGCTGGCATTATGCTAATTTGAGGAAAGAAACTTACCAACTGCTCCACACACAAGTAGTTCGCTTCCTCCCTGCAGAGGAAGCAGCAGCAGCAGCAGCAGGACGAGATCACTTTCGCCCAGAGCGGAATTTCTGCTTTTAAGGCCATCAGCATCGAAGGACTCTTGAAAACGGAGCGAAAAGTGTCTCCGGCTTCGGCTTCGGCTGCGAGTGGAGTGGAGAAGTAGCGTGTAGGTGGTGGAGGGGGAGTTCGCGGGGGAATGACGCAACTAATGCGTTGTACGCGCCGCTGAATTTAAATGAGGAATTAATGCGTACATTATTTCCAACCCTCCTCCAGCAGACAACCCCCCAGACCCCAACCCCCGAACGCCGAACACCGAATTCGCCCAATCTCCATTTCCCATTCCCATTCCCTGCTTTCTTCTGCTTTCGGTTTGGTTCTGCTTTCGTTATTCGACTATACAAACATTTTTCGCAGTTGCCACTTGCCACTCGCCGCTTGCTACTTGCCACATGCCACATGCATTGTGCGGCAGCCTTCTCTCGTTTCGCTTTCGTTACAGTTTTGCCCCCCCTTTCCCTTTCCCCTTCTCATTCTCTCTGTCTTACTTTTTTTCCCGTTGTCTGCCTTGGTTCGATTATGCCAGAGTCCTGGGTCCTTGCTGGGGTCCCATTACACCCCCCCGCCACTGTCCCGCACATTCCCAAACTCTGCCCCAGCCATTAGCTTTGAACTTGATGTTATTTGTGCGGCAGAGGCAAATTGCGGGACGGGCCGCCTTCTGTTGTTGCCGCCTGCTCCGCTTTACGCTTCGTTGTGTCATTTTGTGGCATGTTGCCGCCTTGCCACCGCGTGGTTGCCTCGCTTGGCCCTGTACTAAATGACACTTTGCCCCAAATGATGACGCTGACAATGATAATAAATAAATTTAACGCACTCCAAGTGCGCGGCAGCTCCAGCACTCGAGGCCTCACGCCCGCGCGCCCGCACGCCCTCGGCCACCCTATCCAAAGTCATTTGCATTTTTTTGCTGTTTTTTTTTGGTTTTGTTTTGTTTTGTTTTGCTTTGGCGGTGGATGCTGTAGCCGAAATTGAACTTTATTAACAACAGAATGTCCCCTGACCCTGACACGCCCCCCCATCTGCTTCGGGCTAGGCTGTGGGGCATGTGTCCGCCTCCGCATTCCTGCTTAAAGCTGATTTGCTGCTGGAAATGTTGTCCCTCTTTAAAATGTTGTTGCAGGAGCTTATCGCTTATCGGAGCTGTTCTGCTTGGTCTGTTGCAAGCTGAGGCTAACACCAGAGAGACAGAGAGGGGGAGAGGAACACCAGGAGCAATCGCAATTTGCACATGACTGACTCACCAATCTCTATGTGCATGCCTATGCTATGCATCCTCTGTTGCAATTAAGAGTTGCAGCAGCATTTCACTGCCTAGTTTCCAGCATAGTAACGACAAATCGAAGGTATCCCTGTCCCCGACTATGCAACTGCAGATGGACATGTGTACACAGCCCACTTAGTAGGCAATTACATGTTGGCCTCGTCGTCCATTCCGATTCCGATTCCGATTTCGAGTCATAGGCAATGAAACCACACACACACACACACACACACGCACACGCACACCAATATGCATAGGCTGTGTGTCGTCCAAAAACGAAAAATCAACCCACAAAAGCGCACACATTTCAATTGAAGGGAGCACGACCGCACACGACCCTGGACCCTGGCTGCCTGGCTCCCTTGATCCTGTATTTGGGCATCAGACGACTGGCGGTGTCATCAAGGACACAACATGGACGTAACAGAGATTGTAAAACATATAAAATAAAGACAAAGGCTTAATAACTGAGCACAGAGGCTAAACTCCTCATCTGGCTGGCTGTCGCTCCGTTGCCATTGCCGTTGCCGTTGCCATTGCCAATGTCCTTTGTGTGACAATAAAAACTAATTTTTTGGGTCGCATTAAAAGGGATACACGTAAATGACAAAATAAGCACACACCCGGACACAGACACAGCCAAAGACACAGACAAAGACACACACACACACACATGTTAAGGACATTCAGGAAACCCACAAAAACTGTCGAGACGAAAATGCAATTTCTGTGGTTTCCCATTTTTACGGCAGCCCTCAACCCCAAGCGAATGAAAGGTGGAACATTTCCAGTGTCTCTTATGGCACTGAATGGATTTCGTGCTGATTCCCCATGCCCATCCTCAAGCCCTTCGCCAACCCCTCGCCCATTCCCCATTCCCCATCCCAAACCGAAAGCGAAACCCATCTTCCAGTGTGTCTGCTTAAGTGTTTGTCTAACATTTTGTGGCTTATAACTATCATGGCTTATGATATTGACCCAAAACATGTTTAACAACGCATTTTGTCTGAGCACAAAAAGCCCAAAAATGTTTCCATTCCATTCCATGCGTGCGCATACATATGTGGCTGACTGTGTTTGGTTGATGGTTTACCGTCGGTGAGTGGGTTTTATCGGCTCAATCCATCGATTGTCTTGCCAAAGAGAGTGCGAGCGAGCGGTGGGGATGGGTTGGGGTGTCCCAACATAAATAGAAAATTTGTACACAAAGCAGGTTTTTTGTTCTGTCAATGTTGCACGATAAAAGTAATAATGCTAGGTGTGGGAAGGGGCAAGGGGGGTGGCAGCAATAACAGGGACGACGACTGGCAGAGGGTTCCGGCAGCCTTCAAGCGCTTGGGGCCCTGCAACATGTGTCCCCGTGTCCACAGAAACTTAATTGCTGTCAAGCAAGTTTTCCTGGACCACCCACACCGTGGGGGGGGTGCACAAATGAAATGAAATTACACTAAACAATCGTATTTAAGGTCAAGTTTCTCCGAGTATCCGAGGGTGCAGGGGGTTCAGGGGTTCAGGGGTCCGGGTGTGCGGCATGGCAATCAAATAATGCCAACGAGCTTAATAACATTTCTGTCCGAATGGAAAACTAACAAAAGTACAAAAGTTCTGCTGGTCTCCGGTCTCTGGTCTCCATTTTGTGGCACAAGAGATTACGCACCGACAGCAGCAGCAGCAGCAGCAGCAGCAGCAACATGGAATAAGATAGGAGCATTGCCATAAAGTTCTCCCTCTGCTGCTGCCGCATTTGCATACGGCTGGGGCTGTGGGCGAACGGACTGCCCGAGCTGTCCTGCTGTCCTTGCAGGCTGCCTGGTCGCTAACTAAAATACGATGGTATTTTATGCAGCGTGTCATGAAATATGCGGCACTGCTTACATTTCATTTACACGCAGCACGGGGTGGCAGGCAGAGGATTTGCATTTGCAAAGAGATAGAGATGGAGATAGAGAGCTGGTGGCAGCGGGCGGCAGCGTGGCAGTGGGGCAGCGGGAGGTGCCTGCATTTTTGTGTGCAAAATTTATGCGAGAATTGCGACAAATGCTGCAGTTGACATCGACCATCCAGAAATTGGCAAATATTTGACCGCTTTGCAGTTCACATTTGCAATTCTATTGCCTGACAGCCGAGCGACAGAGGAGCAGCCCAGCCCAGCCCGTGGCAAGAACAGAGGGAGCCTTTAAGCCGACACTCGCATAAAAATGGCCATTAGGTGCACTCCATTAAACCAAGAAAACAGAAAAACACGAGTAGAAATGGCAGCTCAAATAGCAGCACGAGGCAGCGCCAGAAGAGTGGCAAAAAAAAAAGGGAGGCGGTGGCAACAAAGTCTTCGCCGGAAATGGTCCACCTCCGTCGTACATTTACACTCGTTTTTAATCCATTATGTGCTGGCGACATAAAGATTTAATGAATCGTAAACCTGAGTAATTGCCAAGGCAGCAGCAGCAACATCCAGCAACATCCAGCAACAGCAGCAGCAGCAGCAACAGGTTGGAGGGCTGCTTTGCTTGCCGCTCCATATGGCGGAGATTTACCTGACTAATGGGCTGGAGGCGACTCGAGAGTCGAGTGCACAAGGAAGTTTCCCTTCATTGATTTCCTTGAGTGCACAAACCGTATCAGCTTGCACTTTTCTCAGATTTATTTGCCAGCTTAACTGCCAGGGCAACGTCCGTTACGAGCTGCCTGTGCCAGTGCCTCCAGATGGGGCAACTGTAATTCAGGCACTAGCTCTGGCTGTGGCAACTGTTACTCCACTGGCGGCATAAGCGGCAGCCAACAGTAAATGAAGCCATAGAACGGCGTGTGAGCCGATTGTCACAATAAACTCTCAACACTCGCCCAGAAGCAGCAACTGGTGGTCGTGCGTGTGTGTCATTGAACCCCCATGTCAATTAAATGTGGCAGCTGCATGTGAACGAAAAACTCAACTTAACTCAAACCCAAACCCAAGCCCATTCAATTCAATTCGAAATCAACTCTTAAGCTGCCCAAAAAAAATGGAGCAGTTCCTACTGCACGTTGCATGCTGCAAAAATACAAAACACTAAGCCTGGTTTGCTGCCAAGTGAACAACTCTTAGCCAGTGCCACAGGCAACCTCTGGCCCCGGCACAGGCCCCCGCCTGCCTCTCCAGACAAAGCCATGACTGGCTCTGCATGCATTTTGCATACATTTGGCAGCAGCAGCTACAGCTATAGCTACAGCAACATCAACAGCTTGAATAAGCCGATTACTTGCACTGCCAACGAAACCAGAGCTGCACATCCTGCCACTGCCACTGCCCCTGCCACTGCCCCTGCCTCTGCCTCGGCATGACCATTAAAACGAAATTCCTAATACGATTGAGCCTACTTTCTGGCGCTTAGGTGACAACAATGCTTGGGGTTTCTGTCCAGGTCAGGAGTTGCAGTTACATTTGCAAGCCCATCACGGCATAGGCTGGTTGTGGTTGGGGGGGACAAGTGTGAAGAGTCGCAAAGCTTAATTAATGCACGGAGCCTCGGCCCAGGCCCCGGCACCGGCCCCGAGTGTATGCTTCGTTGATTTCTGACCACGGCTCGCTGACATCAAACAATCCAACATTTATTAGCAAACATTCGAGGCGGCACATGCGACTCGTGGTGTACCCTGCGACACATCCCATTATGCTGTGCCCACCAGTCGTCGATATGCCCTCAAATCTGCAGTCCCCTGCTGCCACAGGCTTACATGATGTCCTTTCGCCGTTTATTCTGCTGCCATGACCCCACATGTATCGTCTAACGGCTCGTGGATGCCACTTTTTATGGCTATTTTTACAGCAATTTTCACCTGTCTGCACTGAGACCCCGTGCCTGAACCCACTTCCCCTTGCTGCTGCTGCTGCTGCTGCTGCTCCTGCTGCCGCTCTCCATTTTTTAACCACAAATGCAGGTTTTCGCAACAGCTGCAGCATGTTTGCACTCCTGCCAGTCCAGCCTGCCCCTCTCCCCGTAGGTCTGCCACGCCAGAGAGCAGTGGTGTGTGGGTGCTCCGCCTCCCACTTCGCCCTGCAGCTCCGCTCTGGTGTTGATTATTGAACAACAAAACGCAGAGACAACCCAAACGAAGGACCAGATACTGTGAGACCGTGGGCCATGGCAGTGGCAGTGGCAGTAGCAGTGCCACACAATGGCAAAAACAAGGAAACACAGCAACAATAACAGCATCAGGAAGCAAAAATCGAACACGGAATGTTGCTCTTATTGTGGATGTTGCTTTTGTGGATTGACCCCCAATCAAGCTGGTTGCTGCAGTTGTGGCATGATGTTGGTGTTGTTGCTGTTGTTACTGCTGCTGCTGCTGCTGCTGTTGCTGTTGTTTCGGCTCGCTGTACACATTTGCCAGGGAAAAGGACGCGAGCCGCAGGCCAAGCAATTGATATGCTTCGTGAAACTTTATTGCCAAACTAGAATTGACCATTGCATTGGCCAGTTTTTCCACACATTGTTCATAGGCCCCGCATCCCCCAGTGGGTGCTCTCGTTGTTATCCAGCTGCTGCTGCTGCTGTTGCTGCTGTTGCATGCACCATTGAATGCGGTTATTTAGATAAAAGTGCTCGAAATTAGAAAACGCTTGCACTGGCCGACTAATTGAAGTTCACCCATGTGGCATTCCCTCTCTTAAAGGGATGCCGATGCCACTTGCCTCTTTAAGCCGGAATTCTCAGCCAACTGAATCTCGAAGCTCGCACTGAATAATGCAGGGGGCCTGTGAGTTGAGTTTTGGGTCAATAGCGCAAGCTCCCAGCATTATTTGGTATGCACAAAAGCCCAAAAGGCAGCACAAGCCAAAGCAAGCCCAAACCAAACCCACAAAAAAGGGCGCCAAATACGAAGGAAAATAAAAATAAAAAATATATATATATGTATATGTATATAGACTCGTATTTCCAACTGAAAAGGAAACGAAGAGACCAGAGGCGAGAGGCGAGAGAGACAGGCAGGCCACAGTCCGCCGGACCACAATGCTGAAAAGGAAGTTGCTTAATTAAAAGCGGATATTAGCAATTACAAGCCGCAGCCAAAAGGGCCAAAAGCAGAAAGAACCAGAGAGAAAGAACGACCCATACACTGCGAGCGAAACCAGCCACGGAAATGCAAGCAAAAAAGTGTCGAGTGAGCGGCAGAAACAGAAGTGGATTGTCATTTTATTGGATGCATATTTGGTTGGTTCTGGACATACTTCAATCTTAATCCTGCTTCCCAAGAAGACAAATGTACTTCAAACTGCTGCCTTTTTCCCTCAGTGCAGAGCAAAGAGTACGCTGCAGAGGCAGCGCTTCGATAGGAGGCAGCTCCAATGAAACGGAAGTAAATGAAATGGCATTGAATGGCATTCGGCTCTCTTTCGCCTTCTCCTTCTCGCTCTCAGTCTCTGGGGAGCGGGGGCAAAAGGCAGCGATAAACTGTGGGGAAATTAAAAACGCGTATGCCAGGGCGAGCAGAGAGTGGATTGGAATAGATCCACGGCCTGCAGGATAGACTCCAAATGAAACTTTAATGCCGAATTTTGTTTGTTCGCTTTGAGGCGTTTGTTTTTCTCGCTTTTCCGCGATCCCTGTGGCCTCTTACTGTTTCTGTTGTGTGTTGTCTTTGCCCTGATTTTGCATTTGGCTCTTGCCTCACGTTTGACATCGTTGTCGTCTCCTGATGCCTGCAAAAGACAAGAGGCAGTGGCTGTGGAGGTGGAGGTGGAGCGGGAGAAAATGGAAATGAAAATGAAAATGGAGGAAACATTGCAAGGCATACAAATACCCAGATGAAAAAAACAAAACAAAATGTAAAAGAACACGAAAAGGTGAGCCCCAGCTTAATTAGGTTATCATTCTGGTGGTGGGCCTTTTTTGTGGCACGGTTCTGGCTTCGGGGAAGGTTGACGCCGACGACCGACGACAACAAAATGTGCCACAACTGGAACAAGAGCTGAACGCAGCGCGTAATTGTTAATGGGTTTTACAGCTCTTTTAGTCCGCATTTTTATATAGAAAATACACGTAATTGTTGTTGTTTCTGCTGCTGCTGCTGCTCTCGTTTGACGCTGTGTTGGGGTTTGTTCTGTTTTCGCTCTGATTTATGCTGCGACCCAAATGTACAAGGCAAATAAATTATGCATTAGATGGGGGTTGGCTTTGGGGGCGGCGAAAGTGTGGAGAGTGGGTGCTTGTTATTTTCACATTTACCTGACCCTGACGCAGAGTCTGCTGCTGCTGCTGCTGCTGCTTCTGCTTCCGATTCAGATTCTGTTTTTGTTTATGTTTCTGAATCTCTCAACGCATTGCTTTAAAAATCCACAAAATGAACATTCATCAGGGGAAATACTCGTATGTTGCAGGATTCTACCTGTGATACACTCTCTCCTCCTGCTACGACCATTTCTGTTGCTGTTGCCTTTAGTGTCGCTCGTGTGATTCTGCCTCTCTTCGTTTCGGTGCTCCTCGTCGATGCCTTTTAATGCCTTAAATTTGCAACAAATCGCTGACAATAATTCGCACATGGCACTCAACAGGAATAAATTACGAGGACACATTGTAGCAGGCAACACGCATACACACTCTGGCACACAGATACACACACACACACACACACACACACACACACACACACAGATACATATAGGGAAAAGAATCGTTTCCCCAGAAACAAAAGGGAAAAGGAATAAAAGAAAATGAAGTGCAGCGAATCGAAAGCGAATCCAAAAGAAAGAGAGAAACAATTTTAATGGAAACCCAAACGCGCAGCTGTTGAGGCAGTCCTCATCCTCATCCTTTGTTCTGCCCCAGCACGGCACACCGACACACCGCCATACCGCCACACCACACAGAAGTCCCTGCTACCGTCCATTGCTGCCCCATTCAGGGGCAACAATTGATGGACGTCAGCGGTGTTGGCGCCGTTGGAAAAAGAATTATTAAATTGATCGATGGCCATAAAAAATATGCGAAAAGGTAAACTGAATAGCGCTGAAAGGGCTTTCGCCAGGTGTCGACAACAAAGGGTGGCACGCTGGCAGGTGGCAGCTGGAAAGTGCCGCAAATTGAGGCAATTTCCATGGTGCTCCAAACCGATCAAGTGTCGCCGTGCAAAGGAGTTTGCGAGTGTGCGTTCCAAGAGATTGAGCGACTAAAAGTATAAAGAGTAGAGATCAAGTTTCCGGGTCCTCAGCTTTATGTGTCACATATCCCAGAGTCTTGCACGTCTGCAGCATAAATTCCGAACATGTCGCCCTCATATATGAACCGCCATCTAGCAGCAGTAGAAGCAGCAGTAGAAGAAGCAGCCAGTGAGTGCGGTACGTGGTGCGTGCTGCATGGTGCGTGCCACGTCGTATGTGGGCCAGTAAAGGGAAAATTATGTTCTCGTTAGGAGGAGTCCCGCTTCTGGAACGAACTGTATAATTGCACATTATGCTTGTCCTGCTTTTGTCCTGGCTTTAATTTCGAACAGTTAACAAATATTACGTATACGCAGCGGCTGTATCACTGCCAAAGCGTCAGCAGCAGCAGCAGCAGAAGCACCAACGAAAGCAATTTGGCAAAAGCCAAAGTATGTCTGTGTCTGTGTCTGTGTGTGTATGAGTATGTGCTCTGTGTGCTCTGTGGGAGGGGAGCTGCGGAGCGTTGGTTTCACATTCGAGTTGATGAAATTGGAATACATCCAAAATGAAAATTAAATTCAACAATTTGCGGTTGTTTTTAGCTGTTTGCCTGCCACCAACAACAGGCGGTGGTGTAGGAGCCCTCACAGCAGCAGGCAACCATCATGATGAGATGCCTCGCCTTCTCCCCCCCCCAACGGAGAGGGGATGGGTATCTGTGTCTGTGTGCATTTCCATGCGGAAATGTGCAATTTGCCATCTCTCTGATTGTTTTTTGAGAACTCTGCTCGGTTTGTGGCCAAAGTGAAAGTTTTATTCAGCAATTTGTGTACCCACTGCACGAGAATTGTGGGGATATATTCGTGGAAATCTACATAAGTAACAGGCAGCAGGAGGACGATACTTATAAGCGCATCCAATATTTGGTCTACGCACTCTTATGATCGCTGTAGAACTTTCTTTATATATTTTATAGTTATTTATTTGTTGATTATTTATTTATTTATTGTTCGCTCATTCATTGCATGAGTACCAGGTATCTTCTAGTCGGCATATCAACCACGGATGGTACGTTTTTTGTGCTGTTTGCCAGAACAATGCAGTAAATTGTTCACGCTGGAAAAAAGTGCAATTGTTGCTGCTGCTGCTGCTGCCCAACACATTTGCCGAAATTAATTGAGTGCATATTTGTGTACCAAGGACTCCGCTCGCTGCCCTGTCAAAAAATTACTAATCGTCGCTGGCAGTTATTGGTCGAAAGGTGTGTGTTGCAGGCGGCGATTCGCAGTCGCAGGGATGTGTCACAGTGCGAGGCACAAGCGTGTGGCATGGCCGTGTGTTGGTGTAATTTTATGGTAATTAGGTTTGTAGCATGCCTTTGGCAGTGCAGCAAATTTCATTGTTAGCACTAAGCCTTCCTCAGCACCCCTCCCACACACACAAACACACATCACACCACCCTGCCCCACTCTCCTGATGGCTGCCTGTGGCACAACAAACCGCAGCGGCAATTGCTGTTGTCATTGCTGATGTTTCTGCTGTTGTTGCAGCAGCACCAGCAGCAGCAGCAGCAGTGTGCCAAAAATTTGTAAAATGCGCAGTGCTTGGTGTTGTTGCTGTCTTTTTGTGGCAACAGCGAATGCCATAAATTAAGTGCGGCGACAAGAGCGACAGCAGCAACACGCAGAGAGAGAGATAGAGAGGGAGAGCAAGGGCAGCCGCCACATGACAGCGGTAGAACGCAAAGGGTAATTTTGTGAGTGGGGAAAAAGCGGCAGAGCAGCCACCACCTTCACCATCAACGTTGACAATGGCATTAAGGTGCAGCTGCAAGCCAAAGGGAAAACTGCAAAGCATTCCATGCTGATAATTGCCGAGGAATGCGGAGAAGCTCCACACACAGGTGGCATGCAACATAAAGGGATTGAGGCACTGAAAACCAAAACTAATTATAGCAAGGATTCCCAGCTGCAGTGCTGCCAATAAATGATGGAAATACAAGTTGATTTGGCTCGATTGAAACTAATTTCACAATTCCATTTTCAAGTCCTTAAAGCAGTTGAACTGCCTGGAGAAACCGAATTAATTTGCTTGTGCTTTCATAATCCGATTGCAACTAATATTTGCAGAGGACATCGAGCTATTAGTTCTCACGTGTTGCACTTTGCTGTGGATTTAAAGGCCTGCATATTTAAAGGAGACGAGAGAGATAGCAGCAGCCAATGTTACATCAGCAAATGGAAGATATATCAAATCATTTCAAATATTTATGGGTCAACACACAAAAATGTCCGAATTTGTGCCGTGACCTCGCTCTGCGTGTAGTAATAGCTGCTGCTGCAGTTGCAACTGAAACTGAAACTGTGTACAATTTGGGCATTCGATGCTGGGGAGTGGAAATGTGGCAATGCAAAATAGTTCTAGACATATGTACGAGCATTCCAGAAATGGGAAAACAAATCTTTTTTGATCTGCCCAAAATAACAGCAAAAAATTATTAAATTGCCTTTCCACACACACACACACAGGCACACACACACAGGCACAGGCACACACAGTCACACGAACACACTGACGTTGGACGGATAAGAGATTTGGCCTGTGGCATACAGGCAATTTGTTGCATGGCATCAAATATGCAATAAATCTAACTGCTAAATCAACAAACAAGTGCAACGTGCAACTGTACCACAGACAGACACACAGACAGACATACTGACAGACAGTCCGTCCAATAAAACATTGCAGCAAATTGTAACAATTGAAATTTTAACTGAGCAGAGAGCTCAGTTTCAATGTGGGTCTCCCATCTGTGTGTGTCTGGGGCAGGGGCAGAGGCAGGACCTAATCTGATTTACCATAAAGTCGAAAATGCATAACATGCTGCTGCTGCTGCTGCTGCTGGTGGTGGTGCTGCTGCTGCTGCTGTTTTGGGGGTGTGGCAAGTGCAAACAATTGTGTGGCATACGCTGCAGCAGCGCAGTGCTGATCCCTGTCGTTTCACTTTTATTGTGGGGTGTTGCATGTAGCTCCATATGGACGGGCATGCAACCAGCCAGCTCCATATGCAATTTGCATCATGTTCATCGGGGGATGTTGGATGTTGATGCCGTTGTTCATGCATAAACCATGACAAAGTGCGTTGCTGTTGCAGCTGCAGCTAGTGTTGCCCCATGTTCTGACTGGTTTATTTAGCTTCGTTTTGCAAAACACACCAAAAGCGTTGAGATTTTGTGGAAATTCGCATGCAGCAAAAAATTGCTAAATAAATAACTAAAATAATATCACATGGAATGAAAGTAAATGGACAGCACTCCCTCTGGGACACGCCCCACACAGTCAATTGGATTTAATGTTTCCCTTTTTTCCTTCGGGGTTTCGTCCCCACCAGAAACCCAATTGATATTGTTGACAAATGAGCCAAAGAGTTGAAACCCGAAAACGCCAGCCACCGCTAATCGATGGACCGCTACTAAAAGTCCTCTAATTGGTCAACATTTGCATAAGGCTTTACAGCTATGCATAGGGGCAGGGCAGATTGAAACTCCCCCCAGGGGATGCCGATGCCAAAGGGCAGCATAATCTGTTTCCCTGGCGATGTCCTTCAATGGAAGTTATGCCGTCAAGTGGCTGGCGTCTCTGATCCACTTGAGAGCTTCTCTGTTCTCCCTGGGAGCACTGCCAAAAGGTGCGAAGCGAAACGAAACGAAACAGAGTACAACAAATGCCCTGCCACACCTCCAACAAGTGGATTCTGGTGTTCCTGTCCGGGCCTGCCAATCGATGGCAATTGCATTTGGCAATTGGCAGGCCATCAAGATTAGCACGAGAGACACACACACACACCACACACACAGAAGCAAGAGAATGGAGAAGCAGGGAAAATCCACTTGAAAAGCTGCTCCTTTCTCTGGCTCTCTCTCCCCCGTCTGCATGTGCATTCATGTGTCCTGAGTGCGAACAAAGGCAGTCAGATGTTGGCTTACGGAGCGAGTGGGGAGGTGCTGTGGGGAGGCGGCGGGCGGAACTCCACTCGACATGCAATTGTGGCAGAGTCCGCCTGCTATGGCAGGTGCGCCCCCTGTGTGAGGGGCTCGTGTTTGTCTTAAGTGTTGCCGGCGATTAACAGTTTAGCTTGGCTTTGTTTGCCCTAAGTGAGCTGCACTAATAAGCTGATTGTGCAACATCATGAAAGACGTGAAACAATTGACTGAGTGACTGAGTGACTGACTGGTGTGCCGACAGCGTGAGGGGCAAGCGAGAACGGGGCTAATGGCCCCCAGAGCCTAAGCAAACAAAGGCTTCCGCCGCTGGTCAATTATTTACCTTGTGGCACGGACACGAACCAAAAAAAAATAACGAAAATTGAGCGAAAAGAGAGCACACAGAGAGAGGCAGCAGGGAATTGCAGGCATTGCAACACCTCACCCCGGAATGGAAGGGGATCACATTGCTGCAGAAAAACTTGTACAAATAGCACCATGGAAATTATTGCAGAGACCCGTGTCCCATGCCCCCATGCCCCTTGCCCCATGCCCTGCACTCTGGCAAGAGCAAAAATGCAGACAGACATTTATGCATAATTAAAATGGACACCACGCATGACTGTATCTGTGTTTCTATCTCTGTGCGGCAGTATCTCGCTCTCTCTCTCTCTCTCTCTCTATCTCTGTGTGTGTGGAAGCCAAAATATTAATTTCCTTGTGGCAGGTCCTTTGCGGGCGGCAGCCACAACTATAAACTATGGGTAGCAGCATCAGCAGCAACAGAAACATGGCATGAAAATTTAATTTTAATTAAAAATTGAAATGAATTTTTATTAAACTTTTGTTTTGAATAATGCATGCGCCGCTGGATCCGATTCATAATCATTATGTAAAACAGAGACTGTGAGAGTGAGAGAGAGAGAGAGAGAGAGATACAGACAGAGTGAAAGAGAGCGAGCGACCAGAGAGTTCTGGGCTGCTTCCCCGCTTGTGTTTATGGCTTCTTTAATGAAAATCAAAGTTAATTAAAAGTAACGGCGTGCTGGAAAATGCTCTTGCCTCTGCTTCCATTGCAGCCTTAACAGCCAGCCATTGCCATTTGGCCAGAGCCATTCAATGGCAACATAAAAGCGCTGCCCCAGCTCCCCCCCACCCCATCAACGCCCATTCGCTCCGTTGCCATTCTCCAGACGGCGTCCAACTGCAGCACGACTTGGTCAATAACCGCAAACTGTTCCACATTGCACAGTGCCCAAAATAGAAGGAATGATACTCGGTAATGGCACCATGAATGTTGTACAGTTGCCGCCAAAGTTTGTCGGCTGTGAAATAGAGAAAAAACTCTCCGAAATTGTTGACCTTTTGCGCGGCGAAAGCGGAGGGAAACGGAGAAGATGGAACCTTTGTCAAAAATTATATGGGGCTATGATTACATAATTATTGGCTTTTCCGCGTAATCAGTTTAGCGTGTAAATTTGTGTGCGTGCTTTGATTAAATGCTTCAGCGACTCTTTTGACTGCCACTTTTGGGTGCCCGCCACATGCCGTATTGTCCCCTTGGGCGGGATTGCTACAACAACAATGATATCTAGGGCGGAAGCTGTCCCTGCCGCTGCCGCTGCTGCTGCTGCTGCTCTGCCCTTTTCTGGTCTCTGATTCGGGCTCTGATCCGTGTGCTGGGGTTAGGGTCTCTGGGCCATAATTGGTTTATGTTTGCATACTTTCAGGCATAATATGCTTTTGATTTTGGCAGACGTGACCCCAGGGATGCCGCCTTCCCACTCCCCGCTTCCCGCTTCCCGCTTGGATTGTTTCACTTGCTAATGATTTATGGAAAGTCAAGTGATTTATTTCTGCTCAACGAAGTTTATAATCCAATTTTGGCATCAGCATGGATTCGCACTCTTCGGCACTTCCCACACACAAACATACATACATACATACGAGCACATCTATGGGAATATTTATGGCAGGAAAAATACATCTGCGCCTGGGTTTTACCTGCAATGAAAGCAAAACAGATACCGAAAGTTAATCATCGAGTTGTAGGGGAAGTTGTTGCTCAATTTTAAAGCAAAAATTACAAGTTGAAAGTTTTCTGGCACGCTTAAAAGTATGCAATAATAAAATTGTAGTTCCTTTCGGCTGGGGAATGGAGAAGCAAGTCATTCCTTTGGATTTAATGGCCATCGATGTGGCATTTACTGGGTGCTTGATCAAAGCTTTTAACTGCCTCAAAAGGCATTTACCCTTTGCAGGGTTTCCCTTTTTAGGGAAAAAGTTAAGAGCACTAATTGGGAATGAGCCAGGAGAATGACTATTAAAAGCTTAAAGACACTGAATAACCGATATGAGACGGCTGATTATTCCGCCCAACCAAAGAGCCAAAAAGCCAAAGAGCCAACAAGTTCACAAAGCTGTTTCGGGCTAATGATTTTCGTCGCTTCATCCCCCAATCCCCCCATCTGTGTGCTGGGGCAATCACAATAATTGGCATTATTAATGCAGGCCTTAACCTGTCAGGTCAATAAATCAAAATCAAGCTGCCAGCTCAAGTGAAACACAAGACGATACTAGAGCCCAAATAAATTGGGGGAAAGAGCACGGAAACGGAAGCTGCCACGTTCATGTTTTTTAATGAAAACGATTTACAGTTTGTTTGGTATATTTGGGCTGAAAAATTTATTACTTTGCCAGACGACACAAATAAGTCCAAGCGCCGCAGCAAACAGAAACAGAAACAAATATCAAATTCGTATATCTCTCGATGGAAGGGGTGGTTGGCGGTGGCGGTTGGGTAGCTGTCTGCCAAAAAGCTGTCAAAAGTCGCTCTGATTTGATAAGAGAGAAATGGGCCACCACGAACAACAAACGAAACTCAAATCCAGATGTTCTTATTCGGCATGACAACGCATCGCAGTGGCAGTGGCTGTGGCTGTGACTGTGGCAGGGGTCGCCGACGCCGTCGCCTCTGGCCTTCGGCTCTTAAAGGCTGACGTCAGACTGTTTCTCTGCTTCTCTGCTAAGTTTTTGCCAAGATTTTTCCTGCAGCCTGAACAATTAGTTGGCTGGTGTTTAGTCAGAGCTTGAAGCTTAGCTTTTCCTTTGCTGCTGGTTTTACGATGCTGCCGAGGCGAAGGACGCTCGCCGATAATCAGCCAGAGGAGCGGCGACAGGGACCGTTTTATCGCTTCACTAAGGCAGCAGGACATTCGGCATGGCGGCGGTTCAACTTTTGTAGCATATTTATGTGCGCCAGACAAGGGCGAGAGCACATAAGCAAATACTCGCAGAGGGAAAGCGAAATTTAATGTGGCGCCATCTTGGTTTCCTTGTGGCTCTAATAGGCTTTGCTCCCCAGTCCCTGCCCTCGACGCCTTAGCAAATAAAACAAAAGGACCCAACACACACTCAGCACACACATGTGAGTGTGTGTGTGTGTGTGTGTGGGGTCGCCTCAAGGTATGCAATGCTTTCAGCGCCTTGCGGCTTTTAAGCGGCTTTGGCAAATTGTTTTGGCCGCAGTCTCGGCAGAGCCCTCCTCCTTAAATATTTTTCATATGCGGCAGCTTTTCGCGCCTGGAAATATGCAATCAAATTTTTACAGCAGCCATGAATTTCCGTAGGTATGAAACGGTAAAGAAAGAGAAACAGAAACAGAAACAGAACAGAACAGAGACAGAGCCAGAGCGCCATGGCATTTAAATTTATAGACATTGCTGGCAGAACCAGGAACGAACATAATTTAGCATTTTAAGCGGCGATCCAATAGAAATTCCATAAAAAGGAACACAGTCCAGGGCGATGCGTTTGGGGAGAGCTGCGGTGTCCCGCGGTGGCGGTAAAGTTTCAGAGGGAGAAAGCAGCCACGATAATTGAATTAAATTATGGTCCCTCCCCCCTCCCCGAAATAGCGCCGTCGGTTATTGGGTTTTGGCCAGGGCCAAAAGGATGCTGGTGAGCGTGGGAGAGGGGGAAATAAGAAAAGGCTGGCTAATCCCAGGCCAGGGGATAAACGCTACCTCAAAATCAAACTTGAAATACTTTCCGCAAACTTTTCAACGCGCAAATTTACATAGCAGATAATAAAATGAATCCGGAGTTTGGCCAATCCCCAAACCTCATGCCAGTCCCCAGCTCCCCATGCTCTCTGCCCAATCATCGTCAGCATCATCAGCAGCATCCTTGGCGAGCGTCAACATTTTGAAAGCACTTAAACCGTTTGTTCGTACACGCAAAGTACGCAAAGTGTAAGCACAAAGGGATGCCCCTGCCCCTGCCCCTGCCCATGCCCATGCCCCATGCCCCATGCTACTGCGTCGTGCCTTCGGCGACTGCATTCATGCATAGACAACATTTCATTTTTCTTCTCGACGCTCTCGATGCTGACGGCAGTTTTCGCGTTGAAAGAAAACACACAGAAGGGAAAACGTGGCAGGGGTGCGGGCTGCCAGCACACAAATCTGTGCAGGCAAATTTACGCAGCTACTTAAAAACTATGCAGGAAAATCGGTAGCAGGAGAAGGGGATGGCGATGGGTAAGTGGAAGGGGAAGGCAAAGGAGTTACAGCATCAGCAGGAGGTTCAGAAAGCAGCAGACTTCAGCGGCAGCATCGCTCCCAAAAGCCTGCGGCAGTGAAACATGGCCCGAGTCTGCCGATTCTTTTGCTGCTGCTGCTGCTGCTCCTTCGACTCCCAACTTCGAGTTGGACCACGCTGAACCCCGCGTCGTAATCCAATTCATGAAGTTGAACGTCTGACAGGGTCTGAGGGACTCGGTACTGGGGGACTGGGAACTGGGGACTGAGGGCACGACACAAGGGTGTTGGTACAAAACGCAGCCAGCTGTCTGCGCAAATTTGGCGTAAATTTAATTTTCAAATAAACTGCAGTCCTCCCCCAAGGCCACGGAAACGGAGAAACGGCGAAAGAAAAAAAAAAGAAGGAAGAACCAAAGGAAATATTATGCAAAATGCGAGAGAGAGGGCTGTGGAAGGGGAAAAAATATTCAATGCATTGCATTTACATCTTGTTATCGCTTGATTAATTGTCATTGTCAGTGTCAGGGCTGCCTGCAATGGGGGCTGCCTGCCGTTGCCGTTGCTGCTGCTGCTGCTGCTGCAGGGTGGGGTGGGCCGTGGGTGGCACAACTTCAAAGGCAAAAGTTTTGTGCTGATTGGCAGACGCTGGAGATGCCGCTACAGCTTCTGCTGATGCGTCTGGCGGTTGATTAATTTCCGCCTCGCTTGCTGCTAATTGAATGCCGCTTGTTTAGTCAACTTTCCCCCACAGCCCACAACCCACAACCCACACTACCCCTTCGAAGCCAAGCATCTGAAGTACATATATCCAATACATATATTTTCAGCACGCAATTATCACACCGAACACCAGGACAACCATAGGCCACGCACGCGTGCACAGCAAACAACGCAAGCAACAAACAACGAGTCGGCGGCAGGCGGCAGGCAGCAGGCAGGCAGCATGAGGCACAAATTGGCAAACAATTTGCACCGGAAGAAAACACAAGAACGAAACAGAACGCAGAAAAAGGTGAGCGGAATTTGTAACTCATTTGGCGGCAAATTAAGGGCACCCAAACCCCATGCTACCAGGGGCAACGGCAACGCAACCCCAACCCCAAGCAGCCCTTTAATGTGGAATGCATAAATTTCCCCAATTTATTTCCTCGGCAACGACTACGCATAAAGGTGGCGGCGGCGGTGGCGGCGTCCCCGAGAAAGTGCCAGCCACTCCTACACGGCGGCCCAAAAACTGGCCGCCCATATAAACGCAGTAAATTAGAATTAGATGCGGTGGGTAATTTTATTGTAGACACACCCCCCTTCGGTGGTGGCTTGTGGTGGTGCTTCTGGTGGGGGAGTCGGGAGTTGAATGGGTGCCGGCTGCTGGTTGTGCTGGCCACAGAACTTTTAATGACTTGAATTATGGCTAGTGGCTGGCTGCCGCTGCCTGGCTGTCTGGCTGGCGTTTGTCTCTTTTTATGATTTCTTTTAATATTTTAATTGTGCTGCAGATAAGATAACCGCTAATGCATACACATTTAGAGACTCGTCTTCGTATTCGCATTCGTATCTGCTGGATACGCGACCATTTTCCCTTCCGCTCCTCTGTGACTCCGTAGGCCTTCGCCCAAGGACAGACATTACGCTGTGTGATTTAATGGGGTCATGATGAGGCATGTGTCCAGTTTCGGGTGTGTGGCACAATAACAGCATGGAGAGTGCTTCCTTGCCAGAAACGTCACACTCGTGAGTTAACTTTCAACGCATTGAAGTAGTGCTGTACCTTGATAAATCTTTACTTCGATTTGTATCTATCTACAGATGATGTATTCTTCGTTTTCTCTATTTTCACAAGATTCCGCCTAATTGAAATTAAATTTCCTTGCGAAAATATCGGAAGAACGCAGAGAAAATCGAATAAGAAAATTCAATTTCCCACTAATAAAATGTAATTCCTTTCTCATTATCCTGCACACACACACACACACACACACACACACACACACACACACATAGACACAGATACCGACACACACTCTGGCAGCGCGAGAAAGAATCGTGACTTGCATTTCCTTTCAGTTATTAGAGAGAGAAAAATCTTCCATTGGAATTTCAATTAAAATTCCATTCGAATGCTGCTCGAAGCCCTGCCCTCCCTCCGCTATCCACTATGCCCCATCCACTGCTTCAGTCCTTCGTTTTGTCACACAAAATGACCACCGCCCTAACCTCACCTCACCTCGCCGCCAGAGGGAACTTTTAATTGGCAACAAATTTTGCTGTTGCAGGATTCAGCAGGATTCCTGCAGTCCTGAATCCAGGGGAAAACTTTCGCTCACATGCTGAAAGCGAAAGCGAAAGTGTTGCTCTTAATTAGCTCATTAAAATGTCATCATGATGGAAGCTCGTACACTGCTATACGGATGTGGGGCATGTGCCATGGACGGGCTGCGGCCAGGCAACGAGGGCAATGTGTAATTGAAACTGCAGATTTTCGGGCATCACATTTTTATTGCCATTTGTGAAGGAAACGAGAACTCCAATTGAAAGCTGAGGCCAGTTCCGAGTTATTGTTTATCCAACAATGGAAAAGGGAGGCAGAGCAGAGAGCAAGCCAAGTGTGAGACTTCTGAGTCTTCTGTTTTCATCGCCCTTTTTGCCCAACATTTTTGTTTGGCTTCGACTTGTTGTTCTGTTCGAGTACGAGGAAAAACGGATGGCCGGGCCAAGCCGGACCTGCAAAGGGAAATCGATTATCAGGGACCTGCAGCCGGACCACACCATAAAGAAAAACGCCAAGCCAGAGACTTGGCCCAGACACAAAAGGGGGAAAAAAGTGCGAAAATATTTTCACAGCTTGTTATGAACACATAAATAGATGTCCTTCCCCCTTGAAAGTTCTGGTAGGACAAAGTCCTGCACTCGTAGGTAACAACAATCCACTCATAAAGTTGGAGGCATCCTAGTCCTGTCCTGGGCTCCTGTCCGGCTCTTCCTGCCGCGATGACATGCATATTAATGATACGAGAGCTTGTCCACAAAGGGAAGTGAATCCCTTCCGATCCAATGCCATGCGATCCGATGCGATACGAGTCGAGTACACTAGTCTGCACAAATATTTTCATTAAAATTGGAAAACTTTGCGTCCGTCTGTCCGTCCGTCCGTCCGTCCGTCTGTCAGTCAGGGGAAAACTTTGCCCACGGCGAGAGAAACGTTTTAAGTTCTTTTCTCAGAAACTTTGGGTCAACTTTTCCCGGCAGTCCTCTGCCTCGAAAGGGTCTGGCAGAGAGGGGTATTGGGGTATGGGGCATGGGATTATCGGGCATTAATGTGCCACGCAAATCTGATTAAGTCACGCTAATTGTTTGCACTAACCAACTGTGACTGTGCTGCACTACTCGTAAATGACATTTCGCTGCCTATCTCCCATCTCCCATCTTCTATGCCCTATTCCCTACTCCCTTCCCAGTCCACTCCCTTGGTCTCGGCATCTCTCTGTGTCTATCTTCCTTTTCTGTGCTCCTTTTTCTATGATGAATGAGTTTGAGCTGAATGGCCAGAGAGATGGCGACGGGGACACGCCGGGTCTGAGCAGAAAAAGCACAATCCTGGCAAATAAAAGAGCATCCCTTATGAGGCACGCCTCGTCCCCCATGCAGCTCGCTCTGCCTATTCCTCCTAATGTACATAAATTCCAACATTTGCTCATTTTAATGGGCATATTTTTGTCATTTTACAAAAGTTTTCGCAAAATGCAAAGAGGAAAATGCGACGACGAGCGGAGAACGGAGAACGGAGAGCGATGGGCGGCGAGCGGCGAGCGGTATGTTTGCAATGTAGTAGACTTTTCCTCACCCCCATCCACCCGCCATGTGCACGAGTGTGTGCGTGTGTTTGGCGCACTTATAAATTTTTTAGAGCGCAGGGATTTTCCATAAGCACAAACATGCAACGGCAGGCAGCTGGCAGAGGCTGAGGCTGAGGCAGAGGCACCCATCCAGTCAACATTTGTATGCACTGTGCATGTGTGAGGGGAGCGGTGCGAAGGGTGGGTTAGGGGGTGGACCGGCTGCTGCTGTCGTCGTCGTCGGCATGCCACAGAAAACACTGGGAAAACTCTTCAAGGCAGGCTCTAGCCACATATAGAGACAACAAGCAGGCAGCAGACAGACAGTTAGATGAGGAGCAGAAGGAGAATGGAGCATGGAGCATGGAGCATGGAGCATGGGGCATGGGGCACCGCGCACAACTGCCAGCAGCCAGTTGGTTGTCGTGCAGCTTTGTCTGCTGCCGCTGTCTGGGTCTGTGGGTGCCGCTGCTCCTCCGTGTTGGTGGTGGTTGGGCGAAAAGCTGCGGCAATGCCTTTATATCAAATGCGGTTTTTATTTCACTGCAGCGTCGCTTTTAAGCCGATTCCCTTCCCATCCGCATCGTTGTGTGACTGTGCGACTGTGTGACTGTGCGACTGTTGCGGGGCTGTGACTTTAACAGACACTTTAAGGGCGCAACGCTCTCGCTCCGTTTATTTGCCTTATCGGGCCAACTAGGCGTATGCGTAATGAGAGCAGTTTGTGCCTTATTTTTAATATCCTGCGTGGAGCAAACAATGCAACTCGTATCTCTGCTGGCAGCGGCAGTTGCTTCGCAATTGCCATTGCAGTTATGGGTGCAATGAACGGACAATCAGGCAGGCATCGGTGTGCGGTGTGCGGTGTGGGGTCTGGGGTGTGGGGTGTGAGGTGTAGGGCCGTGCTGGTGGGCTTCGGATCACAGGGAAGTTTATTTGAAAAGTTGCCACCACACAGAAACGGAGTCGACGTAATCATTGTAAAGGCATTACTACAACTTTTCATTCAGTTTGTTTCACTCGCGGCTGCTGTTCGCTTTTTAATATACCACACACATTCACTTGTATCCTTCTCTGTCTCACTCCCTCTCTATCTCTCTCTCACTCTCTCTCTCTTTATCTGTGGCACTTGAATGAGCGGGCATGCAAGTAGAAGGGGATGGGGCCACAATTTCATATTAACACGGCTCCGGCTGTGGTTCTGGCTCCGCTCCGCTCCGCTCTGTGGCTGGTATCATATTTACGCTACAAC
Source organism: Drosophila tristis (assembly GCA_018150885.1). Classification (NCBI taxonomy): domain Eukaryota; kingdom Metazoa; phylum Arthropoda; class Insecta; order Diptera; family Drosophilidae; genus Drosophila; species Drosophila tristis. The sequence continues at coordinate 1,854,200 of JAECWT010000203.1, read as the reverse complement.
TTTCAGAATGAATGAGATATTTGTGGGATTCATTCATGGCGCTGCAAAGTATGCAATGCAAATGCAATGCAAACTATGAATCCATAGCGAAAGTGGAAAGTAGTAAGAGCGAAAGAGACAGAGAGAGAGAGGGAGACGGTGAGTGAGAAGGAGAGAGAGGCTCACAGAAAGCAGCGTGATTAATCCTGAAAGAATTGCAGCTTAAAAATTTAATTGCTTCGCGTTCACAGAAATGCTTTCACATGAAAGTACACACACACACACACACACACACATGTACATATATGTATATGCATGTATGAGTACTGGTAGTAAACACCTATGCATGTGTACCTGGTGTGCCACATGCAACCCGCAAATGAATTTAACTTTTACAACCTAGAGACGGGGCACGCCCACTCCTCTCCCCTCAACCAATTTACCGCAACGTCATCATAATCATAAAAGTTAAATGCGCATAAAAGCGTCAGAAGTGCGCTAAAAGGATATTCATGCAACAATTTCATCTTGTCGTTGTTGCTGCTGCTGCTGCTCCTCCTTTTTCCACCACAGAATTTGCCCAGCCAGAATTTCGTTGTTGTTGCATAATATCATACTATATAATAAAAATAAAAATAAAGCTCGCTTCATAAAGTCTCGCTGCTTGTTTGAGGTTTAGCCGCGACTCTGTCGCTCCGCTCCGCTCCGCTCGCTGTTGTTTTTGTTTTTTCTTACACAAATTACATAAATTACTTACGAACGAATTGTTTTTGTACAAGCCTCAAAAAATGCTCCTGCTGCCTGTGCTTAAGTGTTGGAAAGAGTGTTGCAAATTACCTGAAAAGAGTCAGAGAGAGAGAGAGAGAGGACATTAGCATTGGCTTTTGGGGTTGCTTGATTTTCATTAGCGAATAAAATTGGGGAATAAGTCAAGTGTTTCGTGGGATATAAGCTCAAGCTCAATTGTTGGAGAACGGATAGAGTGGGGCTATTTGGCTGTACTTTTTAGTTTTCCCCTAAAAACTATTCCCATGTTTCGCTGTCCGGGGGAAACCTGTCGCCACCGCAGCAGCAACAGCAGCCAAAACATACAACAAGAGGAAACATTTTCGCATGAAACATTTTTGTTTATGGGCACAGCATACCTCTGCCTCCGACACTCCCCCGACCACCGCTATAGCTGGGAAATTTATGAGCATGTGCGTTTCAGTTTGTTGACAAATTCGCAATGTTTTTGGGGTTTCTGCTTTCCAGCGCAGAAACGAACAATTTGTGTGGAATTTTTTGGTATGGAAATTTTTTCGGAGGGAGAAGCTGCAACTCCAGCCGTCCACCCATCCGCCCATCCGCCCATCCACCCTTCCTCCCTTTTTGGTTCTTTTGATTTTTGTTTTGCTTTTCCCCCATTTGCCGCCCCAACCTCCGCTGCGGCACCCACTCATTCGCTTCCTTTGACATGTTTTCTGTTTGTTTCAGCGAAATTCAGACAAACAATTGAAAAATGCCATCAGGCGGCAGAAAATGCCGATGTCGATGGTGCTGCTTGTTGCTGTTGTTGTTGGCCATAAAATGCGGTCAGAATTGTATGGCCAGGGCCATAATTAAAAGCCATTTACAAAGCGCTGCCACTGCCACTGCGCGTCGCCTGCCTCCCTGCCCGCCCGCCCGCCTGCGGCTGCCACAATAAATATGCAAAACACACACACACACATTTCCATATATCCGTAATAATAATTCCAATTCCAATAAAGAAATATTGAGAGACACTGCAAACATTCGTCAATTGATGTTTGGCTCATTGAGGCATTGATGAATTGAGCAGCGCAATGGCAGAGCAGCGCAATGGGCACGGCTATTGGTATGGAAATGCGATTGGCAGTGGGAATGGGAAATGCTTTGAAGTTCATTAAACTTTTGGTACGCACGAGACGCCTACGCACAGTTGGGGCTGCGGATGGAACAGAAGGTGCCACAGCGGCTGCGGCTGCGGCTGGCGGGGAGAGAGCTTGAGCATGCCGGCACTTGCCGCTTGACTCGCTCTCCAAGCTGCCGCACACTTAAGCATTCTAGACATGCTTTCTAGCTCGCGGCAAGTTGTCGCTTCTCTCTCTCTCTCTCACTCTCACTACTCACTCCATCTATCTGGCTATCTATCTCTATATTTCATGCTATCTCTATCTAAACTGTCTGACAGACAAGATGGCCAAGTAAAGCCCTCCACCCCACTCACCTACGCCACTGGGTTGGGTTCGATATGTAGGTGTAAGCCCTGTATAGGTCCAGGCACGTACTTAGACATAAGCCCCATGCCCCACCGCCATTTGAGTGGAGAATCGAGCGAGTGGCGGAGTGGGCAAGTGGGGGAGACATTTAAATTAAACACACAGGACAGGCGCACCTTCCCTTCTGCCTTCCTTTAATCCCTCTATTCCTTCCAACCACCGATTGCCTTTGTCTCTTTTTTTCCTTTGCCCATTTTATTTAATTTCTATATAAGTCCACTCCAGCCTACAGCCCTCTGTGTTTCGTTGCGTAGGCGTTTGGAATTTTAAAATTCTTGGATATTTGTTCAGTTGTTCGGTTGAAAGTGAAGGCCCAGGCAGCAGGACGGACGTGCCTCTATTTGTGTGCCGCTTAAATCAGGGGATGCAGAAATAGCAATTGGATTTAAAGCCATCTCCACACGAAAGTTGTGCAATTTAATGCCACACACACAAATACACAAATAAATAATATGCCAAAGAATTTCGCAACATTATTATTTATTATTTATTTACATTTCCGCTCGCATTGTGGCGCCATTATGGAAAATTGCGCTTATTAATAATGCGCGGGGTTTACAAATAGGATTACACAACCCACACAACACCGAGTGAAAACTGTTCAATTTGCGTTAATTATGCAAAAGAGGACAACAACAGCAAGCGCTTAAACGTGGCACGGCAGCAGCTTAAAGGTTGCAACTGCAACGCAGGGCAGAGACTGAAAGCAACCATTTGAATAGATTTCAGGCTCATTGAGCAGGGAGCCAGCAGGGAGCCGGCAGGGAGGGAAAACACTTAGTATCTGCAAGCCGAGAGCATCTTCCTCGAGCATCTCCGTCTGCCTCTGCCTCTGCCTCTGCTCCTGTATCGCTATCTGCATCTGCCTCTGCGTCAGCAGCAGCAGCAGCATCTCACAATCATTCAGGAACGTCACGCAACCTACACAGATAGAAGAACGTCAGAGAGGTATAGAGTGTGCGGGGAGGGGGCTCTGAAGGCAAATGCTTTTTGCTGGCGTCAAAGCGCTTATGGCATCCACAAGCAGTCAGTAGTCAGTACCTTCTCGCACTGGCTGCCTTTCAATGCCCACAACATCGGATGCATTCGAGTGCAGCGATGTGTGTTCAATATAAAAAGTGCGTTCACCCTGTTGCAATACAGAGAGAGGCGCACTCTCCCCTTGCACTCCTGCCACTCAACATGTAGTTCAGAAATGTATTTGCTTTTGCCACTCAGCAGCAGGGGGAGAGAGCGCAGAAACACCTGAAAATTGTTTGCGGTTTCTGCAAATAAATGCAATATATAAATACGCTGATGATGGATCTTTCTGAGCGTTGGCTGGAGATTCGGGAAAATGAAATTTAATATGAAAACAAGGGGGGCAGGAGGCGGCGGCATTCGGGGCATTCGAGGCAATTGCAATTTTAATAAACTTACCAACAAGGCGGCAACATCATCTGCAGCAACGCAGAGAGAGAGGCAAACAAAACGAATACGAAAAAAATGGGAAGAGAAGAGATAAAGAATCTGTGCCTGAAGACGAGGACGAGGACGCAGCTACTTGAGACATTGAAATAATTCCATAAATGGAAATTCACTTCGCATAATAATGCGAAATTGTAATTATTATGTCCGCATGCCAAACCACTCTGTGGCAGGGGGCAGGGGGGCAGCAAACAGCCAAGGAATGCCATGCAACGATTGAGCTAAAGAGCGGATATCCTTCTTAAGCAGCTGCAGCAGCAGTCAGTGAATGGTGGCTGCTGCATCTGTGGCAGACAACGACAATGAGAGCAACAGCCAGACAAGTGGGCTGGGCCTTGATGGGTAGGACGACTACGACACAATGCCACAATACCAAATGCAATTACAATGGGTCAAGCGGCGAGAACTGGCATGCAGCAGCCTCTCATTGCGTGACGAATTCAGCCTTGGGGCATGCCACACAGGCGTCCACATCCACATAGGTGTACAGTCAAATTGCCTACACAATGGGCGGCCGCCTGCAACAAAATATACAAGTATTCTCTGCAATTATTCCTGCAGTCGCACTCGCACTGCCACTGCCACACAGTCACAGTCACCGTCACCGTCACAGACTCCCAGTCCGTGTCTCTTGCCCTCTCCTTCTCTCTATATCATGCTGTCTCTTTCGCTGCTGGAGGTTTCACACGCCAAAGCGGAAATTTTAATTTCATTCTGCCTCGCGTGCTCTCGATTCGCTTGAGATCGTAATGAGCGTTGCCAGCGTTGGCTGGAGGGAAGGGAGAGGAAGTGGGGCACACACTGATGGAATGACGGACTGACGGACTGACTGATGTTGCCTCTGCTTCAGCTTCAGCTGCTGCTGTTGCATTAATGCAATTAGGTGGAGTCGCAATTTCAGTCTCAGTCCCAGTCTCTGCAGCTGAATCTGACGCTCACGCAGAGACACAGACATGCCATTGCACTTGAAATGGGTTTGTGGGCCAGCTGCAAGTGCAAGTGGAAGTGGCAGTGCCGCACCACCCATCCACCCTCCCCTGCGGCAGTCCATCTCGCATCTTAATCGAATCAGCATCACACTTGACAATGTGGCGTGAAAAATCATTGCGCCGGCATCAATTTTCATTTTCATTTATGAGCAAGGCTCTTCTCGCTGCTCCGCCCCAAACGCCCGCCAGAGAGGACTCCGTTCAAGGTGGCAGCAGGCCGCGAAGTGAGCAAATACATCAGTAAAGATCCTCCTCCCAGGGGGTGGAGGGGGAACTGCCACAGAGACGCGAAGACCGACACCAGCGACAGAAGATGTATGCAGGGGCGCCGTGTCACATTATCGTGCTGTGGCAAACATAAACGAGAAGGAACGTGTGAGTCGCTTCTGGGGACGCGACTCTACTTATACCCGTACTCAGTCAGTAAATACATTTTTGAGATATAATTTTTTAGAATTTTAGAAAAAAAAAAAATTTTACATTTTACATTTTTTTGCTACATCTGTTATCTACATCTACATCTACAATGTATATTTTACATCTAAAATGTAGATTATAGATGTACCATTCAGATTCTACATTTCCTCTGCTAGGGGTTGCTCGCGCACTGAACGCGGCAGAGTGTGCGAGCGAGAGAGAGAATGAGTTGTGTTTGTCTTGCAGGAGGGGGCGGGGGAAGCAGCTGAAAATTAATTTCTTCATTCTGGCTATAATTATGATCCGATCTGATTCATATTCGGCAATCTGGTAGATATGGGCATTCTCTACGATACTGCGTTTTTAGTTTTATCGTATCTTTAAAATTGTGCCTGCCACAGATTTTCGTCCTTTGTGGGGGCGGAAGGGGGCGGGGCGAAATTTTGAAATACACTTGTAGCAGTGTGATATCACATGAGTCTTGAAACCAAATTTGGTTGCCCTAACTCTTATAGTCTCTGAGAACCAGGCGTCAAACAAGACGGACAGACGGACAGACGGACAGACGGACAGACGGACAGACAGACATGGCTCTATCGACTCGGCTATTGATGCTGATCAAGAATATATATACTTTATGGGGTCGGAAAATTTTCCTTCTCTGTGTTACACACATCCACTTTTACCACAAATCTAATATACCCCTTAACTCTTTTTTGAGTACGGGTATAAAAATTCAACAACTAATTTGTGTGAGGCGCAAGGACACCATAACAACACCCACCCACCCTCTGACATCTGGCTCGTGCCTCCTGCCTCGTGCCTCCTGCTTATTCCTGCCACCCGCTAATTTTATGACAAACGACAGACACTGCGCCCGGCCCTGGCCCCCCGCTCCATCATCACCTGCCACATCGTACATCAATTTGGCAGCCAGCGACAGGAACGAAGCTGAGGACATGCCCCATAATTCTTAACTAGCTTGAAGCTCGGCATCCAGACTCTGAGGCAGGTCTGAGATAAATGACACATTTTTCCACAAATGGTCGCCGTCGCAACCGAAAATCACAAAAATTTATCGGATAGAGGAGAGAGGATATTTTTGGGAATATTTCAAACTAGATTTATGAGTGCATTCAAGTTCTGGCCTGAAGAAAACTATTGAAGAAATTTGATTGTGCCAACAGAAACCGAAATTGATTCATTTAGGGGGCTATACTTTTGAATTGATGTACGGGCATTGCATGGCTATATGGTGCACATATTTACACAGATATTTCTGAGCATATCAGTTCATAAATATACATACATATGTACACGCACACACACACCTATAACCGTGAGCCAAAGTGAAATAAAAAATCATTTACATTTAAATGAAATATTTTATACCATTTTTTAAGTATTTTCTCATGCATAAAATTGGCATATTTGCACTGCCTCTGCCCCTGCCACAGCCCACTCATCCCCTTACCCGTACTCGCGCCCATTCCCCTCCTGAGCAGCAAACTTCACACAAAACATAACCTGAACCCTGGGCCGCATCAAAAACCAACAAAGAGGAAGGTTACCTACCGGGAACGAGCCCCAAATGAAGCCCACAATTCAACTTCACCTTTGCCAAACCGAACCGTACCGAACCGAACCGAAAATAAGCAAAAACCCACAGAAAAAAATAACGAAAAAAGAAAAGAGGAAATGGGAAATGAAAATGAAAAGTGGAAAATGTATTTTCAACAAATAACCCACAAATTTTACAGCTGCCGTTTTCATGCGGCTTCGGCGCCCCAAAAATATGTTTTATTATTTGAAAGTCAAATGGAGAAAATGGCCCCAGAAGCAGCAGCAGTAGCAGCAGCAGACGGGGCTGTGATAGAGGGGTAGGCGGAGAGCCACAGAAGCAGAAAGTCAAGGACGTACTCGCACACAAACAAAGAAAAACAACACACACAGAGAATGAGAGACAGAAAAAAAAGGACAAGCCGCCATTACAGGGAATGAGCGGTGGAGAATGAGAGGAGAGGAGAAGTCATATCAAAAAGCCTACGCACGGCTGATTGTGGGTTCGGGCTGGGGGCCTGGAAGTGGTGTATCTTAAAGTTATGGGGGGGTAGACAGACGTAGAATATAAAGAGAATGAACCAGTCCGGACAATTCCCTTTAATGAGGCCTCAGATGCTGCTGTTGTTGTTGCTGCCTCTTCTACTGCTGCCTCTTCTACTGCTGCTGCAAGATCGTTAATTTAAAAACATTTTTGAATAGTTAATTAAGTGCGACGTGCTCTACTTAAGTTTAAAACAAGGAAACTGTTGCTGTAACTGGCTGGAGGGTGGAATACATTATGACAACGTCTAAGGCCAATGACAGCCGACTGCCGACTGCGATATACCCTGACAAAAGTTGCCCATAGTGACGGTGACATATCGATAATCGATTCAGGAAACTCACAGATGTACAGCGCACTCCTACAACGTCTAGGCTTTGCACCTGTTCGACGGGTGGAAGCCTTGAGGCCGGACCCGAAGGACCCAAAGGCCTCTAGCAGCATTTAACAATTTTCAGGCTCACTCAACTAAATTGCTTCGCTCAGCATGACGACGACAAAGCAGCAGCCAAAAGGGGGCAGGCATTGGCTGAGTAGGCGTGGCACTTAAGTACGCACAAAGCGTCTGCTTTAAGTGCCTCGAAATTATGCACAAATTTCAATGGTATTAGTCGGAAAGTTTGATAATGGCTTTGACGGCGGCGATGAAAAGGTGTGCGCCATAATTGCTGGCCCTGTCTCGACACTTGATCCCCACCCCCCATTGAGCGAGCAGATGCTGTGGCGACTCCTGTTTCCCCTGCTGCCGCAGGAGGGCCGCAGTAAAATTTCCTAATTTTTCTATTATTTCAGCTGAAACAAAATTCAGACAGAGCGAGAGAGAGCTCATCAAATTAGCAATTGTTGCATATTTCCCGCGCCTAAGCTCTTTGTAATTAGAGCCGTGTCCTGTTCTTGATTTCGTTTCGAGTGGATTGGATTGGAGTGCGGTGGAGGGGAGTTCATGCCACCTGGGGAGGGGGGGCAAGTGTTTGCCTGAGTTTCTTTAAGGGCTGGCTATAAATAATTTAATTGCCTTGGCCACAAAAGGCCACTGAGGAGCTGCCCCAGAGGCAGGCCCTGAACCAGGACCAGGACCAGGACTCTCTGTGCCCCATGCATACCAGAGGATATGTCAATAAAGACTCAGACCCACGACCCTGGAGCCAGGGCCCAGTCCCCGAACAGGACCCTGCGCCCCAGACCCATTGATTATTTACACAAATTATTGCGTTGCCCTGGCGAAATCAGCGAAGCGTTCTCCAAGATGGCGACACTGCCAAACCGAACTCAAACTCAAACTTGAATCCAAAGCCAAACCGAAATCAGGGCCAACTCATCGTCCCCCCCTCAGCCACCATCAGACCACATCATCCCCCAGCAAGCCAAGTTCCATTCAGTCTATCCCTCTTCTGCTTTCTATTTAATTTTGAGATTTAAATCCAGGGGAAAAGGTGCCCGGGCGAGCATCCTTTTCAACTTCTCCATCTGAGAGGCTCAGCTCCTTTTGATCTGCGGCTCAGCCGCGCAGCTTTAATTGCGACCAAGACTCGTCCATACGGCTGCAATCAGCAGTGGCAGGCTGGGGCATGAGTGTGGCAAGAGTGCCGGCTGCAATTGCATCATTACTAACTGTTTGTTTAATATTAATATGGCTCTTTGTGCGCTTTTTTATGGCAGGTACTCTGCCGCTCATTGATTCGTTTCATTTGCTATTTACACGGAGTGGCAATCAATTTTTCAGCTCCGCTGACTGCCCAAAATGCAAATAATTGTGTGTGCAAACGTTCAAATGAATTCCGGCGACAGATAAAAGCAAATTAAATGCGAGCAAATGCCGAGCGTAATCAAATATCCAAAACGGTTATGAATGGGCGAAAAAAAAACTCATTTCGATAAGCGGAAACCAACAAACGAGCTCCAATTAAACGTCTCTTTATTAGCGTTTGCGGGAAAGAGAAAAAAAAAACCAGCAGAGCTACGACCACAGGATATCCTATACGCAAGTTACACAGCATCCTGTATTCGGTTCATGTCCATGGGACTCTCTACACACTTTTATCTCTTTCGAACTAAGCGATAATATACCCACTGATGAGGCGCCAGTACAGCGTAATTCAAGTGAAGTGGCGTGGATCATATAAATAACACTCGAGCTCTGGTTCTGGTTCTGGATCTGGCTGTGGCTCTGGCTCTGAATCTGGTGTCAGTTTGAAAGAGTTTGCCCGAAAATCCAACCCCCCCGGCAGAGTGACTGACAGAATTTGTATTGTACGCAGGGTGTAATACAAACATGAAAAAAAAATAAAATAAAATAAAATAAGGGAACAGAGAATAATGGGAGCCGACGGACAGGCAGACAGGCAGACAGTTGCCAAATTTGCAGGTCGTTTCATCGCCCGTCAAATGCTTCTGTCTGTCTCTCGCGTCTGTCTGTTTTGTCTGACAGCCCCGTTTGGCTGTTTGGCTGTTTGGCTGTTTGTTTGTTGTGTGGTGTTGCTGGTTTTCCTGTCTGGTTGTGTTATGTTTGCTGACATATCATATCATATCCCTGCGTCATACTTGTGTTACACGCACGAACAGCAGCGGTAGGGGGCGTGTCTGAGCCGGGGATTTGCCCTACGAATGGAATCAATGCGAATGATTGCATTCAACAATTAACTCCCTGACCCGCACTCCCCGAGTGCCGGCAATCCGGATCATTATGCGGTCTACAGTCCTCGTCTCGCCTGGCATTGCACACTTCAGGGCGTTTCACTTTATTTCGATTTTGGTGGCTTCCTAAGTGGCGGCAGAGCACTTTCCAGTGGGTGGAGGTGGGCACTGAAATCTACATAATTGCTGTCGCCGCCATAGACAACAAGCAATAAAAGTGAAGAAAGGACGAAGAAAGAGAAGACACACCAAGCCTTAAGAAACAACAGCAATAGCAGCGCCGAATGGGAGGTAAGACGATGAAAAAGTAACAAAGCAGAGCAGAAGTAAAAGTAGAAGAAAAAGAAAAGGAAAAGTAAGTAAATAAAAAACGCGTAAAGTGGGTCAGAAATAGCATAGCACAGCGTGCAACAGTCGGAGAGTGTGGCAGGCGGCTGGCTGCAGGGCGGAAGGAGCAGCCCAAACAATGAGTGGAAATCGTTGCATACTTCAGGGCTGAAGCAATAAAAGCCAACGAGCAGAGGTCCGTCCATCAGCTGGTTGCTGGAAGGGGGGAAACGAAGCCATTCTTTGGCACGGGGAGTGGGGGAGTTGGGGCATACACGAATCGAGAGCGTCTCGGTGCGTGCGAGCGAGTTGCAGTCATAGCTCTCCTTCCCGGGCTCCTTCTCGCTCTCTTTTGCTGGTGTTGTTAAGCCATTCAGCGGCAAACAACAATGACGACACTTTTACAGTCACAGCCATAGCCATATATACACACACACACATGCATTCGTATATATAACAATGGGCCAGGGCCAGTCAACAAGCCAAAGTTGGCGCCAAACTGGCGTCCATCAACTCGCACGCACACACACACACACACACAGAAAGGCAAACGCACACCCACACATGCAACCCGCAAAAGAAGCTTTTGCAACACTTTAAGGACGACTTAAAGGAGAAGCAATTGCCTGACGTGAGGCATTCATCGCAGAACATTAATTACAGCCAGGCGGAAAGCTAAAAGCTTTTCACACTTCACCTGCAACAGTCAACAGGCAAGAGGCAACATGTGGCTGCCACATACATGCCACATGACTGGCACAAATCAGCCAGCCCGGAGATTTCCGTTTGCAATCAGGCGAATGAGCGAGCAGAGAAAACCCTTTCGGGCGGCGGGACTGGGAATAAGGAGCAGTGTTTGGAGGCAGAAAACAACTTTTGTAATTTTCTCATTTAAATGCATTAAGCTACGCCTAAAAGCCGGCTACAACAATTTGTATGCCAAACGCCAGAACGCACACAAGCAGGGCCATGCTTGGCTCTCTCCTAGACACACACACACACACACACAGACATTCCCTGCCACCTCCCTTTCTGTTTACTTTCATTTTGCATAACATTAGCGACAGGGACAGGTGGCAATCCCCTGGCCACCCCTGGCCCGTCGCCGAGAATTTTTCACTTCACTTTCATCAAACACGAGAAAAAACGAAACCGCATAAAAATTGATGAGTTTCGTTTATGGGTTGTGTGTGGGTGTGCCCCCTCCCAAACGAGTGTGTGGGAACGTCCTCTGCTGCATGCATTAGGCATGCTCTACTTAATCGCAGCGCTCATCAATATGTAAGAGTGCCAAGTTTTCCATGCCCCAAAGAACAAACACACACAAACACACACACACAAAGCAAAGGCAACAGCAGCAACAGCAGCAACAAATCCTTGTACACAAATTAGAAAAGCAAATTGACGGCCTGGAAGGAGGTAAAGTTGGCGGCAGGAAGTGGATGAGATGGGATGGTGTGGGATGGGATGGGTGCTTGATGCCACATAAATATTTATTAAAGATGAAGATGCGGCACCCCACAATCACATACGAATACGAACACACACACACACACACACAGACAAGCACGAGCACGACAAGGACACAAGCGATATCCTTGCAGTACCGCACCGCCTGCATTAATATCCTGTTTTGCCCCCTCTCTCTGGCACTCACTCTGCCTCGTTCTCTGCCTCCTTTGTATTTTGAGCTTCCAGATAAAAACGGGAAATTACCAAAAAGCAAGAACAGCAACACACACACACACACACACACACACACACATGCACACAAGGTGCCGACACCATAAACTTTTCAACTTTTCCAGTGCTTGAACCCAAAAACTAAGCTCGATCCTTGCCACCAGCCTGCTGCCATGTCTCCCCATCCCTCTGTTTTTTGTTAATTTTATGACGGTCCCTTTTCCAAAAAGTGACAAAACTATTAGCATATGTTCCCAAGCACCACCCCCACCCCCACCACCCGACATGCCACTGCACACTCTTTTGGCCATGTCTCCCCACTTGGCCGAGCACTTAAGCGTTGTATAACAAGGCAGTTTACTGTAATGCCTAGGGTTCCTCCAGGGCTGCGCAAGCATTTGAATAGTTTCGAAAACTAAATAAAATATTGAATTGCGGTCATTTGATAGTCAAAATTCTGGTGCAAGTTGTCGCCCAACTCATTTACGAGTATTCCTACACAAAACTCTTTGAGTATGCAATTTTTTGAGCTGTGTGCTTACTTGTTTCCAGCAGCTAATCGATTAAGCTGTGGCTTTAAAGGATCTTCAATAATCGAGAGTTCTCCCCCTACAACATATCCTCCATGCTACCCTCCAGGGCTTAAATTCATTGCCAAAATATTTACATATCCATTTATTTGCCACTTCGATCTCCAAGTCCGCATTTAGATACATTTAAAGTGCGCTTTTTCAGCAACAACAATCAATATACATATATATTCTTTAAATCTGCCTCAGTCGCAACCCCAACCGCAGAGCACCAGGTGGATGAACAGCAGAGGAAGGAAATCGAGCACGGAGCACGGAGCATGGGGCACGGGTACGGCGGAAACTGACGTGAACTGACATTACATGCATTAGAAGCTATTAGAACGGTTCGCGAGAGGATGCCAGCGAGCTCCTGGTGTGCGCTTAGCAGAATCAAAAGGCGCAAAAGGGTTTCCAGGGTAGGGCATGGCATGGCAGGGCAGGGCAGGAGCAGCAGAAGAAGGAGAAAGGCATTCGATCCCCCGCTGATGGCAGCCGTAATCATCGAGCCATAGATAGCGACAGGAGCTGAAGCAGGAGTTGGAGCAGCAGCAGCAGCAGCAGAAGCCACAGAAGCAGTCAGGCATCCCATGAAGCGGGGGCCTGGGCCGGCGACGGGGCAAAAAAAGTTGCCACGGTGTACACTTTGCCGTGTCATTGAACGCTGTAATGGCTTCGGTGGCAGCCACCCACCCAGCCAGCCAGCCACCCAGCCACCCAGCCAGCCAGCCAGCCAGCCAGCCATATGTGTGCCACAGCAGCATAGCTATCTGCTAGCGGATGTCGGGACATCTATGTATCGATTTGCTCGTGTATGTGTGTGTGTGTGTGTAGAATTTAAATAAATTAATACGCTGTATTAGACACATATTAGCAGACGAGGAGGAGTGGGAGAGCACAGAGAAGCGGTAAGAGGAATCTCTCATGCGACGAGCTATTTCCGCACTAAAAATCAGGCAAAGTTAAAGGTGAAAGTGCATGTGGCATGCCACCATCATACAAGGTGTGTTAGTTACGCCTGAGTGCACACAGCACGTAGCACGTATACGGGCAGAAGCGAAGCGAAGCGAAGGAGAAGGATGTGGCCTGGCACGGCAGATGTTACGGAAATTCAATAACAAATGCATATTTAAACAGCGCCGCGAAGTATGCAAACTCACACACACACACACACACACAGCCGTAGAGCAGGTAAGGAAGCAGAGGCAGAGAGGCAGAGCAGGCGCCTTTTTGGTTGCAACAGAATTTTAATGACACCACACAAATCTTTGTGCCTTCCGCCATTCCACTCCGCTCCACACACATTCGCCATTCCACTGCACTCAACTTTTTGCGGGGCACCTGCAAAATTATTTAATAGAGCAATAAATCAAAGCGAACGGCGGCAACCCCAGCCCCAAGAGCAACCAACCCTGGCCTGGGCCTGCCTTTGGGTCCCCGTATACCTTGGAGACAAATGTCGACGTTGTGAACTTTTAATGAAGGCCTAACACAAGCAAAATATTGCCAAGTTTTCTATGGTAGCAAAATGATTTCAATAATCAACGAGCTAAAGTTTTCCCCTGGCTCGGAACCTTTTTTAAATTTTAGATAAGGCAAAAACGCAATTCTCGTGGGAAGCGGCAGCTCCTTGAACTCCTATCTGTCTGTCTGTCTGTCTGTCCGTCCCCTGATGTTCTTCATTTAAAGCGTATCTGCCTATTCTCGTTTTGTGTCCACCATTTTCAGATAATCAGCGTTTTATGAGCAGAAAAGTCTCGGATAACCTTAACGAAGGGGAAAATCTCTGTATTGCTTCGACCCGACCCGACCCGACCCGACCCTAGACCCCACTCCCAATGATTTGTAATCCGTAGGCCATGACCAAAGCCAAAGTCGCAGCTGGTAGCATTTTATCAATGTAAGAAGTTTATTATGCAATACTTTACGATCTCCATGGAAGCAAGCGTTATTTATATGCAAGCAAGTGCAATTATAGGTCCCTCCGCACCGCTTCTCCACCACTCCACCACCGCTCCTCCACCACTCCTCGTTCCATGTACGAGTAGATAAAATCTGCATTGAGATAAATATGCGCAAAGAGCAAACCAATCATCGATAAATTCTCTTTGACAACACGGGCATCGACAGTAGAGGATATGGTTGTGCGGTGCTGGTGGGGCAGTGGATCCTGGGGCAAAACCACGAAAAGAAATCAATTTCCTGTGACTCAACTCCAAACATTCGACGACTCCGTTTCTTGCGATTATCCTGTATACTTTCTTCATTTTTTCTTTTTGCTGTTTTTTTGTGTGTGTTGTACAACGGCCTCTGCCACACACACACACACACACACACACACAACCAAAGAGGAAGCTCCTCTTTTCCTGCCTCATGCCACAAAAACTTGAACCACTCAAGGCTATAGCCGAGGACATGCTAAAGGAATATGTTCCACTCTGTACAATATATTCAAATGTTTGTGTGGTGTGTGTGTGTGTGTGTGTGTGTGGTGTGTGTGTGGTGTGTGTGTGTGTGCTTTTCACTTCCTATTACCAAGGTAAACAAAAATTTTATTACCTTTTTATGAGCATGCCGGAGTCACAATGTCGCAACCAGTTGGCAGTCCGCAATCCGTGACAGACAAAAGATGGGCCACGACTGGCATGGGGTGCAGTAGTGGCACGTACAGTAAACTATGCATAAACCATAAAAATTGGTAGTAAAAACGCAAGAGTGCAAAGAGCCTTCCACGAGGGGTGTCCCTGTCCCTGTACCCGTACCCGTCTCCGTCTCCATCAACTCCTTGCGACTCGCATTCGCATTCTGGCCCCTTCCTGCGTTTTGTGCCTGTGCCACAGCACGGCACAGCCTTGTGTATAAATTCCATTTGAACTGGATAAATTGAATTTGCAAATGACATCAGAGTCAAAGAAAGAGATGGCGATGAGATACTTTTGAAGTACGTTCTCTTACTCACGCAGTTGCAGATTAATCAGTTTAAATCCATGATGTGGCTGCTGCTGCTGCTGCTGCCTTTCATCTGTAGAGCCCACATGATTGGGCATGTGCCATGTGCCAAGCCATATAAATGGTCTGTCGTCCCTCTACCCCCCGGCACACTCTCGCTCACTCTCTCTCTCTCTGTCTTTCGCATCTTTAATTTGAAGAATTATCAAGGCTAAATAAATTTGCACATTTCGTACGCAGAGGGGAAGCGCAAATAGTTTACTTACTTTGCCAAAAATAAAGATCTATCTATCTGCGAGCCACAGATACAATCTATGAAGAGTCTCGTCTCAACTACTTGAGAGTTCAAAAGCCAGCCACAATTTATACACATATCCATATCGCGAACGCGAACGCGAACGCTTATATGCTTATATTGATATGCTAATGTTTGGATAATTTTCGATACCCTTGCAGAGTGGCAGGGTACATTAATTTGCTTAATTGGCTTGCAGGTTGCGTGGGATTTAGGACAGAGAAGAAAGGGAACCACACTTTATGCCCTGATCGTGACATTCTTCTTTCCTTAAAGTGTATCTTGAAGTCTCATAGCTACGACTTGTTTATCCGTATCTATGGACCTGGCTATTAGCACGCTTCAAGGTTGCTCGCAGCGGCCGAAGAAAACAAAAGAAAAGTCTTCTTTGTTTTTGCGACTGCTCGTACTGTTTGCTAGAAGTGTTTGTCGGCGCGGAAGCCGAGAAGCGGAGCGGAGCGGTGCGGTGCGGCTGCTCTTGTTGCTGGCTTAATTAGTCATTTGGCTGGCAGTCAGTTCGGGCTCTCTTTCGAATATGCAAATGCGGGCAATAATTCTCAAATTTATTTGCCAAAATTATGCTGACTTCACTTGACTGGATGACTGACTGACTGACTGACTGAATGACTGAATGGATGTGTGTGCATTCAGTTCGCTTCAGTACTCGTATAGGTTTCCATCTTTACACTTGACTGAGTAGAAAAAGTATCTACACAATTTGCAGATTTAATTTGCAAGTTATCATCTCCACGGGGCACGGGGCAAGGGGCATGGAGTTATCTTTT
This sequence comes from Drosophila tristis, assembly GCA_018150885.1. Lineage (NCBI taxonomy): Eukaryota > Metazoa > Arthropoda > Insecta > Diptera > Drosophilidae > Drosophila > Drosophila tristis. Next base: position 1,837,720 of record JAECWT010000203.1, on the reverse strand, counting down.
CGTTGGCAGTCAAGTGTGTGCCAAATATCCGAATAATTGGACAGCATCAATAAACAATTTTGCAGCAGGCAGCAGCAGAAAACTCTGTTGGACTGAAAATAAATATCCATACATATATCCCAATATATTGTGGATGCAACAACATGCGGATGGGGGTCTTAAATTTAGATTTATGTTGCAATTTGGCCTGCAACAAATGGCAGGCGGCATTGGTGATGACACCAAAATTGCAGTGGAGGAAACATTGCGAGACCTTGAGCCACAAATCCAGCGCTAAATGTGGCAGAAAAAAGGCCGTTTTCATTCTCATTCTCATCCTCATCTTCTTATAAATAAACAAGAGGCGGGGTTCTTCGGTTCGCCATGGCTCTTGGTGGCATGCAACAGTCGCAAAGCAGCAGCAGCTGCAGTAGCAGAGGCCTGGGCAGAGGTATGCTTCAAAGATTGAGTGGTAATGAGTGGAGGGGACTCTCTCTCTCTCTCGTTCTCGCTAGCTCCGCTTTCTCGGAGGGCAGGCACGAGTCGGTTGTCTGGGGGCGTTCTTCATCCCAGATTGCTGCAATTAATCAGAAAACTCTTGAAATTCTGCAGAAAATGCAGCCGGCAGCTGAACATGGCAGTCAGACGAATGGAGGATGGCACACTCGTCTGCAGGGAAGAGATATATAAGCCTATAAGTAGCTGTATCTGAAGAACATGTGTTTGCTGTTTGGCCAGCGGCTGAATGTAAAATTCTTTGTTTAAGTTTCATTTCAACGCGACTATTAAACATTTCCTTGACGCCTCCTATGGCCCACTGTATCTCTGGGAGTTTTTGCGCAAGTATGTGTATTGGCTGATGTATGTGTGTATGTGTGTATGTATCTGTGTGCTTGTGTTGAGGGTGGTTCATAATTTGTGTTTATTTTTAAGACGCTGCTGCTGCTGCTGCTGCTCTGCCGCTTCTGGTGGTGCCCATTTTTATGTTTTGGCTTAATTAAAAACAATAATTAAACAATGTTGAAATTTTGCAGATTCTTGAATTATTTTGTTTTATGGCTCAAAGGCAGCAAAGGCAGCAGCGGCAGCAGCACTAAAAACAGCAATGTGAGAATTTCATTTGCTTTGCTCTCAGGCTAATGAATGATCTCCAGAGAGATAGACAGAGAGAGCAGGAGAGAGAGCTGCTGCGAGTACTTTTGCTTTCTGTTGGAGTACCTCGCACATTCCTAGGCGCATCGCTGACTCAATTTGCAATTGCTTCATTCATTCACATTCACATTTACACAAAGTGGAAGCGTCAGAAGTTTTCCACGAACTTTTCCCTGAGTCATGTGCGCTGCCTGGCATTGCACTATCTCGCATCTCTGGGGGGCTGTTCTCCCACATTTAGTCATCGTCTGGGCCTGTGTGTTCTGTTTTCTGTGTACTGTGTGCTGTGCTGCCTTGGCTCTCAATTGCTGTGTGAACCCGGTTGAAACAACGGCAATTGCGATTGGACGGCGGGAGCAAGGGGACCACCGAGGCAATGAGTCAACCCATTTGGTGGCAGTCACATTCTCACGCAGCAGCAGCAGCAGCAGCAGCAGCTGAAACACATGTTACTCTCGCTGCGAATTGGAGAATTATTTACTCGCACGCGTTCCCTATGCAAATTTAATTAGCGAAAAACATTCTGGGAGAACAAATAGCTTTTCTAGCATACAATTTCAAGTGTAAGAGCACATAGATAGGGTCTCTAAGTGCGTGCAGTGGAAACTACTCGATTAGGCAGAAATATAACTAATTTCCCAGCTACAACATTTATGTGCACTCGATCACAAGAAGTTGCCCCAAGCAGCTGAGTGGAATTCTATTTAAGTCATGCGGCTCTCCTGCATAATCTTTAGTCGCCCGTTGAAGTGTTTCCTTGGCCAAGCACAAACCGATTAAATGATTCATTATATGCAAGAATCCATACAAATACGGGGGGATACGCTACGAGAATTCCCTCTGAATACTGCGAGTGCCAACATCCACCCTGTCGACTGTTCATTAGCTACGCAAACACACATCGCATACACTGTACAGTGTACAGTGAATCACCGTAAGATGAGTTTTACTTTCATTGGAGGAGGCCTGCTCCAATGATAATGATCCGCGGCAATCGATCAGCAGGTACCAGAAGAATGCACACCCCATCCCGCTATCGATTAGCCGTGACATCATCGTAGCCATGGCGATGTTTTTGACTAAACAGTTGAGGCCATTCATAAACCAGTTTGTCTGTTTATCACGAAAATAACATGCACAAACATCCCATACCATGCCATGCCATGCCATGCCATCCAATCTATCCATCCGATATTATATAATAAAGAAGCAAAGCCCTGCAAGAGCAGAGTCCGCCGCTCTTCCAGCACGGAGCAACAGCAGCAACAGCAGCAACAGCAGCAGCCAGCCGTCCATGATATCATATCAGCATCGAAGTGACGATGAGAAACATTCGGCGAGATTAGCATATTCCGAAGGCATGTCGTGGTGACGACTCGCTTTGTGGCAGGTAGTCTGAAAATTGAAATTCAATTTCGTTTTCTTTTCAAATTAAAATTTTGTTTGTGTTGGAATTTGAATATCAAATTATGTCATTTGTTTGCACAGCGTCCGACTTCTTCGCTTGTTCGCCTTTTGTTTTCTGTTTTCTGTTTATACACGCAAGAAACGGACAGCTTGGACAGCTCCGTTGGACGCACAATGACAGCCAGCAAGAACAGGCCCCGAAAAATTGTTTATAAACAAAATCAAAACCTGTTTCGCGCCAAAAATAAAAAGCTGAAAACCCAACCTGGCAACCACGCCACGCCACAGCAGAAATGCTGCTTGCTGCAACTTGCTGTCTTCCATCCGAATGAACTGCCAGCATCAGCGAATCAGCAGCCGAATCTTGTTATCTACATAGTCGGTCGATTCCCCCCATGCACACAAGTACTCACATATATAGTCCAATATAAAAATGAATTAACTTTGCAATCGCTTTACTACGCGCTTGCCTGAGACGTTGTTTATATTTATATGATGGAGCTCCTAAAGCAACAGCAAGCGCAAAACAGGAAAGAAATTCGAGATGAAGAGATCGAAGACCTAAATACCTTTTGCATGGGGAATCTATCAGTGGAGATCTTTCTACTTACTTACAATTCAAATCAAAAATAAAAGAGCTTAAGTATATTTTTGTATTGGGAGTTGGGATTTTTGGAGCAGCAGTTTTTCCCCTAGAGTTTCCATAATTATCCCCCTTTGCGTTACAAAACTCTGACCAAACTTCAGGTACCCTTCATGGGTAGATTATGTTCATCAGATAAATCAGTTCATTCGGCAGAACCGGTTCGCAGCTGCGTATGCGCTTTATTTTTAGGCGCATATTTCTCACATAATCGTGAGAAATTCCCCCGTCAAAGCTCAAGACCGCTAATTAAGCTGAAAGTACGAGTACGGCCGGCAACAGCAGCAGCAGCATCATCCGATGATGATGACAAAGAACAAGCTCGAGCCAGAGCCAGAGCTAGAGCCAGTGCCGAGGCCGGAGGAGAGCCTGTTGGCATGACCCAAAAAATGTGTGACGAACAGCAATGAACGAGCTTGCAACGTGGTGGAAATAGCAGCAGCAGCAGCTGAAACAAACTGGCTCTGTGTCTGGCCCGTCAATCAAAACGAATGCTGGACATGGCCATAACGACTTCACGAGAGCTGCAGCAGCAAAATGTTCTTTTTGACCAACATTTGGTGGGGAGGATTGTGGCGGGGCTTTGGGCTTGCGTAACCTTTTGGCCAGCCAGAGAGCAAGCCAGCCACCAGCCAGCCACCAGCCAGCCAGCCAGCCAGCAGCCGTTTGTACGAGTGCAGTGCACACTGAAATGCCATTAGAATAAATTACAATCATGGCTTTAATGAATTTCTGACGCCATGCGCATACAGAGAGTCACAGCCAGCGACAGCGAGGTAGACACATGAGGCACATGACTCATTAGAGCATCCGTTGTTGGCCGGGCCAAGTCCCCACAGTCGCCGCACAGACGCCGCTCACCCCTCGGGCCATTCACTATTAACTCAAATAGGCAAAACGACTGCCACTCGTTGGGTTCGTTGTCATTGGCAGGTGTTTCAGCTGGCAATGCGGCATTACCATATTTAATAAGCCGAAAAAATTATGCGACATGAATTACAATGGGCCAAATGCACTTCCATCTCCTCGCATAGTCAGCGGAGAGGCACACGAGAGACAATGCGCCGACAATGAGCCGAATTCTCGAGTGGCGTCAGCCAATAAAAGCCAAATGGCTGAAAGAGGAAAAAAATATTTATGCAGCTGTTACGGGAGGAAAGTGGCAAAGCAGTCCTAAAAGGACAGGCCAGCCTTCAGCCAAAAGGAATGATAATGAGAGAGCCACCAAAAATGGCTGAAAAAAGAATGCACATCGAAAAATAAAATTAAATAAACTCGGGCGCTTAGATACAGAGGGTGAATGTGGAATATCGACTAAAGAAAATCTTTAAATGGGGTGATTCTGGTGCGAAACTCTTTGCCTGCTTCGGAAAATATGTGCAAGCATCTTCTACTAAAAATCTAATGCGGAAACGGCAGCATTAATTACAGGAATGTTCGCTCATTCAGTGTGGAGTAACTGATTCAATACCAGTGCCAGTTTTGCGAAGACTATTATGAGAAAGGTCTAGCCAATGAAGATCTCTTTAATCTCTTTAACTGTTTTGCTTTTATGGTACATAAAAAAACCGTTTCGTTAGTGTTGCAAAGAGCCTTGCAAGCAAAGCTCCTGGGAGAGGCCATGCCACAATATTATGCGGAGATTTGCTTCCCTTTCAAGGGGTAGTCGTAGCAGTAGTACTTACAACTCTCCAGGATAGTGTTAAGCCTGCAGTAATGTTTTCGCAGCTTTCTTTCTCCATTCTGTTTGCGTTATTCAGCTTGCATAATAATTATAACTAAAAGAAGGAGCGGCACTACAGCAGGGGTGTTGCATCAAAGGAAAAACACGCATCCGCAGAGAGGGCTAAGCCCACATTTCTCTCATGCAAAACTCCGTTGCCGAAGAAACCTCTTGGGACACTCGCCCTCTCCCTTTCTCCCCCTGTGGCAACTCCCTGACACTGGCTCCGAGTGCAACTCCTTGTCGTCTCTGGGTCCCTGCTCTGTGTCTTGGCCTGGCCTAATCTTTAAGCCGCTTAAAGTTTCATGCAAAAACACAATTTGCCACAATAACCTTCAGCTGGCAGCAAAACATCCAGAAGCAAGTGCAAAAGAGTGCCACAGTTGCCACTCCACCTCCCCCATCACCCACCACACCCCGCTATCCTATTCCCATTGGGGGGTGCCTCTCTCTCGTTCTCTCCCTCTCTCTCTCTCTTGCATGCAATTTCTCGTGTTAACGAAAGTTTTTTGTGGCCAACGAAAAATTCGCTTTTCTTTTGTTTACTTTACTTGGGGCCTGCCCCGTCGCCCGTCGCCCGTCCGCCGCACCGCAGCGCACCGCCTCCACCGAAATAAAAATAAGAAGAGCGAAAAGCCTGCGACAACATGCAACACGGAAGCAGGACGACGACGCCAGGGCCTAGTCCATGCACCCAGCAGCAACCAACCCTCCTGGGCCACGTCGCGTGTTTTGCTGATATTGCCACTAAACGCTGAGGCATACTTTCAGGCGTCTGGCTGGCGCGCCTACATGACGTCGCACGTTTCCTGTGCCAACAAAAACCGGCAGCAGAGGCAGCGCAGGCAGCAGCAACAACAGGGCACAAAAATAATAATAATAGTAGTAGTAATAATAGGAGACGGGCCAACGGCCGCAGCGCCACTAAATTCGAAAATAAAAGCAAACGAAGCCTGCCACTGCCACAGCCACAGCGCCTGCTCCTGCTCCTGCCCCAGCTCCAGCCTGTGGCCCTTCAGGCAACTAGTTTATGAAAAGCACTAAACTTTGTCCGCTCTCTTTTTTGTTGCATACTCCATTTTGCCACCCTTTTTTTTGGCGACAGGCCGTGGCAAGAGTGCTGCCACAGAAAGAGTGCGAGGTAGGGCTATGGTGAGCGGTGAGCGGTGAGGGGTGAGGGGTAGGTGTTGCTGCTTCTAGCTACATTTTCGGTTAGCTTTTGGTGCTTGGTAAATGGTAAATATGTGTGATCTTCAATCCAAACAGTAAACAGAAATTAAAGTTAAATTTGTAGTGTTGGTAAGTGCACGAAAACAGTGTTGCCTAAGCTTAAGTATTTGTTTACACAGAAAAGAATACAATTGGTATAGATCTAGTACTCATATATCCCCATAGAGCCTTTCCCCTCTCTCTTCTCTTGCCATTTTCAGCATGACTAATTTCTGCCTTTTTGCCACTGTAAATCTGTGTGTGTGTGTGTGTGTGTGTGTTTTTCAACACTCTACAATACGGGTGTGTGTGCCTGCCCGCTCGCTTTCTCACTCTAAACTTCTTTCGCCCCAACCCTTTCGCTGGCTATCTCTGGCCGTCGTCCTGCTTGGGTGCTATGCACGAGAGTGTATTGTGTTTGTGCAGTCGAGCCTGACACCCCAAAACATGGCCACAAAACGCCGCCACAGCAGTCACTTAAGAGTCACGTCCTCGTCCGACTCCTTCTGCTATTCCTTCTGCTACTCCTGTGCCTACTGCTACACCCAATCCTCTCCTGCTGGCAGTCCCTGCAACGACGACGACGACGACGACTCCTGCCTGATAATGATCAAGGCGACCAGCCGTTAAAGTTGTTCCATTGTTTTTGTGCAACCTCCTTCCACGTGTGTGTGTGTGTGTGTGTGAGTGCTGTTGCTCGCTGGTGTGCCTTGCCCCGTTTGTCTTTTGTAATTGCTCTTGAATTGATGGCGTCGGGTGTTGTCGGCCGTCGGCCGTCGGTCGTCGGTCGCTTGGGCCGGCGTCAGGTGAGCTTTGTGGCGCCATTTTTTGGCCAGCAATTTGCAAATTGTTTTGCAGACATAGGCGGCGGCGTCAGGCAACACAAAATAAACTAAAATAAAATGGGATTTAGTGGCCAGGTTAGGGGCACAGCGGGCTGGGCAACGGGACACCGAGTGCTTAAAGAGCTTCTATGCATGACTCCATTAAATGTGTGGCAAGTGCAGCGCAGCGCAGCAAGGGGCGGGGCGGGCCGAGTGGCGTCTGCTTCCTGCGGACCGGGCTCCATTTTGTGTCGCATGAAATATGTAAAATATTCCGTTGCATGCCCGCAGGCAGCGCTTAAATGGAAATGCTTTAAATGCACAGTGGGTAGCAGAGTGGCAGCGGGCTGGGGGGGGGGAGCCCTTCCCTCCCCCCTGTGGCAGTCCCTTCGACTGTCTGGCACTAAAGTTATACAAATTAAAATTCAATTGTCTGCAGGCGGCACACAATGCAACCTCCAGTCGACTCGACTCGACTCGAGGCTTAGCTTTGCCTCCTTTTTGTCTTTGCCTGGAAACGAGGTTAGGCGGCAGCTGCCACCAGGGGGTGGTGTGGTGGGAGAGGCATTGCAGGACTCGCTGTGGGTGTGGCATTCAACCATATGGCCGCAGGCGAGGCTCAGGCTGCAAACTAATGCACTTGCCAAGTCTCAGGGTTTTTGCATGCAATTTGCACTCTCTGCCACGCCTACCCCTCCCTCCATCTACCCCTAAGCAGGTACCTTAAACCACCCTCTGGGCCCAACAGTCCCTGCCGCCGCCACCGCCGCCCCCGACCCAGCACTTTCCATTTTGTGCTGCAAGACAATGAACTCTACGCCCGACCATCATTATCACGAACCGAACCCCAGAGACACCACCGCGTCCGAGTCCCATTCCTAGACGGTAGATGCCACTCGTACGTATATCCCACTATCATGACGTAGTCCTGTGGTCAATGCCGTCGTCATCCTGGCATTGACAAAACACAGTATCGCGTGCGCTGCCCTGTGTGTGCTGTGGCCCGTCCCTTGGGGTTTTTGTCCACTCTGGCATTTGATGACGTCGATTGTTGATTGGGGAGCGGCCCGAACAGCCCGGAACTAGAGTCTGTCTCTGGTCTGGGGCGTCTCGCCTAGTCCTGGTTGAGGTCACACCCCTTTGGCGTGGGTTTTTATGCCCGTGAAATGCCCACCCTCCCCGCCTGACATATGGTTTGGTTTGTTGTCTTGACTCATGGCTGTGTCTCCCCCCAGGCCGTACTGCTGGCCCATGAATGCACTTTTCGAACCATCGGAGCATACGTTATGCTGTTGCCTCCCTTTGTTGTTGATGTTTGCATTTGAAATTTGCATTTGAACTTGCCGCAAGGACTCCAACACTCCACGGTCCCTATTGTTCGCTGTGTCTCCTCTTAAAGTGGCGATAAATTAAAGCTTTCACAAACCTGCAATGAAACCAAAACACACAAGAAAAACAAATTTATTAATAAAATGGAGAAAATAGAATTGATTGCAGGGACTAATTGAGTGCCCGCAGGACCATTAGGGATCCCAAAAAAAGGGAAAAATAATCAAAATTTTGTGCAGCATTTAGGGGCATTTGTATGATTGTGCGACGATTTGATTATTGTAGCAAGAGGCCGCAAGAAACACACACATAAACTTGGGAAAATAATGGACAAAATCGGAGTGAAAACAATCAAAGTGCATAGGCGGCCAAAAGAAAAACAAAGCAACAAGGCAGGGCAGGGAAGACAAACAAAATGAATGGAAAAGGGGAGTGGAAGTGGGAGTGGAAGTGGGAGTGGGACACAGGCAGCAGCATGGAAATGTACACGGACTGCGAAGGGTCAGTCGCACATCATTGACGATGTAATTGAGTTCGACGCGGGTCCGCTGCCGAAGCAGGACTTTATTTGAGCGCCGCCTTCGTAATTTTTGACTTTCATAAATATTGCAGGGAGCGTGCAGGACTCGTAGTCCCCCTATCCATTCAGGCCCCCCTGCCACTGCCTCTGCCTGTTGGCGTTTCTCATTACTTGAGCAGCAGCAATGCCTGCAGGACACACAACAACAGCAACAACAGCAACAACAGCAACGGCAGCAACAACTGTAGCCGTAATAGAGTTTTCTTTTCTCGCGCTCGTCTCCCTCGAGTTTTCCTTTGCTTTTTCTCTGCTCGCAGCTGTGCTTTTCTTTTGCTGTTCCTCCTCCGTCCTTCCTTCCACTGTCCCCCCTCGCCCACTCCGTTTGTTGTGATAAAGTTGCGCACTTTTTGCGCTTTCTTTTTCTTGTGTCGACGGGGATTCCCTCTTTGTTGCTGCCATTTTATTGGATTTTATTTTATTTTCTGTTCTATTATTTGTATGTTTTCCTTTCCCCATTCCTCCCCCCGTCGTCCACTCCTCATTCTTTGGCCACTTGTGCATTTTGTGCGGGCGGCAAGCGAACAAAATTAATTTGCAAGTTTTGCCGTTGGCGAAAAAATATTTACAATAAATTGAATTTGCAGCCAAAGCGAGCTCAGAGCGAATGCTTACCACACCAAAGAAAGCTAAAAGAAAAAAGCTAAAAGAAAAGCGGACCCACAAGCAGCTCTCCGGGAAAATGCTCTACAAATTGCGTATACGCCGATTGGTCGCCGCTTGACAAATGGAAATGCTTATTGGATTTTTATTCCCCCCACTCTTCCCCTTTCTCTCACTCCATCCTTTTGCAACCAGCAAATTGGCATTTTTGATTTGATTGGCCAAAACCTTCCCGCCGTTGTTTGCCAACAAAGAAACGGGAACAAAATGCATGCGACATCATAAATTGCAACAATGCGGCACAGAGGTTGGGTGGTAGCGTGGCAGTGTGGCGATATGGTGCCAGTGAGCTAGGGCGTTGTGTGTTCTACTAGCTGCCAGCCAATATCTGCATTATTGAAGTTTTTCGCGTGAAAAACAATTAACCGCAAGCAATTTCTGCTACGGCCAACCAGCGACACGGTGGTGCAGACCACCACGAAGGGCTGCAGAGAGACAGGGGTTCCTCGTTACACGACCAGACATGTGGGCCCAGCCCAGCCCAGCCCAGACAGGGGGCACCGCATAGCCGCCACAGAAAGTTACACAAAAGCAAGCCACCAGCAGCAAAGTGTTGGCTGGCCATCGCATCCACAGTTCGTGCGGGACAAGCGCTTGCGTTTTGTCACATGGTTTGCCCTTGTGCGGCCATAGTTAATCAGGACAAAGCACACACACACATGCGTTAGCAGAGGTGCATCATCATGTTTTAGATCAAGCAGAAACAAGCTTTAATTGAGCCTCTCCCCTTTGCTATTGTCAGCTCTGAAGGTTTTTGTTGATCATGGCGCCATGGAATTTAATAAATGAGCCACGCGACCATGCGTCAGGGTTGCAAACGGTTGTTCATATCTGTGTTTGTGTGTGATGTGTGCAGCGGCTTCTTCTTCGGCTTCTTAATTTCATCCTTGAGCCTCGCGGATGCCTCGAGTGTTTGCAGCAGAAGAAAACGCATTTGATGTTTTTAATTGAGTGTGCTTTATCTAACACTTGAGAGCGACACTTTCACACCCACACACGCAGAGGTAGGAGAGAGCGGGAGACAGAGAGAGAGAGAGAGAGAGGGAGCACACTCGCACAAAGGCACTTTAGGGCTCTGTTGACACTTTGGCACGATGCTGCGGATGCCGCTGCTGCAGTGTCTGTCTTCATTTTTTTGTGTATATGTGTGTGTGTGTGTGTTGAGAGGCATGTGGCAGGGTAAGCATGAACATCGTTTACCCATTACATTGCACTTAATCATGTCTAGGAGGCAAGTTCCTGTTGCTGCCACTGCCTCACGCTGCTTCAGCTCTAATGAGTTGCACTTTGACGTCGCTTCAAGTGCTGCCAAAGTGTCGAAGGACTAAACGAAATAAAAACACACGTACACCAGCCGCGCGTACATCGTCAGCCCTACATGCAACATCAAAGAGCCTGGAAAAATAATCCCCCAAAGGGTCCATGCGGGGCAGCAGCAGACAACAGAATTTACAACATTTTAATAAAATCACGTTTGGGCAACAAAACTAAAAGGAGCAAAGTGGCACGGGCGGCGGCGGCGGCGTATGAGGCACGCCAAATGGTTTGGGTCGTACGGGCATGGTATTTATGGCCGAAGCCAAAGCTGAATTACTGAAGGCCAAAGGACTTAGTGTTTTATGAGCACAACTCCAAGTAGAGCCGAGCGAGCACTTACTTCCACATATCTATATCCAGATAGATACTGGCCCGTGCCCACTGGCCGATGTGTCTACTTTGTCGCATTGAAAGCCGCAAGGGGCACACAGACACTCAGACACGCAGACACATGCAAATAAAATAAGGACAACTATATATTTCTCGGACGACAGAACGTGCCCCGGGTGCTCGGTCTAGCGTGAAAAGTGCGACGCCGTCATAATGTGCGCTCTGATGCATGACACACACAGCAAAAAGGAGACCCTGAGAAAATAGAAAAAAGTAAACGACCAAAAGGAAAAGCGAGGGAAAAAAATGAAAATATGACTAAATTAGCCAGAGACTCGGGGAACGAAAAGGAGGCGACTCCTCGCCTGAGCCCTGAACTGCTCGGTGCCTGTTTATAGTGGGGCACATATAAATTAAGTCTTCCTGCCGGCAGTTGCACATAAACATTTCCAAACACAAATCTCTAAGGTCAGCACCAACTGCCTCTGTCTCACATCTCTTGTCTCGCTCGCTCTACCTCTACCTCTCGCTCTCTGCATGCCCCACGCAATGTCGCATGTTTTTACTAAACCGTAAAATAAAAACGAGCAAAACTTGCAAAAAGAAACAAAAAGAAAAAGCAACAAGAAAATGGATAGCGAAAGGAAGGGAAAGTGGGGTAAGGAAATGACACACACACACGTTGGAAGGGGGGGGCGGTGGTGCCCGCAACGCGTGACCTCCCAGCCGTGTCGCCTGCTCTCCCTCAACATCACCCCACCCCCCAAGGACTGGCATGGAAGTAACAGGCTCTGACGGGAATATTACTGCCAACACACATATGAGTATGAAATGCAGGGGAAAGGGCAATCCACAGAGCAGGGGCATCGACCAAATGATACCCTGGAGCTCGTAAGGGTGAATGAAGCTAGTAGCTAAATATCTGCCACTGTGCCACATAATAAAGTGGAACTCGGTGCTCAGTGCTCTCCCTGGACCAACTTCCTTTTTCGTTCAAAAGGTGACCCCAAAAAGTAGGCAACACTTTCGTTTACTTTCGCTTTATGGCTCCTTCCTGATCGCTGAACCGTATCGAAAGTACCCTTAACATCTTTTCATGATACCCTATAGTACCCTCCCTGCCCCCGCTCCCCCTTTGGGCCAACACTTGCAAATGTAATCAAATAAAATAACGACAACATCAAGAAATACACGAAAAAAAGGGAGAAGAAAAGAAGAGGGGAATAGCACGGCCTCCGGTGCTGTCTCCATATCCAGATGGGTCCCCAAACGCTGTCCCTGGCCCCATTCCCCATTCCGAGGGGGCGGGCTGCTAGTGCAGAGTCGACCCCTCGTTTCCCCTTACCCAACCGAACTGCAATGTTTTTTTTTTCCTTTCGTTCAGTTAAAGGATCGCAGGCACGAAAAATCCTAAATTAAAAAACGCACATCGCACCCACCTCGCTCCCTCGCTCACTCACCCTCACTCCCTTCCTCTTAGCTCTCTCGCTCTCCCTCTATCACTTGCAGATGGGGTCACGGGGGATATGTGAACTTTTACGATTTGTTTGCATGGCGTTTTATTTTATTATTACAATATATATAAATGCTGGCTCCTTTTTTTGTTGTTCCTGAGCCTTTACCTTGGCATAAAAATTGTGCCAAAACGGGAGGCAAAGTCGAAGCAGCTGCTGTCGTGGGAGTTGTACGCACCCCCGCGACAGAAACAAGGGAAAGGCATGGCACACACACGCACACCGCACACACACTCGAAGGGGCCGCGTGCCCCTTGTCTGTCTGCTCGCTCTCCATAAATGGTGTTAGAGGGTTGAGCAGGGAGCAAGAATAAACACCACACCCAGGAGTACAGGAGTACAGGACGGCAGGACTACATGACTCCACCCTTCATTCGTTGCCATTAAAGCAGCGCCCAACAATAAATTTTCATTTGTTTGCCGTGTGTAATTAGAAAATTAAAACCCAGTTTATATGCCAGCAGCAGCAGGAGGAGCAGCAGCAGCAACAGCAGGAGACGGAGCAACAGGAACTCAATTGGCCAAAAGGCCAAGAACCAGGCTCCTGTGGTGGCTCGTTTCACCCTTATTTATGGCTCGAACCGCCTAAGGGGTTCGGCTATGATGTGGTTTCGACCACAAATGTTTAACTAAAAGCGAAACATAAAAGAAATATGAACATAAAGCATTTTGCTGCAAATTTCAGCGCTGCACTTTCTTTCTGCCACTGCCACACATCTTTCAGCACACATTTTGTGGCTGCTCTGAGACTCAAACGTACATTTTACGACTTTAATGCTGTCACAGACATGCTGCACAGGCTGCTGCTGCTGCTGCTGGGTCTCTCTGCAAAACAAAAACGAAGGAAACTCTGCAGGGGAAAAGTGAAAATATTTTTATGCGTAAACACGTCGCCGAAATAACCACAATGAGAATGCCAAACGCATCGCTACACTCGACACCACTCCACTCGGCTGTGCCACACATCGAGCGGGGGGCGACACGACGCATGTAAAAAGCAAAAACTCATAAAATTGCATACAAATTTCTCGAAAAATAAAAATACCAACAAATATACAACATACAGTCAGAAATTGAAGCACAAACCTGACACAAGCGACAACGCGTTGCATATTGAAGGCGGCAGTCGGCGCTGGGGGCGGCAAGATATTGTTATTGTTGTCGCTGTGGCGGTGGCAGGAGCAGGGGGCAACATTGTTGCCAATTTTAATATGCCAAATGGCAGCAGACAAGAGCAAAACGCTCGTATAATTTTTGTGCCAGTAAGTATAATTTTTCGAGCCCTACAGAGAGTCTGCCATGGACTCGTAAAATTCGCTCTACCCAAACTGTGCGCTGTTGTGGCCTAAACTAGGGCGGGTTATAGGCAACTATAAGATCAAGTTGGCTTGTTATTTTTACTTATTTTCTTTTCCTTATTTAAAAAACTTCTGTACAGATTTCCTAGACATTTAATACATATAAAGATTTTCCAGAGAGAGTTTCATCCTGTTGCTTATTGAATTAATTTTGGTGCCCCCTTTAGGGTATTCCTAAGTCGGGATTTCCTTTCAACTTATTCTTTACAGACTTTTCTTTAGTTTTTTTTATGGTTTTTCTGGCAAAAATCAAATTGTGGCTTCGTGTATTTCCTGTAAACTAAAAGTGCGAACGCGACCAGCAGACGCACGCATAATACATACAAAGCACGCACGCACACAACTACACTTAAGCTCATACATATATGCACATCTTATGGACCATAAAAGGGGAGTGTGTGTGTGTGTTCGTCTTCTGACAAATGGGGCAGGCGGCGGCTGGGGCCCCTGGAATGACTGTTGCTGTGGCTGGAGGCGGGGAAAGGTAACATTTGACACTAGTTAAAGGGAAAGAAAAAAGAAATGCCTTTCTCCCCGTTGCTCACTCTCTCTCTCTCTCTCTGTCATAAAAGCGTTTGCATTTTTGCGGTGTAACACCTTTTAGTATGATTGTATTTGCGGCACGCCCACTAGCACCACCACTAGCATAAGGCCGCCTCCCTTTTTGCACTCTTGTTGCTGCTGCTGCTGCTGCTGTTCTCGCCCCACAGCCTAGCTCTGGGGTGTGCTGCTACTTGGCCTGCTGCTGGTACGGGGCAACCTTACGGGCACTATGGGGAATACTTCCAGCATCCCAAGCCACAGACGCAAGCGTACACTGGGGGAAAAACGTAAGTCAGTCGAATGTTTCTGGAAACTCTCTTGAGTTCACGATCTTTCGTATTCCAACTTAAAGTGGAGCTAATTCATTCTCATCATCAGCATCATTTGCTGCAGTATCTATTGTTTGTTAATAGTTTCTCTCAGTGTACGCACACACACCAATGAAGGACGCAATGCGCCATTTCAATTTTCGCAATACACATTGCAACGCGTGTGTGTTGTGTGTGATGTACGGGAGTGTGAGTGTGGCAGCATGCTCTAATAAATGTTGCCTTCAAAAATTGCTCACGTGCCGCACTCTGGGATGACGGCAGATGTGTACGGGGCAGGGGGCGCCCCTGCATCTATTGACAACTTTTAACGCTCAACTTGGCTGCAAGTTTTCTTTCCACTTTTCCGCAGCGTGTTCCTCTATTCCCTCTCTTCATTTTGGTGGCATTTTATTTGTGGCGCTTTAAATGCTCATAAAACTTGGAAAACGACTCCCGTCCTGATTGGCCGAAACATGAAACTGCAATTTGTCCCAAAGCTGCCCTGCCCGAAACGTGGCCCAAAACGTTGATTTACTTGCCGCAATTTGCTCGCACAAATATCCTTTTATGGGTGAGTGAGAAGGCCATAAAAGTTCTCTATCTCGTGTCCAATATTCATTCATTTATCTATTTATTCCGCCAGCAGCATCATTAAACATTAAATGGTTGCAAAAAGGTAATAAAAACAATTAGACAGCGCCGCAACAGAGAGACAGAGGAATATTAAAACTAAATCAAATTTCAGCAATTTTGCCCCTTTAAATGAATTAACAACTAATTGCTGTCGAATCTATGGCCGGGGGCAGGTGGCGGGCGACAGGTTCAGGTTCGGTGGTTCAGCGGGCAGAAGGCAGAAGGCCAGTTGGGGGCCATCGATCAAACGACAAATCCAGACTCAATTTGCTTTATCAATGCCCATCAATTCGTAATATAAATCCTCATAAATATAGAAAAAGTATGCATGTAGATTTCACATATTAATAATTGATTTTCCCCTGTTAAACGTTGAAATGACAGTCGCCCATGGCCCACGAGAGAACGAGAGGGGGAGTGTGTTGTGTTCAATTAATGGAAATTTTTAATTGCAACTCATTTGAGGCGGGCAGCAGAGGGTCAGCATTTATCGGTGGGAACAAGATGAGGTTTCATTATGGGAAGCAGATAATTAGATGGAAAATACGTTACACAAAAATACTCACAGAGATGAAATGAAACTCTTAACGTGGGCACATTAGCTTTCAATGGCACCAAATGATTCGCATTAGAATGCAGCAGAAACAGTCCCCGCCCTCAAGGTAGAGCTTACGAAAGTTTCTCCATTCTGGGTAACCCCACACAATACTGCTACTGCTGGAAAAAGAGAAAGAACGAAGGATTGGGGAAGGAACCACGGGAATTATTTACAACTCAAAGCAGACTTTCCGCTCCCCCTCAGCCCAAATGGGTACAACCATTCTTTTAGTGGCATTTCATAAATTGGCTTTGTCTGCTCGAATGGAAAATGAAAACAGAAGCAGGGTGGGGGGTGGGTGGTGCCACGGCGGCGTAAAGTTTTAGTGTAAAATCCATTTTAATGATTTTGAATGTTGCATCTGCAGCCAAAGCCATAGTGAAAGCCGGCGAACAGAGAGTCTGCAGCCAGAACGAAGCCTGACACGGAGACAACGAAGCCAGACTTTGACTCTGGGCCTCGATGCCATCATTAAGCAGCTTTTGCCTAGAACGCTGATGGAGCTGCTGTCGCCGTTTCTGTTTCTGCTGCCGCCGCCGCTGCTGCTGCTGCTGCAGGAACTCCTTTGGTAATTTTAATCTCATCTGAAAAGAGCACTTGCCTGCGAGCGTTGTCATGGCCGTCAAACGAACACCAAACCCGAAAGCAGGAACAACCAGCGAAAAGACTAGGAATAGGGGATTCCAGAACCAGGACCCACACCACGGAACCTGCGGCTAAGGACCAGTTTCGGTTTAGTGGAGGACCAACCCTTAACCTTATCCCGTGCCAGGGCCAGCGCCAGGGCCTGGTGTCAGCTTCAATCGTATCAACTTACGGCTGTGGCTGCCTTCTCACCTCCAGACCTCTGAGGCAGCTGCCTTTGGTACCCTTTTCGTGTTGATTTAGTGCTGACTTCTCAGCGCGCATCTCATTGGCTCTCTGAAGATGCCCCCCACACCGCTGCTACCGGCCACATTTGCCCAAAGTCTAATGCGGCAGCTTAGCAGTGAGCATCAAAAAGTTGTGTTTGCCAACATGGAAAGGTGTGTCCCACAGTGCCCCTCCCACGCCCACATATCTCTGGCTCTGCCTCAAACTCTGTCGGATTTAGGTAAATTAAACCAAAACGAGATTTGAGGCCAAGCCCCCCAACCCACGTGCACTTAGAGAAAAAGAACACACGCTTCATGGTAAGGACGACAGATTGAATATATCAAGCGGTGAGCTTTTAATGGCTCGACATCCGCAATCAATTCAAGTAAACTTAAGTGCGCAGATTTGACTCCATTTATCAAACATTCCCATCATATTTCAAGGTCTGCCCCATTTACACTTACGAATTTATCGCAGAGTTTATCTCAACACTTCACTCGTGCCCTCAGTGTACTCTGCATCTGGATTATTGGTACTGTACTCAAAAAAACAGCGAGATAATGAGGCACATGGCTATTGGTCTTGGCACGCGCCTCCCTTGAAATTCTCGCGCCACCAAATAAATTTATGAACCCGCTTCAAATCGAAATAAAAAACCGAAAACAAAAGCCCCGCCAAACAAAAACGAAAAACAAAAACAAAAGGGGCATGTGAGGAATTTTTGTGGTCAAGCCCCTGGTGGTGACATCTTCCACGAAAAATATAATACAAAAACACAAAAATAAAACACACACACACACATACAAATTTTCCAATGTCTCATTCCGCTGGTAATTAAAATTGCTGTGCGGCTCGTAATTTACATCAGTGAATCGAATATAAAGAGCAGAATTTGTCAGTGCCACACAGACAACACCTCGTAAATCTCGCCGACCAATAAATTCCCAGAGATTCCAATGGTCGGCGGCTTTTCCCTTTCATGTGCCAGAACAGCAGTGAAACAGAGAACAGAAAATCATGTTCAGATTGCTTACTGGAGCAGAAATACTCAAACTCGTTGTACTGTGTGCAACCTGAAACGAAAACTGTGCCACAGGCTCAATGACAGCCAGACAGCCGCATTTTGCATAGCTCCCAACGAAAGCGAATCTCCAGCTACAGGATGGAGGGGAAGAAACACTGAAAGATGCCACATATAATTGGCTAATTATGGGGCAAAGACAAAGGCAACGGCAAAGGAGAGCCTCTCAACAAACAACCAACATCATCATTAAATACTCGACAGTTTTTTGATTCCAAGCCATTTCTTGGCTCGCTATTAATTAGGGTACTCCCGTCCATGCCTCATCATTGTCGGCTGCGTGCGTGTGTCTGCCTTGCACAGGTGGCATGCCACTGCCGTTGACTGGCAACAGTCATAACTGTCGTGGAGCTGTTGCCAGGGCCAGGGACAGGGCCAGAGCCATGGCTTTTCCAGGCCCATAATTAAAATGTCAGAGAGGAAGAGAAGAGCAAGACCCCCACTTGACGAAGACTCTCAGCCATCCAGCCATCTACATACAAATCTATCCATCAGATTGCTGCCGCTTGTCTGGCTTTCATGGCCAGAGGTTTGTTTGTTTGTCTTTTTCAGAGATTTGTTTCATATTAAGCCCCCCCGAAATATTCGTTTGAAAATCATTTTAAAATGTGAAAATAAGCAGAAACCATAAATGGAATGGATTGAATGGGATTTCTATGGGATTGGAAACTCAAGTGGTTGTATCTTTTCCACTAACAACAAATGTTATGACATTAAGCCAAAGCTTTTATGAACGAAAACCCGTTCTGCATACTCGTATGAGCATCCAACATCCAACATTCAACATCCAACAGCAGCATCAGCATCAGCACAAACGGCCAGCAATTAGCCAAATGGACTGTGAAAATGTACTAAAGTACTTCAGTAAAATACCATAAATCATGGCCAGGTTTTGTGTCTGGCCATTGTTCCTTCCTCCTGCTGCTGCTGTTGCTGCGGTTCCTGCTTCTCCTGGCGCCTACATAAACAACGGGCCACAAAAAATTGTGTAATATGTGGCAAGAGATACGTCCAAACACAAGCATCCACAAACATCGGATGCCAACGCAACCAAATATTGTATATGCGAGTATATGTTCATATTTTGGCCAATATTTTTTCTCACTGGCACTGCAAAAGTTTTTGCGGCAAGTTGTGTTTAATAAAAGTTCAAAAAATACTCGTACTTGCAGCAAGCACAAAACATGAAAATTGTGTCAATGAACTGAAAAGACTGCAACGAGTTTTTCTCACAATTTGTTTTTCCCTCCAGCCGCCAGTCCATTGTCGCTGCTTTTGCTGTTGCTGTTGCTGTTGAGTCAAGGTCTATTAAATGCACGTTTTTGGTTGTTTGTTGTTTGACATAAAAGCTGAGGCAGCAACAAAAGCTGCAACAAAAGCAACATAAGCAGCTGCAACAACAGCCAGCCAGCCAGCCAGCCAGCCAGCTAGCCAGCCACTCGAGAGCGAGAGCCTGCACCAGCTTCCAACATTTGAAAGTTGAAGGTTAATTCTATAATAAATTTTATAAGCCAAATGGCAGGCCAGATCTGGCATGCAGTTAGTCAGCCAGTCGTTCAGTCGTTCAGTCAGTCAGTCAGTTAGTCAGTCAACAGCAACAGCAACAGCACTGGGCAGCAGCACTCCATTAAGAACATGACACATACTTGGCACGTAGCTCTGGCATTCAAGCCAGCAGCAACAAACGACCTAACGACTTGGCCCGAAAGAGCTCAAGCTTCGGGTACGGCTACGGCTATGAGCCGGCTTCTCCATCTGGTTAAATAAAAACAGGCACGCCCACATCCACCACACACAATACACAAACACACAGAGAGAACAATAAGCCATGCCCCAATATCAAAAGAATGTTTTGTATAAACTACTCGTACAAAACAAATTATAATATATTTTTCCTTTTTGCATACCAAACGAGTTAGTAATTCTCATAATGAACAAACAGCTACAACAAAAACAAATACAACAAATATGAATAAACTGAAATGGAATACTTAACCGTAAAAAATATACATAAATAAAAGGCAGTATAGCATGCCAGAGATACGTAGAAATCGATACGAAGATACCCATTAAAGTAGGAAACTCGAATAAAAAGATTTGAAATGAAGAGGGAAATAAATTCCAGCTTGCAGCTGTCCCCCACTCCTCCTCGGGGGGCCACATGCACAGATTATTATGGAGTTAGTATTCGAAGATGATAAATGGAGGTAAAATACATAGCCAAAATATTAGGTAATTGTCTGTGATATTTTTAACCTCAAGATCTGGGCCAATATCTCTACAATTTTTATTACTTTACGCATTAACTCGCTTAACCAATATACCCAAACGACGCCTACTTGTGCGGGATACCAACAAGTTGATGTATTTTTTTGCGCTATTTGGAGAATTTCAAAATGAAATCAGCATTGGAAGCGGAATCGTCATGCGGCATCGCCAATTGAAGCACAACAACAATAACAGGGACTGGCCGACTGTCATGCATATAAATAGATGCATTTAAAGCGGGCTTAAACGTGTGAAAAATAGTTGTAGATCGTTGGCTTTTTATTGTATTGTATGGCCTGTGGCGCACAGATAATGAAAACACCAATTAGGGGATATTTGTGAGAATGAGACACACACACACACCAAAACACTTTCCCACAGGCCGATGCCCAAAGTCATGGCCATAACTTAGCGAAGACTTCCTTTCGTTTCGGTTACATTTCTTTTCTTTTCTTTCGAGCAAAGACAAGCCGCAACAGAGCTCCAGAGACCACAGTGAGTAGCACATTCAGCGCGCAAATTTATGGCTAACACAACATTTACCCATGAGCCCCTGCCCAGAGCCCTGTCCAGACCCCGAGCCCAAACTGAAGTCCAGTCCGAAAAGTTAATTTCTGGTCAGATAAAAGTAACACAGTCATCTACAAAAGTACGAGGTCGGTCTGTGTTCGGGTGCTCCTCGGTGCAGAACCTCAGCTGAGAGCTCATAAATTTTGCAAACAAACTGCGTAAATCTCAGTTGATCTTCTGACCAGGCTAGAACTTTGCTGCCCGTTTGCCTGCTGCTGCTGTTTGTGGAATTTATGAAAATTGAAAGGCTTTCATCATAAATTTTGCAGAGGAATGGCCTTTGGCAAAGTGCGTGAGCGGCACCCCAAACTCACTTAAATATTAATTGTTGATTTTATTACCCAGAGAACCCAGAAAAGCGGAAAAGCGGGAAAAGCAGGAACATGGAAGGAGCGGGAAGCAATCTGCTGACAAATTGTGCGAAAATGTGTGCGTAAATCCTTTAACAAATCTGCACGAAAAATAAAGGAACGAGGTGTGCAGAGGGGGTGTTACAACCAAAAAAAAAAAAAAAAGATGGTAGGGGTGAGCAGTGAGGAGTGAGGGCCCAGCGGCACGTGTCGCGGCATGAGCATCGCGTGCCACATTATGCCAGTTCACGGTCACGTTGGCAAATATTTGTGGCCCATTGTTGCTTTTGCTGTGGCTGCCTCTGAATGTAGCACACTGCAGCATGTGTGTGCGTGTGTGTGTGTGAGTAAGTGTTGCACAAACAATGGACCATTGCAGTCCGGTGCTGGACTCTGCGCGCTGTCCCCGTCGTCTCGTTTCAGCCATTTACCTGTGCAATGAGCATAAAACATCTCAGACGCGTGTCTCGGCGTGCGCAAAAACGACGTGCCCCTGCCACTGCTCTTACCCCCCCAGCTACCCCTTCTCCACACACTGGAATTGGAATCCGCGGACTCCTCCACAATGTGGCCATGTAGCTTTTATATTGTTTCTGCGTTTCTCTCTCTCTCTCTGATGACTCAATGGGCTCAGACGAATGCCGAATGCTGACCAAGTTGATTGGCAAAAAGTCGCACAGACATTCACAGAAAGAGATAGAGAGAGATATTCAAAGAGAGGGACAGAGAGAGAGAGAGATGTAGTGCGTATGCTTTATAAGTATTTTCGATAATCGATTCTGTTCTTTGTTGGCCACAAAACATTTGGCAGCACACAAAATCAAATTCGAACAAAAACAGCCAAAATTGATTCGCTAACATCTGCTTTTGGTTGCCATAATACTAATTGGTTGGCCCAAGGGATACCCTGTAGTTGCTTTCAAATGCGAACATTTGCTTCTGTATTGCGCGAGTCCAAAAGGAAAACTCTGCACCGGCAGGGGAAGCTCTCGAAATGGACGCTGATACCTGGGGGCATTCGTTGCATATGCGTTATGCATGGATTCTGTATTCAAGTGGCCAAAAAAAATGCATATACTGTTCTACCTCTCTCTCTGTTCTTTCTCTTTGCAGCGCCCCCTCCTGCTGCACAGCTCGACGATTGGTGATTGGCTTTTGGTGACTGGCGGGACGACCACCGTGGCTTGATATATGATAGCCGCTGCTGGCCTTTGGCTGGGAAACTGCCTTTTCCTCGCTGCGGGCGTGTGAAAAGCCGCGACTGTGTTCGTCCGTTCATTCGCTCGTTCGTTCGTTCTGCCACAGGCGACTGGCGGCTGGCGGCAGGCGGCAGGCGTGGGGTGCCCGGGAAATGGAGTATAGAATGACCAAGGGAACTTTCTAAAAATCCAAAGCGACTTTCTATTAGCCCAGATGTGTGCTCGCAGAGCGGGTTTTCCAGCCAATGGAATCGCATAAATTAGTTCAATTTTTGGAATGCGCTTGCATCCGCTCTTCCACACAGCAAACAGCCAACAGCAACAGCAACATCAAAAGCAAACGACAGAAATCAAAGCAAAAATTCAGCTTTTTTCGTATGCAAATAGCAAAAACAATGCGAGCGACAGAGAAGACAAAAATGAAACTGAAATTGTGACTTCCGCTCGCGGAGCGTGCAAGCGGCAAAGGCTGAAGAGAGAGGGAGAATGCAGACAAGAGGAGAGCAGTGGCTAGAGCCAGGCAGGGGCTAGAGCAAGGTATATCAAACACAAGGTAAGGCAGTGCCCCTATCTAGCTGTCTGCATCCATCATTTTGAATGCAGTTTTCTTGTTTTTACGCTCTGCGAGTGACTTTCCTTATGTTGCGTATACCTTGGGGTAGAGCGGAGCTCGAGCAGCGCCAAGGAGGAATGTGCAGAGACAAAAGCAAATCACACACCAAATTTGCAATTATCTTGTTTATTTTTAGCTTTAAAAGAGACAAAAATAAAGTGCAAAAATAAAATCCTACGACAACAATCATTTATTTATCATGGAAGCGTAAAAGAAACTAGTTTGAACCGTTCAAATTGCATAAGCAACAAAAACAAGTTAACGACTGCAGCTAAAGGCACACACACACAGGCAACACACACACACACACACACACGCAAACAGGCGGCGAAGCTAAACTAGAAACCCAAATACCAAAAAGCGAATTCGACTCGCAATCGAAATTGAGTTGTGTCGTGTGGAGAGGGGAATGGGAAGTGGGGAGAGGTAGATGGGTAATCATGGAGTCTTTTGTCTAATTGCAAAATCTCATTAAAGTGCGCCGCCAGAAGCAAACGCTGTTGCTGCCGCGTTGCATCGCCTGCACCGCCTGCAGCCTGTCAACAATTTTATGAATGAAACTGTGGAATGCATGAAATTTACACCCGAAACACACTCACACACGAAAAGGCAGCACAGCACATCTTCCCCCCACCCCACACACTCAATTCACTCATTGACCCACGCCCCACACACCCGCAGAAGAATGCGAAGGCGCGAGCAAGCATTTAATGGCATTTACAGCAACAAGCAATAATAACTGCATAGCAATGAGCAGTGTGAGAGGACTGGAGAGGAGAGGCACCGAAGAAAAAAGACAACACACGGAGAGACAAAAAAAGTCGAGATAGAATGCTTTGGTCGAAGGTCTCGACGGTGTGATACCCAGTAAAGCATTTGCGGGGGAAACTATCACATATTAAAATCTATTCAGTTCATTATTGTTCAGTTAGGTGTGGGGTTTTATTCATACATTATGTATATGTAGTAACTGCATACTCTCTCCAGAGCATACCCCATTTACTCTCTGAGTACGGGGTATATCAACGATTCGCACATGCGCTCAATGTTTTCTCTGCCAGCAGATAATTGTTGTTGCTTTGCATTTGCTTTTATTGCTTTTGCTTGTGTTGCTTTTGCCTTTGCTACTGCAGTTTGCCGGCAGCAAAAGTTCAATGAACGCAGAAAAATGAATGCCACAGTTGTTGTCGCGGTCGCTGCTGCTGCTGCTGCTGCTGAGGCTATTACTGTTGTTCTAATGAAAGTTAGATAAAATAGCAGACAAAACGTGCTAGAGCTTTGCCCCCACTCTCACTCACTCCACACTCCACTCTCCACCCTACACGCTCCACGCTCATTGTGTTTTACATGAAGATTTATTAACTAGCACAATACTCGTAGCAAATGTTAGATAAATGCAGCAACAACAACAACAGAAGCACAAGCAGAAACAGAAACAGCAGCGACAGGGACAGCGACAGTGGCGTGCATGAACATGTTCAACAACAACAACATAACCGCAGCACTTGAAACGACTTCTGCTGCGGTTGGCGTCAGCGTCGCTGCTGCGAGCTTCAATTTGCTTTTGTTTTCGCTTTTTATACACTTTCCTACGGCACACTACGATCGATTTGCCAAGAAGTTTGGCCACTACAAACAAGACGGACATTATGGACTAAATAGGAAATTAAATAAAAATAAAAATTTTGTTTTTCTCCCCTCAGTCAGTAGCATAGGCAACACTGATCTTACAGGGTATCCAACTCTTCGACTACCCCCAAGGGAGCCACTCTACTTGTTTTGTGTTTTTACATTTTTATCTGGCGATTGTTTTAATGAATTTATTTGCATTTTAAATTCCGCTGTGAGATTTGCTTGTTGCTTCGCGTTCGGGCTGTTTGCTGCACTTGTCTCGCCCTTCCATGTCCCATGCCGCACGCCCCATGCCTCACTATTCTGTTGCTGTCTCTGTCGCCCGCTGGCTTTTAACTTGCTGCATTTTTGATGCAATTACAATATATTTTACAGAATGATTGATTGATTGCCCACAGCCGGGGGTGCTGTCGTTGGCAAGGGAATACAGGGGTACTCGTATGCAGGTAGGAATAATTGCACGTGTGTGTGCGTCTCGAGTGGCAAATGCAAATTCAAGTTAATTAAATATCAAACCGGTGATTGCATTCCCACATAAAAAGCAGTCGGGGAGAAAGAGCCACAGATAAGAGATGGCAGTTTCCATTTCAAATTAAAATAAGGTACGCATTGTCGGGTTGAAGCGGCAATTGATTTAATTTGATGATGCTTAATGAAAACTCTAAACGAGTGGCCTAAATCGGAATTATACAAGTGCCCACTCAATAAAACGAAAATTGAAGGGTATGTCTAGATGTCTGGAATCAAAAAAGAAAAAAACTAAATGTTGTGAACCTTATCTCTGATTCGTATCCAACCCACTGCTCTTCCCTTGCCACTCTGTCTAGCCTATGCTTGGTTGACTGCCTGTGAAATTGCGGAAATGTTCGAAATTTAATATTGTTCTGTTTAGAGATTGATTCCCATGTTAACCAGACACCCGCACAGAGAGCAGAGGCAGCATGGGAGGGACAACACACATACACACACACAAACCACACTTATTTTGTCGCTGTGCTTTGGTGCATAACAGTAGGACAGAGCAAGTGGTAGCGAAGGGCGCCCGCTGCCTGCACTGCTTGCTGTGTCTGTTGCTCCGTTGCTATCCGCCCTCTGCGGTTCCCTTTTCTGTATTGTTTTAGCACCATTTGAGTTCTGCCATCCTTTTTGTGCTGCACTTTCTGCTGCACCTCCGAGTTATGGACTGCGGTTTTTTGATTAAAAACATTGCCCCGTCCCTCAGATGCATTCCCCTCCCAAGCCTGCCACATTGTTCAGTCAGCGTAACGTAAAAACAGCGGTTCTGGGCAGGCCAGCGGAAGGGAAGGCGTGGACTAGAGAGCACAATGAAAGCGTCATTTGGATGATCGGTTCATAAATACTCGTATTTTGCCAACAGCCCGCCACCACCCCTACCTTTCCACCATTCAGTTTGACCTCTACCGCTCCCCAACGCCTCACCACTTCGCCCTGTCAGTCTGAGGCTACGCCACCGCTGATGCTGTGCTGCTGCTTCAAAGTGAACGCTGGCTGCAGTAAATTAATTGACAACTTTTATTAGAAGATAGTTGCAGTGGCAAAAGGAAAATGCCGAATGGGGGGGAGCTGGTGGTCAGCCAGAAGCAGGAACGAGACAGCTGCCGAGATGGTGGAAAAAGGGTGCCGCTGGCGGGCAAAGCGGCCAAACACTCAAGAAAGTTGCTCAAGAAATTAGCAAACAAAGCCGCACAGCGGCTGCAGAACTGCGCAAGAGCAGAAGGAATTCGAACTCAATTGAATGGGAAAAGGGGAGCAGCACGGAGTCTGGCCTGGACAGTGAAGTGCACTCTACTGGCGGGTCCCCGGACTGACCGACCATTGGAGCTTCTGTTTGGGAGCCGTGCATCTTTGTCCCGAGGGTGGCATCATTTTTCGCTCTTCATTCCTCTCCTCTTCTCTTCGCGTCACTTCAATTCAACTTTCGTTTTTTTTTTGCGCTCTTTGTTCTGTGCACTTTAAGCGTACTTATTATTTTTAATTACTAACATTTTTTGCTCTCTTTCACTTCGCCCTCTTCATAAGTGTGCGTGTGTGTGTGCGAGTGTTCCTTATGGTGGATAATTATCTATGTATAAGCGCCGCTATAAAAGCGGTGAAGCTATAAAAAAAGACCAAGGCGACCGTATCACGATAATGACCAAGCAGAATGCTCATCCTCGCATCAGATAAAAGATAAAGCTCTCGAACATCTGCATACCGTAAACGGATAATATGTGTCTCTCATGGTAGAACTACAGCAGGTAGAGATCCGCCTCTTTGTGGCTGCACATATTAATTGAGCTCCTACCAGACACTCAAAGTCTAGTGTAATCTCGGCGCTAAATCCGTGCCCCAAGCGGAGCAGAACTTATCGCCGCTGAATGGCAGTCATCAATTATCTGCTGCAGCACTCCGCGCTGTCACTATGCCTCTGGCTGCACTCCTCCCACGCGTGTGAACCTTTCTGACTGCCAAATTAGCACATTTCCTGCTGCAGTGTGCAGTTCAGAGCGTTGCCAGATCGACCAACGGCTTTTTGTTTTATCTTTTATTACTTACTAATTAATGGCAGACAATTTGTTAATTAGGGGCACGCCCACGTCCACGCCCCCCACTGCCCCCGCAGCGGAGTTGGATTGCCCGCTTTGGCACGCTTCAATGCCGCCTGCACTGACAGACGGACAGACTGACGTAATGAATGACGTAGTGGCATCTCTAATTACCTGTAACGAGAGCAAGAAAAAGCGGACTTGAGAAAGTGAACAAGAACAAATCATTATTTACAGCGGTAAAGGGTGGTTGGGGGAGGGGGCGGTGAGATGGGATAGTGCCTGGAAAGTTTCTGGAAAGGTGAGAAATTTGCTGCTGCTGCATCCGCATGCAAATGGAATGTACAGGGTAAGTGCATACTCTCGCTGTCTCTCCTTCTTGATTGGGTTTGGGTTTGGGATTGGGTTTGGATGCTGACGATGACGATGACTCAGCACTCGTTCGGGCTGATCTGCACAGACCCCTTCTGCAGCCCACCCCACACCGCCATTCTGGCCTAGACTGTGCTGGCGGTGTCCCTAAGTGCTGGGCGAAGTGCCAGCCAAAGTGAAAAGTGAAAAGGAACAAAACAGAAACGTAGACGAGGACGAGGACGAAGACGAGAACAGGGTACAGGGGACAGGGGACAGCAAATTGCATTCAGCTTGGAAATAACTTAATTTGAAATGAAACGTATTGAAAACCAAACCCATCTGAACGAAATTGGACCGAACTGAAGAGAACTGTACGCTGCGTTGTGCTGCCTGGAGTTCGGATGAGTTGCATGGCTGAACCGCAGCTTGGGGAGGCGCCACCATAGGCAGGCACTGCGAGAAATTAAGCACACAACTGGAATTTCGATCCACTGTGGCACCATGGAGATCCCTCGAGCAAAGCTCTGCCACATTTACCACGCAATTTCGCACAGTGTGCAGAACTGCGGCTGTGCAAACACCGAGGCTCCCATCTAGCTCTTGATTATGTACCCTGGAGAGAGCTTCAAAGGGGGTGGAGCCGAGCGGTGTTTGGCCCTGGAGGCTGGGGGGGCGGTGTGACATATTGATGAACTGCATCGTAGTAGTATCTGCGGTATTGCCGGCATCTTCAGCTGCTGATAATGATGATGCTGGCAGTGAAAGAGGCGAGGCTGGTGGCATGGCTGATGCCAATGCCGGTGCCGGTGCCGGTGCCGATGCTGATGCAGCAGGGCAAACAACACACTGTGCAGCTGCCACACAGCATCCAGCACAACGCCAAAGCGAGTACAGTTCAAACAAATTGCTGGAGCCCCATAGACAGCAGAGTTCCTGGTCCTAGGCAAAGGGCACTGCCAGGGAGCGAGCGAGCGAGAGCGAGGGGGAGAGGAAGGTGCGGCTGTGGGGCTGTGGAAAAAACTAATAGCTTCACTCTGGTCCCTGGCATTGACAGCTAAATGTGCGCGGCAAATGCAATTTGCAGTTTTGCGGCAAATGCCACCAGCAGCAGCAATGGAAATCAAAGGAGCGGAAAGAGATGAGGCAACTGTAACTGCAACTGCAACTGCAGCAGAACCCAACCTGCAGCAGCAGCCACTGACAAAGCGCAGCACCTTCTAAGCAAATGGCAAAGGATAAACTCTTTAACGAGAGATCTGCAGCGAGCTGCTGCTGCGCCCCAAAAGTGCAAGTATCTTTGTATCTTTGTAGCCGTTGGAGGCAACACGTGGCAGCCGCCGGCACCCACCACAAAATGCGGAAATATGCGATGAGAATGCAATGAAATAGAAAAATTAAGCAACTGTCAAATCCTGTAACGCATAACGAGCCAAAGGGGGGAAGGAGTTTCCTATGTGTGTGTGGATCCTCCAGCAAGTGCTGCTCTGGCTATCTGGCGAAATTTAATAGCAGAAAGAGACAGATGGAGAGGGGCAGGGGCTGGGGCAGGGGCAGGGCCAGGCAGAGTGTCTGTGTGCCTGCACTCTTCTGGTTAACTGGAGCAGTAAGCAGCCAAACAGCAAAGCCATAAAAAGCAGCAGCCAACACAACTGTTGACAGGAGGAGGACAGGGGCCGTGGCCGGAGCAGAGGCAGGGGCAGGGGCAGGAACGGGGAGGGAGTGGTTCTGGCCAGCAGATGACTATGGCAATCGGATAGCCATGGCTTTCGTTCTACCCTTTTGGCCAAGTGGATGTTATAACTTGGTAATTCGATTGGCGCAAAGTATTTCCACTCCAGACACAGGGAACAAGCAAAAGGGGAATGGGGCGAAAACAGTGTAAAAGCTTCTCTGCTGTTTCATTCTCTGCCAGCCATCGTTCTGGTGTCTGCCAGTGTTGCCCCTGCTCGTTGCATAAGCGCATTTTACAGTACAGTTGTGCCACGGCTACAACAGGAACAACATCATCATCATCAGGCGGGCAGGCAGCAGGCAGCAGCATTATCAAAGGGCAACGACAAATCGTTTGGCAGCGCAGGGTCCAGCAGTCTCCAGTTCCACTCTCCCGGCTCCAGTTGTTGCGGTTGCAAAGCATCATTGTTGTTGTTGTTTGTTGTTTGTTGCTGCTGCTGCTGCTGCTGTTGCTTGAAGCAGTGGCATCATCAAGTTACGTTCTTGTCTCATTGCCGCGCTTATCGCGCCATGTTTTGTTGTAGCGCAAATCGATTTGACGCCGTCCCCTTGACTTGGGGCTCTATCCATCGACATTGCAACGCATTGGGGCAATGTCTTCACTCAAGTGTCAATTTGTTGTTGCTGTTGCTGCTGTTGCTGCTTATGCCGCTTTTCCTTGTTGCTGCGGCTCTCACGCAGTCTTGCATATTGATGCGGCAAACCCCACATTGCATGCCCCACTGCTCAATGTTAATAATCGCTGGCTGCAATCAACATTGCTGCCGTTGCTGCTGCTGCTGGATCCCTGCTCTGGTTTATCCCTTTGCGAGTTCGCTCGTTCCGTCCTTCATTAATTCCCACAAATTAATTGTTTCTCGTGCATTTTTTGATGCCTGCGCCGAAGGGCCATTCATTTGTGGGATACCGGGTGCCCGGGCATCTCCATCTCCGTCTCCTTCTACGGCCCTGGAGTCCAAGCCATGTTCTGGTCAAATTGAAAATCGTGCCAGCCAGCAGGAGCCGCTGCAGCATCAGGGCAGAGCACGGAACCGGAGTAAGTGGAGTCCCATCCACTAATGACAAATAATAATTGCTTGCAATTCCTTTAATTCCACTCGAGTATAATTACTGCGACTGCCAGCTCCATCCCCTCCCCACCCTCTGCTTGGGGGATTATTAATAAGTTCGCCGTCGTATTGGTTTTCTCCAGTTATTCGATAGGCGATCGATACGATTTGCCCTGGCAAGTGCACTGCCCGAAACTAGAGTGCCAATGGATTCCCATGCTCCACAGCAATCAGCAATCATCTGTGTAAATCCTCCGCCGATCCATCTAATAATTGAAGCTTAAGAACTGTTTAAAGTTTTGTTTAATAATTGGTTTCCTCATTTATCTTTTTGTTTTATTTGTTTCTGCATTTCTGTTTGTATTTTTTCCTTGCTTTTTTTTTGTTTGTATTTTTTTGTGTTTTCCTTTTTTCTGTATTTTTTTTGTGTATCATTTGATACAATGGAGGCAACGAATGGCGAATGAATGCTTGGCTTGAATGAATGAGCAAGCATACAAATTAAATTATGCCACGCACTCCACTCCCTCTCCCCACAGCACCCCTCCCACAGCCACTCTTCTGTCTGCTCTCGCCCCCAAAACACAGCAAAGAGAGCGCTGAAGCTAATTGAATTTTTCTCACTGTGGCTGACAATTTTCATTATTATTAAATTTTCAACTGTAGCTCTGTATGTGAGTGAGTGTTTGTGTGTGTGCGTGTGCATTTGTACTAAATATAGTATAAAGTTTTTGCTTATTCAGGCGGAAATGAGATAATGAATGGGTCATCCAGCAAGCCAGCGGCCAGCCAGCCAGCCGGCAGTTGAATTGAGTTCCATTTATGAGTACACAGCTCTTCCGACGCTGACCGACTGACACGGTGACGGGCACTGTCACTGTGCCCCCTCGGACCGGCGAAAAAGTGCGTTTCGTTTGCCAAAATAAGGCTGCCTTTGTTTCAGTTTATTTAATGGACACAAATGGGAGGCGGCACGGCCACTGAGCTCACAACTTAATTAAATGAATCTAAAAAGAATACAAACAAAAGCTACAGCAACAGCAACAAGGGTGGTGCGGGGTGGAGGGTGTCAGCAAGCAACAAAAAGTACAGTTGACAGGACGGTGGCAAGAGGCAGCAGAGAGGAGGCTTCGCCTCATGAGGCGGCAGAAAACTTGAAATAATTAAAAACCACAAGTGCTCTGGCTGAAAGGGGTCTTCGGTCTTCGGTCTTCGCTTCGGGCCAAGACAGTGCTCTGGGCGGCTCAGGGCTCCAGTCAGATGAGAAAACCACACGAACCAACACGCTGCCACAAGAAAAAGGAGGCAGGAAGCAAGATAAGCAGCACATGAGAGGCAACAGCTGAAGCAGTGGCGGCAAGAAGAGACCCAGGCTGCTCAAATGGTTGAGTTGAGGTGGGAAGTGGCATGGATTACAAAAGGGGTTAATCAACAGCAAAGGGACGGGAGACGGAAGACGGCGCACGGTGCACGGTGCACCGGAGTAGAGGCATACAGCATAGAAGGCATACAAGGAAAACTGTCGTGTTTATTTATGACAAGATGCTTCATCATAATCAGCGACTGACACTTGTAGAGGCTGCATTAAAAAGGGCATCCGAACGTGGGCTGTGCGACAGGCAGGCGAGCAGGCAGGCGGGCAGGCAAATCCTGACTCCCAACTTCAGGCAACAGAGCATATTGCAGCACGTGCAACACCTTGGTGGAGAGTGAAGTGCCTTAATTGAAGTGATGCTCCGGCGACAAGCTGTGCGGCAGCCCCATCCGAGGGAAGTAGACAATGCGCCTGGCTGTGGCACACATGCTGAGCGTGCCACAACCCCTTGGCCACCCCATTCAAACTCCGGCCCCTGCCGCTCATCTGCTTTAGCTCCAACCAACACCGAATTAATTAAGAAAGTAACTGAAAGCGAAGCCCAAGCCAAAGGGAAGCACAACATCTGCGCTTGCACTGAACATAATCTCTGACGATAATGTCTAAACTCCAAAGAAATATAACTTTAATCCACTCAAAAGGAATGCATTAATTCTTTATAATATTCTATGAAAATCTTCTTAAGCTTCAGATATACGAGCTATAGCTTTGCCTGCATGTAGTTTTTAATTCCCTTTCTTTTGTTCTTTCTGCCCACTTCGTTTCGGAACCCTTTCGCTCAGTGTACCCCCCTCCACCTTTTGGCTTTGGCTGGGCCTAGGAATTAAGCAAAATTCTAGCCCCATCTTTGGATCCAAAAAACTTGTTTGCGTCCAAGTCGCAGCGCGACTCGACTCGCCGCGACTCCGACTCCGACTCATCAGCATAACAATAAAGTTCTTTGAATTACGTTTATGGCTGGCTGGAAGAAACCCTTTTTAAATGCCTCTTTACATAATTTCCAGAGTAGCTCAAGTGGAAGTGGCAAGAGTGGCCAGAGAGTCAAGTGGCGAAACGTGGCAACTACTTGGAGTAGTAGTAGTTCCAGTACCAGACCTCCAGCAGCCTCTCTCTTTCATTTTGCAACATTCGAAAGATCTGCCCAGATTGTGGCCCGGAGCCCGCTATTGGCCCTCCTCCGCTGCTTTTGGGAAAGCACTTTAAATTGAAATTCTCTCAAATTGAATTTTTATGCCCCAAAAAGTATCTCGAGAGTACAACAAAATAATCAATTCACGAATCCACTGGTCGCGGCGGCGGGGGAAAGACATCAAGAACAATATTGGATCATAAAGAACACAAATAAATCACATCGTTCTCTGGGTATAACTGTTATGGAGCGAAACAGTCATAAAGACAAGTATTCTTTTGGGGCTGGGTGGTATGCGGTGGTGGGGGCAGCGACAGGGGCGCAATTCGGTGGCACACGACTCTGCTCTGCTCTCCCTGGAGGGAGCTACGCGATTGATTCGCATTTTTTGTTCGATTTCTTGCTTCAAGTGAAACATTTTCGCGCCTTTATGGATGAATAAATTTTTATTCATGCAACTCACACACTCACGCACTCGCACACTCACGCACACACACACACACACATGCATATGCTGGCTGTTTCAATAAATTGAAGTAAATCAAGTCCCATTCGACACACACGCATGTGAGGACGAAAATTCTGAGGAGTAGACAGAAAAAAATCAACGGGAAAATACCAAAAGAAAAATCATCATCAAAATCACTGAGCATCAACCGTGGGTGGGGTGGGGTGTGGGTGGGGGTGTGGCAGGGGGAGCGCTGGGTGGCAGGAGTTGACAGTGGTTCGGGGGCTGCGTGGCAGCTATGTAAATGGTGCTAATTTTTCAAAGGAGCTCCTCGTAATCCTTAAAGGAACTGAATTTTTCTTACGCTCTTCGCCCCCACTTTGCGCGAAACTAATATGCGTAAAATTAGACACGGGCGGGGGCTGCGGGTGAGAAATAAAGTCAGAAAGAAATACAGAAAGAGTGTGAGGGTATGGAGGAAATGGATTCCCAAAGTTCGAGACGAGAGTAAAAGCTAATTTTCAATGCAAAAATTCCATTTGCCAGGGGCCATAACTTATAGAGAGCAACTCAAAGGATTATACTTTAAGCCACCTCCACCAGGCAGCCACCAAGCCCAGCCCATGCACGCACGCACACACACACAAACACACACATGCACACACACACAAATTCACATACCAAAAAAGAGCTTAATCAACCCTCGCAGCACTGGCTGCGGCCTCTGTTTTGTAGCCTCTGTCATCATGCAAGCGGCGGCAAACGATTCCAAAGAAAAATGGGAGCCAAAGACAAAAAGTTCTGCGGGTGGAGCGGTGCCGGGGGCGGGGGCTAGCAGGAAGACGAGGAAAAAGACCAGGATACGAGGCGCAGGAAAATGAAAAAGACCAAAAACATGCCTTTTGACAGCTGCCGAAACTTTTGCATGACATTTATCACTGTCGCATAACAAATGAGCGACAGCGGCAGCGGCAGCAGCCCATGAGGGCAGGCTGTCAGCGGGGGGGGGAGAGCCAACAAGGCGGCAGGCAGCAACAAACATCGAAGAGTGATAAAGCCCAGCCAGCCATTGGCGGCAAAGTATTTTTTCTCTCGTTTGTGGCAAGCAGAGAGCAGAGATTAAGGAGTTTGCAAGGAGTAAGGAGTAGGTGTGGGGGTAGGGGTGGGAGTGGGGAAGCCGGGCCCACCTACACAGCAAAAGTGGTAGAAAGAAGTCAACCAGCCTCGAAGCGAGCAGACAAGCCCCAATGCCCGAACATACATAAACTTAAAGTTATCCGGAGAGTGGGGGAGAGAGTCGGAAAACACACAGCAGAACCTGAACCTCAGACGAGACTGAGGCTTAATCTGCAGCACTCCTCCTGCTCCTGCTCCTCCTGCTCCACCTCTCATTCACTCTCTTTCTTCTCCATGATACTACCCTTCTGCCTGCCTGCCTGCCTCTTAGCCATGACACATGAGTTGTCAATGCAATATAATAAATACGATTTTTGACTTTGTTAAAGCGCTGCCAAGGCGTGTCGTTGTCCCAGCTGTCGAGAGAGAGAGAGAGAGAGGAAGCCAAGCAGGGAAGACACTTCCCTTTATCTACCCCTCTTCCGTCTTGAGAGTGTATGTGTGTGGGGGTGGGGGAAAATGCGCATTAGGCCGCAGGCGGGTCTTGGGGTTTAGTCCGCATACAATAAAGGATAATATGCATAAAATGCTCAAGTTTATACGAGTGTACGCACCAGTTAAAATGTCATTTCGAGCTTATGCGTGTGTGTGTGTGTGTGTGTGTGTGAGGGGCAGAGGAGTAAACAGAAAATTGAAAGAAAAAAGAAAACGATAAGCGATATCAGGAGAGCCAAACCTGCACATGGATGCAGCGGAGTGACGAAGCAGGAATGCCCTTTTAAAGGGGGAATTATTATGGCAAAAAAGATGCAAATTAAAATGGATTTATTTCCTTAATTATTTCTATAATTAAAATTTAAGTGGATTAAATTTTAATTCAAGAAATAAATCCACTTAAATTTTAATTAAAGAAATAATTATGGAAAATATTAATAAATATTTATAATATTTATGAAAATAGATTTGTTGCCTTGCAAAAACTTTCCCACGCAATATTGGGACGGTCATTTCCTCTGATGATTTATCGATGCCTGATCGATAATTAATTGGGTTTTTCACTGCGTGCCCGTTAAAGGCAAGATACCCCGCCTTGCAAGGGGCGACTTGGATGAACCAAGTATAGCCAGATGAGCATGTGACAGGCAACAATGTTGCCATTATTGATGTGTCTGCTGGGAGAGGGCGGGGAGCAGGCAGGGCAAGGCAGGGATAGGAGACAGAGAAAGGAGACAGCAGACAGGAGTCGGGTGGCGGGGACCATAATGCGGTTTCCGAGACATGCAATATAAAATGGATTACCCAAGAAAGGAGGAAAAAGCGGAGAAGCCCGAGACTGAGACTGAGACAAGAGAGAGAGAGATACAAAACCTAAGCCAGAGATTGTCCATCATTATCTGTATCTCGCCCCGAGTTCCTGCTGCAATTTCCGTTTAATTATCGACTGCTGTCAACAGTAATCAGTGGAGCAGGAGGAGCGGAAGCGACCGGATGAGTGTCATGCAACAAACAACACACAAAAAAAGTGTGAGAGAGCGAGACAGAGAGCGAGAGAGAAAAACAGAGTGCCATGCAATAGCCGAAAAAGCATGTTCCGTAAGCAAATCCATGCAGCAGTTGACCTGAGTTAACATCTACTTAAAGCAGACACTCACACAGATACGGGGATTTGTATGCTCATCCACATACACACACACACAGAGCCACAATCCACAGGCATCCATAGAACGAGAACCCCTCTCACTCTCTCTGTCCGCTGAATGTCCGCTCTGTGTGTCCGTTGACGGTGCCATGCCAAACGACCCCATTAGGTGATAGACAAAATCGTAATCCCAAAGCAAATCAGTTGCTGTTGCTGTTGCTATTGCCCCGACTGTGTCTCTGTGTCTCTGTTTCTGGCTCTTTCGTTGGCTGCTGCAATCGAATGCAAAAAGCAAAAGCTGACAGCCAACCAGGGCCATAAAAAGCAGCACAGACGCTACAGGAAAGCACAGAGGAAGCAGATAGTCCGAAATAGAGTTCAACTTCGATAGATGCCGGAGGAGGGGCGACTGACTCCAAAGTGTACACTGAGAGAA
This sequence comes from Drosophila tristis, assembly GCA_018150885.1. Taxonomy (NCBI): domain Eukaryota; kingdom Metazoa; phylum Arthropoda; class Insecta; order Diptera; family Drosophilidae; genus Drosophila; species Drosophila tristis. The sequence goes on along the minus strand of JAECWT010000203.1, from coordinate 1,801,219 downwards.
AAGAAAACCAGCCCACAGAGCACAAAGTTAGCTACAGTTTTGCACTCATTCGCAGACTTATTTCTTGATGCAGGAGCTCTTGTTTCTCCCAGTGTGTGGTCAGACGGCAACTACGACTGTTGCCATATGCACTGCACACACGCACACTCACACTACACTCACACTCCCACACGTGCCTGTGTGAAGCACTCTCGGCCAGTGGCACTTGGCAACCGAACTCCATGCCCCATGCCCCATGCCCGCTCAGTCGAATGTCAAATGCAAAACACGGACTCGGCATATCACCCCGGAACGAGGAGTTCATAGCACTCCCGCCACACTGAGAAGGCGATTCAGAGAAGAGGCCGGGGCAGGCCAGCATGTCATAACCCGGCTAAGGCGCTGGCCCAGACAAAGCCACGAGACAGAGTCGGAAGGCGAGCCACCAAAACTGGCAGAACGTCAACAGTGCTCGGTGCCTCGGCCCTGTTCTGGTCGCGAATAGTTTTCCCATATTTATGGCTTACTCGGAGCGGGCCAGGCCAGGCCAGGCCGTCCCCGTTGCCGTCCCGGACCATATTTGGCATCATTAAGCGGCTGCCGTTGCTGCCACTAGTGCTATCGAAGCTTCTGCAGAGGCAGAGGGCGTAAAATGAGCAATTTTTTGATTGGTAATTGAGAATAGAGTCCCGGGGCAGAGGCTGGCAGATCATTGAACTGTCCCTAGGCCTCCGGGGCGAGACCCAAGACACATGCAATTGCCATGACTGACCTTGATATAGAACCCGCCACCCCTGCCCACTACCACTCGTACAACAAGTGTTTGCCTTGGCTTTCAGTTGCAGATACAGCTACAGATGGGAAGATACTGACACAGCACACTCAGCCACAGATACAGATGCAGATACGGATGGGGGAGATACACTCAACAGAGAGATGCAAGAGAGATACACGAGTGAGAGACACATGAGTGCCAAAGATACACAGAGCCATGACGATGACTTGTACTTTACACAAATTGACATTCGAAATGACAGATTCATTTGGTGTCTGTGGCTCTATGGCTCTATGGCTCCGTGATTCTGTATTCTGTGTTCTGTGTTCTCTGCTCTGCGCTTGACGGCATAATGCGGAAGTGCGTGTCGCTGGCACCAGCAGGCACTCGTCTAACTGTAGCTATGGATCCGCAGCTCTATAGCTCTGCATCTCCCTCTCACCCTCTGTCTCTCTCCATTGGCGGACGTTTCGCTTTTGCTCATCAATGCACAATTATTTATTTATACAACATGTCGAACTGCCGTCTCACTGTCTGCTGCTGCTGTTGTTGCTGCTGCTGCTGCTGTTGTTGAATGCTACGGACAGAAAGCCCAAACCCCAAATCACGAAACTATATACAACGCCCACACCTCGATGTTCCAACACCTCCGTCGCTCATCTTCTTGTCCCTGTCTCCTGCCACATTGCGTGGCAGTACCTCAAACACTTTGCTATGCTGTGCTTTGCTTTGCGCTTCGCTTCATTAAATTAAACTTGTATGAGAATTGTTTCTGTGGCTGTGGCTCTGGCTGTTGCTGCCCCTCATTGTTGCTGTAGCTGTAGCTGTTGCTCTTTCGGCCTTTTCACATTTCATTGCCACAGCACAGTCGTTCGCGTTCCCGTGCTCTGCCTCTGCCTCTGCCTGTGCTGGCATTTTGGCTTTTGCCAATCAGTAATTCTACTTTGTATGCCGCCCGTCCCCTCTCGTTTTGTCTCTGCGCTTCTTTTGTGCTCGTATTCAGCATTTGATGCCCCATGCGAGCGATTTCCGCTGCGGCACAGGCAGCGTCAGTAGCACCACAAACGGTGGCAGTCACTCACGCACCCCCCAGCCACATGCCCCACCATCCCCAAAAAACCAAACGGAACCCAAACATTGCGCATTGCGTTGATATCTTAAATGACACTCACTGCCAAATAAAGATTGACGTCAAATTCATTATAGCTCGCATTCGGGACTAGGGACTGGTCGGCTGTTTTGTGTGTTTGTGTTTTGTTGGAGTGGATCTGGAAGCGGCGGGGCGGGGGCGGGGCGGGGCAGTGGGAATGGGAATGGGATATTGGATGTTGGATTTTGGGGAACGCAAAAGTGTCAAGTGCAGGCATTGCATGGATACTTTCATAGATATTTATAGCCAGAGTATGGATATATATAAAGCACGACAAGGGTATACTCTTCTATCCTGATAATTGAGTCCATTCAATGCAAAATATTTTCCATCGATTTATTATTGAGTGCAGAGAGTTTTCATTTAAGACCAGCACAAAGAATACTTAGAGAATAGTTTCAGAGGCTGAACACATTTAATATACCTACAGAAATCCATTTTAATAGCGATCCTATTTAATTTAACGGATAATTTGCAATATCCAGCCGTTAATTGTTCAATCTTTTGCACTACTCCTCCGCGACTTGGCTTCATGTGGAGACAACCTACCCAATAAGGCCATACATCATGAATGCCGAAGCCCTGCCACACGGCACCATCTCCGGCTGCACTCGCTCCATATACGCTGTCATGCAGGGGCAAACAGAGGGGGCACGGTGCACGGTGCATGGTGCTATTTTTAATTCAATTAAATGTCATTTGCGCCACTCAACTTTAAATTTTAACTGCAGCATAATTTGCCCAGGCGACAGGCAGAAAGGCGGCAACAAAAGGGAGTCGAGCGATGAGCAGGAGGAGGAGGAGGAGGAGCAGCAGGAGTTGGGGAAAGAGAAGCGAGTGCGTTGCATGTGCGGCACGCGTGGGCAGGATGCAGGATGCAGAGACAACGACAACGATGCATGTGACGCCAACGCGAGAGCTGCCAAAAGCGCAGGACAGGACAGGCCCAGGCCCAGTCCCAGGCGCAGGCAATGGGGCATGGGGCATGTTGGCATGCGACATGGGAGTACCGTGCAACAGGGAATCAGGCAACAACAGATATGAGGCACACACAGAGCGAGAGAGAGCGAGCGAGAGAGTGAGCGAGAGAGCGAGAGAGTCAGAGAATGAAAGGCAGTTAATCTGGCGATAATGACGGCACATAAACAGCAACAACCCAGCGAAAACGGTGATGATGATGATGATGATGACGATGATGACGATGCTCGAAAAATAAAATGAAAGACTAAACTGGGTTTTGCGTCTACATCTTTTGGGTGTGGGAAGTGTTCCTCTTCAGCTCGGGCCAAATTGCATGTAATGTGCGACACAGTTGGAGGCAACATGCACCGTGGCAACGAGAGCCCTCGCCCTCGCCCCAACACTCGCATTCGCATTGCCATCGAAGCATGCACTTTTCAGTGCTCAACATTTTCCAGCGCACAATTTTCCCAGTGCCAGCTTTCACTCAACACAAATTAAAATGTAATCAATTTGGAAGAGAAGTGGCGGCAGCAGCAGCAGCAACAGCAGCAACAGAAATTTTGCTTCGTTCAAGTGACATAATTCTCGCGCTGTCTCCTCCAGTGCCTCCCCTGGAGCTTGTGGCGCTGCTGCTTCCTCGCTCACCAGCGCCAGTGCCAGTGCCCCATCTTGTGTCGCTGCTTTTGCTGTGGATATTAAACACTTTGTCATTTATGTGTCAAAATCATGTCAGCGTGAAATGGCGACACCAGACCAGAGCTCTGCACACAGAAAAAAAGAAGCGATCCAAGGAACAGAAGCGACAGCAACAGCCCCACAAAAGCCCAGCAAAATTGTCAAGTGTAATAGAAATCAAGTGAGTGAACCAGCAACTGAGTGAGCAACTGACAAACTGACAAGCTGGAAAACTCGGCTAAAACTCGACGCGGGAAATCTGCGGAGGAGGCTGACGCGGTGGCGGAGGGGGAGGATGAGGCACGCAGTCAATGACGCACGCATCGCATCGGAATGGCAAGATTTATGGGGCGGGCGGGTGCGAGTGCGAGTGCGAGAGTCCCTTTAAGTGGCGTACTCGCGCGGGCCTAATGCGCCCCGACATATTTGGGGCGTGGCATATACAACATAGCCATGCAACAGCATGGCACCTGTCAGGCTGCTGGCGCATTGACAACTTGACGAAGCTGACAACAACAAAGCGCTGATTGGAGGGAGGCAGCAAGAGCAATCGCCATAGAAAAGAAGTGGCAGGAGAAAAAAAGTTAAACTGATTTTCGCTCCAGTTTCCATATGGCACAGCTAAGTGCCACCCCCCGCACATGCCCCTGCCCAAGCCACAGCAAAAGGCATTGACCAACTTACCTTAATTGAATCCAAGTTCTTATCGCTAGCCAAAGTTTCGTTTCGTTTGGTTTAGTTTGTTTTTTTCTTTTATAAACAATATCTTATCGTGGTAGCCGGCTCTAGTGCAAACTTTGTGTGTCAGCAGCCGCGGGGCAAACAAACAGCGCAGCACAGCACAGCACAGAACGGAGAACGGGGAACTTGGCTAATATCAATTAATTAAAAGCGAAAGTGCTTGACAGCCGAATGAAATGCATACTTTTCGATGGGATGACAGCATTAAATATTTAAGAGCAAAGCGGGGCTGGAGTTTCCCTAAACATTTATGATGGGGACTTTCTTGTTGTGCCTCATTTGAAATGCAACCAAAAATTGATGCCGCATTCAGTAATGGGTGCGGCAGCAGACTCACAGCAGACCGCACAGCAGACCGCACTCACAGAGTATTCATTTAATCAAGTGGCGGGCCTGCCTGGAGGCCCAAAAGCGTCTTAGGACACCCAGGCTCCCTGTCACGTCAAATGAGGGGGGAATTTTATGATGCAGCAACAGCAACAGCAGCAGTAGGACATGTCTGGGCGGAGGGCCATAAAAGCGGGCTGGTGGCAATGCTTTTAATCGTCATTCAGTTGCGGTGGCTCTGGTGGCAGCCTGTTAACGTTCAACGGTGCGTATGCGCAATTTTCTGCCATTTTTATTGCTGATGAACATCATCATCAGCATCAGAGACACACCGCCCACCCCACCCCACCCACACACACGTATTCCAATGTCAATCATCATTTGCAACAATTTATTATTATAATAATAAATGTTTTTTTTTTCTTTCTTTTTTTTGGATATGCCCGCCCCCCTGCAACTTCCTCTTCTCTGCCTGTACAAGAGAAAATGATGTGTGTTTTCTTTCAAGTAGTTAACACTGAGAATTTCGTAAGAAAAAATTGCATTAATTGCTGTTGCTGTTGCTGTTGCTGCATGGGTGAAAGACTTAAGTGGGGCCGTAATGCGGGACAAAAGTTTTGTTTTTTCAGAGCCCGCATATGTCAGAGGGATGACAGACTGGCAGTAAAAACAACTTAACTTGGCTTGTCAGCCACCAAAAACCAAGGCCCAGAACCATTCATTCCCACAAGTGCATGAGCAGAAGGAGGAGGAGGAGGCGGAGGAGGAGGAGGCGGAGCCATTGTTAAGCTGTTAATGAAAAGTCAACTTGATTTTCATGCCAGAACAGGCCGTTCCGTTGGCTTGTCCAAAAAGCAGGGCGGGGTGGGGGCGACACAACCCTCTATATGTGTCGCCTGTCTGTGTGTGTGTATGTGTGTGTGTATGTGTGTGGCATGCAAAGCCAGCCGATGGCATGCAGCAAGATGGCAAGAAAGAACAGCACGAGCAACTGAAAAAACTTTCACTTTATCATTAAGCCTGACAGGAGGGAACTTTTTCCAGAGGATCCGTCCAAAGGCTGTTCTGCCTCGTGTGCCCCTGCCTCATGTGTGTGTGGCCAGCTTTTTCCAGGACTATATTGAAACATAAATAGAATTATAAATACTCTACGGGCGCATCTTCTCCTCACAGCCTTCCCTCCGAAAATCAGTTAAAGTTATTGCATGTCGTCGCAGCTCGACATAGACAAATGTTGCTCTTGTCGCAAGTGAAGGAGGCAAACACCACGCCCCACACCCCACAGCCCACAGCCACTTCCCCCCACCACCCTCATCAACTAGCTGTCTTCATGTGCCTGTTGCCAACTTGACGAAAATTGAATTTCGAAACATGCTGGCAAAAGGAAAATGTATAAAAAAAAGCAAAGGAAAAAAAAGGAAAAGGCAAGAACAAACAGCCAAAAAAGGCAGGCAAGCCAAAATGAAACGAAACAAAACGCTGGTGGGGCGAATAGAGCAACATTTCCCAGCAGCAGCGGCAACAGCGGCAGCAGCGGCAGCAACAGGAATACCAGGATCCAGGACATTGACAGCGAAAAGCCGGAAAATGCAACAAAAGCAACAAAAAAGCAATGGCACCAACAAAATGGCGGCTGTTAAAATGTGAAAAACGCGTCGAAAACTGTTTGAACAACAAGAAGCAGATGACGAGAATTGCGCGGCAGAAGGGGGAGCATCAACAGGAGCTACAACAACACCGAATACGTGCAACAGCAACGGTATTTAGGCTGCTGTTACACCATGCGTTTTCCACCGGCGCCATGTCGCTTTGGCCTGAGACATTGGCAACAAAACATTCCATCGGCTATATTCTGAATGTGCCCAACAGTGAAACATCATCGGTGGAAAAAGCGACGTGCAGCAGCATCCCCATGCGGTGCGGTGCGTGGCGTGTGTGTGTGTGTGTGTGTGTGTTGGAGTCTCGCTAAGTGCCTTTGCTCCTCCATCTTCCATCTCTGACTTTGGGAGCTACCCCACCGCACACACACACTCCCCACCCCGCTGATGGTCCTTGTTTGCCTGTTATGTTTTTTAGCGTTACGTAAATTGCGTAAATTGTGTGCATTTTATTACGCTACACTTCATGCTGTCACGCCTCCCCCTCCACCCACCCCCTCTCACATTCCACCACCTACTACCATATCAACTCTTTTCTCTTTCTTTTTTGGCAACATTTCTTTTGGGCATGTTGCTGTTGGTGCTATTGGAGCTGTCATCACGGGGAAAATGTCTTCGTCACTTTTATTAGGTGAGAACTGCTGTTGTCGGTTTTGCTGTAGCTTGGTTTTTCGCATGATAATTTGTCCGGGAAACTGTTGGTGGTGTAGCACAAGTAATTCCAAATAATTCATTGGATGCTGGCTTTGTAGGTGTTGGTAAGTCTCCAACTCATCGGATATCTGTTGTTAGTTTAGCTAAAAAAATTCGCTAATAATGTCGCTGGAATTTTTAGGCACTTTTAGGCACGAAATCATTGGTGATGGTTTTTCTGGTTCTGGTTCCTTCTGTACATTCAATTCGTAAAGAAGCAGCTGTTTCTATTCGTATTATGTCGGTGAGAATTTCCCCTTAAAGTTTTCCAAATGGAGCTAATATAAATTTATTGTCTCACGATTACTCATAGGGCCGGCCCCTGTCCCTTGCTTACCGACCCTTAATAACATACTCAGTTTTTGCTTTGGCTAATTGTTACGCCTGACAGCATCGCGTGACCAAAACCGAACGCTAAACGACAGCGACACAAGCCCCCAAGGGGAAGCCGAGAAGAGACAACGACACGAAAACGAAAACCAAAACCAAAATTAAATCGCAGGGCGCCAGCGAAATTCCACGGGACGCGACGCGACGCGACGCTACTCGACGCGATGTGACGTTCAAGTTCATTGCCATTTAGGCCAAAAATTGGCGTACGCGGAACTTGTCTTTTGACCAACAAACAAACAAAAAAACAAAACAAAAATAAAGAAATAACAAAACAGAAATAATCGTAGGCAGAAGCAGCAGTTGAAGCAGTGGCAGCAGCACAAACCAAATGAAATGCGGCGAGGCAGGCAGCGGCAGCAACAGGAGAGACAGGGCTATTTTTGGGTGCGCACGTAGCAGTGGCAACAGCGGCAATTGCTGATGAAAATTGAGGCATTAAATTGCACACGATCGCGGCTCGAGGAGGGGTAGGACGGTGCGCTGGTGCACACGGATCAAGGGAGAGAGAACTAGCCCGTGGCATATGCGGGGCACGTTCCCGTCTTGATAAATGCGAAAGGCATTTAACGCATTTTGTTGCAATTAATTTTGTGCCGTTTGCCGTTCCTCCTTTGTGCGTGTTTGAGGGAGTGTGAGGATTTTTGGTTGCCTGCCAAATGAAAGCCGACAAAATGCTGATAGTAACAATGGAAAATCCCGCATGTAAATCAAAACGATTTCATAAACTACAAACCCAGTGAACAACAACATTATGGGGCATAAGGAAAAACTCCACTGGCATCTCCTGTGCGGTGGCGACAATGACACGTGTACGACAAGAGCAGCAGCAGCAACAGCAGCAACAGCAGCAGTAGTCAATGGGGAAAATGCACTCCAAAATGCAGTTGGAAATGCATTTAACATGGTCTCCATTCTGCCCCACGGGAGTACGGCTATGAGGGATGTTGCTTTTGATTTATTTGCATGACAAACGGGTTAATTACAGCATGTTGCGGCGGCACTGCAGCAGCTAACAAAAACAGGATTTTTTTGTACGTTTGTTTTATAGGCACACAATTGTTGCATGCTGCTCGCTCGCTGTCCGATGATGCAACACCAGTCAAGCACACACACAAACATCGCTTTGTGGGCGTTTGAGATGGCGCCAGCAGACAAAAAACCAAACGAGAAGTACGAGGCATGCGGCATGCGGCATGAGGCATGTAAAATGGTAACGTCAATTGACAAGCTTGTCCCTGTGCGACGTTATGGCATCATAACGATGCCCAATACACCCCTCCTTCGTATTTGTTTTTGACCAGGAGATGCAACGTCATTTATTACACACACACACACACACACACACGCTGCAGCACCACCTCTGATGCGAGCCACCCCCTCTTAATCGCCTTTCCACTTTCCCCTGTCCATTGAGCCAAGTTCCTTTGTTATTTGATTGAGCTGGCGGACGGGTGCGACCGGGCACCGGGTACCGGGTCGACCATAATGGAATTTTTATTTATTAAATGTGAGTCTCGCTGTCTGTCTCCCTGTCGTTGTCTGTCCGTTGTGTAATTTATCACAGGGCCAGGTCCCTGTCCAGAAGAGGGAATTTTCCGGGGGATTTAATGCACTGACAATGCCTGAGAAATGGCAGCAGAGAGGGACAGAGGCAAAGACAGAGAGAGAGCGAGAGAGAGAGTGTATAATCGAATGGGGCTTGGAGTGTGGCAATGCATAACGCATTAACAAACGGCTTTCGGCTGCACATTGGCTTTTGCGATTAACACGCATGGATACGCGAGTATCGCCGTATCCTTCTGGCCAGGCCTTAAACGCATCGCAACAAATTGTTGAATGCATTTTTAAATACAATTTTTTTAGTTGTGTGTTCCATGCGATGGCTGCCTTTTATCGGCATTATAATACATAACGAGTAAATGCCACAAATTGTTTAATGCGTTCGTATGGTTCTCAACCCTCAGCTCTCTCAGCTCGCAGCTCTCGGCTCTCTGCTCCCTCCTCTTGCCTTGCCATGAACGATTTATGCAAATGCAACCAATGCACTTAGCGCCGTTAAATAAACAAAAGCATTATCAGCCACCAGGCAGAGAGGCAGAGCTCCAACCCAGCGGCATATATGTACATATAACGCAGATGCGGCTCCAAACCAGAAGGCAGAAGCAGCCGCAGCCGCAGCAGCAGCATCAACCCAGAGCCAACAGAGGCCGAGGCAGCGGCACACACAGAATCACTGAATGCTGAATGCATTCTGCATGCTGCATGCTGCAGAAATGCAAGACAATGCATTAAATTCCCTCCCTTTTGCCAAATGCAACAGCAGCATAGCACACATCAAAAATTCACCATGCAACTTATCTAAATGCACTAAATTACACATTAAGCAAGTATCTTAAATCAGAGAGCCACAAACACACTGCTAGTACACACAATCTAAGCGCATAAATACGAGTGTGTGTGTGTGTATGCAAATTTTTCAGTGGGGAGGAGCAAGAGTGCGGAAAGATTGCGCAAGCAAATTGAGTTGCATGGCCATGGACTAGAGACTGGAGACTGCAGGCTAGAGACTGCCTGGCCAACACTCTGGAGTCCGAGTACAGCAACGAGTGGGGCTGTGGGTGCCCCAAGATGCTTAATTTGCGTGTGAGCATATACTTTTTGCACTCACTGTTGCTTTGTTGCTTTGCTGCTGCTGCTGCTGTTGCGGGGCTGCCCTGCATCGATTATGTAAATGCAAAAATTTCCATTAAATTCATTGAATTCCATTACGAACGCATCATCATCAACAGAAGCCGCAGCAGCAGCAGAGCAGCAGAAGCAGCAGCAGAGCACTGGTGGCAGTGGCAGTGGCAGCAACAGGGGCAGTGCAAGAAACAGCCAGAGAACAGAGACTAAGTGGAGATCAGCCTCCAAGCTCTGGGTTACCCATTGTCTTGCGGCTGCGAATTTATCGCTTAACAACAAGTGCTCTCCAAGCAACAACAAGATGTGCTGGCAGAAGCTGCGGCTGGGGCAGACAGGGTGCAGATGGGCATGAGTCTGGAGTGCAACACAATGAAGTCATTTGCTTGTGGAATGCCTGGCCCCTGGCCCCTGGCCTGGCATGCTTGAGTCACTGTTGTTCATTGGACGAGAGACCCCAAAGGCGGTGAAAATGCTTAGCCCAAATATTGTAAAACGTTTACGGCGCGTCGTCTCTCTCCTTCTTGAAGGTATTTTCATTAGCCAAACACAAATTGAAGCGACACGACACAACACGAACGACACAAACCAAAGACCGCAAACCAAAAGAAAAACACTTAACATCAACACGAAAAAGGCTAAACAAGCAGCCAAGGCTAAGTAGGAGGAGGGTAAGTCCGAGAGCCGAGAGCCGAGATCAGAGAGCGAGAAGAATCAACATCAACAGCAGCAACAACAACAACTAAAACTACTGTTAAAGATGTGCGGCCATTGCTGGCCCCATGGATCCACCCTTCCAACAGAAGCCGAGCTGGAGCTGGAGATGGAAATGAAGGCCTTTATCCAACAGCTGGCGGCGGGCACAATTTGCTTATGTGTGAAAATGCCCAGCGGCTGGTTGCAGCTGCCGCAAATGTGCATCCAAATGCTTCTTTTGTTTGCCGGCTTTCACTTGAAAACTCAATGTGTTTGGCTATGCATTTCACACTTCGAGTGTGGGGAAAATACGAGTTTGCAGCCATGTGGGTCGGCATTGCCTATTCAATCAGCCAACAGAAATAAAAAACTGGAAACTAAAAACAGAAATCGAATCGAATCGAATCCCAGAAAATATTCATCAGATAATGCCAAAAAAGGTACTTGCAACACACTTTGCATTGGACGGGGAGAGCCCCAGCAGGACACTGATCCTGTTCATGTTTGCGATGGCCATTGTCATGAAGGTCGGCATCATAGCGGTGGAGTTGATGATCTAAGCGGTGGAACATTTAGGGGATAATTACCTGCAACGAGAGAAGAAAAGAAGGTTACAAAATTAGTTACACGCTCGTTTATCTTTGCTTTAATGCATGCTCCGATAGGAGACAATAAAGGATGGTAGCTGACGAAAGTAAAAAGGTGAATGGGAGCTGAGGAAAGTGAAAAAGGTAATCGGAGCTGACGAAAGTCATGCCGCAGTCAAGTGCAGTTTCGGGTTCGAGGGTAAATGCATCTCGGGTTTCGTCGAGGGTAGGCAGCTACTTTCCTTTATTCCTCGGCAAAAAGGTCTCTCATTATTAGCCTGCCCTTGCCTTTGCCTTTTTAACATTTGACTTTTTCCCATTTTCCCAGCAGGCAAAACCACGAAACGATGGAACAGGAAAAGGACGAGGCGAGACGGGGCAAAACCGCACACATAATTTCATTTTTCCTGCTGTGCAAAACAGTGAAAATAATTTGACAACTTACTTAAAAATATGTCACATGAAGACGGTCCACGACAAACCCCCAGCAAGCAAAAACCAAAAAAAAGAAAAGGGTTTCGCCAACGCTTTGCTGCAAAATCAAAATGAAAATCCTGGAACGTGAACTTTTATTAAAAGCTGTCAGCGCAACAACAAAAACCTGAGACATTCCTGGGCGGGGGATTGGTGGGTGATTCGGTGTTTGGGTGGGCTTCCATGCCTTTCGACCCGAAAGTTAAAATGTCATCGTTGCTTCATTAAGAATTCTCAGAATGCTTCTCACCTTATGGCTCAAAATTCCAGCCAAGAGTGGCATAAAAAGTGCCATATCGGTGTATCCTTTGATCAAACTTTGATCCATGTGCGATGCCACAAAAATGTGCACCTGTCTGGCCAGATTTCAGTCTGTTCTTTGATGTAGATGCTGTCACCTGTAATGGCACATTAACCATGCAAAAGACAGCAGAATTCACGACTCCATGCCCCAAATTAACTCAATTGACATACAGCAGCACGTGCCTCCAAAGAGAATACAGAAAAAGAGATAGAGAGAGAGATAGAGAGCGAGTTCTAGGATATGGATATAGTCCTAATTAGAATCGATTTGGCTCAGGGGAGTAAATTTTACCCTTACCCTATTTTACCCTTTATCATGCACACTTTTCTTTGCTTTTTAGCCATTAAAAACCAATTAACAATTTCAAGCACTCAATAAAATATTTAAATTCAAAAGTAAAGTGAATCCTGGCCAACCCTTTTGCCAGTATAGGATGTAAATATTGGGATAGAAGAGCCCATAAAATGACCCAAAGGCGAAAGGCAAACACAATGATAAATTACAAATGGAATTGCAAAGGGGCGCAACAGCCAAAAGAAATTAACTTTCAGGAGCGAGGAAGAACAAGTGAGAAAGAGAGAGAGTGCGGAAGAACAAGCGAGAGAGGAGAGAGAAAAAGAACAATTAACAGCAACCAAAAAACAGGACACGCCTTCAGACAGACACACACTCCATTTGTCCATGTTGACTCGATGATTACTTTCGCCTTTGATTAATTTTCGCCCTCATCGATATAACTGCGTTGCTCTGGCAACCCTTTTTTCTGTCCTAATTTCATTTGCCGCCAGTGTAATTGCTGCTGGTGCCCCGACTGTGTGTGACACTACCGTCTGTGGGGCACTCGGACACAGCCTGCCATTAAAGTCAAACCCACTCCTCACATAACCGCACTTCCACCTTCCCTTCACCAGGGTTGCAACTCTCTAATCAGTGCATTTGATTAATGAGAAGTCCTCTCTTTTCTGTTTGTGTGTGTGTGTGTATAAGGTGTGTGTTCTCCACCTTTAGGTTGGGAACCACAAAGTCATTTCCGCCAGTTTTTCGGCCTGCTCCTACTCCAAGGGCCATCATTAATAACGAAAACCAATAAAAGTGTTGGCCGAGCATTTAAGCCAAAATAAGTTGTCATCATTAGCAACAGTTACAATCTGGCCAAAAGAACAGTAGCACAGTGAAGAACAGTGTAGAACAGTTGCCCTTTCCACGTTCATTGAAACCCATACGATTCCGAACATAAATCTACTCAGACCGGAACCGAAATGTCAACCATTTACCAGCCCAATAATACCCAACAAATAACTCAGGATAACCGATATAGGAACAACAGGAAACTGCCAAGTACAAGTCGTAACAACAATTTCTTTCGCTTACTTTGAAACAAATTGGCAACAATTGATGAATGTCTGGTAATGAGGACCAACAGCAAAAAAAAACGAACAAAAATTAAGGCTAAACGCAACTAAAACTCTGTCAAAAGAGAGGCAAAAGGAACAGAAGCAGAAGGAGCAGAGCAGAAAGGAAAAGCAGTCGGAAAATGTGGTGCGAGAAGGAGAAACAGAAGCCCAAAACTAGGCGCCAGAGCCAGAATGTATGGGGGCCTATAAATAAATAGGTTTTCGACACACACACACATACACAGATAAAATTACAAATACAGATGCATGGACATGGTATTTACAGTACAGTGAAGCCATTCCGAAAGCAATCTGTGTAAAAGTAACGTAGTCATTAATCATTATCATATAAACATCAATTGGTGTTTAGAGTGTTGCAGGGGCACTCGCACCCGAACCCGCACCCGCACCCCGACCGACTCTCAGGCCCAATGTTATTGATTGGCCATTCAGATCTTCGCATCGGCTGTGGCTGTAGCTGTGGCAGTGGGATGTGGGATGTGGATGGGTGTCTCTCAAGAAGTGCAGACAGCCACAAAAAAAAAAAAAAAGAAGGAAAAATTGGAAAAGAAATCGAAATGAAATTTACCGTAAATAAAACCGTTTCCCAAGAAAAGTGGATACGAGCAACGGGACACAAGAGTAAGTAGAATGAAAAATTTAATTTATAACTGAAAATACATATACATTCAATAGTGGGAGTATTGGCTAGAAATCCTGCTCGACCAGGCCAATTCCACTTCCTCTGAATGGAATGAGTAGAGGGAGGGTGTAGGGGAGAGTGGAGTGGGGAGAGACGAGAGGAGAGGAGAGGAGAGGAGAAAGAGCTATTGGTCGCTCGACGGAAGAGCAGACAGGGAGTTTTCTTCAAAGGTTTCCTGTTTGGCTCAATTCAATGCATTAAGGCCAAATCATCTTAGCTGAAATCAAATAAGAAAAAGAGACACACACAGACAGAGAGAGCGAAAGAGAGAGAGAGAGAGAGGGGTAGAGAGAGAGGGAGAGAGTGAGACAAAACTATGTCTCGTGGAGATATAAATCAACAGAAAACAAGACAAATTTTGAAAGACTCCCCAAAAGAGGAGATAAAATGTTCCACCTAATCAAATCCGGCAACGGCAGCAGCAGCAACGGTAGCAGCAGCAGCAGCAGAGCGAATGGGGCAAGCAGACACAGAATTACATGTAATCAATTTGTCATAATAACCCGCAATGGTATTAGTGTGTATCTGTGTGCCGGAGGACAGAGCGAATGTATCTTATGGCAGCAGGACAAAATGAATCTATGTATCTTTTGGCAGAGTCATTTAGTGACAGTTAACCTTGGGAACCTCGCTCTGGCTCGCTGTGTCTCCTGGCAATGAAACCGCTCAAATGAGGCGCAAATCTTTAACACTGACAAAAGGTCCTCCACAGCATCTTCTTTCTTCTCCCAATCGCTTGCCGCTTGCCACATTTATCATCTGTGCCCCCCATGTGTGGGCATTCCCTCATTAATATTTCATGTTTATTTCAAGTTATTCTTCAGAACTTTGATAAAAGCCAATGAACTTATCAGCGCAAAGAATTTCTTTTTCCTCTTTGCTTACTTCTATATAATACAAAAATATAACAAAAAGTCAAGAATATAATATTGTAATATCGGCAATGCACATACATACATATGTATGTTTATTGTTGTTTGTGACTTGTTTTTTTATCAGCATCAACAACAGAATTCCTTTTGCATACAGAGGGAGTGAGCGAGAGAGCGAGCGAGAGCGAACAGTCATCAATCATTATCATTGGGGCAATGGAAATGGCGGCCTTCCCACTTCCACAGCCTTCATTTCCACTATCCGCCTTCCTGCTGAGGGCTCTATCTTCTTTGCCCGACTCACAGAGGCCTTACGCATTTTCTTATATTTCCCTCGCATTTCATGGATTTCGAGCGGCCTTCTCGTCTTCCATCGCTTAAGCGTTCTTCTTGTGATTATAGCCTACTTGATAAATTGCTTTTTGTGCGGCTTAGTTCATCGTTTAGTCCATATTTTATTTGGCTTATTAATTTTTTTTGTGTTCTTTGGGGGGTTGGGGGCTGCCTTTGTAGCCGCAAATTTCAATTATAAAATGCTGTCGCGAACAGCAGCAGCACCAGCAGCAGCGTCTAAGTGTTGCCTCATAGAATTTCCGTTTCAATTTAACAAGACTTTCTTTCTGGCTTCGTCGCCCTCGCCCTCTCCCCCCCCCTTATTCTCTTTCTCTCTCACTTGAAGCATTTTCAATTTGTTTAATGCAATTGGGGGAACTTTCCATCTGAAAAAGCGCGTCAATTGATGCACTTAGGCGCTAAGATCTCGTCACACAAAAGGTTCATGGCCAGACGAGTGCACAGATGTGGCAGAGGGAGTGGCAGCATGCAATGGGGGCAGGGGGATCCAACACACTCAGACTCAGACAGCGGGGTGTGTAAATTGATTTCATTTTTGGGCTTGCCACCACATCCCAGAGAAACAGAGAGAGAGAGAGCGAGAGTCAGTCATCATCAGACATCAGTGTGAAATATAACTCAAAAAGCGATACGAATTTTGGGGAGGATTCGACGATATGTGTACGATGGGAAAGACCCGTGGAGACGCAGACCGCGACGGAGACAGAGTCTCTGAGACCCAGCCCAAGGTCTGGGAGACATCAAGGGGTGCCACTGTTTCGGCTTTCAGTTTGAATTTACTTTGGTTGGGCCTTCAAAATGCATTCCAATTGCCAGTGGTTCCCAGTTCCCATGGAGGAGGCAGGGCCCTGGGAGAAGAGAATCCATTCTTTCGTGATGTTATATGAGCTGAAAACTGTTTGAATGGATGATTAACATATATGAATGGGATGGGCATGGGATGGGATGGGGATGGGCTGGTGCTCCTCTCGAAAGGGTACACCACACTACACATTTGTTGCTGTTGTTGTTTGTTTTTCGCATGATATGGCATATGGATATGGAGCATATGACACACGCATTCGGTGAGGGGGGAGGCTAGCCAAAGGGTTCGTTGTGTTCACTCCTCTCTGATTCATCGCGTGGCCGCCTGCGGGCTTTATCTTTGCTTTGCAACAGGAAGTGCTACTGCTGCCACGACAATCCTCCTCCGCTTGACCCTCCCCCAAGCGATTTAGCACTCAATGTGAATGCTTCGGCACGCCCATATCATCATCAGAATCAACCGCATCCTCATCCTCTCTTCCTCCTGCTGCCGCCTTGGCCTTGCAATTCTGTGTGTAAGCACAAAAGGAAAAGTGTAGGAAAAATATTGAGAAATAAGGGAAAACAATTCACCGCCATATGCGAGCGAGCGGGCAGGGGCAGGGATGATGTGGGTCTCTTAGGTTCCAGTTTCAGGCCAAGAGTCCGAAACTCTTGATCCCTTTTATGGGCAATGTGTCAGCAACCGAAAATTGCTTTTGTATTTACACACAGAACAACAAAATTTGTTCCTTATCATTGTCGCCGCTATTGCCGGGGAATTAGGAACACATTTCAGCGTGCGGACCGGGGGAGGGCTGCCATGCCCCGAAGATATTGGCGCCATTTGGTCTTATCACTTATCAGACATCATGCAGACGACAGCAGGCAGAAATGGCCCTGTGGCCCATCGAAGGAGTCCCAAGGTTACGCACGGGTCGGGTCGGGTCGGGTCGGCTCGGGTGCCTCTTCCCTTTCTGTCACTCTTCTGGTGTAACCGTATCTCTCTCTCTCCCTCGCTCGCTGTCTCTTTCGGCTGTAAGCTTAGCAAAAAGTAATTTATGTTTAGGCGGAAAAGCAGGGCCTTTAATTAGGCCATTGTTGGGCATCTGACAAATTTTAGTTACCGCCAAGGGGCATGGGGTCGACGGCGGACAACTGTCAACTGTTTTCATATTGAGGCTGCCTCTCTGCCTCTCTGTCTCTCTCTCTCTCGCCACATCACACAAATCACTCGCAAGCACCCACCCACACACACCCTCGCACCCACACACGCACAGATCTCTCATCCCTTCTTGTTTTCCCACATTTGACATACATTTTTCGCCAGAATACATTTTAAGGGTGGGGGTGCTGGGATGTGTCGCGCGATGGTGAGGAGGTGGCGTGGGGGGGACTAGGCCAAAGGACACCAGACTGCCAGCCGACAACAATGGCGGTCGTCTAGCCAGGCTGTCATCCTTCTCCCCCACACACACACAACACCCGGGGGGGAACCCATTCCAGCATTTCCCTCTCGTGGATTTAAATCCAAGTACAAGGCGCGCGTTCATGTTTGTTCTTCCATCATCAGAAACTGAAATATCTGCGAATCTATGCCATAATCAGAAACCTCTGCTTGGCAGTACTTTCAAGTTTCCCACTGAAGATCTATCTTTCCACTTATGTATCTATGCACGCCATTGCAGAAGATACTATCCTGATGCTAAGGGTATTATTCACTTCGTTGTCGGTGTTTACTTGTACCTTCTCTGCTCGTTCGTGCCATAAATTATGTTCCATCCATCCCGCCACCCCGCCATCCCTCTCCACACCCCCTCAACCACTCTTTCCGCCCCGCTTTAGACGTGTGCAAAATTAAACAAAATTGCAAGTGAGCGCAAAAAAAATTCTAAAAATGCCAAAAAATATTCCAAAATAAAAATTGTACATGCAATTTCTGGTTGCTGCTGCTGCCACCACCCTTGAGATTTTTCGACACCAGGGAATGGGTGGTTGGTGGGTGCCCGTTGGTGGTTGATGCTGGCTGCTGGCCTTTTATTTCCAGCATTTTCCGCAAACATTTGCTCAAGACGATGGCGCGATGGCTCGCCTCGCCTCGCCTCTTCTCGCTCTGTTTCGTTCTGCTTGTTTACCCAAAGAAATGGAAAACAATTTGTAGCGAGTATTTCGGTATTTATTTGGAATTTACATAAAAAATAAAACAATGAGTGTGCAATTGGCTGTGGCATAATGAAATCGTCTTCGACGTTCCCTCTCTGTCTGTCTGTGTGTGTGTGTGTGTGTGTGTATCTTTCGCTCAAATGAGTTGGCAATGAAAGATGACGATTTGCAGGCGGATGAGGAAGAGGATGGTGTAGCCCTGCGGCACGTGCCACATTCGAGTGCCATTCGTCCAGTCTCTCCCAGCCCCCTCCGCAAGAGGCCATTCGCATTATTAAAAAAGGATTAGTTTGTGCCGCTCGTAAAAAACTGTCAGGCTACATGGCCTGGGCCTATGTTTCCTCTGTTCCTGGTTCTCGGCCAATGGCTATAGCTATTTTTTTATGGCCAAAAAGAGCCGCTCTTTCTCTTTTGGGGGCACTAGGCTTGGCTTCTTTTTCTGGTTGTCTGACGAGAGGCCAGGCAGGCAATAAAGATTAATTTCGAGGCATAAAACGGCGGCCCGAGAAGAGGAAGCAATCAGCAAACGAAAAATAAATGTCTGTCCTTTGGCAAAATCAATCAATTGCTTAGTGGAGCGCCGAGAGAGTCCATTTTTTATTGGCCAGAACTCTCAGTGAATGCCAGTTGCCTCTTTAATGGGTAAAAGTCGCTTAAATTGGAATATATGTACAATGTACATATACATATGAACACACACGTACGTACATGTGTATATGTGAGTAAGGAAATGGGAAATCAGCCCACAGATGGAGAGGCGCCCCAACCCACGCTGAAAGATTAGCAAACAGAGAGACAGACACAGAAAGATGTGGGGACGCGACCCACAATCAGGGAACTCTTCTCCTTAACAAGGCAGCAGAGCGGATGGAGGCGTAGGCTGATGGGGGTCGGGGAAGGGGAAGTAGGGTGGGAGGTGGAGAAAAAAACACAACTGTAATTAATACGAAACATATCCACTCATTACCAAGAGACTTTATCAACGGGCACACATCTTTTGGAGCGAAAAAGAGCAAAAGAGCAAAAACAACAGAGAGGGAGGGACGGAGATGGAGAGCTCCAACGACAGCATCAACGATGAAAGAGATAGAATGATAGGTATAGAAAGAGAAGGCTGAAAGACTGAGCGAAGGAGCTGCCATGCCACAAGGCTGTACGTCGGAAAGACTGAGAAGGATACCAGAGACTGGCAGTACGAAAAGGAGGAATAGATTGTAACTGAAAGCTGTAAGCACACACATACACACAGCAAATGATAGGGGGTAGGGGGTAGGGGTTGGGGAGAAAAACGTTGCCAGAGCAAAGGATAAGAGAGATTTCCAGTGTGGGTGGGCAGCCCCCACCACCTCATTCGTGGTCCACAGGCGAGATGCCAGCTTGATGTATGACTCTAATAAATACGAATTTATCAGCCATGGAGCAGGGCAGGACAGGGCAGGCAGCAACCAAAGCATACATAATTGTACAACCAATTAGGAGCTGTGCATGGGATATAATTCAAACTTAAAGCACAAAGAGAATCCAGTTTCAACAGCAAACATCAGACATCAGACATCAGAGACATTCGTATGCGTTAGTTCTGATCAAAAAGACAACAGTGGAAAGCTAATCATGATCTATACCCATGTCTGAGAGTCGCTCTGGAGTTCGAATTGCAGGCAGAGTCGCTCTCATTGGTGGCAGTAGCCAGTAGCCAGTCTGAACACCGACAACCGGCAATTCAATTATGCGCAATTTAGACGAGTCCTTTGGTCCCGTCCCGGAGCGGAGTTTGTTGCCAATCTAATTGTAGGCATTGCATTTCATTGCAAAAGCAACCAAACAAACGCAAGAAAAGTTTACTTTGGGTGCTACATATGTGGGGGTGGTTTCCCAGGTGGGGGAGTGACTCCCCTTTCCCAGTTAAAATTCGATTTTACACTACACTGAGGGAAAAACATCAGAAAAAGCCACAAAAATGGGAAAGAAATAATGGAAAAGGGCTAACTGATATTTGTAAAGCCTTTCCATGATTTCTTTCTTTTTTTTCTTCAGCGTAAATTTTGTTCCTTCCTGCTGCTGCTGCTTCTGCTTCTGCTGCTGCTGTGGCTGTTGCACAGTCATGCGAATTATGAGTCGCCCCAACAGCTGTGCAGAATTTTAAGTCCGGGTTCGGGTTCGGGTGCGTGCTCTCAGTTTGTTGCAGGTGTGGGTGTGGGTGCGGGTGCGCGGGGCATGTGTGTGGCATGCCCCTTAATTGTGGGCCAGCAGAGCCCTCGCTAGCATGCACTCGACGATTATAATAATTATTGTGCGATATGAAAAGGGTCATTCATGCAAATGGAGTTTCGCTGTAGAGAGTGGACACGGGCGAGGTTAGGGCTGAGCTGGGGGCATGGTTAAGGGCTCGTCTGAGTAATCAGCTTACGAAAATTAAAAGGGGTGCCGGAAGCGGGGGGGTGCCAGCCATTACATGCGTAACCTCAATTGGAAAGGTTAGTTTTCTGCAGCAGCTCTGTCGCTTGATCTGTACTTGTCTGTGGGCACAAACACCTCTCCAGCATCTATCAGAGTTATGCAAGAAGTCTGGCCACAAGTTGCAGTAACTTTTCTGGTTAACTCTGCGTGTGGCAAAGTCGAACGCCATGCGGCACAACGTAGCAGCAGCAGCAGCAGCAGCAGGCGGCGGCAGTAAGCCAAACTGGCAGTGCAAGTAGCAGTGCCGTGCCAGGGCAAGCCGCAGCTTGAGGCAGTCGTATCATAAAGTTGCACGTAACCAAGAGCCACAGCCGCCGCTCCTTCTTCTCTGCTCCGCCTTAGTGTGGTGCTCTCATGTGGCAGTCACATAGTTAAATATGAGCTATGTGCCGCAAATGTGAGTGCGACTACGAGCATCTATTGTGGCACACACACACACAGTCGTAGATAAACATACAGTGGCGTCGCGCATTCCACATTATAAGCATAAATCCCACAAAAACTATCAAAGGACATGGGCACACAGCCAGCCACTGCAAGGATAAATGGAGGAAGGGCGGATGTGCTGTGGTGAGGGGAAGGGAAGGCAGTGAGGGGAGTGGCTGCCACGTAGTGCGAATGTGAGAGGAGAGCGCGCGTATATTTGATGATTAATTGCAGCCAAGATGATAAATGATTGAGGGTAGTAGAGGAGTCGCAAATGTGTGGCAAAGAAACAGTGGCAGGGACCATGCCAAAGCATGTGTGTGTGTGTGTGTGTGTGTGTGTCAGGGGGCATTTAAGGCCCACAGACGCTTGGCCCGCACGTTTGGCTTGGTTCCTTGCCTCCCGCCCCCTGCCCCCTGCCGCTCATCAAGCATATTTTCAGCAATTGCACGTATTTCGGATTTCCCTCACCCTCTCTGTCTCTGTCTCTAGTTCTGTGTCCCGCTCTTTCTCTAGCTCAAGTTCTTTGTCTCTTTCCCTGCCATCGCCTCTTTCTTCTACTTTTTCTTTGGCTGCTTTTCTTCTTTCTTTTTTTTTGCTGTGTTTGCTAAAATAACGCTACTGATGCCGCTGCTGCGACGTGTTTTAGTCAATGAAGTGGGTGTATGTATGTATGTATGTGTCTTTATGTGCTGGGCTTATTAGGTGCGTGTGCCTGTGTGCATGTACATATGTGTGTTGTGCATCTGTCTTCATGAATTTCCCAATGGCAACAGCATCGTTTTCTCGGTGGTTTTTCTCACTTTTTCTCTCGTGTTTTTTTTGTTTGTTTGGTACGTGCCATTTTTGGGTTTTCTGTTACGATTTTCCCGTGTTAAATGTTAACTGCTGATTGCATATTGTCGATGGGTGGTGGAGGCAGCCGTGGGAAAGGGGGTGCCAAGATGTTGTTGTCGCTGATTTTG
Organism: Drosophila tristis; assembly: GCA_018150885.1. Taxonomy (NCBI): domain Eukaryota; kingdom Metazoa; phylum Arthropoda; class Insecta; order Diptera; family Drosophilidae; genus Drosophila; species Drosophila tristis. Next base: position 1,779,005 of record JAECWT010000203.1, on the reverse strand, counting down.
CCACTTGTCCTTAGGGTAAGGTTTCGAATGGATATAATTTAATATTTAAATATCATTTAGAAAAATATTCATAGATACCTAAATAGATAGTCCGATGGTTAGAGCTTTCAACTTAATTTGAAATAATTTAAATATATTAAATTAGCGCAACCGCAGCACAGGGACCTGCCACAAATTGTGGCTAAGCACGGAATGCGATAAGCAGCCACTTCAATGGGGAAATACTCGCCGAAAATCCCATCGAATCCGCTTAGTTTTTCACAAATTGAAACCAATATCACACAGCCAGTGGCTGAAATAATACGAAACTCGCCAAATTCTATAAATGAAATTAATCGCAAATAGTTTTGGGGGAAAATAGGGGGATTGGCTTTTTCAACCACCTCCAGCCCAATCCTACCCTCCCCCCCTTTCGTAAAACTTAATAACAAAAGAACAATTCAATTCGTTTTCGGGGTTTTCGGTCGTCGAAATGAAAGGAAAATACGAATTCCAAAGTGGAGGGAAAATCAATCTGCAGAATATGAAAATTAAATATATTAAGAATATATTCCGAGAGTAGCACTTATTAGTATTCCTTTCCAAACGTTGTTGCGAGTGCGCTGCATAATTTCACAGCTTAGATAAACAGCCATTCAAAAAAAAAAAAGAGCTAAAGATACAAATGCAGATGCGAAGATACACATCATATGTACATACATACATGTACCACCACAGCTTGTTTGTCTTTGCCACTGAGGCAGCAGCAGCAACAGCAACAACGGCAAAAATTTGAGGCTCAACAGCTGTTTAAATGGAAATGAGACACAAGTGTTTCCCAACGACGGACGGACACTCAGACGGATGGATGGGTAGATGGGGATGGATGAACGGATGGATGGCTCGTATTATGCCTCATAACCATAGCATAATCACTCCTCGCACCCCCCCTGGCCACTCAGGTTCTATCCAAAAACAGGCAGCACTTCCCCGCAATAACAATTACAATAAAACAATAAGCAAACAGCAAAACGCAAAACGCAGCCGCCGCATCGGAAGCAGACGGAAGTCAACGGAAATAAACAAAACATCCGCAAGTTCTAATTACAAAACGCACCACAACACAGCTATAGAAAGGGACACAGATAGTGTGCAGAGGGTGCGACAGAGAGGGAGAGCGGTAGAGAAAGTTTCAGTACAAAATTTCTGCTTCTGCTCCTTTGATGTCTTTGCCACCTGCCCTGCCTTGCCCTGCTCCCCATTGGTTGTTCCACGCCGCCAAAAAACTTTTATTAAATGCAGCAATTTAAAGTTTTTAACCCCGAATCAAATCTAACCAAAGAAATAAAACGCTCAAAAAGCTACCAAAGAACCAAAAGAATATGGCCACCAGGTCGCAGCTGCAAATACCTTAAAATCTATTGGAAATATTAGCTAAAACATTTATGATATTTAAATAGGGATATCCTAAGGGCTTGGCTACTTCTTTTATTTCGAATATAAAGAGGCAAAACAAACATTACCATCTTATTACCACCTTTGAGTCAAATAATATCTAGACATAAATATTTACATACATTCTATGAAATGGTGGAGTGGAGTTTTTCCTATAAGTTATGGCTTCTTCGTGGACTTCTTTTTCCATTAAATATCGCTCTTAATTCTTGAGCATCTTCCCTTAATCAAATATTCATGCTGCCATCCCATCTCTTTAGTCTCAATTTCAAGTTCCAACAAACTTTCGAAAGTTCCTACTTTCGCATAAGGGTATCCAAAAGAACGACATCTCAAGCAGAAGCGGAAACCCCAAAACGTCAGCGACAACGAAAACGACGATGACGACGACGACGACGACGACGAGGGCAATACAAAATACAAAAGTTATGCAAAAATGTGTACTCGAGTTCAATTAAAAGTTTTTAAGTTGTGCAAATGAAACGAGTGCATGGCGTCTCGTCTCCAACTGCGACTCCCATTCCAATTCCAATTGCGACTTTAGCTTCGACTCAAAACTCCCACTTAATACTCCAACTCCAGCCTCAAACTTTGCACGTAATTGCCGTGTGTTGCAAACACGGAAATTTAAATGGTAGACACGATGAAAATTTAGCAAAAATTCCTCCTAAATTTAGCCAACGATAAGATTAGTGCCTGCTGCTGCTGCTACTGCTGCGGACGCGGCTGCGATCATAATAATTAAAACAAATATCCAGCCAAAAGTTGAAGGCCAAAACGATGGAAAATCGAAATGGAAAACAGCAATTGGATGGTTGGATCTTTAATGTGCATATTTTTGTGTATTTTGATTTGGTAAAACATTTATGGAATTTCTAGCTGGAAATGCTTGAGATTTCAATGGGGAGAAACGCACTCGGCTCTCTGCATTTGTATTTTTTGTGTGTTCTCTATCTCTGGGCAGAAGAATGAATGTTTTGTGTATAAGCTAAATAAATAAATAAACTAAAGGTGTGAAAAATATCGCTCAATTAAAGCGAAACCTAAAACGGTAGCCAGAGAGGGTTTTTGGGGAACAGCCTCCGACTTATCGCAGATTTCTTTCATCAGAAACAACTTGGAGTTTCATGGAAAGGTCAAAACAGAAAGAAAATACAAAATACAGAAATTGAAAGCAAAAGCGAACGAATCCCCCGTCACCCAGCCGTAACACAATCTTCTTATGCGTCAGTTTTTTGATAACACCCCAAGACCCCCACAAGTACCAGTACCAGTAGCCCCCCTGCTTCCGCTCTCTCTGCTGCCAGAGGCATTTCTCAACAATAATACAGAGACCCAACAATAACAAAAATAACAGAGAACAAAAAAGAGAGAACCAGAACCCACGAAAAGCTGTCTACAATCAGCTGGCGGCGGTCTTCGATTCGTTTTATCAGAGAAAACACTCGAAAAAGCGAGCAGCAAAAAAAAAATAATAAATGCTAAAAAGAAATGCCACACAGGCACACAAGCACACACAAACACATACTATGCATATTATGTGTGCAAAAAAAAACAACAAAAAAAACCACAAATTGGCAAGAAAAAAGAAGAAGAAAAGATTAAATATATTTGTATGTATGTATAGATGTATGTACATATGTACATAGTAACATGTATTTAGTATATATATTATGCATGCCGCGAGATGATAACCAAACGCTGGGCTTGCTGGTTTGTTGGTTTGCGAATTTTACTTTTACTTATTTATGGCCACGGCACATCTATTTATTCGGCTGCCGCCTCTCTTGTGCCTTCCTCTTTTGTTGCCTGTTTTTCTTGCACACACAAAAATTATATATGTACATATCAGTCCGGTAGATACGATTCTCTATGTAGCAGTACATGTGTACTAAAGTATGTTTGCCTAGCATGCGCCGCACACACAGACACACACCAGCATGAAAGCTTATCAAGAGTTTATAATTTTTGGCGATTTAATTTTAGACCGCCGCAGGTAAACTGAAAATTGCGGACCTTGAAATTTGTTTCGTTTTTGATTGCTTCTATATTTGCCCCAGAGAAACAAACAAATGGAACCGAAGCCGAACCGAACAAAAAACTAAAAACTTTCGCCTCTGTTATGGAATGCTTTCCGATCGAAGAATATTGCGCAATGCCCCTAAAGGAAGTCGAAAAAAAAGTCGCCTAAGTCTCTCGATAAAATTGAGGAATTAAGTAGTTGAGTCTTTGATAAATTTCCGAATACCAAGCAAATACCAAGCAAATACCAAGGAAGGTGACGTCAATCGGGGGCCAAATTGGAGCGAATGCAGAACCAAAACAGAAAGTTCTTTAAATCAAAGAAAGTATTAAATTTGTTGGAAAAATTAAGCATAGTCTTGGGAAATTAATAAAATATGTACATAACTTCCGACTGCGAATAAGAGCTATTATTAAATTCCAATGTTCGATTATCAAGAAATGTAGGTGGAAGTTCATTATTAATAGTATTCATACTCTCCTATCTTTGAGAAAAATCCAACTAAAGTTAACAAACAAAAGTAGATCAATTAGCATTGAAAAACAGGGAATGTTTGCGATTAGATTAGAAAATGTTCTCAAGCTTGCAGCAAATGTCTGACGTCTGTTTTGATGACTAACTGAACTACAGGATTGTGCTGAAATTTCCTTTAGTACTGAATCATCATTGAGAACTTCGATTGGAAGAGGTTACAATGGTCTTACGAAATGTCTGACGACTGATTTTACGACTATCTGAAATATATCTGAAACTGTGGCAAGGCAGCAACTTTCTCATATCTACCATCAAATAAATAAACACTGATTCATTCAGTTTCATTATTCATTATCATTTTGATAAGAATATACTAAGGCACTAAGATACCCGTATGGTATGTATTTATATCTATATCTGTATTTTGTTTGTGCCACAAACCTGTTGCCATTGATCCTCAATGGAGGGCTGCGACGAAAAGTAGCCGGTGGTGCAGATGCGCTCCAGTTCGTTGAAGATATTCCCGCTTGGTAAGATATCCATTTCGAAGTCCTCTTCGGTAAATCGCAAGAACTCTGGGGACTCCGTTGTGAGGCCGTTGCTGTATGTTTGATTGATTGATTTAATGCGAAATTGCGATTCAAATTGCCGCTCGTTGGCCAACAATTTGAGATTTTGATGGTGGAATTTTGATTGGATTGGATTGACTAAACCTTAGTTATAGATACAATACGCTATATACTATGTGTATATAATTATATGTATGACGATGGATATATTTTTTGATTTAATTTTGATTTCAGAGAGATTGTTGCATCCCAGCGATGGCAGAGGCCGCTGTGGGCTGCATTTTGACACTCGCGTTTGTGGATATATCGGGGCTATAGCCAGATGTATGGAATCTACACACTTTGCTTTTTTTCACACTTTTTGTTGGTTGTTAATTTTTCAACTAATTTCAGTTGAGTTTCTTTGATATTTCTTTTGATTTCGCACTTTTCCACATTAAATTCTTTATTTTGAGATATCTGTTGTTTGGTTCGTTTTTTAGCTGAAAGTAAAACAAATAATGCATAAATAATCATTAATTATTTTAGTGCAGTGAGGGGGGAAATGGGTAAGCAGGGGGTATTATTTATTTAACCCATTTTCTTTTTTTTTTGTGGGTTACTTTCCCGGTTTTTATCTTTTGCAGAGTCATCACTAGCTACAAAATAATTAATTATTCCATTTTTTTTTTGCTAAATTTATTTTCCCAGGCCATCATTCTCTCTCTCGCTCTCTTTCCGTTCATCTTTTTACCGCTCTCCTTCTCTATTTTCAATATTCTCAATACGAAATTTCTTTTAAAATGGATCTCTGTCTTTCGCCCCGTTGTACATTCTCAAATTGGTTTCAGTTTTGGGTATCTGTTTTAGCTATGCTCAACACTTTTTTCAGTATCAAAGCACAGTTTTGGGTCAGTAACCCCGTTTCGAACACCACACACATCCACATGTACCCTACTCGTCTGCATACTTTTCTGGGTGAGTGTACAAATGCATGTGTGTGTGCGAGTGTGTGTGTGTTCAGGTCGGATCAAATTTGATTATTATTATAGTCAACAGGGGCTCGGCGGCGGGACGACCGTGCATGGCACTCTCTCTCTCTCGGTGTCTCTCTGTCTCTCTCCGTTTCGGCCCGGCCACAACTCAGCCTTAGCCGCTGCTCTGCCTGTGTTTTTCTTTCATTTCTAAGCGCTTTGTCTCCCTTTGGCTCGCTTGTGTCTCTTTTGCTCTCCCTTTTCCTGCTGCGGACGCGGTCTGTTGTCGGTTTTTACTACCTGTTTCTTGTTGTTGTTTGAGCCGGGACGGACCTCTCTTTCACAACGTTTTCGTGTTAACTGAAAACTGAACAAAAAATAACCACCAAAACCGACAACCGAACCCCAGCCCGTTGACCGTGTGCGCTTTTGACTTGAATTCTGTTTTGTTGTCGTTTTTTTTTTTTTTTTTTTGTTGTTTTGTGTTTGTTGGTACAGTTTTGTTGTTTCTGTTGCTGATGCATGCAGCACATGGCTCCCCGTCTCTCTCGCTCTCCTTCTGGCTGCACTCTGCCATGCCCCCAAATTAGAACTTTGCATTGCAGTTATTCTCCTTTGGTTTTTTCATTGTCTTTCAGTTTGATAAAAGCAACTTTCATTTGGTTTTGGCCTACAAAATTATGCTTTGGGGGAAACCACATGTAGTATGTACTATGTAGGAGTCCTATATGGTATATACATACATATGTACATACATATCTCACAATCACAGACAGGGCAGCGGAGCAGGCCCACCAGTCAATGGCATTTTTATGTTCCTGACTTTTACCCATGTGTCTCATCGCTTCTACCTCTTTATAGCAGTGTCTGTCCCTTCCTTCTCTCTCCTCTCTCTCTGTCTCTTTATAGGAGTGTCTGCTGTCCCTAGCCCCAACCATTCCTATCCCTATTCTTTGACAATAAGCATTGGCTTATTGATTTTCCAGCAGCATCCACCATACTTGTATTCCAACAGCATTTTCATCCCATTTCGAGGAGAACCTTTTCACACACTTGTCCTGCGCTCTGAAACTCTTCCTGTTTTATTGTTAGATGTTACACGTCCCCCCCACCACCACCCTTCCCCTGTCGGTCGTTTTCATTTTGATTATCGAACATTTTTATCGCTTTGACGTTTTTACAAGTTTGTATTATATCCCCCCTAAAGAAAAAAAAACACACACACAAAACAACAAAAAAGAGAAGAAAAGTAAGGGAAAATCGAAACAAAAAGTTATGTCTGGGGTACAGTTATGGGGTCCGTGTGTGTTGGCCATTGTCCAGTGCGACTTCCCCCCTGCAAACCCCTTTTTGACAGAGCTTGCCAAAGCATGAAATGAGCGAATGAAAGGGGCAGGTGGCAGGAGAGAACAGGCAGGCATATGGGTCGAGGGATATTCACATTTCGCTTGAAATTTAATACGATTTTCATATTGAACTTTGGAACTTTGGTCTTTAGGTTGCTTTATTTTTTGCTGGTCTAATTTACTCTTAACCCAGTTCCAGTTCCAGTTGCAGTTTCCAGTTTCCAGTTGCACGAGCGCTATCGCTCGAGTGGGATTCGCGTACAGCTGCTCATTAAGTTGCAACAATAAAAGCGCAGCCTACGTCCAAAAACACACACACCAAAACCCACATAAATCGGTCGCCCACTCCCACTCCTCCTATTCCCTGTCTTTCTATTGCCTGCCACCCAACCTCCAGCTCCAGCTCCAATCAGGCAATCTTCCAATGCTGCATTTATGATTGCCACAGCAACAGCAACATCCAGTATCCAGCATCCAGTATCCAGTGCAACCTCCACAACAGCAGACACACACGTAAAGATACTTTACTCAAAGACCCTTCAATCAACAACTTAACGCGCCACGCGGCAGCCCAGCGACTACAGCGTTAGCGCATCGCTTCGTCTCGCTTCTTGCCTCTTGCCTCTTGCTTCGGGATGGATCCCGATCCCTCCCTTCTTCTGCCTAACATCGCCTCACTCCCTCACGCTTCATCTTCCCATGGCAGTGCACCCTTTTGATTCTCCTTCTTCTCTCTCACTCCCTCACGGTGCATCGTCAGTGCCATCCTCTGGCTCTCTCTCCTCCTCTTCGTCTACTCCTTCTGCCTACGTGCGTTTTAATTTTAATTTCTTCTCCCTACTGCTGCACGGCCACTTCTCTCGCGTCTTCAACAAAATGCGTTTGAGCTGGAGTTGAAGATTTTCTGATACCCTGGCGGAAGATATTTTCGTTCTAAGTACACTTTTGCAACGTCCACAAGAGAGACCCTCGACTGAAGTCTTGGTAAGAAAAATAGTCAGCACCAAAACTCAAATTAGACTCAAGACAGAAGCGTAAATCGAACATCCAGGGTATCAGCAGCCTCGACTACCCAAGGGCAGGACTTTCCTTGTTTTGGTTTTGTTTTTTTCCCTTTTTTGAAACGGAATTTTAAGCGTTCAAGAAAGCACATGCTTTGGGTGCTTTTGCCCTTCTCTCCCGCTGGTTTGTGTATCAGAAACAGCAACGGAGAACTGGCGACGACCTTAACGGGCATGCTGCCAGGGACGGAATGGGACGGGACCCAAGACGGACTTGGGACTTGGACTCGAGTCTGCTTCAGTGGCAGAAGAGGAGGCAACAGCAACGGCAACAGCAACAGCAACAACAATAGACAGCAAGAAACGTCATCAGCAGTTCAACGGATCTTTGCCTGCATTTGTTGTCGCTGTTGGTTCTTCAACGTTTCTTTTCCTCTCCCTCCGCAGTACACTTTTTATTCTCTTATTTTGTTTTCATCTTCGTTCCATGACATCGCATTTAATCCCATGAACTTGATTCCGACGTCACCTCCACATCCTCCTCCCACGCGAAACTCTTCTGTTTCCATTGTAATATTTCCTGCTCTGGTTACCGTATACCGCAAGCCCACTTCCCCTCGACTACCGTATCTACAATCTGGAGCAGCCCCCCAAAAACAAATCAACACTTTGTTCATTTCACACGTGAATTGCTTTAAAATAAAATTCGAAATGGAAAATGGAAAATGGAAAAAGGGGGAAATGATCTGCTCTTCTATGTATGCTCTGCTCTCGGGATTTTCGATGGTCTATTTTTATATCAAAACTTTGTTTACATTCCAATTCGAGTGGGAATTTTCCTCTAGGAATAGAAAATTCAGGCACACATGACCGAGCACACGCACAAACACTCACACACACAAACACACACACACCCCAGAGAAATTCTCAATTAGAAAATCCTTGTTTCATTTCAGTTCCGTTCTGTTCCTGCGGTTGAACGCGGATTGACATTGAAAACATTTTACGATTCCCAAAAACCTCAAAAACCCCATACATACTCGTATTTAAGGGTAAATGTCCACAAAATGCTGATATTTAGGGGAAAACTGAAGTGGGGGGAAACTGTGGTTTTTCCTTGCGGTTCTCTGCGATTAATTCAAATTAAGGTTGAAATGCTCTTAGGGATTTGTACCTGTTGGCAGGAATATCCTAAATATCAACACACAAGGAAACGAAATTATACAAGCGAATTGCCATCTGCCTTATTAAAGATTAAAGATAAAAGATAAAAGACAAGTAAAATGCCCATTGTATTTGTGGCGCTGTTTGCATCATTTATTTTTAGCTGGGAAGTCGTTTGTATGTTTATAAACAAAACGTTATTTATGTTCTCTATTTTATTTCTTTTTATTTTCGTACAGTCAAATAAATATTAATAAATACCCCGATGGCGCGTTTATCAAGGCGACAGTTTCGACCGGGGGCACTTTATTTTTGGTATCTCCATTCCCCCAGCAGTGCCAGCCATCCACCACTATTGTATACCATCCACATGTGGCATATCTTTAATTGGGGGACTGGGAGGCGACCCATGGATCCATAAATCAGTAGCAGGGCAGACAGAATTAGCTAAAACTCTCGGAATTGTCTTTTGTTTTGCGTCCTAAAGTGATTTTGGAAACCATTAAAGGGTATTAACCACATTCTTGTTAAGACTTCCCCTTGGGCCTCAAACTCCTATCACTCCAGAGCGCTAACTTTTATCTCTGCATAGACACCACAACGGACACCCTCAACTCTGAGTAATTGAATTACAAAGTGAAGCTATTGGTAAATATTTAGTGGATCACAAGAAACAACAACCTGTGGGACAGGTATGCCCTGCGCAACCTCTCAGTCTATAGATATGTACATATATATTGTATATTTGTAAGGGGACACCAATGGAAACTGAAAAGCAGAACCGATTCGTATGAATCGTAAAACAAGTGCAATGCCTGTTCTGTTCTGTTGTGTTCAGATCTGCAAATAGTATACTCATCTATATATGTATCAAGCTTACATACATACGTACTAGTAGATATGGTAGTAAATATATTTCTTTATTATTCATATTTATATGATTATTGTCGTTTTGGCGCCGACGAGTCAACCGCATTGGAAATTGAAAAATACTCGATGCATGAATCAACAACCAACACTCGAGAACAGAACAGAACGGACGGAACCCGTTCCCCCTTGTATACTACGTGATCTCTGAGCAGTCGGGGCCAGGCATGGCCTAGGCATGCAAAATTGCACAAAACATTTGCTGTAATATTATATATGGGATAGTCACTGAAACGGTATCTGGAATGGAACAGATTTGGCTGCCATTACTCATAGGATGCGGCAGAAAGAGAGGGTCCAGTGAATCATCAACGAACGTGTTAAAATGCGAAAACCTATAGGATTCTTTCCCCCCACCCCCCAAGTCCCGCTAAAAGTGCGGAATGTACCATGGCTATAGCAACGGTAAATCACAGTCACAGTTCAAAATTATAGTGCACCTGCCTAATGAGCTTTCGATTTGAATTTCGACGTTATCTATTCATTTTCGCGTTTTGCTTTACCTTGTTGCAAGTTGGTGCATGTGCAACACTTGCTTCCCGTTTGGACTGCTTCACTTTGCTGCCTCACTTTTTTGCTGCTGTTGTTGTCGCTTTTTTTTTTGCAAACACAAACTTGTTTGGCTCAAATACACAAACGCAAACACACACACCGACGCGACACACTAACACCAAGAGGAGAGAACACCTTAACGACGCGACGCGACGCGACGCCGGCAAGCAGCGACAACAATATTAGCCACAACACTGGCGGCAGATCGAACGCGATAAGAACTAGTACCTTAAGTATTTATGTATTTTTTACACAATAATTCTGTGTGCAACTATATTTTTGTTATTTTTTGTAGTTGTTGTTGTTTAACAATCTTTCACGGCATCAATTTTCAATTTTCCAGCTCTTTTTTATGTATTTACTATTTCTAATAATTTTCCTGTTTATTTTGTTGTATTGTATTTACACGGTATTCTGGATTCTGGATTCTGGATTTGTTTTGTTTTTTTCTGTTGTTGATTTTGCTTGGGTTTCACTTGGGCTTTCGTTTGATTTTACAGTTGTTTACAGAGTTTGCACTTGTGGCCATAGCGGTAAACCTGACGACTACTTGGATTTTTTTATCAAAAGCACCGTTCCGCCTTTTACTGTTTAATTATGGGACATACACACACACACACGCTTACATGCAACCGGATAAACAATTGGAATTTTCGCGGTTTGTTTGGATCTAAATTGATGTGTTGTCAAAAATAAATGTTGCTAGTTAGCCGCTACGGTGTGTTGGTAACCGGCAAACGCGTCTTCACCCGTTGTATTCCACTCAGCGCGGGCTTTTTCAACGGACTTTTCTGAAATTCAGAAAAAGATGCGACACTAACTGTTGTTTCCCTGTCCGCGGCCGAAACATGTTTTCAATCGTGTTCACGGGATTCGGGACGGCAAGGCCGTTCGTTCGCAAATGTTGCGGACTCATGATGCCAGAAAATGTATGCGACGCTCGACTCAGTTTTGCGCTTCAACTAGGAGTTTCGAAGCAAAGTATGTTGACAAATGTGTTGCTGGAACCCGGACTCATGTTTAGGGACTGTTAGCTAACAGAGCTAAGGAAATGTTAGCTATATTTTGCTGTCGTATAAGAACTGGAATTGGCCATGGCTAAAAGCTAACAGCTAACAGCCCGCTGTTAAACTGTTATACACTCACTCTAAATACGATATTGGGGGGTGACTGCTGTTAGCCAAAAGTCATTTAACATTTAACTTTTAACGGGCCAAAACACTTGCCAAAATATTTAAGCCCTGTACGGGGCCCTGCACTGGGCTGGGGATTGGGTTCAATAATTGACAATCAAATTGCGTATAATCCGCCAACTCTACGTATGACAATTATTAATGTGAAGCAAGGCAATGGCAATCCGGCTGGCAGTTAGTATAATTGCAAATAAACTAGCAAACCATTCCATCCCACCCCACACCACTGCAAGTAAAGGTGCGTTGACAATTTGACATCTTGTTCTACTCCACACCGTTCCATGCCTGCCCTCGCCGAAGTGATTGGAGGGGGCGGAAGTCACACAAATCCGTAAATGGCACAGTTTATGCCACCAAAAGCACTCCGCAGAGCCCAAGTAAGGAGACAGCGATTGGCGCGCCAAATTGTCCATTATCGGTGCCACAGCCAGAGAGAGAGCAAAGTGAGGAGGGCAGGACGGCAGGAGGGCAGGAGCCAGTGGGAAAAACAGGGCCTAAACCATTGCACTGCGAGGTTATTAATATTGATTGGAGCATAAACTGGCGACGGGATTCGAGAGCTATAACTTCAGTGCAGATACACACACACACAAGACATATGTTACACATACGTATTGAGCTTTTGGCCATGTTGTCGATTAATTGCGATTATGTAAATGTTAATGTAAAGCGCGTTACAATTTATTATATTTGCATGAGGGCTTGCATGCAAAGTGCTTCTGCCCAAATACGAATACGATGGGGTGGCCCGGCACTCGGCACTCTTGCCACAAGAACATATCTATGTATGTATCCACAGTGGACACTCCGCAGAGTGAAGCTCTGGACGAGTACCCCATTACAGCAATAGTTTTAGGGATAATATCAGCAGTTTGCTTGACGTTTCACTGTACGTACGGGCTGTGGTCTGTGTGTGTGTGTGTGTGTGTGTTCGCTTGTTGGCCAAACTCTGTGCGTATCCGTTAGGTTGCCAAGTTTGGCTTATTGATTTAGTAGACGCTGCAAATTGCGCTTTGATAGCGTCTAATGTGACATTTGTGCAATTGTAATGGAAATTTATGTTTGTCGGTTTATGTTTGCCATTGCCTGCCATTCTGCCACACACATATACACACACGGGCGGGCGGCACTAAGCGATGGTGTGTCCACATGGCCTTAATTAAAGGTATGTGATGTGTGCTGCATGTGACTGTAACTGCCCCACCGGAACCACACGCTGGAGACCAACTCTGGCACCCATATTGGGGGCAATCCAAAATCCAAATCGACTTACCTGCAAGCAGTAATTACACCCGGAGTACCCCACCCAGCCGCAAAGATACTCGCATTATTGCAACATGCAGATGCTTCGATCCCAATCCCCCCGATTCGGACTGTGTTGCACTTGCAGTGCGTTTTGTGGCAGTCCCCGTGGGTCTGTGGGGCATTAAGGAAATCGTAAAGTGCTCAAAATCACAAAGCATATTGCTAAAAGAAAAAAACAGAAATAAAAAAAAGACTTAAATAACAGTCGACACAATATGCGCTTGCTGTCGGAATCGTCAAGCAGAGTGAGTGCTGGCGGCAGACGAGACTTTCCTTCGGGCTTCGAGCTTAATCCAATGGCCAAAACGCGGCAGCACTTGCATTCCCTTCTGCCCTGCCAGTCTGCCGCCCACGGTTAAGGCTGCCACTGCCATAGCGAAAATATTTTGATGTATTCATGGAAACATTTTATGCATGTTAAGTAACAGACAAATCGACGGAAACTTATGCTCTATAGCTTCTCATAAGGGGCGCGAGCGGCGGAGGGGGAGCGCCCATTCGACTTATTAATAATTTACGTGGTAATATTTCTGTTGCCTTCCTCTTTGCCATCCAAAAAACAAAAGCAGTGTCAGAGGCAGTGGCAGCAGCAGTGGCCGTGGCAGACGGAGCAAAATGGAATAGATGAAAACACAAGACGTGTTCAAGGTGGAAAAGTGGCCAGCAATGTGAGCCCGACAGAGAGTGGCGAGAGGCGAGAAAGAGATGGTTAATGTGCGTGAGAGGGTGAGCGGAAAAGAGATGGCTAGTGTGCGTTGGAGTAAGACAGAAGGCCGACAGAAGGCATATGAATTGGAAACTAATCGTGGAATATGGCAATGATTATTATGCACATCACACTAATCATTATCTTTGTGTGGCAGAGGGGACAGTCAGAGACGCTGCCCGGGACTGGGACTGCGGCTGGGATTGGGACTCAGCCGCCACTTCTTCCTCAGAGCAGACGCACAGCGGAGCGAGCGAGATGGCCTCACACATGTGTGCCTCATAAAAATCGCTTGATATTCATTGCATGTCGTTGCCCCATGCCAGTGGGCTGGGCAGGGGGGTGCTGATAAGAGGTGGGAAACTTTTCCGGGACTTAGCGTTGGGCTTTAAGCACAGCACACACTTTGCCTGATTTCTTTTTCCCTCCCCCAAGCACAGCACTTCCATGCCTATCCCTTGCCTTGTTAATGGCTCAAATGACATTCATTCATTCATTCATTCATTAACTGTTTTTTCTACCCAGCCCAGCCCAGCCCATCGCTCCCCCCGCCACCGCCACATGAACAATGTAAAATGTAATTTAATTTTTGGCAAATACAAACACAAACACTTGAAACTCTTGATATCCACTTCCACTTAGCTGCAGTTCATTGCTTCGTGTCAATACTGCGCCCCAAAAACTTTATGCTACCAAACTTTTCTCGCTCTTTCTTCAGCTCTATCTGTCTCTGTCTCTCTCCCTCCCTCTCTCTATATCTCTTTCGCTCTGTATTTGCACGTCTTTCTTTGACAACTTCAGAATGTTTTGCATGCAAATAGGCGCAGCAGCAGCAACAACAAAAAAAAAAAAGAAAAACAACAACAAGAAAGAGAAATTAATTCGAGGATCGAAGCTGAAAATACCCTTGAAAATTGATCACTAACAAGGCAATTATGTGTAATATGATATATGATATATTATCCAATCTGGATTCAGACTTGGCTGAGTTATAAATCTCGAACCTAACAAAAATTAAACAGCGAACCAAGCGACAGCTCCCAACTCCCAGAACCAAGTGACAGTACATACCCTCTGGTAGGGTATATTTGCAAAAAGCATGCGAATCTTATGAGCGAAATGGCAACATCCGAGCCGTGAGCAAATAGAGGCAATGACAAACGCATGGAGCGTAGGTAGGCAGAGAGTAGGAGCGAAAGATTCTGACAAAGGCATGGGAAGACAAGCAAAGGCAAAAAACTTTGACGATAATACGAATGAACGGAGAAGAAGAGACAACATGCATAGGAAAGACAAAAAAAAAATAGCGTGAGAGCAGCAGAGAAGCTAAAAATAGACTTCACGCACTCGAACGGCACCCGCGACACGACACGACACGCATATCGACGAAGATAACGACGGCAATAACGATAACGAAGCTCCCCCCCGCAATGCAGCCGCAATCACGGCACTGACCAGCGCAAGATTCGCAAAGTAACCAACATCGAGATTGATCCTCAAACCGGTGAGCGATTGGCCGTCTCTCACTAGCCCACTCGCTCAATTTCTACAGCTTATGGCCACGCTAATCGTTTGGGATTACAAAGTGATAATTTTTTGGGCTCTGGAATGACTTCTCTTCCCTTTGGTTTCCGTGCAGTTTTTCACAGAAAAACTCTTTATTTGTTTTTTAAGTTAAGCAGATTTCAGCATATTAAAAATGTGTATGTGCATGTATAATTTTCCACGCTAAGTGGACCTCTACCACTACATCCTTATCGCTGATAATGGAATCGATTTAATTGCTTTTCATTATGCATGTATGTATGTATGTACATTTGTATATGAGTATTTTTTATGCCATAAAAAAAACACATTTAATTATACGCTTAAGAGCCTATTTATTTATTTCTGCGTTAATTTCTGCATTAATAAATTCCCCTCGCATAATAATCGCTTAAGGACTCTCTCTCTCTCTCGCTCGTTGGAGCATTAAAGCGTGGCTAAAATGGATTAACTTTTTCATTAATATGCCGCCAAGCAATTAACAAAATGTCGGCTTAGAACCGAAAGCGCCATAGAGAGTAGTGTAAGCCGAACTTTCATTGCACTCTGCGAATATATGAATAGGAATGCACTTGTTCATAATTAATCGAATTCAATTTAATTAAAAACAAATATTTGCATATTTATGTAGTTTTTGTGTCAGTTTTTGCTTCGATGCTCCACCACTGTTGGGCTTTGCCTTTGTAAACCCGATAGCCATTAACAACATGTCATCGTGCATTTAATACATTTTCAAATAAATTCCAGTAATTACGAGAACTTGAACCATGCCCGCGGGCGTAGCCAAACAAATAAAAAGAAGGCTAGCAGAGAATTCGGCATGCCCCATGTCCCATAGATATTCCATCGAAATGTTGATTAAAGTATCGAAAACAAATATCAAAAATCTGTCAGCTGCAGCTCATCTCCCTGACATTGCTGCTGCCGCTGCCCCTTTTTCCTGTTGCTTTTCCGGACACACAAAAATTTGCATATTTGTCTCCGGCTGCGGTCTCGTTTCGTTTCCCGTTTCCCGTTGACCGTCTCTCCTGTCGTCCGCCTTTGGCTGTCATTTTAATAAAAATATTTGTTTAATTTCGTTACGTGTGTTGCGGGCGGGGCAGGGGGCGTCATGGCTTGCTTATAAAATTAATTTTAAATTAAACAATTTTAATTACGGTTCAATAATCAACGCACCGCATCCCCGAAACCAGAGCGAACGCAAAGCCCCGTCAATGTTGTTGCAGACTTTTAACAATGCAAATATTTACCCTCCCTCCTTGAACTCCCATGACCAGCTCCCACGGAGCCTCCCACTTGACCAGCCCCCCTCACCAAATTATTTAATTGCTGCCGTTGCCTTCAACAAATTGTTGCTGCTGCTGCTAGTACGAGCATTGCTGCTGCTGGTGCTGCCGCTGCTGCTGTTGCAAGTGTTGCCGTTGACAGTAATGCCTCAACTTGGGCGGCACAACTTTTGGCTGCTGCTGCTGATTCAATTAAACAACAAATTAAAACGGCAGCAATTTTCGGCAAACGTCGAAACTTTTATACACTTGAAACCTGATTTTCCTGATCGAATTTGCAACGATTTTCAAATGGAAATAAAATTCAACCGTTAATTTCCTTATAAATCCATCTCTGGTGGAAAGTACTCGAGTGGTGACATTATTCCTGGATGACACATGCCCACTCTGTTGGCAGTGGATAGAGTATGTTCCTTCTGACATCAACTCTGAAGAATTTCCAACAATATGCCAAATAAAAAATTATTTTAATGCTAATTGAATTAAAAAATGCCGAATTGCTGTTGTCTTCGCCTTCTGTTCGTCGTTTTCGGTAGAATGGAATAATAATACTTAAAGAAAAGCATTAATTCTCTTTCTAATTGAAAAAAACGATGCTGGGCATAAATTATGAAACTTCTGCTGGAACTCGCTCAGCATTTAACCAGATTAATATTGGAATTCCAACCATAGGAATGAGCTTTGATTTTGCTATATCTCATATATGTATCTCTTATATCACTTCTAATAGAAGCCACTCGGAAATCGAGTCCCTTCGAGGTACATTCTGTAAATATATAAATGCTTTCCACATTCTTTTTTGTACTCTTTTAATGAAAATGAACATCTCTCATGTTAGCATCCATAATCCAATATTCAAATGGCAGTCTGACAGTCTGACCGCATGCCACTGCTTCTGATAATCATGTGCAACTCTTATTTAATTCAATTTTTTATTACAACATGGCTAACGAATGATGCTTAATCGCTTGCAACAAGTTGAATGTAACAATTTGCGTTCAACGTTCCATGATTTTATTCAATTAGCCTTTGGCCGCCTCTCTCTCTCTCGCGCTCTCTCCCTGCCTCTGTTTCTGGTGGAAAGGTGTTCTGTATGGGAGCAGGGAACATCATTATGTATGCCACGCCCTGGCAGCCGTGCAGCAGAACGCCCCCAAATGGCAGCAGACACTTTATGCTGTTGATGTACATGAAATTTATATTCACGCATAATTTGAAAACCTTTTTCGCGATGCTTAATGGCCGTTCATTTATTGCATTTGCAACACGCCTCAAACACACCACACCCACACATACACACCCACACACACGCCACACACACAAGAAGATACCGGGCATATAGTAAGTGAATCAGATACGCCCACTAAAAATACAGGCATCGATTAATGGTGCTGCCTGGTCCGGCTATAAGGCCACTATTGATGCCAAATCCTGCCGTTTTCTGTTTATTAAATTTTAAATTTATTATAAGCGACTAGCAACCGTTTTGGCTCAGTTGACGGTGAGGAGAGTATATCTCAGAGTCAGGCTTAATTTCTGCATATTTCTTGGATTCCATTGGAGTTGCCCACACCCATTCTGATACTGATTCTGATGCTCCTTTCCAACAATTATCGTTCTCCATTGAGTAGAACACTTAGCTCGGATCAAGCAACCATTTGTTGTTGGGAGATTTATTTATTCACCCATTAGAAATTGGTTTCCGGAGATGCCTTACACATGCTGATTAATTAGCACTGCTCAAAGCTGCTAATTCCTGCTAATATGCAGCATAAATTAAAACAATTAGTTGGCTGCAAATGAAGGAGCTAGACAGCTCGGGTCTTCCCTCCTGTGTCTGTTCTGTTCATTGTGGAAAAGGCAGCCAACACCTGGACAACGCTTAAAGCCGGAATGGAGTGTGCAAGTGCTATCTCCCACTGTCTGCCGCACTAACTCGCTTCCATTCAACTTTAGTCGCTTGAATTTGATTTGATTTTGCCATTTATCTAGACAGAGGACACACACAGACACTGTGGCCTCATCCTCTTTGGCTGCTGTTATCACTGCTGCTGCTGCTGCTGCTGCTGCCATTGCTGCTGTGGCTGCGTCTGCTACCTTTTGTAGTTGCCACGGCCTGTGGCACTGTGCTTCCTGTCTGCAATCGTTGTTGCTGTTGCTGTTGCTGCTGCTGCTTATTGCTGTTCCCAGGTTCCTAAAAGTTGCCAGGCCACGTTCTGGTTTCGGTTTCGGTTTGCTGGCTGCGATGGGCGCCTGTTGACGTTGCCAGCCATCAGAGGCCATAGGTAGACCCCCACACATACTCGTGTGTGCATAAATTCGTACTCACATATACACGGCATCCTTTTGGTTTACTCGACAATATCTTTGGCTCGGCTTGGCCCTGGCTTTTGGCTCCAGAGTTTATGGTCTTTTATATGCAGTTGGGCTCAAGCGCTTCTTCAGCTGCTTCAGCTTCTCATATTATTTTATTTGTCAGCGGAATTTGTTGGTAATGATGCTCAAGAATTTTTAATAAAATCCAGTAGCAAGAGGGAGCTTGAGAGAGAGAGAGGAGAACTCTTGCTGATGAGGGCAATCGTCGAGGAGATTAATGGCAACCAGGTGGAATGGTGGCTTCATTCGAGTGGCTGCATTTCGAGAGGCTGCAATGCCATGCAATAATCAGGCATTAATTATGCAAGACTATTGAAAGCAGGAGCGCCCCGGGCCAGGCAGCAGGCCAAGGCAGTGTCAAAGGTCAAGGAACTGCACATCCATGCGACTGCGAGTACGACTGCGACTGTGTGTGTGTGTGTGTGTGTGTACTGTTGGGCAAATAAATTGTTTAACCAACTTTACAGACAACATCCGCGCACTGGGCACAACAATGGCAGTAACAGTCGATGCCACAGTTGTTGCCAGTTCCTTCTGTTTGCTGTTGTGGCACCACCAGAGGCCGAGGCCGAAGCTGAGGCTGAGGCAGGACCAGGAGTCACAGTACCAGGCTGGCAGGCAGTCAGCCATGTGACAGGCAGTCGGTCATTATTTCGCACTTTTGTTGCCGGTGCGGAAATTTCACACAGTAGCAGCAGCAACAGCTACACGTGCAGCAGCAGCAGCGGCACCAGCAGCAGCAACTCAAAGAGGAAGTGGAGACTGGGCGAGACACACACACACACACTCGCACATAACAATAATGCCACAACAAAAAGGCGACAAAGAGAGAGCGAGGCAGGAGATAAAAAGGCAGAGAGATCCAAAAAGTCGAGACGAGACGAGACAAAATGGAATTTTAATGATATGAGAAAGGAACACGGAACGTGGCTCCATCAAAAAAGCAGGTGAAAGAGGGCGAGTCTGCACTCCCTCCGCGCTACGGCCCCATAGTGGCGCCACCCCGCGTAGTACAACCGGCACTTGAACTTCGCCGCTTACTACGATTTGTGGAGCTTTTGGCGCGCTCTTTTTTTCCACAATCACATTCTGTAGCGGCGCAGGCGAAATATCCCAGAGAGTGCAAGAGCAATGCCGGAACAGAGCGACAGTGGGAAAGGGAAAGAGGGAGAGGGAGAGAGTGAGACTGAGACTGAGAGCGTGCTTTAAGCAAAAACCGGCAAAAATAAAATAAAATAAAATAAAGAAATGCCGCAGGAGGCATCTGTAACTGTGTGCGAGGGAGCAGAGCAGTAGCTCGTTTTGCGTGCAACAAAGGCTGAAACTTACTCTAAAAATTCTCGCTGGAAACGTGGGACTTGTCCATTTGGCTTGCAGGGTAGCAGAGTTCGGTGTGTTCTTTTGACAGCTTCTTTTGTTTGGCACAAATTCACTTTGCTGTTGGCTTAAAGCTGCTTTAAAAGCAATTTCTTCGTCTAGTTTTGGGCCTTCCACATGGCAGGCGGCGGCTGTCGTCGCGCGCTGAAACCGCTTACATATCACAAACACAAAGGCCGGCTATCCACACACACACACAGAAAATACACACATATATGCACACGTGAATATAGTCAAAACAGTCGCCATGTGCTGCGCCTGATGCTGTGCTTTAGTTTTGTCCGCTCTTTCCGTTGGTGTCTCTGTCGCTCGCTATAGCTTTTGGTTGGTTGCCGCTGCCCGACGACACAAAGTGCAACACACAGCGCAATGACATGACCCGACCGACGTACTCGAACGTTGACTCGTTTCTGTTTGGCCAATGACAACGACAACGACAACTCTGCTCGCTGCCTGCCTCCTGCTGCAGCTCCTGACGATGACGATGGCGATGGCTATGGCGATGATGACGACGTTGAGCCAGAGCCGGAGCCAGCGATAGAGCCAGAGCCAGAGTTCGTGGTCCAGAACGATGTTGTAGCTGTTTGCTGGATGCTTTAAGCCGATGACGTTGCTCGTTGTTCGTTGCACATCGTTAGCTTTCTCTCTCTCCTTCTCTTTCTCTCTCCCTCTCTCTCTCTTTCTCTTTTGCACGTATGTAGAGTTGTAGCTGCTCTGCGGAAACTTCTACTCACCGCAAAATGTACGAAATGAGCAGCCAAATTGCGAGTTCCTTCCTTAATTGCGCACACACAACCAACCCACACCCTGACCCTCACCCTCACCCTCGCCCTCGCCCTCGTCTCTCTCTGGCTTTCGGGTCCTTCCGCTCTTCACAACTTTGAGCGCTCTCTTTTGCTGCTTTATGGGACTTGCTGGGCTTTTTATAGCACGTATGCCAGTGACGTCACTCACAAGCCCAATTCTCTCTGTGCTTTCTCTCCGCTCTCTCCGCTCTGCGCTCTCTCTCTCTGTCTGTCTGTTTCCTCTTGTACTTCTTGCTGTTGATGCGAAAGCCGGTAACAGTGTAAACAAAACATAAAATATATGAATGGGTGAGTGGGTGAGTGGGTTGTGTGGGTGGCCTGGCCATTCCAGCTGCAGCCAGTTCATGTGTCATATGTGTATGAGGCAAGGCGGTGTATGTGTAGGTGTGCGTGTGTGTGTGTGTGTAGGTGTGTGAATTTGGCAATGCGTGTGCGCTACACTTGATGAATGAAATCGGGCCCCCTTCGCTTGGAGGCTCGATTGGAGAACACAGTGCCTGAACCCCACCATGACCCCAGCTGCATGGCGGGGGGACATGCATGCAACTGGGCATACAACAGATTGTCCAAGCAATTACCAAAACGAGCAGCAAGAAAGAACCCAACCCCCCTTTGGCAAGCATGACCAAAGAGAAACTTCAGTGGGGGCTGTTCAGTGTGGGGCTGTTCAGTGCCAGAATTGTCGAATGTCACAGAAGTAGTTGCAACACCCATTGACAGCACGTGTCAGAGCACACACACCCACACCCACACACACCACAAACAACAAAAACAAAAATCAAAGAGCAGGCCAGCAGGCGCACAATTGAAATTTAATTTGAATTCTTTTGGCATCTCCAACAAAAGCCGCACCAAAAAAAAAAGTACCAGAACAAGCGACCAAAAAATGAACTTAAGTTTCGGCCAAGAATCCCGGCTGAAGAATTTCTATTTGAGAATTTGTCATGTCTTCGCCTTGGTCTATCAAATGTATGGCCAGTAGCCAGCCTCCAGGATCAGGGAGCGGGGATAGCCGCGTCGCTGGGTGTGTGCAAATATGCGAAAGCTAAATGTCAGCGTCAACCCTTTCTTGTCCAGCTCCCGTCGCCCTGTTGCCGGTGCCGTTGCTGGTGCTGGTGCTGGTTGTTGCTCTCGCTTGTTCCTCGTTTTTCGGTGGAAGGGAAAGTTTTTATCTTAAGCTCCGCTGACAGGCAGCAAAGCGGCAACCAGCAGGCAACGGGCGGCAGGCGAAGGCAAGCGGGCGAAACACAAGTACAGAGGCTGGACAAACCCGTTGAGGGCGGCGGTGGGTGGGCGGGCGGTGGGGAAGTGGCAAACGTCAAGTTATAGAAATTGCTCGAGCTGACTGCCTGCCACCCTGGCCTCGGGGCAGGTGGGGGGAGTGGAGCGGAGTGGAGTCGAGCTAAAAATTAAAGGACACGCTGAACGCATTCCTTGGGACACAGGCTGACAGTGAGTGATTTGACCATACCCTCATTTGCGTGCAGCAGCAGCAAAGGCAGGGTTCAAGACGAGGGACCAAGGACCCAAACGAAGACCAGGACCAAGACCAAGACCAGGGACCAATGGATTAATGTGCAAGGATGCGACTCGTCAGCTCAGACCAAGAAAATTACATCAGCTACGCACTGGGCCGCCGCTGCCTGTCGCTCCACTGCCACTGCCACTGCCATTGTCATCGTCAGCGTCACCGTCACCCCTTCTGCCTCGTAGAAATCTGATGATGAGAGCTGACTGCTGCTGCGGGTGGTCGACGCAGGGGGAGTGGGAGTGGCTGGCTCATTTACGCGCTGCACTCGAGTTACACAGCAGCAGCAGCAGCAGCGGCAGCAGCAGCAGAGGATGAGAACTTTTCCGAGCTATTTCTGCGCCCAAATGACAGCGAAATGTAATAATGAAAAACTTTTTCTTTGTCAACTTGATGAGTATGAAATTTTTCAAAAAAAAAAAAAAAAGGAAAAAATAAAACAAAGAGAAAAGGAAAACTCGTGCAGGGGAAAGGGTTAGGTTAGCCAAGGGGGTGAGGGCGGGGCTGAAGTGCGACCAGCTAGAAATATGAAACGTCAGGGGGGAGCAGCGCAAGCAGCGGCTCTTCAGATTAGTTATGGCCAAAGGCATTTCCAAGCGAAGGCGCACACAAAAGATTGCATGCCGCATTACGCATACGCCACGTTGTGCGTAGCCTCTGCTTAAATTCAATTTTAATATGGAGCTGCCACTGGGCATGGCAGTGAAAGAGGCAGGGAGTGAGCGGAGCAGGCTGCAACTGGAGATGGATCTGTGGCAGCACGATAGACATCTGAAAACTGGACCCATCCCCTTTGCCGTCGGCCTTCCATGGAACAACTTCATGTTTGCCCCTGCCACTTGCCACTTGCCACTAGCAACACCAATCACATGTTCAGCATTTTTACTTTGTGCCGGACCGGAGGCCCCGTGCTGCCCCCTAGCCCCCACAGCCCGCATCCGTACCGCAGCAGGATTGCGGAATTCATAAGCTATGTGCGTTCGCCCAGGAGTCGTGCTGCTGCTGAGGCTGAAGCAGCCGAAAAAGCAGCACACAAAAAGTAGGGAATTTCAGCCACGGCAAAGGATCCCACGAAGGATCCCGGTGTGGGCGGAGGGGACGGGAGGGTGGGCATGCCTGCCATTAACCCACTCGCAAAAAGCGCAAAATCGCTTAAATTATTGTTGCAAGCTGGCACTCGACTTCCACCAGCGCCATGCCGCCGCCACCATGCCGCGCTTTGCTTGGCTTTGAGAGTGCCAGTTAGCATAACTCCGCTTGCCGCAGGCGATATGTCTGCACTTTGCTCTGGCCACCGCTCCTTGGTGTGCTGCTGCTGTTGCTGCTGTTGCCACCTACCCCCTGCCATTGTTAGTTAGAAATATTTGCGCAAAGGTAAGCGACAAGCATCCACTCCACTGGAACAAGCTGCCGCACAGAGCCACTAGACACCCTAGACCCACCCGACACCCAAAGCAAGCAGCAGCGCAAAGAGTGTCCTTGGCCTGAGCAAAAGAGAGCTGTCAGTTGTGTAGCTCATAGCGCTATAGACAGATGTTCCATTATCCAGATTATAGAGGCTATTTGCGCTGCATTCGATTTATGGCCGTTGAACCACTTGTATTTGGCCACTTGCCCTGAGAGCCATACAATTAATAATAAATCTAAACCAGTTCGATGCAGCAATTATGTACAAGCTCCCCCCTCCCACACCCCTTGGAAAGAGATTTGACTAGTAGATTTTCAATTTTACGGCAAATTTCACAAAATTAGACGGTAATTAAATTTGCATTTTCCAATTGGCCAACTGCAGAGATTTGTGGCAGCAGCTGACCAGAACAGCGCTATGTCTGCACACCCCTCGGGCCAGCGCAACCGCCTGCTCTCTCCCCTTTCCCTGTAGCCGACACACTAAATAACCGCCAAACATTTAGAGGCAACATTTAAATGTTGTTCGACTTTTGGTTGTGGCCTGCCTGGCAATTGGAAACCCATTTTATCATTTTGCTAGGCAGCTCCACGCGAACCCTATCAATTGGGAGGCTTAATTTATTGAAAGTGTGTACTCTAATCTTATCTAACAGGGTGGGGAAATGGCACCACAGTCTGCAGTTCTGCAGCTCTGCAATTATTTACTCTTTCAGATCGGTGAACTTGAAGCGAAAGTCTATGGCCGGCTCCATCACGAAGAGGGTTTTGTAGGGCTTGCTGGCATCGTGCAGGAACTCCACGTGGAAGTTGCGGACGAGCTTGGCCACGCTGGTCTCCACCTCGAGATCCACCACCCGCTTGCCGATGCACATGCGCGGCCCAAAGCCAAAGGGCAGGAAGGTGAAGGGGCTGACCTGCATCTTCTTGCCGGACTGCGGATCGCGCAGCCAGCGCTCGGGCATGAACTCGTGGGGCCGTGCATAGTGGGCGGGGTCCTTCATCAGGGCGTTGGCGGCGACCAGGACGGGGGTACCGCTTGGCACCTCGTAGCCCGAGAGAGTCACGTTCTCGGGGCAGCTGCGCGTGGTGCCCAGGCCGTTGGGATAGAAGCGCAACGTCTCCTTGATCACGGCCCGCAGGTAGGGCATGTCCTTCATGGTGTCCTCGTTGAGCAGTGAGTCTTTGGTGGGCATGATTTGGGTGAGCTCCTCGCGCAGCTTCTGCTGCTTTTCCGGATGCTTGGCCAGGGTGAGCAGCACGGCGGAGAGCAGTGTGGCCGTGGCATCCACTCCGGCGAAAAGCATGTCCATGCCCATGATGAGGGCCACGTTGGGATTGATCGCCAGCAGCCGCTGCATAATGCTGTGGCTATTCACCTGCTCGCCGGCCTGGCGACGCTGCTCCAGGACTTGCTGCGAGTCGGCGAGGATGCGCTGGGCCACGTCCAGGCCCTCGCTGAGGGTGCGCATCATCTTACGGTAGGTGGGCGTGGAGACGATCTTCCATATGGATGGCCTCATGTCCAGCTTGAAGGCGTAGCGGAAGATGTCCCTCGAGGTGCGGAAGAGTGACCAGGGCGTCGGGATTGTCCCTGTGCTGCCTGATGATTCCCATCTGTCGATCGAAGGCCACCAGAGCCAGCGACTCGAAGATCAGGCGCTGCAGCTCGTCTATGAAGTTTTCGGGCACCTCCAGAGTCCTCGGATCGCGAATCTCCTTGATGCTGGCAAAGATTTCACATTACCACCTTAACCAAAATCGTCCGTAGAGCAAGAGCCAGCCTTACCGCTCGATGAACTCGTTGTTGATGTTGGACAGCGGCTCGAAGTACATCCGGAGGCCCTTGGGCTGCATGAAGATCGGATTGACGGCGGAGCGCATCTTGCCCCAGTCCTCCGCCTGCCTGCGGATTTACAATTCCAATGAGTTCACTTAGCCGGCAGCACTTTGCCACCTACTTACGAAACCGTCAGGCCGAGGCTCTTCCCATAGACATCTGGACGAATGTGCTGGCGGAAGTACGTAACCGAATCGAAGCCGTCGCGACGTGGCCAGGCGCCCTCATTCCGGAACACAGTGGCAATGTCACTGGTGCTGAACGTCACCACACGATCCTTGCTGCCAAACATCCCGGGCAGCACGAAGATGTCCCCGTACCGCTGCCGCATAGCCACCGAGAAGTCCACAATGGAGGCGTCGCTGAACTCGCCACCGGGCATGAAGCTCCGCATGAACTGCAGCTTGCCGGGACGCGGCACTTCGCTGTAGGGGCGTGCCTCCACATCTTCGGCACTCGCTTGGGTCTGTGCCTGTGCCGAGGCGCTTCTCACTGATCGAATGGGGCCTGTGGCGACGGCCAGGCGTCGTGTCAGACTCTGCCAAGTATTCATTCTCGTTTCGCCACTCGACAAGCAACTGAATCGCTGTGGCCTGTTGTCAGCGCTCTTATAGCAACACCTTATCTACGGAGAGAGACCAAACCAAAGCGAAGCACAAAAGCAAAACAAACGCAGACCCAAACTGCCAACAACGATGACTTGCTGTTTTGGCGGGGCCTCTTATCAAGTATACGCCTCCATCACCATGATCAGCAGCTCACAAACGGCCAGAGCAGCCAAACATGACACTTCTGACCGGGAAAAAACAACTAAAACTTGAACACAAAGAAGCCTCTGGTGCACCTGATTGGTGGTATTGAGAATCGATTTGGTTTGTAAGCAAAAACTAAAGGGATCGAGAAGAGAAAGAGAAGCAAACGTAGCTACGTAATTGATGTGATTACAAATTGCTAAATCAACAGTAGACATAGCGCACTAAGCACATAGAATATTACAGCACATAGGGTATACAAAAAACAGCTATAGATTTGAGTTCGAGAGCAGCTGAGAGAGCTCTAAAGGTACGTATTCGCTTGGAGACTGACAGCAGAAACTGCCACTGATTTCTATTAGTGGCAAGCTCTACAAAGATGAATACTAATTAATGCAAATACTCGTACAGTTTTTTTAGCTTTAGCTTTTATTTTAGCTTTTATTCATTAAAGGAAAACCTGTTGAATCAGCTAAAACCAAAGCTAAAACCAAAGCTAAAACCCAAGCTAAATCATCGAAGCTGAGCTCAAAGCTCAAACTCTGTTTAATTCCCATTTGTTGCTGTGGGAAACCTGTAAAATAAAAGCAGAAATCGCTGCAATGCACAGCCAAACTAAGCCAAAGGCTGCGCTACCCAGCTGCATATCCAACAAGCATAAGAGGCTGTAAATCTTAACGCGCATTGTTAGGGCTCTCCATTCTCCGCTTGCTATGCCTGCAAGTCCCCCACCTACTGGTAGAGATGCTTGTCCTCCCTGGTGCATAATCAGTGCACTCAGGCGGGGCACAAAAGGCGTTCGGAGACCAGAAACCAGAACCCAGTTATGTTCAAGTGTCACCAGCGCTGGCCGCAACTGTCGGCAATAACAAAATGTCGGCTCAACGAGCTCCAATGACTTCTTTTTTGCCAGCTGCAAGGGATGTGTGGATGGGATGGGATGGGATGGGATGGGATGGTATAGGATAGGATGGCTACGGGCTGCAACTGACGTATATGTGTTCCTCTAGCTCCACTTTTGTACCTGTTCTCAGCATGTGTGTGTGCGGGTGTGTCCCCTCTTTAGCTCTGTTCCGAGTGTGTTCTTCTGTCTCGTAGTTGCTCATTTTTCCCACAGCTCCCAGTGCCACACACTGCCACAGCACAGGGCCAGCCACAGCTACTGCAAACTGCCAACTGCCAACTGCCAACAGCCAACTGCCATCTGACATATCTCTTGATTCCATTCACCATTCATTCTGTTTCAGCTTCCTCTTGTTTCTCCCACTCTCTTTCTTGCTCTGGTGAAAGGTTTTTAAATTTGGACTGGAGCATCCTTGAAGTTGCCTCTGGCAAGTGGCACCAGCAACACCACCGGCACCACCACCACCAGCACCAGCTCCACTCTCATCCGTTTTGAATCTCTTACGTGTGGCTGGCGTCTTGAAACCGGGCGGAACGCATCAGGCGCAACGTCTTGAAGTGTTTATATGCCATGGCAGCAAACTTTATCCACTCGCACACATAGCCTCCAACAGCAGCAACCAGGAGCAGAATTAGGAGAGAACCATCAACAGCAACAGGAGAAGATGAGCCACAGAGCAGGAGGAGGCGCAGGCGGAGGCGGAGGCGGAGGTGCCACAGCACAGGAGGGACGTAGGTGACGTGGCACCCCAATTCCCTGGCAAAAGATGCGGCACACAGTTTCCTTGTTTATGATAATTACTTCACAAATCTTGCAACTTTTTAATTAACTTAATTTGCTTGAAAAATGCAACAACTCTTGTGGGTGTGAGGCGCTGTGAGGGGGTGGTGCAGCACAGCACAGCACAGAGTTTCATGCAACACAAATTTCCTCAAAAATGAAACTGCATTCTATGTGGCTGCTGCTGCTGCTGCTGCTGCTGCTGCTGCTGCTGCTGTTGTGTGCCATCAAATCAAGTGATTGCCACTGCCACAGAAGCACAGACTCACACACACACACACACACGCAGAGAGAGGAGAGAGGAGCGAGAATGTAGAGGGGAAAAGGAAAGGCTCTTAAGACTAGGCAGGACATGTGGTTAACGCTGTTTTTCCATGTCATGTCAACTGGTTGACAACTCTCCGTGTTCGGATGCGGTTGCCCGAACGGGGAAAGGGCAGTGAGGCAGCCAGGAGTGGTGGTCCAAGCACCGGCATCAAGTGCAAAGGCATCCATCCACAGACCGACGCACATTGTCAAAATCCGTCAGTTGGCCCTGCCACTGCCTCACTGCCAAGCACTAGAGGCGGGCAGAGTAGGAGGTGCGACACAGGCAACGCGCCTCACTTTCACACCATCAGGTGGGAAGAGGACAGGCGAGGAGAGCCGAGGATAGAGGCTAGCGGAGTGGTCTGCTGTGCACTAAAGATGGGTGGTTGCACGGCACCTGGCCTAATGAGCTGTCAGCAGGCCACCAACTGAGCAAAGCAACCGCAAGATTTCCCAGACAACCTGACCAGCCGCACACACACACACACATCAATGCAGTAGGAAACTGTGTCTCGGGGGGATTCGCACACAATCTTTAATACAAAAACTAGAATAGATAAATACGAGTATATTCTGTTCGTGCCGCTACTCCAGCCAAGTCTACTGGAGTAGCAGCACGAACAGAATTTGATTTCGACATCGATTCCGATTCGGATTCGGTTTATGGACTTTGCTCACTAATTTGATATCTCATTTCCTTGCTGAATAATTGTTGCCTGTGTGGTGGGGCTTTCCTTGAGCCAAGAACAAAACAAAATACGTTCCAGGCATCTCATAACTATATGCCGACATGGATGTCGTTTCAGAGGATTACTCGGTCGCAGGAGTGCACGAAAATGCATAATTAGAAGCAAGTCCCGGACAGAGCTTGCGCTTCAAAATGCCAGCGAACTTCTAGGATCAATTCGGTGGATGTTGCGGCTACAGAGAGCACGGGGCTCGTTCCGGGCATTAGTTTCATCAGCCATTGTTTCTTGTTGGGCCAACACAAACCCCAGCCCCTCCACAACCCATTCGTCAGCCGATTCAACCGCTAAATGGCGAACGGTTAAGATACATTTACCCTTCAATGGCTTGTCTGATTGACCGCGCCTAATTAATGAATTGTGGTGGTTTGGCGGTGTTTGAGTTGGCTCACAAACAGCAAACAGCAAACAGAAAAACCAAAAAACAAAAAACACAAAATATAGCGATGGCCCGCATAGTTGACTTCTCCTTGCCGCACACCCTACACTCGCATACACAATGCATTTGCTGATTAAATTTTAATAATCAGACCGACTCTTCAGAGCTCTTAACCCCGCCTCGACCTCAAGCCACATTCCTCCCCTATTTAGGCTATGCCTCCCCGTATGCCGCATGCCGTAAGTCAACAATTACAATTATGCTTTGATGACCGGCGTATGACCAGCACGCATTAATTTATAATTTGTTCAAATTATAATTGCCAGCCATAACTGCACACACACACACACACACACGCTGGCATTTTGGGGCCTTAGCATTAACACCCTGGGGACATGACTAAGCCTGACCCCAAACAGAGTGAGTGAGCGAGTGAGTGAGCGAGTGAGCGCGGGAGAGGCACACACAAATTTAACCTCTTCAATTGACCAGCCACCCATTGGCTGATGGTGGGGGGATCTCAATGGATTGTTTGTTTGTTGACCTTCATGACGTCGCTTGCACACACACACGCACAGTCTCGTGTGCATCTGTGTGAGCTGCATTCATTGGGGTGCGTTTGAGTTTGGTTGTCAACTCTTTTCGCGGGATTTTATGCGCTGCCCGCATACCCTGCAATCAAACGAAACCTCAGACCATGGCAAATCGTGTGAAATTAAAGAACTGTATTATTACAGAAACTCCTGGAGAGCCCTAAGCACCGTTAAGTAGCGGCAATTATATTCAATGTATTGCAATGTTATCAAATTAGATTTGTGGGATATATGAAAGGTTTTTAAATATTAATTTATATGGGAAATATATTTATTTTAATTAGTACAATTTGAGGAATTTGTAGACACCTTCCATGGTTATTCCCGAAGGGCTGCTGGTGCTTTAGGGTACCTAGCAGTCGGTGCTCCATGTATTATGCTCCCCTTGTTGTTCTCTTGTTTGTTTTTTTAATTGTCAGAAGATGACGCATTCGATCTAAATTGAATTATTTACTCGCTTTTGTGAATGAATGAATCGCTCGTGCATGATTCACTTGGGCAGTCGGCATGCAATATGAGTGTGAGTGTGAGTGTGAGTATGTGGACATATAAAGATGTGTCTGTAGTGTCTGTAGTTCATTCAATAAACAATTGTTTACGATATGTCTGCGGGCCGGCTTCTGCCAGTGTATTCCGGTTCACATTAAGGTACGGCTCCACTCGACTCTGGCGAACCGAACTCATTAATTTCTGGAGCAAAGCCAGCCCCCAGCCACCCATGCCACAAGTGGCACTCAAAACGCGGAGTTTCGAGAAAGAGAGAAAGGGAGAGAGAGGGAGATTTTCGAGTTCAGATGGCAACCTAGCTAAAGATTTCTCAATTGTCGCCTAGGCACCCAAGGGGCTATGACAATTTAATTAATTAACGACTCAGAATTTACTTTTCAACATGTGGCAGGGAGACAGGAAGCAACATAGGAGACACCACAAACACACACACACACACACACACACACACACTTACAGAACAACACACAACTCAACACATCGGCTTGCCCCTTGGCCCTGGCCCTACCCCTGATTATAATTCATTAACCGAAAAAGCCACAGTTTCCTCACACTCGAATCCTCCCTCTATGCCTGCACACTCTCCGTTGGCTGTTGCTGTTGCTGTTGCTGTTGCTGGTGGTTTTCCATCAATCATTGGGAGGCCCGCAGGCGCCCAAATAACCCTTCGATGAACCTATTGAACCCGACTCCGAGCAGCGCATTCGATGTGGGCGCAGGGCGCTGCCGCTTCTTGGGGCAACAGTTTAATTGCATTATGTGTTTTATTAAAGTCAAATTAGCAGGGCAACCAAATGCGTCAACATCACAGGCCCAAACACACACACAGACACGCACATACTATCCCTTTCTCTGTTCCGTTGTGCCCCCTCGTTGATGCCACAAAATTCAACTGGTGAATGTTTAATGGGCATTTTGCTTTGATGTTTGCTGCTACTCGAATGGCATGGACCGGCTATCACATTTCCCATTTCGAATTTCGCCATTTAAGGCAATTTGCATTTATGCCCTCGAAAATGTTGGCATGCCGCTGCTGCTGCTGCCGCTGCTGCTGCTGTCGCTGCTCTGTCCAACGTATCAAATGGAGTTATTACATAAAGTGGTTTGGTCTGCTGTGCCGTACCTCGTTGTGTTTTCCTCTTGTGTTCTGGTCGGTGTTCGGGTGCCTGATGCATGAATGGCAACGAATTCCAATGCTGTGGCAAAAATTCTATTTCATAAGCGTTGCATGCCATGCCTCAAATTTTACAGCAAATAAACATTCCGCATCGCCGCATTCAACTCCCAGTGCGTACGAGCACGAGTACGAGTGTATCTGTCCATCTCTGTATCTGTATCTGTATCTGTAGCTCTGTTTCTATTTCAATTTCTGTTGACATTTTTGTTTATTTCCATGCAACTGTATCTGTATATGGATGTCACTCTCTCTCTCTCTCTCTCTCTCTCTCTCTCTATCTCTGTATTTCTGTGTGTGGCAAGTGTTGGTCTTGCTTGAATGCCACAACATTTTCATTGTTTTTCATTTTGGCCTGACATAAATTACAGCGACAGCAGACAAATAACAGCACGCATATTTTCCAGCTGCACAGTTTTCGAAGGATCCAGAGGATCCTGCCACACAGCCACATTCTGCCAGTTGTAGTCGCAGTGGCAGTGCCAGGAATTGACCATTTTTTGTTGCTTTCTGTTGTCCCTGACAGTGCATAGTTATATGCTAATGCCCACCGCACCTTTGGCTCTCCACTGAAAATGTGTCAAAAGATTTCCAGCAGCAGTTTCTGGCAGGACGCGCAGCAGGGGATAGAACCACAGCCAAGTGCATGGCAAACAGTGCCGTGCCGAACTAAGCCTAGGAAGAGCTCTGTCAATCTCTGCCCCCCCCAGCCCCACCCAACATTCAGACAGGGTTGTTATATTCCCCATCGAAAGTGTAAACACCAATTTGCGATTAAATATTATCGCAGGCGCCATAAATGGGAATCCCTGCTCCTGCCCCCAGTTCGGACATTCTTCAGAGGGAGAAACAAAGCACACTTATTTGGTTCACTCACGCATACCCAAATGTCAGCTGCCCCCTAGTTCTGTTGTTGTGTTTCTGTTGCTGTTGTTCTGAGAGTGTTGTCGTTGTGTCTGCACAGATTGGCCATTTGGTAAACAAGTCGATGCCGCTTTCTTGCCCCACTGACTATATTTAGATGTCTGGCGTGAACAAATAATAAACTGGACACTCGAACAAAGGGCATGTCCTCGTTGGGATGGCGTAAATTGGGAAGCGCCACAGCTGGCAAGGCGAGACTGGAACCACAGCCCGATTTGGTCCGATCCGCGTACGCGTACGCGTACTCGTATTTGTTGCAGGCCATATCTTTGCTGCTACTTTACGACTACTCCTCCTCCGCCTGCTGTGTCTCGCCTTACGCCTTGGGATGCTCGCCACTGAATTACGAGCGCCCACAGAAGCAAACGTGAGCGGCACTTGCAATTCACATGAATGATTGCCAGCCTGCAGGCTGATTCGGGGGGCCACAGCATCTGACTTTGCTCCAGATCCTGAATGCTGAATGCTGAATGGCTGGCTGTATAAGTCGCTTTTTTATGACCTTTAGCCGCACAAATGTGCGTACGAAACGGGGAGTCGCCACCAACCACCAACCGCTCCATGCGGACAAGACAGGACAGGGCTGAAGTGTCGTCGGGTCGGGTGTAAATCATATTTACAGTGGTACAATAATTGAATTATGCCGCCCCACCACTGCCCCCCACTCACCCTGACAGTCGCAGATATCAAACGAGAAGACAAAAGGAAATTTAATTAAGCATTAAAGAGCATTTGACCTTCTCTCTGGTAACGCAGCGCCCTTTGTTGTTTCTTGGTTAAAGTTTCCTATTTCGAATTGACACAATGCGCTGACATAACTCAACATATAGCATAGGAATGTGGGCTTTACATACATATATACATATGTACATATATGCCAGAAATAGTAATAACATTCAAAAAGAGCCAACCATACGATAAAAATATTTTTTAAAAATGTGTTTAAATTTTAAACTTTTAAAGTTTGGCGGCTCGGCCAATGTACGCTCTATCGGTTATTTATTATAGCTGTTTATTTCTTAATATTTGATTACAATTACTTATCGCCTGTCATCGTCGTTGCTGAAGCAAAGTATTGCAGTGCCGCCATCTGTGCATTTCTATGTGCCGTACAGCTGGCGCTTTTTTCTGTTGTGGTAGCGCACAGATGGCGCCACCGCGACTTTGAATGTAGTTTGACACGTAAGTTACATTACAGCGCTGCGGTACTTGATTGCTACAATACTGCCCTGAACTTTATCGATTAGTTTCGTTTGGCTTTCTGACAACGGCTGGGCGGCATGAAACTTGTAGTTTGGCGCCAGAAAATAAAGTCAAATTGAATATTGGATATTTGGAAAATCATCAATGTTGTCAACCTTATAAAAAAATATAGCTTTTGGTCCTGTTCGGTATTCGGTATTAATTGTTCTGACATTGTGGGTCAGCAGCCTCTTAATGATCATTTGGGTTTATTTATCATTTCATCGATATTTGGTAAGTACTTAAGTAGTTAAGTTAAGTAGTTAAATCCATTAATGGAGCGAATAATTACAATTTTAGTTCTTCCAATCGCTGTTTTTATTCGAGTTTCATTATCAGTCTAGTTCCAGAATGAATACCTTGTGGTTTTTGATATTGATTGCCATTGGACCGCTCGCAGTAAGGAGTCAAAATGTATATTGTAATGTGAGCTAAGGAGCTGAGTTGTATCCGAACAGATCCGCGGACACTTTGAGTTCAACAATGTTCGCTGCTTGGTGCGGGATCGGAACTTCATGGACTTTGACTACTGCTATCTGCGATCCGTGAATCGCACCTACAAATACTTTTCGTTGAAAACCAAATATCACAAGCTTCCGATTAACACGGTGTCGGTAAGGGTCATCTTCAGACATGCTGAGCCGCGTAACTTTCGATTTTTACAGGTCAGTATGCAGGTAAGGCTGCGGGAGAACAAGAGAATCCTGTACAACTTCGATGTCCGCTTCGACGGTTGCAAGTTCCTGCGCGAGCGCAACAACGTCATTGTCAACTGGGTTTTCCAAACCTTTGCCGACTACACGAATATCAACCACACCTGTCCCTACAACGTGAGTGCAACCCTTCAATTCTACAGCGAAAAATGTCTTTTGGTTTCCTTAATTCTAGCATGATATTATATTGGATAAGCTTCCTGTTCAGCATGTAAACAAGATGATCCAGAATGTGGTGCCGGAGGGGCGATATTATTTCAATACCACCTGGTTTGTAGACGGCGCTGAGTGGTGCGATATAATCTTATACTTTACCAAAAGCTAAATAAATAAAACGATTATAATTTAATTAATTAATTGAAATACATTTATTAAGAGGGATGTTTGAAATTTGGCGCCACATTTGAAATTTGAACATTTTAACAAAAAAAATGGCACCAAATAAGCGCTGTTCAGCGCGAAATCTATCGGTTGAATTTGAATTAAAAAGTTCAATAACACAGTTCTGTTCATTTCGGTCTTTGTACTTGTCGGTAGCCTTTTGTACTGTTCGGTATAAATTGTTCTGACTTTGTGGATCAACAGCCTCGTATTGGTCCCAATTAGTGGTATTTAAAAACGAAAACCCGCTAAGATAATGGGCTTTATCATTTCGGAAATCGATATTTTATACGGGGTAGTTAGATCCATTAATGGAGCAAATAATTACAATTGTGGTACTGCCAATCGCTGTTTCTATTCGAGTTTCATTCTCAGTCTAGTTTCAGAATGAAAACCTTGTGGTTTTTGATATTGATTGCCATTGGACCGATCGCAGTAAGGAGTCAAAATGTATATTGTAATGTGAGCTAAGGAGCTGAGTTGTATCCGAACAGATCCGCGGGCACTTTGAGTTCAACAATGTTCGCTGCGTGGTGCGGGATCGGAACTTCATGGACTTTGACTACTGCTATCTGAGATCCGTGAACCGCACCTACAAATACTTGTCGTTGAAAACCAATATTCACAAGCTTCCGATTAACACGGTGTTGGTAAGGCTGATGTTCAGACATGCCGAGCCTCTTAACTTTCCATCTTTGCAGGTCAGTATGCAGATAAGGCTGCGGGAGAACAAGAGAATCCTGTACAACTTCGATGTCCGCTTCGACGGTTGCAAGTTCCTGCGCGAGCGCAACAACGTCATTGTCAATTTTTTTTACCAAACCATTGTCGACTACACGAATATCAACCACACCTGTCCCTACAACGTGAGTGCAACCCTTCAATTCTACAGCGAAAAATGTTGTTTGGTTTCCCCGATTCTAGCATGATATTATCTTCGATAAGCTTCCTGTTCAGCATATAAACAAGATGATCCAGAATGTGGTGCCGGAGGGGCGATATTATTTCAATAGCACCTGGTTTTCGGACGGCGTTCCGCGGTGCGATTTAACTATATACTTTACCAAAAGCTAAAAAATAAAACGAGAGGGCACGGATACGAGACGAAGAATTTGAACTCTCCTGAACCATATTATATTTTGAATACATTTACTATTGGGGATGTTTGAAATTTGGCGCCACATTTTAACAACAAAATGGCGCCAAATAAGTGCTGTTAAACGCGAAATCTATCGGTTGAATTTGATTTTAACAGTTCAATAACTTAGTTCTGTTCATTTGGGAGCGTTGGTTCCAGTGACAGCATGAACCGAATCATATATCGATATTATTATGCTGTATTATAATATAGAATCTCATCCCTAGGCTGACCGCGAAAAACAAAATAAGCAGAAAATATATACGATTCTTCTTGCTTAAGGCCTGTCTCCAGCACCGTGGAAAATTGCTGCAAGGAATTTGCTAGTTATTCCGTGACGGTGTGGAACATAGCTAAAACAGGGTTGATGAATCAGTTGTGTTTTGTAAACAGAGCCAACTGTATTTCTGCTAAAATTAAAAAAGGAAGAAAATGCACTCTGATGATGAAGTGATTGTGTTGGTGGCGGCATATATTGTTGCAAAACAAAAAAGAATAATTTTCATCTCTCTTTTTAGTTTTGCCGACAGTTTTTGCCTACATCTTGCACCATTCACTTCAGGAAGAATTGTAAAGTATATATTCCTGAGCTGGGTATCAGCTGTTCTCTCAGTTCACACACCGTCCCGGTAGGCAACTATCGATATAGATCTGTGGATTCCGCTCGTGTTGCTGGATACTCACTCCAGGAATACGTAATCGAAACATTCCTGTCACAGATTTTTTTATATGGAGTTTGACAGGAAATTTTCGATTCCGCAGTGCTGGATACTATGCTTTATTTGATTTTTATTAGATTTGTTGCTTAGCCCTCCCTATAATTAAAATAATAGTATTAATCTTAATTATAATCTAATCTACCTCTGCCCTTATTAAAGTTGTCAACGTGGCCAATATCGGTACTCTTCTGTACTGTTCGGTATTAATTGTTCTGACTGCGTGGATCAACAAATTAATGGCATTTAAAAGCAAAAACCCACTAAGATAATGGGCTTTATCATTTCGGAAATCGATATTTGGGGAAAGGTAGTTAATGGAGCGAATAATTAGAATTGTGGTACTGCCAATCGCTGTTTGTATTCGAGTTTCATTCTCAGTCTAGTTCCAGAATGAATACCTTGTGGTTTTTGATATTGATTGCCATTGGACCGATCGCAGTAAGGAGTCAAAATGTATATTGTAATGTGAGCTAAGGAGCTGAGTTCTATCTGTATCCGAACAGATCCGCGGACACTTTGAGTTCAACAATGTTCGCTGCTTGGTGCGGGATCGGAACTTCATGGACTTTGACTACTGCTATCTGAGATCCGTGAATCGCACCTACAAATACTTGTCGTTGAAAACCAATATTCACAAGCTTCCGATTAACACGGTGTCGGTAAGGGTCATCTTCAGACATGCTGAGCCGCGTAACTTTCTATTTTTACAGGTCAGTATGCAGATAAGGCTGCGGGAGAACAAGAGAATCCTCTACAACTTCGATGTCCGCTTCGACGCTTGCAAGTTCATGCGCGACCGCAGCAACGTCATTGTCAACTTTTTCTACAAAACCTATGCCGACTACTCGAATCTGAACCACACCTGTCCCTACAACGTGAGTGCAACCCTTCTATTCTACAGCGAAAACTGTCGTTTGGTTTCCCCAATTCTAGCATGATATTATCGTGGATAAGCTTCCTGTTCAGCATATAAACAAGATGATCCAGAATGTCGTGCCGGATGGCCGATATTATTTCAATAGCACCTGGTTCACGGGCGGCGTTCCGCGGTGCGATTTAACTATATACTTTACCAAAAGCTAAAAAAATAAAACGAGAGGGCACGGATACGAGACGAAGAATTTGAACTCTCCTCAACCATATTATATTTTGAATACATTTACTATTGGGGATGTTTGAAATTTGGCGCCAATTTTAACAGCCGAAACCTATCGGTTGAATTTGATTTTAACAGTTCAATAACATAGTTCTGTTCATTTCGGTGCGTTGGTTCCAGGGAACGCATGAATCATATATCGATATTATTATGCTGAATTATAATATAGAATCTCATCCCTAGGCTAACCGCGAAAAAACAAAATAAACAGAATGTTCGGCTAAGTGCCGGCCCATGGCAGCACAACGAGCAGTTGACCAAATGTAACATCTCTTATAGCCTTTTTACACTGGGCGCGTCTGCTATCGATATCGGAATAGACGCAATGAAGCAGAAAAGGCGTTTACATTGGCAGACGTGCGTCTTGATTTTGGATTTGGGTGCTTGATGACGAGGAAAGAAACACAAATTTTGGAAAATCAACAGAATTATGCAAGACGGCAGGAAAATGGATTAAAGAGAATTGATTCTCATATTTATATATTATTTTCAGACATTTCTTTGCAGAGTTTGTGGGAGTTCTTCTTCAAATTATGAAAACCACCGAAGATCGTCTC
Source organism: Drosophila tristis (assembly GCA_018150885.1). Lineage (NCBI taxonomy): Eukaryota > Metazoa > Arthropoda > Insecta > Diptera > Drosophilidae > Drosophila > Drosophila tristis. The sequence continues at coordinate 1,740,219 of JAECWT010000203.1, read as the reverse complement.
CAGCTGTGTCTTAATGGCATCAGGGGGTCAGAAAAATTCCGTATGATAATAATACAATCAGTTTCAAATAATTTTTTTAATGATTTTATGTATATTTTCACCTTTTTGCACAATCATACATTATTAGCGCCAAAATTTGAGTTTTTATCTACAAGTTTTTGTTGTTATTAGTGGTGATAGTTGCGCTGATAGGCAGAAAAGAGCAAAAATGAGCAAAAGCACTAACCATACAGTATATAGATGTGCCAGTTCATACAACGAAAGGGGTTCAGCTGAGTTTTCTGTCCCAGCACCCCCAGACCTTCGGCAGGGGTGCTGGGACCATTCGGCTGTGGTGCTGAGACGTTCGGGTCTTGGGCCTGAGACGTTCGGCATTTTTTCGACATGTTCGATTCATGACGAGATGCGAAAGCAAGTCGAGAATTGCAAATGTATGTGTGGTACACAGACACGGCAAATATGAATTCTTATTTTCCGAAAGCGTTTTGATTTTGTTTTGAGTTTCGTTTCAAGGTTACGTAAATGTGTGTGTGACATGTATTCACACATACTCTGCTTGTGTGTGGGCTCTAAAATTGTTGGCCGCTTGAATTGGTTTTTCGTTTTGTTTTGACTCAAAACATTTGAGGGCTGATGTAGCGACCTGAGCTGACCTGCCGCAACATAAATGAGGAATGGGGTGGGGGTGGGAAATAAATACAATATATAAAATAAAAGCTGTTATTTGTTTGATTTATTTGGAATTGCACATTTACATATACATATTCCCTATTTCAGACAGGTTTATTTTTAAATTACATATTGTGCAAATGCCGTCGGCTTTCGACTTTGAAACTCTGTCAACAAATTTCTTTTTTCAGAGAACTTTTATATATATTTATATATATTCTTTACATATATTTATACATATATGTAAAGAATTTGTATTTTTATATACATATGTAGATTTTTTTACCTTAAATCAATTATTTATCATATATGTATGTACATGCATTGATTGTTACTTATGTACGTACATAAATATTGTGGAAGTGCCGTCGGCTTTCGACTTCGTTGCTGCCGTAATATCAACTTCTTCAATAAACTTAAATATATTTTTCAGAGACCTGTTTTTACGATCCATATAATTGCATTTCAAAATCGTTTTATATATGTACATGTATATATCTATGCAGGGAATTGGTGTATATGTATGCATATGTATGTATGTTGATTTTTTACCAAAATCTCTTTTTTACAATATGTGTACATACATTCTATTACATATAAAAAAAGTGATATGAACTGAAATAATGTTATATACATACATATATGTATATATATAACATATATTGTAAAAAAGAGATTTTGGTAAAAAATCAACATACATACATACAGTTGTGTTCAATGAAATAGTAGTGCCACACATCACGACTTTCAAACACCTTTTTGATACTCTTCCAGTCATCCAAATTGAACAAGTGAAACCCCTGCCGAAGGTCTGGGGGTGCTGGGACAGAAAACTCAGCTGAACCCCTTTCGTTGTATGAACTGGCACATCTATATACTGTATGGTTAGTGGCAAAAGCAATCGAATATATCGAATAGTGCGTCATGAATCAGAAACTGACGCAACTTTTTGCCACCACTAGGGCCCTATGGTTAACCTATGTAAAAAAAACTGCGTCTACGGCAAGACGCAAAGAAGCATGACGCAGCCCCAATGTAAACAGCCTATTAATGTAGCGTCTGGCTTTATCACCGTTTTGTTTGCCGTTGCTTATGCTCTATCTGGTGCTTTGCTCTCTGTCGGCGTTCGTCAGCCGCTGTGGGGGAGGCTCGTCAGAGAAAGCAGAAGGCACTTCAAAATCGATCATCACTGTGGTTAAACGTTTTGCTGTCTGGCACAGTGACCTGCCTGCCACAAGTTCTATACGCTCACAACACAAATATATCGCTCTCAACAGTCTTGAACCGGCCCGCGCCTTCAATAGACCCATCGTAAACTCTCGCTAGCAAATCTGCACACCTTTCGCCATTTTTTATACAAACATATAATACATATAAACTTAAGTACAGTAAACTGTGAAAATATGAACTGAACAATCATCGTCTCTTTACTACCTCGCAAAACAACGCTACTGAAAAAGCTCAGTAGCTCAACACAGAAAATATATATACATTTGTAGCTTAGGCCGCCCTAGAATTTAAATAATAGTAATCTAGCATTGCCCTTATTAAAGTTGTCGACATTACCAATATCGGTACTCTTCTGTACTGTTCGGCACTAATTATTTTGACTTCGTGGATCAACAGCCTCGTATTGGTCCCAATTAGTGGTATTTAAAATCAAAAACCCGCTAAGATAATGGGCTTTATCATTTCGAAAATCGATATTTGGGGTAAGGTAGTTACATGCGTTAATTGAGCGAATAATTATAATTTTAGGTCTACCAATCGCTGTTTTTATTCGAGTTTCATTCTCAGTCTAGTTCCAGAATGAATACCTTGTGGTTTTTGATATTCATTGCCATTGGACCGATCGCAGTAAGGAATCAAAATGTATATTGTAATGTGAGCTAAGGAGCTGAGTTGTATCCGAACAGATCCGCGGATACTTTGAGTTCAACAATGTTCGCTGCGTGGTGCGGGATCGGAACTTCATGGACTTTGACTACTGCTATCTGCGATCCGTGAATCGCACCTACAAATACTTGTCGTTGAAAACAAATATTCACAAGCTTCCGATTAACACGGTGTCGGTAAGATTTATCTTCAGACATGCTGAGCCTCGTAACTTTCGATCTCTGCAGGTCAGTATGCAGATAAGGCTGCGGGAGAACAAGAGAATCCTGTACAACTTCGATGTCCGCTTCGACGGTTGCAAGTTCCTGCGCGAGCGCAACAACGTCATTGTCAACTGGGTTTTCAAACCTTTGCCGACTACACGAATATCAACCACACCTGTCCCTACAACGTGAGTGCAACCCTTCAATTCTACAGCGAAAAATGTCTTTTGGTTTCCTTAATTCTAGCATGATATTATATTGGATAAGCTTCCTGTTCAGCATATAAACAAGATGATCCAGAATGTCGTTCCGGATGGACGATATTATTTCAATACCACCTGGTATTCGGACGGCGTTCCGCGGTGCGATTTAACTATATACTTTACCAAAAGCTAAATAAATAAAATAATTTGTATTGCCCTCCAAGCTATTTTACATTTGTCGGGAATATTGTCCTCGTGATCCAAGAAAAATCCTAAAATCCATCCCCAGGTTTACAGTGGAAAATAAAATAAACTACCTTAGCAGGACAGGAATTTTTCGAGAACCGATCGATTCCCTTCCCTTCCCAACCAGTTGGCAGCGCTTTGAGATAACGCCGCGATCATACGAGGCGATGCAATGGTTGTCTTGGTGATCTTGTACGATATTTGGTGCATTAATTGATTTTGAATTTGCGCTGGTTTTGGGCAGGTGCGCATTTGAAATGTAGCTCACGATCACATGTTTACTACGATACTCGCAGCCGCAAAAGGAAGCGAACGCTGCCAGAAACCATTTGCCACTTTTGTCGGTGTGAATTAAATTGAGTAATTAGGCGGTTTGGAGCTTGGACAACAAAGAGCGTACCGTGGACACCAGCTGGGGGGCTGCAAGCCGACACACCGCGAGGTGTATGGAAACTTGTTGGAGATACCGAAACATTTGCTTGTTTACAAGAGTTCTCGTATCTTTGGCCCGGCAATTATTTACCTTACCTGGCCCAGTGCATTTGTAGATTGTTTTTATTGCATTTCGATTAGTTTCCAAAACCGAATCAGTTTCCGTCGCAGCTGATTAAAAATACAAGCCATGGAATTTGCACAGGCCCGATTTTGGCCAACAACACAACTCATGGCCTGCCAAAAAGTTTATTTTTTGTTTTCTAGTGGGTCGCCATTGGCAGAACCGCCCCAACAACTATCCAGGCCGCCATGGCAACGCAAAGGGCGCACAACATTTGCTCTGTAGCTGCCAGCCGAAACAGAAAAGTACAATTTTCATTGTCCGAAAACAGTACATACAAGAGAATACCAACAACAACAACAACAATATATATATATATATCTACTCATGTACGAAGCCGGCGCGGAGCAGATCAATTGCAACGGCAGAATCATCGATTTGCCCAGCCTGGAGGTGGTGCGTCCAGGTGGGTTCCGCTTTTCATTCAGTTCGCAATCAATGCAGATTTACATACAGTTGTGTGTTTCGTGTCGGAGCAGCACCCAAAATGCCCAGCGATGCCAACATTGATTGGCTGCTCCACATTTACTTTACGCGGCGCGAGTTCACCCGCTGTCGCCGACTCATTGGACGTGAGCTGAATCGCCATCTGAATGCCGAGTATCTGTACTTTGTCCAGGTTAGTAGCGCTGCTAATGCCGGGTATATTTTCTAATTTATTGCTGTCGCCATCGCCATCGGCATTGCCATTGCCAGGGCCTAATTGACCGCGAAGAGGGCAACCACATCGAGGCGCTGCGACACCTGCAAAGATCCGTGGAGCTCAATCCGCAGAACATCGAGACGTACAAGGAAATCGGACGTACTCTGTGAGTCGATTATCCCACAGCAAGCGGCATTAATCTGATGTCCACTCATACTCATACCCATCCGCCACCCCAGGTACGTGATGGGTCGCTTCAGTCAAGCGCTTGGCGTGTTCCGAGAGGCCGAGCAGCGCAGTCCCCGCAAGGACCACGAAATATATCACTATCTGGGCGAGCTGCTGTACCGGGCGGCGACCACTCAGACCCAGCTGGAGCTGGCCAAGCAGCAGCAGGACGAGGCACGCGCATATTTCGAGCTGGCCGTGCAGACCGGCAAGAAGATGGAGAGCCACGTCCGGCTGGCAGAGCTCTACCGCAAGGACAAGCAATACCAGCAAGCCATCGATGTTCTCGAGAACTGTCTGCAGTGAGTCGCGCATCCGTTTGCGCTGCTAATGACATCTGCTGTGGCCTCTTAGCAACCATTTGATTTCAGTTTGACGCCGGAAAATGCGGAGGTGCTGATTGAAATCAGCGTTTTGTACTTGAAAATCAATGAGACCCAAAAGGCCTACGATCGCTTGGCGGAAGTCGTCAACATTGAACGGAAGTGCTCGCACCTGCCCAAGGGCCTGCTGGCCTTTGGCGCCATACTTCAGGTAACATAATTGCGGCCGCCACAACTAAATCCAGAGCCCATCCCCACCCCCTAACCCAATCCACTGCTATGGGTGTGTTCTCTTTGACAGTCTCGCAACGATGTCGATGGCGCCTTGAGCAAGTACAGCCAAATCGCAAACGCTGAGCCGGAAATTGCCGAGCTGTGGAACAACATTGGTTTGTGCTTCTTCAAGAAGCAAAAATTCATTGCGGTGAGGCGCGAATCACACTGATGGAATTCTGATTGAATTTGAATACTGAATCGTTTTCCAGGCCGTTTCATCGCTGCGCAAATCCGTGTGGCTCTCGCCGCTCAACTACAATGCCCTCTACAACTTGAGCCTCATCTACATAGCCTGTGAGTAGTGTACTCTGAAAATGTGATTAGCAATGGTTTGTGTTGTTATGGGCCATGGTGACATTACCAATAGGCCAGCAGGAGCAATAGCAATGCCACAGTCCAGGCTTCACCAGTTTTTATCCCATTTGTTTGCATTCCATTCCGATGCTTACACTGAGAACGAACCGCACTGGCTTGCCCTTTTGTGGGCTACCGACAAATTGGGTCAAGCCATGGAATCGAGTTCGGGTTTCTGTTCAATTGCAAAACTCATGCAAAGCCGCATTTATGCAGTGCACGAAAAATGCCTGAAATTGCAGCCCAATACCATTGTTTTACAAATCCTCAGCCATTGTTGTAGGAGGAACACAGCTAATTAATAGGAAGCTCCTCTGGGCCAAAGCCGGACAATGGAGACAATAACGGTGGCAGAGGCCACATCAAGGGATTTTCATAAATTCAGAAATGTCCAACCAAAATCCGAACTGGGAGCGTGCGCTGCCTGGGCCACATTGTTCGTTGCTTTAACCCTTCCTGTTGAGTTTTGCATTTGAAAAGCAGCACATCTGTTCTTCCCTCACCCGTCTCTCGGACGCAGCTGAACAATACGCCAGCGCTTTTCACACGCTGGCCGCAGCCATAAACTTGCGCAAGGACAATGCCGAGTGCTACATGCTGCTGGGCCGTAAGTAGAACCCCCCAGCCCTTTTCTATGCTCATTTCGTCGCCAAGGTGATCTGCAATCCCCCTCCCCAACCCATTCACAGTCTGTCTGCGCAAACTGGACGACGTGGATAACGCATTCGTGGCCCTGGAAAGGTCCAGCAGCATGGCCACTGCTCAGCAGGCCGCCGGACGGAATCCTTTGGTGTTCCTGAACTTTGCCCTCTTCTGTTACGAGACGGGACGCCTGAACTTGGCCGCGGAGCAGTACAATCGATTCATAAGCCAGTCGCAGGACCTGATGCTGCCCACGGAAGTAAGTCGCCTCGCCTCGCCTCGCTTAACGCTGTGGCTACGTTCCTAAAACGCTTTAACATTCTCGCTTTCTCGCAGTACAAGTTTCAGGCAACCAAGCTCAAGTCCCTGCTTCGTATTTCGAATCATGTGCCTGGCATGCTGCTCGATGCTTCCGATTCGGATGAGACTGCGTTGGGAACGGCGCCGGAAATGCGGCCAGATGAGCTGCCACTTGAAGTGAATGCAGTTGTCAGCAGGAACTGATGCGGAAACCTCTTTGATAATCATACACACACTACACATACGAGTATGTACCATTTGCGAATGAAAGAAATGCAACTGGCTGGCATCAAAGATGCTTAACTCACATCAAACATTTATTTGAACGTGTTTACACTTATATAGAACTTGTATGATACTCGTAAAATGCATCGTTACCTAATATTATGGAGTAAACTGTAACCGCAAGTTGAATAAATACGATGATCCGGATAAACTGCAGGGGACTGGATGGTACCGCCCAATGCCAGGGGGCAATGTAGCGCGTGGGCTCTCGCGTTCCTGCCCGCCTGGCATGGGGACTTAGCTCTGGTCACAGCTTTAGTTACACATACAGATTTAGATACACATACACATGCAAATCGCTTAGACTTAGAGTATACGAAACACTGGAATAGACTGTGGTTTGTGTTGAATATCTTAAATGTTAGAAACTACGTACTGGGATGTTGCTTAGCCTATCAAAACGCACATCAATCTGGAACATCAAATGGAGAGTGGATAGTGGATAATGTATACACATAGATATAGATAGAAATTCCTTTAATATTTGATATTAAATCCAATAACTTTTATCAGCAGCTAAGTTTGAAGGGAAATGGCACTTGCTCGAACAGCAAACTCAACTATGTCGTCGAGTCAATCAATCAATCAATCAATCAATCGGTTAACCGTTCAAAACGCTTATCAATTTTCAGCTCACAGCTTATACCACTTTTACAAAGTTTGTTTAGTTTAGAAATTCCAATGGAGACAAGCCCAAGAGCATCTTTGAGATGCCATATCCAGGCGGACCTGCTCCTACTCCAACGCCCACCCTTGATCCTCCAGTGGCAGATCCCACTTAGACGCATGTGGTGGTGACGCGAGTCAAGCGGCTCAACTCAGTGCTGCCAATGTGCCGCTTGAAGAACAGGGATCGGAAGGTGGTGCGGAACTGTTTCGACATCAGGCCATAGAGCACGAAACCCACTGCAGCATTGATCAGGGCCAGGAGATCCATCAGCTCCCCAAACGGCGGATAGCAGTGGGCGAAGAAGCACTTCTCCATCATCCCGGACAGCAGACCCAGCAGCCCCTGGGGAAATTCGGTGACCAGAAAGAGTACCAGCACGCCCACCAAAAGAAGAGTGGTGCGATCGTTGCGGCGATCGCAGCGCGGTGGCCTAAAGAAAGGTTAGCTTGTGGCACAATTAACACCGACCCACTGTACCCACCTCTTGGACTTGCTGTCGTTGAGGCTGAGCTGAACGGCGTATTTGTTGTCAATTGCGTAGTCCTTCAGTTTTAGGCGGCGACGCGACGCCTCGCACAGGACATTCATTAGAACCACACTGATGACGGTGAGGGCGATGCACGGCAACAGCTTGATAATCACGGAATGTATCCAGAAATTGAACCTGTCAGAGTGTATAGAAGAGAATATATAGAGTATATAGAATATATGATTGTCCCCGCACACCCACACACCCGCACCCACCTGTACAGAACCGAATCCGCATCAAAGTACACATGATAGAGGGCCTCGTGATCGACAGTGTCGACATCGTGCGTTTCGCGCACCTGAAACACAAAGTACGTGGGCAAGCAGAGAATCGGCGAAATGATGAACGGAAAGAGTATGGCCTCCCTGGAATGTGCGAGCAGAAAATTGGCACAGCTCCCGTTTGGGTGTCTGTGAAAGATAGATGGTAACATTTGGCTATAAACAAAAGACGGGAAGAAGAACAGAAACAGACACAATGCCGCCATGTTAATCAAATCAGACAGATGTCTATGTCTATTCAGATCTCGATATGTATATGGAAATGGATATCGATATCGGGGTCGATGTGGGTTAGATGAGATGGATTGATACTGCTCGAAAAGAATGTATCAGAATGAATGATAGTACCCCAAAGCGTGGCGCACGTTTCAGAAAAGAAACAATTGCCGAGTCAGTGCTCGTCCACTCACCTGATTGCCACGTAGCGCCATACGGCCAATGTCACTGTGAGGCCAATGGAAATTGTGTGCAGGATCTGAGTGAAGTGCATGTGCACCAGCAGATAAACGGCCCAAGCATAGCTCAAATCCTTTTCACCTACAAACAATGGTTCATTAAGACAGCAGCCAGCGATGAGCTGGGGAAACCACGCTTACCCGGCTCCATGTAGATATACTGGTAGGATGTATAGGGTATATACTCGAGCATCACAAACATATCAGCGACGGCCAACCACTTCAGTATGTTGTTGATTGGCGCCTTGGCCATTTCCTTTCTGGTCAACACCATTATGTTCAAGATGTTTGCTATCGTTCCGAAAATGCAAATCTATGTGTGGTTGGGCCAACAGGAAAGGGGAGAACAAAAACAAAAACAAAAACAAAAACAACCAGGGGATGAGTAATTCATGACAATGGGGGAGGAATGTGTCATCAGCCCTATACGCCTTTACACCTCCGCCTCTGCCTCTGCCACTGCCACATCCCGCACTCCACAACTGCCCAGCAAGATGGAATGTTTTATTCATTATTCACATGTCGTTCGAATTTTCCCTTTTGCCTTTGCTGTGAATATTTTATAATTCTCATTGAATTGCTGTTTGGAGATTAAGCTTCAATATTTTCTATAAGCTTTTTGCATAAATGGAACATTGTTAATCCTTGCCACAATTTAAACCAAAAAACACTAAAATATATTTCCCTAACTATGTTTGCTGCATACTCCGAAACTATTTTTAGAGTCATTATATGGTTCCTGTCGTGGTTTTACTCTGTTAATTCTGGCCATAATGCACATTCCGTATCAAAAGCTTTTCCCTACATTTTTACTCAGAAACATTTTTAATTAAACTCATTAAATAGTTTCGCTGGAGTTTATTAGTTTGAGATAAATGTGTATTTATGCTTGCCATAACATACATACATCCCACAATTTGGTTTTGGCTGAATATTTCGTACATGTGTGTTAAGCTCATTTACTGCTTAACCACATCAAAGCGTAATTCACATCCATTCAAAGGAGAGACCCAATCAGAAATAAAAGACTTAGAGAATGACAGACTGACAGACTGACAGACTGAAGGAATGGCAATGATTTGTGACTCGTGATAAACGTATTACTCTTATTCATCCGAGCAGCACAACAAAACAGATAACAGTTTCATGGGCTTGGCAAAAGTTCAAAGGTGCCAGAGCCGCAGAGATTCATCAAAAGCGAAGCTGAAGTAATTTTCTGAGTTTTTTTTTTGACAATTTCTCCTTTCTTGAATTTTCTTGACGCTAACCCCCAGCCTTGTCGCAACCCTTTAGCATTCCTTTTATTCTATGGTTGATCATTAGTCTTGTTGCTGTGAGGATGTTTGGGCTGTGGGGAGGGGCGGGCAGTACTTACCATTAGGGAGACATAGCCATGAATTCTGTTGTAGGCCCTCAGCCAGTTGTAGATTTCACCCTGGCAATACCCCTGGCACTCGTCGTTCAGCATCGACTGGTTCTTGCGCTGGAACTCGTACATCAGCTTCACGAAATCCTCCATTTCGCTACTGGTTATCTTAAAGTCCTTGAGTATGGTGGCATTGAACGGCGCCGATTGCTGCAGATGCGACTGCGGCATGTTGCTCGGTATTTGCATTTTGATGTGGCTGTAATCAATGGGATCCGTTACCTTTTGATAACACACAGCGAGTGCTGAAAACAAGCAATTAACGTGCATTTTTATTCCAGTTGAATCACAACTCTAGTGGGCCTCACCTGGGCCCAATTAGTCAAAATAAAGCCCGATTATGTTGGCATCGGCAAGCGAATTGACAACCAAAGCCTGTTCCTGAGGTTTGCTCATGCCATTCAAAGGTAAGCACTCATACATTGCATATACAATAAGGCGCTGTGTGTACCAATGGAGCTTACAGCTCGTTTCAGAAAAAAGAAAATCCCACATATCCGACATCCCACGCACATCCCACGCACATCCAACGCACGTTCATATTCAACAATATTTATTGACTTTCCTCCTGTACTACTAGTACTATCCTGCCTGCCCTGCCATTTTCCCGTTCACAACGTGCCACCACGAACAAGAATGACCACTGGCAACTGTGCAGCGTAATTAATGCCACGGGCATACATTCGTATTGCATTGCAACTGTCTGGTCTGGAATCAAGCACTGCCTGGGCGTAGCCACGAAATTAATTGGCAACAACAGGCAAACCATACCAACCCATGGACAACCAATACTATGAGCCATAAGTGGTACTTATTTGACGGTTAGCATTTGACACTCGGCTGTACTGCGCTGCGCTGTTGTGTGCTGTGCTGTGTGAGTGGTGCAAATCAAAGTCGACATGTCCACACGTCGTCGAAGGTGTTGCATTTGGCTAATGGCCCCAAAATCGAATCTGAATCGAATCCTGTTCGCTGCAATGCTGTTTCGCAATCTCCGACCACCACTCCACGCAGTTCCACCCCCTGCCTGTCCATGCCAGTCGACAGTATTGCCTCATCAGGTATGCATAATTTTTGAATTATCTGAGACGTATGCCGTGTGCTGAGTGGGGCTGGGTCTGGGTCTGGCGCTGGGACTGTCATTTGTTGCTTGTCAGCGATTTGATGCTGATGGATTGGCCTTTCGATTTTGTCAACATTTTGAGCCGCAACTTACGACTACATCTGTGGCGGGTAATTATTCTTAACGATTGGATATTCCATCAAAATGAAAACGGCCATCAAGCAAGGACGTTCACCGAGCATCCAATTCAATTATGTTTAATTTGTTGCTTGTTGCAGCTGCGCAACAGCTATAAATACGGAACATTTCGACAGAAAAATCTTGATGACAGAAATCCGAGAATGCATTTAGTTCGTGCTTCAAGGTAAGAGCTGCTCATGCAATGAGGTCATGCATTTATTCTACCATACTCTAACGGGCATCCTCATTACGTCTTCCGGCGAAAAATCCTGCCAAGCTTCTCTGGGAACAGTTGCTATAATTTCAGATTTCAGAATTAGATTTCCCAGAGAAAAAATAACATTCCCTATACCAAAACGGTTATCTTGTTAGCAGCTGTGGCCTTCGCCTTGCGTTAGATTGTTTTTCATCACAGCCGGCCGGATGATGGTCGTGGCTGAGGTGGGTGCATCTGGAAAGCATCTACATAGATACTAACAGGTGGCACGCAGATTGATACACACACACACAGCGCGAAAAAAAATGGCGCCATCAACAGAAAATCAACAGTATTCAAGCACCAAAAGCGGCTCCAGGATGTTGTTTTGTTTGCTTCTGCTTTCACCATTTTCCCAAGTCGTTAATTAACGCCGGTCTGTGGCTGAGTGTGTATTAAGTGGGCGTTTGTTATCCCCATTTTTTTTTATTGCAGATGGGGCATCTGACCCGCTGGGCCAATTAGCTGATTCTCCTGATCCCCTGTATGCACATGCTGCCCATTAAACAGGCACAAGTACTCGTATTACCTAGGCTCTTAAAGAGCATAACTATCACTTAAACGCTTTTAGTTGTTAAGTGTTAGCTGCAAATAAGTACACACAGATACATATGTACATTTGCACACACAACGGGACTCGTTTATCGTTTATCACCGTGCGATGAAAGTCAACTTATCAGAAGCCAGTTAGCAGTAAAGCTAAAGTCCCATTTCCAATTAGCCAAGTTAAACGGATCGGAATTTGTATGCTCTGCGCCTTTTCTACTTAGTTATTGTTGTTATTTAACTGTCACTCTGGGCGAGAGTGAAACTGTCAATCAGGAACTGTGATAATCACATCTGGGGATTAAATGTTGATTAAATGTTGTTAATTTGTTGATGGCTCGTCTGATAATTGGGATTCACTTCACCAATGCTCTTGGCATTTAAATGATGCAATTATTGAGAAGAACTTACTGCCGATTATCCATTATAGCTGCAGGTAATCTATGGGGTCTCCGTCTCCATTGACACTTGCGAGTGTGAGTGACTTTGAGCGTTTGGTTACTCCAAATAATTTGCTGAATTAAACAAAACAAAACGAAAACAAACAAAAAACTGCGTATGCTGTCAGACAGTCGCTCTGGCGTTCTGTCGGATACTCGTGCAAATGCATTCACACAGATAATATGCACACACACACACACACACACACTGGTTGTGTGGCAAAGACTGCACTGCACAGCACAGCACAGTGCTGCTGCTGCTGCTGCAACTTGTTTGTGCGATTTTGGATCGATGTGGGCTTGATATGTATTTTTCTGGTCAATGTTTTATTTGATTTTCATTTTTGGGCCCAAATAGTTTCTGCCTAATGAGTGCATTTGGTTTAGTTTTGAGTGAGTTTCCATGCGTCTACGCACATCGGAAAATCGTATAAATACAGACGTTCTGACTGCCATCGATGTTAGTTGAACTTTTGAGAGAACCCCGTCGAATCAGTGCCGCAGTTTCGAGTGTCCACCGTCCGTCCCCTTTGCGAGTCACTCATTAATCATGAATTTTACTGTAAGTAATGAAATTGGATTTCTTAACAAATTTGCTGGAATTTCCATCCATTTTCATTCTTGGCATTTGTTAATGAAAAATTCTTGGCAAAACATCGCAAAGCTGTTAATTTTGCTAATAGCCTGCGCCAGCTGCAGCTTGGCCGCGCCCGCACCACTGGCCGAAGAGCAGCAACAAGACGAGGGCTCTGTCAAGGCGAAGCGTGGCCTGTCGCTCGGTCTGGGCTACCACGCCCCATTGGTGACATCCGCGCATTACGTAGCCGCACCGACTCTTGTACACCACGCACCATTAATTTCGCATGCACCGCTCATCTCGCATGCACCGCTCATCTCGCACGCCCCGCTCATCGCCCATCACCCGGTGTCATATCACCTGCCCAGCTACCACTCCATCCACTCCCTCCACTCCTACCATCACTTCTAATGAACCCCAGAGACGTGAACGAGCAGCACCAGCACCACCAGAAACGACACCAGCAGTAACAGCAGCAGCAGCAGCAGCATTAGCAGCAGCAAGAGACCACAGTTTTTCTTGGCATTAGCACGACTTGTACTTGGATTGGACTCCCTTTCTGGCTTTCCCTAATGACCTGCTTTTGTACATAATCGTAAAAATAAATACATGTGTTGCACCAGTCCTACTCCATCTGCATTTAAACGCGTTCGCAACTTCTGCTAAAAAAAACAATCCTGATTCTGTGTGACTGAGCTCTTGCCACAAACTAGAAAGAAAAGCGACTTAATATCTGAGTGGCTGCAGTCAAGTTTGGTTTGCTTGTTGTGGCGGTTGCTATTTGCCCGTGGCAGCATTTATGCCACTCCCAGTGGAGCAGCAGGGGTGTGGTGAGGCGGCTTACAGATGTAATCCCAGCAGTTAAATACTCATTGTTAGCGGCAACCAACCAGGCAGCCATATTATAAACATAAGCTTCAGCTAAATTATGTTTGTGTGTACTGGTCTCAGCGCACTGGAACTGATGTGAGTGCAGACTACCAATAAATGCTGCCATTTTGCAGCACATTCTGGCCCTCAGTCTAGCGGCTTTTGAAGTAGAATGTTTTGAGTTGCACATTACATCCTAATGCTCCGTATTGTTTCAGTTCCCTCAACGGTCTCCTTGACCCAATTTGTGCTTGCAGTTGGCAGTCACTTCTTGGGTTTCATTTTGTAAATTTATGGGTAAAATCATTTCTATTCTATTATCCCTTTTAATGCTCCTTAAATGGCAGCATAGGAGCAGAGAATACACACTCTCAAATATATGTCAGTACTTTCCATTCGCATTCATTACACACATTTGCAGATGTATTTGTTTGCACTAATTTCATCTTAAAGCTAAATAAACTTAAAATCTTTTCATAGAAACATAAATCCACATGTCCGAAACATCCAAGCGCGAGCTCTGCCCGGCACTGGGGCACGCCGTTTAGTCCGAGAAGCTGTCGCTCCAGTAGGTGGTGGTGAGCGGGGCCACCGACTTGAAGAGATCCCTGCCCTGGGGCTGTCCCTCCGTGGACCTGCGCTTGTTATTGTGGCTGCTCCGCTCCTCGCCATGACGCAGGCAGCTGGTGCTCTGATGGCGCTGCAGGCGCTGCTGAGTGAGGAAGGTGCGCTGGCATCGCTTGCATTCATAGATGAAACCATGCTCGTCGTGACGCACGGCCATATGACGCTTAAGCTCGGCCCGCAGCTTGAAGACCTGCGTACAGAGTTCACAACGGAAGTGGGCACGCTCCTGGGCATGCCGTTCCATGTGGGTCTTGTAGGCCCATTGCACTTTGAACGTCTTCTCGCAAATCTCGCAGGTGAAAACACTGCGTGGGTCGTGGGACTTGCGGTGCAGCACGTACGACTGCTTGCGCGAGAAGGTCAAGTCGCATTGATTGCACTCGAAGGGACCGGTCATCGAGGGTGAGCCATGTGCCCTCTTCTTTGGGACACTGACCGATTCTTCATCGTTGTCCTCACTGCCGCGTTTTGTGGCCTTCTTGCGTCCACGGCCGCGTCCCATCGGGCGTTTACGTCTCTCGCTGATGTCCGAATCGGCCGAGTCGCTCTCTGCACTGGTGGAGCCCGCCACGTCCGACACCTTGAACTCCACATCGTCGTCCTCATCATCGTCGCTGGCCGAGTCGGAAACGGGGGCGTCAATGACCACATACCCTCGGGGACGACGCACCTTGTTCTTGCTGCGCGACAGGCGCTTGCGTAGTTCTCGTTCTGTTGTTTCCAGCTGCTTCCGGAACTGTATGGCAATGGTGAGACTGTTCAAGCACGTTTTACAAATAAACTGCGGCATGAAATCCTTGACGGCAATGGACAAGTTGGGACAGAGGTCCACCAGCATGTCGGCAGGTGTGGCGTCGTCTGTCTTTTTGAAGAGAGTGACTAGATCTTCCTTGCTGGTGCAGACACGGCACTGGTTCTCGTCAACTTCCTCCTCCTTCTTCCGCTCCCTGACAGCGGGCACAGGCTCAGTGCCCTCGGCCTGCTCGTTGGGTTCGTCACCGGTGATTAGTTCAGCTTCCTCCTCGGATGCTGTCTCAAAATTGTCTTCAGCGGCACCACCACCAGCAACATCCGTCTCGTCCACTGCAGCGACATCTTCTTCCGCAGCACTGGCTTTTTCTGCAGCGACATCTTCTTCCGCACCAACGTCAGCTGCATCGTCGTTTCCTGCGACCGCATCGATGCTCGGCTCTGCGGGAGATGTGTTGGCGTTGTCCACCTCCTCAATGAGCTTATGCACATCCACTTCGGGCATTTCATCGTCCAAAAATTCTGCCTCCCCCATTTGATCCGGCTCAGCAACATTTGTTGTTGCTGTCTCTAGTGTGGCACCCTCCTCAGTCGCTGTTGCCTGACCGGCCGTACCAGCGGTGGCGTCTCCCTAAAATGAAACCTTGTGATGTAAAAGGGGTTTTTTGGCTTGGGCTTTTGATTAAACTACCTCTTCCAGGTACTCCATAATCTCGCCCACTACTGCTGCAGAGGCTTCTATCGGCTTATTCTGCTGCTGTTCGTTATGTGGGTGCAGTTCCTGGTACTCTTGCGGCGCTACACTCTGCGCGCTAATCTCTTCAGTGCCATTAGCAGTTACCACAGGCGCAATGTCTGCTTCCATTTTTTCTGCGCGTGTGTTTGTACGTACACCCCGAGGTTTTTTCTGCTTTTTTGGCGCGGCCTACCGGCGGTCTTTGTCGAACTATTTCTGCCTCCCGTTTATAGATTTTCCAACGCGCACTTTGGTAGTGTCTTTATATTGACGCGCACTGGCTTTTTTCGCTCTATTTCTTTGTTAATTGTTCAATTTGTTTAACAACAATTTCAGTAGCACAATCCCGTCGGCGCAGCGTAGCGATAAAATACATCGCCTGACCCTCAGAAATATACCAAAATATACCTTTTCATTATCGAAATATACCGTAAATATACTGACGGAAAAGACAAGATGCGTGATATTCCTCGATTTTGATATTCAGTTGAATGTTACTAGCTAGTTAGCCTTCTACGCCCTAAACAAATAATTTTATACAATTTATCAATAAATTTTGTACTAGATTGGCTAGTTTTTACAACTCACTTTTACTGGATTGCTTACATAATAGGGTTCAAACTAAAACGGCCAAAGCATAAAACGTCAGTGTTTACCGGAATCTGACGTCATTTTTGCTGTGCAACCAAGGGTTTGCTTTGCGTATGGACATTTGTATACCTTATTTCATTTGATTAAAGATACATTTTATGTTCTAAGCTGCTTTTATGCATTTGTTTTGTGTTCTGTATATACATTTACCCCGGTCTATTATTGGTACTCATAAGCTGCAAAATTTCGTTAATATCTTTAAAAACCGAGATTGATTAGTTTCTGCATTAATTGGAGCCTGAAATTACAAACATTACCTCAATTCGATAATATCCATTTTCCTCCACGATTTGAGAGACGCAGCCATATTGAAAAAGTATACACAGAAAATGTGTGGCTATCGATACTATCGACTGAATAGTATCGCTAGGGCTGCGCGCGAAAATGGAATTATTTGAAAGTGAATGAAATACACGTTGCAGTGGAAAAAGTTTAAGAAAGTTTTGGTCTGACTTGAATATTTATGAATGCCCTGAATTGTATCGCAATTTAATGTAATAAGCATAATTCTAACGGATGTTGCTTTCAAATTTCATTTTCGAGCGGGTGTTGGCCATAAAACGGAATAAAGAACACCTTCCCTCCCAAGGCCACCCCTTGACTTTCTACACGTATATGTAGATGCGCAACAACACAAAAATAAAAATAAAAAACAGAAACGTGATTTGCATAATGTTCTTTTGTCTTTTTTTTTTTTGCTGTGCACATTAATTTGAGAAATGTGTTCGCTCGTACTTTGCCAATAAAAACAACAACAATCCTGCTCTTTTCCATAGAATTTCCCCGCACCGAAAAAATGTGTGTTTGTGGGCACTTAGTATGGCTTTTAAGATTTCCAATTGCTAAGCCCCCAAAATGGCTTTTACAATACGATAAATGTAAATATTTCCATTTAAATCAATTCCCAGGACAAGCTTTCACTGTGTTCCTCTGACCACACACAATTCAATAAAGTGACCCCTCCTCTCCGCACCAACCATGAGTAATATTCCTCTCCTTTCGGCCGGCAGGCAACTGAGATGAATATTTATTTCAATTTGTGATGTGGTCGCCAAGAGAGAAATGTTGAAATATATGTGCCCGATATTCAGAATGGCACCTCCTGATTCGGGCGCCTTCAACGATAACAAGTCCTGTCACTCTCACACGTGTAATATATGTATGTGCTTGTGTCCTCATCCTCCTCATTTATTTTCCTCTTGTGCCTGATTTACGTCAAAAATTATCGCAGTGAAACGTGCAGAGGTTCCTGCTTGACATAAAAATCTTCGTTTCGACTCGACACGGCTCCTTGATGTTACACTGTTCTTGTTGCTCTTTGCTCTTTGTTTTCGCCGTGGCTGCCATGGTAACTGTGGCAGACTGTGGGCCTGGGCCCGTTCTACTGGTAACGGTGACGATGGTTTAGCTTCAAAGGACCAAACCCGCTTATGACACCAAAAAGAACACAACATCCGATGGCGATTGCGTCTTGGTATAAATAACAAGATAAACATAGCATTACGTTGGCACTGGCACTGATAAAAAAGCACGGCCATGTCAACTGACATGCGCATCCAACTCCCAGCGGCGTCAGGACATGATTAATTATGCACAATTGCCGCCATCCCAAAGACAAACAGCCACCATATGCTGTATGCTGCCTGTTGAAGGCTTAAACGTCACCAGACTCTCAGAGCCGCTTTTTTGCAACCACATCCACATCCGACAAAAGTCCTCACGAGTGGATGATGCTCTCAACTCGAACCACCCTCTAATTTTTCAAGTACTTTTACTCGTAAAAGCATCCGCCAGGAGTCAGGAGCTGGGGGCGAAATTAAGTTGCACTTTGTTCTTGGCGAAATTAACGCTGTTTGAGTTTTGAACTTCCACACAATTAAATCCATGATAGGAGTTGAGTTAATTTAATTATGCATGAAATGGTATCTAGAATTGCTGGCTATTTATGTTACATGTTATGTAATACGCAGCGAAACTAAATATGCGTAATTCGATTGCAGAGTGTTAATCAGTAAGCAAGATTCCGCGTTAAAGGTTACTTGATGCACACACTGGTGTTCGTATTTTGAGTATCATATTTGCCATCAGATATTTCAATTAGTTTTGCAGCATCCAGAATATCTAAAGTTCCTTTGAGGCTCTGTTGCTTCTGTGGTTTCTAAAATACGCGGCTGTGACCTTGTTGCTTTTGGCAGGCTCTGTGCTGCCTTCTATGCTCCCCCACAATGAACGGCATATTGCTCGCCCAGGCATTCCACATGTAAGAGCCCTATCAGCTTGGTCAAAATATTATCTTTCAGCTAGTCCGGCTTTTAGCAAGTTTTTTTCGGCTATGAACTTGAAGGTTTTAGCGGCTTTAATATTGTTATACTGAGTATTAAGAAGTTTTCCCGCACTCCAAAAAAAATCGTCATGGCAACTGGAACTTTACCTGCGATGGAAATTAGCTTTCCCTTAATAGGATTTACCACGTGACGGGCTAAGTCTTATCCATCAAAACGATGCGATGAACGCCACAGCCAGGGTAATAAATCTCATTTACAGACACTGCTGATTCGACACGTGCTCTTCATGTGAGTTTCTATGTGTTGTGCGCGTCCCAAAATATGATGATGAAGCATCCCTTTGGGTGCGCTTCTGCTCTCTCCTGCAGCATATTAGAAAGTAACAAAAAAAGTTCAATGATTTCACTGGGCAATCGATTTTTTGTAAAGTCACAACTGGCTATTCAAAAAAATGGAACACAAACTGTGAACAAAAGACATGCAACATTAATATTATTGTTAATTAATTAAAAATAATAATCCTAATAATCCTTAACGTAGCTCTTAATTAGACCTCATTATCCTAACATTTTTACCATGAGCATGCTTTTGCCACAGGCGGTGTGTGCTTTTGCTCGTACATGTGCCATAATGGGCCATTCGTTAAATTTGTCGCATTTAATATGGAAATTTAAGTCGGAATATTAAAATAAGTAGCCGTGAACTTCTTTATATGTGAGAATTGTGATGCGTATATTACGAGTATGTATGTGGTAATGGTAATGCTTATGTTAATTAATGCGACGTATGCTTTAGCCGCACATTACGCATACGCAGAGCCTCGAGTGGAAGGCTTCGAGCTAATTAAAGTTTCGGCTTCTTAAATGGTCTTCAATGGTCTTAAAAAACTTTGCTTTCTTGAAGAAGTGAAGTCTGTGAGAAGTTTTCAGAAAATCTGAACCTAATATACAAAGTTTAGTCTGAGATAAAAACAAGTTTGTCTACATCCTCTCCATTACAATTAATTATCCATATTCCTTCCGTTTCCTCTTGTGCACTGCAAACTTCTTGCCCATGTAGTTTGTATGTATGTACTAGGCTATGGCAACAAATAATAATTTATAATCATATAATTTAAAAAAGCCCTGGGGTAGCATGTTTATACTTAGCTGCCACTCAGCAGCCGCCTCCACGGACTGTTGCGCATTGTTTCTCTTTCTGATCTTTAAAGCCCAAGAGCCAATTTATATCCATAAATACCATAGAGGTTCCACATACAGATATATACTCGTACATATCTATGACTGTGAAAAATTTGCACACGGCCCAACATAAACGAGTAGCAATGCTGATAAAAATATACAAATACGAAATGGGTGCAGAGCTCCATGAGGGAGTTCATTATTAATATGAAATTGCTAGCTCACTAGCTGTGGGCCAAACAGGACAGGACGGGGTCATAGATTACAATTATTGGCGGC
This sequence comes from Drosophila tristis, assembly GCA_018150885.1. Taxonomy (NCBI): domain Eukaryota; kingdom Metazoa; phylum Arthropoda; class Insecta; order Diptera; family Drosophilidae; genus Drosophila; species Drosophila tristis. Next base: position 1,719,593 of record JAECWT010000203.1, on the reverse strand, counting down.
AAATGACAGGGCCATAAAGATTGCGATAAGAAGCTTAGCGCTTGGCTCATTACCAACCCACACACACATACATGCACACACATGATTGTTATTTCCCCAAACGATTGCCATGTGCACAGGCTCAATCCCTATGGGGAGTTGGGTGTTGGGAGTCGAGAGTCGGGAGCCGAAAGCCGAAAGCCTGGGTGTCTTCCTGAGGTACTTATAAGTGTATCAGCATCTGCTCGTGACTGTCTGCTGACAAATGTGTCAATGAGGCACAGCTCTGCATTAGCATTACAAGTCACACACACACACGATGATATTGTTGATTGAATAACATGAAAAGCATATCCTTGAGTAAGTGGAAATTCCAATCATCTTTTATACACAAGCAGCCCAAAAGGGTCTCAAGAATTTTGCATAAATTTTTGCTTGAATTTAATGTGCCGCAACGAAAGAAATTCTTCAGCTGACGTAATTTATGGAACAAATAGAATCATACATACATACCACAAATTTTACTTTCTTTTGGCCCCTGACCGGAGCGGCCAAATTAAGCCAACCGGTTTGTTTATAAATCAGTAAAACAAAAGCCGACAAATAACCAAACGATTCCTCCTCACAGCTCTTTCATCTGGCCGATATCGTTGATATGGTGACGATGTGGGATATGGGGAAATGCCCAGAATGTCTATAGAACAGGGCAGTCGTACAATGAACTGTCGCCGATACTCGAAAACAAATCGTATGCAAAACATCTTCATATGTACCATATGGCAAATATATGAAAACATTTGGACACAGGTTGAAAGCCGAATCGACTAGTGAATGCCTGGTAGTCGGCGGGAAAAACTATCCTCGAATGATGATAGTGAAATGCAGCAAAGGCTAGAATATAGTGACGGACTGATCAGATTTTACTCGTACAATTAACTTGAATTACTGCTGCAAATATTTAGTTCATGTATACATATGGAGATCTGCTTTACCGCCTAAAAGTTGTTAAAACATTCGGAGACAGACGGACAAAGGTTCAGAACTTCTTCGCATCTAAGTGGTATCTAATATTATTTATTTGTATCTTCTTATTTTTGCCACATTTGCTGTGCATTGTTCGGCTTTCCTACGAGTGGCTCTTTGAATTCCCCAAATTCGAATCGTTTCTTCTTTTGCGAAACTTGTTTACCAGCTTCCAGTGCGGACATTCCTCGGATTAAGTATTCGAGTGTCAGATATTCAGACGCCACAAGAAATTAGTCGGTTAGACCGAAACCGAATCGAAAACCAAAACAAGAAATTTAATTTATAAACAGCTGCCTTTAGAACAAGCTCTCACTCTTTCTCTCTTATTATCTATGTGCCTCTCCCCGTGTCTAGGCGGAGAGGCTTTCATTCATCCCGTGCTTTGCTGTTGTCGCTGAAGACGAGTATAAATAGCTGCTGTGGCTCGTGCAGAACCAAATAGATTCCAACCAACACTCAAGAAAGAGCATCCAAGCTTAACCACAACCCAAAACCCAAAAAAAAAAGAAACAAAACCACAAGTATGTCGAAATTCGTAATGGTTGCCCTCGCATTTGTTGCCGTCTGCCTGATCCTTGCCACTGCTGCCCCAGCACCTGCCACACAGCTGCTGGATGCACAGACAGCCATCCAGAAGATAATTGGTATGTGGGCGTAAACTGTCTTATCCATTTAGAGCGTATACAACTGATTGCCATCCTTTTTTGCAGCTGCTTACAACCGCATTCCAGGACGGTCTGTCGTCCACCCCGCGGAGGTGGCCACCGTTATCGATCCCAACACTTTTGTGGCTAACTATTGAAAGGACTCTCTGGGCCATGACAACTTGTACAAATTAAATCTCCATTGCTCCAACCATTGAAAGCTATTAAAAAAAATGAACTAACTAAACCATGATATTTATTTTATACGTTTTCGCAATAGTTATGCCAATACCTGATTCGCAAGCATGGGGGGAAATATCGAATTATCGAGTTTTTAATTCAAATTTAATAGCCTGGTAATATCCAAATAACATGTTGCTCCACCTCATTCTCAATGCAAATTTCGCGAGCTATTAAATTTTTCAAACACAATCATCAATGTATGTAGGTGAGAATTAGGTCGAAATGTCTCTACGAAAACAGGGTCGCAGTGGGTTGCACGCACCACAATATAACACATAATAGCATATTATTTTATTGTATCGTGGTTTGGTTGTCATCATTTAATCAAATTAAGTTGTAATGGCAATTGGTCTGATTGCGTTTTGCGCTACTTAATCCGATTTATACAATGTGTAAAGCTTCACGCTGTACAACAGATATTATAAATAAATCATTTGTCTCTATTGTATAAAATGGTTTGCGGCCCGATATTTTATAGTTAGAATAAAATAAATAAATAAATAGCACAAATAAATAAAAAAAAATATAATAAATATGTTGCGGAATGTCACTGCTGTACTAATAACATAACACGGATGATACTATCAATGGTATCAATTTTTTTGTTTCCTAAGCAATTCGTATTTTATCAAAATAATATAATATAATCATAATAATTATCATAATAAGGCTTGTGCCCCCCCTAGTTATTATGTACATTTATTTAAATATATAAACAATTTAAATAGCTTTTGATAACTCAAAACTGAGAGACTACACATAATACAACCTACCAGGGGGAAAATATTCAAATATTAAACATTTTATGTGTGCAAATTTATGCATAATTATGCATCAATTAGCATCCCCTATGCTTAGGCTACAGTTGATGTGCATTTTCATTGAGGAAAACCCAATAAAAAGCCCACCTAACGAATATTCTATTTCAACGTTTGGCCTCTGGTCCAAAGAGGATTATACGTTTTGCAACGAATAGTTTGCATCAAAAAGTTTTTGTTAGCTTCGTAAAGTTTGGACGTAAAAACATTTTTATTCGAAAACATTTCAAAACAAAATTTTTTTTTGTATTTATTTGCATGTAACTGATGGGGAATAGAGGGGAATGGTTTGACAGCAAGTGGATTTGCGAGGCATTGGAAAAAGTTCAGGGAGCTCTCCATCTGGCGCTGCTGTGTTTATCCAGCTCTTGGCTAAAAATTGTAGCTGTTTCAGCCACAAAACAGGGGCGGCCTTCAGAGCCCTTGTCTACGCTCCGGGGTTTTGTGTGCCTTTGATAGATGCCGTCTCCGTCTACTGCTATCACCATATTGCCGGTGCTTGTGTGGCGTAGTTGTCTGTCAGTGGTACGGACAGGAACAGTGTTAAAGGCCTCGCCGATATTGCTTGCTGCTAAAGCAGAGGTAGGCACGCATACACTATACGGGTATTCAGTTATTGTGTGTGAGGACGCTGGCGATCCCTGTCCTAAAGCCACCGCCATAAAGGGATAGCTATGGTGGATAAGAGTGATATTATATTTTATTGAAACTAGTCATGAAAACTAGTCGAGTGGAATGACATACACTGGAATTGGTTTTATGGCTACACCTACCCTACACTCATGGAGCGTGTGCAGCTTAAATATTCATGGGGCGGGTAATGTGAAGGACATCTGAAATTAGAGTGCAACTGAATATGCATATTCTTTGGAAGCACGTAGCAGACACCACAGGCCTCGTGTAGTATTGATTGCTCATTGATTTAGCATTAACTGAATAGTGCTCGAATATTCCATATAAATCGATCGTTAATATATTTAACTTTCATGCTCGGTACTAGTAATTCGAATTTATTTTTAAATGCATTTTTACATTGCACAAATGTCGCTGCAGTGCGCACTTAATCCCAGTTAATTAAGTACAAAATTAATAATGCAAAAGATTTCCGGAGCAAAGTTTTGCAGGCAGCAGATTGGCATATATATTGCAATACAGAAATGTACTACAACAAATATAGCAAATAAGAAAAACAATACAATAATAAACGAGACAATGTTTGTGTTATTTCTTTCACCTCAAACCAAAAATTGTGTAGCGAGCCTAGCATAAAACCAGCCACAACGTATACAAAGCTGTTCTGGGCCTTGGGCAAACCTTTCTTTCTTGTTTATGCTCTTAATTGGTCCATAATTGCAGTTTCTCCTTTTCTTAGTTAGTTGACCGACTCTGGCTGCTAATTAGTATATGTACGAGTGTGGGGGGCTCCTTGGTATTTTATGGCCCTGCCCATGAGATTTTACGAGCTTTTATTCTCCCGCTAGTGTTTAAGTGCTTAAGTGTATCCGTTTAGGAGTTTGCGAGTATTTTTTGTGAGCGCTTTGTTATATTATATTGAGTGTTTATTTTGATCAGGAATTCCCCGATGGAATGCGCCGACAATAACAAAAAAACCCAAAGCACCAACCCATTTTCCAACCTGTGCATAGGTTTCTTGATGGACAGCGAAAGATTTCTCGCATGCGTCGGGCGCATAAATTTGTTAGCCGCTTTCAAAATACATCGATGGCTTGGAACAGATCGATTTGCAATGCAAATTAGGCCGCCAGAGCCCCATTACCATTATAAATAGACCGTGACTTACCTCCTCCCTTCAACCGAGCGACTTCATAGGACGCGTATCGCGTACAGCATCTGCTGTGACAGATTTAATTATTCAAAATACTGGCGCCACCAGATCGTGCTAAAAAAAATAAATAAAATACAAAAATTTAATTCATTTACATATTGTACAACAGAGTGTGGAGACAGACAGCAGCGTCGGATATCGGATATCAAAAAGTCAATCTAATAAAGATATACAGAGTAAAACACCGTAATGTAATTTCGCACTGCCAGAATGGTTTTTGGATTTCTGAAAACTAGCATTCAAAGTTGGAAGAGGAAACGTAAATGAATTAATCGACAGTATATAAAATAATAAATTGAACAAACATATTTATTTATTTTTCGTCACACATTTTTCACGAAAAGCTGAAAAAGTCACAAATAAACAAATAAACATTTCAAAAGCCATCGCAGTGCTAAAATCTGATTGTTATTCGTTCATTCAATTGCAATGTTCCAATGAACGAGCTTCAAGAACCTCAAGTTTTTTCAAACTTTTTTTAAATTATATATGCAAGAATGAAAAACCAGAGAGCGGCGCACTGAACCAGTGAAAGTATTCGTGGTAAATAAACAAAGGAAACCGCCGAAAAAATAACAGCCACAAAAAGCGGTGAATGCCGTGCCACAGTATCCGCAGAAGAAGTTTGTATCGCACATTGGAATTCCTTAAATTTGTTCGATGCTCGGCTTTAATGGAAAAGTTGTGGCAAATCGGCTGCGAAAGTCGGGGGCCAAACATTGTGGCAGATTGCGCTGAGTGTTTGAATATTGATGCGGAATAACGATCCATGGTTGCTGGATAAAAAAAAACACGTTGACTGAAAAGATGTCAGGCTGACAGTTTTTCCGGCATATGAATCCCAAGCTCCAGCTAAGGAATTTCAAGAAGCGGCCTGTGACTGCGTGTCGCTTCCATCAAAATTGATGGCTCACGGAGACCGGTAACTTACAGTCATAAACGAAACTGTTGCCAAGTCGACACTAAATCCAACGTTCTTGGCCCTAACGACAGCCGAGAACGTTGGAATAGCAAATAAAAGGAAATTCAACAGTCATGCGAAGTACGAGTACCAGTACTGGTACACTGCTCAAATGATACACAAAATTCAACCGAAGTGAACCCGCCTGAGTGAATCTGTGAGTCCACATTGAATGCTATGGAATGAGGAGGTCATCGGCAGCCTCATTAACAGGCATCAATGGCCGAGTGCAGGTTATTAGCATAATCCTGGATTGCTCACGGCTCGACTCGGAGAACAACTGAATCGTGGGGTCAGAGAACTGTAATTGAATGCTGCTACAGTTGGGTTTACTGGCATTTGTCTGGCATTATGGATTATGGTAATTTGGGCAACCCACTGCTGGCTATGTGCTGCAATCACGACTGGCAGGGTTTATGCACCATTAATGTATATACTTACCTACATACTTCTTAAAAGTTTCAGGACTCAGGTCTCAGGACACGAGTCTTTGTCAAATTAAAGTGCTCTGCGAATGTGAATGTGATAGGATACGAAACGCTCGCTCCTCATCCAACTTATTTTGCACGAGAATATACCAGAATACAAAACGGTACACTTATTGGCTTAACAGAGTGCGTGGGTGTGCCATGAATGGACACTTGTGATATATTCCGTGATAAATCAGGGGGAGGGGAGACAGGTCCTCTCACCGTTGATGGCCTGCGGTTGGGGTTTGGTTTGGTTTGGTTTAGTTTCCATTGGCGACAACCAGGCGCCGCATGTCAAAGAGCGTGTTGTGCCATAAGTGCGACACGCTGCCATAGGAGTGGACACCGATTAATCATATGGGTGTCTATATATGTACACATCTACTCTTCATCGATGTTCTATGCAGCCTGTTCCATGTTGTTGTTCAACAGGGAGTGGCAATTTGGTTTCCGCTTGATGCAACATGTGTTTGGCACTAGCAGCTCATCAACGGTACAACAAACATTGATTTTGTCAACATTCCGGAAAAAACTAGCCACAGCGCAATCACAAATATGGCCTTAGCTTACGCAATCAATTTTTAATTCCTGGAAATAAATTTGCTTTTATGAGCACAGTCACAGCAACGGGTGGGAGGGAACAAACCCGAGATGGGGTAAAGTAAATCCTAAATCTACATCTGAGATAACACTGCCATTGAGATAACTTTAATTCCTTTTACTTAAAGTTCAGACATTTTCATTCCACAACTTCGGCTTAACCAATGGCAATGGCAACGGCTTCAATGGCATGGTCGGTTATATTTGCATCTGCCCAATGAACTTGTGTTATGTAAACTCATGGCAAACGGTATTAAAGGCATATTCCAAAGGGGAAGGCGGGCAAGCCGCAGTAAATAACAGACGAAAACAAAGGACCAGCCAAAGTGGGTTTAACAATTTACGTGTCAGACCAACTGAAGGCAAACGAACAGTGTCCCTCTTCCGACATTCTGGCCATGTCATGGCAATGGTCAATTAATGGAACTGTCATTTATTATTACATTGTAATTAATTGAAATTGAAGGTTGTTCGACATTTGAAACAAAGCGTCTCCAGTGCTACCAGCTTCAGGCGTTATTTGCCCCTTTGTCATAACTTGACAGAAGGGTTGACGCCAATTTAAGTGGAATTTGATGGCTCCATTGGGCTGACTGAAATGCAACGATTTAACACAATCACTGAAGCACACAGCCAGTTAATGATGCGTATGCATATAAACATATATGTATATGTATACGTATGTATGTGCATTCATATCCTTACGACAGAGTAATGCTGATGTTATTCCTATTGTTCATTGATTGCCTGCCAAATTGAGCATGCTGTCTGGATAGCTCAACAGCTCAACATCAAGTTGTGTGTCGAATGACTTAAGGAAAGTAAAGTAAATATTTAAAGCCAAGGTACCTTCATCGCTACCTGTCAATTCTGCAGTCAACCATGAAAAAAATGCAAATTATGCCGAGTCCTTTGAACTGTGTCAGGGGAAACTCATCGACACTCGAGAAACTATCCGAGCTGTCAAATTTTTCCTTAGTCTACGAGTTCCCCAAAGCCCCTTCACTATTACGGCTGACATTATTGTGAGCTCAACACTTTGCGACATTCATACCCTTGGCCACTGTTGGGTGGGTGTTATGATTTTGATACGCAAAGCATGTTGACTTTTCTAACTACTAACCACGTCCGACGTGAAGCTTTCCAGCCACAAAAGCTACCTCTTCCACCTACAGCTATATCTTAATTATCTGATCTACTGGGTAGTTCCAGATTCGAACCTCAATGCTTGTTTGGCTTGCTTTGTGCGGTATTTCATTATGTTCAAGTGCTTTTTTCCACGCTGCGGATGGCTTTGCGCTGTGCTGTGGCTTATTGCGTTAGGGCGGAGCTGCCTTTTGCCGACCTGAGAGCTGCTCGCAATATGTATAGTAAATAGGAAACCGATTCCGTTGGCAGAATCTGGTGAGTGGCTGGCGTACAACGTTCCGTTCCTCTTTCGTTCACATCTTTCTAAATCCACCAGTGTGCTACCGCTCCGAGTGTGTGGTGCAACAGCTTTTAATCACACAAATTGCAGCAAATTTAATTAAAGCCCAGACAACTTCAATTGATTGCATTTTTGATTTTTTTTTTTACTTTTTAGCTCACTTTTTGGTAGCTGCACTATGCACGATATTTTTTTAATTTCCGGCAAACAGTTCACTCTTAAATAAATTGGATAAAATAAATATACAAAAATGCTATACACTGTGCACAAATGACTACGATTACTACGATTATTTATGCTTCTAACAAGTCGTTTTCCCAACATGTTGTGCAACAAGCGAATAATAAGAAGTTTTCCCTCAGAGCGCACCACAATTCTTTTGTATGAAACTTTATTCATTTTACTCGGACAGTCTGTTTGTAAACATATTTACGTATATATGTACATGTATGCATGTATTCTCGCTTGTACAGCAGATTGGCGAGATATATTTATAAGTTTGTTTACACTTGTTTCCCGAAATTGCTGAAATTCTTGCCTCCAATTAATTTGTGTGCACTGAGAGCGGCGGGTGGACGGACGGAAATATTTTTCCAATTCAATTGAACCAACTCATTCATTAAGGCATCCGAATTTGCACCCTTCTTTTATGTTCCATTTGAATTATAGTCACTTTAAAGCTCATCTTCAATGATGCGCCATTATTGTTTCCATCAAGTGGCAATTCAAGAATTTATTTATTTCCATCGGCTTGTCAGTAGCCAAACAGTATTTCTAATTTTAATATTTTTCAGAATTCTCCTTTGATATATTTGCACATGTTTTACGGATATTTTGACAGGCTGCCTGGCTCGTCTGACTGTCTGTCTGTCTGCCCGGCGCGCGAATTGAGTGTTAAGTTCGCACTATAATTGAATTTTATACATATGTACATAGTATATTTTTGTTTAAAAATCTTTTACCAGAGCAGCGTCCGCACGTGCACTGGCAAAACTTTGTCGATTTATCCTTCGGGCCTGCAATTAGTTGTCGAGTGTCAACTTTAACACGGGCACGCACTTGTTTGTATAATTGATTGCTCAAGGTACAGTTTAATTGGAGTTTTATAATGACTTTTGGACAAGGTTCACTGAAAAATAAGCTTCCATTTTGGGAATAAGACATAAGACATAAGCTGACATTTGGTGTTTGGTCTTTGGTGTTTGGCCACTCCACCTTAAATCTCGTTGTGGTTTCTGCTTCTGACAACCGTAACCGCAATTGCTGTAGAACTAACGTGGAACTACACTTAGTTATTCGTTCAAGCCACTGAAGTTATTAATGGTGTCCACAGCACACTTCAAAGTGCCGCTTTGTTGGCTAAATAAATAAATTGAAATTACTTTGGCATTTAATTAGCTGACAGCAACTGGCACAGACATTAAATAAATAGCACTTCGGTGTCACCAAATTATAGGAGCAATTTGGGCGGCCAGAGCAGTTCCCTAGAGCAGTAATTTGGGTCAAATTATGTCGGTAAACATGGAAAATCCTGTGCAAGGAGTGAATTTTGCCAGGAATGCAAAATTAAACCAAAACATACCCACAACCACAATAATTTTGTGGCATTTTGTGATGCTACAGGAGCAGAATTAATTAAATGAATAAAGCTAGTAGCTATTCGTACTAAACTAATTCCTGTTTGAATCCTCCCAGACTCCCATTGGAACGGCGGGGAAATGGTAATTGAGTTTAGTCTCCTTTGAGCCAGACAGACTTTGTGGGGGCTCATGGAGGGGAATACCTTTAGAAGTGCAGCCAGACTCCACTCCATTTCGATTACATATTCGATAAGCCAACTGGGCCAACACGGCAATGTGCAAATGGGGTTAGTTGCTAATAGAAAACAGACTAGTATTTGCACACCCTTGTGTCCCTTGTGTCCCTTGTGTGTTCGGGGCTGGGTTTGTAAATAGGTATATCTCGACAGCCGGTGACATTAAAATGGAATGCCTTTCGCCTCTTGTAATGAAAATGGGCGTAGGTCAGGCAAATATTATTTTTGTGTCAAATCAGAGCAGTCAGCAGTTGAATATGGTTCACACCGCAATGAATCCAGACGAAAACTATGTCTATTGTTGCCTTGTGCTTAGTATTGGGCCTGCTACTGGTTCTGGCAACAGCTGTTACACGTGGATGTGGCATGCAACCACAAGAACGACATAAACAGACTACCGACTACATCTAAACTTATTTTTTTCTTTACTATTACCGGTTTTCCCGTCTGTTTTCTGTTCTGTCCTCTAGATGTTTTTCTGAGAACAAGATGCAAAGATGCTTTAAACAAATCCGATACGACATAAACAGGCTGTCTGAGTCTGACTCTGACTCTGACCAGAATTCCCTAACGCTTGCACAGTGTTTAATCAAGAAATTAATTCACTTAGCCTCAAGGAGGCTTTCCATCATTGAAATAAGCCTCAAAGAGCTTCCTGAAAGTGTGCAGAGCTCCCAGAACAGCTGCCGCTGCCGCTGATGGAAAGGAAATTCAATTGTGAAATATAACTGCACACAACTCGCAATAAGCCATTTGCCATCGTTTACTTTTCGCGATTTTCCCCGCTTTCAATGCGTGCAAATTTGGTCGCTTACTCTTACAATGGACAATTTATCTTCATTGCCAAGCCAGGACCCAGACCAGCTTGGACCCGAGGTTGTGCGCTGGTGGCAGGGTGCATGTCTTTCAGTCTCGCTCGACGGACATGCCATGGCGGCACGTGCACCTAACACACAGACATAAATCAAGTTGATGCTACAAAATGGATACCAGGCACTACGGCAGCTCCGTCCTGACGGCAAGACTATACGAATGGCAACTCTGTTAGAGCTTCGTTATCGGGCAGACAAACGACTTGTTGTTCAAAAGCAGCAACCTTTGCCAAAAACTAAGTAAATGCCGTCTGTAAATACCCTAGAAGCACAAAGCCGAAGACAATGTCTTCGCCCAACGTACAGTAGGCAGACATACATATTTGTGATATCTAGGAAAACATTGACAGCCAGTTGCATTGTTTGTGTGCTGAGTTGTGTTGTGTTGTGTTGACTCACTTGTTGAAGCCTTGCACTGCCAGCTTATGTTTCGAACAGACTTTCAATACATGCAAGTGAATCGCTTTTAATAATGTTGCTTTGTGGTTGAAGGGCAACCTGCAATTCGATGCAGATTTGCTCGAAATACTTGTATATCCGGGCTGTCAGAGTATTCGGGACTGCGACCGTCTGAAGCCAGGCTCCTCCTGTCATGTCTTGCCCTAGTTTCCTTTTGACTTTTAGTTCTGTATCCTTTCAGCTTGGTATTTCAAAACTCAGTCACGTCGTAACATGCAACATGCTCGTAAAAATAAAACAGCATCTCTTTAGATACTATATGTACATACATAAAAACCACCATTGGATTTATGAAATGGAGCTCACCCGGTCCCCAAGTGAACCTTTTTGTTTGACTGGCATTTTTGTGCTGAGCAAATCCCCCGACGATGACATGCATTCATTGTGATGTGTGATGTGGAAAAGCACTTTCAAAGCTCACAATGCGTATACGCAATGAAAGCGCAAACAATGGCCGCCATTGGCCCTCAATCCTCAATGCCCCAAGCTCTAGCTCTAAACAGAAATGGAAGCGGATTCCATGACTACTATTTGTTGGGTAGATGATGAGTTGATGAAACGCTGAAAAGTCAATTGAGAACAACTTTGTTGGGTGGGGGCGACTGCTGAGCGATGGACTTGTGGTAATGTTCTTTTTGACCAAGTCCGCTGTCTCTCGCTCTCAGCCCTCAACTGATTGACCATTGGAGCACGTTCCCGTCCGCTGCCACATCCCAGTGACATCAAATACAATTATCAATGCCCAATGGCCCCATTAGACAATTTATATTCAAACGTCAGACGGCTAGACATTCGATGCTAATGAATGCCAGCACGCGCCAATAAAACAGCGAAACAAAAAAACAGAAAGAAAAAAAAACCACGGGGAAAAGCGCCAAAAAATAAAACACACACACACACACACACCTACACACACAAATGTAATTCAAAGTTCAAATGCACGAGCAAAGGTGAGCATCTGAAATGAACAAAAAATAAAGTGCCAGCCTGGAAGTACAGGCGAACAATCGCTTTGTTCCTTTATTTTCTTATGGCTGATGGGCCACATTTTAATTGGATAATTTTTTACGTATACTTAATCCTGCCAATGCGATGAGTAGCTGCCCACGCGATGAGTAGCTGCCCACAACCACTCCACTGGGTATCAACCAGTCGAACTATTGCTGAGCGTATTCGTTTTTTATGTTTCTCCTGCGTTTTACCTGGTAAATTGGCCCTTGGCACACCCGTTTAACAGGCCTTGACTCCTCGCAGGCAAAGGCAATTATTTTGGCATTTACATAAATGCACATTAAATCTCCTTCCTAAAGAGATGGAGAAATTGCTGCTTCCCGCAGCGGCAGGCGAAGGAAAAGGCAAGAAACTGGACCACAGACCAGACATGGCCATGGCCAACCAACGAAGAAGATCCGACCACCGAGAGAATCGTTTGGACCGGCCAAAGGCAGAACCATGCAACGTACATTTCCAAGCAGAAGTTCTCATACAATATCTTTGTGCTGGGCAGGGGCTGTCCGTTTGGGGGGCTGTCCAATCGGGGCTGTCCGGTTGTGTTTGTTTGTTCAAGTGTGAGCATTCAGACATCCACCGACAGCCAGAGAGCGAGAAAGCCTCGAGAATTGTTTATTGTTTGTTATTTGCAGTAATGACCTGTTGAAAGCCCCCAGCCATAAAGATGTGTGGGTGCGTTTTTTCGCGTGTGCGTGTGCACGTGTGTGTGCTATCGCAAAAATACTGAGAATGCTCTTTATTTGATTTCCAGTTCGTTACACTACTTTAATTAAAATCCCTTTCGCAGAATCGCTACCCATTCAATGTAAATCAGAATATCCAAAGGGTCGCCTTTGGTCGACTTTCACTGGAAGGTTGGTGCAGCAAAAACAACTCTTCCTTGCACTTGTATTTCTCAGAGCTGGGAGACCACCCCATATACTTGCTTCGTGGGTGGGGCTCATATGAGGGAAGGAAAGATACATAAATATGTACAAATATGCAAGAGCAGCATTGCATGTAAATTGTATCTTGTAGCCGGAATCGAAGCCGGAAAAGCACCTGAAGTTAACTCCGAAACCGTTTGCAAGCTTCCCAAATATTAAATACAATTGGGGCAATATATTTTGTAGCACAAAAAGGATGTCAATACCAATCTATATTATAATGTTGATGACGATAGCAATGCCCCACGTTTTACGTTTCAAGAGGCATCCATTTTCCAACCCATCTACCTCCACTTGAAAGAATTCAAAGGTGAATTTATGAATTGATTGCAAGCCATTTGTCATTGGATCCGCTTGCCAAGGCAACTTATGGAATAAACACGAAGTCAAGTGTATTATTGATTGAGCTAAATATTCGTTTGCTCTTTGACTGTGAAGCAAAATACTATTCCCATTATTTCGAAATGACAATTAGTTCGAAAAATTGCACAAAACTGATTGCTCAACGTTGTTCCGGTTTCGACAAGGAACACAGCTGGAAGTCCTTGTATTGAGAAAAATCCTTTGCTATGACCAAAGGCCAACGAATCAAACCATTGTGTGTTCGTTTCGGGCAAAAAACGAGACTCAACATGAGCCAACTAATTAACTGCTATTAATTGTGAAGTCATTCTAATGTCAGATGACTGGGGCGAAACTGGAAGGCCTTTAAATGAGGATTTATTCGTATTCTCCTTAAGTACATGCGGCATGGAAGCATTATTCGTGTGGCTCTGGCTTGGCCCAGAAAAATGCTGGCAATTTGAGATAATAAACTGTGTTGATGGACACGACAGCAGCTCTATTCCACTGCCATTCCTAGAGTCGCCTTGTTTTTTTATTAAAATGACCCATACCGCGTGCCATTGAAACTGGTATATTAAAAAGCATCCAGCGGCGATGTCAACAGACCCCTCGTTCTGGGAATGATAGAAGCTGACGCCATGGCAGAAAATAAACAAAAAGCGAATTTCCTTGTTTTTTTAATTAAATTATTTCTCTTTGAAAAGTACCAAATCCAGCTTTCGTTGTCATAAGGACGAGTTGCTACTTCCACATGTCACATTCGCATAATTATGTCGGAATTATTCATCGCCAGTTAGCGTCAGTCAGTGCATGTGGCATGTGGTTGCCATATCCTAGCTGCTTCCCTTACATTCCCCAGAATGCCACGATGCTTAGATTTCAAATACGTAGATAGTTTGGGCATCCCTATTAACTACATTGTGCTTCCGCATGATTGAACATGGTCAAATATTCAAGCTCGGCCAAGCACTCCGTTGATCTATGCAGATGTTTGATTACATTCAGGACATTGAACAACATGGCAAGGGTTTTGCTTAGTGCCTCAGACCTTGAATGTGCGAAGGATACAAAGAAGAAATGGTTAACATCCTGCTTTCAGTGCAATGACCTACAATCCTTTTTTGCACACAATATTGAGGCGCTGTCACTGCATTCCCCTTCCTCTTAAGCATTTTATTAAACCTACTGAAATTCTCACATTTTCCACTTCTACAAGTGATACATACAAATACATATGCATGTGTGTACACTGTACAGCGTATGTATGTAGTTTTGCCAATTTTGGCAACCATCATTGCAATTCGTATTTCCCATGCAAATATTATTTCAATTTTTCCATCACACTCGTTTTCAATTAAGAACGAATTCCTGTTGCCATTAATGAATTTGTAAAATGCTGTTACTTTTAGCGGTTCTAATTAAAAAAAAAAAAAAACGAGAAGTAACGTGTGAGTCGCTTCTGGGGACGCGACTCTACTTTTATACCCGTACTCAGTCAGTATAAACATTTTACATTTTTTTGCTACATCTGTTATGTACATCTACAATGTCGATTCCACATGTAAATTATACATACACAATGTAGATTATACATCTTCTCCGCAAAGGTCACGCACTGCACAGGGCAGAGTGTGGGCGAGCGCGAAAGAGAATGAGAATGAGTAGCGGGTCTCTTGCTGGAGGAAGTGGGGAAAGCAGCTGAAAATAAATTTCTTCATTCTGGCTGTAATTATCTAATCTGATTACGATTCGGCAACCTCGTAGATATGATCATTCTAAATATATAAACGACACTGCGGGCGGGGCAACATACAAGTAATAGGCATATACTTTATGGGGTCGGAAACGATTCCTACTCTGCGTTGCACACATCCACTTTTACCACAAATACCCCAAATACCCCTTAACTCTTTTTTGAGTACGCGTAGAAAAACTTTTAATATCAAATATCACATTAAATAATAATTTTATATTCGTTATTTAAGTTAATTGGATTCGATGGCATGCGGCACATATCGCTCTAGGCGGCTCTGTTGCGCAAAGCTTCAAAGGTGACGCATTTAAAAATGCATTGAAGCTCGACGCAGGCTCCACAGTGCAACATTGAAATATGGGCAGAACGATGGGGCCATTATTTACGATTGTGTAACGAAGATCATGTAGAATTGCGTATTCGCAGCAGAAGATTGTTTTTAGTTTGTGTAGTGCTCACCCTTCTGATTGCTCTAATAAAGATGAAACGAGTATGATTCAGAAAATCACCTTCAAGTCCCAACATGACTTTATTTAATTTTAAAAACCATTTCACACTTGAAAACTTGTTTTGTTTTTGTTTAGTTTGGAAAAGCACTTGCCGAAAGAAACAATTAGGTTTGAGTGTAATTTGCACCGCTACTAATTCCGAATTTTCCGTAAAATTATCCGTCGCTTTCCGAGCGTATGATCCTCTCGCGCGCTCTGTTCTTTGCCGACTACAACGCTGGGGAGCGTTGGCGCCAAATTATATTTTTCGCACTCGAATTTCCCGGCAAAATGGCGCCGGCGCGTGGCAACACGTAAACAAACGTCAGCTGTTTGTCCGAAACACTTTCGTGCGGCTCTTTCATTGATGATTTGTTGAACATTGTAGTGGGTTCTGTGTGTGTGTTTTTTTTTTTTGTGGGGAGGGTAGTGTATTGGAAGGGAAGCTTGTGATGGCTGCAGCTCCAATCAATTTCGATGATTTGAGCATTTACTTCATAAGAAATATGTTAATACAGTTATGGCAGTCCTTTTCAGCACACATAATCTCCTCTCACAGGGAATTGGGTGTGTGTTAGGTTGCAATGGGGCGGATGAGATGGTTGCCGGTTAACGAGCTCAAGGCCACGCCTTTCACATGTCACAACGGCTGAGACCACTCACAGCTGCCAGTGTCGATGGTTCATTAAACCCCACCGCCCCAACCCAGCCGGACACTGACGCAGATGTTTACCCATTTTTCCCTTACATTAATTTCCATTGACACCGCATTGTTGTGCCCCTTGACACCAGGCAGAGAGAACAGCTTTCGACCGGGGCAGGTTAGTCAAGGCTATTATCGGCAAACAGTGAAAAAAACAAGTGAAGAGAAAACATATCCAATGTAGGACCCACAATACCATTTGCGTATGTATGCATGTACTCATAATGCCACCAGGAGTGATAATAGTACAATGCATACATATGTACACCTCATTTTAATCAAAACGTATTTCGATCGTTGCCCTTTAAAGTCGAACAGTTAGCTAGTCTTCTTTTGTGCTTTTATGCAAAAACAATGAGGCGCGCGTTCTACACGATTTCTACATTACAGTAAACCCAATTTCAAATCTCAACGGTTTTACTGGCCACTTTTGGAACTAACTGAGGCGAAAAGCTCGTTTATCTATGGTGCTCTGTTCGTGCTCTTCAGCTTTCAAGTCTCTTAAGTGGCGCTCTCATTGCATGACTCTCTCTTAAACTGGAAATTGGGGCTTTCGGCTTGGGGCTGCTTTCTGTGGGTGCTCTGTTTTACCGCGAACGCCGAGACGCAAGCATCTCGTTAGGCGCGCTTCTCGCAGAACGGTAAATGCGCAGAAAAAACAACAACAAATAATATTGGAATAAAAGCGAAATAAGTATATATATATTCAAGCAGATTATTTATAGAATTCGCCATATAAAGCATATATTAAAAAGTGAGATACTCACGCACACACACGCACACGCACACACACACACACACACCGCGTAGGCATGCCATCAGATGATAAGAAATATCTTCATAGTGCAAATGGTGTGAGAGCAGGAGAGCAGAGAGAAGAATTGCTGAAAGAATTCGCGCGCCTGTTTTTCAAACGCGAATCACTTTCATTTGCTTTGGCTGCAAGCTGCAACATTGTGTTATCGTGTTGCGTATACGCCCGGTGGTGCCAAAACCTCGATCGCTAGTCAACGTCGGTAAGGGTCAACGGTCAACGATTAACGATAAACGGTAAACGGTAATCGGTAAGCGGTAATCGGTGGAGAACGGTGACGTAGTGCTGCGTGCGGAAAACGAAACGAAACGAAGTGCTAATAAATGCATTAAAAGCGCGGCCTACGACAACAGGCAGTGACAGCAACAATCTGATGACGAAACAGCAAACAAAGCAAACAAAGCAACAGCAGAAGCAGAAACAGAAACAGAAACGAGATCCACGAAACGAGGGAATCAAAACAGCAACAAACACCGACTAAAAGGCATATCAAATAGAGAAACCAATAAACATTTTCGAGTATTTACACAACAATCAGAAGTAGAGCCACCAGAAGATATCGCAAAATGAATTAAATAAATATATACAACACACACAAGAGACACACCCACACACACACACACACACATACATTTATGTATATGGATCTATACACCAGAGCAAACATATTTACAACAACAGCAGCAGCAACAAAAAGAGAAGGGGGCACAACCAAAGCAACAGAAGAAACAGAAGCAACAGCAGCTGAAATTGGGAAACCCCTAATCGCAAGCCAAGGACTGCAGGCGAAAGGCACTGGGCGGAGCGAGGCAAGCGGTCAGCGGAGAGCGATGAGAGAGCGAGCTACGTCATCCGGCTAAAGGCATATCAGGACATTGTGCAGGACACGACGACAGCGAGGGACATGGACACAGGCAGGGCCCCTACTCCCATTTGTCTAGCGGGCAAATAGAAGCGAGGCAGGAACCAGGCCACACACACACACACACAACCGAACTTACAGCCGAGGACGAGGACAGCAGCAAGGACATTAGAGGGGTAGCCATTGTTGTGGTGTGTGCGTCAAGGACATTCATACACGCGCACACGCACACACACGCACACAGCCCAGTCGACTGGTCCTATTAAATATACATCAATCAGGCGCAAGGAAATACTCCGAGTAGCCAACAGTTGTCCCATGTGATAGCCGGGATAAGAAAAGCACAAGGAGGGGCGCCACAAGGACACAGCCACAGCCACACCCGCACATATCTGGGAGCAGGAAAAATGGCGCGACGCAGGGGCAGCGGCCGAGGCAGTAAGTATCTTTTCTTGTTATTCATTAAGCAGAGGAAACTTTTCGCCCGAAACAACAGACAACCCATCTTCGACTGCTGCTGCTGCGAACTTCTTTGGAAATCCTGGCTGGAATCTGATGCGTTCGTTCAAGGACGACAAAACTTGAACAGCTTTCGCAGAAAAGTTTCCCCCAGAGGTATCCATCCGCAGGCACTCGAACCAAAGTCACGACAGGGGCTTTCCATTACGGCAGAGTCAAGGGTCTCCTTGGCAACTGTAGCCGCCATATGGCGGGATATCAATCTATGTATACCCCCAGGAAACCTACCCCAACCACCCCCGTGCTGCCCGCTCAAGTGGGATGCGAAATAACAAATATGCAAAAGTGAAAAATTCAGCATTCAGTTTTGCCTGTGTGTGTGTGTGTGTGTGCTGTGCCACGCCCCCCGCTTGTGAGCGAATTGTATCCATAAGATACATGTTTTTTGCATTATTATTTGTGCCACGACTACTCGAACAGGCCGCCGCGCACTTGCTCAACAAGCGAAGGAGCGAGCGAGAGGGTGGCATGGGGTGGGAGGGAGGGCAAGGACGGAGAGCTTGCATAAAACATTAAACAACGGCCACGATGGGGGAACACCCACCCAAGCAGCCACCCAGCCAGGCACCCAGGCACCCAGCCAGCCAGCCAGCCCACAGGCAGTGTTCCATGCCCCACCACTGTTGGTGCTTTCCCCTCTTATCATTTCAGTTGCGTGGCGTGCGCGCTGCAAAATGTTGGGGATTCCCTTACGTAATCCCCAAGCGCACACAAAAGGCAAGCAAACAAACACGGTGAGAGCGGGCGGGCGAGAGAGAGAGAGAGAGAGAGAGACAGAGAGAGCTGCAGCAGGGAAGCTCTTTCAAAGAGAAGCAGCAAACAAAACAAAAATGGTTAAAAGAACGTGGAAGAGGCAGTGGCTGGGGCTGGGGCTGGGGCAGGGCAAACGAAAGGGGGGTAGAAGAGACACAAACAAGGCAGCAAGTCATCGACGCTGACGTAGTCGTAGTCGTAGTCGCAGTGTCGGGGAGTGTCGGGGAGTGTCGCCCCCGTGTAATGGCCTCAAAATCAAGCTCACCAAGCGGCATGAACTCTCTGCTGTTTGCATGTGTGTGTGTACCCACACACACACACACACACACAGATACGAACTTGTAGTCAACAGGCAGACAGCCAAAGCCACAGATACACAGATACACAGATACTTGGAATTCAGGCACAGCCAGAGTCGCAGATACTTTGCGTCACTTTGCTCTGCCTGTTAGACATGTTGCCTCGGTTGTTGCCTATCGCTGCTGTCCCTGCCCCTGCCGCTGCCGCTGCGTGTGCCTCATGCCACAGTTTGAACTTATTAAAAAGACAGCCACCGCGTTGAGATACTCTGATACTTTGTTGCAGTGCTGGTGGGGCCTGTGGGGGGTGCCTCTCATGCTCGTACCTCTTCTGCCCACACGCTTCTAGCTCTGCCACCTCCCCACAAAGCTCCCTTCCGCAGATACTTTTGCCAAATGAGATGCAAGTACGCCCTGCCTTTGATATGTGCCAAGTGTTTCAGTTCGTCGTACAAGTGCAGTGGGCCCCTGCGCATGGGGGAATGCCAGTAACTTCCAACCAAATGGCCTCTGGGACGCTTTAGGCGGGTGCCACTGTGGCGCTGACTGACAAGCGCAACATGTACAGAGCGCTCCGCCCCGCTCCGCGTCGCACTTGGCTACGCCTCGACTTGGCTGCTACACGACTGCTACACTGTGTGGCAGGGCGGACAGGGCGGAGCTTTGCCTTTGCGACTGTGTGGCAGGGTCGTACAGCTGGGTGGTTGATGGCAGTGGGCAGGTGGGCAGGTAGGCAGCACTTAAGCCGAGTTTGCCTTTGACTTTGATGCCTCATCCTTGGCCCCTTTCCACCACCCTTTCTACCCCCTTTCTGTGTGTCACCAACTACGTGAAAATTGAAATAGACTCTTCCTGGGTTCCATTCCGTTTCGGCCATACTTATTTGGTTTGGCTCGAGGTTTTTCCGTTTTATTGCCGCACTCTTGAAAGCCTTTGCCTTTGCCTTTGCCCTGCCCTGGCTCTTTGCTCTTGGCCATTGTGCAGATAATTTATGGGTGGAAACTCGAGAGTTGGGGAGCAGAGGAACGCTCACCACCCCAGCCCTTGCGCTACTTTGGCGCTGCCTTTGGGTACTGTTATTTCTGTGTATTTTCGTTTCATCGCTACCTTTGTTTTCTGTGCTCCTTTTCTCGTTTTTGTTTTCTGCTTCCCTGTTTTCCCTTTGGCAACTTTTGCGTTTCATTCGCATTCGCATTCCAATTCCGTTTCGAATGAAAAAAGGCTTTTAGTTGGTTATAGTTTTTCCTTGAAATGGGATAGCGAGTGGGACAGGGCGGGACAGGGGGGGGGGGGTGTTGGCTGCGGAAGGGTTGGAAGGTGCAGCGTCCTTAAGTGCCACAAATGTAGCTGCTTCTGGGTCTAGGTGTGGCCACAATGTCCCAGAAAGCGTTTCCATTTGCTGATTGCTCGGATTTCGTTTTGCATTTTCATTTAATTTGTCATCTTAGCTTCGAATTAACTTTAGTGCGCGGAAATTCAACTGTTTGAGTCTGATTTGGGATTGTTTCTATTGCTAAATGCCAAAATGGCGCCACAGTAGAAGAAGTTTAAGCCATAGTTAATCGCTTTCCCTGCCTCAACTTAGTTGCGCTGGAAACCCAACGTGGGGCCCACACTTCAGGTGGCATAAAGAAAGGTTTCCCTTTTCCCCGGGCCGGTATCATAGCCATAAACAAAACACTCCTTCCGACTCTAGCTGCTGCCTAGCAGCCACGCCCAGAAAATTCACCCCATCGCCAAAGCCAACGCCAACGCTCTCGCCCCTCCCGTGCCCGCCCGCTAAAGCCACTAAAAAGGTCAGGCCAGAGTGGCCCAAAAGTGGCAAGGAGCAACAAAAACAAGAGGTTAAGGGGCGGGGGTTGGGTGGGTGGCAGCCACAGAAAGCAAAGCAAAGGAAAATAAATAAATAAATAAACATAAAACGAAATCCAGGCCCCAGAAAATGCTGCGAGAGTATGCCAAAATAAAACCCCAAACCATGCCCCATGTCCCAAGCCCCATGCCCATGCCATCCATACACGAGTACGAGGAGGAGTACCTGTAGCAGACACGACCAACCGACCGAACACCCTGTGGAACCTGCCACAAGAGGCAGGAGGCAGGGCAGGGCACGGCACGGTAAGAGCCAGCAAAATACGTACACAAAGCAATACGAAAACAAAAACAAAAACAAAAAGCAGCAACAAAAAAAGAATGAAAACAAGAAATTAAGGGAAAAGTTAAGAGCAGGCGAAAAAGAGGGAGTGGGTGGGGTTGGGTTGGGTGGGTGAGGGTGAACAAGGCAACGTGAAAAAGTACACGTGTAGTGTATCTGTGTCTGTGTGTGTGTGGCTGCCATATGCATGCATGCATGTGTGTGTGTGTGTGTGTGCTGCCAAACCTCTTCATCAGAGAGAGAGTGTGTAGAGAGAGGGAGAGAGTCTATGAGAGCGCAGGGCTTCCCCAAATGATAAAGTTTTATTTGCTTTTGCTTTTGCGGGCGCACATTGAATTTTTGTGGGGCAGCAGCAGCAGCAGCAGACTGCGGCAGAGACAGCGACCGAGGCAGAGCCAGTCCCAGTCCCAGTGGCAGTGGCAGCACTCAACCATAATAAAACGAACTTTGAACGCAGAGGGTGAAGCGGGCTGGGGGATGTGTGGGGGCCATATGGTGGATGGTGGCTGGTGGCTGGTGGGGTTCATACTGATGATACAAATGATGATGATGATGTTGTCGCCGTCGCCATAGCCGTCGCCGTGGCCGCTCCTCGGTCGTCAGAAAAGCGAGCATTAAACCAAGCCAAGCGACCCATCCAAAGCAAATGTGCCCCAGCAGACTGGACTCGGGGATATCCTGTAAATAAGTGGGTGTCAAGGAGGAGGCTACTGTGGCTAGTGTGAAATCGTAGGATCGTAGGGGAGCTGTACGCTTTTCCTGAGAGATAAATGGTGCCTTGGCCTACCAAGGATTAAGGACAAAACAACAAAGAATAATCCAGCAGCTTCGTTCCAAAGATGCAATGCGATTAAGCATCCAAGGGCCATGGCCACCGTGGCAACTCCTGGAACGCAATGGAACGTTGTGATAACTGAATTAAGTCAGAGCGCTGCACAAGCATCTGAGGCCACTCCTGCACGCTGGGGCTTTAGCAAGCGCTAAATACAGGTGGGCGCATTCGACTCCTTTCAATTACAGTTCAGGGGGAGCCACGACTGCGTGGCAGGGGATATCCCTCAGCCGTGTGGCAGGATGCGGGGTAGCGACAAGTTTCACACAAATGAGTAGGCAAGAGCAGCGAGCCACGGAGAGGGAGCGTGCGCGAAGGAGAAGGCTTGTGTGCTACGGATACTTGGCCACCAACCACCCACCCACCCGTTGGGGCCGACCTGCCTTGCCTGCCTCGTGCCACGGAACGGGGTGGCGGTGGCGGGAGAAGAGAAAGAGAAAGAGCCTTGTTGGCTATGGCCAATGTTGGCTCCCCGTGTTGTTGCCGGGCCAGAAAGCTGTTCAACAGCACAGGCAGGCAACAGAGTCAGGCAGCAGAGGGGCAACAACGAGTGAGTGACGGCAACGACCGTGAAAGGCCATTTGCCTTCTTCCTTTGTGTGTCTGTGTGTGTGGGTGTGTGGGTGTTTGGGTGGGTGGGTGGCTGTGTGTGTGAGTGTCTATGTGTGCAAGGATAGCCTAATACAATTTCTGTTTTTGTTGCCTGAGGACGTGCAGGAACTTGTTCGTGTATCTCTCGATTGCCGTAGAACTGGGCCTGGAAGTGGTGGGTTGGGGCGCTGGATTTGTAAGCCCAAAATGGGGGCAAAGTAGCATTTCCTATGGGTGGTTGGCAGCACCACTTGGCACCCCTTGGCACCCCTTTGCACCCCCTTTTGCAGCCCGGACCAGGACCGGCCTGATGTTAGAACAGCTGCTGGCCAAATGTTTCTCTTGTTATTGAACTGTGGAATGAACAAAAAACGAATATTTACACTCTCCGCTGCAGTTTCTGGTTTTTTTGCATTCGACGGGGGCTACAAAACTGAAGGGCTATGCTAAGCTTTTTATTCAATTTTTGAGCAGAGCTCAGTGAAAGAATTTCAAGCATTTTCAGGCCCACACTGACTTTGCCCAGTGAGTCAGTAATTGGGCGTTTGATTTTCGCAGGGATTCAGTCCGCAGGCGACGGCGACAGGCCCTGGCATTTATTATCCCCTCCATCATAATTAGAAGGAAACCCCAATTAATCGACAAAAGCTTGCCTCCAAGATAGTTCGCACAAAATTCAGTGCCTAATTGGGTTTCAATTTCCAATGAAAATGAAAATAGAAATCAAAATACACGAGTAGCTACGAGCAGAATGGATGGTCTCCATTCGTTGCTTCGTTCGTTCGAGTACGCATTCGATCCATTCGCATTCGAATGCTGCCATTGATGATGATAACCTATGCCACCTCTGGCAGCGCCCTGCCCGCAGCATAGTTCAATGCTGAATGCGGTCAGTGCGTTCGTTTTGCTAGTCCGTCCTACCTACCTCACCGGACACGCAATCTGTCCGGTCCGGCAGATCATTGGATTGGACAAAATTGAATCTAACATAACAATATTGTGTCCACGCAACTGAAAGCACTCGCACACACACACACACACACACACACACACAGGCATATGCTCGTATTTGTATGGATTTCACAGGAAATAAGGTTAATTTCGGAGTTCAATTGAACGGCATGCAACAAATCAATTTCTGAAAATTTAGTCTTACAATAAAATGCGCAGATGAAAATGGAATATTCTGTGAACTTAAATCCAGCTGATTGGCAAGTTATCAGTTGGAGTTGTTCAAGAGTTTAATTCTGTTGCTTTCTTTGACTTACGTTTGAAGTTTTGATCTGGAACTTGCGATACTCGCACTTTAAGATTAAACAATCGCCATAATCTGAAATGAATTGAAATGCGTTTCAGCTGGACAAACAAACACAATTTGTATATAGATTCTTATCGCAGCATGGCCCCATGGGTCGTTTCCCCCTGGTTGCCCACCCCAAAAGTTGCAGAGCAACGAAATTCTATGAAAAAAAATCTAACAGAGACACAACAGCGCCGCAAGAGAGCAGCGGCAGCAGCGGCGTCACAGAGTCGGCCTCAAGTTTGGTGACAGAACACAAAAAAGAAAAGTAAATAAATAAATAATTGTGTGGCATGGCATTTATTTCGGTTTTATTTTCTTCTAATTTCTGTTTGACTACGCAAAGAACACAAACACAGACGTACAGCGAGAGAGAGAGAGAGAGACAGAGAGAGAGAGAGAGCGATATCACAGGAACGTGTTGAATGTAGGCAAACACATTAGAGAAGGAAGGCAAGGAACCATCCACCGGGCAGCGGCATCACGTCATACCGGTTTCTCTTTTAATTCAGCTTCGTCAGCTTTTGGCTGCTGCTGTTGTTACAGGTATACACTCTCTCGCAAGGGGTATTACGCCTTGGATGATACTTGTGTGCTTTGCACTGGTCTGATGGGTCGAAATTTGAACGGGAATCTGAAAGGGTAGCCAAAATTTAGCAAGCAGTTTTCTCTGCGCCAGAAGATCCCCCAGAAAAAGCGAAACAGAATTATGGGGGAAGCTCACAACAATCCAAAGTCTCAAAGTGCCAAAGTCCGAGACAACGAGAGACAAACACGCGCGCATTTTAGCTGGGGCTTCGCTCCGTATTGGCGCGGGGCGGGGGGCAGGTACACGGGGCTCGGGTCTGCAGCCAAGAGCCGCCAACATTTTTTGCCTTACAATGCACTAATAAAACCGCACTTCTTGCACCAAGTGGCAGCCCAGACTCTGAACCTGTTTCGGCGTCAGTCGATTGGGTGTTTCAGTGTGTTTGTGTGTCTCTGTGTGTGTGTGTGTGTGTGTGTGTGTGTTTGAATCGGGCTTTAAGCGAGGCGCAGTCTAGCTGCGAAGAAAGAACCACCACACGATGCCCTGCCACATACAGTATTTATTTGTATTTGTATTTGCTTGTAGCTGTTTGATTTGTATAAAATTTAAACAGATTCGCGGTATTGCTGCGCTGCTGCTGCGGCTTAGATCTCTGTATAGGCCGCTCCCACTCCCACACCACGGACCAAGCGCAGAGCTTTAGCTGATAATCGCTGGAGTGAGAGAGCCGCACTGGTTGCGGTTCTTGTGCTTCCCGATGATTCACCTGACAACTTTTTGAGCTGTTCTATCGCCCGTTCTCCTGCTCGTTCTACTCTCTCGCTCTCGCGCTCTTTCTCTCTTTCCCACTGTGCTGTTTTCAAACGAGTTTTATATCATCTTATGGTGGGGCTCTATCTTACTCACCGCACACACACACACACACACACATACACTGGAAATACTTGAAATTATCGCACAAAATTTCCTGGAATTTAATTTCATTTCCATCAGTGGTCTGCCGACTGCCGACTGCCGCCTGTCCACCTGTATGTGTGCCCCTTGAGTGATTAATCGTAGTAATCAATAAATTATCAGCGCCCCAACAATTTATAACAATTCAATTTCTAGCCTGGCCGAAACCATTTAATGCACATTTCTTGTCGTTTGTCTACCAACATCAATCCTTTCAGCGAATTTAAATTGAAATTGAATCTGTCCTATCCCATCAATGTGACAGGGGCGGGTGCTCGAATCATCCCTCGCTGAGGTGCTGTGCTCGAATTTTCCACATGAATGTATGGCTGGGGCGCCCGAGTCTGCCCCACGAATGTGTGCCACGGCTGATGTTATGAATAGGTGCTGCCAATCAGAGTTTGACACAATAGCAACGGGACTCTTATGCCCCTTATCTTATGCGACCCTTATGCGCCCAATATACATATATATTACATATATTGGGATGGCTGGAAATGTGACTCGAGTCGGATGCGTGGATGTCGCGCAACGTGCATTATGGTGGCATGCTGGAAAATTCGGCAGAATTTTATACACAAGTCGAATAAGTACGGGCACGCAGCGAAAAATGTGCCATAAGCCCAACCCCCCCGCCATGGACTGTCTTCCAGCCCGCAACCCTTGCATTGAAAATTATATATAAATTCCAACAGAAACATCGAAAGGAAATTCGCAGAATACCGAAAAGTGATTTCCGATAAAAAGTTAAGTGCCCCCCAAAACAAACACAAAAAAAATAAAAACAAAAAAAGCCTCAAAAGACAAACAAAAGCAAAGCCGCACAAAAAGGGCCCAAGCAGGTTCCAAACACTCGATGCGTATCATAAATATGAATATGTTGCAGCATCAAAGTTGGAAGAGGCTGATGTTGATGGAGGGGGAGGGGTAGGAGGAGACACGACACAAACAAGGTGACTACGTCAGGTAGTCCCCTTTTTGGTAGTCCCAAAAACACAACAGCGACGACCACTCAACGCCCGAAAGCGCAAGCCAATAAACAAGCCAAGATCAAAAGGGCTCCAGCGAGTCCGATGATACGGCTAGGCAGGGAGCGTGTGGGCAGAATGTGCTTGCACCTCTTGCACTGCTTATTGCTGTGTTAATCCACTGCTTCTCTTTGTCGCTTCTCGTTGTCTTGCGACCGTTTTGAAGACCAATTGCATGGAAAAACAGAGGGAAACAGAGAGACCCCTCCGTATCCAGCAAGCTGCAGCTGGTGGAGCCAGCCCCCACTGCGACGACTGCCCGTCGCCAGGCGACGGTTGACGTTGTCGTCTTGCTGTCTGGCCGATGGCGGCGGCATTTTCAAAGCGAAACGCACCGGAGATGCAATTGCAAATTGGAAATGAAATGTAATCAAGGATAGAGGGGAAATCCAATATGTATCAATATACGAGTATTCCACTTTAAAGTAAAATGAATTCTACTCGAACTTATAAAGTGAAATACAGACGGCTACTCTTGCCTTGAACAGTTCTAAGCTTTTCTTTGTTCATGGAAAGTGCTTAACCTTTGAAGAGCTTTTCAGCTGCTAACTGAATTCTTTGCTTTGCTACTCCTAGTACATATATTCTGAGGAATGGAACACGATGAACAAGTTCCTGTGAAGTCAGCAGAGGTGGGGGAGGGTGGAATGCTCAGCTTGCGCTTGCCGCACAATTGAATAAGTATTAAAAGACAGACAACAACTAGAAGAGGAAGAAAAAGAAGACGAGCAGAACCGTAAAGCTGCCACTCGTTCGCCTTGCCACTCTCTTCTCTTCGCGCATCGCATCTCTGTGGCTTGCTGTGGGCCATTTATTGAAGGAAGTCACGTTACAAATGTGGCACGTACAGCGTACAGCACGTTGTGCACGTCGGTGAGGCGCCAGCATTTCAGAATTCTGTTTATAGACCGCTCTCCACGCACAGTCTCTCCCACTGGCGGACAGACGCACTGACAGACAGACAGACAGTCTGACGGGCGGACGGACAGACAGACAGGCGGACAAACGGACGGACGGGCGGTTCTATCTCGCCCCGTTTTTGCGACAAGCTCGTGCTGTAGATACAATCAGAGCGAGACAGAGAGACAGAGAGAGAGAGAGAACGAGAGAAAGAGAGAGAGTGAGAGACAGAAGCAGATTCTCGAACAAAGTTTCAAAGTGGAAGAACCAAAAAGAAAGGCAAAGCAAAGGCAGCAACGGCAAGTGCTACGCGTACTCGTATCTTTCAGATACAAATACAGCTACATGAAGGTGTGCAAGAAGTTGATTGAGGATTCACACGGATACCGAGGCATACACACACAGACACGGGACAGACAGCATTCGTTTTTGCGCCTTTTTCGTGTTGCCCCTCGGTGGAACATGAAAGTTGGCAGCTGTTGCCGCTGCCACTGCCAGGATGCTTCGGTGTTCGAACTTTGCAACAGCAACAGATACTCGTACTTTCATGTTTCGCTGAGAGTCTGTATCTTTGTATCTTTCGGTGGAACACATAGCTTAAGATACATACGTACATACTTATGAATGTACACGTATACACATCAAATGGGGAATGTCTGCCACAGATACAGCCCAACAAGATACATTGTTGCCGCGACTATGACGTAGCGTAGACGTTTTAGCCAACATCTTTGCCTGCGGCTGGTACTGTGGCTGGTGGTGTCGCTGTGCGTTTTGCTCGTAATTTATGTTTACGCAGATCGAAAAATAAATCTTTATATATTGTTCTTCCTCTTCGTTTTGTTTGTGTTGCACCGAAAACGAAGGATGGGATGGCATTCGCGATGGGCATCCATCGATAAGGTCTCTGGGGATTACAGTTGAGAGCGCTCTGAGAGGACAGCTGCCTCGACCGGATTTAAGCTTAGGATAGGGGTACAAATAGGCCCGGATAGACCTTCGTTTATAAAAATTCCATTTCTTCTATGACGTACCATCTCTCCCCCTTGAACTTGAACTGCCATCCACCACTTCCTCTGCTTGAACTGCTTCTTATTATCATTAACGGACAAAAAAGCACCCGTGAAATCTTATCGCTGCTGAGTGTTTGCTGAGGGAGGGGGGGTGCGACCAAAAGCAAATGCCGAGCAATTAAGGTGACACCAACAACAGCAACAACAAGCATAGCAGAGGAATATAAGCAGAGCAGTAAAACACTGGAGCAAGCAAAAAAGCAAACAGCCGGGTCTCTGCTAATGATAATCGACAAACGAAAACGAAACGACAACAACAATCAAAGCCTAAACGATGTGACTAAAAACAACAAATCAATTGAAACCCAAAATAAAAGAGCAATCGCGAGAGAAAGAGAGCGCGCAAGCAAGTGTGTGCGCTGAGTAAGAGCAACAAGCAGACGAGAGTTAACAGCAAGCAGTGACAGAGCTGTTAACAGGGAATTCCCTCTCTTATGTTATACGCTCTGATTGAAGAGCACGTTGAATCCAACGATTGAAAGCAGCTTTACAGGTGCATGTGTGCGTGTGTGTGTGTGTGAGAGAGAGAAAGAGAACAGAATGATTATGCGAGTGGGTACGGTTCAAAGGAAATTGAGCATAAAAAGTGAATAACTTTTGATAATTGCCATGTCAGCGTTTTGGTATTCCATTTTCTGCTCATTCAACTGAACACACACACACACCCATGCATGAATGTGTACGTGTATCAGATTAGGGGGGGGTTAAACGAAACTTTGGGGCGCCACCACTAGAGACCAGCTTTTCCACATATGCCACTTTTCCTAGGAAAATAACCATTTAAGCGTTTCAACGCTAGTATCACTTATTAAACTGATAGCTGGATCAGCGTAGCCACAAATATTTACATACATACATACATATGTACATATATGCATATCTATGCTCATGCCATAATCATTTAATAGTTACGTTTATTCCCGCAGACATGAGAGCGTTGAATGGCAGATAGCGGAGATACCACTGTTTCCACTTCCCACCCCAAAGTCGCCCCTTTGGAATTTCAGAACTTCTGCTCCAGTTTTTCCACCATTTCTCCTGAGTATTCGGAGCTGTTCAAATGTCAGGCTTCCCCACGGGGCTATGGCCTGGTCTGGCCAAGTCCAACACGCACAAAAGGGGGCCAAATTCCTGGCATAGCTTGTACTTCAGCCAGTATCTGTCATGTGGGTCGCACAGCCGACATTAACAGCTGGCCCGAAACCACCGGCGTCAGAGCCAGGCCAGCGACAGAGCCGAGCCTGGTATGCAAATCCCAATCCACACACATACATATTTCTGCCTCTATCTTTCCTTTCCCCACATATTTTTTGTGTCTTAATATAATGTGCAAGCAGCTGCAAAAATTGGCTGCCACCTAAAGTGCGCCGAATGCATTTTTATTTTTCACATTTTTTTTATATTTTTTTCCCTCTGATTTTTTATAAAACAAAGAACAAATTATTTATTGTTCATGCTATTTTTGGGCACAAGTGCCGCCGCAAGCAAACCGAAACAATTTGCCAAAACTTTGGGCGAAAATAAATCAAAAAACTGCATCGTAATTACGCAATCAACAGACCAGACCGCATACGTCACCAAAAAAACAAAAAAACAAAAGGAAAAATTCAATTGCTAATGAAATCGAAAACGACAACGAGAAACGGCAGCCAAAGTACAACCCAATGGGTAGATATCGGGGTTTGTACACAAACGAATGTAGATTGTGGATGGGATTAACCGTATTTCGTCGTTTTGAAATTAATTTCTGCGACGCTTCTCATGGCTCAACTTGTGGACGAACTCCGGGTATGAGGGGTTCTTCTTTTAACTGCTGGGGGTAGCTTTGAGCAATAAACTTATCTGTTCCAGCCTCCTCTGTCAACTTCTATCCAGCCCCTAATTCTTTCTTTGTCTTTAAATCATAGGGCTGCACTGGTTACCTTTAATTCTCATTCTTCGATCTACCTCTAAATTATTGCAGTGTTGAGAAACGCCCAATAAACCGCAAACGTACAAAAAAGAAACAGAAAAATGAAATCATCTGGAAACGCTCTTCCCATTTTGTTTACATTCAACAGAATCTCTAAAAATAATAAGCGCGCAATTTCTGAATCATTTTATTGGCTACCTCTCTAGAGACATTACTCATACGCCCCGGTGCCAGGGTAGATCGCTATGATGGCATCAGCATCAGCAGCAGCAGCAGTTCCGAGCTGAGCTCATGCCGAGAGCGAATGCGTAATGAGCCGCAAATGTTAATTGTTCTATAAACATTCGAGCCAGCAATTAGTAAGGCAGCAGCAACAGCAGCAACAGCAGCAACAGCAACAACAACTACAACAACAGCAACATTGCGGCTTCCCCGCACAGAAAGAGAGGGCAGATAAACTGGTTGCAGCGAGGCATTCTGCTAACCAGTTTTTCTGATGCCAAAACCCCAAAGAAAGAGGCTGAATAGGCCTGGCGGGATGGCCTGATGATGACGGCGACGACGACATTGCCAATTTCAATCTGGTTGTGGCTTGGATGCGCGCATGTTTCCGCTTTGGGAAGAGCAGGCAGCGGACAAAGTTGGTCGCCAACAAGTCGCGGCCATAAACAAGTGCGGCAGGTGGTAAGAAATAACAAAAACCAGAGCCAAGCAGAAGGTGAAGCAGCCGCAGAGGTGGTGGTGTGGTGCGGTGCGGTGCGGTGTGGTGTGTCTCCCCAGTGCCGTGCCTCGGTGCGTGCGCAATCGGGGCCGTGTTCTCAGCTTCTCATCTTCTCGGCTACCTGTGGCAACTTCTTTTCTGCACTTGGCATCAGGCTATGGCTGCGGCTTATGCTGTTGGCTGCTGCTGCTCTGCTGCTGGCTGAGTCAAGCAGTTGGCCAGCTGCCTGTCGCTGTGGCTGCCTGCCTCCATCTTTTGCTGTTTGCCTGGTTGCTGCTTTAATTTGCATGCAGGTTTTTTCCTCTCTCTCTCACTCGCTCTAATCTAACTCTCGTTCTCTCGCGAGTTCTTCCTGAACGCCGCACCGTTCATTGCATACTTGGGGGCGTCTCCTATTCGACGACTTCGTGCAGTGGTAGAGGCGAGCGCTGCGGCAGGCGTGTAGGGGCCACGGCTTATCGATGATTCGTTCAAAGTGCAGCCACTCGAAGCGATTAAGCCACCGAGTGCTTTACAACATCTCGCTGACCGACCGAATTGACAATTCACTGTTTCCCCCATGGCAAGTGTTGATAAGAATCCCCCGGCCCCATTGAGCGCCCCTTAATCGCATTTGTTTTATAGTCATACGACTGCCATAGCTATAACCGGGTGTTACCTATTACAGGGGACGGCATGCGACGTACATTGGGTCGAAGCCTAGCTGTACGCTGTGCAGCATTAACAAATTACTTTATCCTGAATAAAGTTGCCATTACAGCGGTTTCCAGTTGGTTAGGGTATTCCCTTCGTCACTGCCTCTCCATGCAACTGATTTCGGTTCGTTGTTATTGCCACACACTCTGCCAGCGGCTTATCAGTCGCGGTAAAGTGCGTCATTCGAGTGCCTGTGTGGTCACCCAGAATATGCCACAATATATGTATAATGCGAGTGGAGTCTTTTCCACAATTCCTTGGCAGATTGCTTGGTATTTTTAGTGCCTTCCAAACGGGAATTTCGCCACAATTTGGCAAGAAACATATTTAGAGGCTATTTTTAGATACTCATCAAATGCGTTTTTCACGTTCATTTTGCGCGAAAAATATCCACTCACAAATATTTCAATTTATACATACGTACATACATATATACACAGATACACCCCTCGAAAAGATATGGCTATTTTAAATTTAGCAAAGAGCGCAACAAAATTGGCTTGTAAACATTCCTGTGGAAATGAATTTTCAGCTTGGTTTGATGGCCTCTGTCTGTCTGTGACGCTGCTTTGGCTCCTCCATGGCCCATGAAAATTGGCAACATTCGGCTGCCCCCTCCCTGGCTGCTGTTTGCTGTTTGCCGTTTTACTTTACTTTATTTACTATGTAGGAGGTGTGTGTTCTATGTATTTTGCGCCCATTTTCTTTTGCTTTCGCTTGGCCATCGGCGTCCATCTGGCGTCATCAAATGAAATGTCAGTGTCAGAGCGTGGGTGGGGCCAGAGGTTTGATCTTGAAGCGAATTGCATTACTCGATTACTCGTAATTTCCCCTGCCGCCGAGCATCTTTATCTCAATTTTCCCCAAAACAATCGAAATTAATTTAAACAAATTGTTGCTTTCTTTCAGAATCCACAGTAAACTCGCGCAAGAGTGCTCTGGAAACGGCTCGTGAAAAGCTGAAAGGTAAGTGCTCGGAAAGCGCAGGGAAAGCCTCAAAGTATTAGGCTTAGCATTGAAAAGAAGTGTTGATAAAATATTAGTTATTAAAATTAAATCATTCAACGATAAATAATTATTTTGTGATCAGTTTCCTATTATTCATTATGATAACTAGTCATCTATGACTGAACAAAAAATTGGAACACAAAATTAATATTTATCGGTGTCCCGTCGAAATAAATGAGTTAATATTCTTAATTGCACATACAAAAATGAACACTTATCGATATCGATGATTACTAGTCCAAAAAGCCTCCACAAATCACTGAGAATCGCCATGATAAATCCCCCCATTACCACCACTCGGAAATTCCAATCTCTGTAATCTCGCCTATGAGCATAGAGTATACATATGTGCATATGTATGTGTATATTTATATCACTGATAATTCAATCAATACATACATCAGTCGTCGTGACTCACAGCAGAACTGGCAATCAGTGCGCCGCTATCACAGACCATAAAACAAAGAAAAAGTTAAAATTAAAATTATAATCGATTAAGCGAAATATAACAAATATTTGACAGTCGCTGCTGTGCCTCATGTGAAAGGTACGCGCATAGAAGTGACCTTCAGGGGGCTGTGGAACACCGACAAACAAAAAGAAAAGTGAAATGGAAATAAAGATGGGGTCTAATATGGCTGGCTGGCTCCAGCACAGCACAGTGCCACAGCAGAGAGTGTGGACATGTGTGAGTGGTTGGCCATATAGATAAAGTGCGTGCCCTGTACAAACGAATCAAATTGAAGCGCTGCGAGCTGCTTCATTTTGATAAGGCCAAATGGCGTGATTCATGTCCACAGAGTTCCACACACACACACACACATTCCAATAAATAAATAAATAAATGGTATATAAGCTCAGTATCTATCTGTATTTATATGTACATGTGCAAAGCGTATCGGAGAAGATTACGAGCTTCTGGGCTTACTTACTTATAGATACTCGTACTTTCGGCAGTCAGCCGCATTTCACTTTCGTTCCGATAAGCTGATACGTGACGTATGCAGCTACATGCCCCAACCAACCGTGTGATATCGTAATAAAATTTCGCTTGTTTTACAGCCGTTGTTCACATCAATTGTTGGGTTCATTTCTGGCACTAATTATAAGGGTGTCGCTTGAGCATTTGCCAGCTCAAAGATACATTTATGCAGCCAGGGGATTTTCGCCAGAACTAGGCACAGGCCAATGGGCTCTGCTCTACCTGTTTGGGCCAAATCGTTTAAGTGTTGCCACGTTTAATTGCCGGCAGCCCGAGGATCTGCCTGACGATCTGCCTGCCTGCCTGCATCTTGATGCGTTGGCCGCCTAGCGCCAGGCTCAAGTGCCTCAAGTCAAGTGGCAGTGTAAGCCCAGGATAATCCTCGAGTTCCCTCTGCATTGATGATTTTATGGGTTTTACCCGGGAAAAGCTGTCGTCGCCCATTCTATGTACGTGTAATGATGTGCCATTCCGTCTGCTTGATGTTTTTGTGTCTCTTTGGCCCGAACAGGTAACAGGAACAGTCGCGCAAATCCATTGACGCATGTGATTAAGCTGTCTCGTTGCTGTCTGGGCCAGAACGGAACGAACCAGAGATCTGCAGCGCTGAGCCGTTTCAATTAGCTTGACATCTGAGGCTATAAACAGCTGCTCTGCGGGCTGGCGTATGCAAATATGCGGCCATCACGGCCAACAAAAGAACAACCCAGAGCGCTGCACTTGCAGATAGTTGCAGATGCAGATGCAAACGCAGATACAGATACACAATCAGAGAATCCGGCGAGTAGAAGAGGCAGCTGAACATTCCACGGCATATTTTCGTTGGCGTCACCTCCGTCTGCGTCTGCGATCGTTTTATTTACTGCTTTGGCGCTCTCAGCTCTGCTCTCCTCTGCTGTGCTGTGCTTTGCTTAATTTGAAGCGATTTCATAGACGCTACAAGTACACTCGCACGTCGGACCACGTCGGGGCAAAGAATGTGTATAAAAGTATCTGCGTGTCTGCTCGCTGTATCTCCGCATCTGTAGCGCTGGCTCTTGCTCTTGCTCTGTCTCTGGCTGTTGCTGTATCCGTGTGTCTGTGTGTTTGTGTGCAAAAGTCGCCAAACTGGCGATTCCCAATCAGCCACAGCAGCAGCCAGAGGCGGATAGAGTCGACATCGTCAGTTTTATTTACACACAAAACACAGCACACAGAGTATGACAATCGAATGGTTGAATGACTAAACGAATGCCAAATACTCTAAGAGTATCTGTAAGATGTGGGATATGGTTCTATAGTGATTCAACGCTAGAGTTAAACATATAAAGAGGAGTATTTACTCACTAGAAATTGCAGCAACACGAAACAGATATTAGCTATGGCCTTTAAGGGATTAAATGCAGTTGTAAATATGGAAATACTGTAATGCAAGTACAGTATCTGCATTAGCACAGCAAAAAGCACAAAGCATAAATATGAACACTGTTTTTGGATACAAGAATCATAGATTAAAATATGCCACAGAATATAGGCACAAAATATGGTAATTCTACTACTACCAATTCCATTTTAACCCGGCTTAGACAGTGCCTTTGGCTTTGGTTGTGCTGTGGCCACATAGCTATGTCTGTGGCTATGGCTATGGCTATGGCTATGAGACTAGGAGCATTCGTCATAGCCACAGTTTCTTCTTGCTCTTCTCCTATTTGTGGTTGTCGATGAATTGTGCAAATAAACTAAAATAACTGAAACCAAACACGTGATTGTTGTTGGGTTGTGTTCGGCTGTGATGTTGTTGTTTTGGTTGTAGTTTGCTGGCCACAACGCCCACCCCCCCTGCAGCGCTATGTGTACCTTTTGTTGACCACCCTACGCTTTTGTTGACTGCCTCTGCCCCAGAGCAAGCGTTGCGTGTCAACAAATGAGCAATCAACAATATTATAATAGCCAAGTTAGGCGGCCTCAAACACTCGACACCCAGAACGCTCGCTCGGCGGGGCGACATTCGGATTTCAGTATTTGAGATTCGGCACTCGGTATTCAAAGTGCCTAAAGCGTGTAGGTCGTCGGTTGACTAAGGTCTAGGCGTCTAACGTTTATTTATTCAACGCTGACGCATGCAGCCGTAGAGGTAGTGCTGCTGCCACCACCATCACCAGGCTGTCTGACTAGGAAATTCTAGAAATCAGCGATAACCCGCGCATACTATTGAAAAGGCCAATCAAGTGATAAAATAAATAAAGAAATGGGGAGTAACTTAATTTATCCATTATCGATTAGTGTCAGTCTTTGGTCTGAAAATAGAAACACACCTCGATAAATACCAATACAAATCTCATACTTATCGATCAGCAAGCACAATAATACGGCGGGTGGGGCACACCCATTTGAGTCTTCCAACCCACCTTAATAGCCACTTTATGCTCGTACGAGTGCCTACTATTCAGCCACAAATTGTGTGATTTACTTGGCTGTGCTCTGCAACCATGCGACCAACCATCTGTCATTAGGTTTCAGAATCGATACGCCCATAACTATGCAATGCATAATTAAGCGGACCCCAAGCAATATTTGCTTTGCGACTATAATGTACCATAATTATGTATTATGTGAAGCGGTAAATCGGTGAAATTAATTTCGCCTCCTGTCTGCCATCACATGAGCTGCAGAAAGAGCAAACAATTATTAATGGTGTGCTGTAAATTGATTTTCAATCAACCGTTGGGTGAATTTGAATTCTGTGGATACATACATGTGTACATATATTCCATATCAGTTTCAGGAACGGAAAACGTAACACTGGTATCTGTTTTCATGATTATGAGTCTCTCTTCTTCAGTCCAATATTCGCATACTCGCACTCCCCTCTTATGCTTTTTTGCCATGCTCTTTTTTTGTTCGCTGCGCATTCAATTAGTTTTGATTGTCGCTTTGCCTTTGTCTCCCGCCCGTTGACGACGATGCTGCTCTCCTCAATTAAAGAACTTCGCTCGATTGATTACGCTTAATATCGATGACGAAGACGGAGATGGGAGACGACGCCACCTAGCCCCCAGGCAGCACCCCCCTTCCTCTGACTCTCTGTCTGTCGCTGTCTCCATGTCTGTCAGTCTGTTCTGCTTGCTAAAGCAGTTCAAGTGAATGGTCAAACCTGTTTCGGGACTGCCACAGCAGCAACAACAGCGTGGCATCGTGGGCAGTTGGGGGCATGTGCACGAGCGGTAATAATAACAAAGTTGGAGCCGCCGAATGCAACAAAAACAAGAGAGTGAGGTTAAGCTTCGAGAGTAGATGATTTTGATACCCTTACAGACGTTTGATAAAGTTTACGGATTGGCATTATACGAGTATACGCGATGGGAATCTTTGAAACTGAGAGAAGCAGATAAATGGACTCTCTTCTGTTTGTTGCCAACACCTGATCAAAACCAAAGTACCCTGTGCAGGGGACAAGGGTATAAACGACGACGTCGCCAACATTGCTGAACGGCCCAGACATGATCACGTCGCCGTCGCATTGTCGATTGTTGTTGGCTCTCTCTCTCTCTCTCTCCCCCACTGATTGTTTGTGTTGTCTGCGCTGAAGTTGGAGCCTCTGTCGATGTTTCTGCCGCCGCTGCAGTCGCTGTCGCTGCTGCAATTGTCGCCACTTTGGCGGCACTGGCGATCGTAGCTTCTGGTTGCAATGTATACCCGCCGTGACGTCTTCCCCTGCAATCGACTAAAAACGACGACGACTGTTTTATGTAGCGCTTAATGGTTTCATTGGACGGCTGAGAAGAGTGGCTCCCCTCTCTCGCTCTCTACCGGTGTGTACATGTGTGTGTGTGTGTGTGTATTGTGTTTGTATTGATTACCCAATGCGTGAATGAGTAAGAACTCTTTGGGGGCGACGTACGCTGCTGCTGCTGCTGCAGTCGCTGCAGTTTGGGGCCAGCCACTTGTGCCTATTTATGTTTGCGAGAGCGAGAGGCAGACCGAGAGAGAGAGAGAGACTCAGTTAATTGTTGCTGTGCAGCCGCCCAATAGCCGATCATTTGACGATGGATGGGAGACAGAGTCACAGAGGTATGGGCATGAGCGTGAGCATGTGCATATGTGTGAGTTTTATTTTTAAATCAATCGATGCGATAGACGTTTTATTGCTGTAATCAATCGTCGCGTGTAGTCGGGGCAGAGCAGCGTCGCCTGTTCGATTAATCGTACACACAACTGGTACGAGTATTACACACAGATAGCGTGCACAAGCATGTGGGTACACTCCGTGATAGACGAATAGGGCATACAACTGGCGTAACATATTTACATGCATATGTATAACCGCGACATGTTGGTAGATCGCGTTTAATAAACATTACTACTGTTTCAACTTTTAAAGCTTTATTTGAATAGGAATATGATATTTTGCTTATTTACTTTAAGTGACGTATTCGAATGTGGCGGATTGTATACACATATGCATATGTTTAGTCGTACAGATGTGGTAGATGCGTCGTGTTGTCCAATAGACGAGTGCGTACCACTCGTCCTCGCTTGATTGTGTTTATTGATTAGATTGTTTACCTTTTGTGTGATATCATCAGCGGCGACAAAGTGTTGAACGTTATCGTACGTCAACTGTCTAAATATATGAACAGCCACAGACGGCACATTTCGAGGCAAATGGAAAATTGAAACTATTTCTATGTACATAAATACAAACATACAAATGTACATGCATATGCATGTGGAGTATATTTCTTATCGGTTCGCTTCCGTTCGATTTGGCACAGAAACATGTACATGAATACGTTGAATGCGTTGAAGTTTCAGGCCCATCGGAATCGGGGTTGTCAAGCTCGCATGTAGAAATCCCCATTGCTGATTCTGATAGTCTCTTATCGAAGATCGAGTTTTAATGAGCGTGAGCTGGGGCAAGTGATTTATTAGGCACTGTTAGCGTTTTACAGCCGCAACAAATTAATATCGTGTTCTCAGCGACTGTCCAAACCGTCGATAAGCCATCATTCGATTGGAGGAAGTCTTTAATTTGTAATTAATCTGCAGCACCCGATAATCGTTTCGCGGTAAACTAAGCTGCACTTCGATTCTCTCGCAAAAACTTTGCTACGATACAGACATGTTATTTTCCTGCCAGGGTGCAAAATGGAACGGCAATGTCAGCACTCGCAGCCACAAAAGTCAATCAACGCCGCAGAGACGCAAAAATTACAACAAAAGCGCCAAAATAAAATGTCTAATATAAGCGAACTAAAACAATACGAAAACCCCAACGAAAATGGCGCATACCGAGAAAAATAAAATAGAAAGAATAAAAATAAACCCGACGAAATAGAAAAAAAAAACCAACAGACCCAATTGATCTAATAAGCCAAGAATTCAGCAGCGAAAAAAGCAGCAGCAACAATAGCACATTTCGCGGGCGGCATAAAATACGGAGAAAACGATGGCAACGTCAGAGGCGTGGCAGTGGCAGAGGCAGTGGCAGAGGCAGCGGCAAGGGGCTTGTTTGAGCGCCATATGTCTGCCGTTTGGACCTATGGTGGGGGGCCTCTTTCGAGCAGACAGACGGGGCATAAGAACAGGAACGCACACTCACACATAGACACACATCGACGCGCAACAGCCGACGACTTGGCGACGCCAAGTAGTTGCTGTAGTTGTTGTTGCTGTCGTTATTGTTAATCATATGGACAGGGCCGGTTCAGAGCGGCCGCGGTTACCTAAGAGCAGTTTCAGCTGATTGGATGAGGCGCATAGTCATTGAAAAATGGTAATAATAATAATAGTGTTTGATAAAAGTTGTACACAATTGTGTTAAACTTTAATTAAATGAGGGCGTAAAACACACGGAATCATACTGATCTGACCTTTGACCTTTTTACAAATGTAGTTGCCAGACTACGCACACACATTTGGGCGCCCAAGGGTTACTCTGCCTGCCAGGTCTGACACCGACGCTGACGCTCTTGTCTGCCATTCCACGATCATACTTTGCGCTGTTAGGTTGGCTTCGCTTCGTGTGCTCGTGCTCGTGACGATGAAACGGAATAAATAACGAAAGCAAAGCAAAACCGCTAGCCTCTCGAAGCGAACATAAACAAAAGGCAAAGAAACCACAAAAGAACGGAATACGCGAATAGTCAGTGAGTCTGTAGTGTGTGCGTGTGTGTATGTGTGGGCGAAGTGCGAGTGCAGCCGTTGCCACAACAAGTTTTGTATTAATCAAATTAGATCATAGGCAAAAGAAAACCTTAAGCAAGTGAGCATGCAAAGGTTACGGCAGAAGCGAATGTCATAGTATGCTAATTGAGTGCGGTGCGAATCGAATTGGTCGAAATCCAAAAATCAAAGTGCAAAAATCGCCGTCGAGAGAAGAATAATAATATATTTGAGTTCCAAAAGCGGCTAGGAAATAGTGTGAGTGGAAAAGAAGTAGTGTGGAGTGCTGGAGTGGAGTGTGGAAGGAATTCCAAGAAAAACTGTGAAAATTCAAAATAAACAAAGTCAGAAACGGTCAAGAAGAGCAGCAGACACAGACATCAGAAGAGGGGAACACAATAGAGAGCGGCAGAGCAGGCGAGCAAGCAGCACCAACAACAACAACAAAAACAACCATACACACACACTTTGGGCAACCCCTCGTCCGGGTGTGTGTGTCAGATTTGTGTGGATGTGTGCGTGTTAGTTGGAACCAATGTGTGCGGGTGAGTGTGAACAGCGCAGGCATAGAGATAATCTCGGCATAAGTGTGCGCGAGTGAGCAGGCATGTGTCATGCTGGGCTTGCTGGCAGAGGCAGCAATAAGAGGGCAGCGCATTGGACTTGAACTACTTTGAGGCGTTTACCTGCACTAAAAAGGAACGCAACGTAAATTAAGCCGGCGCCAGGATACCTGCCGCAGTCAGCAGCAGCAGCGGCATCGGCATCGGCTTCAGCGTTCGTGCAGAGCGAAACAAAAGGCTTGCAACGTCATTCCCATTGCAACAACAACAAGAGTGAGAGCAAGAACAAACAATGGGCGGAGGAAAGGTGGAAATCCACTTAGGAGGCACACAAAAGCCGCCACACCAGTGGGGGGTTCTCTCTGTGTGTGTGTGTGTGTGTGCGTGTTTGTGTGCGTCTGTAGATGGAATTCGTGTATCTGTATCTCATCCCCTGGCAGTTTATGGCCACTCTCAAGTGTGGTATGAACAATTAAACATGCAACAGTTATCATACGTTCCGCTTATGTCCGTGTGTTTCGTGTTTCTCTCTCTCTCTCCCTCTGTTTGTGTGTGTGCGTGTTGAGGAATGCCCTCCCTGGGAAATGACGACACATGTTTATCGGCTGCTGACGCTTAGAGGCAACCCCCGAAGAGCATGCCCTGACCTTGACAACAGAAAGAGCAGCAACAGATACAGATACAAATACTCTTTTTGTTTTTCGGAATGCGTGGGCGCAGCCTGAGATGCCATTAGCCTCAAAATCAATTGACATTTTCTTACCACAAGCGTCTGATTTTCATTTTCAATCGAATCTCCATCAAATCCCAATCAAAACAGTTTCTTCTTCACCTTCTTCTCCCCTGCTGACGCTGCTGCTGGCTCTGCTTCCTCTTCTTCACACCTGCTCGTGGGGGCAGACGAACGCAGAGGGGCCTCCGTAAGCTCTTTACATATATCAAAATTTTAGTATACCCTCTCTCTGTAGAGGGTGCTACGATTTCCAACATATGTTGGCACAGCCTGCTGGCATATGATACATATAGCTTTCATGGAAATGTATCCATTGTTAGTTTTACGTGTTATTTTATGGCTCGAAGAAATCAGATCATAGTCTACCCTACCATATAAACAATCAAGCTGCAAGGGTATCAAATGTTTCGGCCCAACGTTGCCTTATCTTCTCCTCTAGTGTTTATTTATGAATTTTGTGTGGCTTTTTTCTGTTTTTGTCTTTAATTTTTGCTAATATGCAAAAATTCCCAAATGCCGCCAACGTATTTCCGTCCTTCAGCTGCCAGAAAAATGCCAAGACAAGCGGAAAAAAAGAAGAACAGCAAAATCTGTGAAAAATTTATTATAAAATGTCTTTTGGATTTTTGTACATTTTTGTTTTGCGCTTGAATGCACGATTTTGTGGCAGGATTCTTCTCCGTTCTCTACGTTCTCTAATTGTTTGTTTTGACGAAGATGAAATTTATATAGAAAACATTTAATTGGACCCCGAAAGAGACCCCCATAACGTGACATTAAAAGAAAACTTTCATTAACTTTTTTGACTTGTACGGGGCCATAAAAATGCGGAATTGAAAGAATTTTTTCTAGGCTGAAATGATGATGATCATTAGGGGGCAGATCCATTGCATAAGACCAATTTGATTCGATGTGAAATTCCCATTTTATTCTCATAAATTAAATGCAAATATATAGATTTCCAACACAAAATGTGCTAACGCAAAAGGCCAATAACTGAAACTAAAAATACAAACATATACGAGTACATACAAAACTACCCATCCCATATGAATATACGGATGTGTGGATGTATTGAGCTGTCTACTTGTCTGCTGTCTAAAATAAAACACTTGAATGTCGTCTTACGTAGTTGGAGCATTTAAAAATACATTTCTAGCGCAGCGCCAAAAGACAAAAAAATCAAATAAAATCAGACAAATTCTGGCAAAAGTCAAAGACAGAACGGAACGAAAAAAAAAACAAAATTATCGAATGATTTTCGTGTGTTTTCCTCGGATTTTCTTATTTTGTGTGTAAACAAAAATGAAATTTGCGGGACTGGCAATTATTTAACACTTTTCGGCCACGAATTCTTCTATACATATATCTATATACATTTTTCATTCGATTTTTTCGATGATGTACAGAAATTACTGAACGAGGATTTAATATTTTCTTTGAACTTGATTCATATTTATGTTATTTCATGACTCTTGGAAAATATATCACCCCATAAATGCTATAATTCTATAGGGATAGCTATGGATTGCCTTTCTCCGGCTATATATTTACCTGTTTGATCTGAAATCTTATAGATATAATAGTTCTGCAACGCACCGAAAATTGTGTATTTATTTATTTGATCTACAATTTGCCTTTTCGCCCATTTCAACACTTAATTGATGCCATAAATTTCAGAAAACTACAGGCCCCGAAATACCAATCTATTAAGCCATATGGGGGAAAGCTCCTATAAGTAGTATATACCACCACATAACATTCGATTCGATTCGGCTCTGCTGTGCCGTGCCAAAAACCAATATTTGTTTATACATATACCCGATCTATGCATATGTAAAGTATACCCAGGGAACCTTGGCACTCTCAAAGAATATTTGTTCATGTGTATATGTAGAGACGGGAAACGATT
This sequence comes from Drosophila tristis, assembly GCA_018150885.1. Classification (NCBI taxonomy): domain Eukaryota; kingdom Metazoa; phylum Arthropoda; class Insecta; order Diptera; family Drosophilidae; genus Drosophila; species Drosophila tristis. Next base: position 1,675,925 of record JAECWT010000203.1, on the reverse strand, counting down.
CTCCCTGAAAGAAAATTTACAACATTTCTTTGGCTGACGTCAAACAAATTTGGGAATTTCCGTGCCAAAAGATTATTTGCATTTATTTTCCCCAGAACTTTGTTTTGTTTGCTAAATTATCCAAATTATCTGCTTACTCATCCGTTGGATGCTGATGAGTGCTTTGTATCTCCTGCAAAGATGATAATAGAATGAATGGGGAATACAAACAGTATAAATCATTAGCAATGAAGCTTGGAATGGGTGCTGGAGCACTCATAGCCCAACCATACTTGTCACATGACATGACTATCTTATCTGTTTATATCTGTACGGCTAAAGCCGTACCTTGACCTTTCACTCTTGACAAAGAAGCCAGAAAGCCGGTTGGTCCCCATGATAAGCCCCAACCCCCAAATCTATTTCAAGACCATAGCGAAAGTTGGCCTCTGCTCCGCGATTAGCCAACAAGTCGAACGTCAGACGAATTTGTGGAAATCATTATCGCAATTCTATTTATTGGGAATTTCGTTTATTTTTCCAGGCAATGTTTATAGAATAGAATGATATAAACAAATGCGAATATATGGAGAGATATCTTTGTCTGGCCTTATCATTCACAAACATGTACTCTACAGGGTGCAGAGTATTGAGTGGTGGAGAACCCTTGGGTCCTGGGCAGTTTAGACTTGAAACATTAAAAACTTGAAAAATATTTAAATCTTGTGTTTCATTTTGTTGTGTATTTTCTGATCATTAACACAACTTTAGGGTATATCCCGCGGTCGACACTTTCTGTCTGCCCATTGTAAGCGATATGCACGACTCACGCAACTCACGAGTGCTCGCGCGCGCTCTTTAATCGCCTTAATTTGATTTCCTACAACACTTCACAAACGGCTGAGTGGGTACGGTACGTCATAGGCTCCCCACCCCCCCACACAGCCACTACAACAGCAAGATGGTGTGAGAGAGAGAGATAGAGAGAGAGAGAGACGAAGTAAACCGCTTATCAAACCGCGCTCTAGAAAGCTCCTCTTCTCTGCTTCAATATAAAAAGTTTTGTGGCTTTGCTGCCAGCCTGCTTTTGTATTGCTGTTGCGTTCAAGAAGAAGACGATGGAGACAACGACGCAGACGAAGACGAGGAGGAAAGAAAACAAGTAGCTGCAGGGGAGCCTAACCCACACACACACACACACACACATTTGGTGGCTCAACAAGCTAAACTCGTTTTCAGGCACAACATCAACATCGGGGCAAATTATTAAAATTTTTAACTTGATTCATGCTCATGCCACTCGCACACAGGCAGGCGCACACAAACACACTCTCATACACTACACACATGCAGAAATGTAAACACGTATTCAGCAACAAACGGCGATATGGCGGCGGGTTTCCTCGTTTCTTATGAATTGACTCAATATAATACACAAGAGCAGAGCAAGAGTGGAGCAGGCGGTCTGTGGGGGGATGGAGAAGAGAGGCAGACAGCAAAGCAGCGACCGAACCGAACCGAACAGACCGACAGTGTTGTCAAGTTAGTCATGTTGTTCGTATGTGAGTGTTAGTGAGAGAACGAACAGGCTGGGCCACATGGCAAATCGTGCTCCACTCGTGGGGGCTTGTGGGAGCAGAGGAATGGGGGATGGGGAGCAGCGTATCATTCGTATTGCTTGATTGTGTGTATAGACAGCTGCGGCAGCTCTAGCTGGGGCTCTCTCTCTCTCTCTTCCTCCCATTACCCTCTCTCACTCTCTTTCTCTTGATCAGTGCCTTGCTTTGTTGTATGTGTAGCAATTATTATTTTATTATCACTTTTTTTTTTCTTTTCGTTGCTACGTTTTGTGCTGTTGCTTTTACGTTTTAAATGCTTTTGTTGTTATCGTATCGTCGCTGTCGCTGCTGCCGTTGCCGTTGCCTGGTGCTCCCCAGACCTTCCTTAGTCAGCAAAATTTCGCATACTCATGGGAATGGTTTTGGTGGGGGATGGGTGGAGAGGTGAGGCTAGGTATGTCGCTGGGGATGTGCACTGGTATGCGTGCGCGTGCTTATAAAGCTCTCGACTTGTTTGAGTGTGTGCGAGTGTGTACGTAATCAACAATAGCGGCTGCCTGGCGGCTGGCGACAGTCATATACCCCACTTCACGTCACCTGTTGGGGGGGCCTACGATTTTGCCCGATTTGATCATTTCTCAGCGCATGCAGAGACAGAGCAGCAGCAGCAGCTAAATCAGAAGCGACCCTGTGCTTACTTTTGATTGACAATTTCACTGTGTGTGTGTGTGTGTGTGTGCGCGCGTATGCGAGAGAGTGCAAAAGAGTGTTTACTGTGGTGATGGGAGAGGAGTGAGATCGTTGAATCGGGTATTACCGGGAGGAGGGCAGAGCAAGCGTTGCCGCAATTATTTGATTATTGTACGTTTTTTTTCTGTTGCTTTTGCTTCTGCTTCTGCTTACGTCGTCGCTGCCGCCACCAGTGGTTGTGCTTTTTGTTTTTGCACTGCTCGGCGGCGGGGTCGCTTCTTCGTTTTCTTTTTGCACACTCCTCTCTGAATGAATTTTGCCGCTCGCCTCGTCTAGTTGTAGTCGCCTTAAATGTTTCAGGCGATTCGGTCGTTGTCGTTGTCGCTTGTAGCCCGCCTGTTGTCGACACGCGCGTGCGACTATTGTTGGACCGTTTTTTTGTCGCTTTACGTTCCATTTGTTGCGTTTTACAAACGATATTCAATGCAAATATGAGTGTGTGTGCGTGTAAGAGCATGCGTAGCCACAATTAGACGGGTATGTGTCGTCTCACTTTACCGTTTGATATCCTCATGTGTGTGTGTGTGTTGTTAATTTTTGCAATGTTGCTTTTATCGGGAGTTTTTCTTTTCGCTGGAATTTCGTATCATTTCCGCGAATTTGACGTACTTTTACGCGCTAGTAGCACTTAAAGCGTTAACATTGCTCGTTGCAGTGAGCCTATAAATTATAAACAATGGCCAAGTGGCGCGGTCTAAGTTGTTTTTAGCCGTTTCACAGCTGCAGCCAAGTACACATACACCTACATCCACATACGCCGTACATGTTCTCGTGATGACGTTGTATCAGGGCTAGTCATGCACTGCAATCGGTTGACACGGTCAAAGCGACTGACAGAGAGACAGAGACGACTGCCAGACGGACTTTGTGGCGCCGTTGGCCGCACCTTGGACTTTATTCGTGTATGCGCGGGTGCGCGGGTGAGGCTGTACAAGTACAAGTGTTTGTGTGTTGTGTCTCTATGTGTGTGCGTGGGTGGTTGGGGGTGCATGTGTGCTCACCCATCAGTCTGTCAGTTAGTCAGTCTGCCATTTGAGAAGCGCGCTCTGATGACGTTGTGGACTCGGACTCTGGCTCGGTCTGGGTGGGGAGCAGCGTGTGCTTAATACATGCTTGCACTGCTTGCAACTGCACTCATTTCATGCCTGATAAAATGCCTGATATTTTCATGTATTGCGCACAGCGCACTCCATGAAACTGCATGCAAATGCAAACAAAGTACATATTTACATTTATACTCGTATATACTATACATATGTACATACAATATAAAACTGAATAGCCCGAACAACACTTCACGCCTTCACCAGACACACACACACACACACACACACACTTGCAAACTAAACTAAAAAAAACAATGCCAGCAAATGTTAAACAAAAATTCGTGATAACAAAATGCCATTTAAATATTAGTTTTCATTTTATTTTCTGCTGCTGTAGCAAATGGATTAAGTCAGCGAAATGAGACTATTCTAGTATTCCCACCGTGCCATTGAACCAAGCCACCCAGTGCAATCTGCTGCTCTGCTGCAGGGTATGCGTATTCTGCCCCATAATTGTTTGGGCTTCTACGGCTGATTACAGCTTATCGCCTTCTGGTTGGGTGATTAAGTCCCATGGTAGCGCGTAGGCTTTGGCCTCTTGTTTATGCTTTTATGGAGCCCCAAATCTGAGCTTTGTCTACGGGGTACAGTGGTACACTTTATGGGGATTTTTACAACGATAGAACAAGGGTGTATAGAATAGAAACTTGTGATGCTGTTTATCTGCATACATCTTATACAATCTTTTCAGAGGGCATAGGCGGGTTTGCATAGAAAACTTGCCAAAGAGTCAAATAGTAGATGTAGACAAATAAGCATACAAAACTTATAGTTATTGGTCATAAAGTAGTTGCTTTCGAGACCTGCAAGGGGTGCAGATGATCTTTGCGTGTTTCTATTTACATTTACAACTGCAAACGTGATTCTCGCTCTCACAAAAATTTCATGTAATCATTTAACTAGATCTTTGTCGTCGCTGACGTTCTATATGAAGTACACTAAATAAACATTTTAATTGTGCCGCATTTGGCGCCTTGTAATTGACCTACTGAGGCTGCCGCCTACCCTGCAGCTCACAGCTATAAATACATACATACGAATATTCCTTTATGTAGTGGCATTATTACACGTTATTATGCAATCAGACAATCAGGCAATCAAGATTTCAATTTGAGAGCCTAATCCCTGTCGAATGGCACCACTTACTTAAAATGGCTCAATTGTCCGACGGATAGTTGATCGTTGACGTCAAAGCGTCTGTGCCTTAAATCACTCAAATTACAGCGGAGGGGAGGTGTGGTGTGTTGGTGGGCTTAGATTCTCTGAGTCAGTCACACACGATAGTTATAGTACCCACCGCAGATAACCTGATGGCCGATAATAAAACACGAATATATCCACACAAACACACACAAATTTTATATACGAACGTATCTTTATATAGAGCTTGGCATTATCAATGGAATTTTTTTAGGCGATTCCTTAGTCGAAAAGCCTTATAAACGAAACGCTGATAACAAATTGAGTAAACACGCGAGCGAGCCGAGAGACGTGGATCGGTTAGACATACATACGTACACACTGTACATACATACGTTTACAATACGTATCGCATAATGCCGCGTATAATGTGTATAATAATAGCGTTGAATGTTAAACAGTCGCCATCGCCATTCGCAGTCGAGTGTCAATTAACGCCGCCAGCCGCAAAGTCGGTGGCGTAGTGCCCGAGTGGCGTCGAAATGGGGAAGGGCGGGGGGATTTCTGTGCGATTGTGATTTGAGTACTGGCCCTGCCCCAGCCCCTCAATGCTTACTAATCGTTCCAAAAGTGCCAATCATATAATACTTTTATAGAACAGATGCGTCGATATACAGTCTTTTCTTTGTTCGTGGAAATATCTCGTTGATAGAAATTCTCGTGAAAATCCCTTATTGAAATGTAATTTATACTTATCCAATGTTTGCTTTCGAAACGTACTGCATGTGGAAGGGGGGCACATGTACAGTGTACACCCCACTGATAAGGCAGCAGCAGCAGTCAGCAGCAAACAGCAACAAAAAGTCATTACATTTCACTTGTCATTTCTTTTGGATTTTCGTACCGTTTTTCGTGTCGTGTCGTGTCGTTTCGTTTCGGTCGCCTGTCGTCTGCCTCGCGTCTGCTCGTTTGTGTGTGCATGTGTATGGGTATGGTGTATGTGTGTGTGTGTGTGTTTGCAACAGGTGGGGCCATAACACAGTCACTCTTTGATGGCGGGTGGGGGTGGGGTGTTTTCTGATTGAAATAGAAAGTTAATAAAAAGTAAAGCGAAAATTGATATTTATTAAATGGGAAAATTCACGCGCAAATTAGCATTCCCCTGCTGGGATCAGTGGGTTTGCTAACGGATACGTTGGGACAGCGGGGTGGGGGCTCGCAGAAAAGTTGGCAATACTCCCGGGTGGAAGTTAATCGCTTCCAGACCCACATTTAGTGTCGCCACCGTGTTTGATCTTGTGCCCTAATATTTTATTTTGCTTACCAAAATTAGCACTAGTATATGAATTAAATTATGACTTTACTAACTGAAGTTTGAATCTTCTCTCTCTTGTGTTACCCTCTAGATGAGTCCGCTGCCAATTCCTCGCAGGCTAATAATAAATTTGATGATAATATGGAAAATGCAAGCACCACAACGGCGGGCAAGCATTACAAGACGGCGGGAAAACAGTACAAGACAAACAGTAAGGTGAACAACAATACGCGACGTGCCACAGCAGCGGCGGCGGCAGCAGCAGCGGCGGCAGCAGCAACAGCAGCCACAATCACACCAGCAACAAAGAAGCAGACATATCGGGAAGCTGCCACAACAGCAGCAGCAGCAACAGCCACCCAGAAGACAGCAGCCAGCAGTAAAGCTAGCAGAGCAGCAGCAGCAGCAGCAGCTGCAGCATCAGCAGCAGCAACAATTGCCGATGTTGCTGGCAGCAAACCCAGTACAAGCAGCACACGAGATAAGCTGAGCGACGACCACAGCAGCAGTAATAGTGGCAACAACAACAATAGCATCAGCAGCAGCAGCAACAACAACAACAACAACAGCAACCACCACCACCAGCCCCACCACAGTGATAATAGTATTAATGAGAATAGTTATGAGTATAAGAATAGAGATAAAGATAAAGCAAATCTAAGTGATAGCAAAATGACGCTACAGCAAATGTCTACTGCAGTCGGCCACAAGGATTCGCCACTGGCCACAGCCACAGCGACTACGGTCACAAGCAACAGCAGCAGCAGCAGCAGCAGCATTACCCCCGCCAGCAGCAGCAGCAGTAGCAGCACCGTCACAGCCAGCACAGATGAGGCTGCTGCTGTTGCCATTGCGGATTGGCCAAATATCTCGCGCTATTTGCACAAGAAGTTCAAGCGCTTGGCGAGCACCACAGAAGTGGAGGGCGGTGGCAACGGAAGTGGCAGTGGCAGTGGCAGCCACATTGCAGCCGGGGATGCCGGCCGCACCACATCGCTATCCTCAAATAGCTCACTTTCACCGCCGCCGCAGCCAGTGGTGGCAGTGTCGGTGACAGTGCCAGTGGCGGTGGCGGTGGCCAACGGTCATCATTTGACCCAACAACAGCAGCAGCAGCAGCAGCAGCAGACGACGACGACGACGAATGAATTCAGTGCCAATTTTGTAAATAGCAATCATGTCAATGCCATCAGCCATGAGGAGGGCAGCAGCAGCAGCAACAACAACATTCACAATAACAGCCACCGTGGGAGCGGCAGCGGCAGTGGCAGCGGGAAGATGGCCAACAATGTGAGCGTGCCCAGAAACCGAACACCGTTGAGCAACAGCCACAGCAGCAACTATGCGGCCAATGCCACACTGACGCCTGCCACATTTGCCCAGCATCAGCAACAGACGCAACCAACAGCAGCAGGAGGAGGAGCAGCAGCAGCAGCAGCGGTATCAGCCGCCGGAGCACTAGTAGCAGAGAAATCTGGCAGATATGTGTGCCCGTATTGCAGCTTGATTTGTGCCAAGCCATCGGTGCTGGAGAAGCACATACGTGCGCACACCAATGAGCGTCCCTATCCCTGCGACACCTGCGGCATTGCCTTCAAAACGAAGAGCAACCTGTACAAGCACTGCCGCTCCCGGTCGCATGCGGCCCGAATGCGCGGCCTGGAGGTGCCCGCGGATGCGGACGATGGCCTGTCCGACCAGGATGCAGATCTGAGCAACAGTAGCTCCGAATTGGTAAGCAATTGAATCGACTAGTCCCCGAGGATTGCCACTTAATGAGTTTTCTTTGTTTTTGCAGCCAAGTCGCTCGGGTTCGCCGTACGACGAGCCCAAGGCCTCGCCCACGCCATCGCCCTCCACTTTGTCGGCAGCGAAAAGCGCCTACATCCAGCACCAGCCAACGCTGCCGCAGCATATGCAACAACTGCCGCTGGGCTCGCCGGCTGCGGGCACCCTGCCACCTGCCACCGCGGACACCCTGCACTCGGCCACGGCCCAGCATCGTCAGTCCATCGACTACAAGCCATACAAGCCCAAGTTCCATAATGCAGCTCTCTATGTGCCGCCTGGCAGCAGCAATGAGCTGCAGTTGCAACAACAACAGCAGCAGCAGCAGCATCATCTCGTCCAGCAGCAGCAGCAGCAACAGCAGCAGAAGCTTTCCATTCAGCTGCCTCTGGTGCAGCAGCAGCAGCAGCCAGCGCTGACCCATCCCACCCTGTCGCCCAGCACGCAGATGAAGCTGAACAATCACATCACCTCGCACAAGATGCAGCTGCAGTTGCAGCAGCAGCTACACGCCCAGCAGTCGCTGCTGCTGGCTGCCAATCCTGGGGCTTTGCCACCGGGAGCAGGTGTCTACTATCTGGGGCAGCCATCGTATTACAATCAGGATGCGGCAGCAGCGGCGGCAGCCATGCATCAGCAGGCAATGGTCTTTCAACAATTGCAAATGCAACAGATTCATCTGCACCAGCAGCAGCAGCAGCAGCAACAACAGCAGCAGCAGCAGCAGCAACACTCTCCACTGGTAAAGGCTGCTCCGCCACCGATGCAACAGCAGCCGCATCCACCGAATATGCCTCCCCAACAGGTGTGTTACGAGCATGCATCCATCCACATGAGAACCTTTAATCGAAACTCTGCCTGGGGTCTCTCTCTTTTCAGTTGGTGCGAGCCAATAGCCAGGCAGCGATTGTGGTGCCAGTGGCAGCAGCAGCAGGAGCACAAACCCCCACGCCAGCCACCAACCTGAGCAGCTTTGCCAGTGCCAGTGGCAGCATGCAAGTGGTAAGTACTGTGAATGGAAGCTGCTCACGATAGGGTCGACTAACTCGGTGGGGAAATTTGATTTTGCAGAATGTGGAAAAGGTGCAGGAGCACATATCGAAGCTGATTTCGCAGAACGAGGCGATTGTGGAGAACAAGGAGATCCTGCTGCAGAAGAAGTACCCCAAGCAGCTGAATCGTTCGCGCAGCTTCAACAATGCCAATGCGAATGCCAGCAATGCGGCTATCAACAGTAATAGTCCACAGATGTTGGGCATCGGTGCCAGCGAACGAGAGACGAAAGTGAATCTGGCCCAGGCCATTGTACAGAAACAGCAGCAGCAGCAGCAGCAGATACAGCAACAACAACAGCAGCAGCAGCAGCAGATACAGCAACAGCAGCAGCAACACTATCAAATGTATATGCAACAGCAAGTGCAACAGCAGCAGCAGCAGCAACAGCAGCAGCAGCAGCAGCAACAGCCACTGGAACCACCAAATGGTGTGGTGAAGCGGAAAGCCTATAGCTACAAGCCAACACCGGCCATGCCAACAGCGGCCATGCCTACAGCCGCCAAGCAGCACCAACAACAACTGCAGGCGCAACAATTGCCACCGCCACCCTCACCGCTGCCCATGCAGACGCTGCAGTATCGCCAGGACCCGGCCACGCCAGTGCCCAAAATGGAGCAGCCAGCGGCCACTGTCAATGCCATGCCATTGAATCTGTCTGCCAAGCCAAAGCAACAGCAGCCGACAGCCCAGGTCACTGCCATGCTCACGCCCGCCTCTGCGCCCACATCAATGGGCAACACTCCCTCGACGAGTGCAGCAGCAGCAGCAGGAGGAGGCAGTTCTATAAAGACTGCCTCAGCCGCTGCACCCCAAACGCCAAATAATTCAATCATCAAGAATCTGCTGCTGAATGCACGAGGATTGGCCGTGCCCATTGGCGAGGGCGACGACGCCTTCTACTCGTGCCCCATCTGTGCCAGCGAATTCCGCAGCGCGGACGAACTGAAGCTGCACAACAGCACCTACTGCCAGGACGCCAGCTCCAGTGCGCCGATGAGTCCGGCCTCGTCCCCCAGCTCCAAGTACTTTCGTTCCAATTCGATCTCGATGAGCCTCCCAGAGCTCAAGTGCCACATGGCCAACTCGAAGAACCCGCTGTCGCTGGCCAAGCTCGCCTGGTCGCAGCTGAAGACGAAGCGCAGCAGTCTGGTGCTGAGTCGCCTCAGTGCCGCACAATCACCCGCAAGGACATCGACGGTGACGGCTCCAACGCCAGCTGCTCCTGTCCAGGTTCAGGCGCAGGTGCAGGTGCAGGTCCCCGTGCCCATTCAGGCCCAACCCATGTCTGTTCCCGTGGAAGCGATGCGCTTTGTGGACGCGCCACTGCCGTCGCCTGGTCCTTTGCTGGGAAAGACAGCACTGGTGGATTTCGCCCAGCAGAATGCACCCCGCAAGGCACACGACTCGGTGGTGATCACCAAAATGCACGAGGATCGGCAGTTTTCAATGAACATGGGCATGGACGCTGCTGTTGCTGCTGCACAGGCTGCACCGCCAGCGAAGCGTGCGAAGACCAGCGACACGCCAACGTTCAAATTCTTTGGCAATCACAACCACAACCACAACCACAACATGGGCTTTGGCCAGGAGCTGCAGCAGCAGTCCAGCAGCAAGGAGGAGCGCCTGCGCAGGCTCACCTCCTCCGGCGGCACCATGATACCCATTTCGGAGTGCCCCGAACTGGAGAACAGCCCCAGGATGATACGCACACCGCTGCTCTCGGGTGGGAGCTTCCAGGACGTCTTGCCCAAAAACCAAGACTCTTCGGCCAGTAATGAGCGAAAGCTGCTCGCGGCTGGCCTTGGTGGCCACCCGTTGCTCGGTGTCAGCAGTGCCCAAGGGGCACAGCATTTCCAATTTCCGCCCATCAACTCGATAACTGCCTTCAATCCACTCACTCTGCCGATGAGTGGCGGTGGCGGCGGCGGTGGAGATAAAACGGCACCCGTCACGCCCATTCCGTATGTGCCGGGGATTCCGGGTCCCGGCAGCCTGACGCCACAGATGTCCCTGCTACCGCCTCCACCGCAGCAGCTGCAATTGCCACTGGTTCCCGCCAGTCGTGGCCGCAGTCCCAATCGCAAGCAGCCGAGTCCGCTGCTGCTGTTGGGAGGAGCAGTGGGAGCAGCAGCAGCCGGAGAGTCACTCAAGTCGCTGTCGCCCTTCGGTGGCGTCCAGAATCTCCCCAGTGAGTTCAGCCGCCAGCCGCCGACGCCTGCCCAGAGGAAAGCCCTGCAGTGGAACAGCAGCAAGGAGACGCCGAAGAAGGCGCCCTTTAACTTTCTGCGAATGGCGGACAATGTGAAGGCATCGGAGCCGGAGGTGCGCCACTTCAACCTGGACAATGTGATCGCTGTCAAGCAGCCGCCACAGGAGGCGGCACCCTTGGCGCCTCTGCACGTGGACACGCCCAATGGGAGTGCAGCAGGAGCGGCTGACGCCGCCGGGACTGCAGCTGTTGCGGGAGAGGAGGCGCTATCCGCCGCCAAATCAAAGTTTCTGCGTCCCACGAGTCTGCCCCTGAAGCCGGGCACCTTCACACCGAAGCGCCATCATGGAATCACACCGACAGCCAACACCCTGCCGCTGATCTCGCCGGAAACGCCACGTCCGTCCAAGTCGTGTGTCCAGCTGTATCTGAACGGCCACGCCTACACCTACTTGGGGCTGAAGTGCAGCACGAAGATGTTCTACTGCACCGTGAACTGCCCGCAGCCGTCGTATGTGGCGGGCATGCACAAGCTGTCGATGTACAGCGTGTGGCAGGTGTGCGAGGAGAACCAGCCGCATCCGCTCGGATTCAAGCTCAAGCAGGTGATGGCCCTGTACGACTCACGCCAGAAGATGTTCGGCAACGGGAGCTGCACCTCGATGGCGGGCACAGGGACAGGTGCCGGCACGGGCACTGGCACAGGGAAGCTGCTCAGCTACAAAGTGGTCAACTCGCAGCAGACCATCTGCTCGGTTTCCACAATGTCGAGCAGTGCACTGCATCAGAATCCGCTCGCTCCACTGCCGGTGGTGGCCGTGGGAGCACTCAGCGAGGCCAATGTGGCGGCCAAGGCCTGCGAGGAGGCGGCCGAGGACAAGAAGATGGAGGTGAGTCCCTCGGGACAGCCCCTGGTGGGCGGCTATGAGTCGCACGAGGACTACACCTACATCCGGGGACGGGGACGCGGTCGATATGTGTGCTCCGAGTGCGGCATCCGTTGCAAGAAGCCATCGATGCTGAAGAAGCACATTCGCACCCACACGGACGTGCGTCCGTTCACCTGCAGCCACTGCAACTTTAGGTGAGTCTTTCTCTCTGCCAGCAGCTGCGACAGCATCTAATTGTGGTACCCCCATTACAGCTTCAAGACCAAGGGCAATCTCACCAAGCACATGCAGTCGAAGACGCACTTCAAGAAGTGCATCGAGCTGGGCATCAATCCCGGTCCCATGCCCGCCGACGGCGAGTTCCTCGACGTGGACATGGACTTTGATCAGCAGTCGTCTACCTCTGCGGGCGGACGCACCTCCTCGCTGGCCGACGGTGAATCCGATTCGGATGATTTCAGTGACAATGAATCCGAGAGCAGTGGTAAGTGGACAAGACAATGGAATGCTTTCCTTGGTGTTGAGAATCCCTCTAATTGATTCCTCCTTTTATCCCTTGGGCAGACACCGACGAATCCAAGTCGCGACTGAAGGAACACGAGGCCGCTCGCTGCCTGCTGTCGCTGTCGATGACACCGCCCATACCGCAGAGCGTTTCGCCATATCCGCAGCATCAGGAGACCCCGGCTCCGGCTGGCAGTCCGGCCAACAGCATTGGCTCGTCGGGCTCGTCGCAGCCCAAGCCCCGTGGCGTGGTGTGCTCCTTTACGTCGCCAAAGCCGCCGTTCGACTACCAGAAGCAGGAGCAGTATTACTCGAATCCCGAGGAGTCCAAGCCCAAGCGGAGCGTGGCCAGCGAGGAGAGTGCGCCCATGGATCTGACCAAGCCGCGATGCCCCAGCACATCCATGGCTGCTGCCGGCTCCATCTCCCCCTGCCCGGTGGCCCTAGCGCAGGACTTGCCCAAGTCGCAGGCACAGCAGATGCACGATGTGATCTTTGGCAGCGCCGGCAGCAGTGGCAGTGGCTTCATGAAGACCCTCATCTCGGTGTCGGACAAGGTGCGCATCTCCACCGAGCTGAAGGAGGAGGAGGAGCAGGACATGCACGAGGCGGCGGAGGGCGAAGATGTGCTGATGCAGACGTACCGCAAGGAGCATGCCCTGCAACATGCCAAGATGAAGCAGAGCCAATTCAGTCGCAGCTACCTGATCAGCACGCTCTTCTCCAGCACCAGCAACACCGCCACCACCTCCTCCGTCTTGACCACTAGCACTTGCAGCAGCAGCGGCAGCAGCAGCCTCCTCTCCGTGAGCAGCAGGCCCATCATCAGCATCAATGAGGTGCCCAGCATCGAGGTGCATGAGGTGAAGACCCCGGAGGCGGACGAGGTTTCGCTTCCATCGACAGCCGCCACGGCTGCCCAGGCTGCGATCATCATGCCCCCCTCGAAGGCAACGGCCAACGATGAGAGCGAGGAGAGTGAGGCGCTGTCGGATCAGGAGAGGGCCAGCGAGCCGGCGCACAATGCGAATCTCCCTGCTGCAGTGCAGCAGCCGGATGCCACAGACTTTAGCGGTGTCCTGGGCACGTCCCCAAAAGCATCGTCACCACCAGTGGCACCAGTGGCAGCAGTGGCAGCAGTATCCACCCCTGCCACATCCGCACCAGCTGCAACTCCATCCGCAACTCCTGCAGTTTCGTCCACAGCATCCTTGCAGCAGCAGCAGCAGCCGCAACCGCCCACCCGCACTGTGATCGTGGGCGAAGATGGCTTCAAAAGTGCCTCGGCGAGCAGCAAGAACAACAACAACAATAATAGCAGCAGCAACAACAACAACGAGCTACAGCCTGGAGCTGTGTCCACATATCCAAGGGGCGTGCCTCCGCCGCCACCCACTGCCAGCGATGCGCGGCCCACGTGCCTGATCTGCTCGAAGACGTTCCAGCGCCAGCACCAGCTGACGCTGCATATGAACATCCACTACATGGAGCGGAAATTCAAGTGCGAGCCCTGCGGCATATCCTTCCGCACCCAGGGCCACCTGCAGAAGCACGAACGCTCCGAGGCGCACAAGAATAAGGTGATGATGACGTCGACGTTTGGGGTGCCGACCACCTCCAATCCGCGGCCATTCGAGTGCACCGACTGCAAGATCGCCTTCCGCATACACGGCCATCTGGCCAAGCATCTGCGCTCCAAGACACACGTCCAGAAGCTGGAGTGCCTGCAGAAGCTGCCGTTCGGCACCTACGCGGAGATCGAACGCGCCGGCATCAGCCTCACTGAGATCGACACCAGCGACTGCGACAACTCGCTCATCTCCCTGAAGCTGCTCGCCCAGAAGCTGCTGGAAAAGGATCCCAACAAGCTGAGCGGCTACACCACGCCCTCGGGCATGATGCAGCTGGCCCAGGATACGCCCACCTCGCAGGATAGCGCCTCTGAGGATGGGTTCAGTGCAGCCATCGCCTCGGCCATTGCCAGGCTGGACAATGACAGCGATGGCAACACGCCCAAGCGTGCCAGCTCCATGTCCGAAGATGAGACCGTGGCCAATGGGCTCACCCACAACCTGAAGCGTCGTCTGCCCAGCAGCTTCAGCAGCACGGGCGGCGAGGAGAGCGACAACCCACCGGAGGGTGGCACCACCACAACCACAAGCGAGAAGCGTGCCCGACCATCCCAGGATGCTGCTCTGCCTCTGCCCGTTACCGTCACCGTTCCCGTTCCCGTTGCCGTTCCCGTGGTCGCCTCGGCAGCGGCCAGCAACTGACAGTACATGTACATGCTGCAGCCCACCTGAGTGTGGCCCAATACTGCAGCGGCGCCCAAACTGTTGTCCACTGAACCGTATCGACACTACCAGGGATACCACATGCCCACCAACGCCAGCACCGACATCCGTTCACAGCTCCCCTGCAATTCCGGGTGCGACAATGGAGTTGGAGTTGCCGTTGGAGTTGCAGTTGGAGGCAGCCATGACCAAACCGCCAACGAGCGCATATCAAATGTCTAAGCATATCGCATTTGGGCACACAACACTTACGTTAGGACTAGCTTCTAAGAGACCAACAACCCCCGCCACCCCACCACCCCACCACACTCGCAGTTGAACCCAAATTGAATGTTGGTTATCCTGCAAGCGATCGACTAGCAATTCCAGTGTAATAAACTCGGTCGCTTTGTGGGAGTTCTGATATCTGGCTGAGATATACTCTGGGCAGCCCCGAAACGGATCGATTTGCCTCTTAGGTGTCTAGTTTTAGGAATCGTCATCAGCTCTGATCTAAAAAATATATATATGAATGTATGTATAGTACCCATAAAGTATATATATGTATATGAATACTATGTATACACCCAGGTACCATGTACGCTAGCGCTAGTTATAAGCTACATTATGTGTCTGTACTGTAGGTAGGCAGATTAGGTATAGTAGGTAGGCAGATTATTATATCGCTACATTCATAGATTATTTTTCGAAAATGCATGAATGCATTGCATGAAACTCCCTGAAGTGCTGTGAGTCGTCTATCTACAGAAAGGTAACAAGAACGAGAGATGAGTATTTAATTTATAAGGCCTAGCCAGCCCCATCCAACCCGACCCCTCCCCTAATGAATCATGTTTTCCAAATACCCAAAACGAAATCCTCTGCAGATCACGCAGCTCTTCCTTATTTCAAATTGTTAAGCATACACCAACGAGGTAAGTGAAAAGAGAAATTTATAATAGGTATATCCTTAGTTTTGTTTCTAATTTTGTAAAACAACGAGACCACGAGACTCTTTTAATTGTTTGTTTATTAATTACTTTTATTGGTGTGCCGAAGAGTAAACGAAGTGGCAGAGAGCGAGTGAGCGGGAGAGTGAGAGAACGGAGGGTGAAGAATAAGATGAATATAAATCTAAGTGTACATAATCTTTATGTTGTCATATATGCTATAAGTTGTAGGTTAGTCAACACACAACACAAACTACACAAAAATTGATAGAGATAAATGAAAATTATTGTACAAAAAACTGCTAACCAGCGCAAGAGCTATAGCAACGTATATATACATATATATACATATATATACATACATACATACATAGATATATCTATATATATGGATATGTATATTTGAATGTGTGTGCATGTGGTTATAAAAAACAAGAAAATGAAGTGATCTATTACATTATTGTAAAATATATCAAAAAAACTGAACGAAAAAAAAAACAACAAAACCAACAAACTTGAAAACTTATACAAAAAAAAATACAAAAATAAAGAAATCAATGTGAAAGATAAAAGTATTTTGTCATTGGATTGCGCGTCATTTAGAAGCGCGTTTGGAAGTACATGTATTCCTGGAAAGTGAAAACAGATGAGAATTGGAGGATCCTTTGCAGGATTTAGGATGCATCTTACCAGCAGAAATGCTGAGCCTAAAATCAGGGCACGCTCCTTGGCCGTCAGTTTGGCGTCGCTAAAGTAGATATTTGTGGTGTACTGGGACTTGCTGGACATCCACTTGTGATCGATGGAGGCCCTTAGGTTACCTCCCGAATGTACCTGCATGTGGATCAACGTTAATTAGATAATGAGGCAGAGAGGGTAGCGAGTGTTCTACCTTAAAGTAGCACTCTTTGGGCAGGCAGAAGCAGCAGAAACCGGAATTCGCCGGACCCTCCACACAGAAGACGGGCTGGCCCGTATTTCCATCCTCGATGAAGAACTCGGGCTGCATAAACGTGGGCGACTGCACCACCCGGCCCATGACATTGCCCGGCGGTATCCAGATCTCCAGACTCTTTGCCTGGCAGCACATCGAACCGAGGGCGAATTTCTTGCGGAATACCAGAGCCTCCTGGTGTGTCTTGTCCAGCAAGTGCATCTGGAAGGGGCGTCCGGCGCCCCAAATGAGTCGATTATTCTCCGTGGAGCTCTCGCTGGCGGCAAAGACGGCGTCGCCCAGGGGCGATCGGACCACATAGCGGTTCTCCGATGAGACGGCTGTCAGGGCTATCACGGAAAGAAAATGGCTTTAGAGGATCTCTGATTTGGAATATACAAATGGACATTACATACACTCATTTAACTCGAAGGTCTGTTCAATGTGGACCGAGGGCAAGTCCGCCAGGCAATCGTAGCCGGAGAGGGGCATAAACGTTCGACTGCCAGTCACTGTGGGCAGTGGTATCCTGGGGGCCTCTGACCCCGGTCGTGGCTGGGACGTTATGCTAATATGGGAATCATAAACTGCAAGTAAACAAAGGCTGTATTAATTAATTAATCTTTGAATCGGTGCATGCTTATTTGCCGATACTTGGTCAATATCTCAGTTCGATTGGAAACAAAGGCACTCGGTCGACTGCCGCGAACAGGTAACACAGATACGCCGTTGGCCATAATGATACCATAACAAAACTTCTGCTGATAAGATATAGCTAATTTTATGTCGCATATTTCTTGGAGCACTAACACAACACAGCACGCTCCGCACACAGAGGCCATGTAAGCCCAACAACGATTAATCCAAATGCAGCGGCTGGCGAACACAGGCGCAAAACCACTTATCAGTTAATAAAAATTTACCAATGTCCATGGTGATTCATTTTTTTGGTTGATATTTCTTGGTTAAATTGTCCCATTCGCTTACCTCTGGGTTCTGTGGGACTTGGCTGCTGTGCCACGCGTATTTCGCTATCGTATTGCAGTGTTCGCACCGCATCATTTTGGAGCATTTTAAGTGAAGTTTTCAAATTAATTTGGAACACGAACTGAGCCTCAACGGCCAAAACGATAGCCTGCCTAGATAGCCTAGTGTGTGACCATGTTTCTCAATTTTTATTTCTTAAATATCGATATATCGAACCAATACTATTGCATAGAACTATTGTCTATATCGATATACATAGTGAATCAACAATCGGGCAGAACACCTGGTTGCAAAATAAAAATATTAATCTATTAATTTTTAGTGTACTTTGCTATAGAATTTTGTCACAGTGTTTGCTACAAGCGCTTTGCTCAATGACGTCGAAACGTGCAGAAGGTGAGTTGAGCTAAACTTTTGTTTTGGTCAGTGTCATTGTGGTCAGAGGTGGCACTTTAGCTGTTTCTTGTTGTTGCATCAAAAGTGCTGGCCAGTTGTTGTCAGAAAGGGGCACTTTCTGCTGGAAAACTATAGTTTGATTCGGTTTGTTTGTGTCTTGGGGGTGGCGTCCAGTGCGCAGCCGCTGGAGTGGCATAAACAAATGCCTTCACCTTCGCCTTCACTCTCGCCGACCTGCAGCAGCTGCCGTCGTTCCGAAGCGGAGCGCGAAATAGCACCAGTGTACTCTGGGCCATCGCAATTGCCTGGCCGAAACCGTAACGAAACTCTGACGCGGGGCAGATAAGCAGCTCGTCAAAGGGCAATAATCAATAAACGTGCAATTCAAACATCACTTCCCACAATACGAGTATATGGCTTGATTAGATCGCAGTTGATTGTGAAATAACTGCTAAAAAAAAAGAGTAGCTTCCATGTTTTATTTTTGATGTAACGGTCTCGTCCAAGCTCCCGCAGAAACGAATGTTCGTACATTTTCCGACTTGCAGTTTCCCTAATTTCGGGGGTGGTTTTCCCCGTGTGTCTCAGTGTTTGTGCGCGTCCGTGGAGCAGCGCAAAAGAGGAAGAAAAATCCATGAATATAAAAGTCGAGTGCGCTAGCCGTTACACTCGTACTCGTACGTGAAAAATAACCGTTGGTTGTTACCCTTGCTGCAACCGTAAATTTCCATTTAGCCAAGGAACGTGAAAATGTCTCTGGAGGATCCGTTTTTCGTAGTCAAGGAGTAGGTGCCGCCGCTTGGTTTATTGCAATGCAATTTCATCGCCATTACGCTCCAGCTTACCCTCCTCCATCTTACCACATCTCCTACTTACTCTCGCTTTGCTCTCTTTCTCTCTGCAGCGAGGTATTCAAAGCTCTGAACAAAACACGAGGCCTTTACCTGCGTTGGCGTGAGCTGGGGGAGGACGGCGGAGCGGAGGTTGAATGGACCACCACCGAGCTGCGTAACTCGCTGCGGAGCATCGAATGGGATCTCGAGGACCTCGAAGACACTATCAATATCCTTTGCCTAAACTGCATTAAAAGTGTTTTGCACGATGACGAAAACAACGTCACGTCGCATTTGCGAAAAATCAATTCGCTTTGCCTAACCTTTCCCTCTTAGCTCACACAATTTTACATTTTTTATGAGGTTTTTCTTAACCCTGGGAAACCGACTATCACGCATTGTCGAGAAGAATCCGACCAAGTTTCGGATCGACAACCGCGAACTCTCCAGCCGGCGCCACTTCATCGACAACACCCGCGATGAGGTCAAGCAGATGAAGGATAAGATGAGCCTGAACCGGAACAGGGACAGAGACATAACCGCACATCAGCCGCTCCTCGACAACGATCGCAACAACCCCAATCAGAATCAACCAAATCATCACACCATCTCCAATACCAACACCAACTCAAACGAGTACCATCTCCATCCGCACAACGATCGCACTTACCTGGTGGAGTGCCCCAGCGCGTTGAACGGCAACTCACTGATCAACAGCGGCAGTCAGGCGGTGGCCAATACCATTGCCGGCACCATGTCAGCGGCGGCAGCAGCTGCCTCCCGCCACAGCGGTACCAAGTACTCGAAGCTGGAGAATGCCCTGGACAGTCCCAGTCACTATGGGCAGCAGCATCAAGCCAGTAGCCTGGACAGTCCCGGCCACAGGTATGTGGGCGAGACAGTGTCCATACAGCAGCGCATGATCCAGGGCCAGGATGAGCAGCTCGACATGATCAGTGATTCCATTGGCACCCTGAAGACTGTGTCGCGGCAGATCGGCGTCGAGTTGGATGAGCAGGCTGTGATGTTGGATGATTTTGGTAACGAATTCGACACAACAGAGTCCAAGCTGGACACGACCATGAAGAAGGTTGCCAAAGTGTTGCACATGAATAATGGTGAGTGCGTACCCAATGATATTCAAACAGATTTAATAATGTATGTAATTCTCTGTTGCAGATAAACGTCAGTGGGCTGCCATTCTCATCCTAACGGGGCTGTTATTGTTTGTGATAATTCTATTTATTATTTTGTAATTGCGTTTTGTTTCGATTGTTTCCAAGTCACTTATTTTTAATGGTATTTAGTGTAAATTAGTTTCATTAGTTAATGCTTTGGATTCCACTTTGTTTGGATATTTGCAAGTAAATGCTATATTTTATATTCAAACGAACTATCAGCAGAATCCAAGTAAACTCTCCCTTGCTGTATATACACGTACCATAACTTTTAAATCAAAGTGTACATGCCTCTACACATACAGACATATATCTATACTGATTTCTGAATACATATGCATTTCCAAAGTTAAAGACAAAGACCGAACCGATGATCATGTAATAAAAAAGAAATATATATGTATACGAATTAATCAAGAATTTCCTGTCTGTAATTTCCCGATTTGGCCAAAGGAACATGTACATACATCGAAGAATATATCGTATATACATACACACACACACACACACACACGTACATATATCAAGCGAGTTACTTAATGAAGAGTTTTAGCCAATTCCACTAATATAGCAAAACTTGTATGCAGTTGAGTAAATATATATATATATACTATATGAATCATTCAAAACCAAAACCCAAAACACTTTCTAATGGCGCCAATGGCATCCATAGCTGCTCAAAGGGTCCGGTGTCATCCATCCAATCTCCCACCCCAACCCCAAAAGAACTCAACATTCACCTGCCCTGCACCTCTCTCCCTCCTCATTCCCTCAGGCAGTCAGTCAGCTGTACCGGCACAGCTTTCACTCAAAGCTATTCGCAAGCTTAAAGTCTGCGCAGAGCGTCCAGAGACGTGGGCAACAGTCTGACGGGGCCTTGCTAGACGACAGCGCCCCCACGGAGAACCCCACAGCGCCACTGCGCAGCACAGCATAAGCATGGCCAAAGCAGCACGTTTCCATATGCTATTTGCTCTACGGCATTCAGTTTTGTTTGTGTGTCCGCCGCCGCAGCAGCCGCTTCAGTCAGAATTTTTTCGATTTCCACTGCTCAACAGAGGACTGGGGCCACACACTCCTCCAGAGTTGCAGTCAAAATGTTTGATTGTGAATATATTCGGGGATTTTGAAACACAAAGTCACGAGTTTTGGGTGAGTGCTCGCTTGGAGTGGGGTGGCGTGGATTGGATAGACACCCGAATTTGGTTTGGCTAAATATTTCCGCACACATGTTTGTGAGGTGTCAATGGGTGGCTGTATTTTGGTTTGTTGTCGCCTGGCGGGCCGAACCAAAAACCTTGAACATTTATGGCCAAATATAAAATCAATGCTTCGCTCTCTCTCTCACACACACACACTTTCTTTTCGCGACCAGGAAGTGAGTGGCGGAGCGCCCAGAGCATTCATTTTCGAGGAGATCCAAAGGTATGTTGCCGCAGTAAAACCCGCTGGTCCGGTTGGTGCGGCCACTGGCTCCTCTAGGCAGGCTCCTATGGCTATGCTCACTTTTCACTACACTCTCTATGTGGCGACTATTAATAAATTCATGCAGCCAAAGGCCAAACATACATACATACATACATATGTACACGAGTATCCCCCTCGCTACTTGTGGCTGAAAGTATTGCTGGGGGAGCTTTTTTTGCGACTCTTATCAGAGTCTGAAATGCCGTTACGTTTGCCGCGCGCGCGCGTCAAATTCTGTCTAATCAAAGTGTTTGTTGTGTGCAATATAAATACCCTATTAGAGGGTATGGTAAACAGCAGAATGTAAATATTTCCAGAAGGCGTCTGTAAGGGTATTATAGGTGTCGCTCCTTGTGTAGCTGGGGAATTGATAAAGCTCAAGTGCCTTCAATTGCACCACAACACTGCTACTATTTAAATGTAGACAATTTCCTAGGAAAATGAACCAACGGTGGTCTCTGTTTCCTGATTGCTGCTACAATTGACACCGTACCGCCCCTCCCACTCCCAGATGTGCATTGGGTGTGCATTTGCACATTTTCCAGCAATTGGCACGAGTATTCTTACATGCCTCCCCGTTGATTTGCTTTTGTGCATTCATTCCATTCCCAGATTTAGTTGCACAGAATGAGCGAGGCGCAGCGGAATCTCGATCGCAAGATCGTTGTCATTGGAGCCGGAGCCTCGGGGATTGCGTGTGCCACCAAGCTGCTGGAGTACGGCTTTCAGAACGTGCTCGTTGTGGAGGCAGAGGAGCGTGTGGGCGGACGCATACACACCGTACCCTTTGGGGACAATGTGATCGATCTGGGCGCCCAGTGGTGTCACGGCGAGCGCGATAATATTGTGTACGAGCTGACCAGGAGGCAGGAGGAGGAGCTGCTGGAGTCCACCGGTCCTGTCTACGAGAACTATCAGTGTGTGCGCTCCAACCGGGAAGTGGTGCCCGACAGCGTGGCCAGCCGTCTGAAGGCGATCGTCGGCGATTCGCTGGTGTCGCGGCAACTGGAGCTGCGCCACTGCAGCGGATCCCTTGGCAGCTACCTGACCAACAAGTTCTATGACACCCTGCGCCGCCCGGAGAACGCCGACATCGATGCGGTGGTGGCCAGAGAGTTCTTTGACAACTATCAGAAGTTCGAGAACTCGGTGGAGGCCTCCGACACGCTGGACCAGGTGTCGGGCCGTGGTTACCTGGACTACTGGGAGTGCGAGGGCGACATCCTGCTCAACTGGAAGGACAAGGGCTATGTGGAGCTGCTGAAGCTGCTGATGCGCGCCCGCGAACACAAGTCAGAGCTGGGGGTCCTGGAACAGCGCCTGCTGCTCGGCACCCGCGCACTGAAGATCAACTGGAACCGCAACGATGGACGCGTGGAGTTGCAGCTGAGCAACGGCGAGAACTGCATCGCCGATCATGTGGTGCTCACCGTCTCCCTGGGCGTGCTCAAGGAGCAGCACTGGCGTCTGTTCGAGCCCAAGCTCCCTGTCGAAAAGCAGCGGGCCATCGACGGACTGGCCTTTGGCACCGTCAACAAGATCTTTGTGGAGTTCCCGGCGGCCTTCTGGCCTGACGACTGGACGGGCTTCACGCTGCTCTGGCGGAATGAGGATCTGGAGGACATCCGGGGGACGTCGCGGGCATGGCTGGAGGACATCTTCGGTTTCTATCGCGTGAGCTACCAGCCCCGCATCCTGGCCGGCTGGATAACCAATGTCAATGGCCGGCACATGGAGACCCTGCCGGAGGATGAGATTCTGGCTGGCTGCGTGTATCTCTTCCGCCGCTTCCTGCACTGGAACATCCCCGAGCCAAGCAGCTTCCGCACCTCTGCCTGGCACACAAACGAGAACTTCCGCGGCTCCTACTCGTACCGTTCCATGGAAACGGAGAACTTGGGCACGGGAGCCCGCGAGCTCTCCCATCCACTCACCGTGGTGTCCAGCACGCCGGAGCGAGAGCGCGAGCCGAGGGAGGAGCTGCCGCAGAGCCGCTGCGACAAGCCCATTGTCCAGTTTGCCGGCGAGGCGTCCAGTGAGCACTACTACTCCACGGTTCATGGCGCTGTCGAGGCTGGCTGGCGCGAGGCCAAACGTCTGGCAGATTTCTACGGGCAGAGCGCTTCCCGAAACGGTACAAAGTCGCAGCTGTAGCTAAAGTGAGAGAGAAGAGAGAGAGAAAGGGGCGAACTGATGGGGCGACTGCGATACCTGACAATGATTCCAGTGCAATGGATATGGATGGGCGTCAGTCTTTGTCTTCGTATTACAATAGCAATTTATCTGCAATCTGCAATCTGCAATTAGCAATCAATCAAGAAAACTGATGACACATCCTGGATAGACTTTCATATGGATAAGATATACAATGTACCACATAGGCTATGCTTAGATGAAGGACTATATACTACTTATATATGTATGTGTATATATATTAATATGTGAGTGTCGTGTCGATATGTTTACCTACAAATGTGCTGCCCAATAAAGCTGTGTTTATGTCTTCTTTTATTTGCTCGAAAAATGGAACATTTCCCTCCCATTGGAATCCTCAAAAATTTCCTTTTAAAATAGGGTTTTTTTGTTTATTAATTTCTCATTTGTTTTTAACAATGAAACGCCGCACAAAAATCTCCTTCGTTAAATGAAATTAGTTTGGAAATTAGAGAAATGTCACATATATATTGTAGAACGTGGATCTCCTGTATACTGTATCCAATGTGCTTCGGATAGTGAGCGAGTGTATATACAATTGAGATATAATACAGTTAGCGTTAATGTTACAGTTAAAGTTAAACGGGGCTGGGGTGGGGTAAGGGTAGGGGTACGGGTAGGGGTTGGGGAGGATTAACTCTTTTGATTTTAACAACATTTTTAATAAATACATTATATATTTTATAATTTATTCCATGTGAACACAAATAATTTTGTACATTCAACAATTTCACATAATTTAATTTGTAATTTGTAATTGTAATTGCAAGTGTAATTCCGTTCTAAATTGTAGTTGCTGGTTGCTAAGTTCTTTCAATTTTTTGTTTTTTTTTATTGTTTTCTTTTCATTGTTTTCACTGTTACGCAAAAAAAGGTACTTGTCGTGAAAGGACTAAAGCTGGACGGGAGTAGTGTCCCCAGCCCAGCAGCAGCAGCAGGACCGCCTACGGGTTCATAGAGAAGGTGGCTCTCCAACGTTCCTTCCTATTCGCTCCTCAACTATTCAACTACATATTTCTTAGCTGTTCGCTAAATTCGTATGGCAAAAATACTTTGGTGTTTGGTGTTTGGTTTAACAAATTGCATGAAATGCACCTATAGATGGGCATCTACGGTTTGGTTTACTTGGCTTGCTGGGCGCTCTACTGCACCCAGATCGAGGGTGCCCAGAGCGGCTCGTTCTCCAGCCGCTGCACGTTCTGGACCAGCTGTTCGAAGGCGGTGATCAGCTCGCCGTTGACGATCTCCACGTCGAAGAAGTGGCCGTAGAGAAAGTCAATGCGCTCGGCCGACTTTACCATATCGTCGAATTCCTCGTCGGTGAAGCTCCTGGCGTTCGCCTCATCGAACGTTGACTTGGCCCGCGCCTCGGTGCGCGATGATTTCAGCTCAGCCAACTCTGGTGGCTTAATGTGTATGAGGAACGGTTTCAGCTGGGCCGTGCGCAGCGTCTTGATGGCCTGGTAGTGGGGACTCAGCACACAGACGCAGCCAGCATTCACTATCGACTTGACGCTCTCCGCCGAGGTGCCGTAAAGATGTCCCTTGTACTCGCCATGCTCCACAAACTTGCCGGCCTCGATATCGGCGTCCATTTTTTCGCGCGGCACAAAGATGTACTCGCGCCCAGCCACCTCTCCGGTGCGCATGGGTCGGGTGGTGTCTGTAAGAAGAAACTCTCTGTAAAGCCTCTGTAAAGATGGATGCGGGGGGGACACAAATGTGGCGACTTACATGGCACTGGGCTACGGAACTTCTCGGGATCACGGGCTATCAGACGGCGGCGCAGCTCATTCCGACCCACACCGGGGGCACCTATGAGCACCAATGGCCTGAAGATGCCTGGCCGAGGATAGAGCTTGGCCACCTCCTCGTAGGTGGCGATCTGCTCGCGATCAAAGTCATCGTTCTCTGTCAAGTCGTACATGATCTTTTTAGTCTTGGGCTGGCGGCACGAGGAGCTGCTGCTGCTCGTGTGCAGTCGCGGGGAGCCG
Source organism: Drosophila tristis (assembly GCA_018150885.1). Taxonomy (NCBI): domain Eukaryota; kingdom Metazoa; phylum Arthropoda; class Insecta; order Diptera; family Drosophilidae; genus Drosophila; species Drosophila tristis. Next base: position 1,650,403 of record JAECWT010000203.1, on the reverse strand, counting down.
GGTGGGGTGGTGTTGCAGAGTGAGGCGCATGAACCGGCTGATTGATGGATGATGGTTGGAGGTGTCGGTGGCGGTGGCCAATTGTTAGTCAGATTGCGGATGAGCGGATTAAGGGGCGACATGAAAGTAGATCAATTTCAGTCGGGGCTTGGGCATGCAGCGATATAGGGACATGGTCATGAGCCAGCTGGAATATGGGATGCTTACGCTTCGAGTCCAAGTCATTGCCATCCCGCTGCGTACGCTCGTGGATGATGCGGCGCTCCTGCAGAGCGCGACTCGGGATGAGACCGGCGCGGGCTGTGCGCTCGTGCTCTCTGCGTGCCTGCCACCAGTAGGCATCGTCCTGGGCCACAATGTGAAGGACATCGCCGCGCTGGAAGGCCAGGCCTGCCTCCTTGCAGGGTATATACGGATCCACATCGGGATTGTAGTCGAAATGGGCCCTCACCCGCACCTTTGACTCCCGCTGGGCGCCTTTGGCGTCGGCGGGCACCAGCTTAAAGGTGATGGTGCCCTCAGAGTTTTGCTGGCAAAGAAAGTGGATGTACTATGGATGGAAACTATGGTCTCTATGGTGTCTCTGGGCACTTACCAGTATGGTGAGCACATCGCCGGGTGTCTTGCCCTCCACATTAATGCTGTTGACCTCGATGACCTCGTCGCCGACGTGTATCAGGCCGGAGCGATCGGCGGCACCGCCATGCATGATTCGAGCTATGATTATCTTGCCCGTCTCCTCGTCCGTCTTTATGGTGGCGCCCTAAAAGTAGGCAAACGAATTTCAATATTCCGCCAATTACAAGTCGACTCATGTCGGTGTTTGTGTGTGTGTGATTCAGAGAGTGCAAAGGCTAATTTGTTTTTTTTTTTTTTTTTTTTTTTTTTTTTTTTGCCGCCGCGGAGGAGGAGAGGGGGAATTGCGGCGTCCCCCTCGCTTTTTTTTTTTTTTTTTTTTTTTTTTTTTTTTTTTTTTTTTCGTGTTTTGTTTTTTGTTTTTGGTTTTTTTGGGGGGTTTTTTTTTTTTTTTTGGGTTGTGGGGTGAAAGGGGGTTTTTTTTTTTTTTTTTTTTTTTTTTTTTTTTTTTTTTTTTTTTTTTTTTTTTTTTTTTATTTATTTTTTTTTTTTTTGTTTTTAAAAAAGGGATAATTGTTTTTTTTTTTTTTTTTGTGTTTTTTTTTTTTTTTTTTTTTTCCAAAAAAAAAAAAAAAAAAAAAGGTTGTTTTTTTTTTTGTTTTTTTTTGGGTTTTTTGTGTTGGGGGGTGTTTTTTTTTTTTTTTGGATTATTTTTTTTTTTTTTTTTTTTTTTTTTTTTTAATTTTTTTTTTTTTTTTTTTTTTTTTTTTTTTTTTTTGGGGGTTTTTGTTGTGGGGCGGGGGGGGGCCCACGGCCTTCTGAAAAAAATAAAAAAAAAAAAAATTTTTTGGTGAAAAAAACACAAAAAAAAATTTTTTTTTTTTTTTTTTTTTTTAAAAAAAAAAAAAAAAAAAAAAATTTTTTTTTTTTTTAAAATTTTTTTATTTTTTTTTTTTTTTTATTTTATAATTTTTTTTATATATTTTTTTTTTTTTTTGGTTTTTTTTTTTTAAAAATTTTTATTTTTTTTTTTTGTTTTTTTTTTTAGGAAATTTAATGGTTTATTAAGGTTTTTTTTTTGGAAATTTTTTTTTTTTTTTGGGCCTTTTTTTTAGGGGAAAATTTTTTTTTTTTATAGGCCTTTTTTTTTAAGGAGATTTTTTTCTTTTTTTGTCCTTCTTTTTTGCTTTTTCTTTCTTATTTTGTTTTTTATTTTTTTCCTAGGTCCTCCCTGTGTTAAAAAAAACCCCCCCTCTTTGGGGGGGTCGTCGCTGTGTTATCGGGCCGCGTGGCGTTGCCTTGGATGGGGGGGTTCCTCCCCCCCCCACCCGTACTGCAGGGGCGGTTTCCGATGTGTGTGTATGTGTTATGTGTGTGTGGTGTATGTGTGTGTTTTGATGGATGTGCGACAACAACAACCAAATGGGGGCGGCGGCACACAACCAACAAATTGTATTCGAGAATGTGTGTGATGTGGTGTGGTGTGGTGCGTGTGGTTTTTTTTTGTACAGTTTTCTATGTCAGAATACGCGTATCGTATCCAGCATGTAGTGGTGCTTGGAACGGGATTTCTTTTGTTGTAGTTTGTGGTGGAACTTTTAACAGCTATGCTATGGACATTCGTTTACTTACAACAATTGGCTCCGCACTCTGTGCTCCTGTCTGTGTTTTTTTTTTTATTATATTTGGTTTTTTTTAGCAAATGTTTTTTTAGTTGGTTTTTGGTTTTTTAATGAGATATCGAGTCGATCGTATTCGATTTTGGTCGAAAGCAAAATTTACAAAATTGATTAGCTTGGAGAAGAATTGAAATATGTGGATGGGACGGATGAGACGGATGAGACGGATACGACGGATGATACGACGAACGCATGAATGGAGGCGCAGACACAGGCGGTGGGTGTGGCGGGTATGGGTATGGGCATGGGTATGAGCGACAAACACAGAGCAGACAACTGTCACGATCACAATGAGTGGCCATGGCCATTACGGACATGGATGAACCACCGGTGGACAGATGAAGAGTGGAATGGAGCGGCGGAATGAGAGAAAGAGCGAGAGAGAGAGAGAGAGAGATGTGTGTGGGCAGAGGCGCTCACCAGTGGCTCGTTGCTCTTCACCAACTGCACAATCTTAATGGTCTCCTCGTCCTCGTCAATCTCAAAGGGTGCCTCGGGCAGATGCGGATAGAAGTCCTTCTGGGCGATGGCATCGTGCGCGAACAGTAAATGCTACAACGAGTGGAAAGGTCAGCATATTGCATTCCCCATGCCGTAGAGTTTTTGGGAGACACACTCACCTGAACATGTGCATCCTGCAGCAGGTGGAAGGCCTCCTTGCAGTCATCGCTCAGATGGCAGCGTTGCGATAGTTGCTCCAGCACCTCGTACAGCACCTGGGCAGAGGTGGAGAGCACTGGGGCCAGGCGATCGTCCCGGCCCACTTTGGCCACCTTTGTGTGCACATTGACCAGAGCATTGAGCTCCTTGGACTCGAGGAGGGCCTTTAGAAAGTCAATCTCCTGGTCATTGGACAGATTCTCTGACTCCTTGAGCGTGGTAAACAATTTCGATAAAGCTGGAACAAAGCAAAAGCAAAGAAACAAAGCAGAACGTTTGCGTCAGCCCTTCAGCTGAAATCCTTGGCACGCCACTCACCTGGATCCCAATTGATGTCCGATGCCATAACTGCAGCTAGCATGCTACTCAAACGCTGGCAAAGCACTACCACTATCCCTGGCTATCCTTTCGGCACGGCGCTGTCACTGTAATCGAGTTAACAAAATCAATACTCGAAGCTGGCTTTAACGGAACGAAGGAAAGTTTGTAAATTGGCGCATAAACATGTCAACAGGGGGTGGTGGGAGCTGGCTGTATGGTGATTCCAGGCCCAAGGATAATGGCACCCTCTTAGCCTCCCCCACCAGCGATTTCTTTTACGTCATTCGCCCGCCGCAAGGAACGCCGCCAGACACTGGAGAATGTTGCCAGTAGAATTCGTTGCCATAACAACAATTTGCGCTCCATTGAACTTGGTTGGTCGGGCAAGGATGGTGAGGCAACGGCAACGCGCAGCGGCTATGGCGATGGCGATGGCGATAGCTATTAAGATGGCGACTAACTGACGACACTCTGTCTAATCGGAGCTCTCTCGTTCTCTCTATCTTCTCTGTCCCAGCTGAAAAATGCAATTAGCTGGCAATAAGCAGAGCCAAGTAGGTTGCCCCCTACTTTTGGCCACTGGCCAGGGGGCAGAGGCCAGAAGATTAGTGCAAGTGGAAAATTGATGGTCACTTTCATCTGCGTGAAGGAAGGGAAGCCCAGTGGCCCAGAATGTTGGCGACTATTTCTGTTCTATCTGTTCCAACTGCATTCCATTAAGTGTTCAATGACTTTGCTTCCTGTTGCACTGCCATAGCAGGGGATGCGAGCTGGAGGTGCAGCTGGAGGTGCAGCTGTAGCTGGAGGACCGAGTCTTGGCCAAGTGCCAGGTCGGGGGGCAGAGTTCACTGACACGTGGCCCATGTAATGCGGTCGCCTCGCCACCTGGCTCGTGCGTTGCATGCCAGGCGCTCATTAGTGCCACGTTTACAGTTATTCTCACACGAAACAGGCAATGGAGGAGGGCAGCAAATTAGTGCCACGACAAAAATAGCGTCTCAAGTTGATGGCCCGACATTCGCATGATCCGCATGTCCTTCAACTTGCAAAACGGTTCATATTTCCCCAGGCAATGGCCGCTAATAAGCGAAATCGTACACCCTTACCGTGGGCTTGGAGGCCGAAGCATGGCAGCAAAATGACCTTGAACTACATACTTGTGCGTACGCACCAGCTGCAGCAGCATGGCAACAGCGTCCTGTCCATGCAACAACGAAATATAACAACGTCAGCGCGTGGGTGGTTGGGTTCGTGTTTAAGCATTTTCCGTTTGTGCAGCGTGGGCACTGAGGGGGGGTGTAGTGTTGCAATAGCTGTCAATGCAGTGCGGCCAGAAGTCCACCCGAGCCATGCTGCAATTACACTAATTACGGGCAGTACTGGCAGAAATCTGCCAAGTGGTCTGGAAGACATGCCCTCAATGGCATGGCATGTCTTTGGGGGCTGGGAAAGGGTAAATGTGCACTTCACTCTAACAATAGCAGTCATTCCGAGCGTAAGATAAGGCAGGTACACCCACTCACCCCTAGGACCACACCACCGACGTCTTGGGGTTGATTCAAAACTTCAAGTAATTGCAACTACACTCGAACAAAATGAGTTTACAGGCTCGGAACCACAGACCGTCTGGTCACACTGAGCGTGGCGGGAAAAGAACGGGAGAGCAAGAGCGCGAGAGAGAGCGCGAGCAAAGGAGAGTGGTCAAATCAAGAGAGAAGCGCGTGAGAGTATTTACAGTTGGAAACAATCCTTGTGAATTTGATTAACAAAATCTGTCTTCTGTCCTCACCTGGCGATTGCGTCCACTGGAGGCAGTTACGGGCTTTGTTATCGTTGATGCTGATGGATGTCACTTGGCACTGTTTTTCCGTATCGGCGTTGTGTTATTTTTAAACAGATATCCACTTCACTCGCAGACACATACACCGACAACATGTGAGGCACGACGATTCACTGGGACGGGACTGTGCAGTGTCTGTGATTCGCTATTTTTAGGCAGATCCACGTCGTGGTGGCCAGTTGCTGGGAATAGAATACTTTCAACAATAACCTTTTTTATTTGTTGGTTGCGAATTGAACAGACGACAGGCCCGGGGGCCAGCAGGTCGACGCAGCGAAGCCAAAACGAAGACTACGCGGAACGGAACGCCAACGGGAAATTAATTTTAAGAACAACGAAAAGCACGACTGCAGCAAGCGATGGACAAAAATCGACGGAGATGGCCGCTTTGTGGGCTCACCACCAGCATGGCGGAGAGAGCCAGAGACCAGAGACCAAGCGAGCGACGTGACCGACCGGGACATTGGCTGGGGGGTTAAAAATGCGCATGTCAGCGAAAAGTCGTGAAATGAGAACATATGCGGATACAGGGTGCCTGGGTTGAATTTTATTTGAAAACGAACAAACATTTTGCCCGCGATATCAGCCCTTGTACACACTCTCTCCTATCCTATAGCTCTTCCACCAGCTGGCCTCAAACTTCTTATCATTGCAATGAAATTCCCAACAGATCTTTCAGCGTTGCGCAATAGATGTACATATGTATTAGTGTTCTGCCTTCTACTGATGTTAAACGGAAGCGTTGTTTTTTTTCAATCGTATTTATTTACATACATACTATATATAAGAGATCAAACCAATGTTTGTCCACTTGGCAGCGATATTAAATCAACTGTGTGATATTGCATAATATGTACATTTGTATTTAGAAAAAATGTATTTATAAGAAATGCAGGCACGCTCCTTTCACCTTATAGCATCTGTGGTTAATTTCAGTAACTTCGGCAATTCGGCTCTAAGAGCCAACAAAGTACAATTTTTGAATTTTTTAAAAATAAAAAAATTTTCCACATTAGCAATCTTCAGATGTGGGCTCCGATACTTAATAGTCGTCGTCCAAGCACACAGTCCTGGATAAGAAAAGTATGGGTTAGAGTTAATCAATTAAACCAAAAAGTCAATCACTCAACTTACCCGCCGTTGAAAAAATCAAAGCGCGGTGGATATTTTTGATGCTGGGAGTTCCGTGGCAGATGATTCGAATCATTTGGTTTCTTTATCTCCCACTCGGAATGCTTTAGCTTTATGTGGAGGGTGAGGTAGTCCTTAAGTACGAAGTATTTGGCGCAACGATTGCACTCGAAAAACTCTCCCGTTTTCGATTCCGTACTGACAAGGGCCTCGTGGTATTGCTTGTAGTGATTCTTCAGCTCCTGCAGCGAGTGCAGCGCGCGGCCACACAGGTCACAGGAATGACTCTTGGGGATCGGCTGGGTGACCGACGGAAAGTGGGACAGATGGTGCTCCTGGAGTGCATCTATGCCGACGAAACATTTATCGCACAGCAAGCAACCCAAGTGGAGGCCAGTCAAGTCTGTATCCATCTCTGACGATGCTTTGTCCATTGTTGGCCACTGAAACTGAATTTCACCATTACCATCTAGATTCTAGAAGTAAACGAATGTCCAGCTGTCCACTTACTTGCTCACACAAATGCTCCACTGCTGTGGTTTCGCTTTCCAATCTTCTTTATTATCGGGCTTAACTTATTTTCCTTTCGTTTAGCATTGTCTTGTAACGGCGCGCCTGCGTTTCGACTTCCCCTTACAGACCCCTTCGAGCGACTGAATCTAAAATAACTGCGCAACTGAGCAGAAACAAAAGGCAGAGGAAGAAAGAGAAAAAGCGGGGCGTAATATGAACGAGATGGCAATACATAGGCACATGTGTATGTATGTTGTGTGGTTCAAGTGCGCTTAGTTCCTAAGAATACAAGAGAAATAAGGAAAATAACAAAACGGTCTTCCTTGCCTGCCTCCTAGTTTCTTTTTTAGTGTGATGATCTATAAAATATTGCCGCAAAACGAAACAAGCATTTGTATGTATTTGTGAACTACATAACAAACAACCTACATAAAAATATGTTTTTGTTTTGTCTGCCATATTCTATGCAGCATCGCGGGGGGTATGGAAATGTCAAAAAGAAGAGCATGGGCATCTATGTATGTATGTATGTACATACTTATGTACTAGAAAAGTCAGAATTTACGGCAAGCCTTTATATACTAAAAATAAAAATGTATTTGTTATAAATGCAGAGATACAGCAACAAATTGGATTGGCAACAGACGACGCTGCTAACGGCAAAAAAATGTAACCACATTCTGGTATTTTTGTCAGTTTTATTATAATTTAATATCGTTATTTAATGTGGCTTCCTTTTCTCTGAGTTAAGAACCGGACCTCAAGTACATTGTATTACTGTCCCCGCATTTTGAGCTTGCCGTCTTCAATTACATGAGAGTCATCATTTTTATACCCGTACTCAAAAATAGGTTAAGGGGTATATTAAATTTGTGGTGAAAGTGGATGAAGAATGAAGAAATTCTACTTAAATCATAAGCTTAAAAATGTATATGCTGACTGAGTACGGGTATAAAAGTGGAGTCGCGTCCCCAGAAGCGACTCACACTCCTTCTCTTTTTTTTTAAACAACCAAAAATTGTAGCGTCGACGAATTTTTGTTTGGATTGCATTTTCGATGTTACTCATAAATAAAGCTTTCCAAATTAATTTGATCTTTCAGTTCTGTGGCACGATTGTTTACACTTGACAGTGTCCCTCTCACTTCTCTTAAAAACTACTATAACTCGCCAAAATTTATTTTTGTAAACACCCGGAATTGCTTGGATTTCAGTTCTTTATTAGTTTTTGGTATTGGATTGGGTCTCCAGTCCCACTTCTATTACATACGAGTGCCGACAACTCACTCAAACGGTTAAAGCGGACTATCAGCTTTGCTGATAAATAAAAAAAAAAAATGGAATTGCATATATCCATTAAAGCTGCAGTCTCCTTCTTTGAGTGCATTTCAGGTCTGGCCCCGTCCGGCATTCCTCTTCTCCATATCTTCTTTGCTGATCCAGTGGGTAAATTCACTAGAAAAAATATAACAAAATTATTTCGGATGCTACATATAAGACTAGAAACACATACGGAAAGAAGCAATCGTCCCGTCGTGGTGGATAAATTTTATTGGGATCCATGGGAATGAAGTAACCATTTGCAAACGGGAGGCCCATGGCGGCCCACTGCGCGGGCGGACAGTAGTGGGCGGCTGCCTTCGCTGCCAGATCTTCAGCCGATTCGTTTGGCGCACTCGAAGTGACACCAGGCTCCGCTTTAATCGTTTGAGGGCTCGCTTCTATTGAGGACATTATCGGAGGACTATATTCAGCGGTTGGCTCCCCATTGCCCAATTCCCAGGGCGCTATGAAATCTCCGCTGGTCGGATAATAGTCGACGGTTGGCTCTGCATTGCTAGTTTCAGTGCCAGTTTCTGTTGAATTTGATTCCGATGTGGACGCTGAAGATGAACAGGGGGACGGAATCCGACACACTGGTTCTTTTGGAAGATCAGAACCATCAAAATTGTGGACTTTTTTTATATGTCTATTTAGGTGGCCTCTGTGTACGTACTGCAAGTTGCAGAACATGCATGCGAAACGCTTCTCCGTTTTGCGTGGTTTCCTTCTATGGCAGCGCCTTTGGTGTAAATTCAGGCACTGGCGAGAGCTAAGCACGATCTTGCAAATCGAACATTCGGCGGAGTCGCTATTTTTTTTTTTTATATATGGTGCATATGTATTATTAAATGATGGATCACGCGGTTGTGTTGATTGTTCACTTGAATAGTGGATTTTAATCGGTTTTAAGAAAGGCTGTGGCATGGTTGGCTGACCCGTGACTTGGGGCTGCCAACTATTTTGGTACATTTCCATGACATGTTGGTTTAGGTGCTCCTTGAGAAGATCAACGTCGTAGAACTGCTTCTGGCACAGATAGCACGGAATGCAAAGTACCATGCCAGGTGGAATATGGATGGGTCCGTTCCCGCTCAGCAGGTTCGTGAGGATAGGCATTGTAGTGTCGGTGGGTGACCACGGCGGTGTGGCCAACGGCACCGGAATTTGCGTCACATTCTCCTTCGCTGGAGGAAAGGGTGTATTTTCGCCTATTTGTGGCGAATTCTTACGGATCGTTGGCTTATCCAGCCCGAAGCATTCGACTATTTCCACATCACTGTCGCTGTTTGCCGCGTTTTCATTTGGTTTCGATTTATTGGGAATGTGATTGTGTTGTGAACAAGCCTCCACAGTTTTATCAGCTAAAAAACTTTCCACCTGATCCATTGTTTTCTGTTTTTAAGAATAATTCATGCGCGCACGGCCACTGACGAAATCGAAATGAATTTTTAAGCCGCCGTCTCTCTTGTGCTAATATTCGCTTATCATGATGTGCCCACGTGTGAGTGTGTGTGTGTGTGTGTGTGTGTGTGCGTCCCGTTAGGGTTGTTTTCTCTCTTCTCTCTTCTCTTATATATTTTCTATTCTCTCTGTGACTTCAGTTTTCTTTAACCTTTTTTTGTTATCTCTTTGCAGGTCCTTTTTATACTTTTGTTTGAACATAAAATACAAATATACATACACACATACATATGTACCTGCGTTGTTTCTTCAACTTTATTTTCTTACTCCGCTTTAGTTGTAGAATGGAAAACTAAGCTGTAGAAATGGGTGCTTAAGCCGCCGTCTTTCTTGCTCTAATTTTCGAGTGTGTGTGTGTATCTTGTGAACGTCACGTTAGAGTTGTTTGTGTTTTCTTCTCTCTACATTCCTTTTCTTCTGTCTCTCTGTTCTTATCTTCAGTTTTCCTTCGCCTTCTTTTTGGTTTTCTTCCTTTAGGTCCTTTTTTTTACGGTTCTTTGTTCTCAAAATACAAACGCATTTTTCTTCACCTTTCTTTTGTACTCCGTTTTAGTTGTGGACTGGAAAGCTGCATACATACATACATACACATATGTGCCTACATATGCATATACATTTGTACACATCCATGCATGTTTGAGCATGTACAGCTTCTGTTATGGCGTTGCTAAGCTGGAATGAAGCTTTGCATTCGATTCGAATTCCTCGTTATCGTTCAATGAATTGCAAAACAAACAAATACACTTATGTACATATGTGCTTCGCTGATTAGATGCCAGTCGATAAGATTTAAAATTGATGTTTACTCTATACTTGGTAACAGTTCATTTAAAAATATCTGAAAGTGAAGGCGTAAAATATTGCCTGTATTTCTCATAAGGGAATTTAAGACTTATCATGTGCATCTATGTACATATCTTTATGCAAATAACTGATATGGAATTTTCCAGAAAATGATTAGGTAACGCAAAACGAACTATGGCCCAACAATTAGTTCAGGCTCTGCGGCCCTCAAAGGGTCCTTGTACCTGCTTTGTAATTTGAGAATGTGTTGTCTTTTGTTTGGCGATCTCTCCGCTTTTCTAAGCGGACGATCGAGTCATGCCCTTTTTTAAATTTTCACATCAAGAGGAATTATTCACAAATACGCATTTCTTATCTATGAATTCTAAATATGAATTCGTAATATACGTAATTTCATTCTAATTCGCTTATCAGCCGGGTAAGTTGTTCCCGATTGCCTCCGTTGAAAAATATCGAACGAAATGAAAGAATTGTTAAAGATTATTTTTTAAAATTCTTTATTGCCCCAGTAATCATCAATTGTCAAATCATATTGATATATATTTGTTTGCCCTATCTTTGGGTTACTCCTAAGACGAATATCGATTTTGATTATTTGCAGTCTTTTTGTCGCTTTCAATTTCAGTTTTTGAAGGGGCTAACATTGGACTAAGATTAACATAAAAAACAGATGATGCCAGCAGATTAATGCTGTAGCTTAAAGGGTATGCAGCTTTTTCGTTGGTTTAAATAGTTAGCTTGTAATATTCAGTAATAGTTGAGGGTGCAGACATTTCATTCAATTTGTTACGCGAGTCTAACTAGAGTTAAGATTACGATTCAAGTTATAGTTAACATAAAATTACAGAATTACGATTAGATTGATTATGGATAGAGACTATGCACTTATACAATGGCCCAATGCTTATTAATATTTACAAATCATATGTATTCATACTGTATATATGTATTCGCACTTTATTTATGTATCTAAACATTCATAAATGTAGCAACAATTGACACTCCATGCGTTCCATGCGTTGCCTGAGATAATCCGTGCGTTGCTCCTGCCACTGAAGATAGGATTGCTTTAACTATTTACAACAGTATGGGTCTTGATTGGAGAGCGGTGAAGTGGAGTAGAGGAGTGGCCGCCTAATGGAGAACACCTCGAAAACGCATGAAGTGTTTTTGCTTGTTTTATTTTTTTTTTCTCCATTTTAATATTTCTTTAGCCTAAAATACCAGAACTAGGTCTATCTACGACTATGTAAATTAGCGTTTACAGGTAAAATGAACCGATTAAAATGTATATGTATGTATATGACTCGCGAGTTTGGGAGTGGGTGATTGAGAGTGTGTGTATGTATGTATGCATGTATCTACATAACTGAACTGTTTAGGTTTGCATGGATATCGTGGCTATTCTATGCTTTCCATTCTGATAGAAACTTGAGCATGTATCCATCCCTGTGCCTCCCTATGATCCAAATTCCGAAAAAAATCAATCCGGGGGGCCCGTGTATGTGTGTGGAGATTAAATTAAAGATGATTTTCAGTCAGTATGAGTTCACTCAAAATGCCATCAGTGCTCTGAGTGCGCAGCATAACCTCAAGTATAGGCTGGTATTAGGCAATCTGGTTGCCCCGCTGCTGGTGCTGATCCTGAGCATCTGTAAAATCCGGAAAGAAACGCAATTCATTAGATATATCCCATTAAGCAAAGGAACATATATGTAAAGCCATGTCTGAGAGGACTGAGGACAATTTCGATGTTAGGGCGGGCCATGCGGGCATGTCAGATTAATAGAACGCAACGCTGAACGATGGAACGCACGGAAAACAGAACGTATAACGAAACGAGAATTTTGAGGAACCCACCTTGCGGGATCTGAGGCCAAAATAGTTATCTTTTGCGAGCGCCTAAACTTATCACGCGCGTTCTCGCAGGGCAATGTCCGTGCACAGGACGAAACATTCCGAATTGACAGACTCAACGTCTTTCGCGGCCACTGACGTCAGCCTCTTATCGCCTGCCGAAACCAACATAATCAAACAAAAGAACCGAAATTGACAGAAGATTGCCAACGAGATAGATAGATATATAGATAGAGGGATGCGCTAGAGCACTCGGACTCATGGGTGATCCTTACCAGCAACACTTCGCGCGGCCTTGTATTTGTCCTTGAGTATGAAGCAGGCGGTGAATAGGAAGAAAATGCCGCCCAGCACCTCCACAAAGCTGGTGGAGAACAGCGCGTATTGAAGACCCTCAAACTGCTCGACTTCCGTAAACTGCGGCAAATGCAAAAGTTAAGATTGGTGGCGACTATAGAAAATACTCCCAAGACTCACCTGTCCTTCCAGCTTTTCAGCTGTTTTTGTTAAATTCGTTTGGAACGAATGGATAGCCTCCGAGGCCACTTTTGTGGCCACATCCGTGGCATTGAGGAGTTTCGACTCCAGCACCTGAGACATGCTTTGCAGTTCATTTGTCAAGCCCGAAGCGCCGGGATGGTTGCGCAGATGCTTCATGATCACCTCCGACATCTGCGTAGATCACAAAGAAACATATATGTATGTATAAAAAATGGATTTCCACAGCTTAGAGTTCCTATAACTTACCGCTCCCACCAGATATGGACTGCCAGCATCGCCCAGGGCGTGTGAGATAAGTATTTGGAAGGCCTCCGCTGTGGAGCGACGCGTAGGCACCACTACATACTGCATCATAAGGGAAAATATATATTAATTAGTTTAGTTTGGATTGATCAGAGTTTAACTTAAGTCTAAGCCAACAGCAGTTTTACCAACAACAACAATGAAAACACACAACAAAATTTTAAAGCCAAGACCACAACCAAAAATCAAACTATCGTCTGGGATGTTTCCTTCGGGAAGTATTCTACATATGTACATCTCAGCCGATAGTTCGATATTAAATACAAACATAAAATGCGATTAAGGTGCGTAGGTGTGCGTGTGTATTCTAGAGTGCGGTATGTGTACGTGTACGTGTGTGCAAGAAGCAGCCACAATCAAACAAGCTCCGATGCTGCCAAAAGCTCGCCACAGATGGAGCCACTCGAGAATGCTGGGGACAAGGAACGGTCCCGTCCGCCCCCAATTTGCGTGCAGGTTCGTGTCATCAATGGCGGTGGCGAGCGTGCGCCTGGGAACAGTTCTGGCGCTGCTAGCGGTACTTTCGACATGTAGAATTTACCGTTAATGCCGATCGGCATTGAAGGATATACATACAGGCATCGAATACTGGATATGGGAACTCTTTGAATTGTTTGATTGTGGCATTGTTTTGTTGATCTACCAATTTTGATTAATTAACGTTAAATTTTTTTTCTTTGTGCTAAATTAAGTTTTTACTGTTACAATAGTGTGTGTGGGTGTTGGGAGTATGTGCATGTGTGTGTATTTTATAGATGTGTGCCAAAGCGGAAGCAAAAATTACGCAAACTAATCCTTATATTTCGACAGAAGTTCTAGACGGATCTTACTTTTGGTCTAGGTCAACCCATTCCACTGCAAACCCTAGATAAACCGAGTTTCTAATCAAAATTCCTTATCTGAAACAATTAAAATAGCGCCACCCAAGGGTGGAGCCAATACCCATTGGGACTCTTTCGGGTTAGATAACCATTTTCGATTGCTTATTTTTGTCACGGAACCGAATCGTTTTGCAATCGCAAAAAGGCAACTAAAAAGTGAGCATACACTCAAATCAAGTGCGTGGTAAAAAAAGAGACACCGAACCAAAATAAAAAATAGTATAATGCATTGAGAGGGGCATATATACATACATATATATATAGTATGGTCTGACGTACTGCCAAATTTAGAACAGGCCAAATAACATACATACCACTTAAGAAGTATTACGTCTGCGAGTACGCAGTGGATACAGTATCTATATATACTTTCGTGTACATATGTATATGTACATACATATGTGTGTAGTAAGAGTAATATCCACTATCTTGACGCATAGGTTGCGCACATCAGCTGTTTAAACAGCTTTCCCTGACCATTCATAAGGTAGACGAGGCTACCAAGAAGAAATCTTTTAGATATCTAGGGAGGGACCCACTTGACTCGAAGTCAGAAGTAGAGCACAGATAAAGAGGTGGAATCTTACCAGATAAGGATCGTATGATTATCTGGCCCCTTCATGGTAATTCAATCGTATATCGATTGAGGTCACATATCGGATTGGGTCAAGTATCGGATATAAGCTGCCACATACACATTCACTTATCAATCTTATTGAATTATGTAAATCATAAACCGTTAATGAGTTCTGCTTATCAACTTTCGTCAAAGGTTCATTATCGAAGCGTACTGAAATCAAAGCAATCAAAATCAAGCACCAGCCAATATCTGATTGACAGAGTATATTATTAGTACATATGTATGTGTGATAAAGAGTAACTACAGTTCTACTATATCTCGCTTATCAGAGCGTAGCCATCAAACGTGACTCGCCAGTGCAGCTAAAGATAACCCCAAAAACTGCCAGACAGAAGCGTACGAAAATTTCGACATTTTATCTTCACGGTGGTATGGGGGGTCGGCGGGTACATGAGGTGTGGGTATGCACTGGCAATTTGTGGGCAGTGCGGGACTTTAATATGGTTACCAGCCCAGCACCCATTGGGGGGGTTGAGTGTGATGAAATTTATTCCAAGTTGCAAGTTTTCTGGGGGGTGGCACACTCCCCTTTCATCCCTTGTTTGCTTCCATTGGGGTAAAGGGAGGAAAATGCCAAGCAGCAGAATAGAATAGAATGAAGATGAGCTTTACGTTTATTATATTGGCAAAAAAAAAGCAATAAGCAGAGAAATGTCAACTCTCGGGGGGATTTACAAGGGGAAAATAATGAGAAAATATGAAGGAAAAGTGCATGTCTCAGCTTTAAGATTGTTGGAAAAAGGCCAAATCTTGTAAAGAAAATCTATGTAAGTTTAAGAGTAAGAAAAGTGAGAAATCGTAAATCATAAACAAATTTAAGGGTTTCAGGTAATGCAGCTTGAAATATACACCATTAAAAGGGGGTTATAAAGTCAGTGCACCACTCCAGGGTTAAGACTTTCGTTTAAGTTCTCTGACAGGGACAGCGACCACCACCGGTAGAACAGGATGCGGAGGAGAGCAACACAAAAATATATTGGTTAGAGTGTGAGTGTAAGCATGCTTGAATGTTTGCGTGTGTGTGTGTGATGGTGTTCTCATTATAACAGTAAAAAGTTAATATTAATATAACATGTTGTACGTGTTGTAATTACAGTTACAATATTGATACTTAAACAAAAAGTGAGTGCAAAATTACAAAAGCAAGACTGGAGAAATTCTTGGAGGAGGTGTGTGTGTCTCTCTCCCTCTCGGCTTACCAGCAAGATGTCCGCCACAACCGCCCAATTCAAATTTAAAGCTAACTGGCCGAAAAATATTAGCAAATAGGTGCCCAGCTCGTTCGATGACACCATCAGGCAGGCACCGAACAGTAGCGGTGCGCTGAGCAGCAGACCGAAGGCGCAGATCACCGGATCCGCCGATTGATAGCGCTTCACCAGATACTGTGACAAGAACGAGCCCAGGGGCACGCCCAGCAGGCCCGCCACCATTGTGATCACTCCGAAATTGAATGCAACGCTGGGTTTGGGGAAGGGGAAAATTTGGATTGGTGGTTAGTTTTTGAGAGAAAGCTTAGGCGGAAAGAAAACAGTTTTGCGAGGTTTCATCGAGGCTTAGGGATGGGCGCATTAGTAATTGGATTTCTTGATTGTTGTGGCTGCTGCTTTTGCTGTTGCTTCTTGGGCAGCTTACCAGCAGAATGTCGGCCACAATGGACCAGCACAGGTTGAGCGCCACTTGGGCCAAAAACACGAAGAAGAAGCACAGCGATCCGCTAGTCCGAGACACCACCAGGGCAGCAAATACCATGGGCGCGGATACCAGTAGTCCTCCGGCACATATGTACGGGTCACAGTTCTCCATGCGACCGCGCAGTCGTTGGGCGAGCACAGAGCCCAATGGTACTCCGATCAGGCCCGCCAGCATGGCCACTATTCCGAACTTGTACGAGATGCTTCGATGATAGAACCAGAGGTAAGGTATAAGGCGCCGAGCTCGATTTTGGGGACTTTTTAGGGGAGGGTTTCATGGGTTTCATGGGGAGGATGGTACACTTACTCGTCCTGAACGATGTTCTCGTTGCCCGGATGCATCTTCATGCCTAGGTAGATGAAGGAGGGTCCCCACCAGGCCAGCGCTCCGGCGACAAAGGCCACGCACGTGAATCCGGCCGTGGAGAGCATGAAGGAGCGGTTCTTGAGCAGCTCCTTGATGTCCTGCCTGTAGGAGGTGGCCTCCATGTTGTGCGATCCCTCGCTATGGCCGCGCTCCGGATCCTTGATCAGCATAATCAGCAGCACAGCCACCACGCCCAGAATGGGGGTCACGCGCAGCGCCCAGCGCCAGTTGTTGGCCAGGTGAGCCGTCTTGGAGCCCACAATGTATCTGGAAGGGTTCGAAGGGAGAACATTAGAGTTGATAACGATCAGTTGACTCTTGGTCCAGCATTGCATAGGCTGCCAATTGGGGCGACGCATAAGTTTCAATCAACGCGACAGGCCCCCCTCAATTGACCCCACTTTAATTGAATTAAGGCCATCCTCCTCAGTCCGAAAATAAATCAATTTCAATTTCAATTCCAGTTACAAGTTACCAGTTCCACTTTTAATTGAAGGTGCTCTTGGGTGAAGTCACGTGACTTTTCTCACGCTACGCTGATTAGAGGAGCATCCCCTTGAGTCGCGTCCCGCCTCAAACTTTGCACCCGATCGGCTGTTACATTATTGCCAGCAGCTGATTACTGATTACCGATTTCCGAGGGGTGACAAAGTCGAAGGCGGAACATACCCAGACGATCCCACTGATAAGACCCTGTTTACTCTGCAGCTGCTGCCGCCGCTGTGGGTCATAGAACTTACCCCATACCGGAGCCCACGGGAATGGCAAAGTAGAACATCGCCAGCATCTTCGATCGCATGTCGTTCACGAAGAGGTCCGATATTATCGTTGGCGCTATGGTGCTGTACGAGGCCTCGCCGATCCCTACCAGAGCCCGGAACGTGATGAACCAGCCGAAGCTTTGCATGTACGATCCCAACAGCGTCGTGGTGCACCACAGGGCCACACCCACGGCCATGATCCAGGGCCGGGAGTACCTATCCCCCAGATATCCGAAGACTGGAGCACAGATCATGTACGAGATGACAAAGACTGTCTGCAGGAGTCCCGCACTATCGTTGCCAATTTGAAAGTCATCTTGCACATCCTTCAGCACCCCTGCAGGGAATAAAACGAATTATCAATATTAATACTAGTTGAGATCCCGTGATATACTATGTATACATGTGTTTGTATGATATTTTATGGTGTGTACCAATTTTCTATCTATTTCTATCACCAGCAGACGCTAATTAGCCAGATAAATAAATTGTTAATATGAGTATGCTATATTCGAGTGCTTTACGTAAGCTCCCATATTGATGGGAGTGGTGAGAGGTGCCGGTGGTGGCCTCCTTAATTAGCATGCCACAGTCACACAGTCACTCCTCTTTGCCGTGACTCGTTAAAATGTTAAAACAACCAAAGAAAAGCAGCAGCTAGTGGTAAAATCCATGAATATGTGTGGCTCAAAATAGGTGTACCAACTCATCAATCTATCTACTGAGAGATCAAGTAAACAAATTATACAGAAAATTCATGAATTTCCGTTGCAATTTCACATGCTGCAACTATCGATGACCAAAGCGATGACTGAAACTGAAAAACATCGCCAGCAGATGCATCTTTCGCTCTCTGATAATTATGTACATATGTATATGTATCCAAATCGGTGTCAAGACGTGCCCAAAGATAATTTTAATATTATGAATCACCTTCGCCTACAAATACACATTTTATTTCCGTTTCATGCGAAGACGACTGGGCGGCACGTTTCGTCGCATCGTTCAAATATTCATTATTAGACGGATGTGCAAGCCGCATTAATGGCCAAAACGACCTCCGTCGATAACTGTTTGAACATCTAACGCTATTTCCTACATTCTACCTGATGCTCAAGCATGGCTTTTAAGCCCCCATCCGCGTACGGGGCCAATGTACGCGCGACCGACTTGGTCTACCAAAGTGCTCAAGTACCCAAAAATAAAGTCACAATCGCGAGAGCAAAGGCAGATGAGAGAGACCGAGCGCCACTGAGAGAGAGAGAGAGAGAGAGGTAGATCAAAAGCCGGTAAATGCACCGCACAGCTACAACACAAACAACTGTGGGAGCAAAAGCAGCAAAAGCTCAACAAGTTGTGGGCCGAACGAACGAACGAACGAACCCCCCAACGAACTCTACCCGAGTGCAGCCGAATGGCTGGCGAACGTGGCACGAAGTGGGACGTGAATCAGCGTTTGCTTTTTAATTATTTTAGTTTCTGGGTCTCTTTTTGCTCGTTTCGCTTTTGAGAAATTTATCGTACGATGTTTTTCAACCAATCAGAGCGTTTGTTTGCCCAGTGACGTAATGGGTAGAGGACGGACGCCACGCGATAAACAGTGTCAGTGTGAGTGTGAGTGTGTGTGTGTGTGTGTGTGTTGCATGCCATGCATTGCGATATGCGATGGGTGTGGAATGGCAGAGGAGGTTGTAGGGGGGGGCGAGTAACACAGCTGGGTGTGGGGTGGTGGGTTGGTGGGGTCTTTCCCTCCCATACACGAGGTCTATACGGGTTCCCACATAAGGAATGCCCGATTGTTTATGGCATTCTTGGCCAGCTGGTGCCGTCAGAGGGGCGCTGCCTTGGGGGTAGGCAAGCCAAAGTCTCCCCCTTTATGGGAGATCCGTCTACGTCTGTATGTATTTTCTTATTTTGCCGGTTCTGGCCATTTTAGAACCAGTTTGACTCTCTCCACCTCTCGGTTGTCTCTCAGGCACTCTTATGTGTTCTCTTTTATTTAGCACAATACAGTGCGTAACATGACAAAAAGACCACATTTGGAAAAGCGCATTGGATACTACGGGATAAACAAATGAATTAAATAATTGATAAATTCAGCATTGGCTTATAAATCTCTCAGCTTAGGGGCTTGCAGTGCCGAAACGTACTGTAGAGTGTAGACCCGAGCAAATCGAAGACTGTTGCTACTTCGTCTAGTCAGTAAATGTTACTTGAAAGCGAGAGAGGTGAAGAGGTGGAACCTCATTAGCATGAATGAAAAAGCTGTTGGACTGAAAGTGATTGTTGTCCCGCTCGTTGCTCGTCCTCCTCCCGAGCGCTCTCTATGTGTCTGGTGACGTTGGCCTTGAATATCACGCGATATGTGCCGCGTAAGCTTTAAAATCAGACAATGATTGAACAATCGGGATATCATCGGGCGGGCAGATATTTTGATTCACATTTTGAGTGCTCTTGCACCTGAAAGGCGGAGCTACGCGACACAGACTTTCGCTGCGGAGAAAAACTTTCATTTTTGGGGCAGGTGGAAATGAACACGAATGGAAATCAATTGTGAAAGCAAACAAACAAAACTTAGGAAACTTGCCTATATTTATATTTCCCCATTTACCGTATTCAAATAGACATTCCCTACCCCAACAGGCGAATGACCGATTAACTAAATTTGTATTATGGTTATTCATATAGCGGCGGCTGTTACTCTGGCTCTCTGGTTAATTCAATTTCGAGGCAAATGTGCACTTTGCAAGTCAAGTTGCCGTCGCCTGGCCACCGCCCGCCCGACTATGCAGTCCGTTGACCCGGAAAAAGTGCACAATAGAATCAGTGACGCTGCAAAATAGTGCAAAACCAAAACAAAACTGCAACAAACATTGCATAATGCAAGACCCAAAGCTAGGCATTATAGGAAAGGTGTGTTGTAATGCAAATTGGGAAAGGTTCCCTTACCTAGGGTATTCGCTTGTCCAATATTCCGTTCAATATTCATATATGTATATTCAAAGGTATTCGTCAGTTCGGTGTGTCAAGGTTTCATCTCAATTCGTTTATTTCTTTCACCAACCATGAAGGCAACAAAATGGAAAGTTTTTCTGTGTGCCTTAAACAGTTTGTTGAGAAAACATTTCAAGTGGACAGAAAAACAAACTCAGCGACTTTGAACAAAATGCAAAATAAGCGCATAATAAAATCGAAATAAGAGAAAAAGTAAATACCTCAATTCGGCTGCAGCAGAGGAGAGCTAAAAGATACTCTCTCGTGTTACAGATCCCATAAAATCTATTATACACACATACATATTTATATGTACATATATATACATATACTTATACTGTATATGTAAACCATCTGTTTACAATCAATGCGACAGCGACAATTATTTTGTTTGGCGCTTTGGAAGGGGGCCAAGAAAATTACGTAGGATGCATAGCACAGCAGATCTGTGTATAGATATGCATACATACATATGTATATACATATGTATTCTTTTATTCAGAAAGCAGATATTTATGTGCTGACCAAAATAACTGATTCTCGTACGAGCAGAAGAGCTTCGATTCAAAGTTCACTTTGGTGTCACAACAAGAACCACCATTAAAAGGAACCCAAAAGTGGGCATTAGTCCAGTGCCAAAAGTAAGCGAATGCCTAACTCAAAAGAGAGGAGATAATATCAGGCCATAGCAAAGTCGGGGGTCGTACACAAAGGCCAGGACGTACTTAAAATATTAATTAGTTGCATATCGTTGAACTTGACAGACATCAGGCTATGCCTCCATACATACATACATACATACATATATGTATTATTATACATGCATGCATATAGCTAACAGTAAATGTATTTCAGCTTATTTATCTATGTGGAAAATGTTGAAATTCACACAAAAGGCCATCCAAAAAGTAAATAAATAACGCACCAAACTGGCAATCTAATCAATGCGAAATTGTTTAAACAAATTCCCGACACGTGCCCCCTGGCTGCTGGGTTGGCTCCAACAGCTGCGCCAAAATGCAATTTATTGGCCACTGATATTGCGGTTTCTGTTACTACAGTTAAAACTGATAAGACACGACTGTGCAGAGAGGGGAAGGTTATAACCATAATGCTGTAGCAGCCAAATGTCTATAACCTTGGACGTGCACACAAATGTTTGTTTTAGTTTTTGTTCTAAGTAAACAATAGTATTTCTAATTAATTAGAGGCACATGCAAAAATGGAAAAATTAATGAAGGCAGACAGACGGCTTTAAGGCCAACATTTGTATACCCACCCTTGCACTTTGGAAAACAGGAAAGGCTCTGTTTTTGTGCCAGCTGCCCGGGCGGATAGCTTTGAAATCTGGAAAAGAATGACGGAACTCAGAGCGGCCTCCTTCTGTACGTTACAAGCACCTGGTAAAAGGTATAACACCCCATTTCAAAGGGTACTAAAAAATATGATTTTGCGTGGAATTAAGCAAATAAGATAGTGGGCGTTTGTGGGGCAGAGCGAGGAGGAGTGGAGTCAATGGTCATAACGCATAAATGATTGCGAGTGAGTGTAAATGATGAACGACTCAATGGTAGTTTTAAAATTTAAATGATCCGTTTATCGCCCTTTCAGTAAAAAATTCAGAGCAAATCCACTTCCTGTCTGCCGCCACCGACTTTGGTTGATTAAAAGTCATGCGATTTTCGTATATATGTACATCTATATATATACATATATTATTCATTAGGGGCCACCCATTACCCATTAAAAGCTTACCACAACGGTTTTAAAATATCAAGAAATGACTGTAAAGTCAATTTGTGATCGATTCTTATTCAATCAACCGATAAAAGGATTATTTTCTTTAAATGTAATCTCTCTGGGAGTGCAAAGTGTGCAAAAGAGATTATACATATATTGGCCTTCTGGCTGACTTTGCAATTGGCAAACACTTTCAGGTTCAGGTTCACAGATCAGAGAACTTCCCAAGCTAGTTAATGTTAAATGTTAATTATGGCTATTTGTGCACGGATATTAACCAGTTACAGAGCTATTCGACTTGTGTAACAACCCGTCCCGCTGCTTGGGGGGCGGGCACGACAGTTTGAAACGCATATAGGCAGGCATACGCGTAACCTGTTGCTCCGGGCAATCGCCGTCGGGAGAACTCTGTAAATAACCAAGTTTCTATTTAGTTTAGTTTTGTGCAACGCAATCTGTTTCAGGCTGTAATCGCTGAGTGTTTATTTCTTTGTTTCCTTTTGATAACTAAACACTAAATGGGGACTCCCCATTACAGTAGACTTTCAACACCACTTGGGAGAAATTCCACTTACATGATTACAAGTATGTAGACGCTGAATTAGGAATACTTCCATTGTGACATCCAGCCCGCATTAAACCGCAAAGAATCAATTGAGCCGATTACTTAAGAATTGTAGCCATTCGACACGGAGTCATAGTTATTGTTTATGTTGAAAGTGCATAGGCCCGCATTGTAACACAGAGAATCTATTCGAATGCCGTCAATTATTAAGAAGTTAGACAACTTGACACTTAGCTGGCATCATTGTTTCTCGTCTTACATCCAGGAGCAAGCACTCAATCCCACAAATTATTGTTTTAGTATCAAATTTAAGCTACTGGCAGTCTGAAAAAATAGAGGACCTCCTCCCCTCCGACATTCAAAGATACCACAGACCCGCATTGAAGCACAAACAATTAACACGAATTTAAACGATTACCCAGAAATTAGAGGATATTCGAGGGGAGTTTACTTCCATTAGAGTCGTATTTATAGATGATAATATACGATTGCTGTCAATTGTCACGCGGGCGGGAACCACTTGACGCTCTGTCTTTGTTGCCCCCACCCCATGGTCAGGTGCTGATATCACACCCTCCGAGTGTTGGGAGTATGCGAGAAACTTGATTGATTTCCCGAGGAAATATACCCAAAAAGAGTAAGTAAGCTGCTTTATCATTAGCTAACGATAAAAAATATACGTATATATCCAAATGAGTGTACTCTTTATACGTATTTTTGAATCGGATGATTCAAAAAATGTAAACGCTGATTAGTCATCCGCAAAGGCCATTATCACATACACAACTCGTACGATTCTGTTGGCATTTTTCATCAGACCCTGCACTTGAAAGCATTATTCATACATACATATACACATGCATACATATGCATGTAGCCCGCGGATTTTCTATCATCAACAATACTTTTCACTTATCTTTCAAGTAAATAACAACAACTGACGTCACAATCACACGGAGGCAGCTTTTTGGGAGTCTTCATATTTTACTATGCAGAGTCACGCTTTTTGCGGAAAAAGGAGTGAAGAGAGAGAAATGGAGGACTTACCAGCAATCGTGAAGCGGTCCATATAGTTGATGAGATTGACAAAGCAGAGCACAGCAACGGTATACCATTGTGACCGGCCGACCGCGGAGAGACGTGTGGGCACGGGCGCTAAACCAAGGCCGGTTCCGAGGTTGGCGGTAGCTCCAGTAGGACGTAATTGACGCTCCTCTTCCATGCTGTCAGAGTCCGAGGGCATCAACTGTTGTGACGAGTAAGTCGGAGGTATGTTGGCGACATCATCATTACTGCCGCCACTGCTACTGCTCTGGCTCATCGCCGGATTGTCCATGGCGGCCGCGGCGGTGGGGAGCGGTTGGTAGGACTGCTTCTGGTGTTTTTGCGACATTCACGTGCCTCTTGCTGCACACTATTCCAGGGCGATTCCCACCGACAACAACAAATAGCACAGAGTACGAACGAGTCAGCAAGGCAACGCGGCAAAATATACACACACACAGACACACAGTGAGGAACAAACAGCGCGCGATGAAAGCGGCCGAGAGCAAAGAGTGAATGCAAAAAAATGTGTGTTGGTGGCAAGATTTCTTTGGCAGCGTTTCAATACCTCGGTCTCGCTCTCTATATCTCTCACTCGCGCTTGTTATATTTTAGTTAAATTAGAGCGTCTAATCAATTGGCTTGGCCAGCACTTGCCACTTATTTGCGAACTTGTCGAATCGAATGCGGTAGGTTCTAGGGCGAGTATGTGCTAAAAGCATTTGCAGTGCTTCACCTTAGCTATATATTTATCACTTTTTTTCTTCCGCGACACGACCGTACTCGATGAACTATTTGAAAAAATCGGCGCAGATATATATATATACATATATATATGGTATCGATGTTATCGATGTTTTGCTGCTATCCGCTACTATCGATGGTTTTGGGACTATCACGATAGTATCGATTGTTTTTTTCAAGACATTCAACGTTGATATTCCTCGAATTTGATATTCCGTTTAATATTACTAGCTAGTTGGCCCTCTTAGCCCTAAACAAATAACTTTATCCGATAGATACATACATTTTTTACAAGATTGGCAGGTTTTCAGAAGTCCATTTTATTGGATTATTTACATATTAAGGTTTAAACAAAAACAACATAAAACGAATGTGATGTCGTTTTTGTGGCGTTGCCAGACTCGTGCAATTCGTAGTTGCTGCGGGCTGCCATACCATGATATTTTGTGATCTTTTTATGATTTATGATTTTATCCTAGATTGACATGTTGTTTACTTATTAATGCATATGTTTTGTGTTTTATATATACATTTCTCCCGGTTCTGATACCTATTATTGCTACCCGTGGGCTGCAAAATTTCGTTAATATCTTTAAAACCGAGACTGAGTAGTTTCTGCATTAATTCGAGCCTGATATTCCAAACCATATCTCAAGTCCATAATATCCATTTTCCCAAGGTATGCAGATTGTTGCTTATTCCGTGCCAAAGTTGCACAACAATGCTGCTACTTCATTTCCCCATGTTGCTGAAATTTTGCCCATACAAATCAAATGCATCTTACGGGAACGCGTATGGAATGACGCAACAATGAATCTTTATTCTATACGCGTTCCCGTAAGATACATTTGATTTTGTATGGGAAAAATTTCAGCAACATGTTGCCGCACCACGAAAATGAGGGGAAAGTCTCCACAAAAACACTCTATTCTCCACTGAAAAGAGAGCAAATTTTGCAAACTCTCCACGAATTGAGAGCAAATTTTGAAAACTCTCCACGATTTGAGAGCGAATAATATCGATATTTTTGTACGATAAATGGAGTTTGGCGGTCAATTTCAAATGTATATGTGGCGCTGCCAGACTCGTGCAATTCGTAGTTGCTGCGGGCTGCCATACCATGATATTTTGTGATATGAAATAATTCAATTTTGATATTCAGTTTAATATTACTAGATAGTTGGCCCTCTCAACCCTAAACAAAAATTTTAATCCAATTCCTCAATTCCTTACGCGTTTTCGTAAGATTCATGTTGCTCACACCACGAAAAGAGAGAAAATTTTGAAAAATGGCAGTATTTTTTTGCGCTAATTGAGTTTGACGGTCATTTTCAAATGTACATATATGGAAAAGTAAATATCTCACTTGATTTGTTGTGTCGAGTGTGACTGGAACCTCAGAAACCGAGAAAAAAAATAGCTTAACCCCGCTCTAATTAATCGTGTTAGTAACCAGTAACAAAAAAATAATTAGTAATTAATAAATATTTGAGCCCGATACAATCACGATAGTATATCAGATATATATATATACATTATAACGTTGAACTGGTTCATTGTTCGATAAATATATCGAACTCAGAAATATACCGAAATATACCTTGTCATACTAAAAATATACCGTAAATATACCGATTGGATAAATGTACCCGATTCTTTTGATTCCACGGACTAGTTCGATATCTTTGTGCGATAAACGGAACTTATCGGCGTTTTATTTTGAAAATATTTGTAAAATTGTGGATGGATAGATGGATAGATAAGCATGCGAATTTAATCACTCACTTTTAAAGTATAGACTGAAGCAACAATGTAGCGTGACCCCTGCAGCCGGATTACAAGCCTCATGTTCTGGCTACATATTTTTCGGTGTGACCAGCAAATGACACATTCAGTTGAATTCAAAATTTATTGCTGCTTTAAAAATGAAATGTATGATATAAATTTTTATTTTAAGGTGAAAATGTAAAGTGTCAATCAAGTTGATTAGTCATCAATGTCAATTGCATCCAAACGACTACGCACGCGATTCTTGCGCTTGTGCTTTTTAGTCGGCGTCGGTAAGAAACCCTCCAAAAATTCAATCGTGTTCAAAATGGTCTCCGAGCTGACGTTACCAATGTAGTTCTTATCAAAGTACACAACCGGAACAGGAGCCTCCGTGGACAGGAGCTTGTTGCAGTTGCATCGCTGCCCTTGGAACTTGCCATTCAGTGTCTCGATCTCCATATCATCGATGCTTGAGTTGGACTTGTCTGCAAGAGTGGAGATGGAGAACGCAAATCAGTCGCACATAACATTCCCTGTTGAGCTTACCAAAAATGGGCCGAAAGCACTCCTTGACTTGGATCCACTTGGTGCAGAACTGTCGTATGAAACTGTCGTTGTTATGGAACAAATTGCGAGCTGCATTGTCCACCTTGTACTTCATGAATCCCGGCACATAGGGCCACTTGCCTTTGGCGGCGTAGAAACAGATGATGTCTGAAATTAGTATACATACACACACATATATTAGCAGTCTTGCTGGACGGATCGCCTTTCCCCACTCACAGGGCACTTGGAAGAGGTGCAGAAAATTGCGCTGATGCTCAAGGCTGGATATCAGATGGATGCCGCTAGAACGACGGCTCGCGGGGACCTTGTGGCCGGCAAAGGGTATCTCCTCCACGCGGACACTCTCCAGGTAGGCCTCGCCCATTGTGAAAAGCCACCCGAGCAGAAACAGGGGCACAATCCGCGTCACAATCTTCCGGGCTAGTTGCATGGATGAAGCTCTCGCGCTGCACTTCCAAATGCAACTGAAACGCGTCTGAGTCGGCAGTGTCCTGCAGGAGCTGTCATAAGCTTCAGTGAATTTGGTTGTGGGCATTATTGATTTTAATTGACATAAATCTGGGCACACGACTCCCGGCACCTGCCGTACCCGTATCTGCGGTTTGCATGTGCCGACCCAATCTGACGGCCAAATGACAGTTAGTACCTGCACCCCCTTAGAAATATATCAGATACAAAAGTTCATTGAGCTTTCAACCGCCCCACGAATGAGGACAGCACTGCAGTTGCATATGTCTAAAAAGTTGTGCAAACCATTATTACAAATGGCAATATATTATTTCTATTCTGATTGTAAATGTCTGGCAATAAACTATAATTGTGCCCTTACGAAATAATGCTAATAGATATTTCTGTTATACAATGTTCCACACATCGAAAAGGTCGCCCGAGAAACTTTTACTCAATTAATTAACAATAAAGCAATCATTGTTCTAAACATCATTGCTCGCATTTCCCCCATTAAGTAAATTAAGTACCGCCATTTCATGTGCCTGCTAAACCTGATTACAACTGCCACCAATGAAAGAATGTTGAATTGCATATTGTGGTTATTGTAGGTATATCTAAATATACACATATGTATATATTTACGAGTATATCCACATGGTAGACGTGCAGGTGAATTTTGTAGCTTATCATGTTTGGCACACTTTGAAATGGAATATGGAATATACACAAACAAATGCACATAGTACATAGTAGGGTAGGGTGGATAGGTAGTCTCCACTGTATTTGTAAGTCTAGTTGGA
The DNA here is from genome assembly GCA_018150885.1 of Drosophila tristis. NCBI lineage: Eukaryota > Metazoa > Arthropoda > Insecta > Diptera > Drosophilidae > Drosophila > Drosophila tristis. The sequence goes on along the minus strand of JAECWT010000203.1, from coordinate 1,622,418 downwards.
ATAATCAAATGGAAGCTTCATGGATAATGCGGCATTGAAATCCAATTTCCATTTTTTAGATTTATATAATGCCAACCAAAGAAGTTCCCGATGTTGGGGAGCATTCCGTTGGCCTAGTCTATAAGTATTTAATAGCTTAAAGATAAGGATAGCCACTCGAACTGTCTTCAGGTATATTTCAGGTGCAAAAATCTTTAGATTCCTCCTACGTCAAGGATTACATCCAAGGGTTTTATTGGAGATTTTTGTCTAACATTACGTATGCGTGCATGTGCACCATTTTAAGTGCTACATCTTTGAGAGCGTGGATACGAGCGTAGTATCCACTCAGTGACTCATTCAGTATTCATTTAAGGAGCTTTCATTCAGTATACTCGACCAAAGCTGAGCTCGTGCCCCCTGGAACTTGCTGGACACGTGCACCTCGAACCCCTTGGAGGGAGCCGGCGTATTGGCAAATTCCTGGTAATCACACATACCACTGACCGGACGTGACTGGAGCAGCGATTCCGTACAAGGTGTCAGTGACTCCATATTCCTCGGTTTGCTACGGAACGGATGCAACGGTTTAATAGCTTAATATCTAACGCTTAGCTACGTTCCCAGTGCTCACCCGAATTTGGCAAAGTGCACAAAGTAATCGACAAGCGAGTGAATCACCTTGGCCTCCGTGGAGTTGCGCTCAAAGTCGGCAAAGAGCAGGGGGCTGCGGAACAAGTAGAGCAGATCATCACAATGGACCACACCGTACCGGCCGCTGACATTCGCCGACGTGTAGGCGGAGGCATAGCTCAGCGGACCCCTGTAGTTGAAGCTAAACAGATAGAGGGGATGCGGATGCCGTTGGCGGACATCTGCCCTGACGGCATTGTACAGCGGATGCTTGAATCCCCTGTCAGTGATGAGCTGAGAAATGGATCGCGATCTTTACACATGCTCGAAAGATCCCTCGGATCAGTCACTTACATCCATGAATCCCTGAACAGTCTTTTCGTTCACCTCGTGCTCATCCCCGAAGTACTCCTTCAGGATGAGCTTCATGCTGCTGGCCAGCCGCTGCTCGCTGAAGCTGGTCGGAAACTCCATCAGTTGCTGCAGCAGCTCGTCAAAGCGATCGTTGAAGCTCTTGCGCAGCGTCTCATTGCCCATGATATTCACCACGCGGACCGCTCCCTCGTCCGGCACAGTGCCCACCAGCCAGGGAATGGGCATGCGACTGCCGCGTGCCACAAGCCGGCTGGGATGTTCGCTGAGGAAGGCCGCGGCGCCTACGCCCTGCTCCACCACGGGCCGGAAGTTTGTCATGTGATCCACGTCCCAAAACTTGAGGCCATCGCCGGCGTCCAGCAGTTTCGTTGCCTCCACATGGCGCAGCGCACGCGCCAGTTTCGCCGTGCTGAGATTTTGCGCCTGTTTGATTCCGCATAGATCGGCCACAAGACGGGCCTGCGCCAGAGGCTGCTCCGTGATGGCAAAGGGCACGTTGGCTGTGCCGCTGGTGCTGATCACGCCGTGGAAGAGACCTTTCGACCTGGGACTCAGTAGGTGCAGGTGCGTGGCCACGCCCCCGGCGCTCTGGCCAAAGATGGTCACACGCTTGGGATCGCCGCCGAACGCTTCGATGTTGCGTTGCACCCAGCGCAGGGCGAGATTCTGGTCCTTGAGGCCAAAGTTTCCGGAGATGGCTGCATCCTGGGTGGACAGGAAACCTACCACAACAAGGGGACAGGGAATAGGAAATGGAATGCAGATTAAGTACGATTTGGTACCTACCGAAAGGCCCCAGACGATAGGCCATGGTTACCAGTACAACCTCAGCCGAGTCCATGAAGTATTCGGGTCCCGTCACTTGAGGTCCCGCGGAGCCACTGAAGAAGCCACCGCCGTGGATGTAGACCATGACAGGCAGCAGGGACTGCCTAGAGCGCGGAAGCTGCAGAAGTGACTCAGATATAAGACTAGAGGCAAATAGAGACAAGAGTTGGTATAGCTCCACCTGTGGCCTGTAGACATTCAGATAGAGGCAATCCTCCTGGCCAAAGACGAGGGGAGTAGGCAGCAGATAGTTCTTCTGCACACAATCCGGCTTGGGCTTGGTGGCATCGTAGACGCCAACCAGCTTGGGCATAGCCTTGGGATTCTAAACGGAAGAGACATTGCATGGAGACATTCCTTTCGCTTTTTCGGTTTACCATGCAGAACTCACGCTCAGCCGCAGCTCTCCCACGGGCGGCATGGCATATGGAATGCCCATGAAGGCCTCGAACCGCTCCGACTGATAGCCCTTGCGGTGAGTGCCCTTCACACAGCCCAAACTCCGCGGACAGACGGTCAGCGGGTCCAGAGCCAGAGTGGGGCACGAGAAGAGCTCCAGCACGAGCAAGAGCACGAGCAGCACCAGCATCATCATCCGTAACTGTTTCGCCTGAATCATCATCGTCTGTCGTGTCTGGCTACAAAGAAACCGAAACCGAGTTAATGGCCATCTTTATGGATCATTAATTATGCATATCGAGTGATTGGCTATTTATTTATGAACGGTCTTTTGATGCTTCCAAAACCTTGTTATTGCCTGCCCCGTCAAGATGATGTCAACGTTAAATCGGTTCGATTGGACACTATCTACGGTTCCCAGGGCTTCCTGTTGCATAAAATGCATAAAGCTCCTTGCTGCTCGAAAGGAAATGAAAGGAACGGGCGGGAGGGGGAGGGAAAACTCACTCGGAATATGGAAAATCTGGAGAACGTTACACGACGGCGTCCCAAATCGATCTGAGGGGTTTCGTTGGTGGTGCTTTCGGTTTGTAGTCGTAGCATCCAAGAAAACTCTACTCTGCGCCAGCCATGGCGTTGAATGTTTGTTGCTACTGCTACTGCTGTTGCTGTTGCTGTTGCCGTTGTCTACTATCTCAGCTGAGTGACTGAACTCGAAATGGAAATTTTATTCAACAGACAACAGTTCGTAACTACTCGCAACGTACATACAATCGGTGCAAACACACACAAGGCGTTTGCTTGATCAGAGCGGATATCAATTGATCTGGAACTGCATATCAGATGTAGTCGCAGTCGCAATCGAAATCGCGTTGATGCAATACTCATACATATGTACACGTGATACACCTAGATAGCGGAATTAACTTACTCTGTTCTGCCAAACAGCTGCGCTTCGACTACGATCGTTTGGCAGATCACTTTCCCTTTTATCCTGATGCCATTTGCATTTGCCCTGTGTACGAATATGCATTGCATGTGCCCTTGATGGTCGGTTATCTTATCTCATCACTCTTCCCATCGGTCCCATTGGATCTTTTATTCGCACTTAATCTCGTTTCTTTTCATGCACTGTCTGCAATATGCAAACTGACCTTCGGAATCACAGCAACGTTCGCAGCAGCAGCAGAAGCAGCAGCAGAGCAATCGCTAAAGAGCGCGAGAGCGAGAGAAACAGATGCAAGCAGTGCTCCATTTACAGTTACAATTGACATGAGTTACAGTTAAGTTACGTCTCTTAACTCTCCTCTTTGATATTACATACAATGCTCGTTCCAGTTCCACATTTTAAGTGATATTCGTATTTATAGCTCCACATACAATTCACCTTGAAAAACGAACAGATTATCAGAAAAATAACCGCCTCCATATGGGATAAGCTGCCAAATCCACGTCCTTCTTGATATCCTCCTTGTAGTTGCCAACGGTGCCACCAAAATGGACATAGCTGCACATCTTCTGATCCTTGAAATCCGAAGCTTGGCAGGATGTGCCGCTGTGGAAGATCCTGAGACAGAGAAGAGCATCAACTACATAGCTTGGGTATTCTTCCAAAGAAATCTCACCCGGTTTTGGCAAAGTCCACCATCAGCGAGGTCATTCGCTTAACGACCTCAGCATCCTCCGAATCCTTGGGATAGTCCTCGACAATAGCCGGAATCCGTATGGTGTGCAGAGCATCGTCCATGTGGGCAGCACCTACCTCATACTCCACCGAAGCGCCGCTAAACAGGGTCGAGAGAGTGCGCAGGCCACGGTACTCGAAAAAGTACAAGGAGAGCGGATTCTCCGCGAGATTGGCGTATTTTGCGTAGGTGGAGGCCGTCTCGTAGAGCGGATAATAGAACCCAAAATCTCCCGCGATCTCGGCCAGCGGCACAAGTGTATCGTTGCTGATGCTCTCTCCCTCGAATCCATACGCGTCTAAGATTTCCCGGACAACTTCAGGCGAAGTGCCTTCAGGCAAGTGCAAAATGTGGGAAAAACGTTCCCGGAACTGCGAGTTGAGCTCCGCCCGTAGTTTTCGATCGTCGAAAGGATGCAGAACGGCAATAGAACCCTCTCCGGCCCTCGAATTGAGACCCAGCAGCCAGGGCACCTGATTAATGCGTCCCTCAAGGTGCGTCTGCACCGGGTCCTCGGTGAAGAAGGCTTCAGGACATCCAACAGGCTCGACGACCGGTGGATTACTAATGAAGGGGAAGTTATCCCAAACTTTTAGGGAGTCTACCGTGGTGTGCAGCTCAACGGGATCCAGCTCTCGCAGAGCCTGGGCCAAGTCCTTGCTGTCCAAGCTCTCTGCCCCCTCGATGCCAGCCACAGCAGCCAGCTTTCTCGCCTGGGCCAAGGGGTCCTTGTTGATCTTAAGGTATGGTGATAGCGAAGTGCTATCCAAAGACATTGCCCGTTGGAAGAGTCCTAGCGGGAAGGAAAGATTCAAGAGAGCGCCTAAGGAGGGTACAGTGAAGCTCACCCTTTGAGCTGGGGCTGAGCATGTGATAGTGGGCCGACATTCCTCCCGCACTGTGGCCGAAGATCGTCACCAACTGGGGATCGCCTCCGAATTCTGCTATGTGCTGCTGCACCCACTGCATGGCCAGGCGCTGATCCTTGAGGGCGAAGTTGCCAGGCATATTCGCATCGCCAGTGCTCAGGAATCCTGCAAGAGATCATCTCATTCATCATCATCCCTTCATAGTTCGTCTCTTATGTTAAGCTCACCCAACGGCCCCAAGCGATAGGGTACGCTGACCATGATCACCTGCTCCGTGTCCATCATATACTCGGGTCCACTGGCAACCGGATTGGCGGATCCGCTAAAAAAGCCTCCCGCATGGATGTAGATCATGACGGGCAAGGGATTTCCATCGCGTTTCTATGGAAGAAAGAAAAGTAAGTTAAAATCTGGATTTTCTTTTCACATCAAGCCTAACCTTGGGTCTGTAGACATTCAGATAAAGGCAATCTTCCACGCCCGAAACGGACCATTTGACGCCAAAAAAGTTCCTCTGCAGGCAACTGTCCTTGGCTGTCCCTGCATCCAGAATGCCCTCCCAGGCAGCAGCAGGCACAGGATTCTAGATCAACGTTTACATTCTGTGCAAAAACATAAAATGAATGGCCGAAACTTACTCTGAGACGCAGGGAATCCACAGGAGGCTGGGCAAATGGTATGCCCATGAACGCCTCAAACTCCTCGCCCTGGTATCCTGGCATATGTGTGCCCCTCAGGCAGCCGAGATCCTTCAGGCACACATCCAGAGAATCGCCCGTAGCCAGCGGACAGACAGCGAGAGTCAGCAGAACTCCAGACCAGAGCAGGCGCATTTTCGGTTTCACGTATGGCCCTCCAAGCCAGTCTGCCTTTTATAGAAAACTTCGACTTCCCATTCACATTCGAGTGCACAAATTTGTATAATCATGTCCCGCAATTGTAGTCTGCACTTGCCCAACCTCCTTCCCGAGTTAATTCCAATCATTTTCGCTTCCTATTAAACGATTTTTTGTTTTTGTTTATTAGGTACAAAATGCAAGCAGTAGCATTTTCCTATGGCCAGCGCACGCATCCGACTGAGCTTCACAATTAACAGTTAATAAATATAACTAGTATGAATTACTTAATATTAGTAACTAGCAATGAAAAAAAGGGGGCGTTAGTTGTTTATAGGGAATGACAACATCGAACTTTTGTTTTTCGCAATTTTTTAATGAATTATTATTATTTATTTCTATTATTGTTGTTTATTTTTCAATGAATAATTTTTCTATTTCTATTATTATTATTTATTGTTTTTTTAGCATTTTAAAATGGCAAAGTTGATTACAACAAGATGTAAAATATTTAATTAATGTTAAAAATAGAAGCGCTACTTTCAAAAATGAGCTAAAAAAAGTTCTGCTTTAAAAAAAAATCATGTTGAGTGTTGAGTAGTGTTATATAACTATTTTCAGTTTTACATTTTAGGGATAATCTTTTCAGTCTTTCTCTGTTTGTTGTAGTTCCACAAAAGTCAGCACATTGCGGTGGGCTTGAAGTCGAGAATTCTGTGACCTGTGGCGCAGCTCCCAACACTATCAACGATCGTTTCGAACAGCGATGGATACGTCATTCCTACCAGCTGCTCCCACCACACACACAAACAAACGCTGCAAGAGAAGACTGCCCAGAAAATGCCAAAACAACATACATTGCATGCGCATGACGCCACAATTCAATATTGAGTTGCAGCTAAGCTATTTATCGTGTAACATTACAGAGACACACTACGTAAAAGTACTAAAATTCTCGTTCCAGTTCCAGGGACTGAGATACGTATAAATAGTAAACAAGTAACATCTTTAAAGAGAATCCGTTGACTAATGATTCTCAGAAAAATAACCGCTTCCATATGGGATAGCCTGCCAAATCCACGTCCTTCTTGATATCCTCCTTGTAGTTGCCAACGGTGCCACCAAAATGGACATAGCTGCACATCTCCTGATCCTTGAAATCCGAAGCTTGGCAGGATGTGCCACTGTGGAAGATCCTGAGACAGAGAAGAGCATCAACTACATAGCTTGGACATTCTTCCATGGAAATCTCACCCGGTCTTGGCAAAGTCCACCATCAGCGAGGTCATTCGTTTAACGACCTCAGCATCCTCCGAATCCTTGGGATAGTCCTCGACAATAGCCGGAATCCGTATGGTGTGCAGAGCATCGTCCATGTGGGCAGCACCTACCCCATACTCCACCGATGCACCGCTAAACAGGGTCGACAGGGTGCGCAGGCCACGGTACTCGAAAAAGTAGAAGGAGAGCGGATTCTCCTCGAGATTGGCGTATTTTGCGTAGGTGGCGGCCGTCTCGTAGAGCGGATAGAAGAAACCAAAGTCCCCCGCGATCTCGGCCAGCGGCACAAGTGTATCGTTGCTGATGCTCTCTCCCTCGAATCCATAGGCGTCTAAGATTTCCCGGACAACCTCAGACGAAGTTCCATCAGGCAAATTCAAGACTTGGGAAAAATGCTCAAGGAACTGCGAGTTGAGCTCGGCCCGTAGCTTTCGATCGTCGAAGACGCGCAGAATGGATAGAGCACCCTCTCCGGCCCTTGAAGTGACGCTCAGCAGCCAGGGCACCTGATTAATGCGTCCCTCGAGGTGCGACTGCACCGGGTCCTCGGTGAAGAAGGCTTCAGGACATCCAACAGGCTCGACGACCACTGTATTGCTGATGAAAGGAAAGTTATACCAAACTTTTAGGGAGTCTACCGTAGTGTGCAGCTCAACGGGATCCAGCTCTCGCAGAGCCTGGGCCAAGTCCTTGCTGTCCAAGCTCTCTGCCCCCTCGATGCCAGCCACAGCAGCCAGCTTTCTCGCCTGGGCTAGAGGTTCCTTATTTGTCTTCAAGAATGGCGAGAGAATGGTGCCAACCAAGGACATGGACCGTTGAAAGAGTCCTAGCGGGAAGGAAAGATTCAAGAGAGCGCCCAAGGAGGGTACACTGAAGCTCACCCTTTGAGCTGGGGCTGAGCATGTGATAGTGGGCCGACATTCCTCCCGCACTGTGGCCGAAGATCGTCACCAACTGGGGATCGCCTCCGAATTCCGCTATGTGCTGCTGCACCCACTGCATGGCCAGGCGCTGATCCTTGAGGGCGAAGTTGCCAGGCATATTCGCATCGCCAGTGCTCAGGAATCCTGCAAGAGATCATCTCATTCATCATCATCCCTTCATAGTTCGTCTCTTATGTTAAGCTCACCCAACGGCCCCAAGCGATAGGGTACGCTGACCATGATCACCTGCTCCGTGTCCATCATATACTCGGGTCCACTGGCCACCGGATGGGCAGTGCCGCTAAAGTAACCGCCACCGTGGATGTAGATCATGACGGGCAAGGGACTTCCATCGCGTTTCTATGCAAGGAATGAGTGTTAGATTTTCTCTGAGTTTTCGTGGCACATCAAGCGAAACCTTTGGTCTGTAGACATTCAGGTAAAGGCAGTCCTCCACGCCCGAAACTACCCAGTTGGTGCTAAAGTAGTTCTTCTGCAGACAACCATCCTTGGCTGTCCCAGCATCCAGAATGCCCTCCCAGGGCGCAGCAGGCACAGGATTCTAGATCGGTGTTTATACATACTCGTACAGACATCAATCTGTTGATTTCCGTGACTTACTCTGAGACGCAGGGAATCCACAGGAGGCTGGGCAAATGGTATGCCCATGAACGCCTCAAACTCCTCGCCCTGGTATCCTGGCATATGTGTGCCCCTCAGGCAGCCGAGATCCTTCAGGCACACATCCAAAGAATCGCCCGTAGCCAGCGGACAGACAGCGAGAGTCAGCAGAACTCCAGACCAGAGCAGGCGCATTTTCGGTTTCACTTATGGCCCTCCAAGCCAGTCTGCCTTTTATAGAGAAAAAGCTTACCCGAACACATTAGCGTGCAATAATCTGTATAATCATGTCGCCCAACCTCCCCGAAAGTTAATAGCAGCTTTTTCAAATCCTAAAAAACTTTATATTGATTCTGTAGTTAATGTACAAAAGGCAAACAGTAGCTGCCCACCAAAGCAGACCGCACGTTAAATACATATCGAGAGTGCATTTTCCTATGGCCTAAACACGCATTCAACTGAGCTTAACAACTAAGAGGTACAATTACAGACGTACATGGGTATAATGGCTCTATAACTAGTGAATGACTCAACTAACAATGAACGAAACGGGGCGGAAATTGTCTATTTGGGAGGCCTAGGAACCGGAACCATTTACAAAATCGAACAAGACGCTCAGTATTGATCTCAGATTGGCGTCAGACTGTGACGCTGTGCGGCAGTTAGATCTGGATGCCACATGTCCAGGATGAGGACCAGGCGCGGACGCGTGCCGTTGTGCCAGACCTCGTGCTCGAAGCTGTCATCGAAGATGATTAGTTCGCCCTCGCGCCAGGTGCTAAAAGGGTAAAATCGTATGACATTTCGCTAGGTAGAAACCTTCCATTTCCATTTGCACTTACCTTTCCTGCTCTGCCACTCGAAGAGAGGTTCGCTCCGGCTCTGGAGCCACCAGCGTGAGATGCGCCCTCAAGCGGCAATTGGTGGGCCCACAATGCGGCCACACATGCGTCTCCGCCTGCATCACACTGAACTTCACCTGTCCCCTTCGACAGCCGCTGGATTCGGGGAACTCCTTCATCAGGCCGCAGGTGATGGGAGCCCGTTGGCAGTTCTTCCTAACAAGCTGACCCTTCGCAAAGAGCTCAAACTGCTGCCAGATGCCCTTGTGGCGCAGTTTCTCCGTTTCATCTGCGAAGTAGCCGCGATGGCTGAGCAGAGCCAGGGCCTCCACACGGATGGACATCCAATTCGCCTGCAGTTTCCTCAACTGCGCGTCGTATCCCGTCTCCGAAGGCTGCCAAAAGGGTTGGGCTCTCAGCTTGGGCTCGTTGTACAACGATCTCTGATAGACGCTGGCAATGAGTCCCATGGCCACGGCTTGCCTGTGCACTTCCACAGCCTCTGGCTGTCTGGACATCCGTTGCAGCGTTTCCCCCAGAGCGAGATAGAAGTAAGCCTCCTGTGTGCCCTCTGCCTTGGACTCAATGGCGTGCTGCAAGTAGGGCAGCGCCCGATCGTAGTCTCCATGGAGCTGTTTGAGGGCCAGGCCGTAGTGGAGTTGGGCCACTGGATCAGCTGGCCAGAGCTTCAGGGTTTCAGCTGCCACCAGCTTCACCAGGCGCATGCTGCAAGCAGTCGTGTGAGATGAGCACCGCAATGGGGTTTTGGGGCTGGAACCTTAGCTCACCTACTTATTGGCCGTGAGATGTGTGAGGGAGAGTTGATTGCGCAGTCGAGGAGCAGCAGGCCAGCGCTCGATGAGCAGCTCGTGAATGGCCACCGTTTGTGGGTGATAACCTGGAGAAGAGACCTCATCTTTAGAGGATTTTTCAAGAAGCAGCGCCATACCATTCCGGAACTCACCCAAGAATCGCAAATGCTCGATGCAGCGTTCTCCGGCAGAAAGAAACTCTCCGTCGCTGGCCACCAGCTCGCCAAAGGCCAGATATCGTTTGTAGGAATCAATGGCCTCCCACAGTCGCTGGTTGCTGCGCTCCCTCTCGGCCAGCCGCTCCAGGAGGTGGGCACGGCCCAGATGGGCCAGCGGCTCGTCGGCGTAGTGTTGGATGAGCGTGTTAAACGAGCGCAGGGCTTGGGCATAGTTCTTTTGGGTGGGGATTAGTTCGCGGTTCGTCAGCCAAAACGCACACAAAGACAAAGGGTTAGATGGGGTTCACGGCACATGCAATTAGTACAAAAATAATGAAGCTCATTAGAAGGGGAAACACAATTGTCAGGGGATTGCAGGGAGGCCCAGCCATCTCCCATCGAGGAGACCTCATCCAGTGGGTGTGTCTGGCTGGAAGAGGCCGCCACTGGGTGGTGGTTGTGCCCGACTGCAACGCCTCGACAAGAGGGTTTCCAACAAGCCAAATCGTATGTTTCGGATCTTACACAGCTAAACAGTTAATAATAGATCTAGTGACTAGCAAAGCAAACATGAAACGTGAAACATGAAACTAAAGCTATGAAATGAGTTTGGTTTAATGTGATTTAGTGATTGTTGAGCTAGAGGTATATCGGGAGATTCTTTGAGTTATTCCTGCTGCACAAAGGCTTCTAATCTGTGACCTACCTCCCGGATCATTTCGGCATTGGCCTGATGCAGCTCCCGTTGAAATGAATCCTCTGCGGCTGGTGCCGAAGCTGGAGCCGAAGCCGAAGCCGGAGCCTCTGGGGTAGGATCTTTGGGTTTGATTTCTAGTTGGGTTAGAGATTAATTCGATTAGATATTTACGTTGTGAGAGGAGAGGAACTTTGAACGGTTTGGGCCTAGACAGAGCTCCACCTTGTACCTAATACGAAGTGTTAGTGAGGCGTTTATATTGATAGTGGGCGTAGGAGTAGGGTAGTAGTAGTAGGAGAGAAGTTCTTCACTTACGATCGGTTATGGATCAGATGGTGTGTCTTAAAGTAGAGTGTAGCTTATGGCCATGACTGAGATTATTTTAGAGTCTTAAACAGTACGAGACAGTATGTATGTCGGATAAGTCAATGCGGTGGAGGACATCGAGAGACGGTGGCGATACTGTGTGAATTGTACATTTAGTAATTACGTGTCCAGGTGGGATCGTCAGAGTCCGGATCGCTTTCGTACTCCTTGACCGGCAGACGGCCGTATTTGGCCTCCAGTCTGCTCATTAGATCAGCGTCATCCACGTCTGATATCTCGTCCTCTTCCTCGTCTGATATCTCGTCCTCCTCATCCGTCTCTCCATCGTGCTCGTAGTCCTCAATGGTCCCGTCCTCGTATTCCACATAAAGATCACTGAATCCAGACGGTTTAAGCGGCTCCTCAGGCTTCTCCTCTGGCTTTTCTGGCTCTTGGGGCATGGCGCCACCACTCGCTGGTGGCACCGGCGATGACTTGTACATGGAGCTCAACTGCTCGAAGGTCTCGGGCAGATAGCTGGCCGATAATGCCACATCGCCATCACCGCTAGCATTCTCTTCTTCGATGTCGCTGATCTCCACTTCAATCTCCTCCTCGATTTCAATCTCCTCCTCGGAATATTCTTGTTTTTGTGATGGAATATGGTAGGTATTATACAAATTAATATTAATGGGTACATCTTGGACTCTAGAACTAAAAGCTGCAAGATCACTTCCAGCTGCGGCTGGAAATGATTTCGAAGCAACTTCGACAGGCCGAAGTTTTGCATTGAGTTATATGATATGATCGTCCAACCATCGTCCAGCAGCGGAATCTCCTCCAGGTCGTCTGGTATCTGATCCCCCTCTGTGGCAATCGTCAGTCGGCGCCTCATGATCGCCTCCGGTGGGGGCGGCTCGTCCTCGGCTACACAGTCACCACGGGATATAATGTTTTGGTCAACATAATGCGGTTTAAACTATTACTATACGAGCAACAACAAAGCCATACAGCACTTTCCATACATACATACATTGGTGGAAATAGTTAAACAAAGCTGTGACTACAATAAAATTACAAAAGTTACAAAATCATAAATCATAATCATAATCATACAATAAGAAATAAATAAGAAATAATAAAGAAAGTGCAAAAAGGGAACTCAGACACCGGATTCCTTCAAATAAATGAAAATTTGGAAATTTTTGCAGAAACCGAAAAGTGAGCAATCGAGTGCCGAGTTCTTTGTTTTAGTTCTGTTAATACATGTGTCACATATCGATCTGAAGACATTGAGAGTGTTGTTGCCAGTCGGCTTTTGGCTTTTGGCTTTTGGCTCTTGGTGGGTTAGAAAGGAAAGCGTCGCTTTGGTTACAAACTGTCCGAACATGAGTATAGTCAGATAGAGAAAGATTAACAGCATTAACATTGATTTGGCGTGCTTTGGCAGAGATCACAGATCACAGAGCAGCGAGCAATGGAGTGGGAGTAGGTCAAGCATTGAAGACTCACTTGTATTCGGACTTTTCCTGATCAATACAAGACGTGAAACTAAGGCAAGTGCAACGCCAACGCCAAATTTAACGGCAACTGTAAAATGATTCAGGTTTTAGTATCAGAGAACAAACAAGATTCGTTTTGCACTTTCTTGTACAATATTTTTCGTGTGTGGCTTGTGTGTGTGTAGGGTGGTAAAGTACGAGATGGTCTGTCAGTTCTTAACGTTTTCTAGGGCCAAAGGGAGATCCGTTCATTGTTCCAACGGCTACTGCCTCAAACAGGGACTCAACTTACGCGATGCCAACCAGGAAGAGCCCTCTTCTGTTGGCTCTTCCTCATTATCGTCCTGTTGCTGCTCTTCGCTATCTGCAACGTCGGCTTTTCGCACTTGCCGCACCAGCTCCTCGGGTTCCTCATCTAGGGACTCAAAGTCGTCATCATCGGCATCGTATTTCTCCTGCGAATCGAGTAAGCATTAACCACCCATGTTATTGCAGCAACAAACAAAAGAGACAGAGACCATTTCGATGTCTCTATCTTTGTATTCGGAACCATTCGCAAGCAAGCCGCAGCAAGAAGTTTCAAAAGAATTTTACAAGTGATTCTCTTTACCAGGATACTGGTACGCCTAATACATATCCTCAGAGCAATAGCTTTTCTCTCACCTCATCGTCTGCATCATCTTTGTTACTTCTAGCTGTCGCAGGGGCACTTTGTGCTTTCGATTGAACAGACTCTTCGATATCCACCTCGTCAGCATCATCGTTGTTGTTGTCATCATCGTCATCCTGCACGATGAGTGGCAGAAAGTTATCCAAAGGCGCTACCATACCATTTAACCACAGCTTTGACTGTACCTCATCCAATTCCGCTGTTGAAGGAGTTGGTTCCTGAGATTCTGCCACATCATCTTCGACATCGTTCTCGGGCTCATCTTCCTCCGTGTCCTGCACATCGTACTCGGCGGTGGCTTCCACGGTAGCTTCTGCCGTAGCCTCAACAGAGGGCTCGTCTTCTTCTGGATCTTCGGCGGTGATGTTTTCGCCAGCATTATTATCCTCCTCTTCCTCATCATCTTCTTCCAGCTCCTCCTCTGCTTCTGCTTCTTCTTCTTCATATTCCTCTTGCTCTGTTTCCGCTTCTTGCTCTGTGTCCTCTTCCTGCTCTGTTTCCTCATCTAACTCCTCCGAAACAGGCTCTTCTAAAAGAAGAAGAAAATCCCTTTAAAAGGAGAAGCATGGATTATAGTGGTTGACCCACCTTCTTCTTCTTCTTCGGGGTCATCATGGTCATCATGGTCATCATGCTCATCCAAAGCCTCTCCAGAAGGTTTGTCCACATCATGGGCATCATGGTCCCCTCGATGCTCGTCGACCAAACCAGTAAAATAGTTGGAAAAGCGCGACTCGGACAAGGGAGTATCCACTAAAAAAGATTTTCTTTAACCAACACATTTTTATTTCGTGATTTCTGGACTTACTATCCTCAAGGCCGCGATTCTCCAAGATGATCAGGCCCACGAGGCCCAAGAGTACTGCCATCAGAGAGAAGAATATGATCTTGGCACACCAATTGCCGCCGGTGCCGTGATCGTGATGCACGTGTAAGTGTAAATCGTCGTTTCCCATCTTTGTAATGTGGACGCCATGGGAAGACTCGTCGTCATCTATGAATGTACATGTGTGCGATTGCATGGTAGTGAATAATAAACACATGTGATTACAAATTGTTTAATTAAATGCACCTTCAGACAGCGTGGGGATAGACAAGCAGTTGATTTAGTAACTACTAGAGACTTTAATTTGGTTTAGAAAACCATTTAAGGGGTTGGAGAGGGTAGCACGACGGATGTGGATATATGTATGTAGGACGGAAGGGTTTTTGGCTACCTTGAAAGCTGGACTGACGCAGCACAGTCACATCGCCGTCAGATTTTCGATCATCTAAACATATAAAGTTAGTTACAATGAATGCCAAAGCATTTTACTGCTTGCCTCTTGGATTACAGTAATTATTATACCCTCAGAATTTTCCCCATTTTGGTGACACCGGTATTACAATGCGATAAGAGAGGGATTTGTTTATGCCTAAATATGTGCAATAATAAACAAAGAACCCGCCAGTCATGCTCTTGGGCAGATGGCCAAATAAAAATAAAATTGTTTTACATATAATTTCAATGTTTTTGTTGCACTGTGGGTGGGTGTAAAAATGGCCACAGACAAAACGGGAAGTGTGGTTTCGTCTCTTTGTGCAGCGCATTAAGAGCATTGGGGAGTCATGAATTATAGCCCAGATGATTTCTTAGCCTCGCTCAGTTGTTAGTCTTTACATATATGTCCAAATGTACATAAGTAGATAAGCAGTGAGATAAGACCCGGGATAGATCAGACAAGCGTGAAAGATAAAAGGCAGAGCAGAGCAGATTCCCCAAATTATCATTTCAAAATAAAATCTAAGCCAACCAAGCCGAAATGTTCAATGCCCTTTTCCTTTCTACGAGTCATAAAAATCACACATAGACCCCCGCATGTGTCCAATACATATACATATTTTTCTATAGTGGATCAGCACACGCATAGCGACAGAAACAGGCGAGATGTATAATTTTATATAATAGGGCAAAGTTATTTTTAAAGGCACTCGACAATATTATTTTGCTAATAAAAGAAATGAACTGCTTGCTACGCTCTTAGCGGCGGCCACAGGAAATTTTACACAAACTAACGGTCACTACATTCCCGTTCTTCGCTGATCAGAGATTGATGAAGTGGAGGAGGGGTGTTGGCGAACTTACCGCGTTTTCTGCGCTTATCCTTGCGCTTACGCGGCTGCACATCGCCCGACATTTTCCTGGTCGGACACTAAATGTATGCCAATATGATGGGGAGGGGAAATGTGTGTTGTTTTTTCAGTCCAGATGTGTCTATGTGTCGTCGGTGGCCACAGAGACCGGGCTGACAGCGTTCCCGAACACGATCAATGTACGTAACGAAATGCGAGCAGCTCGCCGACGTTGGAATTATTTATAAAACGGCGCCCGTTGCGTGTCGGCGTTGCCAGACCTCTATTATTGAAATAATATCTATTTATATCAGTTATATTTGATTAAGCAGGTGTAATATTCATTGATTTGTCCATAAATAACACTATTAATCCCATTGCGTTCAAAAATTAAACATATGAAACAAGTATTTACAGAATTGAGAAGGTATATTTCTGGACATTTCTGAGGGTCAGGCGGCGGTATATCTTATCAATAAATCCGCGGTCACACTGAACTAACCCGAGCCCCAAAAAAAAAACAAG
Organism: Drosophila tristis; assembly: GCA_018150885.1. Classification (NCBI taxonomy): domain Eukaryota; kingdom Metazoa; phylum Arthropoda; class Insecta; order Diptera; family Drosophilidae; genus Drosophila; species Drosophila tristis. Next base: position 1,606,365 of record JAECWT010000203.1, on the reverse strand, counting down.
AAAATAAATACAGACAGAATTTGGTTCCAATTGGAATTTTATAGTTCCAATACCGTTTGTACGCAATTGGGAAAAATCCCATACCGTTTGTCCGCAGTTGGGAAAAATCGAATTAAGCAGTTAATTTTCAAATTTCATATGTTGCCCAGTTCTAACTGGGCTGTGGCGGGTCGTGTCGTTGAAAAAGTATAAGATCAACGGCCCCCTGGGGTAGGGAGTAAAAGTAATGGCCGGCGACATGTCCATTGGGTGTGCAGCTTTGAAAAGGTCCAGCAAACTGAGGTCCTGCACCAGTGGCGGCGACACGGATTCGATGCACACTGCCAACGATCGCATGGATAATGGCAGCGTAAAGCAAGCCCCAGCACCGCCGCAGAACATGAGAGGTGGCCTCCGAGTGTACAAGATAGTCATCCTTGGAGATGGCGGTGTCGGAAAGTCGGGTAAGTTGGCCACAAGGGTCCGGAAAATCATCCCAAAAAAGTTCGCGCAGGACGGCCACAATGACAGTTATCACTGCGCATTTTGATTGTGGTTGCGAAAAATCAATAAATTATCTCAATTTCTTTTACGCTTTGTTTTGCCCGTCCCCATCACCACCCCCACACGCCACACGCACCATCGCCCCGTCCACCACCCAATCCGTCTGTCTCGGCGTTTTCGCTCGGGCCCTCGGCTGAACCCTGCGCACTCGAACATCAGCTGTTACTCTGCAGTTCGTGAGCCACAGCTTCTTGGACTACCACGACCCGACCATTGGTGAGTGTGCTGCAGCATCGCGATGGACTTGAACTCTTCTGACTAATCCATAAATGTTTGCCAACTCGTTGCCGCAGAGGATTCGTACCAGCAACAGGCGGTCATCGACAACGAGGCCGCCCTGCTCGACATACTCGACACTGCCGGCCAGGTCGAGTTCACGGCCATGCGGGACCAATACATGCGCTGTGGGGAAGGTTTCATCATCTGCTACTCGGTCACCGACCGCCACAGCTTCCAGGAGGCATCGGAGTACCGCAAACTGATCACCCGGGTGCGTCTGTCCGAGGAGATACCGCTGGTGCTGATTGCCAACAAGGTGGATCTGGAATCTCAGCGTCGCGTCACCACCGAGGAGGGCAAGAATCTGGCCAATCAGTTCGGCTGTCCGTTCTTCGAGACGTCCGCGGCACTGCGCCACTACATCGACGAGGCGTTCTACACGCTCGTCCGTGAGATCCGTCGCAAGGAGCTGCAGAAGGGCACCGACAGCAGCTCGGAGAAGATCCACACGCGCCACCGCAGCCGCTGGTGGCGCATACGCTCCATATTCGCCTTGGTATTCCGTCGTCGACGCAACTTGAACTAGACTGGGGGATAAAGCTAGATGGGAGCTGCAGCTGGAGCCAGAAGAGTGCGCGCGCTAACAATTTATTTGAATCAGTGCAATATTATCCAATATTACGAGTAACATTTTTTTTTTTTTGTGTTTTGCTATATACACGGATTGTATATAGCATAACCAAAGAGCAGATCAAATCCTATATATATCTACGATTATTTGTAATTGATCGAAGTTTCCAAAGGCAGAGGCAAAACCACAAGAATTTACCAATCGAAAGATGGGAGAAACTAAATAATTATTGTTATGGCCACCGGGCCACTTCCACCGAGGAAGAGAGGGTCGGTCGGTCGGTCAGTCGTTTATTTATTATTTGTTACAAACTATTTAATGTATTTGTTGTTGGCCAGACAAGCAAAGATAGGCGCAGCGAGCGGAGTTAGACGATAGAGTATATCAATATGTTTAAGCACCGATCCAAAATGATACATATTAACAATGCACGTACATATGTTTTATGTAGTCAAAATAATACAAATAACGTTGATTCCTAAGACGAGGCGAGGTGAGGAAGCAGGCAGACGACAGATTGGCTGGCAATTGGCAGAAGCTACGAGTAGACATGCATTTAAATTCAAGCTGAATTCAATAGCTTCAATCCTGAGGCTGAGACCGGAATGAAGCAGAGAAACGCGAAACCAAAATCTTTATATCTTTAAACAAATCGTGACACAACTGAGAGATCTGAATCCTAGCAAAGGACACACAATGCACAACACGAGCGAATGTGAATGCCAAGCGTTACTGTCAGGGAGGTAGATGGATGGATGGATGGACAGATGGATGGATGGATGGATTGAAAGAAAACTAGAGAGGAAGTATGGATGGTGGATTTTTGAACTTATGTATTGCATGTATTACCCCAGCAGGACACGCAACACACACACAAGCACACATTTAACTAATCGAATAAATGTTGAATTTAATGTATACTAATTCATATACATATATATAAATACACACATATATATATATATATATAAATCGATCGATCCACGATATGAGTATATAAACCGCGGGAACATGTCAGCATGTGTGTTTAGCCTGGAGCTTTGTTCAAATCCAAATCCAAATCCAAATTGATAATGATACATATATATATATATATATGTATATGATATACACCTAAATATACAGAGAGATAATGTATGTTTGTAACTTAAGCCCAAGACAGCCGATTGCATTTGTTGTTTAAGTTTGAGAAATGTTTATTGTTTATATGTTTATTGTTAAGGACACGTGTTTACTTCTAAGTTTATTTATTATTAGTTTAACACATTTGTTAATTACTTTTTACACACCAAACAACTCCACCACGCAACACATCACGTTCTCTAAGCATTCACCATGAGTTCCTCTCATAAATGTTTATATTATTAACTATCATCACTACTACAGAAAACACTACACGACACAAACAACAGTTTTAAACGGCTTTAATTACTCCAACATTTGTTATGAAACCTAAACAGTTGAACGTTGGTCCTACCATAACTACTACATATTTAATTGTTATTACAAATCCCCACATGTAATCGTTCGATAACTAATTTGTGTGACTCCCCAACAACAAAACTACAAAACTACCAATAGCCAAATGCACAAGCGTTAAGCGCTTAATCGAAAAAGCCGGCTTTCAACGCTTACCCCTTCGCAACTGAAACTCAAGCGATTCAGATAACACGCTATATGACAAAATCTTAGGCACTATACCAATGTATCTAACGCCATCGTTCTGTCGTGATTCTGGTCGTTTCGAAAACGACAGACATTTTCCAGAAGCGGTGCAAATTGTAATACCCAAACAAATGAGAAACCAAAACCCCATTTTTATTCATAATGTTATATACATTTTAAATGTAAACAAAAAATGGAATACTAATGCACAATGGAAAAACAAAATATGAACAAGAACAATTCCCTCAATAAAGATTTTTGGAACCCCCCGTTAATAATGCGAGTTTTACTGGAACACATGCCACGAAATGTTACCATGGTACGTACCACCTGAGCGATCTTCGAAAACCTCCTCTTCACATAATAAAACTCAAAGATGTTGATTTTTGTATCGTTTTTTCTTTTTTTATTTATTTTTTTATATATGTAATATATGTATGTATATTAGTAAAATATTTTTACCTTTAATTATTCATTTCCATTTTGTTTTCAATTTTTTTTTTGTTGATTTTCATTATTTTTCTAGTTTATTGTAAAGAATATTATGCAAAATGCACAATAGACTCTCGAAAAATTGTTTATTATTTAAATAATCTTCATTTTCTCTTTCCTCTGACACGTTTTACATCTTTTTTTTTGCTCTTTAAATTAACAACAAAAGACACCATCTTTAAATTAACAACAAAAGACACCAAACTTCGGATTCGGGTTTCGTAATTTCTGGTCAATTTGAAAAAAATTATAAATAATATGCTTGTTTGGTTTTTTGTTTTTCGTTTTAAATGTTCATATATGGAATTTATATAAATCTAATTTTGGTAATCTGGTAAATGTGGGTTTTTTTTTATTGTATAGGAAGCAAAACTTTGAATGCACAAAATTACAAATTACTTTCGACTTTTGTTTCGATCTTAGTTTTTTTTTTGTTTCTTTGTATTTATTTTTTTTTTCTTTATTTATAAATTTAGTAAATTGTGTAATAGTAACTGTAGAAAATAGTAGCGTAGTTACACTTATATAGAAAATATTCTGATTTTTTCCTCTGCGGTTGCTTTTTGCTGTTGTTGCTGTAGAAAACGGCACTTTTCCCTTGAGTGTTCTTTTGTTTAAACATTTTCTGTGTGAGAAATTACACGATTGACGGTACAAAATACAAAAAGAGACATACACACATATATGCACTGTTTATTTAGATGTAGCTATATATATTTATATATATATGGTACTGGCATTTTATAAAATTATAAAATCCACCTCATACATTTAGTTTGGTAGCTTGTTGCATCGTTTTTTTTTTTGTTTTATATTATTTTTCCATTTGTTTTTTAATGCAAAATACAAATATTAAAAACTTTTCGCTCTGATTCCATATTCCTGGGATGAATCCCGCTCCCGAAAACTGAATGCATCTCATTTGTGGCTTACGTTTTAATCAAATAATAAACATTAATCGTTTGTGTTGAAAGTTGTATGTTTGCTGTGTGTGTTTGCTTGTAGTGTAGTTTCGCTTTCATCGTTTATTGGCGGTTTCTGTGTCTCTTGATAAAGTAGTACTTGTGAAAAGGGAACATAATAGATCATTTCATCGCGTCTGACTGGACATGTTCAACTGATTCAACTTGCCACACCCTCGCACAGGCAGGCACTGCAGGGTCTGCACTCAAGGCAACAAGGTCACAAAAAGCATCAAAGAACAGGTCAGGGTAGGGGTGAACAGAAACGGATGCAACTTGAATATGTATACATATATCGATATATATTTCTGGATTGCAGCTGCTCGACTGGATTTGTCGGCCTGCTGCCCTAGGGATATACAAATAATAATGCCATCGTTATTACTGTGGTTTTACTTCGGTTTATAACTACACTAGACTGTATATAAAATCAAATCCGCATGGGAGACATTCTGCCCCCGGTTCACTACGATTTGCTGTGTTAGTTGCTGGCGTACTTCTAATGATCCATCCTCCAGCCGATGTTGTTTGTTTCTGTCGTTCTTTTTCTTGTTGTAAAACGTGTGTGTGCATGCCGTGTGTGAGAGTGTGGTGTATATATGTGTGTGTTGTTGCTGTTGTTGTTGTTGTTTATGGTTAAAGATTTTCATTTGTTAGTTGCTCTTTTAGAGCAAAAGGCATCTGGTCTTCTTCCTCTTTTTAACTTGCAACGCAGCCCTGGTTGCCGTCTCAAACACCTCCCGGACACCCTCCTTGGACTTGGCCGAGCATTCCAAATAGGCAAAGGCATTTATCTTTTCGGCCATGGCGCGTCCCTCCTGCGGCTTAACAGGCTCCTGCTTCATTTTTGCGAGATCCTTCAGGGAGGTAAAGAAATTTAATTAGATCCACAAATCTCTCTCTCTCTCTATCTAAAGGAGTGACTCTCCAGGTGAGGGACTTACCCGAATTGTGTTGGGATCATTTCGCAAATCTTTCTTATTTCCTACCAAAATGATTGGAACATTTGGACAAAAGTGTTTGACCTACGAGAATGCGATTTCAGAGATTAGTTTTTGGTCAAAGTTAAACGATTTTTGCTACGACAATCACTTACCTCTGGGGTCCACTTTTCAGGAATATTTTCTAGTGAATCGGGGGAATCCACTGAGAAACACATCAGTATAACATCTGTGTCGGGATAGCTCAGCGGTCGTAGTCTGTCGTAGTCCTCCTGCCCGGCCGTATCCCACAAGGCCAGCTCCACCTGAAAATGGCAATGGTGTCATTAAAAGGTGATACAGAGGACGATCGCAAATAAATAGATACATATGTAGGTGTAGATGGGTGCTCATCAGGCAGTGTTTGAGATACGAGTGGGGAGAATATGGAAGAGCAGAGGAGACAACTTCAAGTTGGAGATAGCGAGTGAGCGAGGGAGAGCAGGGCTAAGGAACTTGGCGGCGGAAATACCGAACGTATTAATCACATCAAAGTAGAATGACGCGAGCGTCAGCATATGTATGTACGTATGTTCCATGTGCGAATGTGTGTGCGAATGGGTATGTAAACGTTATCCAAACACAGGTCTTCCCTGATTCCGACACCCCCGAAACCAGCCAACCATCCATATGTATATTGCGCAGCACAAACACTTTCTGCGTTTATTCCGAAATACGAATGAAAATATTAGAAATGGAATTTAGCTAAAACTCAGAATCATGACTTAATGGCTCCCCAGAAAAAATCGCAAAATATTCATTACAAATGCTGGCGAGCGAGCGAGAGAGATGGAGAGAGCGGGAGCGCTGGCTCCATAACACACAGGTAGGGAGAATGTGCTCAGCAAGAGAGTGAGATAAAGAGAGGGTAGGGGCACGGTAAGGTATGGTAGGATGGGGGGCCATCAGAGGAAGGGGCTGGCGGGTCGGCGCAACGCACATACAATATTGTGCGCAAACGGACTTGTATAAGACCAATACAAAATAAAGAAAACGAGCAACAAGAAACGGAAGGAAGGGAGCTACTTTCATGTGTGTGTTGGTGCTGCCAACTGCTCTTTGTTTGTGCGAGTGTTTCTCTCTCGGTCTGGCTATGTGTTGAATGATTGGCTTAGTGGGGGGAAATATAGCAGAGCATGATTTGACTGTCAAAAGTATTTCTGCATCCTAGTAACCATCTAAGAATATTTCACAGTTTTAAGCAATCATCGAACGTTTGTAAAGATATTTTTCAGTTATCAGCAAAACCGGAAGAAACGTACAATATTGGAAATTGAACATTTTCCGTCTCTCTGATCGCCAAAATAGAAGTATTTCCCCAATACTGGTGAGTATACCAGTGTGCGTGAGTGTCTGTGTGCCTGTTCGGTATTGACTCACGGCTGTTTTTTTTTTTTTACAAGACCCGCAAAAGGAAACGTAGTGGGGAAGTGGGGCGGGAGTTGTGGGTGGCGAAGAAATACGAATAATAAAGAAAACACACAATGCACTCACACACAGTGTAGATGTGCGAGTTCAATGGAGAATAAGGAGGATACGCGCACTTGAAATTACTGAATTACTTTGCACAAATAACACATAAAACGAGATCAGATGATTAGCACTGGCAAAGGCTGAAGGGGTGGGAGGGGGAGACAGGGTGTGGTATGCATAGTATGGCTTGTAGAAAACTTACCTGTTTACCATCAACCTCGATATCGGCCACATAGTTCTCAAACACAGTGGGTACATAGACCTCGGGGAATTGATCTTTGCTAAAGACAATAAGAAGGCAAGTCTTACCGCAAGCACCGTCGCCGACAATTACCAATTTCTTGCGAATCGTCGTCATTGGAAGTTCTGCAATGGCAAAAGGAAGAGATTGTGGATGCAATACTAGGCAACACGTTCCTCTGTTCGTCGAATTCCGAGTTCTGTTTGATTTATTCGCGAAAACTGCGCGAGCTGTTCAAAATTATCAAAATGAAAAAGACATACACTGCACACTGGCACACAGGCGGCACTCACACCAACAGCAACACACACGCTCGCTTGCTCTCTTTCGCCCCGTCTCTCTCACACACACACTTAGTCATACTCTTGACTGAACGACGGCGATCTAATAGTCAAAAGTGGGGGTTCTTTTCTTTTTGACCAATGTCCGCGTTGAAAATTTTTGTTTCAGCTCAAAATTGTTTGGCTTTAATTGAATTCCACACTCCTGCTGCATATTACTATCTCGTTTTGACCAAAGTGCTCGCGTCATAGGGCTTGGGTCCGCCTGTCCGCCCTGCTCCCTTCACCAATCCAATGAAAGAAACTCCTCGTCCCGTGCCCGTGCTTTTCTTGCTTTTATTCCAAAAACATCTCATCATCCACTCGCATTGCTGTTGTCTGTGTGTGTCTCTGCCTTTGCGCTAGCTGCTTGTGTTTGTGCGTGCCTGTGTGTGTGTGGCTCTGTGGAATTTTTTTCACTGCTCTTTCAACTTTTCTCACTTACAATTTATGGTGATTTTTACAACACTCAGTACGAACTCGACACTCAATTTGTTTAAAAATGGCACAAACTTGTTGATTCTTATGCGGCTAACCTTTATTGTTTCGTATTAAAGGTAATACAATTATAAAATTCGACGATTTTTTTCATGCAAAATGACGATGAACAAGTTCATTCGTTTCGTTTCTTGGTAGCGCGATGAACACCGATGACCAACCAACGCCTTCAAGCACAGAGTCGCATTTGTGCGATAGTGTGTTGCAATCGAATGCTGGGTGGGTGACCGTTTCGGTATATTATATACTTTTCGGGATATTTTCAGTATATTTAAACTGCAGATGTGTAATCGAGGAATATCGAATATCGTCAGTGGCTCCCTGACAATTTCCTCCCTGTGTAGTGTAGTTGTTGTGTAGTTGTCATGTAGCAAAATTACAGCTGTCACACAGTTAATCTCTTCTTCTTTTTTATTTCTCGCATGGGCCGGGTGAAAATTTAAATTAAAAAAGCAAAAATGATAAATAAAAGAACAGTAAAACGAAAAAAACGTCAGATGTATAAAGAATCAATTAATGAATCCACTGTGAAGCAGTACAATATGTGTGACACCAATGGAGCTAAGGCTAAGGACACCGCCAATACTTCAGTTATTCTGGAGTCTAAGAAGCGAGCTGCCAAACACATCCCAACCAGTGCGAGTTGTCCGAAGAAATCAAAGAAATCTGATGTACCAGAAGCTGTACAAATTTTAAACAATAACGGGGCTCCCGAAAAACCATTCTCAAATGATATATGGTCCAAATGGCGTTACTCGGAGGAGGATGGTATGTAGAGAAAAGTACTTTTAATGACAGTCAAAATGAATCCCAACTGTTTAACAACAGGAACCATTGAGATAGAGCAGTTCAGTGATCCCAAGCTGGACCAGGAGACATCCAATGCCACGTCCTCTGAATCTCTTGGGAGTGATTCTGATGATGAACAAAAGACTGATTTTCTGCTACACACACGTGAGTGTCCAACATTTAATTTGCATCTTCCTTGCATCTTATCTTTTATATTATAGAATCCAAGACTGCCTGGAGGGTGCCAATGTTACTTAAAAGACCTGGAACCATTGAGATAGAGCAGTTCAGTGATCCCAAGCTGGACCAGGAGACATCCAATGCCACGTCCTCTGAATCTCTTGGGAGTGATTCTGATGATGAACAAAAGACTGATTTTCTGCTACGCACACGTGAGTGTCCAACATTTAATTTGCATATTCCTTGCATCTTATCTTTTATATTATAGAATCCAAGACTGCCTGGAGGGTGCCAATGGTACTTGAAAGACCTGACAACCAATTTGTTTATTTTCCCAAAAATGCAAACGCCCAAACAAAAAGCCATTTATTTGTGACGGGATCCATTGAAAAGGTAGAAGTATTCTATAATGATTGGATATCGCCAACCATAGAAGAGCTCTACGAGGATGATAATTGTGGGAATACAGCTCAGGAATCGACTGTCCAAACCATCAACGATAATGAAGCTCAGCAGGATCCAGACAACATATGTAATTTAGCAAAAGAAACGCTTGTAGGAGAAACACCAACGATGGAGGATAAAGAGGACTCCAATGCGGTCTCCCTAATCACTATTGAAGAAACTCCACTTGAAGATCAACAAGATGCGGAGACACTCGGAGCACTATCTCCATTGGAAGCCGAACCGTGCCCAATCAGCTTGGATCTCGATGTCTCAGATTCGGACTCAGATTCGGAGTCTATAATCACCATTGCACAAGTTGAAGAGGATCGATCGCCAACTGAAGTCGAACCATATGCTTCAGCAGAAACCGAAGCAGATGCTGAAGAAGCTCAAATCGCCATGGAGATAGAGGAGGTTCCCCAGCCAATGGAGCATTTCCAGGTTTTCAATGAAGATACACCTTACTGCCCCCCAGCGTTGAGTGTCTTTGAGAATAGCCCGACGTGCAACGATGTGCTGGCTGTGATCAAAGAGGACATTGAGCTCTATGGCACTGTCGTGGTGACCCTGCTGGGTGGTCAGATCACAGTGAACGGCTTCATTGCCAAGAAGCGTCAAAGCCTGACCATCTACTCGCCCAAGGGCATCAATTGGGTGAGCATTTGTCCAAAAAAACGTGTCAAACCAACCACAGAGAAAATTGAATGGGACAAATTGTCTGAGAAATTTACGCGCGCACAATTGGACAACCTGCGGGAATGCTACAATAGTCAGGAGGATGCCCTTGTTCTCATGCAGAGGAACACCAAGGCCCAAAACATGCTCAACACTTTGAAGCAGTACATGAGCCAGATTTTGTTCCCCCTGGTGAATAGTGCGAATGTGGCGCATTCGCACAGCGAAATAAAGCTTAACTGTTACATCCAGAGCTCGGACAGAAGACGCACCCTTCAGGTACCTCATGAGTGGACCAAGCTGAAGATGCAGAAGACGAGCCGCCTCATGGTAACCGGTGGGAAGGGTGTCGGCAAGTCCACCCTGCTGCGTTATCTGCTCAATCGGCATTTAAACGTTTTTCCACGCGTGCTGTTCATCGATCTCGACATTGGCCAGCCGGAGGTCTTTCTGCAGCAAACGGTTTCTTGCACTGTCATTGACGAGCCGCTTCTGGGGCCTGGATTCCTACTGAACAAGCAGCCGGATCGTGCTCACGTCGTAGGAGACACAAACATCGTCATGTGCCACATGCAGTATGCCGAGGCGGTGGTACAGCTGATGAGACACATCCAACAGAATCCGGAGTATGCCGAAATGCCATTCCTGATCAACACGATGGGCTACAACAGGGGATTTGGCCTCGAGCTGATGGCTCTGCTGGTGGACTGCATCAAGCCAACGGATGTGGTGCAGATCTCGAGTGCTCTACCCATGAACAACTTTAGCTCGCCACTCGACTGGTCGACCCTTTCGCAGGTGAAAGGTCCCTATGTCTACAAAGATGCAGAGTTCAGGGCGGAGTCCAAAAACCATAAGTACACGCTCCACGAGCTGCCCAGTGCAGTCCCACCCAGACAGCAGGGAGTCTGGCGAATGAGTCCCAGGGATATGCAATTCACCAATCTGTTGGTCCACCTCAGCTTCTGCCTGAGGGGCAATGCCAAGCACCTGACTGCTTGCGAGCCCCTCAGCACATCTTTTGGGGACATTCATTTCCTCCATCCCACTGAGAAAGGCGTAGATAGGAGTATCATTATCGCTGGATTGGAAGCCAATGTGGTTTACCTGGCCCATCTGGAAGCACAGGGTCTGCCCGCGTGCCTGGGCATAGGTAAGCAGAAATTAAACCATTGAAATTACTTCTCCAACTAATCGTATTCCCCGACAGGCGTCGTCCGCGCCATTGACTTTGAGAACGAGAGGCTTTATCTCGTGCCAGCCATTCCCCTGGAGCGAATGGCCCAAGTGAAATTGCTTCATATCGTGCGGAGACATCACTTTGCCGCAAAAATTTTTCACGGAGCCTCGTCCGGAGGCTGGCAGCACCTTGCCGTTTGTCTTTCAGCAGGACGATGCCGGCTGGCTCACAAAGAGCATCAATCAGTTTTACACGCGAACTTCTTTCGTGAGAAAAGATTAATACTACTCCAACTACCTGTACTTTTTTGAAAAGTAAAAATCCAAATAAAGCTTTATTGATATATGTAGAGGCTAATGCGAGAGGTTGTGTCTTCCCTTGAGTATCCTGCGCATCAGCACACGACGTCCCTCCGGGGTGGACATGCGAGTGTCCCAGCCGTGGACGTTGATGCGCTTCACCTCGCGCGGCTTGGGGAAGTGGCAGCGAACCTTCGGCTTGAGCACGGACCGGTCAAAGGCATGCTTCTGTCGCACCAGGATAGTTTGTGCCGTGTTGAACGCCACCAGGCAGGTTCTAAATCAACAATAAGTAATTAATTTTTCATACAAAACAGCTAGTTTTAGTAGTAGTTACCTCTGAATCAATCCTTGCAGCATGTTTTCAATAAGTTGTATTATGTCAGCGGTACTATCGACGGTTTTGCGACTATCACGATAGTATCGATTGTTTTTTTCAAGACATTCAACGTTGATATTCCTCGAATTTGATATTCAGTTTAATATAACTAGATAGTGGGCCCTCTCAGCGCTAAACAAATAATTTGAACCGACTCCTCAATGAATTTTGTTTAGATTGGCTAGTTTTCAGAACTATTTTTAATGGGATTGTTTAGATAATAGGGTTCAAACAAAAGCGGCCAAAGTATAAAACGTAAATGTTGACTAAGTGTGACGTCAGTGTTGCTGGTCAACCAAGTTACTTCTATGCGTATGGGCTTTTGTATACCTTATTTCTTTTAATTGATGTTAAATGTTTTGTTCCAAGCTCCATTGAAACATTATTTATGATTTGATCCTAGATTGACATGTTTTTTACCTCTTAATGCATATGTTTTGTGTTTTATATATACATTTATCCCGGTTCTGATACCTATTATTGGTACCCGTAAGCTACAAAATTTCGTTGATGTCTTTTAAAAAGAGACTGACTAGTTTTGGCATTAATTGGAGCCTGAAAGGACAAATAATATCTTAAGTCCATAATATCCATTTTCCCAAGGTATGCAGATTTGTTGCCAAAGTTGCAGAACAATGCTGCTACTTCATTTCCCCATGTTGCTGAAATTTTTCCCATGCAAATCAAATGCATCTTACGGTAACGCGTATGGAACGTCGCAACAATGAATCTACATTCCAATGAAGATTCATTTATTGGTCATTCCTACGGGTTCCATTAAGAACATGTTTCCACACCACGAAAAGGAGGGGAAAGTCACCACGAAAACGCTCTCTTCACCTCTGAAAAGAGAGCAAATTTTAAAACCCACCACGAATTGAGAGCGAATAATATCGATATTTTTGTGCGCTAAATGAGTTTGGCGGTCATTTTCAAATGTGTCTTAATATATGGAAAAATAAATATTTCACTTGATTTGTTTTGTCGAGTGTGACTGGAACCTCAGAAACCGAGAAAAAATAGCTTAATGGGATTGTTTACATAAGGTTCAAACAAAACATAAAACGAATGTGACGTCGTTTTCTGTGGCGCTGCCAGACTCGTGCAATTCGTAGTTGCAGCGGGCTGCCATACCATGATATTTTGTGATATGAAATTCGTCAATTTTGACGGAAAACAATTTAAACCTCAAATTAACACAAAATGATTCAAAACATTGTTTCAATCATAAAATAACATCGCTTAATGCTTACAAAAAATACTACAAAAAATAGAAATAACGAAGAAAGTTCCAAGGTGTGTAACCTAGAGAGGGTGCATGTTTATTGGAGCTCGAAAAGTCTTTTTCGAATTTAGCTTAGTAAAATAAAGCTAGATCGATATAAACAAAATACATAGATCAAGGCTTAAAATCGCATAATAAGCACCGAGATGCCATTAAAAGCAGAAAAGAGCCACCCTTACCAAACAAAATCATAAAAAGATGCGTTTTATCCTTCCTCTTTAACCGCTAGCTTGACTTCGAAAAAAAGCTAGATCTGCGTGGCAGCACTGATTACGCTGGCAAACAGCTGACAGTTTCAGCCGATTGGCCAGCAAACTGTAAATTCTCTGTGCTGCGTTCGGTTCGGCTCCCATGTTTTCTATTTTATTATACCAGAAAAAAAGTGAAAAGCAAAGAAAAACATGCAGCATGTGAGACCCAGAGTGCTTAATAAATAGTCTGTGCCCCGTTAACGTAAATAGAGTCTGCAAAAAGCGCGTAGAGTGGATCTCTGCAGTGAATGTGAAAAAAGAGTTGCAAGTGAAAATTCCAACAAAAAGAAGCAAACACACACACACACACGCTCGCAAGACACTGCCGCACATTCAGGCCGATGTATGTGTGTCGCTCTTTGGACGCAATTTTGGTAGCAGGACAGGACAGTGGAGGCAAGGGAATCTGGGCCCCGAGTGAATGGTAGAGTGCACTTGGCGACTCGCAGACTCGACTTCCCCGAAAAACGGAGCATTCAAAATAGCACAAGAGAGGTGAGTGCACATCCATGTTCGAGTGCGTGAGTGTTGTGTTAGTGTGAGTGGGGAGATATTGCAGCCTGGCCTGCATTTATTTATATCCATTAACCAGAATTCCATAATGTGCATTGTAATTAGCTATATCAGCGTCAGGCAGCATTCGCAGCCGGAGGGGAGTCGAGCCGAAACAGGAAAAAAATACAACAGGAAAATCGATTTTCCTTAAGTTACGAATTTTCTACGCCTCACTGGGCTCCATGGGAGGAGCAGCGCAGCTCTGGCGCTTGGGGAGCCGGCAACGTCGAAGTTGACGCTGACGTCGACGTCGGCGGCGACGACGATGCGGCGCATCATAAAGTATACATAAATTGAATTTCGAAACACGGAAGCGAGATGGATGGGATGGAGGCTGCAACACAGCACCCAGCACCCAGCACTGTTGTTCTTTTTCTCCCATTTGCTGGTTGTGTTGATGATGATGACGATGACGATGGTGTGTGTTTTGTGTTCTCGTGTATGGATGCGTGAGAGAGGGCGAGAAAAACTCGAAAAATCTGACCAGGACACGGTCAGCCAGAGTCCAGTTGTCATGGCTACGAGGCTTAACAAATGATTTTAGCGTCGGCCCCCTGAAAATGGAGAGTGTTTCCCCGGTCATGCGGATGCGGTGCGGCTGGGGCAGCTGTCACTTTACTTACCCACCCTCTCCCCGCTGCTGACTTTCATGTGTCTGCCTTTTCAGCCTCTCTCCCTTCCTTTCTCTCTTTTCCTGTTTACGAGTGTGTGTGTGTGTGTGTGTTGTGTGTTTTGATGACGGCACTCAGTTTCCGCCCGCACTGATTTTGCCCGTACGTACCAAGACCACCTACAGTGAGTCCTCGCCGACACTGACCAACAGTTGGTGGAGAGTATATGTAGTATGACGAATACTTTAGTATTTCTGGAGTACTGCCCCACTGTATCAGCACTTAATTCAATTAACAACTTTGGTTGATTTAATATAGCGAGTGGCCACTGTACTAAATCCCGACCATTACCATTCCAGTTTTTGGCACTCTTTTGCGGATGCTGCGTACGCAAAAAGGGGGACGCTTCTATGAGTGCCGCCTGGAACTGGGACCTTTTCCTTATTTGCTTCCGCTGGGCACCCTTAAATTCTCCCTTTTCGTCTGCTTTGGGTTCGTGTGTGTGTGTGTGTGCTGTGCGGCAAGAAAATTACTTTTACGACCATTTAACATAGGTTTATTCTTCTGCCTTCGACTCCTCTCTCATATTTAGTTTTATTTTGATGCGTTTTTAATCAGATTGCGTCAATTTGTTGGGCTGGGCTAACGATGAGGGCGGTTGGTCGGTCGGCTTGCGTGTCAAGTGCAGACCAGAGGCAGACCAGCTGCGTTTCCAATTTTAAGAAATGTCTGTTTCGCATTTGTCTTTCGTTATCTGGAAGTTGGTGGGTCTTTCCACATTCCAATTCGCTCAAGCAGAGAGTGCTTCTCTCTCTCTCTCTCTGTCTCTATCTCAACCGCTCGGGCAGTTCATTCTGTTGATTCATGGTGTTGACCCTCTTTCCTCTGCCGCAGCGCAAGAGTTTGATGACTCTTTCCACCGATATCGATAGGGTTTTATCTTGGATATCAGTTGATTTTGCCTTGAATATCATATTGGCAGCGTGTAAAAAACTTCGTTGCGGATTACATTTCTCTTGCACTTGTTTGTTGCTCTTTTTGGTCTGCTTCTTCATGGCCCGTAAAGTACAAAAATACATGGGGCAAACGGGGGAATATCTATCATGGCGGCAGCTGTCCAACTCAGCGGCGCTGGAACGTACTGGGCCGGCAAAGGCAGCAACTGTTCTTGCTGTGTTGGTGCTGTTGTTTCGCTTGCTCTTGGTAGATAGCTGTCGTCTTCATCAACGCCTCTGCCTCTCTGCCCCTGTGCCGCTGTGCGTATGTGTGTTTCTGGCATTGCGTTGTGTGTTTGTTTTTAGCATTTGCTTTACTGTTGTTGCTGGTGCAACAGACACACACACACACACACACTCGTAAGACTTTTTACGAAATATCAACCGACAAATGCAGGAACAGACGGCAATCATTATGCATGCAAGAAAGAGATCTCGGAACGCATTTGATCGCCAACTTTGCACATGGCCTGCGTCTGCCGCTCCAACTGCAACTCCAACGCCGCCGCCATTTGGCCAATATGGCGGCTGTTCTGCCCTGCCCTGTCCTACTCCTACTCCTGCCCCTTCCCGCGCTCTGTCCCAGACGTTGGCCCCACGCAAAAAATATTTTTCTTGTGACTCTGCAAACTCAATCGCTTCGTGTGTAGCGTAGTGCTGTGTATTGGATCAATGCCCCCGCAGTGGCAACAACATTGCCTCTGGCACTGTTCGCTTCTCGCTCTCTTATCCACTCTCTTTATGCCAGGTACCGGCACAGCCTACAGGGGTGCATTGGGTGTAGATGTCACTCTCAGGATCATCATGGGCAATGTCCATCTAAAGTCTAGAGAAACCAAATCGAGAATGTTTACATTCCTCTGCCAAACTTACGCTGTGGGATCGACAAATTCATAATAAAGGATGTATTGTATTACTCAGCAAACATATGTACCTTGTCTTTCGTTTTCAGAGTCTCATTTTGATGGCTTTATGTGAAATTCCAATTGGATCAGTTTCCACTCAGTCATATGTATATGTAAACCCGAGTAGCGGGTATGTCAGCGTACGGAAAATCGGCTGTTCAGCTGTATTTTGTGGCGCAGAGTGGCCGCTTCTTTCGTTTCAAATGCCACGTGATTTCTAATCAAATTACTGCACACGAGCCAGATGCTCACGTTCAAGTCGAGTTGGGTCGAGTCAATTGGTTAGATTTTGTTCACATTTAAGTTACAATTTAACCAAAATGGGTTTGTCATGGCCTGTGTTTGTCTTAATTGGAAATCGGATTGCAATCACTCAATCAGTTGTCTATTCTCTGCTCTGCTCTCGTACAACTTCAGCCCCACTTCAATTATGCATATCACCAAATTGGTCTCCATCATCGTCATACCCTAATTACAGTCAATTACTCAATGGAATTACTGATATGGGTAGATCTGTGCCGCCAGCTGTCGGTCTGCTGGTTCTTGGGGCGGCACCGACAATGCCAGTTGGAGACATGCGTGTCCGTGCTCTATGCTGCATTTATGCCTGCACTCACGTACTGGCCGGAGATTTTGCCCAAGCTTAACACCTTTTTTGGGCCGCTTTCCATGGATCATTGGGCAATGGGCCGGAAATTGGGTTACACCTCAGCTACCTTAATAATTTTCTTCTTTTCTGGCTCATGCGGCACCACACTTATCAGATATGCATATCATTTGACTAACTGTAAGACCCACCACCAACTGTTATCATATCTTTTGTTTGGTCTCGGCGTTGGCCTACGGCTGTCGCTGTTTAGTTTTGTAGAGCAGTATTATCTGTGAAAGCCATTTTCATGCTCGCCATGTGTTTGAACTCCACTTCTGTTACCCAAGAGAAGATCCAAAATGATATAAAAAAATTTTAAATAGGGTGCTCAATATAAATACGTATTGTATGTATATGGTGAAAAATTTAGAAAATACTTGATCTACCTCAAAAGGTGCTGGAATACAAAATTTCAATTCATTCAAGTTTTTCCTGCTTTTCAATAATTTTTTGTGTTTTTGGAGCCATTAAAATTGTAGTTTTTTTTTTGGTTTTAGCTTTTTTAAAAACCAAAATGCGGCACGCCTTTCGTGACCAACCCATCACATTCCCATATGCCATATTATACCATTCCAGCCCCATCTGCCATGCCCAGCCCTGCCTCAGAGTTGATGCGTGGCGATGATTGAGGAGAACAGAACCGAGAGAGGAGAGACTTTGGGCTATTTTTGGTAATTGCATGGCCTGCTTTCCACTCTGTACCCAAACCATAGAGTTTTTGTTTTGTGTATGTGTGTGTTTCCCCCCGCCGAACCGACGATTGAAAATCCAGTGCCAGTGGCCATTGCGTCGGTTCCAGTCCATTGGCGATGCGTGCCACAAAACATATTTTCAATAAGACTATTTCCAACGACAAGATTGTGGGTCAAACTATCAAATACATACACATGCATATACTCGGAGCATACCCTATATATGTACATCGACGAAAGTGTGTGTGTGCAATATATGTATAACAGTTTTTCAATCAGGCAGCATCGTAAACAAAATACAAGTCGAAAACAATCCATTAGCCCCACAATGCTGGCCATTTGAAGTCGTCGTCGTCGTCATCGTCATCGCTGGAGTTGTTGCGCCCAGTGCGGCGAATCAAATTAATTAAAGCCCCCCAGCTCGGGGGGATCCCTGTGGGTTTCATTGGGATGGGGGGAGAATAAGAATTATGAGGGAAAGAAAGCAAGGAAAAGCTGGAAAGATGAACAAGAACGATACAATTGCTGTTTATTGTTTTCGAAGAAAACCGAATTAAAACGTGAAAAGATGCTCCACAGAAAATAACAAAATTTAAAGAACATCGAATGCAGAATTCTCTCACTATCGAAAATATGTTAAAAAAATAACAGCTTCGAGAGACTATTTATGAGGGGTTCTTGTTTTTCTTCTACATATTCCATTTCCGGAAGTTGTTGGCTCATCACTGCACACAGAACTTTCCCTACCAAACCGACTGTAAAAGTCAGTATGCCCAAATAGAAGCTGGGTAAAAGCCATTCTTCAGTGCCAAAAAGAGTAATTTGTTTGGGTCACCAAAATAAATACATTAAAGATCTCCGCAGAGAGGGGGAGACGGAGGGTATACTCCGTATACGTGTGTGCAATGAAAATGAATATAAATTCGTTTATGCGGTCGCTGCATTCTGCGCTGCAGCTTGATGAAAGAATTTCTTTGTAAGAAAGTGCCGCGGCCGCGGCCGCGTCCGCTTCCACTGGCTGCAGAATCAACATCTTTTGTGTCACGTAAACGAAAAAACCGTACAAGGCGGACGGGGGGAGGGGGAAGGGGGGGGGGGGGGGAAACGGGGGGGGGGGAAGGGGGCGAATGAAGGGTGGCGCTCGCGCCCGCGCCCCGGCCCTGCCGCCGTGCGTTGCGCTGCTGCGCGGCCCGCGGGCCGTCCCGTGGGTTTTGGCGCCGTGCGCGTCCGCCGTCGTGGCGCGCGGCCCCCCCCCGCCCGCGGCGCCGGCCCCGCCCGTGCTCCCGCCGCCCGCCCCCCGCGGGCGTCCGCTCCGGCCGGTGTCCTGTTGGGGGCCGCGGCGCCGGCGGTGGTGACGCGTCGGCGGGGGGGGGGCTGGCCGGGGGGGGCTCCACTGCTTCTCGGCGGCGCCGTGCCTGGGCGGGCGAGGAAAGACCGGGCGCAGGGCTCCTCTAAAAAAGACCTTCACATGTAGCATGCATGCAGCATGTGCATGAGCGTGTGTGTGTGTGTGTGTGTGTGTTAACCAAGGCTAATTGAACAGGGCAACCTCTGAGTGCAGCTTGTGGGGAGGGGAAGAGTTGTAATTAATTGCCAGGGGAAGCGAGAGAGATGGACAGCGGCTGCTGGTGCCACACCGAGTGGCGGGCTCTAAATGTAGGCCTCTGCAATCACATAACAACCTTCGACATGGAATAGCAAAGCTTTTGATACCCTGTATTGAATAATTAAACGGCTTAGACTAAGTACGACACTGCAGTGTGTTCAATTTCATTGGATTATCTCCAAAAATACATATTTTGTGATCAAGCAAAGGTCTCACGGGTACAAAACGAATCCCTTGTGTGCATTTCCAACATCATGTCACATTTATCATACCCTCTGTGACGGTATGAAAAGCACAGCCACGGCAGACTTGAAAAGTCCCCATGGCGTGGGCGATGCCATCACCATCAGCAACATCATTATCAGCCCGAGTATCATCGTCATCATCATCATCGTTAGTCTTTTGTATTGTTCTTGTACCTTTATTAGTTTGCTTTTGTGCTGGACTTAATTTATGAAACTGACCCTCAACCCCCACTCCCAACCGCACACCGCAACACCGCAGACTCCAGAGCCAGAGCCAGGCCAGACCATGCCAGGCCAGGCTTCAGTTCTCCAGCTCTAGCTCCAGTTCCAGTTGCAGCTGTATGTGTGTGGCTGCGGCGCCTCTATGTAGACTCTCTTATCTCCGTTGATGCATTCACCAGCAGCAGAGGAGCAGCAGCAGAGAAACTTGTTTTGTATTCTAGCTGTTAAGTTATGTTCTCCCATTTCTCTGTCTCCTACGCCCACCCACCCACACGCCATTATACTACAACTACAACTCCAATTCCTGCTCCAACTCCTGCTCGCCCCCCTCGCTTTGTCATGGTTCTTCCATCTCTTTTTGCATTTGGCGCAATGCTAATTCATTTGCATACCAACAAACACACAAACACACTAAGCCCCTGGGCCTCATTCTCATTCATGCCGAAGAGCAAGAGTGGGAGAGAAGCAGAAGTGGAAGCAGAGAGGTGTTTATGGCGAGGAAGGTGATGGTTAGGGCGAGGGAGCTGGTAACAGAGAGGTGGTGATGGATAGAGGAGGGCTGCTACTAGCTTTGCTCTGCTGATGGCTAGGAGTAGGAGGAGGAGGGGTGTGTGTGCAAGGGGTACAACGACTGATGGCCCGGCATGCTTCGCTGCATTTTAAGTTCATCTACACACACACACGCACACCAAAACATAGAGAGGGAAGACAGAGAGTGAGAGAGAGAGAGACAAATATGTATTGGTGCCATATTGCCGTCTGACACTTTTTGCTCCTTCACTTCACTTCCCCGTCCCCTCCCCATCCCCCCTCATTTGATATTCCAGGCGGGTCTCTTCGGGGCGGACTCTTCAATTAAATTTAACTAGAAAGCAGACAAAAACAAATAAAGATATGTACAGAAAAAGTAAAGGGAATAAATAAATGATATTTTAGCTGCGGCATATGCAAAAGCAATTATTATTTTCCATTACTCGTAGTTATGAAATTCCAAGAGCTCTTCTCTTGTGGCTGGAATTCCGAATGGAATCTCCGTGGTATAGGCTGTCATATGTCGCTGCTCATTTCAATTCCAATGGAATGGTATTGCCGTATTAATTATTGCCATATTTGTGGCTTGTCTGCCTCAATTACGGCATTTCACATGCATTTTTTATGCGTTTTCCGAGCACAGTTCCACTGCCCCGAGTTGAAATGCTAACCCCATTCATAAAGAATGCTGCCAACTTGTATGCAATTGTGTTCCCATTTTTGTGTCACACCCCAGCAGCCCCCCTCCATCCATCCATCCATACATCCAGAAGCGGGCATGTCCAACACATGTTGCGCTGCGAAGAGAAGGAGCAGGCCGATAATGTGCTTGCTGAATGATTATTTGAAAGTTATTTGGGGAGTGCTCCCCGTGCCGTGGCCCGTACTCTGCTCGGTCGATCGAAAGAATCTATAAATAGAGTCCAGATGATAAGCCGACAGCTTAGGGCAGGCAGCGTTGGGGATGCATGCTCAATGAGCGATTAACAAATTTATGGGAATTCCAGCAGCACGAAGGAGTGCGTGCGGGGTAGAGTTTGTGAAGAGAGCGACCCAATTAAATCAAAGGCAAATACTTGTTCTTATGCAAAATGTATGTGAAATATGAGTAGAATACTTTTCATTGTTCTATGTGGATAATTGGGGTTTATGAATATTACAATTTTTGTGTGGAGTTCGATGAGAATTGTAGAAGAATTATCTTATGAATGAATTTGAATTTGCTATGACTGAAGCACATTGATTCAACCACCGGGCATATTATAGTAGGCTTACATTTACATATTCATAATCAATCAGACATCAATTGTCTACTCATACTTCTCCTGCACTCCCACCACTGATAACATCTCTTTAATTAAGCATTTTCCAAGTCGAACTTTCCATTTTCATCTGTCTTTCGTCTGTCTGCCTGTCTGTCTGTCTGTCGCGGGGGTCTCTCCAATTACCAAAAAAAAAGATCATGTGCATCTTGTTCATCGCGCGTTAATTTTCCCCCCAAATACAGGAAAAACAACAAAATAACAACAGCAAAAACAACACTTAACAGTTGTTTATGTTAATTAGAGGGAAGAGCGAAGAGCGAGAAAGAGTTGCAACAATATACATCCACACACAGGCGCACACATAAATAATGCTCAAGGCACAAATTGTGGCCTGGGTTTGGGTTTGGCTTTGAGTCTGGGTCTGGTCTCGAGTTTTGGGTCAGCGAACCCAAGTGAACGTTTAATTAGCATAGGCACACAGCACCCACCCCCTCTCCTCTTCACTCAAAGCGATAAAATATGTTTAATAAATTCCCATTAATTCCACTTGCAGATGATCATCATCGGATGATGACGATGATGATAGCGACGACCACGACGACTCCTCTGCTAATGAAGATGATGTAAACGCAGCCAAACAGCAAACTCTCCTCTTTCTTTCCACGTTTGTGCACCGAAACGAAAGCGAAACTCGAAAGCAAAAGAAATCGAAAGAAATACCACCCCACCACTGCCACATAATACAATATTTCTGTGAATTGAAATCGAAACTGCATTCTTTACACACACACAAACACACAAACATATACATACATACATATATACACATATCTGGGCAATCGCCAAAACGAATCGAAATATGAGATTGTCGCGGTGCTTATCGGTCAGTGGAAGCCGCCTGCTCCTCCTGCTCGCCAGCGCCATCGCCATCGCCCTCGCCCTGGTGCAAGCGGAGCGCGACTTTAATGTGAACGACTCTCAGGTGAGTAATGGGCGATAGCTTCCCCCCCTTCCAAGGGGTCTATGGTCAGTGGAGAATTTGTAAAAGATAGCCAAAAAGAGTTCCCATGACAGCCCATTTGATAAGGTGGTCTGATTATATTACAGTTTGTTAGATTTATGAATAATCTAAATTTAACTCATCATTTACAAGTATTTTAATGGATTCGATTCGATTATCTTCCTATGAATGTATCATAAGTTATGAGGTTTTAAAATCTGTCCTGCTGCAATCGTTTCTATGGGAAATCCACGAATTCTGGCACAGAAACAAGCAGAAACAAAGAGTTCTCGTAGAAGCTATCTGTTAACTATTGCCTTATTCGACTGCCGCTCGAAACAAGAGTGCACTCCTACAAGCATTCACTGTAGAGCAACTGGTATGTGCCTGTGTCAGTGTCAGTGTCTGCGTCTCTGGCTCCGACTCTGTCCTGTCGCTGGTCTGGCTAACTTTGATGGATGATGCATGACGCTTTTCATTTGAATTATGCAGTCGACGATTGCGATTCCGATTCGATTAGATTGTCGTCGCTACGATAATAGCTTGAGCAATAAAGCAAAGAGTGGTTTGTCATGGTCCCTCACCTACTCACCATTCTCGCTCTTTTCCTATTTTAGGTGCCTGTCATTGAGCCAAAGGATGTGCCCGCCTACAAGCAGGATCCCTATGTGACAGAGCTGATGGGATGCCAGAACCAGCAGAACGAGATTGTGCTATCGCTGCTGCTGAAGAAGCACGACTGGAGCGAGCTGACGGCCACCAAGAGAGCCCATGTTCAGTCGAAGTTGGCCAAATTCTTTGCCATACCCAAGGTAAGCTGCATGTACATACATATGTTCGGGGCATGTCGCAGTACTTAAATTTGTATTTTTATGCCCAAACAGGAGTTCATTTCGTTGGATTCGGTGTCGAAGCGGGAGCTCAGGTCCATGCACAAGCTGGCCATGAGGAAGGGCGGCAAGGGGAACAAGAATATAGAGACTCTGAATCGTCGTCTGGGACGCGCCAGTTTCATGGTTTGTATTTTCTTTTACTGCTTCCATTCGTTTGTAACTTTCGGTCTCTTCTGTGCAGATCGGCTGTGGTCCAAGCTACTTTGTCATGGGTGAGCCGATAGCCAAGCAGATTGCCCACCAGGTGAAGGACGGGACCATTGGCGCTCTGACGGAGGAGAACTTTGGTCTCTGGTTTATTTGGCGCAAGGAATTGAAGTCTAGGTGGGTGCAGTACACAACCGAGAAGCATCAGAATGCGACGGCTCTTACGAGAGCTAGCGATCCATCAATCAATGAAGCAATAAACTAGTTTCAATGAAAATAATGCGCATTGCTGTGCTCATCGTGTGACCCGAGATATGTGCATAAATCACATTGACAGAGTGTTTCGCTGACGATCCTCCTTCTTCTACTTCTAGATCCCAACGCAGGCGACGTCAGTCGGAGGGTTCTGGCGCCGATGATGATGACTACGAGTACGAAGACGAGGGAGGCGAGGAAGTTTCGTAAGTACTGCCGCTACTGCAGCTCTTCTGTCGCCGCCTCTGAGTATCTGTCATAATTTCATATTCTATTTTGGGGGGAAACAGTGAGCCAAGCACGGAAGTGCCAGCGGTGACTACGCATGCGCATCGTCATCATCATGGAGTGGTGAGTGTTCCGATTGATTACTCAAATGGTTATTGCCACATTCCCAATATTTACTTTGGTTCATTCTCGGTGTTTTCATTATTCGTTTATTCGTTTATCCGTTTATCCGTTAAAATGAGAATACTCCGAGGTTAATGCATTGTGGATCGTGTTGAACTATGTATAAACGCATACGAGTCGAGATTCCGTTATTATTTCCGGAAGTCATACATACGTTACTTTTCTGTTTGTTTTACAACACTGCACTTTGTTAATAACATTCGCACAGCCACAAAAATACACCTTGCAATATATGGAAAACGGATACACCCACACATACTATAGAAATACATACAAACACTTATCCGATTTCCTGATTTCTATATAAATACATAAATACACTACAAACATACATATAACTAACTGTAATTCATCATATGGTGTATACGTTTTTTCTTCTCTTTTGCCATCTCTTTCTCGCTCACTCTCTCTCTCTCTGTCTATATATCGCTCTCATTGTGTTCTCTCGTTCTCTCATTTGTTTGATGAATGTAAAAATATTTAAACTGCAATCGAAATCGATATCCTAATCGTAACTAACAATCGAATCATCGACTAACCCAAGTCGGACGGCGATTCTGCCTCTGCATCTGCCACGCCCTCGGTGGCCAGTGTAGAGGAGGAAATCGAGGCGAGCGTCTCCAGGCTGGAGTCGGTGATAAGCAAGACCATTGAGAATACGAAGAATATCAAGGAGCTGGTCCCCGTGCTCGGGCCATCGCCCGTCGATGAGGTTGGTGCTGGGGCTGACGATGATGATGTGGAGTATGTGGAGCTTCGGCAATTGGGCGCTGATGCAGGCAAATTCCAGGAAAATAATGTGGAGACCACCACAGCGGCTGCCACAACAGCCACAACTGCGATGCCTGGCCCTGCCACGGATATGGCAAAGTCCACTTACCTGGAGAAGGAATCAGGGAATCAGGTGGATGCCGTCGCCGTCGTAGATGTGGATGCTGCTCTCACATTCAGCACCGCTGATAACACCACACCCCCACCCATATCGGGGTCCGTATCTGCCGACACACAGCACAGTAGCAGCAGCAGCACCACCAATCAGAAGCCATTCTCACCCTATGATGCAACCTCCTCCGTGTCAGTGTCCTCCTCCGCCTCCTCCTCTGTTGTGCCATCAATCGAAGCTGTTGAAACGTCTTCGTTGCCATCCATGTCCACCTCTGCATCGACAACAGGGACCTCCTCCTCCCCATCCTCATCCTCATCACCATCCGCTCACATTGTCGCCAACACAGGCATTGTATTAGACAGCAACAGCAACAACAATAACACTCTAACAACTTCATCATCATCATCATCTGCAACAACTACAACAATCACACCAACAGCAACAATGTCAACTACAACACCAGCAACAACAACAACAACAACACCACTGTCAGAAATGTCGCCAAAGGTAAATGATGTCGCTTTTGTGTGTGCGCGCGCGTGATTGTGTGTGTGTGTGTGTTGTGTCTCTTGTCTCTTGTCGTTGTCACATGTAAACTGTTGTCCTCCCTCCCACTTCTCTGTGTGTGTGTCTCCTCCAACAGCCAGGAGTTAGCTTAGTTCTGTCTCTGCGTCCCTCTCTCTCTCTCTCTCTCGCTCTCTGTCTGTCTCTTAATGTGTAACTCTCTTGCTTTAGTTGTTTTTATTGATATTGTATTTTTATTGGCTTTTGTCCTGTGTAAAATGAGAGTTTAACTCCATAAAAATGGCTTAACAACAACCGAGTTGCCGTCATAAAAGACTTTTAGTGGAGTTCTTTCTGTACATAAATGTTAGCAAACTAAACTAGATAAAGAAGTAGCTAAACATAGTTAGTATAAATGTGTATATAGTGCAAACAAACAAACATACATATATACTGGTATACATGTAAATTGTATATGCTTTAGCTGCAGTTCCCTGGTTTTTGTTTTTGGGCAGTTAGTGTTGACAAACGATCGTCCGAACAGAATGAACTGTGGACAGAAGGCAGAAGGATTAAAATTAGTCTCTTTCTTCTGCAGTTCATTCGTACAGCTACTTTTGTACATAGTGCATACTGGTTTAACATTTAGTTGGGGTAAACAGGCGCAGGACGAGGTGATAAATGATAAATGTGTTGTGTGGATCTTTTGCTGCTAGTTTTGACCCTACCCAAAAGTAAACCATATTAAATTTATGTTGAAACTCAAACCAAAAAGCAGCCACATGTAAATGATTTCGAGCTGAGCAGCTATCCGCCCATCGAAGACAATGAAGATGCCACAACGATACCCACAACGGCAGCAGCTGCTGCTGCTGCTGCTGCAACAATAACAACCAGAACGTCCTCCTCCAGCGAAATCGATGCTCACGTAGTAGAGTCCACAGCAACGCACCGCACAATTAGTTCTAAGGTGAAATGCCGCATCGCGTTTTGCAATTGCAATTGCAAACATTTAGTTGTTAAGCTTACAAGTCGATCCATAGATGTTGCACCACTCCCCCCCGCCCCACCGCCCGTACAACCGTGCACTGGTTTGTCCCGCATCCAATTAAGCGCGGAACATTCCTTCCGACCAAATGCACATACTCGCAGCATGTGGCAATTAGCGAACCAGAGTGCGCCTCCTCCCCAACTCCTGCATGGGGTCCTTGGTAACTGCATGTCCACTTTCTACGTACACACACTCCAACATACCTATTCCTTGCTGTTTTTGTACTCGTACTTGGATGTTGTACTAACACTAACTCTGCCTGCCTCTCCCTAGCCGCAGACTCCTTCAGCATGACACTTAGAGCCAGCCTTCTGGCATCAATTAGTCATCTCAATGCTTATAATTTACCTGTAATTCCCAGGAAGGAGAGGCCGATGCCATCAGCACCCCCAACAATAACAGCAGCGGCAGCGGCAGTGGCAGTGGCGGCAGCTTAGCCAATAATGAGGTATGGGCTACAGCAAGGGGCCCTGCCAACGCTCAAATCCCTATTAATCCCTCTTATCGACAGCAGCTGTTACCAGGCTCTTCAGTGCCCCCCTCCACGGTGGCCACGACAACACCTGCCACGCCCGAGGCGACCAGCACCGTCAGCACATTCGCGTCGACGGATTATGTGGAGCCACAGCCGGAGAACAGTGTACCGATTATCAAGACGCGTCTGCAGAAACTGGCGGTGACCTCGGGCAAGGCTTTCACCATGATAGTGCCCGAGGATACCTTCTGGGATGCCGAAGATCAGGGCAACCTGCGTCTGGAGCTCACCGACAAGGACGGCTACCAGCTGAAGTCGAACTCCTGGCTGCAGTTCAATGCTGACAAGCGCGAACTGTACGGACTGTAAGTAAATGGGGGCTAGGCAAATGCAGGACGAGGGTCTCTAATGTGTTTGGTCCGTTCTCTCCATTTGCAGACCTTTGGACGACACAGTGTCTCGTTGGCAGTATCGTCTGTCTGCCACAGACTCGGGCAATGCCACCGTCACGGAGACGGTGGAGATCAGCGTGCAGCAGCATCGTGCGGTGCGGACCATCAACCACGAGATCAGCGTTGTCGTGAAGATCAACGAGAAGAGCGGCCACAACATTGACTGGCAGCTGAAGCTGATCAATGCCTTGGCGCGTACCCTGGATGATGACAACAGTTCGGCGGTGGTGGTGCGCGAGATCCGTCCGACGCCGCTGGACCCACACAGCGCCATCTTCGTGTACTTCAACGAGACCCTGCCCACAAGCGATTGCCCCGAGAAGGAGCTGAGCGAGCTTGTAAGCCGTCTGGATGCACAGCGGCTCAGCGATTTGGTGCAGCCGCTGTTGGCCATTAAGTCGATCACTGGCCAGCTGATTGGATCCTGCCAGAAGGACCTCACGAAGGTGAAGCCCACCATGCAGATGGCCAAGAACGTGCCACCGATGCCGCGCAACCAGGTGGATCGAGTGAACGCCAGCGTGGGGCAACTGCTGGTGTTCAAGGTGCCGCCAGACACCTTCTACGATGCCAATGATAATGACCTGACGCTCACCCTCAAGTCCAAGGAGCACAAGGAGTTGGGCACACGCCACTGGCTGCAGTTCGACTCGAAAAACCAGGAGTTTTACGGCATCCCAAAGGGTGGCGACACCGGCTCCGAGGAGTACCTGCTGGTGGCGGAGGACAGCGGCGGCCTCAGTGCCCACGATGCCCTCGTTGTAGTAGTTAGCCATCCCCCCAAAAAGGAATTTGGGGCCTTCTTCAAGGCCTACCTGTCCATTCGCCACGAGAACTTCAATGCAGAGCTGCAGCGCAAGTTTGTGGAGCGCATCGCCAAGGTGAACGGCGACGCCAACACCAATCAAATCCAGATCCGTTCCATCAACATTCACCACGACTCAGACGGCACCATTGTGAACTTCTACAACACGTCGCTGTACAAGCATCACAACCGCTGCCCTGAGAAGGAGCTGGCGGCCACTCGCAGTGTCTATCTGGTCGGCGACAGCCTGAGGGATAGCGTGAAGCGGGCCATGGGACCGGAGCTGAATCTAACCAACTTTTCGGTGGCGCCTTTTGGCAGTTGTCATCGTAAGAATGTCTGCACAGATTTCCCCTTGGAAGCAGAGCTAATTTGGTATTCCTTCGCATCCCTTCCTCTCCTTTTGCAGATTCCGAAAACATAGACATCAATCAGCACGAGCTCGTACCCACGCGCCCTGAGGAGCCCAGCCAGAAGTCCACCTTCAGCGAGGAGTACTTGGCCAATTTCATTCTGCCGGCTGTCATCATTCTGGTCATGATAGTGCTGGCCTCTATCGTGGCCTGCTGCCTGCACAGGCGTCGCCACAAGAGCGGCAAAATGGAGCTTGGTACGGCAGCGGGCTGGGCTTCCGCCCATTCCCTCCCATGTGTATTTCATCCAGAGTCAAATTCAATTTTGGTTTCCTTTTCAGGCGACGAAGAAGAGCGCAAATCCTTCCGGGCCAAGGGCATACCCGTCATCTTCCAGGATGAGTACGAGGAGAAGCCCGAAATCGGCAACAAGAGCCCCGTAATACTCAAAGACGAGAAGCCACCGCTGCTGCCACCGTCCTACAATACCTCAAACATGAATGGTACGTGTACCCCACATACCCATGCCTAAACTCAAACTCTAATCTCTGGCAAATCTGGTTGCAGGCGACAATGATGTGGATGAGTATGTGCCACCGCCGGCTGTTGTAGTGGGCGGCCGGGAGGTGCGAGGGAAGTCACCGGCCACGCCCTCCTATCGCAAGCCACCGCCATATGTATCGCCATAAATCAGTGTCAGGAAACGGCAGCAAACGAAGCAGCAACAGAAACCGAAAGAGCAACAGCAACAGCAACGGCAACAATAATAACAATCGCAACGTATTAACCACACAATCTATATATATACAATCATACATATACATACGAGTATGTATGTATATCTACCGATTTGGCACAACTTATATATGCAACTAAGCAAAACTCTTTTGTATATATCCAAGTGCGGATTGGTTTCTTTTTGGACTAAGCATTCGAAGGGAGGCAAAGGACATAGGATATTCAATGATTGAAGAGAACGGATATTCCATATGGCAGACAAAGGTTACTCAATGTTGAGGAAGGAAGGAAGGAAGGATATTTAATGAGCGCGGACGATGTTTTTGTATTAATCATGAAAGAAAAACAATCAATTAACGATTTCAGTGCGAACAACTGGCCAACACTTTTGTAGCTTCAAGAGCGACAACCACATTTGAAAAAAATACTAAACACTAAACAGAACAAGACGAACACACTACTATATATTCAGCATATTATTTATTTAGTATGTACTCTAATTTATACGTACACCACGAACCGCATCCACGAACACGAATTGTAATGCAATTTAGTAGACAAGCAGCTAGAGCTTGAAAAACAAAACCGACACACACACGCATGCCCATTTTAAGCATAGCATTTAAAACCATCGTAATATCGACTAAGTTAGCTGCCAGTCATCTGGGGCATGTCCTTTGTCTGCTCCCTTAAGTTTTATCATTGAATTTTATGCATGCTTAAACACCAACAGGACTTTCCGCTTAATATTTGCTTAAGCTGAATTGTTTGCAACATTTTGGTTGAACTTTGGATCAGAGGAACACCAGCAACCCAGGAGAAGCATTTCCCTGGCTGCTTGATGGGGTTACCAAGAAAAACCACAAAAGAGAGCTTAGTATTTCGTATTTAATTTGCAAGGAAGAACGGAAACAGGGGACATGCGAGGAGGCGCTTTGATTATGTTTACTTTTAAGAATGCAATCAAATCCACAATAGAGCTGCCAATATAATAGAATCGAAATTGCCGTTTTTAATACAAATCAATTCCTAAATGCCCACAAGTGCTTCCCACATACAAACAAAAAAACGAACACACAACCACAAACAAACCATATCCACAAAATACACACACAAAAACTAATTTTATACGAGATGATTACTTAAAGTATGTAGAACTTAGTTTTAACAAAAAAAAAAAATGATTTATACCAGCTCCCCAAATCGGACGGACCATTGTCCATGGCCCTGTGCTGCAATGGAGCTTTTTTTATATTTATTTAAGAACCCATGAATTATACTATCTGTAGCGCGTAGATTGAAATTGATTTTATACGATGAAAACCCATCCAATCCATGAGTTAGAGCAATAATTGCATGAAGAGAATTTGAATTACTTTACTCGTATGTAAATATGAGGAAAAATTGCCTATTAAATTAAGCATAATTAACTTATTTGCATAAGGCTCAATCGCTGAATGATTTACATTTTGTACTTTGTAATAGAGCAACCGAAAGCAAAAACAATAGCAATAATAACCAAAACAAACAACAACAACAACAACGGTATCAATTTATTTTGAATAAAAAAAATGCCAAAGACACACACACGATTTTTGTTTTATTTGTTTGTTTAAAAACAGAAATCCAAAACCAGATTTAATTATGAGACACACACAAACACACACACACACCACACACCCATATGCAAGTAAGTAAATAAGTTAAAAAATATTTAATCGGAATTTGACTAACAAAATGCAAATATACAAAATCGAATCGATGCATAATAATTGCCTGGCCATTGTCGGTCGGTATGTGAATAACACATTTAATTAATATATTCAAACAAACAAAACGTAATAAGATAATGTGCGGTATACACATCAATAAATACCATATATACAATACGATATGTGACTATCTGTAGCTGTTACGTACCAAAATCTGTTTGCCATTTAATTGGTTTAAATTGAAGCGAGTTGTACCCTCCACACAGGACAAACACAGACACACCCACAATAATTATAATAATTATTGAAAATACCTATAATTACGAGTGCTCGTATATCCCCGTACAGGGTATATGCATGTGCGAATACTAATAAACATTTATATATATTTTGATATAAAAAGAATTTGGAGTTTGATTTTTAATTGCCATTTCCCTTTCCATTCCGCTACTCATGTTCCCATGTACTCATATTCCATTACTTAGTGCTGGATGCTGGATATTTCGGAAAAATTCAACTTATGGAAATTCCTAAACAAATTATGGAATCAAAGCCAGCCAGCAAGGCATGGAAAATCGGGATGAAAATGTAACGATAAGCAGAGAAAACACGACAGGCGGTAGGTTTTCTTTGGTCGCCGAACCTTGTGATACACTTGCACGTCCAAGGTTTGATCTGGAATCCAATATACTCGCAGCATGTTGGCCGGGAGATGTAAAGCAAGGCGCTTCAATCGTGAAGACGGTTGCAGTGGCTGCGTATGAAGCAGGAGCCCGCTCTGCGTTGCCAGAGCCCGTACAAATCTTAGTACACTCCCTCGCCCTAGGGTATAATAAGAAGTCAAATCAAAAGCATTGCCATAATGAAGTAATACAAATTTGTTTTTCTTGCTGTTGTTGTCGCCTAATAAAGACAGCTTCTTTGCTGGCTCTCTCCCGCCCACACTCTCCGCACTGGCATGCTATTGATTCCTGTTACTCTGACAACCAATATGCCGCTGGAGATGCTTGAGCAACACGCTCCCAGCACTTGTGTGTATGTGTGTGTGTGTGTGTGTGCTTGGCTACGCCGAAGACCTGGAACAATTCACACTCATTCCCCCCCAACCCGTCTGTCAGGAGAGCTGTCATGACATACAATACATACATGCGTGGAGCACATGGCGGAGGTGGAGGTGGTGTGTTGCTGTGCTTGCTGTTACTTTTATTGTTATTGTTATTATTATGTAATGCAGTCATTTAATTGGTAACAAATTCTATTGTTCTGCCCTGGCTTTGGCTTCGGAATGGCTGGCTTCTTTGCTTGCTTCGTTTGTACGCTTTTATGACTTTCCTAGAAAACGTAAATAGCACAATCCTCAGAGCAGACGCCACTCCACTCCACCTGTGTGTTCGCTCCAGGATGTTTTGGCATAACTGTGGTTGCTCTTCAACTTTAATGCCACCCTCCTCCACATCCGAACTATCCATCCATACACCTGTATGTACACACAGATATTGTGGTTGGAAGTGGCACCGACTCTGGCACTGAAAAATCATAATACGATGGCTTGGACTGTAATTAGAAAGTTGGAAAACTAAAACCACAACAACAAAAGCAGTTACGTTACGCTTAAAATAATACGTTAATGCATAACGGGATTAGTTGTATTTGTGCAGACTGTGAAAACATATGTACATGCATATGTACATTTTATTTAAGTCCGTATGCACATGTTACATGTTGCACTTTGTGCGACGGAGGATGGGAGACAGGATCATCTCATTTCATTTCGATGCTTATCCTGATTGTTTGCGCTTCTGGCTAGACACAAAAAACACTGCTAAGGTTCATTGCTTGATCATAATTATTTTCCTAAGTTTAGCAACACAATATGTATGCATATAGCTGCCATACAGACACATGTAGTATAGCATATATTATATAGTACTTGTATTATATATACAATTTCATTGCAAAACTCAGTTTGGTTTCATTTAATGGAATTTGGTTATTTTAAGGCTTTTATCAATGCTAAGCAGCTGCTGTGTTCCGGGTCCTTTTGCCTGGCGTTGCCATAACGCTCATTATCGCCAATCCTTGGGCCCTTGCAATCACCAGTTCTCGTTACAGTTTGCCTGCCCTTGCCCTTTTTGCATTTTGAGTTACCAAACAAACAACAAAGCGTATAATTTACTTATAATCTTACATGCTACGCTTCGCTCGTTGTCCAGACAGATGACCAAAAATGTTTGTTATAATAAATCTCTGGCTACGTTGAGCTCCGAGCCAGCCGCCAGCCAATTATGAATGGGTGCAAGTCGCACAAAAGAACGAAAGAAGTCTTCATACATGTATGTACGTAGACCCCAGTGACATACGCACATGAATTTGATTCCCTCTTTTGTTTGGTTCGACAGCAACTGACAGCAACAGTCCACAGCGTCGGGCCATTTTATTTGGGTTTTGTCTTTGGTCTTTGGTCCATGGAGTCAGCAAAATCGGAACTGCTGGGCCACGCCTATTTAAACTGTCAGGAAAGGGCCATTTTCTCTTTGTGTTCTGCAAAGATCTGAATTTTTGGAAGCTCAACTGTACAATGAAGAAAATAAATGGAGAGTGAAAGAGTACACGCATAAAAGATGAAGGCAAGGTAATGCTCGGTGTTGCAACTCAGCTGAAAGCACAGCGAGCAAGATGAAAATACATGTAGCATTTATATAAGTAAATGCCAAGGGGAAACATGATACCTTTCGAATACATTTACTTAATTTCACTCATCTAGGAAAGTACAGGGAAAAGTGTGTCTAAAAGAAGGCAGCTGTTTGCTTAGTTGAAATTACATCGAACAGCAAGGAAGCATCTCAATTATGTGGCATTCCCTGCTGCCCGCTGACTTCTCACTGAGTCAGTGTAAACATCTGGTGGACACACCCAAGCCAAGATGTGTAGATGTGGCAGCAACAAATTGAGATTAATCACAGAACAAACCCAGGCCAAAAGCTCAAAAGGTGACAAATGCCGGAACACACAGACAGACAGAGATAGAGAGAGGGACAGGGAGAGTGAGAGATGGAGATGGAGAGGAGACCGAGAGAATGTTACAAATTGAAATGAGATATTTGTAATGCCTGAGCAAACCAAATGATTTGTATAGTTGCACCCACACGAGTATCTATAGATGTACGCGTATATTTAAGTTTCCCTGCAGTTGAACAACTGGCGGCTGAAATCGTTTGAGAGGAGACCATGGGACAGCGCAAGCGAGTGGGAGAGCGAGTGGAGAAAAGGACACAAATCAATTATATTGGCAGAGGACACAGGACAGAGAGTCAGCCAAAAAAAAAAAAAAAATTGGGAAAAATAAAGTAAAGCGAGCGCAGAGGAAAAAGAACGGAACAATGGACAACATTGGCAACCTGCTGCGCTAATGCCGGTCGCAGACAAACAAACCCCCACAGTCACACACACACACACACACACAAAACAAATGGGATAACGGCACGGGCACACATATCATATGAACACAGGAACGAAGGAACGGCAGCCCCAGCCTCCCTGTGAGGACTGCTCAAAGCAGCCGTGGTCAGGCGATTGTAAACCAATTGAATGAGCCTTGGGAATGGAGGCGGTGTTCTGTGTTCTGGCTATCCGTGGATATCCTTGTCGAGGCCACTCTATTGGGGGGCTTTAGGTAAATTGCTTTTATTGCATACAGCTCGTGTCGCCATTCGAACTGCACTTAATTTCAATCAGGCGCCCGCTGCTAAGCCACTCCAGCTAATTGTTTGGTTTTCTCTCTTGCGTCTGCTTTTTCGGTAGGGTGCTGGTCCTGCCAATCGGGCATCTTGAGTTCGAGGAGGACCCAGCTAATTTGCAAATGCTGTGCAAGCTGCCTCCTAGGTAACAGCGTCCTCGAAGCGTCCTGGCTGCCATCCACCTACTCATGCAGCCTGCTCAGCGCGACTTAAGCTGGCTTAAAAATCAACTCGAGAGTTGGAGAGCGGCCATGGAGAGCGGTGCAGGGTCTGGTATGGTCTTGGCTCTTGGCTCTTGGCTCTTGCGTGCCATCCAGCAATGTTCTAAAATTAATTGTAGTGTTGTTATTCCTCTGCCACCTCTGCCGCGGTGGCTGCTGCGCACTTTATAATTTCACTTGGACGAAAGTGTATATCATTAGCCTGGGAACATTGCCACTAATCTTTAAGGTTTCTCCCCTACAGCATCCCAGCATCCGAGCATCCCAGCTGACAGCATCCCACATCATCCGGCTGCTGCTGCTCCCAAGTCAAAGTCAATCTTTTG
Source organism: Drosophila tristis (assembly GCA_018150885.1). Classification (NCBI taxonomy): domain Eukaryota; kingdom Metazoa; phylum Arthropoda; class Insecta; order Diptera; family Drosophilidae; genus Drosophila; species Drosophila tristis. The sequence goes on along the minus strand of JAECWT010000203.1, from coordinate 1,570,614 downwards.
CGGCTAATGGAAGTTGCTTGTTCGCCCACCTACCCTCTCCTACTCATAGTTGTTGCATACTTCAAGACGCGTGGCCTGGCAACGCATCAATAATGCGTATCCGTCCTGTATTCAGATTACGTTTCGCTGAAATCTAAGAAGCGCCAAAATGTGTTGCCTACTTTGAAGCACTCGGTAAGTTCTCCACTCCTCCAGTGGGCTGCCATTTCAAAGGCGGCGAGCCCAGCACAACCCAATTCCCATATGGCAGATGACTAGCTGTGGAACGGGGCGCGGCAAAGGCTGTGACCTCATTTTTGAAATCGAAAAATCAGCCAGCGCACAGGCAGTGGTTCTGTTCCCCAAGGAAGCTCGATCAACATGGATTTAATATAGTTACGAGCACGAGTCCAGGAAGCGGGAGAAGAACTACAAAGTCAACGCCTGGGACTCCGCCTGCGACGGCGACCGAGGCCGAGACCGAGTCCATATGGCACGGAGGTCCAGCCTGTCGGCTGTGTGTGAGTGCTCTCTTTCAGTGCTCAGGTTCCCATTGAAGCGGCAACAATAAGTAAATTAAAACTAGAGCTGCATGCCACATCGCAGAGGAAAGAGAGTGCCGAGTGCCAAGTGCGGAGTGGGAGCTGCGCTGGGGCACGCGCTTTGAATACGTTTAAGGGAAATGAAATGAAATGCCACGGCCCCAGAGCGGCCGCTCACCGACCCACAGGGCGGGTAAATTAAAACACGCAAGATGCTGGGATTGGACTAGGAGACTATGAGATACCCTTTAACCAGGAAGGCAGTAATCTGCTCCCCAAATCGATGGCTCTGGCTCTTAACTTCTCTCGCATGGAACTGTTTGAAAATTATTTCTCTCTCTCTTTTCAAGCCACAAAATAATTTTTGTGAGTGTATAATGAAGCAATGGGGGAATGAATTTGACTCTTACCTCCGCCTAGAGTATGAAGCGGAGTGCAGGGTGGGAATGGGTCACATCTACTTGTCGTTCACGCATCCACACGCACAGCTGGCTGGCAAGCAGACTGGCGCCAAAATTGTGGCTGACTTCACAGATTTTTCATGACGCTGACGGGATGACGGCTTAGCTCCATCTCCAGCTTCGACTACGGCAACGGCCCAGGAATAGAAGCAACAGCAGCAGCAGCAGCAGCACCCAACCAGAATGGCTGGACGTTCGGGCTCGTTAATGCTTCCAGCGCCGCAGGCAACAAGCTTGAACCGTGCCACACACAGTGTGCGGCACACGAAGCGAGCTGACTTATCTGTAGCCCCGTTCGAGGTTCGAAGGTGTCTGGCCCACTGTGCCGTACGCTGGCGTCTACATGTGATACGTCCATGTCCTGACAAGCCATGGAAGTCCTCGACGTCTTCGTTGTAGCCGGCGCCAGCTCATCAACTAGTCCTGCCTTCTCATCCTGCTGCCTGCCATGGCAACGCGCTTCGGCTGATCCTTGGGTAGAAGGAGGCAGGCTGAGCATGCGAGGGGGAGGGGCATACCAAGTGTCATTTGGGGGTTGCTTCCCTGTTGCTGCTGCTGCTGCTGCGGCTGCTGTTGTTTTGTTTTTACTTGTCGCCGCATTAAAAAATAGCAGCAGCTTCAGCCAGGGAGAAGGGGCAGTTGCTCCATATGGAAACGTTGGCGCGACACAGCGCCACGCCGACCCTTGTCACTGGGATGTAGGATGCGCGATGTGGGGCACTCTCAGGGAGAGTGGGACGACAGACGCTTCTGCCTGTGCCTGTGCCTGCCACCCGCTGGTCCATGCTGCTCGTTTTCATAATCGGGCGGTAATTGTACACCAATTTGACTTATGAATATAAATTAACTGTGGAACGTGCGACAAAGCCATATGCATTTGTCCCTTTCCATCCGCTATCTCTGTATCTATGTGTGGGTGTGTGTGTGGGTGGTTTGGTGTGGGTGTGGGTGTTGCAGAGAAAACTCTTAAGAGGATTGCATAGACTGGTGCCAGAGCAAAAATTGTCCGCGCTTAGTAGATGGTAAATTCTTTTGATGAAAACGATTGCGATGAAGGGTAAAAATAACGTTAAGCTGCTGCACATGAATTTCATTTCAGAGCAGCAGCCTCTAATTAGCATTATCTCTCGCAGAAGGGATCTCCGTACATGCTCCTCCTGAGCTTCCTTCCTCACTCATTATATTCTCCCCACAATAAACTGCAACGAATCTTCACCAACATAGATCTAGTTCTAAAATGGTACAATTCTCGGCTCCCTTCTGGAATACCCATAGTTATGTGGCTACCTACTGCTCCTCCTCTGTTGCCATTACGTATACGACACCAGAACAAAGGCAGCGGCAGCAGCCTTCAATAGTAATTACATTTCGCCATTTGTCGAATCGAACGGATAACGAATGTGTCGGATGAAACATGTAATTGCCTTCAATTGACGAAAATGTCCAATTTAATGGCATGCACGAGACTCAGCTCATCCTTCCACGATGTCCTTAGACAGGACTCACTCAAAATGTGCAAATGTTAAAGGCTAAAAAAAAAAAACGAACAGAAAATGGGAAGAGAGAGAGAGAGATAGAGAGAATGTGTGGACAAACCAAGTGATTTGCATCCGTAACTCGATTTGCGGTATGAGCACTCTTGATTCGCCGGACTCTCTGAACTGGGATGCGGATCCGTGCACAGACCTGCACCCGGACACTGTGGCATGCAGCAAGACAGCACCAGGCAACAGCTGTGGGTGGAATGGGCACTGAATGGGTACACACAACGACACAGACAGATGGTCCGTGTCGCGTTTAGTGTAGGAAGAGCAGCCGAGCCGTCGAGCCATCGAGCCATCGAGTGTGTGACTGTGTGTGTGTGTGTGTGTGCCTCAACTTCGTATAAATCAAGAAAGCCAATTTATATTTGGTATATGGCCCATTAAATGAAATCTTATGAAGTTCGGATGACAATTACATGAATAATTACATGAAAGGGTATACGTCCACCCTCCTCATTTGTTCGCTCGGTGTGTGCTTAGATTTCACCCACATGCAGACACGTCACACCGCACCGCACCACACCACACCACACGACACAATGGGGGGGCCATGGAGCTGCATCTGGCACTGGAGCCCTCAGCCTGAGTCTGAGACTGAGTCTGGCTTTCTGTATTATTTATGTCGCGCACACGCATACCGCAAAAACCAAGGCAGGATATACAATTGCACTTAAAGCCTGCTCCATATGTGGCCCCACACAAGCGCCTTTATCCCACCTCGGCTACCCCGGCTACCCCGGCCACTCCAGCCATTCCGGTCACCCCCCCGGCTGCCCCAGACACAAGCTGTAACTCAATCTGTTCGGTCGGGTAAGTGGGGGTGGTGGTGGTGGTGTTGGAGGTGGATTGTCAGCATTGCGGATACGCCCAGTTTCGCATGGGTTCTGCTCGTCCTCGTACCCGTTCCAGACTAGGCGCCGCCCCCTGCAGTAGCATTTCAAGTGCGTTTCATTTACAATTTCCTTCCTCGTTTTATGCGTCCGCTGTGTGGCATACAATGGGGCACAAAGTGCAGCATCAGTGGCAGTGGGAGTGGCAGTGGGAGTCGGACTGGTAGTGGGACATCCGGAACTGCGAGCATGTTCACTTTGGCTTTTATGTCATTGTTATATGCTTATATATACGATTTCCTCTGCCCGTCTTTTTGTTTCTTTTGAATTTGCCTTTCAGTCGCTTTGATTTGCTGTTGCTCTGTTGTTGTTGTTGCTTTTGCTATTGACGTTAAAACGGTTTGCCATCGCAATCGAATCACGCCGGCCGTAAAGAGATGCAAATGGCAGCAGCAGCAGCAGCAGCAGCAGCCAACGTAACGATAACCAAATGCAGCCACCTAGACGGCGGAGTAGTTGCATCGACATCCCAGTCCCTGGGTGGGTGGGCAGTCCACCCAGTCTCCTTCAGTCCCCCCTGCTCCCCAGGGACTGTGCATATCCCAGCAGCTGTTGCCAGATGGGCGTGTAAATGTGTTTAATGCCAGACAGAGGCAGCGCAGTCCTGTGTTCCCTGCTCTTCCAAAGGAATTCGCGTCATAAACAAAGTGCGGGCTGGGCAGGGATAGGGTTGGGGTAGGGGTTGGTGGGGGTTGGTGTTGTCGTTGCCGTTTGGGTGGAGAGGCAGGCGGCGGCGACACACAAAAGTAGGCCAAACACACATACTCGTGCACACACACACTCACACAATACGAACGACAATTGTTTGCCTTGCTTTAGTCCCTCTGTCTCTGCCTGTCTCCCCCTGTGTACTTCTCTTTGTCTGCTGTTAGCTGCTCAACAAGTTTACTTAATTTTTAGCCAAGGAGCCAAGCTTTAGCCAAGGATATGATGTATGATGCTTTGGGCAGTTAAAGACTCAAAGCAACGCGCCACAAGCTCCCAGAAGATTCTCGCTGGCTGCTGGCAGATGTGTGAGCACAAAGAACTCGCTAAGCATGGAATGCAAAGCCAGGACAGGACAGGACAGGACAACAGCATAGCTCGAGCGATTAACGAGTTTGAAAAGTAATCGCGCTGGCGATGAACAGATCGCCAAAGGTTAATCGATTGACAGTAATTATCTTTTGAAAAGTTTTCCCACCTCGGCCAATCGCTCTTCGTTGTCTACTTGCCACCTTGGCCACCTTGCGGCTAATTGCTTTTTCCGCAATTTCTTTTTGCAAACGCCGCCCCCACTGCAGCAGCAGCACTTGCACGCCCATAAGTTGCCACAAATTGAAGTCGCTTGGAAAACTTCAATAACATCTGACGGCAGCAACAAGTTCCGGCAACTCTACTCTACTCTACTCTGCAGAAACTAAACTCATACTCATACTAATACTATATATGGTTGCATGTATGTATGTATATATATTCCGAAAGTTACGCAGGTTCGCCGGTCCCAAGCAGGCACAAACAATTGACTTTTGAGCAGCGTCTCCGCCTTAGTCAATGTCTCTGCCCAACTCCTCGTCTGTCGCCATTGTGTGGTGGTCCTTGTTGTTGGGTCCTCGATGTTGTTGGCCTGCTATCCTTGGCTAAGTAAAAGGCAGAGCACCAACATATGAGACATACTTGTTACTTCTTGTACCTCAAAGTGTGGCCCCATCCCCATCCCCATCTCCATCTCCAGCAACTGCTAGCCGCAGTTCCCACACACACACACATGGTCGAGGCGGAGATGGGCTCTTCCTTCAAATGCCAAGCAGTTTCTCCCTCCCACTCTTGCTCGGTCGCTGATGCTGCTGCTGCTTTAAAAGAACGAAAAGAGAGTAAAAATTAAGCATAATAATAAGTAGACGAGCGCCGGCGACCAAAACTCCTAACAGCCAAAGCCAGGAGCAGCAGGGGGAAGAATGTCGGCACGGAGCGAGCAGTAGAAGGAGCTAGAGGAGCAGGCCAGGCAAAGGAGCAGCAAAAGCAAGGTATGCCAATGGCAAGGTAAGGCACGACGACTGAGAATGTCGCAATGAGCGAACACAAAGAGATCAACACTGGGAGAGAGAGAGAGAGCGAGAGTGAGAGGGAGGCAGAGGTAATGCCACCCAAACTCCAAGCAGGCGCACCTCAACATAGCTTATGCCTTGAGCAAAGCCAGCAAAGAAAGAAGTAAAGTGAGCGAAAGAAATACACAGCGAAGCAAAAGAAAGAAAAAAAAAACGCCGCCAGCTGCCTTGTATTATTATTATTATTATCTTGCTTCCCTCTTCCGCACAGCCATCTCTCTCGCTCGCTGCTTGGCCAGCAACGCTGCTGCCGGCGCCGACTGTTGCTTTGCTTGTTGCTTCACTTGTTGGCAGCGCGCAGGCGCAGTGCGGGATCCATGCAATGGGATCCACACACACACACACACACACACACATGCAGTGGGGAGGGGGGGGGCCGCCAACCCCCCCCCCCCGGCGCCCCGAAGCCCCCCCGGGCGGCGCCCCGACCCCCCCCGACCGCCCCCCCGCCGCCCGGCGCGGCCACCCCCCCACCCCCCCCCCCCCCCCCCCCCGGGCCCCCCCGCCCCCCCACCATCCTCCCCCCCGCCCGCCACACGAGCGGAGCCGACCGTAGTGGGTGTTACAGGTGGGTGGTGGATGCCAAGTGTGCGTGGCATGCAACAAATGCATAGTGCTGCTTGCCGTCGTATTTTTCATGTTTGCACTGAGGTCAAGTGCTGTCATCCCCCTTCATCAACTGGTTGCCGCTTTGTGGAGCCCATTCGCAGTCGCAGTCGCAGACAAGTGACGCCGGCAGAATCAGAGGCAGCAGCAGCAGCAGCAGCAGCGGCAGTGGCACCGGCAGCGGCAGCGGCAGCACCAAGAGCAGCAGCCTCAACAGGCTGAAACGTTTTTCATCCCTTTTTGGCGAAACCGTCACCGCGCCCCAAGTTGCCATAGATACCGTTTGCCACCCCCACTGCAGACAGACCAGACCCCCCCTCGTATGTGGCGCCCTACGACGCTGCTGCTGCTGCTGTTGCTGCTCTGCCACAGCGCTGCTGCTAGCTGCTCTGCCGCTACCCGACGCTACCTTTTCTACGCGTAGACTTGCTGCCCGATAAATTATCAAACTTCATAACAGTTACAGTTCGACTGCCAACGCTCCTGGTGCTTCTCCGCTCCAGCACTCGTAGTGCCTCCACAGGGTCGTCGATCGACGACTCCTCTGGCAGTTCTCCTATCCTCTGCCATCCCATAAAAGTTCCAACCGATTTCCGAGTGCCAGTTCCCTTGCAGCGATAAGATGCGTGTAGTGTAGCATACAACGTGGCGCTCGGCTCACCATATGGAACGTTGCGGCGTCAGTCAGCCGACTTTCTCCGGACCACCATATGGCCGGGTAAGTAGATAGTACTCCCGTTATTAGCTTTAGCTTTTATCATATTAAATATTAAATGTGAGCTGGTGCTATTTGCCGCCTGCTTATCACGGCCCCAAAACCCCAAGAAGCGGCAGTGTCAGAGGCAGCAAGAAATTCTGAGGCAGGGCCAGCAGCATATGGCAGCTAAATTTATGACACAGAGCGACAGGAGTGTTCATGTTCAAGTGCTTGTATGTGCGTGTGTGCGTGTTGGGTGACGTTTCCATTAAAAATCCCAAGGAAAGTCAAATAAATCAAATTGGGAAATTGAATTGCAGCCTCATCAGACAGGCGAGCACACCGAGAAGCTGGCCAACAGCAATTTGCCTTGGCCTGCCGGCCATGTGGCTGTGTCCATATCCTGTACCGCTTCTACTGCTCCGCCTCCGGCTGCTCCCGGTGTGTGATTGATCATTGTGATATATTGTCGGCCAGCAGTGCCAACACCTAAACGTCAACTTTAATTAATGTCCCTTCGTGTGTCCAAGAATTCTGAACCGGACTGTTTGTTCCTGTTGCTGCTGCTGCTGCTGCTGCTGCTCCTCTTCTTTGGGCGGGTGCCTTTGTGTCCTGACAAGGGTTATGCACAAGTTTAATTTCGCTTCAATTAAAAACCAGAAAGCAGTGAGAGAGAGGGAAGCAGGTAATGGCTTAGTGGCGGAATATATGTAGGTTTGGTGACAGATAAGCCATAAACTAGAAATTGAAAGCCAACACCTGTTGATAAGCCACACAACAACGACGAGGCAGAGACGCCCAGCACAGCCCTCCCTATCGGCCTCATTAATTGCGCTAAACAAGCAGCCAACCAAACCGATGAGGCAACAATGCCAGCCAAGGCTGCAACAGGCGGCAGACGTAGAGGCAGAGCCAGACACAGACCCACACACAGAGAGGGAGCGGAGCGTGGCTGGGTTGGGTGCAGTAGTGGCTGTTGCCCTGGGGTTGCCTCGCAAAATTTATGACCAGCTCATATGCAGCCGGAACGGCAAGGACAGAGCCAGGAAGAGCCAGGCATAGACCAGGAATAGAAGCGTTAGGAGCAGAAGAGACTGCACCAGATATTGACTTTTTATGCTGACTGCAGGGCAATAAAAAGAGGGAAATTATTTACCTCACGGCTTATGCTACAGACAGCAAACACATCCATATACCATATACCCATGCCCATGCCCATGCCCATTCCTGTACCCATGTACCCATATAAAGGATGCCAAAGCTGGGGATAATGGCAGGCGAAAGGCAGCAGGCAGCAGGCTACATGCGACAGGCGACGGGCCAAGAGTCAAATCTAATCCCAAAATAGAGCTTAAGTTTAATGGTCACCAATTCAAATATTTGAGAAGGCAGCCTCTGGAAAGTTAAAGGAAGAGATGTCAATAAATGATTAAACTAAATTGATTTACCAGCAGAAAATATAGTGAGCTGCAGTACACAGCAAAACTACTAGCCTGTTTGCAGACTGTTTGCAAGGGCCAGCTTGTTAAGGCTGCCACGGCAATTGGCATAGGTAAAAGATGGGGAATCCATAAATAGAATAAATGGATTATTACACCTAAGCAGATTGATTTCTCGCATCAAACCGATGCGCAGGCAAATTACTATATCTGCAATTATCCGCAATCTCCGCTTAGCTTTTTCCTTTCCCTATTCCCAGCCAGACAGACTCCAATTTAGCCACAAATTTGGTTGCAGCTTTTGACACATGGCAGCGCTTCCAGCGGCCCACACTGCGTATACGTATACGTAATCCGGCCTAATCTCCACGAAAGCCAAGTAAGTAAACGGGGCAAGGAAGCGGCAGCTGGCCACGCTGGTACCAAGCACCAAGTAAGTATGATGCAGAGATTATGGCTTATAAATATGTATGTACACATGTGTGGGTGTATGTATGTATATTGTGACAATATCAATACCAATATCTATAAAGCCATCGATAGTTACGTTTTTTTTCAGCGCTTTCAATGACATGTGAAAACATCAAAATTGTTTCAAAAAGAAAATATGATGGAAAATGCGCTTGGCTTTCAGCCACATGAACATTAAATGCCCTTAAGTGCCAATTAATGTTTGACTTGCACACACCCGGAGGGTGCGGAGTGGCGGGGCACAGAGTGACCGAAAACATGGCCAAAGCATTTGAGGGCAGGATGCTGTGCTGTGCTGGGGCCTGGGTCCTGGGTAATGCTCCAGCTGGCCAGACTTATGGGCGAGAAGTGTATATGCGCGTATTGTTAGCACATACTTATCGTAAGTAACAGCGAGGGAGAGACTTTTTAAACATCAATTATATTTACGTATCGAAGCGTATTAATACGAGGCACTCACCCCGAGACATTGGTCCTAGCACACACCACACACCACACCACACACCTGCTGACCCTCACAGCTCACCCAGGGAGCAGCGTAGCGGCAGAGTGCTTTACCGAGACCAGACTACTCTTTATGTGTGCAAAATAATTAAGCAAAGCTCTCCATATCCTCTCCAGACATCCTTTTGACCAGTTCATTAGCTAAAGTCAGACATGGAGATGGAGAAACGCCACGACACGACCCCCCTCCCAGCAAGCATCATTTGCTTACACTTGTTTCTGTCTGGTGTCGACGCCAGTCTCAGTCTCGACTACAGTTTCCGCTGCAGTTCCGCAGATCCCTCACTCGCCATAATTAAAAACAAAAAAAAAAAGAGAGCTGAAAGAACAAACTCTTGATTAAGTGGGTGCAAAGTGTCAACAAATTATTCATTTACTCTCTGGTGCTCCCATCCCAAAGGAAAGGCAAAGTAAAAACATCCAACAAACCAAAGAAAAACATTGAAGGGAGCAAAAGTAACAAAAAGAGTGAAAAAGGTGGCGAGTCAGCTGCATGGAGTGAATGGAGTTTTAATTAACAACTACGCGCCCCACAGAGCCCCACCCTGCAGCCAGACAAAGTCTTTCACGTAATCCCCTTTGCAGTCTGAGTCCGTGATTTCAATTTGCCATTAAAATGCACACAAAATCCGAATTTCAATCGTGTGAGCCATAAAGTTTATCTATTTTATTCCACTTCCACACACACACACACACACACACCCCATACCCACACCCCACGCCCACACCCACTCCCATTAACGTAAACCTCTCTATTTTTCCATGAGCTCGAGTACAAATTCCTGAATTGCCTTTGAAGCGAACCCAATCAAAGGTTTCCCTCTGCCACTATCCACAGGGACAGACAGACAGACAGACAGATGCTTTATGAAATGATCAACAATTCAGAGACCCTTGACATACATACATACACACACAGACTCGTACATATGTATATTCTGACCCTCCCTCTGAACCAGCATCTTAAAATCAAAGTTCCCTTCCGTCCTTTTTTGTTGTTGCATACTTTGTTTGCTTTAGCAACAATTTCCTTCTATTTTTCTGTTTTTATTAGATCACATTGTTGTTGCCATTTTGTAGCTGAAACATTCGTTGTTTGCATAAATAAATTTGGAACGAAATCATGCGTCACATTAGCAGCGGGATATATGCGCAGCAATGGCTCCCAATTCCCATTACCATTTGCCATTTCCCTTCACCCCGATGATGCATGGCCATCGAATATGATTATGTACGTACCACTGGGACGGATGTCATGATTAGGTTGGGCTTGTCATCTATCCATCAGATATATGTATGTATATGTATATGGATCCATCGAATCACTGCACTGGCACCGTTGGGAGGGGGGTCGTGCGTGTGGCATTCTAATGATTTGATTTGGCTGCAGAACAAATCAAAAATGTAGGGCAGAAAATGCGCTTGTCCGCTCGTTATGGATGCAGCCCTTAATTAAGTTTTGGAAAATTATTTTTCAATTAACACTGACAGAGAGGGTGGCATGGTGGCATGGAAAACGGAATGAAAATATTGATACAACAGGGATTGGTGGGGGATTGGGAATTGCGTGGAGCCGTCTGCCCCCAAGAAGACAGCGGCCGTCGCAGCAGCAAGAACAAGGAGAAATTCTCACTCTGCCTGCAGGAGTGGGAGAGGTCCACTTGCAGTCCAGAGAGACACAATGGTGGACTGAGGGTTCCAGGGAAACGGAAGCGGATGCTTCGCTGTCAATGTTGGCACAAATTGTTTGTCACGCAGTGCAAATACTTCGTGCTGTTGCTCTGGTATGCGGTATTATGCGCGATTTATTTCTGTACAAGTGTGTGTGTGTGTGTGTGACTGTGTTTGCCTGTGTGTGTGTGTGTGTGAAAGAAACAAGACACCGAAAATGAAAGAGATGGGCAGAGAAAAAGCAACAGCAAAACAACAAGCACGCAGACAGGACAGGACAGGACAGGAGCGGAGCAACGGCAACATCAGACAAATTCCATGCCCCGCAGGCAACAGAACGAACCGAACAAATTTGATATTTGTTGATTTTTCCCATTTTCTTCATCATCTTCCAGCTCACCCGCTGCCCGTTAGCCTCCCCCAGCCCCTCCTGCTGGTGCAGCTCTCAAATTTTCCTTTTACTTTGCTGCGCAATTAAAGCCATAGCGAAACTGTGCAGTACGAATCCTTAAATGATAAATAATGTTTTTAAGCTGGCTAAAAGAATCTTTCAGCTTATTAACTCAACTTTCAGCTGCCTGCCTGCCACTCCTGGCGCCTGCCACCCCTTCCCCCATTCCCACCACCTTTTGACTAAACTTTTAATGCATTTTTATGAAGTTTCAGTACCTGAAGATGGACGCACCAGACAAACACTCTTTATTCTATGTTATTTTATTTACATTTTGCATTTTACGCTCCAAACTTTGCCACCAAAGTAGTTTGATTGGCTTTGCTCACAAATTGCTAAATAATTGCCCAGGGACGTACCGTACATGGGTGGCCGTACGCCGTGGGGATGATAGAATGATGGGGAAACAAGTTAATTTCATTGAAAGTGATGCTCGTTTGTGGCCTGCTTTCACATTTGCCCCGCTCTGGCCCTGTGTCACGATGCAGATGGTGTGGAAAATATGCTGCCCTTGTTGCTTCCTCCTCGATCCATGGGTCGTTCATTAGAGTTTGCAGCAACAAAAGGAGGAGCACCCACGATGACAGCAAGTTTGTGTAATGTAATTAATTAATTACAGTGGAACAACGTAGTTACATGTTCGGTTATGGAAGGGATGGCCGGATGGGTCTGGTGGGGCAACTTTTAGGTGCCTCACACAGGCACAGACACCGCCACTGCTCCTGCTCCTGCTCTGACCTTCTCGGTTTTATTAGCCAGAGCATGCCACAGCAATCCTTTGCTTTTCCCTTTCGCCTTTTCCGCCTGAAATTCCACTGGGCAGGCAGACCCCACAACCTGATAGCAGCGCATAGTTTCGTGTTTGCCCGGTAACTTAATTACAAATTATAGTGCAATTAATTCTGCGGCGTGGCATTATTAGGCGCATCAAATGGGTAACACAAAACCGCAGGAGAACGCTCCTGGAGAGCGCCATTCCGCCGGAGCAACCACCGCCCGAGGGTAAGTAGGAATGAAAATTAAATAGAATCCAGCCGCAAAGTGACCGCCGTGGCGACCATAACAATTGGATATCCGATTACCACCTGGACAGAACGGAACGGAACGGTACGGCACGGGACGAGACGAGACGAGACAGTGAGGCACGTTACGAAACGGTTGTGGCAATGAAAGTGCGAGATTCCTACGAGTAGTTATGTCCCAAGTGGATTAAGGCGACGAGAATCTTCAACGGCCACGTGTATGCTCGTAGCTATAACCTGATATGCGAATGTTATTGCTTGAGAATACACGTAGTTTAACAAGATTCGCTCAGCAATCAAACCGAAATGGAAAGTGTCTGTGGAAGGTGTCTTTAAAGTGAAAGTTTTCAGGTTCTTTGAGAACTTTTTGCAGCAGAGAGAACTAACTGAAGCAAAGTGATTCTGTTGGAAAGTGTCTCGTAAATGGGCAAATGCAGCTAAGTATGCTCTGTACTTTGTATAAATTAGTTTTGTACTTTTTTCCAGGTTGTACCTACATATTGACTGGGAGCAAACTTTTCCTTGGGCAGGTTATTTGATGTATTTTCAGATAAAGTAATAATGAGATTAAAAAGTCTGCAACTTAAACTGAAACTGTTAACGCAAGGAAACTATTCAGAAGCAAGGAAAAACTGCCAGAACCACTTGGACTTGATTATAATTATTCTTCGAGCTCAAAACAAGTCCTTTATGAGTACATAATTTAATTACATTTTTTACAATTATGTATAAGTTTATTTAAATTTAAATTCAAAGCAACCAGGAATCGTAATATTCATAATAAAAAGACATTTATTTTCCAACAAATAGCAAAAGAATTCCTTTTGATTTTCCATTTCAAACTTCTGTGAATCCTTTGCCCCTCAATATGTCCATCTCCTTTATGTACAGATCAATTGATTGAGTCACTCAAGCTTCTGGGATTTCCATTCAATGCCTCAATCCCTTCCAACGAGATTTCTTCTTCAACGTGCGTGAATGCTGACCCATTTGTAAGAAATTCTAAAAGGAAATTCCACTCACGAAAACACGAATTACAGTCAACACAATGGAAAGTATGCATGAAATCATTTTTTCTAGTCATATTTTCAGTGGAAAATAGAAAGGAATGCCCTCCTTCATTTAGCAATTCCAATTCCAAGCAAAAGGCTCTCAAAGGGAGTCAAACAGCGCCAGCATGCCTGCTGCGTATGAAAGGACAAGGATATTGCTTTGAACTGTCATTCGTTTCGCGCTTATCATATATTTTCAATTACAATGCTTGACTTGGGCCCCCCCCGCGTGCGGGCAAGATGCGAGTATTCTCAGGAATATTTCCTATCTGTGTGAGGCTATTGATATGCGAGAATCTCTGCTGATAAAACGTCTGCTGATTAGCTTAAGCTGTAATTTAGCTGTTGGCCATATTTGCTGCTGCCACACACTCGTAAAGAGCCAATTAAAATGTTGTGCTTGTAATCGTGGCCCATAAGTATGGTTTTGTTTGGCTTCTGATTAACGGGGAGCAGCAGTATCACACATCGGGGGGCGCATGGAGACTACAAGTATTCATTTGCTGCGGGGGTGGTTTGACAAGCCTTTTAGCACACTTTCACAAGCACATCCTGGCCCCCGGGGAGGCAGGCGGTGCCTGTGTGTGTGCGTGTGTGTGTGATTTGCATTAATGAGATGCAAATGATTTGTTTATTTCCTTTTGACGTCAGTCCTGTCAGCGTCCCTTTGTGGGGCATCTTTATTGAAAAGTTCTCACAGTCTCCACAGCGGAATGAATGAAATGAGCAAATAATAAGAAAATATTGATAGAGATGTTAATCAAAGGAAGACGGAGCTCCCGTGGCTCATATACGCGTACGCATAGGCGGTAGAGTGCCAGTACTTGCGACATAATAAATATGTATGATTCCCTTACCCATACCCATACCCAATCTTCTTTCTATAGCCCATCTCTTGATGGGGTCTGGGTCTGGCCCCGCCTTCATGCTGCTACTCCGGCGGCTGTCAGGGCTGTCTGGGCGGGTACGCCTCCACTCCGTCATCGTCATCGTCGGCCCCACTCCGTCTGAAGTCGCTGTGAGGAAGCACACACACGACACTGCACGACCCCGCTGTTTATTATTGTAAGATACTTGGCTTCACATCAGCGAACTGGAAGAAATGCGCAGTGACAGCACAACTTGCGGCACGAGGATGAACAGGAACAGAAGGAGCTGTAGCTGGAGGTGGAGCTGTAGCTGAAGCTGAAGCAGGACCAGGAGCAGTCGATGTTCTGACAATTTGCATTGTTTTATTTACATATTTTTACGTCAAACTTTTGGCGGATACGCAAACACCCATACCCAATACCCATCGATGATGATGCCTTGGCATCCATAAAATCTATATATATCCATCCACAGCAGTATCTATCAGGCATCCATAGAAGTATCCATCAGGCAAGGCGACTGCGACTCAGCGGAGACCTCAGCAGCAATATGCAGATCAAGTCTCCGTCCCGCCTCGTCTCACTGTTGTTGGAGCATAATTTGTTTATGTTTCATTTAAATTAAATTGCCATCCTTCGGCCATAAACATTTATGCAAATCGCTATCCATTTTCAGATGGATTTCGCCCTAGCCATGTTTCGGGAAAAATCGGGGACTAACAAGGAGTCTACTCTGGTACCTAATTTGGCTCGTGCAACTCCTACAGATCTGAGAATATTTCAGATCGACAGGAAAGCTTCAGCTACAGTTTTTCCGATTTCCAGCAGATCGGACAGGATGTGGAGGCCCCAGTACGTTCGAAGGGCCTGCTCGGATTTCAGCTAATTGCAGGGATATCTCAGCTTCGTCATGTCATGGACAGGATATGTCAGCACACGCCTGTAGTTATGCCGATGGATCTACAAACCCCAAGGAACAACAACAAAAACAACCTATTGCAACAGCAAAACTTCGCGTCAAAAGTTCACGAAGGCAAGGCAACATTTCCAATGGATTCGTCGCCGCAAATAAAATAAATATAATTTTAGAGTTGTATTTCGTATATTTTTACACATTAGGAAATAACATTTTTAGCAATAGCAAATAGTAATAGCTACTGGTGTAAGTTAAGTATTAATAGTCAAGAATTATACTCGTAAACCGTGCACGGGCATCGTCCCTGCTCAATTGCTTATTGAATAGTCCTAGGCCTATTGAATAGTCTCCAACACCCTCACACACTCATTGCACATCAGACAAATACAATCGTACTCGTAAATATTTATGTAGATAGCCGCTGCTACAAGTCCATTCGAACTTACAAAGAAATGGGCTAAAGGTGTAAAAATTACAAGGAAAATCTGTTCTCTTTTTTTTGCTCAATTTTTATGTAATAAAGAATATTGGGAATTAATCAAACTTTCAAGGTCTTTTTTTATTCATGAATATTCACAGTGTGGTTGTTGTGGGCCCCCCCCCATTCGAATGATGTTCCAACAAATAAACAAAATATTTTACAATTGACATTTAATGAAATTCAGGAAAAAAAAGTGCTCAAAATAAGCATCAGAGGGGCCGGAAAGGTTTGCGCTCAGTCCGCCCGTCCGTCCGTCCGTTGGGGCATGCGGTGCGGCCTGGAGGGATCCAGGGATCCCTGGATTCGCTGGTAGGTTGGGTGTCGAAAAATTAATTAAAAATTGCCAGCGAATTTTTTCTCGATAAAAGCAGCCGACAGAAGGTTGGCGAAAAGTTAAGTCTACAAAGCGACTAGCTTGCGTGTGCCTGTGTGTGTGTGCATGGTTTTGGGTGTGTTTGTGTGTGTGTGTGGGTGCTTGTGTATACATTCGTGCATGTACCTGTGTATGTATGTAGTTATGTATGTTGAAAGGGTGTGGAAACCCTTTCTATTGGCCTAATTAAAAAGCATACAACTTGCGTAACTTCCTTCCTTGCCCCTGCCCTCACGCCCCTTAATAACACAGTTTGCCTGCAGTCGCTGCAGTCGTGGCAGCAGCAGCATCAGTCAACCTTTGAGTTCTGTCTAGTTCACACACGCTCTCACACCCACACCCACACCCACAACCAATCAACATCCACATACCCAGTCGCCCACTCCTCCTCCCCCTTCCACTTCACCACACACACACAGACATAGAACGGGCGGGCGGGCAGGCAGTGAGTCGTGGCTGATCTCCAGACATAAGTACACCAGACAAATTATCTACAAATTTACTATCTCTTTTATGTATAACATCTTGTTATGCGGTTAGTTATGTCGGGGGAAGGGTGGTGCTTAAATGTGGTATGGGGGGTAGTGGTGCAGGGTGGCCCAGGGGCGCCCGGGGGGAGGCTGGGGCCTGGCCATTAATGCGTTGCTTATTCTGCTGCTGATGTTGCTGCTGTTGCTGCTGTTGTCACTTGGTTTGATGTATGTTGTGGAGTTTTCATTAGCTGCTGATGGTCCTTCTGCTCCTGTTGCTCCTCCCTCTTTGCCTTGTGGTTAGCTCCAGCATTGAGTTGGCAATTTGCTGTTGACGTTGGGCTGTCGCCTCCTATAAAATCAACTGTTTGCCTGTCATCCATCATTGGCCAGGCTGCTGCTGCTGCTGCTGTTGCTGCTGCTGCTGCTGCTCCTATTCCTCCTGCCCCATCGTCTGTAGATTCTTTTGACATGGCAGCTGCTGATGTTGTTGCTACTTCTGCTCCTGTCGCGGCCTCGTCCGGCTTGTTATTCTCCTGCTGGTCATTCATAATAGCATGAGCCACTAGTGGACAGCTTTGCTTTTCACCTGATGCCGCTGCTGTCAGTCCCCCGCCCACCCGTTCTGCTTTCAGAAACTCTGGCAAATTATTTTCTAATTGCTTTGCCTTTGGCTGGGACAGCGATTGGGACACAGAGTGGACGTGGATGTGGGTTTCGATCCCGGTCTCGGCCCCATTTCCTGTTCCCGTCCGGGTCGTAAGCTGCTGATTTGGTTGTTGAGTGGCAGCCGCTCCCACTACTGGCTTTGCAGTAGTTTCATCCGACACATTTATAATATCCGCCGCAACGGAATTTGGATTTTCCAGCGCCCTGGACACGCCGGGCTTTTGTCCGCCCTCACCAGTTTCAGCATCCTCCCGTTTCTGTGGAGCCGGCGATTGCGATTCGCCCTCCTCCTGCTTGCCGTTGCCGTTGCCTTGGCCTGCTGCTGCATCATTTATGCCTCTTGTTGGCTCCTTGCGTCCCTGATTCGTTTCGACATCTGGAATATGCAAGGAATTCGAGGGCAAAGTGAAAATAAAACAGGAAATGACAAGCGAAACATTTACAGTGAATACTTTTCGACGGAATTGAGAAATAATTTCATGCATATTACGATTATTGTACACAGACGGACAGAGATGCGTGCAGAGAGCACAGAGCAAAGAGCAGAGGGTTCCGCTGAAACGGAAGAAACAAACAGACGGACAGCGGAGCTTTTGGTGCTGGCCAGGTCGAAATGAGGCGATATTAAATATGCTTCATGTTTGAGTAGTCCGCCCCCCAAGAAGCAGCTACTCGATGGCATTTATTGCCATTGATTCTGTTATTTGTTACACACACAACACACGCACACGCAGAAGGCAGACAGGACAGGATTTTTTACCCGCTTGTCGAGTGGAACTCAAATTTAGATTTATCTTCCAAACGATTTCACACACAGCCAGAAAGGGCTTCATGGCAACGGACACAGTGTGCAGTGCCCGTGCCACCACGGACCGCAAAAAAAAACGAATGCAGAGACAGTTGGCATGAAGAACGCTTCGAAGATGCGATATTCTTTCTGTCCGAAAACTTGTACCCAAGATGAAAAGCTGTTGCTTCTGGCTTGTATATGCATTGCAAAGCTAGGAAAAGAAATCAAAAGGGAACCCAATTCTCTGCTTTGAAAGCATGCCGAAATAAAGCGTTCGACAGGGAATGGTTTTGCTATTTTCGGCAAAAGATAATCGCCCTTGACTGACGTTGCAGCTAAAAATGTGAATGGAATTATTTAAGCTGAGTTTTGCCCGCGAATTGCGCTTCGGATCTCGTTGCGGCGACAATGGGGCTTAGGCCCATTGAAAGGGTATACAAATGCGAGCCCCAAAAGTTTCGAGTTAGAGCCTCGAGTGTGGGCAAAGTCAATGAAGTGTGCCGATGCCACTCAATTAAGGCCTGGGGTGTGTCGCCAAAGCTCACCTGCTGCTGTGGAAGATGCCCCTGCGGCTGTTGCCGCTGCTGTGGAGGTTGCTGCTGGTCCTGCTCCTGCTGCCGTAGTGCTGCTGTTGGTAGTTTCGCCCGCCAGGCCACCATCCGCTAATTCAGCTGCTACGGCTGCTGCTGCCCTCTGGTTTGCGGCGGCGGCGGCGGCGGCGGCAGCAATGGCTTGCACCTGATTGCGCAATTCGGGCATGTCGGCCATATTAACCCGCTGCAAGAGGACATGCATCATTCGGCCGTTGGCACCGTGGCCGAGAAAAACGCGTCGCACGGTGGGAAACTGGTCGCGACGCTGCAACAGCTGCCCCACCAAGGGCAGGCGCCTTAAATTGGCCAATGCAACGGCCAGGGCAGCCGTGCCGTTGTTTACTACCGCCCCCACTGGCGGCTCGTCGGGTCTTGGCTGCTGCTGCTGCTGCTGACGTTGCTGACGCTGAGCCCCCAGTTGGCTGAACAGACGATTCATAATGTGGATAACACGTTGAAAGGCCGCCTGCTGTTCCACGGGTACAGGCACAATTCTGGCTGCCGCCACTCCTCCACCTCCACCAGCCGCTGCTGCTGCTGCACCTCCGGCAGCAGCCCCTGGATTCACCTGGTTGCGTGTGATTATGAAGACCTGATGCTGTGCCATGATGGCAGGCAGCTCATACCGATGGAAGAAGAACACCATCGAGTGCTGCAAAAGCAAGAGAGAGGGACAGATTTAGTATGTGCCCTGACGGAAGCGGTTATGCGATGATGCCATGTGGCCGTGGGGCCATGGATTCATCCTTTCATTCAGTCGTTCAGGCTCGCTCAGTCGCTCCTCCTGGCACGTGTGCTGGCTCCGGTATACACGTGAGTCGGCAAGGGGAAACAATACGACAATGGGTAATTTGTCATGCACTTGACAGGCGTAAACTTTCCCCTGGAGCTGGAGCTGGCGTGGCTGGCGGCTGGCGGCATCCCCGTCATCCCAGGCGTTGCATAACGCATTCATTATGCGTCATACCTGTGGCTACGTTACCCACCTGAATGAAAAGATACGAGGAGAGCAGTGCCAGGGTCCTGTACTGTCCACTGAACCGGTAGTGATACGCATAGAATGCGAAATGATACAGATAGAAGAACCTGCAAACGAATTCAACAAGAAACATAAATGTAATAGTATTCGGGCTGGGATGCCAAAGGATTTTAGCTTAAATTCAGGGGGAAATGCTGCAGAGTAGAAAGATTGCCTGTGGTATTCACACAAGATTTCTCGCAAATCACTTACGTGATTTTTCGATTCGTTAAAGTTTCATGAAATGATTTGTAATATTATATCTAAGATATGTGCTGCTGCTGCTACTGCTGCTGCTGCCACATGGCCTAAAAGTGTTGCCATTGCCCCGCCAGCCACCAAAATGTTGTCATCCATTTAGCGCCGTCGAACAGCAATCCAAGAAGATATACTCGTATATACAGCGCACCGCACCGCACACTATGTACATATATCCATTGAAGAGCAGCTAAAATTCAAACCCTCATCAACCTTCAGCGATCGGAACGGGTCTGATGGGTCTGATGGCTTGATGGGCTGATGGCTATGGGGGGTGTTCGGTGTTCGTTGTTGGGTGTGTTGGGTGTGTTTGGTGTGTTGCTTGTAAGCGACAATAATGATTACCATTCGATAATATTGTATTTAGCTGACAGAAATACTAAAAAGCGAAAACATATTGCTTTCACTGTTTCTATTTTTCTTGTTTTTCCCCTCCCTCTGCCGCTCCCACTCACGCTCCCACTATGTGTAGGTTTTCCGCTGTTGTGGCTGCTCCTTCGAGAGCTCCTTTCCGTTGCTGTGCCGAAAATAAGCCATGAAGAAATGGGTCAGACATATGGTAGAGAGCGAGCGCGGGCGGGAGGGAGGTAGGGAGGTATGGCTAGAGTGTAACGAGCAACAGTCGCTGAGGCGGACAAATATCCAGGAAGGCCGACTGTCAAGACAACAGCGAAGGCAACAATGGCCACAGGAAGGCAGGGCGGAAGGACGGACGGGCGATAGGAAGGAAGGACGGAAGGAAGGAGTGAGGGTAGAAAAACACTCAAGAGGATTTAATAATATAAATAATTGCTGGCGCTGTTAGTTGAATTGTTGTTCACCAAAGACAACAAATAAAAAACACAATGGATGGCCATGGCAACAACAACAACAACAACAACAACATCCTGCAGAGGCGGCAATAATGACAACGAAGACTCCAATCCCATGCCATGCCATCCCACTCATTGATAAGCAATGTCCAAGCGTATGACAGGACAGACGGACAGAGCCCTGACAACAGGACCTTTGGCCCTGCCAGCGTGTCCAGCGGAATTCGACTTTAATTTATTTTTACAACGATTCTCGCAGATGGTTGCTCGGCGGGGGTTGTGCTAGGGGGCATGCCCAGCCATGATTGAGTTATGTTATTGAATTTAATTTGAGTTGATTGTGTGCACACACACACACACACACACACACACACAATGCACTAATACACTGATACACCACAAGCCCCGCACTAATACCAAATGCCAAATACCAGCACAGGCGAAACCCAGCAGAAACCCAGCAGAAACCATCAATATCCAGGAGCGACAAATGAAGACACACGACTCTTAGCCTTTCCAGGGCATTGCGCAGCCCGGGAACCATTGAGGACTTGTGCAGCATTATGGACACATCCACAGCCAAGCCAAGCGAAGAGCTTCCCAGCAATTTCCTCAATTTCCCCCCCGCCCAACGAACAAACACACCCATATCCACCACACACACACACACATACACGTAAGCAGGAGGAAGTGCGAGCAGCAGACACGTAGACAACACTTATCGCTTGTTCGTTTCCGTTTCATTCGCTTTCCTAATGTACCGTAGCGTTGACAAGCAGGCAACGCCTCGCCTTGCCTTGCCTTGCCTTGCCTTGCCCCCTTCTAACTCTTGCCTTTAATCCTGGCTGCCTAACACCCTGCTCCAGTCTCCCTTGCTCATAGCCCGAAGCTGCACAGTGGCCACAGTGGCCAGAGCGTGCAGCAAAAGTGAGCAGCGGCATTCTGATTCGGCATGCACTGAGGTTGCAAGAGGCCGCTAGACGAAACAAACTTTACACACATATAATATATATAATAATATATAATCTTTCGTTGCTAACACTTCAAGCTACAATCTACAGCTTTCTGTGGGGCTCTCTCTTAGCTTTAATCAGTTTTAAGGCCACTTTGAACCACTGTACGTGGACGTGTCGGGACGGATGTGAGCCACGCAAATACTGTCGGCATTCATATCATTGGACCCGAGCGGAAATAAGTTGGCCGGTGGGGGGAGGGCGAGTGGGGGTAAATGGCGTGTGGCAGTGGGGACAACTGTTGCATGTGTCAAGTTAAATAAGCACCAGTAGCTCCAGCTACAGCACCAGCACCAGCACCGGCACTTGCCCTCCAACCCCGAGTTCCGTTCAGCTCCTCTCACACTTGCCAGCAATTGTAAAGTGTTGCTGCTGCTGCTGGGGGGGTGGCTTTGATGATGATCCGATCTGCGTCATAAGTGTTTATTTGTTGCAAGCAAACAGCAGGCGGATTAAAGCTGTGGGGCAACCTACCAGCAACCTGCAACCTGCAACCTGCACGCGATACGTAATAGTAGTTTTGGTGTTCAATGAGCTTGTACATACTGCTGCTGCTGCTGCTGCTGCTGCTCCTCTATGATGCTTTTAATGGCATTTGCATATTGAATTGCATATCGGGATAAATGTATCTGAGTGTCGTGTGTCGTGTGCCGTGTTCGTTTAATCCAAGAGATTGAATGGAATAAAAACTGCATTTACCCCGCCTCTATGCCCTTGCTGCAAAGAGATTCCTTCCTCTGCAGAGGCTTTTTGCATTGAAATTTAATAAGCTGCATCATGAAAAGGATACGCCAAGTATTTTTACTTTCCTGGCTAATTACAATGTGGGTGCAAGCGTTGCAAGTTGTATTTAATTTGAGCCCTTTGCCTTTATGCGAAATCTTTTTAAATGTCATAAACAATTCGAAGAACTCTCTTGCATGGGTGGCTGATATGCTATCAGACTTTCGCTGGAATTGTTTTTCATAACATGAGCAGTAAAGATGGAGGAAATACAGTTCTGTTGTTGCCCAACTGCCCTGCCCTGCCCTGCATATGTATTTCCTTGCCGGCTGCTGTTAAAGGCATGAAAACGACCCATTTTTGTGCATTAATTGGCACAGAATTGGACAGTGGCCCGCTGCTACGGCAGGCAGCTGGGCCTGTGGATGGATGAGCGAGCGTGTATGACGGCACGTTGCGCATACGCCATGCTAACAAACGAAATAAACAGAGGCAGAAAGAGTAACGGAAACAGAAGCAAACAAACCAAACAAGGAGTATATCCCAAACATACATACAGACATACATACATACATACGTATATTTATAACAATGAAGCGATTCCGCCTCGTTATGGAACACTCATCAACTGCACCTTTGAACAACACCCCACCCCCCCTGCAGCCATCGAGAGGGAGAGAGACCTGAAGAGGCTTCCTCCTTTTTGAGCCACTTCTGGCAAGGCGGGGGCGTAGGTAGGTAGCGCGCCGGTTGGACAAAAGTTATGGCAGAAAAACAAACTTGACGCAATTATACTTTGCGTAACATGATCTCAATCAACACGAAAACGGGCAGCGCAGAGCAGGGCAGAACAGGGCGGGCAGAGCTTAGCCCCCGACCAGAACCCCTTCACCATGGCTGCCAATGCCGTTGACGTTCGAGGCCAACACCGACGACACCGTGGCCACCTTTGAGACCAAGACTCGGGACCCAGGACCAGACCAGGCAACAGTAACAATAGCCAGCAATAGCAGCCCCAAAGAGCATGCCATGTATACGTATATATCGCATTTTGTGTGGCCGTGTATAGGTGTGCCTCGGCGAGAGTGTTTGTTAGCGTAACAAGCGTGTAAACAACAGGGCGGCCAGGCGTAAGCGGAGAAGGTTGGCAGGAGCCACTCGAAACGCGCTACTGTAACCGACCTCAAACCCTTCCTCCACCAACCATCAGTCAGCCAGCCAGCCACCTAGTACCACCCCTTTGCTCTTGCCAGCCGACAGCATTTGCTCTTTGATGCCGCAGTGGCAATGTCTTGGTCCTGCTCCTGGCCCTGCCTACTAATGCTCCTGCTTCCAGCTTGCAGCGTCCTACTTCAACTTCAGCTTTTCGACGCGACAAACAATCTGCGCAAGACTCAATTCGGATTCATAGCCAGCAGGCAATGGCAAAGGCACGGGCAGAGGCAGAGGCACGAGCAACGGCACGGGCAACGGTACGGGCAAAAGGAAAAGTCAAGGGAGGGTGGGTGGAGGACAGTCGAGTAGGGCAGTCACTGGGAGTCAGGTGTTTTCTTTTAGCTTTTCCTATGCGTTTGCAGCTCATTTAATACGTGTCGTCTGCCCCGTGCCTGGCAACCAGATTTAAGCACAAAAGAAGCATTACGCGCCGCAAGAAGCCGCAGGGCGAAAGTAAAACGAGAAAACTCACAGAAAGGGGTTGGATGGGGCTTATTATATGTATATGTATACGTATATAGTATACTCGTATATGTATAGCCCACTGTCTGTATGTATTTGGGGGGAATGACGGCTCCAACTCTCGCTCGTTAAACGGCGATTAAGCAGAGCCCCCACCCGAAAGGCCTCTCCTTTGATGACTTTAAAGTCTCTTAAAAGTCAATTAGAGCGAATAGAGCGACGCCGGCAATTGACAGTGGGTGGCACGAAGGGCGCAGATGGAGTTTCGGGCGGGCTCAAGTTCAGGAGGCACTCGGGATGGTTCAGAAAGTGTAAGTTGGCCACTTGACAGTTTTAAGCTGCCATCTGCCATCAGGCATTCGCCATTTGGCATTTTCAGTGGCACCCGTTTGCCATTTGCCACTTTGCCATTTTCGCATTTACCATTTGAAATTTGCACTCTGCAATTCACATTGATTGCAACTTTTAGCAAAAGTTTAAGTACACAAATTAGTCTATGCAATGAAATTAATACCGGTTGGTGGTCGCTGCGAGGCCTGTGAGGTCGAGGTCTGTGAGGCCTGTGAGGTCTGCGAGGGGATACTGTGATACTCGTAGCTAAAAAGCAGAAAAACGCCGCCAGCTTGTTTGTCTTTTATGCTAACTTCAATGCCAGCCGGCTCGACTGGGATCCCAGACCAACTTTACCACAAAAACAGGCGGGCAAATACGGAAGGAAGCAGAGGAGGGAGCACGGCCAGGGGCTACCGGCAGGAAGGAAGTCAGGAAGGAAGCACGAGAACAAGCAATCCCGTCCCTGTAACCCATAACCGCAGGACCAACAACAGCCGAGGCAGCACCAGAAGTAGCAGCAGCAGCAGCAGCAAGAAAAAGCAGTCACGGAAACCCCTTCAACTGCTCCGGGCAGTCAATAACAGCAAAATTAAACCATACGCAAGCACACATATGTACATATGTACGAACTAGCATGTGCATATGTATGTACATACTCGTGGGTGGGCGTACAGTGCACAGGCACAGGCAGGTCCTCGTCCCCACAGACGGGCGTACTACTATGTTAGCTCTGTTTGCATCGTTTCTGCCATCTACCATATGTTTCGACTTTTCACGAAATTAATTTTACTTAAAGCACATGACCCCCAAGGGGCCATAGAAGAAGTCTCAGCCCCAGTCCCAGTCTCAGCCCCAGTCTCAGTCCACGCTGCTGTCTACGGTCTTCGTCTTCCTTAGATTGAATATTGTTTGCCATTTGAATTGCATAGAAAGGATTTCGGATTCCACAGGCTGCAGTTGTGTATCAATTTCATACAAAAGTTTTCTCTCTCGAAAAGTTTGACAATCTATGGGAGCAAATGATGAGTTATGGAGGAACTACAAACGCCAATGGGGAGCACACAAAATAGATACTTTCTTATGGCCAGAAGCAATCGGAGATTATTGGGGAAACACATAAACATCAGGTAAGCACTCATCTGGCAGGGAGATCTGCAATCACTATAACTCTGCAGTTTCCAACGGTTTGAACTATTAATTTCAGGTCTAGTTTCTGGCGTAATTGATTATGATTTAATATATTGTTTTGGGGCATTTGCCTGTCCCTGGCAATGCCAGTCAAAGCTCAAAGTAAACAAGGCGAGGGCGCATTTAAAATCATTCGCGCCAATGAATCTTTAATGGATATACGTGAATAGGACAAGTGGGCGCTGAGGACCCCAGCCCGACTGGCCTCTTCTTGGCCATGGCGAAACACTGATAGCCTTTTAATTCAGCGCAAATTACGCAAAATCAACACCAGAAGGCGGCAGGGCGGCCACTGATTGAGGAGAGGGGTGCATGCGCATGAATTCATAATCAAGAGGAGCTTCTGGGCATCGCAGCCACACAGACTGTGGCTCCCCGAATAAAAGGGAATTTTCAAGTGTCTTTTTGAATTATTGATGGTCCGTCCTCTCGTCTGTCCGACAGTCGTCGTTCAGCGCATAGTGGAAATTGATGCCCAGCTCCGCGGCCAGGCTTCCGTCCATAAGTTGCCGAAAAAAATAAGCATTTTGTGGACGCGGCCGCTCTCAATTATGCAAAGTGCGCGTAATAAACCGCAAAGTAGCCTGCCCTGGAGTAGGAGGAGGAGATGGAGGGGATGGATGGGGTTGTCCGCCGGCTGCCAGCTGTCCGCTGTCCTCTGCTGACGTGCGTGGTCATTAATGTTGATCGAACCCGGGGAAATGTGAAGTTCTAAATTTCTACCACTTTTTTTCCGTACCACTTACTGGTGCTCGTATTCCCCTTTTTGTTGTGAAGAAGCGAGTTTATTTAAATGTTTGCTAATGGCGAGGCTCGCTGGGGTATGCTATGCTACTACTGCTGCTGTATGGACTATATAGAGAGTGCGGCATATTGTGGCACGAGTGGAGGCGATGGGGGGCGAGCGGTGGTGCCTTGGGTTACGCTTGTTGACTTAAGTGATGAAAATTCTCTGTTTGCTGGTGTCTAGTATGTGTCTGTGTGTAGGTCGGTCGGTCGGTCGGTCGGTTCAGGGATCCCATGCCTCCCCATTTCCGCAAGGGGATGGGTGGGTACTGGTCGATTTGTTCTGGCCCCGAGGGAGGCTTGCGCAAGCCAAGTTAATTTTCAAATAACAACCGAGACGAGAGTAGATGGACGCGGGACAGCACAGGACAGGACCAGGACAGGGAAAGGAGTGTAAAACACGCCGGATCCCAGGTCGTAGAAAGAAAATATGCGAAGCAAACGAAATGAACTGTTAAGTGCTGATGATGATGGGGGTGGTGGTGTGGGTTGTGGTGGTGGAGGATGGAAATGACCGAGACGATGCTGGGTTGTAGCTATTATCTATGGCCGGATAGAAGGAGCAGAAAAAACAGCAGCACCAGCAGCACCATGGATGCTGGAAAGGATTGCAGACTTAATGTAATTGAATTTGTCATTCACCCAAGGCACACGGGCAATTGCACAAGAGCGAAGACAAGCACAGATTCAGAGCAGGGGACTGGACAGAGAGTGCCCAGGGAAGTTGCCAAATCAGTACACACCTGAGCCAATGACGCTTGGTGATGCTGGTGTGACAGCATATGGCATCGTATTGGTCCGCAATCCACACAATCAGTATGATGTAGAAGGCCGTTGTAGTGTCATTAAAGAACTCCGACATGATGGCCTCCATTCCTGCAACGAAACGGTCACGCACATCAGGTTAAATGTCAAATCACATTAGCATCACAATTCTGTATAGCCACACCTACGAGCGCCAGGATTACGGTCAGGAGCGGAGCAATGGGGAACCTAGCAGACACATTGTACTCCAGCATTTGTAGCAGATCCACTGAGAAAAGGAAACGGATTGTCTTAATATCAAATAACTTAATTTTCTCACTAGAATATTTACCTATGAAAACAAAGATCTGATGATGCGAGTACCGAAGCAGCATGGAAACGGAGAACGTCTAAAAAGATGGATACAAATGTTACCCCGAGAGTCTAGCCAAAACCACGTATTACTCTCGTATGCTTACAAACAGTAACATCACAGAAAAGGCAGCCGGATAGCTGCTCCAGGCAGCCCACCACATGGACACGAAGCGATAGTGCTCGCCAGTGATCACATTGCGCAAATAGCCCTTGTTCTCCTCCTTCTCTGCTATGGTGCGCACCGCGGCCATCAGTAAGTCATCGTAGCTGCAAAGGCATTGAGAAAAATTTAGCGAATAATTGCTTAAAAGATCGTTTAGGGCTCACCCTAGTAGACGCTTGAGCAAGTAGCGCGTTAATCTATCGCCGAAGCACTCGTTTGTATTGGGATCCAATTGCACTGTGAGCACGGGTATTTGCAGCCGCTTGCGGGTGGCCGATGAGAGGCGCAGGTGTCCATATTCCAGCGAATACTCGACAATGTATTGCTCATCTACGGGGGAAAAGGCACATTTTGCTGAGATTGTTCCGCGATAACTTAATCTCTGATTGCTCACCATCGTCGTCTTCGTTCTTGAGCTGTATGGCATTGGGGTGATCGTAGGTGTCTAGTATGTTGATGGCATCGAAGTAATAGTACAGAGTCTCGTTGCTATAGGCAATGGTCGGGCGAACGGGCAAGCCCAGCTTGCGCAGGATCGCCTCATAGCGCTTTAGTCTATGGTAGTTGTCCAGCGTCTGAGGGCCCTCGTCATAGTAGCTGCAACAGAGAGCGTTTGCTTACAGACAACTGATTTAGGTATCTTGTAGCGTGTTCTTACTATGAGTCTTTAAGGGAGCGAACCACCTGCTGATCCTGCTTGATGCTCTGCCAAATGGCTCGCTTCTCCGCCAGATGGGGAATAATCTCCACTCTGCAAATAAGTAAAGGGTTAGCAAAGCAAAGAGTTTAAGGGTATGGTGCTGCGTTTGGGGCTTGCCTGATGACACCTTCTCGCGGCCAGTTCTGCACCTCCTGCAGACAGGTGCAGGGATTCTTGATGAAGGCGTGATGTACATAGACGAGGGTGAAGAAGAACACTAGTGCTTTGGCCAGCAGCAAGAACTCGATGGTTAGCTGAACCTTCCTGCAAAAACAACATAGGAATCAGCATAGATAAGCACGCATAGGTGCACCCATGCTCGTCGATAGGCAGATAAGGGGCAATGACTCTTACCGTGGCACCAACTCTGCATACGCGGCCGCCGCACGAAAGTAGATCGCATGGAATAGCCGATCCCGCATGTTCATCATATTGTTCTAGAATTTAAACAGCGAAAGTTCATAGATAAGCGATTTTGTTTTCTTTGTAAAGTACTTCGTGTGCATGTGTAAAAAGTACCTGTCCAGCGCCGCCCCCTAGGCCGCGATTACGCGCGTTGGCGTTGGCGTTCCCATTCCCATTGCCATTTCCATTTACATTCGGGTTACCGTTGATGTTATTGATTTCGTTGGCATCGGCGATTTCGGCTGCGTTCTCGGGCAGCACCGCGGCCATGGCTCCTCAGGGTCTGATCTTGAGAGTGGGGTCGAGTGTTAAGAGTAACTTCCGTGTCTGGTCCGGGCCGTGGCTTCCGCAATCTTTGATTTGGGGCCGAAAATAACTCCGCTCTGTTGTGGTTGTTGTTTCTAGTGTTGTTGTGATTTCTGCTCGGCTTAATTTTTCTTCTGCGTGTTGTGCCTCATCGTTTGCGACATCGTCACAGCCCCAGGCAATGCCCCTGCTGTCATATTGAAGAGAGTGATCGCAAAACCGTTAATTATTATTATAATTTACAGATAAAAGAAAAACACCTACCATTATTATTGTGAATTAGGGATGGGATGTTAAATACAATCGTTGATAGTTTACTTGTAGTCGATATATTTTTGCGATAACGGCTCAATCTGTCAGAGCTGGTGTGACCAGTCGCTCGCTGAGTTAACTGGTTCCAAGGTTCGCTCTTCCGAGTGAAACCAGTTCAGTCCCTGCAATTGCGCGCTCAAGAGCGAAATTTAAATATCAGAAATAGCAGAAATAAAATGCCATGTAGAGTCGCTTTTAATTTTTATTTTCTGCAAACCAATGTACGAAATTAAATATCTCAATGCCTCGATCTCCATTCCGTCATATAAATAAGCTACATTGAATGTCGTTTAATTTAGTTTTACATTGATTGGTGGTTGTGATTTCTTTATTCATGTTACGCATTTGTTTTCTCTATAGTTCTCATAGTCATATATATAGTTACGCATATGTATTATGATGTGTGTATAACTACATACGTGGATGTTATCCCATTAAGCTACAAAATCATACTCATAAGATGAGAATGCAAACGATTTCTCTGCTCACTGCTCACTGCTTTCGCTTTCGTTTTATTTTTATTTTTATTTTACTTTACTTCACTTTACTTTACTTTGTTTCGTTCTCCCCCTCTTTGCACACTTACAAATGTTTCTTTCAACAGGCTATTCGGATTGGATAAGTTGTTTTATTTTTCTCGCATTTTTTTTTGCTAAAAAATTTCGCTATGGGATTGTTAAGTTGCTGTTTTCTTTTCTTACTCTTTTGTTTGGTTTTCTTTAGCTAGTTTTTTCGTTTTCGTTTTTGTTTTTGTTTTGTTTAGTTCTTTGTTCTGTTGTTATATTGTTTGTTGTGTATGGTAGTATAAATTGTTAAAAATCGCTCACATATTTCAATTCTGTTCTGGTTTAGCGTGTGGCTGTGTGTGTCTGTGTTAAAGTGTTTATTTTGGTGTTGTTACGTATGGCTTAAGATTCTTTGGTTTGGTGTCTCTTACGATTGGTTTTACATATATAAAATTTAGTTGGGTAGGCGTGTGTGTGTATCTGTGTGTGTTGTGTGTGTGTGCCGACTTATATACTAATACACGCTACACATTATTAACTTACCATTTAATATGTTCCTCTACTACTCCACTCTTTGATTCGTTCGGGGTTTGACAGGACCTTCCAAGAAGCGCCAAATACATAGTACAGAATGTACAGTTATACAGTTCATAGTTTTTGTTTGTTTGTTTAGGTACAGCAATGCGAAAAACGAAAGTGTTGCCAAAATGCATTTGCATGTGTGTGTGTGTGTTTACAGCAGTATGTGTGGTGTGTGGTGTGTTTGTGTGTGTGTGTGTGTAGTACAAAAAAGATGGCAGCTCTGCATGTAAAGCGTAACGGTTCAACACACTAAAGTATCGCTATCGATATTCGTTAATCGTAATTGTTAATCGTTAATCGTTCCTTAAATGGACTTCCGGCATGATCGTGCACTTCGATTCTCCCTCCGCACACACGACGAGACACGCTTCATACATACATATATCATATATCATATTCTATATGATTTACACTCCGTTCGTTATAAATCTTCCCCTTTGCTAAAGTTATATATAAACTATTCCATTCTGAAGTATTGACAGTCACAGGCTCTATACGAAGCATGCATGCCCTTTGTTTTTGTTTTTTGTTTTGTTTGGTATTTCTTTCGCTCATTAAATATATATACTATATATCTATATATATATATATGTATATGTATATGTATGTATGCTATTGTATATATACTCAATACGTTTGTATATAATATGTATGTAGTATGTTTTCCACTCTAGATTTAGTTTCGATACTCCTTATCTTCCATCTCCACTCCTCTCCTCACCGCTCCTCTCCTTTCTTCTCTTGGTGTAAAAAAATGCTCTTCCCTCAACCTCAACCTCAGCGTCTACCCTTCTGTTTTGTTTTTTAAAAGCGTATTTTTGTACAAACACAAATCGACAAAGGACATTTGTGTAATTAACATAATATTTAAACTATTCGATATCAAAAGTCTTGAGGCGTTAGTGCAGCGTTTCATAGTAGGCCTGTCTCCACGTTGTGCTCCGTTCCCAGGGTGCTCGGGTCAAAGTTCAGCTTCATCTCGCCAGCCAACACGATCTCCGATATGCAGCCCACGATGCCGCTATAGTAGCGCCGATGCGTGAAATATGCCACATCCGGCATTCCACCTAAAGTAGAAATACAAATTGAATACATAGACTTTATGTGGTCTCCATGTCTGGAATATATGTATCTTCCATCCAATCTATGCAACACATACCAACATATAGGCCAGTATCTGTATTTAGTTGACGCAGTTTGCCAGGAGCTCGCTGCGTGGACGTTTTGCGGCCATCGACCTCTAGATAACCCTCCTGTGAGTTCCTGCATAATCAATCATCAGTACACCGTCTCACAGCTCACAGATCAATCAAGTTATGCTTACCTTATGGCTCTCACGCGATGCCACAGGCCATCGCTGACCTTGGTGCCATTGAAGCGAATGTCCACCTCACCAGAGCCCAAATCATAGCGGAAGTGCAAGTACCTGGAATGGCAAATCGATCGATAAATTGGTATTCGGCGGATCCCCATCCCAGAGCCCACACTAACCCCTTTTCAATGCCCAGCGACAAATAGTCGTCGTGCTCCTCGGTCGTTCCCTGCCGGCCCGTCCAGAGTATGACGCCGTTCTCCGAGTGCGTCTTGATGCGCAGGTTGAGATCAATGTCGTAGCTGATGACCTGGCTCATGGTGTCCGCATCGTTGTAGTGGAAATAGCTGTCGGCGCCGGCGAAGCAGGCCCCAAAGTTCTTGCGCACTCCCTGCACCTGCGACTGGTGCTCCGCGGAGAGGTCGAACTTCTTCAGCAGGCTCCAGTCCGTGTGGGTCTGTGGCGTGGTGGAGGCATGGCTCTCTAGATGAACTTCCAGCTCTGAATGTAGCACTGGCGACAGCAGTTCGTCGCCGTCGTCGTCCTTGTAGTCGTCCCTGTACTGCGCTGTCTCGCTTGAGGAAGCCCCGCTGGGCGCCGGTGCAGCCTGTGCCTCGGGCCCCGCCTTTTTGTGGCTGCTGTGCGTATTCGAGTTGGACATGATGCGCTTCATGTCCTCGTTCAGCTGCTTCCTCTGATAGTCCTCGGTCCCGTCCGAGGCATCGAACAGGGACTCGTCAAAGACAAAGGCATTGCTGTCGTCCTCCCCCCGACGGACCCGGACCCGGACCGGGACCGGGACCCGGACCACCCTGGCTCTCCTGGCTGTCCTGTGTGTTCTGGCTGCTGGTTGCCATTGCATCGGCGTACTCCTGCTGCTGCAGGCTGGCCACCCAGTCGTTGTTGTCCTCAAAGGTGAGAATGTCGCTGTCCGGATTCGTCTGGAAACTTTCATAGTGGGTGGGCAGGCGGCTCAGTTTGTGGGCAAAGGCTGCGTTGGGCTTCTGGTGGTGCTCGTGCTTGCTCACTTGATGCTTGCTCGAGTGCTTGGCCATGGCTAGAGCTGCGGCTGGAGTTGGGGGTGCCTGTGAATGTGGATGTGGATGTGCAGCAGGAGGAGAAGGCGTCTGCGGCTGTTTCTTCCCTGGCGGCAGCTGCTGCGGCTGCTCCTGCTGCTGCTGCTGCACAAAGCGGAATATGATATCATCTTCGATTTCCTCATTGCTTAGAGCCCCTGCTGCGGCTGCCTCATCATCCGTCGCCAGTGGGGCTGTGGTGTGGGGCTTAGCTGTGGTTGTGCTTGTGCTTGTGGTGGTTGTGGCAGCGATGGTGGTGGCAGCTGGCTTATGCAAATTCTTGCGCTTCTTCGAGTGCTTCTTGTGCGCCAGAACCGAGACTTTCTTGGCCACGGCCTCCTCCCTTTCCCTTTCCCTTTCTCTTTCTTCGTCTACGTCTCCATCCCTGTTGTGCTTGGTCTCGAGAACCTTGGACTTGTGGAGAGCCAGCTCCGGCAGCAGTTCGGGCGGCACTTCGGCCGCCTTGTTGCAGCGCTCGTTGTAGATGCTGCAGCGGCACTCGTAGCTCTCCATCTGCGGCACACACTCCGCCAGGGGTCCGCACGGTCGGGCCACACAGGCGTGGGGGCAGTTGCCAATGTTGCTGCCCCCCAGTGCCTCAGACACAATGCCCAGCGAGTGGCCATTGATGTCAATCTGCGGCGCAAAGAAAAGAGTACATTGGAGAGTGGAATCTGTGTGGAATCAGGCTCACTTACCCTTTGAATGCAGCCCACAAAGAAAGGCTTGTACTTGAGGTCCAGCGGCAGGCGGTCCACATGGTTGACGCCGCCCACAAAGAGATTCTGCTCCAGGGACAAGTGCCAGAAGCCATTCGAGGAGATGGTCATGACCTCCTGGTGCTGATCGATCTGTGGAGTGGACAGAGGAGCAACGGTATCAAAGCCATCCATGACTTTGTGGCGAATTTCCCTGACATTTACCTTGAGCACGGCCAAGCGAGCCGTCCGTGAGAGCTTGATGGTGTGCCACTGGCCCATGCTGAGAGAGTGCTCACTCCTGCCAAAGGGAAACCAAAGATTGAGCAACCCCGCTGGCATCTAGCCAATGCTGAGTATCGATTAATGCCACTTACCGCACCACGGCTGGTCCACTGCCCAAGTCAAAGGCAAACTCCACAAAGCCATCGTTCAGATACAGGGCGATGAAGTCGCCTCGCTGCTCCGGGCCCGAGTACAGGATGAGGCCATCCGCCTGTTCCGGCTTCAGGATCACCTTCAGCTCCAGCCAGATCAATGCGCTGTCGCCGAGCGGCGCATACCGAAGGAACGACGAGCCATTGAAGGCGGGCACCTATCGCAAATGTTTCCTTTAGAGGCCCCCCAAAGCAAGAAGTTGAAGGTTGTTGCTCACCTGCAGATCCATGCGAATCTCGCACAGATCTCCGACGTATCCAATGGGACAGAGGCAGACGGCGCCCTGGTCCGAGGGCAGGCACTTGCCACCGTGCTGGCAGGGATAGCGCACACACTTGTCCGTGGAGCAGTCCTCTGTGTTGTTTACAGACAATGAGTTGAGCAAAGTGGAACGTTGACCCGAAATGACTGTAGAACACTCACGTATATCGAAGCCATTGGTGACGTCGCCCAGCGGATGCTCGGTGAACTTGTAGTCGTGCTCGTTGGCCACAAAGCGTCGAATGCAGCCGGAGAATCCCTCGGCCAGAGGCAGGCGCTTGGCCAGGCCCGTGATGTTGCCTATGCCACCCAGGAAGACAGGCTCACGGAAGGTGATGCGCGAGAATAGGCCCTGGCAAAGGATTAATGCAAATTCAATAAGAAAAAGGTTCAGGGATCAGGGATCAGCCCACTCACATTCGATCTGCCCTGAACCTTGGTGCCGTGATTGAGCACCAGCCAGGCGTCCCAGCGATGGCGGTAGATGATCACCGAGTTCCATTCGTTCAGCATGATGGTCTCCCGCGATCGTACGCTGCCCACGCCCGAGCCGCAGTCGAACCAGAACTCCACGAATCCCTTATTAAGCAGCAGGGCCATGAAATCCCCAGTCAGATCGTCCCGTTCGCCGCTCAGCAATATGATGCCGTCAAAGGACTCTGGACGGAACTCCAGACGCAGCTGGACATGCTTGTAAGCCCCGCGAAGTGCGGCAAATGCCAGCCAGGAGCGCTTGGCAAAGCGCGGCACATGTGCCCGTATATCTGCGCGTGCGGGGAGGGAGGGAAAAGCAAGCAATCGATATTAGCTTCATTTGATATCCCCCCATATGAGGGTACAGCATCTCGCTCACCATCCTGGCAGCCATTGCCCGTCTTGCCAAAGGGACACAGACAGCGGGAGCTGGCGGCGGTTGCCTCCAGCGCGCAGATGCCATCGGCTCCACAATCCAGATTGCAGCTGGAACTGCGGGTCGAGAAGGTATGAAAAGAGTCATTAAGTAAGCTTTCGTACAGGTTCATATCTGCAGCAATGATTAAATCGCGGTTCCCTCGGTTTCGCTTCGCAATGAGTTTAATGAGGATTCCCAAGCCCCTCACACCTCCACCTCTACCCACCTGGTGCTAGTGCTGGTCGCTGCCACTGCTCCTGTAACTGCTCCCATTTCCACATTCGTTCCTGATATGTTGTTCCGATTGGGGTACACCCTCGTGATATGCATTTGCACCTTGCTGTTGGTCTTGCGACTCTTGTTCTTGTTCTTCTCTTTGTTCTTCTTGTTGTTCTTGTTCGTATTGCTTGTCGTCTGATATGTTTGCGATTTGCTGTTGCTGTTGCGTCTTAAGTTTAATTGATTATTGTTGACATCGTCGTAGATGGACATGTCGGACTTGTAGCTATAGTAGTCATCCCCACCATCCCCATTCCCATCCGCACCTCCGTTGCCCTGCCCATAGTCCATATCCAGTTGGTTCTGGCTGCCACTGGCTGTCGTTGGGGCGGCTCCTGTTGTGGTGGTGCTGCTGCTGCTGCTGCGGGTGGTGGTGGTGGTGGTTGTGGTTTTAGGCGCTGCGGTGGTTCTGATTGTGGTTGTGCTCGCCGTGCTGGCCACCTTAAAATCGGCCACATCCGGCTCGGGGCCATCGCCCTCCGAATTGAAATTGATGCTCTCCGCTGATATGTAATAATCGTTTGAATTGACTTTCTGTTGCTGCTCTTCCTGCTGCTCCTGCAGCCTCGAGCTGCTGTCATCGCCCTCGCTGTAGTCGTAGCTATCGCCATCCGAGTCGGACTCATCCACTCCGTTCCCGTTCCCGTTGCCACTGGCACCTGCGGCACCAGGGCCAGCTCCGCCGCCATACGCCGCCTGGGACATCAGTTTGCTGTCATCGTTGGCCAGCTTGGCGCTGAACGAGGCTCCCTTCTGATAGAGGACATCCTCGTCGGACTTGCCATGGCCATCGGATCCGTTGCCCGTGGAATTGATAACTGCAAAGCGGGCAAGTGGATGTTACAAAAATATACAAAAAAAATGCAATTTAAGGTCATGGAATGGAGCTTCCAAATTCCATTCCAAATTCCAAATGGAGATTCCAAATAAAAATAAAAGTCTCGCATAGCCAAATAACTTTCAATGCATTTTGCAAACAATTAAAATCTATAGTTGAAAAGTGATCTGTTTCGTGTTTTGGGATGTTTCTTTGTTTGAAATGGGATAACATTTGCCAACTTTGCTGCCCCTTCAGTCGCACAATTAATAAACCAATTTAATTGCACTACAAACTCTCTAATTGGCCAACTGTCGAGTGCAGAAATACGAGCAATCTCCTGGCTAGATACGCCCTTCTAAAATATTAGCTATTGCATATTTCGCAGCTCGTATTTCGTATATTTATTTGACGTCACGTTGCAATTGTTGCAAAACTGCCCAAAATTAAATGGAAAATACACATGGACAGATAGAGTGCAGCCGCATGCAACAATATCAATTTGCCGTGGCGCCACCAATAGGCATACACGAGTATCCGGCTGAGCGATTTCAAAATAATAATTCAACAACACAAATGCAGCCAAAGCAAATAATAACACAGGTTGAACGGACACAAAACGCTACACCCAAACCCAAACCGATGCGATGGGCATTACCCATCCATTATAGGACCATTCCCGGACAATAACTGAAATGGCGAATCAATTTGGGGCTCGGGGGTTCGGGGGGTTCGCACCTTGACAGCTGTAACCGTTCTTGCTCAGCTCATAGCCCTCGATGCAGTCGCACTCGTACATCCCGTCGTGGATCTCATAGCAGAGCTGCTCGCAGGGACTGGTGTGGCCGCAGTGACCTGTAACGGGAGGAAGAAGGGCGAGAGGGCAGAGGAGCCATTAGCATTTGGGGTGAGCCGTACTCCATATATGTAGATGTATGATAGGGAGTCGCTCTGGGCTGGGGCTGGGGCTGGGTCTGGGGCGTAGTTCTGGTTCTGGTTCTGGTCGAGCCGAGTTCAGTTCATAATTTCAGTCCATTTTAGTTCGAGTTGAGTGTCCTGCGTGTCCAGGACCAGGTCTGTGGCTGTGGCTGTCCGGGTGGATGGGTGGGGTCCTTCTCTGGGTGTGACCGACGTGTCCGCAATAAATTCTAATAAGCTTTAAGGACTTTGGGCCTGGTCTGGTCTGGTCTGGTCTGAGTATCCTGCTTCTGGTCTCCGTTCTCTGGTTTCTGGTCGAGACATACGCTTTTTGGTAATTTACTGCCTCGCACTGGCAACATTTGAGACCCAGTCGGAGGGCCCTGCTTACCCACCCATCTACCCACCTGCCTTCTATCTACAGCTCCAACTGTTGAGCCCCAACCGAACCTAATGACTACTTAAATAACTAGGCAGGGTGGCGGTGTACATTTTCCATAGGCAAAGGATTGTGCTGTGCTCTCTGTTCGATTGTAATTCGAATGCAAATTTCTAGGAAAAAGCGAAATCAGAGGCATTTGTGTGAATGCATTTCACTTGACACCGAAAAGTGTGCCAGCACCTCTTGGCTGAGGCGGAAAGAAAAGTAAAACATTACTGGCATTACGCATACGCCCGAGTGGCCCCGCCACTTACGTCATACATTGTATTAAATGGAACGAACTGGCACAAACACAAGCACAAACACAAGCACACACACACACCCACACCACACACACATACAAGCCCATTCCAGCCGTGGATGGGGATGTAGCTGAAGATGGAGACGGAAGACACGAACACGTCAGCTACTCTGTTAAAGTGCCATCAGGAGAGCCAGTGGGGCATGGGGCATGGTGCAGACACGCTCAGACACAAGCTCATGCATGCATGCAGGCTTGCTAGTTGATTAAGCAACTGTGGGGACGATTAAAGTGCACTGGACACTGAAGCATATAGCACACACAGACATTTGCATATGCACACACAAGTGACAGTCCCTGGTCCCTGGTCCCTGGTCTCTCTCCATCTCTGCCAGTGGAACTGCCTCTGCAACTGCCTCTGCCTGTGGCATGTGCATTGCGTATTCAAATTGAAATTGAAAAATTGCATTTTGTATGCAATTGAAATCGAAGTGTCAGCAGCACACATCAGCATCAGCATCTACATCGGCTTCAGAATCGGCCCATCAACTGTTGATGTCATTCCCCAAAACGTGACTGAAAATTCGTCGAACGAAATTCCCATTGCATAACATGCAAGCCATCCCTCTCCATCCCATCTCTCTCTCTCTGTGGCCCTCTCTACTTTTCTATGTGTCTGCCTCTACCACACGCATAATTAAGTTGCTCATTAATGTCAAAGGCCGGGGTTCTGGTCACACAATGGGACGTCGCTTATTGATATGTCAGGCCGCAAGGCCCTCCACTTCAGTCGTCTCTCTCTAGGGCTCTTTTCAAAATTGAAATACCGAATACCAGAATACCAGAATTTCCGCAATTAGACACCTGCATGAGGGAGGGGCGAGAGGGCCCAAACGAAATCAAATTTCATACGCACCTTGAAAGGCCGCCTCCTCTGGCTCCACAATGGCACTGACGGTGGCGCTGGCTGTCGAGAGGAGCAGGAGCCACACGAACCCCGCTCGATAATGATGATGTTGATGCTTTGAAGTGGACATGATGCTCTCCTTGCTCTCCTCTCTCTCTTCGGTCGGCAGTGGTCCACAGGTGTGCTCAATGGCTCGCAATGCCTGATATGTGCTCCTCTTTTCTGTGGCGATGTGGGATGTGATGGGTGGCACCTCAGTTCAAACTGGGCTCCCAGTTTCGTTGCTGATTCTGATTCCGATTCCGAGTTTGGCCATCAGCCAGCGGCGAGCATTTAGCGTGCATGCGTCTCGACGTTGCCTCAGCGACTGTTGCTCGGCCTCTGCTAGTGCTTCTGCTGCTGCTGGTGCTGCTGGTGCTCCTGCTGGTGCTGCTGCTGCTACTGCTGGTGCTGGAAAATACACGCACACACAGAAACAAATAGGCGACACAAGCGCGCAATTAGTAAACGTAGCCGAAAAGCGGAGGCAAAGCCAAAAGCAAATCAAGTGGTCATTATAATATAACCGCAAATTGCTAAACACGCAATGGGCAAATGGAACATCGCGCCAAGGAGCAATCAGCTCTGCGGTGGGTATTGGCCATTAGGTGTGGGCATGGGCCATGTACCATGGGCCATGGGCCGTGAGTTCCCTTGGCTCCATGATTCATGGCATTAGTAAAATCAATAGGGACTGCCATGGCAACGGCGCCACAACAAATAGACACAGCCCTCAATTTTGGTGTGGCATCAAAACCCCAAAGCCCAAACCCAAAACCCAAACCCGATCTCAAACGCAAACCCAAACCCAATCCCAACCACTCCCATGCCCACCCACCACTCGTATCGACGCCCCCTCACAGTGGCATGCCACCTGGCGTCCTACCTTAAGCCAAATATACGTACGTCCGTACGTAGTGTGGAGCACAAGTAATTAGAAATCAATATGTCGACAATTCGGCAGAGTGTGTGCCCCATGCCCGTGCCCGTGCCCATACCAATCGAAACACAGACAGACGTAATCCTACTCGAAGTTTTCGTGGAAAAATCGAAATCAGAAACGGATAGACTGGATTTGGAGGATTCATTTTTTCATCAGCCAGTTGAAAATTGAAATGTCAGGTGTCCGAGATGAGAAGAATATGCGTGAAAATGCACTTAAGCCTGGACCACACACATGTCCGTCCTGTCCTTCTCTCTGCTCTCTACTGCCACCTCTTTCGCACTGTTTCGTGCCATCTCTTTTGCTGCTGTAGAGGAATGTGTAGCATACTTACTGGGGCAAGCATGCAGCCGCACCATGAAACCGTTCTTCACTCTGCGGCATGGCTCTTCTTCTGCTGCTGCTGCTGCATATGACACTCTGCCTCCTCTGCTTCTATTTTATTGCTGCTGTTTTATTTATATATGTATGTACATATACACCAGGCGACTCAACTGGGGCATGTCACTCTGATGGCTCGGCTTTCGGTCGCTTTCCAAGAAAACAGAGACAGAAGTCAAGGGATTTGTTGAACTAAACTAAACTGCCGATCATTGGCTTCAACCTAATTCTGAGCTGATTGCAATGGATGCAACTAGAAATGTATCAGCAAACAAAAATGACTGCAAATTCCAAGGATTATAAATAAACAATAAATTAATAAATAATAAACAACTTAACGTCCCTTTATACGATTTCGTTAGAGCTGCCACAACAGATTGCGCCCGGGCCGAGTTTTCAGCTTAATGGAGTGACAGCTTAGAGTTTATTAGCTAGCTTATATTATTACTATAATTATTATCTTTTGAGGATTGGGACTCTTAAATACATTCCAAACAGTCCTTTAAACTGACTGCATGACGCCATTTGGCATCTGAATGAAGTATTCCACTTGACTTGGCTTGACCATTGGCCACAGCACCCCGTCTCGCGTTAGTGTATCCCATCAATCGCTGTGACAGCCAATTTTGAACTATATGCAGGTACATATTTTTTATGGCAGTTTTCATTTGCCTTGCCCCTTGAAATTGCGCTGACGGCCCTAGGCCGCGCTTTGCGTTGGTCCTTCTATTTCGCTTCTTTTTTTTTTTCCCTTTCTGTAGTTGATGCGTGTGTCAGTGGCAGTGACTGTGTGTGTGTCTGCCTCTTGGCCTCTGCGAGTGTGCGTGTGTG
This sequence comes from Drosophila tristis, assembly GCA_018150885.1. NCBI lineage: Eukaryota > Metazoa > Arthropoda > Insecta > Diptera > Drosophilidae > Drosophila > Drosophila tristis. Next base: position 1,529,661 of record JAECWT010000203.1, on the reverse strand, counting down.
TGTGTGTGAGTGGTGGAGGGCAGGTGCTGTGGTAATGGGGCTCTTTGGTTGTGCGTGCAAAAAAAAGTTTTCCGTTTATTATTTTTTATTCGTTCCACGTTAGGGCTGAAAAACCCATTCGGCAACTGTCTCAAGTTGGGATTTTCTTCATTTTTGGTTTTGTTTCTTTTGTTTTTTTTTTGGGGAGGCCCACCAAATGTTGCCGCATTCATTTTATATCGATTTTTCCACCTTGGCTAAGGCTATGGCTATTTACGCCGCCAGACTGGCACACACACATACACACAATCAAACAACTACTCACACGCAGACATATAGACTTATAGACATGTTCTGCAGAGGTTGACATACTACTCTTATCCCCCTTCCCCATATCCCGTGCTAGCAATTCCACTCTGTGGCCACCCTCTCTCTCTCTCTCTCCTCTATGCTTTATACATATATGTATGTATGTATGTATTTCGAATTTCTTTCATTGGGGATTTTATTCTTACTCTACTTTTTTACTTTTCCGCCTTTGTTGTATTTGTTTGCTTCCTTTCTCTTTTTTTTTTGCATTTTTATTGCGTTTTTAATGGCATTCCTTTCCGGTACGACGCCTCCGAATGGCCAGCAAATGTTGAAGGCTGTCGCCTGGTGCAGTGCAGCCGTAGAGAACCCAGGAGTTCGCTTGTGCAAAATTGCATGCCAGCCACATGCATGTGTGTGTCCGTGTCCGTGTGTGCGAGTGGGCGGTATGGAAAACTCATTATTCAGGTAAATGCTGCTGCTTCACAAAAACGTGCGCTCATTTGGCTGGAAAATGTGTGTGCGCCATGCAATGCCGCAAAAACTTGCCACTTGAGCGCTGAGTGGCTACGGAAACTAATTAAAACACATCGCCATCGAACTTAATAGACACCCCCAAATACCCATAGCCACAGCCACAGCCATAGCCATGCTCATGCCAAAAATATCATGGAGTCCATAAAGAAAAGTTGACGCGTCGGCCCCCATAAAGTTGATCAACCCAATTAGTCAGCTAATGGACAAAAATGAATGCTTAAAGTGGCATTGATTTGATTGCACAATTAAGTGTTCATCGCTCTGAAGACTCATGGCTTTTGAAGACTGAATGGATCTGTACTCTGTCATTTATCACAGATTAGCCTAACAGCGGGCGACGACTCCTGACCAACTCCTCCGAGAGCTGAGCGAGTGGAGCTCTGGTATAAGCTTTTTGGGGGCTTTTGGGGGGGCGATCCAGATTCAGCCCGTCGTAAATTCAAAACTTTTGCACCCTGCACCCGCGTGAGGAACGTGACCACAAAGTGAAGAGGAATTTTCAAGGGATACGAGTAACGTAACGTAACATAACCCCGGGTAGATTTTCCCGGTCAGAACAAATGATAAAATGGAAGCTGCTCGAAAAGTTTTCATAACCAGAGGGTGGGGAACTATGCAGCTGCCTGAGTGAAAGTGGTAACTGAATTATTTGCAGGGATATTTTCTACAGTCTCTGAAATGCATACAAAAAGTGCTGGGAGAGCGGGGAATCGTAGCAAGAGAAAATCCCATTCCCATTGCCATTTCCATTCTCAAGGGGGCTTTGTGCACGGGAAAACCTTTACGGCCAGGCCTCGGCTTTTTACTTCAATTATTTAGACGTTTCACTCGATTGTGCGGCTGCTTTATTGATTCGAAAGCAGAACAAGGCCAAACAACTACAAAATGGCGAGTATATCCCGGACAGTTTCTGAGTGGCTCCAGCTCCAGCTTCTGCTCCAGCTCCTGCTCCAGCCCACTGATGTCACTTCACCGATGGCAAAAAGTTTATACAGAAAGCCAATAATAGGAAAGCCCCAGCACTACTCGTAAAACAGCAACAATAACCACAATGCAGAACAGAAACGAGTGCGAGAGAGGGAGAGGCAGAGGCAGAGCGAGCAGAAAGGTTAAGTTGGAATGAAACAAAACAAAACAACGGGAAAAAAAAGAGAACGCGAGAGAGGAAAAAGAAATGCTGGCGAACTGAAACTGTAGCAAAACACAAAGGGAAGCGAAACCGTTAAGGCAGCAATAAATTGTGTTTTTATAAGGTAGGTAAATAGAGCACAAAATCCGTGGAGAGCCAATTGGAGGGGAGTACGGAGTACGAGTAGCAACCACAAAATACACACACAAACACAAAAGCCAGGGGGGAAAGCTGTGCAGACGAGGATTTATCTTCGGTGGGTGGGGTGGGGTGCACGCATCCCATAGACAGGCCCCGACCACGACTTTCGGACTGACCAAGTGACAAGAATATAGAACAAACCAAACAGAAGCAGTGGACACAGTGGACACAGGCTAATTAAGCTTATTAAGAGAGCCATTCATATAAATAAAATCTGCAAGAGCATTTAAATAAAATATATGGTCTGTGTAATATACATAGCATAATCCGGGACAGCTGAGAAAGAACTTTATTCGATCCCAAACAAGTTCAGGGTGCTAATTTCTAGCACTACTGAGACTAATGGAGCAACAAATTTTCAACAAATTATAATTATTGTTTCCTTAGTGCTTTTGGGCAAAAATTATTTCATTAGCTATGCATATAGAAAATTTTCATTGACCGATCATAATACCTTCCCTCAAAAGAGATTTCAGCTCAGTATTTATACAAAATTGTATACTACGGGCTCGTATCAAGCCCCAATTTGTATCAAACTTTGTTCTATGCCAGAAAGGAGTCCCGCCTTTAACGCTTTGAGCAGCCCCCAAAGGCAACCAATTAAAATGTTCGCCCTCTCAGGAGTTTCCACTGTTGGAGGCTTGAGGTTTGGCGCGTTTTTTTTTTTTTGCTGTTTGCTGTTTGCTGCTGCTGCTGCCACTCCCGCCTTGGCATTGAGTGCTTAAATATCTGTTGGCCATGGTAATATCGCACATTCGCATACGAGTCTGGGGCCTAATTTATGGCAAATTCGCAGGTGCGCGCTTTAGCAAGAGAGCTGTCAAAGACCGCGTTCCATTTCGCTACAACGAAATGGCAACAAAACGGGAAAGCGGCGGGAAAAGCGCCAGCAAAAATGAAAGCAAAAGAAGTTGAAGAAGCTTTAGAAGTAGAAGCAGGGAAGAACACCGTTGGCCAAAGCAATTTCCCAGCAAAGGACCAAAGGACTAAAACAAAAGCAGACACACACACAGCAAGAGTGGGAGTTGAACGTGACGTCTGCGTGTGGGTGTACTGGAGTGTGTTAGTGTGTTTAAATATATATATATATGTGTGTGTGTGTGTGTGGTAGGGTGGAAGAGAGCAAACACCAAAGGGAATTCTTGTAACTCTGAAAAAGGGGAACTCCCATAGACTTTGCAACAGCTCCGAGATGTGAATGTGAATGAACTATTAATTATCAACATCAAAAGCACCATTATGCAGCATAGTCATCACTACGTACATTATCACCATCATCATGGAATGGAACTTCAGTTTGACCCAAAATTACAACAACTAAAAGTTTAACTCGCCCCTGTGTGTTTGTGTTTGTGTGTGTGTTCGTGTAATTGGGTGTGGGTGAGCACTTGGACCCACTTGAAGTGGGGGCCACTTTCCCTTCGGTGCTCCTGGCCCCTGGCCACATAAATTTCCATTATTTTACGTTTTCTGGCACTGTAAACTACGTACAACAATAACGGTACTTACTCGCTCTGTTTCTGTTTCTGTTTCGGTTTCTGTTGCTCTTTCTGGCCAAGTTCCGTTACAAGTCTCCGCTTACAGTGCCGTGCCACCAACGTCTTTCGACGTCGTCTTTGCTGATTTCTGCCTCTGGTCTGGTCTGCTTCTTGCTCTGGTTTTATTTTTCGGCTTTCAGCGATTTTCGTGGTATTTACATTACACACGCTCCCACTCCCACTCACACACACACACAGACACACTCTACCACTCACTCACCCGCGCGCACACACACACACACACACACACTTGGGGGCACATTCAGCTGTCGTATAAGGCTGACTTTCACATTGCACTTGTGAATCCTCAATTGATGGAGAAAACCTTCAGTTTTCGCATACATATGAATGTATATAAATTATATAGAATTTGCACGTTTCGTTTAGTTTTCTTTTACGTTTCGTTGTCAAATGTCGTTGTCGTTGTTTGTAGAGTTATTGCCGTTGCTGTGGCTATGGCTGTTGCTGTATGTACGAGTATGTATGTATATGTATGTACTATTTTGGTTGTATCCTGCGAACGGATGTCGCTGATGACGGCGGCGCTGCGTTTTGTTTCGTTTTATTATACCGTTATGTTGTGGAGCGTAACGTTTTTACACTCTAATTGACGGGAGACTTCTGAGCGTATCGAAGGCAATCGAAACGATGGGAGCCCCAACGGAGCAAAGCGGAATTTGTATGCCCAACTGTGGCAGTTGCCCAAAGAGCTAGAGAGACAGAGCGAGAGCTAAAGAGAGCAAAAAGCAGTCAGAAATCAAACAAAATAAACCACCCATGGTAAGTTAACAGGACTGAGAGCTACAGCGTAAGCGCGGGAGAGAGCTTCCTGGGCTAACCTAACGGTTGGACGATTATCCGGGCATATGTAAAGAGGCGCCAATTCAATTCTGTGCTGGCTCTTGCAGCTAATAGGGTTGCCAGGGACTGCTAAAGTTAGTTTAGGCTTTAATAAGTTAAAGAAATTTTGGAAAAGTTGAAGAAAAGCTTTTAACAAATAAACTCTATTTATATGCTATATGCTTTACTGAACATAATGCAGAGCAAATTTAACATTTAAGGCACACCTGACAGCCCTCAGTGGCCTCTCAAAGTCGGCAGAAACATTTTCTCTCTCAGATATTGCTGCTCTCGCTCTCTCTCTCTTTGATTGTAATGCGCATGTGTAAAACGTTCCGGGCTTACAGCAACATGAATGTTGAGAGAGCTTTCGTGGGCAGTGAGAGAGGGATGGAGGCATGGACTGGACAAAGGTATATTCATGCAAGGTGGGACATTCCCGTCACTGTCCTATGGAGCACAGCTATCCTTTGAGCTCTTTCTGGCCATGCCACGACTTGCATTAATGTAACTTGCACTTGTCCACTGTTAAACAACAGCTGGTTGTTGGCGCTACCATGAACATAACAGCCCAATCAACACCTACAGAGAGTAACCTACACTTTAAAGGACATAAGCCCATAATGAACTCAACGACAGGCGTGAACAAAAACAACATGAGACAGGAGACAGACGGGTGACAGGGTGACAGGGTGACCTGGTGGGTAGGATGAGGCGTAGGCGTAGGGAGTGTGGTGTGTGGTGCAGTGGGCAGTAAGTCAACGGCGACAGCTGATCAGGTTGCAAGGGTTGTTTGCTTGCCCCATGATACGATGCCCTGCCCCGATGCCAAAGGGGGTGCCTGCCGATGACCGAAAGCGGTTGAAAGAAATAAAAAAAAAAAAAACCATACATATGTACCAAAAGGGGCAGATCTGTTCACTCCAGACCAGGCCAGACCCGGGCATGGCCTTATCCCTACACCAATTCCACTTCCACGCCTCCATCGCCTTGGTAACCGAGACCAGCCAAGTCTGCGGCGGCTTGCTTTCGCCATTGTTGTTGCCTTGTTGTTGTTGCATTGACAAGTCAACGTTACTAATGACCAAACGCTATTCATGGACCTCGACAATGCGCCCCTGCCAAAGGAGACGACACATGTGTCTCCCTGTGTGTGTCCATGTCCTTTGTTGAAGGCTTGGCGAGTGCAGGCGTTGCACTCGCCCTGCCCCCACTCCGTGTTGCAGCAAATGAGGCATTAATATCCAGTCAGAGCACCCAAACGACCCCGAGAACCGACCCGTCGCATGCCTCCGGCTTCCATGTTTTCGAGTATGTCAGGGCAAATATTAGTATTCCACTTCAATGTTAGCATTTTGTAATGGAAAGTGTTGTCGTCGTTTTCGTTGTTGTCGTGGCTGCATATCCATCAGTTGAGCAGCCAAGCGCAAGTAATGTGTCACATTACAAATGTTGTTTCCTTCCCCCATTTCCCATTTCCCATTTGCCACTCTCCATTCCCCATGCCAAGTCAATGCTGGGTGCCAATAACATACATACATACAAACATACATACATATTGTGGGTATTAACTAGACTTCCAGTCGGAGTTCGACGCGAGCACAACCATCAAGCAATAAGCCATAAGCGGCACTTTATTAACTTATCAAGCAGAAGCAATAAGCAAGCAGCAAGCAGCAGGGCGTGGGGTGTTGGTGGAGGGCTGCGCTTAGTGCAGCAGCAACATTGCATTTATATAGAATACCAAGGCCAGATCGTTTATATGCTGACTATCGCGGGACTTGTCAGCCCCTTCATCATCCTCTGCCCCATCCTCGAACCAGCTGCCAATTTCCATCACATTGCGCCAGTTCAAAAACTCATTGTAGCCGAAGAGGCCGCAGATTGTTGCTGTCGTGGCAGAACGGGAGGGTACTCGTACAGATGACAGATACAAGTGGCAGATAAGCCGGGCTCACCTTGCTCCAAATATAAATCTCGATACTGCTCGGGCAGCCCCAGGCTCCGTATGGCGTTCTGTTCGCGTTCCACCTCATTGCAATGGCTCTTGGCCAGCAGCTCGTACACCTGCGGAGGGCTCAAATGGGGGGCACACATGTGATGCTGCAGCATGTAGAGAAGGAGCACCCTGAAAGCTCGCAATCGGGGCAGGTTCTTGGTTAAGCTATTAAAGGATATACATACTGATGCGTCCTCTGGTAGCCATAGGTGGGTGCATCGCTGGTCAGCAGCTCCAGGCACTCGTGGGAAGGCAGTTTACAATTGCTCAAGTCGAGCTCCACAATCTCCCCCATGCAGAGATCTGCAGGAGAGAAAGAGAGAGAGAGAGATTTGGGTATTGGTTTCCCTTGCAGCTCACCTGATTGCGTTCTATTGGGATGGCCCTCGTTGACCACATCCGCATATATGGAAGCCAGCTGCTCGTACTCTCCATTGGCATTCAATTGACCATACCTCACCGATGGAGGCAGCAGCAGGACGTTCCTCTTAAAGGCACTCTCCAGGACTGGAAGAAACATTTGAATTTTAATACAAGTGACCCAATCGGATATTCACATGTCCCCCACTCCCACTCCCTCTTCTTACTTTGTCTTTCGATGCTCGTTGCCGTTGCCGTTGCCATTGGCGGGGAGACATTCGAGCGGCTCTTGATGTGCTCCATCCTGTGCAGCAAATGATAGTAGAGCTGCCTCTCGAAGCGAGTGGGCGCCACGTAGCGCAGTTTCTCTGCCAACGATAAATATTCATAAATTCCCATTGTTTACGTGGGGGACATCTGTCATCTCTATCGCACATGCACGGCTCATTAGGCTCACGTTTTATCAGGAATTCGGCCAGGAGCAGGGCGAATGTGGCGCTCGCATTAAGCTTCCGGCCGCAGGACATTTTATCGAGCAGTCCGTAGATGCGCTGGGGCAGCTCCTGCTCCCGATCCGTTTCGCGGACCGCAAGCGTAGCTGGTTGCATGCAACACCCACTAATTGCAGCCAAAACCAGGCCGAGTTTCAGCGCAGCAAGCAACATGTTGTCAGCTGTAACGACAGGATTCATCTATGCCAAACTGGGTCCCGGCCACATCGAAATCACATCGCCTTTCGTCTTTGATTTCACTCCCCTTATGAAGATTAATCGTATGACATTTGTTCTGGTGGCTGTGCGTGGGCGACATCGAGTACTGCGGGATCTGGTCGCTGCCTTGTCGCTGTCCCACTGGTACACAATATTAAGTTTCTCATATTAATCACAATTTAAAACCGAATACATTACGCAGATGAAAGGATTCTGGTATCTGCTGCTGCTCCACGGCTATTGATTTTATCAGATAGCCGATGGATCTCCACCAGAGAGCCAGTTAAACCCAAACATATATAGATTGCCAGTTTCGCTCTTCGCTTTCGCTTTTTCCAGCTGGCCGTTTACGCGCCAGTCCGTTTGAATCTCTTAGGGCAGGCAGTAACAGAGCTGTGAACGATAACATTCGCTTGACAGCATAATACCTTATTGCGTTTGCTCTACGCCAAAATTGTTGATATTTACTGGTTACTAACCTGATTAAATAGAGCGGGGCTAAGCTTCTTCTTTCTCGGTTTCTGAGGTTCCAGTCACACTCGACAAAACAAATCAAGTGATATATTTATTTTTCCATACATGTACATTTTAAAATAACCGCCAAACTCATTTAGCGCACAAAAATATCGATATTGTTCGCTCTCAAATCGTGGTAGTTTTTCAAAATTTGCTCTCTTTTCAGAGGTGAAGAGAGCGTTTTCGTGGTGACTTTCCCCTCCTTTTCGTGGTGTGAGAAACATGTTCTTAACGGGGACGCGTATGGAATGAAGATTCATTGTTGCGTCATTCCTACGCGTTCCCGTTAAGAACATTTGATTTGTATGGGAACAATTTCAGCAAAATGTGGAAATGAATTGGCAACATTGTTGTGCAACTTTGGCACGGAATGAGCAACAAGTCTGAATACCTTGGGAAAATGGATATTATGGACTTGAGCTATTGTTTGTAATTTCAGGCTCCAATTAATGCCGAAACTAGTCAGTCTCTTTTTAAAAGACATCAAAGAAATTTTGTAGCTCACGGATACCAATAATAGGTAATAATAGGGATAAATGTATATGTAAAACACAAAACATATGCTTTAATAGGTAAAAAACATGTCAATCTAGGATAAAATCATAAATAATGTTTCAATGGAGCTTGGAACAAAACATTTAACATCAATAAAAGAAATAAGGTATTCAAAGGTCCATACGCATAGAAGTAACTTGGTTGACCAGCAACACTGACGTCACACTTAGTCAACATTTACGTTTTATACTTTGGCCGCTTTTGTTTGAACCCTATTATCTAAACAATCCCATTAAAAATAGTTCTGAAAACTAGCCAATCCCAAACAAAATTCATTGAAGAATCGGATGAAACTATTTTTTTAGGGCTGAGAGTCTCAGCTAGCTAGTAATATTAAACGGAATATCAAAATCGAGGAATATCAACGTTGAATGTTTTGAAAAAACAATCGATACTATCGTGATAGCTCTAATAATTATTAAAAAACCATTGAAACCTTTTAGGAACTTGTCCATTGTAAAAATTAGATGCCACCTGTCGATTTGTTTACAAATGTGTCTTTGTATTTTATAGCAGACAATCCAAACATATTAACAGCGCAACGACTGTAGCTCGATACTATCATAATAGTCTCAAAACCATCGCTAGTGGAGGCTACCAGCAAAATATCGATGGTTTGACACCTCTAATTGTCACTTTTTCTTTGTGTAATTTTTAGTAGTGAAAATCTTAAAAGTAGAAAACAATTTCAACAGTCAAACAGCACGACACGCAAACGTTTCTAATGTCGGAGAACAAGGACGAGACCCTGGCCAGTTTCCAGGTAAAGTGCACCGCCCACGCCTCCCCCCACAACTACGAGAAACTTCTGTGATTATTCTATGCGCACATTTTCGATGCGTGTGTTCTGTGTGTTCGCTGTGTGTGGGTGACGTTGTGGATATTTTTCTTGGATTTGCTCGAAGGTTTCAATGCAAGTTTTCCTTCCACCTTTCATGACATTCGCAGAACATAACTGGCATCGACGATGTCGGCGAGGCCTTCTCCCACCTGGAGGCTGTGAACTGGAATCTTATGGTAAGTTCTGCAACGTCACAGTCGTCTTTGTCTCGGTCTTCGCACATGCGTAATTTCAATTGCGTTGGCGTTGCTGCTTTGTCTGCTGCAGGATGCCCTTAGCCGAGTCATGCCACATGACGATGAGCCGCTGTCCAGTCCCATACAAGCGCCCCAGCCAGCTGTATCGGATCCAGTACAGCCAGGAGCGCAATCGAACACAAACGGCTTCAGGCCACCCAGCTACGATGAGCTGCCGGGGCCATCGAATGCCAGCGCCTCCAGCTTCTTTGCATCGGCTATGAACAACCACAACCAGAACCAGCGGCATCGACATCCCAGTGAGTCTAAAGTGATTGCGTCGCATGTACTGTAAACGACTGTCATGGTATATATGCATATACATATTTCTTCTGTAGCGTCACATTTGCTAGCCCAGCTGACGTCGAGCATTAATTTGGATCCTTCCAGTCAGAACAACAACCAGAACGGCATGAATTTCAAAATACACTTCAACCAGAGGCTGTTCCAAATACGATTGCCAGCAACAGCAACGATTGGTAGGTACCTCGCGCACCTGTTAGCTGTAACCGAAGGTAATCAATCCTCTCCTCTGGATTCGCTTCTTTCAGAGCAACTGAAACGCAAAATTTTCGATGTGACCAATGTCCCAATGTGTCGGCAGAGCATATGCGGCTGGCCGCCATCTAAAGCCAGCGATGCTCAGATAGGGTCAACACAGATTTGTAATTTAGATTTGTCGCCGGAAAACGAGCTGATTCTGGTTGATCTAACCGATGACGGTTTCATGGACACAGAGCCGTAAGCAGATGCTGAAATAATGATTCTAAAAACTCAATTACGTGTCGCTACGTCTAACGCTACTCTTTCAGAGATGAGGTGCCGCAGCGATTGGATAAGGAGTTCACCATCAAGATACTGTACGAACCGCAGGGTACCTTCACAATGAACCTATCCGGACAGGCAACCATCCTAGAGGTGAAAACGAATGTCTACTACGTGAAGAACATACCAGTGAGACATCAAGAATGGACCGGCTGGCCCAGTGGCTGTAATAATGAAACAACCTTGGCGGTAAGTTCCTCTGGCTATCTATACTGGCTGTATACTAATCTTTGATGATTTGACGATTTCAGCAATCGGGCATAGAGCTGAATCACCGATTCGTGCTTCGAAACATTGCGGAACGCGTTCAAACAAATTCCAATGCGGCTCTCGACGGCGAGAACGCACAAACGAATTCCAATTCGTTGAACAACACATTCGATGTGGTGACTCTCGACAGCGAGAGTTCAGCGGATGAGTTTGAGGATGCCACAGACTTCAACACCGCTGAGTACATATTTACAGATTCGCCGCCCGTTCAACCGCTCAACAGACATCTAAGTGAGGATAACCGAAAACGTTTTTAATTTATAATTTGCCATTACTAATAGGTCGTTTCTTTAGTACCAAACAATACGGATGATGAGACGACCGGCTCCACCCAGTTTGTGGAAAATTACAAATCACGATTTGGTGAGCCCTGTCCTGAGTTCTTTGTCGGCAGCTTAGAAAATTCCTTGAAGCTGGCCTGCCACCAGCCTGCCAAGGAGGTGAGCACAGGTGCATTTCCCCAAGGAGGAAGTGTATTTATTATTCTGTTTACTTATAGCGCAAACTCTTGGCCATCTACTTACATCACGGCGAGAGCATACTCACGAATGTGTTCTGTGATCATCTGATGAAAGCAGAGAGCATAATTCAGACATTAAAGGAAAAGTTTGTTCTCTTCGGCTGGGACATGACCTACGAGAGCAACAAGGACATGTAATATTACGATCGAACTCCCATCAAAAATGAATGCTCAATTAATCCATGATTTCTGCAGGTTCCTCTCTTTGCTGACGGCTCGTATAAGCAGCAACGCCTCACTCACGGCCAGAAACATAAAGCTGGACAAGCTTCCGGCCATTATGCTAGTGGGAAAGAGCCGACAATTGGGCAGTAACTGCGAGGTTCTCTCTGTGATTCATGGTAGGGCAACCCAGCCACATCTACAATGCCTAAAATCGATTAATTTTTATATGCAAAACATAACTTTTTAGGTAATATTGGTCTGGATGATTTGCTAACGAGGCTCATTGAGACAACCGCGATGTACGAGGAGCAGCTGCTGGTTGAGATACGGCAGGAGGAAGAACAAGCGGCACGTCATCAAGTGAAGGCCGAGCAGGACATGGCCTACGAGGAAACCCTACAGGCGGACATGGCCAAAGAGGCAGCAAAGAGTCAAAAGGCAGCCGCCCAGGCAGCCGAACGTAAGCGCATTGAATCGGAGCGAGCTGAGGAGAACGCCAGGCGCGAATCCATACGATTAGCCGTAAGTAGCTGCCAATTGGGCTAAAGAACTTACTTAACACAAACCCTGTCTGGCAGGCTGAACAATCGCTACCTCAGGAGCCGGGCGAGCAGGAAGCCAACATTTCCAAGATACGTGTACGAAAGCCAACGGGCGATTTTCTAGAGCGTAGATTCTACACTCAAAACAACTTGCAGGTAAGCGGAGCAAAAACATCTCGTTTTATTGATCAAAGCCACTAACCGGGGACTCTGTTGGAATGGAATGGCTGCAGGATCTGCTGAACTATGTGACCGCCAATGGCTTCCTCATCGAAGAGTACAAACTGATCAGCAGCTGGCCGCGTCGCGATCTGACAGCCATCGAATCTAGCCAAACCCTGGAGACGCTCAAACTGTATCCGCAGGAGACGGTCATACTAGAGGAGCGATGATTCCGTTCCGTTCCGCTTCGTGTTAAGAGTTTCGTTTTTCAATTTCGGTTTAGTTGATAATGCATTAATATTTGGAAATTGTAGAGATATCTATCAGTTAAGTACATACATATAATAATTTTAGTGGAGCCCCAAGAAGTATAAAAAACAGCGTACACACACATACATGCAAACGAACATACATATATCTAATGATAATGATAATGGTCCGCTCCAAGTAATTGTAATGGTTTTTACAAACTATATATATATATACACATATATCGTATACTCGTACATACATACATGAAATATATATATATATAGGTATATAGAAGAGAACGCAACCAGAAACCGATACATGCCCCAGCAGCAGCAGCAGAAGCCCCCAGCGCCCAATGACACTTGCACTCACGTGTGAGCTGATTAGCAAACGGGAATATAAACAAATTTAATGCATTTATGTTGGCTTGTTTTACTTTTATTAATAATAAATTATATAACATGTACTGAACGCTCCGCTCCGGCCCCGGATCACACTGCGCCTAATTACACATAAAACAACACATACATCATATAGTAAAAAACGGTGTGTGGGGAGGAATCAGTAATCTGAGGGGTTAAACAATGAGCACACAAGATCGTTACGAGTATAGGCCATCGGAACTGGATGGCTTAGTGAGCGAAGGAAGGGTAGGGCGGGTGGGGGAACACTGTCTAGAGCTACGTCTTCCAATCCACAATCCAGGGTCTAGGTCTTGCCCAGAAATTGTTCGATGGGTGCCAGCACCACCAGAAGAACCAGCACCACCACAAACAGAACCAGGACCACGCCATAGACCCCCAGCAGTCCCTTGCGCATGGCACCGTACTGAAAGAGGAAACCATTTAGAGTTTATGGAAAATATTAGATGAGGCTCGACCTACCGGTGCGTCCATTTTGCGCTCCATGCTCATGCCATTGCGCATGGCGTGCTGCTGATGATGTGGCGACATTTCCCCCATCTGGAAGGTGTTCGCCCGCTGGCTGAGGTGCCGCTCCGAGGCCATGCCCGTAATCTGCCAATGATTCAAGCACAAGCCAATCTACACATTAATGGACATAGCCACGCTGCTCTTGGGGGACGATGGATGACAAATGAATTAGTAGCAGATGAATGAGCTTTTAGGGACACAACTAGAACCTCTGTACAGGCAGGCAGTGCGGGGGTGCCACGATCTCTCAACAGGGATCTCTGGCTCAACTCTACGCTATATACACCTTGGGGTCAAATGAAAGGGGCACACACAATCACCCTGGGGGCATCAGCTGCTCTACTTACAGAGAATATCAGGTGGACGAGGACATGGACCACCACGAAGCTGACCAGAATCCAGTCCATCCATTCGGGCAGCTCAGCCTTTGGCAGCTTCACCGAGAAGAAGATTGTCACAACTGCAAGAGCAAGCAAAGGGCATGAAGATTCCGCGAAGATTCAGCTGATTCTGCCGCGAGAACTTACTGCCCAGGATGTGTGCCAGATTGCCGCCCAACCAGTGGCCCCAGTTGAAGTACGGCCGCTTCTTGTCGTTGGGTCCGGGCCGGAACAGAGCACCAATGGGCTGGAGGAAGCAGAGTATGACGGTGATCAGGCCAATGATGGAGTGGGCATGCCACACGGCCCGCTTCAGCTCCACCCAGATGAGGATGTAGGCGGCTATTGTCAGCGACCAGGTTGTGACCATGAGCAGGCGATGCCACGCGAACCACTGATCCTTGCCGCAGCTCTGGCTGCCCACCCACGTCTGCTTGAAGTAGCGGGCAAAGATGATGCCCAGCGAGGTGGTGCCGATCCAGGCGACGATCATGAAGGCGCCATGCAGCTGCACGAGCAGATTGCTCGAACCGCTCAGGTCCTGCACTTCGGCCAGATTGATCGCCTTGCCCGTGGGCAGGCGGCCAATGTCGTGGTAGCCCACACTATTGTCCTTCAGGCTGCTGCCGGAGGCCACAAGCAGATGGTACTGTTGCCTTCTCAGGTCAAAGGTGCGTCCCTGGACAACGGTCACGGGATCGCGCTCCACCTTGCAGTAGATCACGCCATCCACAATCGAGGCATTCAGCAGGCGAGCCGAGCTCTGGGACTGCAAGGGAGAAGCAACCCATTAGAAAAGGGAACATTAGCAAGCGAGTGTCCCACAACGTACCACGCTGCTCCTGACGGCCGCATACGGAGTGGCCGAGGTGTAGGAGGAGTACAGGGTAACACGTCCGTTCTCGGGCACACACTCGCTGGTCAGGTCCTCGCCCATCTTGGCATCCTCCGAGAGGCCCACAGCCACGTAGGCAGCGTTGGTGCCCCTGCCAGACTGGATCTCGAACTCGTAGACGTCCCCGCGCACAGTCACGGCGGCAATGGAGGTGCAGGTCTTGGAGTTCACACAGCCATCGGGGAAGCCGAAGCAGTTCTTGCTCACGCCGCAGCCGTTGTAGAAGGGATCGGCGGTGGCTGCCACAGCGCTGGGCGCCACATAGTTGGGCGGCACATAGGGCGCTCGAGTGGTGGGCAGAGCAGGCCCAAAGGCGGGCTGTGGACCGGCTGTGGGCAGTGGTGGTACGGCGCTCAGGTCACGCCTCACAATCTGCACAGGATTGGAGGGCACGCCCACCCAGAACTCACTGTAGGATTGGGCAATCGTGGCACTGCGGGGTGGGGGAGATGGAAGACATGGTTTAGTGAGAGGTTTAGTTGTGTAGAGGATCTCTCTACTCACTTGAAGACCACCTGACCGAGGAAGTCCACCGGGGACTGCCACTCCAGGTAGACCTGTGGCTTGGCGCCCGCATTGCTGTGCGTCGCCGAGTTGTTCAC
The DNA here is from genome assembly GCA_018150885.1 of Drosophila tristis. Taxonomy (NCBI): domain Eukaryota; kingdom Metazoa; phylum Arthropoda; class Insecta; order Diptera; family Drosophilidae; genus Drosophila; species Drosophila tristis. Next base: position 1,514,366 of record JAECWT010000203.1, on the reverse strand, counting down.
GGAGTTCTCGCAGTTCATCAGCTTGACGGTGCCGTCGCGGGCCGGGCTGAACTGGCCGACAATCTGGTGGGGTGGATTGCGGTTGCGAGCCTGCACCATGAAGCCGCCGAAGGTCAGACCCTCTGGCACTCCCGTCACATCGACGCGCACCGTCTGGCCCTGGCCCACCGTCGAGGCGGAGGTCTCCACGCTGAAGGGGGAGACGCTGTTCTGGGGCAGCACACTGCCACCCGAATGGAACGGCAGCATTGTGTCGCACACCGTTTCCGGTGCACCTTGCGGCAAGCTCTGGCTGGGCTCCAGCCATGTGGCCATTACCAGCAGCGACATCGTCATCGCCATCGCTCTCCAGCCGACTCCCTCGCGCGCTCTCCGCACCATCCGCACCACCGTCAACGTCATCTTTGAGAGCACCTGTCGAGAAGACAATGTGAGTCAGAATCATAATCAGACAAGACATTCGTTTGCACCGCTTTTCTGGTGTAGCCACGAGTGATCAGAAGCGCACCGAACCGTGTTCAGGCTTCCGTCAGGCACTGGCACGGGCGCGGGCACTGCTACTACCATTACCATTCCCATTTCTATTTCTATCGTTTGGCGACTCTTTAATTACCATGGCATAAATAATTGCACTGCCAACTTTGGCAAACAATGTCGCGTCCTGCTTATCGGGTGGCACGTTTCCAGTGAACCGCCACCAGACAGCCACCGAAGAAGAGGAATTGCAAATTTATCTGCCAATATGTATCCCGTATCTGTTTATCTGGTTGTGTATCGACACCCTTGATGATAACTATCTCTCTATTCTATCTGTATGACTATACTCAATGGGGGTACGGCACTATCAATGGAGCACTTTAGAGTGGGGCCTCAAGTACGAGCAGGCCCATATACAAATTGGACAATATAGTGCTGAAATCGTTCCTTTTGGTATACTCGTACTGCAACCTTGAAAGTTCTTTGGTGAATAACCTTAATCGTTTCTAAAGAGTCTGCAGAGTAGCTTTTATATGCCCTTGAGTCTAAAAGATGAATGCACATGCTGGCCATAGTTCTTATAAATCAGATCCGCCGTATATATGCCCCAAATAAATCACCGAAATTTAGTTATTTCATGCCATATGATTACAATCACCTTCGATAAGCACATTCGTCCCCAAAATGTCCTAAACAGTCCATTTAATGAGCTCCAAAAACCCCATTAGAGTGTTAAGTGCCGAGTGCTCACCCTTAATCAGATTCATGGATATCAAATGATTATGAATGATGCGCTGACAGCAGCCAGACGGTAGTGATATCAGTACAGATGCTGCCTGCCTGACGATGGGGCTGGGGCTATATTTACGAGATAGGGCCAACATATCGCTTAACACCATTTAGCTTTCAGTTTGTTGGCCACTCAATGCTTATCAGTGTGCTGCTCGTCAGGCACCGCTGCGTATACGTAATGCACACTATATAGTACAGTAAATCGAGTCGGCGATTAGTGGTGTAGTGAGCGGTATAATAAATAAAGCGTTTATTACGCTTAAGCAAATTACTTAATTATTTTTAGTGGCCGACAATTGTCATGCCGATTTATGGTGGTTTTGTTTTATTTTTTTGCAGGTGGTTGCCCAGTGCCATGAGCACATTATCGAGGTCAGTTCCCCCCCAGGAATGACTCAGAACATGAATGACTTTTGCTTTCGCTTGTGGTCGGGTGGTCCAAGCCAGATCAATAAGGAAGTGAGCGAGAGACGCCACGGGAGTGAAACGACCGCAGCATACAAAAATGTATGTATTTGTGGATTTTCCCATGTGCCTACACGATCGGCATACTGATGAATGACTGAACTGTGATTCATCTATAGCAAAGGCGAAGGCGAACAACGATCTACCCAGCCCTGCCCAGCAGCATGTACATATATGTGTGGATATCCCACTCTGATTTTGTCGCTCCGCTCCCTCTCTCAAATTAAAAAGAACGCGCGAATTGAACTTGAATTCGACATCATTTTCGATTAACCTTGAAATGTTTACGTATGTATCTCTGGCTTTAAGTACGTTTTTTTATTTTTGTAAAATTAATTTGACTGCCTTTCTTTGAAATGCCAGCAAAATGCTAATTGAAGCTCGCCCCAAGCTGCGGCTTTAGCTCGATACAGTCATTGTTTAGATCTTATTTTTGGGTTTATTTGTTGTATGTGGTATATTCGTGGCATATATGTATGAGCGCTCACATTTTTGTGCGTTCGGACCTTGAAAGTCAAAGTTATTGATTGTGAATGATTTATCTAGGAAACATCACATTCACCACAGGCCCACCGACCTTTGCTGACAGACAAGCGCTTTGCTTTGCCGATCGGGCCACCACGTTCGTCGTCATCATCGTCGTCGTCGTCATTCTATGGAAGGTAAAGTGAAAACCGAAAATTTCACCTGGCCCCAAAACGGCCCAAGCCATAACAATAAATGCTTTCCATTAAATTCTTGGCACATTAATAAGTGTTTCACCATATAGCCATTGGCCCCCCAGCTCCCATTCGCGGACTACGGAGCCACGGCTACGGCTACGACTTGGCTTGGCTTCGTTTGGCTTTGGCTTTGCTTGGCTATTAAGCTTTTGTTTTGTGAACGTGAGACAAAACTGATTAGCGACTTTTTCACAACAAATACACAAAAACAATGAACCATTATGTGGGCTCGAACACTTGACTCTATCATGCTTATTGTATGCAATGTGTACGAGTATATATGCATTTGTATATACCCACACTATGTGGTGTGCCCGCTCCTCAATAGAGGTTGTCATGCCCTTGTTGAAAAGCCAGTTTTGAGACTGGTAAAACAACACAAAATAATCGCAATTTGAATGCTGTCAGTGTACGACGTTTGCTGTATGCATGTCTATAAGTAGTACATGCGGATTGTACAGATCTGATAAGCAGTAGGCTCTGCTTTTGACAGCACCACTCTAATGGCTTTGATCAATATTTAAAGTTGGAAATTTGTAGATCAGAGCCTGTACATTTGAGACCCCCTCTGAACGTTGCCTCAAGTTCTGGAGTGCTATGTCAAGTAGGTGGTTAAGTTTTATGTGCATGATTCACAAATTTTGATAAGATTTCTTTGATTTTTTCCTCCCTCCTAAATCTAATCAATTCAAGCAATAGGGTTCTTTATGGCCATGTCTATGTTTATCAGGCCATAAAAAAATTGGTTTGGGGGATTTGGAAGTTCCCAGTTCAGAGAAATGTTGTGGCACACGCCAAGCTATTGACCCCATCCATGCTAGGGCTGAAGGTGGGCATGGGACTGGGGTTCGGTCAAGGTGGGCTACCAATTTCCTTTGCTGTGGCAATTGCTGGTCATTGCAGGGCAATCTTAACCGGACATCGCGTGCCACGAATTGTGTAAACTGGGTTAACACTCGCCTGTTGTTCGCTTTTCCAGGGCGCACTCAAACCCACCCGACAATCAGGGTTTGTCATGGGGTTAGAGCTATAGTTTCAAGGAGGTAAATATGTATTCCATCCATTCTATTCCTGGCAGATTGATCAACATTTGCTGTCTGTGTATAGAAAATTGATGTGGCATGTGTGAGGAGGAGTCCTCCTAGTTACTCGATGGGTATCGTCAGGCTTTTCTGGGGCGTTGACTTCAATTTATTTCGAAGCTCTAGTCGATAAAAGTCAGGAGGCAATTTCAAATTGCTTATGCATGGAAAGTTGGTGTGGCTTAAATGGAATTCGAATAAGAAGCGACAGTTCACGGTGCTCAAGTTTAAAAGTGATTCATTGAGGAGAAGAATATGTAACAGCTAATCCACGATTCAAAATGAAAACCGCACTGAGAGCTGAACAGGTGTGCACTGCCTCCGAAAGTGGGGACAAACTATGCCACACGTGTAGAACCGACCTCTAATATTCCGATATTAATTTGATGTATGTGCATACATAAACTGGCAATTAGATGACATCATCGAAAGTAGATCAGCGAAGGTTCGTACGAGAGCATTCAAGGAAAACTTGTACCGACACAGACATGAAAGTAAAGCCAAATGCAATGGCTGGATGGATGTGTCGTTAATTACAACAGCATGTGTTTGTGTGTGTGTATAATAGTACGGGGTATAGAAAGCGAGTGGAGTGTCACAGTTGATTAATCAACGGAGTTGAGTTGGGGATTGCATAAAGGAAACCCCATACACAAGTGTGCCAATTTGCGGTGGCCAGCGTCACGTCCAGAGATAAAGACATCGCGTCGTCTCCAGCTCCAGCTCCACGCCCTCTTTCCAGGTACTTGCTTTTCAGTCTCGTCTCGTGCTCTATTGCATTCCATTCCATTCCATTTCGCTTTCATTGCCTATATACCTTCGCCCAGTCTTCGTCGATCCGATCCCATCCCCTGTTTACATCAGCTACTTTTGGGGACTGCGCAGGCGCAACGCCTGACATCACTCACTTGACAATGGATCGCATCAGGTCTTATTTTTACACTCTCGCATAAAAAAGTTGCTTAATTAATTACTATTTTTCCATTGTATTAGAAGAGTTGCGTTGCACTAAGTTGTGTGCCATTGAAATGCCTTGTGGCTCGGATCTATGTTTGCAGCGGGAGTGGGAGGGGGGGTCTGTGATCTCACACACCTTCCCAGACAGAGCGAGCCACTGCCACTCTCACACAGCATCGTATCATTCACACATTGTTGGGGAACCGGTTCCTCCCGTACAGAGTACATGCGACATAGTTGAGGTAGAAAGAAATAACAGAAACAACCGACACAGACACAGTTTTTTTCTTTCCATATTTATTTTTGCGCGAGTCTCTCGCTCACACACTCTTCGCTAAAGGTACCCGTACCCGCAGAGCACCGTAGGAATTTTTATGAGCTGAACCCTAGTAAACTTGAAACAAGTGGTTTTCCAATTAGCATGAGATCGTTGTTTGATCTCATCCAATGAGAGAATCGAAGATTCCTCTCACCTACAATATTGGCAGTGGGTGTGGCAGTTTTGTGTTAGTTTTCAAGTTTAACTTCACTTTCAGTAGGGTGGTGTGGAGCGGAGTGCATCTACATATTTGCATATTGCATGCCATTCCAAAACGTTGTTGTGGCTGTGCCACGGCACACCTGCGCCCCATCGTTTTGGCGCGGCCATCGGCCTGTGGTGCATAGAACATGCCACAGGCGGTGGGGGCACATAACACCATTTATTGTAAATAGCTTAAAACTCGTTTGTCAAAGCACGCACTAACCTAAAATTTCTGTTAAAAAAACGTTCAAAATCACTCCAAGCTCCGTGCGTATACTTCTTGTTGGAAGTGTTAACCGCCTTTGTGCCGTAACCGAACCGAAAGCAACGCGATACCGCCAACGACTGTGTGGGGCTCGGTGGGGCCACTTTTGGTAATATGTTCGCGCGCAGATTTGCTTACTGACAAAAGCTTGTTTCAAAATGAGAGGTTGTTACCGCCAAATATCGATATTTTGTTCGTGCAGCGCAAAAATGAGTCGGGGAGCGTTTTTGACAGATAACTCAGCGGTCACACTGCTACAAACTGCTGACAACCCCCCGCCCCACTGTAAAAAAATTTTATGAAAAATATTAATTAATTAGAAAATGTGCTTTAAGTTGATTATAATTGCAACGCTCATTGCGTTGAGCAGTTGCGAAATCGTTATTGGCCAGGATGAGCTGGTAGATGAGGTCTCTGGGCTGTACACAATCGAAGGACGTGTTTCTCCACCGGACACGATTCTGGCACCAGGACAAGGTTCAGTCGGTGGCCTCAATAAAGATGACAATAAATGGCAAGTGGATGTGACAATAACCATCAATGATGGCGAGTACAAGGGTTTCGTGCGCGAAGATGGCCAGTTCATCATCAGCGGAGTGCCTTCCGGCAGCTATGTGCTGGATGTCCATCATCCTGACGTGTTCTACGAGCCTGTAAGTAAAACTAGGCTGACCCCTGATGGAGGTGCCGTAACGAGTTCATTTGCCATTTCAGGTGCGCGTGGAAATCAATCCCAAGGGAAAGTTCCGTGCGCGCAAGGTGAACTTTGTCCAGCCAGCGCAAATCATGCAGGTGGCCTACCCCCTGAGAATGAAGCCGCTGATGCCTTTCAAGTATTTCCAGACCCGCGAGCAGTGGAAGGTGGGCAGCGATAATGGTTAGAGAGTTGAAGAGAATCATAAATTTGATTTATATTTCCATGCAGATAACCGACTTCATGTTCAGTCCCATGGTGCTGATGATGGTTCTTCCCTTGCTGCTCATGCTGGTTCTGCCCAAGATGATCAATGATCCCGAGACTAAGAAGGAGATTGACAACTTGCAGTTCCCAAAGGTAAGCATATTGCAAGGTAAAAACGGAAACCACTGAGGCAATTGTTTTACTTTACAGATGACAAACGACATGCCCGAGATCAGCGAGATGTTGACCTCATTCTTGACGGGTAAACAGCCCGAGCCCAAGGAGAAGAAGCCGCTTCCAGCCAGCAGGCAGACGAAGAAACGTAAAGATCAATAAATGTTCATGTTGAATTACAAAGTATAAGTTTAAAGATCCCGCACTCGAGTAATAGTCAATGTCAGTTCGAGCAAAAAAATATATTACATTTTCATACCAAATCAGCGATATTTTATTTGAGAAACCCAACCGTCTTGGGCCGCTTGGGTCCCACGCGTTCCTCCTCCTGCTTCAGCATCTTGGCGAGCAACGTGTTCAGCTGTTCGCCAATCGACAGACCGAGATCCAGGCAATTGCGCATCGTATCCCTGTGCATGGCGCCGCCGCCAGTCATGTGGGAGCCGGAAAGGAAGGCTGCAAGCATTCAGACGTAAGGGTCTAGTTCGGTTGAGCTGGTCTGAATCTTACCTTCACCATTCCGCATGGATACGGACACAACTATGCTGACAGTACTGCAGGCCTCTTCCTCCGCCGAAGGATCCACAAGGCAATAGTCACCGATTTTGCACACAGTGACCAGCAGGGGAACCGTATCAATGGTTAGCCGTGTGCAATCGTACGGATTGTCTGATATAATGAGATCCGTGACGCCAGCATCCAGTAGGGAGGCAGTTACCCGCGGCAGTTTTGTGTTGTGCAACGCTGCCTTGGCGGCCAGGGAAACGGCGTCGTGAAGATTGCCCCCACACTCGAGGATCTACAAGAGAAAGACATAAGAAAGCATAAGACATGAACGTTTGGAACCAACATTTACTTACCAAGATGTCGATGTAGAGTTTCCAGCACTGCTGTCCCGGTATAAGGCACAAGGTGCGATAGTCAAAGGCCAGAGGGGATTCGTAGGCATTTTCAAGAGCGAGCACCAGCTCCTGGGCCAGGTCTGAGCCGCCGCGTCCTTCGAACTCTGGCGTGGCATTAGCAGAGCTGCAAAGCTAACAGATGTACAGAGCAGACGGAGTATAGCCATTGCTGAACCTACCAATCCACAAAGAACTCGAGTTTGCCGAACTCTGGGGTTAAGGGATCGGGCACATCGATTTCTGTCTTGATACCCACAAGGATGTCCGTGTTGGCTAAACGCAGGCGGGCTGACCCACTCGCATTGCTCACCAGCGCTGTCTCCAGTTCCATGGGGCGGTAATCCCGACGCGAACGCCCATCACATCGAAAATCCTCCTGGCGGTAGAATAGTAACATTAATTACAGGACATATAAAGGATGACCGTAGCCTACCTCTACTCCATGCAATATAAATGTTTTCTCGGCTTCGCTCAGTGCAACGTACGCCATAATCAAAATCAAAAGTCCAAAATTATTTCAAAACTCAGCCAAAACAAACAACATGTGCCACTGAATCGATAGCCGCACGTTATCGAACTGCGCGACTATTCAGCACCATTTAACAGCACTGGCTGACCCATTTGGTTGTTTCGCAACACTTGTCAAAAACAAGCCAGTCATTTCGTGCGGCTTTTTCCACAAACATAATTGTAAATTGTATTGTAGCAAAATAAAATGGTTTACGAGATGGACTTCACCGATACACCCGTCAGCACTGGCGTAAGTACCCACCCAGTTCATCTAAATTCCCCTAAACATAGTGTTCGTTCTTTCGGACATAGACCACAATCATGGCCGTCGAGTTCGACGGTGGAGTTGTGATTGGAGCTGATTCGCGTACCAGCTCCGGGCCGTATGTGGCCAACCGTGTCACCGACAAGCTGACTCGTATTACAGACAAAATTTACTGCTGCCGCAGTGGGTCTGCCGCCGATACCCAGGCCATCGCAGACATTGTGGCTTATTCGCTGAACTATCACGAGAATCAGACCAACAAGGATGCCCTGGTCTCTGAGGCTGCCTCAGAGTTCCGCAACTTTTGCTACAACTATCGCGACTCCCTGCTCGCTGGCATCATTGTGGCCGGCTGGGATGAGCAGCGCGGGGGTCAGGTGTTCAGCATCCCATTGGGTGGCATGCTGACCCACGAGCCCTGCACCATTGGCGGATCGGGATCCAGCTTCATTTACGGCTACGTCCGAGAGCATTTCCGCGAGGGAATGAGCAAAGAGGAGTGCGTGAAATTTGTCAAGCAAGGTGAGTCAAGCAGTGAATGCCACCATACGAATAGGAATTAATCCATCTTTCCACCTCTCAGCGGTTCAACATGCCATCTATCACGATGGCAGCTCTGGCGGTGTGGTGCGCGTCGGCATCATCACCAAGGATGGTGTGGAGCGTCGTCTATTCTACAACACCGAATCTGGCGAATCCGAGGTAGTGGGCACCGACAGTTCTATTCTCGTCCAATAGAATGGATTCATAAGGGAACTAAGATCTGCTTTGAAAACGTTTAAAACGGTCGTCAGGAAAATAAAATTTGGTTTTTGTAATAATTATATTTGTGTTTCTGGTTTGGCTCTTGCGGCAGTACAAAAGTTAAGTCTCTAAGTGCTACATGGCAATAAATAGTCGAAAAAATTCTTAATACTAATACATAGCGCACCTGGCACTGGTCTCTGCTCACAACCCGAATACTTTCCATCCATCGGCGCCATGGAATAGCCACCAGAGCAACCAGCGTTTGGATGGCTCTCGAGGCTATTTCACAGCGTCGACTATCACATCGTAAATATACCCCCCCCTCGTAAACTTAAGCTCTTTCCTAGACCAATGCCACGAGATTCAAGAGTTCAGTTTGGCACCCTCTTCGGCGGCATCCACTGTCGTCTCCATGGACTTTGAGCTGGTGCGCTTCTGCATACGGAAACGGTAGTAGATCTCCGGTGCCCAGGCCAGGACAACTACCAGCAGCAGCACAGTCTGGGCATACAGGCAAATGACATAGGAGTCGGCGTAGTCGCGTACCCACCCAAGCAGCTGTCCTACTGTGATGACAATCACGCCCTTTGACATCATGCTGAGCCCTAGACCGCCGGCCAACTTTTCCGAGCGACAGTGCGCCGAAATGGTAAGATTGTTGTTGATCACGGTGGCGGACTTCATCATTCCCATCAGTATGGACATGGCAATTATGACGCCCAGGTCTTGACTCTCCGCCAGCACGAGACGCGCAAACAGTAGGCCAGCAGTACCGAGCAGGAAGACCACTCGGTAGGGTATCCTCAGGTGATCCGTAATGCAGGGCAGCAGCAGGCGACACACGATGTCGGCACCAGCCACCACGGACATGCAGAAGGCCACCACTGAGCTGTTCAGACCAGCCGTCTGACCGAGAAAGTCTGGAAAGATCATGGTAAAGTTGATGGTGGCCGTGTAGACCAGCGCCATGCCCACAATGATGCTCCAGAAGACAGCGTCCTTGAGCAGCTCCAAGTCCATGGCTTGGACCAGTCGGTTGCCCATTCGTCGGCACAGCGACTCGCTCCTTGGCAGCGTTTCGTCCATCTTGCTTTGAGTCGCTACAACGACAATCTGCAAGGGACTCGATTGACCCTTCTCCCCATCCGTTTCGGCCAGCAGGCGAATGTGTCGGCGGTTATTGTGTTTGACGGGAGGATTCAGAGGCTTCAAAAACATGGCTCCAAACAGCTAGAACGAGTGATATTTTTAGACCTAATTTATGTTTGAGATGTTCGTTAAAGACGTACCCCAGTCAGCGAGAGCGCAGACATGGCAAGGACTGCAAAACGAAAGCCGTGGTTATCCAGGAAATAGCGCACCACGTGTGGTATGAGCACTTGTCCAACGCCAGCACCTGCCAGAGAGACGCCAACGGCACGGCCCCGCTTGCTGCTGAAGTAGGAATTGATGGCCATGAATGTAGAGGGCGAAATGAGTCCCAGGCCAAAGCCCACAAAGAAGCTGTAGCCGACGATGAAATGCCAACTCTCTGTGGCAAAGGAGCACAGCGCCAGGCCAAAGGAGACCAAGACGCAGCCGGTGGCTGCCACATTGCGCGGCTTAAAGCTCTTGATAGCCGGCCCAACGAACAGGCCCGAGAAGTTCAGGGCCAAGCTGTTCAGATTCGTAATCAGCGCCGATGTAAAGGTGTCCTCATTCATCCGGCGCAGCTCCCCCACAAACAGTTGCCCAAATACGGACAATATGGACTGATTTGTCATCTGTGAGGGCGAAGCAAGAACAATGTGGTTGGTTAATTCTAAATTCTAAAACGCAGTTGGCGATTGCTTACATTGATGACGGCCACGGCTGCCACCACAACCCATCCCCAGCCGCCGTCTGGAACAACACGGCTTGTCTGCACATCCATATCTGGCACAATACTCTCCGAGTTTGCTAATGTAATGGCTTTAGCAGCTGAAAAAAGAAAAGATAAGCATATTAAAAACGTTTGTCTTGTTTATGGCATTGATAGCAAGATAAGACCGATCTGAATCGGACTTACGCGTCTATTCGCCTGAAGGTGAATGAGTCGTGTCTTCATTCCCCATACACTGCGTGGCCATGTCGTAAACAAAGCTCGGCGTATTAACAAATTAAATTAAATTGCTTAAATTGCTTAATTTAGTCGCAATATTTGTTTATCGGTTTCATCCGAATATCATCCCTGTTTTCGATAAAAGACTTGTTTTCTTGTTTTGCTTATGTTTTTTATTTAAACTACATTTAGACTTGCCAGATTAGCAATAAAAATCACATTAGCTTTATTATTTTATTAGTTAATGATCTTGTTGGTTTTCTTTACTGTAAACAAATATAATAAAAAAAAGTGTCATACCGATACAATTTTATCGATAGTTTCAGTGATGGTATGAATCAGCTGTTCCATTTCCAATTCGGGCTAGTTAAAAACAATTTTGAACGCATTTTCTTTAATTATTGGGCACTTACGAGCACAATGTCGTGCTTTCTGTGCACTCATCATGTGGATGACGCCATTAGCAATATCAAATTCGATTCCGTCGAAGCTGACTCGCTCGGCTTAAAGCAAATAATTGAAAAACACTTTTGGTTGCGGGTAAACAAAACACACAACGGCCGCCCTTTGCTTGACTTCAATTTCTAATGAATTTGATCGCTTCGTTGCAGGTTAATGATTTCGTCGGTGGCTACGTGTGCGGATCATGCTGGGAACAACTGTTGCTGTTTCACAACTTCTATTTGACAGTGGAGAATGCCCACAAAGCCCTGGCCGAACTGGCAACAAAGAAGGCCGAGGAGACCGAGGAGAATAACACTCCAACCGCAGTTGTTGCGGCCGTTTATGGCGGTACTGTAAAGGATGAGAACGTGGAAAGCGTGGCAGCTGCCGTGAAGCGCAGGCGTGGGCGTCCCCGCAAAATCCGGGCCGCTTCAAACGACGAGGAATTCCAGAACGTGCTGGAACAGATCAACTTAAATGAGATAAAAATTGAATACCCCGAGGCAGATCTAACCATTGCTGATGTGCTGGAGGATCAGGAGGAGCAAGACTTTGAGTCACACAGTGGCTGTGCCACGGAGGACGATGAAATTGAGGAGCCTAAACCGAAAATCACTCAAAAGGCTCGAGGACGGGGTCGCGGGCGTGGACGTGTCCGGTTAGCGGAGAAGCCAAAAAAAGCCCTCGTATATAATCTTCAGAAGTCGAGCGAGTTCAATGACTACATCAGGCAGCACTACAAGATGCAGTGTCATGTGTGCAGTGCCCCCATGGAGGGTTTCTCGGAGATGCTGGTGCACGTGCGACAGGAGCACAATCAGCGTGGATATGCCGTCTGCTGCAACCGAAAGTTCAGAAAGCGCGGCGTGCTGGTCGATCACTTACGTCGCCATGAGGATCCCGACCTTTTCAAGTGCAAAATCTGCGATCGCGTAATGGGCCAGCGGCGAAGCCTTGAACTCCATATGCGAATGCACGACGTTAAGTCACAAGGCCGTCTCCACCAGTGCGATCATTGTTCCAAGAGCTTCTACAGCTCCGTCGTCTGCGAACGCCACAAACTAACGCACATTCCCAAGGAGCAGTGCCAGGTGAAATGCACCAACTGCGAGAAGACGTGAGTGCTGCCCTGCGTAGAGTTTCCTTCTATGTCTTAGATTTACTTTACATTCTGCAGCTTCCCCACCAAATACACCATGCAGCAGCATTTTAAGCTCGTCCACTTGAATTTGTATGCAAAGATTTGCGACGTTTGCGGCAAGTCCATACGTGGACGGGAGGCCCTCGCCCGCCACATGGAGGAGCACACGGGCGCTCCGCAAGCCACCATCGAGTGCCATCTGTGCGACTCCAAACTTACCACCAAATACGGCCTGGCGCGTCACATCAAAATGATGCACACTGCCGAGAACCTACAGCCGATGCAGTGCGAGCTGTGCCTTCAAGATTTCACCCAGCCTCCAGGCCCATCAGCACCACCTCAAGTACACCCACAACACGGCCCGCAATCATCAGTGTCCGATGTGTGAGAAGGCCTTCAAGCGACCAAACGAATTGCGGGTAAGCCAAGGGCACGTCGTGTCTCCTCTGTCTGATAGCCTATGAACCTTTGGGCCTGTTTTTAGGAGCACTTGACAACGCATACCGGCGAAGTACTGTACACCTGTCCCCACTGTACGCAGACCTTCAACTCGAACGCCAATATGCATGCCCATCGCAAGAAGGTGCATCGGAAGGAGTGGGAGGAGCACCGCCTCCAGCGCTTGGTGCGAGGTCGGAAAAAGGATTCGATCATTGCAGCCAGCGTGCGCAAGACCACCGAAGCCAGGGAAGACGGCAGCCCAGATCAGTCCACTGCTGTCGAGGCCCTAGCCTCCAACAGTACTGCAATCGAGGAGTGCTAACAAAGGGACAACCCCGTGGCATAATAAATACAAAAAGTACATTCAGTTCAAAGAGCTGCGAGAATCGATTTGTAATATGTTTAATTGAAAGCCGCCTGCCTGTAAAGAGGGGGCTGGACGATAGCCGGCTGTAACCGGTTCGCGGATTGCACCCTGATCATCTCAAACTGGTATAATGGACATCGATGCTGTCTTATCAGCGATTAAGGTCGAGTCTGGTAATCATTTTATATTTTCATAACGCGAGCACATATAGCACATGGTTCAGTCTTCAAGCTGGCAAGCAATCCAGGCGCTTCAGACACCCGAACCGGTTTGCGTCGGTTTTTAAGTGGATCTGCCGCCTTATCAACGGATTGGATTGGCATTATCATGCTCGGTTCAAAGGTACCATCAATCGGCGTGTGTTTATGTCGTTTTTCTAGTCTCATGCAGAAATCTGTGCCATAGAAATGACAAAACAATTTTTCTTCTGGTAACATCACTCTTGTTTACCGATGGAATTTTTTGTAGTCCCCCCGCTGATACTTTTTAAAGGTTTTAAAAGTCCCTAAGACCTCTGACCTTTTCGAGGGTGTTTCCCCAAAAAATGCAATTTTCTGTAAATATCTGGGAAAGTACATCCCTCAAAGTGGTTCCCAGCCCAGCCATAATTCGATGTATATTTTAAATAATAATATTATTATTATTGAAAAGAGAAAATAACTCCAATTAACTAGAAATTATCAATACAAACTATCCACTTTCGCAATTACAATTCAGATAGAACCAAACGAACAAAGAAAGAAACAATTCTTGCAATCATATTTGGACTTACTTGGCAATTATATACGTATTTTCATAGAGTAACCGAGAGCAGACACTGTTTACTTTTTCAAATCTTGTTTGTTTTATTTCCACACTATCACCTCTTAGAGTTATTTTAGCTTGCTGATGCTTATCTCGCGACGAGCTAATATTGTTTGAGTCGAGTTCCCGTCCCCACGCCTTTTTATAATGCCGAATGACAGCTGCAAATAAAATACAGGGGAATCAAATTGAATTTCGCAATGTATTTTGGCGCCACAGTATCGATTAATATCGATCACTTATAATTAATAAAATAAACAAGTAAATATTATAAATAATATAAATAATTTCTATTAAACTCCAAAATTTATATCACTTTATAAACAATAATAAACTAATTTCTGTAATTTTGTGAATATATAAATTTTTAAAACTAATTTTAATTTAAATTTTGTTTAAAGTTAATCTATGCTTAAGCTGGCAACCCTACACATGCCCGCACAGCTGGTTGCAGTTGTCTCTTTCGCTCACACAAACGTGAACGTGTCACCAAAGGTGTTTTCCTTTTGCATTAATTTCTGTGCGTCCAGAACAAACTATAGGCCAGAATGGTGGACGATGGCACTAGGAAGACACTGAGCAACATTCCACTGTTACAGATACGGGCTGGGCCGCGCGAAAAGGACGTTTGGGTGCAGAGGCTGAAAGAGGAGTATCAGGCATTGATCAAGGTAAGTGGCGAAACCGAACCCATACATATGTACATGCATATGTACAACAAAAATCTAAACTGTTGATTCTCTTGCAGTATGTGGAGAACAACAAGCAGTCGGGCAGCGATTGGTTCCGGCTGGAGTCCAACAAGGAGGGCACCAAATGGTTTGGCAAATGCTGGTACATGCACAACCTTCTCAAGTACGAATTCGATGTGGAGTTTGACATTCCAGTGACATACCCAACGACCGCACCCGAAATCGCTCTTCCTGAGCTGGATGGCAAGACGGCGAAGATGTATCGAGGCGGCAAAATCTGTCTAACAGATCACTTCAAGCCCCTGTGGGCACGCAATGTACCCAAATTCGGAATCGCCCATGCCATGGCTTTGGGAGTGAGTGTTTCAATGATACGAATATCAAACAAGGCTTGAACGATTTCCTTTTAGCTGGCTCCCTGGTTGGCTGTGGAGGTTCCAGACCTGATCGAGAAGGGCATCATCACATACAAGGAGAAATAGTTAATTTTTGTTTAGTTGGAGAAGCGGCAAGAAAATGAACAAATGCAATTTAATATGAAAGTCATTTTATCTTTGCGTTTATTTAGTCAAAAGTCAAATTGGAAAAGATCATGCTTCGTCCTTCATCTTCGTCTTAGTCCTCGTCTCGTTTCATCGTACTCATCCATCCATCGTCTATCGCATAGCCTAAGTGTGTGTTTATGTGGTAAGAATTTCATTTGGTTGATTTCATTTCAGTTATTTGATCTGTGAGCTTATTCCTCCATCTCCTCGCACTACTTCTCTGTGGATATAACCCTTCAGTTCATGTGATTGTTGTTGTTGTTGCGTTGCGAGGACTGACGCCAGGTGTCCGACCATATTGAGCTTGGCGAGGTGAAGGGATCATACTGAGTAGGCAGACTCTCGCCGGGTCCTGCTACTGCAGCCGCTCCAGCTCCAATTCCTATTCCTCCTCCTCCTACTGTTGCTGCTGCTGCGGCTGCTGCTGTCCCCTGTTGTTCTTGTGCAATGTTGTGCGATGTGGCCAGCATCTGACTATTGTTGTAGCCGGTTGTTGCAGCCAGACCCGGTGGCGGACGCACAACATTCACCACACCCGTTGTCTGATCTGGCCAAGCACCATAGCCCAGCGGCGACCACGGGGAGTTCCAATTGTTGCTCTCCATGTTCGCCAGCAACAAGAGTTTCTCCTGCTGCAGCTGCTTCTGCTGCTGCTCTTGCTGTCGCTGTTGCATCTCCAATTGTTGTGCCTGCTGGAGCAGCAACTGCTGCTGCATTACCAATTCGCTGCGCTCCCACTGCACCTGCTGCTGCTGCAGCTGTCTCTCCCGCTCCCGCTGCTCGTACAGATCTGCAAAAAGAGGAATAGCTATAGAGAAACCGATGGGAATGTGTGTCCTGTGGTGCATGTGCTTACCATCCACGGGAGGCAACTCGATCTCGGCATTGGCAAAGAGCGAATTGCTGGCGGTGGCCGACAAGGGTTCCCACAAAGATGTCATCGATGGCGGTGTCGAGTTCTTTCGGCTTCCTCCAATCGGTCCGAGATCGCTTGATGATGCTGGTGATGCTGCTGCTGGTAGTAGTGGTGCCACAGGGTGTTCGAGTGCTGGTACTGGCGGTGCTGCCGGTGCTGCCGTTGCCGCCGGTGCCAAATGTATTCCATTGTCCACGGGTGCAGGCTGGCTACTGGCTGTTTGGAGCACATCCCGGAACGACACCCGACTGCTGGTCTCCCAGGGCGATGTGATGCACTTGATGGTATCGGGCGAGGCTGGTGGCGAGGTACTGGTCGCGGTTTGGCCAAAGTTTAGCTGCTTCTGGCGCTGCTTTCGCTCTGATTTCCTCACTGCGACCACAGCCGATGTTCCATTGGTTGTCTTTTGTTCCTTGCGACGCTCCCTCTCGCGTTCCCTCTCTCGGCCAGGAGTCTTGCCCAATTTCTTGGCCGATCCATTCTGTTCCTTCAGCACTCGTTGCTCCTGGATCTTGATGGGTTTGGGCGATATATTCTCCGGCTGAGCGGCACTCGGCTTGGGCATCGGTTTCTCCTGGACCTCCTGGACGACTGGGGTACTCACAGGTGATGGCTCTGCTCTGGGCGATGGCTCTGCTTTGGGTGATGGCTCTGCTTTGGGTGATGGCTCTGCTTTGGGTGATGGCTCTGCTTTTGGTGATGGCTCTGCTTTGGGTGATGGCTCTGCTTTGGGCGATGGATCTACCTTCGGGGAGGGCTCTGCCTTGGGCTTGGGTGCTGTAGGTGCCACAACCACGGGTGTCTGTCTGACCTTCTTCTGTGGGCGCACAGGAGCAGCTGGCTGCGGCGGTGATGGCGTCGGCGATTTCTTCACGGGCTTGATGGACTCCACGGGCACTGGCGCGGGCTGAGGGGGATTGGAGATGGGGGTGACTATGGCTTGGGGCTTTGGTTTGGTTTTCTGTAGATGCTTGCTAAGGGAATTCATGTCCATGCCCCAGGATGACCAGGACGGCTTTGATTTGCGCGATGTTGTCGTAGTCGTGGGCGCAACGAATGTCCGCTTTCGCACCTCCTTTGCCTGGCCACCATTCCTGGCCCGTTGCTGCTGGTGGTGGTGGTGGTGGTGCTGCTGCTGCTGTTGCACTGCCTCCGCTTTGGCTGCCGCCTCCTCGGCCTGCATCTTGACGATATTCCGCAGATTAAAGGTGGGCTGGACGGGTCCCTTATACCGGGCCGCATCGTACGCACTCTGCTGGGTCATGATGGCCTTCGAATCGAATACGGCGGCCACTAAAACCAGACAGAAGCTGGCCAACAGCACCACAAGCGCAGCATTCCGCAGCGAAGTCTCCCAGACGGGGCGCACCAGATGGGCGGCACACTGCTCCACACTCTCGGACGGCATCTGGGCGAGCATAAAGTATCCGATGTCGTAGGTGAGATTCGTGATCAGCGTCAGCGTTCGCTTCACACGCGATGTCGTCAGATCCGAGCTGAATGCAATCTCCACCTTGCGCGTCTCGTTCTCACCCAGATCGAAGCCGGCACAGTCCATCACCTTAAAGCCGTAGTCCTCGCAGGGCAGCGAACCAATCAGGAATCCCTCGATCCTCATGGGAATGACACCCGCATTGCGGGCCGTAAAGCTGCGGACAGTGACCACAGCCTTGTCGCCGGACTGGCAGCCTTCGAACTGATCCGGCGGCACATCAAAGGTCAGGGGAGTCAGGGAGCCGGGTCGACGGTTGCCGAAGCGGAACTGGGATTGCACGGCGCGTGCCTGCAGCCAGACAGCCTCGTAGAGCGTGAGATTACTCCTCACATGGAGTAGGGTGCAGTACTTTTCCGGCTGATAGGCGCTGAAGGTTATTGGAATGGTGAGGCTGGACCCGCCGGGCAGCAGGATGGGGCCTCCGGCCTCGGGCAGGGAGAAGACCTCGCGATCGGTCAGATAGCAGCTGGTGGAGCTGACATCGATCACCTCGTGGGGCAGCGAGAGCTGGGTGCGTCTGGCGTAGGCCGGGTCCGACAGGAAGTAGTCAAGGAGCAGCGGCTGCTGCGAGGGATTGGTCAGAGTGATCCACTGCCGCTGCACCTGACTGATCTCGATGGCCGGCGTGGGGGGTATAGGCTGGAACTGCACCAGTTTCGGCCACTCGACGGCAATGGCAAAGTCCAGCTCCAACGGCGGCAGCTCATCGCTGTGTAGCGTCAGGGTGAGGGCCTGCAGCTGTCGCTTGAACTGCCGGTAGAGTTCCGTGCGTTGGCGCAGCTCAACGCCATCGTAGAGCAGATTGTTGTTGATGCTGCTGCCGCCGCCCGGCTCCCCGCCAAGGGATCCACCACCGGGTATGCTGGGGAATACGGCCTGATCGTTGGTGGAGTCCCTGATGTAGCACTGACTCTGGCACATGGCCGTGGGCTCAAAGTAGATGCGCCCCACCTTCGTGAGGGTCTGGGCGGCGATGGTGGTGCCCTTGGCATTGAAATCCTTGAAGCGTAGGCCCGGCTTGGTGAAGCTGATGCTCTTCACGTGCACGGGATGCGTGAAGCTGGATCGGATGCTCAGCACCGCAGTGCAGATCTTGCCGGGAAAGCAGTTCTTGAAGCTGAGCTGCTCCTGATCGATGTCCAGCTGTCCCATCGAGGCCTTGAACTTCACGGGCACCCGCACCACCTCGTAGGGCGTCCACACCTTGAGAGTGCCCTCGGCCGGACCGTCTATGTAGGTTTTGACGGCCACCTGGAAGACGGCGCTGTCGCCCTGGCCCAAGTACCGGCAGATGTGCAGTCGCGTGGCCTCGTTAAAGTCGTCCTGCGAATTCTCAATATCCTCCGCGAGCAGGCAGCCAAAGAAGGAGCTGTGCGAGTAGACGGTCTTGGGCTCCTTGAAGAACCAGTTGGTGATCTTGATGGGCAAGGGGTTGTCGTTGCGCAGGATGACATAGCCATCGCGCGACATCTCGGCATATGGCACAGTGCCGAGATCCAGCTCCAAGCTGGGCACCTCCGGCTGCAGTTCTCGCTCGTGCCTCTTCTGTGGTATCCGCAGCACAAACGGCTGGGCGGAGATGTGCAGCCGCCCACTGCACGAGACCACCGGCATCTCGAAGGTGGTGACATTCGTGTCGATCCGAAGCAAGGAATTGAACATCACCTCATCGTTGAGCAGATTGAGCTTCAGCAGCTCCACAGAGTCGCCCGGCTGCAGCAGGATCTGCAGTGGATCCCCCATCATGGTCACCTCTAGCAGGGACTCGTCGATCGGCTCGCTGAGACTGACATTGTAGAGGATGAGGGGCATGGCAAAGTTGTTGCGCACCACCAGCGAGCGTTTCCTCTCCAGCGGCGAGGCTCCCTCAGACCCATCGGAGACGGAGCCACCTGTCAGAAATTTGGTGGCATTCCCATCGAATGACAGGCCGCCCTTGAAGATCTCTGCCCGGACCAGAACCGTGAAAGGTTGCACTGGCTCCGGGCTGGAGCTGGAGCTCTTGCTGCTGATCACCAGCAAATCGTTGATCGTTTCGCTGCTCTCGAACAGCTTGGGGTCGAGCACAATGCTCGTGCTATTGGGATCGAAGAAGAGGCCCGGAATATTCCGCAGATAGCTGCCGAAGAGTTCGCGGCTCTGATCGTTCTGGTCGTGCATGTCCAGCTTGAACTCCATGGCCTCCGCATTGTGGGTGGCCACGCGACCAAAGTCCGCTAGGGGTTGCGTGCGTAGGGCGTGTGCTTGGGCAGAATCTCGAACTCCACGGGTATCACCAGTATGCTCTCCTCGAGCTCCTCGAGTTCGGATATCTTGATGCGTATGTAGGCGCTATGGTTGCCGGCGGTGCGGCCATGGAAAGAGATCCGTATGACTGGCTTCAGCGTATGCGGCGGTATCTCCCAGAGATTCTGTGGCCCTTCGGAGCCACCGCTGGGCAGCTCCAGCTGGAACTCCCCGCCACTGCTGTAAATCTGTTTATTGGATAGCAATATAGCCGTTATAGAAGTGCATTTATTTTGGCGTCTGGTTCGCACTTACCTCGAGTATCTGTAGCGGACGCTCGTGGGGATTATACATGTGAATCTCTGGGGTTAGCGTTGCGTTAATGGGCGCCTTGATGCCCACCAGCGGCTTCAGGCGATACGGACACTCGCTACCCTCGCCGCGTACCGACATCTCCGCGCGGCCGAATGATGTGTGTATTAGCAGATCCGTTGATATGGCACCCAGCTGCCGCGGCAGAAAGACCACACTGAATGTGGTGTTACCCAGCGGCGGCACTTCGCGCGTTCCAAAGAAGCTGCTGTAGAAGGCCGGACTGGGCCCCACCACAGAGTTCAGTTGGAGAGTGCGATTCGTGTGCTGATTGAACAGCGTCACCTGCTTCGTGCGCGCTTGCCCCACAGACCATGTTCCAAAGTCAATGTGGGGCGGCACAATCCGCAGGTCGCCCAGCATTTCGCTGTGCTCGCGCGTATGCGCCTCCGGGAGACTGATGAAGCTCTCCTGGAGTCCCTCCAGCACTTTTTCACTGCTGGGCTCCAGCTGCATTTGCATTTGCTGGTTGTTCCCACTGCACAGCACGAACAAAGCTGGTATCAGCCTCAGGACGAGCCGCAGCGGTAAATATGTGTACATCGTGTGTGGTTTTGGTTGCAGTTGCGCTGCTCTAGCTTTTCCAGTTACTGTCCAGCTTTTTTTCGGTCGTCGTTTCCTCTGCGTTGGGCTTTATTTATATTATTCAATATCGTCGCTAGCTATTATCGCTTATTTTCTGGACTCGTATTATCAGCTGTGTCTGTGGTTAGCGATGGCAGCGCAGCATGCCGATAAGCAATAGTATCGCATAGCTATACATATTTGCATTCTCATGCACCTAGAATTATTTCCCTTAAATTATTATGGGAGATATATAGCAGTGGATGCTCTGTAGGTGCAAATAGGTAAATATGAAGCTGTAGTTTGATTAAAGTGCATCTCTAGAATTGCAACTGTCAGCTGATCCGAAAACTATTTGAAAGCATACTTTTGGGCTGAGAAAAAAGTGCGAAAACAAAAAGTTTTTTGTTGGGGCTGCCAGTCGGTTCAAAGCGAATCGGTAATGAAACGGTGGCAGCCCGCAACTACGAATTGTACGAGTCTGGCAGCGCCACAGAAAACGACGTCACATTCGTTTTATGTTTTGTTTGAACCTTATGTAAACAATCCCAATAAGCTATTTTTATACCCGTACTCAAAAAAGAGTTAAGGGGTATATTAGATTTGTGGTAAAAATGGATGTGTGTAACACAGAGAAGGAAAATTTTCCGACCCCATAAAGTATATATATTCTTGATCAGCATCAATAGCCGAGTCGATAGAGCCATGTCTGTCTGTCCGTCCGTCCGTCCGTCCGTCCATCGGTCCGTCTGTCCGTCTTGTTTGACGCCTGAATCTCAGAGACTATAAAAGCTAGGGCAAACAAATTTGGTTTCTAGACTCATGTGATATCACACTGCTACAAGTGTATTTCAAAATTTCGCCCCGCCCCCTTCCGCCCCAACAAAGGACGAAAATCTGTGGCAGGCACAATTTTGAAGATACGATAAAACTAAAAACGCAGTATCGTAGAGAATGCCCATATCCACCAGATTGCCGAATATGAATCGGATCGGATAAAATTTAAAGCCAGAATGAAGAAATTAATTTTCTGTTGGTTCCCCCGCCTCCTCCAGCCAGAGACACGATACTCATTCTCCTTCTCGCTCGCACACTCTGCCGCGTTCAGTGCGCGAGCAACCCCTAGAGGAGGAGATGCAGAATATAAATGGTACATCTATAATCTACATGTTAGATGTAAAATATACATTGTAGATGTAGATGTAGATGTAGATGTAGATAACAGATGTAGCAAAAAAATGTAAAATGTAAAATTTTTTTTTTTCTAAAATTCTAAAAAATCATGCTCCAAAATGTATATACTGAGTACGGGTATAAGTAGAGTCGCGTCCCCAGAAGCGACTCACACGTTCCTTCTCGTTTTTTTCTCGGTTTTTGAGGTTCCAGTCACACTCGACAAAACAAATCAAGTGAAATATTTATTTTTCCATATATTAAGACACATTTCAAATTGACCGCCTAACTCAATTTAGCGCAGA
The DNA here is from genome assembly GCA_018150885.1 of Drosophila tristis. Classification (NCBI taxonomy): domain Eukaryota; kingdom Metazoa; phylum Arthropoda; class Insecta; order Diptera; family Drosophilidae; genus Drosophila; species Drosophila tristis. Next base: position 1,492,019 of record JAECWT010000203.1, on the reverse strand, counting down.
AAAAATACTGACATTTTTCGCTCTCAAATCGTGGTGGCTTTGCAAAATTCGCTCTCAATTCGTGGAGTTTTTAAAATTTGCTCTCTTTTCAGTGGTGAAGAGAGCGTTTTAGTGGTGACTTTCCCCTCATTTTGTGGTGTGAGCGACATGTTCTTAACAGGAACGCGTATGGAATGAAGATTCATTGTTGCGTCATTCCTACGCATTCCCGTTAAGAACATTTGATTTGTATGGGAACAATTTCAGCAAAATGTGGAAATGAATTGGCAACATTGTTGTGCAACTTTGGCACGGAATGAGCAACAAGTCTGAATACCTTGGGAAAATGGGTATTATGGACTTGAGATATTGTTTGTAATTTCAGGCTCCAATTAATGCCGAAACTAGTCAGTCTCTTTTTTAAAGACATCAAAGAAATTTTGTAGCTCACGGGTACCAATAATAGGTAATAATAGGGATAAATGTATATGTAAAACACAAAACATATGCTTTAATAGGTAAAAAACATGTCAATCTAGGATAAAATCATAAATAATGTTTCAATGGAGCTTGGAACAAAACATTTAACATCAATTAAAAGAAATAAGGTATACAAAGGTCCATACGAATAGAAGAAACTTGGTTGACCAGCAACTCTGACGTCACACTTAGTCAACATTTACGTTTTATGCTTTTGCCGCTTTTGTTTGAACCTTATTATGTAAAAAATTCAATGAAAAAGAGTTCTGAAAACTAGCCAATCCTAAACAAAATTCATTGAGGAATTGGATGAAGTTATTTTTTTAGCGCTGAGAGTCTCAGCTAGCTAGTAATATTAAACGGAATATCAAAATCGAGGAATATCAACGTTGAATGTTTTGAAAAAACAATCGATACTATCGTGATAGCTCTAATAATTATTAAAAAACCATTGAAACCTTTTAGGAACTTGTCCATTGTAAAAATTAGATGCCACCTGTCGATTTGTTTACAAATGTGTCTTCGTATTTTATAGCAGACAATCCAAACATATTAACAGCGCAACGACTGTAGCTCGATACTATCATGATAGTCTCAAAACCATCGATAGTAGAGGCTAGCAGCTAGCGATGGTTTGACACCTCTACGGTAGAGACTACAAAACTGGCATGTATGCCCATAATGTATATATAATTTATAAGATCCATAGTTGTTAGCTCATTTTGTAGCTTATTTTATTTTCAAAATAAAACGCCGATAAGTTCCGTTAATTGCACAAATTTACCGAAATAATAGAAGTTGCATTGATAATGGTCGTATGACACTATATTTAACTATCTCTGACATCTGAAAGACACAGATGTGATGGTACTGGTGGCATAGCGGGGCAGATATTATATACTTTGAGTTATAAATTGGCTAATCTAACCGGCTGTTGGCCCAAATAATGCCACAGTTTTTGTGTAATTAGTTTTGTCACATACCATCACAATCTTACAGGAAGTATTATCAACAAAAGATATATATCGATATATGGATAATATATCATCCCTAGAAAATGGGCTCAAAACACTAAGAAAAAGAAAGTTTGCAAAAAATTTGGTTTACGTGTAAATTAGAAGCTAATATACGCGAAGTTGTTATAACTAAAGTGAGTGTACCCCAACAGGATAGTCACAGGCTGCTAAATCGGCAGTTAATAACGCACTGCAAGCTATATTTGAAAGTAAAACATGGTAACCAGAGTGACGTCGTATATCGTTCGGCTTTGGTACTCACAAATGTACACACACTCGGGCGGGCACGCATATTCAATCTTGCCGAAATCTACATACATATGTGCATATTAGCTTTAGAATTTCATGCTCAAATAATAAAATGAGCAATTGCAACGTTAGATTAATGCGAAGCTGACCTCACGGCCTGTGATGCAACTGCTGATTTATTGATTTTGCCCACTTTCACCGCTTACAAAATGCTGTTGCCAATGCCAGTTTCGGTTTCGGTTTCACTTAAGACCGCCGAAGTTTTTATACGCGTCAGAAATAGGAACGCACCGCTGCGCAGTGAACTTCGTTACCTGATGTAAATTAGGCAGGGCTCTCTATGTACGCAGATACATACTATAGTATGTACATATGTATGTTTGGAGCGAGCATATAGCAAAGTCATTACCTGGTGAGACGACCAAGAAGGTGGGAGAGAGAGGGCGCCAATGTCAGTGGCTGCTTAAAATGTGTGTGCTTTTCAAATTAGATTCAAAAGTTGGCTAGCCAGCCACTAATAGGCACCGTTCCCCCTCTAACTCATCATTTAGTTTGATGACATTTTTGGAGAAAGTTCAACTGGCAGCTGGCTGTGCCCTTAGCCAAAAACCCATTCGATAACCGGTTCATCCCAACCACTTGTTCGACAAACAGAGACAGCCCGGTGGTGGACCACTGTCCAGCTAGTGCATATCCGCCCCTTGAGAGAGGTTCATTCTTGGGATTAACGGTGCTCTCAATCTCCCAATCTTCCAGAGAGTGAAACAACAAATTTTCAAAAATTCATAGCACCCGAAGCGCTTGCGCTAGCCGCCTAAATCGTCGCACGAAGGCGCTGACGAGGCGGTCGCTGACGCTGACGCTGCTGTTGCTTAGGCTTTTGTTTCCCTTTCATGGTTGGTGCTTGCGCATATTTGATTTCAGTTTACTTCCAAACTCGACAGCGTGCAGGTTGACAGACACACAGGTTCCAGAAATAAAGCACCGGACACCGACACTAACACACGCACCGACACCGTCAGAACTACCTATTGCACTTGCACACACATACACACGGGCCGCCCCGTCTCTAATCAATTCTAAGTAAATACTTTTAAAATCAAAGTTTGAAAGTACAGACAAAAGTCAAACGGTACGGTGCTATTGAATTGCCAATCCAATCCGATCCCTACTAATGCTAATGCCATTTCCTCTCTTTCTTCTTATTTCTATACTTTACAGCATCTGGGATGTCGGCGAAAGCAATCACTGAAGCCACGGGCAAGGATATTCTGAACCGTCACCTCAATGCTCATGGCGCAGGCGCGGCCACTTGTCGCTTTGCCACAGTCAATGCCGACACAGACTGGTCCAAGCTGAGTATCGATCAGCCCTGGTTGCTGACCACGGTGAGTGCCACTTAAAAATAGCCTACCAGATCCCTTATCAGCAGTAGCGGCAGCAGCAACCGATAATTGGGGCAGCGTCGGCCGCAAACATTCGACATTGTCATTGAACTTGACCCCAAAAGAGGGACGGGGGGACGGGGTCTTTCTCCACGCCATTCCCGGATGACTAAGCCGGTGGTGGTGGCCTCCGGCTTATCAGGAAGCAGCATGGTGCGAGCGCCAGGCAGCCGAGTGATTCTGATAGAAAAGCCGTGTTTGTTTATCGGCGTTCATGATTGTTGGAGCTATAGCTATATAGTTATATGGCTATAGGTCGTGTGGCGTGGTCTTCACCTGAGAGCTGGAGAGCACGATACGCGTGAGTGCTACTCCACACAATAGAATTACTCAATCATGTAGATTCGCAGCGGAAATTCACTCGCGTTTTATCGGTCATTGGAAGCGAGAAATCCAAAATTTGTGATTTGCACCAAATCTCGCGTGTTTTTTTGTTGTTGTTTTGTTTGCGGAAGGGAAACATTAACACGCTGACGGGGACGCTATTCCGAGTTTGCGCCAAGATACCAGGTACAAAAAGTAAACACTTTTTCTTTTAAAACGAATGAAAGTTCTTTCCAGATATGCATAACATATTCGTATATGTTTTGTATGTATAATTACACGACAAAGTTGTATCGCCTGACGACTCGGATGTCATTTGCTCAATTTACACTCGTACGATCTTCTAATAGGCATCTCCGACATGTGTGTTTGTGTGTGTATTCGTATGTACACGGGGAATGTCATTGTCAATGACGAGGCGATGGCTGGCCTGACCCTTGGGGACGCTCGGTCGCTCGCTATCGCCTGATCTTTCTCCGCACACACAGAGAGCTACAGCTGCTCAACAGATGCTTGAGAAAACCGGCTTGGTTGGCAGTCCGTTCAAGTTCAATGATTTTTGTTATTATTATACTCGTATCTTATAAACAATTTAATTAACATTTCGATTTTGGTGTATGCTTTCGTTTGTTGCAGCCGCTTGTGGTCAAGCCCGATCAATTGATCAAGCGTCGCGGCAAACTGGGACTGATTGGCGTTAAGAAGAGCTTTGACCAGGTGAAACAATGGATTGGCGAGCGCATCAACAAGGATCAGAAGATTGGCAATGCCGTGGGCAAGCTGCGCAACTTCATCATTGAACCCTTTTTGCCACACACTGATGTAAGACCACACTGCCCTCGAAAACCCCCAATTGAATGAATCTGCTTTAACTGATTGTTATTTTCTGCTGCTTCTGCCCAGGCCGAGGAAATGTACGTGTGCATCTACTCGCATCGATCGGCGGACACGATTCTGTTTTATCATCAGGGTGGCGTGGACATTGGCGATGTGGATGCCAAGGCCGTGAAGCTGGATGTCCCAGTGAACAGTGAACTCTCGCTGTCCGATGTCAAGAGCAAGCTGCTCAAGGAGGTCAAGGATGCCGGCCAGAAGGAGCGCATTGCCAAATTCATTGGCGCCTTGTATGCAACATTTGTGGACTTGTACTTCACATATCTGGAGATCAATCCCCTGGTGGTGACGGCCGACAGTCTGTATATACTGGACCTGGCCGCCAAGCTGGACTCGACGGCCGACTTCATCTGCCGTCCCAAGTGGGGGGAGATCGATTATCCGCCACCATTTGGCCGCGATGCCTATCCCGAGGAGGCGTACATCGCCGACTTGGATGCCAAGAGCGGAGCCTCGCTCAAGCTCACGATTCTCAACCGAAATGGTCGCATCTGGACGATGGTGGCGGGCGGCGGTGCCAGCGTCATCTATTCGGACACAATTTGCGATCTGGGCGGCGCCTCGGAGCTGGCAAACTATGGCGAGTACAGCGGTGCCCCCTCCGAGCAGCAGACGTACGAGTACGCCAAGACCATACTCAACCTGATGACCTCCTCGCCCAAGCATCCCGATGGCAAGGTGCTGATAACCGGCGGTGGCATTGCCAACTTCACAAACGTAGCCGCGACCTTCCAAGGTGATACCCCATATATAAATATGTATATCTTATCAGCCATCAATCAATATTCTCATTTATTTCTCATTCCCAGGCATCATCACGGCCCTGCGCGAGTTCCAGCCTAAGCTGGTCGAGCACAATGTCTCGATCTTTGTGCGCCGCGCTGGACCCAACTATCAGGAGGGTCTGCGCCGCATGCGTGACTTTGGCGGCACCTTGGGCATACCGCTGCACGTGTTTGGGCCCGAAACACACATGACTTCCATTTGCGGCATGGCCCTGGGCAAGCGGCCCATCCCCAAGGTGGCCAGTGTGGAGTTCTCCACCGCCAACTTTTTGCTACCTGGCGGCCAGCAGGCTCAGGCCGATCTCAAGGCGGCCAGCGATGCCAGCAGCAGCGATGCCTTGGGCTCCGGTAAGTCGAATGGCATGGAATGGAATGGCAGCTTAAACTGAATCTGAATCTGTTGTGTGGTGTATGTGTCCGCCGGTTAAACCCAAAGGAGATCACTAATCCATTCTTGCAGTAATCGTATAAATAATTAATCGTTTGTATCCTTACCGGTGGATACATCGATTGCATTGATTGTCCTGCACTGAATCTTTGATCTGATCTCTCTCTCTCTCTCTTTTTATTCTCTCTGTATTTTGTATGTTTTTGCATTGATCGCCCTCGACAACCGACAACAACAAAAATTGTCACCACATAAAAAAAACAATCCACATAAACCACAATCAAAAATCAATTTGAAATGCTCGTTTGGCCAACCAACCCGAAACTGCACCGCGAACCCTCATATGTACCCCATGTTTGTATATCGTATATCGTATCTGTATCGTATTTGTATATGTATTTGTATTTGTTCTTTGTGTATATTGTATCCTGGTTTGACCTCGCTCAACTCGCTCTCTACTCCTCCTCCATCATCATTTTAATCGAACCCTCGACTCGACTCGACTTCATTCTGGGATCAAAAATCACAAAGCCCTGAGCTCGACCGCAGCTAAATCGATTAAACTACCACCTATCTCAGCAGATGAGGCGGACAATGGCAGCAGTGCCAGTGGCCATCGCAATGGCTCGAGTCTGACTCGAAAGTTCTTCTCCAACACCACCAAGGCGATTGTGTGGGGCATGCAGCAGCGTGCTGTGCAGTCGATGCTTGACTTTGATTTTATCTGCAGGCAAGCAATACAATTTACCAATCCCGAATCCCAAATCCCAAGCGAAACTTTCTAACCTATCGTTTCTCTCTGCAGGCGCGATGAACCCTCTGTGGTGGCCATGGTATATCCATTTACCGGCGATCACAAGCAGAAATACTACTGGGGCCACAAGGAGATCCTCATTCCCGTCTATAAGAAAATGTCCGATGCCATCCACAAGAACAAGGAGGTCGATGTCTTGGTCAACTTTGCCTCCCTGCGCAGTGCCTACGAGTCGACGCTGGAGGTGCTGGACTTCCCCCAGATCCGCACCGTGGCCATCATTGCCGAGGGCATACCCGAGAACATGACACGCAAGCTGATCTTCGAGGCCGACAAGAAGGGTGTTGCCATTATTGGTCCCGCCACTGTGGGCGGCGTCAAGCCGGGCTGCTTCAAGATCGGCAACACTGGCGGCATGCTGGACAACATCCTCCACTCGAAACTCTACCGTCCGGGCAGCGTGGCCTATGTCTCTCGCTCCGGCGGCATGTCAAACGAGCTGAACAACATCATATCGAAGGCCACCGACGGCGTGATCGAAGGCATTGCCATTGGCGGCGATCGGTATCCGGGATCCACGTTCATGGACCACATTCTGCGCTACCAGGCCGATCCGGAGACCAAGCTGATTGTGCTTTTGGGTGAGGTGGGCGGCACGGAGGAATACGATGTGTGCGCCGCTCTCCAGGATGGACGCATCACCAAGCCATTGGTAGCTTGGTGCATCGGCACCTGTGCCAGCATGTTCACCTCTGAGGTGCAGTTCGGACACGCCGGCTCCTGCGCCAATTCGGACCGGGAAACGGCCACCGCCAAGAACAAGGCTCTGCGCGAGGCGCGTGCCTATGTCCCAGACTCGTTCGACACTCTCGGCGAGCTCATCCATCACGTGTACAGTGAGCTGGTGAAGACGGGCCGTGTGGTGCCCAAGGAGGAGGTGCCACCACCGACCGTGCCAATGGACTACTCGTGGGCACGCGAACTGGGTCTCATCCGTAAGCCAGCCTCGTTTATGACCTCGATCTGCGATGAGCGTGGCCAGGAGCTGATCTACGCGGGCATGCCAATCTCGGAGGTGCTCAGCAAGGAGGTGGGCATCGGCGGTGTCATCTCGCTGCTCTGGTTCCAGCGCTGCCTACCCTCGTACGTGTGCAAGTTCTTTGAGATGTGTCTCATGGTGACGGCCGACCATGGACCCGCTGTCTCTGGCGCCCACAACACCATCGTCTGTGCCCGTGCCGGCAAGGATCTGGTGTCTTCCGTTGTCAGTGGCCTGCTCACAATTGTAAGTGAAGTGATGTGCGATTTCTTAGCTCACAGATTACTGATTTCTGATGTTCATTTTCAGGGCGATCGCTTTGGTGGTGCTCTGGACGGCTCGGCCAGACAGTTCTCGGAGGCCTACGACACCAATTTGCATCCCATGGAGTTTGTGAACAAGATGCGCAAGGAGGGCAAACTGATACTGGGCATTGGGCATCGCGTCAAGTCGATTAACAATCCCGATGTGCGTGTGAAAATCATCAAGGAGTTTGTTCTCGAGAACTTCCCCGCATGCCCGCTGCTCAAGTACGCTCTGGAGGTCGAGAAGATCACCACCAACAAGAAGCCGAATTTGATTTTGAATGTGGATGGTGTGATAGCCACTGCTTTCGTTGACATGCTGCGCAACAGTGGATCTTTCACAAGGTACGAGGGAGGGGAGTCATCAATAGTCTATACGGAAATGTATTATTTATGAACTTTTTCAATTTCCAGTGAGGAAGCGCAGGAATACATCAATGTGGGTGCCATCAACTCTCTGTTTGTGCTGGGCCGAAGCATAGGTTTTATTGGCCATTATATGGACCAGAAGCGTCTCAAGCAGGGTCTCTATCGCCATCCGTGGGACGACATCTCCTATGTCATTCCCGAGCAATACAACTAAGCACATACTCGTAGCGGAGGAGCGAGCCCTGATGTTATATATTTATATACACCCACATATATATATATACCTATATATACAAAGCATATATATGTATATTAATCGGAAGTTGTTGTAGTTAAGCACAGATGTACGATGTTAAGCAAAAACGGAGGAGTTGGCCACAAAACACACACAAAAACATCCCCTCATACACACACTCCATTAGCTGTTTATCCCCGCGTAGGACGTGACGGAACAATCTCGTATACTTTTGCTTGTGTCTCTCCATCTCGCCCCTTTCTCCCACTAAAACCTGCATTTAAAGTTCTTAAGTTATCAAACATTTAGCCCATGTTGTTTTCTGTAATATGTAATATATGCGTGCGTGTGTCTCTAAGCACCACCCTGGGGGCGGGGCAAACAACATCACACCCTAACATAATATTATTTGATACTTTTATACCTTACCTTAGTTTGGTTGCACACAACAAGAGAATAAATTGTTGCAAATATCTTGATTTCTTTTATTTTATCGTTTATTTTCGCCATGAACATATTTTGGCTACCATACTCCTCCCATGCTAAGAAAGGAAGTGGAAAATGCACTAGTTCCTGCTGCACTGAAGCACACATTTATTTATAAACAATATCGTAATGTATATGTATTTACAATGCACACACCACGACAGGACGAACGTTCGCAGAACAAATTAATTATATGTAGTAGTCTGTGGGCCTTTTCTGGAGAGGTGGCGTTACATAAAGCTGTTCTGGTTTGTTCACTAGAAAAATTTCACCAAAAATTAAATCGCACAAATGCTTCAAGTAGCTGAAATTGCGGGGATCGTCTTTTGTCTCTAGTTTAATTTGCTGAACATTTTTGGATAATTTGGAAACGCACACACCCACATCTACATAGTCCTAGGCAATATCTAAGCGTAAAATCTCATTTAAACATATTTAAGCCAGCCCCAGAGGACCCCCCAACCGATAGTTAACTGAAAGTTGATTCTGCTGCCTCCTATCTCATGCGACGCATTTTGCGCTCCATTTTCTTCTGCTTCTTTTCGTCCAACTCGGGCTCCTCTTGGGCATTTCGCTGGGCAAGCCATGGCTTTATGAAGGAGCCCCAGAGCATCCAGCCGGCGCGTATGGGGGCCAGAAGCAGCACCAGCCAGAAGTAGTTTGAGATGAGGGCCATCAGTAACGTGCCAGACGTAAGGATAATCAGATCCTTGACATTTCTGCAAGCAGAGCAGGCAGGATTGAGGTTTAGCAAATTAGGAAACACATGCAAATTCGAGTACTCACTCCGCTATGCCACCCTCCATGTTCAGATCGTTGCCCGAGTCTAGTAGAGCTCCGGTCTCCGAGAACTTTGCTTGTGACATAAACGCCATAAACTGGTACGCACCACCAAGGATCGCCAACGAAAGGATGTACATGAACTGTGGAGAATGGAAAGCAAATCAGCAATGGCAGTCGCAGTTTGGCACTGATCCGACTTACGATTGTGACTTTGGTGAACTCGAAGACTAGAAAGCTCAATAGGAGAGCAGGTGCAGCGCAGCCAATGGCCATGTTTCTATAAAATGCTAATGTGGTCTTGTTTTCTTCGACGATTTGCTTCGCACCCTTCGTGCCCTGTTTGCCCTTCTGCGTTGGCTGTAAGAGAACGAAATGTAAAGTGGTCGATTCCCTGGCATTCGGAGCGAGTATAATTTACTTACAGCCATTGCTAGTATTATAATTATGAGTTAACAATTTTGAAACTAATCTCGGACCACTTCTTTACGTGGCGACAGACTTCAATGAAACGGCCTAGTGTTGCAAAGCGCACCGGATATTAGAGCCTGCAGACCAGTGCTGCCAACTTTTTATCTGTAAAAAAGATAGCCAAGCTATTGTTTTGTTTTATTTTAGCTCATCATACCTTATGCTCTTGGTCATGTCAAGTTCACGGAATTCCTCAACCAGATTAACCTGTCAAACAGGGAAACTCCAAAAATCTGCGGCCGCCACCAGAAAAGTAAAATGTAAACATTCAAAAACAGCTAGATGTGACGGGAAAACAGCGGACTTGGCAGCACTTTATATACCCCTAACTGCTTCTTCTTACACTGTTTATTTGTACCTTGACCGTTCGGATCGACTGGACATTATTTTTGTCATAACATGAATATGGACAAGTGGGTGCAGTTGAACAACCAGGTTGCTGGTCGGGATAAACTAGCGAGGTAAGTGTGTTTACTTAGGGGAGTATAGAACACTGTAACCTTTATTTCACCCCCACAACAGACTAATTCAATATGCGTCGCGAGCAATGTGGGACTCCCTTGAGGCGGCCAACTCCAGCCCTGCGTTGGTGGACAACTTCAAGACAGTGGAGTACATCCTGAGCACATTCCGAAAGCGTGAGTTTCATTCAAACCGTTTTCATTGCACTGCTAATTCATTCAAGTCCTTAGTGCTTCGATTTGGAAAATGTTTGGATGTGTTCTATGGAACTCTGCGTACAATTCACTACCCAGACCTCACCATTCGAGTCACTCTGACCCTGGCCAAGCTGTCGCAGTCACTGTTCCTGTTAGCTGATCACTTCCTGTGGTTGGCGAGGACGGGTCTGACAAATGTGAACGCAAAGCGTTGGTCCAACCTGGCCAACAAGTACTGGCTCTTCTCGATCATCATGAACCTGTGCCGGGACTTTTATGAGATAGTGAGGGTCCTGGAGCTTCACAAGTCGGGCTGCAGGAGCGGCATATCACGCTGCAAATTGCCAACCAGCATTAATAGCCCGCAGGACTTCAAACGCCTGGCCCTGCAGTCGTATGTCATGATTCAGGGACACAAGGATATTGTAGTGGACACAGTTAAGAATATGTGCGACTTTTTCATTCCCCTGACGGCCCTGGGCTACACCAGTCTGACCCCACGGACGATCGGCCTGCTTGGAGCCATTTCATCATTGGCCGGCCTTTGGGCACTGCTAGAACCAAAGGCCAAGCTGACGCCCGCATAATACTGAGTGACCTAATATTTTAATCTCTGTATATTTTTACCTGTGCCTAAACTTCATTCCCCTCATTATCTGCAAAGATACGTTAATGGTTGTATTTGTACTTGTGCTAGTGAATTGGATTAAGTTTGAAAGATATGATATGAAAATTAACGATTTTATGAACCACCTTAATGCATTTCTTATTCTGTGTTCGCCAGTGCTATTTACTCTTCAAATCTGGCTGTTTTTTGCGACCAACTGCGGGAAAAATTTGGGAATTCGGGAATTTTCGATTTTTTAGAAATGCATTTTTTCCGCTTATTTTAAGTTTCCACACTTACATAAAAAGTATGAAAAACTGGCAGCGCAAATCTTGTGCGCTAAGAAAAATGGAATTAGGTCTAAATTATGATGAGTTAATTTAGCTATTACTGTAAAAACACTGTACAAGTTAGAAACGACTTTTTTTCTTGATGAAAAGTTGGCAGCACTGTTGTTCGCTCTGCTGGGCGAATGGCGCGGCCAGCTGATACTTTTCTGAGTTGTATTTTTATTTGGTTTTTCATTATCTATTCGGTCGTTTGTTGGTCATAGCCAAGGGTCTGCCGTCGCGCCATGTTATCTGGAAGTTGGTGAAACCGATGTGTTATTTGCGTGTCGTATCCGAAAACCATGAACAACTACTCTTATTCCGCCCTGGCCAGTGTGGACCACCACAATCGGTGCTGCGGTAATCGCGCCTGGTGCGTGAAGGACATCTGCGGCATTGTCTGTGTCATCATGACTTGGCTGCTCATTCTCTTTGCCGAGTTTGTGGTCATGCGCCTTATTCTGATGCCCAGCGAGTACACGGTGTTCAGTACCATTAACATGATTATATTCCAAGCGCTGGCGTTCCTAGCATTCGCCTCTCACATACGCACCATGCTCTCGGATCCGGTAAGTAGAGGCATTCAACTGTACCATTCATGCACTTCATCGTTTCCCCACTTTGCAGGGCGCTGTGCCGAGGGGAAATGCCACCAAGGAAATGATTGAACAGATGGGCTATCGAGAGGGTCAGATGTTCTACAAGTGCCCCAAGTGCTGTAGCATCAAGCCGGAGCGGGCGCATCATTGCTCCGTCTGCCAGCGATGTATTAGGAAAATGGATCACCATTGTCCTTGGGTCAACAATTGCGTGGGCGAGAACAATCAAAAGTACTTTGTACTCTTCACCGTAAGCGAATGAGGAACTTTTTGTCTTCCTCCATGCTCACTCTCACTCTTTCTCTCTCTGCAGTTCTACATTGCCTCGATATCGCTGCATACGCTCTTTCTAGTGCTCACACAGTTCGCAGAGTGCGTGAAGAACGATTGGCGCACATGCTCGCCGTACTCACCGCCATCCACAATATTCCTGCTGCTCTTTCTCACGTTCGAGGGCTTGATGTTTGGCATATTCACCATCATAATGCTGGCCACTCAGCTGACGGCCATATTCAACGATCAGACGGTGAGTGAATGCCAATTGCTTGGAGAATTATTTGGATTAATTTTGTTTGTATTGTTTTGCAGGGAATTGAACAACTGAAGAAGGAGGAGGCCCGCTGGGCTAAGAAGTCGCGCATCAAGAGCATTCAGTCGGTTTTTGGGCGGTTTTCGCTTGCCTGGTTTTCGCCGTTTACGGAGCCCTCCTGTCGCACCAAATTCCATTCCCATTTCTATTCGGTCTGAGGCAGGATTCCCCTCCGGACAATCCCGACAATAAGCTAGCTTTATCGAACAACTAAACGTACAAGGAGTAAGTGCCAGCCACTTGTTGAAACGCTCCGTGCAATTTTTGTATTTTTTTCATTAATTAACCCCTAATGTACTTTTAATCGATCGATCGATGTGTGTCTTATGCTTAAGCAAAATGATTGCCTTAGCGCCTGGTCGAGTGCAGCATGTATTGTACTTACTAAACAAAACACCTGAGAAAGAACACGGACAGCAGTACTCTAAGAAACGTATTTATTTTATACCTAATGTGAGACAGTGTGAGACCAGTTGTACGTGTGTGTTTGTGTGCTGCACAATCAGAAATAAATGTTTGAAAAAACATGCGCAAATCTTTGCTCATCCTGAAGAATTCTCTGAGAGGTCTCCCTGGGTTTTTGGTCTCTGCCTCTCTCGGCGCGGTGTGTGTTTTTCTGATGGCATGGACTGGCACTGGCGCTGGCTGATCTGTTGCCTGCTCTGTTCAGTCTGAGAAAAACGATCGGAGATCCAGGAGGTGTCTGCTGGACGTGGTGCGCGCCCTCGAAGTCGAACGCCGTGTTGTATATATTATTTATATATAGAAAGAAAAGAAATGAACATTTCTGTGTTCACAAATGTGTCAATTTCTGTGAGTGTGTGTCTATGCAGTGTGTCTGGTCTGGTCTGGTGGAAATTGGAAAAAGAAACGCAGCCATTTGCAATGCAATGCCAGAAAAGGCAAAAAATCTGAATAGATCCAAATTATATGTTAACCACAATATATGTTGTTCAAAGCAAACACGAGTAATTACCAATCGAAAAAGTGGAAAATTTCAATTATAACCCGTGTTCTGTTCGTTCACGTTGGTGTGTGCGTCGAGAGTTCTAAATATAAATAATTAAGAAAAACGCCTGTCGGCGGCTAAAGCCGCATTTAAAAATATTTAAACATTTTCGGTATATAGCGGCCTAATCCTATAGCGAAAGTGTGTCCTGAAAGTGTGTACCCGTAACCCCCAACCGGCCCCCTGTCCACTTGGTGGCCCTGTTTTTGGCTAATTTTATAGCGAGACCTGAACATGGAAACATCGCCAGCAGTCGCCGCTGAAGAGGCTGCCGTCGTAGTAGGTAAGCATAAGTAAAAAAAATCCCCAGACACCGGGAAAGCGAACGATTTCTCCTTTTTTTTTCCCCTCCCCTTTTCTGCTCTGTCTCCCTTGCCAGTGCCCGTGCCCGGGCGATTCCCGAACAGACAATGGGATCTCATGAGTATTTATGTGTATTTTTATGGCATTCCACGGGCTCTGCTTCGTCTTTGTCCGCATCCGTGTCTGCTAGACTTCTGGTAGCGGGTTACGTAATTGGAAAATGTGTATGAGAAATTTTCATAATTGTACGTTGGAAAATGCGCTGTTGCTGTTGCTGCTGGCCATTCTGCCCGAGTGTCATTCTGTTCGTAGCCAAGAACGAGATGTTCCTTAATATTTCAATAGTATTTGGGAATCACATTTGATTATGGTTTCTCAGGCGGAAAAGAAAGATTCGACATGCTCTAGAATAGTTTCTTGTCTTGCGTGTATGAATAATATTTGGAACTATTTTTAGTGCTAATTCTGAATACTCGATGTATTCAGAGGGTATAGCGGTCAATATTATTCCTTAGAATACAATACATGTATTTAGCATCATAAGCATGCAGATTTTTAGAGCTTAGAAAGGAAACTTCATAGAAATTGATGGAAGATAATGTTCCAAACAATTTCTGAGGGAAAGCTTTTTACATTTTAGGGTATCTCACCGTCGAATATACACGGAATTGGGATGAGCGCGCCTGCCTTGTTGCCGGCATACAATTTATGTTCAGTTCTTTTTGGGGAATCTTTGACATTTCTGCAAATATTTAGTATAATTTATCTTTTGTGAAACTTCCTGCGACACCGCAACATAGAAACCGATTAGTCATGACATACGCGCACAAATGATATTCCCCATTCTCCTTGACAGAACCTCCTGGCCGGGAACCAGTATCGGAAACGATCCAGCGCAGACCACCACCCCGCATCACGTTCAGCGATAACTCCAGCTCTTTGATCCGCTGCATACCCAACGAGCGGGCAACATTCTTTGTGAAAATCGATTGCGATGAGGATGAGGAGTCCGAATTGCTGCCCTTCAAATTCGAATGGTAAGTCATATCCACTTATAAATCTGCCTGTTTGGCTCTGTTCTGCCTGTCTACCTGTGCACTGCCGCTGGTGATTCACTCAGACCTTGCCCGTATCCCGTCCTAGTGTGTGCCTGTGCAGAATTGTGCGCATTAACATATGAGTTCTCCTTCAAACGCTCTATTGAGCAGAGACCCAGAGAGTGAGCAGTTCCACCGGCGACTGCGCCACGAGAGCTAGTGCTGTGCCTCTCCTGCGGTTGCTGCGTGCCGTGCCATTGCTCAACCTGCTCTAGGGGTCTATAGCGTATGGCGTGCCTCTGGCCCACCGAAATGAGCGGACAGTTCCACTTTGACGATCGGCGCATTAACATATCCGTTGCCCATCCGGCTATCCGCAGCATCAGCATTCGTGTTCGGCCATACGAAAGTTCTATATATATACACACACGGAGAGATCAGACGTATACGTAGTGCGTAAATCTGGGGGCGTCCGTGGCGTATACTCAATAAATCACAGCTATAACGAAATCAATCAAATTAGTGAGAATTCCTTCGACAAAAGACAGTTCCCAGAAACAATTGGGGGAGCAGTACCTGGTACCTGTCCCATATTTTGCGTGTGGCGGGCCTGAAAACTATTACGATCGTCTAAATATAGCTGCATTAACAAATCGCATCGGCCCGCGACGCGTCGCATTGCCTCCCCCGTCGAGCGATCGTCGTCCGTGATTTTTCGGGTTGCGCCAGTGAAATTGTCTCGGGTATTGAACGGAATTCGGTCTGGCGTGCGTCAAAAGTTTCAATTTTATGCCCTAAAAGTGTTGAAAATAGTTTTTCAAACCAAATTGAAAATTACATAATTGACTTGGCTGAGAAAACAAAGAGAGCGTCGGTCAGATGTTTAGCAATATCCGCGAGAGCATAAATAAATAAATAAAAGTCTGGGGCTGGGCTGGGCTACGCGCAAGGGGCCCCCCAAAACAGATAGAAACACACACAAAAGAAACAAGAAACAATTTGAATGAAAATTCTCGATCTCTGCGATTTTGTGCATGAAAAACAAACACAAAAAAAACACATACAAATCTCAGAGAAACGACAGCGAAACAACAAGTTATTAGCGTTCAACATGAAATACGCATCCCGAAATAAGTTTGGCAAAAAGCCGCCCCGACGCTTTCGCCGTTGTCTAGCTAACGTTTAAATTATTGTGGCCTGAGTCCGAGTCTTCTTGTGAAGTGGGAAATGCGCAAAAACGAAAGAAAAAAGAAATACAATTAATACTCTCACCACCGCAAGTTCGAGCATTTATTTATAAACATTTTTATAAACATTTTTGTTTCGGTTCAAAGATATTTTAGTCATCTTTCTCTTCCATTGTTTTCTTTTATGAGGTTCTATTTTATTGGGCAATAATCCTGCCAAAATAAATAAATGACGTTTACCCATCCAACCAAAAAGTGTCGATAGATGCGCGGGCACGTGGGTTCTACTCTAGGGGGTGATACTGATCGAAATAATGAGATATTGCCAGTGGGATAGTTCAGAGAAGCAATCATTTCCGACTTAATCACACATATGATCTTGATATAGCAAGCTCGAATAGCCTTAACAGGATTGACGGTTCATGCAACAGGTCTTTGTGAGACTTTCTTGTCTTTTAAGACAGACCAGTCTAAACAAATCTGAAGCTTTCAATTTAAAATCTGATTACTTAATCGTAAAGCTGTCATAGGTACGATTGGGAAATGCAAGAGTATTAAAGGCTTTTTAGCCTTCTTTCATGTTTTAAAATTGGTCGAAATCAATCAATCATAAGCGAATAGCGAACGAGAACCGAATAGCTGGCGGTAATTATTTGAACAGAAATTATTCCCAGGCCAGTCAAACGCCATGGGCAACGGATGTTCCAAATGCTGTCAGTGCAACGAACATAAACAGATCAACGGCACGCTGTCCTCGGCCTCGTCCGTCTACAGGAAAAGGTGAATCCTCCTTGCGCCATATATATTTACTGTTTGTCCCCTTCAGGCCTACTCACACCGGATCATGACCGCTTCTTGGTGTGGCACTAATCTTTCACTTTCAGGAGCCGCGGAGAGATACCTATTGAGAACTCCGATCGCTTTCGGATAACGCAAACCAGCAATGCCGTCCAGCTGGCAGTGGAGCATGTGCAGCGGGAGGACGCCGGGCATTACACGCTGTTCGCACGAACGAAAAGCAACGATTTGGTGCGCAGGAACGTCGAACTCATTGTCGAGGACAGATCGACCGGAGACGACCCGCCTATGTTCCTGCGGCGCCTGGTCGATCTCTCCGTCAAAGTGGGCACACGAACACGTCTCCTCACCGAAATACGCAGCTCAACAGATTTAAAGGTACGCAAACAAAACCAGAGAACCAAACAAAGAAAATGTGTTTTACAACACAGTTTTGAGCAGGGCTTCCAAATAACTTAAACACTTTGTAAACTTACAGCTAACATGGTACAGAAACGACAGGAGAGTGTGTGAGAATGATCGCATCACAGAGATCAACGAGGGAACTTTCCATTACCTGGAAGTGAGCCCCGTGACATTGGATGATGGCGGTCAGTGGATGCTGATGGCGGAAAATTTTGGCGGACGCAACTCGTGTCTGGGTACTGTGAATGTGCTGGTTCCCAAGGCGTACAAGACGCCCGAGTTTGTGGAGGAGCTGCGAGCCGTGCTGACAGAGCAAGGGACCGTTTCGCTGGAGTGCAAGGTGGTGGGGGTGCCCACGCCGCATTTGCGCTGGTTCAAGGACTCCAAGGAGATCAAGGCTGGCGATATCTTTGCACTGACAGCGAATGCGGATGATCCCACATCTCTTGGGACGTACACCTGCGAGGCGAGAAACTGCATGGGCGTCACCTATTCCAGCTCCAAGGTTCATGTGGTGGGACGTGGCAGTCGGGAGGGCTCTCTCAAGCCAGCGGACAAGTGAGTCGAGTCTCTTTAATCGCTCTTCATGTGATGCTGATGATTCTCTTTCTGCAGCGTATCGAG
Source organism: Drosophila tristis (assembly GCA_018150885.1). Classification (NCBI taxonomy): domain Eukaryota; kingdom Metazoa; phylum Arthropoda; class Insecta; order Diptera; family Drosophilidae; genus Drosophila; species Drosophila tristis. The sequence continues at coordinate 1,473,874 of JAECWT010000203.1, read as the reverse complement.
CAATGCGCCGCCTCCGATATTCACAAACGAACTGAGGGACATGAGCATCCACATCGGCGAGACAATCATTCTCGGCTGTCAAGGTGAGCAATACGCAGACGTCGTTCGGTTTGTGGCTGATCTCCTGTGTTGGCCCCGTGCCAAAGAACTTTTGTTTATCTTTCTCTCGAGCACTCGGACACTTGTGGTTCGCATTCGCATTCGTATTCGTAAATCTGCGAATATAGTTCAATTCTCGCCGGCGCTTGTTTGTTTTTAGACCACGGCGATCGTGCTCTAGAAACTTGAACTCGATTAAATGGTTGGAATGCCTCAAATGTTGAGGCAGGTCAACAGCATCGCGCCGCAGCGAGTGTGCGACCAAAACAAAACCGATAATTGCTTTGCTTTGCTGACTGCCGCCCGAGAGAAGGAAACAACAAATTTGGTGCGAAGGCAGTGGGAGACAGACACACAGGCACAAACAAGCTCTCGCCTTCCGCTCTCACCGTAGTATCGTATCTATGTGTATCTACGTCAAATTTGTTTCTTTTCAGTGGTGGTGCCGCCCTGGCCCAAGAGCGTCAGTTGGTACAACACCGATGGACGTGTGGAGACCGCCGAGCGATATAAACTGATCGAGGATGGCCTGGGTGTCTACATGATCGAGATTAAGCCATCAGAGTCCTGCGATGCCGGGGAATGGAAATGTGTGGTCACCAGCTTCGAGGGTTGTGTGGGCATCTCCACCTGTGCGGTTAACATGGACAGTGAGTGAAGATTACCCAAGGATTCTCTACGAAACTGATTTAAATTTAAATTCATTTCTTTGCAGTTCCGAGAAACTATCGCAAGCCCCGGTTCATGGAGAGTCTTCGAGCCGTTCTTACTGAAGAGGGACTCGTCTCATTCGAGTGTAAGGTGGTGGGCTTCCCAACGCCAGTGCTCAAATGGTTCAAGGATGGACACGAACTGAAGCCCGGCGATGTTTACCAGCTGACGGGAACCAATTCCCTGGGCACCTATTGCTGCATTGCCCGCAATTGCATGGGAGAGACGAGCAGTACGGCCGTACTCACCGTGGAGGACATACAAAATCAGCTTACGGATGAGGAGCGCATGGTATTCACGCAACAGAACCAGGCACCCAAGTTCCTCACGGGCCTGAAGAGCACCGATGCCAAAATCAACGAACCCTTCCAGTTCAAGGTGGTGGTGAAGGCCACCCCCGATCCCATACTGTCCTGGTTTCGGGATGAGCTGCCCATCGATCCGAACGACAGATACAATCACTATCGCGGCGAAAGCGACGACTGCTGGTTGCTGGACATAAAGGCTGTCGAGTTTGTGGATCAGGCCGAGTGGAAGTGCGTTGCCGTCAATGATTTTGGCACCAGCATCACCTCGTGCTTCCTGAAGCTTCAGATACCACGGCACTACAAGAAGCCCCGCTTCCTCGAGTGTCTGCGCGCGGTGCTCACCGAGGAGGGAGCCGTAAATCTCGAGTGCAAGGTCATTGGCGTGCCCCAGCCGGTGCTCAAGTGGTACAAGGATGGGGTGGAACTGAAACCCGGCGATATACATCGAATCATCTCCGGCCAGGATGGCACTTGCTGCCTGGGCACGTACACATGCGAGGCCAGGAACTGCATGGGTGTCGTCGCCAGCTCTGCATCGCTGCTGGGCTTTGAGGATGCCCACAGAAGTCAAACCCAGAGCCAGAAGAGTGAAACGCCGCTGCACGAAAACGAGCTGCAGAGGAACTTATCGCTCTCCACAATTCAAGAGGAGCGCACATCCCAGATGTATGAGACGCCCGTTGGCGACATAACCATTGATGAGAAGGGCGATGTGTCATTCTCCTTCGATGGCAAAGAGGTCTCCGTTTCGCTCTACGAAACGCCCGATCTCACCGAGGAGGAGGCCCTCAAGATCGTGGAAATGTATGCAGATCAGATATCCGAGCATGTGACGGAGCACAATATCGTGGAGCTGCCGCCGTTGCGCTTTGTCAAAGAGACTTCGCAGTCGGGAAAGCTGCTAATGGAAGCTGTTGTGATTGACATAGCGCCCGAGTATTTCAGCCATGAGGAGGATCTACGCACTGAGGCGGATATGGATGACATATCAATAACAGAGATCACAGTGCATGGCTCGTCGGGCAGGGAGGGCAAGCTGGACAAGGAGACGCAGCAATATGTGCAGGAGTCCTTTGAGAAAATGGAGGAGGAGCTATCGCTGTCGGCCCCCATACGGAAGCGGAAAAAGTCACGACCCACTGAGACAGACGAGTTCTTCAGCCTGTCGAAGGCCTCGGCTTCGGGTAGCCAGGAAGGAGAGGAAGAGACATCGGATTTGCAGACCTTTGCCAGCGCTCAAATGTCCACATCCCAGAAGGTGGCCACTACCTCGGCATCTAAGGGCAGTCCGGAGCAGGACCCAGACTCGTTGTCGGCGCCAAAGAGGAAAAAGTCCAAGAAGCCATCAGCCGACAGCGATTCCTCAAAGACCAACGAGGATGATGCCCGGCTGCAGGACATCTCCGGTGCAGTGGGAGATGGCCTATTGGTGACGCCGAAATCCCACCCAAAAGCAGTCACCGACGAGGGTGAAATCAATCGAAATCTGATGGCCCTAGTGCCACTGGCCAAGCTGCTCAAGGTAATTGAGAAGCATCTCACGGTAGTGGAGAATGAGGTGGTCGAGCAGTCCACCATGATGATGACGGCGGCTGCTGCCGATCAGAGCATTGCCATCATCCGCAATATCATTGATCCGATCAAGCAAATCGAATCGAAGCTACGCGTCTACTCTGGCGAGACACAGATCGATGGCCTCATCCAGTCCATGGACGAGGACATACGCAAACTCCACATGGGCCTTCAAGTCATTGAGAAGTGTGTGGAGATCGATGAGACAGGGGCAACGCTCATTCAGCGTACCAGTGTCTGCATCATTGACAGCGTGGCCGATCAAATGAAGCGGGCCCTGGAGGAGTTGAAAATCGTGAGCAGGCGGTTCGAGTCGGAGTGCCTGAGGGCACAAATAGAACTCACCGCCGATGACATCCAGCAGGGTCTGGATATCACACAGGGCACCATCAGGTCGCAGGCCCTGCTGCAGGAGGCACAGGAACTGGAGGCAGCTAAGCATTTTACCGAGGCCGTGGAGAAGATGCAGGATGTCCCCGACTCCGTATCCTTTGCCACCATATCGGAGGCCAATTTGCCCAGCGAAGCGAGCGCCCTCAAGGAGATTTGCCAGCCAGTGGCCAGGATACAGGAGGCACTGGAACGTGTGGAGATGGAGCTGTCGCTGGAGGAGTCGGAGGAGCAGATCTACAAAAAAGTGCACCAGAAGGTGCTCCAGAGTATTGTGGAGCCCATCAAGCAGCTGCAGAGCACCCTGCAGTCTATCGAAGACAAGACCGAATCCATGGCAGGATCCGAGTCGATGGAGCAGAAGATCAACATGGCCATCCTTGATATTGTCACGCCGCCGCTGTTCGAGCTCAATAAGGGACTCGAGGTGATTCTCAACGAGAAATCCGACAGTGTGGAGGGTGGCATGCTGACGGTTAGCACCGTGGAATCGATGGTGCCGCCCCTGCAGGAGATACAGAATGGCCTGGCGCAGCTGGGACAAGATCTGGAAAGTGGCCAGGCAGTGATGGCTGATGCGGCCGAGCCGGAGGTTCGACCCGAGCCCGCACTGGATGTGGCCGATACGCAGAAACTGCTGCAGTCGTTTGCCCAGGCAGTGTTGCATTTTGAAACGAACATCGAGAGGATTTCGCCTCGTCTCTCTTCGAATGTGAAAATCCGCTTGCTCAATCTGAAGGATGAGCTATCGGCATTGATTGGCACCATCCTGGACAAAGACATAACCAGGCATCACGTGGAGCTGCTCGACAGACTCAAGCGTCCGTTGGATGAAATCAACTACTGTATTCGCCAGACAGAGGTCAAGACTATTTCCGGCTCGCTGGCAGATCTAATTGAGCCGCTGAGCATGTTGCAGGATAACACCCAGAAGGGCCATGGCCTGCTCCTAACTGCACGGGAGCCGGATCAGCAGGCACTGCAGACGCTCGACAACATTAGAAGCATCATTCGCAACGCAGTCATCGACATTGAAGAGCACGAATTTAAGATTCTGCAGCAGGAGATCCAGCAGGATGAACAGCAGGCCTCGCAGCAGGACAAATCTTTTAGCGCGCTTCGGAAGGTGCTCGAGACAAAGGTCTCCCTGGATGAGGCCATTGGAAACATTGAAACTCTGCAGGTGGCATTAAACAAAATGAGCGAAAGCCCCAGAGCCACTGAAACTGTGAAGACATCCGCAAACGATGCTCAAGTGTCGCTTTTGCGTATCCTGCAGATTGCCAAGGGACTGGCCACCTTCAGCGAGGCAGAGACAACGCTCGACGTGAACGAGGCCAACACATCCAGAGTCCTGTTCGAGTGCGGCAAAAGCTTTTCTGACCTAGCCAGAGCCCTGGACAGTCCAGCAGCGCAGTCGGAAAGTGACTTCCTGAATGCCCTTCATCAGTTTAGCGAAATTGTTGGCCAACAGAAGCAGAGCACGGACGAGAAACTCAGCATAGCCAGTCAGCTCTCAGGCCTGATTCACGTGCTCGAAAGGGTACACCCATTGAGGGCATCTGTGGAAGATCTATCGGAAACATTGGACGATGTCTCAGTGCTTAAGTCGATTGCAGAGTCATTGCCCACGGAGCCCGAAGCAGAGCCTGCTAGCGGCGGGAAACCATCGACAGATGTTGGAGCCTTGCTCGCGGATCTAAACCATGGAATAGCTTCGGTTCTATCCCATTGTGAAGACGTCGATGTGACTTCTATAGCCGGCAATACTGGCCAGCAGGTCCATTCAGCTGTAATCAAGATGCAGGAACTGCAGAACAGCATCGCTCTGGTGCAGGAGACAAACATCGTGGAGGCGGCTCATTCTTTGTCGGAGTCCAGTAATCACGGTACTTTTGCCGAGGCCCTTTGCAGTCTGGAACGCTGTGTCCTGCATGTGGAGGAGTTTATTGCCCACAGTGGGGTCGAGAATATCAGTGATCTAGAACTATCGAAGCTTAAGACATTGGCCACACCACTGCGGGATGTAAGGGAATACTGTGAACAGCTCGATACTCATGTGCTGGAGCATGCCACGGATATTTCCACGCAGGAGGACATTTCGGACCTCAAGACCAGTGGGCACAAGCAAACCGTTTCGGATAACATCCAAGAGGTAGCTGTTGTAGAAGAAGAGCCAAAGGTGGAAGTATTCGATATACAGCAAGGTGTGGCGAGTGGAATCAAGCAGCTGGAAGCCTGCCTAGTAGTCACCCAGACCGATGCCAGCGAAGAACTCCAACAAGTGGGTGAAATAATGGAGCAGCTAAAGTCTGATTTGGAGAGCATTCAAGCCTCTCTTGTCTCGGGCAACGATCAGCAGGAAACTGTCCTGGCTCAGGCAAAAATAGCACGCACCATGTTTAAATTGAAGGAGTGTCTAGTGCATACCTATGAATCGGGGCTGGTTGACTCCTTGGAGAATGTGGAGAGTGCTTTCGAGGACATCCTACTTTCTCTGCCAGTACTGGAGACACAATTGGCAGAGGAGATGTTTGGCAAAATCGAGCAAGTCTTCCAGAACCTTGTGCTCCATTGTCAGAGTGCAGAAGCAGTGGAGCTTATTTCCCTGAAGACACCCATAGAGAATCTTCTGCAGTCCATAGGAGCTGTGGCAGCTCAAACCAACGTAGATGTTGAAAAGTCATCTGCGGTAGTGGTGCAGCTTCAGACTAGTCTGATGGCTGCATTCAGAAGTCTGAATGAGGTTAGCGAGGGGGCCAGCAATGAACTGTTGGGTGGCCTGCTGAAAACCCAGAGCAGCCTAGTGACCGTCTTTGACTTCATAGAAAATAGCGAGAACTCGATTCGCATCATAGAACTACTGCAGGAAATCGACTCCATTACTGGAGACTTAAAGGCCCTATCCCTGATTCCATTTGAGCAGACGGTGCCTATTGACATTGGCATGATAATCGAGAACGTATCGTCAGGTAAAGCCTTCCTAACTGAAATCGAGGAGGGACTACAGGCCAACAATCCCCAAAGCATCCTTCTTCTCGACGAAAACACGGAGGACATTGCTCAATTGGAAGCAACACTCATTCAAATTGAGAAAGAAATCCTTTCGCAGCCTCAACTAACACAAATAAGCGCACAGCAATTCACTCTGATAGAAACCGTGCAGCTGCAGCTGAATAATCTGAAAGACAAGCTAACTGAACTGAACGTTTCACTTGCCGAACTTCAAAAAGAACCCGAATCGGCCCAGGAATCAGACCTGAACGAAGAGAAAGAGGACCTTCGGGAAGACACTGAACCCGAAGCTAAAAAAGCTAAAAAAATGATTATCGAAGAACCTATTCAGCAAACTGAGAAGGATGTCGCGCGAGATTCGCAAAAATTAGATATATCTGATGTTACTGCCAACATCGAAAACGTCAAAGAAATTGGAGTGCCTGAGGAACAACATGCTGAAACTAAGAAAGAAACTCAGACTGAAGAGGATGCTGACAAGAAGGCCCAAAAGGCAGAAACTTTGAAGGAAAAGTTCTTGGGCCTATCCCAGGCACTTGCTCTTAGCACAAATAACGAGGCTTTGCAGACAATTGTGACGGAAAGCCAAGATATTATCGAGAATCTCAATGATGTTGACAAGGTAGCCAAGTCCATATTTAAATTACGAGAGCATATCGTTCATACCTATGACGGAAAGCCAGCAAATGAAGATAATGATCAGAAAATCGCTGTCGAATTTATCGAAGCCCTTCTAGAGGCCTGCCCAGACGCAGCTGACCAACTAATTCACAACTATCTTAAGGAAATTAAGACAAATGTGATTCTAACTAAAGCTTCAATTCAGCTTATTGACGAGAGCAACATGTTCACCAAGCCATCCCTTTTGGTACCGAAACTAGTTAATCTGGAAAGGATTTCCGAGAAAATTCAGTCTACGCAACATTTAGATAAGTCATCCGAAAAGATGATCAGCTTGCAACAGAATCTAATGGATATTTTCATAATACTTGACGACCTACTAGACGAGAAGACGGAAATCTTAAAGCCAAAAATTGAAGCAATGAAGTCGATTTTACTCGGCGAGTATGACTATATTGAGAAGAAGCAAGGAGATCTTCATACTGCTATTGTCCACGGAAAGATTCATAATGTTACGCAGAAGATGTTAAACATTTGTGAAGATCTGCAAGACTTGATTGGAAAACAAACTCAACACAAAGAAATAGAAGCAATTGCGGAGGCTGAAATTCTTTCTGAACAGATATCCGAAGAAAGAGAGGAAGATCTCAAGAAGATCAAGAAAGCTGAAGTATCTAAAGTTATTTCTGAAAAGATATCTGAAGAACAGGTAGAAGAAAGTCAGAAGGCGGAAGTCAAGGATTCCGAAGCTAAAGCGCAAAAAGCAAAGGCCCTGGAGAAGCAAGAACTCGAGGAGAAACAACAGGATGAGACGAACAAGAAGCCAGCTGAGAAGGATGCAGAAACGAAGGCACAGAAGGCAGAAAAATCGGAGGTTGTTGCTGAAAAGATATCTGAAGAACAGGTAGAAGAAAGTCAGAAGGCGGATGTCAAGGATTCTGAAGCTAAACAGCAAAAAGCAAAGGCCCTGGAGAAGCAAGAACTCGAGGAGAAACAACTGGATGAGACGAAACAGAAGCAAGCTGAGAAGGATGCAGAAACGAAGGCACAGAAGGCAGAAAAATCTGAGGTTGTTGCTGAAAAGATATCTGAAGAAAAATCAGCTGAGAGTCAGAAGGCGGATGTCAAGGATTCCGAAGCCAAAGCGCAAAAAGCAAAAGCCCTGGAGAAGCAAGAACTCGAGGAGAAAAGACAGGATGAGACGAAACAGAAGCAAGCTGAGAAGGATGCAGAAACGAAGGCACAGAAGGCAGAAAAATCGGAGGTTGTTGCTGAAAAGATATCTGAAGAACAGGTAGAAGAAAGTCAGAAGGCGGAAGTCAAGGATTCCGAAGCTAAACAGCAGAAAGCAAAGGCCCTGGAGAAGCAAGAACTCGAGGAGAAAAAACTGGATGAGACGAAACAGAAGCAAGCTGAGAAGGATGCAGAAAAGAAGGCACAGAAGGCAGAAAAATCTGAAGTTGTTGCTGAAAAGATATCTGAAGAAAAATCAGCAGAGAGTCAGAAGGCGGATGTCAAGGATTCCGAAGCTAAACAGCAGAAAGCAAAGGCCCTGGAGAAGCAAGAACTCGAGGAGAAACAACTGGATGAAAAGAAACAGAAGCCAGCTGAGAAGGATGTAGAAAAGAAGTCCCTTAAGGCAGAAGAATCTGAGGTTGTTGCTGAAAAGATATCTGAAGAAAAAGCAGCAGAGCAAGAACTCGAGGAAAAAGATAAAAAGAAGCAAGCGAGAAGGATCAAACACAAAGGCAGAAAATCTGAGGTTGTTGCTGAAAAGATATCTGAAGAAAAAGCAGCAGAGAGCCAGAAGGCGAAAGGCCCTGGAGAAGCAAGAACTCGAGGAGAAACAACAGGCTGAGACAAACCAGAAGCCAGCTGAGAAGGATGCAGAAACAAGGCACAGAAAGGCAGAAGAATCTGAGGTTGTTGCTGAAAAGATATCTGAAGAAAAAGCAGCAGAAAGTCAGAAGGCGGATGTCAAGGATTCCGAAGCTAAAGCTCAGAAAGCAAAGGCCTTGGAGAAGCAAGAACTCGAGGAGAAACAACTGGAAGAGACAAAACAGAAGCAAGCTGAGAAGGATGTAGAAAAGAAGTCCCTTAAGGCAGAAGAATCTGAGGTTGTTGCTGAAAAGATATCTGAAGAACAGGTAGAAGAAAGTCAGAAGGCGGATGTCAAGGATTCCGAAGCTAAAGCGCAAAAAGCAAAGGCCCTGGAGAAGCAAGAACTCGAGGAGAAACAACTGGATGAGACAAAACAGAAGCAAGCTGAGAAGGATGCAGAAACGAAGGCACAGAAGGCAGAAAAATCTGAGGTTGTTGCTGAAAAGATATCTGAAGAACAGGTAGAAGAAAGTCAGAAGGCGGATGTCAAGGATTCCGAAGCTAAACAGCAAAAAGCAAAGGCCCTGGAGAAGCAAGAACTCGAGGAGAAACAACTGGATGAGACGAAACAGAAGCAAGCTGAGAAGGATGCAGAAACGAAGGCACAGAAGGCAGAAAAATCGGAGGTTGTTGCTGAAAATATATCTGAAGAAAAAGCAGCAGAGAGTCAGAAGGCGGATGTCAAGGATTCCGAAGCTAAACAGCAAAAAGCAAAGGCCCTGGAGAAGCAAGAACTCGAGGAGAAACAACTGGATGAGACGAAACTGAAGCAAGCTGAGAAGGATGCAGAAACGAAGGCACAGAAGGCAGAAAAATCGGAGGTTGTTGCTGAAAAGATATCTGAAGAACAGGTAGAAGAAAGTCAGAAGGCGGATGTCAAGGATTCCGAAGCTAAACAGCAGAAAGCAAAGGCCCTGGAGAAGCAAGAAGTCGAGGAGAAACAAATGGATGAGACGAAACAGAAGCAAGCTGAGAAGGATGCAGAAAGAACCAGAAGGCAGAAGAATCTGAGGTTGTTGCTGTAAAGATATCTGAAGAACAGGCAGCAGAAAGTCAGAAGGCGGATGTCAAGGAGTTCCGAAGCTAAAGCCAAAAGCAAAGGCCCTGGAGAAGCAAGAACTCGAGGAGAAACAACTGGAACAGACAAAACAGAAGCAAGCTGAGAAGGATGCAGAAACGAAGGCCCATAAGGCAGAAAAATCTGAGGTTGTTGCTGAAAAGATATCTGAAGAAAAACAGCAGAAAGTCAGAAGGCGGATGTCAAGGATTCCGAAGCCAAAGCGCAAAAGCAAAGGCCCTGGAGAAGCAAGAACTCGAGGAGAAACAAATGGATGAGACGAAACAGAAGCACGCTGAGAAGGATGCAGAAACGAAGGCACAGAAGGCAGAAGAATCTCAGGTTGTTGCTGAAAAGATATCTGAAGAACAGGTAGAAGAAAGTCAGAAGGCGGATGTCAAGGAGTCCGAAGCTAAAGCGCACAAAGCAAAGGCCCTGGAGAAGCAAGAACTTGAGGAGAAACCACTGGATGAGAAAAAACAGAAGCAAGCTGAGAGGGATGCAGAAAAGAAGGCACAGAAGGCAGAAAAATCTGAGGTTGTTGCTGAAAAGATATCTGAAGAAAAATCAGCAGAGAGTCAGAAGGCGGATGTCAAGGATTCTGAAGCTAAACAGCAGAAAGCAAAGGCCCTGGAGAAGCAAGAACTCGAGGAGAAACAACTGGATGAGAAGAAACAGAAGCCAGCTGAGAAGGATGCAGAAAAGAAGGCACAGATGGCAGAAGAATCTGAAATTTCTGAAAAGGTATCTGAAGAGCTGAAAGACGAAATCAACAAACCTGATGTTACGGATGCGGCATTCAAGTGTAAAGAAGCAACGACTTTGGAGATTCCAATACTAGAAGTAGAACAACTGGATGAGAAGGACCAGCATGCTAAAAAAGAAATAGAGAAGGGCAAAAATGCAGAAGTTTCTGAAGTTCTTTCAGAGAATATATCTGAAGAAAAAGCGGACGAAATCAAGAATCCTGATGAAGCATCCAAATCTCAAGACGAAAAGGCTTTGGAGAAGCAAAAGCTGATTGAGATAGAAACTGACAAAAAAGCCCAAAAGGCAGAGACTTTGAATGCAAAATTATTGGGTCTATTCCAGGCGCTTGCTCTCAGCACAAATAACGAGGCTTTGCAGACAATTGTGACGGAAAGCCAAGATATTATCGAGAATCTCAGTGACGTTGACAAGGTAGCCAAGTCCATATTTAAATTACGAGAGCATATCGTTCATACCTATGACGGAAAGCCAGCAAATGAAGATAATGATCAGAAAATCGCTGTCGAATTTATCGAAGCCCTTCTAGAGGCCTGCCCAGACGCAGCTGAGCAACTAATTCACAACTATCTTAAGGAAATTAAGACAAATGTGATTCTAACTAAAGCTTCAATTCAGCTTATCGACGAGAGCAACATGTTCACCAAGCCATCCCTTTTGGTACCGAAACTAGTTAATCTGGAAAGGATTTCCGAGAAAATTCAGTCTACGCAACATTTAGATAAGTCATCCGAAAAGATGATCAGCTTGCAACAGAATCTAATGGATATTTTCATAATACTTGACGACCTACTAGACGAGAAGACGGAAATCTTAAAGCCAAAAATTGAAGCAATGAAGTCGATTTTACTCGGCGAGTATGACTATATTGAGAAGAAGCAAGGAGATCTTCATACTGCTATTGTCCACGGAAAGATTCATAATGTTACGCAGAAGATGTTAAACATTTGTGAAGATCTGCAAGACTTGATTGGAAAACAAACTCAACAAAAAGAAGTAGAAGAAATTGCGGAGGCTGAAATTCTTTCTGAACAGATATCCGAAGAAAGAGGGGAAGAACTCAAGAAGATCAAGAAAGCTGAAGTATCTGAAGTTATTTCTGAAAAGATATCTGAAGAAAATGTAAAAGAAAGTCAGAAGGCGGAAGTCAAAGATTCCGAAGCTAAAGCGCAAACAGCAAAGGCCCTGGAGAAGCAAGAACTCGAGGAAAAACAACAGGATGAGACGAACAAGAAGCCAGCTGAGAAGGATGCAGAAACGAAGGCACAGAAGGCAGAAAAATCGGAGGTTGTTGCTGAAAAGATATCTGAAGAACAGGTAGAAGAAAGTCAGAAGGCGGATGTCAAGGATTCCGAAGCTAAACAGCAAAAAGCAAAGGCCCTGGAGAAGCAAGAACTCGAGGAGAAACAACTGGATGAGACGAAACAGAAGCAAGCTGAGAAGGATGCAGAAACGAAGGCACAGAAGGCAGAAAAATCGGAGGTTGTTGCTGAAAAGATATCTGAAGAAAAATCAGCTGAGAGTCAGAAGGCGGATGTCAAGGATTCCGAAGCCAAAGCGCAAAAAGCAAAAGCCCTGGAGAAGCAAGAACTCGAGGAGAAAGACAGGATGAGACAAAACAGAAGCAAGCTGAGAAGGATGCAGAAACGAAGGCACAGAAGGCAGAAAAATCGGAGGTTGTTGCTGAAAAGATATCTGAAGAACAGGTAGAAGAAAGTCAGAAGGCGGAAGTCAAGGATTCCGAAGCTAAACAGCAGAAAGCAAAGGCCCTGGAGAAGCAAGAACTCGAGGAGAAAAAACTGGATGAGAAAAAACAGAAGCAAGCTGAGAAGGATGCAGAAAAGAAGCCACAGAAGGCAGAAAAATCTGAAGTTGTTGCTGAAAAGATATCTGAACAAAAATCAGCAGAGAGTCAGAAGGCGGATGTCAAGGATTCCGAAGCCAAAGCGCAAAAAGCAAAGGCCCTGGAGAAGCAAGAACTCGAGGAGAAACAACTGGATGAGAAGAAACAGAAGCAAGCTGAGAAGGATGCAGAAAAGAAGGCACAGAAGGCAGAAAAATCTGAAGTTGTTGCTGAAAAGATATCTGAAGAAAAATCAGCAGAGAGTCAGAAGGCGGCTGTCAAGGATTCCGAAGCCAAAGCGCAAAAAGCAAAGGCCCTGGAGAAGCAAGAACTCGAGCAGAAACAACTGGATGAGAAGAAACAGAAGCAAGCTGAGAAGGATGCAGAAAAGAAGGCACAGAAGGCAGAAAAATCTGAGGTTGTTGCTGAAAAGATATCTGAAGAAAAATCAGCAGAGAGTCAGAAGGCGGCTGTCAAGGATTCCGAAGCCAAAGCGCAAAAAGCAAAGGCCCTGGAGAAGCAAGAACTCGAGGAGAAACAACTGGATGAGAAGAAACAGAAGCAAGCTGAGAAGGATGCAGAAAAGAAGGCCACAGAAGGCAGAAAAATCTGAGGTTGTCGCTGAAAAGATATCTGAAGAAAAAGCAGCAGAGAGTCAGAAGGCGGATGTCAAGGATTCCGAAGCCAAAGCGCAAAAAGCAAAGGCCCTGGAGAAGCAAGAACTCGAGGAGAAACAACTGGATGAGAAGAAACAGAAGCAAGCTGAGAAGGATGCAGAAAAGAAGTCCCTAAAGGCAGAAAAATCTGAGGTTGTTGCTGAAAAGATATCTGAAGAAAAAGCAGCAGAGAGTCAGAAGGCGGATGTCAAGGATTCCGAAGCCAAAGCGCAAAAAGCAAAGGCCCTGGAGAAGCAAGAACTCGAGGAGAAACAACTGGATGAGAAGAAACAGAAGCAAGCTGAGAAGGATGCAGAAAAGAAGGCACAGAAGGCAGAAAAATCTGAAGTTGTTGCTGAAAAGATATCTGAAGAAAAATCAGCAGAGAGTCAGAAGGCGGATGTCAAGGATTCCGAAGCTAAACAGCAGAAAGCAAAGGCCCTGGAGAAGCAAGAACTCGAGGAGAAACAACTGGATGAAAAGAAACAGAAGCCAGCTGAGAAGGATGCAGAAAAGAAGTCCCTAAAGGCAGAAGAATCTGAGGTTGTTGCTGAAAAGATATCTGAAGAAAAAGCAGCAGAGCAAGAACTCGAGGAGAAAAAACTGGATGAGAAAAAACAGAAGCAAGCTGAGAAGGATGCAGAAAAGAATGCACAGAAGGCAGAAAAATCTGAGGTTGTTGCTGAAAAGATATCTGAAGAAAAAGCAGCAGAGAGCCAGAAGGCGGATGTCAAGGATTCCGAAGCCAAAGCGCAAAAAGCAAAGGCCCTGGAGAAGCAAGAACTCGAGGAGAAACAACTGGATGAGAAGAAACAGAAGCCAGCTGAGAAGGATGCAGAAAAGAAGTCCCTAAAGGCAGAAAAATCTGAGGTTGTTGCTGAAAAGATATCTGAAGAAAAAGCAGCAGAGAGCCAGAAGGCGGATGTCAAGGATTCCGAAGCCAAAGCGCAAAAAGCAAAGGCCCTGGAGAAGCAAGAACTCGAGGCGAAACAACTGGATGAGAAGAAACAGAAGCCAGCTGAGAAGGATGCAGAAAAGAAGTCCCTAAAGGCAGAAAAATCTGAGGTTGTTGCTGAAAAGATATCTGAAGAAAAAGCAGCAGAGAGCCAGAAGGATGTCAAGGATTCCGAAGACAAAACGCAAAAAGCAAAGGCCCTGGAGAAGCAAGAACTCGAGGAGAAACAACTGGATGAGAAGAAACAGAAGCCAGCTGAGAAGGATGCAGAAAAGAAGTCCCTAAAGGCAGAAAAATCTGAGGTTGTTGCTGAAAAGATATCTGAAGAAAAAGCAGCAGAGAGTCAGAAGCCGGATGTCAAGGATTCCGAAGCCAAAGCGCAAAAAGCAAAGGCCCTGGAGAAGCAAGAACTCGAGGAGAAACAACTGGATGAGAAGAAACAGAAGCCAGCTAAGAAGGATGCTGTAAAGAAGTCCCTAAAGGCAGAAAAATCTGAGGTTGTTGCTGAAAAGATATCTGAAGAAAAAGCAGCAGAGAGTCAGAAGCCGGATGTCAAGGATTCCGAAGCTAAACAGCAGAAAGCAAAGGCCCTGGAGAAGCAAGAACTCAAGGAGAAACAACTGGATGAGAAGAAACAGAAGCCAGCTGAGAAGGATGCAGAAAAGAAGTCCCTAAAGGCAGAAAAATCTGAGGTTGTTGCTGAAAAGATATCTGAAGAAAAATCAGCAGAGAGTCAGAAGGCGGATGTAAAGGATTCTGAAGCCAAAGCGCAAAAAGCAAAGGCCCTGGAGAAGCAAGAACTCGAAGAGAAACAACTGGATGAGAAGAAACAGAAGCAAGCTGAGAAGGATGCAGAAACGAAGGCACAGAAGGCAGAAGAATCTGAGGTTGTTGCTGAAAATATATCTGAAGAAAAAGCAGCAGAGAGCCATAAGGCGGATGTCAAGGATTCCGAAGCTAAAGCGCAAAAGGCAAAGGCTCTGGAGAAGCAAGAACTCGAGGAGAAAAAACTGGTGGGGAAGAAACCGAAGGAAGCCGAAAAGACGACTCTAAAGGTTGAAGAATCTGAGGTTGTGGTTGAGAAGATAGAAGTAAGCAAAAAGGTCAATGTGCCTGAAGCGCTTTCCGCAGACAATATCATTGAAGAAAGAAAGTCTGGCTATCAGCGCGACGTTGAGAGGAATCAAAGAGTGGAAGAACCTGCCGACGCCATTAGTATGCGATCCTATAAGTCAATGGATTCTGAGTACAAGGATAGAAAGGAATCGCGCAGTGCTAAGCGTAAGCCCACCGTGGACATCCAATTAACCAATCGGAACACGGCATCGGGCAGTGATCTGAAGCTGACTTGCGGGTTATCTGGACACGAGATGAGGGTGGAGTGGTTTAAGCAGAACACTCCGATTGAGAATGGGGTCAAGTACAGGAAAACATTGAACGACGGCCTCTCGTGCCTTGAAATTA
Source organism: Drosophila tristis (assembly GCA_018150885.1). Lineage (NCBI taxonomy): Eukaryota > Metazoa > Arthropoda > Insecta > Diptera > Drosophilidae > Drosophila > Drosophila tristis. The sequence goes on along the minus strand of JAECWT010000203.1, from coordinate 1,458,534 downwards.
AATCGGCCGAACTAAATGATTCTGGCATCTACCGCTGCATTGCGTCCAACCAAAATGGAGAAGTCGAAACTAGCTGTCTTGTGACTATATACGAAGCACCTTCGAGCAAATTTGGCACCCCGCCAATATTTACACGCAACATTCGAGGTAAGTGGCAGCGATCGTGCCGTGTTCTACCTATTCTACCTATTCTACCTAGTGGTCTATTGCCCGAATTTCGAACTCAATTAAAGACAAATATTCCAATTATTTGCATTTATGCATCTTGACTTGGCATACAATGTATACGTATATATAAGATACTGCATATATATATAAATAGCTTTAATATATAGGAAGCACGTATGCGTAAGGCTCTTGAGTTAAGTATTAATTTATATTATATAGTGCTTGTATTTATTTTGGGGAGAGGGAGAAATATTAAGTTATATATGGCTTGAGTAATGTCTGATCAAGAAATCATCTGAGAAAATTAACTACCCCATGTAAAAGGGATTGGCTGCCCAGCAGAGTAACTAATCGTACGACGTGTGTGTGTGTGTATTCTTCGCGCATTAATTAACAAAACAAATCGTTTTACACTTACGGTTCGCAAATATGGCATGTGTTGAGATTTGAAGGTAAATGTGGGACTCATTATCATAGCACTTAAATAGAAACCTATTTAAATAGCTCATTTAATTCGAATGGCAGCCGCCGCCGCCTCATTTATATAATTGAGTTTTCCTTTGCCTTTACTGCCTGCATTCATTAAAAGTGGAAAGGTATTTAAATAGAAATGCATTTTGGCACTGAATGTCGCATGTGTGTGATCGTGTGATTGTGCGAACGAGCACTTGTCGGCAAAGCAAAACAGAATTCGTAAAATAGTTTTTAGCATAACAATCGATTGGGAATTAGGATCAGATCGGAACAGATCAGATCGGTTCGGTTCGGCTGGGTTCGATTCGCTTCGATTCGATTCGATTCGAGAAGGAATGTATTTTCGAATATTTCACCACGTTCGGTGACAGTCGTGAATCTTCTTTTGCTTCGAGCGGACGTCTCACGTCCTAAAAAACTATCGATCGAACCGTTGCGGGCTATATAGTACATATAGATAGTATATTAAGTCGGACGGATATAATTTTTTTCGGTTTTCCATTACGAACTCCATTCCCACGTTATCCTTCCATAAACCACCTTAAGAAAAAGGTCCGAAACCAATCAGAATGGGAGAAACGGATGGAGATATCGAGCCACGGGCCTCTGCCGAACCAGAGGCGCCAGCAGCCCAGGACACGTTGCAGGTGCCAACGCAAAAGAAGCGCAAACTCAAATCACCAACTCCAGTTAGCTTGCGCGGACGCAGCTCCACGCCGATACACGGCCGGAGTCAGACACCGTTCAACCTCTACATGAGTCGACGCAGCGCCACGCCCTCGACATGGCGCAGCATTACGCCGTTCCTGAATCGCGAGGAGAAGGAGAAGACTCCTTTCGAACTGGGGCGGGACATTAAGAGCCAGACAACGTGCAACATTGCCGTCTTCGATCGCGCCCTCGTCATGGATATCTCCGAGCCGTTGGATGCGCAGAAGCCCGTGCGTTACATAACATCGGACTTGTCGGTAATCGATCGCGCTGCCGTAATGGATGTGTCCAACGTTGAGGTTATCTACGTCGTCGAAGAGTACGAAGAGGTCGACGAGGAGGAGATCATTGAGGAGGTGAAGCCCAAGAAGAAGGCCAGGAAGCCGCGTGTCCCGCGTAAGTCCGTCGATCTGACATTGGAGGACAGCGACGCGCTTGCTGACGGCCTCGATGACCGGGAGGACAGCTTGGATCTCGATGATGACGAGCCCGTCAAGAAGGGCAAGAAGAAGGCGCCTCCCAAGAAGAAGGAGAAGAAGGAAAAGTCACCCAGTCCCAAATTGAGCTTGAAACTGGAGATTGGAGGCGGCCAGAAGGCCAGCAAGAAAATGTTTGAACAGCAGCAGGCTGCACCCAAGCCACCGCCAAAGAAGAGCAAGATGGTGCTCCAAATGGAGGAGCAGGCCAAGGCGGCTGCCAAGGCCGCCGAAGAGGAGGCCAACAGGGCCAAGCCCAAGGGCGAGACCTTTGAGGAGCGCCAGAAGCGCCTCCAGGCTGAGAAGGAAGAGGAAGAACGATTGGAGGCCGAGCAGCGGGCCCTCGAGGAGGCGGAGGCTGCAGAAGAGGAAGAGCTGCCAGAGGAGGAGGCTGAGGGCGTGGACGAGTTCGCAGATGAGGATAATGAATATCCTGCCGAGGATGGTGAAGAAAATCCCGAAGACCTCGCCGAAGAAGAGGCGGACGCGGTGGTCGATTTGAAAAAAGAGAAACGTCGCGGCAGCGACTCCTCGGACGACTTCGTTCGTCCCGATCCCCACGAGGAGGAGCGCTGGCAGCGCATCGCCGCCATCGAGGGCGAGGCGTTCATGCAGCAGATGCGCAAGTACAGCATGGCCAAGCGCATCAGCGAGAAGGAGCGCGACGCCGACTGGCAGAATCGCCGGGAGCAGGGCCGCCGGCCCAAGTTCATTAACTTCCTCTCCGATCGCACCGTCGAGTGCGGCCAGAGTGTGCGCCTGGCCTGCGCCGTCGACGGCCCGGAGCTGTCGGCCAGGTGGTTCAAGGACCGCCGGCAGCTGGAGCGCGATGGCAACCATCGCATTATCAACAACAACAATATCCTCGTGCTGGAGGTGCTCAACACAAACATCCTGGACTCCGGCGAGTATTCGTGCGTGATTTCGAACCAGAACGACGAGGTGACCTCCTCGTGCATTGTCACCATCTACGAAGTGTTCAAGGACGAGCCGAAACCCCCATCCATTCAGTACATCAAAGGTATATGTCGGCGAGTGAGCGTGTTCGCGTTCGGTGTATCCCCAACGTGCTGTGCTGTAGCTTTTCTTTGCCTCTTCCAGAGTACTATCATCTGCGCGACGATGAGCTGACCATCGAGTGCCATGTCCATGGCGTGCCCCGTCCGGTCATCAGTTGGTGGCGCGGCGCCTTCCAGGTGAAGCCCAGCTACAAGTTCACCATGCTGGAGGAGGCGCACGGCGTCTGCAAGCTGCTGATCTATAAGCCTGGCAACAAGGACGGCGGCATCTACACTCTGAAGGCCATCAATTCCATTGGCGAGGCTCAGATCAATCACACCGTGGAGGTGGCCAAGAATCTGCACTACCATGTGCCGGGCATCTTCCATGCCCGCGACAGGATCCAGCTGGACAGCTTGAAGCAGGCCAAGAAGCAAATGGACGAGGCCCTCAAGTCCATGGCGGAGTCAGATCAGAGGCGTGCCGAGGCCGAGGCCGAACAGGCACGCAACCGGCCAGTGCGTCCCTCACCCGAGCCACTGGTCCCCTCCAAGCAGAAGCTCTCGTTTGCCACCCAGCTGCGCGATCGCATGGCTCTCGAGGGATCCACCATTAAGTTTGTGGCCACCGTCATTGGACCCTCGCCCAGCACCCGCTGGATGAAGGACGACAAGTGGGTGGTGGTTGGCGGCAACGTCAAGAACCTGTCGGAGGAGGGCAAAGCCATTCTGGCGATCGAGAATGCCACCACCGCCGACTCGGGCGTCTACAAGTGCGTGGCCAAGAACGATCTCAGCGAAATCGAAACCTCTTGCTACTTCAAAGTGTACGCGGCCCAGACCGATGGCGACGAATCGGAGCCCATATTCGCCCTGCCCCTGCGAGGTATTTGCTCGTCTCTCAATGTTACTCTCTGTGGATGTATCGTGGATGTCTCTGTGGATGTCTCTTGTTCTGCTGTTACACGACTGCTACATGTGGCTGTGACTCTGTGGTGTCTCTGTGGTGTGTGTGTGTTGTCCGACGATCACGATTGAGGTCGTCCGTGTACGAAAATAGATGAATTGATTGATTGGATTGCCTTTGGCTTTGCCTTTGCCTTCTCCTTAGATGTATATCATGCCTCGCAGAACGATTTGATTCTCGATACGAAGGTGCGCGGCAATCCCCGCCCCGTCATCTCGTGGACGAAAGACCAGATACCCGTGGTGCTCGACGATCGGGTGGTGCAGATCGAGCACTTGGACGGCATCTGTGAGCTGATCATCAACAAGCCGACCGTCAATGACAACGGAATCTATGTTTGCTCTGCCCAGAACAAGTTGGGCAGTCAGTCGACCACCCACACGGTCGTCGTCGACACACACTCATCCCGTCGATCGAGTATTCTCTCCGCTTTGGCCATGCAGGACGGCGCAAAGGAGGGCGATGCCGCGGAGGGCGGTGGCAAGGCCAAGGGCAGGCCCAAGAAGAAGAAGGACGATGAGGAGGAGGGCGCTGGCGGTGGCGGAGGAGATGGCGGCTACGAGCGACGCAGCCGCATGCCGGACCCTTCGCCCAAGCAAATGCTTTACTTCACGGTCAATCTGTCCAATCGGTATGTGGCCGAGGGCTCCAAGGTCAAGTTGCAGGCCGTGATTGGCGGTCCCGAGCCGATACTCAAGTGGCTGAAGGATGACCAGAATGTCACCTACGGGCCGCGCATTCGCAACATGAATCGCGATGGCCTGGCGGTCCTGGAGTTTGTCAACGCCTCGACCGAGGACTCGGGCACCTACACGATCACTGCCCAGAACGAGCACTGCAAGCTCAGCACCTCGGCCGTGCTGCATGTCTACGAGTCGAAGGTCAACACCGATGTCCAGCCCGTGTTCATCCGCTCGCTGAAAGGTAAGGGATCGCATCAAGCACAAGCACAAGCATCACATTGTCTTCCCATCGGATGAGAGATCAGATCGGATCGGATCAGATCAGATCAGATCAGTGAGAGATCTATAATTAGAGGCACCCCACCATACATTGTTTGTGGTTGTGCAATGCCATCGCTCGCGCTGTGTCCATTATGCAATCCATTATGTTGTCTGTGGTGTTCTCTCTGCGTTGCATAATACAAATCTCTGCCATCCTCTTCCCCATTTAAAGACACCTACCATCTGAACACCAACGAGCTGATCCTGGAGACGGCGGTGCGTGGCCAGCCCAATCCGGAGGTGCAATGGTTCAAGGACAGCATTGAGATCCAGAGCGGCGGTCGTTACCAGTTGATCGAGCATCAGGATGGCACCTGCGAGCTCCTCATCGATCGTCCGGACAACAGGGACTCGGGCAAATATGTGGTCAAGGCCGAGAGTCGGGCCGGCAAAATGGAGATCTCGCACTACGTTATGTTCGAGGGCCAGGCCCATCACATTGCGGACAACATCCATGGCGTTTTCCACGCCGACAAGAATCTGCTGCGGCCCAAGGAGGAGAAGGAGAAGCCCGCGGACGACTGGAGGAAGCCAGCTCCAGTGGCGGCCGCACCCGACGCGGAGTCTGAGGCCGAGGCCGAGGATGGCAAGGGCAAGCGACGTGGCCGCAAGGGTGACGACGATGAGGGAGTTTCGTCGGCCTACGCCTCGGACTATGCCTCCGACACGGGCAGTATTTCGAGCAAGCGGCGCGAGAAGAACATCGTCATCCACTTCAGCACCTCGATGAGGGATCGCGTTGTGGCCGAGGGATCCAAGGTGAAGATCTCCTGCTTCCTGGACGCCAAGGAGCCGCAGGTCAAGTGGTTCAAGGACGGGGAGCAGATCGTGAATGGACCCAAGATCAGGGGCCGCTATAGCGAGGGACTGTGCCTGCTCGAGATCACGAGCGCCACGGCGGAGGACAACGGCGAGTACAAATGCTGGGGACGCGATGAAACCGGCGAGGCGTCCACCTCCTGCCGCCTGGAGGTGTTCGCGGATCCCGGCACCGGCGACGTTCCGCCCACATTCACGCGCAACATCAAGGACACCCTGCACGGCAAGATCAACGAACTGCAGCTGGACGTGCATGTGCGCGGCCTGCCCACGCCCTCGGTCACGTGGGTGAAGGATGGCGTGAAGGTCGAGAACAGCGACAAGTACCAGCAGGTGGACCACGATGACGGCACCTGCGAGCTGTTCATCAGCAGCCCGAAGCCCTCGGACAGCGGCAAGTACGTTTGCCAGGCGGAGAACCGCGAGGGCCGCACGGAAATCGTGCACATGGTCACTGTGGAGAAGCGTGTGAGGGCACCACGCGTCTCGCCGCCCAGGGAGGGCAGACCGCCCCGTCCTGCTGGCGATGAGCCAGTAGCCGGCGAGGAGGGGGAGGGAGGAGCTGAAGCTGAACCGCGCGTCAGGAAGCCCAAGCCCGACGAAGAGGAGGTGACAAGCTCGAGGCGCGAGGTGCCCATGCCGCCGGATCTGAGGAAGCGTCTGTACTTCCGCAATTATCTCTCGAACCGCACCGTCAAGTCGGGCAGCAACGTCAAGTGGATGGTGAACATCGACGGACCGGATCCCAGTGCCAAGTGGTTCCACGGCGACCAGCCCATTGCCTTCGGCCCCACTACCAAGATGTCCATGCAGAACGGCATTGCCTGGCTGAACCTGGTGGGTGTGACGGAGGAGGATGCCGGCGAGTACACGCTGCGGGTGAAGGGCTCCGACAACGAAATCGTGAGCACTTGCAACCTGTTCGTTTACAGCACGGGCAAAGTGGAGATAATCCCACCCACCTTTGTGGTGGGCATCAAAGGTAGGACGCGCCCTACTCGTATGTGGTGTCGTGAGCGTCGCGCCAGTGCGTCCAGGTGAATGTCCCACCTTGCTTCGAGCTAAGTGTAGTCCTACTGTACTCCTAGACGTAGCTTTAAAGAACACTAATCCCCAGATAGATCTCTTGATATTCCCCTATTCTGTGTGCTGTATTCTGTCTTATTTGTGTTGTGTCTTGTCTCTTCCCCGTCATCCATCTGCGTTGCAGATTCATACCATTCCCAAGGCAACAGCCTCACGCTGGAGTGCAAGGTATCGGGCAGCCCCAAGCCACACATCTACTGGCAGCGGGACAACACGCTGCTGCCAGTGGAGGGCGCCAAGTACCAGTATGCGGAGCAGAGTGACGGCGTGCAGCTCCTGACCATAGCGCACTTTGGCAGCAACGACTCCGGCCTGTACACCTGCTATGCGGAGAGCGAGAACGGCCAGATGAAGATCAGCAAGTTCGTGCAGGCCTCCGACTACGTACGCGAGCGAGCGACTGAAAAGAAACCGATTGATATGGTCATTCAGGAGATCAAGAGGGATGATGAATCCTCCTCATCCGCTGCTGCTGCTGCTGCGAGTGACAATGCGGCAGCCAAGGCCAAGGCACGCGAGGCCAAGCTGCGCCTCAGCCTGGAGACCAGCTTGAAGACCATGACCATCGGCAGCGGCAACAAGGCGCAGCTGATTTGCTATGTGACCGGCTTCATCGAGGATGTGCACTGGCTGCGGAACGAGGAGCGCGTGACAAAGGACGCCCGGCACAAGATCTACAACATAAACGGAGCCATCAGCCTGGAGATATACGATGCCCGGGTCGAGGACAGTGGCCACTACAGATGCGTCGTGAAGAACAGCAAGCAGACCGTGGAGAGTGCCGGACAGCTGAGCGTGTTGGACCAGAGCCACGGACGGCTGCCGGAGAGCTTCTCGAGTGGAATAACAGGTGAAATCATCCACCCTTCCATCATCGCTTTTCCTTTTAACTGATCTTTGTAATTGTCGTTCGCAGAGTCCTACGATGCGCAGCGGAATGAGATTGTGCTCAGCTGTCAGGTGCATGGCCGTCCCAGTGTCAGTTGGATGCGCGACGATCACACGATCTGCAACAATCGCTACAAGACGATGGAGGAGCCCGGCGGCGTTCGGAAGCTGATCATACGCAATCCCATATCCTCCGATTGCGGCATATTTGCCTGCTATGCGGAGCACGAGGATCGAATCGATTCGGTCAGCACCTCCATCAGAGCAGCCGACCTCAAGCGCCTCATCACTGTCAGTGCAGAGAGTGTATTGGCGATTTCTGATCAGGATGTGTCCAGCTGGTCCCGTAGTACATCGCAAATAAGCACAGCAGCTGCCCAGGTCAATGGCAATGGAGAGCTTCATCGGGCCGGAGATCGCATCTTGCGCAGCGTGGGCAAATCCAAGCCGCTCTTCCACGCTCTGCTGCACGATCGCACCATTTCAGAGGGAGCCAATCTGCGGCTGGTCTGCGCCGTGTCGGGCGATGAGAACACCCGCATCGAGTGGCTAAAGAACCACAAACCCCTGCCCAGGGACACGCGCTACCAGACCCTCTACCAGAACGGCGAGGCCTCGCTGGAGCTCTATGCTGCAGTGGCCGATGACAGCGGCAATTACACCTGCTGTGCCAGCAACGACTTTGGCGAGAGCCTCACCCACGCCCAGTTGCGCGTCTACAAGCACTTCAAGGAAGCCTCACAGCCAAGTACTTTCACGCAGCCGATTCGAGGTAGAACTCGGATACCCTTCGCCTGCGCCTTTCGCCGTACATCTTTTTGCTGTTCCGCTAACCGCTTCTGTAAACCCACTCGGTTTGGTTGACCCTTTGCTAATGCTTGTTCTTGTTCCCTTCTTGCAGACACATATTCTCTCAACGAGAATGAGTTGGTTCTGGATTGTCGCGTGCGTGGCCAGCCACGCCCCGAGATTGAGTGGATGAAGGGCAACGAGATCCTCAGCAACGATGAAAAGTACCAGCTGACCAGCCAGGCCGATGGCTATGCCAAGCTGGTCATTGTCAGCCCCACCGAGAAGGACTCTGGCGTATACTCGTGCGTGGCCCGCAACGAGGGAGCCGAGCACAAGATGTCCCACCAGGTGGACTTCAAGGGACGTGAGCGGTACACACAAGAGAAGACGTCGGGCTTCTACCATCGTGACCCCAACAAGCCGCACTTCCTCATGCCGCTGGGCAACCAGACCGTCTGCGATGGCGGCACTGTGGCCATTTCGGCCGAGTTCATGCAAACCGCTACGCCCCTCGAGGTGAAATGGTTGCGCGGCGGCCAGCTCGTCGAAGGTCCCAATGTCCAAACTCTGGCCGAGCGCGGCGTCTACACGCTGACCATTATGCAAGCTGGTCCGCAGGTTGAGGGCACGTACACGTGCCGCGCCTCGAATGCATACGGACGGATCGAGTCGCATGTCAATATCGATGTGGCCGTTGGTGCCGAAAAGGAGGAGCGGCCACCGCTGTTCCTGTCGCGCCCCGACACCGAAATGAAGATCGCCGTGGGCGATCCCTTCTCGTTTGCCTTCCGCATTGCCGGCGATCCGAAACCAAGGCGTAAGCAAGCGATTCACCATTGTGCGTGTTGCGATCCACTTCTAATCATATCATTCGATTTTCTCACGCTGCAGTCACGTTCATGAAGGGCACCAAGGACATCACCCAATCGGATCGGGTCAGCCAAGAGGTGTCCGATGACTACACAAGATTCACAGTGCAGCAGGCCCAAATCTCCGACTCGGGCACCTACTTCGTTGTGGCACGCAACAACTTTGGCACGGACAGGATATTTGTTACCGTCACGGTATGTTCTTGGGCTGCTTTGGGTCTCTGTTGTCTCTGTTTGCTGTCGCTTGTGGCTGTACCTGATTGTCTTGTCTGTCTCTCTCTCTCTGTCTCTGCGTGTGCTCTCCGAGTGCCAAATGCTTTCGCTAACTAACCTTTGCTATTGTTTCTCTTCTCTTCTCTGCTTCTGCTTCTAGATTAAAATCCCCAAAAAGAAAGAATAAAGCTTATTAATTAAACATATAACAAATAATTTGCAAATTTCGAACGCCTTCGCACCAACAAAACACCAAACACCAAATACCAAATACAAACTCCAACTCCAAATACAAATACAATTATAATTTTATAATTAATTACAGTCAACTTTGCTGACTCTCTCTATGTGTTCATTCAAAGCAATATAAAATATCGTTCTGACTACAAAACTTATAGGTAAACCCGCGCGCTCGCTCCGCAACGCCAACGCAGCCACGCTGGGGCCTGCCACTCGACAGTTACAGCGACACATCGTATTTCAGAGGTGAGTACTCAGGCATGCTGTGTCCTTGTATCCCTGTATGAAAGCTTAGAGAACACATCGAAGGCTCATTCATCTATGTGGCCGAGTGGGCCAGACAGTGGCGTTCTGTAATCATTTTCTTTTGTGTGTGTGGATCATTGTCTTGCTGCCATTTCGTTGTCCGTACCATCCTGTGTCTGTCTGTCTGTCTGTCTGTCTGTTCGTGTGCGTCCATTCTCTTGAGATATGATGCCAGAGCTTTGGTTGGATACTTTCTTGCAGATCGGTTCAAGCACCGCCACAAACCACAAACGACAAAAGAAATTACCTGTGAGATCAATGAGATCGATAGATCGACACACCCTGCAGCACACACACAAAATAATTCGTGTATTTATCTTTTGTTAGTATTTCTGAACGATTGACTTAATTACTTTTATTATCGTATATAAATAATGTATTATTTAAAGCACAGCAATCCAGCTTATACATTTACGTAGTGGAAAACAAACAAAACAAACAAATAAAAAATATTTCTCCGGGGCGTACTGTCTTTGATTTGAGGATTGGATCTCGCTGATATACCACCTACCCATCCAACATCCACCATCTGCCATCTGCCAGTTTCATTCATTTATTTGTTTTGTTTTGTTTTGCACCCTCTACAGATCCACCTGGCTGCATATCCACCGAGCCGCTGGTCGTCGACTCCGGACCCACTCACATCTCCATGTCATGGGGCAAGCCGGTAAGCGTCAACTCAGCTCCGGTTATTGCCTACAGAGTGGACGCCTGGATTGTGGGCCACGAGGGCGGCGCCTACTGGCGAGAGCTGGGCCTGACGCCGATCAACTCCTTCGACGCCTTCAATCTGAAGCCCAATGTGGAGTACCACTTCCGGGTCACGCCCAAGAATCGCTACGGCTGGGGACCGGCTGTCCAGACGAGCTCCACCTTGCAGGTGGGCGGAGTCGAGTGCCTGCCCGAGTTCGTCAAGATCCTGCCCGGCCAGGTGAAGGCCTTGCTTGGCTCCTCCTTCACTCTACAGTGCAACATGCGCGGTGCCCCACGGCCACAGATAACTTGGTACAAGGATGGCATTCAGCTGAGCAGCAGCTCGGAGCGCGTGAGGATCCGACAGATTGGCTCCACCTGCGCCCTGACCATAGCCACGGTCAGCGATCTGGACTCTGGCCGCTACACCTGCGAGGCGACCAACTCCAAGGGGCGCGTCTCCACCTTTGCGCGGCTGCAGGTTGTGTCCGATTCGCGGCTGTTCGAGGCAGACTCGCGTCTGAAGGAAATCGCCCATGGACGCAATGTGGCTGAGGTGGGCGATTCGCTGCCCATCTTCACCATGCGCCTGCGGGATCGCCGCGTCCAGGTTACCTATCCAGTGCGTCTCACCTGCCAGATTGTGGGCTATCCCGTGCCGGAGATACTCTGGTACAAGGACGAGGAGCTCATCAACGCTGACCGGCGACACCAGATCACAGCCGAGGGGCAGTTCTTCACCCTCGAGATTGCGGCCACAACGCTGGACATGAGCGGCACCTACACCTGCCTGGCCAAAAACGAACTGGGCTCCGTCTCCTGCCACTGCACTCTGGTGGTGGACAAAGGCATTCGGGCCTACATCTCGCCCGACTTCTATGTGCCCCTCGATCCGTTCTATGTGTTCCCCGAGGGCTCAGAAATACGCCTCTCCACCAAGGTGGAGGCCTACCCAGCCGTGGGCGTTACCTGGCATCGTAATGGCACGCGCCTGCGTCCCAGTCGACGCCTGACCGCCACCCTGGACAGCAATGGATACGTTGAGCTGATCATTGCCGAGGCCACTGTGCGGGATGCCGGAATCTATGTGTGCGTGGCCTCCAATGTGGTCGGCAAGGTGGAGACCATTTGCCGCGTGGCCATCGAAGAGGAGGAGCACAAAATGGTGCCGCAGCGTTCACTGGAAATACCCAGCATCAAGACCGACGATCTGCCGTGAGTTGTACCCAGAAGAAGAGTGTAGATCAGCCATTTAATGGTTCCATTTTTCGTTTTAAGCTACTCCAAGGAACCGCTGTTTGTGGTCAAGCCCCGTTCCAGTGAGGCCTACGAGGGCGACAACGTCATCATATTCTGTGAGGTAGTTGGCGATCCCAAGCCCGAGGTGGTTTGGCTGCGTGATTTTCTGAATGTGAGTATGAGCGCTAGTCTCGGCGCAGGCGCAGCAGCCGCAGCAGCTTTCAGCCCCACAGCCCCACAGCCACCCAGTCAAACAGTCAGTCAGTCAAGTCAGTTGCATTCACGGCACCAGCGAATGTGGGTCGTATTCAGTTATCGCTGCCGTTACGCCCGTTACGCGTTACCTTCTCGCGTGCCCATTCTCGTAGAGAAGCCCAAGTACAGGTGAACCCAGAACGTGGGGGGCCCTACTGGCATCAGGAAGTGCAAAGTGATTTCCGCCTGTTTTTGTTTTTGTTTTGATTTTGCCTCTATATAAAGTGAACTCCCAGGGGGCCAGACGGTAGTTTTCTTATTTCGAATTGCAACAGTTGCTCGTGCGGATAGATTTCAAAAGTTTTCGTATTGATCCGCAGAAAACGCGAACAAAGTGTCGAAAAAAGAACAAAACAAAAAACGAACAGAGTCTTTCTCAAAGGTAAAACGCAATGTGATATGGCAGTGAAGTTAAAGAACAATGCAGTGGCACGAACCAAACAGGTGCGGCTGCTGCTCTTCGTACTCGGATTACGGACAAATGCGTCATTCCCCGACCAGAGGGGGCAGGGCACCATATAAATCCGATTCGCTGTCAAACGCTAATTCAAGTTCAGGCCATATCAAATAACAGGCTTGTTCAGGCATCGAAAACTGATACAAACAATTATACGATACGAGTATACGAGCCAAAAAGGAAAAACAAAAAATTATTACGAGTACTCGTACTGGCCGCTGTCGTGTGTGCAACGTGCAACCAAGGAAGCAGAAGCAGGCAGGCAGGTAGGCAGGCAGGAGGAGGTCAACGTCAGCATTCAGCATCAGTTGTCAGAGTGTATACCTGTTAGCAGTTTTCCTATTCGACAGTCTCGAAATTCAATTTTGTGCTTATATGGCCATAAGCTTTACCCAACAACAAAACAACAACAACAACCGCCAGCAAGTCCGAGCGTCAGCAACAGCCATAGAAACCAGCCTCAGCCTCAGGCCTCAGGCCTCAGACATTTGTATAAAGATAGTCGTCGTCGTGATTCATGCTCCTTATTGATAGACCAGACCGCTTGTGCTTATATCTCGGAGTGACCTTGACTCACATGCTCTTCTATCTGCATATTTTATACGCAGCCGGAGTACTATAAGGACGCGCCACATTTCCGTAGGATTGGCGAGGGCCCAGAGTATAGACTGGAGATACCGAGCGCCAAGTTGGACTTTACCGGCACCTATTCCGTCATAGCCAGCAATTGCCATGGCGAGGCCAAGGCTGTAATATCGCTACAAATATTTGCCAAAGGTAAGATTAATCATATTTAATTTATTGACTAGTCGGGTGGGATCAGAATCCAGCTCCCACTCTTAGCTCAACTAATTTGCGAGTAGGTTATCTGGGGATAGGTATTGAGCAGGCGCGGAAAGACAATGTCCCTCCAAAAGTCCTCGGCCATTGTCACCAGACTGGCCACAAATTCCGGATCTGCCTGCACCCAGACATAGTGCAGAGCTCCGTTCGTCTCGAAGATGGGACTGAGGACGCAGTAGAGCGCCTTGCTGACATTCGCCACAAACATTTGTATCTGTATTTGGGCCATGTATTTGGGTGCTATCGATTCGCCAGCCTCCAGATACCTCTCGAAGTCCTCCTCAGACTTTGGTGCTTTGATCTCGACAATGTGATCGTCGGTGATGCCATCTGGTGTGGCGCACAGAAACGGATAGTGCTCGTGCAGCAGCAGTCCACATTCGATGTACTCCTTGTTCTCCAGTTTTTCCGTCTGCTTCAGAATGAATCGCTTGTGCTGCTTTAGCTGAATACGGGCTTCGGTGTTCTGGTCGCGTCCCTTGCAGAACATCATGTTGAATATCAGCTCATCGTCCTCGGCCGTTTTCCGCTTGGCCACCAGGTTTATCATGGAGCAGCGTATGCGCATGTACTGCGTTTCCACCCACAGCCTCGACTTGTACTGGTTCCTGCTAACCTCATTGAGGCTCTCGGGGAGACCGATCTGCGCCTGCTGCTCCATGTGCTGTGCAAAGCCCTGGACATCGTGTATGTTGTACTCGTGTGACCTCAGGAGCACATGATGCACGAAAAGAGTCTCAAACTCATCGCTGGTCTCAGCGCATTGTCTGTACAGAGCCGATCCCCGTCCACAAATGGCGATTTCCTCCAGCACAGCCGAGAGGAAGGCCTGCCCATCACTGTCGTTCATTTTTTGCGAGCTCAAGTCACTCTGCAGGCGCACTTCATCCTTGGCAATCATATCACAAATGGGAATGGCCCGTGCGGGCTCCGGCTGCACCAGCAATTCCAGTTCATGCCCCCAAAATTCCACCACAGCCGAGGGTTTTCGGTCCGTGCTCTTCTGCAGTAGCCAAAATGTAAAGGCCACGATGTGTGGACACACTTCTAAGGGTGGGATGGAAGATCGGCTGATTAATCTATCGGCTGGCAAATAAATTACTTTTATTTCCTACCAGAATCGGGGCACCGACTGCATTGGCTCTCGGCAATTGCCCGCGGGTTTTCGAGTACTTTGATGGCCACATTGGCATGTGTGTCCGTATTGGCAAACTCGGATGCGGAGAACACCATGGCCTTCAGTTCGCAGATGCTGCCCTGCTGTCGCAATTGCACATAGTCTGTTAGGAGATCATTGTTATCCGTCGATCTGTGTGCGGACCAGAAATTCCATTAAGCGAGTGCGAGAGAGAAAGCTATAGGTTGCTTACATATTTTGTGGCTTTTCGGATGCTGCTGCCAGGCAAAAGTTATACACCACTCCGCTGTTTAGCGTGGGCAAGTTGTGGATGGTTGCCTTGCGGAAGCCAGGATCTATGTCCATGGGAACAATGATCATTCCCCTCATTATAAAATAACTAGAATTATTTAGAACTAGAGGTGTCAAACCAACGAGGGCACTATCGATAGTATCGATATTTTACTGCTTGTCTCTACTATCGACGGTTTTGCGACTATCACGATAGTATCGATTGATATTTTCGAAACATTCAATGTTGATATTCCTCGATTTTGATATTCCGTTTAATATTACTAGCTAGCTGAGACTCTCAGCCATAAACAAATAATTTTATCCGATAGATACATACATTTTTTAAGAGATTGGCAAGTTTTCAGAAGTCCTTTTCATTGGATTATTTACATATTAAGGTTCAAACAAAAAACATAAACATAAACTCTCCACGAATTGAGAGCAAATTTTGCAAACTCTCCACGAATTGAGAGCGAAAAATGTCAGTATTTTTGGTGCGCTAAATTGAGTTTGGCGGTCAATTTGAAATGTGTCTTAATATTTGGAAAAATAAATATTTCACTATCATGATAGTATCGATTGTTTTTTTCAAAACATTCAAAGCTATTCATGGCTCAACTATCAATCGTTTGACAGCTCTATTTAGAACTTCTGGGTTTTTTGACGCTAAAAATAAACATTCCGAACAGTGTGACCGTGTGTTGCATCGGCGAAAATACCAAAACGCCAGCCAGGTCTGATTGCATAATTGGCACTGCTTTACACTGCTTGTCGATTGGCATGTGATGGTTATCGGAAAATGATTTGAAAATGTTTTCCGTTTCGTTTCACAGATATACTTAAAGATAGCCGCATGGATAAGGTTCACACGCGACATGGGTGAGTAACGCCTCGCTCTCTCATACGTGAAGCAATTCGGAGCTCAATTTTATTATTGTGTTTTGCAGCAACATCGAGACACTTCCGCGATTCGTCAGAAACTTGAGAAATTTGCGGTGCTGCGATGGCGACGCCATATCGCTGGAGTGCCATGTGGAGGCCATGCCCGAGCCGTACATAATCTGGGAGAAGGATGGACATGTAGTGCCCAGCGACAAGGACTACGTGATGTCATACGACGGCACAAAGGCCGTTTTGAGCATACCCCGCGTCTATCCGGAGGATGAGGGCGAGTACACGTGCGTGGCAAAGAACTCCGTGGGAAGGACGCTTTCGTCGGCCTGCATAATCGTGGATGTGCCCGAGGAGAAGGAGAACATGCTGAGTCGCCAGCTGACACGGCCAAGCGGCCTGCTCTCGGCCCACTCGACGCCCCGCTCCACGCCGCGCTCGACTCCCAATCGAAGCTTCTCGCCCATGCGACGACTCTCGTACCGCACCAGCAGCATCGATCTGTCCGGTGTGGCAGAGCGACGCCGCAGCGATGCCCGAAATGCCTTCACAGCTCCCAAATTCCTTGCCATTCCCTACAACCGCGTCGTCGAGGAGGGTGACAGCGTCCGCTTCCAGTGCGCCATCGGGGGCCATCCCACACCCTGGGCCACCTGGGACAAGGACGGGCTGATTGTGACACCCACCACACGCATAGCTGTGAAGGAAGTAGACGATCTGCGCTTCATTGAGATCGATGAGGTGAGCTTCGACGATGCGGGCCTGTACCGCATCACCCTGGAGAACGACTTTGGGCGCATTGAGGCCACCGCTCGACTGGACGTCATCCGGAGCTCTCGCTATTCCAAGTCCCCCTCAGCGCGAAGTGTTCGAGCCTCCTCCTCCCGCCGCAATGCCTATCTGCACAGACGCATCATGGGTCCATCCACAGGTACGCGTACACCCCTCTCGCTCTCCAAATTCCATGCCAAATTTCGAATCTTACAGCTATTGGCGGACGCATGGCTCTGGCAAGCGGCTACCGAGGCTCCTCAGTGCCGTCGGTGCGATTCTACCACAACAACGTGGAGCTGGAATCCACGGATCGAGTGCACATTCTGCTGCAGCCGGAGGACTCAATGGCCATGCTCATCGTGGACAATGTGACGCGCGAGGACGAGGGCGTCTACACCTGCATCATAAGCGGAGATCATGATCCGCTGATTAGTTCCACGAGCGTTACCTTCCACGAACCCAACGCAGAAGTTCCGCGGCGACGCGCTGTCATTGCGGAACCACTGCCCGAGATTACCAAAGCGGTGGAGGGCGAGGCGATCGATCTGTGCTGCGCCATCGACTGCGAGCAGCCCTACAGCTACCTTTGGCTACGTAATGGGGAAATTCTACCAGATAGTGACGAGTTCAAGTGAGTATGGGGCGGGTATATTGTGTTAGTGCACCCTAATCGAAAGATTAGCATACGAGCCAGATTTGAGAACTGATAAAAGGGGTATTCTCTCGTCTGTATTACCTGCAATCGCTGGCCTTTATTACAAGTGTATTAATTATATATTATAGCTACATTGATCACGGCAATGGATGCCTCTGCCTGCGCCTCAACGAACCATTCGACATTGACTCGGGCACATACAGCTGTCAGGTGTTCACCTCCCCCTCCGAATGCAACGACATCCTCCACGACAACTCCACCTTAGCCTTGGACAGTGACTGCGACTGCAGCAGTAGCGGGGAGCTATGCGTTTTGGAGCGGGATCTGTCCCAAAACGACCAGGAGTGCATACAACTACTTAAGACGCCGCTGCCCGTGGTCTGTGGATCGGGAGAGGAGGCGCTTTTCTATGCGCGTGTTTTCCCCTGCGAAGCGGAAGCCGTGTGGTATCTCAATGGAAAGCCGCTCGCCGACGAGGCGGATGACTCACTGAACATGACGGTGCGTATGCAGGGGAACACAAGCAGCGAACAGGCCCTATAAACATTAAGTGGTTCGGGTGCTGGCTGACGCTGCCGCTGCTGCTGGCCCCAATCTGTATGTGTGTGTGTGCGTGTGTGTGTGGAGCGCGGAGAATTTGGATAACTGCCATCTTCAAACAGAGCTCTTCATTTTATGTTTATACCCTTGCAGAGGGTATTACGCATTGGACTAGATGCTGGCAAAGCAGTGAAGAAAGCAGTTCTGATCCGCCGCAATTCATAGACACAGAATTGTAACTTAGAAGCTTCAGCTTAGAATCACATTATCGTTACCGTTGGATCTGTTACATCTGTTACATCTGTTAGGGTATCAAAATAGGCGGCTCTCCCCCTGGTTGGACTTGCTTTCAATTTCTCTGTGTCGCCTTGCCGCAGGCTTGAGCCTCAGCCTCAGATTCGTTCACACCTTGATGGAGAAGACAATAACAATAATAATGATTGTTCATATATGTATGTATGTACTATATAGGCATGCTCATTTACATATACGTATGTGCACACATGTGTGTGTAATTTCTATACATCAGAAATTGAAAACAGAGACCAAAAAGATTGAAATACTGCCGCCATGCGAGCTGCATGCAAAGCGATGTTAGTGAGGCGTCGCTGCCCGTTCGGTTGCCTTTGCCTCCAATCGATGCGCCATGCTCCCGTCCGACCGATCGAAGAGGAATGAAACACTCGTTCGGTGGCGCTCAAGCGGCTCACATCAGGTCCAAGAATTTCCCCAGATGACAACCTGGTTCGGTTAGGCAATAGAAGCAGCAGCAGCAGCAGTAGTAAAAACAGCAGCCGCTCAAGGGTGGGACAAGATGTCGAAGGTAGGCGAGGCAAATGGATTGCATTTAAGGTGTATCAATATCGTTTACATTCGCGTAGATAAAATACCTTATAGATAAGGCAGGGCGAGTGTGGGGTCGCCCATGCACAGAGCCCAGGCACTTGTCGCTTTTTTACTCCAAATGGAAACGGAACGAGAGCGCCAACGACAGTCGCTGTCGCAGTGAGCGTGAAAGTGCCATGCCATTGTTGTCGCGATCGGTTCGGTTCTGGCGTGCTCCCGATTCTCCGCGACTAATTGGTACGTTTGCCATTGAGAGAGGCTTTCAGTGCTGGACTAACCGTTCACCGCGACGCGTCACATTCCGCCGGATCGGATCGGAAACACTTGTGCACTCAATATAGATATAGTACTTAGTAGTCGTCGTAGTGTATGCAAATGTTTACCCATCTGCTTTGAGCTTCCTACTAGAGTTAATCATCTGTTTCTGTTGCAGTTGGAGTCGTATCCAGAGAACGGCATTCGGGTGCTGCGCCTGCGAGACGTGCAGCCCTCACAGAGCGGAGAGATTCGGCTGCAAGTGAAGCATCCACAGACGGAGCGGCGCATACCCACTGCCCGGACATACACCAGTCTGCTGGTCTTGCCCATTGTACGGGGCAACAGTAGCAGCAGCGGCTCCTCATCGCTGGCTGCCAGAAGCTGCATTTTGACACGCCCCGAAGATTGCACCGCCCTCATCGGCGGCCATGTCCGGCTAAGCGTGCGCTACGACCCATTCCCGGGCACCAAAGTCATCTGGTACAAGGCGGTAAGTGTCAATCGATCGATTCTATCCCCAAATACGGTCGGGGGTCCCAGCCAACTGACGCAGGAGGATGTTTTGCTTTTGTGTATGGTAATTTGTCCGGTTTTCGTTGCGCAACAATATCTTGACCCAATTAGGCCAGAGCAGGCCACCGGCCACAGGCCTTAGGCCGCAGTTAGAGGGGATTATGGATACCAGTCTCATTTTACTCTCATTGTTATGGCCATGATCCGTATCATTCTTTATCTGTCATAAGTCAACACAAGACGCCTCTACCCTTAGCTTAGCTGTGGCTCTTGGTATGGGCACAGCCCAGACCAGACTGTGTCACGATCAGCTTGCGGTATTGACGTATGCCGCCCGGCTACGTAATGGTTGCAAACCGCAAATGCGAACCGAGACGAACGTGTTTCTGTGCGCCACACGAAGGTTGGCCCAGAGCTTAACTCAGCACTCACACATATCTCTCTTTCGCAGTGCCGTGCCATTGTCGAGGGCTCCCATGTGACGATCCGTACGAGCGCTCAACAGTCGACGCTCTACATAACGGACATCTCGGCCGATGACAGCGGCAAGTACACGGTGGAAATAATGAATGACTATGGCGTGGAGGCGGCAGCCGCCTCTGTGGCCGTTGAGGGACCACCAGAGCCACCCAGCGGACAGCCGAGTGTATCCCTCGGTCCAGATCGCATGGCGGTGGCCTGGTGTGGACCGCCCTACGATGGCGGCTGCATGATCACCGGCTTCATGTGAGTATCTGTCGCAGATCCTTCCCCACAAACACACACTAAACGGATGTTTCCTTTACTTTGTGCAGCATTGAAATGCAGAGCTGCGATCCCGTCGACTGTGATAGGGAGAACGATGAATGGCAGCAGGTGGCACGCGTTGTGGACACCCTGGCCTATACCGTCAAGAATCTGCAGCCCCAATTGCAGTACAGATTTCGCGTGCGCGCCGAGAACATACACGGACGCAGTGCACCCAGCCAGCCCAGCGAACTGGTGCAGATGAGCAGCAGGCAGTGCGCCGCCAGGGCGGAAGAGACGGCCACCGTCGACTATGGACAGGCGGTGAGCGTGCAGTCTGGCGGAGATTTCAAGGCGCGCTTCGAGGTCATCGAGGAGCTGGGCAAAGGCCGCTTCGGCATCGTGTACAAGGTGCAGGAGCGTGACCAGCCGCAGCAACTGCTCGCCGCCAAGGTGATCAAGTGCATCAAGTCGCGCGATCGCCAGAAGGTGCTCGAGGAGATCTCCATCATGGGATCGCTGCAGCATCCCAAGCTGCTCCAGCTGGCCGCCTCCTTTGAGAGTCCGCGGGAGATTGTCATGGTGATGGAATAGTGAGTAGATCAAGTGGTTCCGGATCGAGGGTCATCTACATACATCCTGTTTATCCTTAGTATCACCGGTGGGGAGCTGTTCGAGCGTGTGGTGGCCGATGACTTCACCCTCACGGAGCTGGACTGCATTCTGTTCCTGCGTCAGGTGTGCGAGGGCGTGGCCTACATGCACAGCCAAAGCGTTGTCCACCTGGACCTGAAGCCGGAGAACATCATGTGCCATACGCGCACCAGTCACCAGATCAAGATCATTGACTTTGGCCTGGCCCAGCGACTGGACACGAAGGCGCCCGTCCGCGTGCTCTTCGGAACACCTGAATTTATACCCCCAGAGATCATTAGCTACGAGCCCATCGACTTCAAGTCGGACATGTGGAGCGTGGGCGTCATTTGCTATGTGCTGTGAGTGAGCCAATCCATCGCGGGAGTTCCCTGGTACTCATCGCATTTGTATCCATTCCAGGCTCTCTGGCCTTTCGCCCTTCATGGGCGACACCGATGTGGAGACCTTCTCGAATATTACCAGAGCGGACTACGACTACGATGACGAGGCCTTTGACTGCGTGTAGGCATTAGCTGTCGATTAAAGTGTATTTCTTTTACTGATCACCCGTCCATAGTTCGCAGGAGGCCAAGGACTTTATCTCCCAGCTGCTGGTGCACCGCAAGGAGGAGCGCCTGACCGCCAAACAGTGCCTGGAGTCCAAGTGGCTGTGCCAGCGCCACGATGACAATCTCAGCAACAACAAGATCTGCACGGACAAGCTCAAGAAGTTCATCATTCGACGCAAGTGGCAGGTTAGTAACATCCCCGGCTGCTGCTTCCACAAATCCTAACCAACTGCTGCTCCTTTTTTGTCCTTGCCTAACTTACCTGCCTGCCGCTTTGCTGCTGCTCCTGCTGCTTATCCAGAAAACTGGAAATGCTATTCGCGCTCTTGGACGCATGGCCACGCTGTCGGCGTCGCGAAGGAACTCTGCCATCGCCATGGGAGCCCTGAACAGTCCGCGACCCTCCATCTCGGGCCTGGGAATGCTGAATGCCGCCAGCGCACTGGTCAGTCCTGTGAGCACGCAAATGTCGTCGCTGCACGAGGAGGAGGACGACTTCAGTGTCGAGATGCCGCACGTGGAGAAGCGGTATGCCCACGGAGCCCTGAAGCTGCGCGACAAGTCGCAGTGCAGCGAGCGCAGCGATTCGGGCTACAGCGAGTGCTCCAACTGCAGCCTGGGAGCCACCGGCGTCGGCGCCCAGGAGACGCTGCTCCTGTCACTGGCCAAATCCAAGCTGGAACAGATTGCCAAGGCCAGCATTAGTCCGCTGCCAGTGGTCCTGGACACACCTGAGAGTCCCATAACGCTGGAGCTGCCACCCAAAGGCGAGCCCATAATGCGCTCCGACTTCACCAACACCATAAAGATGCGCAAAAAGTCGCTGGAGGACAATGCCGCGCGCGAAAAACCTAAGCTGCATGCCAAGCCCCCGTGCGAGTCCTCCAAGCTGAAGGTGTCCCAGCTAAAGGACAAGTTCCAGCAGTCCAAAATCGCTTCCGCTGCTGCTAACAAACCCAAGCTTGCCCCAGAGCCCAACAAGATCACCAAAGTCGCCAGCGTGGGTCGCCTCGCTCGAAGTAACTCCCATCTGAACCCCGAAGCCTTGACCCACAACTAACTCGAGTACTTTTTCTCCATTTATGCCAGCAGAGGAGCCAGGGAAAACCGGAAGCAACAGTAGCAGCAGCAGCTCCGCTAAGACAGCAAAACCAGCTCAAACCCGGTCCATGCCTAGTTCACCGCTGCCCCAGCGTGCTGCCACGCCGACGCGGCTGATGAGCCAACGTGTCCGTGAGGCGACCGAGCGTCTTTCCCAACAGCACACGGTGGCGAGCGCTCAGCGGCACAATGGCAATGGGAACAGTAACGGCAACAGCAACAGCAACAGTAAAAGCAATGGCAACGGTAATGGAAACGTCCCAGAGAGCAGTCGCGAGTCACGTGCGCGACGTCTCATCAATAGATTCAACGAAACGAAACATATCACGTCCTAGATTTATGTCGCTTAAATGCCGACAAACATAACTTTATTATTGCAGAAATCATTTGCTTAGACAAGACCCCAGAAGAAACTCTACGAACACTCGAATATGAATATGAATGCGAATGCTAATGCGATTGCGATTGCGAACACGGGGTTAGAACGCCCTCAGCCCTCATCCCACACCCCAGCCACAGCCACACCATAAACACACATGTAATACCCATCCACATCCACATCTCTGATCAGATCAGGCACCCCGTGGCCGAAACGGGGGCAAGCACTGTACTTAGGCTAGAGGAGAAGCTAAATATTTAAATTATTGTATCGATTTATATACATACTTATTTACCATACTAATTAAAGTTAATGTAACGAAGAATTAACACCTCGGCAGCAGCCTACAGCCCTACAGTCCGTAGCAATCGCTGTCGCGAGTCTGCGCGATGGGATTATCGCGTGGCTTCAGCCGCACCCAAAGCCCGCCGGAGGCCCTCAGAGTGATGCGATAGGAGACATCGAAGCTGGTTTTGCCGGCTACCGGCAGCAGCTGGAAGCTGCGCAGCAGCCGCGACACAATCGTCTTCATCTCCATGATGGCAAACCGATTGCCGATGCAGTAGCGCGGGCCGGCGCTGAACGGGATGAAGGCGTACGGATGGCGATCCTTAGAGTTCTCTGGAGAAAAGCGCTCGGGATTGAATTTCTCTGGCTCGGGGTAGATGTGTGTCAGACGGTGGGTGGCATAGGGACAGATGAAAATGTTGCTGCCCGCGGGCAGAGTGTGGTCCGCCAGACGCACCTCCTCGCCCAGCTTGCGGGCGATTAGGGGAACTGTGGGGTACAGGCGCAGCGCCTCCTTTATGCACATCTCCAGGTAGCGCATCTCGCGCAGATCGCTCATGGTGGGCGCCCGATCGCTGTAGTCGAAGATGCGCTCCAGCTCCTCGTGGCACTGCTCCTGGCAGTCGGCATTCTGCGCCAGCAGGAAGATGGTGAAGGCCACGGCGCCGCCCACAGAGTCCTGGCCGGCCAGCATGAAAGTGCAGGCCTCGTTGACGATGTCCTCCTCGGTGAAGTCGGGATTGCTCTCGGATATCTCGATCATGTAGTCCAGCAGACACTTCCGCTCGGCATTGTTGTTGCCGGTGTTGGCCAGAATCTCGCGCCGAATCTTGATCATCTGGCGGGTGAAGTCGTGGAGGCGCTTCTTCTGGTTGAGCTCATCGCTGGCCAGCTTCGTCCAGTGGTAGATGCCATCGAACAGCAGCCAGGGATGCGAGAAGCGGGTGGGTATCATGAGTTTGCCCTGCCGAAAAGGCGACTCCTCGATGTTGACCGGATCCAGGCCCTTCTTTTTGATGGGCACACCCAGAACGGCCTCTGCAGAACAGAAGTTGAGTCAGAATCAGTATACAAAGGGAAGGGAGCTGCAAGGAAAGGAAAGGAACTCACCATTTAAGATGTCCACCACACAGTTGTTCACAATGCTGACGATGTTGAGATCAGTGCCCACTGCGGAGGCACCGAGCGCCTCGTACAGCGACTGCGAGGCATCCACAAAGGTGTCAATGAACTTCTCCAGCAGGCTGAGATGGAATGCCGGCTGGATGAGCCTGCGGTGGGTGCTCCACTTGAGGCCGCTGCTGGTTATGAGGCCATCCCCTAGGAAGTTGTGCATCAGCTGGTAGATGAAGACCTTGTTGGTGTGCTTCTGCGAGGACAGGATGACCTGCAGATCCTCCGGCTGCAGCACCACGAAAAAGGGAAAGAAAACCACCCAGATCCGCACCAGGGATCCATACAGATCGAAGGCCTTGGCTGCTTGATTTTTCATCACTATGGAGGCGACAAAGACAATGACAATCAAAGGGAATACCCATACTGGTAGTTGATAGTTTACTCTTACAATCCTTGTCCTTGATGAGCAGACAATTGCCCAGAATGGGCAACGTTGGCGGTCCCGACAGTCGCAGCGACAATATCACCGATCTCAGATACGTCTCCAGATGGGCATAGAACGTGTAGATGCTCAGGCTGATCACCAGCACGGCCAGTATCGAGCATAGTTCTGACTTGGTGGCGCGTTCCAGCTGTGGATGCAGTCATTCAAGTGTTAAATTGCATTGATCTGTCAATATTATATAGTGTTTGCCATTTTCTAGTGTGTTTGCCTGACCTCCAATGCATCGAAAATTGGCCCTTGCGAAGCTCAAACTATTTGGTATAAAACTAACTTAACTGGTAATGGAACGTGGGGTTGCCATGGACTGATGGACTGATGGCAGAGATGCCCTTGCCTCGTGTCGCAAGTAGTTGTCAAACACACACTCACACCAGCACTCACACTCGCACTCAGACCAGCACTCACACTCGCAATCGTAATCACAACGAAAGTACAAGTTATGTATCTAACGAAGGTGTAAATTGATTGAGACAACATGGCGTATGGGCGATGGGATGATCCACCTCAAGTACGTGCAGCATTTGAGATTGATTAAATCGCACGAAGGCAGCCTACAGATACGAGCACATCAGCAAGTATCTTTTGCTCCCTCAGCGCAGTACGTGCTCTGGTCTGGTTCGGTATTGTGTGTGTTGTTTTGGGGCCTATTTGTGTGTCAGTGGTGCAACAGGTTACGATTAGCGGTGGCAGCCAAAACAATAACCAGTCGCTGGCCAAAAAGATGACAGATGCTAATGATGATCACCAAGGCAGGGACAAGTATTGTTGGCATTTTTCCCACATGCTACACAATCGGAAACACCTCCGTCGCATCTTCCTGTCAACCCCAACCCCTCCCCCAAAGAGCTTTGTTCAGTTCTGGGCTTCAACAATGGGATATACATATCGTACGATATCCGTAAGCGGTGACGCCTCTTAATGGCTTTAAGCCAATTTATCGTAGGGGCTTTCATGGCCAACTGCACATCAGTCGTTAACTGACTTTTATGGCTACTCAACGCCAAGATGATTGCTTTTAAATTCAATTAAAAAACCATATCAATTCATTGTTCAATGAGTATTATTCAAAGGATGAACAAAAATTCGAGTCCTGCATCGAACAGAAATAGGAGAATTTTGGTAGGTAACTAAAGACTAAACAAACAAATTATAAAAAATTGATTGTGAGACTTGATTATCCTGCGTTGGTACTTAGTCCGTAGGCTCACCATTTAACAGAAGGGAACTTGAATATTCTTTGCCCAGCGAATGATATCCTCCAGGCAAAGGCTCACGGCGGCAGCCATTTATAGCATTGAACAGCAACATGCCAAGGACAATTATCAAAGTAAGATGCCACATTTGAAATGCATTTAAATCCCGAACAGGGAGAACATTTTGAAATTTAAAATAAGATCAAAAAACGATTTGCAATTAGAAGCTTCCAAGGGTAACGTCCGCTCCCACACCAAACCAAACCACAGCACACCACACCAAATCACCGCACAACAGCGGAACCGAAATCTCTATTTGATCTTCTTAGAAAATATTTACCCGCCAGCCAATGAAGCATCTCAGCTCCATGGGGAAGGCTTCCGCTTTTTTTCTTTTGGCTGTTTTTGGGCAAGGTAAGGTACGAGTCGACGGTATCCAGGCGAAGCTGTGTGCAGAACCGAGCTGCCTTGTTTGTCTAAACATTTGGCACTTGATCACTAATAAATGCACATCATGATTATTTCTCACTAATTTCATAAATTATCATAATCGTCTTTGAAGCGAGACCCGGCCTCAGCTATGAACCAAGCATAGGCCTCGTTATGGATCCAACAGCACAACAAGAATTCCATTTAAAAGCGATACAAGTTGAGAAAAGAGCCGAGAGTGGGCAGATCACGATGAGATAATCCAGAATCTCTTTTCAAATGCCTGTTTCCTACTTTCTGGAAGTACTTTCTGGAAGTACTTTCGATTTAATTTACTTCACTCACCACTTTTTCCACAAACATTTTCAAACACTTTCTTTTCGAATTCTTTTACTCAAGTCTCTTCAACACATCAATCATGGGAACACACATAGAAGTGATTTGCTTTGCTTTGGGAAGAGTTGAGTCCTTGCCGTCGACACTCCGTGCCACACGATTCCGGTAATTGGCTTTTTTTTGGGCGGGTTATAGTATTATGTATCCGGTCACAGCTGCCGACAGTTGAGCTTCAAATGCGGGATCTCCAGCGGCATGGCGTCTACTTATAACCGATTTGGTTCGATCAAGCTCGTCTTTCGAGCACACATACAATACACACACTATGCCGCACTGTGCCGCACTGTGCCGAAAAAAAAGTCGCACAAAATACTTGTACTTGTAGTCGTACTCGTAGTCGTACCTTCAATGGCGTGCGCGTACGCGTACGTGTACGTGTACGTGAGCCGGGGGCTCCAACTACGACGGATCGAAGTGGCTCCGTGAGAGAGGGGGCAAATATTGTAGGCAGTAATTGCTAACTAGTCGGCTCTTGAAGTGCTAAGTAGCTAGAAGTGGAAGTAATGCTGCCTGCGAGTTAGTCAAGTGGCATGCCATTCAATTAACCATTTTTCTCAATCTTTGTTTCCTCTTGATATATGGCTATCCCGTCCCATCCCATCCCAGCCTATGCCTATACCTAAGGCATTCCAGCTACTCTTCAGAGCTGGTTTTAGCCAAACTACTGCGTATCAAGAGTACACACATTGTTGGATATAAGGAGTAGACCCTCGAGCTAATGGCAGAGGTGAGTCGCGTGTCGTTAAAATGCACTTTGGGCTCAAGCCACAGCCTCCGCTCCGTAAGGGTTCTGTTCCCCTACCAATTACCAGTTACGTTACATCAATTTAATTATATTTACATATTCGTCACAATTTGCATATCATTAAGCTTTGAGCTTTTACCGGCATCATATATGACCACCCAGGTACATATTCGGGAATCAATTCCGCGAAAATTCAATTTGAACAATTCATTTTTTGGGCAAATAATATATTAATATATCTAATGCTTTGTACGCCCACAAGTTTGATTATTTGCACTAAAAAAATGGGCTGTGGAACCAAAATCTTCATCTTCAAAGTTAAGTTCCCAGAAATTCCACATTCGTAATATTAGTTTCTGGAATTCGCTTCCCTCTCCTCAATCGTTTTCTTTGAATCACACAATAATCATTATGATAACCGCCGTGATTGGGTTATCGGTTCTTGCGTAGCTTTCCAGGTACTTTCCACCTTACGTTAAGCTAATATTATTTAAATCGCTGTTTTGGCTGGTCGCCGACGCCCGCCTCTTATCTTTTCCGGGGTGTAGTGTACCGATTTCGACACCAAAGATTACATGGCTAGACGAGACATCTTCGTCAGCGCCAGGGTAAAGTTCGATGAGCAAAGAAATAAGGCCATGACTCAAGCAAATTTGTTTGCTTTGCTGATAATCCCCTTTCTGTTGGTCTGCCTCCCCCTGAATATAATTGATTTGGCTTATTGTGGAAAGGTCTTTAGAAGACTACCGACCAGCACAGCACCGTTTATAATGGATATAAAAACACATGTGGCTGTGGGTCCTATAAACTTTACTATATCGAAGCTAAATTTTATGGAAATCCAGAATTGAACTGCTATCGGAGGATGATCGCGATATTCGTGGTTTTGGCCAGCGATAAGCAGGGGGTAGACTTCTATATAAAACCCCCGAGTCGAACGAATTTATTGCTTTAAACTGTGCCAAATGTCGCTGCGCTTGGGACTAATATTTGTGGGTCTGCTGTCCCTGGCAGCCCTCGGCTGTCGATCCGCCTCCATCAGCACCCGCATTGTGGGTGGGGACCAGGCGGACATTTCGGACTTCCCCTACCAGGTGTCGGTTCGCCTGGAGACGTACATGCTGCTACACATCTGCGGTGGCAGCATCTACGCCCCCAATGTGGTGCTTACGGCTGCCCACTGCATCAAGGGACGCTTCGCTTCGTACATTCGCATCGTGTCGGGACAGAACTCGATTGCCGATCTGGAGGAGATGGGCGTGAAGGTCAGCAAGCTGATCTATCACAGTGGCTACAACAAGAAGACCTTTGTGAACGACATTGGCTTGATCATAACGCGAGAGCCGCTGGAGTACTCGAGCCTCGTGCAGCCCATTCCCTTGGCTTTGGAGGCACCTCCGACGGGAGCACATGCCGTTGTCAGCGGCTGGGGTAAGCGTACTGAGGAGGACGAGGCGTTGCCCGCCTTGTTGCGTTCCGTGGAGCTGGAAATTGTCGACCGTAGTGCTTGCGGCGACCAGTACCTGACCAAACAGTACACCATCACCGAAGAAATGCTGTGTGCCGGCTACTTGGAGGGAGGAAAGGACTCCTGCAATGGTGACTCCGGTGGCCCATTGGCTGTGGATGGTGTGTTGGTGGGCATCGTGTCGTGGGGGGTTGGCTGTGGCCGGGAAGGATTCCCCGGGGTGTACACCAGTGTCACCTCACACACGGCATGGATCGAAGAACAGGCTGCGCCATACCTTTAAATTCGAGGGAACTTGAAGAGCTGCAAGCGAACAAAATAACCGAACAAATTAAATAGTAAATATTAATTATCATAATTATCACCCATAATAAACAACAAATGAGCATTTAAATGTGAAAAGTGTTTAGTTTTAAGCTATAAATTAATTTTTAATTTTAAAGTATCCACAATCAGTTTTGGTGGGTAAAAATGTTCCTTTGAATCATAGATACCTACTCTTTTAAATATACTCTAGATAATATTAAAAATCTATAGATTTTGTTCGTCATATTTCAGACGGTATAATTAAGGAAAATTGAATCTTTCGTTTTCACATGATTTATTATGTTCGTAGTCGAACATGTTCGATTCATGGCCCAGCTCTCGAGCCGCGAAGATGAATCTAACAGGATATTATTTTACGCGGTTTAAGAAAGCGTGCTCAGAGGTGAAGAGAGCGTTTTCGTGGTGACTTGCCCCTCGTTTTCGTGGTGTGAGAAACATGTTCTTAACGGGAACGCGTATGATTCATTGTTGCGTCATTCCATGCGCGTTCCCGTAAGATGAATTTGATTTGTATGGGAAAAATTTCAGCAACTTGGGCAAGAATTAGCAGCACAACTTGAGCAACAACCTGCATACCTTGGGAAAATGGATATTATGGACTTGACTTTTGTTTGTAATTTCAGGCTCCAATTAATACCGAAACTAGTCAGTCTCTTTTTTAAAGAAATTAACGAAATTTTTAAACTCACAGGTACCAATAATAGGTACCAGAACCGGGATAAATGTATATAAAAAACACAAACATGTGCATTAATAGGTAAAAAAGGGCCAACTATCTAGTAATATGAAACTGAATATCAAAATTGACGAATTTCATATCACAAAATATCATGGTATGGCAGCCCGCTGCAACTACGAATTGCACGAGTCTGGCAGCGCCACAAAACGAAGTTATCGGTATCAATGAAATAATGAAACGCAGTTATCGGTATCAATGAAAGAACAATGAAACTATCACGATAGTCGCAAAACCGTCGATAGTAGAGGCTAGCAGTAAAATATCGATACTATCGATAGTTCCCTCTTTGGTTTGACACCTCTGCATTCGAGAAAAATCTGCTTCTAAAACCAAAAAACACGATAAAAAACAAATAAAATGTCACTTTTCGGTGCATTGGGATTAATGGGCGACTTCGATGATGATTTGGGACTAATGAAGTAAGTATAAACCACCTTTCTAGCCAGCCCCAACGCTCTGCAGCTAGCTGTGTACATACATATATGTGTATTTGTGATGCTCGCTGTGGCATCTGAAAACGAACCAGAGTTGGCATAAAATGGTTTATTACATACAGATATAGGTTTTGGCACTGGTTAAAAGTTAATCTTGATAATTTGCGGGGGAGATTGTGACCAATTGACAGATACGTGCAATACTTTGTATTTTCACGTGTGTGCCAGTTTGTGTGTGGGTGTGTGTGTACAGCATGCGTGAAAAGAAGACGTAATAATCGATAATTTAAAAAGTGCGACCGCAGCAAGGGAGGCCCTCAATCAATGCATTAAAATGCATTTGCTTCGTTTGTTTCCGCGTCATGCTAGAAACCGCTCTAACGAATATCACACAAAGGAGGGGGCCCACCAGACAGTGTTTTAATTTATCGTATCATTATGTTCCAATAGTTCACATCGCCAAAAAAATCAAGTTTAAATTTCTTAGTTCTTGGGAGGTCAGCATTTGTATTTTGTTTAGATCGGGACTTAGAATGAGTAAAAAGTCGAAATCAAAGAGAAATTCCCGTAGTGGAAGACTAAATCATTACCACGAAGACGGGGAAATGGAAGAAGAGTATGCTGAATGTTTGCTAAATTACAAAATTTTTTAATAATTTCCATTAATCAATCATCAGCAACCACATGAACCATACCATGAATGCCATGGGCATGCAAATGCGATCGATGAATCGCTTGATGAACACATTCATGCCGGATCCGTTCATGCAGGGATCGCCATTCGATCCTGGATTCCAGCAGGGCGCCTTGATGGAACGCCCCCATCAAATGGCAGCTATGCCAGCTATGGGAATGTTTGGCATGCCCATGATGCCCAATTTCAATCGTTTGCTAAATGCCGGTAAGCCGTAATGAGACCTGAACAACCATCAATATAAATGCTAATGATCCTAACTTGATATAGATATTGGCGCCAATCCTGGCGCTTCGTTTTGCCAAAGCACCGTGATGACTATGTCATCGGGGCCCGACGGCCGCCCACAGATCTACCAGGCCAGCACCAGCACCAAAACTGGCCCAGGCGGCGTTCGCGAGACCCGCAAAACAGTCCAGGACTCGCGCACAGGCTTAAAGAAAATGGCCATCGGTCATCACATTGGGGAGCGCGCCCACATCATTGAGAAGGAGCAGGACATGCGCTCGGGACAGCTGGAGGAGCGTCAGGAGTTCATCAACCTGGATGAGGAAGAGGCTGAGCAGTTCGATCGCGAGTTTACCAATCGCGCCCATCGCGGAGGCGGTCCACACGGCCGTCATGGTGGCATGCAGGCCATTCGCGCACCTCCACCAGCAGCCTCGACCTCTACGCTGACCATTGAGCCGGTCGATGATGACGACGACGATGATGACTGTGTGATCCAGGAGCAGCAGCCACAGGGTCGCTCGTCCGCTGGCCGCCAGTTGCCAACGCTGCCAGCACCTCCTACGGCTCTGCACGGAAGGTGAGTGTGAGTCCACAGGCGCTTACTGTGGCATGAACCTGCATCGATGCCCCATTTCGCCCCAGTATGTGTACACCCAATACGTGTGTAGGTCCAGCAATTTGCGTAGTAGCATTTGATTATCCCCCCAGACCCGCCCTCCCACTTGTGTAACCCTCACAAAACTTGTTGCTAAATTGAAACGTTTGTATTTACTTGCAGATACAATTACTAAAATCTAACGTACATACAGTATATTTTACTAACTATCAGAAACAGAATTGAATTGCATATTATAAATGTCTGCTTTTACATTCCCAACAACGTTCAAAAACCAAAGAAAGCCAAACCAAACCAGAAAAGAAAAGAAAATATAACAAATAACGATCATATAACTATATATAACGAAAGACCAACACTGAGATGAGGTAGGCGGCACCTTCCAAGAAGATCAAGAACTTTTTCGTTTTATAAAATTTCAGCATAATTTTCATTTAATTTGACCCCAAACCCCCTCAACCTCTTTATCGTGTACTCTACTCATTAATCGCAATCCCTCAATCCCACTTTAACGCGTTCTATGCAATGGACGGCCACGCCACGCTATAATTACAGCCAAAATAGTTACCAAACACACACCAAAGACTCGCAAAACGTATTGTAATATTTCTTCCAACTTTTCTTCGACTCGATTCCATACTACGACAGCCGCAATGCTACAGCAGCAGCAACAACAACAACAACCACAACCTCGTCCTCCCCAGCGGTCCACGATCTATCGAACAACAACTACGTGAGCATCGGAAATTCGCGACGCGCCTACATGCGCAATGGGCAACACTTGGCCACTCCCCGTCGACCTCTGCGTACCCCCGCGTCCTCGCCGCTGGCCACGATATCCAGCGGCAGTCACAGCATTGCAGCCACGCCAAGGTTTGTTTCTCCAGCCAGCTCCAGCCATAGACAATCTGGCCGCCCAAGATTTGGTCCAATCTAATGACTAGCAGCAGCCTTACGTTACGTTCAAGTTCTATAACTTACATTTTGTATATGCCTACAAAGATCATATTCCAAGCCTGCTTCGAGTTACATGCAAGAGATATTAACCCACGTTCAAAGAATGTATTCGGAAAACCGAACCGAACCAAACCAAACCAAACCCCATACTCGTCATGTGATGTCCGATCGACATAGTGTTTATCTTATGTAGCTTCCTTACATTCGCAATTTACATCTCTATTAATGACTTGTTGCTCTCTCTCCCTCTTCTCTACCAATACTTATTATGTACTTTCGATTTATGCAGAGACTGGCGTCTATATAATTCACGGTTCCATCGAAAGTAGAACAGAACTCAACCAAAGTAAACCAATACAAAAAATCAAAACCGAAATCTTTTTTAATCTAAGCAGGCAATATTCATGTAACCAACCATATTTAACCCAAACAAAAAAATCAACGCAAAGACCAATGACAACAGCATTCGGCGTTCTTCGATCACCGTACCGGTCCAATACTAACCCCCGATATGACGTTCGGCGGCGCCATCAATGCTACGCATCATCACAGCCACTCCAACACTCCAACCATCGTTCCGTCAACGTCAACGCAATGCAGCCTACGCAGTGCAGCAGCTACGTGTTGTGCCACATGCTATGTGTAAGGCTGCCGCAACCAACTCTCCTCCCACCAAACACTCACACACACACACACACAAAACACACACACACACTTTTATCTCTCTATATACTCGCATATGTATACCATCTAGTATGTGCTCCAAAGCAAGACAAGCATGTAGCGGGTGCGAGTTGTCTCTTTGTCGTACTACACCCTAAACCCCCGAAAAGTGTCTCGCTAAATCCAAAAAACAACACACCGTCTTCCGTAATACTTCAGTTATCATCTGCGAGGGCCCACACGTAATTCGACTGCGCATTTGATTTACTACTTTACGTTTTACTCTGTTACGACGCCAAATTCGAATTCATCGACGCTAATTGAAACGCAAAATTGAAACGTTGTTGTTGCTGCTGCGGCTACGAATTGGTTGTGCCTACGACTGGCAGTGCCACCGCCCCCACACTACGTACTTCTCTCACACTACTAACTGCGCGCGACATCCTGCTGCTCCCTTCATCTTAATCATGCTTACTTATCACCACCCCTCGACGACTGCTATCTTCCCGCCATCATATTACCATTTACGTTCGAATTGGCCTGTCTCCGAATGATTACTTACGTATACTTTGAGTCTTTTGTTTATGTTGGTTTTGCCTTACGAAATGATTTGATTTGACAATGTTACTAATTTGAGTTTATCTATTCTTCAATCCCATGACCAGCATACATCCACATCCTTATGCGGCACATCCAAGGCGCCAGCAGCGCCCCATGAAGAACAGCCACCACCACGCCACAGAAGATGGCGGCGAATCGAGTTCCAAGTCGGGCAAGCGGGCTAAGAAATAGAAGGAAAGCTCCAGCTGCAGCAAACACACACAATTCCTCATCTCCAACCACACACAAGGGCACTCACATACACATACACACTTATAAACACTGGAAAGCTAGCGCTGATCCTGTTCCAAAAGTACACCTAATTATAATATAGAAAAGATACACACCACACAACACAATTACGCAGCTGTTTTGAGCTATCCTGCCTGCGTTGTCTTGGGTTATATATTTTGTCAATTGTAACTAGACATAACTTTTCTGTCTGCGACAGGTATCTGTTCCTCATCCCGACTTCGTGCCGACCCGCAGGCATGGCACATAAACCGCTGCGGCATTGTCACGCCGACGCTTCTACTAAAAGCACTCCCACTCCTCCCACAAAATTTTCAAAACAGCGAAACTGAAAAACGAACACTTGAGTTGTACGATACTAATGAAAGGATATGGAAATATCATTACAAAATTTCAGATAACCAATGATGGCAATTTCCCCTAGATTTGGTTAGACGCTAAGCTTTTATTACGGAGCGGAGATGATACACGAATCTAACTAATTTTGAAGGCTCTGCTCTGAGCATTACAATTAAAATTCCCCCCAATATATATATCTATATATATAATTAAATAAGGCTTAAGTAACGTTGATGTGAATTTAATTAAACCATTAAATACATTACATTAGTAAATGTGAAGCGTATGTATGTACTTCGTTCCCGATAACCCCCCGCTTTGGCCTATTAGTCAACGACATCCATTTGCGTCTCCTCGGACTCTCGCCAGTTGCGCTGCACCATCGCCACCAGCTGCGTCCAGAAGACTGTGCCCCTCACATAATTGGCCAGGCATAGCAGAATAAAAGCCCAGGCCATGCCCAGGTAGTAGTCGGTCTGCACCTCTGGCGAATTGGCTAGGGGCTCGGTGAGCGTTCGCAGCAGGATTTGAGGATCTATACTGTTGGGGTCTATGGTCCTAACGTTTGTGTGGCGCATGATGAATCTGCCAAAGGCGCGCTTTTCCGAGTCCGTCCAGGAGGTATCGTACATGATCAACGGTCGTCCCTGATGGAAGATCATCAGCGTTGGCAGCGAGACAATGCCGAACTCGGCATTGAAGGGGGTGAACTCGTACGCATCGATGTAGGCGACGGGCAGCGTGGGAAAGAGATGGGGCAGAAGATTAATAACGGGCGCCACACGGGAGCACTCCAGGCTGGTGGCCGTGCAAAAGTGGACAACCACACAGCTGCCGTGCTCATGCCGCTTGGTAGCATTGCCAATGGGCTTAAGTAAGTTCACAATGTCCTTGGCGCTTTTCATTATCAGCAGCTTGGGCGCTGTGCTGTTGTCATTATCTGGCGCTGCCTCCGGCTGCAGGCACTTGATCATTATGGGCGGCTTGCGCTGCGGTGGCAACTGTGTCAGGTGCAATATATGCTCATCGTCTGGCGCACAACTATAGCGATCCCCCAGCAGGGCGAAGGATTCGAACGAATACTCGCACTGGCCGCGAGACTGTCCCAAGGACTCCAATCCTCCGTATAGGCCAAAGTATTGCAGGGCACTCAGCAGCCCAGAAATTTCAGCATTTGAGCGCGAGACATAGAGAACTGTAATAGTAAAAGTGAACTGATCAATTGGCTATTCCCAATATGGCTTAAAACACTTACATAAGAAGATTAAAAATGTTTTAAACAGATAATTAAACAGATTTTGATTCATATTTTGGTTTGTTAAACTAGGAGATTTATCGATAACATATTCCCTCAAAAATATACCGAATTTTACCGAACTTTCATAACACACCGTAATATACCTTGCTAGCCTATATCTGTTTTGCCTTATTTACGTTTTGGGTGTCTGTCAAAGGAAAAATTTAAATCAATTTGGAATTCAAATTACATCATTGTAAGGGGACCAACTTACACCAACGATAAGAAGACAGACAAAGACGGAAGTGAAGACTACTTATTTGTGCGCCAACGATGTCGGAAGCTCGACTGGAGCTGGAGAGCGTACGCACATCCACCTTTGTGGAATGGCCTCTAAATGCCCCCGTCAGTGCCGAGGAATTGGTGACGAATGGTTTCTTTGCCACAGGGAATTGGCTGGAGGCCGAGTGCAACTGGTGTCATGTGCGCATCGATAGATGGGAGTACGGGGATCAAGTGGCCGAAAGACATCGACGCTCCTCCCCAATTTGCTCCATGGTACTTGCACCCAATCATTGCGGGAATGTGACGCTGAGTCAGGAGAACGACAGCGAAGGCAACAGCATGGTGGATGGCGGTAATACCTCCCCATGTGCCTGTCCTGATCTGCTCGTGGAAGCAAATCGATTGCAGACATTCAAGGACTGGCCAGTAAGTCGAAAGAGATACTCTGAAAATGCATAAATCTCATTATTTTGCACCTAGAATCCCAATGTTACGCCTCAAGCTCTGGCCAAGGCTGGTTTCTACTATCTCAATCGCTTGGATCACGTCAAGTGCGTCTGGTGCAATGGCGTTATAGCCAAGTGGGAGAAAAACGACAACGCTTTTGAGGAGCACCGACGCTTCTTCCCCAACTGTCCGCGTGTCCAAATGGGACCGCTCATCGAATTTGCTGGAAAGAACCTGGAGGAGCTGGGGATTCAAACCACCACCCAGCCACAGCGTCCAAAGTACGCCTGCGTGGATGCGCGAATGCGCACGTTCAGCGACTGGCCCATTGGGAACATTCAGCCCCCCGTGCCACTGGCTCAGGCAGGTCTCTTTTATCAGAAGATCGGGGATCAGGTGCGTTGCTTCCACTGCAATATTGGGCTGCGCTCCTGGCAGAAGGAGGACGAGCCCTGGCACGAGCACGCCAAGTGGTCGCCCAAATGCCAGTATGTGCTGCTGGCCAAGGGACCAACCTTTGTGCGCGAGGTGCATGAGACTATGGCGGCAACGTCTGGATCCCAGATAGCAACGGCTCCAGCTCCCCAGCTCGATGCGCTAATGGACGAGGGACCGGCCAAAGAAGCCCTCGCCCTGGGCATAGATGGAGGAGTGGTACGAAACACCATTCAACGCAAGCTTTCCAGCTCAGGCTGTGCTTTTGAATCACTGGACGAACTGCTGCATGCCATCTTTGACGAGGCGGGCTGCGAAACTGGTGTCGAGGTGCGGGAGCCTACAGAGCCGACTGCACCGCCCCTTGATTGCTGTCGACCCACTACCAGCAAAGCGGCAGCAGCCTCCGAAGACACCCATATCAAGCCAGACCCGGATGTCATTCCCCAGACGCACATCTCAGAGCAGATGCAGAGAATGTCCCTGGCGTCGCCAAATGGAAATATTTCTCTGGAGGAGGAGAACCGCCAGCTGAAGGACGCCCGCTTGTGTAAAGTGTGTTTGGACGAGGAGGTTGGGGTGGTGTTCCTACCCTGCGGTCACTTGGGTAAGTCTTGCCATATCTGTACTCGCTCTTATATCAAACTCAAACCCTCTCGCCCTGCAGCGACGTGCAATCAGTGCGCCCCCAGCGTGGCCAACTGTCCCATGTGCCGGGCCGACATTAAGGGATTTGTGCGCACATTTCTATCGTAGAGCAGCCGCCGCTGGCATATATCAATACACAGTACATATATTAGATAATTGCTAAGGGTATTCCTTTCGTGTGTGTTTGGCAAGAGCAGATGCTCCCAACTTTTGTTTATGTTAGGGTTCTGATTACCCAACGCCAAATTAAATTAATTTAATGAAAAAATAGTTCAAATAATCTGTTGATCAGCTAATGGAAATGGAATACGAATACCTTTAACTACACAATACCTACTGAGTATATACCTGCAAAACTGCATCTGGTGATGGCGATCTATCATCCGTTTTGATGTTAAATAACTGATAGGTTGCGGTTAAACGTTATCTTCCCTTCACAGTCCATACAATACACTAAGATTAATCTTTCTTAAGAAGAGCAAAGCATCACAAAAACTATAAGCAATTTCCTATCACTAGACGCCGCACACTACTAGGACTATCCAGCTGTGAAGGGTTTTACACAAGGCGCTGCGTTTATCACGTATCTTTATTTTGTTATTGTAATCCTATTAACAAGTGTGTTTTTTTGTTGATACTGTTTATAGGCCGCTGATAAAGCATAGACTACACATAAATATATGAAATCTAGACTCGAATACGAAATATAAATATATATGTAAATGTTAAATAGGTGTCTTACTTGCCCCGATCTTTAATTCAAATCGCGACCGATCACTATCGATTCGATTTGATTGGCTATTAATAATTAATTAAAAA
This sequence comes from Drosophila tristis, assembly GCA_018150885.1. Lineage (NCBI taxonomy): Eukaryota > Metazoa > Arthropoda > Insecta > Diptera > Drosophilidae > Drosophila > Drosophila tristis. Next base: position 1,419,874 of record JAECWT010000203.1, on the reverse strand, counting down.
CAATGTAAATCCAAGAAAAATTAAAAATTAATGTTTCAAAGCAGCTTGTAACTACAAATTTAAAATGGAAAATAGGGTATACAACTGTACATACGCATAGCTGAAACCTGGCTGACCAGCACAACGACGTCACATTTACTGCTTTGGCCGTTAATGTTTGAACCTTATTATGCAAACAATCTAATAAAAAGGAGTTCTGAAAACAAGCTAATTTTGTACAAAAGTTAATGATAAATTTTATAAAATTATTCATTTAGGGCTGAGAGGGCTGTCTAGCTCGTAATATTAAACCGAATATCTAATGCGAGGAATATCAACGCATATTGTGGTGTCAGTATATTTACGGTATATTTTGATAATGACAAGGTATATTTATGAGAGTCAGGCGGTATATTTTAGCGATAAATCCGCGGTCACACTGATTTTCTTGAAGTTGCACTGCCAGTTCAAAAATTAAAAATTTTTTATTAACATTTTCTTGAAGTTGTGCGGTCGCAGAACGAACTTAACTCGAGTGTCGCCGCCTTGGTCGCGACGGTAGCACGCAAACAGAAACGAAACCCGTCTCGAAAAGAAAATCAAATTATTCATTTCTGATGAATTCAGAGGAAAACAAGATACAAAATATCAAAATTACCAATCGCGTGCACGTGTGTGTGAGTATTCTTCATATAAAAATACATCTAACTATGAGTGGTGGTGCTAGTGCGAGTGTGAGTGTGTGACTGGTGCATTATGCTAACTGCTCGTACTAAGTGTGGGCGAGAGAGCGAGAAGGCGCGCTAGACCTGCGATTGTGTGGCAAGTTGCCCCACAACAGCTCCCTTTTGATTTGTTTCGTAAGTTTGGAATCTTCTTTCTTCTGTTTGTTTGTTCGTGGGCTTTTAAATGCGAGAAACAAAAGCAGCACACACACACACACACACACACACATGGTCGTCTAAGGAGTGAGGAGCTGAGGTAGAGAGTGAGAGCACGACACGTATCGTATCTACAGATCTCACTATTTCTACCCGAAAGTAATACTACTTCCACACACACAAAGGCACACATTAAAATGAAATCTGAAATGATGTTTCGGGGCTGGGGCGTGCTGCGCATACGCGGTGGTTCCATTCCGTTTTTCGGGTCAAACTCTTTTGGGAAAACAGCTGTGTGGTTCTTTTTTTGTTTTTGGATCGCTTAGGGAATGACCAATCCCCACTTAAGGTATTCCCCATTCAAGCCGCATTGGCAAATCCAGCAGCACTCAGCATTTCGTTCATTTTTTTTTTATTCCGCTGAAAAACAGTTATTCATAAGTAGCGGATAATGTGACTGTGCGTATTTAAGTATGTTTCTGTGTGTGTGTTTGTTTTGTAAAAGCGATTTCCACAACGCAGAAAAAAACAAAAGCAGGGCATGGCAGGGCTCCCTTTCACGTTCCGTTCCCGTTCTGCGGTATGCCAAATGAGCAGATAAACAAATAAATAACGAAATTCCCGCTATCTCCATTGCTTATTCGTAGAGAATCTGCTGCCTTTTCTGTATACATTTGCACGAGCGTTTGTTTTGCAATTGACCCAATGCTTTCCTCAAATATTGAACTTAATTGAACGTGCTGCTGCAGTTTGCAACATTCTGGCTGTTGCATTACTCATGCATCAGACCCACCTCCCCTCCCTTTACTTGCCACCAAACCAGGGCCAGCGTCAGTACCAGTACCAGTCAAGCCCCCGGGCAGGCTTCGCTGGAAAGAAAAACCTGGCAGCTGTCAGTTCTGTCTCTCTATCTCTCTCTATCCCTCTGTGGCGTCAAATAGGAAATGGCGCTCAAGCAAACGAAAAAACGTGCTGCACTTTGATTTTCTTTTTGTAACCATAATAATAGCCATAGGGACAGACTGACTGGTGGCTCACATCGAAAACGGTACCATTCGGTGCTGCGTTGCAACCCCAGTTACACATACACAGCAACCAATGTGGAAAGGAAACCACACTTTGCAAGCATCGCTCGCGATCATAGGTTTTATGGGAGCTGGTACGTGGTGCGTTGCGTCGTGTACCCCAGCATTAACTAGTTTTATTTTGTTTGTTTGGTGAATGTCAATTTCATTGTAAATTGCATTAAAATTGCAACGAAAAGAAAACAAGTTGCTAGCCGCTTTTGCCGTTTGGCAGCTGGGTGTTGCCATTTTTTAGCCCCCACCGAAGGTCATTAGCAAGGTTTATTAAATAAACGGGTAAGGCGCTCCAGGCGTTCGCTTACCATAGATTTTTTTTTTTGCCACCAATTGCATTGTCTTTTTCTATGTCTGGTTACAATTGTCACTTTGGGTGCTTAAGAGATACTTTCTTACCTTCTGTTCAATATACCTTGATCATTCGGAGCATAAATGACCGTGCGGACAGAGTTGCCAATTGCCAAACTGCATTTTCAAACGGCAGCACTAATTGTCTTGTTTGCCTTTATTTCTCTGACATTTGATGCGAAAAAACGAGAGCAGCGGCGAAATTTAACGGTACGTCTCCCCAGAGACCCGTAATGTCTGCCGTCCAGCCCCGTATAGAGAATGAGTGAGAGAGCGAGAGAGGGAGGGGTGGGGGCAAGGGTAGTGGAAAGTGTGTGTGAATATGCGATCAATGGCATCTGTTCGCTAAATAATTTGACCTCTCAAGTCAACAATTAATATATGGACGCTGCTTATTCTATTAGCCGGAGACAGCTGCATGCTATACTACTCGCACTACTCCTCCTAACAGGTTAACTGATTTTCTTTGTATGCGTCCGCCCTAATGCGATGCGATGCTGTGCGGTTGCGGTGCGGTGCGGTGCCTATCCGATCTCTTTAAAGTTAATGTTTTTTTTTATGGCCCCAACAAAACAGCGACGGCGACAAAACTCTGTGAAGGTCACGGTTATACATATGCAAAATCGACCGAAACAAGAAAACCAGACCCCAGAGACTCTGTGATTCAGCCAGATTTCTCGACTTGAGGCTGAAAACACGGCGGGCAGCGGCAGCGGCAGCGTCCGAAAAAAGAAGAAATAAAACACAGAAATTTGACTTTAATCGAGGTAACGTGCCAGAGCGGCTTGAGTGCCTAGCCTGCCGCTCCGGTCCCCCAAACCAGCACACGCCACTCCCTTTTGAGATTGTTTATATGTATGCACATATCATGGATGAAAAAAAGAGTTATTAACGGAAGTACATTCACCTGATCAGTTGAATGAACATGCGCTATCCGCACTGTTTGTTTCTACTTCGCTCTCTTTCTGTTTCCCTCATACTATACCCATATATGAAATTATTTATTATATTTTTATTTTCTCGACCATTTGCGGCTGTCACAAAACGGACAGCTGGGGGGGTTCACTCACGTGCAAACAATCGTAAAAGCTGAGAGCACGCGCTTGTTTGCATTTGATTGCACATTTTTGCATATAATGCAAGCTAATCTAATCGGATCTCCACAGGCTGACCTATCTCAATGGCGAGATAGTGCATAAAGTTCGTTTAAAGAGCACTTCAGTAACTTAACTAAGTTGCTTCTTCTTTTTTGCAGGACCAATTTGAACCCACAGCCCCTGCTCAACACTGGGCCCAGCAGCAGGATAACAACAGACGCCGCTTGCCAACACACCAGCCCCAGACATCAGCTGTGCGGCAATGCCAACAAAATGAACAATAAAGAACAAGCAGCAGGCCGGGGGGAATTCAAACGCAATTCAAATGCCTACGCTAGTCTACCACCCACACCATCAACATCCTCCTCGGCAGCAGGTGCATCCACAGGACCCACAGCGGGCAAGCCGCGCAGACAGAAGCAGCAAAAACAACAACTACAACAGGAGCCCGAGCGTTATGGACTCTCGCACAGTCTCTCGAGCGAATCGATGCGCCAGGCCTGCGACTATTACGACGATGAACTGAGCGACGAGGATCTAATTGAGATCCAACAAACACCACAGGGCTTCCATCAGCAGAAGCAAAAATCAAAGCAGAAGCAGCAGCTGCAGCTGCAACCCATTAGCTTTAAGATGGAGATAAACGAGGACGATCGCAGTGCCTTCTGTGGCAGCCAGGAGATGCAGCCGCCGCCCCTGAGTACGCCCATCAAGCGAGATCAGGGCGAGACCAATGAGGCCGAGCTCTGTGTGCTGAATGAACTGGACGCCATACTGGACGTGCACGGTGCCTCGCAGCTGAATGGCACCCCCTCTCGCAACACCTCCCCCTCGATGAACAGCGGCAGTGACGATGACAAGGTGGAAGACTATCTGATGGATCTGGACAACTATCTGGAGGAAATGGACAATGCCCTGAGTCGAGAGGACTCTTTGGTCATCATCGATAGTCACTCAAGCCTAAACCGAGAGCCGCGAACACGCACCCTGCCGCTGAGTAGGAAACGAAAGGCACACAAAAAGTCTCCCCTGGATGAGGATGCCAACTCCAGTGGCCTTATGGGCGACGGAGACTTCCAGCGGGAGCATCAGATACGAAAGACCTTTAGCTGCTCCCTGAGGCCCACGACAAGCCAAGCGGGTAAATTGCACAACGAACGAATCGGTAGAAATCAATAACTTACATAAACTTTGTTTTTCCTGCAGCAGCCTGCTCAAGTGCCGCCTCCCTGGACGCCTCACTGGATGAGCCAGTCGCAGACGTGTGGCTTCGTCAGTCCTTGCGACGCGCCATGGAGCAGCAGCAGACAGAACCAGATGAGACCAAAGCCACAGGGGGGGAAGAAGATGACTTGCCCACATTGCTAGTGGATTTGCCGCCCAGTCGGGAGACGGATATGCGTCGTTGCTTCTCGCAGGGCGATTGTCAGACCCACCACCAGGAACCGCAACAGTATGGCTCGGAGATGCTCACCGAGGCGCACATCTTTGATAATTTGCTCCAGAACGAACAGCGGACGGCGGCGCGAGCCTCCAGCGAGGAGCGACCACGGCAATATGGCCGCCGCCTGGAGGGACCTCCCACACCGTCTCGTGGAGCCACAGTTGTGGGACAGAGCCGGCCGCAGAGTGCCCCAACGAGGGTGTATCTGCCCGAGCCGGAGACGCCAACGCATCAAATGATGACCACGTGCTCGGAACTGAGCTCGGCCCGCTCCTCCCGCATGCCCAGCCCCCTGTCCCTGGTCTCGGACAGCAGCAGCAGTTCGGTGAGCACCACCCACGATCAGGAGGATCAGGATCCGGACCAGGTGGAGCTGCAGGCGCAGAGCACCACCATGTGCAGTGCCAGCAGCACCACCCCCTTGGAGCCGCTTCATCTGCCGCTGAGAGAGAAATGCGGCTTCAACAGCCACTGGCCCCATGCCGCCAGTCGCACTCTGGCCCTGATGGCCTGCACCCTCGGAGTCTTCAATTTGTGCCGCTTTGCCGTGCTCACCATGAACTATGGCGGCAACTTTCTGCTCCAGTTCTTGATGCTGTCCATCATCTTTGGCATCCCGCTCTTCTGGCTGCAGATGTGCCTGGGGGCCAAGATCCGTGCCGGTCCCGTCTCCATGTGGAAGATCAGTCCGATCTGCTCCGGCGTGGGCATTGCTCTGGTGATGGTCCAGTGCTTCCTGGCCATCTACTCGACGGTGTCGATTGCCTGGATACTGGTCTATCTGCGGGATGTCTTTCCCACAGCCGAACGCGTCGGCTACCGCTGGCAGGAGTTGGCCTTTCCCTATCGCTACGACACGGCCAATGCCACCGGTAATCTCACCCAAACGGTGGCCGAGTACTTCAATATTGTGGTCCTGCAGCGGCTGCATCTGGCCAAGCATTCGGAAGTGAGTGGCGTGCGCTTTCATGTCAACGATCGGGTAGGTGATCCGCCCTCGCTCTCTCTCCCCATCCACTCTCCACAATCCTCCCACTTCCTCCCCCCCGATCTAACCGACTAACTGCCTCTCCTTTCAGCAGCTGGCCTTCTACCTGGCACTCATCTGGGCGGGCGTTTTCCTCATACTCTGCAAAGGACTGAAATCTCTCGGCAAGTTTGCTTATCTCATCAACACCTTGCCCCTGCTGGCGCTCATGGTGGTGACTGTGAAGTTTCTCTATGTCGTGGATCCCACAAAGCTCCAGGTTCGTCTCGTCACTTATACACCCTCCTCTCTGGCATTTTTTTAAACCATTTCTGTCCGTTTCTGTGTGGTTTTTGTAGAACATTTTCGCTGCCAGCGATTTTGATGAGTTTCTGGTGAACTCCAACAGCTGGACGGCGGCCACACAGGAGACCTTCCTCACATGGGGCCTGCTGGGCGCCTCGGTGATAGCCATAACCAGTCGGACCCATGCTAGTGCCTCAAAGGTGACCCTGCGACGCGATGCCATTGTCCTGGTGCTGCTCACCTTTTTGGGCTTGGGGCTGATGGCCCTGCTGGCCCTATGCTGTGCCCAGATTCTCTGGCAGCATGGCTACATCTATGTGCCAGGATCCTTTGGTGAGTATAAGAAGAGAATATACAGAACAGAAAACTAATTGAAATTTAATTGCTTCGCCAGAAAACGCCGACAGCTATACGTCCGTGTACTCGCTGCAATCGAACACCAATCCCCAGCTGCTGTCGTATCCGCGCTCGCTGGTGCCGCACTATTCGTCGTTCATTGGCGAGACGTATCGTCGGAATCGAACTATGATTCACATTGAGAGCGGCTTCCAGGCCCTGCGCTTCATCACCGAACTCTTTCCGGCGGTTCTATCGCTGGCCAGTGAGAGCATCTCTTGGGTCTGGGCTGCGGTGGCGTTTGCCCTGTTCGCCTGCTTTGGCTTGGCCCAGTTGTGTGTGATGTGGAAGCCCATCTCCAGTGCTTTGGGCAACTCGACCAGCTCCGTGCTGCTGAGCTGCGTCACCGGGCTGCTGCTCAGCATTCCGTTTGCCACCGAGGTGGGAATTTCGATACTGTATTACGTGGACTTTCTGCTGGGCGGCTCCTGGTTTATACCCATCATCTGGACGGCTCAGATATTTGGTGTGTTCTTGATACGCGGTCGCCCCTACAATGGTGATGACTTGGTGAATGATCTGCGCATGTGCGGCTCCATGTCCGCCTTTCTGGCCCTCTCCTGGAATGTCCTGCTGCCAATTGGCCTGATCACGCTCTCGGTGGTCGACTACAAGGCATCGCTGTCGAATCAGTTCTACTACTGGCGCGGCAAGTCGTACTTTAGCTACTGGCTGCGAAAGACGGGCAGCCTCATCCAAATTGGCATTGTTTTGGTCATTCCCGTCACGGCCATCATCCAGATCTATCGGTATTTGACCCACGGACCTCCCGACATCCTAGAGGTAAGCCTGCGCTTCGGAATACCCTGGGGAATCTTTAATGTCCGATTTATCTGCCACTTTGCAGCGCATTCAACTGCTGTACCGACCGCCGGAGGAGGGAGACGAGCCGCGACGTCCTTCGGCCCGCCAGAACGCAACCCAAGGCCGTCGCAATGCCTCCGGCCAGCAGCAAGACAATGGCCAGCTTGACGCCCAGAATGATGCCCCGCCCAAGTACACGCCGCCGCCATCGTACACCACAGCGACCGGAGCCCGTTTGGCCAAGCTTCTGCGCCAGAGCATTAGACGCAGCGTGCGCAGGTAAAGAGCACAAATCTCGTACCCATCCACTCCCAGATGATAGCCAGATTATTCCCCATCCACAGAGTACTCGGAGATTCTTCCAGGCGCACGCGACCCGTGCTCAGCATCGATGCGGAGTCTGGATCGCCGGTGGCACCGCCCGACTATCTGACCATACTAACCAATCCAGCGGGAAGCAGCTCCAATGCAGAGGCAGAGCTATCGCCAGCTGGCAGCAGCAGCGGCAGCAGTCCCGAGTCGATTGAGATTGGGCAGCGACCCAGCCATGCTAGCTATGCACAACGTTCGCAGTCCCTAGGCCGGAAGCTGCATCGGCCAGGCTCGGAGACGGTGTCCACCTCGGCCATGGCCACTTTGGAGCGGCGTCCATACACCGCCGAGGATGTGGTAACCATTTTGCGCTCCTCAGTGCGTCATCGCCAGCCGCCGCTGCCCCGTCAGGGAGGGGCTACAGGAAGTGGCATTGCCAACACCTTGCCACGTCCACCTGCAGCGGCCATGTCCACGCACCTAGAGGATGCCTCGTTCCGCTCCATCGAGAACCTGGTGCTAAATGCCGAGCCACCGGACCGGACGCCCGGCGTGGATGTGGACGAGTGTGCGCAAAATAATACATCTGTGATTTAATTGACTAATTTCGTGTCGTACAGAAGCGAACTCTGCTACGATCCACATATCTGCTTGCTTTTTTAGACTTGATTAGCGCTAGTTATACAAATACGAATATTACTTGTAGTTATGCGAATAATAATGAAAAGAACTAAACATTAATCGACTGAATTAGCGTCCGACAGCTGACATAACCGGTCCTTAAGTCTGAGTTGTCCCTTGATCTCAAAACTACCTACATACCTACCCCCGTGTCACATATTTCATGCTTATGGATCGGATCGGTCGTCTGTCGACGCAGTTGCCCCTAAAATTATCCAAACAATGGGCTACGTGCCCGGTAGTGAAGGACCGCGCTGCGTATTTAAAAAACAAACCAAACCAAGACCTAAGCCGATTAATAAACGTGACGTGACCATTCAGAAAGGGAAAGCGGAGAGCAGAGCATTCTGGAGGAAGCAGCAACCAAGCAGAATGGGGATGGGTAATGAGCCAGACAGGAAACGAGCTCATCTGGATACAGTTCGAGTCAAATAGTCACGCAATTTCCCTGGATTTTCTTTTTTGATTATGACTTGCACATTGCATCTGTTTTGGTGCAAAAAAGGAAGTTAATCTGCTGCATTTTCAAATAATCACGTAGGCGGGCTTAAGCAGAAATCAATGGTTCTGGCAGATTTTATTGATAAAACCAGATCAAACTAAGAAAAGTCATTATTAATGTTAAAAAGCGACTTGGAAAACTCAATTTTGACATTAGTTAAAGGAAATAGGGTATACAAATGTCCATAATACCGGTGACTAGCAACAAGTGGTCGAATAACGTAACATTTTACTCCCACTTACGTTCTTACACAATATGTAGTTGCTATGTAGCAAATGTGTAGTTACCGTGTGGTTACCAGAGGGAAGATTTTTTGGACTCATGCTTGAAACGAAAAAATGAGTCGTGAGAGCGTAAATTGGCAGCGTATGGACGGCCATGGTGTGTTAAAAATGGGTTGGGTTTTACCTTGCAGCGTTGAATTTTCTGGTCTATTTTTCCTATTGGGCTTACCCTCTTTTTACGTTCCCGTAAGATACATTTGATTTGTATGGGAAAAATTTCAGCAACATGGGGAAATGAACTAGCAGCATTGTTCTGCAACTTTGCCTCAGAAACGTCACAAATTTGAAGCTGTGCGGTCGCTGCGCGTCGTTGAACGGTAAAAAAAGTGTTATTCTCAAAAGGAAAAACTTTGTCGAGAAGCGAAAAACTTGTGCATATAATTAAGAAGCGCGCGGTGTAAAAGCCATTTAGCTAAGCACTTTAACTAAGAAGTTGGCCAAAAGTTTTTCTTGTTCGCCAGCATATCGTTGCCGCCGTCGCCGCCACAAGACGGTTGTTGGGGCTCGTCAAAAAGTGCTCCAACAAGATTTCCACTTGAAATTCCTGAATTTCGTCTCGCAATCGGAATATAAAAGCGCAATTCGAATAAAATACGAATGAAAATTAAGTTTTTCGCAACCCAAAGAGCCGAGTGATTATTGTACAAGTGCCAGTGGTTTTTCTAAGTGTTTGTGTGTGTTTGTCGAGTGTGTCACAATTTCTGAGCGGAAAGGACTTTTGGATTAGCGGTGCTTTTGACTTTGTTCCTGGCTTCTCCTGCTACCCTCCCCCTCACCTGGCTGAATTCAAACGGTAAGTGCTCGCTGAAATTATACAGTTAGGCGGCGGTGTCTGAGCTTATGTTTGAGCCTCAATTTGTTGTAGTGTTTGGGTATTAGCATTTTTATGCGCTGCCGCCGCCTTGGCCAAAAAAAGTTGACAAACAAAACGCACACTGGCGCACACGCACACGCACACGTATTCACACAAAGGATTTCATTACATTTTGGGTGGGACGCGACGCCGCCGCCAAACAGTAACTGTAACGTAACGTAACCCTCCCCCAGGCTATCACTTCTCTCTCTCTCTGTCTCTCTTGCGATACTACTACTACGTTTTGTTTGCGGAACGCCGAATGCTGTGCTACTGTATTTGTATACCTCGTACTTGAGAAGTGCAAAGGGTATATTTAATTCGTGTGTTGCTGGCAGAAGGGAATCGTTTCCCAATCAGCGAATTGTCCCCGTATTCGTACATCCATCACTGCAGCTTTTTTGTCCAGTTAGTGATTAAATTTATGAAAATGCTTTGAAAGCTGGGGACAGTCTGTATTGTTTAACTTATCTGTATATTCTGCATGCATCACCAAAAGCCATATTATTAGAGAGGAATATTTTTCTATTTTCGAAGGAAACCCGTTTTCGAATTATAATTCCATTAATTTTATAATTAAGCAGGTATCCTTTAGTCGGGAGTGGAGTGCCAGCTTAAGCTTTTTGACTTTTTTCCTTGGTGTTGTTACAGCCTCTCCCGCCTATGTACGTATGATTATGTGTATGTGTGTGTTTTTCTGTTATTTATTTTGATGGCGTATTTTGCTTTTCCGCTTTGTCAGAATTGCGTAGCGCCTCTTTCCCTGTCTTTCCCTAGTTCCTGTCTCGCTTTGCTCTTTCTTCTAGTTTCTATCTTTCCCCTCCCTGTCTCTATTTTCCTGCATTGAAATGAGTTGGCAATAAATATGGCCCAATGTCAAATAAAAGGGCGATGAGCCTGCCTTTTTCCTCTGCCGCTTCCTGTCCCTGTCCCTGCCCTGCTACTATCTCTCTACCGTTCTCTCTTTCTCGCTGTTGTTGCTCTAATCTCAGGGGACACTAATGTTTTACGACACTGCCGCCACAGCCTAGGTCTGGTGGTTCTGTTCTGTTGTGTCCTGTGCTGAGCTGTGCTGTGCCTCCAATACAAACTTAATGCACACATCAATGGCAAATTAGATATACTCCAGAAGCAAATGTACTAATAACAATCATTGAGAGAGTGTCCTCTGTGTCCTGTGTGTCCTGTGTGTCCTGTGTGCCCTGTGCGTCCTGTGTGTGTGACGACGATTGTTCTGTTGATTTGGCTCTTACTTCCAATACATTGGCATTCATTCAAGAGAGTGAGTGAAAGGAGGCGGGCGAGTGTGTCCCAAGTTCGAGCCCACTGTGAGGAATGGAGGGGATAGTCATCGTCCACTTATGCATGCCTCATGTCTTATTTGTCGTCGCCCAAATGGAAATCGTTTTGTTTCTGTTTTGTCAAGTGACAAATTTTCATTGTCTTCCCCTGCCCCCCACACAGCCCATGCCCAGCCGACAGCAGCCCCGCCGCACTAATCGCTTACTTAAAAAAAAAGAACCCCGAAAGATGTTTAGAGCGGGAAATGGGACATAAGACACAAGACGAGTGTAAATAAACACTCAAGTGCATGGATGGAGGAGGAGGAGGAGGATCAGGCAACGACTAGCTGATATCCTCTAAGGTGTGTGGAATGGGGGGACTTTATCACAGAAATAACATTTCCTAACAGTTTTTAGTAGTTTTTGGGGTATCTTAAAAACCATAAGTCCATATGTACTCATGTTTATTTATTCTAAAAAGTATCAAAAAAAAACACTCCAAAATACTCGTATATTGACTATGCAGAAGACACATTTTTTTACTTGAGATTACTAACAGATCCGATTGATTTTTGATGGATTGTGAGTGCCAGAAACATTTCTCCAGCAAGCCAAGACCCCCCATTCCACTCATTACTTCTGTTTCATTCTTTATTGAAACTAAATAAACTCGTACTTTACCTCCTAATCTCATCTGTACTTACAGCGTATTAGTGCCGCTTTTGGTGGCATTGCCCGGCGGCACATTCCCTCAGTTTGCTTTAATTTCCAAACGGACAAAACCATTCTCTTATCGCCCCAAACCAAAGGCAAAGGCAAAGGCAAAAGAAGGGCCCCTTTAATCTGTTACGGCTTTCCAATCCCTCCGCTCTGTACACCGTCTGTCCCTTGATTTACGTCTTTATTTTGCACCAATCGATTTGGATTGATTTTGTTTAAACAAAACTGCACACTAAAGCAGAAAGCTGGGGCCCCATTAAGCTTTTGGGGCAGAAACTGGAACTGGCACCGGCACTGGCAACGGGCGAGGGTGCCAGGTTGCAGTTTCGATTCGTTCGAAGTGAGGATTCCTTTCGGTTCAGTAAATAAACATCGCACAAAATGGTGTGGGCCATCATCAGCGCAGGTCTTTTATGCCACCCGTTAATTGCGAGCCAATCCCAATCCACATGCAATCCACACAACACAACAACACAAATGCCCATTCAACGTGCCACACTGCCCCACACAGACACACTTACACATGCCACATAGCAGCTATTGCCTATTCCTATCGATGCTTTGGTAATTAGTTGAGAATTGGATTTGGGATCACATAAAAGTGTTGATTACACGCATTGATGACGGCCCTTCTCCCTGGGTGCCAAGTGTTTTGTTTTGTTGCTGTTTCCCCATGTCTTATCTCTAGGGAATGGAATGGAATGGCTGGCATGGGCTGGGGCCAGTATTAGGGTTATGTTACCCGTCACTCGCACGCACACGAGTGAAAGTCTTGGGGAAATTGTGGGCAGGTGTAAAGAGCTGGATCGCTCCAGCCGGAAGCTTACTCCGATGTTCTAATTAATCGCTTTTATTGCAGGGAATTTCATCTGCGCACTAAATGGATTGAGGGGATTGATTGAGAGGTAGACAGATTGATAGCGAAGATGACCATTTCAGCCATTACTATATGCCCTTTTGATGGCACTTGGTGGGAGATACAGAGAGTAGTACCTTTTAATGGTGGATTGGGGCAAAGAAAATTAAATGATATCTATACAAAGAGAGAGAGAATTTCCCACAGTTAAATCGACTTAAGGGAGCATTTCTGATAGATTCTACTAGTACAAGAGATAGAGAGTGACTAGGGGAGGAAAATTATGGAAGAGAAACAGAGGAATGACAGAAAAATGCAATAATTTATACCATTAATTAAATATGCTGCACTCCGACAAGGAATAAGTAAAAGGAAACGTTTTAACTATAGTTGATATTCAAATTATGCAAATAATAGCAATAAAAGAACGAAAGTCTGTGTGTGAATCCCACGCATTGGAAGCGCACACAGGTGACATTTCAAGCATTTAAAATTATACAAAGGTTTGAGCCATAGAGCGCACCTAGCAGACTAATCATATTCATGTTAGATTTTATCTATAATTTGATGTTTAGACAAGACCGTTTTGCCCGTAACAAATGGCCAGCATTTTCCACTGCAAGTCATGGGCACAGGGCTGTGGGAGGGAGGCGTGCGAGCGGACGCTTGCAGCAGGAGATAAAAAACATCAAAGTCATTTCATGTCTTCATAAATTCCCTTGCCAAAAAGGAAGACCTCTCTCTCTCTGCCTGTCCCTCTCACTCTCTCTGGGTGCCATCGTGCACGTCTCCCTACTGCCACTCTCTTTGGGTCTGGCCCGAACTTCACCCCACTCGCTGGCTAAGTGAAATGACCTGCCATTTTCCTAAAAAAAAAGAGAAGAGGAATATCCCAAGACACCACCAAACCCTCAAATAAAAAGCCCAAGTCACAAATAATAAGATTGGGTGCTAAAGAGAGAGGGGAAGACAGACAGAGTGAGAGCGAGAAAGAGAGAGAGCGATCGGGAAGCGAGGGAAGGTTAATGTCTTATCGACATGCTGCAATCTATGTATTTAATTGACTTGACTGCAATTATAGTGTACACTATATATGTGTGTATATACCTGTATATATCTATATCTATATATATTGTATATTGTCTGTTGCTGCTGTGGCTGGCTGTGTCGGTTTGTGTCTTCTTCCTGCAGATAAAACGTCGTAAAATGAAAAAGAAATACTTGCCTATAATGATTTCGCATAAATCGTGACTACTCGCCAAAATGAAAGGCGAGAATTTATACCAACACAGTGCACGAGGCTGGCACTAGCACTGGCACTGGCACTCGCACTGAGGATACCCTACCCTTTCCGAGGGTATCGCAGAAAGCAAAGAAAGCTTTTACAATGCTGTAAACTATGTAACTAAAAATATAATAAATATCAAGTAGGAATAAACTTGCATTACACTGAAGTTTATCCTTTAACATTTCTAGTTTAATGGATAACTTGTTAATAAAACTGAAACCAAATCGATATTTAAGTAGTTCCCTCAGATAAAATGCATCTCTAGTGTATCTATATCTTCGTTTCGCCGCCATCTATGCCTCGTTTCATGTTGTTTGGGGAGCTGCAACAAGCTACAACAATGTATAGGCAACGCTCCTCCATTCGCATTCAGAGTGGAGTGTCGCTCCGGTGTCAGAGGCTAGTAGCCGCTCGCAGACCTCAGGACCCCCAGACCCCTTTCGCTTGGACGGAGGACACAGGCATTCGACGAGGCTCGCTTCGAGTTGCGGCTTTTGAGGCCTCTTTTGGTCAGCCAAAGTCAAGTTAAGCCTGGGCCAAAAAGTTGAACAAAAAAAAATGGAAAGAAAACCTGTAAGCAGGCAAGGCAGGCGAATGCTGTCGCGGTCCTCTCCTAGAGATGCGCACGTGACTTGGCTTGGTCATCCAGCCCCATCCCCACTCCCATCTCTCGCTCCCACACTCTTTTGGACGTTCACCAAAATCACGTTCTTAACAAATTGAAATTTATGAATGTGTTGCCCCACAGCAAAGTTAATTCTTATTTATAACAACAATTAATAGCCAGAGAATAGATTGTCTAGGGGGGTACGAGCAGAACTGGTAGGTAGATATTTCGTGTGAATGGAGCAATAAAAAATAAAAATAAATTTAAATTATTATCCAAGAACTTTCGAATCGATGGGGAAGGGCAACGAGGGAAGAAGTAAATTGCTGAGAAATGTAATATTCTCGATCCCATCATCTTTGCCCACTCTCACGACATCATCGCTAAGTAAATCAAAAGCTGCAAAAACATTTAGCGCTGCTCTTGCGCTGCGGAATGGACAACCGGACGGCGGGAGGGACGGGGCTGATGGACATTGTGTCTCTGGCCATTGCCAAATCGTTAGCACTTGGCGTAGACCCGGGACACCGAGCATCCCAGCATCAGCACCGTCATCGCCATCATCCTCCGCCCGCCTGTGCCCCGTGCCCCGTACCCCACCACCACCACCACTCCCACTGCCATTCTCATGCCATTCCCACCTCTCGGAGACATGGCTCGTTCGATGCGGCGGGGCTTAGACCTTTCGAGTGTGTAATGGAATAAAAATATGTATTTAAACTTTATTTGATTGTCGTTGATTTCGGACGAACAGAGCGTCACGGTTCCGTTCTCTTTTATCTGCCTCCCCGCATCTATGCCTCTCACGCTCTCTCTCTCACACTCTCTCTCTCACACTCTCTCTCCTGCTGTCCATTCCTAATGAAGGAATGTAATAAACCAATTTAGTGTTCTCTTTTGCTCTCCCCATTTGCATTCTTCCGGCTTTACTGCCTCTTGTACTGCCCTCCTTTTACACACCGATTGTATACATATTTTGGAAGCTCCCACCCCTCCCCACCGCTCTGCTTGTCCCCTGTCCGTTGCCCATCATTAGGCCTGACAAAAGTTCTTCCAGCTCATTTGTACAATGAAAAATCTTCCCATAATTAACGGCAGTGGCTTGGACACTGTCTGTGCCGGCTGGGAGGGAGGGAGGTAGGTAGGGATGAACGAATTGTGGAGGAGTACGATAGGAGGGGGTTTGGTAATTTCTATGCCTCGCTGCACACTAAAATGATGGGAGAGACGACAGATCTCAGACGAGTGAGAGGGAGAGGGAGAGCGAAGAGCAGAAGCCACTCCAGACGTCGGGCATTGCATTCGGGATTGCCTCGAGTGATATTCCCTATTGTTATAGTTTTGTCATTGCTTTTACGAGTATTGTTGGTTGGTTGTTGTTGTTGTTGTTGCTGCTGTTGTTGCTGTGTGTAGGTGACCGACCAGCCGTTCCTTCGGGGCGGAATTATTAAAAGTAAACCAGACAAACACTACAGCCAGGGGAGAGTCAGACAGGGAGTGAGAGAGAGAGAGAAGGTGAGAGGCAGAGAGGGGGACACTGGCAATGGCCAGTCTGTCTCTCATTTGATATATTGCAGGCATCCGGTGGACATTGTTGACGTGGACGTGATGCTGCAATAAAATCTGCGCCAAGCCAAAGCCGACTCTCCTCATTATACAAGGAATACGAATACGCTGCAGGGGCAAATGGGGTATTACGACTTGGTAGCGTCTCTTGTGCGCTTTAAATGGGGCTGTAAACGAGCAATGGGATGGCATCTAATCATACATTCATATAAATGAAGGAAAACACTTGCGGAATAACAGCCATGCCTCACGCGGTGTGTAACTGTAGAGAAAGTGTTTTAATATTTATAGGAACCTCTTTGGAGCACAGCTCTAGGCCTTAAGAAGGATTAAACTCAGAAAATAAACTATAAGAAACATTTCATATCACAATCAGTAGAAGGCATTTAGTTTCTACATAATATACGTTCTTATGTGATCAAAAACTCCACATATAATCAATTAATGTTCGAAAAACTACTTCTAATGTTTTGGATTAAATATCTACTTTAGTTTCCGCTTCAGTGCATTCCGAATTCTGTTCTTCTGGTCGAGTGTATTCCAATATCGGTCTGCAGCATTTTCCCCTCCACTACTACTCTTTGGAGTTTCTACCTCTTTTCCGCTCTCTCCCCCACTCACTCTCTGAGTCTCTCTATTCCCATTCCCCGCGTTTGGGTTTGCTTGTCATTGTTGTGGTTGTCACATTGTCGCCATCGTTGTCTCCGGGCCATCATTTGTGGCCTACACACACACACACACACACAGACAGACACACAGACATTACCAGAGAGTAACCAATAAAAGGCACACTGTCTGTTGTAGTTTTCCACCAACTCTTTTACTCTTCTGCAGCTTTTCAGCTTCTCTTTCTGTTTCTGTTTCTGCTTCTCCTTCTTCTACTTCTTTTACATTTTGTTGTAGCCAAATATTTGAGCCGGCTGGGCAGGGGGAAAGCAGCAACAACGGAAAACCGCATCCCACGTTCGAAATCAAGGAAAAGCTTCCATCCAGCTTCCCCTTAATTTTCCCCCTCCCCCGCCAAAATGTGTCGCATCTTTTTAATTAAATATTTTCAATTTTATAGGCTTGTTTGCATTTGCATTTGTATTTTAATTTTGTTTCGATTTTCCTCTCTCCACCCGCCCCCTCCCCACCATCTGCTGCTCTGCTACTATTGGGGCCACGGAAATGTTTCTATTTATTCGTTTTTGATTCGTTTGATTTCGTGATTTCGGGTTCCCCCAAGACATGGGTCCCACACAGCAACAGAAACAGCAACAACAACAACAACCGTGAGACGGTGACACCTGGTGGTCTGGTCAGAGCCCCGGACGTGGACTTAAGACTGGGTACTGGGGGGGATTGGGGGGGGATTGGGGACTGTGGACAGGTCTGATCTGCATTTACATTCCCATTTCTATTCAGCATACAAATTTACCATTTTTCATGTTCATCTTCGGTTGCGTCGCTGTTTCGGTTCATTAGTTAGGATTACTGGACAATTATGTCGCATTTTGGACCCACTAATAGTTGTTTATTTACACAATTATAAAATTGAAAGCTCACATAAATTTGTTTGTGAGGGAAATAAGTTTGGTTTTGGGGAACAAGAATCCATTCACTGCAGCGAGTGAAAGTTCTTGGCATTTGGGGTCTGAGCCCTGGGGGATGTCCAGTCCCGCCGCAGTACAATAAATGGCCCTCAATCGGGTCTACAGTCCACACTAATGGCCCTCAATCGGGTCTTATGGTGGTGGATTATATACAGAATTATTTCTTTTGTCAAAGAACTTGAATTGATTTCAATTGAAAATTTGAAATCCCATTGATAAGATGCGACTCTGCAGCTGGCGCAAGGAAAACGGATATGAAAACTTTAAAGATGCCATTTAAAAGCGTAATTGAATTATGTAGGTATAAATACAAAAACTTTTCCAGAATAATAATTGAACAGAAACGAACTTTTCCTTGGCTATCAAAATAAAGCATAAATGTTCCCAGGCCACACATTGATTTGAGCTATCCTGAATCAATATCTAACGTTTCTGTGTGAAAGATA
The DNA here is from genome assembly GCA_018150885.1 of Drosophila tristis. Taxonomy (NCBI): domain Eukaryota; kingdom Metazoa; phylum Arthropoda; class Insecta; order Diptera; family Drosophilidae; genus Drosophila; species Drosophila tristis. The sequence continues at coordinate 1,401,577 of JAECWT010000203.1, read as the reverse complement.
AACAATTCCCATGGAAATATTCTAGCATTTGCATATGTTCCAGATAAACGTAATCCCCCAATCATTTTGATAACCAAATGGTTTGCCAAGCTCCTGGGATTCCCTCCCATTGAACTATGAATAGATATAAGTTTAGGTATCGTTGATGAAGCTATAGCCATATTTCTATAACCATAACCATATCTGGAACTCGTTCATTTACTTTGCTTATCATAGAAATAAGTTTCCCAAGCTCTCCATTGCACGTTCCCCGTCTCGTTTTCTCTGCTGAGAACTTTAATAATGTCAGTCCCCCCCGAAGTAAACACCGGAAACGTGGGCAATATTAATCGGTTATCCCCCCGCCCCACCGCTCCCCTTTTACATGTGTGTTATATGCACTTTATCGTAACCCCAAATCAATTTATTTATGTGCATTGGACGCTTTAGTAGAGCAAACAACGAAAGGGAAAATATAGTAGAGCAAAAGGAGATTATTAAAGTGGGCATATACTGCAGATTATGCTCGACTAAAGATTACCTCGTACTGAAGTCATTACCTGAAGTCATACCTGACATAAAAATATCTGTGTTTCAGTCTTTGAGTTCTGACGGGCGTTGATTGGTGCCGTGTAGAATGCTTCAAATATTTCTTTCTTTATTTATCATTTCTAGCTCTGCCAGTCTACAAGTTCCGTTGATCCATGATTCCTTTGTTGATTGAACCGATCATCTTTTTTATTGTTCCACTAATCCCATATGCCCCTTTTCCCATCCACGAACAATGGGCATCAAAAAGCTTCGCGGCTTATCTTGAACACGGTCTTCAGTGTCTGATAAGGCTCCGATTTCGAAGTGCATTCGCTCGAGACTTGTTCGGGGAAGCCGAATGCAGCGACGAAGAATTTCCACTCAACAGCGTGATGCTCTCCGCGCTCCGCTCTACATTGATGGTGGGCCGTTCTCTCTCACCATTCCCGTTTTTCTTTCTCGCTCTCGCTTCTTCGATCCCGGTGCAATAAAAGTACAAAAAGCAAATAGGTCCGACCCTTGGGTAAATATCCAAATGGTACGAATCGCGTACGGATTGTGCGTGTGTGTGCACTTACGGGTATATGAATGAATGAACGGGGAATCGAATGAATGAAAATGTGTTTCCGCTTCGCTTTGCAATAATAGTTAGGAAATTGGAAAAATGTCTGTGTCCCCTGGGTGCACATAGAGTGAGTGAGAGAGAGATACATTCCCTTCCGTTAAATGTGTCTCATTAGTGTGGTTCCACATTCCTGGATGTGGGCGTGGTCCGTTAAGGGGTTCCGGCCCGCAGATCAAAAATTGTGTAAAATTTTTAGAGAGTGCGTGCCATGAATTGTCGTTTAAATTAAATTAAAGCCAGGGGGAAATTGCAACTGCAATTCAACCACCAATATGCCACCAGGAGGAGGAGGCTGAGGATGATGCTGAAGCAACCCCATCCTCAGGTTCGTGGATAAAAACAATCTGTTTGCTGCCTGTCACAAGACAAACAGCAATAGCAATAGCGATGTGCGCTGGTTGATGGTTGATGGGTGGATGGCTGATGGAGAGTGCGAAAGGAGAGATGAAATTCATTGCTGAGGGGGGGGGGGAGGAAGCAATGGGCAAGGGGACAAGCGAAAGGAAACTCATAAAATCCACAACGATTTGTTGTTACGTTTAACGGTAAAGTAAAGGCAAAAGGCGATGCGACGCAGACCGTTATGTGTGGTGTGGTGTGGCGTAGCGTGAACCTAAACCTCGCACAGTGGAACCGAAACGCGTACAGAGGGATGATTGCGGGGAGTAATTTTCGGTTGTGGATCAAATTGTTGTTGATCCCAAAGGGGTTAATTGTGTACAGGGATCGTTAATTAATTATTTTTATGCATTTCGGGGGAAGCATGTTGTGGGAAACTCATCAGAGTTCTGTTTACCGAGTGATCCTGTGCAAACAGATCAGCTTTCCCCCGCATGAAAATATATAAGAAGGAAAGAGAAAAGATTAAATTCTTGGATGGCGTTTAATTATCAAACCAATTAGGGTGGCATGGAATAAAATAAGCTGCCCAAAAAAAAATCAGCGCTCGAATTTCCTACGAGTAGTAGTAGTGAGTAGTCTTAGACACTAACTAAATAAAACGCTTCTTAGTAACGATTTTCCTTGGCTAGACTTTTAATGTTCTAAAAGTTTTAGCCCCACTGTTCCCCTGCAGTTAATGGATTTTTTTTTGTGGGTTTTTCCATTTCTGCGGCGCAAGGTTATTGCAATCGCAACACCTCAGCCGCGGGCACGGGCACGGGGAACAGACAGCCATAACCCACTCTCAATCCGTGTGCAACACCATCCCAGATCCCGGAGATGAGGCCATCCCATCCCAACCCATCTCATCCAATCTGTAGCCCTGCTGCTACACGGAACGAACCCGAGCTCCCTTTTTCTTTTGGGTATTTTTAATGCTTTTAATTTTTGCTGCGCCACCGAACAACAGGCGGGGTGCGGAGTGAGGGGGGCAGAGCAGGGAATGAGCACTAAAAGTAAGCCCAAAAAAAAAAAAAAGAAAGGAAGAGAGAGAGAGAGAGAGTGGAAGAGCAGCAGGCTTTTTGGGGGTAAGATTCGGTTAGGGGTTGCAAATGTCTCTATATGCGAGTGAGTGAGGGTGTGTGTGCATCCTTTGAATACGCGTTTCCATGTGGCTGTGCGTGTGTGTCTGTGTGTGAGTGTGTGGAGTGGAAGGCAGCCCAAAAATGTGCAAAAAATAGGCGTGGCTGCGACGCGATATATCTAATGGCATTGTTTCCGAGAGTTGTCGCCGTCTCGAACTCCTTTTTCCTCCTGTTTAATGCATGTTGGCAAATGTCGAAAAGATGTACTTGCCACCACTTCACCCCCCCACTGCAGTCCACCCCCTGCTGACACACCCTCCACCCCTTCCCCCATGTGGTGCTGGGGCATATGCCTTCCGACTGCCTGCTAAATATGCAGCTGTTAATGGCTCAAAAATTAAAACATTAAGGCGTCCCCGTCCCGTCATCATCGTCATCCGCACAGTCAACGACTGTGATTGGAAATGTGTTTTGGGCTTTCATCTAACCCTGCACCCCCTCCCTTCCAAGAATAAACCCGTCCCTGCCCCCCCTGCCCTCTGCCATCAGCCCAGCTGGGTGGGAAAACGCTGAGTAATATGAAAAGTGCACCTTGCATGGGAAAAGATTGAAGCGAACAGATATGTAAGCCCGAATTTGGCTGAGGTTTCGGTAGTTGAATGAATAATTATTTATGTGCTGCTAGGGAGAGAGAGGGCCTTTCTAAAGAGGTTGTATATACATACATGTGTACAGGGAAATTCCACTCTAAATTCCACACTTGAGAAGAAGAATAAAACTCTTGAGAATGAATAGCAAAATGTTCAAAAATGTTCAATAAATCTTCCCCTATTTAAAGAGATTTCCAACTTGCACAGGGTATTCCCCGCTTCGTTGTGGCCTACTTCATGGATGAGCCTTTTGTATTTTTCAATCTACCTTTATTTTGGTACTCGTTTGAAAGGGTTTTTATTTTTGTTTTGTGTTTTTTTGTTTGTTAGGTTTGTGGGTCACTCGCTTTGAGTGCGAAAGGTGAGACCTGGCAGGGGGCATGGCAGTGGAAATGGGATTAGAATTATGGAAAAATATGTTAATTAAAGTCACAGGTTTAGTTGCTTTTCGTCTGGTGAAAGTCCAATTAAATGTATGAGCGTGCTGGAGATATAGGGGTTCCCCCTTAGCCCAGCAGAGAGACCTCTGGAGAGGGGCTATCGTTTCCGAACGCACGAAAATCAATTGTGAAATTCACTGAGGAACACAAATCAATGGAAAATTGAGTTTGGTGTAGCGTTTTCCATTGAAATACGAGTATTGCTGTCGAAATTAATTTCCGTTAAGGTTTTCCACCCAATGCGAACCGGTGGAAGGGGCAGGGGGAGCCAAACTCTATTATACGTATCTTTCGTTCTTTGCCTTCCTTTTGCTTATTAACTTTTCCCTTGCTTTTTGCCTTGTTTTCCTTTGCCCCAAGTTGTCCAACCCCCGCACCCAGAGTGGGTTGCCCCGTTTCGTTTGCTCTGAACAAATTCATCCTTTTCATTTGTGGCAACATTTCCTTGGACTTGACTCAATTCCCCCAATCTTTGTTCCATATAAAAGAAAACACGGTACACCACACAAATTCCCTTGGCGAACATTTCCGAGAAGCAACAATGCACCACCCTCTGGGCTCCCCATTTCCAACCTTACGCTCTCCCTCTCTCTCTCCCTCTCTCACTGGGTGTATGCCTCTCTTTATCTGTGTGTTCTCCTCATTCCCCTGGGCGGACAATAACAACGTTAAACAACATTGAAGCATAGACAAAGGCAAGCTACTTACAAGCCGCATGCCACCAAAACACAAACCAGAAACCCCCATCCTCATCCCCTCTCTAAGCACTCCCCGCTGCATAGCACCGGCTGCCCCTGCCCCACCTGACACATCTTATCTTATCGGCGCAGGTGCACGCCACACGGCGGCTCAACGGGCGACAAGACAGCGGCCGACGACAGTCGACAGTGGAGCTCGAATAAAGAGCAACAGCCGGCCCACCTCTCCGCCATACCGCTGTTGAACCTGCTGCCCATGCGCACAGTGCGCGACATGAATGACAAGTCGTTGAACAGCAGGAATTTATGACTTGAAGAACAAGAATTAGATTGTTCTTACAAAAGAGACAGACAGAGCGGAGCACAACAGAAAGGGAACAGAGAGCAGAGAGCAGAGAATGGGAATATGTAAGGCCCCTGCTCTGTGTAATAATTTACCAAAAGCGAACGTACAAAACTCCCATAAGCGAATGGATACATTCAACAAAACGCATTTGCCAACGCTCGAAATTTGTACGTGATTCTTTGCGATGAATCTACACAGTTTTCCATTTACTGCTTGCACTACTTATCAGATTTGGGAGGATTTTCTATTGATCTATAAAATACAGCTTCGAAATCACAGAATTTTCTCTATTTTCGTATGCCAAAGGGGACGCAAAGAGTTTCTTAATATCCGAAGTGCTCATAGATCGACTTCCCAGCTAAAATTCTTGCCATTTACAGACATCAAGAAGCCACGAAAAGAAACCAGCATACCCTAATTACCCTGCAATTACCGCGTATAAATCAGAGTTTGGGTCAGAACGGGGCATGCAAATCACTTGAAAAGGAAAATAAAAATGGAAATGCGTAGGGGGTTGGCGGCGTTCTCTGCTAAGAGAACATCAAAGACGGGAGTCCGTCTAATGAGTAAAATGCATTACTTGACCCCTGGCCTCTACAAATTAGCCCCCTGTCTGGCCACCGGGTTCCACTCTTGGGGTCTGGGGTCGTCTCGTGTCTGGACTTCTGTGCCTCCAATGTGGAGGGAGAGTTGCTCCTTCTCCAATATCCAACGATGAGTGTGTGTAGGCTGCAGGGAAATAGCTTTCAACAGCAGCAGCAGCAGCATCAAAATTTCATCATCTGCTGCATGGGAAATGTGTTTCTGATGATGTCTCGGCCGCTGCTGGCCCACAAGAACAGCAGCTAATTAAAATGGCTTATAATTTTCATGATTTACACTTGCAGCCCCTGATTCCCCCCTCTCGGCTAACGCTCTCCATCTCTCTCCCCCCTGCGCTGGTGCGCGGTTATGTTTGTGTTTTGGGTTAAAAGCTCATAAAATTAAAGGCCCTAAAAACATTGCGTGGGCCCATCAAGGGAGGCAGGGAGGCTGCTGGCAGGCACGTGTAATGCTTAGAGATGGTAGTTGGGAACAAGTTGGGAACATTAAAGGGTAACATTTAATGGGAATATAATGGAGGATATACATGTACATATGTATGTATGTATAAGATTCCTTAGCGGAATATTTTTATTCTGGCTAGAGAAAAAGCTGATCATGTTTTGTAGAGTATCTCTAAATGTACAGCAATCAGTTCCAAATATCTTAGCATTTTTCAAAATGTTCAGAGGATGAATAAAGAACACAAAGTTGTATCTTTAGCCTTAAATATGGCAGAGAATAAATACAAACAAATAAATAATAACTAATATTTGTAGCAAATGTTTGTAAACACCAATAAAGTTCTTCAAACGCACAAGCCAAACAACATGCATGTCGTGTGCATGTTGCGGCACTTTGTTCTTTGAGTCGAGACCACCAAAAACTAGTACCTTTGGTTCCATAAGTTCTTTTTGCTCACTGGCAATTTGCTGTTAAAGAACTTCCACCAACTCCCATTCTCCCACTTCACTTCTTTAGTTTCTCGTGCCCCCGACTCGTGACTCTATCTACCATCTCTATGAAAATGAAGAATGAAACTTGCTTTTGAGCTTTTTGATTGTGCAAAGGCAAAGGCACAGCAACACATCCAACATACAACAGCCATAAGAAATTGTAGGCGCACATTTGGTTTTTATGCTATCCGGTGCACAAAATATAATTCAATCAACGCCAAGTGCCACGCCCCCCTGGCCACCCCTGCCACCCTGACAGCAGCCTCAACGCCTCAACCACTAGTACATACATTTTCTATATTTTTTTATATTTTTTTCTTAGTTATTTTTGACTCTTGCATGCCGCACGTCAGCGATAGAGGACGTGCGGCAGGCGGTGGTGTGGGGGCTGGAAGAGAAATGTTCCTCAAGATATAGGAGCATATATCGTCGTACATATGAGAAATATGGCATATGAGCAGAGACCAGAGACCAGAGACGAGACCCCCAGACCAAAAAGAACCGACCAGATGATGGTCTCCCAACTTCACCTCGTACTCTCCGCCAAGATCCCCCCGTCCCATTCCCCTTTCCGTTGCTGGGTGCTGGGGTGCTCGGGTGCTGGGGTGCTGGGGTTCTGTGGCTGTCAGCTCACGGCGCGCGCAACAGCATAAATCAACTTATTTCATTGGAATTTATGTTTTGTTGTTGCACTGGCGCGTCGCCTTGCATCGGCATTGGCACTGGCACTGGGCACTGGCACTGGAGGAGAGACAGAGGCCCTGTGCAACGCACACACTGACTGACGCCACCAGCAACAGCAGCAGCATTCATCCTGAATCATCGGAAAGGGATTACTCGAACTTACTCTTGGAATACCCTTTGAGAGTTTTAAACAATCAAAAAAGAGTCATTTTGGGAAACATTTTGGCAGAGCTTCTCAATTTAAAATAAAACATTTGGTAACCCCAACTTCAAATTTATTTCGCAAAGAGTATTCGCCATTCGTTGTCAGAAATGTCAGAAAGTGAAGGCATTTCACGCTTGTTGCCGCCTGGTTGTATGTGCAATTGCTTCATTTGGCGGCAATGTCTTGATGGAGGAGGGAGGACCTCTGTGGAGCAGGATGGGATGTGATGTGGAAGAAGGAACCGCAGCCGGAGTCGACTGCAGTTGCAGAAGGTGGTGCCCCCAGTAGCGGCAGGAGGAGGAGTGCACAGGCCGCGTGTTAAAATGTACACTTTGCATTTAAATCATTCCGGGAACTCGAACTCTCTGGGTTCGTTATATTTATCTGCTGCCTTTACCGCCGCTCTTGCACTGCAGTCTCGATGAAAAACGAAACAGCAACGGAACTCAATCAGGCGGCATGGACAGGGAAATAAGCAAAATTGAAAAGCTATGCAATTTTCCTTTTCCTTTTTCTATTTTCCATTCGACTTCTGTTATGGCTGCAGATCCCAGAGCTTAGAGCTCAGAGCTCAGAGGTGCTTAGAATGCGGTTCAATGGTGGCAGGAATATTCTATACAGAGAGATTAAACCCTCATGCCTCAGATGCCACATAAATGGACACAAAATGCGAACTCCAACCAGGCCAAGACCTGTGCGTATTTTCCCTTTAAGTATTTGCTAATATTCGGGCTGAAATTGTGTAATATTTTGAATGATTTATGACTTGTTGAGTACGTGAGAAAACTAATTGTTATATTCCCTTTCTATCTCTTTGCAGGTATGTACGAAGAGTGTGCTTCTCTGGAGGAGTCTATCGGTACAAATATCATTGCATTGCATGGGAAAGTATAGATAATGAAAAAACTAACCCAATTCCACAGACAGTTGATGGATGAGTCCCATAATTATGTTAGAAATAATCTTAAGCCTGCCCAAGTTGCGTGCAATATTTAATTTTTGGAGACGTGCAACTAGTTTTCCAAAGCAGTAATTATGGGAGAACTTCTAATTAAAGTTATTTTCTATCCGAAATGGGATATCCTTTAATTTATCCTTAAATTCTAAACGATTTTCCCTAGCTCTCTGGACTGTCTAGCTACCAAAGTTGTAGCTTTTTTTTGAGCAATTTCCGCCTCATAAATCCCTACCATTCCGCTCCATTAAAGAGGGAATGCATTTAATTTTGAGTATTTTTCCTGGGAACTTTTCTCTTTGCTGCAATTAGTCGTTGGGTTGGTGGTTGCGTGGACTGCGCTCCTCCAGCAACTCCCCTTCTCTCTGGTCTGTCCACTCTTCCATTGTAGCGGTTAATTATGTTATGCTAAACATTCTCTCACACCCCACCCCCTCTCTCTCTCTCTCTCTCACACTGTTGAATTTATGAAACACTTAACCAACAAAGTTGCACACACACACACAACTGCCAGCACTCCCAGCTCCCTCTGCCCCACTCTGCAGCAATTAGACGGCATTTCCATTAGCGTTTAACCATTCATTTACCCATTCTGCCTCCTGCCTCATCTTCCAGTTGGCATTTTGTTAGCAAGTCTTCACACCTGCCCACATCTTCAGCAAATATACGTGCATACTATTTGGGAAAAAAAACACTCATAAAATACATGCTACAAAATAAAACAAGAAAATTAGAAGGCAAAAAAAATAGAAAAAGAGGGAAAGGGATGGGAATGGGAATCCTCTGCCTATTCAAGGTGTATTTATGTATGTCTGCCAGGTGAGCAGTGCTGCTCTTAGAGTCCACTATTTCGATTGATACGCTGAGCGAGAGAGAGAGAGCTCTGGAGATGATCAAGTGGATGCGCTCAAGGTATATTGAATCCAAGGTAACTCCTACTCTTGCAATCAATACCTTACCGTTCATCAATGCACTCTGGGCCTGCTGATCATCCATCATGGACACACATCTGCCCCTCCCCTCTCTTCTCGTACAGTTTCTAAGAGAGTTGTGGAAACGGTCAACGGCTGACGCTGACAGCGCAGCTGCTTCAATTAGCGTCAGCCGCTGCATCGACGTCGGCAGCAAATGTCTGTTTATTTGCAGATTTGTTGTTGTTGTTGTTGTGTTTGTGTTTTTGCTTTTGATTTTGCGCTTGCTTTTGGTTTTTGCTTTTGTTGCAGATTTTGTTGCCGACGGCGGCGGCACATGTGAAATAAAGCAGAGACAGGGCAGAGAGGCAAGATAGTCGGGCCCGGGGAGTGACAGAAGGGAGAGACAGACCAACGCCGAAAAAGAATCGGTTTTTCTTCAACTGTTTAATTGCATTTGGCTTCTGCTTTTGTTGTTCTTGCTGTCTGGATTGCTGCTGCCTGAATTTTGCATTTAATTACTTTGTTTATGGCCTACGGCAGAGGCGGCAGCAGCAGCGGCAGAGCACCAGCGACAGAGGCGCAGAAACAATAAAACTTCAATTTATATGTATGTATGTATGTATGTATGTGTTCTTTCCAGCCCCATTCTGCCCCTGCCCCCTGCCTCTGGCTCCTCTCTACGAGCTGGACTACGAAATGTTGTTGAATTCCAATGCACAAATTGACAGGCAACCCATCAGCCCACCCCCTCTCCTTTTCCACTCCCGCGCACTGCTTTTGTTATGTAAACAACGGGAACTTTATACTTTTTCAGTTACCCTTAAAAGGAGCGATGGTATTACGCTTTTTACTAGGTATTTGTGACGCAGAGAAAGATTTACTTTTGATACAAGACTATGGGACTATGGGCACCATGGAACATTCTCTTCTCTGCTGCCAAAAAAATTCAATTAAGTAAGTTTTCGTACATACGCACGGGGAAGGGTATTAAGCGCACCAGCACACAAAAGTTTAGTCATCGTTTCTTCTAGTTTTTTGTGTCGACGCTGCAATGCCGAATCCAACTTAAAGCACCGACCCAAAAGCCCCATCCACCCCCACGAAACGCGGCTCCCCCTAACATGAAGGCAAAAGTTTTTACCCTGCACAAATAACTCGACTTCTGCGACTCGACTCGACTCGACTCGCCTCGCTTTGAATGCTTTGCAATTTCCGCTCTTCTAAATTTGTTGAAAATATTTGCCGCTCTCTCTCGCACTCACACTCACACTCAGTCTCTCTCACTCTCACTGCCTCTCACACACTTCGTTTCCGCTTCCTTTCGAAGGAGAAAAGAAAAAGTTTTTGTGCTGTGAAGAGCAACAACGCAGCGGAACCCATGAGTCCAACCTACCGTAATATTTTAATAAATTTTTGTCGCCAGATAGAGAGGGAGAGAGAAAGAAAGGTGGAGAAATGGAGAGCCAGATAGAGAGAGAGAGAGAGAGAGCGAGAGCCAGCGAACAATCTAAACTCTGATTCCTGATGCCAAAATTACGTTTTCGTTGTTATTGACCAGTGAGCAAATTCGTCCTAATTAAAAGCAAAAAAACCAACGACAAAATACATAGGAGGTTCTCCTTCTCAGGTATGAAAAGTGCTGATGAGCAAACGACCATATGATACCCATTGATCGGGGGCATTCGTAAAATGGCATCTCATTTGCATAGTTTGTTCTCCGTATTCCATTTGTTGTGGTCATTCAAGCAAGTCATTCCTTAAAATACATCATGCCCTAGAACAATCCACAGGAAAAGGGTATTATCCAAAGCACGCACAAAAGTGCGTCGAACCCAACACTGGACGGACCAATGGATCAGCCATGGGGAAATAAACCAGGACAAAAGCCATGACTCTCTGGGACTCTGGCTGTTTGTCAGTTGCTTTTTGCCCGCATCGAGCGGATTTCCATTTGCCTGCCAGAGCAGATTTTCTAACTGATTTCGTGTCCAGCGATTTGAAGCGGACGGCCACTCGCTCGCTCTTCCATGCGATTTCTAGTTTATGTATGTATATTCGCTGATGTCCCTGTTGCCCTGTTGTCCTGTTGTCCTGTCGCCTGAGCTGATGCCTGAAATGGCGTTGGCGGCGGCGCCCACTGATGTGGTAATAAACACCCCTTGTGCAGTCTAATGGACCGTAATTAACTCGTACGCCAGCTGCGGCAGCGCCAGCGACAGCGACAGAGACAGCAAACAGCGACGCCAACTGCGACGCTGTTGTGCTTGTACAAGCGATGAATAATAATTTTTTGCCAAAGCGTCGCCACACAGGACCCCGCCAATACCCAGTACCCAGTGCCCAGTCCCACCATGCACAGTGGCTACAATTGCCGATTTAATGGTCAATAATTTCGGGGTTTGATCTCGCTGGCAATTTGCATGACATTTACATACATTAACGGTGAAAATACTGCCCAGATGTTGGGCATTACTTATCGATTGTGTCATTTGGGTAATCGTTTAGGCAGTTATTTCAGATAAATGCATACATGTGCAAGGATTGGTTCCCCATATGATGCAATCGTTAGGCCAATAGCCGAATTTTTATTATGTGCGAGGCATATGCGATTTATTGGCTATCTATGGGGTGATGTACATGTATTTTCATGTGTGGTGTGCAGAACAGATGTATTTGATTACGGGATTACTGGATTATTAAGACAGAAAAATAGTTTCATTAGATAATATTCGATTTATTAAGACAGCAAACCCCCCAGGGCATATCTTTTTTGAAAGCTTCTTGAAAACTGCTCTTCAATGGCCAATAACTAGGCTGAAGCTTTTCCTTTCTTCCATAACTAATTAATAACTGGTTCAAACTTGTAGTCAGATTTTACTTGAGTGCCAATTAAAAGTAAAACTTCTGCAACGCAAATTAGCATCAACCTGCAAAACTTTAAACAATGTTTAGTGATTTGGAGCATGTGAGAACCATCAAACTATTATTCAAACTAGGCAGCAAATTCTATCGTTTATATGCAAACTTTTGTCAGATACTTGAACACATTTATGTAAACAATTGCATGCAGTTTGTGCACCAATGAAGGATTTTCAGTGCTACATTTTACATTTTCAGTTGCGAATTAAATAGAATGAAGCTTGAAGCAACTTCTTTGAATGATACTTTTCAATATAATATAACATATTCCGTGTAATTATTGATTCTTCTCGCTGCTTGCATTCACTTCTTCACTCATTCCTTTACATTACATCTTCTACAGCCCTTAGCTTTAATTTTGTGATCCCTGTTTTGAGGACTTGCTTGAGCACTGCTTACCATTGTAGATTTCCATTGTTGTTGCTGGTCACAGTGTTGACTCTGCCACGTGCCCCGTGTCCCTTGCAGCTCCATGCTCCTGATCCTGCTGCTGCTGCTTTTGCGTGACGGATATTGCCTTGTCACTTGCATGTACGAGAAATGTTAAAACGTGGAGCGGCGCGGCGCAGCATGGCTTGGCTTGGGTTGGGTTTCAATGGCTTTTGCCTCTTTTTTTTCCTGGCTACCGCTGCTCCCCCTCTCCTCGCTCTCCGCCCGAAAAATGGGGCAACCCCTTTCGGGCAGGCGACCACAGCGACCGCAACGCAGCGGCAATCAACGCACAGAACGAGTTACCCAACAAAACAGAGCCACCAGCACCGGCACCAGCATACGCTTCGCACAACTCTCTTGTTTTAGCGTTTGAAAGTTGTGCGAAAAATTAATTAATTTCGCAAGAGGCAAGCGGCAAACGGCTAGCGGCACAGACACAAACAACAGGCCCCACCGTCGATTGTCAATAGCAGGCTCCTCCGATTATTTTCTAACGTTCGGGCGGGGGCTGCTGCCGAAAAAATTATGATGATTGCCATCATCAGTATGGCTGGCCTGTCCGGCATGGCCTGGCCCATTGTTGGCCCCACACTAAGCCTGGGCAGGGGAGGAGGGCGTGGCCAAATGTAAGGCGATTTGGCCATGGCTATTATAAATACCAATTTAATGAGCGCAACATATGCAACGGACACATGCGGCTGGAGGGGATGGGATGGGCTGGGATGGGAGATGGAGTGCTGCGGCGGGGAGCTGCAGCTGAACGTTTAATGCGATTACATGGCAGCGGCACATTTGTCATCCGGGGATACGGTGGGGCTTCATAGATGGCGGACTGGTGGACTCCCTCTCTCTTTCTCGGTGTACTCCAGCAGGGGTCTGCACTGGAAGAAATTAATTCAAGTTCTCTGTCGATGCTCTGTGGATTCTGGAACTGATTTTTCTTTCTTTCATTGCAACAATATCATCCGTTTGCCTTATGGGAAACTCGTGCAGTTGTCTTGATCTCCATTATTAGTTTCTGCCAGTGCATGAGTGCAGTTGTGTCTGTGTCTGTGCCCCTTGTACGTGTCAGCTTCAACAAATCAAGTAAAATTACTGCAATGCATTGCAATGCTAAACAAGTAGCAGGCAGCAGCAGCAGCAGTAGCAGGAGTATCTGTGGCAAAAACAGCAAAGCGAAACGAAACGAAAAACGAACGACCATCGCGTACCCAGGCCACAAAAGTCCGCATCCGTAGGATAGATTTTTGCTAGTGCTGCTGCTGCTGCTGCTGCTACAGATGCTTCTGTTGCTGCCACACCAATTGCATGGCCATCGTGCATAACTTCAACTTGAAACTTGATTGTCTCGCTCTGCCCCACTGGTGGCATGCGGGCCACTGCAGTGGCAGTGGCAGTACCAGTAGCAGCAGCAGCAGCAGCAGCAGCAACACCAATAGCAAGAGCAACAGCAGCAACGTTACGTTGCAGCTCCAACAACAGTCGTTGCTCATTAAGTGCCACTCTACGAGAGTTGTCGCTAATGCCACTGTCCGTGTCCTGCCCTCCACGGCACTAGACCTGGACTGCCCTGCTCTGCCCTGCTCTGGGGGTCGTCGTCATGGTCCATGCCCCGGGGTTACACACACGAGAGAGTCCAACGTAAATTTGCAAATATTTGCTCGAATCAGAGGCAAAAGAGAATGGAGCGAGCAGCACCAGCACCAGCAGCAGCAGCAGCAATTGCATATATGCCATGGCTCTGCAGACTTGCGGACTTCTGGCATTCCTCGAATAAGTAGCAGCGGGGCTTCAACCTTAAATGAGTGTTAGCTGAATGGATGGATAGCAGCAGCAGCAGCAGCACAAAGTATCAGCAGCAGACTCTGCAAATAGACTCAACACTAAAGCGGCAAGCCAGACAGAAACCAAAGCAACCCCTTTAAAGGGGCGGAAGCATTAAAGTAGTTGTGGCGGATTAAAGAAGTTCTCCACTTGAAGAGAAACTTCTAAGCCCAATGCTAAAGCTTGTACTGCTGCTGCTTCTGCTGCTGCTGCTCCTGTTCTCTGGGGGATCATTGAGGTGCTGTCCAAAGCAATTATCCTCTGGCCATAAGTTGAGTGAAAACTTCACCTGCAGCTACATAGCTGGGAATCGGTTTTTTTTTTTCTTTTTTTTCATTTTCCATTATTACGAATTGTACAAAACCGCATATGGTAGACCCACTCATTGGTTCTCTGCTCCCCTGCCCTCCTCTCCCATCGTTACATTCGCCCGACAATTGTCATATTATGTATTGTACCTTTTGGCTCTATTCTTCTGCCATTTGCCATTGTCCGGCTACCAGGCACCAGGCACCAGGGCACTCCCTCCTGTTCGCTAGGGTTCCCTCTTGATAACCATGTCCACGCAGACGCCACTCTGTGGGAACGTATTTACCTGCAGCAACTGCAACGTGACTGCGAGGTGTGCTCGAGGTGTACTCGAGATTCGTTATGGTGTTTAGCAGGAATAAATCAGGAATATTTCCGAAAAATCAGACATCTGTTCGTACTTTCCCCTAACGGTGGTTCTGCATTAAAAGGGAAAATTTATAGATTACATAGAACTATTGTATGATCGAATGACACCTTTTACAGCAGAGTATCCCATAGATTGTACTTATCATTCCAATCTCGCAGTGAGTAAATATTAAGAAATTCAACTTCTGCCTGACGTGTCACCAATTAGAGGCTGGGGTCACCATTTCAATTGGGATCATCTCTTGGCTTCTTTCTGTTTTGGATAGAAAACATACAGCAGAGTGGGGTCACCCCTCTTAGGCGATGGGGTCATCGCTCAAATGGGGTCGCAAATGTAGGAATTTCGGGCATTGCATTCCGCGTTGCCTCAGTCATGTGTTGGGCAAGGTGTTTGCCCACTTGACTGCTCCCGAAAGAGCATTCCGAACCATCTCTAAGAAGTCACCCCCAAAAAGATGTTCAAGTGTTTTGTTCCAGCAACCCTCCGACAGCCAGCGGCAGGCAGCGACTGCCACAGGACTCGCGAGGAAAATTTCCTGAAGTTCTCACACCACCACAGCAGGGGGGAGAGAGAGAGAGAGAGAAGCAGGGCGGTTAATGACCATTCATTGTCTTACCTGACCCACTTGTTCCTCTCGCCTCGATGCTCCTGCCCCTGCCCCTGCCCTGACCCTGCCATGAGTCAGAACTGTACGAATGATTGCCGGGAATATACTCGTCGTTCTGCGATATTTGTAGCCATATAATTTGTATTTAAAATGCAACAAGCCAGCCATCATTTTAAAGTTGCCGCTGTGCGTGCAGTTTGTCAAAAAGGAACCCAGAACCACTCCAGAATGAATTACTACAGTCGCGTCGATGGGTTCTGCAGGCAGCCTGCGGTGCTGCGGTGCTGCGGCTCAAGAAATGAAATTATTAAGTATTTGCCAGCCAGTTGGAGGAACAAAGGCCAGAGCTTTTAAATATTTAATAAGTATACAAAAACGACAAAAAAAAACGTATGTAAAGTCAATGTAATTTCTGGGAATACCAGAGTCTAGATGCTCTTTGGCGTTCGATGGACAGTAAGGGAGAGCCAGGGCGAAAGCATGAATGTTTCAAACTATTAAAATATGACTCTGAATAATTGGCTGAAATATCTTTACAAGCAGAAAAATGTTTTTAAATATGATAAACATATATCCAGAATATATCTAGGATTGTTACCAATATTAAGGGGCATCAAACTGTTGGAACGAAAAGGCGGTAGAGCGGTGGTTCGTTCGCCTGTTGTTGAGTCATGTCAATTGACTGACGGAGCGGTGTCCCCGCTGTGTGGCAGAATGGAAGTGGAATCAATACCCAGGGAATGGAATGGAATGGATGGACGGGACGGGACGAGACCGGTCGAGACTGCCCTACCGCCTGCAGTGCCACGAACGTACTTGTAAGGATACACACTCATACGCACACCCATACGCCCATACACTCACTCTGACGCACTAACGTTGACAATAAATGAGTAAAAATGACTCTCAACGAAACGAAAATAAAACGACAAACGAGACAGAGCGACAGACGCAACGACGACAGCAGAAATCTGTCATCAACACGCGACGAACGAGACAGAGAGAGAGCGGAGAAAAAGAAGAAACGAATACACTCACGCTCACACTCACTCACAGCCATTCAGGCATTCAAATTCACATTCACTCCACTCGCCCGCACAGAGGGCCATGAAATTTGATACGATGCGAGTGCGTCAGATGGTTGGTGGATTGGCGTGGAGTGGAGCGGAGGAGCAGGTCTATAAGGTGGGACGGACGCTTTAAAGGAGCCGGGCAGGGGGACCAAAGACCAAAGCAATTTCCATTTAATATTTTTGTTGATGTTGTGATGTATTTAAAAGAAAATCTAATTTAAGTTGTAAATTATTGTACATTAAATATGAGATAAATGTGGAGAAAAAGTT
Organism: Drosophila tristis; assembly: GCA_018150885.1. Taxonomy (NCBI): domain Eukaryota; kingdom Metazoa; phylum Arthropoda; class Insecta; order Diptera; family Drosophilidae; genus Drosophila; species Drosophila tristis. Next base: position 1,384,742 of record JAECWT010000203.1, on the reverse strand, counting down.
CACTGAAAGTGGACATCCAAGGTGACAGTACTCCGGAAATATACACACCAACTCGATAAAGAATGGAAACCCACTAATATGTCCAGCCAGGAGAGCTACGGTACAGGACTAAGGGGAGCTGTCCGTCAAGTGAACTTTCACGATGATATCGATCCAATCCGCCAGCACAGCCAAAGATGGGTGGTTTGATGGGTTTTCGGATTCAGCTTATGACTGGCGCCATTTTAATAGAGTACTTTATTATTTGTTTTGGGAGTCCTTAAAGGACTACTTGCTCCTTGCGCCAAGGAATAGAATTAATAACGTGAATGTCTTGATTTATGGCCTAAACTCGCCCTTTATTAGCCAAACACATGTTGGAGGACAGTCGAGTACGACAGTCATTTGAGGTTATGTTTAATTTATGTTTTCTTGCCTTTACGATATTTGTGCTTATTTTCGGCCAAATGTGAACCATTGATGGGGTTTTATTGTTACGACTAGATGAGCTTTGATGCTCACTAAAGAGATTTGGGGATTTCCTGTGGTTTTTGGCAGATTTTTGATGTCCTATTTTGAGGTTGTAATATTAAGAGAATAATGTTTATTATTATGGAATAAGCTGGCGTTTTATTAGGGAATATATCAGGAAACTGCATGAAATTCATATTTCTCTTTCGGCTCATTAGTTTTTAGATTAAATTCTATATGCTTTTGATGGAATTTAGTTTTTATTTGAGTTAATAATTGTTAGAATTCTTGAGAACTCTCTCTCGATTCGCATAGGATGGCCCCCCGTGGAACTCGCCGTCGTGTTCATTTGGACTGTAGTTTTTCTCATTTCGTGATGGCTTGGCCAACCTTTTGACTTTAGAGGCGACTCTCGTGGCTGTGGAGAGATTTACAGCCCGCCGTACCGTACCTGTCCTAATCCCGGTGATGCAGCATGCAGCATGCGGCATGAGAGCAGCGTGCAGCATATTTCACAACTCTCTCGTGTGGCAAGAACAATGCGAAGGCTTTCAGTGACGTAGAGAAAAACTCGTACCTGACCCGAAAATGTGGAAAACAAAAGCAGAAACTGCATGCAGCACCTGGGATTGGGATTGGGCATGGGCATGGGCATGGGAATTGGATATAGCACACGCCCTGTGCCTGTGCCTGTGTCTGTGTCTTTCGCCCTTTTAGTTTTTATGATTTTGTGAAACATTTTACAACTTTACATGGAATCCGTAGATGTATGTATTCGTGCATCTGTGTGTCTGTGTGTGTGAGGTTTTTTAATGTCATTTATTTTGTTAACCTCGAAAACAAGTTGAAACCTGAGCCACACGGAAAAAAAATCATACAGAGCCACGGAGACAGAACCAGCCACAAAATTAAATAATGCCAGAGCTTTGTATTTGTCTATTTCGATGCTCGAGATGATGACAGTGATGACGATGATGGAAATGGAGAGGAGCCACACACACACACCCACCCACGATAAAGATAAATATCAGTAAAATGAAGATTACGCACACGGGGCACTTGTGGCGCCATTGTAATAATAAACCCACCGAAAAAAAGATACAGAAATCCAAGACTAAATCAAATATTGTAGGGCATAATCTACGCATAAACCAGGGAACCAGGGGGGGCCTACCCTTGATCACTTGTTTTGGGGATCCGAAAACGAATCTGAATCTGAAAATGAAAATGAATGTGAATGCGAGCCACAAATTGAATTTGATTGTTCAAGTGAGTCGCTCTGGGCCTGCCATCTCTCTGCATCTCTGTATCAAATGTAAATCAGAGGAGGGTCGCCTCGCCTCGGGTCTCGGGTTTTATTCAAATTCCACTCAAAAACAGCTGCCACACTTCATTACCATAAGGTTTGCCTTGGACCATTCGGAAAGCGTCTCCATCTCCCATATGCGAGCATGCAATTGGATGTGTTATTATGCCTTTTTGTTGCTTATCAAAATGAAAATTCAAATTCAACTATAACAGCACATTGTTTGCCACGCCCCCGCATACTCCACACGCCATGCACTGCGCCCTGCACCCTGCAGTGGGAACCCCCTTCACAAGCATCCACATAGACATCATCCACATCCACATCCAACAGCAGCAGCAGACCAAACAAAACCCAAACAACACTTGGAGAGCTGCAAAAGTGACACTTCTAAGAGATTAAAGTGACATGTAGTGGCCTGTCCCGCACCTCCATACGAACTCCATCCACTCCGCACCCCTCCTCCACTCGACAGAGCACTCTCTGACTGCCTAACAGAGAGACAGACAGACAGACAGGCAGACAGACAGGCGGACGAACTGCCTGACGACACCTTCCACCATTCGGGTGGAGAGCGTTGAGAGTGTGGGGAAAGCCGAGGCGGAATGGTAGCGGGAATTAAGAGCACCGAGTATTTGTTGGGGCTCTATGCATAGATTAATAAATTATAAGCCGCCGCTCTCTCAATGGAAGTCGCTCTGATTACACTCACAGAAAAGCCAAGGCATGGCATGTGCATCTGAGGAAGTGAAGAAGGGAAAGCAATAAAAAGCAAAGACCAGCAGGAACTTACGCTCTCTTGAGCAAAGAGAGAAAGCTAGGGACTAAGCTTCAGAGAGTGGGTGGGGGAGAGAGTCGAGTGTGTGCTTGACCTTGACTTGGGCCTGAAGCAGTGCAAGACGTTAGAAAAAGAAGCAGCAATCAGGAAGATCAAAATGTATTTGCAAGGAGAAATTGTCTTAAAGCGTGAATGAAAGCTTCGCTTTGTCCAGCTCCAGCTTTGGATCTTCGGTGCTCTCCTTCAATGAAAGACCAATAAGAATTCGCTTCTCCTATTTGTATTTTCTCCAAGTGTAAATGCTGTTGTACTGCTGTTGGTACTTTCTTTTCATTTCAACTCCTGTGGGACAACGGCAGACGTTGGGCCCGTCCCCCGTCCCCCGTGCACATGTACATTCATCTTCCCCTCTCTTGCCATTCATTTGTTCCTCCTCCGCTGCCATGTGAATGTGGAGCAATTAATGTTTGTGTTTTGTCATTTCATGCCGAGCAAATGCTCCTTCTGCTGCTCCCCCCGCACTCACTGCGCTCTGCTGGCTGATGTTCTTACATTTTATGCGCATAATTAAGCCGGTGTATCCGTAAAAGTATGCGACACTTCCGGCTCGGACAACCAGCCCGGCAGCATCCAGCGGAGTGGAGTCCCGACCACGACCAAGGGGCCCCTTTTATTTGGTTTCTGTATTATTATTCCGTAATACAATTCATTGAGAATTGACCACGCTTCTCGGGGCCTACTCTTTTGATTGCCCCTTTACTTCCCCTGCCACATGCTTCGCAAGGGGAGAGAGAAAGAAAGAAGCTCAGGAAATGCCAGGGCACGAATGCAACCGTCGTTGAGAAGGAAATGCGGCAAGATTCCTTCTTGATTTATAATAAATATAAAATTCCAGCAATTCCAAAGAGAAGAACCATCATCATCATCGGATCTTAAAAAAATTATCTATTTTGACAGTTATTTCCTGCTGCATTCAGTCTGTAAATGATATCTTTGATTCTCCCCCTCCTTTATGGAAAATCATCTTGGAAGATCTCTGTAATTATAGTTTCTGTTTTCTATCAGTTCTCCCACCCACGCCCACATTTTATGGATCCATAATTGTGGGACACTTGAGCCACTAATTGAGGTTCTCCGAGGGTGTCTGTTCATAGTACGAATATCTATAAATAAAAGCTGATTGGAACCTGTTTTGTTTTCTATTATTTTTCTTATTTCTTATTTTTTTGGGGGAACATCTCGAATAGTTTTCGGAATGGTAAATGGGGGAGGCGGGTAGTGGAGTATGGAGAATGTTCCCATCTCAATTCCCATCTGATATTGATTGTTTGCACTTTGTTTTTTCCGTTTTCTGTTTTTCTGCTTTGTCAACTGTTTTCTTTCTGCTATTTTCTTATTTGTTTTGCTTTTGCTGCTGCTGCTGCTGCTGCTGTCTTTTGCCTTGGTTCATTGATTAAGGCTCAACATTTACGCCAAGTTGGCATGTTTGACTTGTCTTCAGGCCTAATCCTCTCTGCTACTCCCCCAGCTGTACCGCAACGAACTTTGATAACTGTATATGGCTTATCTGTCTGACAAAGAGGGAGAGAGGAGTGGAGGAAAACATCATTTTGACACATGTCATAGGCAATGAGCAAACACACACAGTGACATAGCGAGCGTCGAAGAGGGAGCGACAGACAGTCAGAGGTCCGGTTACGTTCCGTTACCCCCCAAGAGATTCGCACTCCGAGCTACGCTGCTGCTCTGCCCCACTCTCTCTCTCTCATGTAAGCCTCTAAAAAACAAATCACTTGAGGGTCCCACTCCCCCTAGTGGCGCGCAACTTGGATTTATTTGAATTAAGAGCATACTTAAGCGTAATTTATTGGAAAATCCACAAGAGAGTCGGAGCCCCCCCTCCAGGCGCTCCAGGCCTGAGTGAGAGATAGAGATAACATAAATCTAGGGCCACTCACAAACCACGGTTTGAGGTCGCGTCATTAAGAAGCAGATGACATTCCGTCCAGCCCCCGCCCAGCCCGCTACTCGTTCGTACTCCTCTTCCTCTTACTGGCACTCTTTTTGTTTGTCCAAATGTCTCACTCTTTCACTTTTATATTTCGCGTGCTATCTCTTAATGTCAGACCAAATGGCAGCACGGAATGGCATGGGGCAAGGAGTAGTGGAGGAAGGTCCATCCATGTGGCTCTCTGTTTGTGTGGGCGTCTGTCCGTTTTGTTGGCATAAGGATTGCATTAGGTCTGGTTTCATCTGTGTTTGCTTTGCTCCTAAGTTATGGCAAAGACTATAAAATAACAAGGAATACGCGTAGTATTGCATTACGAACCAAATCCATTGCCATAAACTACTTCTCGTGGATTCTCCACTTTTATGCTCCAGTCAATAGAACCGCTCCATACGTCAATATGTTTAGAAATTAATTCATTTTTTAATTTAAATGTTTTCGTATCAAAGCAGGACCAAGGCACTGCAACCTTTGGCCTCCTCTTGGGGAAAATCCATCAAAAATTTTTGTTTTGTTATGACAATGCACTTAAACCAAAGAGCTACAAATAATCCAGCCAAAGTAAATCCAAATTGCATTTTAAGATTATTTTGCACTTTTAATTAAAAGTTTCATTTATGATTTTCATTTTCCCAACAACGGCTAAATACCCTGGAAAAAATGTAATCCAAATTGGATGGTTAGTTCTAGTCAGTTGCCCATCCATTCTATGCTTAGCCTCTTCTTTGTGTACTTCTTTGAGGCCAAGAGAAGAACGAGTTATTGGCATGCATTGAATTTGCCATGGAATTTGTTGGCTTGAAGGGGTTCGGTTCGGTTCTTGGGCTCTCGGTTTCTTGGGTTCTTGGGTTCTCCGGTTCGGGATTGGCCGCAGGGGGAGGCAGAAGAGTCAGCCAAGCAAAAGAGTAGACAATCAGTGGCATGTATAGAATTTCACTGATTTATGTTTCATAAGAGACAGCGACAGAGCGAGAGCGAGCCCAGGACGAGGACCAGGCTGCAGAGGCTGAGATTCCCTCAAGGCAAGGCAAGTCTCCCGTCTCCCGTCTCCCGTTTCCCCACTAGCCATCCAGGGTGACAATGCAGTGATTACATCTTTTGAGCACCATCATAGCACCTCCCACCCCCACCCCGCACCCCGCACCCGCACCCGCACACACATTTCCGTGATGGGAAAGGCATGGCATGCCTTTGCTGTTCGACAAAATATTTTCTGCCTCTGGAAAAGCGCTTTCAGTGGGAGAAAGAGAAAGAGTGGCGGCAACGGGCCAGAGAGTGGGAGAGGCAGGGGGTGGCTGATAAATTTTTGATTAAAGGCCCTTCTCCAACATATTCATACGTACGAGTTTTCGTGCATGCTTTTGATAGGTTCCATGGATATGATATGCATTATGTGCGTTTGCGTTTGCGTTTCCGTGTGCGTGTGCGTGTCTGTACATATTTTTTATCGTATGTTATATCAGGGGGGGACTGGGAGCTTGTTCAAATTACATTTGACATTCAATTGAGTTTTCTCTTGATTGTCGATTAAGAGAAAGAGATAGGTGGAGGTGGAGGGAGACCGCACTGATGATTGCTCCAGTTATCCAATAACCGAAAATTCCATGCTCGGAAATTGGATTGAGAATCAGAAATCAGCATCAATCGGGTCTGTCAGTTATCCAAATGTTAATTTAAACAATTAATTTGGGAATACAGCCAGAAAGAGACGGAACAAGACCGCCCAGCAGCAAAGAGAGTGTCACAGAGTGAGAGAGAGGGAGGGAGAGAATGTATTTAACATGTCAATTTGCAAATTGAGAACACATGACAGTGCGGAGAGAGTTGTGGAGAGGGGTGAGAGCGAGAGAGAGAGACGAGACCACCGCAGAGCCAAATATAGATCGAAGTTTTCTACAGCAAATGAAGACTGGCACTTGAGAGGGTCAGCAAAGGAAGGGGGAGCAGAGAAAGAGATGCAGATGCAGGGTAAAAGAATCATTAGAATCACTGGATTTAATTGGGCCAAAGTGCTCTTAAATATGATTTGTGTGTGCTGTGTGTTTGTGTGGACTCTCCACACAGAGCCAAGACTCAGCAGGAGGAAGCGGAAGACAATCTCAAGTAGATTTGTAGATCGGAGTAATTAAGAGACACTACTCGTAGTTCATAGCAATGCAGATTACAGATTGCCTGCGGCTCTGGTGCTGCTGCTGATTCTGGTAGATTAGGAATGGAATTTGTGGCCACAGCTCAGGGTTTTCAACCATTTTTAGTATAATAATATCGGGATGAACTCATGAGAAATTTCTGTAGTTTCTGTAGCTCCTTTATTTTTCCACATCCTTAAGGAAAAACCACTCTGCAATTAGCGATTATAAAAAAAGAGAAGAAGCCTGAAAACACATGTTATCTAAACATCGGATAATGGAAGGTTCCCTTGAGCTGATTGCCACCGCTAGCTAGCGGTGTCCTCCCTCCGACAGGTGTGTTTGTCTGTTCCAAGGGTTGCCGTGTGCAGGGGTCACAAAGCAGTGGGGGCGGGGCAGTGCCCCTCCACTAATTTGATGGTTAGGCAATATATCATGGGATCTTTTGGAGTGTGACAGTTGAGAAATAAATTTCCGGCCACTTGATTTCGTATATAACGAATTTAAGTGAAATAAATATATACTCGGTGGCAATTTCCTGTCTGTGCGATGCCCTGCTTGCTGGATGATGGCTTGCCGAATTTATAGATAATTTTTCATGATTTTCCACCGACACATTTTCTCATTTTCCCTGTGAATTTGTTTGTTCGTCCATTGCAGATGCGCCCAGCAGCAGGTCTCCGCTGCCGCTGTCGGAGACGATGATGACGCCGCCTCTGATGCCGCTGATGATGATGAAGTTGCTGCCGAGGCAACAGTCCAACTGCTGACAGCCAAGTGCATCTGAAAGATACAAGATAGCTGCAGATACACAAAAGCGAAAGGAACAGTGCATTTCCTGCTGCTACCTAAACGAGAGGGGCAGATCTACAGACCCAAGAATCTACCTACATTCCCGAGCGGAAAGGAAAGGAAAGAGAGTAGCCCTGCCACTCGTTACTCGTTGCTCGCCGCTCGTCGCTCGCTGCGTTCAGTTGATGTTTTTGCAGCCCATCACATCGTCGTCTGCTTTCATTTCGGTCAAGAAGCGCGTTCGGGACGGCTGCACGTAAACGCACGAGAAAAATAAGTGAGCGCGCCGGGGAGTGCGTGCGAGTGGGTAATCCGCCTCCGCCCCCAAATATCCAAAGGGAGGAATACAGTGATACCAGAATACAGTGAAGCGCGAGTGAGAGTGAATTGGCCGGTGCCGTGTGCCCCCATCAATCCTTTCGTTCCGTTTCCGGGCAAATATTTACCCAATCCGATTGCGTGATTGGTGTTGACAAAGTGGCGTCCGCCCACGCATCCGACGGCGCTTTCAATTAGGAACAAAAGCTGCACGCTGCTTCTTAAATGTGCCACAATGGCACCGCCGTCCAGGACGACGACGAGGCTGCCATCAGCAACACCACCCGCCCCCTCACCATTCCGGATGCTGCATCTGCTCCTGCTCGTGCTGCTGTCGGTCCTGCACCATGATGCCATCCGGCCAGTCGGCGCCGAGCCATATGCCATGGGCGGCTATGGCAGTGCCAGCGTCGCCAGCGGGGGCCTGGGCTCTGTGGGCATTCACATACCCGGGGGCGGCGTGGGCGTCATTACGGAGGCCCGCTGTCCGCGGGTCTGCTCCTGCAGCGGATTAACCGTCGACTGTTCACACCGTGGTCTCACCCAGATCCCCAGGAAGATCTCAGCAGATGTGGAAAGACTGTAAGTGCAACCTAATCGATAAATTTCCAGTATATCCTCTCCCCCCAATGGTCAAAGAAGATTTGAAAGATATTAGACAAATATTTATGCCAATAAATATGTGCAGAGCAGAGAACTTTCCATCAAAAAGATTTCTGTACGCAGACCTATCCAAATATTTGTGCAAAATTTCATTGTGATTCATTTTCAAATATTCTTGCCACAAATTCAATGAAAAATTCACATTTTCCATGCACACAATCATTTGGAATGCCCAGAGAACAATCAGAAACACATTTCGCCCTCTCCCTGGAGAGGAAAACAAAGATTTCCGCTCAAGCCAGACACAATCCCCAATCAATATCAATACCTTTCAAATCTGTTCAAAGACTTCCTTTTGGGCTGGGGCTAGGCCAGGCCAGGCTAGACTAGACGAACCGACCCGACCAATGCGGCGTGACAAATGCCAAACGCTGCTGTGAATGCTGCTGTGAATGCTGCTGTGAATTCTGCGAATGCTGAATACCCTTGCCGGGCCAATTGTTCAAATATTATGCACACTCTATTAAAATAATAAAGCCCCGGCGGCGTTCAGACCAGACGCACGCACACCACCGATGATGATGGTCTGATTGTTCGGGGTTCCGGCCGGGATTGGTCTGGTTCTGAGTTCCGTTTTGTATTTATTTAAAAATACACATAGTCAAACAACAACAACAACATAAACAGGAGCTGGGACAGAGAGAGAGAGATAGAGTCGAGTGGTAGAGAGAGAGAGGGGTCAGGGGACAAACAAAGCCATGACCATGTCGTCGTGTCGATAACGAGAAAACAAACGCACGGAAAAGGTCCCATGCCAAGTGCCATTCCCCTCCCCACCCAATTTTAAGGTCCAAGCGCCCGCACACTTTTTGAAATCAGAGTTATATTCGTGTCTCTGTCACTGGCTCTATCTCCCTCTAGAGACTGCTCTCCTCTGCTGTCTGTCTCTCTCTCTCACTCCCTGTGAGTTGCTCTTACATTAAATTGCCATTAAGTTTATTAATTGTCGCCGAAGGAGTCCCCGTAAGCGCATCAGGGGCACCGCCACTGCGACCAAACCATAATTGTTGCATGCCGCGTCGACTCAAATGCATTAAGCCAATCGCTCGAGCCAGTCGTACATCTCTGCGTCTCGGTCTCCCTGTCCATTGCTCACAGTCGCCACATAAATTAACGCGCCGGCAATTAGCAAGTGTATGCAGAATGCCTTTCAACCTCTGCTGCTGTTGCTGCTGCTGCCCCTCCCCTCTTGGGGCCCCAAAACCGACCTCAAAAGCCATGCTGCTGTTGTCGTGGCTGCAGTTTTTCTACATAAATTAATAACAGATACTCGTATCAGCCGTAGCCGTAGCCATAGCATTATAGCCCAGTTCAGTTATAAGCAGTCAAACAGGCAGCAGCAGGCAGTGGCAGTGGCAGCCATCGTTGAATCGCTCTCGAGCGGCGCTCAGGGACACATTTGGTATTTATTTGTTATGTAGCCTTTTATTTTTTAATGCTGCCACACAGAAATAAACGAACAGAAACAGAAAACATATCAACATGCACGACATATTTGCATTTTAAAATAGCAATACCCTGAAACCCCAAAGCACGGGGAATGGGAATCGCAATGGGCATGGAATGGGAATGGGCACCAGCCCAGCACACAGGGTGCTTCAGGCTTCATCGGTTTGCGAGAGAAAGATGTCACATTTTGAGTGACATTCGTGGGGCGAGTGGAGGAGCGGGGAGCCTTGTGTGTCAGAGTGCAAAGAATGTGTCAGGCAGGAGACGTGAGAAGAGCTTAGAGAAGAGCTACAAAGAAGGAGAGGGCAAACGAAAAGAGGAGCCAAAAGGTGAGCAAATGATGGAGTGCTGGATGGCGGGCATTATGATTTCAACAGATTATAAATAATGGTCGGTGGACAGGGAGATGTCATTGAAAGCTGTCAGAGGGAAACCTATAAGTAAAGTGAGTGAAATTCGATAGGGATTTATTCAGAATTATTTCAGTTAGATTATGTTGTATATTTCACTTTGAACTGCAGTGCAACAGCACTAACAAAAGCCTCTGCTCGAAGCTAATTTCATTTAAAATGCACTTAATTTCCAATAATTCCTTTTGGAATATTCAATGACTGCAGCTTGAGGCACCCTAATGCCGGACAGAACCAGAGCACACACACACACACCACAAATATTGAACAACTATTGGCCTGTCGATACACAGAGACAGACAGGGGATAGCATGAGAAAAAAAAAAACAATGGCAAATGCAAACTGGGGCTCTGGCAAATTCCAGCGCCCCTCTGTCCTTGCCCTGGCTATGGACAAGTCATTGGCATTTAATTACACAGAAAACGGAACTAGACTGAGCACCAACGAGTGAGGGGGGAGAGGACAGGAGGTGTGCAGATCTAAGCTCTGACAGGCAGCTCTGTCCCTGTTCCTGTACCTATCCCTGTCCCTGTTCCTTTGCCTTGCCCTTTGGCTGTCACCCACACAGTTTACTCGATTGACACGACAGCATTTTTGCATATCTAATGTTCGGGCGAGGGACAGTGAGGGGGAAAGGGTCTTGCGGGGTCTCGTCTCTCCCTTTCACACCTGGCAACGACTAATTTATAGCAGCAGCTGCTTCCCATTGCTTTTGCCTGCTATACCCTGATTGCAGCTGGGCATTGCGGATTATATCAGATGTTTGTTACAGCACAGAAGGAAGAGTTGCAGAGAAGTAGGAATCTGCTGTGTGTTGCTGAAGATGCTCCAACCAAACATCACATATTTCCATTTTCATACGTATCCTGCTGCCATAGGCTACATGATTCTGAAAGGGTATCCAAAGATATTCTTTCTTTCTGGTTATTCTTTGAGCTGCTGCTGCTGATGCTGCTGCTGCTCCTGCTCCTGCTCCTCTTGCTCTGGGCACACATCAAAGAGAGCCACAAAAGAGCAAAACCAAGATGGCACCTAATTGGGAAGGAAGGTTGGCCTGGCCTGGCCTGGCTGGGGCAGCACTTGGGCGTCAGGCGACTGGCAGCAAAAACCCACAAAATCAAAAGCCAACAACAGAAACATAAAACACACACCAAAAGCTTTCGTATCGGAGCGACCGACCCCACATAGTATTTAATGAAGCTAAATATCTAAATGCTTAATTATAAGCCAGAGAAAAACGGCAAAAATTATGCACAACCAACCAAAAATGATTTAAACAAATTACACGGAAAAAAAGCAACACCACCGCCACAGCCAGCACCCAGCCAGTGCCAGAAGCATTTGAAAAATGTTCAGCAATTAGGCAAAAGATAAAGACAAAGTGAGAGGAGATGAGATGAGACGGAGATTGAATGGGGCAAAGCTTTTGTTTTTTGGTTTTGTTTTGTTTTGTTTTTTCACTTTTACAACAAAAGCAAAACCGATCGAAAATCGCACCGCATTGTTTGTGGCTGTTGCTGTTTGGATATGGTCTTGGTGTATGGTGTAATCTGTTGGATCTAAGCGAGAGGAGATGATGCCCACAGATGTGCAGAGATATTAAGCTCATTAAAATGTGTGTGGCTGTGTGTGTGTGTGTGCGAGAGAGGAGAGCGCAAGAGAATACGGGCTTTGCCTTCATCTACACTGGCGAAAAAATTGTCCTCAAAAGATACAGGTCTATCCTTGACGATATAAATCGGCGAACAGGAAGGGTTTTCGCAAGCCATTTTAGTTTCCGATTGTAAACTCTTCAGTAAAGTTCTTATAATAAATTCGAAATTCTGCAACAACAATAGCTCTTAATAAACATAGTTCCCAAGCCCTTAAGCCCTCTTATAAGTCGTTCCTTTTTGACTTAAAATCGATCATATTTCTCCAGAAGTAGTATAATTTTCTCAGTGTAAATTTCCGGCTGGTGTTCGCGCTGCTGGCTGGCAACTTGATGCGGGATTCATTAAGGCTTAAGCCTGAACAAAAAATATTTTACGTTTCGGGTCGCTGAAGGTCTTACTACCTGTTGGAGTTGGTCGCGCGGGTCTCGGTCTCGAACCTTGCTCAAAATGAGCAGCTGAGAGACGACGGACCGGACCTCTGTATTTGTTGTAATCGTTGCTGTCTGTAGGTGGGGTGGGGTGGGGTGCGGAGGGTGCCTGGGTCTGCGCATGTGCACACGGTTCGGTTCGGTTCGGTTCGGCTGGGACTTCGGCTAAGATCGTTCAGAGACTGCACACTGTACGGGGTTGCTCTTTTGTATCTCTTTTGGCTGCATTTCATTGTTATGACATCTACAGGTAACAAATTTTACCTCTGTTTCTCTTTCTGTTCCGTCCGTCTGTTTGTCTGTCTGTCTGTCTGCGCACCAAAAACGAGTTCCAAGTTCTTCCTTCGTTGCGATCATCTGGCGGGGGGTTCCATGTTCAATGATTAAATATCATATTTTCCTTATCAGCCACAACAGGCAGCACGAAATCTTTCACTCTTTGGGGGCAGCTGGAGCAGCCACACTCCCATCCCATTCCATCCCATCCCATCCACTGCACTCTGCTTGCCATATCTCAGATTCTTGTTTCTCCTCTTGTCTTACAAGCAATTAAAAAAAATTATCGCTCTGCCTTGAATGTGAATGTGAATGAGTGTGTATGGGTGCGGGAGCTCCTTGGGTTACATCCTACATCCTACATACATACAAACATACATGCATACGACTTGCAACATAATTAATGCCATTCCTTTAATCGTAATTTCTTTATCTATATTTGCAGCGATTTGCAGGGCAACAATTTGACCGTGATATACGAGACGGATTTCCAGCGGCTGACCAAGCTCCGAATGCTGTGAGTATGCGCCCAAGGAGCGCTTTATAAAGTGGCAGCATTAGTGTCAAGGAATGTGTGATAGGGGCAATGCCATCTGCAAGATGGATGCACATAGACGAGCCCAATCAATTGCAAGATTCATGATTAGTTCTGTCGGTAACGAAAGAAATTCTACAAAAATCTGTGAAAATGTCAGATGACCAGTTTCGCTATAGAATAATGTTCAGCCATCCATTAAAGGCAGTAGCCCAACTTATGTACATGGAAAAAGATTCCGCCACAGCTCTAAATCATTCTCGAAGCTTTAAATGAATTATAATATTAACATTTTCATCCTAATTTTTCTATATCCATCAGGCAACTGACTGACAATCAAATCCATACGATTGAGAGGAATTCCTTCCAGGATTTGGTCTCTTTGGAGCGACTGTGAGTACATGGCGGCATCATATCTATAATTTCACCTTCCTTTTCTCCTGATGCTAGTAGCTGCATGAAGAATTTGTTGAACAACTTTAATACTAACCCATCTTTTGAAGCTCTTTTTATTGGATCCTAACACGAGCACAATTCGTATTTAGATGATATACTACATACAGTAGTGCTAGCTAGCTTGATGCGAGATTTCGTTTCGAATTTGTTAATATTTTGTGTATCTGATTCCCGTTTTCGTTCTCTGTTTTATTTTATTGCATATCTCTGCCGTTTTTTGACTTCTCTCTACTTTCGTTACCGTTTCGTTTTGCGTGCCTAATATGCTCGTCTCCAAACACCAAAACCAAATCGAAAACAAAAATCAAAACACCAAAAACCCCAACAACAACAACAAAACAACCAACACTCTAATCAAATCAATCAAATCAAATCAAATAAAAACCAATCAGACGCCTAAACAACAATCGACTAAAGGCAATTCCTGAAAACTTTGTGACAAGTTCAGCGAATCTTTTGCGATTGTAAGTACTCGTTAAATCGAATCAAAGTAGCCGATAGTAGTCGAATACTTGTAGCCATCTGCAACGATGTGCACTATGGATAGAACGATACTAACTTTGCTGTTACCATCCCCAACCCCCCCAGGGACATCTCGCACAATGTCATCGCGACGGTGGGAAGGCGTGTCTTCAAGGGCGCCCAGTCGCTGCGCAGCCTCCAGCTGGACAACAATCAGATCACCTGTCTGGACGAGCATGCCTTCAAGGGTCTCGTGGAGCTGGAAATACTGTGAGTAGTTGCTATAAATAGGTGCCCAAGCTAAAGCTTGGCTGGCAAATCCATCAATGAATCTCAGTGTGCGGGAATGAGCGGAGTGATTAATCAATGAATTAGTGCCCTTTGTTAATCAATCAATTTGGGAATTAGTCAGTGAATTAAAAATCAATCGGTTAATGTTGGGCTGCCCAAATTACATAATAAATGGTTTAGCTTTTGCGGCGAGAGATAAACTAATCGAACGAACCCCCCAAATGGTGGCCATATATCAAACGTATTGGAAGGGAAAAAGTGGAAACACGAACCACCCAAAATTAGATATATCGATTTATTTAGAGTGAAAGAATGCAAATTGAATCAATGATGAAATGAAACAAGATGAAACATTTCGGGCAAAAAGGGGAAATAAAATTGAGTAATGCAATCCACTGTAAATATTTGATAAAAGAATCCTAAATGGCTTTTAGGGACTATAGTGAACTTAGTTAGTTAATTTAGTTAGTTAATTGAAACACTTCAAATAGAAAATAGCTAAAAGAAACAGTTAGCAGTGGTACATGTTGGAACGGCGGAATAGAACAATACATTTACTGCCTTGCCAAGCACTGCCCTGCTCTGCCTTCAATCGAAGAGTAAACCCGAACGGGGCAACGGAGCGTAAATTTTTAATTAAATTTCGATCAGCATTCGATCTCTCTGTTGTGCTGTGGGCCCATCCCATCCCATGCCAGGCCTGAAAGAGAAAACATAACTAGCCAAAAAGATGCGGCCCAGCTGATAAAGTCAACTGCATCTTTTCTCTCCTGTTTAACCAACTATCTTTCCGTCTGTATCTTTTATCTGTATGTGTATTGTATGTTTTTATATGTATTTATATGTATCCTCTGTTTCAGCACGCTGAACAACAACAATTTGACCGCCCTGCCTCATAATGCCTTCGGCGGACTGGGCAGATTGAGGGCGCTACGACTGTCGGACAATCCGTTTGCCTGCGATTGCCATTTGTCCTGGCTGTCGCGCTACCTACGCAGCTCCCCACGGCTGGCCCCCTACACCCGATGCCAGTCCCCCTCCCAGCTGAAGGGCCAAAACGTGGCGGACCTGCACGACCAGGAGTTCAAATGTTCAGGTATGTTATACGAGTGGTATGGATGGTATGGTTTTGTGTGTGTGTGTGTGTGCAACATGTTGTTGCCATCCACTGCACTCTGCACTCTGCGCTCCCAAAAGGCGCTACCAAAAATAGACAAAAACATTTCAGCTACGTTCGGCCCCGTTTCCATGCCTCTCCATGTGGATGTGTACGCCAAATTAATTAGTTTTATATGCCAAAGCAGCCATCGAGCGATGGTAAACACAAAGCATTATAAATCATAAGCAGTCATATGGGCACACCCCCGCTTCAAACGCCCACAAGCACCAGCAGCAACAGCAGCAGCAGCAACAGGGACAGGGGCAGCAGCAGCAGCAGGGACGGGGGCAGTAATAACAGCAATACGAGAGGCTGTTGAATTACTTTCTGTATATCGAAGCTTTAAATACGCTGCAAACCATATTATCCTCGAGAGCTGGAGGATAAAAGTGGGTCCCAAATCAATGGAACTTATCAGAATTAGCTGAGATTTGACTGCTGGAATTTCAAGGTTTTACCTTGGCATTATTTTTTGATAAATATTCCAAAAACCAAGGAAATATTTGGCAAACAAATCTATCTCTTATGTGGCCAAATCGAACAACCCCACTCTGGATAGGGTATAACCAGAATCACTTGGTGGTTTTGGTGGCTTCATCGCATCGCATCGTCTCTCTGGCTCACCGCTCATCGACTCGACGTCGTGTGTTTGCCAAAACGTTTAACGCCGTTGAAATCATCTTGTGTGTGTGTTTTTGGCTTCTTTTTCTTAACCGAAAGATGCTGAGAGATGCAGATGCTCGAACCGAGGCTAAAGCTGAGGCTGCAACTGCAACTGCGGCTGCAACTGCGGCTGCGGGCCAAGTGCCAAGCCAAGGCGCTGAGCCAAGTGAATGGGAAATTGGCCACAATCGAGGCACAGAGCGTACCAAGCGCTCAATGAAGCGGAAAATGTGCACCATCCCCCGTCCCCGTCCCCGTTCCCATCCACATCCCCATCACCATACCGAATACCCAACGAAACGAGTTTTCTTTCCTCAATCTCCTTTCTGTCGAATCGCATGGTTAGGGAATTGGTGGTTGCTCTTTTTGGGCAGCCTGTGAAATCGATATACCAATGCGGGGACATGATATGGATATGGAGATGCAGATGAGATTGAATATCCCTGCGCTGCTGACCCGTGTCATGAGACACTACTTATGCCTTAATAATGATGGAATGATGGAACCTCTTAAGATTGGGTAACATTCCGAGAAGAGCTAGCCAGAAATTAAAAGCAAATTTGTAGATACTTAAAGGATGTCGAATATATATTCCTTCCATTGAGAAGGTCTCCTGCGAGACTCGTTCAGGAGAGAGCATCCCAGGTTCCAACTGCCAACTGCCACCATTGCATGACTTGATTCCGTTCCTTGTTTGACTTTCGTTTTGTGTGAAATGCTATGGAATTATGTGGGTAAACATTTATGACCAGCGGCTGGCCATAGTTGCACCTCCCCCTTGCCCCCTTGCCAGCACCCTTGCTCCACCAGCCACATCCATTAATCCATATCCACAGCCCCTCTTCTACGGCGGCTACGAGTACATAGCGTGCTGTGCAGTAGCATTGATAATTACGGAGGGGGAGAGGGAGCGGCAGAAGGAGCGATCAAATCGGATGGCTCGTTGCGCGGCGGCTGACTCCAGACTCCATCTCCTCTGCCGACTTGAAGTTCAAATTAAATTTGCAAAATAAGTAAATCTCATTTTTTGCTTTTTCTTCTTCTGCTACATCCATCAGGTCTGACGGAGCATGCCCCGATGGAATGCGGAGTGGAGAACAGCTGTCCACACCCATGCCGCTGTGCGGATGGTATCGTTGATTGCCGTGAGAAGAGCCTGACCAGTGTGCCCGTCACGCTACCGGACGACACCACGGAACTGTAAGTGCAGAACCGAGCTCGGAATCCGAATCTCTCGAAACTCTCTTCAATCGTTTGCATGGAAATCTCTCTTTGCTCTCCACTTGCAGGCGCCTGGAGCAGAACTTCATTACGGAACTGCCACCGAAATCGTTCTCCAGCTTTCGACGCCTGCGACGCATTGATTTGTCCAACAACAACATCTCGAGGATAGCCCATGATGCACTCAGCGGCCTAAAGCAGTTAACCACACTGTAAGTACGGATAATGCCAGCCCAGGGAACTGGGCACGGTATGCGTTTCAGGTTTCATGTTTCAGGTGCGCTGTGGTCTCGTTGCGTCTGGTCTCGGCCGGTCTGGTGTGATGTGTGCAACAAGTAGCCATCACACACAACAAAATGTGCACTCACCTGAGGCTAAACTGAACTCGAAATGGCACTGAAGAGGCACTGTGTGTGGTGTGTGGAGTGTGGTGTGTGGTGTGACAGGCGGGGCTCTGGGCCTGGCCAGAAGCGAGCTAATCGGGCCCACGCTAAGAGCTGCCCGCAAGGCATCAGCTTACCTGGCTAACAGCTCTCCCCCTATCCTGCCCTGCCCTGCCTTGCCCAGCCTTTCCTTCTGCTTCCTTCATGGGCAGCCCTCATAGAGGGGAGTGCGTGACACGAGCCTAATTGGAGGACATCCTTTGTTCTTGCTCGAATTTGAGCTTGGAATTTGTACCCTTAAATATCCAATCACGTACTCCAATTGGAGTACACAATTTCTCTGAGAAATTGTCTTGGTTCCCAGCTTCATTCAGGGTTCTGTTTGCCCACGTATCACGCCTGCCACGCCCATCACTAGTCGGTTAAGCCAAAACCAGTTGCCGCCCGCAATGGCAACCACATCCAACAGCCACACAGAAAAAAGGGAGACGAAAGCAGAGAAGAATGACGGCAACAACAGCCTTAACCACTTTGTCTTGCCAGCCCAGTATTTTTGTGATTTCTTGCACATTCTTTTTCAACATTTGTCGTGTGTTTTATTTGTGTTTCTTTTCATGTTTGCTGCTGCTGCTGCTGCTGCTCCACCTATGGCTTGAATGCTGCTGCTCCTCCTGCTCCTCATGCGCCCCAAACAGCGTGCTGTACGGCAATAAAATAAAGGACTTACCCTCGGGCGTTTTCAAAGGACTCGGCTCACTGCAGCTGCTTCTGCTGAACGCCAACGAGATCTCGTGCATACGCAAGGACGCCTTCCGCGACCTCCACAGCCTCAGCCTGCTCTCCCTGTACGACAACAACATACAGTCGCTGGCTAATGGCACATTCGACGCCATGAAGAGCATCAAAACGGTGTAAGTACATGGAACGAGACTCGTCGTCCTGCTCCTCCTGCTCCTGCTGCTCCCACCACTTGAATGGAATGGATGCCTCCCCCAAAAGCATACTGAAAGCTTAAACATGCCCATGCCTTCGTGCATGCCATGGCCCATCTTGAATGGAGGAGGCATCAGGCACTTTGGTGTTAAACCTCTGAAGTGCATTTAGTAGTTGCCTTTGACTTGGCCCTCGTCTCGTCGTTGCCTCATGGTTGCCTCATCGTTGCCTCGTCTGCGCGTTGACATTTGTTTAGCGGCAAACAAGCTGCAGCTTCCAAGCCTCCTTCTACATCTTCTGCTCTCCGGGACTCCCCTCGGTGAACCGTGAAGCCTTTGGGCCAGCCTTTACAGCGAACAAAAGACGACGACGACGAAGAGAAAACGCTGAGAAGAATTCTGTTTTGGCATCGATAAATGCACGCGGCTCCAGAGGATGCGACTCTAAGTGCGCGCAGGGACCAGGATTTGTATGCTTGAGTGGGTTAAGCATTTTTCCAGGGTTGTCAGCTCTCCTGTCAGCTTTTGTTAACCATTAGCTGGGTCGAAACCGATCAGATCTTTAAATGGAATATCACTTTAAGCTGATTACGATCCATGTAGCAAGCAAATGAGGCAGGAGATATTTTGAAACCAAAATTAATTCATTTTGATTTGAGATTCAGCAACCATGAGACCCTCAGTCTACAGGGTATGAAACAGTTGATCAATATGAAACCTATCAATGCTCTTTTGTGGCAAGAATCTGCCTCTGTTTGGCTGGGGAATACATTTAAAACGAAATAAAAGGGAGGAAAATGCACTTGCAGGACTGCAATATCCCCAGCATTTGGCAACCCTGTCGGGAATTGCTTTTAAATAGTTTCAAAACAACAAAAACAGCCACCCCACCCACGGAATGGAAAAATGGGGTAGGGGTAGGGGTAGGGGTAGAGGGGCTGTGGGGGCTGTGGGGGCTGGGAAGTGGAACAACAACGGAAATGTCGTAGCCACAAGGCTGGTGCACTTTTAAGACGTCTCAAGCCTCCGCCTTCTGCTACCCCTTGCAACATCTTCCTCTGTGGATCCCTTCAGAACGCCATTCCATTCCATTCAGTCGAATGCTCAATGCTACTTTCTTTTGCTTACTTTCTTTCCATTTTCACACACAAAAACACATACACACACATATATATATATGTGTACAGACATCTGGCCAAGAATCCTTTCATTTGCGACTGCAATCTCCGCTGGCTGGCCGACTATTTGCACAAAAATCCCATAGAGACAAGTGGAGCACGCTGCGAGTCACCCAAGCGGATGCATCGTCGTCGCATTGAATCTCTGCGCGAGGAGAAATTTAAATGTAAGTAAAATCCTGTGCACAGGACCTGCCCCCTTACCCGTTTAAGCCAGCCCCATAAACCCCACACCACTGAAACTATTCTGCAGGCTCCTGGGATGAATTGCGAATGAAGCTGTCCGGCGAGTGTCGAATGGACTCGGACTGCCCGGCCATGTGCCACTGCGAGGGCACCACCGTAGACTGTGCGGGCCGGGGACTCAAGGAAATACCACGTGACATACCCCTGCACACCACTGAGCTGTAAGTCCTGTTCCGGATGCTGCAACCCACTGCACTGCCCCGTTGTGCGCTCCCCTCCTTGCCCCGATTGCGAGTTAAGCTGATACATTATTCGATTTTGCAGTTTGCTCAACGATAACGAACTGGGACGCATCAATTCCGATGGCCTCTTTGGGCGGCTGCCGCATCTGGTGAAGCTGGAGCTGAAGCGCAACCAGCTGACGGGCATCGAGCCGAATGCCTTCGAGGGGGCCTCGCACATCCAGGACCTGCAGCTGGGCGAGAACAAGATTAAGGAAATCTCCAACAAGATGTTTCTCGGCCTCCATCAGCTCAAGACCCTGTAAGAGCCCGCAGTGAACAAAAAGAGAATGCCTGAGCAATGCGTTATATTATGTTCCCCCTCTTACCCTCTCGTTGCAGCAATCTGTACGACAATCAAATCTCCTGCGTTATGCCCGGCTCCTTTGAGCATCTCAACTCACTGACGTCGCTGTAAGTTGCCTGATTACTGCTCCTTCCAGATGCCTCTGCCTCTGCCTTTGCCTCTGTTGGCTATGCATAATAATTAGAACAGTGCCGAGTGCTCCTCCTCCTCCTCCTCCTCCTGCTGCTCCTGCATGTTCGTGGAGCACTCTAATAGATAAATGATTTAGCTTAAGCATTAATTGCCTTTTCTCTGCCCAAAATTGGGTTAATGGTTTTGATTGTTCTCCCGTTGAACTCTGCGTCTGATGTGGTGGCCGCTGGCCGCTGGTGCGCCTAGTGCCTCGGCTGCTGCTTCCAAATCAGTTTTACTTCGGGGCTCGCCATCGAAAGCACAGCAAACTATTGTATATAATTCAATTGAACTCCAATTTATAGCGGGTCCATGTGTGTGCCTGCTGCGATAACAGATCCATTCCACTGGCTCCTCTTTCGTTGGCTGCCCCCTCCCCCTCTCTCGCCCTTTCACTTGAAATCAACCCCCAAGTGAATGATGGAACCAGAGAGAAAGGGCACACACACATGAAGCACCCTGCCGCCTGCTGACTGCCTTCGATGATTTAATTAATTAAAATTGAGTTCAATGAAGAGAGCTGCTGCTTCGTCTGCCACTAAAAGTATCTGTGTGGGTGTGTGTGTGTGTGTGTGTCTGTGTGTGTGTGGCTACAGTATCTTGTGTGTGTGTGTTGCTGCTCTGTAAATTATTGTAAAATTCATTTAACTAGCTAATAAATAGCGCCAATGAAATTCATTAAGTGCTGTGCACCACATGCACCCATCCGCCCACCTTCGAAGGTGTTTTTGTGTGAAAGGAGCCACACACACACACACACACACACACTCTCTCTCTCACACTTTCTGTGTCTATTGTAATACTAATGGCATGACAAAGCTGACTTGCTTATTGAATTAGTCTGGACTCCGGTTGTAGCTCTGGAATTGCCAATGTAATTTGCGCCCCATTGTTCCTATGTGCCCGAGCACCACCCAACCGCTTGTCCCACTCAGCAAACTGTCTCTAACAGCCACCATCCCCCACACCGCATAATTAAAGGGCCTGTGCAGAGTGTCCGAGATAAAGAGGGGCATCTGCAACACATATGCTCCACGGGCCTTAATAGGAGAAAGGAATTTTTGTTTATCGAATGAGAGCACACAAAGGGCTCTGATTTACAGAATCGAATATATAATCGTACGTACTATATCCGCAGTCCAGTGGAAGAACCCGAAAGTCCTGAATGTCCAGTGGAAAAAGGACCACACGGAACAACAGAAATAACAAACAAAAAATTGTCCCACA
Organism: Drosophila tristis; assembly: GCA_018150885.1. Classification (NCBI taxonomy): domain Eukaryota; kingdom Metazoa; phylum Arthropoda; class Insecta; order Diptera; family Drosophilidae; genus Drosophila; species Drosophila tristis. The sequence continues at coordinate 1,362,627 of JAECWT010000203.1, read as the reverse complement.
GCCCTAATTGAATTGGGCTGTTTTTTGCACATTGATATTAATTTATTGTGCATTTGCATACCCAATATTCATGGGAGCAAAAGGGTATATTGGATTCAAAGTCTGGCAGTTAAATGGGATAAATATTGCAGCCATTCCCATGCACAAATTGCCTTCATTCTCTGTAGGAGTAGGCACTCCAATTGTAATTTCCATTTGATTATCTGATTAGTAGGGTATCGTCCCATAGTCGGAATACTAAACAATAGAATTGTGTACTTACTTCTTTTGTTTGTTGTGTGTATTTTGTAGGAACCTCGCCTCGAATCCATTCAATTGCAATTGTCATTTGGCCTGGTTCGCCGAGTGGCTGCGTAAAAAGTCGCTGAACGGCGGAGCGGCACGTTGTGCGGCCCCAGCGAAGGTACGTGATGTGCAAATCAAGGACCTGCCACACAACGAATTCAAATGCAGCAGCGAGAACAGCGAGGGCTGCCTGGGCGATGGCTACTGTCCGCCCTCGTGCACCTGCACCGGCACTGTGGTCCGCTGCTCACGCAATCAATTGAAGGAGATTCCGCGCGGCATTCCCGCCGAGACATCCGAACTCTATCTGGAGTCCAATGAGATCGAGCAGATCCACTACGAGCGCATTCGACATCTCCGCGCCCTCACCAGACTGTAAGTATCCGAGCAGGGGAAAGAGCAGAGCGGCGAGGAGAGGAGAGAGGTGGCCACACCCTGACACTAATTCTCTACATTTTCTCTGTGCCACTCTGTAGCGATCTCAGCAACAACCAGATCACCATACTCTCCAATTACACCTTCGCCAATCTGACCAAACTATCCACGCTGTAAGTATGGGCGGGTACTGGGTACGGGTACGGATACTGTCCATGGCCATCCATGTCTAATGGCTTTTTAATTGCTCCTGCACCGCAGCGGAAAGCCACACAAAAAAATAGTAGTGGTACCTGAGAGCACCACAAACTAAAAGCAACACAAATCGAAGGCAAGGCTCAAGAGGGCTTGACACAATTCTGCGCCAATTGCATCGTTTGTCGACCCAAGTCTTGGGCATGGGCCTGGGTTTTGGCCTGGGCTTGGGCCTGGGCCTGGGCATGAGCCTGTGGTGTGTCCGCTGTCCGCTGTCCGGGAGGGACCCGGCCAAGGCGCAGGCACGAAATTCATTCCGAAACGTAAAGTCGAAATCGTGACTCGTGCTTAAGCATTAGTCGTCAGCGCTTTGGCTTTGCTTTGGCTTTTGCTTTGGCGTCAGCGTCATCGTCATCGTCGCGTCGATGCTATTGCCTTCCGCACAGTGGGACGCAATGGAAATGTTTGTGGGGGAAATGTAGTTGAATGACAGCCAGCAAGCAGAGCAGGGAATATAAACACAGGAAATAGTTGCCAAGAACAAGTACTCTCAGCTGGCAATAAATTCAGTTAAGTTTTGCTTGGTATTCGCTTTGGATATCGGATGCAGTAAGGCAGAAATTTCCCTGAGGCATTGCACGTCCATTCAGGTTTAGTTTTATCGGGTATATTGGCCACATCATCCCACTGTGCCGCCTGCACATTGTGTGCTCTATCCACAATCAATGTTTAGCCGTTATTTCTGCTTGCTGGTGTTTTGTTGTTGTTGTTGTCCGATTGCGAATAGAAAACGTTTTGCAATTACTTTCATTTCTTCATCAATTGTGTCTTTCTCTCTGTGTGTGTGTCTGTGCCTTTGGGTGTGTGTGTGTGTGTGTGTGTGTGTGTGTGGCTAATGCAATTTGTAAACGTTTCCCGTTTCGCCCTTTTTTTGTGCAGCATCATCTCGTACAACAAGCTGCAGTGTCTGCAGCGGCATGCGTTGTCTGGCCTCAATAACCTGCGCGTGCTCTCGCTGCACGGCAATCGCATCTCGATGCTGCCGGAGGGCTCCTTCGAGGATCTCAAGTCATTGACACACATGTGAGTACTCTGTGGAATGTTTCCGGCCTTGCCGACTGCTCACCAAAGGAACTTCTTCCGCTGTCTCCCTCCCAGAGCCCTGGGCAGCAATCCGCTGTACTGCGACTGCAACCTCAAGTGGTTCTCGGACCTCATCAAGCTGGACTACGTGGAGCCGGGCATTGCACGCTGTGCGGAGCCCGAGCAGATGAAGGACAAGCTGATCCTGTCGACGCCCTCGTCCAACTTTGTGTGCCGCGGCCGGGTGCGCAACGACATCCTGGCCAAGTGCAACGCCTGCTTCGACCAGCCCTGCCAGAACAAGGCGCAGTGCGTGGCCCTGCCCCAGCGGGAGTACCAGTGCCTCTGCCAGCCGGGCTACCATGGCAGGCACTGCGAGTTCATGATCGACGCCTGCTACGGCAACCCGTGCCGCAACAACGCCACCTGCACGGTGCTGGAGGAGGGGCGCTTCAGCTGCCAGTGTGCCCCCGGATACTCGGGCGCCCGCTGCGAGACGAACATCGACGACTGTCTGGGCGAGACCAAGTGCCAGAACAATGCCACCTGCATCGACGGCGTGGAGTCGTACCGCTGCGAGTGCCAGCCAGGGTTCAGCGGCGAGTTCTGCGCCACCAAGATCCAGTTCTGCAGCCCGGAGTTCAATCCCTGCGCCAACGGGGCCAAGTGCGTGGACCACTTCACGCACTACAGCTGCGACTGCCAGGCGGGCTTCCACGGCACCAACTGCACGGACAACATCGACGACTGCCAGAACCACATGTGCCAGAACGGCGGCACCTGCATCGACGGCATCAACGACTATGTGTGCAAGTGCCCCGACGACTTCACCGGCAAGTACTGCGAGGGCCACAACATGATCTCCATGATGTACCCGCAGACGTCGCCCTGCCAGAACCACGAGTGCAAGCACGGCGTCTGCTTCCAGCCGAATCCCGCCGGCTCCGACTACCTCTGCAAGTGCCATCCGGGCTACACGGGCAAGTGGTGCGAGTACCTCACCAGCATCAGCTTCGTGCACAACAACTCGTTCGTGGAGCTGGAGCCGCTGCGCACCAGGCCGGAGGCCAATGTGACCATCGTCTTCAGCAGCGCCGAACAGAACGGCATACTCATGTACGACGGACAGGACGCCCACCTGGCGGTGGAACTGTTCAATGGACGCATTCGCGTGAGCTACGACGTGGGCAACTATCCCGTGTCCACCATGTACAGCTTCGAGATGGTGGCGGACGGCAAGTACCATGCCGTCGAGCTGCTCGCAATCAAGAAGAACTTTACGCTGCGCGTGGACCGCGGCCTGGCACGCTCCATCATCAACGAGGGCTCCAACGACTACCTGAAGCTGATGACGCCCATGTTCCTGGGCGGCCTGCCCTCGGAGCCCGCACAGCAGGCCTACAAGAACTGGCAGATCCGCAATCTCACCAGCTTCAAGGGCTGCATGAAGGAGGTGTGGATCAACCACAAGCTGGTCGACTTCGGCAATGCCCAGCGCCAGCAGAAGATCACGCCGGGCTGTGCCCTGCTCGAGGGCGAGCCCGCCGAGGAGGAGGACGATGAGCAGGACTTCATGGACGAGACGCCTCACATCAAGGAGGTGAGAGTGGCGCAATTCAACATCTGCATTTCTGTTTACTTATGCTGCGTATTTTGTGTGCAGGAACCCGTGGATCCCTGCTTGGAGAACAAGTGCCGACGTGGCAGCCGCTGTGTGGCGAATGCCAATGCCCGGGATGGCTACCAGTGCAAGTGCAAGCACGGCCAGCGCGGACGCTACTGCGATCAAGGTGAGGGCAACACAGAGCCCCCAACAATCACCGGTACATAAATACATCTATCATGCTTATCTCTCACATCAAGTCTGGGCGGGGGGGGTCAACGAGAGGAAGAGGAGCAAGGCGGGAAACAGGGTCACTGTGTGAAGAATGTACCCGCTTCCGAGTGGCACAATCTCTTCTTCGTACTTATTGGTACATCCCATAGAACCCTCTTCCGCTTGCATTTGGCACTCCTCCACCTCTGTTGCTTGACTGCCACGCACATCACCTCATCATTTGCTATACACACACGACACAACACACACACGAACAGACACATGCCACACGACGCTCATTTTGCTCACATGGATGATGCCACCATCTTCTGAGTGTGCTGATAGATGGGGTGGGGCAGGGTGGCTGCTGCTACTGCTGCTGCCTTTTAATGAGCCTCTTGACTAATTACACTTTGTTGATTCTTGGTATTTTGCAGCAGCATCCACGTGCCGCAAGGAGCAGGTGCGAGAGTACTACACGGAGAACGACTGCCGCTCCCGGCAGCCGCTAAAGTACGCCAAGTGCGTGGGAGGCTGCGGCAATCAGTGCTGTGCGGCCAAGATTGTGAGGCGCCGCAAGGTGAGTGCATACATGGATGGATAGATGGTTGGATGGTTGATTAATGGTAACTTTTCCTCCCCCCCCTTCCTTTCTGTTCGATAGGTGCGCATGGTGTGCAGCAACAACCGCAAGTACATCAAGAACTTGGATATTGTCCGCAAGTGCGGCTGCACCAAGAAATGCTACTGACTGAAAGATGCGACTACCCAATTGCTCGAACGGAGCAATAGCAGCTTAGATGTTAGTTTAGGAACAGGTTTAAATTTAACTTATAGTAGTAGTAGTAATAGTACCGATAGTCTTAGCTTTAGCCCTAGGGATACCACGAAACTGGGGGCCGCGAGTGTTGCGGAGAGAGAGGAGGTGCAGGTGGAGGCGGAGGAAGCTGCAGTGGGCCATGCTGATGCGGGGGATAGCGATAGCGAGGACTATCCCACGGAGCAGACAGATCGCATGCAGGCAGATCTCTACGATGATGCAGACGACGACGACGATGATGACGATGGTCTGGACGATGATGATGATTTTCCAGGTGAAGATGGAGAGGATGAGCGGGAGCGGGAACCCGAGTCGCTGCCCGACCCCAAGGGTCTGGTGGGCGTCAAGGATGAAGAGGAGGATATGGGCTATGACGAGGACGATGAGAGAATAGCCCTCGAGCGTCCGCGCACAGTCAGGCCACGGGCGGACGAAGAGCAGTTTGTCAATGAAGAGGGCAGTGGATTCGGTGGCTTCCAGTCGCGTTTCCGGCCAAGCAGCAGCAGTGGCAGCACCGGCAGTGCCAGCTACCGCCAGAGTCAGCTAGAGAACATCCGCAAGAAGCTGCTGACGGAGAGCCAGTCCGCTGCGGCGGTGGCGGTGGCCGTGGCCGTGCCGAGCACTGCGATCGATCTGCGCGAGAGCAGTGGCCATTTTGCTAACGATGATGAGGATGGCGAGGATAACGATGACGGCGTTGATGACGAGTTCGCCGACACAGGCGACGGTGCTGGCTTCTTTGGTGCTGGCTCGCAGCAGCAGCAGCAGCAGCAGCGGCGGAAGAGTGGCAGCCACTACTACCGCAAGAACGGCAACGATGCCATCAAGATCATCTCGACGCCGCTGGGCAAGGTGAGCATCGTCTACCAGCAGACGGACAAGGATCAGGAGCAGGACAAGGACCAGCAGCAGCTGAAGCAGCAGCAGCAACAGAAGAAGCCAGCGCTCACCGACTTCGATGCCTTGTCGCCCGACCCAGAGAGCAGTCATCGTTTTCCGTCGCCACATCCGAAGATTACGCCCGTTCTAACACCCGATGGCAAGGTGGCTCTGCTCTACCGCGGAGACTCGGAGAGCTCCAAGTACGAGCCCATACGCAACCTGACCCACAAGTTCGCCGGCACGCCGTCGAAGGAGCCCTCGAAGACCACCCTGGACAGCGCAGCCGACGACTCCTCCTCGGACGATTCCGTGTATACGGACAGCGAGGACAGCGAGGACCATGGCGATGGCAAGTCGGAGGCCGCGGCGGCCACCACGCCCAAGCCGGTCCAGCCAGAGATTATGGAGCCACCGGCAAATGTCCAGCCTGGCGGATCCTTCATCATTCGGCCCACCTCCGACTCGCTGCTGCCCATGATCAACCGGCCGCTGTCCGAGGTGCTGGGCATCAAGAAGAACCAGTTCCAGGAGACGCGAGTGCGTGACCAGTTGCCCACACTGCCGACGGAGGCGACGCCCCGCTCCCTGTTGGCCCAGCCAGGCGGAGCTGGCGGCGAAACGTCGCGCCACTTCCTCACAAAGGTGAATCTGGCCGAGTACCCCACCTCCGGGCGGACGCTGCAGCAGCCGCTGCTTCCGTTCAACCGCGACTTCGACTTCAGCAGGGATAACACCATGCTGGACGAGCGGTCCCGCATTCGAGAGCTGGAGAGGCAGCGCGAACGGGAGCGGGAGCACAACGAGGCCACCAGCAAGGGCGGCGGTGGGGCCACGGAGGCACACACGATAGCCAACGAGCAGCTGCTCTCCAAGACGGAGGTCATCAATCTGGCCATTGTGCCGCAGTTCGACGAGGATATGGAGCAGCTGCAGCGCCTGCACGAGAGCGGAGGCGGCGTCGGCGGCCGGCGACACCACAGGGCGCGCCACCGCCACAAGCAGACGGAGGAGGAGCTGTCCGGCATCCATTGCGTCATGCAGGTCATGATGGGCATTGCGGCCGTCTCGACGGTCTTCGGGATGCTGGGCACCTTCTTCAAGCAGCGCATTCTCGATCAGCTGCGGATGATGCACTGGTAGTACAACAAAGGGTGTTCGATGTTCGGTGTCGAATGCCCCCCTCACCCCGTCCCCATTCCCCACGCAGCGTCCCAGTCATCGTTACCCCGTCATCGCCATCGCCATCGTCATCGTTGTCGTTGTCGTTGTCCACTCAAGGCATTCTCCTTCTACTACTACTACTACTGCTCCTTCAGCATATGTATACTCACAGATATATATACTCGAACCATATGCCATATATACACGTGCCCCTATATATACACATATATATACATCAGCTAATCACATAATCTACATACATATACATATGGAGCTATGGAGCAGCGGCATCAATTTGCTTTCTTCCCCTTCCGCTTCTTCTTTTTTATGCGAGTATCTACTATGTAATCCTTCGGCGATATATCCAGCGACTCCAGCATGGAACTCCCCATGCTTATCGGTTGCTGGCCTATCCTCGCCACACACATACCCACATATATTCTAAATATATTGATATATAAATTTACTAGTGCAAGCTACCCAGGCGATGTGCATAATAACTGAATAACTAACGCGATTATATGGCGATCTAACGATCCGGATATCCAGTCTATGTATGTATGTAAATGAAACGCAACTGTAGCCCCTGCCATGCCATGTCCACGTCCAAGTCCAAGTCCATGTCCGTTTCCGCTTCCGTTTCAGATAGAAATTTACTTCCCTTCCCCCTGCCAATTCGTTTCGAAAGGTAAATTCTCTTTCTTTCGCACAATTTAGCATGTGCTTCCTCCCCTCCCCCGTAAAAATCAAACCAAACCTTTACGAGCTTTAAGCAAGTCCTTGCATGTGCCACGCCCCTGCCTGCGCCCATCTGAGACATTCCCCTTCCGCCAAGTCATCAAATCCTCACCCTCCAAATCGAACAAACACTGAAATTGGATGTAGTACAGAACAGATTCCTCTTGTAGATAGAAAACGAAACAGTTGTTGAAAGATAGCCAGAGATGGCGAATCGAATGATAAAGCGATCAATGATAAACTTAACGAAACAAGCAAAAACAAACAAACAAAGAAAAACACCGTAAAAGCACACACACAATTACAAAATGCAACCAGGTCGTTTTAAACGCACCATGCAAACAAAAACAGTCTCAAAGAAACGAGTAAGCAAACGATAATAAGTGCATGTAAACGGAACCTTCTTAAGTTTAAGTTGCTCAAATGAAATTAAATGAAATGAAAGTATTTTGATAGAACAGAACGAACAACCAGGAAACAAAGAATCGAATGAGAGAATCGAAAAGAAATGAAAATGGAAACGAAACGAAACAACAAATTGCCCCCAAAAAACGTGTAACGAATTTCAAGCAAATTGTTGCAGAGTGTTTTGTCCTAGAATTAGACATAATTAATAATTATCGTAACTAAACTAAACTAAACCTGTGTGCAAACGAAGCGTAACTAATATTACAATTAACATAAACAAATATCCTAAACATAATTCGGATAACAACATCTAAGCTGGGTAGTCGCATGTAAATCTCTAACAATTAACAATTACCAACCTAAGTTAGCCCTAAAGAACGAAACAAAAAATCGAATTGCATTTAAAGAAACCTATAAATATATATACATACATATATATATATACATATATATATATTGATATAATAATAATAATTTATACTAATCTATCTCTATATGCTTATATGTATGCTGTATGTATGTATGACTCTATATGTATATGTAAAATGTTTTTGACTATTTTTCACTATTTATATCCATATATATTATATATGCGTATATACTACGATACATGATTATGTGTAATAGCCCCTTTTGGTCATTTTAGTTATCTTTTATATATATTTAATACCTGTCTTTTAATCTGTATCTGTGCTGTATTGTATGTATTATTTTTATGAACTATTCACGTATAATTATGCACACTGCACTAATTATACGCATACGATATGTATAACCTATTGACAAATATATATACATGCATATATATTATGTGTAATAGCTGTTGCTAAACCAAGTTTAAATATCAGTTCTTATTATTTACCCTTAACTGACCGCCGCCTTTCGCCGGTTCGCAGCCCTAAATTGTGTTCACCAAAAGAGTTAGGATCGAAATTAATATCGAAACTAAGAATTCAGATATCTCGGATTGGCAATGGTGTAAAATCAGCAAATATGGCTTTTATTTCTGTGTGTAATATTTATTTCGTAATAAAAGTGACAAGCGAAAATGTTCCAAACGCAACGGTCTTTTAATCCACCCAAATCGAACAGTATGTATAGAACTAATTAAGTCTGGCCACTAAAATTATACGGGACTTGCGTAAAAGGTAACCTGGAAACTCCCGATACTGGGCAAGCACCAATGTTTTGGCTGATCAAGCTCGGAAATATTCTCCCGATTACGCGAATATTTCTCCAGTCATATATACTCCCGTGTCCCTTGTTTTTTCCGTTATTTGTGGGCCGTTTCGCTGGGAGGTTGTGTAAATAAATCGCGCATTTTGTTATATTATAATCTTGTGTTGAAATATATTTACGCATTTACAAATAATTAGGATTTAATTGTTAAATTTTATATTCTAATCGAAACAGGAAGAACAAATCAAGAAATGAAACGCAACGGGACATAAATTCAACGATAGTTCATAAAACTCGATCTGAAATGATAGAGAATAGTTGTTGGATCGTAAGTGGGTACATCATTAGGAGAACGCTGATCTATTACTCACCCGCCAAAAGCTGGCTTCTGGGCATTGGGGTTGCCAGTCTGGGCCAGATTGCCAAAGGACAAGCCAGATTCCTGTCCACCCAAGGTGTCAAAGATGTTGCCTCCGGCCGGTTTCGCAGGGGCTCCGAAGGCTGGGGGTGCGGCCACGTTAGGGCTGGCTCCAAAGCCACCAAATCCCTTGGGACTGCCGAATGTTGCGCCACCCCCAAACGTGGGACTGGCCCCGAAGGCCGGAGAGCCACCAAATACGGGTTTCGCTCCGAATCCACCCGGAGAAGGCTGCTGAGGCGTCTGGGGGGATCCAAACCCGGATTGAGCCACTGACGATCCCGCGCCCTGAGCAAAGCCACTGCCAAAGCCTCCAGGAGCAGGAGCAGTCTGGGAGAATGAACCAAATCCAGTGCTGCTGCTACCGCCAAAGATTGACCCACCAGAAGCAGGCGAAGAGCTGGGCGTCGTCGGGCCCCCGAAAATAGATCCGCCTCCACCAAAAGCTGAGGGCTGCGGCTGTTGGCTGGAGCCGACAGGATTTGCGAATATATTACCGCCGGCCACTGGGGACGCAGCTTCTGCCGCCGGCTGGCCAAAGACGTTCTGACCGAAAATGGATGTACTTTCTGTAGCGGGTGCATTGACAGGACTTTGCGCATTGGTTCCACCAAAAATGGAGGTCGATCCAAATGAAGAACCGGATGAACCTCCAAAAATAGACGCACCACCGCTTGCTCCTGCAGCCGGCTGTCCGAATACACTTGGCTTGTTGGCCTGGCTAAAGATGTTGCCCCCAGAGGCGGCTGTGCCTGATGTAGGGCTTCCAAAAGGCGCCGGATTGCTGATTGCTGCTGCAGCAAAGAGGCCACTTGGTGGGGCAGCGGCTGTAGCAGGAGCGGGATTGGGTCCAGGTGAGCTTCCGAACACGCTGGCCTCGGGCTTGGCCACATTTCCGAAAAGGTTCGTGGAGGGTGCAGCTGTAGCCGTTGTCGCCGCCTGGAATGGATTGCTGGCTACTGGTGCTGCGGTTGTTGCCGGTGTTGCTGCCGAAAAAGATCCTCCAAATACCGAAGACGATGCATTGCTAACGGTGGTGGCACTGGAGCTGCTGGCAGTCCCGGGAGCGGCTGGAGCGGTGCCAAGGCTGCTGAACGCATTGGAGAACGAGAATGTACTGCCTGGCACGGCTGCGCTTGAGGTCACAGCCGCTGGTGCAGCAGTTGGATTCGTGTGCGGAGGAACCGCTACCACTACTGGCGCGGCAGGTGCCGTTGTGGGTGTGGGTGCAGTTGCAGCAGCCACAGTTGCAGTTGAAGTGGTTGATGGCGGAGCAGTCGAACCAGGTGGGGCAGCTGGTGCACCTGTTACGGTTGTGGTGCTCACTGGCTCAGGTTTAGCCACAGTTGGGGCTGCAGCTGCAGGTGTTTCTGCTGCTGTTGTCACTGGAGTGATGGTCGCAAATAATCCCTTTGGCACATCTCCACCGCGTGCCCCAAATGAAAAGCCACTTTCAAAGATATTTCCAGGCTGCCCAGAAGCTGTTTGCAGAGGGAATCAGAATTAGTTTTGAAGTCATAGCTAACGCCAAATCCTCACTCACCTCCGGAAGGTTCTTTGGTTTGTGGCTTGCAAATATTGACAGATCCGAAGAGCCCGCCAAGGGATTCAGAGCTGCTGGGGGCGGTACTGGTCACTCCGCTGTTGCTTGCTGGCATGGGAGGAGCGGCAGTCAGGGTGGCAGCGGATGTGGCCGTGGGCTTGGTGGTGGTGCTGCTGCTGCTCTCACAGCTGTGTCGCTTTCGTTGGGCTTCGTTGCAGCTGCAGCGAACAAGCCACGGGGAACGGCAGAAGGTGCTGATGTCACTGCAGCATTGGTGGGATCAGGCTTTGCCACACCGCCGAAACCCAGGGACGAGCCCAGTCCTCCGAAGCTAAACGTGGAGCTGGGAGCCCCAGTTCCTCCGAATCCTGTGAAGGAGAACGACTTGCCAGCTGTCTCCGCTTTTGGGGTTTCCGGCGCCTTCGCTGGCTCGCCCTCACCAGCAAATGGTGTAGTTTCCTTCGCTAGCGGCTCCTGCGCCTTTGTTGGCTCAGGAGCAGACTTCGCTGTGGCCTCCTTGCTAGACCCAAAACCTGCAAAGAGGGACGGCTTGGCCCCACTTGATGTCTCCACTGCTGGAAGTCCTCCAAACGCATGACCACCTCCTACCGGCCCAAAGCTCGGCCCGGATCCACTGCTTAGACCACCGAACATGGACAGAGCCGGCTTGGGAGCCTCTCCGGAGCTTACCGTGGTCGTTGTCGTGGTCACACTCGAAGTCTTCACAAACGGACTGCTCTGGCTGAAGGCGAATGGCGTGGCGATGGGTGCAGCACTGATGGCCGGGATGCTCACCGCGGGCTTCGACGCTGTTGGTTTTGGTAGCTGCGGCGCAACAGGAACTGGGGCTGGTGCTGGTGCGGGTGCTGCCGCCGCCTGGGTGGCCTTGTTGGCAGTAGTCGCCTTGGCGGCGGCCTTTTTCACCAAATCTGCCTTGCGCTTGGTCTCGAGTATAACCTCCGACTTGAGACCCACACGATCTGGACGCTGGGGACTAATGATGGTGACCTTTTGCAGCTGCACCACGTTTCGTATCTGACGCAGCTTGTGCTGTGTGAGCTTGGCAGCATTCGAGTTGACGACCTGGCTAAGACTCATCGAGAGAACCGAGTCAGCCAACGTTTCCACACTGAAAGCAGAAGCAATGGTCAGTATTTAGCTGATTCGGGTGGTGGGGTAGTACTAACGCCTCATTGGTGCGAGTGCGACTCTTTTCCTGGTCGAGGAGAGCCGACTGAAGCAGGCCCCGCTCCTTAAGCTTGGCCTTGATGCGGTTCTGCATGATCCTCTGGTCGGAGACAAGGTTCTGGAGGCGCGACAGTTGCTGGTAGATCCCTTCCAGGCACGGTATATGCATGCTCGACTTGGACTTGCGTCGCAGCACATCCTGAAATTCCTCCCACTGCATATCCACTTTCTGCTGGACCTCACGCAGCTGTGCCTCGTTGGCCGCCACATAGCTCTGCAGTCGAGCTACCATGCGGCGTCCAGCCGGATCATAGGAACTCGAGTTCATCAGCCGTGTGATGCTATCGAGATACAACATTGAAACGCATTGCCGGATAATCTCCAACTTTTGCTACTCACTTGGGCTTTCTGTAGACCTCCAGCTTGCCACGGCACTCGGCCACTATGGCGTAGGCCTCATGCAGACCCTGGCGCAGTCCTTGCACATCCAACTCGAACTCCACATCCTTGGCCTGTTCGTTCAGCTCCTCGAGGTCGTCCAAGCGCTTGGCATACTTTTTGAGGGAGGAGGGAGCTGCAATCTGTGCAAGAGACACCACACCAGTGAGAGATTGTAGGGGAAATAACAAGATTGCTTACGGTGCTGAGCAGCTCCGTGGTGAGTGCCTTCTGCTGCTGAATGTCCTGGTTGAAGGCTTCGATCTGTAGGGCTATCATGTCCCTGACGATGGGCTCTGTGTTATCCAGCGACTGGCAGGACGGAACGGACAAAGAAGCCGCTGCCGCTGGCTGCTTCGTGGCCACTGGCGTAAATGTGTGACAAACTGTGTAGAGGGGCTTGTTGATGGGCGCAGCAGGCGCAGACGGTGGCACACAGACGGCAGCACTGGTCACACTCGGCATTGCGTTGGGTTTGCCTAAAGCCTGAACACCAAACGCGGTCGCGGCTGAGCTTGGCACAGAGAATATCGATCTTGAAGCTGAAGTCGTCATGGGCGCACCAAAGCCACCGAATCCCGAAGCAGGACTGGCTACTGTCGCAGCTGGAGCAGCAATTGGAGCAACTCCAAATGGAGAAACTCCAAATGGAGCACTCGCTGCGGGTGCTGCGAAGCCGGAGAACAGCGAGGGTGGCTTGTCCTTGGCAGGAGCTGGAGTAGATGTAACCGTGTTCGGTGAGAAGGCAAAGGACATGTCCGTGGCAGCGGACTGAGTGGGCTCGGGGTCTGGCGGTGGTGTAGCCGCCTCCTCCTCACTGGCAGCTGGCAGCAGCGTGTCCAGCGGGCGGAACAGTCCTGAACTGTCAAACACTGGCGGAGGCGGAGAGCACAAAGAGGGGGCTGCTGGGAGCAGATTCAGGAAGTTGAAGGACAGAAGGGTGCCATCCGTGCCCAGGACATGCACCATGGGAAAAGTGGGTAGCTTCTGCTCGTTGATTATCAGTTGGTGCGTGGAGGAAGTGTCATAGACAGACCCGAGGGGGAAGGTTTCCTCTTGGGTGCCCTCGCTCAGCGGCAGTTCGATCCTCGCCTCATCCAGCAGGGTAAACTGCTGCCAGACGGGGGTGTCTCCAGCCTCGAAGGTGCCCATTATACCCACCTCCACGCCATTGGCCGATGTCACCAGAAGCAAGTTCCACTGGGCGACATGGTTGAAGAAGAACTGATGATTCCGCGGCCCGTTGAGGCTGTAGCAGATGTCGTAGTAGTTGATATAGCTGGGCGACCCTCCCTTGGGGGCATTCAAGATGTACAGGGCGGGACTGCAGTCCTCGCCATGCTGCAGGAAGACCACTGCGAACTGGTACGTCGAGAGCCACTGAATGGCGATGGTGTCGAACGGAGCATCGTGGATGTTGGGTGGACACACCAATGTCTTGGCTGGTGTGAGATCCGGCTTAAACTGCTGTATCCTGCCACCGGGGAAGCCAAGGACAATCTGCTTTCCCTTGGGCGACCAGCAGCCGCACTTTACCTGCTGACTCTGGTCCAGCGAATGCATCTCAAAGGTGTCGCCCTCCTTCAGGGTGTACATGCCGAGGGCACCGTTGCTCAGCACCACGGCCAGACTGCCGGGCAAGACCGGATTCCACAGCAGCTGCACGGCATAGATGTAGTCCTCGCTGGCCAGGCGAATGCTGTACACCAGCCTCACATCCGCAGCCAGGAACGTCTGCACCGCGTATATGTTGAGCAGGCTAGTGCCGTTCTGTGTGAAGTTGACCGCCAGCAGAGTGCCATCGGCACTGCACGAGATGTAGTTGGGCACGCTGGGCAGGGGCACACTCCTAGCCTGCGGCTGCTTGCCGAGCGACTTGTTGGCATTGCCCAAATCCTCGAGCAAGATCACTGCAGGGATTGGCAGATTGGTTGAGTGCAATGGCTGGCTGTGTAAGCGCTAGTCCGTACATACCCTTAAGTTCCGGCTGCGTTGGGTTGCCGGCAAAGAGCAAGCCGCGGGTGCAGGAAATCGCCAGAAGATTCACATTGCTGCGGGGCTCGCCGCATTTTTTGAACGCCGCATATTTGTTATGCACTTTAAATTGAAAGTCCTGCAAGGAAGCGGATCAAAACAATGCAGGGCCTACCTCTGGCTGAACCTCTTACCTGTGTATCCTTACAGGCAGGAGCACTTAGCGCCATTTTCGTATATTTTATGAAATTAATAGAAACAACAAGTTTGATTATTTGATAATAGCATCGAGTAAGAATCGTGCGATAGTCAAAAAATAGTTACGGTCACACTGAAAGTCAACTCGAAGTTATCGAACTAGTTCCCCACTAGAAATATTTCAGCCACAGTGGCCTTCAGTGGCATTACGACAGCTACTAAACGGATGGCACAAAAATGTTTTGTTGGCAAGGGTTTTCGTAGCACTAAGATTGAAATGGAAAAGGAAGTGTTTTTAACTCCTGAAAGAAGGTTGAAATAGAGTCTTACTTTCAAAATAAAACCACGAAATATGTTCGACGCTTATCGCACAAAAATATCATATAAAAATATACCAACAAATATACTATCAATACATGTTTAAGATCCCTGCTTGTTGTTGTTCGTCTGGCTCTATCCAAGTAAAATTAAGGGAACTTAATTAATCAATCCTGTAGAAAATTGATACATCAATCGGACAAAATTACAGTTCAGTGGCGAGAATTCTAGCTTGCTTGTAATATTAAACCGAATATCGAAATTGAGGAATATGATTTTACTTGGTATATTTACTGTATATTATGAAAATAAGAAGGTATATTTCCAGCGGGTCCAGCGGTATATTTGATCGACAAATCCGTGGTCACACTGCTAGCTTGTTGTTGTTCTGTCTCTGTCCAGCGCTCAAGCGTTTTTTTTGTGTTAAACAAAAGCATTATTGTTCGCGCGGGCAATGCAGGCAAAAATCAGTGCACAAAACAGCAGGAATTTCGAGCGAGTAATGCACAAAAAAATGTAGTCTAGTTGAGTAACAGCCGCAGTACGAAGTGGAGACGTGCAACACGGTGCTAAATTGCGTTGTAGAGGAGTCCTCCTTCGAGTCTCAGCAAACTCCACTTGGAGAGTCACAAAATCGAATTTTATTAAAGATTTTGTTTAAAATTTATTAGTATTGCAGTTAAAAATAAAAAATATAAAACAAATTCAAGATAAGTGTAAGAAAGAGTGCCACAAAAAAACGGTGGGTAAAGAAAAGGAGATGGGAAGAAGGAGAAATGAAATGCGCGTAATTACGATTGACTTTTCCCTTATAGAACAAAGGACGTACACACATACGTGCGCGGAGACAAGCAAAGCCTTCAAGATGATCAGCAGCTTGATTTCACGACTTCTAATGTGAGTATACAAACACAAACTTCCACATTCGGAGAACGAGTGAGTGGTGCTGACCCCCAAAACAAAGTTGGTCGAAGCTTGGCCTTGCGCCCCAGCCGCAACGAAAGTCATTTTGTGCTTCCTAATTGTGGAGGCGTCACGCTTCTGGTCTGTGATTTGCTCGAGCGTTGGTGCGCGCTGGTGGAGAAGTACCGTTCCATGCGTAATCTCGTGTGTGTGTGTGTGTGTGTGTGTGTGTAACCCTCAATTGAACTGCACCCAAATATGGTTGCGTTGCCACATGAGGCCGACGCACTCCCTCTTGCCCAATATGGTGCGACCCCGAACGAGGCCACACTCAAGTCGTCTGCCTTCTGTCCGCAACTCCATGCAAAACTATTGTCAGTATTTATAGAGTGCCGAGTTCTAATCAACAATTGCACGGCCTGGGATAGACTTCAATAGGGGATAGATATCGTGATCCCTGTCGATCGGGTCGATCTTCCGCATAAACGAGCTGCTGCTGCTGTGGCGTCTGCTGTTGCTGTCTCTCAGCGAGACTAACAATATGTGCCGAGCGTTCGTTTATTAATAGACCCCCCGCCTGAGCATTAGACGGGCTTGCACTGTGCTCTCTGCCTGCCTTGGCCAGTAGTCTGTGCTCGGCATTCTAGCCGCTAGCAACCGCAACGCAAGGCATTTTCGGGTGCGGGCAATGCATCGCCATCGCCATGAGCCGGCCATTCTATCAGCAGGAGCCGCTGGCGCAGCGGCCGATCTTCTATCAGCGGCCAGTTAATATTAAACGCCTGCGTCACCCGGCAGGAAGCGTCTATGGACGCAGCTACTCGCTGGAGGAGCAGGAAGACCAGCAGCAGCAGCACGAGAACGTAGTCCCCGTTTATCCAAAGTTCATTTATGCCAACCAGCGGCATCCGAATCAGCTGCCGTTGTACCAGCTAGGGGACTCTCTTAGCTCTTTGGACAGTGACTTTGTGGACGACTACAATGGGCCCTACATTGTCGAGCAGCCCGTGCCACCGCCCACTCCCAAAGTGGTGCAGAATCTGAACGCATTGGGCAGGCTCCTAGATTTGCTGCAGCGCTGGCCATTGCCTTGTCTATCCTTCAACACGGCCTGCATCTGTTCGCTCATCATTATATTTTTAGCGCCGCGGACTTGTGCACAGAGTTTATTGTTTCCCGCTTTCAGATTGTTCTTCGGCACCCTATACCCGGCCTATGCCTCGTACAAGGCGGTGCGCACCAAGAACGTTAAGGAATACGTGAGTAGAAAGAACAAAACATAGATCCTGCCCGCGCATTCCCATTATGATACGAGTACATGTGTCTACTTATAGGTTAAATGGATGATGTACTGGATTGTCTTTGCATTTTTCACCTGCATTGAAACATTCACAGACATCTTTATATCCTGGTTCCCATTCTACTATGAGGTCAAGGTGGTCCTGGTATTCTGGCTGCTATCGCCAGCCACAAAGGGCAGTTCCACATTGTATCGCAAGTTTGTGCATCCCATGTTGACGCGCCACGAACAGGTGTGATATATATTCTCATATAGCTACATAACACTCTCTTTATATTATGGATACGCGTCTCTCTCTTTGTGTAGGAAATCGACGAGTATTTGACTCAGGCCACGGAGCGGGGATATTCGGCGGTGCTACAGCTGGGCTCCAAGGGAGTCAACTATGCCACCAATGTCATCATGCAGACGGCCATAAAGGTAATCCTCACACCCATCGCCAACCACCACACGTCCCTACAATCAGCCACAAACAACACACACTAATCCACACTCTACACTCCACACTCACTCCCTTGCTCGCTCGCCACACAATTCATTTCGCCATTTTCAATTGCCTCCAGCGTCGTTGCATAAAATGAGCAGCAAAACAGAGCATCGCCTCCGTCTCCGCAGCATCTTTCAAACGTTCTAAATAGATATATACTTTTGCGCAATGCTCTCGCGCGCTCATCTTGATCATCGCCAGCAGCAGCCCCAGTAGCATCAGCAGTGGCATCATCAACATCATTCAGCGTCATCATCATCATCACCATCATGAGAGCTCGCTCGCGTTCTCTTATCTTCACAATTTACTTTTAATATTATTTAGTTTAAACAAATAGAATTGAATGCTCTTTGTGCCATTTGCGTGTTTGTTTCGATTTAGTTTTTAGTTTGTTGTTCTCTTTTTGTGCAGCTGAATCACTATATAGTACATTACATTGCATACCTATACACGATACCCGATAGAAGATAGCAGATATAAATGAACATGTTGAAATAATGTAATAAAAACAAAAAATGAACAAACTCATGCCAGATCAGGGAGCAGCTGTAGGTATACGAGTGCGAGTACGTACGAACGTGAACATACCTATAGCCAAGGTACATTGTTGGCCAGCACGGCATAAACACTTGAAATGGGGGCCAAGACACTCGAGACGCTGCATTAGTTGCGGAACGGAGCGACCAGCGCACTGAAAGATAATGTGTGTTTGGTACTAAAAGATATTTAGATGATTCTGAGTGTTGATGTAGGTCAAAGAGTTAATGAAAGTTAAATGAGAAAGAATGAGTATGGGATGAGTATGTGTCGGTTGAGTAGGAAATTTCCTTATTGATTTGTCATGTCCCAATTAGTCATCATGTGACTGGAAACCCTTGTTCAGGTCTTTGTCCGAAAGCACTACAAAGAAATGGAAAATTTCCTTTATGCAATGGCACTCCTCGCCGCTAGATTTATATTCCACTGTGATATCACAGACCCCTTTCCCGTGTCCCCCCCCAGTTGCATCATTTCCATTCCAATTCCGAGTCTCCTCTAGGGTAGGGCATAAAAATAGATATGTGGGGAATGCCATGGGGACAGTTCTGGCCCAGAGTGTGTTGGTGTGTCGTTCGTTGTGTGTGTGTGTGTGTGTGTGGTGCCTCAGCTGCAATTCATTCCAATTAAAGACTCTTTCGTTTGCCTCTTTTTGATTAACTCTTTCGTTTTTTACACTTATATTTCTTTGCATTTAACCCACCAAACCAAACCGAATCTCACCCAACCACCTGCACCTGCCCTGCCTGCCTGCTACTAATCCGCTAACCGCTGCCAGACCTTTGCGCTGACAACACCGGCTCCAGGCCGCAGCCTGCAAAACTCACAGTCGGCCGGCGATCTGTCGGCAGTCAGGAGAAATCAGGACATGATGGATGGATTGGACGATTGGCTGCCGCGGTCCAATTCGTTGAGCGGCATCGAGAGCTATGCTGAGCCCGAGCCACAGCGTCGCGGAATGGTAATCCAAGAGATACATGAAGAGGAACCGTCACAAGATGCTGGAGCGGCTCGTCTACGTGACCTGCCAGCACGTCGGGTGCAGTCACGACGGGCCGCAGCTGCTGCCTCCAGAGCATCCGTTAAACGTGTCAGCCGAGCCCCGGATTTGGAGGCTCCCGTATCTGGCACGCAAGGGGTGCGAGCGCGTCGTAGGCTGCGCGAGCCCACACCCGATGTGGATGTGGAGAACGACTAAGTGCGAGGCCGGCACCAGGCTGGCCTGCACCAATAGATACTCAGCGAATGATCGAATTTTATACACTCAGCGATACCCCGCACATATGTACACTTAGCATCTAATCCCAGACGCCAGCTGGAAGCTTTTTGATTTCTGTTCACGCACATGTATATGATTACTCCTCCTTTCATGTTTCTGATTATTCCTATGTATGTTTACGCTTTAGCTTCGATAAGTGTGTAGTTTAATTAAATTATTTAAATGCCAATGTGCTCTCTCTCTCTGTACTATAATCCTATAATTCCATCAAAGGGCGGCGGCAATCTGGTGCAGACGATCAAGAGGAGCTATAGCCTCAGCGATCTGAGCGAGCCAGATATGCACCGCACCCAGGACGAGCTGGACGAGGTGATGAGATCGTCCATGTCCTCGTCGGTGGTGATGCGCCAACAGCCAACTGTAACGCGTCTCCTGCGGCCACGCAACCACACGCCCGTCGGCAGATCCGCCAGCGGCACGCGGCACTCCACCGGGATGTACTTCACCGAGGTTGATCTGACCGCCAAGAATGCGGGTGACTTCAAGTGAGTGTTGAAATCTTCAACCCAACTGAAATACAACATAATTTTCCTGGTTACCTGTTCTGTTTCCGTTCAGCTACAACATACGCAGCCAGGATGACATCAGCTCTGGCTACTCCAGTGCCGAGCCTCTTAGTGGACTGAGTCGCACATCCTCCATGACAAATGCTTCCAAGGGCCGTGTCAAGTCCAAGCGCAATGAGGTAGGCATGATGTGTGGCTTTTTATCCATGACAATCTTAATCCATCTAGAGATTGGTGTTGGTTAGCTGTTGCTGGAGGAGATGAGGGACGAGGTTTATTTGGAGAATCAGCTATACTTTCAAGGTGTGCGGCAGGAAAGGCCGGAAGAATTAAAGGGTTTTGACAATGTGGAGAGGATCACACATCACGAAGTTGATGAGGAGTTAGAGGATGCAGATGCAGATGAGGATGAGGATGACTTCTATGAAGCCATGCCGTTGGTGGATGCAGATGAAGAAGAGAAGGCTGCAGAACACGAAGTTCTGTCAAGCGATGTACCAAAGAAAGAAGATCCATTTGAAGGGGAACGTTTGCAAGCCCAAGATTCCATAAAGGATGAGGCATTGGTGCATTTTTTTCCAACTGTAACCAAGACAAAAACATTGCCAACAGATGTCCCTGTTGGATCGAATGAAGCAATGCCATCTACCGAGAGCAAACTCACAGGTGAACTAGCATCCGTCATAGATCCCTTTGTGCTGGTGGTACGCTCCCCAGCCACAGATAGAGACACAGAACCCTCCGATCAATCGGGGCCAGTGTCGCCACGGGAACTTCTCGCCACCTTGGAGGAGATCAAGCACAGCTTTCGGGCCCAACTGGAGCCAGAGGTACAGATGTCACCATCTCCCTCCCCCTCCCTGCGTCCCAGGGCCGTGCACGGTAAGGGAAGAGCTCCGCCGCCTCCGCTGCCAGCCAAGCGGCACTCGCTGAGTCCCCAGCCGGATGCCATTAGCCAGACATCAACGGGCAGTGTGGAGCGCAAGTCAGGTATCGGCCAACTGTTCCAGAATATCAAAGCTAATGTGCTGCGTAACAAAGCTAATCCCAGCCAGCAGGCAGCCCCCATGCCGGACGAGCCACTGGCGGTCAGAGAGACGGAGATCTAAAGTAAGCCCTGCCGGGAGTCCGTTCTAATCCAAGCTCATCCAAGTGTTCGTTTTGCTCGTTCATCGCTGGGCGGCCTGTCAGCTCCTAACCTCCATGGCCCCTGCCACTTGTCCCCTTTGTACAGTTGCGTTACTAACCATCGAATTCAGCATGTTTTTTAGATTGTTTCCCGTGATCCCATCATAATTAGAAATAAAATATCTCTCTGCTCCTTTGTTGCAGGACAAATCTATGTCTACTAGCTGCACCACCTTGCCCAGGACCAGCAGCCGCAGGACTGAAAAATCCCAAATGGGAACGGGAACATCGACTTCTAGCCAGGCCAAGACGCGAAACAAGTCGGAGAAGTAGATGCAAGACAGACGGAGGATCTTTGTATTTTGTGTGTATTCATCTGCTGCTCAATATGGCTACTGGATATGATGGATTTTATATGGCGCCGTGCAAGAGTACAGAACCTCAAGTTTTAGTTTAAATTGTAACTTAATACTGATCTATTGATACTGATAGCTCTATATACATATGCATTGTGTACTTTGTGATTCTATTCGAGTTCCAGGTGCGCTCTAGTTGATATTCAATGTTCATTTCACGACTCGTTTGGCGTTAAGTGTGTATCCTAGCAGCCCCCCGTATCCAATGTTCTAACCAAAACAAACCGAAAGCAGAATCGGAAACCTATCAATTTGTAGCATAAATTCCTAATAATGTAATTGATTGAGCATTCAATAATAAAATAAAAAAAAACAAAAACCTACCAAACCAAACAACACCGAAAAAGACAGAGTTGTTCTGGCTGATCTTCACGGCCCGCGCGAGTAACCCTGGCTAAATGGCGCGTTTACTAGATGTTTCCCCGCGCTTCTTTCTACACAAAGAAATCATGCGAAACCGGCTTAGGGCACGCACACCACCAGCAGAGGCGTCGTTTCCCAAACTCCATGAGCCAAGAAACTTCTTTTACACATGCGCGCAGCAGCTGATGCGCGGAGAGCCTGACCTTGACCCTCAATCACAGTCGCCCGGGCGACCAAGACCAGATAATACTTGTTGCTAAGTGCAGCAGCATGGCAGCGGAGTTGAAGTTTCGCACTCGTCCCCCCGCGCCGCAGCACCACCTATCATGCTTGTTCCTACTCTCTCTCTCTCTCTCTCTTTAAACCAACAGTCCCCTCCCTCTTTATGTATATGTATGTGTCGTTGTCGCCGCCTGCGAGTTTTCACCATTAGCAGCACACGGCGACGACTGTACTTTGCTGCGAGATATTCACTTAATGTGTGTATGTATGTATGCACGTCTGCTTGCGTGCCAGTGTGTGTGTGCGTGTACTTGTACATAAAATGCACAAGGAAACGGCGGCGCAAAGAAAGCAGAAACACACACACACACTCGAAGACAATGGCCGATTTTTGCCGGGCGGCAGGCACACTCTTCCTCCAAAAGCTGAGTCAGAGATCGGGACAGACAGGGCTCCCATCAGCTGCCCGCGCCATGTGTTCGCTCACAGCTGCAATTTTACCGGCACCACACCGAAAACTGGTTGCCCACGAAACAAAGAAAAGAGCAACGAAAGAGATGAAAAGAGAACCGATGATGAGAGATTGGCCCCCGCCCGGACCCAACAATCCGCTGAAAAAAAACACAAAAAGAATAAATAAGCAAAGACGACACATGGCATGGGATTATTTTTTTTGTCTCAAATCAGCAGCTCCAGCATTTTAATTTACAATTAAAAAACAATCACAGTGATATTTGAATTTTCATTTTCTTCATCGTAGGTTTCGCATCTCTCGTAGGTGTCTCGTTACAACTGAAAGTGTATTACAACTGGGGCTCTCTGTACTGTGTGTTCTTCTCATCGGCTCGTCGTCGTCCATCTCCTCCAGTGTCTCTTTCTACCATCGCTGATGTGCTCCTCCTCTTGTGTCTTCTGTTCTTGTTTGCTGCCCCTCCGGCTTAGCTAGCTCCGCTTGTACCCCGCTCGAGATCTTGCCGGGCGAGTTTCGTCTTGCTTGGGAATTGGTGTGGTTTGGTGATTCTCTGGTGGTGGTGTGGATGGTGATGGGTGTGCTGATGGTGGTGGTGGTAAAGGTAGGTTGGTAGGCAGACTGTTTGGGTATACTATATCATCATCATCATGTGTATAATAATTCCTAAGGCTCGCCGGCAGCAGCTGGATGGAGTAGTAACGTGGTCTCTTCGCTTGCTTCTTTGCTTTTGTTTTTTATACTTTTTATTTATTTTTTCTTCTGGTGTGGAACTCCTAATAGGATCGCTTTATAGTATTTTTAAGGTATTTATATATTCTTATATAGTTTTCATTCCATTCGTTATAATGTAATTAGTAAATTCAAACACTTTTTCGCAGCATAATCATACATAATTATAATAAAGTGGTTGGTTGTTGTTGGTTTTTCTTGTTGTTTGGGGTTTAGTCTCATCTTACAAATTGGGTCGCATCGACGTCGTCGTCTTCTTCTTCTTCTTATCATCATCGTCTGCTTGGCTGCACAGCTGCCGTTGCTATCGTCGTCTCCGCCGTCTCTTACCCCGCGTCTCCTGTGCTCTCCTTTCCTTTCCTTTCTCGATCCGATCCTCTTCTGCTTCAGCTCCTCGTTTTCGTTCATCTTCGTCGGCTGGGTGGTTCTTCTTCTACTTTCTCAAAAGTTTCTTCTTCATATTTTGGAACGTTGGCACCGCGCTGCAGGCTCAGCTTTTGGAATCAGAGATGCAAGAGTGTTGGTTGTTGGTTCATTCTTGGATAGATGATGGTTAGATTGAGGTGCCTCCTATATCTGTAGGTGTGAGTGTGTTTGTGTGTGTGGTGTGATGGGAGTATGTGTAGTTGTGTTTTTGGGGTGGTGGTGCTGTTGGTTGGGGTTGATCTTGACTTGGGTGCTGCTGTCGCTTGTTGTTGTTGGCTGGCTTTGTGAATGTTGTAGCAAATTGATTTTTCATTTTTGTAATTTTTTTCGTGTTTAAATTTTCTTCTTCTTCGATGATGTTCAAGTTGAAGCGCGGTACTGGGTCTTCTCCTAGTTCCGTCCGCCCTTCTCATCGCACTCGCGTCTCAGATGTCCGCTCTTGCCGCAGCCATAGCAAGTTTTCGATGTCTCCGGGCAGTTCTTGGAGATGTGTCCAGTGCGGTTGCACTTGTAGCACGACACATTGGCCGGGCCGCGCTCGTTCACGGCCTCGGGACAGTTGCGAACCCAGTGGCCAGTCTTGTTGCACCGGTAGCAGGTCGGGTTGTCGGCCTGGGTGCAGTCCTTCGAGATGTGGCCAATGCCGTTGCAGCGGTAGCAACGCTCAGCCTCCTCAGGGCAGGCACGTGCAAAGTGCCCAAATTGGTTGCATTTGTAGCACTTCTCGCGGTTGCGGCGCATGCCGCCGCCATCGCCGCCACGCATACCACCACCACCTGGTCCGCCGCCTCCTGGCCCACCGCCACCGAGACTGCAGTCCCGGGCAAAGTGGCCCGGCCGGTTACACTTGTAGCACGTGGCAGACATCGACATTGTACTGGATTGGAACTTGGTTATTTGTACAAGTTAAACACTTCTGGTCTTTGACACACACGTTGCCTGCTCGAGGACTACAAACTGCTTGCGTTAAATGCGAAAAACCACAGGGTCCGGGCCAATTTCCTCGCCGTATTTTCGACGCCAAAAATTAAAATGGCTACCACAGAACTAGTACAATGGCATCGACGGCACAAGTATCGAGTACGAAAAAACCAATCAGAGTTGCTTTGACACGCAAAAATTGCAACACTGAAACTCCACGCGGTTGGCTCTGCAAACACTGGTACGAGATGTTCTCGCTTCGGGATGAAATAAAAAACTGAGCATATATTGAGCTCTGTGGTTGAAACTGCCTGCTACGTTTCTGTCGATTGTAGTTTGAATTATTCAAATGTACATTTTCAGTTGTATATTGACCTTTTTGACACTAATATTCATGACCAACTTAACTAGTGACCCAGTTTAACCTTGCCAATTATTGCTTTCAGCCCAATGTGCCCAATGTGATGACAATATAATATCGATTGTAACATTGAGGGCACGCCAACCGGCTTGCATTAAAAAGAGTGCGAAAAACATAGAATAATAGATAACAGCCCAGAAAATATACTAACTAATTTTTGTATATAGCAGTTTGTACTTGTATTTGTGTTAATCCCTCCACTAATATCGAGTACTAACTTTCGTGCAGTATCGGCTGCCGAAATACTCGATAGTAATTTTGACAGTTGTCAAAATCGCCAATACTAGAACATCGGCTCGGCTGTTCGAGCAATCGATAGTTTTTGTAGTGCAATGAAAATTAGTAGTTTGTTTTTGCAACAAACATTTATGTTAGTTATGCGTCTGTGTCCAAAATGTTGATTGTTTGGTTAGTGATAGCCTCCACCCTGAGCCGATGCATCCGAGCCACCACCACGATTTCGATACCCATTACAACACAGGACATAATTGCGGGTGACGTGTTTTTTGAAATCATATCGCCGCAAGACCTGGAATATACCTACAGATTACGGCCGGCGAAAGATTTCGGCATTACCTTCTCGGAGAAGTTCGAGGGCATCCCTCTGGTGCTGACTGATCCGCCAGACGCCTGCCAGAAGCTGCGCAACTCACGTGATCTTCATGGAAGTATCGCACTCATGGACAGAGGGTAAGCGGATGGAATTGATAAGATTTGACTACAGTTTTATCTAACAGAATTCAATGTGCGTGGCACTTACAGGGAGTGCTCCTTCCTCACCAAGACCCTGCAGGCGGAGATGGCCGGGGCGGTGGGCGCCATCATTACCGAGTACAATCCGAACTCGCCAGAATTCGAGCACTACATCGAGATGATCCACGACAACTCCAATCGCGATGCTTCGATACCCGCGGGCTTCCTGCTGGGGAAGAACGGCGTGATCATACGGTCCACGCTGCAGCGACTGAAGCGGGTGCATGCCCTCATAAATATACCAGTAAACCTGACCTTCACCCCGCCATCGAAAATCAATCACCCGCCGTGGCTCGGATGGTGACTGGACCCGGAATGATGCCGGAAGGACCCAGCAGAGGCACACAAACACACACAGACACACACACACACCCGATCTAAAACCAAAGTGCATACTTAGTCAGTACTGAAGCAGCGATAGTAACTAAAAATGAGACTAAGCTTATAGTTTTACCATAAGTAGCTAAATCGTAACTGGAGGCAGAACCAAATCGTAAATTGTAAATAAATTGCCAGGTGGCAGGCAAGTCAGAAAGTTTTAAGCTAGACAAATACCATAAATCTTTATTAAATGTATGCGCATGCACATGTACTCCATGTAGATTAGATCTTGCCCAGGGCCGTGAGATTCAGGCACATGCCCAGTGTGAGTATGACTATGACGACGACGAGGATAGCAAAGCATAGGTAGTTCGGTTGGATGGGCATGCGGAAGAGCTTGGCGGACATGTCCAGCGACGAGGCAAAGAGCAGGGTCGAGTTGAGATCTTCCGCGGAGGTATTGTGGTAGACGAATGGACGCACTCGGATCTGGTGGCCATTGGCCTGGGCGCTCTGGCAGACACGCGTTACTGAGGACGCCACGAAGAAGGGCAGCAGGCCAAGGAACAGCCACAGCATAACATTGGCGATATTCAGCAGGACCAGCTGCAAGGCACAGAAGTGGAAATCGAAGTCCTTGAACAGATACACCATTCCGGCGAAGGCATAGGACAGATTCATCACAACCAGGAAGCACACGGGCACGGACACGTGCTGGTTAAGACGGTCCAGGAGCTTGCGGAACTCCAGCACCTCCCGCATCCAGTCCAGCGAATCGATGGAGTGCATCAGTAGTTTGTGCGACAACGACTCCAGGTGAACCTTCAGCAAGTAGCACTCGATGTAGTAGTTGCTCAATATGACTATCTCCACCAGGTCCTGCAGCAGTATGGTGCACAGCAATGCAGTGCGCAGACACAGCTCCCAGTCGCTCAGGGCGTCGGCTAGCCAGGACAACTTGATGATCTGAGCGGGCTGCATGACCACCACAGCGCAAGCGTAGGCAAAGAGCAGCAACAGCAGGGCCAGGGCCAGTCCTAAATACAGCCACAACATCCGACACAGTCTCTTGGGCTTGGCGGACATCAGGAATACCCGCTCTATGAGGTTCTGCAGCTGCTCGTGGTCGATGACCTTGCACACTAGCACCGCAGCCACAAAAGCCAGCAGGTTGAAGACACTCGGCACCACATAACCAAAGAGCAGCTCGCCGATGGTGTTTGGTGTGGCCATACCGCCATCTGTGCTGTTGCTAATGGGTTGTATATCCCTATAGCTAGTGAAGCCGCGATCGCCCCTGGAAAAAACACGATAAGCTGGAGCACGCTTTGATATACCATTCTACTCACCTGTAGCCACACATGTAGCGCAGGACATAGCCCACCAGCAGGATAAAGAGCACCATCAGGGCCTGGACATAGCTACAGCAGGCCCTCACATTGCTCATGTCCGTCGAGATGGGGTTGAGGCCGACCAGCGTCAAGATCGTGACATAGGGACGCAGAAACTGTTGCAGAATGAAAGATTATCAAACGATCGTCTAGTTGGTCAATTGCTGTTGATGGCATCACCTTTCGCTTGCAGTAGTCCAGCAGGGCGGAGGTCGGCTCGTGTTCCCCTGGCTGCTGCAGGTCATCGTTGGGATTCCCGTTGAGGCGATTGATGAAACAGAAAGAGCTGTCCGCATTATTGCGATACATGACAGACGGGCAGAAGGGAGAGTATCACATACAACAGGAACAGTAACAATAACAATAACAGTAACAAGAGAGTAATGCACAAACACTCATAACGCGGGAAGGGTGTGGTGTGGGTGTTGGATGTTGGATAGAGAGAGAGCACAATGGAGAGATGATCGCCGGCCCGCGGTTGAGCCACTACTGAGAGCAGCCCCGACACTTACGAGCTCGTCGTGCAGCCAGGATGAAGCGACTGAGGTGGCGCGACTGCTCCAAAGCTCCTCCTCTGTTGTGGCTGCTGCTGCTGCTGTTGCTGTGCTCGTCGGCGTCGTCATCAATTGCAACTGTAACGGTAAATTGAATAAATTGAAACACGAGCCCCAAACGGCACGGTACGGTACACACGCACACACACACACACGCACAGACCACACACTCGTAGCCCAAAGGGGAGAGACAGAGAGAGAGAGAAACAGTAATAATCACAACCGAGATGACAAAAAAACGAAGCTTTCCTGCCCCCAAGCTCTCTTCGAGCTTTGTGTGTTCGTTCTCGCTGGCGTTCTCCTCCCGCTCTCTCCAGCCACCCACCCCCACATACAGCCCCTTATCAATCAGTTTTATCTCGGGGGCCCAACGGCTCCAGCCTGCTCCAGTCTGCTGGGCACCTGTTACAGTTTAGATAGGAATCAGCCCTGTTATCGCCGAGCACTATCAACCGGGCACTATAATTTGCATATACACGAGTATGTTGCTGGGATTCCATATCTCAAGTATGTACATACATACAAATGTATGTAATTCCTATATACATAGCTGTTTGTAAAACGATTCTATTATCGCGTGTCTAGACTGTAGAGCGAGTGTTTTCCTTTGTTACGCTTTCGCCTGATCGTGCTGGCGTTCGTGATATCGCGCTTTTGCCTTCCAAGCTCAGGGAAGGGAGAAAGATGCTGATTATGCTATTGTTTTCGTGCTCGCTTTCGCTTTCGTGTTATCTAAAGAGAGTGTGACGTAGATACTAAAAAAATGCAGCAGGAGAGAGTGTCTGGTGTCTGGTTGCTCCCAGCGCCCTCTCTCCCTTGCGATTTTGTGATGAGACAGACTGATAAGATCGCTTGGAAGTTGGGCCTGGGATGGCTTTGTAGTCTAAGCTTCGTGGAAGCTGTCAGTATTATCAGCCTATTAAAGGGAACTGAGACAGAGAATTAATCTTTCAATTCGGGAAATACGAGCGGACATATAATCCAATAAGAATTCATATTTTCTAATATTTATCCCTTGTAATTATCGCTTCATTTGACTATAATTATAGAATTATTCGCTAAACAGATAACCGAATCTTAAAGCTGTGTGTAGTCACTACATTGTGGCCACACAAATTCCATTCAACTTATTCGCAAGCTGTTGAAACACACAATTAGTCAATAAGAAGAAGGTGTTTGCTTATCATATCCAATCATTAATGGTAACCAGCAATACGGAAAGCGATTCGGAAACACTTGCGATCTGTGTAAACACTGCGCTGATCTTTTGCAAATGCCATTAGAGTAGTGTCGGCAGAACATTTCGGAAACAGCTTCAGTGGAAGAACTCTATTTGCAGAATCTCGACAGATTGTGCTCATGTCAAGGGATCTTCTTGGGCGCTCTTTTGTCCATTGATATTCGCTTTCCACTGATACTCCATGGCGTTTCCCATATGAGTAATGGCTTGTCTTTGCACACTTTGCCCTTTCGTTGCCTTTCTTTGGGTAACCACCTTGTGGTTCCTCACCTCTTTAGATGGTGCACTGTCGTGTGAGTGAATCTTTCAGTCGCTTTAACTTTTACCTCCCTTTCTTACCTGTTACCCGTCGCTCCATCCACATTCTTACCTCTCTCCCGCCTTGCAGGTAATAAAGTTTCGAAATTTACGTCGAGAGTAATTAAATAAAATTGAATGCAAGTCGCAAGTGGTAAAAAAAGTTTTTTGTTGTAGTCCCACTGAAGTCAGACTCACTTAAAATGTTGTCCAACGATTTCGCAATGAATCGAGGCGGATATATGGAGAGAGAATGAGAGAGTGGCGTGGAGGGGGGTCGCAGTCCAGAGCAGTTCAGTTGCAGTACGAGTAGCAGTGTCACGACCTGGCCACAGTCTCGCCGCAGAGAGAAGCCGCAGGTTCGGTTCGGTTCA
Organism: Drosophila tristis; assembly: GCA_018150885.1. Taxonomy (NCBI): domain Eukaryota; kingdom Metazoa; phylum Arthropoda; class Insecta; order Diptera; family Drosophilidae; genus Drosophila; species Drosophila tristis. Next base: position 1,332,568 of record JAECWT010000203.1, on the reverse strand, counting down.
GTTCCAATGCCCAATGCTGACGTTGACGATGATATGTTCAGGGCTCAAAGCGGGATGTCCAGATACGAGTATACGTATCTGTCGCTTCCTGCTGACCTCCGGTACCCCTCTGGCACTACATACTCGTACATATGTCCGCCTGTGGGGACACTCATGTAAATTAGCTGCGTTGTCAAATAATTCTGATTTGTGTTGCTGGGAGGGAGTGCTGCTGTTGTTGCTGGGATGCTAATAAAAGCCGAACCGTTATCGTCCAGCTTCTCCCCTTCCAACATGCCCCTCGTCAACATGACAGCCTCCGCCTGACCACCAACGCTCCCCGGACAGTGCTCCTCCTCCTGCTCTCTGGCATGCAACCCGTTTCTCTAACTAAGCGTGTGGTGGCTTTTTTTTTGTTTAAAAATCAAATCAAATATTACGAGGAAATTTCGAATGCGGTCGAATGCATAGGAAATTTTGTGCCTGCCACAACCGCAAAAACGCAAATGTTGACTCCGTGCCGGAGCAGCAGCTGGACAACGAAGGAGCAGGATACAAATCCAGAGCTGGCCGAGATGGTCTCAGCACACTGGCCATTGGGTTGGCGTTGGACAGGCGTTAATGGAGTAACCGCGAATAATAAATGGGAAATAGTGATCCAGGCTGCAGGACAGTACATATAATATTAGTAGCAGCGGAGGATTTTGAAGAGATTATCAAATTTAAGATAATCAAGGTAACCTCCCCTAGATAGATAGATTTGTCATCGATATCGGGACTCTTCCATTTGTTACTCCAAGGGCAATTCATTTGCGGCCTTAAAGTTTTCATTTTGTGATGTTTGGCCCCATGCCGCAGTGTCAACAAGGAGATCAGAGATTGTGGGACGTGTCAAGTGTCCGAAATTCAATTAGACTTCATTAGCATTAGCAGCCGGTGGCAGTTAGCTCGCTGCAGGCTGGGGTACCTCCCCCCTCTGCAGCAGCACAACCGTCTCTCCCTCCTCCTACTCCGCCTACTCCTCTATCCCACTCTTCTCCTGCGGTTTTGTCTCTCTGTGTGTGTGCGTGTACACACCGTTTGGAGATTAGCATAAATGAGATCATTAAAATGCGCTTACGTCTGTGTCGGTGGTTGGGTCAGTGCCAGAGTGCAGACACAGAGAGAGCTGCTGAGGTCCACCTGGGGCTGGGCGGTTGGGGGTGTCACGACTTCCTCCTTGCGCACGTAGCCCGCAAATGGCATTCGTCGTTTGCACTCCTCTCCTACGAAGGTGTCACGGCTGCTGGTTCGTGTCTCCGCTGGGCGGTCCAAGAATTTGCATAATTATTTCGACATCTTTTGCCCGTTGTGTTCCACACCCCTCCACACACCACTCCCTCCAGCGCCTCAGCTGTCACCAGAAATAGTTTTCTCTCTGCTCCACAAATTGCTCATTACATTTAGTATGATGAGGCAGTCGGGATGGCAATGGAGGGTGGAGTTGGTGCAATGATTTCGCCCGCAGGTAGCTCTAAAGGTTGTATGCACTGTCCGACAAGGAGAAGCAAATAATCCCAACCGATTGGCTGTCTGAATGCTTCTAAATGATCTCTGTCGAATCTGCATTACGAGGATGTACAAGCGATCTACTAGACACCAATGGAAATGGTTGTTTCAGTGCATCTTCCTGAACAATATTCACAGAATTTTTGCACCTTATTGGGACAAGCCTTTGTTGCCTACACTTTTCATCTGCCAAAGTTTCTCTCCCCTCAATATTTGCCTGCTTTTGCCTGCCTTTGTGGTGCAGTGGCAGTGGCCCCTTGCACTTATTTTACATTCATTTAACTTAATTGGACTGTCAGGCACGTGGGTACCTGTTGCTTTGTTGCCGCTCGGCGACTCCCCAACTCATAGATGGGACACACTCCTAATTTGCCACAGGAGCTTTTTACTGTTGTGTTCTGTTCCCACACTCTCCGCCGCTGCTGTCCCAACAAACCAGCTAATTTTTGATGATATCCACAGGCGGTCGGTCGGTCGGTCAGGCATTTGAAACGGGTGGCAAAGGCGGTGTCAATGGTGGGGATAGGTGAGAGAGAGGGGCAGGGCGTTCAGAGTGCATCCTGGGAGTGCACTAAAAGCCTGTCGGTGGCTTCAAATTGAATCAGTCGTCGTCGGGTCGCTTGTGTGTCTCTCACTGGTCGTGAGTGAGTCTGCCTCTGTGTCCGTGAGATTCTCTCACTCTGTCCGCCTGTCCGGATGTGTCTCGGTGTGTGTGTGTGTGTGCGTTTGTGTATTTCGGGGCCCCCGGGGTACGAGTTTGGTGTCCATCCCGGAATGCTGGAGCCGGGCGACGTGAGGCACCTCTCATGAAATGTGACCGCAATTGCGGTTCGTTAGCTGCATTTCAGCTAGTCCGCATCCACATCCACATCCCCATGCCCGAGCCCAAGCCCCATCCACAGCCGTGTTCGCGTCCATGTTGCAGCGGCCACTGAGGAAGCCTTGCCACCTGCACGTGCTGCCGCTGCCGCCAAAAAACAAGCCCCAAAAGAGGGGGAGCCACCTCCATGGGGGTAGCAATGCCAAAAGCGTTGTGCTTAAGTGGTCCCAGCGACCAAAAGCACTTTGACCATGCGGTGGGAATACCCTGCCATCGTGGCATCCTTCCCCTGCCCAGCCCCTGTCCGCCTTGCTATGATGCCTTAAAGCTTTTGTGGAACAGCCATGGAGCCATGGAACCATGGAGGTGAATCCGTTACAAGCCGGGATTATTTATGATGAAAAATATCAAACGCTTCGAGGATTTGCCAGGCACTTAACGGCAATTAGCCTCGGGGCCACACACCTGTGGATTCAGCAGACATTTCGACCCCAAATGTCCCCCTTCAAAGGGGAGGACACCATCCACCATCCACCTGCATCCGCAATCACAGCCCCGCCAGCTCTCGTCGGGATTTGCGCATCATCAAATGACCAACTTGAGGTAATTACCAACAAAGACGAGAACACACACACACACAGGGCATCCCCTGCTTCCTTCCTCGAGCAAATTCTGGGCAGGCACGCACGGAAAAACTTCTGTCTGTGCCCCAACTCCAGAGCACCAGAAGTCAGGAGCCCCATCCTATTTTGGTGTCTCTTTTCAGCGCTGGACAACGTGACAGGCATGCGGAATGAGCTGGAGGGGTGGGGATGAAGCCGTAGCCGTAGCCGGAGTCCAGCCGGAGGAAGCTCAACAATTTAAACGGATGCTGTCCTGGATTTCAAGGATATGTCGCATTAACAGTGCCCTGACCTACTCATGAGTACCAAATGAGTTGTTAGGAGAGCAGAAAGGCAGGCGAGGAAAGTGACAAGGGATGTCACAGCCACCCACAGCCTCTGTCCCCCATCCCAACTTATCCCACCGCACACCACCCCACCCCATGCCCTGCCATGCCGTGCCATGCCCGAGTGTGCCCTTGGTGGCGGGGGTCCGTGACTTTTGTTGCCAAACTAAATATTGTTAGGCAAAGTAAACGATGTTGTAGACATTGTAGACCCGTGGAGCTGGGAGGTGCGCAGTGCCGCCGTGGAAAGGGGCTGGAGAAAAGTAGCCCAATGGAAACGCAAGCAAACTTCTGTCTTCTGTATGTTATATCTTAATCTTTATCTGTCAGCAGCCAGCATCATTAGATCCTTCGTTGGCTTCTGCCGAATCTCTCGAATGAAAACGAAGCTTTGCGTCCCTTCATCTGCCATCTGCCTTCTGCTTTCGATCCAACGCTGTGAATCAACCTGTGCTGCAGCCTCCTGTGCCTTCTGGGATCAACCAGGAACTATGCTCCTTGACTATTACCGTTAACCGCAACCCAATGCCGTTGCTGCCATTCAAGTCGACATCCTATGAGCGCCGCTGCTCCTGCTGCTTTCTTTCCTGCTGTTCCTGCTCCTTGGCCTACCCTCTATTAAAGATTTCCTTCTTCATTTTCCTGTTTCCGTGTTGCTCTGTGTGTCCCAATGTGTGTTCATTTTTCCACCATTATGAAACCCAAAGCCACGACATAGAGGATGTTGCAGTCGCGAGACAAGGACGCACCTTAAACAGACTGCAGCACACACAAACACACACACACACCACGACCCACATCCTGAATGGAGAAGGAGGCCCTAGCTCATTGTTGACGCAACTTGCTCATTAATTTTTTACGCTTAATGTGTTCTCATAATGATTTTTAAATTGCGTCTCGGATTTCACAGATTTTCGCGGCCACCTCTCTGGGCTTTCCCTCAGTTTCTCTGGGTCGCTTTCCCGCTTTTCCCGTCCTACTGACGACACAGCCAGCACCAGAGGTGAAGGCAGCTCATTAGTGGCCCGCCCCGAAAACAAGAAAATTCATTCATTTATGTCTGCATTTTATTCATTGAATCAATCATTGAATCACTGATTTTCCCATTGATATTTTCGCAAACAGGCAAACAACGTAACTGCGAGAGGATAAACAATAAATAAATTTATTGAACGCCCTGATGCAAGTGCAAATGTGCAATAACAAGAGACGAGGGCTACCTTTGTGGAACGAAGCCCTTTGGATGCCCTATCTTTGCAGTTAGCTGCGATAAATTAGAAACGTGGAAAACTCTTTTAGTCTTGCTCTTCGGTCGATTGTTCCCATGGCAGCCATGGGAACAACAATGGGAACCAAAATCCTTTTGCTGCTTTTAGCATTACGCATACGCCGCGTTGTGCACTTGGAGTGCAGAGGCCGCCGCCGCCTGCCTGCCTGCCTGCCTGTGTGGGCGCCCAGAGAACATTTTGTCCGGCTGACAAATTTAATTACTGCTTCGCAGCGGGGTCTCTTCTCCACTGTTGTTTCTCTCGACACTGATATGGGGCCAGATCCACAGGCAGTCAGCCAGGCACACACACACACAGACACACACACACAGCCAGACAGGCGGAAGGACACATGGGCTCGAGAGAAGGACAGCTCTTGTGGGCCCCGAACTGAAGTCACTTCATTTGATGCGTCAATCAGCACAATCAAAAACTGCAGCCATGAAAATCAATTAAAAACGCGTTGACATACTGGCCCAGGCCCAGGCGCAGGACCAGGCATCCAGGCATCCAGGACGAGGCCCCGGCGCCACAGCAAGGCTCCCCAGGATGTTGTGTCTGTGCCTGGCCGCTGCTGCTGCCTCCGCTTCTGTCTCTGCCTCTGCCTAGGGCTCGGAGCATCCGTTGGCTGTCAACAACGTTGAACGTTTTGCAATTGACGCCGCCAGGATTAACATTTATATTTCAGGCGGCTAACAGGAGGGATCCATGAGGGATGGGTAAGGGTGACAGGACCCAACTCTGGCTGCTATTTTTGCTTGTTTCATGCTCTTTGCAATTCATTTGATATGCAAATGCTCTTTTGTAGCGGATACAAGTAACACATACGACAGGACGAGGCAGGGGCAACGGAGCACGGAGCACGGGGCACGTGGACTCTGGCAAAACAAATCAAAGGCGAGCAAACGACCAGAGATGATGCCGCACAATTTGCTACCCTGCACCTTGCCTCTTCCTTCTTCCGTCTTCTGCTCTGTGTTTTTTTTTGGCAGGTGGATCGGATTGGTATCGGTTACATGGGTGACGTCAGCGGGTCGTTGCATAGTTAATTGCTGCCACGCTGAGTTGCACAAACAGCGCGAGCGGTGCCCAGCCGCCCACTTAATAAATGAAATGTCATTGAGGCATGCGGCAATCAGTGCCGCACAAAACCCAAATGAAAACACAATTCAACACGCAGCAAATGATGCACGTTGGTGTGGGTGGGGGAGGGAGAGGGGGAGAAGAGCTATACTTACTGGCTGACTGAATGACTGACCGGTGGACTAACTGACTGACTGACAGCGTCCGAGCGGGCGCCTTTGCTTTATCTGCCTCTTCAGGCTGCCACACAGCAGACAATGGCAGTGAAAGGCAGAAGAGCGTGTGTGGGGCGTGTGGGGCACTAAGAGTCACACGCACTTGGCCACTTGTCATAGACACCCCCTTGAGCAGCCCAACCAAAAGTGGTTGCACCACAGCAACGCAGACCAGTGGCATACCCTGCAATCACGAAGCACTCTGCTCCCAGATTCGCTATGTGCAGTCCCCAAAGCACACATATCCCCTCTGCTACCCTCGCCCTTCACACAGCGAGTGAGGAGATTTCAGAGAGATCCCTGCAAAAAAAGAGACTGGCAGCGAAGCGTGGTCCTGCAATTGCAACATTGCAACTCAACTCTGTGATGGTGCCACTGCTGATTCCTCTGCTGCTGCTGCTGCTACTGGTACTGTTCTTGCAACTGCCACTGGTGCTGTGTCAGCTGCAACTGATGACATTGTCAGACATCAAGGCGGCTCCCAGCTATGAAAGGACTAACAAGCCGGACAGTTACTCAGCGTCAGACGTCAGGAGGGATCCCTCTCTGCCTTTTGCCTGGGGTTTGGGGTGGCTGGCATGTGCATGCCACATGGGGCATGTGGGGGATGCAGCGCCCTCGTGCAAATTAAAACTTGGGCCACACACTTGACACGTGCTTAGTTTGTGCTGCACTCGCGCTGCCCCATGCCCCCACTGTATCTTTTTTTTTTGGCTTTGCATGTTTGCGGCTTCTGCGGCTCTGCCCCCTGGCTCTTTCTCTGGCCTGTTTGGGATCCGGCTCCGGTCCGGGAACTGCAGGCTCTGGAAAGTGAAGTCTGCCCTGGGCGGCATATATTTTTTCTGGCTCTGCACGGTCTTTCCCCCGCCCGTTTTTTTTCAGGGTTTTGCTAGTTTAATTTATGAGATCCACCCGTGCCAACATCACAGCTCCCACCACCCACCTGCGTGCGGATGCATAAACTTGTTGCACACACACACACACACAGAGACACATTACCGCAGCAGGTGAAGGGGCAACTTGGCTGCTGCTGCTGCTGCTGTTGATGATGATGCGGCTGCTGATGAGGAGAGGCGGCTATCAGTGCGGCTGTGGTTCTGGCTGTGGGTCGGCATGTGGCAGCTTAAAAGGTTTCGGTTTGAGGAGTCGAGGGACTGCCATTAACTGTAATTAATTTCATTTGTGCACTTTGGTATAATTTTGTTAATTTACAAATTGGAACTTGGCATACAAATAATAAGAGTCTAATAGCCATTAATCTGAAATGAAGACCACAACAATAATTATAAAAAAAAATAAAAATGCGAAAAATAGACTCGACTACTTACGATGTTATTGTTGTTTTTATTGTAATAATTGGACTGGATAAATTGAACCTAAAGTGAGGAATAAAGGAAGCAAATAAAAATGCAAATAAAAAGTCAAAACTACTTACGATGACATCGCTTTTGTACGGTTCAATTCCTTTATGTTCAAGTTCTACTCCATCGAGTGACAACGCCGCGTTTCTTCTTGGCTGATAAATTCGATATCAAAATGTAAAATAAAACCCATTAAATTCTACAAATGGCAGCATTTACTTTCTGTTAGAAAAATCGTTGAAATGAGCTGCACTGCATTTTAATTGAGTTAATTTCCTTTCCATTTGGTGAACAGTTCTTCAAAGTGCAGTAAATATTGCGGCTTTAATTCAATTTACTCTTCAGCCATGCATTTTGTTTGCAAATGTTGACTGTGCTTTGGGCCAAACCTGCAACTGTTGCACAAAATGTTGCTGTTGCTGTTGCTATTGCTATTGCTGCCACTGCAACTAAATATTGCTCTTGTTTTCTTTTGCTTGTAGCTGCCTTCTCTTTGCAGGGGATTGTGATTTTGGCAAGCAGTTTGCAGAAGCGCTAAAGCGAAGTGAAAATCAACGAGATATTTCAACGAGACTCGATGTGCATTTCATTTTCCATAGCTGACTTCAATTCTGTTTAAATCGAACATTTTAAGGTACTTCTAACAGACAATTACCCTAGAATGGATGGGTATCTAATGCTTCGGCTCTCGCACCTGGCTTTTTTCCCATATTTTTTTCACGCACCGACATATGTTTGCTTGCTAAAAATTGAATCAAATAGTAATTTATGGTCTGGGAACAGTTTTTGCAAACTCCTGCAAAAGGTGCATACACTCTCATTTTGTTGCTGGTTTTTGTTCTTGCTTGGAGTTTCTTTTTTGCATGACTTTGCATAATTTCGGGCATAATTTTTGGGTAAAAACCAACTAACGGGAATTTTAGGCTGAGCGGCGGAAGCTGTTGCTGGCAGGGGCATGGGTAGTGGCAGGAAAGGGAGGGGAGGGAAGAGCTGTCTGTGTTTTTGTACTGCAATCTAAACACTCCACCCACAGCACTTGTTTTTGTTGCGCCCTCTCTCTGGCGGCCCGATCGCACCGCGTGCAAGGTGTGTTTTCATGGCGGGTGAGCAATGGCCGCTAAAGAACAAAAAAAAACAACGGCGAGTCCACACTCTGCACAAATAAACCTTGCACTTACATGACATGCACGTGCATGCATATATGCATGCTAGATGTGCGTAAGTGTTTGTGATTTCCCACTGTCGAGCAGGGCCCTGCAGCAGCCCCCATGTGAGGCAGCAAAAATATCACTCGCCTGCATAAGGAATCTGTGTGTGTGTTGGAATGAGATGGCAGGAGAGGCACCACCTCTCCCCGTACATATGTGAATGATATGGCTGTGCAACGCCAGCAGAAATCCGCGATGCAGAAAAAACTAGCAAACGGCAGCATGAAATTGCTCAATTTTTATGAATAGCAATAGTCACACAAAATGTAGGCCTACACAGCCCCCAGCCACCAGCTGCCAGCCCCACCCCCACCCCCTGAACAGTGGGACCGCGACCCCTTGTTCATTCATCTTTCATGCGAAAGGGAATGGGGCATGATGGGTGCTTGACAGTTTGACGCCCCCGTTCATCATGCCGTGATGAACGTCGACTATAAAAAAACCTTTTTTTCGCACTTTGTTTTTCGTGTTTTTTTGTATTCTATGTTCCATATGACAGACATTTCACTTGACTTATGGAACCCGAGAGGAGATGTCGGCGATTAGCATTTAACGCGGGTTCCCACTTTAAAATGGCATTAAAAATATGCTGCCAACACGCACAAAAAGGGCACATACGTACACACATGCAAATGTCACTAATTCAGTTAATATCCAGCAAAAAGGGTTCTTTTCAGCCTCATAATTGAGACCCCCCGTCTGCCCACTTGGACCAACTTAATTATTGGATGCGCTTAATACAATTTAACTGGGAAATTGAGGCACAAATTGCGCAAATGCCAAAGAGAATTCACACACACACACCCCCACACGAGCACACACCCACGAGCACACATAAATGCATGAAAAAAAGGCACTGCAACATCAAGAAAAAGTTCCAAGGGGGGGCACACACGTGGCCTTTGCGAAATTTTTACTGCATTTACGGAATTAACTTTCCTTGTAATTGAGTTGGCAGCGACTGCACCAGCAGTCCAACCAACAGTCCACCAGCTCCTCAACATCAACGTATGCAGGGATATGCACTTACCTGGCCTGCACCTTGACATTGGACAAGAGGGGACAAGCTGTACTGCAAGTCTCATATCTATATTTGGCTTAGGCCTTGTCCCACCCGGGGACATACACCGTTCTCGTTGTCAGCTCCTTAACTACATCTTTTTGCTCCGTTTTGTTCGGTTCACTCTTTGATTGATGCTGGCACTAAAAGAGGTTTGCCACATGCACATTTATGCATGTCCACATCTATTGTTATTGTATCTCTATCGATGGTTGTTGTTTTGTTTTGTTTGGCAGGGAGCGTAGTCTCGCTTTCTTTAAATTGCTCCATCGTCGCTTCCATTTCCAATTGCAATTTGGCTGCCGGCAGTGGAGCAGTAATTTAATTAATTGAACTCATTTTGCCTTCAAAAACTCTGCCCGTGTCCACTGTGTGTGTGTGTGTGTGTGTGTGTGTGTGTGTGCCTGTGCGTGTGTAACAGCAAATTAACGGAGTCTCTCTCTCTTCTTCCTGTGCCTGCCTGCGTTTCATTCCATTTGTATTGAGCATGCGAGAGGAGAGTGCATTTTCGGTTACGGTTTTTGAGGTTTCAACGGTTTCACTTCGCTTCTTCTCCCTCTCCATCTCCCTCTCTCTCTCTCTGTCACTCTTTTCACCTGTTCTTTTGCTGGCATCCCAGGGCTGCCTACTGTCTTGAAACTTAGTGGACAAACGCACCGAAAATCCTTCAATAAACAGACTGCAATTGCATTCATGTTGCCTCATCATTCTAATTTGATTTTGCCTGCCCCAATCAATTACGAGTACGTTGCTGAATTAATGTTTCAATTGATTCGTAATTACGTCCCGCCAGCCCTGGTCGCTCCTTCGCCCGCTCCCGCACCGACAGTTTCGCCGACTGTTTTTCAGCCTTTGCTCCAAAATTGAAAATAATTGCAATCAATGGCGGCTGGCCAGACGACGACGCTGGCGACGCTGGCGACGCGTTGGTAAATGCCTTTGTGGCATTTCAAATTAGCGCATCGCTTCCACTGCATCCATGCCCAGGATACCTGGCGGTGATTCAAACTCAAAACAAGTCCAAAACGATATGCCAGAGCGTGCCGACTATGCGATACCCTCGGCTGGCAGAGTTTCGCTATTGCACAGGCAGCGAAAGTAAAAGTGCGACACAAGCCATAGGATTTTCGGACTTAAATTACCTTTTCAGGTACCAAACTTCCCCTCGTACGAGCTCCAGGCTGGACAGAAGAGCTTGGATAAGCTAAGATGGAAGCTTCCTCTTGTCTAGAACATACAAAATACCCCCCGAGCGGCACTTGCTCAGCCTCGTACCTGGTATACAAAATATATGTACTATGTGCCTAATGGTTGGAACAAATCTGCAGCTGCAGCTGCAGTTACTGTTACCTCATCGCCATTTACGGGCGACTGTTAGCTGTCAGCCCGCAATTATGCACATGATGCACCTCCACATACTACATATATATATGCACATATGTATGAGCATTCAGTGTGTATATAAGTGTTCTATCAGCTAGAAAATGTTTCTGGCCTGCATAAACAAAGGCAGCCCTGGACCGCTGCAGCCTTCCACACTTATGATCCCCATTTTGTTGCAGTTTTCGGGGTTGAATTTTAATTATCATATAACCGCAGAGCAGAGCAGGTTCGCGGCACGACTGCCAATGGCGGATGGAAGGGGCAATGTCAACTTGATTACAAATTCAATGGAGAAACAGTGGGGCCACCGGCATAGTTCTAAGCCCTCAATGGTAGGCACAAAAGGATGACGGGATGTCGCGTTGACGGCTTCAGCCGGTTGCATATCATCTGGAATCACATTAAATGCCGATCATTTGGCGGAAGTGCTGTCAATTACGCGAGAAATGCCGAATCAGATGGAGGCGTGTCAATAGAATCGAGAGCGTACCTGCACGTAAAATGGATGCTTTGATGGAGACTGCGTTTCCGTTTTACCACGGACATGAAATGGCAATTTGAAGCCCGAGAAAGTTCTGATTTGATTGGTTTACATTTACGGACTTATTTGTTGCCATTTTTGAGTTGGAATTAACTTGGTTCGGCTACTAATTGATTTCAAACTAAAATCTATTTTTGTTTGCCTTCGGTTAAATTATGAAATTCATTTAATTAAAACAATGCCTTTGCATGTGTAATGCGCTTACCGCTGGAAGCAATATTCATTTCATTGTGCTACCTTCAATTGTATTGCCACAGCCGAATCCTGGCCGGAATATCTCTGGCAAACTGCGTTTTGGCCTTAACTTAATTCTATTCCCACACTTGCACTCCCACTCCCACTTCCACTCCCACTCCCAGTCTTTTTCTCTTTCTCTTGCTGTCTCTGTTACTCTCACTCGTTCGGATTGGACTAATGAGCTTTGGGTACCTTTTTGGCTTTTGAAGCTGTGCTGGCTGTGGGGGGAGGCGCTTTGCCTTTTGCTTTGACATGTGCTCGAGTCCCTAACGTGTCCTTTGTAAGCTGAATTTGCATTTAGCCCGGGACTCAGCCTCAGTTGGAATGTGCAATGAGAATGACTCTTCTCTCTCTCTCTCTCTCTCTCTCAGCTTTTCTATCTGCTGGCTTGGGGTTGTGGCAGTTGCAAGTGGAACGAGCGGAATGTGGCAGCTATAACCAACTGCTTGGCATGAGAACATTGTAGCCCCCTCCCTGCCTGCTGCCGCTGCCATTGCTGCTGCTGCTGCTCCTGCTGCAATTTATGAAGTTCAACTGTAATGCGCTTTTAACCTGCAGCCTGCTGCAGTTGCCGCAGGAGCTGTAGGACCTAAAGGAGCATCAGGCGTGTTGTGGCATTGTGGAGCTGCGGCTGCGGCTCGTCTGCCGCTTCTTATTATGCGAGGCACGTGGCCGAAAACTAAACACACAACTACCACGAATCACCAGACGTTGCACTGCCAGAAATATCGCTTAAAGTTTTGCACTTAATCTGGGGTACATAGTTATACATATTGAGTGCAGTTCCCGCCCTCTGGGCTTTAGCTTTAGCTCCACTCCACTCACTGATCTCATCCAATCTCCCAGCAGCTACTGCTCTCTCTTGCCGTCTTTTCTGCCAGTGTAGGCAGCGGCATAAATAGCGTTACTTCCCGCTCACATACTCGTACTCACACACACACAAAAAATAAGTCGGGCAAACATAAAATGTAACATGCGAGCCGCACGGTGCCCCGTGCACAATAAATACGCGATACGATGGGTGGAGGTGGGCTACTGTCAAATGGGCATGGTCAAATAGTTTTGCTAAAAACTACAAACTGTGCTGCAAGAGGATAGAGGATAGAACGGGGAGGGAGCAGACCAAAGCGGAGCAGAGCGGAGATCATGTTTCTTGGCACGCACACAGATGCACATTAATAACAAACATGGCTTATGGCCATGAAAAGAGTGTGCCTGATGGATGAGGGTTGGAGCGTGGAGAGGGGTGTACGGTGTACAGTGGCTGGGTGTGTCCGGGGGTGAGGTCAAACTTTTGACCGGACCATAAAGCCACTGCCCCGCCTCCCTTTCTGTCTCTGTCTCTGACCCTCTCTCATTGGCACAATTAAAACCAAACAACAAAATTTCAGAACTAAGAGAAAAGTGGGGCGTGAAGCACCCCCCCAACCGCCCTCCCTCCTCGCTGTATCTCTTTTGACTCTTGAGAGTGTGCACAAATATTTTGACATGGCAAATATTTATCAACTTTTGTGGTATCTTGGCCTTTCGTTTCGCTCTTTGCCGATAAGCAAAGTGATATGGTCAGGCGATAGAGGGCGGCGCAGGGGTGCAGTGGTGTGGGTGGTGTGGGTGGTGTAGGTGTAGGTGTCACATTGTGCAAGAAATTCAAAGTCAAAGTTGTTTGGATAGTCCCATAGTGGTGCCATCGCATCGTCCCTCGTATGTGGAACGGACGAACGGATAAGACAAACAGGAATTTGGGTACTCGGTGGTGGTAAAAGGGTGGGAAAGACGATGCCAGGGTGCAGGCGGATCTCTGTGCACCTTGTGGCAGCCTTACACTCGAAAAAGATACCAAGATAATAACATTATTATTGGCTTTAAAAATGGAAGCAATTTGCTGCAAACTAATGAATAATACAACTCTTTTTTGGGTAGGTAGAACACCACGAAATCGAATTGGAATTATCTGGGAATAAGTCTAGGTTTCGGTCTGTCTTTTCTTGTATGCAATCTGAATGTCCATCGAGTAGAGGTCTCCATCTACAGATATGTACATCTTCATCTTCTAATAGGTAAATCCCCATCCTCTGCATCCTCTCCATCCTTCATCTCCTTACTCCCCATTCCCATTTGATAGCCTTCGTTTATAGCACATTCTCTGACTTCCTGTTGGCTCTTCTTCTGCCTGCATCTAGCAATTTGTCCACTGGTGTTGTTGCCACTTTAAGCCGAGTGCAAAGCGCACCGGGACGGGGGGCAAGTGTCAGGCAAGGGTGGCAGGCCACGCGTGGATGAGTGTGCAAAAACCCAATAACCCAAAGCTCAAGGTGACAATGATGGAGAAGGCGCAAGGCAGTGGCTCTGGCAGTGCCAGTGGCAGAGGCAGAGGCAGACGGTGGGTGAAGTGGGTGTCACAAAGTCACCAATGGTTGCATTTATGTGTGGGTGTCTCTCTCTCCCTCTCTGTCTCTCTCTCTCTTTTTGTGAGTGTATTTGAGCTGCTTGTTTGTTTGCTGCTGCTTCTCTTCTCTCTGCTCTCTTCGCCCGTACTGTTGCTGCTGTTGTTGCCTTATTATATTTACCAGGAGAACAAAAGGCGACTGTTGCCTGCTGCTTCTCTGGCTGCTGCTGTTACTGTCCTTTCATTGTTGGACAATAGCTGGGTGGAAAAGGGGGCAGCAAGTGAAAGGGTGAAAGCCCAGGAGAAAGCACCTTCGCAGCAAGCAATTCATATTGTTGATATGGTCCCTTTCCCAGCTATGCGCCCCCACTGTGTGTTTACTGTGCACCTCGTTGTTGCACCTTTCAGTGTCCAAGAGTGCACAAGACCAAAGTCAGTTACTGTGTGCGTGTGTGTGTGTGTGTGTGTGTGTGTGTGTGCGGGTCTGGGCTATACCCTATACGACTTTCTGGGGTGGCATATTTATGGATTATCGGGCGGCTTAGAAGAACGTAATCTGATTACTTCCAGCAGCGCTGTATCTGTATGTCAAGCAGCTGCTCTGATTGCCAATGGAAGGTCAGCTAACATTGGGGCTGGCTAGCATTGGCTCTGACAGCGTATTTGTCCTTTCACTACAAGGTAATAATCTATTGTGTTTCTTGTATTAGTCTGAAAGTAAACTCAGGATTGACGCTCACAAAGCTGGGTGTTAATTTGTTATAAATTATGATTCCTAATCACGGATACTTGTTGCACCCTTTGGGGTAATTAGACGGCATCCATTAGACTTATACTCCATGTACGAAATTTCTACCTCGTTTTTTGTGGTTACCTTAAATACCAGAAAAGTATGGTGCCTCTTTCATAGGCTCTTCCATACACGAAGTAAGCTCTCTCCTAGATTTTACCTTTATTTTGTATTGTTTTATCCAGGGTATCCATGCGTCGTAAGTCGCTCCTACCCTAAATTCCCACATATTTCGAGGTTACACATCCAGCTTCTAGCTGCAGTTGAATAAATTTGTACAATGTCACGGCAATTATGTAAAACAGCGCCATTAGTGCAAAGATTTTCACCTCGAGCGCAGCTGACTGACTGCCTGACTGACTGACTGAAGGAGTGACCGTGTGAGTGAGGAAGGAACTGTGTGACTGACAGACATTTGCTGGAATTTATGAGGCATGCTGTTGCAAGGACAATGCTGCCTGTAAACAGACGTGTGTGTGCTGATGTTGATGATGTTGCCACCAGCCGCTGCAGCGGCTGATGCTGGCATTGGTGAATTATTTATGCCAACTTGACATTTACTTGGCCAGGGCAACAGTTGGAGGCCAGGCAGCCGAGCAGCTCTAAGTCATAAGCCCCAGGACGCAGGCCTTGTAGGCCTTGCAGGCCTTGTCCTTTGACTTTCTGCATAAAATATTTTTGCTTGGCAATTTTTAGAGCATACTTTCCAGCGCATCTCGTATTAATTGCTTCGCTGCAAAAACTTAAGCCATATATCTGGCTGTGAAATATACACAGATCCGTATATATGTGTGTGTCTATGTAAACAGCTTGTATATATATATATAAATCTCCCATCTTTAATAGATTTTCATCAGCAGACATCACAAGGCAGCAGACCAGAAAATGAAAATGGAAAATGAACAAATTCAACTGTGGCAGCCGCATCGAGGCAGCAGCAGCACAGCCGCAATGCTTAAACACATTTTAAATATTCATAATTCAATTTTGACTTGGTTTTTCGTTCAACTTTTTTGTTTGTTTGTGTGGCCGGCCAGTCAACGTTGCAAGTATCTTCATCTGGTGGCTGTTGTTGCTGTTGCCGTTGCTGATTCTGTTGCCTTTGTAGTTGTTAACTTGTTTGTAGCTGCCACCATGGCTCTGCGGCTCTTGCAACTTGTTTCGTCTCCTCCACCCGCTGCTGCTTCTCAGCTTCTCAGCTTCGTCGTGTCTTATTTTCTTTTCTATGGGTTTCTGTTGTTGTTGGTGTACGTTATTAATGAGCAAAAGTAGAAATGCAGGCTACAGAAACATATAGAAGATGGAATGGGTCGAGCGAAGGAGGGGGAAGGAGAGAGGTGGGGGACTATAAGGCAACAGTCGCTCGTTGCAGACGCTGCCAATGGATTACAGCTTGTTAGGGTATACGGGTAGTCGTAGGGCCATGAAATACTTATTACAAAAATGAAATCAAAATATTCTTTGGAAATTTCTTTCCAAAATTCCGTTCATCTCAATTCCAAAATCGACTAACTGTTCTGTTCATTCCAGATTCTATTTCTTGCCTTAATTTATTTTATTTTGTTGCCATTATCCTGCATTTTGCCCCACTTGATATGTTGGCAGGTGCTTATGGACTTAACCTTATCCGCTGGGCCTGCAGGGTACTGGCTTACTGGCTTCAAACGATTCAGCCACGGCCGGGGGCAGTCGTTCAGTCGTCCAGCAACAAAGCAAAGTAATAATTTCCAAAGTTTCTGACGCTTGCCCTCCCACCCCCATTCGTTTCCACTTGGAGCAGCCCCCTCCTGGTGCACTCCTCCGTTGACCAAGTCCTAGGATGCACTTAAATATTTAGTATGGACTCGTGGTATATTTTTAATAAGAGCTCGTGGCCCATTACTTTGCAAAAAACAGATATATATATTATGAATATGCGAAGATAGCGCGCAAGAAATGGCAGAAAATTAAATAATGTTTTAGGCAGGGCTGGGAAAGAGCTTGAAAAAGGGGAGAGGGGAGTGCGGAGTGGGTTTAGACCACAGCAGGGGCGCATGTGGCGCTGGGGGTGTAGGGTAAATTCAAAACTCATGATATTGTCGTTTGAATTCTGGAAAAAAGAGTGAGAGAGAGTGAGAGGGAGAGTGGGGGGACAGCATGTTTATCTGCAAGTTGAGCAAGAGCTATAGCGTAAGCCTTTACCCCCCGTGCCCATCCTGGCAGCCCGTGTCCCATGCCAGTCAGCAATAATAAGGATAATGCATGGATCAGATTCCTTTACAGTAGCTCAAAGTAGCTCCTGCATGGAGAAGGAGGAGTCCCAGCGCTGGAGGAGGAGCACAACGAAAAGCAAAAGCAAAAGCGGTTGCTTTCAGGAGCGCCACTGAAAAGTATCTAAATAAATAGCTCAGCAAACTGAAGTTTGTCTCGAGTTGAGAGAGCTGTATCTGAAAGTGCCCTCCCAGGCAGCCAGCCAGCTAGCTAGCAGATAGAAGAAAATATAGAGATACGCGTATTCCACCTGGAAGCTGAGCTTCTGCGGCTTCTGGCATGGCTTCTGGGCCGGGATCTATTGCTCCATCGCTTCTCCCTGGGGATTTATGTTGTGAAAAGTGAAACATAAGCACTGCGGATTGCAGCGACTTTGCCAAAGTCAGACACACGGAATGCTCGCAGCAAAGTGGAATAAAAACATACATACACACTCACATGCACATGTATGTACATATGTATGTAATATATAGAGCGACACGTGCCATATCATGAGGCAGTGGCATAAATGTTGGACCAGCACCCCTCGAACCAACTTTTAAACCCCCCCAACCAGCCACCCATCCCATGCCACAGTAAATGCCAGATATTCAGCGTTCAAAATGTTTATATCCGCTGCAATTGCCGGCTAGGAATGGGAATGGGAATGGAGAGCAGTAGCAGTAGCAGTAGCAGAAGCAGAAGCAGAAGCAGAAGCGCTCTCTCGGATCATAAATCGCTAAGAATGCTTTTCCTAGCTGGTAAATATTGCGGAAAAGTGTGCGGAAAAAATACAGATACAATAAGCACAGGAAATAAGGCAGCAGATACAGATACAGATACAAGCAATGAGGTGGTGGGAGAAGAGTACGAGTGTACGTATATGTTTGATGTAATCTCTCACCCCTTTTTCTCGTTCAGCAGGTAGATCAGAGATATGCCGCATAAATAATATAAATTACCAGAGAAATTGCATGGCGTTTACATATTTCGACGAATACATTTACAGGCGATGTTCAGACACGCTTGGATAGCTTTTAGAGAAGCGGATATTGAAAATAATCTTTGATCCTGAGTGAGAACTCATTTAACTTTAGAATTTTCTGGAATTCCCTCATTAAATCTCTCAGCGATTCCCCTCTCAGATGCTTCCGCTCTAACTGCAAAGGCTTTCATTTCACTTAATTAAACGACTTCCACCTGGATTCACGGAAGCAAATACTCAAGCAGAAACTCCTTAAATTTAAGTGGTCAGGCCCAGCCGCCAACAATGCTCGATGGTTAAATGGAGCCGAGAAATGGCGTTGCAGTTGCAGCAGGCCACGCCTCTCTGCGTAGCAAGTGTTATATTTTTGTTTTGTTTTGGAAAATTTAGTAGCAACAGTGCAACAATTTCTCTGTGCATTTCTCTCTCTCTCTCTCTTCATCTCTCTGGCCCTCTCTCTTGGTGCTTTGGATACGGTCAAGAAGCAGCCAAAGCAATAGCAACAATAGCACAAAAAGTTGTTAATTTTTACGTAATGGGAAAAGTTTTTAATCTACGCTTTTTGCCCGAGATACCAAACAAACGCAAAAACACATACACACAAAGGAAACACACTCACACACACCCACACACCCACACAAACACACACACACACGCTTAATAAAATCGAGCTTTATGGCCACACTGGCAGCCAATGCAACACCAAAAAAAAAAAACACTAAAGCAGCAGGAGTCCCCCCCTCTGGAACAGCTGCTACCCCTTGGAACCACGAAACCAAATACAGTTGCAAGCTGCAACATCTGTGGCAGCAAAGGCAATGAGCAGTTATAAAAAAGTATATTCCAATTTTGCGGCCATTTCTCTGTGTGTTTCCATGCCATTTCACCCTTTTAACAATTAAAGCGACAAAATGGAGTCCATCGCAAAACTAATTTGTTGTCCGGCGAACCTCATAATTAGTTATGCAGCCCCGAAAAATTCGATTGGCAGCCCATAAATTGCAGTTGCATGCCACAAATGCTGTTGTTGTTTTGTTGTTGTTGTTGTTGCCACATCAATAAGTGATAAGCTTTAGACAAATTTGTCAAAATTAACTGTCACAACATTTACAATTTGCGGTCGAAATGCTCGTTTGGGTGTTGCAGCTGTTGCTGTGGCAGCAACATGCTGCTGCTGCTGCTGGGGCATGTTGAATGCAACATGTGGTGGCTGAAATAAGTAATGTTGCAGCTGCAGACATTGTATCCGCATTCAATGAATCACCAACCTGGCATCCGCATTTCTATAGTTTTTTGTAGCACTGCTTTCCATTGATTGGAAATACCCCTGTATTAGCCGCATATTTTTTTATCGAGCTGCAAGATTTGGTAGTCGCAAAATGTCTGCATCTGAAGTTTCATACCACATGATGTGCCACATCCCTACACAGCCACCAGTCACATGCTGTTGTGGCAGCAAAGAGTGGCACATATCCACGTACATATGTGTGTGTGTACCGGCCACAAAAACTAATCAGCACGCACCACAGTTCACAGTTTTAGCTTCAACTTTAACTTCAGCTTCCAGTTTGAGCGCTTCGAGAGTTTCGAGAGTTTTTCCATTTTTTATTTGAAAAGTTGCCAGAGAGCAGCATAAATTTCAATCCCGCGAGATATTTAGCAGCTTTTCGGCAGCTGGAAAGTTGGCCCTGCTGACGCTGACTGCCCCAAAATTAAGCTGTGACACTTCTGATGCCACTTGTTACAGCTTCGAGGCTTGGTGAGGCTTCAGTTGAAGCCCGGAATCTCCTGTTGACCTCCCCAATGGCGTACAAAGTATTAAAAGTGTCCAAATGATGATTGTTTCGGTTATGGCTAAAGGAGCTCTACTGTGGCTCCACACCCCATTTTCTAAGCTTGTTGTTGCACAGGGAATTCCCGAACTCGGGACACGTCTGCGGTTGTGGGATTGTTGACAAATGTCTTCTGTCTGCCAGAGTGCTGGCTTTATTTCAATTTGCCAGCAAATGCTTAAAGCCTTCCCCAGAGCTGGAGCTGCTGTGTGGCCTCGTTGATGCGCTCATTCGTTCGGGTAATTATTTTCATATTGATTTTCAGGAGTCGAAAGTCAAGAGACCACCGCTGCCCGATAGACCTGTTAATCATGCAGTAATGGTGCACCAGCAGCAACAGCAGCAGCAGCCCAACAACAGTAACAATTATGCCCCCGAAACAGGATGTTCTTTTGCAGAGTGCGTGGGTGGTTTGTAAAGTCCTTAAATGCTGGAAATATTTAGCCTCAAATTCTGCGGAATTTTTATGCATATTTATGGCAGCGAGATGCCTAGCACACCCAATGCCAAGCACACCCATTGGGGATCTAGACTTACCAACCCGAAAGGAAGACAACTATATAACGCTATAATAACCCCACGAAACAAGCAGACTTATCTCTCCGGGCAAGCCCACAATTGGCCCACAGATCCAAACAAGCAACCCGACTGATTGATTTGCAGTTACCGAAGGGTGCGCAAGCTCAGATTAATGAGATCACTTAACAGATCTATCATCGGATCACTCGCCCATTCTACCACCTTACGACCATCCACAGCATTCGGAACGCCCACACTTTCTAACTCTAGCAAAACAGATTGGCCAAATACAGGAAGACAAAGCCATATGATAGCGCCCAAACATAATTAAAGAGACATTGATAGGTCAGTCGAAGCATTGGTTTCCTCAATGCACTGGCGCAAAACACTCAACACCAATATTAGCATCTAATAAACATCCAACAGCAGTCGTATTTCTAGGCACATTGAAGTGCTGCTACGCGATAAAAGAAGGCTGCCGAGGTGGCAAGCACACAGATCACCTCATCGAAAGAGCGCTAAAAAAGCCAACCACCTACTACGCAGAGCCAGAAGATGAAAAAACGAGCTCAAAACCTATATGGAGCAACTCTCCCCAACTAGCAAACGATTCCCACTGTGGAAAGCAAAATCAGGCGTATGCCCACCAATCGAGGGAATCACCTTGCGTACACAAACAGGAGTGGGCCGCAGCAAAAAGAAACATTTGCCGTCCATCTAGAAAACGTCTTCAAACCGCACCCAGCAACGAATAGCTTTGTGCTCCCACCAACCAACAATCCCGAAGCTACTCCGCCTATCATATTCCAAACAGGAGAAGTCACAAGGGTCATTAAAGACCAAATCCAAAGCAAAGAAAGCTCCGGGCCACGATTTCATCTCTCCTAAAATGATCATAGAATTGCCGAGCTGTGCAGTGTATTTTCTTACTATGATATTCAACAGCATGATGAAATGGGGCTATTATCCTCAAGAATGGAGGAAATCAGTCATCACAATGATCCAAAAGCCGGAAAAGACAAGTCCAAGCCATCATCATAAGACCTATCAGCCTACTGCCTTGCCTATCAAAGATATTTGAAAAGCGCTCCGAATCGTACAAACAACACCTACACACAACGGTGCCATCCCGACTCACCAATTTGGATTTCGCAAAACACGGAACCATTGAACAAGTAAACCGTAAACCCGAGATACGAAATGCATTTGAAAACGGGAGTATTGCTCCGCTGTTTTCCGGATGTCGCACAGGCTTTCGACCGCGTTTGGTTAGATGGCTTAATCCACAAAATCAAAATATTACTTCCACAGAACATCCATGGAATAATGGAGTCATACCTACAGCAAAGAAGTTTCGCAGTACGATGCAAAGATTTCCTCTGAATATCATCCAATTGAAGCTGGTGACCGCAAGGCAGCGTACTTGGACCGACACTGTATATCATATTCACAGCAGATCTACCGACAAACAGCCTAACAACAACTTCGACATTGCGATGATACGCCATATTAAGTCGCCCAAGTGCCCAAGAAGGGCCACGGATCACTTATCATCCATCTCGTGGCCTTAAAAAATGGCTAGCAGACGGCGGATACATGTAAACGACAAAGTGCAAGCATGTCACCTCACGTTAAACAGACAAACTGCCCTCCATTATGTCGAACAATATCAACATTCCACAAACCACCGAGTAACATACCTGGGTTCATCTGATAGAAGGCTACTGGCGTAAGCACATCGAAGCGAAGAAAATCACTAAATTTAAAGCTAGTAATCACATGGCTAATAAACACCCGTTCACCACTAAAACTGGGTACAAAGTACTTTGTACAAGCAGTTCCAAACCTATCGGACATACGGCCCGAGCTATGGGAAATGCTGCGTAGTAATTTAGAAATAATCCAGAGAGCCAATCGAAGAACAAGAACTATTACGGGGCACCATGGTACATACGGAATGAACATATCCATAAAGACTTAAATGTAGGATCAGTAAAGAAAATCCAAAGTGAAACAAAGACCAGGCCAAGCTTCAAGCCCATCCTAATAGACTGCGCAGTCTTTAACGGCACACTAGCCATACACGACTCCGGCAAGAGACCTCCCACCCAGCAATAATACTTAGCTAGGGACGACCTAAGTAATTAAGTGTAAATAATTAAATAAATATATTAGGCTAAGATTTGTATACTTGTCGTAAGTCTCTAATAGGGAAGATTCGATAAATAAAATCCCGTAAAAAAAAAAAAAAAAAAAAAAAGATGCCTACTGTTGGGTTTGAGTTTAGCATACTTATGGGTGAATATTCCCCTATGCGTATGCTTAAACTTATGGGAGTGAGTGTAGCGGCCTTCGGGGATCAGCGCGAAAAAACCCACAGAAAGCAATTATCCTTAAAATTAAAACTCATTCATTTGTAGAGCACACGAGTGGAGGAATGGATTGTGGACTGTGGACAGTGGACTGTGGAGGGGCTGGGCGAAAGCGTCGGTTGCCATTTGTTGTATTCAAAAGAGACATTGACGCTGGACGCCAGGACGTCGTTTGTTATACGAGCAATTCCTATATATATATATATATATATGTATGTACATATTTACTGGTATTCCGGTGCTGTATATATGATAAATATATGTTTTGTATTGTGAAAATGAATACACAAAACCAGGAATATGCCCGAATAAGTGAAAAATTTATGCAATTCTTTTTATTTGCGCCGAAGTGCTCCTCTTTCATACACGTATTTATTTCCTTTCTTTTATATGTTGCATACTCTTTCCAGTGGGGTACATTCACTAGCTCGCATCAAAGGAACACTCTGTTAAGCACAATAATTTTATCTGTGGTAAATCTCCTTCGTTTCGGCCGAGCTTAAGTCACGAAGGAGCCGTCAGTGTATGCTGGGCTTCTGCTATCCTTAATTCTCTCTCGTGTGTTTTTTCATGTCGAGTTTCAAATTCAGCGAATGCTGCGGATTCTCATTGGATTCCGTTGGATGCTGTTACTGTTGCTGTTGCTGTTCCTGCTGCTGCTGCTGCTTGAATGTTTGTTCTAGCCTTCTCCATTATGGGAGGCATGCCCCATTTAAATAATGCCCCCGCAAATCAATGGAAAAATATTCCATCGCTTGGCTTGCATGGCGTGTGCTTGATTTTTCGTACATTACGCATACGCAATGGCACAGCCAATTGCAGCCCCAATTAGGAGATGCCTTAAAGTTTGCCCAGGTTTCCTTTGCCACTCTCGCCATCTCCCACCTATCCGGCCCCCCCTCCTCCCACATGTATCATACACAGAATTTTGATTTGAAGTTAAGGTTCCGTTCCATCATTTTGTACGCCTTTTGTGCTTTTTGCTTGTTGGGATTTTCCCTCGCTTTCTTCTACTTAGTATGTTTCTGCCTTGCTCTCTCCTACCTCCCACCTCCTCCCTCTTTCCCTTTCCCCGTCCCCGTCCCTTTCCCTTTTCATTTCATTCTTTATTATGCAGTAAACTTTTTCCCAGCAGCACAAAGTTTTCCCTTCCCAAGAAATAAAATCAAATAATTTGTGAAAAAAAGAAAGTTTTTGGCGACCATATCCAGGAGCGGAGAGAGTACGTGACGGGTACCTTAGTCTAAATTCAATTTCATTGTCCTAAAATGGCAGGCCCAAGGGCTGCTTGGGAGTGTAATGCACACGCCGTTGCCATGTTACGTGAGCTTCTTCCGCCAGTTCCGCCTGTTCTGCCTGTTGTTCCGGGCAAAAGGGCATCCGCATGCCCATAGACCAAAGGCCTAATTATAGGTCAGACAAAGGACTCCAGGAAGTTGACTAAGGATCACAGCTTAGAGACGGGCTCCTCATCATTGTGTCCAGCACATCACATCATTGTTATCATTACTCAGGCCGTCAGGTTCTTCATCTTCATCTCCAGCACCAGCACCAGCTTCAGCTCCAGCTTCATTTCCATCTAAGCGGCACTTTAGCGCTGTTCCTCTTCTGTGCTCAGCATTTTTATGGCCTTGTCAGGAGGGAGACTTGTTTGTTGCAGCTAAAACTATTTAATAATGTCAGCTGCCGCGTTATGCACTTGCCACTGCCTCAACCTCCAGGCAGAGCGCGGCCGTGGCAGCAGGCCAACACAATGGGACACCGTCTGACACCTGACGCGTGGCCTGGCTGGCTGCGTTCTGTCCTCCGTTCTTTCCGGGGCTGCGGCTGGGACTGAGGCTGGGACTGGGGCTGGGTGCAAAGTTCATTTGCAAGTGTCGCTGCCAAACAGCAGACAACTAAAGATAGTTATCCCGGGGTATATGCCGTGGCTGGCTAGTTTCATTTCAATTGCTGATTGTAAATAATTTCTTGGTGTGGATTGCATTTATCATTTATCTATTCATAAATCTGTAGATCTACAGCTGCGCGACTTACTATCAATCTTTATTTTGTTGTTTTATTTGAATGCCTTCACTCCTTTTCTCTTTTACAGGGTGCATTCTATGTCTGCTTATCTGCAATAAATTGCAATGTTTTTGCAGCAGTGCATCCCCACTGCAATCCACTTTTGCACTTAGCAGGGGATAACGTGCGGCTTTTTGCAGCAGGCCAGCAGGCCAGCAGTCAGTGGCAGGCGCCAGGGCGCCAGGGGCAGCAATAGAGGAGATGCAGAGGCAGAAGGACCAGCTCTAGACAGACAACAGAGGACTACAGGTTGTCGCAAATATCACACCATCATGTCATGTCCAAACAGTTGATGGCCATGTCACCGTGCCACCAGGTCCTGCACCCCAGAGACAACGAATAGTATTCTCAGCCCAGAGTTATGCCAAGGAAATCCTCTTTCTCCAATGCAAGAAAGTAGCGATAGAAAGTGGTGCGAGGGCAGAGGCACATGGCAAAGGATAAATGAACATTAGGTAAATTCTGCAATGATTTCCACGATAGCTCATATCAGTTGGTCTGTTTGTCTGTTGTCTGTTGTCTGCTGTCTGTTGGCCATTTGCCATTGCAGCCACTAACAAGCGCCTGCTAATTGCAGACATTTCAGAGCACACACACGCACACTTACGTGGACACACGGCGGGGCATGTAGTATATAATGAGGCGGTGGCCACAAAGCAAAGCGAGCAACAGAGGCAACCAGCGGTGGCAGCCCCATCCACAGGAGGACTGCTCGCCACCCCCCGCTCGTCCGCTCGTCCGCTCGTCCGCACACGGACTAATGGCTCTCCGCTTCCGTTTCTCCGATGCGGCATCAGTGCAATGCGCAGCACAAAAATTTCCAGCTTCTTTCGGCGTTGGCAAAAATTTAATTTAGAGCCAAAAACGTAACGCACTCCTTCTCCCCCCCTTATTCTTGCTGCACATGGACCCTGCACCTAAAGGATATGAAATGGGTCCCAGACTGCTGCCTCACTGCTGCTGCTGCTGGTCCGCCCTGCCACGGCCCTGCCACTGGGTCTCGCACAGGCGCTGGCGCTGGTGCTGGCGCTGGCTTGCCGCTCTGCCGACAACGTTATTTATGGCATTCCAGGACGGCCTTTGGACACTGTAACCGCATTTCTTGTTGCCACGACTCCCGACTGCAGCGCCCAGCTACAGCTCCAGCTCCAGCTTCTGCATCTTTGGCGCCTCCTTCCTGCTGATGCTGATGCTGCTGCTGCTGCTTCGGGCCATTGCCGTGTTTAGAGTTGTCCAGCACCCAATCGGTAATGGGTGGAGGGGCAACTAGAGGCAGGGATGCAGCCGGAGAATGAGAAACGGATAGGGGCAAGGGGGCTAGCAGCACGGGAAGAGGTGGGAGTGGTCCGAGAGGAAGGGGAAGCCAACTCTCACCGTGCCCCAAAAATGCTTTGAAATTAAAAAAATGTGCTACCAAAAATTAACGAAAATGGGTTAAAGATTTCATCCACCCAACCAGCCACATTCACGGGGCAAGAACAGGAGGAGCAGGCGGGGGCAAGGTGCATGGTTTTATCGCTGCCTGCGTATAAATGAAAATGTTCCTCATAAATGAAAAATGGATTTTAAAGGTGTTGCTGCCCTTAGATAAATGTCGTCCGATACGGCAGTTGAAGTTGAGAGAAAAGTTTTTGAGACTAAAAAATAATGAAATACGAGATAAACGTGGCAGTAAAGAGTGATGGGAAAGAGGAGAAGATACAATGGCACAGAAATGAATCAGCAGATAGGTTGAAGATTGAAATGTGCACGCGCGAAACACTAGAGAAAAGATACATTTTCATTTGGGGTAGATCTTTATTTCAGTGGGGAAATATCACCTACAAAAGAGAAGGCAAAAGCGGTCTTTGTAAAAGCTTTCCCCTTAAATAAAACGAATGAAATTAAACGCTTATGACACTTGAAATAATGACCAATAAAATTCTTGAAACTCAGCATAGTTTATGGACATTTATTAAAGGAAAGATAGTTCCCAAAAAACCTCAACTGTTTCACTCACAAATCGCATAAAATATCCGAAATTTTGTTAACATTTCCATGAGAAATACAGCCCCCGAATGTCTCTATGGATTATGTCAGCGTAGTGTAGCAGAATGAAAAGGTAATTGGCAATAATTTTAAGCGGAATCAGAAATTAGTTTGCTCACTTTAATTGCCAAAAGGCGGCAGGGGAATCCAAAGCCAAAGCCAAAGCCAAATCCAAATGTAATCCATTCAGTGGATTCCCCTATTCTGCGAGAAGTACCTGCTCCGTATGCCAGAAACAATTCCAATTTAAACCGAAAATGAAGCTCAAAGCAGCCACAGGGGAGTTGGTTTTTCGGAAGGGTGAGGTGGGGTGGGGCAGGGAATGGTACAGGCTCACGAGGGGGCAGGGCGCCATTTCGCACCTCAAGCTCATAATTATTTGGAGTTGATGTTTTGGGGCGCCACAGAACAAACGAATGTTACCGTCGGGTGGCGAGCACACTTTTTCCACTTTGTTGCATTCAACAGCAACAGCAACCCTACCCGACCCCACTCCACTCCTCAGCACTCCATGCCATAGTTCTAGAAAAAGTTTAATGTTTATTTAGTTGTTTATTTGTTTGCTGTGTGCTCTGACCAGCGATTTGTTGTTCAGTTGAGTGTGCAAAGTGCCACTCCTCTCTCCCCTGTCCGCACTCCGCACTCCGCTCTTCCACCTGCTGCTAAATTTTCCAAAGGCAATAGTTTTTTCCCTCTAGTTTCCCTTTAGTTTCCCTTGATTTTCATTTATTTTTATTAGTTTTTTTAAGTGTGGCTTATTTGTTGTTGTGCAAAAAGGCGAAAACTAATTTTGAAGTCAATTAGAAATGTTTTCCCAACTGATGGGCGGGCAGAGGGAGGGCTAGAGGCAAATGGTAAAGGTAACTGAGAGATAATTAAGCGTAAAGGATACATCTCCGGCAACCAAGATGAAAGGCTAGCCTGGGAGAATGTGGTGTTTTTTTTTTTTTCACTGGGCACATCCGCATCGTATGACACGAACAGAAAACATTTGCAACGCCCGAACAATTCAAATGGCATTAAATAGAACAAAAATGAACCCGAAACTACGTTTATCAGAGCTGCAGAATATCCCATATACACTTAATACTTCCACTTATACTCCCAAGGAAGTAAAGACTGAGATTTCAATGTCATTCCGTAAATATAAAGCTGCTGCACCCGCAAACTGAAGCCCGAGACCTGTGCGATGATGTCCTGGCTTTATCCCGTCATCTGTATATAAATCTTATTGTTCTGAGAAGAATGAGTGCCACTCTTAGCGGCAGCCTCCCTCAGGCATATACATAATTGCAAGCTGCAAGCTGCAACCATCGGCCAAGAGGCCAAGTGATTTTCCACACAGTCAATTGGCAGTTCTAATATGGAATTACAGCTTTGCCATTGTTCTGCTTTTGAATGGCAAATAGTAATAGTAAAGTTTTGATATGACACTTGAGCCCAAGACCCGGACCAGTGAGGCCGGCTTCAAGCAACTAATATTGCCCCTCTGTGTTGCACAGTCCATTCGTCCACAGGAGAAAGGTCCCTTGGGCATTCACAGTCGTGGCACATAATATCGCATGTTGCATACGCACAGGCGTCACTCAATGTGGCCTATGGCATGACAACCAGCCACCAAACGAGCCTCCCTCCCCCAAGCTCTTAACCTTTGTTCCCCCCACCCCCCAGTCAAAACTTGTCTCTTCTCTTCTTTACTCCGTCCAAAAGTGTGCTCTAAGCCAAATGCCAAAATGGTAAACAATGTGCAAATGCTTTTGCTTCAGGCCTGTGAGTAAAATTAAAACAATAAACGATTCAAATGCAACGCAAGCTGATGGAGAGGGAGAGAGAGAGAGAGAGAGAGGGAGAGAGGGGAAGGTGAGGATGTGTGGCAGGTGCCACAAGGGGCAGCCTGAGCAAACTTCGGCCAGCTACTCCGTCTGTGGGAGCCGTAAAAGTTGTTGAATCAACCTCAATTGTAGCCTCAACAATGGGTGGCGCTTTGTATGCGTGCGAGTGCTCGTATGTGTTGCATGCAACAGAGGCTGGCAGTGCAGAGAGAGTGAGTGTGTGCTGTCCGATGGGTGGTTGGGGGAGGAGGAGGAGCAGGAGCAGAACTGTGGCCTGGTCAACTAACATTTTACCTTTTAGGCAGCTCTCATGCATGAAATTGGAAGAGTAGCAATTGATTGAAAATTTTGGAGCCAGAAAGCACAGCAGGAGGTGGAGGGGGGGAGCGTGTCAGAGCGACAGGAGTGAATATACAAAAACAAGGATGCACCAATACATTGAACTAAATAAGGATAATACCGGCTGTTGGCTGAATATTGCGGTTCACTTGATATTTTTGACGTAATTTGAATTTTTCGGCAAAAAGAAAACGGAAAAAAGAGCAGAAAATTGGAAAAATAAAAGAGCCGCAATTCGTTTGAGATAAATTGATAACGCAAGCATTATTTTGCATATGTTAGAGATACTTAGAGGAAGCAGGAGGCGTGGCACATCTGGGGAGAGAGGAAAAGAGAGAGAGAAGGTCGCTATCCAGCCACTAATCCGACAGTCAAACATTACAGAAAAGGGGGAAACAAAGTGGAGAAGGAGCTGGGTGGAAGACGCTGGGCGAGGGGGCTGGCGGGCATGGAGGGCATGGAGGAAGTGCCAGCGCAAAGCGCAGCGCATTTTTGGCGCATTTCACTTTTCAGGATTATTTCGAATTTATGCATAAACAAGCAAAAGGACGTTACCCAAAGTCATTTGTTCAAGTCAACCATATGAGCAACCTCTGCCCCTGCCCCCTATCCCTGCCCCCTATCCCTGCCCAGAACAGAAGGAGACAGCGAAAAAGAGAACCATTTATAGCCATCTCTCGTCTGCCTGACAGCCAGCCCTTTGTTCTGCCCTCATTTTTATTGCCACTAGCGAAACAATTTCACATTTGCTTGCCACTTATTCCAGCAGCAGAGAGCCGACTTGCAAATTGCCAAAAACGCCCAGCGAAAGTTCTCTACTAAGAGAGAGAGAATGAGAGAAAGAGAGACAGATAGAGAGTGAGAGACAGAGAATGTGGAATGCACTGCCCCAAATTGGGCAAAGGCCTATGGATGAGGATGGATAGGCGGAAGGGGGGCAGTGAATTAAACTTTCGATTCGGAACAAAGTCAAGTTTTCAGCGAGGGGAAGGTGGAGGGGGGGGCCACCAAGTGGAGCCACTTGGCCCCAGATTCGTCCTCGTGCTCGCCATTACCTTTGGATTGGTGGCACTTGCATTCTCGCCACCTGGCTGCCGCCTCGAGTGGCCATTGCGGAAGGTCATCCTCGGAGTCACGTAGCTATGTTTATTTAATAATTCAGTTCAGTGTTTCTTTTGGGTCGGCTTGCAGCGCTATTTGGACACCCAGCAAACTCGGATGTGTTAAATGATTAAAAGAAATGCAGCAGGCGAAAGGTGAAGGTCGTCTTTAGAGAATAACATGTGAACCAGTTGGAAGAAAGCGTTTGGGGACTTAAACATTGGAGAAGGTTGGGGAAAAGTATCTCCAAACGGCAGAAAAGGTGACCGAGCGCTTTCGTTACTCAAACTTTGGTTCCACACAAGACTTGAACATTCTTGAGGCGAACCCAGAAATCAATTCCGAAAGGCTACAGTGTGCTGCAAAACAATAAAACAAATGGCAACTGATATTTCCACCATTCAACGTATAAATATAGTACAAAAATTCCCAGTTCTTTCCGCAGCTACTAAATTTCTACCTAAATCTCTTAAGAAATACCTTTGACGCGACTTCCTTTAACTTTCAGATGGATTTTCATTAGAGGATCTACATCTACCACCGCAGTCTATGCCTTTGCTTGCGGCACGCCCCCTTCACAAGCTGCACTAATTGATGAGCCGCAAAAGTTGCCTCACTGGTGGGCCAGCAGCAGCAGTGGCAGGCACCGACAGACTTCAGTTTGGGGGCTTCGTTTGCCATTGTCATACATGGCGTATACGTCATATATAAGAATTCCGAACGCAGACCAAAAACTATGAGTGCAATTGAAGTTACTTCTCAAGGATTGCAGCACTTGAATTGTCCTTTGGCTGCTGACAAGCCATCTACCCAGCGAAAGAGCGACAGAGCAGGAAAAGGAGAAGGAGAATGAAAGAGACAGAGAGAGAGCGAGAGACAGGATTCTCTGGCAGAAAGTTGGTGCAATTTTCGACTTGAGTTGGCGAAGGAGTAGGAGTCAGCGAGTCAGGACTCGAGTCGTGCGGCTGTCTTCTGGTCCTGGAGTCCGCTCGCCGACAAGTTATTTTATTGATAAACTTTTTACCGAGTGCAGTGGCAGTGGCATGGACAGAGGGGCAGAGGGACTGCTGCCAGTAGCTCAGCCAGTCGCTGATTCGCTCTTTTGACGTTTTTGCTTTCCGCTTTTACTGCTGCTTCTTGTCCTGCTGCTGCTGCTGCTGCTGCTCCTCCTCCTCTTGCTCCTCTTGCTGCTGGCTTTCTGGTTGTCTTCACATTGTTTGGCTTAAATGGCATTAAATCCTTTTAATGCCCCGATGGCCAGAGGGGCCCCGGACGCAGGCACTTTGGGGAAATCAATTGTGCTGATTGTCCTGCAATTGAGCTGCCACCCCACATCTCCACTCTCCCACTCCTTGACAGCCGGATGGGTTACAGCTCACTTTTGTTTCGCTTTTTTGTTTGATTCTTAGCCCCCTCCGGCAGAGTATTTATTTTTTCGCTCCTGCCCGACACTTGGGGACATTATCCGCTGCTGAAAGGCAAATTGAAAGATTTCTATCGCAAAACTGTTGCACAGACACACACGCGCCCGGCATCGCATTGCATTGCATCATCAAATGCCTGAACATCTTCCACTGCCATTTGATGGCACTCTCTGAGTGCCGTGTGGCCGGGGCATCTCCTAACTGCCACCTGGCTGCACTGTGAGCGTGCTGCCTGCTGCCTGCTGCGTGCTGCGTGAAGGCATTCCTGCCCCATCTTTATTGCCACTCTCAAGTTGCATGAAATTAAACTCGTTTTACGATCAGGAATGCAGGGATTTTCTTCCATTGAATGGCCTGCTACCTCTCGCCTGCCATCTGCCTGCCTTTGAACTCTTTCCGCCTTAAGTCTTTAAGATGCTGGCGGTAGATTTGCCAGCCTTTTAATTATGGAAATGTGCGGTCAGCTCTGAAACAGCGAGAGAAATCCTTGTGAAGGACCCAGACCCGTAGCTACAGCCAGAGCTGGGAGCCCGGAGGCTAAGCCAAACCACTCAGCCGCAGAGTTGGCCATTAGGCTCCTGGAGAGTCCAAGGCGCTGCCATTTTCTGTATGGAAAATGGAAAATGCCAAAAGGCGAAACTGCAACAAAAGGCCACAGCCGAAATGCTGCAAATCTTTTAGTGGAAAATCTGGAAAAGGCGGCTGGCGCGTGCGGTCACGTGGCTGCTCTTGATAAGAAAACGCTTAGAAAACGCGTGACCACAGCAGCAGGACTCGACGCTGCTTCTGCTCCTGCTCCTGCTTCTGCCACCAAACCCTCACTCGGATGCAGAATGCAGGTGAATGCAGTGCCTCCGACCACAGCCGCAAGATAAACTCCACAAAAGGCTTCGGGGCGGCGGCGGTGCACAACGGCAAAAGCGGCAGAGTTAAAAGAAAACGCAACTTTAGCAAATTTTCGCAGCACTCCGCTAAGTTTTCAGCTTGTTTTACTTTTTGTTTGCTTGCTTTTTTTGTGATTTTCGCTGCCTGCTTTTTTCCTGCGCTTTTCACAGTTTGCGCTGAATAAATCATGTACTTTTTTTTAGCTCATGGTGGGCAGAACCATGCTCTGGCTTTCGTTCAGGGTGGTTTCTGCTGCTGTCAGTCATAAAACAATTGACGTTAAATGTTGCTAAACGAAAACTCTGGCTGCCCATGGCTGTGGCAGGAGGCTGCAGCGGTTTTCTTTTTGCCGATTGAAAGGATTCTATCTTTTCAAATGGCATTTAAGAGGATGCTAAGACGATTATTCCAGTAGCCTTGGGCAGTGGAGTGGATCAAGAGTAGCGAATTATTTACTCTTTACTCTTTATTTATAGAATGCAAACAGGTGGATCTGTAGAGTGACATTTTACGGGAGCATCTAGGCTCTTGGGCTGAAGCCAATGAGTGCTGTCCAAGCCTACAATAAGTAGAATTTCTCTGGCATATACTGGAGCTGTAATTCGTTCTTAACTTAAAGCCTCAACTTGCTAATTTCCTAATTCCAATCGAAACTTCAGGCATATCCAAACGGGTTATTAACGACTCGCTAAACAATCAATCGCTTACCAAACTAATATTCTGCCTAGGTTGCTGCTCTTGCAGAACTCCCTTAATCTTGAAGCTTAAATTTAATTCAATTCGAGACTTTCCAAAACTTCTTTAATTACCAACTTTCATCCACTACTCTCTAATTTTGGTTAGTGCGTTTAGTCCTACCATTTAATGTGTGTGTGTGTGTGTGTGTGTGTGTGTGTGTGAGAATATTGTATGACTAATTAAGTGCTTGACTGGAAGGTCTTTTCAGCCATTCAGCTTCATATGCAGAGTGAGTCGAGCATCGAAAGGAATGGCTCTGAGCCGCCCACTCGACCCGCTCTGGTTGCTTTGAGAAATTGTTGCTTACTTGTGGGCCGTTTATGCACTTTAGTGGGCTGCTCACAGCGCTGCCATGAACTTACACGCATACACATACAAGTCCACAAAGGCAGCCAACACTCACATGAGATAGAGACACTTCAAGGCACTGCTCGTTTTGATTTCAGCCAAAAAATGGGTTAGGAGCACTCTGTTAACACGGAAAGAAGCTGTGTCGAAGCTGTGTATACCCTGGATACACATATGTAAGTATATTTAATATATTTTTGAATTTTTTAAACTACCAGCGGATCGATCCGATTGTAGGGGTTCCCCTTCCATCAGCTAATGGAAGGATGTTGCTCAAGTTTCAGGCAGTAATCTATATGTTCCATAGACCACAAAGAGCATTCCTGCTCTTGGTAGCAAACACCTGCACTGAACCATCATACCCGCTTGCACGATGCATAATTCGCACATGGACAAGGAAATCTTCTCTGGTCTTTTAATTGACTTTAATTTCCAACACCCCAAAGGCCCACAGACCTGGCTCCTTCGCTGCTGAGGCAAAACCAAAGCCAAAGTCAGAGTCAGAAGCATATCCAGAGTCGTGGCGTGGCACGTTGTCCTTCAATGGCTTCACTTGGCCATTGTTTTGCCGCTTAAGGCCTTTTTGGGGAGCGTGCGAAGGGAGCTGTCAGGCGAGAGGGAGAGAGCGGGAGAGAGAGAGAGAGGAGTGGGCTAAAATAAACATACGGCTGCCAAGTTAAACATGGTCTCACACACAACACACACACACACACACACACACACTGGCCGTGCGACATGGCGTAACACTCACACACACGGACACTTAAGTTGCCAACAAGTCGGCGCTGGAGCAGCTCCTTCTGCTCCTTCTGCTCCTGTTTATCCTTCGCTCATCTGCAGAGCTCCTTCTGGTGGTCTCATCCTTCTCCGTGTTCTCTTGGTGGTCCGTCCCTCCTCTTCGTGCTCCTGGTGGCCACAGAAGCGTTAAAGTTACCGTAACGCGCTCGGCTCTGCTCTGCTGTGTCGCTGCTCAAATATTTACATTCCATTTAGGCGCCGGCCTGTCTGGTGCTGCTGCCTTCAGCTTCAGCTTCTCTTCTCTGCCACTGCCACTGCCTGTGCTCCCTCGCACTCTCCCTCTCTCCTTCTCTCTCTCTCTGTTCTCTTTGCTCTGCTGGCACTTCATCTTCATTTCACAGTTATTTTCAACTTCATTTGCGTGGTAAATAGGTGAACAAATACGCTCACTCAACCGTGTACTCTCGCCGGCCTTCCCTTCCTCAGCCGTCCTGGGGCCCTGGTTTGGCGGGCAGCACGCCGCCTTGGCATTAATATATGCCCTCGTAACTGTGTCACGGTGTCGTTTAACTTATTAGCCTCAGTGTGAGTCTCAGTCGAAGTCGAAGTAGAAGTAGAAGTCTCAGCAAAAGCAACAGCAGCCTCAGCAGCCCAGCAGCAGCCACTGCCTCTGTCGGGGGAAGGCCAGACCAGGCCAGGCCCGGATCTGTGGCCTATTTGCATTAGCCGCAGCAGTTCGTGCGATTAAATTGATGGACGGGTATACAAATTATGAGGCAAAGTTTGCTGGTACTAAGCGAAATCAACTGATCACTGAAAGCCTCCTAAATGATGATTATAACTATGATTGGAAATTATTTAATTATTATATCTTATATTCCAAAGATCCTTCGAGGCATTCCACTTACATTACTACTGCTTGAACGAGTTTTCCACGTTTTCTTTCCCTGACAT
This sequence comes from Drosophila tristis, assembly GCA_018150885.1. Classification (NCBI taxonomy): domain Eukaryota; kingdom Metazoa; phylum Arthropoda; class Insecta; order Diptera; family Drosophilidae; genus Drosophila; species Drosophila tristis. Next base: position 1,297,349 of record JAECWT010000203.1, on the reverse strand, counting down.
TTTTCTAGTGTATCTGGCCATTCGTCGATGCCTCAATTAGCCGCCAAGAAACTTTCGCCAAGCACTTTTTTCCGCCTGCCATGATGGGGTTGACAAGTCGAGCGCAAAAAATGTCGGTTAGCCGAACCGAGTAAATGTTGGCTCGCCTCGCTCCTCGCTCCTCGACTCTCCTCCCCCTCACCAGTCACCACCACACAGCAAGTGCCGGCGAGACGATCTGGCTGAGTAGGGGGGTGGTGGGGGGGACAGATCCAGGGGCGTAGATTAAATAATTCATTAAGGAAACTCAACTGTCGTCGACTGTGGCCACATCTTCTTCGTTTTTCGTTCTTCGTTCTTCGAGATGTTGTGATAAGCCAGGGGTAATTAAGCGCCCAGCCGAGGGCTGCGAGGCAGGAGCGGCAGGAGAGCCGCGAGAGGCATGAGAGGCGTGAGAGCACTGAGTGTTGGCCGTAAAATTTGTTGCACGAAAGTTTTCGCGCGCATAGATGACATGAATTTAAATAGAAATTAAATTAAAATGAGTCGCAAAGTCGCAAAGAGTGCGGCCGAAGCAATCAGCGCTTAAATTGTGCAACAAATTTTGGTTTTAAGAGCGTTCAGCGGTAAGAGTGGCGAGAGTGGGCGGGGGGGCAGTGGATGGCAAAGGAGTGCTGGAGGGTTTTATTTAATAGTCGAGTGAAATTGGCGCAGCTTGTAAACACACCCACACACAGATGCATCAAGCGAGAGGGGTGGGACGGACAGTAGACGAGAGCACAGAGGAGCACAGAGGAGCACAGAAGAGCACAGAAGAGCACAGAAGAGAGAATGTGCCAGCGCAACGGCAACAGCAATTAAAAGGCCGACAAACAATGTAATGCATGCACATTCACGCACATTCACGCACGGATCCGATACACACTTGCTGCTACTTCGTACATATTTACATACATGTGTATGTACGTACTTGCAATATGCATGCGAATGTCATGGAAACTTGTAAGGCAACCCTACACCACTTACCCAAAACGCCACTCTTTCCCGCTCTCCCTCTTCGTGCAGATTTATGGCAGCCGGAAGAGACCGACCTGCTCCTACTGTCTGACCGTCTGTCCCCGTCTTTTTGTCCCTCTCATCAGCTGATGTCACACGTTGCGTTTTCCACCGAAGTTCACCAACCGAACGTTCCATTTCGTTGTTCGATTTTTACATATTTCTGATGCATTTAAATGTTAAAAATTATTCCAAGAAGTCACTTAAAATGGAACGCTCAAAAACCTTTCGTGTAACATCATTTTTGTTGCTTGCATGCATTTGCTTTGCAGATTTTTTCAATGTATTTTTGAGATGGTCCATTGTTGGCCTTGGCCCATGGGCTCCCCACTGCTCTGGAGTGCCGTGCCTGCCGCCCAGCCACTCGATGGAGGATGTTAAAACCGCTGTAAGTAACCAAGTTGCAGTTGTTGCCAACTGTTTTATTGCAGTTCCATTCTTTGGCAGTCTGTTTTTTTGTTATTGAAAAGTGTGACATTAAAGGGTGTTTATCTTGAAATATTCCTATAAATTAATACTATCGATTGTGTGTCATCAGTGACAGTTGGTGGGGGCAAAACAGCGGAAAAGCTCATCAAAATCAAAGGGAGGCTAAGGGACATACAATTGCTAAATGCAGCGCAAAAATGGCAACTAATTAGGAGAGAAGCACGACCGCGACACCGTTTGATATGGTTTCCTCATTAGGCAATGGCAGTGGCAGTGGCAGTGGCTGTGACTGTGTACCTTGGGAGAGGAATATGAAGTGCATTAAATTTAACAATGAGCATCAGCATGGGAGATGGAGCGGCAGTGGCAGCGGCAGCGGCAGATAGACAGATGGACTTTAAAGAGAAACACAAACAGAAAGCATGCATTGATTTATTGCCTTACGGGGGATCGGCATCCCCTGCGATGCTTTGTTCGCCGGTGCATGAATGTCACTGCTGAGCCCAAAGGACAGCAAACACGGAATCTGGGAAAAGGGCACAGCGAAAAGAGAAACGAGAAACAGGGAGCAGGGAGCAGGCAGCAGGGTGCAGGGAATAGCGAAAGGGTTAAATGGCATTGAGCATTGGCAGAAAGGCAGAAAGACCAGCAACAAATATCGGAGAGACACAGACAACGGCACCAAAGAGAGCAGCCAAAAGGAGTAGCACAGAAATCAGCGCACGTTAGCAATTAATAATGGGAGACCAAGTATTCAGAGTCGCAGTCCCAGCTCCAGTTGAAGGCAGGGTCGGTGTCGGTGTCTGTGTCTTCACCGGGGAGTCAGAGTCTGAAAAAGTCTCGGCTGTTTGGGAAACGGGGTAAATATTTGGCGGACGGCCTGCGTATGGGGACCTAAGCGCCAAAAGAAAATCCCCAACAACAAAAAAAGAGCAAAATAAAGGATTGGAAGATACAAATGTGATGTGGGATGCCCGAGGCAGAACAGAGAGAGCCCACAAAAAAGGGGGCCCACAGATGTAGCCTGTCCGAAAGTGTTGTCGCCGAACTACATGCAACACAACAGCTTCTGGCGGAAAATGCTGGAAAATGTATGGCAAATGCTGCTCAATGGTCGCAATTTCGGTTCATAAATTATCCCTGGGAAAAGCATGGGAAATTGCGACTAAAAGAGGAAGAAGACTAGAAAAAAGGTATCACAATGGCAAGGTGCACTCGCAGAAGGTAGAGCAAGTCTGTGAGAACGAAAGCTGATGCCTCTGCCTGGGTATCCATGGCAGAATACATACATGGGAAGACAGTCTTCAGTCTCTCCCTCTGTCACTCTCCCAATCAGGCTTTAGGCAGGCTAGAGGGTCCAGTCTTCATTGGGCAAAACAGAATGGCCGTGCGACAGAAGTATCGGCCCTGCTCTGCTCCCTGTCTACTTATTCTAGATAATTGAACCAAAGATCGAACCAGCGTTTTGCTTCCTTCTGCTGGACAATGGCAGATAGTTTATTCTTTCACTTCTAGATTCCATAATGGGAATGGGATGCCTCTCTTTGGCTTTAAGGGAATACGATCCCCCGGTTTACAGGCATTTCCTTTTACTCTACAGCTTCTGTTTTAACTCCAGCATTGGGTGTATGCATTTCCATTCATTCAGCCATTAAAGCCATTAACCCCGCGACACGCTGACAGTTGCATAATATTAAAATTAAATGCCACGTACACGACGCCCCGCTCTCCCACCCGCCGCCACCAACCCCATGCAGCATCGCAGACACACACGCACACCCATGGCTGTCTGTGTAATTATTAATTTCTAAAAAGCCATTCTAAAATAATATAATTTGAAAATGCGCTCGCCGACGTGCTCGACTCGCCGTTTGAATGTGTCCCCATGTCCGTCCAGAGGAGGCCGCCACCAATGACCAACGGACAGCGCTGCTGCTCAGTTACAAATGTTGTTAGGACATTAATTTATGTGCGAGTGCGTGTGTGTGGGTGTGGGTGTGGGTGCTAGAACCAAATCAATATTCCCGCAGCGTAAGGAAAAATATGCCAAATGTCCAAAAACGTTCCGCCGCCCTCCCCCATTCGCTATGTTGGCCCCCGTTTTGATTTAAAAGCTCACGCACATATGGAAATGGAACTAATCCTAATTTAAATGTTTTTGCTCGCTCATTCCCACTCCCCGCCCACTTTTCACACTCTCTTTCGCTGTCGATTGAAGCGCCACATTTAGTTGTTGCAAAAAATTGAACAGGAAACAGAGCAGACAGAACCATGAGATACCCTGTATACAGATCGTTCCATATGCGGCATTTTGTGCCTTACGAAAACTAAGCAATGTAATGGTTCAATGCAAGTTTTACGACTATTTCCGATTGATTGTATTCGTTGGTAAAGTACTCTTATTTCACACTGCAAGCCACAGGAGCTGCTACTGCACAAAGACAAACAGATGGATGCTGAACAGGAATACTCTATACAAACTGCGAGTACGATATACAAATGCCTCCTTCTGTGTGTGGCGACACTCCGGTGGAACCCCCTGAAATGGTAGAATAGTGCAAAAAAAAAGAGAGAAAGAATCGCTTTGCATAACAAATTCAATTAAATAAGCAGTCCTGTAGTGCATGAATTAAAAACATATTAAGCTTAATTGGAAAATGAAAATTTGGTTAACATACGAATAATACGAAGTATTAAGAGAATACTAAAAAATGGCCCACAATAAAAATATGTTAAATATTTAATTGCCACCGAACAATGAGCACACAAAGGAAACATTTTTTTTTGTGTTTGCCGTGGAATACAAAATAAAATTAAATTACTTCTGTTATGTCAACTAATTTGGGCTGGCAATGCAATTAATTTGAGGAAAAAATGCCAAATCAATTTGCAACAATAGATTGAACTTAATTTTCAAATACTTTGCCCCTTTGACTTGCCATAAATTGTGGCACGACTGCCATAATAATTCCACATGCTGCCACAAATCTCCGCAATTCCCCAAATAGTTTTTAAAGCGCGTCAACAAAAAGAAAACAGAACAAACAGCAGAGGCAAACAGGCAACCCAACTACAATATGTTCTGTTCAAACAAGTTAAATCAAATATATTGCTTCGATTTGTTGCAAGCTCCTGTTGTTGCTGCAATTGCTGAAATGGGTTCGTTCGTTCGGTTCGGTTCTGTTTTATTTCACTTTTTGTTGTTGTGGAAATTGCCAAACACAAAGTTCAACAGCAATTAAAATGGCCAGAAAAGCAGAGGAGCAGCAGTGCAAATGCTTTTCACCAGCGACAAGAGCAACATTTGGGGCTGCTTATCTTCTAGTTGCCGCTAGTTAACAAACAACCCACACAGCACCAGCAAACATGCTGCACCAACTACAACAGGCCATTGGGCAAGGGACATCATTCCAGGGAAACTTTGCACAGCATTCGCCTTTCCAAAGAAGCCATAAAAATGTTGCTCATGAGGCGGAGAAATGGTACATTGGGTAGAGTTGGACAGCACTGCGGTACAGTGAAGTATCGAAATGCATGGACAGGCTGTAACTTAATTTTGGCATGGAAGCTGTAGATTTTCTTTGATAGCAATTATGATTCAGGCTCCAATCGGAATCGAATTTCATTCCTTGTGGCCCTGTTCGCTGAACCGTGTCATCACTGTACCGCTGTGTGTCTCACTGTGGCACGTAAATCGCTGTAATAGAAACATTGCATTTTATTGCAGTTGTCTTCGTTCTTCTGGCTGTGCTTTCCTTGGCTTTTCCTCTGTTCTCTGTTCCCCGTTTCCCCCCTTTTTTGTTTTTGGCCAATAACATTCTGATAAATGGTCAAAACGGCTTTCGTGTCGATGTCCTTGAGGCAGTAGCAGCAGCAGCAGCAGTAGCAGCATCAGGAGGACCAGCTGCCCCGCACTCGAAGATATTTGTCTAAGCAGAGCGAGAACTTTTCAATTTCCACTAAAAGTGTTTTTCTTTCCTGCCGGCTGCCTGCCTGCTGCCGGCAGCCTGCAACCCAAGCCAATCCTTTGTCCCCAGATCTTGATTATGTGGCAGGAGTGGAGCCATCCACCTGTCGCGGTTGCACTTGCCACAGCAGCTACTGCAGCTTCCATGGCAGATTATAAATGGTGTCAACCTTACGGGTCTCTTCATCATGGCCAGGCCGCCTCCAGACCTCCTCCCATTTGTCTGTGGCTTCTTTTTTTTTGGGGTCGAGCACAAAAAATAAACTTTAATTAACTTAAGTACATGGCTACAGGCAATTTGATCGGTATATTGTAGGGTATATAGTGTGGGATAGTGGACATGCCAGGGATTAGTCGCTTCAGCACTTTGTACGGCTGTCTGACTCGCTCGTTTCGAGAGATTTGTGGCTTGGGGTAGCTTTTGGATGAGCAAGATTGGACTGGATCGGTTCGTTTTGTAGTTTGCTGGAGCCCAACTGCACATCGACTACATACACATCAGCTTCCAAGGGTACTTTGCGCTTCGCATGCCTCCCATTAACAGTCTTTTTCCTTCTTTTTATATATTTCGTTCTCTTTGTTGCAACCACAATGAATAATGCAACTGTCCGGCGGTGATTGGGGAGACACATTTGCATGGAGTCCTCGGCACTAGTCCTGTGCTGAGTGCCGCCCCAGGAGTGTGGTTGCAGTCGCAAAAAGAAACACATGGCAAACACATTTGGCAAGTGTAGCCGCGCTAATGTCAATTTATTCCGCTTCTGCTTCTGCTCTGCCCACAACACTATTTGGTGTTCTCAGGCTTCCCGGCACAGCCAACCTTGCCTTGGATGAGGATGAACTGATCTTTGCAAAGATCGATCGATCCCTGGCACCTTGCTGCAACTGCTGCGATCCGGCTGTAAGCCGATCCACCCAGAATAGTGTTAGCCGAGTGCGAACCGAGCCCACTTTGTTCCAAATGATGTTCCAGCAGCTCGACGAGGTGTGGCCCCAGCCGGAGACGATGCCCTTTGCATTGTCGTTGGATGCCACCGTGGCCAATGGGATCACTTGTACCCTATTTTCGGTGACGGTCACATTCTCGCATAGCTGCAGCAGCAATGATGCGGGGAGCGTACTGCCGACCACCAAGTACCGGCACGGGCAGGAGGGCTGCCAACAGAAGTAGCAAATGGAGCATTTCCACCAACTGCATTTTCGTTAACAATGAGCCTTCTTTATTAGAATTCTGTGGAATTTCTTGGCTTCACTTTCGCCTATCTCTGTAGGGTCATGCATCATATTGAGTTAGTTGCATTCTATATTTCCCACTCTATCTATGAGGAAAGCTAGGGAACGTCAGTTGCTTTTTTGTTAAAGAAAAGTAAGAAATTAAAGAAATATTCACCGTATTTAAGCAACGGAATCAAGCTGTACAGTCTTAATAAACTGCTGAGCAACTAGGCCTGCAATACAACACAAACATGTGGAATACTTTGCTTTACTTATTTCAAAATTGCTTTTGAGTTTAACATATTCATTCAAAAGCCGATTATGGCTCGTTCTACGAGTATGTCAGCTGAAATGTTGCTGCAAAAAGCAGCATCAGAAAATGGTTGTTTATAGGTATTTGTATTTTTTCTATATTCTGGTGCGCGAACTTGTTAATCTATATTGCCAAATTATACTGTATAATTTAAGCCACCGCAACAGATTCGTTCCTCTTGGACCCGCTGACCCGCTGGTCAGCAGCCATTACACTAAGCCGCTTAAATCATTTGAATATATCTCGTTTGGGGGGAAAAAACTGTGTGACATAAATATAGCTGGACATTTCCATCATTCCATCAGATAGTCAGAGAACATATGAACACGTGTGATTCACCCGGAATGCGGATTTAAATCACGGAAATGTTTAGCAAAACGGCCAAATAAATACACGTGAAATGCATAGATTGGATCTAGCGATTGCCCAGGGCCAGGGGTTGGACAAACAAACAAACATTTTGTTGGGCGATATGTCTGCCAGATTAAAGTAGATTACAGCTGTATTATTTGATGATGCCCCAGCAGATTCCAGCCCCAACCTGCCCGCACATCAACTGCATTCGCTCTCGTCGCATTTCAGTTTCGTCAATGTGCAAATTATTTTCGGTTTTTTAACCAATTTTTATTATATATTGGTTTTTTTTTTTGGGCAGCTCTTTGCTTTTTTATGGGCTTTCAATCGGGTTCTTGTATTTCTCAGCTGCGGGGGTTGTTTTACGAAGCACTCCAATATAATTTGAATTTTTTTGCGAGCCCGCTTTAATTGATTTGGTTTGTGGAAAATCAGACAAAGAGTTCATGCTATCGGCTTGAGAGTATCAGAAAGGATAGTTAAAAAAGTTAAAGGTGCCAGTGCACCTGTGTTCAGTTTATTCCCATTTGAAAGTGAGTTTCCCATCAGTATGCAATTTTTCAAGTTTCTATAGCCTTCTCCTGACTCGCATGGGCCATTCACAATGGTTACTGAAATTTGGCAACGTCGACGGGCCATAGATACCCATCGATGGCCATTCAGAGCTCGATTCAGCTGCTCCTTCATCTCAATCAGCCTTTGGCCCATACATAACCCAGCACAGCAAATCCTTTATTCGGCTCTGTGTCAGCGTTGCCAAATTTCGCACCAGCGGCAATTACTCAAACAGTTGCCAACAACGGGGCTCTGTCCTTGCCCCTGACCCCTGACCCAGGCCGCTGTGCCAGTGGCCCCACCCTCGCTGTTGCACTTTCGACTGCAGTCCGAGCGCTCCTCATTCCGGGAGCAAAACAATCGTTGACAAAAATATTTGCATGCACTTTGCGTTTGGGGTGCACTTCTCTGAATCGCTGAATTGTTCCTACAGATGTCGTTGCTGTTGCACTACTACAGCCACTGGTGTTGCCACCGGCGTCGGCGCATTAAATATGCAACACCTATGACAGTAACCCGCTTGACATTTAGATCCCGGCCAACGTGCCACCATGCCACCATGCCACCATGCCACCGTGCCACCCCTTTTGTACTCACAGAACCTGAACGTGAACTTTCACAGTAAAGTTTTTTGGCCGCTGTCGGAAATCTGCCAGCAATTTGCTGCTGAATTTGTCACAGCAACCGAAGAACCAAAGAACCGAAAGTTGCCACAAGGAAAAAAATTAGGAAAAATTATGACTTCCGCAATTGTTGCAAGAACAAAGGCATCTAATGTAATGCGAAAGTGTGAACCGAACGGAGAGGCAACTGTTGCTCTCCAGCACCAGACTGACTCCGCAAAAGACACACGAGCAAAGTTTTCAAATAGAAAATGTTTAATTTCCCCAAAGACTACGTCGATGCTGCCTGGTTGCTGCCTGGAAAACGCTGCGTTTTCCCCCAGCCCAGTGCCAAGAAAACTTTCTCATATTCGTACATACATACGTACATATATCTTACAATATATACGTACGTAAGTATCTATGTGTGTGGGTGTCCAGGTCCATTGCAACAGTGCAGCCAAAAGTTTTGCCTCTTTCGGGTTCAAAAGTTGGCTAAGACAAACCCCCTCCAGCTCCTGCCATCCACAGTCATCCCCAGACAGGTCCTCCCACCCGCCAGTCGAACTTGTTAGTTTGCCATATAGCTGTAGCGTTGAAAATTATATTATTTTAAACTTTTCAAATGTCACCAGAGAGTCGGCAATTTCACCCTCCCACCACGAACGCCAATGCCAAATTCCCCTCCATGGTGCTCGTTAATTAAACATGGTTTCGCGGCTAATGAAGCGCTCAATAAATCGAATATATTCGAGGCGAAAGAACTGCCATTGATTATAAACGGAATTATCTAATCGAGTAGGGTAATTTATTGAGGCGTTTATCGTCCAAAGTTTATCATCCACTCAAATCAGGCAGGGATCAATCATCGAAAATCGTTGCTTGGGAAATGATCAAAGTGTATGGTAAATTCTACATTTATTTCATTAAAAAGAGTAATCGATTCATGGCATCCCGTGGCATAGCATCTTTGATACCGATAACAATGCCATCTCCCTGCCAATGCCTCCCAGGGTGCCCATTACAGTGCTAAAACTGTCGCAGAGTGTTGCAATGCGATCAAAGCAGAACTTCAGACACTCAAAGGGAGAACAGGAGAAACAACAGCAAAGGAAGCGCCACATAGAAACTGCCTTCAGTTATGGCACACAATCAAAGCAGCTGCCACTGCAGCAGCAGCAGCAGCAGCAATAGCCAAACTGCCAGTGCAACATGAACAGCGAGTGCCAGAGCAATTGCTGCTGACGGGCATGGCATGGCACGGCACGGCATGGCACGGATTTTGCTGTTTTGAGAGAGCTTTGATGACATCTCGTCCGGGAGGAGGCACAGCACGGGACACAGCAACTAGCTGGAAGGCAGCCAGGCGGCAGCCAACAAGTGTTTAGCATTTTGTTTTCAGTGCAATTAAAAAGCGCCTACGCCCCTGCCACACCAACCGCCCCCGAGCTGTTGTTGTTGTTGTTGTTGTTGCTGTTGCTGTCACTGCTGTTGAAAGGCCACAAAAGACACCCACACACAAGCACGGCGAGAGAGTGTCGGAGTGGAAGCTAAAACGAGAGGCATGGCACGGCATGGTGTGCCGTGGTGTGGCGTGGTGGTTGCCATCAACACTTGAGCTCTGTTTTTTAACAGCCGCCAAAGTGATGGTACATTTTTGTCTCTTTCTATTTTGTTTCCGCTAACTGCGCCTGGGGATATGCACCAGAAATGGCTCGCGGTAAGCATTGCGCATACGTAATATATGGTGGGGCAGCAGCCTGTGCAGCGCACACGGTGCATGCAGTGGAATGTGGCACTATCCTCGCTGAAATATGCTAATAAGCCCCGCTTAATATGCAATAATTATGCCATAGTTCTGCAACAATCAGCAGTCAATTGACTGGACACAAGCGGGGGCTGCATCACAGAGGGGTGTTGAGGGTGAGGGTGAGGCATCCATATATGTTGGAAGGGAGAGCTTTAATGTGTTCTGAAATATATCCAAAAATGCAGTCTGCCTTTATGGCTTAAAAGAGATGGAAAATTGCAGGAGCGTTGCATTAGATATCCCGACATTTCGATTCTGTTTGCGTGATTGGTGTCTTGTCTTTGTATTTGGGGATATAATCACAAACCAACAGTCCAAACCGGCTAACAGGCATGCCCTGCTACGGCACTCTGCCACAAAGAGTTATGAAAAGAAGCAAGTATTATTGCAAAATATTTTAATTACTTTTGAGAGCACATGCCAGTATGCGAATACTCGTATAAGCGCATTTATCTGTCTGTTCCAAAGAGGCAGAGGAGAAAAAACATTTGGGAAATATTTCGGGCAAAAGGCCTACGAGTGCGGACACGGAAACGAATGGGGGAATCCGAATACGCTTGAATTATTCAAAGCATGTAACTGATGAAGCAGAAACAAGACGACAGACGGCCGACGGCCGATGGCCGACGAGAGATGCGAAATGAGAGACCGGAACGAGAACTCCAATTTCAATGTTTGAGTATTTTTGAGTGCTACGTGCCATAGATATATGCAGACGGGTCGGTGTGTCTGTGTGTGCGTGCAGCAGTTGCAAGCCGCAAATGCGTGTGTGTGTGTGTGTGTGTGTGTGTGCATTGCCTATTATGCTACCAAATGAAAGTGGTAATAAATTGGACAAGATGTTGCCATAAACCACACCACGACAAGCCACAGCAAAAGAGGCATCGAGACAGGCTCACGGCCTATACGGGGGCCATGCCCCAAGCCCCCCAGCCACCAGCCACCAGCCTCCATCGCCTATCCCCGATATTGCAAATGCAACGCATGCAACAAGAAGAACAGCAACAAAATGAAACAAGAACCAAACATCATTATCATGTACGAAATGCGTTCGAAAACCGAAGCCAGCTGCAGGCCAACAGCTGACAAGGCTGCTGATGCTGATGCTGCTGTTGCTGCTGCTGGTGCTCTACCACCAGCCAGACTCAGTCGCCCAGTTTTAGCCCCCTGTGTGGCAGCAACCCATCAACCACAACCCATTTATGGCGTTCAGAAGCATCCAGGACCAGGAGGTCACCTTACCCCATTTAATCTCTCCAAGTGACTTGCAATTCAAATTGAAACGAAAATATCTCAAAGTGAATATGATGTGGGATGTGGAGTGTGGAGTGTGGAGTGTTCTATGGTCATATGTGGGACCCGGACGACACATAAATGCTTCTAAATGCATCGAATAGCTGTGGCTGGCTTTGGTCAAAGGAAGGAGGGTTTCCCGTTTCAAATTTCCCATTTCCCGCACTCACAACTGAGCTTGGGATACAGTTATTAGACGAGCAGAGCTTCTGCAGCTAAGTGGAGCTTGCAACATCCTGAAATTATTGTTTTGACCTGTGATTAATATGCCAATTAGTTGTCTGTGCGCCCCAATTCTAATTGGATCTGCTTGCAATGGGTATCCCAATTAAAATAGATACCATTAATCAAGGAACGCTTATCTCGAATCATTATTCTGCTGCTGGCTGCACTCTTGAGCATTGAGCTGTGTCCTCCCCCCCCGATAGATGCCATAAAAACCAACAACAATCATTGCCCAAATTATCAGCTCTGCAATTTAAACACTGAAAGTATTTCCCTGGAGCTATCTCTGCTTGTCAGGACACGTGAAACGTTTCCAATGTTGCATTTGTTGTTACGCTATTAACACATCTGAAGGGACATTCGGTTTCACTTGTTGCTCTCCATCTGCTGCCCGATTCCCTGCGGCTCTCTCGCTACGTAAATCCCTCCAAATAGTTCCTATTATGGGCCATATGCAGTGCAGCTCCTGCAGTTCATCTTCTTAAACTTGTGCTGAAGTTTTCTCTACTCTAGGATTCAAATTGAGATTGAGAATTTAATGCGTGCACGGGGGAGGAAGAGCCACTGCAACTGCAACTGCTGCAGCTTTTGATGATGCCACTGATGGTTGTGCTGCTGCTGCTGCTGCTGCCGCTGCCACTGCCTGTCCGTTAATGCCCTGCTTTGTCTCTGATAGTTTTCCCAGTCGTCCTGGCTATGTCCTGGCAAAGGGTATTGCGATTTCAAGCCGACCTTTGCAATGCCGTGGTGGCAGCACAGAGTGTGATTCGTATTCGTTTAGGGTGTCAAATGATTCGGCTTCGTTCTTCCACTTTGCAGCTGTTGTTGTTTCTAGTGTTTTTGTTGTTGTTAAATATTTGTATTTCGCCGGCTATCAGAGCAGGGAAAACAATCAGCGCCTGCACAAAGTTTGTGAAAAGTTTGTCCCTTCACACTCGCTCCACTGCTGTCGCTGGCTGCCTCTGTGCCCGTCACCACTCCGCTCTGTTGTTGTATGTGATAGGATTTTTATGTAAAACATAATTGCAGATTAGTCGCTGCGGAAATGTGCAAATAGAACAAAAAGCAAAAGCAAACGCAAAATCACAAGAGAAGAAAACGGGGAAAAAAAATCAAAATTGTAATCGTTCTGTTGCCGCTTAAAGAGGATTAAACATGAGTGAAAGAACGCCAGGGAATCCGCAACAGAGTCCAGGGATGGTATGATGTGGCACGGGTTGTGACTATGAATGAAAGGGAGGAAGCTGCATGAGTACCACTCGACAATTGCCGTATGAATGCGATTCCTGCAACTGCAACGGCAATGGCAACTGGCAACGGCAACTGGCTGTCAATTTGTTTGCCACTTTCTGCCACTCTCCAACGCTGCTGCTGGTGATTCTGTTTTTCTTTCTCCATTTTGAACGCACACACACACACAAAGGCAAAAGTACACACACACACAAAGAGGATATTTTCAATTAATTAAGAACTAAACAAAAAAGAAACGCAGCCTTTGGTAGCTTTAGATACCCTAACAGATGACAGCTGCATATATCCGATTGCGATCAAGTTTCCCATGCCAAAGAATACTTAAAAGAAATCTGTGCTGTTTGAGTGGAACATCTTCAGATGGAAATATTGAACAGATCCGATATTTGCATATATTTAGTGCCTGTAGAAATACCAAGGGTATCTGCGAAATGCACTCTGCCAAAGCATACAAAAAGAAATTGGCAGGCCAATAGGGTGTTCGAGTCAGCCGCAAAAACGTTTTTGTCTCGTCTGTTCAAGTCAACAAAATATGGCTTCAAATTAATACCAGAAAAGAGAGTATGCTGAGGGGGCATTGGGCACTGGGAAGGCAATGTATGGAGGGGGTTACGGTTACGCCACTCAATGGCAATGCGTTTCGCCTATTTGCACAACAAATGAAGTTGAAAATGATTCCGGATTGGAGGAGTTCTCTGGGAAGTACCTGCATCTGCAGCCACCCCTCGTGTATCCGTTCCGTAGCACCTCCTCTGCCATCTCTAAATGGAAACGTAAATATTTGAGCTGCAATCGAGCTGCAATCGGTTCTGCACAACCCACATCCCTCACCGCACTCAGCTATTGATTTGTTAAGCATTTGGTTCTGGCCAAAAATGCTCGAAATCGTCTTTATTGAAATGCAATTGGGAGTCCTGCTGCTAAAAGATGGCAAAGGCACAACTGAACTGCCAAGCAAACGACATTTATTAGTCAAGAAGTGGAGAGAGAGAAAGAGAATGGGTGAACGGGAGTGAGAGTCTTGCTAAAAGAGACTCCCAAAGTATGGCAAACATTTTGGAGAAATTAGTTACCAACAAGTAAGTCAAAACTTATAAGGCGTCGGGGCATTCTGTCTGTGACCTCTTCCTCGTCAGCCAATCGAACGCCAATCTCCAATCTGATTCAGCTTGATTGGCAATCCAAATTGATGCCTCTTGCACGTTTGTTTGGGGAATTGAAACACTTTCAACCCGTTAAAGGCCTCTCCTTTGAGCCATTCAGATTCCGCTTAAATCCGGCTCGAAATCGATGCCTCAACAAGGTTGCAAATGTCAAATGCAAATGGAGCCGCTGGCCCACAATGATAGCTATAATTATAACGTTCAACGGAGCATCGTCCACACCACCCCACCCCACCCCACCCCTCTCATGATGTCCTTGAGCCATGTGGCGACCTTATAAATTAGCTGCCAGGCGAGAAGTCAACCAGCAACGGCGTCCTGGGCATCTCCTAGTACTCCCCAGGCCCTGGGCCCTGGGCCCTGGGTCCTGGGTCCTGGCCCGCGCTGCCGGTCTAATGAACGAACGCACCACATAAACATAAATTATGGCCAGCCTCGGTGCAGGGTTCGGGTTCTTCTTCTGCCGCCGCTTCTGGAGTCATCGCCTCCCCCCTCAACCGTTCCTTTGCCCGGCAAACGGTAGCCAAACCCCAATGCATATTTGCGCAGCATACTTTTGGGTGGCGGGATGCGGCGCGTTGCATACTTTTTGGCGGCGTTTGGTTTGGTTTAATCCTGCAGTAAAAAGCATTTTTGGCACGCTCTCGTTTTCTTTATTTTATTTCACTTGCTCTCCTTCTCACTCTCTGTTCGCCCTCTCCGTCTCTCTCTCACACATGCATACACATATTTTTGTTAATTTATTTTCACTTTTTCTTATTGTTTTTGTTTTGTCTTTTTTCTTATGCATTCGTGTGCGTGTGTGTGTGTGTGTTTTTGTGTTTTACTTAAAATAAATGTTACTCTTTAATCATAATATATAATATATTCACAGTTTTGTGGGCATGTGTGTGGGTGTGTGAGTGCTTAAGTGTGTGTGTGTGTGTGTGTGTGTGTTTGTGTTCAAGTTAAACTAATATTTATTTATATTTATTTATTTATATGTATAGTACTTCCGTAATGCTTTTATCTATAACTTTATCAATTTTTGAGTACGCCTGAAGGTATTTACAGTGTGTGCAATAAATAATCGCTAACCACTAATTGGGTCCTACAAATATTCTACAAATTCGTAGAATTTCCATTCAAAGAAATGCACTTTTAATTTGTTTGCTGGATTTTTGCTGGTCGGGGGGGAGTGGGGAAGGAATTTTTAAGGAACTTACAAACTTAGAAACTAAATTATGTCCTACACTTAGAGACTGTAACAAACTCAACGAAACTCAACTCTATATATTGCACGATCGACAAGGGGATTGGGTGGGATGTAGTGGGGTAGTGGGGCCCGTAACAAGCAACTCTTTCTGTGGCACACTCAACACTGGGACTAACTACAGCTAGCCTACACCCTTTAACTAGCGGCATACATTCACATACATGCCCAACAACATACGTAGTACGACGCTCAGTAATACTCTGCACTCCACTAGCACCTCACTTCACTCCCATCTCCTTCTGATATATGTATCTATATGCATATACTAGGTACTGGTATACATAACATACCTAACATTTAGTTCGTTTTACTTTTTAGTGGCGTAAACTGACCCTCAAAAGTATGCAACCGGGTGTGGAATTCTTGCTGTGTGTGTTTGTGTTTGTGCTTGGGGGGGAAACCTTAACTATTTTGCGCTCCTTTTTGCTGTGCCTTTGCTGTGTGTAAACTGGTTCTAGAATCTTGCACTTAACTGTAGTTGTGACCTGGTATTTATCTGCTGCTTCGGCGGCTGCTGACCAGCAGTGCAACCAGCGTCATTGTCATTAGCAGACCCAGACTGCTCTGCAGTAGCACCCCAGTGGCACCATTGCGCTCATCGTCGCGACAGAGGCCCGGACTACGAGTAAAGTCCTCGCAATAGGTCTGAAAAAGTGAGAAAATATCAAGTTTTCCTTATGTACAGACTGGTGCCCACTCACCTTGGTCAGACTGTTGGCGTATTTATCGACCAGCTCCCGCGTGAACTTGGCCGCCTCATTGCCACAGATTCTTCGGGCTGCCATCTCCGAGCAGTCCACGAGCTCGTTGATGGAGCTACGAGGCGATTCAGCTATAGAAAGATAGATCAGGAGAGGAAAATCTCCACTCACCAGCAAATGGTTTTGATGTTCTCATTCAGAGTGCCGTTTTCGGGATTCTCCTGGTTCTTGTTCGGCTTCAGAAAGACCATTGTCTCCTTGTAGCGAGTGGCGCACACCTCGAACTCCTTCTTGGCCATCTCCGAGCAGGGCACATGCTTCAGGTACTCTACATTGGTTATATCTTTAGCTCAAAACAGATCTGTGGAGTGGTGTTCGGGCTGCATCCCATCTTACCCTCCTGGAACTCCCCCTTGTTGCACAGATCGCGGATAAACTGGTTGGTGCCGTGGTAGAGCTTGTTGAACTGGTTCCTCTGCTGCAGATCCATGCAGCGTCGCGTGTAACTCTGGATGCATCGCACCCCTTTTCGCAGCTCGCTGCAAGATAATCGGAAATAATCTGTGGATCGTATCGGATCGGATAGGACCGGGGGAAAACCTTTTTTCCCGGTGCCCACTTACTGGCAAAGTTTGTCCAGTTCCTCCTTTTTGGCGGGGCCAATCGAGAACTCTGGCGTTAAATGCAGCATTTCGAGTGGTTCGGCGCACTTGGTGAACTCCTCCTGGCCGCACTCCTCGGACCGTACCTCCACGGCCAGCGCCAGCATCAGAGCTGGAAATTCGAGCAGTGCAAAAGCCAGAGGGAAAGAGCGCCAATGCCAGAAAGTGTTGGAGTGGGAGACAAATAAACAAACAGAAACATTGAAATAGTGCTCAAGTTGAAAGCTAAAAGGCAATCTGAGACTCTTGGCCACCCATAGGATGGCGGGAGCAGCAGCAGCAGCACCACCACCAGGAGCAGGAGCAGCCGGAGCACGGGTGGCTGTGGCCCACACAAACAGTCAGTTGCAACAAAGTTGCAAATGTGCGTCAGGGGTAATAAAGTTAAGCGTAAGTGAAATTGGCATTTCATAAATTTTTCGCCAACTTTTTATTCCGGCATGCCATGAGATGCAATCTATTTGACGCACAACTGACAGATCGGGTCAGGTTTTGATGGTGGGATAACGATAACCCATTCAGTCGGATGATTTCTCATATATGTATAATATACGCTATAGGTTCTCGTTCACTCACCCGACATCCATATCAGAGTCCAGCTCCAGTTGAAATTCCAACTGCAATGCATTTTTCCGACAATTTGTTCTTCACGTATTGAATGCAATTGTTGCTACAATTTTGACGTCACCACAACTGGTTTTTGTTATAGAAATAAATCAAGGCGAGAATAGCTTTTTAATATGCAAAGTATTTATGACAAATTACAGCTTTGCGTCGTCCCAATGCTTTTAATATGTTGCTGGCACAGTTCTCTTATTATTTATTATTTTTGTTTTGTTTTTACTTGCACGATCGAGACGAAAACGATCAAGACGCAGTAAAAGAGAAGACTCTGCCTCGGCCAACAAGCAAAACAGCCAAACAAAAAACCAACCAGAAAGCACCATAAAAATGATTCTAAAAATATTCTCAAAAGCGAAAGCACAGCGTCAGAGGTTGTATTGCTTTCGATCGGAGTGGTTCGTCTTGGGGTCTAGGGGTTCCTTCTAATATTCTTTCCTTCTAGTTGCGGCCGCTATTTTTACGAGTGGTTCTACTCATTCGTTTCGCCAATTATTGCTGCAAATGTGGCGTGCACAGGTCCAAATGTAGTTTCTGTTGGGGCAGATCCAACAACATTTCATGTCGAGGGGATGTAAATGATGTCTAAATGTACTGTGTGTTGTTGTTGTTCTTTCTTGATAGAGCAAATTCATTTCCCAAACACAAATAATTTACATAAAATGATTAATTTTTTTTGTAATCAAAATCAATTTAATTCATTTTGCAACGATTTTTCCTGCTCATAAACTCCACTAAAATCAACCCCTATTCAGGACCCACTAAGAGGAGACATACAAAACTAACAGAGAATCAGCAAACGGAAAAAATCAGTGTTCATTTAAATGCTGGCGATGGGCTCAATTGTTTTTGTCTGTGTGGCTTTTAAGTTATTACGTATGTATTTGCAATATGTAAATGCAATCAAATGTGAGAACGGGCACGCGGACGATGAAAGCCGTGACAGATGCATTTAATGCCCATAAATGCACAAGCAAACACCACAATACTCGTACAAATCAAACACTTTTCAAATGCCTCGTTGAGCGGCATTTTATGAATGTCCCATTGATGGGAACAGCAAATACTCGCAGTCGTACTCATACGCGTACTCGTACTGTGTCACAGGTCAGGGTTTGGGCCAATTTTGATGGAAAATCATAGAAAAATATTAGAAATAACTCAGAAAGAATGAACGAAATGGAAGCTGTGCAATACGAGAGCTTGGATGTTCTTCGACATCGATATTTCTGATGTTAAACATAGATTCAATCAGATTCAATATGAAATGGGAACTAAAAGATTTTCAAATGCATTTTTTTAGGTTCCAATTGCACAAAAGTTAAAGTTAAACAAGTTTTTTGTAATCAAAACTAGTTTTTATAATCTGCGCAGACAGTGACAAGTTCTCGTTGGAACAGACTGATCTATGGAATCGATGAGGTTTACTGTGTTGTGGTAAGCTTTTGTGCGCCCCTAGCATACCTTCTGCATACCCAGGGCATTCATATGGAAAGCAAATCTGCATAATTATACGGAAAAATATAATGAAAACGAAACGCCCTAAAACGTCAGTGAAAAGTCAATCACATTGACTTTGTGCACAAGCAAACAGGCATTTAAATCATTGTGCATTGTTTTGCACTTATAATTAATCAATTTCAGGTGCAACAGCACCAAAACCAGCCACTACTGAAGCCAGAACAATAGAAACAGCAGACAGCAGCACCAACCTCCTGCCACAACTAGAACAATCATACAAGTCAAAACACTTTTCCAAAGTGCCGCCACTGGACCGATCGTATGTTTTGCTATGCCTTTCTACTGCTGCAACTGTTCTCTGGCCCACCGTCCCTCTCTGCTGTTTGCCCTCTCTTGTGACTCTTCTGCACCGCGCTCTCTCTCTCCCTCATTCTTCTTCCCAGCTGTTCCCCAAGCCTTGCAGGGCCGTGCGTTCAATTGAGAAACGAAAACAAATCACTTAACGCAAAAAGAGGAGAACAAAGAAAAGCAGAGAAAAAGAACAACTGTTATTCGGCTTTTGCTCTGCCCGCAGATCGCTGCGCAAAAATTTCGCCTTGAAAGTGGGGTGGTGCAGTGTCTGCCGCACGTGATGCAAGAATGCAGTCGGACGAGCCTCTCCCTGGCACCATCATCTTTGTCGTGGGATCATCGGATCGCAGCAAGATCGCCGCCCTGTGCGAATCAGGTTTTCTCCTCTCCTCTCCTCCCATTTATTTATAAATTTTTAATGATTTTGTGTGGCTTTGGTCTTAATTTATTTATTACTTGAAAGATTGGGAGATCGGTTCGCTGCACGAGAGATGAAACAGCGCCAGACGAGACGACGACGACACTTTCGAATGACACGGGACAGCCGTGCGATGCAATGGACAGAACAGAGCAGAGCAGAGACGCAAGCGCGCCGCGTTGTTCACCGGACGAGTAGCAGAAACGTACTGTGCAGCGGCAGAGTTAGCAGCAGAGGCAGCGCCAAGACACTAAGCAAACGACCAAGCGACCAAGCGACCCAACGACAAGCGCCAAAAGCTACGAACAAATCAAAAGCCGAACGCCCACAAAAATTCAGAGCCCCCGAACCGAAGTGGCGCTCGGGCTCCCAATGTTGCCGAGCGTGGGGATGTTGCTGGGCAACACTCGGCCATGTTGCTGTAAAGTTGCGGGTGCACTTGAAATCAATGCAAATGCAACAACAGGTATTTCTGGGCCCAGCACCCTGCCTTCGTCTCTAGCCCCTGCCTGGCAGAGTGTCCGCCAATCCAAATATCCGCCTCTGCAAGTGTCCGCCGGTAAGGGGGTTCTCCTCTTCACCTGCACGAGTGACACCTGTGGGAGTTTCGGCTGTTCCTAGGTTCCTAGACAGTTTGATTGTTCGAGTGTTTGTCCGTCTCTGCGATTATCTTCCCAAGTGTCCGGCTATCCACCTGTCCGCTTGTCCCGCTTGCCTTGCTAGTGCAAAATGATAAGTGATAAGGCATTTCGAAGGCCAATCTCCACTGATAGACGACTAATCCGGCAACTGTTTCCATAAATTTCATTCGATGTGTGAATCTATATTTGCTGAATCTATATTTGCCACTCAATTAATTTAATTCAGCGGGGAAAGCCCCCTTATAGATAAGATTATCTACCAAAGAATCCACTGGATCCGCTGCACGTTTCCAATCATTCTTTTTCTTTCTGTGAAATATTTATGTGTTGATATTTGTCGGCTGCCAATACAGGTTGGCAAGTACAGGCTCAAGTATCGTGGATTCAGACGTGTGTACACTCCCCTTTGTCCTTCTGTGCTTCGGTACTTCGATTGTTGCCTGAGTTTCTGTTTGTTCTATGCCAATTTAGCGGCTTGTTTGCATATTTACTGTACACACTGTCTAAATTAGGCAAAGATTTCCTTTCAGTTATGTCCTTGGCACCTTGTTTGCCCCTGGGCAATACTCGACATGCTAAAAATGGAGCAGCACTCTCGCTTCGCCCCGTGGGTTTCCTGGAAATACAATCTCTCCAAGTGGATTCTTGAAATGCACTCAAACGCAGGAGACATACTTGGAATTTCGAATCAGAGCAATAGTGTGGGCCAGCAGTCAATTACGAGTGCAAAGGACAAAGGAAAATGTCACCAGGAAAGCAGCAAAGTGCTGAAGCAAAACTGCACAAGTCAATGGAATTTCATATTTTCTTTGGCACGAAAAATAGTCACACAAAATCCCTGTGCATTGGCATGTAAATTTCTTTACCCGTAGATTTCCAATTGCCCCACACGAATCGGCATAATCAATGTTTTGATTAATCAATATGGTTCTTGAACTTGATTTATGGCCCTCATAGACTTAATTCAAACAGACTTTCTATCTTACGAGTAGATCTGATAGAGGCGTAATTCATTTAAGAGGCCACTCGAAAAGCGAAACTTATCAAACCCATTTCCCTGTCTAGATTAGATACTCTACGGGTTATGGTTCTTTTGACGTGTTTCCTTCCACTGATCTAAATGGAAATTTTCAAGTGAGAAGCAAATTCTCACTCAGCGCTGCAGTGTGCCATATTCTTCTGTCTCATTCGAGTGGGAATACATTTAAAGAATTCTGCTTAATCCGCTCTGCATAGAAGCCCAAGCGAAGATAATATCTCACTCTGAACCCCCATATATCCCAATTACACTAAATGATATGCGAGTCTGTTATTTCGCAGTGCAACTCAATTAAATATCCACTGGGGAAATGGGTAACAACGGGACGAACGGGGCAAAAAGTGCCTGGCAAGAAGGTAAATAGCTTTAAGTGCTGCTCTGTGGCTTATTTTACACTTTTACACTTCCACTTCCAGTTTCATTTCGCTTAGTTTTTGCTCCACTTTTGCATCCATAATTATCGGAACTTAACCCTCTTCTGGCCAGCAACTAACAAAGTTGTGCAACTGCAGCAAGCAATGCTCGTATGTGTGTGTGTGTGTGGGGGGGGAGGTTCTAGTGAGGTCCTGCCGAGGTCATTACCACTGGCCACATGCGTAGGGTCTCAGGACGCAGGACGAAGGCGTAAGCTTTAAGCCCTTGCTTATACGACAAACGAAAACAAAACTCGAGTTTATTTTATTTCATTTTCTTGGAACGGAAGGGAGGACTGAGTTACTGGAGAGGGAAATGGTGTGGCGGCATGGGTCAGAGAGGGACTGAGCAGGAAGCCCATGGATCCAACACCTAGACACAACACAAACACACACACACACACACACAGACATTTGGCTATCGCGCATTAAGCGTACCAACAACAATAGCCAGAACAAACAGGACGAAACTATAGCTTTTCGTGAGCGAAGCTTTGAATACCCTTGAAGATTGATCGCTACTCTGGGGATAGCCAAGAGATAAGTTCTCTCTCAAACAGATGCGGTGTTTGGGCAGGAGTCATAAACATTATGGGATCGGAAATTCTTCCTTTACCATTTTGGAATGCAAAGAGTTTGGTGAAAATCGTAATACACCCCAATGGAAAGCGAAAGACAACTGTGAAAGTGGCCACAAGTAGAGTGTGGGTGGGCGGAAAGGAGAGTGTAGCAAAAAGAGTGTTCTATGGTGAAGGGTATTGTGGGATATAGAGGGTACTCTGGGCCCCCCTTGCACACTTCTTCATGCTTTGGCTTTTGTTCCACCACCCGCCACATGCCACCCGCCACATGCCACCTGCCACCCGCCTCCCGCCTCCCGCTGCTGCATTAGTTTGTGTTTGAACTTTGCAAGTTTTCCCCATCATCATTGTTGTAGTTGCTGCTGCGATTGTTGTTGCAATTGCTGGTGTTTCTTTTGTTGTTGCTGCTGGCTCGTGGTGTTGCCGGTGCTACCGCTACCATACAAAAGTCCCTCCCATGGACGCGCAACTGTTGATGTTTACATTTAGCGCTTGGATTTATGAACTCCGCATTCGAGGCACGTAGCATTTGGACAATTTAAAGTTTAGCTAACACACACACACACATGCGCACTCCTTCACACACCCTCCCATAAGCAGACGCTTCTAATAGGCTGTTCAGACTGGGGCTGCGTCCTGCTCTTTGCGTCTTGCCAGCCAGCCAAAGGTCAATTGTTCTTTTGCTAATGGAAAGGGCAAAGGACTAGGGACCAAGCACCAACTCTTTTGTAGCATTCATACACTTCTTAAGTATTTACGCTTAGTTTATTTTTATTTATTTGACCAAGAATGAAAGCAAGGGGATAACAAGTTGGTTAATTAATGGATAGCTCATAGTATCAGGCACCTCTGTTAAAGAGAATTTCGGGGACACAGAGCGTTCATGAGGATAACGTTGGGGAAGAGTAACAGGCTGCTAAATAGGTGTAGAAGGGTACATCATTTTGGGTACAATTTATATATTTTTTTGGACTCTTGCCTTTGCGGGATCGAAAACCAAATAACACGCGTGGGGGTACACGTCAGAAATGCCGTTTTGAAAGTTCCAATTGAATATTAAATATACATAGGTTCATATATTTATGGCTACTGTATCTGCTAAGTCATTTGTGTAGTGCATGCTGCGAGGTTGTTGTCACCACTGCGCCGTTTTTTTATAAATTTCAAGGTTAGTTTTGTTTTAAAAGCTTACAGCTGCAGGCTGCAAAGCTTGCTGCTATGAAACTCTCTCATTTGAAGAGTGTGTGAAAAGGAGGAAATAGGTGACAGTATAATAAAAATAAATAATATAAATCTAATAAATTAATAATAATAATAAAATAGAATAATAATAAATAATAAAATAATTAAATAATAATATACATGTATTACATACAAAAAAATAGCTAACGATGGAGTACGATTTTTGTTTCTTGTATAAATTGCAGGCATCCACAGTGAACTCCACTTGCAATCTGCCAGGTTGTTCAAAAATTTAAAAATTTAAATTAAATTAAATTATCCTTACATCTGCCAAAAATGGGACATGACCAGTAGGTCTTTTTTTAATATAAGTAATAATGTCATTTTAATATATATAAGCATATGATATATTTTAATATTTCACTACTAGCTCCATGAATTAGTTCAAATAAAATACAAAACACAAATACAAATACAATATTAAAAATATAATACATAATAATACTTATAGAAAAAAATGCATTTGGTTCGCGTTTCTGCGCGTTATATCTTGGACTACAAAAGCCAGCCAGGAGACTTGTTACTTCATTGTCCAAAGTTTGCCATGCTAAATAAAACAAACAAAGCAAAAATACTCAGGGGTAAATCCCAATCCAATCGTTTCACACCATTTACTGGGTGAAATTCAATTAGTTTTCTCTCTTTGGTTGTCCCCGCTTGGCCAAATTCCCCAAAACGCAGTGACAGATTTGTTTAAAAGCCAAAGCACGGCTCCAAATTCTCATCAGTGTATTTTGAGAAATCTTGCCGCAGACATGAAATTTGCGATCGCTTTTATTGTGCTCTTTTTGAGCCTAGCTGAAGCTTTTCCCGCTCCTCAGTTAGTGGTTCTGCCACTGCCACTACCACTGCCACTGGGCGTGCCAATTGGACCGTCATCATACTATCCAGACCATTACTATCACCACCACCATCACCATAATTCGCCTGGCTATGGTTACAGATATAACTACTACGAATAATGATGCCACAACGGGTACGGGTACGAGTACTGGAGTACTGTGCTGGATTCATCAATTTCCAAACTAAGTCTGCTGTGTTACACTTGAAGTTGTCAGAATTTCAATAAATGTTTATATGTATATGTTATTATTATATTATATGTATATAATTTATTTAAATAGATAAAGTGTGAACGTTTGGCTGGATTATTTGAATAAACAAAAAAGTTACAACTTCCATTTTTGATCGATCAATCCAATAACAGGCTCCCCGATTTCCTTACGTTTCGTTATTAATTCAAAGCAGAACACAAGAGTTTAGTACAAAGTTTAGTCCCGTTGGAAAAGCTGGCCAAAAGCTCCCCCTTCCTTGTATGTACCCACATTGCAGCAACGACCTTGAGGGCTGCAACAAGCGCAACAGCAGAAGCAGCAACAACAACA
The DNA here is from genome assembly GCA_018150885.1 of Drosophila tristis. Lineage (NCBI taxonomy): Eukaryota > Metazoa > Arthropoda > Insecta > Diptera > Drosophilidae > Drosophila > Drosophila tristis. The sequence continues at coordinate 1,272,367 of JAECWT010000203.1, read as the reverse complement.
ACAGCAACAACCACAAAAACAAGCAGCAGCATTAAGCTGTAAATCAATTCGGGCGGGGGAAAATTCAATGTCAATGGCAAAAGCTTCTCGTGCAATTCGGCCGCGCGTCTGTATCCGTTGCATACTCTGAGGCGGACAGCACATTACGCATACGTCGATGGCCAGTGCAACGTGCGATTTATTAGAGAAATAAATAAATATAAAGGAAAAATTTAGAACAACAACAGCAAGTCGCAATCGGGCGCCAGTGAGTGATTCTCGCGAGCGAGCAAGCAAATTGCGACAGAGAAATGAGACAAATTTAGACAAAACGAACGAAAGAAAGAAAATTGTTGGTCGCCAGAGCAAACTGTTGCTGCTGCTGCTGCTGCTCCTACTGCTGTTGTTGTATCTCTTTGTGGCTGGGGCACTAGGGTGCTGGCTGATGGCTGCTGGTGGCAGTTTGTGTTTGGTGGGTGACGGTGCCAAATGTTGATCATGACCGCGTAAAAATACGTATAAATATAATTAAAACCGAGAAACAGAAACAAACGCAAAGCAAACAACTTTGTTTCACCCGATATTCAACTAAAAACTGAAGGAAAATTGTGTAACGCCAGCAAGATGAACAGAACGATATTACACTGGAGCTATCTGAACTTCAGGGATGTGCCCATGGACCTGTTCCTGTACGAGGACCTGGAGGAGGTGTACCTGAAGGAGAACTTTATATCGGTGATACCCCAATGGCTGCTGAGCATCACGACCCTCAAGTTTATCCATCTGGCGGGGAACAACCTGAGCGAGCTGCCCATGGACATATATATGCTGGAGAACCTTGAGTTCCTCGATGTCTCCAACAACGAGCTGAAAGAGCTCCCGCCCACACTGGGTCTGTTGCTCCGTCTACAGCAGCTGAACGTGTCCGGCAATCGGCTCACAAAACTACCGCTGGGTGAGTACCAGGACACCGTGCGAGCCACTGCGATAGCCATTGCCAATTTCCATCAACCCTTGCAGAGATGAGCAGCTTGCGCAATTTGGAACAGTTGAACATCTCCAAGAATCGGTTCCGCCGCCTGCCCATACAGCTGAGCGAATGTGTGCGCCTCAACGAGCTGAACGTAAGCGACAATGAGACGCTGCTGCACATACCCGAGCGCATTGCCAACCTCCCAATGTTGCAGTCCCTGGCCGCCGATCGTGAGTACTGCAAATACTAAATCAGAGAGAGAGACAGATGAGTAGTACGGGGTACGGGTTCTCTTGCAGGCTGTGCTCTCATCTATTTGCCGGCTGCTCTCTCCAAGTTTATGAACCACGTGCGCATCTTCCACAACACGTCCATCAACTACTTGCCGATGATATACGAGAAGTTCTATCAGAGCTTCTACGACAATCGCCAGAGGTTCACGCCCATGTGAGTGTTATAGAGGCGCCGCCAGACGAATGCACATCTAACTTTCATCTCTTCGAGTGCAGATCCGTTAGCAGCAAGGGCCTGTTCTGGGTGCGGGAGCTTGAGACAAGGAAACGCCTGCTGCTGCCAGTGGGCACGCGACAGGTCTTCGAAGTTCCCTCCAAGGAGAATCGGATCTCACTCTACGACGACTGTTTGCATGCCATACAGACGCTGAACCGCCAGGTACCTGTCTACGAGAACGCAGCTCTGCATCGCCTCCTACCCGAAGCTTACATGAGCTCCCAGATTAACAATGGCCCCATCGCCCGCTGCACGACTTCCCAATGTTCGAGATGTTTGTACACTTCGTACTACTTCATGGTTGTCAAGAGGTGAGTGTGGGGTGAGATGTGACGAGGGCCTGCGTCAAACGAAACCGGTCCCGGACGCGTTCTACATTCGGCAAGCAGAAGCCATACAGTGAGGATTGGGGCCATTGTATTTGTATCTGTACCTGAAACGCCTTTCCCCTTCATCTTTACAGATTTGGCAGCTCTTCGAAGCAGCTCTTCACCTGTAACTTTTGCACCAATCGCTGTGCCAATCTGTGGCTGGCCAGCAACAGCAGAAGGTACTACCAACTGCCCTGGAGAGTGTCCGACGATGACGACGTTGACGTCGATAACTATCCCAAGCAGTAAAGACGGAGCAAACAGTAAAGCTCCCGCCTAGATGTTGTACAAATGCACTCTACACGTAGAATTGTTTAGTTACTCTCGTACCTTTAATTAGTCGTGTAAATGTCGTGTACTACTGGCAACCAGCGCCTACAAAACTCCTACACTAAGCTTAAAGAAAACTCTGCATTGGGCCCCGCTCGTGCAGGTGGATATAGTCGTCCAGGAGACAGTGCGACGCCTGTGGATAGGCGCGGCGACAATTGACGCCATGTCGTCCCATTCTATAGGCATCCCGATATCGTTCGTCCAGTGTCCGATGGGGTCTTTGGCGGACAACAGATGAGATAGTATCTATTTGTTCGGGTCTGTGCATTCGCTTACCTCAGCAGTCTGTGCAGCAGCTGGGCATAGAGGCCGCTGTGCTCGTGTACTTGTCCGTTCTCGCAGATCAAACGTTCCAGGCAAGCGGTTCCATTCTGCCCAATCTGCGACATATAGTCCTCGGCAAACTTGAATAGCAAAAACTGCGGCTCATCCACGACAGGAGGACGAGGAGCAGGTGGAGGCGCATGATTGGAGCCCTTTAAGTCACGTGAACTGCTCCAAAGATTCCACCAATAAATTGGTGTCTGCGGTTCACTGAATTGGTAATGGAAATTCATCAGCCAGACCAGCTGGCGCCAGGCCATCTTCTCATCAAAGGGCACTGGAAATGCGCAGCCAGTGACTAGCTGTGGGTAAAGAATGTTTTACATTATTGATGTTACATCCTGCAAGAGTATGCCGAGGATAGTTGACCTTGATAACCCCTCCATTCTGATAGATCAGGAAGCGTTTCTGCCGCCTGTGATGATGCCAGGCCGTGAGATTGGCGCCGCCCATGGCTCGCCCACCTTCGACAGCCAGCAAAAGCATCGAAAGAATCATTCTATAAAGGAGGTTAATTAATTGTATATTTATCAATGTGTGTGTGTGTGTGTGTGTGTGTGTGTGTCTAACTGTGGACTGTGGATCAACTCACATGAGATTCATTCTGCCGCTTGTTGTGCTTTCCGCTTGGGCTCTGGACAACGTATACAGATAAGTCTTCGATTTTACGACAACGTCTCGAAAAATTATTGTAAAAGAGAAAGATCGGAGATGAGAGGTGAGAAAAAGCACGTGCTGTCGGTGGGTTTCCTGCTTTGGCATGTCAGACTAATTAGCGAACAGAGCAACGTCTGCACCGAAAGTAATTAGAGCCAGAACAGTCAAGCAGTGTTGGAACGCCAGTGGATGAGTGAATCAGCCACAGGTGGGTCTGGCAGAGCAGCAACTCAACTCTCCCAACCCTCCCATAAGTAAATCTCCACCGAAAACTGAAGCTCAACCTCTTTCAGATCTCTATGCAACAAATTGTGATGTGTGTTCGTCCGTTAAAAAAAGAAAACAAAAACCTGAATGTTTAACCAAACAAACTATTAATCAACGAAAATTTATATGGATGTTTATATTGCAATCAATGTTTAATGTTCAATGCTTGTCCCCTAATTGGGTGACCTCTGTTGCTAATTAAATAAAGAAAAAGAATAGCTTTGGCCCCAAACGAATCCCAATCGCTGTTTTGTGAGAGGAGGAGTGGGATCCATCTCCATAGCTACAGTGCGGCGCTGCCATGACAAGCAATGACCGCCCACCCCACGCATTGCCATAGCATTTGTTTGTTCCATTTATCGAATAGCGCTGGAGTCGAAAATGTCGAAGCACAGTCCAATCTCAGCTGCCTAGCTTGACCTGCCACAGAAATTTCGTTTCTTTCGTTTCGACACAAATGTAACCAAAACGCTTCGCCAAAAGATTTCGCTAGTCAAAATTCTCTAAATTTCGAGTGTGGAATATCCAAAAAGGCATCAAAATTATGCTGCGGCTACCAGGAATGCCGCTGCTGCCGGGTGCACAGTTCTATGATGTGAGTACAGTACAGTAGGCGGCTTTCGATTCCATGATGATCCTCCTTGTAGTACGGGAAGCGTCGCCATCCCCGGCAGCAGACGCTGATGCACTACCAGGGCATACAGATGCTGTCTGATCGCCGGGAACCGGAGCTGGTGGAGCCCAACGGCATTGTGGCGGATCCCAAGTGTCCGCCAGTGCCCGCACAGATCAACACCCTGTGGGCACCGAAGGTCACCACGAAGCTGCCACCCTGGCTGGCCTACGACAAGCAGGTGCTCTGCTTCAATGCTTACTTCAAGGAGAACCTCACCGAGATCTACCATGCGCCATACCAGGTGCGCAAGGTCAGGATCTACTTCTATCTGGAGGACGGCACCATGCAGGTCACCGAGCCGAAGGTGGAGAACTCGGGCATACCACAGGGCTGTCTGGTGCACCGCCAGCGCATACCCAAGGCCGCGCCCAGAGATCGTGAGTTCATCTCCATCTTCGACCTGAACGTCGACACTGATGTGCAGATCTTTGATCGCGTCTATCGCATCAGCGGCTGTGACATCTTCACCCGACAATTCCTCAATCGAGCCGGCATTTGTGTGCCCGAGACGCAACAGGAGCCAAAGTAAATAATGCACTGGGATCCTAGCTTAAAAAAAATCACATATTCTCGATATTCACCCTAGTGATCCCACCACGGAGATACGCAAACGCTCTGGGCTGAAGCAAACATTCAGCGGCAGCAGTGCCGTGCCCAAGCGCCATTCCTTTGCCCAGTTTCTGGAGTTCGACAGGCGCGTGCTCAAGTTCCATGGCTACTGGAACGATCGCAGCGAGTTTGGTGACGTGCGGAAGCTGGAGATCTGCTACTATCTGGCCGACGACACCATAGACATAAAGGAGAAGTTTCCACGGAACTCGGGACGCGAGGGTCCCAGTACATTCCTGAAACGAGGCAAGCTACCCAAGGAGTTCTCCGGACTGGCGCAGCCGGGTCAACAGACAGCGGTGACGTTGCTCAATGTGCTCGGCTCCAATATGAGGGATGTGCGCTACGTGGCCGATCCATTGAACACGGGCCAGAAGCAGGTGCATCACTACACCGACCAGGATCTGCAGATTGGCGCCGTGCTGAATGTCTTCGGACGCGCTGTCGTAATCACCGGCTGCGATCAGTACACCCAGAGCTACTACAAAGAGAAGGTAGGTGCAGAGAGAGACCAGGATTCACGCCAAAACGATTCACACTTCACCTCATTTTCAGTACGGCATCGAAGATTTCACACCGCAGCCCGTTCCAGAACGAAGTGATGTGCGTCCGCACACCCAGGGAGGAGGCGCAGTGCGTCGCCTGCCACCCTACAACGGATGGGGCAGCTACGAGGACTCTGAGGGCAACTGCATCACCGTTGAGCCGAAGCCACCGCAGGCCGACTTCAAGAAGCTGATCAAGTACGACGGCTGCATCCTGCGCTTCGGTGCCAGGCTGGTCTCCGCCATACGCGACAACTGCGAGCGCGTCTTCATCATCAGCTACTTCCTGGCCGACGACACTCTCCAGATCTATGAATCCTCCCGACGAAACTCTGGCTTTGTGGGCGGAGAGTTCCTCAAGCGGGCACGCGTTGCGCTACCAGGCCAGGACAAGTTCAGCTCCGCACGGCCAGAGTACTATCGGGCTAATGACTTTTACATTGGGCGCACTCTCAGCCTCAAGGATCACATCTTTCACATCAATTCAGCGGATGAATTCACATTGCTCTACATGGAACAGCATCCCAGCGAGGTGAGTGCACAGAGTGTTCATGTTCCCTTGATCCTCACCCACTCTGATCTCTGATTCCTCTTTCAGTTTCCCGTGGCCGACATCCGTGCCATCATGCAAAAGATTCGCACTGCAGTACGTCCAGAGTACAAGCAGTTTGTGCTGCGCTGCAAGCCCGATGGCAATCTTGGGGACTTTGCAACCATCGACTTTGATACCATGCGATCCACTCTGCTGTCGTATCTGTCGAAGGAGAGCCTGCTGAACCACGAAATAGTGACCGTGTGTCGCTACTTCTCGGCTGAGCAGGCAATGCCTCCCAGCTGCGACAGGAACCAGGTGCGGGCCGCTGCCCAGCTGGAGCTGAAGCGAGCCTTGTGGAACAATCTTGAGGAGCTGTCAGAGCACTTGAGCCACATTAATCCTACCTCCAAGCCGTACATAAGTGAGGCACAAGTAAGGTCGACTCTGCGGGGTTGTCGGCTGCCGTTCAGCTTGGAGCTGGTGGATGATATATTGCAGGTGCTGCAGCACAATGGACAGCGCGAGATTGAGGTGCGCGACTTTCTGGGATTCTTCAACATGCGATGCGACCAGGTGCCCGACATAGCCCCTCTTAACATCGCCTTTGAGCTGTGCCCCAAGCTTCCTTTCCTACACAAGGGCCGCCTGGTGGACTTCACCTGGTTCCTGGACTTTTTGGGCCTGGAGGAGGAACTCAAGCGGGCCAATCAATGAGGATCCCTCGTCGGTGTTATCAAAATTGCATGTATATACAGAAAAATTCGTGGCAATAAAATTTTCGGAATGGTGAAATTTGTGCTTAAGACCTAGACGATTGTATCCTACAGTTTGGACTCCGTGAGCCAGTTGAAAGACTGCGGCTTGCGATCCGAAGATGGACTGATCGCCACATTGATGATGGTTGGCCTGTCCGTAAGCTGGTTGGCCGCCTTGATGGCCGTCTGCAACTGCTCGATCTCCGTGCAGAAGTAGCCCTGCATGCCGAACATTTTCATCATTTCCTCGTAACGCACTTGAACTCCCAGCGCCGACGGTGGTGTGCTGAAAGTGATAAGATTAGCATTGAGTACAACCCTGGTATAGGCACACTCACATTTGGGTCAGATCGCCCTCGCTGCGAATGGCCTCGAAGGTGTCCTTGTCGAAGCCTCCGTAGATGCCATTGTTGTTGACAATCACAATGGTCACTGGCAGCTTGTACCTCACCATCGTCTCAATCTCCATGCCCGAGAAGCCGAAGGCGCTGTCGCCCTCAACGCAGAGGACCCGCTTGCCGGGAGCAAAGTCACGGCAGAACAGGGCAGCGGCCACTGCAAAGCCTGGACCCACGCCCATGGTGCCGAAGGTGCCAGCATCTAGACGATGACGTGGCTGCTCATTCAGGAGCATGGAGCGTCCAATATCCATGGTATTGGCACCCTCGCTGACGATAATCGTGTCCTTGGGCAGCAACTCGCGCAAGTGATGGAAAACAGCGTAGTAGTTGAGCGGCGTCGAGATATTCAGCGACATCTGCTGCACTGTGTCCTTGTTCTGCTTGCACTTGACGGCCAGCTGCTTCCACCAGTCCTGTTCGTAGCCGAAGCGGAAGTTCACGGCATTCATCTGCTCGAACAGCTGCTCGGCGAAGGGACGAATGTCCGATTGGATGGCCACCGACGCGATCACAGAGTTGTGCAGCTCCTCGGGACAAATGTCCACCTGAATGAACTTTACATCCTTATCGTAGCGAGGCGAGCGTCCAAAATGCAGAATCCAGTTGAGGCGCGCGCCAAGCAGCAATACCACATCCGCCTTCTGCAGGGCCAGGGTTCGGGCAGACGAAACGCACTGTGGAGCCGTATCGGAGACCACGCCCTTGCCCATGGGAGTGGGCAGGAAGGGCAGATTTGTGTTCTCAATGAAATGCCTCAGCGTATTCTCGGCGTGAGCATAGGCGCTACCCTTGCCGATAATGACCAGCGGTCGCTTGGCCTGTCGCAGAAGGCGGGCCGCGGCGATCACATCATCGTGGGGTGGATAGGCCACTGGTGGAGCTGGGTGAGCCAACGCCTTGTAGATGCGAGCCTCGGGGGCTTTCGATTGCAATATATTGCCGGGGAAATCCAAATAGGCTACTCCGGGCCGTCCATAGGTGGCGTAACGCACTGCCTTCTCCACGTGCAGAGGGATAAGGGCAGCGGTGGGAGGACGAGCTGCATACTTGCAGTAGGGGCGGGAAAGCTCCACCTGCGGGCACTCCTGGAAGCCGCCGATTCCTTCATGATCCTGATTTGTGGCTCCGCCAATGACGATTAGAGGCCAGCAGTTGACCTGGGCATTGGCCATACCACCTAACCAATGCATTTTGTATGTGTGATTAGCAAATCCCATGGAGAATTCCATACCATTCCATATCCATACCTGTCACATGCAGAAGTCCCGGTCCAGAGACCACCAAACAGACGCCCGGCTTTCCCGTGAGATAGCCAATGGCTTGAGCTGCATAGCAAGCGGCCTGCTCATTCCGCATGCCAATGTACTTCAGTCCAGCGGCCTGAAAGGCCATAGACAACTCGATGACGGGTATGCCAATGATACCAAATACATAGTCCACTCCCTGTTGACAAAAAGCAGTGATGGATGATGGGATGAGTTCAAATTTCAAGGATTGGGATAAGATTTTCCCCCAAGTTCTCGATTGCAAATCCAAATATTTATCACTCCACTCCCTTCTTTGCTCAGATTCAAAATAAATAAATAAGTACAGTGCAATGCATGCTCTAATTTATACCCATCCCTACACTAAATTCTTAACCAAACATGCAAACGCAAACACGTTTTCAAGTGATTTGTTTGGAATCCGGTGAACGTTTTATTGATTTTAATCTGGGCCCCCAAGGAGAGATTATCGTAGTTATGTATATTTGAGTCGTGCTCGCAAACCTTTGGAACATTTTCTTTATCAAAAATCCGTTCGACTTTTATTAACAAGAATAATCAGGTAGCAAGAACAACTACCTGGTGTTTTTGAACTTTGCACAACAAACAGGTGCTAGATAAGACTCCATTGTTCTTGCTGCTGGACCGACAGCGACCCTCAGCTATTTTAATCAACGTCCATAGGTTAATATCTCAAATATGCCAACATGGAGGATTGCACATTTTCCGTACAGATTACAATGCAGAAAATGCATCCCAGACTTGCGGGGGACGGGACACGGACGGCTTCTTACCTGTTGCTTCAGCGATTCCGCAATAATTTGCACTGCTTCAACATCTGCCATTTTGTGTGCGTTATGTTGTTATTGTGCTAAAAATGTATCAGTCGCCGCCGCGTTACTTTGCGAACTGGGCTAAAATTAGTTAAACTTAAAAAAATTACAGAACCGGACCGCAAGCCAGGAGCAGTGTGACCGCATGCCAAGAGCAGTGTGACCGTAAAGCAGCCGATAGTTCGATGATTTCTCGAAAACTCAGCTGATGTTTTGCCCGCTGACAAAATTATTCCTCGATTTTGATATTCGCTTTGATATTACTAGCTAGTTTGCCCTTTCAACCCTAAATAAATAATTTTATCCGATAGATACATCAATTTTCTACAAGATTGGCTTGTTTTGAGAAGTCATTTTTTTGCATTATTTACATAAAAAGGTTCAAACCAAAACGGCCAAAGCATAAAACGTAAATGTTGACTAAATGTGACGTCATTGTTGCCTTGTCAAACAAGTGCGCGCTATCAGTATGGACTTTTGTATACCTTATTTCCTATAATAGATGTTTAATTTGTTGTTCCAAACTCCATTGAAACATTAATAATGATTTTATCCAAGATTGACATGTCTTTGATCTATTTATGCAAATGTCTTGTTATTTGTAATTACATATATCCCGGTTCTGATACCTATTATTGGTACCCATGGGCTGCAAAATTTCGTTAATATCTTTAAAACAGATACTGAGTAGTTTCTGCATTAATTGGAGTTTCCTTTTTATGGGATTGCTTACATAATAAGGTTTAAAAAAAAACGGCCAAGCATAAATCTAAGTGCATAGCGGAATGTGACGTCATTGTTGCTGGTCAAACAAGTGTCTGCCATGCGTATAGACATTATTTATACCTTATTTCCTTTAATTAATGTTAAATTTGTTTGTCCAAACTGCTTGATATTATTAATATTGAATTTGTCTTAGATTGACATGTTTTTTACCTATTTTGGCATATCATTTGTGTTTTTAAAGTTTTTTGGCAGCCAGATTTTCGTGTCATATTAGTCAGCTTATGCCAGTGCACTCTTTAGAGTTTCATAGCACTTAACGTTTAGTTCCATAGCAGCATAATATGTTGGTTTCATAATTAGATATCACCAGAGTCCACCAATCACAAGAGTATGTACAAATAAAATTATCTACCCTAATCTCATTTTTCGAACTAAGTATTTTTAATAAAATAAAACACATTAATGGCATGATTTAATTAATGAGATTAAAGCGTTAATATAAGATATGAAAAGGAATTCAAAATAGCTCAGCGAGAAGATAATTTTTTTTGGCAAGCTTTTTTCCAATCACGATATTTTTGCAGAGATAAATTGTCCAGACTTGAAAATATTATTTAGCATCCGGATATTAATAGTTTATCAGATAATATGAATCTATTTTTAATATTTTGTGATCTGTTATATAGAAATCTTCAGATTATCTTGGCAGGAAATTTGAAATTTATTTCTATGACTGTATTTTGACACACTAACATTGTAGAGCCCTGACGTTAATTATAATTAATTAATTATCATTGGTCAGACCTCAAATTTGATTAGCTTTTGACTAATTAGGTGCGTCAATTTGGTTTTTTTTTTTGCTCGACTGCAAAATTGAATTAACTTCTGCAATGTCCCGCAACCAGTGATTCCCCCCGCTCCAATGCTAAGGTCGTTGCGCCAAGCTAAGACAAACGGGTTCCCGCTACAATTTGAACTACTTTTGAATCTTATTTGAAAAAAATACGTTTATATTTTGTAATAATAAATACACAGCTAAAGCTTTAATAGGACTCTCCGCTAACAAGCAAACATCGTTATTATGGCATTAATACTAAGAATACAAACAGGCAATCGCCTGTAGCCACAGGCTACAACTTTGTGTTAACAATATCCTCGCGCGACTCCTTCGTCTCCACTTCATTCCACTTTTGTATCTTTCCGGATCCGAAGGCCCAGAAGAACAGCGCGGGTAGTATATACGCTGCTGCTCCAATGATGAATATCCAGTGCCACTGATCGATGGTGTTCTGTGGGCAATAATTGTGGGCGTGCTATCGATTCTTGTTGAATGTGCATAGTTTTTGGGATACTCACCTCCTTTTCGGTAAAGGCAGCCACGATCAACGGCGAAAAGATGCCTGGCGTGGTGCCAATGCAATTGATGATGCCGTACAGCGTGCCCGCATAATTGGGAGCCAAGTCCTGGGAGTTGGCCAAATTTGAGGCTGTGGCAGCGCCATTGAAGCCCAGCGATATCGTCATGATGGCCACACACACATACGGATCGCGGCCAAAGTAGGCCAGGATGATGAGCATAATGCCCGGCAAGACGTGAGCTGTCAAAAACAAAGGATTATTTATTTTCCAAATTGCATTTCCATGCACTAAATGGACTTACAAGGCAAGCAGAATACTTTTCGCATTTTTGTAATCGTCCACCAGTCTTTGCGGCGGATCCAATCTGCCACACCACCGAATCCAAAGGCACAGAGAAGACGAGCCACATGAGGCAGGCTGGACAGGACGCCGGCGGAGGACAGATTGAAGCCCAGCACTTCGCTCAAGAACTTGGGTGTGGCCGTGATCAGGAAGAACAGTCCCCACATGCTGCCATAATGGAGCAACATCAAAGACCAGAAGGGCATGGACAGGACCAGTTCCTTGTACGGTGGCCATTTCTGTAATACGGGAGCGAGGAATATGAGTCCGTCTGAGGACAGTGTTTATTGATTCCCGAGTTACCTTCTTATTGCTCAGAGTGCTGCCCAGACTGTTCTCAATGTACTCCCGCTCCTTGATGCTTATTGAGCTATGCTGCGCCGGGGTGTCAGCCACCAGATAGAACCACACTGCAACCACAATCAGCACGAAAATGCCGACAATGTAGAAGGCCCAATCCCAGCCGAGGTTCTCGATGATAACGCCACTGATGGGCCACGTGATGACGGTACCAAATGTACCACCCATCAATGAGGCGACAAACTTTCCCCTCTCGTCCGGCGGCGACCACTTGGAGACCAGGCTGTGACAGCACGGATAGACAACGCCATTGAGGAATCCAATAAGAAATCGCACAGCAAACACTGCGTATTTATCCCAAGCAGCGGCAGCCGGCGTCAGCGCTGTCAGGATCCCAGCCACCAGGCAACTGTATCCCGCCACGTTTCGTGCTCCCAGCATTTCGGCCAAGGTGCCTGCTGGCAATGAGGTGATCATGTAGCCATAGAAATATGCACCCAAAAGCAGAGCCTGATCCGACTGCGTCCAGTTATAGCGTGGACCATACTGAGCAGAAAGATTCGGTAATGGAAAATAATGGGGATATCGATTAAACTTATACTCACGTCGGGCAGGACCTCGACAGTACTGTTCTCGTTAGCGCTCGTATCTTCCACCATGGCTATGATATTTATCGACAGATTCACCCGCATCATGTAGCTGAGGAGGCAGGCCATGAAGAGCATGATCGCCACATTGACCCGCTTGGGCACATAGACTGCAAACGACAACAAATATTGGTTATTGACAGATCATTATTTCATTTTCGATTTCGACACAGGCCCCTAGCATCGCATTAGAGCAATTAGCGGATCAGATAAGTTATCCACCTGACGGAGCAGTCTAATGAGCTGCGCATGCGCAACTTTCAATATTTGCGATGGGGATTTTCGGGGTATTTTGACTTCACTTCGCTGGACCCACATCACGTGAAGTGAATTGTTATTGATGAGACATACATTAGCGCTCGTGAATCGTTTGCTTCCGCGGAATCGAAACGTGTGGCAATATTTTTGGCGATCCGATCGGTTATTGAATTGGTATACTTACAGCACGGTATGACGGCCATTTCGGCTGGTTTTCTTATGGCTTTTTGTGCCTCGAGTCAGGTGACAGAGCTGAAAGGAGAACAACAGGGAACAGTTAGGAAGAGTTTTTTGCTGATCATTTTTTTGGGGTCAATATGGTGTGGGAATCGCTGGCGGTTTTACCCAAAAAAAAAAAAAACAATCATTACAACATTGAGAAGTTTTAAGTGGCCCAATCATGGCCAGCTTGTTTCTTTCATTTTGCTTCATGGCAGGAGGCGCAAACGTGTCTATCAAGTTTTCAATGCGAATTAGCCAATGGCTCTTGACAAATTGATAATCTCCGATGCATGTGTTGCGTCCACTTCAAACAGTACACCTGCCCCCGCCCTGACAGAGTCGCTCGCTATTCGTATCACTAGAGAGTGCAGTGCTGGACGCTTATCGAACACTTGTCAAATTTTATAAGCACGTCTCGGTTGCCTCGGTTGCCTCGGCTGCCTTTTGCTGCACGCACGTGAGAGCTGCATTTCGGTTGAATTGAGCTATGAACTAAAAAAAAAACAGTGCATAAATAAAACGCGAGCGAGTGCTGCCCATCAATGGCATTGTTCGAATCGGGGCATTGTTGCCGGAATCGAATCGGAATTCAGTGACCAATTCGTAAGGTAATTGCATCGCAACATGCCACATTCATTGCTATCGTTCTGTTCTAACAAAACTGAACTTTTCGGCAGATGCAATCGAAATAGTTTTAGACTTAATAAGCCCGCCCTTGTCATAGCAATTGAACCATTTACACAGCTGCCCTTCACTTCACTTTATTCCGCACAAAGGAAATGTTTGCGCGAAAGCTCTACAATACTGTATATAACATGTGCATTTACACGTACATACATACTCACTCTTATGTACATATATCTGTATGCATATAGGGCCTTGCATTATAAAAGAGTTTCAATTAAAGTCGCGCACAGTTGTTGACTTGCGGAGAAAACGTAATTATCGCCTGCTGATATGGCACAGATATTTCGACACAACTCATTTGGGGCCAAAATTAGGGAATTTCCCAACTGGGTTAGCACACACTCCACACACTCACACTCATACCCCTACCCAATCCTCATCTGCCATTTCGAATGTGTGTTGCCAATAATTATCCAACTGTTCCTTTAAATCAACAAACGTCAATATTAATTTAATTGTTTTTAGCAATACCAAGAAGAGCCCCATAAATACTCTCGCAGAACTCTTTATGTTCCACGCGATAAGCAATCGAAACGGACCCAATCAATTCTCTATTCTCAATTGAACTCTGGAAATTCAAACAAGCGCCATCTAATCAGAATCAAAAGTACCATCTCATCGGTATTTAAACAGCAGCTGATTCTGAAAGGGGACCTACCAGTAATATTTTTTATTGATTGAAAATCCTATAAACTCGTAATAGGCGCTATAGCTACTGGGGTATTGTCTGAGTCGCAAGATTTTTGCATGTGCTTGCGTGACATGGATGTGAATGGATAATTTTCGGAAAACTAATATGGCAAAACAGTGACGACAAGATCAGTGATAGTCGTACTTGTCGTATTGACTGGACTGCCGATACGTGCACTGAAAGCCACGATACTTCAATTGAAATCCAAGACAGATCAAGGAACGCAGCCAGCTAACGACCTTCGATACTGACTTTAGCCGAATGCTTGCATGAGAAAGTAATTTACTCAGGGTATAATTAGTGTGCTCATTACAGTTGTGGGCAATCTGGTTCTCGATTGCCCCCGAAAGGGTTATACAAGTGCTAAGAGCCGAAACGAATCATCACCAAAACATCTCCACAAAATACACAGTCAGCTACTCGTACGAGTACCAGTACTATGTAGGTGTTTTGTCAGCCTCTTCTGTCTAATCTGGAACGCGTCGTCTTATCATCATCATGCATTGCCCTTCCCGCCAATGAATGCCTTTATGAAAGCAGCTCGACAATTTATGGGCCATAAAGAGTGAATTATAAAAGGATGGAAGTGTGTGGATTTATGTGGATGTGGCCATGCGATAATAAGTAGTGTTGTAAACGCGATCATTAGAGTCAGGTTAAATCGTCAATTAGCCGTAATCAGTGTGGACTCTATCGTTACTGGACCTTAGGCCATATCGTTGGGGACGATAAATGAATTGATTTACCGTACAATACATGCAATCGAAGACCCATAGTGCTTTACGATCAGTTATATTATGCAGAGGACCGAAATATAGGTGAACCAAAGTTCGTCTGTATATTCGCAGCACGCGTGCTATTTACATAAGAGCTGAGCTGGTGCTGGTTGCTCATCCACTTGACATGGTTTGGTGGTTTACGAGCACGCGTATCCCCTCCTCCTCCTCCAGCACCTCTATTCCTACCCGCGTCTTTCTTTCCATCCTCGGTTGTGTTGGGTGGCGGTGAGTGGTTTTCGGTTTTGTTTTGTTCTGCTTTTGTTTGCATAGAATTCTGCATGAGAATTCAACGACGGAATTGAACCGTAACTGGCAAACAAATCGAAATATGTAATGAACCTAGTAAAATAGCAGTTATTGTTGTAGATTAGATCATTGTTGTTGCGGAATTTCGGTTCTCAGAGCCGAAGCTCTAATTCGCATTCAATTCGTATTATTTACGATTTTGCATTTTTGCACGTGGTAATTAAAAGTACGATTACTTAATTACGTAGCACTCAAAAAACGTGAAATATTATTATGTGCCAGGACAGCAAATATTTTTCGATTGATTTAGCGTATTATCAATAATGCTAAATCAATGTCACTTTTTCGACAAATTGCACGCGCATGTCAGTAAATAACATTAAACTCATATTAAATATCGGTGGAGAGGGGACTCTGGATGTTATAACTTCGAAAAGAGCAGCAAATTTGTCAAGCAAACGTCCAACGTTCGTATCGAATGACTAAAAAAAAAGTCAATTTGACTCTAACTTGCACAGTATGTATACGTAACCTAGATACTTCTTCAGATCCTCCTTTAATTATGTATCATCACAAAAATGTTGCGGCTTGTCGTCAAGGCATGAAAGATCACTTGTCCGAAGGCGAATTGAATGTGTTGCGAATGGTGGTCGCGGTTCAATGAATGGCACCACAATAACAAAACCAGTTATTATTTAAAATGCAAATTATATAAAAATAGCCTAGCCAAAAATAGGCTCCACTGTACAGTTGGGCTAGGCACGCACGCACAATAACAGACAGACAAAAATAGACCGAAGAGGGCACGTCTCGTTTCCAGAGCCAGGTTCAGGTTTGCTACTGCCGACTGTCCATGGTGTCCTCCTCCCAGAGCCCGGTGCTCCATGCATAACTGATTTATGCACATACAATGTGAGTACTGCTTGTAACCCACTGTTGACTGTTTATTTTTTTTGCTTTCTTGAAATTTCTCCAAAAATCTGTAATGAAGTGCAACACTACACAACACAACGCAACGCACAACACTCGACACGCGATCATCAGCACACATCGCGGCACTCTATATGTGTCTGATTAAGTTTTTGTTTTGTATTTCTTCGTGGCACAAATTTGCTACCAAATTTCGCATGAAATTTTTCCATGACGACCCCCCAAATACTGGGCAGCCGCAGCCAGCCCCACAGATGGAAGAGTGTCCAAAGATTGGGGTGCTGCCAATGTAGTAGCTAAACTGGACTTTCTTGTTGAAGTCCATTACCTTCCTGCATCAAACTCACATTGTACGGACCTCCTTGGGACGACGCGACTTCCAACGATTCAAGCTGCTGTAACGCCGCCAGCTGAGAACGCCGCGGAGCTAATGAAACTGAATTGCCAACTGCCAATGGCATATATACTTGGTCAACTCAGCCAGCCAGCCAGCCAACCAGCCAACCAGCCCGCTGTCACACTCGCAGTCGCAGTCTCAGCAGCGCCAGTGGTAGTAGCAGTAGCAGTGGCAGAGCAGCGCAAAAAAAAACGGTTAAAAATGGTTTAAATTGTTGTTGAGAGCGAGTAGCGAGAGCTAAAATATATGATAAAATTGCTAACAAAAAAATCACCAAATCGTGCTAAGTTGTAAATCAATAAACATGATGACTAACAGTTATTTCTACAATTTCACTCCACCAATACATCAATACATTTGTCAAAATTTAAGAGTAGGCGCTAGAATGATTTGTTGGCATACAAAATTATGCAGTTGATCTTAGCGAAAAATTGGTGGACCAAAACGCTCTAAGGCCCAATGAAATTTTGTAAAATACTTTTATAACACACGTGCCGTGCCGTGGCTTTGCTTTGTTGTGAAAATTCAGCAAACCGCTCATTTGTTAAATATTTTGTTTAATTAGCGCACTTGACAAATGCCAGCAAAAAGCCAGAGAAGCGCAGAGAAATAACTTTATTAGCACGAATTTATTTTTTAGATATTCGCCGCTACACCAAAAGACTTCGC
Source organism: Drosophila tristis (assembly GCA_018150885.1). NCBI lineage: Eukaryota > Metazoa > Arthropoda > Insecta > Diptera > Drosophilidae > Drosophila > Drosophila tristis. Next base: position 1,255,081 of record JAECWT010000203.1, on the reverse strand, counting down.
TATTTTATAACTTTTTTCTAAGCCACAGAGGAAGCTTCGTTCTGAGAAAATCTTTCGTTTTTCACGGACATTAAGCTTTATTGCGATCTTTAGCTTCCTAGCCGCCTATCTCACGGTGTGTGTGTGTGTGTGTGTGTGCGCCATAAAATGAACATTATCTCCGTGCCTCGGCTTATCCAAATGAAGTGTCTTGTATCATCCAGTGTTGTGTGTGTTGCCAGCCCCATAAAAGTCAATTGATGCATTTAGCTGCTGGTTTCAGATAAGCGACAATGATGAGTACTGATAAGATCTGTTCATTTTTCCGACTCTTATCAAAATTGTCTGGCATATTAAAGTTTACGGAACGCAAGGGGTTAAATTTTCCTATTGAATTCAATGTTTATTTATTCTTATCATATATATATCTTGGCATCACTTAAAACATATTAATTAACAATTTCAGATAGTTTTTAAGCAGAATTTCCGTTTCACTTTAGCTTGACAAACGATTAACGACTTTTGACTGATAAATTTAGATTTCAAACTTTAAACAGATTTAACAAATAAAATACTTAAACTATGTGGGTCTCAGGCCATGTTAACGTAAAGCATGCGATGCGCACATACTTTTCCCACCAGCTCGCTGTACTCAATAATCTCGGCGCGATCGCTATCAGTGCCGGTTATCTGTTAAGAAGATTAAAGGAATTCGTGAGTTAGCAAGAAGCTTGTAGAGGATTAACGGCGAAAAGAGAAGTACCTGCACATAATTATTATACTGCATGCATGTTTTGGAATCCAGCAGAAGCATAACTTCATCCAAATGCTCAACTAAGAATTCGTTCACATCTCTAGCAGCTGCATCTTCATTTAGGCGCTGATACTTGTTTGTATCTAGCTTAGAGCGAATGACTAAATGCAATTGGCGTTAGTTATCAACATCGAGACGTAGGATAGCATGACACCTACCGTCGGTGAGCAGTATCCAGGCGTAAGTCTCTGGGCACAGCAAATATGAGGCAGACAGCTTTCCTTTGTAGCGCATCTTCGGACAGGAGTGTATGTAAAAGCCCATATAGTAATATTTCAAAGCAGGCGTAGTGGCGGCAATCGTCTGCACGAAATCGATTTCCCTGCAACAGCAATAGCAACCAACAGAAATTAATTGTTAATAATTTTTATGTTTGTAGAATAGTTTACCTTAGCGAGCCATATGTTCCCAGCGAGAGAAAACTGTAGTCCGGATCGTAGAAGAAGTACACGGAGCTAACCGACCCCGGCAAGATATCAATAACGCCCACGGCAATCAGTTTGTCATCGAGCCAATACTGCTGATGGAACGAGCCATAGCCCATCTCGGGCCCATCGTCTGGCTTTTCGTTCTACAATGGAGTAAATTATAGTATACTAAAGTTTAATATATTGATAAAAGTAAGGGTTATGTAAAATCATTTATTGTGTAGCAACCTTCATGGGTGACACCTGCAGATGGTCCTGGTAGGCATTGCGATCCCTGGGCGGATCATTGTGTATCGATATTTGATACTTCCTATACAGCGCGTAGCTATGAGGTAGAGTCCGCTTGAATTCCTCACTGTATACGTGTACCAAACTCAACTGCGGATAGATTTTTCATATATATGTAATTACCTTAAGGGGCGACTTGATCAAAAACCGCTGCATATTAGCTAGGGTGATTCGTGCGGGATTATCATTGTGAATGGCTACTTGATATTTTCGATACAACGCAAGTACTGCATCGGCACAAGTACGCTGTGTGTCTGAGGATGCGACCAAAACGATCTGCAAGAACACAAACAGCACAAAGACAGTGTGTCTACATATAGGGAGACTAATACTCAGGATCGGACACGAAATGAACGAACAATACATGGCACAAAACAGATACAATTCACGCTAACTAGCTAAGTTCTGCAAACGGTCAAACAAATAGTATTACTCACCTTTAGATGATGTTTGTTGGTTTCGCTGGGCTCCGATAAAAAGTCACTCAAACTCTTCTCCTGCGTGACAGCTTTCTGCGAGGGCTGCTCCTTAGTATCGCCCAATTTGGCCTGCCGGCGTTCCAATCGCATTTGCTTGGCTTTCTTGCGCGGCTTATTGGAGATAGCTGCTGCAGCTGTTGAAGACAAAGTTTATAATATTCATTTATTCAGTGAAATAATACCCACATTTGTTGGATCCCAGCGATGGTGAATGGTTTAAAGTCACTTGTGCAGCCCCGGCCGGCTTTGCTTTTGACTTTTGAGCCTGTGCGAGTGACATAGCCTGTTCCACATTGATTACAGCTGGACTCTTATCTGGCATCTGAGGCTGCGGCTCGCTGGCAGAGGCATTCGCACCCTCAGTTACGTCATCATCGTTTCCTGCGCGTACCGCCTGCTCGACAGGGTCACGTTTGCCATCACGCAAAAATCGATTCATACGTCGAAGTATTCGCTTGTTGGACTTCGTCAGCTTGAATTCCAATGCGTCGCATTTTATGGTGTAACAGGGGCAACAGGTATCCTTGTTCTTTAACTTATAGCAGTAGTTACCGCATCTGCGCCAGCCACGATCAATGAGATCTTGGTAGTCTTGGCAGTCCAAGCGATATGCGTGCATACCTTTAAAGGCAACAACAAAATGAGTAATTGCACCTGGTCCGGTCTTGTATTCTTACCATTGGATTTGCTGCAGTTTGTACCTGTGCAGTAGCCGCATTTGCTGCGCTGGCTTCCAAAGTATTGCACAATGCTGACACTCATGACTCGTTTTTTTCAATTCAGATCCAAAGTGAACGCCAGCATTCCGCACTTACAAATAAAAAATAATTTAGCCCGCCCACTGGCGAAATTTGACACTACAATGAATGCATTTTGTTTACATTTTCCAACTAATCGTTTCCCTTTGTATATGATCGGCAATGAATAAAAATTGATTGATTTTGGTGTTCGGTTTAGTATTACAAGCTACCTAGGAACCTCAGCTCGGAACATATAATTTTACCCGATATATTAATTAATTTTATACAAGAATGACTAGTTTTAAGTACTCCCATTTTGGGATTGTTTATAAAATAAGGTTTAAAAAAGGGTCAAATTTATTCAAATGGAAAACATCAAGAAGGCAAATACCATTTTTATACTAAAAATACCAGAGAAAATACAAGCTCAAGCTGGTTAAGTCTTATTTTTTCTTCGGTATATTTACGGTATATTTTGATGGTCGGGCGGTATTTTTATCGTTATCGGCGCGCGGTCACGCTGATCCGCGGTCTGGTAACTTAAAAACAATTAAAAACAATAAAAACCGATTGAAGCACAAAAATTAAAAATGAATTAGCCTGGAAACTACGAGCAAATAATCCGTAAGTGTATTGGCCAGTGAAACATTAAAGACAGACAAAAGGGGCAACAATTAACTTGTCCCATTCTGTGTGGGTTTATGAAGTGCGTAGTTGTAGTTGTTGTCAAGTGAAAGTTTTCATCGCCCTGGCTGAGAGTAAAATGCATTTATTGGCCTTAAATTAAGTCAGAATACACAGAATATGTGCGGGTATATTCCATTCCTTAATAACCACAGAGGCATATGTCTCAATCTCTGACCAACGACCTTCGTGCAAAGCAATAAAGTTCAATCATAGTTCTGTCGCTTCCTGTAATTGACAGCCTTTGTCCTCTATTAAATGATAGTAATCGAATCAATATTGATTATCTGTATGATTAGTTATGGCTAATAAAGCTTTTTTCCCTTGACAGCGCACAATGATTGACGCGGCGTCTGCCGAGTTGGCCAGCCACAAATTGAATGCACAATTTGATGACAATCTGAAACTGGCGCACGAAGAGGAGAAAATAAACCATGTCAATGGAAAAGAGGCACCGCAACCGATACCCGCCGAACTGCAGACATCGTATCGAAGTCTATTTGTCGCCTGCCAAGAACACGCCGCATTCTTTGCCAAAGATCACACTGAATTTGGCCAACGCTTGCATGCCGCCCACATTGCCTGGCAGGACTTTATAGTGCTTGCCAACCGACTGGTCCTGCAAATCGAGGCCTTTGCCCATGAGTACGACTTTGATGAGCACACACCGGGTAATGGATATCGCAGCTTCGTTTACGTGACCAACGCATGCATTTCACATGGCATCAGCATATGCAGACAGCTGCTGGCCACACGCAGCACTATGTTTTTCCGGAAAAAGGTCTACATGAAGGAGGTAGAGGCCTGCTCGCAGCTGCTTTCCTCGATATGCACTTGCCTGCAGTATCTCCTCATACTACGTCAATGGTCGGCCAATACTGGAGATCTGTTTGCCTGCGGCACGCACACTGCAGAGCAGCTCTTCGAGTTGGGCGACACCATCAATCAGTATTGTTTCTATGGACGTTGCTTGGGATTCCAGTACGGCGACTCCATACGTGGTATTCTACGTTTCCTGGGCATCAGCATGGCCAGCTACTCCGAGTCCTATTACTCACAAGCGGATGATGGGACTATTGTAAAAACCACGCGCAGCCTCTGGACCAGTGGCAAGTACCTAATGAACCCAGAGCTTCGAGCCAGGCGCATTGTGAACATCTCGCAGAATGCAAAAATTGACTTTTGCAAGTCATTCTGGTTTCTGGCCGAGTCGGAGCTGATGCACAAATTGCCCAGCATCGTGGGCAGCTCCATTAAGGTGAATCGACTTATCGAGTTGCCGGCGGAGCCTTTTCAGTTACCGCAACGAAAGAACTTTAAGGCGAGTGAGAAAACTGGCAGCGATGTAAACCAGAATCAAGGCGACGATGAGGATGCCATACAATTTGTGGACATAGCCGTACCCAGTGCTCATCTAGGACCCGGTCTGCCGATTTCTGTGCGTCTGCTCAGCGCCAAGCGCCGCTCTGGAATGCTAGGCGAAGGACGCTATCGCGGTTGGCTAAAGCCCACTCCCCCCAGTCGTTCCATATTGTTTCACTGCCATGGTGGTGGCTTCGTGGCCCAATCATCAAAATCTCACGAACTCTATCTTCGAGATTGGGCTGTAGCTCTGGACTGCCCCATACTTTCGGTGGACTACAGCCTGGCACCAGAGGCTCCCTTTCCGCGTGCCCTTCAAGAAGTCTTCTATGCGTACTGTTGGCTATTGAAAAACGCCGGGCACCTGGGAACGACGGCTGAGCGAATAGTGTGTGCAGGTGACTCTGCTGGTGCGAATCTGTCCATCGGAGTGGCTCTGAAATGCATCGAGCAGGGTGTGCGTGTCCCGGATGGACTGTTTCTGGCCTACTGCCCGACCCTCGTCAGTTTTGTGCCGAGTCCAGCCCGATTGCTGTGCCTCATGGATCCCTTGCTGCCGTTTGGCTTCATGATGCGGTGCCTGCGTGCCTATGCAGCACCCGGCACGGAAACTTTGCAGCAGAATGCTAAGCATGTTGAGGAGGTGGCCCAAATACGCAATGCACCAAAGTCATCACTGGGAAGTGCAACTTCCAGTCGGCGCACCTCATTGGCCAGAAGTACTCTAACATCTCTGGAAGCGAATGCCGATCAAGATGACGAGAGCAGTGATACTTTTGCCAGTGCCTCGGCTTCGTACCACAGCCAGACCGTGGAGCGAACCGACTTGCCCAACAGCGAGGGCGACAACAGCTCGTGCGTGTCTTTCGAGGACGATTCGCAGCCCATTGTTCATTATCCTGTTGAGATTTCAGCGGACACTCCCAAGGATCTCGAATCCGCTGCGTATATTGATCAGTTTTTGGATAAATATCTTATTGACACGGCCACCATGGAAGTGACCGAGGAGACCACACTCCCAGTACCGCAAGCGACATCCAATGGCCTTGTCAAGAACATTTCTGATGAAAACATTTTGGTAGAGACGGGACGTGACCTCATTGCCATGGACACACTGCAGGGCCGGTGGCAAGAAGCCGTCAACAATATAACCAACACCCTATCGCGCTGCACAAAGTCTTACGAAATTCATGGCAGCAGTGCTATTAGCCCGCAGGATGTGCGCAATATGGACGCATTGATAGCTCGCAGTCCCAGCGAGGAGTTTGCCTTCGATGTGCCTAAGGATCCGTTTTTATCGCCTTATTGGGCTAGCGACGACTGGCTTTCCCAACTTCCAGAGACCAAGATTCTCGTAAGTTTCTCATCACTCACAGCAATATATAATTTATCCACATTAAATGATTATTTACGCAGACTCTGAACATGGATCCCTGCCTTGATGACTGCGTCATGTTTGCCAAGAAGCTCAAGCGCCTGGGACGTCAAGTTAACTTGGAAATACTGGAGGGTCTGCCACATGGATTTCTTAATTTTACTATGGTATTTACCCCGACCAACGACTGCAACCTACCAAATCCACTAACCAACGATGATCTCTTTTTAGTTGTCAAATGAGGCTATGGATGGATCCAAGCACTGCATTAAATCATTGCAGGCACTACTCCAGATCACATAAAACCACAGAAGTTATGACAAGACAAGAACAGCAGACAATGAGAAATCCACCAGTCCAGCCCTAGTGCAATTTCTACAGATTCACAATAGCGGTTGAATATAATTCCACTTGATCCAGTGACTTGGAAATATTAGTACGTAATGGTTTGTTCGGTCGACAATAGTGTTTTATGACCTCCCCGAGTGATTCCTTCCAAACAATTAGTTGGGAGGAAAGCACAAAATGTTCTTTGCTATACGCACTTTACTTGCTTTATATTAGTTATGCAATCTCAAGCGTTTTTTATACACTTTTATACGGTTTGACACAGATTTTTTTTATGTTTTATACACATATACACATACAAATTATAGATATGGTAGGTTAAGGCTTTTAGAATAAGCAAGCCAATTATTCAAGTATTGGAAGCATGTAAACATGCGATATTTATTACATATATATATACGTATATATATTTATGTATGTACAATGATCTATGTTCCAGGCACACACTCGCTAACAGTCATTTAATGTACAACGTGCCGAATATGTGCCTGATACGATATACATACATGTACTATATAAGCAAAGCATTCAAATAATCGTGTATCAACATCCCCAATTAACAGTTTGTGCATACATATGTATATTTACACAATGGAGGCTAGCAAGTTATACATATATATTTCAAATATGCTGGAGATATGCTTAGTTTTCTTTGCCTATCCCACGGGAAACCTTACGACTCTATCTCTGAATTACACCAGGTGTTTGCTATATAACTTTATATACGTTTGTAATCTCTCTCTCCCTCTCTAAACTATACCCCAGTGCAATGTTATACATCTATGCGAATAAACGGTTATTGCCATTAAATATATCCACCTTCAGGCTCAAATAGAGAACCACACACGGGCAGCAGTGAAATACTTTGGTCAACATTATTACAGGTTTGTTTTTATTGAGGAAAAGATGCGGTTTTGTTGATTCTTAAACGTTAGGTTGTACATGGGAGGATGATTCAATACGTGATATAAATATGAGAGGAGACAGTCTCATGCTGCCTTATGTCTCGTTGTCTTCGATCTTGGGCGCCAGGTAGTAGCGTATGTGGCCCAGATCTTTGATTGCATATTCTACTACCAGGGGCACATCTGCACACATCGACAGCTGCACTTGGGTGGACAATGGAGTGGCTTTTGTGAAGGCGTTCAGGTAGCGACAAGCGAACGTAAGCGTAACCGGCTCCTGCATTTCAATGGTGACAGACTCCTCTTCCTTGTCCACATTGCCAGTTTGGGCCAGCTTAATGTTGGCAGTACCCACATCACCGCTGGCCGAGAATTTGACGCCCTCTTTGGTGCAGCAAATAACTACAGACTCGCTGAACTGGGACAAGTCACGGCAAATGCGAGCAAACTCCATGGCCGGCATTCGGACCACACAAGAAAAGTCCGTTTCCGGTATACCCAAATGCTCCTGATCGAGATTCATTAGTTTCATCTCATAGTCGGAGACCTTCTCCTGATTAGCCGACTCGAACATGATGGTAACTGTGTCCGCATTATCCTGCGCTTTCATTGTCACGTTGTCCTCGTTGTTGGCACACTTCAAAATTTTGGCCATGCTCCCCAGATTCATGCCCATAGAAAGATTGCGATCGCAACGGAACTTGTCGAATCCATCGGAACGCAGCGTCAGCGACACCAAAGACACATGAGAGTTGTCCATGGCTTGCAGCTGTGGCGTGGGGTGGGGTTGAAAAATTAGTTCACTGGCTCGCAAACTGTGTCAATGTGTAAATGTACCTGAATTCCCGAATCACTGCAGTCGAAGGTGGCCTCGTTAAGCAAATCCTTGATGGCGTCGAGAATCTTCTTCAGAATGGTAGCTTGACCCAGGCGTGCCTCGAACATGATGTCTTTAGTTTTATTATACGGAATGCAATATATGCGAATCTAAATAGTGATGTGATGTGTGCTTTGCAGGGCTCTGGTTGATGATGGAATTGCTGTGCAATTTTACAAGCAAATCTGTATAATGTTGCTGCCACTGGGACTTTAAAACGAGTGACGAACGTGTTGGCAAAAAATTACATTGATCAGGCGGGCAAAAATGAGCGGGATAGGGATGTACAATGCCGGTGATGATATCGATGAAATCTTATCGATATGTAAGATCTGATCGGGCTGCCAACCTAAGTGTATTTCTGTAGTCTTGGTACTAAATTAAATTGACAATTTTATTGTTGTTATAGTTTTACACTCTTAAAAGACATTAGCGGAAGCTATGATATATAAAGGTAGGCTGAGCGGACTGCAGCTGTTGATCTAACTTCTTTGCTTTCTCCATCATTTCGTGCAGGTCGTTTACGCCAAGACCTTACCAAAAGAAAGCATTAAGTAGGCGAATATATATTACTTATGTGTATGCTTTGAACTCACCGTGCACCGTCTGATCATGCGCACCGCTTGGATCCTTTTTCATAAAGTATTCCTCAATATCGACATGGTTTTGCATTGCGGCTACACAAGAGGCCGGAATAAGCGAAGACAGATTAAAATCCTTATAGGAACGGCGATGCAATAGCTCACGGACTAAAGGGTAATTTCCAGAGTAGGTGGCCAAGGTTAATGCGTTTTGTCCAAAGTAATTAACCGCGTAAATATTAGCTCCAAACTCTAAAAGTGTGCTGGCGCATTCGAAGCGCCCCATATAGCAAGCCTTCAGCAAGGCCGTGTTTCCGTACATGTCCAGTTCCTCCACATTATACTCTCGGTTGCGCGCCATAGTGCAAATGATGCGCAAGGACACCAGATCGTTTTGTCCAACGCAGTTGAGAGCTTTAAATATTCAATCATGCATTATTGCATTTATTATCACTTTAATTTACCATTCATTCCAGGCATTTTTATATGATCAATCTAATAACGGCACTTAATAGAAAACCAGGGCTAAGTTATTCGTGTCCAAATACAACTCTGTGCTGTAATGCTGTACAACACTACTTGTCAAAACACCAAGCAACGTCAAGACGTCATCCGGTTTCTTTCCGATTCGAGAATTTGTCTCATACAAACGGCAAAAATGGTGCGTCGTCGAAAAAATATGCAAAATCTCGGTGCATCAAACAACAAAAACATTAAGCTGAAGTGAAATTGTTCAGTGCATAGCATGAAGTATGCAATGACAAGTTTATGCTGCATTAACACAGCCTAACAATGGCAATATTTTTGTTGCGAAAATGCCATTGCCAATTTCTGTTTCCATTGTTTGTGTTTTTCGTGTAATGCAATTTTCGCGTTTGTTTTTTGCAGTCGCTCGTCATCCCAGAGAAGTTCCAGCACATTCTTCGTATCATGAATACGAACATTGATGGCAAGCGCAAAGTTGGTATTGCCATGACCGCCATCAAGGGTGTGGGTCGTCGTTACTCCAACATTGTGCTGAAGAAGGCCGATGTTGATCTCACCAAGCGTGCCGGTGAATGCACTGAGGAGGAGGTAAGCATACTCGGTAGACTGAACGAGCCCTAACTAATTGAATATTCTTTAATTCGCTTGTAGGTCGACAAGGTTGTCACCATCATCACCAACCCTCTGCAGTACAAAGTGCCCAACTGGTTCCTCAACAGACAGAAGGACATCATCGATGGCAAGTACTGGCAGCTGACTTCCTCCAACTTGGACTCCAAGCTGCGTGATGATTTGGAGCGCTTGAAGAAGATCCGCTCTCATCGCGGTCTGCGTCACTACTGGGGCCTGCGTGTCCGTGGCCAGCACACCAAGACAACCGGTCGTCGTGGTCGCACTGTGGGTGTGTCCAAGAAGAAGTAAGCTGCCAACGTTCCCCACAGTGAGATCGCTGATTCTACTTTAACTTTTACAAAAACCACAAAAATAAATGGAAAAAACGGAAACTGGAACGTTTTAGTGCGGAATTAATGTGTAGTGTTGTTTGTATTCGTATTTGGTACTTATTGTAGTTCAAGTGTGCGGTTGCAAACAAAAATAATCGAAGATGTCTGTAACACCTGCGCCAAGAAACAAATCCCAGTGGAGCATCACTCTCTTGTGGCTCGAAATACGAAAGAACGTTCGCAAGAACTGGCCAATTATTTACTAAGAAATCCCATCCAGCAATTCCAAGAGCCACCAGAAACAAACAATGTTCAGCACCTCTGGCTACAGTGGATCCCACATCAACTGCTCTAACTGTTACAGCGCGAGCGACTAGGACAAGGTTAAGCGAGAGGTTTGGATAAGAGCGATAAACAAAAGTGCCTGGATTTTCCTGGTTTCGGTGTGATTTCTCTACTAAAATGTGGGAACTGTGGCTGTCATAAACTACATTCTTCTTACCATATGCCATATCTTCCACGTCTATAGGACATGAATTTAAGCCGTCATAAGAAGAGTATCATACATTGTAATGTTTACGTTTCTTATGTTTTGTTATTTTAAAGTATTTTCAAAATAGAATGCCGGCAAGTTCTGCTTATCGCACATATGTATCGAACCTTTAATGATAGTTGGAAAATGTCGCATACAAATATAATATATATCGATTACATCGATATTAATAATCAACAAACAAATTAATGCCAAAGCATGCCTTCAAAATATTCAAAGTAAAAAGTGCCAATGACGGCTCCAGAAAAGTGCCCAGTTTTAAAAGACGAGATGAACAGCAGCGAGGATAAGGAGTGCAAGGAGGAAAACAAAAATGGACCACAGGAGTCGGCGGCGAAGGTAGTGGATGTGGATGCAGTAGCAGTCAGTTCCAGTGAGAGCAACGCTCAAGAGCCAAAATTTTATGGCAAAGCGCAAAAATATTGGTCGGAGGTGCCAGCCACAGTCAACGGGATGCTGGGAGGCTTGGGTTACATCAGCGCCATCGATATACAGGGATCCAACAACTTTCTTCGCGAAATACGGGTCCCTGGGTCCAAGCTGGCGTTGGACTGCGGTGCCGGCATTGGACGAGTCACTAGGAATCTCCTGATTCCCCGCTTCCATTGCGTGGATATTGTGGAGCAGGACCTAGCTTTTGCGACTAAAGCCCGGGAGTACTGTACAACTGAGAGCCAGCCTGTCGGCAGTTTAGGGGAAATCTACAACGTTGGACTACAGAAGTTTACTCCCACAAAGAAATACGACCTCATCTGGAGTCAATGGGTCTTGGGGCATCTCACTGAGCTGGACTTGATCGACTTCTTCCGACGCGTGGGACAAGGACTGGCTCCGGGCGGTTTCTTTGTAATGAAGGAGAACGTTACCAAATCCAAGGAGATAATCGATGATGACGAAGACTCCTCGGTTACTCGCCCTCTTGAGCACTACGAGATCTCGCTAAAGGCGGCTGGATTTCGTATTGTGCGAAAAGTGCGTCAGCAAAACTTTCCAAAGGACCTTTATCCAGTTTATATGATTGCCTGCAAGCCACTCTCTGTGGCTTAAATTCAAAATGTAGTTACTATCGTACAAGTTAACTTGTACCCACAATATCCAATATCACAATTTTAGCTAGTCAACAAAATGTTAAAATTATATTTGTATAGTTAATAGAGACAAATAAATGTATCAAATGACCAAGCCGGGTCACAAAGGCGCAAAGATTAGCGTATTCGTAAATTTATTTTCAATAATAGCCCCAAAATTGTCGTATCCATTTCATCGGTCCGGCAACGCCATGTGGCTCATTGCTCGTCGTAATCATTGCATCCGTCGTATAATTGGATAATTTAAACAGTTAAATGGCTCTCACAAAAGTCTACGATGCAGCGACAGTTTTCAGGCACTTAAATGGCGTTTTAAATGTATACAAACCCGCCGGCATGAAAGTAGGACACGTGCGTAGCGCAGTTCTCAGCAACATTTGCAAAGGTTAGTGGAACATTCTTAAAAATATTCCAAAGAAACATTTCCCATTCTCCGTAAGGTCTCAACGAACTGAAGCAGCGCGAGCCGCGGAAGCTGTTAGAGAACAGACCGCTGCTGGGCACAGGCACCGCCGCCGACAGTGTGCTCCACAATATAGCCACGAACACCGATCTCTCTGACGATGTGCTGTCCACTGGACCTCGTTACATGCCGGAAGATATACGCTGTGCCACTGTGGCCAGTCTGGGGCAACACACCAGTGGTGTTCTGCGTAAGTTATATGCGCTTACTGGAACATAAACTACTAATCGCTATGCTATTCAACAGTTTTTGGCATCAACAAGGGACTGCGCCAGTCGAGTCGAATACAGAAGAACCGGCCGGTGCGAGTGTACCACATTACAGGTCGCATGGGCACTGCCACGGAGAATCACCTGCCAGACAGCCATGTAACAGCACGTTCCAACCATAAACACGTGTCAGCGGACAGAATCAGTGGCCTTGCGGCGTCCATGCAGGCTTCGCATCAGAGGAAGATGTACGAGCTGTGCGGCGTCGACCTGCAGACACAAGCTGCCTACGAGCTAGCCTGTAAGGGTCTCATTCGGCCAGCCGACAGTAGTCTGCCCGTCATCTATGGCATCAAGTTGATTCATTTCGATCGCCCGCACTTCACTCTTGAGCTGCATGCCATCAATGAGACGGAGGAGTACTTGGCCGCCCTGGTGCATGACATGGCGCTGGAGCTGCGCACAGTGGCCCACTGCAGTCAGTTACGATGCATCCGCCACGCCCACTTTGATGTCACCGACAGCTTACTGAGACATGGCTGGCATCTGCCGGGGATCGTGAAGAACCTGCGTCAGCAGCGGGAGATTCTGCGAGCACATCCCCAGATGTTGGAGCAAGAGCGCGTAGAGCTGCATGCGTGATGATTAGATGACTAGATTAACTGTATCATAAAGTATGTTTTATTTGCAAAAACTAGTCAATTTTCTGCTGCTGGTATTTGTGGGTCAGCATTAGTTTCTCCCACTCAAAGATCTCCGTCTGAAGCTTCTCGTTCAGCTTCTTACCTGCCACAGAATCGAGTTCCTTTTCCAGCACCTCCTGAGCCTCTTTGAGTCGGAGCAGGGCGTCTTCTAGCAATGTAGAAGCCTCTGCGGGATTCCTGCGCGCCTGTTCCTCCAGGGTGTGGGCAATCTCGACCAGGATAACAGTCAGATAGATGGCAAGCTTAATGCTGTAGGGATCCAGGCGACGACACACGTTGTACAGGTCTTCGCACAAGCGTAGCTTTCGCTCCAGTATTCCATCACTAAGCGAGCTCAGCTCAAGACCAATTTCGTTGCCATAAAGCTGGATTAGCGTATGCTTCAGATTGAACATATGAAAGTGGTTTGGATGCAGCATCTGCGTCAGGCGGGCCAACGTTAGCTCAATCTCAGTGGCCGAAGGACGTCCGGCCAGCATCTTATCCACCTGCTCCGTCATATGGGTCTGCAGCTCTGTCACGTATGCCGTATCCATGGCCATGGGGCAAGCGTCGCATTTCCACTGACTGTGCTCGTCGACTGGATCCACGGGGAGTTGCTTGCCCCCACAGGATTTGTTCACATCTCCCAAGCAGGTCAACGCACTCACATAGCTTCCAAACTCCGTGGGATCCAAGCAGCGTTCGCAGCCACATTTGAAATGCTTGGTCAGCCGCAGATGATGCTGGCGCAGATGAGTGCCCCACAAAATGTTTGTGTAGGTGATCCTTAGGTGGTCGCCCTTTTTCAGGTCGCCGCCCGCCCTAACTGCGATCTGCATGGTAGTTCCGTCAAACTGAAAATAGCAGTTGGGCTGGCAGGCGTGCTCCATCATGCATGCCTGACGGAACAGTCCACTAAGTTCGATGCCCGTGGGCAACTCGACCACCATGTAGTTGGTCTCAACGATGCCACACAGCCGATGCAGCAGTTCCGGTTCGCAGTGCTCAAGGAGACCCTTCTTGCTCTGCTTGAGGCGCTGCAGAAAGCGTTGGTTCAAGTAGCTCACAATTCCATCTTCCGCCTCCTGGTGGAGCTCTGTGCCTTTGCGTTCCTCTTCGTGCGACTGCATCTCGAGCAGATCGGCCCACTTCTTCGGATCTTTGCGCTGCAGCATCAGACACTTCAGCACAAGGAGTGCATCCCCCCGGTAGAAATCGTTCAGCCCACGGGTGTCGGCCCTGGCAGACGGACCCGGGCCCAAGCTGAGGACGCTGCACTCCAGGGCCTCGTGTTCGCAGGAAACACTGCAAACTGGCCAGCGACAACTGTGGAATACGTGGTAATATAAGCTGCTGCCTACCAACGATAACTCTCTGGCGGTGTACTCACTTGCGACACAGATGCTTGCCCAAGCGACATGGCCGGTAGCAACCCACGCACGGCACGGTTGTGGACGACTTCTCCCCCTCCGACATGTACCACTTTGGTCCGATCACTAGTGGCTCCTCAACGAAAATTATCTGATTGGCCTTGATGTCCTGTGTGGCCACCAAAAATCGACCCAGCACGTCATCCTTCTCCTCGCGGATTGGCTTGCAACAGCGCTTGTGGTCTGGCCAGTGTTGCTTCTGGTGCTCCTTGTTGCAGTAGCGAACAATTTTGCAGCGAGTGCAAGTCTGCGAGGCCGCCACTCCGCACACGGCACAGAGGCTATGCATGGATATAATATATTTTATACGGGTATGTAGACGCGGAATATGATTCCGAAACTGTTGGATTTGTTACGTTGGTTTTGTCCGCCGCCGGCTGAGTTGTGCTTATTTTTAGCGCGCTTCCCCCAAAACAAGAGCACAAGCGTTGCCATACTCACGGAATTATCACTCTCCTCGCTGTATCTCTCTTCACTGAGAGCAAACAGGGTGTACCTGGTGAAATTTTGTAGACCCACCCCCCACCTGACACAATTAATGGTTGTACTCCTGGTAACAGGATTCTGGTTTTCTTGAACTTTATTTCGCATTTATCCGCCGCAGATTACAAAATTGAACCGTACAAAACATTCGTCAATTGGAAACAAATTAAGTTAAATTACATATAGCACGTAGGTTGCATTATGAGGGGAATTGATCAATGCAGGCAGAATATAAATACAATTGATTTCGATTTGATTGTACACTAGTAGCTCTACAGTCTAGTACGGCTCTTGAGGCGCGTCCAAGTCCCGGTAGTGTGATCTGTGTGATCGATAATCAAAACCACCGGGTCTGTAAGCAACGAGAATTGAAGGAATTTAGATATTGTTGAATATTACATGTTTATTTATTTAGTCTATGGATTCGCCCTTGCGGCAACGTCATCTCTGAGCGGTTTATAGTTTACACGGTTTCTAAATACAATTGGCAAAACATTGTACACGAAATCAGATATCGGTATTCATATATATAAATCAGCTTTATAATATGTATGTGAGTGTTCTTTCTCGCTAGCATTTCTGGAGGAATTCAATGCTGGAAACGGAATCATCAGATCAGATCAGATTTAATTTATCTTGTGTTTGTGTACTGGCATTGGTCTAATCAACTAGTCAAATATATCGGAATTTGAGGGCGCATCCAAATCATGGTAACCGACAAGCCGGCGGTGGTGTTCCAATGGCAATTCCCTGCAAAAAATTTGCGACACAAGAAGGTTGTGACAAATTTCGTTTTAGACCAACAGAAAAGAAATCAAAATATAGAAACAAAGACTTAAAAGAGGGGCGATATCTAATCTTATCTGAGAGGCGACTAAAGACTGAACAGGCGCTGTGGAGGCTACTGCAAGCTGGCCATTCCACAGCTCTGTTCAATCACGATTCGAGTGTCATCGTCATGATGCCACCATGGACACAGGGATTGTTTGCAAATGGAGCAGGGAGAAAGCATAGATATGAACGTTTAACGGAATGCTGGAGAGGGTAACCTCTCAGGGATAATAGTTGTGAAAACAAATCTCCTACGAAACTCCTTCAGGAGAGAGAATATTGGATCGAATGAGCACCGAAGCCATTCCAAGTGATAGCGCGCTTAGACTAAAAGTAGAAAGGCGAGCGAGTGGCTCGAGTACTAACCTGCGAGCGGGCGCGAAGTGACGTCCACCACGGCCACCACCCATCATGTGGCCACCAAAGCCATACGGCATTCCAGACATTGGGGTATACATCGGCGGACGGTATCTGAAGAAAGAAAGGCACATGTATTCCGCCGCAAAGGAATTTCAATATGATTGCATTGCACTCACCCTCCGGGCCCACGAGCAGACTCCGTTTCAGGGCGCTTCACGCTGCCGGGGTGCTCTGGCAACTGCGGACGCTTCGGGTCCCGTAGATAGTTGTTGAAATATTGCACCTCCTTGCGGACCTCGTCGACCTTCTCCTCGTGCTTGTTGAAGATGTGCTTGCGGATGAACTCGGGTCCCTTGAACTTCTTGCCCGACAGCGGACACAGCCACTTGTCCTTGGCCAGCTCCTGGGTGTTGGCCTGCACAAACTTCTCAACCTCGGTGTCGGCATTTTTGGCACCGAGATCCTTGATCTGATCTTCGCTAAGCAGCGCGGTCTTGGTCAGAAACTGCAGTAGCTTGCCCTCGTACGACTTGATGTACTCATTGAGCTCGTTGCTGGTGACACGTGAGGGAGCCGGGCCACGGGCGTGGATAATGCCACAGCGATTGGGCATCTCATCCTCGTACGGATACTCGCAGTGGTTGTAGTAGTCCACGGAGTGGACAACCCGTAGGTACAGCACCAGACGATCCAGCACCGACAGCAACTGCTCGTCCCGTTCGATGGGCTCGCCCTCGCCGTCCTTGCGGTCGCCGGAGAGCCCCAAAAGCTCCTCCTCCTCGGCAGAAGCCTCTTCGATGAGGTAGTCGGTGATATTCTGAAGCACAGGATTCTTAGAATTGAAGCCATAACTGGGACCGCTTCCATTGGCAGCCGTTGCTTCCGAATCGCTGGCCGGCGGGGCCTTGCTAAGGAGACCATCGGACCACAGCTTAAATTTCTCATCCAGATTCATGACGATTCGAGCGCACAACTTGATATCAGATCGCACCACCTGCTTGTGGGCAGTGATGCCGTTGGCTGGACGCACTCGCCGACTCAAGTCGCGATTGACAATGGCTCCCATTTCGCAGTCGCGCAATCGCTGATTGTTCAAGCTCCAGCAAATCTCTTTGATGTTAACATCGCGTGTGAATGTAATCCAGCCGCGGCGATACCAGCGACGTTCCACCAAGGGATCTGCTATGGCCGTTCTCAAATAACCGGTGAAGCGGCTGCAAAGGGCCTCGATCTCTGCCTTGGTTATGGAGGGAGCCAGGTTGCGTAGGAAGATCGAGGATGTTCGGTGCATGGCTCGCGGAGGATTTACTTTGTCCAGGTCAATGGTTACTGGTTTCACCTCACCTTGAGGGTCCCCAGTCTCCGGCTCAGCTGCACTGTCGGCCTTGGCCCCATCACCATTTTCCTGTTTTTTCTCCTCCTCATCTGGTTTTGGCGATTTTTCTGCCTGGCCGTCCTCTACAGCCTCACCCTCGGCAGCGGGATCAGCAGCGGCCTTCTCTGCAGATGCTTCCTCTTTAGGACTAACTGATCCCTGTTTTGCCTTGGCTGCTTCTGCTTGATCCCTTTCTGCCTCCGCTTTCTGTTCGGCCCTCAGGCCATCCTCAACATCATATTTCGCTTTAAGCTTCTCGTCGTCCTCCTCCTCTTCGGAGGAGCTGGAGCTAGACTCAGATTCAGATGAGGAACTCTCCTCGTCGCTACTGCTGTTTCGCTTGCGCTTCTTGATCTTCTGCTTCTTTTGCTTCTTCTGCTTGATCTCCGGAATGGGCTCGCTCTCTTTCGGCTTTTCCTCGTCTGGCTTTTTGGCAGGCGCATCTTCAACTTCGGGGTCATCCCAGTTCTCATCATCCGAGTTGACAGGCTTCAAAGCCGTGCGCTGTGGCGAAACAATAAGTGGTAATTCTTCCTCCTCCTTCTCTTTCTTGGGACTCTTGGGTGTATTTTCGACCACTGTGGCTGCTTCATCTGGGTCCGGCTTCCTTTCGAAGACTATTGGATCCTTGGGCTTCTCTTCGAGAACCTTGAGATCCTCGTCGGTGCCGCCTTCCAGCTTGATCACACATGTGTCCAACACCTTGATCAGAGCATCGCTATGGGAGGAGTCTACCTTGACGCTGCCAATGGTTCCATTCTCTAAGAGTTCCACAAACACATCTGTGCGTCTCTGCAAGGATGTGAAGGGAGATTGGTATTTATAAAAAACGGTCACAATTATAGTAGATAATAGTACCCTCAAAAATCCGCGCTGCTCCTCGCTGCGGTTCACGCTGTCCTCGGGATGGTATTTGTTCTTGAACCTATGGGAAGACAAAAGATTGTTCAAGTGAGCCTTTGGTGGGGTTAAGAAGAATCAATTCCTGACGGTAAAAAGTAGAATTCTGCGCGTCAGTCGAATTTCCACATTTCGCATATCCTTTTCCGGCTGTTGGCATAGGTTTAGTTAATGATTTACTGGGTTTAGATAGCGATTGTTTTTTTTTTTTTTGTTTGTTTGTTATTACCCAAAGTCTTACCTTTGATGGCTTTGCGCTTTCGTTATTTATAGGAATGTGATATATGGTTATTTGGGCTTTCGCTCAACAATCGAATTGAAATAAATCGCGGTTTCAAAATATAAACACACCACAGCATTGCTCGCCGGGTAATTAAGACTTTAAGTTATCTGGATATCAGACAGCAGCTCTGCAAAAGCGGCGCAGATGCTCTCAGATAGGACTAGATAGGTCTCACAAACCCAATAAGCTGCAGAGAAAAACTTAATAATATACAAACAGTTATGATTTGAGTGGCGCACAGGGAAACAGGCAAACAGGGAAACAACGCAAGGGATTGCATAGGATGGTATAGATAGGGAGATAGATCAACCAAATGATAAATGCACTGCATAGGCATCGCCGTTGGGAGCTCACTGGTCGTAGGAGTCCAGGCAGTGGGCTAGCTACTAACCATTCCTCGTCCTTGTGGGCCACAAAGAACTCGTTCAACTGCTGGCGCTTGAAGTCCGTCTTGTACTCGGTGTACTTGCGCATCACCTCGGAGTCGGATATGTTCTCGTCCTGGGTGTCCAGAAACTGTTTTAGGTTCAGCATGGCCGGCTGAGTCAGCGTATCTCCCCCGATGATCGGCAGCTCTCGCACTGGCGGCGGATGACTGGCGTGGTGGTACGCCGAGTGCATGGACTGATAGTGATCGGTCCACGCCTGCATCAGATAGGGGTCATAGCCTGCAATTATGAAACGGTAACAAATATGTTTCAAATGGTTGGTTAATTTCTGTAGGCAAACATACCACCATATCGAGGGCCTGGGCGCCCATCTCCGTCACCCCAGTCAGGGCGCATACGTTTCGCTGGTGGCATCTCGCGACCGGGAGACCCGTACCGTGCCCGTGGACCCGGGCCGCGGTAATCGCTGTAATCAGGTCGATGACGCGGTGCACCGCCGCCTCCAGCACCTCCACCGCGGAAGGGATTGCTGTAATATAGAGTTGTACAGTGAAATGGTAAATCTCTGCCGGCGAATAGACCACTTACCGCTCTGCCCATTCGTCCCGGCCTCCGCCAGCACCACCCATGGGGCGACGTTCGTCCCTGCGCTCCGTCCTATAGCTCTCGCGCTCTCCGCGGAACTTGTCGCGCCGCTTGCGATCGTACTCATCATCCGAATCAGCCATTGGTAATTGTCTGAAATAAGGAATGAATTCAGATTCCAGTGAAAGTGGCTCGGCCATAACCTCAATTTTCTCCCACTTTTATTCACTTTTACAAACTGATTAAAACAGTTTTTCAGCTCTCACACTTATGTGCATATGATTGTATAATCCCTTCTCTTGGGACAGCAAACTATTCATTTTGAAGTATTTATTTACTTGGTTTATGGACAACGAAAACACAAGCCGCCATCTTGCCGCTTGGAAAAAACTTAATCGCTTACGTGTTTTGTCAAATCAACGAGCTATCTCTGTGGAGAACTATTGACAGATGGTTGCACCAACTTAATAATTGCCTTTTTTTGAGCCCAGAAAGTACACTTACCTTTTTTTTATTTAATTCTAATTTTTTTTCGCAGAGTCTTAGAGGTGTCAAACCATCGAGGGCACTATCGATAGTATCGATATTTTACTGCTAGCCTCTACTATCGACGGTTTTGCGACTATCATGATAGTATCGAGCTACACTCGTTGCGCTGTTGATATGTTAGGATTGGCTGCTATAAAATACGAAGACACGTTTGTAAACAAATCGACAGGTGGCATCTAATTTTTACAATGGACAAGTTCCTAAAAGGTTTCAATGGTTTTTAAATAATACCAGAAATATACCTTTTCATAATACACCGGAAATATACCGAAAAAAACAAGCTTAACCCACGTGACCCCACTCTAGTTTCATAATTTCGTGCATAAATTCAAATACCCTCTCCCTCTCCGACAATACATAATTTTAGTTACTTATTTCAAATTTAAACTATAAAAAAGAAAGACTGGCAGTTGATAAACTCTTTTTAAATATATAATTTTTATTTTATTACACGTTTCATATATCGTATATATATAGACTTTCTGTTGGATTTATATGTATGTATGTATATATTTACATCTTAGTTTTAGATCTATGCAAAGTGTTCGGTGTAGTCTAGACCTAAATAAATTTGTTATTTATGAAATTAATTTCAAAAAATGTAATTATACATACATTATACGCATTAACCTTGATTGGGCACATAAGTAGCCACATAAGTAGCCATGCGCCATTAACTATTATATAAACATTTCAATCCGTTTCTTCCCCAACTTAACTTGGTATCTTCCGACATTGAAGTATAAAAGTTTCTTTTTCTGGTTCGTATAGTAAGTTATTAGCAATAATATTAGCTGTAAGTGAACAGATTTCCAAATAAGTTGTCAGTTTCGTAGACGTGAGTAAGTACTCGTAAGTATATCTAGATACATATATGTATATCCGTAAGAATTATATATTTATGCACCGTATGTTCTGAGAACAACAAGCAAACTTCTCACGTTAGAGTTCCGAATGTTACGCCAAATAATTAAGTATGCGTGTACGTGTACTCTTGTTTGTAATCGTTTAATCGGTTTAAATGCTAACAATCTCTACATCTCTCTCATTATCATAATTGGTAAACGGCAACTCAAACAATGCGCAGTGGTGTCTGAGGTTCTTGAGTGAATTGAACTGAAAGAACGAACCAGCCTCCTGATAGGGGGAGTGGGCCTGACGGGGAATCGAATGCTTGCTGGCAGTGTAGCATGGAAATCATAATGCAAGTGGATTTAAAATATACCTATGGATATCCCCCCACAGCTGTGAAGAATTAAAATCTGTGGCTCATTGAATTTGTCTACGTATTTTGTGTGTGTTCTTACGGGTTTCATTTAGAATATGTTTATTACTGTATTTTAATTAGATTATCGACTTTGCTCGGTTTGTATTTCGCGTTACACTAAAATGCCATCAAATCAGTTTTCAGTTTGTATTTTTTATATTCTAATTTTCGTATTTTCCGGAAAAAATCATTTACCTCTTCGAACCTTCGAGTCGTGTGCGTTATCAATCCATTTATACGTATGGGTTCTGACTTAAGATATACTCGAAATCGTATCCTGAACTGCATTAATAACTGTATATAAGTGTATTGTAGATATTAATATTATCATTTAGCGTTATATTACTGATTGCTACAGATTGCAAATGAAATTTGACTTATGGCGTTCATCATCGTCTCTAATCTCTAAGTTTCAAAATGACTGCGGTATCGTAACTAAGGGTTCTGTTCTGCATGGTCATTAGATCTCAATTTCGATTTGGCAGTGAGAAAAAACTCAACTCAAAAAGCGTTCGTATGAGTTTCGTTTGCTCTATCGCTATACTAATGCAAAAATACCCAATATCCACAATCGGGCCTCGTGTGTGGCTGTTTTTGAAAGTATGCCAATGGATCTATGTATCTGAATCTGTACAGTGATTTGCCATCTTTGGATTGCTGCAAACCAGATATACCAGTACCTCTAACAAGGCTGCTAAATAAGGTGTGAGAGTGCTTTGGAAAATAATTTTGAGAAGGGAAACGGAAACTATATCATCATCCTATATACATTTTGTATATGTGTACTTTTCTTCTCTGCTGCTAAGGTCTCGCTTGTAGTTACATTTATTATTATAATGCTCAAAACCTTTCGATCATGTTCCGTCTAATATTCCATTCTTCACTTCTTTACTTCTTCGTCCACTTCTGCTTTTGTTTCGTTTGAGGTAGTTTTTCAATTCAGGATCAATATCTACAAGTCGAACACAAAAATGCTTGTGAGTGTGATTCAATTTAGCTTAGGGTTAGCTGTGTACATGGTGTGGTCATGGGTTCTACATAGTTGGGGCTAGTTATTTGGGGGCAAAACAAGTTACAGTTTACACATAACAGAAAACAGTGCATAAAAATCAAACAAAGTCTAGTTGCTCTTCCGCTTGCTCTCGAAATTTCAAGAATCTACATAACGATTTTGTTTCACGTTTCAGTTTCTGTTTCTTTGTCATTTAACTTCATGTGGTACTTTCATCATTACTTTTACTTTTATCTTTATTTTATCTTTATCGTTTCTATGAATGGATTTCTCAACAAATTGTTACTTTATACCATACATTCTCGTATTTTCGTAATTCATCAGGTTGCAGTTTTTGTATTTTTGTTAGTAGCATTCTTTGTTTTCGTACTCATACAGCGATAGCTATATCATATATTTCATATTCATGTATGTACAGATCTTAGGCTTAGGGATAATATTGTAATATTTCAAAGGCTTAGCGTTAGCGAGGATCTATCGTGGGTATTTAATATGCTTGTACTTATCCTATAATCAACGTACTTTAGGCAGAAATCGTCATCGTCGGGGGCTCTGCCATATCTACATACATATGTATGTTTGGATAGCAGCACAATTTTATTCGATTTGTTTTTACAATTTAAAGCTATTTAATAGCGCATCGTGTCTTGTTTTTTTTTATGATAAATCAATACAAAATGTTCCTTTCTTTTGTCCGCCAATGTCATCACTTCACTCTCTGTTAATCGCCTGTCATTCTTAGCCAATTTTCACAGCCGTTTGCTTCGCTTGCAAATCTTGTTCAAATTCTGAATTTCCAGCTTTTCATAAGTCTTTGCTCACATCCCCCGCCACATTTTCGGGCACCTTTCCCCTCTTACCCAATCGGGATAATTAAAAAAATAAAAATGTTCTCAGGCAACAGTTTTTTGGAAAAATGAAAACACACGGATTTTGTTTATGTTTTTTTTTGTTTCTTTTTTGGAGATTTTCTTGTTGGTTTTCTTTTGCTCGTTTTCAACACATCTTCTTCTATATATATTGTATATATTCTGCTTGGATTCGTATCGTAAAAAGGTAAAAACTATTCCGCATTACGATAGGGTTTGCTCTTTACAGTATTCTTGTAAAACTACAAAACAAGGTATGCATATATTTAATGTAGCTGTATCGGTATCGGTATCTGTATATGTAGTGGTATATGTGTTGTAATAATAGCAATAATAATAATTAGCGTGCGCGAGTGCAGGCTACAAATAACTGAACTTAAAAAAATACTTAAGAGCAAGCCTGATCGGGGGATCCATCCTTTCGAATCGGATCCAACGAGTAGTACGATTAAAGTATTCACTGATTTCTGTTTTGTAATTAGACTTTACTCTTGTAAAGCAGTGTGCTCCTTTATTTTATATCATATGTATATCGTTTTCGTGGGCTCCCTCTTTCAGATCTCTCCATAAATTAAATTTACTTAAGTTTTTACATATGTTCTTGTGTGTTTGTGTGTGTGTTTATGGGTGTGTGTGTAAAACATAAAATTAAATTAATATTAGTAGTAAAAATAAAAAATTGCACAATTCAAGTTGAAAGCTAAGTAAAGGTTCACTTAAAAACTTTACATTATTTTATTTTAATATTTTACAATCGCTTTTCCATTTGTTTTTTATGTTTTGTAGCTACTAAAATTAGAATAAATTTGATTTAAGTTTAAATAAGGCCAACAATTTGTGTTAAAATTTTGTAAATGTAAAAAGTATACATAAAAATGTTTGGAAATAAATTGCATTCAAATTTTGTTTAACATAATAGATTGCCAAATGAAAACTTTGCACATTTTTTGTATAGTTTAAAGTAAATTTTGATTACATTTTGTTGCTCACACAAGTTTAAAAAATGTTTCAAATGTTTAAGGTAAATTTTAAAAATAAATATTGAAGTCTTTTGGTGTGTTTACGCGAGTGTATCTATGTGTGTGTCCGAATGATTGAATATTACTAATTGCCAGCAAAAAAAAGATGAGCGGTACGATCTAAAACCTTCACATAAGATGGTTGCTTTTCTTAATGTTTGAGTAAAACTCCAATCACTTGAATTTCCTTTCTAAAGTGCTCGTTATCAAAAGTGTTGAATACAAAAATGCCTAGAAAACGACGCCAATTTAAAAAAGATTATTGTTTTTTTGCGGGGGAAAATGATCAGAATCTTTGAGTTGAATTTCTCGTCGCTAAAAAAGATACATTTAGGGAGGGTATGACGAAAATGGTATTGCGTTCTGTTCTTACGTTTGTGTTGTTCTTTTTTTGGGTGATATTTTCTTTACAGTTTTCCTTTCGTTATGATTAAAAAATATTTATAAAATCAGTCCAAGTTTTGCGTGTTTTTTGTTTTGTTTTTAGAGTTTTGCTATCTGAATTAACTTAGGTGTTCCTTCTTTTAGTTTTTATAAGTGTTATTTTGAATATTAGGTATATTTTTATACCTTCCACTAAACAGATCTACGCGCTCCAGTTGATGTTAGCTTTACAGTTAGGGTTAGATATTATACAGTTGCGTTTTATTAAGTGTACAGTTATCGTTATTTTTAATAGTTATTATTTTATATATTTTTTAAATATAAACAATCTTTACTCTCTTCTCTCTGCCACGTCCCCACACAACCCTACTCGCTTCTACATTATACATTCTACACTCTCCACTCTCCACTCGCCACTCGCCTCTTTCTCTCTCTGTTCGAAATGGAGGACGATAATTCGAGAATTGACTGTGAGGCGGAAGCAATCTGCCACACGATCCACATAATTACTTGATGATTTTTCAATTGTTTTTCTATTCAGTGTGTCTCTTCCTCTCTCTCTCTCTCTCACTGTCGGTGACGCTTTTCTATTCATCTCTCTTCTTTTTTTGTATGTTTTTTTTTTAGCATTTGTGTAATTGTTAATAATTTGTTTGTCGGTTATATCGTACGGATAATGACTTATCGCTAATATTTGCAGACTTAAGACTAAATAACTGCATTTTACGCTTGTCCTTCAGTGATCACTCCGTCTGGCATCAGGATCAGGCATCCCCCCGATGATCGTGTTGATCGGGATGTCCGTAAGAGTGTTGTTCAGCTGCCTATCGTTCTCCTAGTCCTAGTCCTAGTCCTAGTCGAGCAGGACCCCACCCACCTCATGCAGGATGGTGTGGTGGTGCTGCTGATGGTGGGGCAGGGGCAGGGGCAGGGGCTATGCCGTCGTCGAGTGCTCTGACTTGACCGCCACGCCGGCGATCAGCTGCTCCTGATGCGGGTGCAGCGGCACGCCCATCAGCGCCATGGCCGTCTGCGCATTCGCGTACATGCTGACGGGCGCAGCCCCGTTGCCCACCGTCGCCGTAGTGGAGCTGGCGGGCACCGCTGCCGTGATGCTGGTGGAGGAGGTGGCTGCCGCTGTGGTGGGGCCCATGGCTCCGCCACCGCCAACGCCGCCGATGTAATCGCTGCTGGTGCTCACGGCTGACACGGATCCGGAACTGGATCCAGAGCCGGAAACGGAAACAGTGGCAGTGGCGGGAACAGAGACGGAGACTGGGGCGGAGGGCAGTGGCAGAGGCAGAGACAGAGGCTGGTGCTGTGGCTGTGGCAGCGGCAGCGTGTGAGTGGGCAGCGGATGGATCTGATGCTGGTGGTGGGCGGCCGCCGCAGCCGCCGCCTGTGAGGTGGAAGCGGAGTCGGCATCCAGTCCCGCGGTAATGGCACCGCCAACGGCGCCGCGCATGCGTTCCGCCCGGTCCATGCGTTCCGCCCGCTCCAAGCGTTCGTTCTCCTCCTGCTGGATCTGCAGGTGCGACTGCACCGAGGGCGGGATGGCGTGTACGTCCCAGATCTCTTCGAGGAACTTGGGCAGCTTGCGGTTCTTGAGCTTCAGCGAGAAGCACATCTCGGCGTTCTGGTTGCCCAGGGTGCGCAGCTCGGTAAGAATGGAGAGGAGCTTGGCGTAGAAGACGAGGCTCATGGTGTCGCCGCAGTGGCGGTTGAGTATATAAATGCGTAGCGTGTCGATGTAGTAGCTCTGTATCGCCTCCACCAGCTGGGCCTTCTCCAGGCCCGGCCGGTCCGAGAAGATCACAATGGCAGTGAGTAGCGCGTACTCGACGTTGTCCACCTTCATCGAGAACATCTGGCGGCAGAAGTGCAGCAGGTCCTCTATGTTGTCCGCCATGCCGGCCATTTTGTACGAGTCCCGCGTGTAGGATCGGTTATTCGCAAAGAATATCGAGTCCGAATTGTGATCGTAGCGCCGCGCCATGCGCAACATCATGACCTCCGACGAGCAGGCCTTGAACGAGAGAGGGATGGGGCGTTGCAGATACAATCTCAATCGGCATCAGTGGGGCATACTCACCTTCAGTAACGTGATCTGATCCTCCTGGGGTATCTTTGTAAACGCTGGTAGACCTTTAGCAAACTCGACAATCAACTGAACCGTGAGTATGGTTATCTCGGTGATGTGTCGAAAGCTGACGTCCGTCTGGCTCTCGTTCTCATCCGGGGTACTCTGAAATCCAAAGACGAGGAATCCATTAGAGGGGGACTTCTCCCTAGACGGTCCTCGAGGCTATACGCACCATTATACGCCTGAGATCCTCTTCGGACGGCTGCTCGTAGCCATCCTGATACCAAATTAGTTTATATATAACGGCCAACTGATTGTACGTTAGTGGAGGTATATTGCGCGCTTGACACTTGGCCAAAATATCATCAGGTAGTAGCTGTCGGAGGAGAGATCGGTCAGCGAATCTGCGGCCATCAGTTGCACGGCAATGCCATGCTACTTACCGGAATTGTGGCATGCTGCGGCGCCTCGCATGTCATCAGATCGAGAATCTCCTTCTTCACGTAGTCGTGGGTGCCAACGACGCTGCCGCCGCCGAGACTGGAGCCACTGGCCACACTATTGGCCCCGCCATTGCCGCCGTGCTGGGAGCTGGGGGAGGTGGTCATCTTGTCCTTCTCCTTCTGGGCCTTCTTCTCGCGCCGCTTCATCGCGCACTGGTTCTCCGGCACCACGCACTCCGGCCGCATGCCCACCGCGAGGCACTTCTTCAGGCGGCACTCCTGGCACTTCCTCCTCATGTACATGTCCATCTCGCACGCCCTTCCAAACTTGCAGCAGTAGACGGCGCTCTTGGTGACGCTGCGCCGGAAGAAGCCCTTGCAGCCCTCGCAGGTGAGGGCATTGTAGTGGTAGCCGGAGGCCCTGTCCCCGCAAACGAGGCACAGCTCCTCCTGCACCCGCGGCGCCGGCCCCTTCTTGCTCTTCTTGGCATCGCAGCCCTCGTTCGCCGAATATCCGTTCAGGCTGCTCGAGGGCGAGAGATCATCGCGACCTGTCCGGGGGAAGAGCAAAGCAAAATATCGGGTTTAGTTCTCTCTCTCTCTCTCTCTCCATCTCTCAGTCAGAATGTCTGCAACTCGTCCATAAAACATTAGAAACCCAAATAAATAAATTTTCCGCTTCTGTTTTCTTGTTATTTTCGAGTTCTATGTTCTCCGAACATTTGCATTTTTTGCAAAACTCCCATTCCGATAATCTGTGTGCGCTTCTGTATCCGATAACAGACGCGAAACGGGGCTTGGCTCTGTCCACACCCCACTCCCCCTGCTGGCCCGCACCATCCTCCCACCATCTCCAGCGCACCGACAGAACAGAAATTTAAAATTCAATTAACGTTGTCGCTCAAAGTCACCATCGAAATCAACGAAGGAATGGACTGTGGAAGAGGAATGCTGGAGATGGGGGTCCGAGCCACCAGCCACGACACGCCAAGGCGAGTTCCATGATCCAGTTCTGGGCAATTATGCAGAAGCAAAAGCATCCGAGTGCTCTCGGAGTTACGGTTTCACTGCAAATCAAGTGAGGTGTGCTGTCGGGTAATAGTCGAAGTGGGTTCCATGTGGATGGAGTCTATTACAGCAATCGGTAGGTCTTTGGCAACATTTTTACCTATTTCGTTGGGACAGAATGCAGAGATTCCGATGGTGTATCCAATGTGGATTTTAATGAAATATTTACAGGTTTTTTGTTGTTGTAATATTCAACAACCAATCGACTCCCCTTATCGATTATGTTTGGACAGAGTGGCTACTCCTTAACTTCAGGCTGGTGGGGGAGGGGCTGTGGGTGTGGGAGTTGGGGAACTATGAATGGCGTTTCGGAGATACATTATACAAATAGTCACGTTCCACACAAAAGGAGAGAGATAAAAAGAATATCAAGTGCAAGTTTCCCCCACAAAGGCACTAACGACAGATGGGCAGGGTGTGGGAGGGGCGGGTATGGGGAAGGGTATGGTGGTGGCGTGGTAGAAATGGGTGTTCGTGGCACATAAGTGGATAAAAAGATACGACAAAGCGGCGTGTTGCTGCAACTGCAATGACAATGGCAGCAGAAGGAGGGGGCTCAGCCGAGGCAGAGGCAGAGGCAGTAGCAGTGGCAGATGGCAGACAAGACGCAAACGCAGGCTTAGACACTTGTCTGAGAAGGGAGAAGAAGTAGCAGGAGCAGCAGCAGAAGAAGAAGGAGAAACCGAAGAAGCCGAAGCGGCAAAGACGCCACTTGGCCAGAAGTGCGCCACAGCTTTTCCCACCGCCTTCCCCAACTCTGCTTGTGCTGCCTATGGCGACTGTTTCTGCTTCTATTCCTGCCTCTCCTTTTGCTTCTTCACACTCTGCCACCTCCTCGTTCCACCGTGCTGCCACACTGCAGCCGAGTGCAACGCAGTGCATTGTCGGCCTAACACACTTTTCCGCTGTCCACCCCCTCGCACATGCCCACAAACATGCGCCTTAAATCATTGCCCGCCCATACGCCCCGCTGTCTTGTTCTACGAGTCGACTCTTGGCTGCAGCTGAATGCAGCGCCGCCTGCAGCTACTTTCCCTCCAACCAAACCACGTCGCTGCGTCACTGCGCGTCGCTGGCGTTTCAATTTCACTGCCATCGCCAGAAAGAGGGGGATGGGGAGGAGGGGGGAGGAAAAGCGATAGCAACGAAAAGAAAATGAAATAAGCGACGGCGTCAGGCAAACTTTGTCTGCTCCAGCGGCTCGTGGAAACGTGCAGGAGACGCCACCATGACTGCATTTTCCCTGCACCAAAGCTCTGTGCATGTGTGTGCAGAAATACATATGTACATGCATATGTATGTATGTATATGTATGAGGAAAAATCGCTGTGGCAGCAGGGAAATCTTGTGGCTAAAAGTAAAAACCTGCTTGCTGGCCAAACGACTCTCCCCTTCCCGCCAGTCCCCTTGACAATGTCGGGCCTTGAATGAATTGAGAAAGGGGAGGGAGGGCTGGATCCCCAACGATCCCATGGATCATGTTTGTTGGGTAAAGGCACTGCAATATGCACTTTATGACTGCATTTCCATGCATTTCTTTCTACACAGACGCCTCCATTGAAATGCATAATGAAGGAGAAGGTTCCATAGCCGAAGCAGCTAATACCCTTGCAGATGATGCATTTCATATGATGGCCATGTCGTACAGTGAACCAATCTTGGCAGCTCCATTGAGAGGGTATACAAAACAAACAGACACACACAGGCATGTACAGTGGAGCCACATTTCAGTTTTCACTGATGAAAAGACAGTTTCACGCAATGCAGGCAGGGAGAAGGGAATAAGTAGAAGTAGAAGAGTGCCGAACAGGGGAGAGAGTGGAGAGCACAACAGAACGAAGCGAAACGGAACGGAACGCCATGAAGTAAGAAACAAAGGCAGAAGCAGAAGCAGCAGCAGCAGCAGAAACAGAAAAAGCAGAATGGATGGATGGGAAACAAAAAAGTGGAAGCCAAAACGGCAACACAACA
The DNA here is from genome assembly GCA_018150885.1 of Drosophila tristis. NCBI lineage: Eukaryota > Metazoa > Arthropoda > Insecta > Diptera > Drosophilidae > Drosophila > Drosophila tristis. The sequence goes on along the minus strand of JAECWT010000203.1, from coordinate 1,224,491 downwards.
CAAAAGATACCACCCCCGGGAGTCCACCCATCTCGTTAGCCTCTCGCGCCGCTCGCCTGCCCCCTCTGGCGCTACCACATTTGGAGTTCATTGTGTTATTGTGCTTGCTCTCTGCCGCCGCACTACATACCCACATAATCCATGTAAACTGAGGCAGTGGCAGTGGCAGAGGCAGCGGCAGAAACCATAGCTATGGCCAAACACAAAAGCCAACTCTGGGCAGAGAGCAGAGGCAGTGGCGGTGGCGGCTGCAGCGAGTGCCAAGACAGTGCTGTGATCTTGGCTTTATTCCCGCTAAATAATTGTGCATCAGAGTAATCTCTTAGTGAAACTACAATTCAATAACAATTGAAAGCTCGCTTAAGCAGAATTAATATTCAAATATTCAGGCATTAAATTCAGGTGTCGGATTCCCGCTAAACACTGAATCTAGCTCTAGCCGAAGAAGTACAGCTGACAGCACTGGGCTGTCTGCCAGCGCAGCAGCCCGCCAGAGAAGAGGCCCAGCAGTGCGCTCTCTTGCATTTGCTCAAGCTCTCTCGCTCTCTCTCTCTGACCATGCACTCTCTTTCACTCTGTCTCCCTCTCCTTGCACTCAGCTCGCGCCCTTGCTCAACAAAAGCTAAAAAATGTTGATGTAGGCCTCGAAAAATATGCAGTTTGCCTTTGGCATTGCCACTGTCACTGCAAGCAGCGCTGCTGCTGCTTCTGCTGCTCTTCTGCCTTTCTCCCCCTCTCTCTCTCTCTCTCACTCTCTATTCATCTCCTGCCTCCCTCTCGTGCAATGCAGTTCCACGTGCTGGTGTGTGCCCGAGTAAGAGAGGTGGGGATAATGCATGTCGCACACTCTTTTCCAGCGTGGTATAGGTAAGTTCTCCCTTCTGCTGCTGCTTTGGCTTTGCTGTCTCTGCCGCTGCTGCCGTTTGCCGTTTGCGTGCATTTCATTTTATACTATACGGTTTTTTCTGCATTTTTTTTCGCACATTTTTTTTGTATTTTGTTTTTGTGCCTGGCAAAGAAATGAAGCTTTTTTTTTTGCTTGTTGCTGTTTTTGTACTTCTCTATTCTATGGCAACGTTCCTGTGTTTGTGTGCTCCTGCAGCAGTGCAATATTTTTAAGCGGCTTGTTTTTTGTGTATGCATAAAAAAGAGAAGAAAGAAGAACGAAGAACGGAGCACGGAGCGTGGAGCTCGGAGCGGCGCCAGCGGAAGAGAGTGTAAGAGTGCAAGAGATGGGGCGCTGTGCAAATAGCGCCTTCTGTTGCACTGAAAAGCAAAACAAATCAAACCCAGCGCCGCTCCCACACACCACACACCCGCTCCCATCCGCGTGCAGTTTCTACACCGCCTCTGATCCCCTTCGCAAATGGGGTATACGTATATTAGTTGAGCGAGGAGTCCGCGGGTGGAGCAGCAGGCGGGATGCAAAGTTTGCTTGTACGATTTGCAGTTGGGTTTCATATGAAATGGACGATATGAAAGACAAATATATACTTCACTTATTCACGAAAGAGCGAGAGAGAGGGAGGCAGGCTGCGATACTAAGCTTTAAAGCTGCCCTCAAATATTCCCAGTGATGAGTTTTTGGTGGCAAGCGTAGATCAAGGTGAACGGTTTTCATTAAATTTCTCAAATAGGGTTATTCCTCCACTAATAATAACCATATTTACAGACACACTCTTTAAAGGGTGTGCTCTAGCCCCTAGCCTGGGGGTGGTGCTGGTTCGGGGAGGCTGCAGGATGCTACATGGACATGGGACTGCCTTGATTTTATGGCTTTTCCTTGGCGCCACATTCATTGTGGGCATCATATATCTTGCTGCAAATCATCCAGAATGGTTATTTATGTCACTTTGGGTTTCCAGTTGCAGGGCAGCGGGGCTGCATGTGGCTGGATGCAATTTCCTTTCTTCTTCCTTTTGGTTTAGTTCTGAGCACTAGAGAGGGATATTGGATATTCAATGTTGATTTAAAAGGCTCCTACTTAGCTTCTTAGACAATCCTCCATGAATTCCTCTACTTTATCTTTCGTCTGTCCCATTCCTGCAACGAATGGAACTCATTCCAAGCCAAAATCATCCCAGCAACTACCACCATGAGGGCCCCATTTGTGAAGGTGCATGCATTCGTCATAACTCTACCACGGGAATCGAGTCAGAAATCATTGACACATTTTCTGCATATCCTTTGTTTATTTGTTGACCCAGGGCCTACGACAGCAGTGCAGGCCGATTACATAAGCGAAAGCCGACGACCCTAAATCAAAACACATTGAGAAGGCCCAACTAACCACCAAATGCCAGGGGGCTTGCCACACGGGCAGCGGAGTATTGGAGCTGGCAGTTGGGGCGCAAAGAGAGCTGCCTGCGGGGTGCATTTCCACCTTGGCTTTGGCTGTGGCTACAGCTATAGCTATAGCTTTAGCTGTGGGATGATTTGTGATGGCCAGCCGCCCCAGTAGTTAAGGCTTAAATCAACAAGGGCCCACAGTCCAGTAGCACCAACGGGGGGTGGATGGGGATGGCAGTGCAGTGGCAACGGTATACATATATCTGGAGTTGAAAAACTGTACCAAAGCCAGCGCATGTCCGATGCACTCTTCTCTGCAGTTCGCTCTTTGGGTCTCTCTCTCGCTCTGTTGTTTTGGGGTTGCACACGTTTTTCTGCACCCCCAACGGCTGGAGGGTGAGGGTGAGGCATGGGGCATGCGACATGGGGTTCTAGTGCAAGGCTGCAATTTATTTTGCACGAGTTTCTCAGTTGTTAGTCACGTTCCCACCACCCCAGAGCCACCCCAACCCCCTCCCTCTAGGGCCCCTCCGACTTTGTGCTGAGTTTACAAGGCAGAAAAATTGATTTTTTCAGTTCGTTGGCATGTTGCCGCCTGGGGATCGCTGTCGCTCCTACCCAGTCCTTGCTTTGACCAGCCACCAGCCAGCAGCCGCAGCCAGCACGAGGGGCCACGGACAGGGACACAGGGTTGCAAGGTAGCTGAAAAATGGTTTTTAACCTACTTTGAGCACAGGTCGACATTTAGACGAGGGTCGTCGCATGACCTTTCGTGTGTTTCGGAACGCATTCTCCGCCACTCAGCGGCCGCTGCTTCTCTCTGTTGCAGGTTGCATTTTTCGCAGGAGATTCAGTTAACAGAAATGCTCCCAAGCCCCCTAAAAGAGGAAGCGGCGCCCGCGCCATTTTAGCGGCAGCCTTTTAAAAATGGCTGCCAAGCGAAGGGTTTAGGATTTGCAATGGTTTTGGGATTTCTCTTGGAATCTGCAAACTTTAAGCTTCACCTGAGGCTTGCCCAACACTGACCCTCTCACCATGAACTCTGTTAATGAACTCTCCAAACATGCACACAGCAATGCACATATTTATATACATTCGTTAAGCCTCTGTTAACCAGTGAACCATCCAGCAAAGCTCTGTCCTGCACATGCCCCCGCCCCTGCCCTACTGGGAGCCGCCTCCTGCCGTGTATTAATTTCCTCATATGTTTTACATAACGTATCCATGTGCGCCTACCAACACTGGCTAAAGCCCCCGACATCCAGACAGACCTGTAGAAAGAAGTCATAGCCAAATTCTGCGAGGGGGAGTGTTAACAGGGAGGCTCCATATCCGAACAATTGAGCGAGCGAGCGCACAACAAATGGCAATGGAGTGAAGCCATTAAGAAATACAACAAAAAGGCGAAAAGGCAGGCGAGAGGCAGGCAAAAACAACAACTAAACTGCGAAAGAATGAGTGCTAAAATAGATGAGCAAAAGAAATGAAGAAGTTTCAGAGCCAGCAACAAAAACAAAAGCGTCACAGTCAGTCGCATCGCAGAGCGTCGCGTCACAGTCGCGTCTTGTCTCAGAGATGGATTGGATGTTGTATGTGCATTGGGTGGAGAATACTCGTATAATGGCTGATGGGTAATGGTGGGAAGTTTGGCAACGTCGCAATCACACCCTCCATAGGTGGGTTTCCTGGGGGTAAAGTACTTATTACATATGGATATTGGGACATAAATATTTAATCTTGAAGCTAATATTTAGAAGAAAATATAAACTAGAAGATCACTCCAATAAAGTGCAATAACAAAGCACTAATACCCGCTGAATTTATAGCAACATTTTACTGCAATGTGCCGCTATCCACTGCCCATTCTTCACTCCTCACCCTCATCCTGACTCCACCCCACACCAATTGCAGCGTATTTAATATAGGCAGTGAAGCATTCTTCTTGGTTTTGCATGCAAAATCGTGCACACAAACTTTTATTCAAGTGCAGTTTGTTCTTGTTCTCGTTCTCATTCTCATTGGCGTTTTTTTTTGTGCTTCTATTGAAGTTTCAGCGAACGGAAGTTTTTAATTAAATATGAGATATACAGAAATAAAAATAAAAGCGAAACGAAACGAGAACAGCACGAGGCACAGATGCACAGTAGCTAGCTTAAAGTCGACCTTGTTGGGGTAGGTAAAAAGTCCAATTTAGTTTCGCTTTAGTCTGCTCTCAGCATCGGCAACACTCTCCTATCCCATCCCATCCCATTCCATCCCTCCCAGCACACATCCTCTAGGGCACACCCTGTGTTGAGCCAGCCCTTGCCTGGCTCTCTGGTATTTCCATTTTACTGTTATTGTTATTGCATTATCAACATGTTGTCCGACAGCATCTCCATCCCATCCCAACCCATCCCCCACACAGACTCCAGTCTCGGGCACAGCCCGCCGCCATCGGTCTCCATTGTCTGGGACTTGTTTTCGTCTTGACTGTAGACTTATTAAATATCATTCACATTGTTGCTGGTCAGTGATTTTTATTGAGCGACAGGCACAAAGTTCTTGTTCTCCTTTTCTCGTTCTCGTTGTCGTTGTTTTTGTTGTTGTTGTTGTTGTCAAGTCTGCAGCTGTGTCTCTTATTATTACAACTGTCTGTCGACGACGACCACGGGTTAGTGTGCGTCCTTGAAGTCATTTACGTCACTTGACAAGTGGCGAAAGGGGGAGCACGAAAAGGGGAGAGACGTCTGCTGAGACTTGGCTTCAGTTAATGCATTCAATGGGATCCAAATTAATGGATATTCCGAGTGACAGCAGGCGAAAGAAGAGACTAATAGGGATTCAGCGTGTTGCATGAAGATTCCCCCAGCCAAATAAAATATATAAATAAATGCTAGAATATTGACTTAAATCGTTGTTGGATGTTTCAGCAAACTGTGGCTGTAACCACAAGAGAAATGTGTCTGCCCATCACCCCGAAAAAGTGCCCATTGCACAACACTCGAAGTTGTTATCGAATCCCGATCTCGCGTTCCCCTGTAACATTGACACCGAATTCGGTTTCGGCGCTTTTCCATGGTATTTCTCTTACATGTCGCTCCATTCAGCGACAACGACAACCGCAAGGCATTGAACTGCACCAAACAAAAAAAAAAAAAAACCAAAATTGTTTATACAAATTTCATGGGAGCTGAAGCGATGACGGGAGGAAGAAGAGTCTCTGTTTACGGCAGCAGGGCGGGCAGACGTTTGCAACTAATTATTCCGGGCCGAAAAACGTGGCGCATTTGATGCTTTACTTGCTTCACAGGCAAACAGTCGAGCAGGCAAACAGTCGCCGGCGGTGGCGGTGGTGGTGGCGGCGGCCGTGGCCAACTGTGCGTATGCGCAATTTCCTCAGGCTCTTGACATTGTGGGAAATTCTTTTGTCGAGTGCAGCAGAAAAAGCCCACATCTAGGGGTTTGTGTAGGTATCTGTTTGGCGTATTACATTACAGCGTCGCCTCTGGTTGTAAAACGAGCAAAGCGCAACCGAAAATATATTTTGGTGCGCTCATTCCAAGTGGAAACGGAGCAGAGGAGCAGAGAGCCACTCTCGCTCGATATTACAAAATTCATTTCCAGGAATTTCTTGGATTTTGCAGCGCCAGGCAAAATTCACTGGAAATTGAGTGCAAATACCTGTGCTATAATCCAATTGAGACCATTCTGACGACGCGACGGCACCGACTGACGACCCCTTCTTGTACGAGTATATCATGTGGCGGCCAAGTGCGCGGCGCTCAGTGCCATGCCCCCACCCCCCTTCTGGCACCATTTCCAGTTCATATGATCCACAAATCTACACACATCTCCCTTGGCCTTGTAATATCTTAATTCAAAATGTTTAAGCATTGAATATTCTAACAAAGATGTTGCAGCTTCGGTTTAGAGTGGCAATCGCAGGCACACATTCTGGGAGCCATTAAAACCACTTTGTCTCTGCTTTTCTAGCATTTTGTTCAGCAGTTACATGCATCAAAATTAAATATAATTGCTAAGTGCCGCTGAAATCTGTAGGGAACTTTGTACGTCTGGCGAAACATTTGGAAATGATTTATGGGCCTTTAACGATAAGTTAATTTCTGAGACAATATCTTTGTAATGGATTGCCAATATGATTCCAAAGAGAAGCAGCAATGTCTTACAGAATCTGTTATATATCTTAATAAAAGATATACAATATATAATATTGTTACCCATCGTTCATGGCTTCATGGCTTATTGATGGATCTTCCTTAATGTCTTCCCATTCGTTATAATTCTCCACCGTATACTGATCCCAATAGCCCTCCATTTGCCACCTCTTTCATTTTGTGAACTAATCCTAATGGGGGCCCATTTGCCCCCCCGCTCTCCTTTAGCCATCCGTTGTTTGTATTGTACATTGTACATACATTTTGTTGTTGTTTGTTTGTTGGCAGCAATTTCGGTTTTGTGCCAATTGTTGAGCATATTTTTTGCCTTTGTTTTTTATTGAAAGCAATTTATTAATTTTATTTTTCGGTGTTGCTATGACAAAATGTATGTCAAGGGGCAACTTGTCAGTCATATGATTTCAGTCGTCCGCCTGTCAAAAACTTTTTTTCTTGCCCCGTTTGTGCCTCCCTCTCTCTCTCTCCCTCGTGCGAAAAGAAATTGCGCAAAGGGGCAGCTGTGACTGCCTATAAGAGTGGCAGCGGCAGTGCCAGTGGCCCACCGTGTGGGAGTCAATTGCCAAAGATAACTTCATACCTACATACATATGTACATGTATTTATAAAGATATATCTACAGTACTTGTACGGTTACACAAGTGGCCCACTGTGTGGGCCTTACCTGCTCGTTCATTCGATATTTCGTTGTGTGTGTGTCTCTGTCATGTGTCATTACCTGCAAAGACAAAGAGAAAAGAGAGGTTCATATTAGCAGAGTTCTGGTAAACTTGATCTAGAATTGTACATATATGATGTGGAATAGTGCTCGACCTAGTGCACAGCTCTCTTATTACATTTCCGCAACAGCACAGAGCCATTGCCACAGGGCCTAAACTTCACAGCTCGCCACACTTCCGCTGGATACTTTAATTACAGGCAAAAGCACAGAGCCACATAGTCACACAGCCACAGAGCCACAGTCAAACGATTTTCTCGGCCTGGCCTGGGTAAATGAAACCCAGGCCCCAAGGTGAGGCCAGGCGAGAACTGGCCAGGGGTTTCGATGCGGCAGGCGGCAGTCGGCAGTCGGTAAAGGGAACCTTTCCGAAATCGACATTTCAACTATTTATAAACATGCGATCATCAGTAGCATCAGCAGCAGGGCAAGACGAAGCCCCTGCAGAAGTCGAGTGGAGTGGCAAAAGGCAGGCGGCTAGATGGCTCTCAAGATTTCCCTGCCATGGAGCTATTAAAGCTGTCAAGTACTGTCAAGCATGGCTCAAGCCCAGGCCAAAATCAGGGGGAGAGGGCCACAACAAGCTGTTTGTCAAATGATATAGTAGCAGGTAGAGGTAGACCCCCAGAACGCGTACGAGAACGGAGTGTAATTGTCCCAGAAGTTCCATTAAGAGAGAGAGAGAGAGGGAGCTCCCCACGCGCAGTGCTTAAATTAGTTGCAAGTGGCAAGTGGACAGTCCCTCATTAAATGCATAATGTTAGGAGCAAAAAACTGGATAAATGAAAGCAACAAAAAAACTGCCGTCTAATCATTTCATTTCATTTCAGAAAAGATGGCAGCTTCAAAGGCAAGCTCCAACTTGAATCTTTCTTGCCGTCTCCGTGTCTCCGTCGCTGTGGCTAATTGTCATCTACTACATCAGCAACTCGTTTGGCCCACCTGTCGGCAATTAAATGGAGTCCAATTAAATCCAATGAATGAAAACAAAATCAAAATGGAGATGGAGATGGAAGTAAAACAAAGCACACAAAAATTGCAAATGATTTACCATCCAAATCCATGGAAAACGAAATGCCAGAGAGAGGGAAAACTGGCATTTCCCACATGACGAAAATGGAAACCGTCGCACCGTTCCACACTCAAAGTAGGTTCGGGCAAGTGCAGTGGGGCTGCCTGCTATCTGCAATCTCTGGGCCAAGACTGCAGTATCTGTGTATCTATCTGTAGCTGTAGCTGAGTATCGGGCAGATACACAAGCGTACGAATACGAATAGTGGCAGCTGCATTGCCGCTTTCTAAACTACGGCAACAACTCCACACACACACACAGGGCCTCTCGTCTCACATGATCTGGGGATCTGGTTGAGGCTGCTGCTGTTGCTGCTCTGGGGCCTCTGGTCTCACTGGTCTCTCTGGTCGCTCTCGTCTACGTGCTTTCGTTTCGTTTCGTTTGGATCGTTTCAAACGCTCGTTTGTGCCACAACATGGCCTTGAATTTTTAATCAAGTTTCGCGCTAGTCGCATGCTCCAAGCCTCGGTCTCTGCTTCTGCCGCCGTCTCCGTCTACGTCTACGTCTCGAAACGAGCCTCAAGGCATGATCATGGCTAACCATACCCCTTCCGCCCCGCCGCCTACCCAAATTGCCCCGTCATGTTGGCCAAGTCGCGTCTTAGCCCGACTCTCCGGCGAGTCTCTGTATTAGTGTTTTAGGCACTAAATTCGAAACAAGTTCTATTGAACTTGGCTTCCCTCTGCTGCTCTGCGCTGCTGCTCTTCAAAGCAACAACAACATTTTTTGCCTCGTTTTTTTGTGTTTTTGTTTTCTTTGGTTTTTCAGACTTTTATTTTTTGCAAAATGATTAATGGAATTTATGACTTTTTTTCCTCGTTGTTTTTGGTTTTGGCAACAACTGACAAAAACATCCAACACACACACATTCGTGTATTAAAACTAAAAAACAATAAAGAAATAATATTATTTTACCCAGCGAAGACCACGAAAAAGTAACAGCAACAACAAACTGCCTGCTGTGCAAGAAGGAAAGCACAAAAAAGCTTACAAATTTCAAAAAGAATATGGGAACTAAAGTCCAAGGAGGAAGGCCTATGCCCACACCAATACGAAGTGGCCCATACCCTTAACCAACCATGCACTAGATTTCAGGCACAAAAGGGAAACAACACTTTCGAAAATTCTTTGTATAAAGTTCTTCAGCTGTTAAAGATCTCTGGGATCGGCGACATGTGTGTTTTGATAAAAAGAATAAGAGAAACGATAAAGAAAAAACACTCCAACGTTCAAACAAAAGAAATTCTTGGACATGTGATCAATCAAAATGTCTGCAAAAGTTAAGCACACAATGGATTCATCTTCAATTAAACGAAATCTTCCCGATAATAATGATTAAACACCCAAATATGTGGGATCCCATACTTTGCACATCCGCTGCAAACTGCCCCCACAAGCCTGCTATGCCCCACAAATCTGTGTGCGAGTGAGAGTTATGGAAAAATGAAGAAAAAGTAACCGAAGCAAGTCGGAGAGCCGCCATTCGTTTAGAATTTCAATTCTCTTTTTACGTATTTCTTTAGTCTTTTTACGTATTTCTTTAGTCTTTCGCATTTTTTGCTTGCAAAATCAAATTTTGCCTGGCCCCAGAGCCCATGCAGAATTTTGTTCAATGAAGTTATGGGAAAACCTCTTTAAATCTTAGATAAAGGTACGAATTTTGGGCGTTTCTTTTCTTGCTTAAACTTCCTTTTTTGTCTACCTATTCTCTGCAGCTCTCAACCTTTTCTCATCCCTCGTATATTCTGTCCATATATCTACATGCGAAATTTGTTTAATATAAACGAAAAGCCAAGAAATTTGTCACTCCCTGGCAAACCAAACAAGCGACAAATTCTCCTTTTTTTCGAGTGTGTGCGCATTTTAATGACTCTGACTTTGCATTTGACGTAAACCCCAAAATAAAAATAAAAATAAAAAAATGAAGAGCGATATAAGAGTCCCCTCCTTATGCACACATGTATATATGTATGCATGTACTATACATATATGCATATATGTATGGGGATGGACGGAGGGCGAAGGCAGTCTCAAATAAATGCCAAATGAGCCACAGTTTTGATTTATTGGGCGGCCCTGCATATTTTTGCATACACACTCTCGAAACGAAAGATCCCTGCTCCTCGCTCTGTCCTCTCTCGTTCCTTCTCTTTCTCCCTGCGACAACTTTTTCACTTAAGATTGGGTCAAAGTTTTCGCTTCTACCTAAACGCATAATTTGCATTTCTGCCCAAAGTTCCTTGCCTCTCGCGAGAAGCTTTGTCAAATGATTCAATTTCAGCGTTGACTGGAAATGCATTTCGAAAAGAACACAGCGAAGCCCTCTCGATTCCCGCAAGCCGTCCCTGCCCTTCCCTTCCATTCCATTTAAGAACCACTACCCAACCCATCTCAAAAATGGTTTTCTTGTTAAAAATTGTTTGTTGTCTGTGCTTGTTTTTTGGGTGTGTACAAATTTTGAAATGTTGAAATGCATGCGAGTTGCTGACTTTGCTTCTCTCGCATCGAAAGTCAAATGAATGCAAAGTCCACATCCTTTCCTGCCGCTCGCTGGCCCTGGCCCTGGCCCCGGCCCTGTTCCTGTCACATTTTACATATGTTGTCGGCTTTCTGCCGAGTCTCTCTTCTTTTTTGGGTTATCATGTTGGGAAGGGGCTTTTTGGGGACTTTATTAGTCATGTGTTGCATGGCAGTTGGCCATTCCTTAAGCGAGTTTGCGACTGTCACGCCCCAAGTATGTGGCACTAATTAATCAAACCAACTGCAGAGAGAGAGTGGAAGTAACGCCTGCCTGTCCATCTCCAAGAAGATGTTATGATGCGTAGTCGGGGTCACCGATTCGGCAAGCTGGGAAAACAAAAAGGGAAGAACATGGCAATAGATTGCAGAAGAAAATGGCAATTAAAACCCTCATCGGGGTCACCACTTTTGACCGGAAACACAAATGTGAGCCTGTAAAACACTAACCTGCGGTTAATTAGGACTCGCACAACATTCAATGGGTAACAGACAGTGGGAATTATCCCGTTCTTAGACACTTTTGCGTTGCGTGAGCCGTCGACAGTTTTCGTGTCATTAATAATGCTTCATTTTCATTTTCTTTCTCTCTCGTCGGCCTCTCACAGTGCGTATGCGTAATATGCGAATATAAATGTATGAGAGACGACTGGGAATGAGTAATTGAATGATCCACTTTGACATTGAGTTGCGTGTGTGCGGGGTTGGCATTCGCGAATGAATAATATTCTCTATGACCGAAAGCCAATTATTAGTTAGATGAAGATAAGGCAGAGAGACCCCGAGAGCCGAGGAAATTGCAGGCAAATGCTTTGCATTCGGCTGCTCTTTTTTCTTTGGGTATTTGTTTCGGTATTTTGCGCTGATGCCAATTAAAGTTTCAAATTCGATAAAAATCGCAAGCAGCACACACAAAGGAAAGGGATCTCAAACATTTGCAAACTACTTAAAAAATATAAATAAATGTCCGAAGACGAGGAGGAGAACGAGAACGAGGACCAGGAGCCGCAGTAGATCGTTGAGTAGCAGCCAAAGTCCGTGGCAGATGGAGACCGCAACAGCTGCCACCGAAAGACGGCAGAAACAAAAAGAAGTCGAGACGAAGACGAAGACGGCAGCAATTGGAATCTAATTTAAAATTAGTGCTTAAAGGATTGAAATAAATTTAGTCAAGCGACGGCTGCTGCTGCTGTTGCTGCTGCTGCCGCTGGCGAGGGCCGTCTCATTGGAAATGCGTCTTTTGGGTCTGGTTCCGGTTGATCCCCGATCCCTGATCCCTGATCCGATCCTCGTCGATGGCAGGTGGCTTGATCTTGATCGGAACGCGGAACGGGGGGACTCTGGATGCGGCACTCTGTTGCAACAGTCGCGATGTCTGCAGGCGGTGTTCGCGCTAACAAGTCATCCCAAAAGACAGAGACTAGAGTGCCTATTAAACTCTGGCCATCGTTGAAGTGCTCTCTTAGATTCTACATCTAAATTGCAGAAAGAAATGAGCAGGCAACAAGGTTAAATATGTCCTCTTTCTCTTCTATTAATGGTAGATCGACATTAGTTCTTGATGCTTCTCATTCCTTTTGCAGCTGAATTAATCAAATTTATTCGTGCTTTTTCGCTTTCTTCTTGTTCGTTTCGTCAACCCACAGAAGTTAATGTTTTTTTGATTACTAAAATGATACTCTGATGCTTTTCTAACGGATTGTCCACCGCTGGCTCTTGGTGCTGCCGAAGCGATGTCGATTGCTTTTTGACATGCCCTTAAATGGAGTACAAATATATGTATTTATAGGTTTGTATCTATATATGTGAAGTAAGTACCGTTAGCTGCTTCCACAAATTATTGCAGGTGGCAGGTGACGGGGCCGCACCGTCTTAACCGGATGATGATTCATTTCTATGAATTTTGATTTATTTTTTGAGCACTACACATAATTTAATTTATAGTTTGAAAATGTAGAAAAATAATTGTTAATAAAATATTTAAATTTAAAATGTTTTTCGATGACATAAAACCATTCGAAATTAGTGCAAAATATTCGCTGAATAACTATGCATTTTTATACTCAGAAAGTCACATAAAAGTCTTTGAGTTTTCCTGTTTAATCTTAAGTCGAATCTAAAATCCCTCCACCATTTTACTTTAAAGTTTCATTTGAAGCCAAATTACCCCTCGCCCAAAAACAAAAGACTTAGGCAACAAACGTTCTGGCAGCCAAAGAAGATGGAAAAACATACTTAAATTTCAGCAGCCATTAGAAAAAAGTACCCCACGCCCCCCCACAACCCCACACCACACTAAACCAAAGCATAAAAAAAGAGAATGGCCAGCCAACAAAAATTTTTAGAAAATTTAATAAATCACTTTTGATTGCGGCATTGTTATTTTAATAGAAAAAAACACACACACAGACGGCACACACACGACACACACACGACACACGTTCGCAGAAAATGGGAAATAATAATTTTGTTTAGACAAAGGCTCCAAAAAAAAAACAAGCAAAAACCGAAAAAGAGAACAAAAGCCGGGCTCACACATGGCTTAAAATCAACAAAAAAAAAATGAGAGGAAAAAGAGAGGAACCGAACGAGGGGGCGAAACCATTCTAAAGCAAACAGAAATTGTAATTTCGCTTTGACATTGAATGGGGAACGGGGAAGCGGGCAAATGGGAACGATAATCATAATCAACATCATAATCATTTCGACCACGTAATTACAAAAGAAAATAGCCACAAAAGTGGTAGGCAACCCAGGCGGGGGACACTCAGCGGGGAACATAGCCAAAGAGAACCAGAAATATAATAATGAAAACAACATTTATTCTCGTAGAAATCGCGTGTGCGCTGACGCAGCAGAAATGGAAACCGAAAATAGGTACGAACGGATTCTACGATTCTATGGCCACCTCTCGGAGCACCCCTGCAACCCTCCACCCACCAAAAACCAAACCCACCAAGCCATTCTATAGTAAAATTTTTCAAATAGTAAAGATTGAAAGGAAGAAAGAAGCACGCACATGGTTTGTATTCTTATTATTATTATTACCCTACAAAAACAGGGGTATAACGCTTTTCATTAGATGTTTGTTTTTTGATTCTATTCCTATGCCCACCCCTTATTTATGCAATCACCGATCTTTGAGGGTATTCCAAGGCTTCGACTCGACCATGATTTTCATTCATTTTCTGATTGTTGGCAGCACCACCACGACATGGCGGCGCACACACGTTTTGAGCCACAAAGTGTGAAGCGTCTTTTGTTGTTGGCTTATTACGCATCAACATTTAACCTTGAGCCCAAGGGGTCAACGACCGTTTTGGCCAGCACCAAAACCGAAAATAGCAACAACAACAGAGCCACAGAAATTCTAACGATTTTTTCTTACCGGCCAACAGCAACAATAAAGAATAACAAAACCAAAATAAATGGGAAACCTGATGGGAATTATAAAAAATAAACACAAGTTTTTTGCTTTAATTAGTTGAATACTTGGGCCTACGATTCGATGGAGTCATACGCTGCGTATGCGCAACAATTAAGAAGTTGCTGCAAAAATAAAAAGGATCCGGAAAGGGCACTCTTTGGTGCAGAGTCTTTTCATCATGCACAAGGGAATATCTATCGACATTTCTGCCATCTTTCCGCCTTTGCTCGCTGACACTGACCTTACTCTGTCATGGGCTCTTATTAATCGATTGATGAACAATTTTTAACGGAACATTAGCAGTGCAAAAAATACAATCGAAGAAACCAAACGCATTCAATGGCCAAATGACTGACCTTTACCTTCCACATCGTCTCAGGCGTATCGGTGTGTTATGTAATGTGTGATATATCGGCTATATGTACGATATATATGTGTCCCGCCTTTATTGGAGGTAGGCCCCAGTCGCCAAGTCATCAACACGTGTCTTGATTAATGCTCGTTGATTTTTTCGCACAACGCTTTTAATGATTGTTATTTCCCCTGCACAAAAAAATAATAAAAAGCCGCCAAAAATGAAGGCAAAAACCCCAAACAGCAACAAAACAATGAGCGTACGAGTGGAGTACCGATCCACCGTATCCCTCATTCACTTGAATTACATACATATAGACACAATTACACTATATATATCTCTCTTTATATATAGCATTCGCACGAGCATGTATTCGTATTCGTATTCATTGGATTCAAGTACGTTTTGCGTATTTTTTTCGTCAATGCGAATCGAAAATAATTGTAGGGACCGTCCCAGGCCCCAAAACCTGAAGGGGCCAGCCAACGACTCAATTTATATTCAAAAACAAAACAAAAAAACCAGAAAAAAAGCTACGAAATATACCGAACAAATTCAAATTCACAGTAAATAAAAATGTCAGCATATTTTCTGTGCATTTCAAGTACACAAAATGCCAGAAGGCTAGCCCGTACGTGCATCACGGGTTCCCTGTAAGAGAAGGATTCGCATCTGTACATCTGGCACAAATCACACAGGATTAAACATCTAAATTTAAGAGTTTAAGACTGAGTAGCAAAATCTATGGAGCACCTTTTGCAAGCTGCGTGCGGCTCCCTCTCACAGTCGAAGGACCAGGAGCAGGTGCTTGTGAGCACAGACTTTGATGCTCGGAAACCCTTCGACAGGCATCTCATCATATTTACCTATAAATACATATGTATATATCTTCAAATTTTAAAGCGAAATCCAACACCAAACTACACCCATTAAACATTGTTAACCTAAAAAAACCGCTAAGGTAGAAAAATCGGTGAACAATTAGCCCAATTATTCGCATAATTTTGTTGCGCTCATTACGTTTCTGTGCTAAAAATTTGTGTTTGTTCAATTTAAACAATAAATTCGTGCCGTTTGTCAGGCAGGGGCTAACCTTGTAACATTTTTATATTTTTTTACGAGTATTTTCATCCATTTATTTTTTTTTCTAAACAAATAACCAGGCAGACAAGTGCGTGCTTATTTAACATTTCATTTTTTTTTAAATATTTTTTTTATTTGCGGCTTAACGTTTATTTGTTTAGCCGGAGTTTTTTTTCCATTTTTTTTTGGCTGTGCAAAAAACCTTCATGAAACAAAAAAAGTGAGAGAAACAGCAGCAACACCCACCACAGCAAGAGCGATCGAGTTGATTGAATCAAAGAAATTTTTGCAAGTCTCAGGCCCGGCCGTCTAGCCTTCAGATCGGGGCTCAAAGCTGGCCTGCGGTTAGAGCTGACACAGTTTCAGATACTCGGATACTCGCATACTTTTACTTGTATGTTTTCATATTTTATATTTTATATAATTATGCTGATAAACTCACTCGAGTGGCGAAACAATTAAGAAATTACTGAGTAATTGTATTGGCCCGCCTTCGCCTTCGCCTGCTCCTCCCACACGCCACACACGACTTTCTTTTTCCTTTGGACAGACACGAGATGGAGATGTCTAAGCAGGCGGTGGGCGGTGGGCGGTAGAGTGTGTGTGTGTGTTGTCTTTGGGTGGGTAGATCTCTCCTTAACACAGTTTGGAGCATTCATTTCAATTAGAGTTGTCCAAAATATTTGATTGAGTCATAGCAATGATCCAAATTGTACGAAAAATATCTAAAATTTCGCTTAAATTCCTGCAGTCGCTTAAATTCGAAAATAGCTTTCTAAATTATACATTTTCGAACATTTTAATGAAATTGAAAACCAATCGAAGAATTTCCCAGAACTTTCATCCCATGGCAGTCATTTCCTGTTCGTGCACAGAGAATTTCGTTTTCGTTTGTCGCGCGTGTGCATTCGTCCACTTGCCATGGGGCGATCTACGTTTCAGGTTCCGCTCTACGACTGCGAGTATTCCTATGTATATTTACGAGCTGCTCAGTGGTAGAGACTGAGTTGCGTGGCCTTATCTTATCACACATACGCAGAAAACACACGGAGCAGAAGCGGAGCGACAGAGCATTGTTTATATTAAGCACAAGAAGAAAACAAAAACAAAAAGCAACGAGCCGAGTGTTATTATAGCAAAATAAATAGCACAAATGTGCATTATCAGCTAAAGGCTGATATCTACAATGTAGACACACACACACCCATTCCCCTGTCCCCCCGATCCACAGACGATCCACACATCCCCACGCACACATGGGGAGTAACCTCAATTCGAACCCACGATTGTGGGGCACTGTGTTATCATCATCGAATGCGGAGGCGCCGAAAAAAACGCGCACAAACACAAACGAAAACTGAGGCGAAAGTTGACAGTCACTATTCGCTCTCTTTCTCTATGATTTTGGGCCCAGTATTAATTCCTGCCTCTCTCTTGGGTCTGTGATTAGGGTGGCCCAAAGCAAACAATTGAAGCACTTGCCCCCTGGGGAGCCCTGGGGCGAGCTGTACTCAGGTTATTGATTTGCCACACGCAAAGAACGCATCAACCCCCAATTAGGAAAAGCTGACCACCACACCAGAGAGTTCACTCCTGTCTGTAGTTCCCTTAAAACTAGTGCACCCCGTACGAGTAGTAGCCCCTACGAAAGAGTTGAATGAACTGCAACTTAAGCTGAACTAAAAGCCACATTTTATTCGCTCGTTTCATTCGTTTATGACTGCGGGACTAATTAAAATAATTATCTAGGAAACTTCCGCACTTTTGCGCTTGCATTTTTAGTACAAACTCCAACTTCAACTTCAACTCCGACTTTGACTTCGACCCTGAACTTGAACCTAAGCCCCCAGCCACAGCCAGCCCCAGCCCGAAACTGTGAGTCAAATAATTAGCCAATCGTTAAAAAGTGAACACAAAACCACCTCCGTCTATGTCTGCCAGTTCGTGAACTCTTTGGTCAAGTGTGAAGGCTAACGCAAAGCGACGGCACCGCACAAAAGAAAATAAACACGTTTTAGTTTGGCATAGGAAATGCCTAGGAAATGCTTTTCATGGGCCAACCATCGTATCATATCACAGTAGTTGCGGGACAGTCAGTCGTTCGTCCGTTTTGTCTCATTTACATACGAATATAAACATTTTTATTTTTGTCCGCCCTGTAAGTGTTTGGCATTTGCGGTGCGGTGTGTGGTGCGTTGTGCGAATGCGGAAACGGGTTTAGTACACTGAGCTAAATGGCTGGACTACGTGCTGAAGGTTAACCCTATGATGGAGCTAATCAAGTTCATCGATTTTTACTGGAAGAAAGTACATTTAGATCATTTGGAATCTAAGAACTACTGAATGGTGGAGCTTCAGATCTGGCTGATCAGCGATGAACCTGCATTAGCGCAGCATTTAGCCAGTGCCAGTTCGTCATCTGCTTTTGTTTATATTATTTTTAAGTGATAAGTCGCAGAAGAGAGTGTAGCGAGCGAGCGAGAGAGAGAACCAGCTATACAGAAGAGAGTTCCAGACACTCTCTGTCAGAGAATCGCTCTCCCCTTCACGTAGGCCCTACGCACGTTTTTGGTTTATGGATAAGCAGCGTAGTAGAACCCCCTGCACCTACACACCCCCACCGCACAATGGAATATTTCCGATTACGAAATGTGTGTGTGTGTGTGGGTGTGGGTGTGGGTGTGGGTGTGTGGGTGTAGGTGTAGGTGTGTGCGTGGCCATTCCGAATGGATTCTAGTTTGAGCTAAATCACCTTTAGCCCATTACGAAAGAGTGAAAGATGACGGGGGCTAACGCAACAGTCGTCGTCGTCGTCGTCTGTCCTCTCTCTTTCGCTCTCTTTCTGTGGTGCTCCTCTCTCACCTGCCATCCCTGTCACGCGCACGCTTCTCGGTTCGCGTGGTGGGGCTGGGAAGGGGGTGTCGAATATGCGTGTGCGTCCAAATTTGGGTTACAATTCGTGTGGTGTGCGGCGCTGCCTTGCTGCCGCTGAATGTTGCCCTACTTTCTGAGATACAGTACTAGGGACTGGTGTAGTGCTGTGGTAGTTGTAGTTGTAGTTGTGGGCTCGTGAATGATTAGATTTTCGTTTGTTTGGGTTCTCGCATTTATGGCAGGCTGCCACAAGATGCGCCCACAGCGATAACATCCGATAGCCGACACCCCCGATAGGTGCCGCCACGCCGTCCGGAACTCTCAGTCCACCCACCCCTGCCGCATTCTTTCAATTTCTTGATCGGCAGAAATTTCGGGCCTCTGGGGCTGTGTCTTTTGTGTTGTATGTGTTGTATGTGTGTGCGGCAGTCATTTGGGTTAATTGACAGATTCGGGTCAATGTTTAGTTTGCATTTCTATTCAATGGACAAACAATGCCTGGGAGGTGGTCGGCAAAGTGGAATTTATGAGGAAATACAAGCGATAAACTCAATGTAACTACAAGCTCCGCTTCTGCCATTTCTCTATCTGCCCATCGAATCAGGTTATGCCAAAGCGACACTCTATGGGTAATCGAATACTCCAGGAACGCAAGTGAAGAAGCAGCACACCCATTTTGAGGTCACTTGCGAGCAGTATGCACTCGTAATACGATACACACCCCAAAAGACTTCGATGCGACTGCTCTCCAATTGAAGCGAGTCTTTAATTGAAACTGAAATTTCCACCAATTGACTCTTGAGACAGAAATGTAGAAATGTAGAAATGATGGCTGGCAGTGGCTGATGGTGGAAAAGTTTTTCCAGCTTTCCACAAGGTGTTTTATCTGCTTGCATCTGAGAGCCTGGAGCGTGGGCGCCCCACGCTGTGTGTGTGCGAGTGTGGGGTACAATTTATGGCTAATGATGATGGTTGTTGTTGCTGGGGGGCCTGCTGCTGGTGGCTGGTTGCTGGTGCCTGTGCCGTCTGACCTACTTTCGGGCACGCACTATCTAAAACTCGCTCTTTCGACCCCTTCCCCTCGCTCTCTTGTGGGGGGTGGGGACTTACCCGTTGACGCTCATGGAGAGCGTAATCGCAAAAGCTTTGATAAGTTTGTTCTTTGCATTTCGATGTACACATACCTGAAGCGAAACAGAATTGAAAATAGTAATTAATCAAAGGTTTTCTTGAATGAATTAAATACAGGAAGAATATTATGTAAATACTAGATGGTAGTGGATATTTTCACCCCACTTGAACCACTGTACAAAGGTCATCCCCATAATAAAATTCTGACATACAAAATTGCATTTCCCGCTTTATGGTTTGCCACTCTGCGCAATTCCTGCGATCTGTGGAAGTGTCTGTTTATAGTAGCAGAACAGTAGGAACCAACCAACCATCTGGAAGCAATAACTTGACTCATTTGCACCCCCTTTTTGCTTGGCATTGAGTGACTCTCGCGTGTCAAGGGTTAGAATCACGCAATGGACCAACTAAATATGGAAATCCAGCTCATATTTTTGGCACAAATGATGGTCGTCAAATGAATATAACGAGCTCATCCTCATGCCCAGGTGGGCATCTCAATTTTGGTTTATTTTGCTTTGATGATTTATCATATTCTCAAATTAATTGGCAACAAAAAAAAAAAATAATTGCAAATTATAAAGATTTGAATATTTTATGGCAGATATTTATACATATATTTTTCATGCAGTTAATTGAGCGTTCGATTGGTGTCAATGTCAGAGAATTTAATTAGAATTAAAACAGAAAATTGTTGGCAAAATCATTGGAAAGTACACACACACACAACCAACACATATACTTATGTACATATATCGTGATTGGATCAGCTACCGCTCTATAATCAGCCAAAGCACCTGCCCCCATTCACTTCAATCACAATCACAAATTGATGGAAATGATCGTCGAGATGGTGGCGGGGATATATGTACATATGTATGTATGTATTTATGTACATATTTTGCATTTGGGGATCAATCAAGACAGTAGCCATGATCCAAAGGCCTTTCCCCACTTTGCTCTCACTCAATTTTCCCCATTTTCCCAGCTGTGTGTTTCAAGTTCAACAATTGGCAGACAATGGCAAATTTATGTAAAATCAGCAAGATGCTGCTGAAGGAAAAATTGCCAGCAATCAGCGGTGCATAAATCAAAAAATTGTATTCCATCTCTTGTCCCCCCCCACCCCGTTGCGCTGCAGTTGAACATCAGCGGACATGCCACGAAAAAGGGGGGCAAAGAAAAAGTGGAAAATCATGCTTTAGCAGCAGCCAACAACAACTTTCACCCAGCCCAAAGAGCGACAGAGAGAGAGAGGGAAGCAGAGAGAGAGACCGCAAGACGAAAGAAAGTGAGACAACTTTATTGCTTTTATAGAAGCCCCGAAGCCCGCTGCCCGAAGTGAAGAAGAAAGTCAAGAAGCAGAATACCGAACGAATGGTGTCTGGCGGCGGAAACTCGTTTTGTCCGCACAGAAGAAAGTTGTCGGAGTCAGTGGCAGAGTCGCAGTCAAGAATGCTGCACTAATTGGCAGCCAAAGTGGGAGAGAACATCATAGAAAGAGAGTCAGCGAGGGTGAGAGCGAGAGAAAGAGAGATGTAATGGCATTATAAGTGTGTTAGTTGGTCTGCGCAGATCTCCAACAAGACCTTGGCTTTGGAAGCTTATCTAACAGCAAGTACTCTCCCCCCAGAGAAAGAGATAGATGGAAAGAGAGAGCTGATATAGGACATACAAATTTGAGTGGAATGGAATGCCTACAGAGATCATTTACGAGATTTTTAAGTCTTTCGTTTAGGAGCTTCTTACAGATTCTCAGTTAGAAGAACTTATCCAAAATTCTTTCTCTATTATTTTTTTCTGTTTACTGAATGCTTTGTTTTTTTTTTGACTACTTTGCTCTTTGTCTTTTATTTCTTTTGTCTGCTGCCTCTTCCTCTCTCTCTGCCCCTCTCTGCCCATCTCTTTCGCTATGTTTCATTTCACTTTTTCCTTCTTTCTCTGCGGCTAATCAAGAATAGACACGTTCCTGTGTATTGGTGTGTGTGTGTGTGTGTGGCGTGTATTTTTATATACAAAATATTTCCCAATTTCTTTTTCTACTTTTTCACTCTATTTTTATTGTATTTTGGACAACATTTGTGCATACACACTACTGACATAGTTTGGGCCGTTTTTTTTTTTTTTTTTTTGTTTTGTTAAATAATAATTATTATATTTTTGGCGCCTGGCTGCTTGCGGCACAGTGGGCCAAGACTGTTGTACATCTGTACATATCGCTGAAATAACAGAAAACATATTTGCAATATTTTTCCGCAATTAAATTTCACTTTTCGATTAGCTCCCTATCGCTGTTTCGCTTTCGGGCTGCAGCTCTTGCTGTTGTAAATATTATAGTACACAAATTATTTCTAGTTGCGTGGCGTTGATTTGCTTTAGTCGTAGTCCCCAGCTACAGGCCGGTCCGGTTGTGTCATTAACCTATAAAAACGTGTTCGCATAGAGAGAGACAGAAGGAGAGACAGAGAAAGAGAGAGAGGGATAGAGAAGCAAGCGTTTTATTGCACTTGAATGTCTCTGCTATCTCAGTGGCTTCTTCTCTCACTCTGTCTCTCTCTCTTTCTCTCTGTCCCCATCTCTCTTTGCACATTAATGCCAATTCTACGAAAATAGCCAAAAAGAATGCAACACAAACACACACACAACACACACACACACAACACACACACACCCAACGTTAGCAGGCGCTTTCTATGGCCTGTGACGTCACTGATGTGCGAGTGAATAACTTTCAAGATGGCCGCCAAATGCAGTTAGGCGTTTGGAAATTTGAATATGAATCAGGTTTTGTTTATCTGTGAGAGAAAACCTAAATGAAGTCATGAAGTGACGAACTGATTTCCATATTAAGGGTAACATTTTAGTGTCAGTTTTACCAGAATTTATTTGCATTTGAACCCTGATGCAGAAGAACTGTAATATCATCGATCTGTACAGCAAATATCGTAGAAATTGTTTAGCTATAACAGCGAGAATAAACAACAAAAAAAACAAGTTTATATTTGTTGAAAAACAATCTGCATCCCCTACCCACCCACCACACCCTGCACTGGCACATCCATTAGTTATGATCTCTGGCGAGGGTTAACATCCATAACTCTGATATCTTAATCGTTTTCCAGCCATGATGACAGCTAGAATATTTTGCATAAATATAAATAAGTACGACTAAAAGTCAAAGTCAAGCAATTGTAATGCCAGCGGCGAGCGGAGGGGGGCTTATCAATGTCAGGCGACGGCGGAGCTGCAGCTTACAACAATGTAAATAACCGTACAATGTAACACGGTGGGAGGCAGGGGCTATGGCTGTTCAAAGAGGGCAGAGGAGAAGCTTTACAAAGCGTGTTGCGGAGGGGGGAGAGAGACTGGACTGTGACTGGGAGTGGGGGAGAGTGCGATCATGAGCAATGCGGGCGTCAACAGACCGCCCTGCCACTGGCACTGCCACTGCCCAGCCCTGTCTCGCCCTTCGCTCTACGAACCCCAATGAGCGGGAGAGCGCAATTACGTTTTGCGCTCATTAAGTTTTGGGGCTCGGGTTCGGTTCTGGGCGCTTCGCTTGCACACGAAGTGCCAATGCCTCTCTGCTGCGCTGCGCTTGCTGTTCGGCTGTTCGGCTGATCGCGATTGTCGATAGCTGACAGCAACCAGCAGCAGCAGCAGCAGCAGCAGCGACAACTGTGAAATGGCGGCACAAAATCATTGACCTCAATTTTTTCGTCATGCGAATACACATGCACACATACACACATAGGTATAAGGTGGGTAATTGCATGTGTGTGTGTGTGTGGCAGAGTGCAAGTCGCCGTCAGAGAGACAAGCAAAAACTTGTCAACTGGCGTTATCGTTCTGGTTTTATCGTTCACACAAATACTACGCGCACTCACTACCCCGAGTACATTTTGCTCAAATTGTTTGCCATTGTGTGTACGTATAACTCTGCCGCTCCACCTTTATTTGTTGCTTGTTGCTGTCCTTGAGCTTTAGGATCGGCTTGATGCTTTCGTGCATACAGCCAGCAGACACTGGCACACACAAAGCACAGCAGGGACGGCAGGGCACGGCTCGGAGCAAATTATGTCATAGAAAAATATCGAGCAACCCCAAGAAAGTTGGACAAAAGAAATGCAAATAAGCTCGCAGCGCAGCCAAAGCAAACAACCCGGTATGTCCAGTAACGAAACGAAAATAGTAGAATAGAAAAAACAGTTGTTCAAAGAGCACGCACACACACACACACACGCACGCACATGATGTTGTTGCTGCCTCGCATTGCAGTTAACAGCAGCCGCAGCAACCGCCCTGTCTTTCAGGGGCTAAGGTCGCGTACTTGAGCTTGTCATACTTTTCGCACAGGCACGTAGCGGGAGAGACAGAGACAGAGACAGAGAGAGAAACAGAGACCGCTGCACATGCATATGTGCACATCGACAGTTGAGTTCAGTTTGTCCTTGCGGTGCATGCTGTTGCTGCCTTGCCGCAGCTTGGCCTGGATCGCAGGCGAAGGCGAAGGCATGCCCTAGTTTGAGTGTGTGACCTAATTTAAGTCATTTGGAGAGAACAAGTTCAAAAGCTCAAAGTAAAAGTATCTCAGAAGCTGCAGGAAGTAGAAATATTTCATTGAATTTCGTGAATTTATGAAAATGAGTTATTAATTATTATTTATCATAGTTTCAGTGCCTCAGGCGGCCAAGAAACAACAACAGACACGCAAAATGAAGCAGCTATAAATGCAGATTAAAACTACATAATGTTAGTCTCCAAGGGATGTGTATCCTTCCACATAGCAGCAGATAATGGCAGCAACCATTAAAGGTTTGATGCTTTCATCACACAATCTCCTCAGCCCAGCCCTCGGCCCACAGCCTCAACCGAAGCGGCCCGTCGAAATGCAGCTCCATATTGGTTCGGTTCTCTCTGTCGTTTCCTGCACTGATGACCCTGCCCGGGGCGGACACTTGCAAACTGTGTCACAGTCACAGTCGCAGACACAGAGGCAGAGGCAGGCGCTGGCCTGCATCGATTTCTGATTGTGTTGTGTCCTTGAACTCCCACGCATCCGCACAATTTGGGTCGAAATGCAAATGAAATCCTGCTGCCCCCTGACCACACCAACCCTCCTCGCAATCTCAGTGTCCCGAGAGGAGCCTGACCCGACCCGGCCCGATCCGACCTGACCTGACCTGGTTTACCCGGTCACTGCATTTGGCACGAGGTCAATTCCACAGCAGCCGAAGGCTGCCACGAAACGGAGACCGAGACCGGGTGACGTCACGGCGACCGCTGCACAATTTCAGCCAGTTGCAGCCCAGGGCGGAAGGGGGCGAAAACGGAAGATGGAAAAGATGGAGAAGAATTCCTTCGGCTCGGTTAGCTCACTCGCTTGCCACGTTTCGCTGCGGGGAGGCCCTAAATATAGAACAACTTGAGGTAGGTTCGAAATCGAGCTGCAGTCCCGCTCCAGCTCCCGGGAGCAGCAGCAGCAGCAACAGCCACTAAAACCGCCCTTATACTCCCTCCCGTAGCTCCCCTCCCCTACCCAAAGCACATGGCTCTGTATCTGTGTCTCTCTGTCCGCTGTCTGTGTGTGTGTTTTTTGGTTCTGTGTGTGTGTGTGTGTGTGCAGTGTACCATGACGCTGCTGATAAACTGAACAACAATGCACATGCACATGCCTCCTCCTCTCTGTTTGAGTGTATGTATCCGCGTGTTGATTGCCCTGCACTCCACTACCCTTCTGCCCCAACAACTGACTCTGAAGACTCTCCCCCATCCATCCTCTTGCACTCATCAACAAAGAGAAGCAGACAGAGAAAGACACAGAAAGAGAGCGAGAGCGAGCGAGAGACTGGCTGGGGATAGAGATGAGGAATGGAATCACAAGAAATACCATAAAAAATGCCTCATAAAATGCTCTTTCGTGTAATAAAATATAATTAGTGCAATGTACGGCACAGATGGGCGTGGTCGGTGGGGACTCTGCTCTCGAAAACAAAACAAAAACGAAACAGGGCGATGGAAAAGGAAAACGAAAAGAAAAACCCTGACAACAATTTGTGGAATTTGCCTGCACAGTCCAACCAAAAATTTGCTTCAATTTACGAACGGGGAATATTCCAAAAAAATAGCATTTGATTTCCAGAAATATTTCATTAATAAAAGAGTAAGCCAACAATAATTCAGAGACAATTTCGGGAATTGTAGTTCCAACTAGAATTTCTCTTGGAAATTCAAACATTTCGTTGGCACTTGAAAGTTCCATTTCTTTGCCCATTCAAATCGTGTATTGTATTATATAGAACCTATATAGAACCCTATGGAGACTCACCTGATGAAATGGAATTTGCTGAATCACTGCGCGGTGTGTGCTGCATGGCCAGACCCATGCCACCGACACCTGCTCCGCCTCCTACTACGCCAACGATGCCGCCACCGATGCTGCCGACTCCGAGGAGGCCATTCGAATTGCCATTTGTGTGCAGATGCGAATTTAGGCCCATTCCATTGACGCCTCCGCCTCCGCCACCCAGTCCGTTCTGTTGCAAGTGCAGCGGGGTCGTGGTCGAGGGCGTTGTGGAATTGATGAGACCGTGTCCATTCTGCATCTGCTGCTGCTGCTGCTGCTGTTGCTGCTGCATTCCGTTGAGCAGCCCTCCGCCATTGACCAGGCCGAGTCCGTTGGCCAGGGCGCCCAGGTTGGTGGCACCCGGAACGTAGTGGCCATTCCCATTCGAGCCATTGTTGGAGCCATTGTTGATGGGGATGATGGTGGTCTGGGCGGGCAGGGTGCTGGAGCAGCCGTGCATCGCCAGGGCGATGACGCTCTGCTGCTGTTGTTGTTGCTGTTGCTGCTGCTGCTGCTGCAGCTGCTGGGCGACACCGACACCGCTGCCGTTGCTGTTGCCGTAGGGGCCGGTGTCGTTGCCGCATAGCCAAAGATCCTGGTCGCAGTAGTCGTGCGAATCCAGGGACGAGGGGGACATGTTGACGCCGGAGGGCAGCACGAGGCCGTTGGAGGAGGAGGTCACCTCCGAGGAAGACTCCTCCGGCACGCGCAGGAAGCCCCCGTTGTTCGACCAGCGTCGTTTCATCATCGTTTGGTAGCCGACGGTCGCCGTTTTGTGGCCGTTATCCTTGCACGCGCTCTCTGGCTGGGGACAAGCGACTTGTCCCTGGCAAATGGTCCAAAAGAAAGGAGAGAAAGGCTTGGCGGCCTTCTTCTTCTTCGACAGCTCCTTCAGGCAGGAGTGTTCCAGTTACAGTTCGAGCTCAAGTTCGAGCTCAAGTTCGAGTTCTCCTTCTGCCGCTGCTTTGTGGTGTGCGCCCGACTCAGTGGGGTTCGAGTTTCAGGCTTTCCTCGCTCTTGGCGCTTGCTGTACTTTTGGGTGTATACTAGTAGTGTTTTTTTCTATTATTTTTTGCGCACCTGCTTGCGCTCAAAATACATCTTCGCGGGCCTGGGCCTTCCTCCTCATTTAATACTCTGAACAATCGAAAGCTGCAATAGAGAGGCGGGGGTAAAGAGAGAGGCCCGAAATGAGTCTACGGAAATGTTCCTCGCATCTGAATCTGAATCGGAACCCGAACCCGTTTTCGTTTTCTTTTCTGTGTTTTCTTTTTTTTCTTGCACAACATTTTATGGTCACACTGAAAGAGTACTAGGGACTAGATGGGCCGTGTAGATAGGTTCAACGCCCCTGAGCGCGGGGGCAAGAAGAGCTCATGAAATTTTCATTTCGTTTAATTGCAAATTTTCGCTTTACCTTGAACACGGCGAGTCGAATTCAGTTCAGCTAAGCCGCCAAAGCCCCCAAGCAGCAGAACCGAACCAACACCAAAACCAAAACCCAAACCAAACCGAAACCTATACGCAAAGGAATAACTAATTCTTGAATAGATCAACCATCAACAGCGTCGCTCGACACATGTTCCGCTTCGTATCTCAGTGCGGAAATCTTCCCCCTCGTTGCCCGGCAACCCCTCTGCAGAGATTGCAAACTTCTGATAGACCACAACACACGGAGCATCTCTCCATTTCCCTGCTCTGCTCTGCTCTGCTCCTCTCTTCTGCTGTCTTCCCTTGACCAGCGCGAATTTATGTTCATATGCATATGAGCATTATTTAACTTATTCGCAACAATTAATCAGCCGGGGGAATTTATGGCTCTTTGCAGCACCCGCGACCGAGTTAAATGTCACCAAAATTGATAGTCTGTCCGCCTGGTTGTGAGTGTTCTTAAATTTCCATGAAATCTGGATCTGGTTTCTGTGTTTGGATTCCATCATTCACCAGAGGCAGTTGGAGAGGCAGATGGCGAGACAGAGGGTGAACATTTTCGACTTCCTCTTGAATGGAAAAACCAATCCATTTTATTTCCCTATTTACACGCGTTCTTCGTATCGCGTAGTGAGTGTAACTCTGTCTCTCTCTCTCACTTATCTAAATGCCTTGACAATCATTTCTGTTTGCCTATTCCTCTATCCGCAATGTCCAATTTGTGTTTTCTTGTAACACCAACATAGTGGACAAGTGCGGGACAAACGCAAACAGAGAGGATAGGAGCGGTACGACAGAGTTTTTTTTGGGGATTGGGGGGAACCATTTCAAGCCCGCTAGTGGAAAGTTCTTTGGTAGAGTATTTGGCGGCTTAGCTGCTTAATCAGGGCAGTTAATCAGCCCCAATCATTGGCATTAGTTGCTCCGACTATTTATTGTCTGCTGTTCAATCACCCCCATCAATGTCACCATTCCCAATCGATTGGAACCCAATGCCCCTGGCGCTACCCATTCCCACATTTTGCTCATTGGGAAAGCAGCTAATTGAAAGGCATTTAATTAGGGGAAAGTTAAGCGAGCAGCATAAAGTGGCGCATAAATATTTAATGCATCAGCTATGCACATCGTAAACTGCAATGACAATTGCTCTGCGATTAGTCATGGTCTAGGTCAGTGGAGGAGATCGTTGGGGGTACTCAGCATCTGTCTCTGTCTCTGTCTCTGGGTCTGTCTCTGCCTCTGTCTCTGTCTCTGCCTACGTCTCTGCCTCTGGGTCTGAGTGCAAGACGAGAATTTCGAATTTCGTTTCGGTTTGCAATGCAGTTTCAATGATGCCTGTGTGTAGCACACTGTACAGGTTTTGAGTCATGCGAAACCTTTTACAGGTGAATCATTTGAGGGACAGACGAATCGATCGACAGTTCCAGCTCTGAGAGCAGGTTGCCCTCTCCGCCGGCTCCTTCCCCATCACCATCGCCATCTCCATCTCTTTCTGCTGCCATCCGAATATCCATTAAAAGACCGGCACCGTTGCAGTGCGAAAGAGAGGGCGAGGGCCCGAAGATAATAAAGCAAAAGTTTGTTAAGCGCCAAAAACTGGTTTCATTTCCTCTCGCTCTGGCCACCACACACAGCTTGGTGCAGAGGGAGAGGCAAAAAGCCAGAGAGCGAGCGAGCGAGCGAGAGAGAGAGTGGAGCTTAGAACAAAATCGAAAAGAATCACGATCCACATGAGGAAGAAGCAGCAGAATATCAATGGCAGCGGCTGGCAAAGAGTGAGGAGGGGGAGCGGGCAGGGGGAGCAGCAGAAGAGAGACTAGTCTAAGTTTTCAAATTCCACCCTGCGAGCGGCGGTGCGGTGGGGGGTGTATCGTAGGGAGAGGGAGAGGCGGCAGAACGGCCTGAGCTGAGATTTTGGCCCGCATTAAGTTAAAAAAAAAACCTGTCGCTCTGTCGCTGTCACTGCCGCTGCCTCTGCTAACTGCTTCTGCTGCTGCTGTCGCTGAACACAAAAACAATGCAAACAGGTTGTTCTTAAGTTTATTGCGATACCCTTTAGGTAGGGTATGATGGCTCCCAGCAGCCGAGCGATTATATATATTGTGGATCGAAGTAGAGAGCTGCATCGACCTAGGCCAGGTGCTAGCTAGACCCATGACTTTTAATTGTTTATATTTGGAGACTGTTTTAATTGATTGTGGCTCAATATATGCTGATCAATATATTATATTCAATATCAATATATTTTGATTGCAGGGTATCCAAAGCTTTGGCTGAAGTTTGTGTTTCTTTCTTGTTTTAGCGCTGCTTTGTTGTCTACAAAAATATTTCTGAAAACATCAGCGAGCGAAGAAAAAGAAGAGAATAAAGCCCGTATATTGGATATAAAGTACGTATACATATATGAGTTCTATATACATATGTACGTGTGTACATATGTATGTTTAAACGACATTTAAGGCATTTTTATAGCTTTGCGTGTCTTGCCTGTTGCTGCTGTTGCCGCTGCTGCTGCCGCTGCTGCTGATGTTCTCTGTTGCGTTTTGCTCACTTTACTTTATTTTGTTTTTTGTTTTTGTTTTTTCTCTGGCTTGTTTTTGTTCTGTTGTGGGCTTCTGGAAGCAAAAGCTAAAGTACAAGCCAAAAGGCACAAAAGAAAAAAAAGAGTCTGAAAGTCGGAAAGTCAAAAGGCAGAACCCGCAGACTCAGATGACTAGACCTTTCTCCTTTCCTCCCATAACCAACTTCGCTTCTCACTCACTCACTCACTCTGTCTCTTGGGAGTAGAAGGGAAATGGAGGAACCGAAAGAAAAACAAAACAGAGGAAAAAGAAGAATTTGTTACGCCTGAAATGAGCGCCCAGCATTGGCGGGGGGAACATCTATTTATAGGCTCCGGAATACATAATGAAAATGATTCGCATACATATGCACACCGGTTACAGCACTCAACAGGTAAGCCTCCCATCGAGTGGCTGTATGTTTGTAGGTAAATCCCATCGCAAAGTTCACATAATATTACATGATTCCCGATAACATCTGGATTGGATCTGCGCTCAATTAACTCGAATAAACATCATGGGAATTGCTTAAAGATACATATGTGGCGGAGCTGTAAGAGTCCCCTAAAAATTTGAATGCCACCCCAGAGATAATTAAAGTGCCTTCCAGATGCCAAGGTGTTGCATTTCCTAGCGAACTTCACGTTCTAAAAGCTCAATTCTAGCCACGCCTCTATTTAGTTCGAGGTCTAGTCATACCTCGGAAAACATGTCCGTTTGTAGTGCGATTCTTTTGACAATTGGCTGGACACTTGGCCCATAGTTGACCCTCAAACAGGGACTAGAGATATGTACGCGTCGTGTGCCCTGCGGAAGGGCTCCACTCACATGGAAGTATGTCAATGACTTGCACGCGACCACCGACCACCAACCATCGACCACCGACCTCCGACCGCGGGTAATAGTAGCAGGGTCCTCCTACTCTTATACACAATACCTAACGAGACATTCCCGAATGCAATAAACTTTATTAACTGTGCGACAACGACAACAATTGTTGTACACGCCACACACTGGGAGGGGAATTGGGAAGCGGGAGTGGGGAGTTGGGAGTTGGGAGTACGGATGGGGGGTCTTGTAGAGCGAAAACAATTAAATATCCGCTGTCGGCTTGTCCAGAAGGTTTCATAATAGGCCTACGAACACATAAACACACTTTCTGAATGAATGTTGTATACATACATACATATGTATACACATGTATGACATACATATGTATATAGGGAGTGCGGATCCTTTTAATTTCCTGCTGTTATTTCCATGCACGTAGCAGAGCGAGCCAAGCGCCGCGCCGCGTGATTTCCATTTGCTGATGGCAGCTCGCTGAGGGAAAACGTTGGGGAGCGGGAAACGCAACAGCCTGAAACATATGCGACACATTCCCATAAGAACCCCCACCCCACACACACACACACACTCGCATGTATATAATGCCAAAGTAAACCGAAAGATAATGGACCTGCGTGGCCCACCCAAAAAGACTTCAACTAATGTTCAGCACGAGAAAAATAGAAGAAAAACGCCATGGGGTTTGGGAACCTCATATGAAAGAAGCAGAACTCTTTTTCCTAATGATGGTCATCACGAGAGTATGCTATGATATGATAAATAGTACTGGGGGAAACTCTCGGAACCACTTGAAACGAGAGCAATCAAGGCAAGGCATTGCTTTGGAGACACAGACAACTCTTTGCCATAGTTGAAATCACCAATAAAGGAAAACTTCCTCAAACAGATCACCCGCCCAATCAACAGATGACCCCATTTCTGGGGCAGTAACTTTTAGTTTTGTTCAACTTTTCGTCGTTTGGCTGCTGCCATTCAGATCCCCCTGGATGGACGTGTGTGGCAGGGGCAGGCCCAAGGCGCCCCCAAAAGGTAACCGCAAATAAAACTAAATATACATATAAAAGATACAGCGATACATGGCCGTGGGGTATTTATCAGGGCAAACCCCCCCCTCATCTTTGCTGCTGACAACTTAACGGTGGTTTCTCTCTCTCTCTCTCTCTTTCTCGCTGCATCGGCCACTCTTTTAACCCAAAACTGGTTGCGCTTTTGCTTTTCCGCGAATTTTGTTGTCGTTGTCGTTTCGACTTGATTTCGTTGTTGGTTTTCTCACTGGCTCGGGGTTGGGGGGGGTTTGCTGATTTGGTTAAACATGAAAAATGGTGCCATTCAATTGACACACATCCGACATTTTGGCCAGCAGACAAAAGTCAAATGTGGATAAACAGGTGCGGGCATTTCACACTGCCAAAGTAGCGCCAAGGATTGTGGATGGAAATCCATGTTTAAGAAGTTCCGAATGAGCATCTCCCATTAGGATAATCCACAGAGCACTCTGTAAAACATCTCCCACCACATTCCAATCGTTGTTTTCCTCCCTTTCCAGCTGCTTTTCTTCCCAGGCAGATCTGTACCACAAAATCAATTAGCAATAAAAGCAAGAAAGAAACTTTTTTAATGCCCAACCATCCAGAGTCCGGCAAAGATTTATGGCACTTTGTTTCATTCTTTGGCTTTTCCAGCACTCAACAAAAACAAAACAAAAAAAATACAAAAAATATGTGACAAGGCACGCGTCTCAATTGGCTGCCCCACCGCCAGCCCAAAATTAATAAAAACCCAACAAATATTGGGCAGGGGGAAGCCGAAGCCATCAGCAATTTAGAGCTGCGGGTAGTACATATATCATGCACACATAGATACTCCGAACAAGCCAAAGACAATCGCCGGCAAGCAGGCAGGCTGGCTGGCAGGCAGGCAGCCTTGAGGCGCCGAACAGCTATCAATAAACAGAGGTATAAATAATAATATTAAGATACTATTCCGTACGAGAAGAAGGCAAACACACAACTGGTTGAGGTCTCAACCACAACAAAAAATGCGCTCCAATCATTTCCTTTTCCGGTTGTCTCACGTCTCTCGTCTCGCGTCTTCTCATTCTCGTTCTTTGCCCGGCTAGCTATCGATTTGCATACATAATCGATAGACGCATTTGCATACGCATCTCTAGTCGATGGCATGACCTTTTAAGAGCTGCTGATAAACATCTATCTTTTATGGGTAAAAATTATGAAAAGTGTGAAGACCGGCAGACACATTTCTCTTGGGCAATTTGATATACATTTGGCTGAGACCTTGATCTGCAGTTGGCTTATAGCCGCAAAGCTCAATTAATAGCATTGCAAATGCTGTCATTTGTCTTGGTATTAATCATAAATGTTTAGCATTGATTTAGCAAAAAGCGACAAAGACGAGGTCATTACCATACAAGGGATGGAGCTACTCCTCCTCCTCCGACTGCTCCTCCGTCTGCTCCTCCGTCTGCTCCTCCGTCTGCACCTCCGTCTGCACCTCATCTTCTGTTGTTGTGCAAAAAGAAAAAGCTATTGCCGTCTTTTCACATTGCACGGCTAATCGGAAAACAACAATAAAATTGTAACAGCTACTAGGAAAACTGTGGAAAGTCATGGAAAAATCTTCATCACGATGAGCGTCATCGGCAATTGTCTGCGAAAGTGTCTGTCGACAGCTCAGGCTTTTTTTTTTGCCTGCGCCATGTGAAAGTCAGAGCCGAAGAGAAAAACTAAACTGGTTCCCCAAGCTTGGAGCTTCGTAATGTTACTATATGGCAAGGCAGTGCTAATTGCAGCGGGGGAGCGAGAGGGAGAGAGAGATAGAGAGAGGGTTTCCCACCAGCAAGAACTCGAGCAGCGGACAGGAAACTCGGAGCAGAGCAGCGAGCGACTGACACGATAACGCACTCAATGCAATTGCCGGACGGCGGACAAACGTTTAGAGGAGCGAACAATGGACACATCCGAAGGGGACCGACCAGCAACCAGACAGGTGGAGGCTGCAAACACTCTGCAACACTCCCCATGACTCATGACCCAGTCCCCACCCCCGTCTGGAGGAGTCCATGGTGCACCACCAACATATCGATCCGTTTGGGGCGGGGGCAGACGGTTACATTGAACCTGAGTGAGTCTGGGCAGGTGTCTGACTGGCAGGCAGGCTCTCACCTGTTGCCAGAACATGGAGCTTAATGGCGTTGCATGTTACACACTTTTCAAACGGTTATGGAAAGGCTATTAATTGTACCATTAGGGCGATGTAATTGCAACATTATAGCTTTTATTGGGTGTGGCTAAAAATATATGTAAATGCCTCTCATTACCCGAAAACTTTTCCAATAAAATTAGTTTTATGGCACTAGAGCCTAACTTTTTCTACATTTAAGCAAGACCAAAATGTAGTTAGAACTCATTACAAGCAAGTTTTATCTGTAGTTATCAATATTCCATAGTTTTTCTAAATTAAAATCCTTTCATATATCAGAAAACTTAAATTTTTGATGTGCTTTAGTTCTGTAGAAACCCTAAGGGTAAAAAAAAAAACAGCCACCGAAAGAACTACATAAACAACATCCGAGTGCCATATAATGATGACGGTCTGTCGCCCGGCCATTAAGCGAGAACAGAACTTGGAATGGCATACTATTTCCCTGCCCATGAGTGCAGGGCAGGGCCCACGGAACATGACATGGAATGTGCTCCAAGTTGGCTCGCTCATACATGTGTCTCTATACTCGTATTTGCATAAAATCGCATTAAAATTTGCCATTTTGCCAACTTTAATGTACCATAAAACACAGAAACACAAAACAAAAAAAAACCAACAGCCACGAAGACGATGACGATGGCGACTCCATAGGAAACAAGTAACTTTTTTTTTGTGGTGTCCAGAAATTGTAGCAAAAGAGAAATGGCAAGAATAATGTGCAAAAAAATAAAAGAAAAAGAGAGAACCGTAGGCAAGAAAAGCCAAGAAGAAGACGAAACTTTAACCAGGAACCCGCCCAGGAAATGGGGTGCCTCCTGCTCCAACTCTCCCAAGCGGCAGGAGCAGGGGCAGGCAAATTAATTGTGGGAGAGTCTAAACTAATGTGGGGATGTATGTGGACACGTTTGCTGGGGACCCAGAGTTGGGGCCTGTGCGGCTGTTACCTAATGCCTCATTAGCCGCCTGAAATTAGGCAACGACAACAAATTTAAACCAAAATAAGGATTTCCTCTAATACATGTCCTTCCATAAAATGTGGTTTTATGTCTACAAAAAAAAAAAAAAAATAAATAGATCTAAATTATTTAGAGCAACCAAAAGTATAAAGAGGGAGCACAAAAAACCCCAAATGGTTGGTCACACACATCCCAGAATCGTATAAAGTTCTCGTTTGGAATTTGCCCAAAAGATTTCTGATTAAATCTCTAGTCCCCAGCTGCATTCAATTGCATCCTTCAATTTGAATATTCTTTGATATTTCATTCCCTGTTGGCACAATTCAAACTGTAAATGGTTTAAATTTCAATCGAAATCCCATCCAGAGAGGATTAACCTTTGGTTTTTGTTTCTCAGAAGCAATCAGAACCAGATCCCGGATTGAACTGGTTCCCAGTCCAGCCACTCCAATGCATTCACTTGACAAACAAATTGTTAACACCACTTTGAACATCATCAATCAGTAAATTTGCGTAAATCAGAGAAGTAAATCGAATTCCAAAAAGGAAATACAATGCCCACTTGAATCTATGAACGTATCCACACACAGTAACATTTTCCCCAAGTATATTTTCAGCATTCCAATTACACAGTCAAGTGATTCTGCCCATTCCATAGAAGATTTGTATATTGATGTTTACGCAGAAAAATTTACAATTTTCGGTGGGTGTTCAGCCTTTAATTGGCCTTCTGTCAGTTGTCATGACAATAATTAATGTATTACCAATCGAACATGTGTATCTTCTCTCTCTCTCTCTGGGACATCATAATGGTGTTGTATCTATGTATCTATGCTGTGTACCGTGTGTATCTTGGCATTGAAAACTGCCGCACATGTTAATGTTGTTTTCTGCACCGAAAAGGGAAATGGTAAATGGAAAATGGAAAATCTTTGCCCCCAGCGAGGTGACAAGTGAGTCAAGACAAGCCAAAAAAACACATTAGGTTTCTCGAAAGAAAACAAGAAGATATACATATGTGAGACTCTTCCCTTTTACCAAAATTAGAGAACTTGTTGCGTTTTAAAGGGACTTTTATTCATTCTTTCAGTGAACCACAAAATGTTGTTGCTGTTGTTGTTGTTGCTAAAGAAAACGAGTTGGTTCCTAAGACATGATCTAGATAGGTTCCCTTTGTGCGTGTCCACTCACCATATGCATCTATATAGTGCGCCAATTCAGCTACTAATCCACAGATATCCATGAAAGATAATCCAATTGGTTGGTTGTTTTTTTTTTGTCACTGGTATTTCATATATAATTCAATTGGGATACACTCGATTGTAACTGGGGGATGCTTATCCCCTGAGAATGCTGACTTGACACTCACACGCGCGTCAGAGACATCCTTGATGTCTGATTAACAGAGTTCACTTCTCCTCTCTACTCTCTTCTCTCTCTACTGAGAATGTATCTCCACGCTGATGATTTTTGCACTTTGCAGCCACTATATAATATCTATACAAATATGAATATATATATGTATATATTTTAAGAAATATACACTTTGCTCTCCTATGATTTGTGGTTTGGTTCTCAGCTACAATGCGTTTTGCACTTTCTTTCGAATTGCACTTGTTGTGGGGTTTTATGGGTTATTCATGGGGGGGTTATGGTATTAAAGGGGCATCTCTTTTAACAATTTCTCATAGGTACTATATGCAACATTTGGTTTTTATATTTTTTTACTTTTTATACTGTGTGGGATGATTTGGGGGTGGGGGGGAAACCTTGCTTTCTTTATATTTCTGAATTTTCTTTTTGTTTCGTATTAAATATTTTATTTTTGTTATGTTTGGTTTGGTTTTATGTTAATTTGAAAGCAAAACACAAACAGCGGACAAACGAGCGCACGAACGTGGACGAGCGGACGATCGAATCGAAGCGAGCGACCGTGCGGACGAGAACCGTTAACAACAAAATCCAAAAAACAACTCCACGAGCGAAACGAACGGAATGTTGAACGCGACGCCGCCGCCACCCAAAACAGAGCACAAAGTCGTCGGCGTCGCTCTGTCGACCGAGCCGCTTGGAAATTCACCACGAAACACACCACCACCACACAGCACAGAAAGAGACAGAGAGCGAGCGAGCGAGCGAGCAAGAAAGAGAGAGAGCGAGAGAGTAAAAGTCGAAAACGGAATCAGCGCTAAAGTTAAATGTGAAACGCAACACACACAAACACACACACACACACAGATACTCACGAGAGTATCTCCCTCTCAGGCTTGAATGAAAAATGCCGATGCAATCGTGAGATACTTTTTGTCGTCCGCTCTCTCTCTCTCTCGCGCTCTGTGCATTTGTATTTGTGTGTTTACTCTCTCCCGCTCTGGGTTCGCATGAGTGTGTGCGTGTTAGTGCCATCATCGCTTTCCTTTATTTGCCTCTTTTTATTGTATTTTTTGTTTGTCTGTTTTCTATCGTTTCTTCTTCTTCACGTTTCTGTTGTTGTTGTTGTTGTTGTAAACTTCTTTTTTTCGTCGGTTTTCGTCGTTGCTGTTGTTGTCGTCGCTGTCGCTACTTTCGGGTGCACAAGTGCAAATTCACACGTACATTCGAAATGTACTGCGAACGTGGGACAAAAACAATTGAAATTGGGCACGGGAATCAAAAGTTTCAATGGACTGGGATGCGGTGGATCGGCAATAAATATGAGTACCATTTATACAATCCAATCCTTAACAATTTCAATGATTTTGAAGGCATATCAGAATGTATCTAAGACATCGTCTTAAAAAGACCCAAATCATAGAAGCACTTTCCCGGGGTTAAAATCAAATAATTACAATACATTTCTTGAAATTCGAATGAGTAAAATAGGTGTTTAAAGCTCTAAATTATATACCATACATATCTATGTGAAGAGGTTACTAAAAACTACGAAAACACCTTTGAAAACCTGCACTTTCCATTGTAGCTAATCTCAATCATCTCGGCTGTGTTGCTCACCCCACAACCCATCCAAAACCCAAGGAACTCAGCCATAAAGTGTTCCCACCTGCCCTTAGGCTACATTTATTGTCTGAATAATTCTTCGCCATTGAAAAGAATGAAAACCATGGCCAGAGGGTCCCTTGCAGACCTCACTAAATTGGAACAGTTCCAATTCGATATATGGATAGGGCAAACAACACACAGCAATGGAAAATGAAATTTTCCCCTTGGTCAGAGGAGGGGTAGAAAAAAGAATTGAGCATCGAATGGGACATAATTGATGGAAAGGCAGCCAGCCACCAGATCAACAGAAGTCATGCAACAACAGCAACAGCAGCAGCAACACCAGTGAGAGTATGTTTGTACAGAATGTATCTACGAGTGAATGTTTGTTTGTTTGTTTGTCTGTAGATTTGTGTGTAGCGATTGACCGTCGTCGTCTGCTGGGCGGCGTATAAATTGCACATTTCAAATACATTGTGGTTAAAAAGTAAATGCAAACCGAGATACAGATACACGCTCTCTCTCGCTGTCTCTCTCTAAGCCCTCTCTCTTATGTCTCTACTCTCCTCCTCCACCTGACGGCTGTCTGTCTATGTGTGTGTGTGTGTGTGTGTGTGAAGCAAGTTCAAGTGTAGAATGCAATAGAGAGAACTGCAATTGAGAGAGAGAGAGAGACCCCACTCGTTCCCTCTCCCTCTTACTCTCTCTCTCTCTCTGTACGCATACGCATAGAAAAGCCGGCAAAGGCAAGTACAAGTCCGCACAGAGGGGGGGGCGGAGAGGGAGCATAGACTGTGGTGAATTTCTCCATCTCTCTCTCGTTTTGGCTTGGCGGCTAGACACCACATTGAACCACAAAGAGTTCAAGATTGAAAACACAAAATATCAACAATGACAGCTGAGTAGAGTGCCCCACAGCGTGGGAGGAGGAGGTGGCTGTGGAGAGGGGGGATGGGATGTTCTCTCTCTACTTATTCTCTCACTATATCCCTCTCTCTCTCTGTGTCTCTCTATCTGATTGTGTTTGTTTATCCATACAAATACAGCTGCCGACCGGAGGCCTTCTGCATTCTGTGCTGTCTTGTCTGCCACAGATTCTGCCTCTTTCGCCACAGCCCCAACCCCCAGGCAAGACTCCCCCTCTTCCCATTGCCTTCTCTAAACCCACCCACACCCACACACACACACACCCTTTCGACGCTTCTTGGCCGACTGCCAAACGACGACTCTCCTCCGACAGTTCAGTAGTACAGTGGAACAAATTGCTTTGGGTGTGAGTGCAACAGTCAGTGGTGTAGCTGTAACTGTGTGTGTGTGTGTTTGTAT
This sequence comes from Drosophila tristis, assembly GCA_018150885.1. Lineage (NCBI taxonomy): Eukaryota > Metazoa > Arthropoda > Insecta > Diptera > Drosophilidae > Drosophila > Drosophila tristis. The sequence continues at coordinate 1,185,179 of JAECWT010000203.1, read as the reverse complement.
ATTTGCCAGCATGTGTGTGTGTGTGTGTGTGTGTTAGAGAGAGAGTTTGTCTAGTTGCGGGGGTGTTGGTGCGGGGGGGATAGGGAGGAAGTCATGTGCTGTGCACGCCGTTTGTTGGGGTAGTTCGCCGGCAGAAAAGATAAATAGAAATAGAGAAATGGAAGAGCAAAGAGGAAACTGAGAAAAGTGGTAGGAGATGTACATATGTATGTTAGATGTATGGCACTGTGCATACCCTGGAGTGTGAGGGGAGCATGTAAATCCATTGAACTTCTCTTGAATTTTTTTTTTAATATTAATTCGAAGAGTTTGCCACTGGCTCTAAATTGTAAAGTAAAGACCAATTTTATTCTGAAACCATATCTAAGAAAAAATACAGTACATATTTCTCCAGAGAAGTTCCTCAAGCTGGTTCTTCCCCTCTAAATATCTCCTGCACTTTCCAAAACGGAAAATTCTGGCTCTGGCTCTGGCTCGAACTAGTTCACACCACACACCACTCGTAGATTCTGGCTTATGGGTAAGAACACCTCCCAGCCATTCCCGATTGCTTACAACTCACAGACACCATTATGTATCTGTATCTTTACACCACTCTGCAGCTATCTGTCCATCTGTATATGTATCTGTGTGCCTGAGCACTCGACTAGGGAGATAGTACTCGTAGCCGGGCTAGAAAACAGCAAAACCAAGAGCAAGAGCAAGAGCAAAGGAAAAAGAAAAACTTGTCTACATGCCTGTCGTACAAGCTGCAAAATTTATGCGAAGACACACAAATCCACTGAACGAGAGACCCCGACAACGAGCGACGTTGGTTGGTGCCGCCTGCTGCTGCCTCATGTTTGTAGTTTTGCCCATAGACAGGCCTGCACCACCACCACCACCACCAACACCATGCTCCATGCACCATGCACCATGCACCACTCCACTGCATTCAATTCCCCCCCATTAGCTCCACGCTGCTCTGCTCCACCTCTGTATAGATGCATACATACGTACATATATACATATATGCAAGTATAGGCATAGGCATGGACATAATAATAATTTGTTGGATTTTCTTTTGCCAGTCTGGTTTGCCTTGTTTGGTGCGGATTCGGTTCGGTATGATTTTGACTTTGAATCGGGTGCCACAACACAGCGAAAGATGTAGTACCCGCAGTGGTGGACGGGGGCAGTGCACGTCGGCAAAGTCAGGTTTAATGTCGTTCAGTGGCGCGGCGGCGTTTTTTTTTTGCCGTTGAGGTAGTCAAAGCCACGCGACAGAGGAGAACCAGAGAGAGAGCGAGTGAGTGAGAGAGACAGTGCGAGAGCGAGAGTAAGAGTAAGAGGGAAAAGCAAAAAGGGAGCCATGACATCAAAAGTGGGCTGAGGCCGTAGCGCTCGTCGTCGTCGTTGTCGTCGTCGTGGGCCAAGGAACCACTGAAAGACCGAAAGACCAACGACAGACCGACCGTGTGGGCAAATAGTCAAACATCGGGTATCGGTGGTTGTTTCCCGATAAGCGTCTATGAATGGGTAATGTAATGTAATGGGGCACTGCCGGACAGCAGAGTCGGTGCGGCAAGGGGGGCATGGGGCAGGGCAGGGCAGGGCACATTGCAGGGAGTTGTCCAACAAGAGCGTGCAAGTAAATACTATATGTACATATCTATGTATATATATATATGTATGTATTCCAATACATAAGTGGACCTTAAATGGGTGGTGGAAGGTCGCGCATGGCACAGTGGGATAAATTGGCATCAAATGAAAGTGGAAAATGCATTTAATATGGAAAAATATCGAAGTAAAATATCCACTACTATCGGTACATTATTTAGGAATATGGGAAGTATCCCTAGGGTTATAAACTATTAAATATCCTAATAAATGCCTCAATTGCATTTACACATATTTTCCGTTTGTGGCTTCTTGGTCATAAATCAAAGAGAATAGAGAATAGATATAGATATAGCATTCAGTAGTATTGCATTATTCCTCCCACAATCACACAATGTTGCACTCAAACCAAACCAATGCACTTTAAATTCCAGTCTTGATATGGGAACGCGTATCGAAATAGACAATTGACGCTTATCTGGGTATCGTGTTCTGTTCTGTTCTCTTCTCCCCTCCCACTGGACAATGTCTAATGCATTTCCCTTCTTATCAATCCAGTTTTTGGCGCCCATAAACAGACACTGGGGTCCTCCGTCGTCAGTTGATCGACAGTCGCTTTTTATATTCAACTTATTATGAGCGGGTCATTTGCTTGACTTACAGTTTTACTCCCATAAATTCCCATAAATTCTTTTATTGCAGCACTTACCATTCCCCCAGATATTTGCATAATATAATTGGAAATTTATTCCAAAGTAACGACTGATCTGAACGATAACTCACCTGAAAAGATACAAAGATACAAAGTGTTTCATTAATTATCATCTATAGAGTACAAAGAGTAGCACAATCTAGTTCCTGTCCTGTATATGGAAAGGTTGTTTCATTGAGAAAACTAAATCCAGTTCGATTCATTGACAAGAAATTAGCAACAATCCGCAGTCCGTTTTGTAGTTTAACACATTTTCAGATACATTTATTGTCGCTTCTATTTTTCCCCCTCCCCTTTTTGTTGTTGGTTGTGTGGCGGAAAAACCTTGACTGACTGAGTGTAGTTTCCCCCACACTGCAGAAAGAGCCTGCAAATTTTCCAAAATTCATTCATGGAAGTCGGGACGGGCGAGCTCTGCCAAAAGCATTAAAAATCTTTATTATTTGTTCACGTTTCGCGTGTCAGGCGACGGGACGGGGCGACAAAAAGCCAGACCCAAGCAAGCTTCAGCTCAAATGCGAAATGCAAATTGAATTTGAAAATTGCGAGCGACACTTGACGGCCTGTCTACGAAAATACAAAAAAAAGTTGAATAAAATGCAAAACAACAAATAAAAGAATAAAAACCGCAATATGCCAAACTAGAGGCGCAATCGTCAGGAAGGGGGAGGAACATAACGCTTGCTTGGACTCCCCATTGAGTGGCCGCCCCCTTCCATTCATTCCCACCTCGGTGGAGATCTCTGAATGGTTCTGTCCAGCGCCAGACGACAGGCAGCCAATGCTCCACAGCGCTGAATGGAATGGAATGGAATGGATATTTAGCTGTGTCTGGAATTTGATTAAAATAATTTACTGATGCTGGCAGCAGTCTGGCAGCTTCTTGTGTGCTATACACGAGACATATGCAGGTGTACAGTGCGTCTCAGAGCTACATATACATATCTATATAATGTATGTGGAGTGAGCTGTGCACTCTTTCCAGTGTATAAAATTGGTCAAGCTATCGATAAACTTTGACTTGCATTGCATTAATCTGTCTATTGTCGTCTATAGCTTCAGCAGCTCTCTTGCCCTTTCGCTATTATGGCCATGAAACGAACTGTACCGCTCATTTTATTCATGCTACATGTGATTATTATTATTATACGTATTTCGTGATTTATGCCGACATGCGTGACATTATTTCACTCAAAGTGACAATTTGAGGCGTTGCTGCTGGCTCTAGAACTGGAACCCAATCCCAGCAAATGAATATTTTTATTCACGAGTGCGCGAGTGCACTCGTAAATTATATTCGTACGAATGTTTTGGCATCCTCGAAGGTGCCAAACGGGCGCTAGATCATGATGCAACCTGACAGCGTGCCCAACCGTACCCATCGATTGTTGCATATTAAACAGTAGTCGCAGGCGTCTGCCACGGGCGTGGCCTTGGCACGCCTGCTATCGATAATGTGTAGTTTCCTGTGGAAAATGGCAAACAAATAGACAGAATGACAGGAATTCATCTGAAATCCACATGTCAACACTCACAGGGGGCATGGGGTGCGTGGGGTGTGGGACACATGTTGCAGCTGCAATTAATAGCAGAATGTATTGCAAGTTGTCTGGCTATGCTCTGGCAAAGGGTCGTACGAATTCGATTCTATGTTTGCCATGCAAGGGGAAGTAGCTTTTTCTGCATCTATATGGATTAGTTTTCATGGCAACGATCATTCTGGAAGGGTATTCCCTGCCCTAGTCTATAATTTTTCTCTTGTTTACTGTAACCTTGTGCACCATCGCACAGCGAAAGAGAGAGTGAGCGAGTGAGCGAGTGAGGGAGGGCGGGACTGTGTAACGGGGCTGCGTGTGTGCTTCCCCAAGTGCAACACGCGCCAGGGCTTAGGGCTTCCCCTCTTCCCGCCCTCTTTTTGCAATCCTGGCTGACAGCTTTGACCGAGGGAGAGCTTCTAGCTGGCTTCTGGCGTGACGGAAATAGCAGCAACGCACTTGCCATAACACAATCTGCGTTCTACTCAATTGGAACCCTTCCATTCATCCATCTCTCCTTCCTTCCTTCCTTCCCTCAGCAAATTAACACAAGCCCAAACCTGCACTGCCCCTGCCCTGCCCCTGCCCCTGCCTTCCGCCCACTGAGCCACACTGAAAGTTGTGTAAATGTTTTTTAAATTGCAGATATTTAATCAAGTGTGATGTCTGGTGCCTTGCTTCTGACACTGTCGCACCACTTTGTATGCAAGTCAAACAATTAATTACTGCACAATTCTCCCCCTCTCTCTCTCTCTTTCTATGTCTCTGCCTCTTGCTTTACTGTTTGCTCTTTTTGATAATTTTGTTAATTTTTGCTTCTGTTTTAGCAAGTTGTTTGCCTTGAACTTATTTCGCCTTTTGGGTGGCTTTTGTTCTGATGAGAATCGAAGCTGATTTAATCGATTGCAAGATCTCTCTTATCAAAATGAGTAGCGCTGGGTTCGTTTTTGCTTCCAACTGCTCCTAACGATTGGTTGATCGTTATTTACTTTTTTTGTATTGCCCACTCCAAAAAAATTGAAGATTTGCTTAATGAATCAACCCAAAAATCCATTTGTGATGTCATATTTTTTGTTACCACAAAATTTAGTTACCCCAGATGTCGCCTGTGAACTCTAAAAGTGCACAAACTCATACCAGAATATATGTATGTAGGTATACTCGTACATATACATGTGTATGCACGTATGAATAATCATTTTGCGGTGCGCCTACAGTTCATTGAACGCACAGGCGACGCTGAACAGCATTTGCTGCGGTTCTTACTCATTTTCGGCTGAGTTTTACCTAATTAAGTCAACAAAGTGGGGAAAATCCAACACGCAGTGGAACACAACGCAGCCCCCTCCTGTGATTGTCTGGCTACCGAAAATTGTTATAACAAATCAAAAAAATAAGGAAAATATGGCATTGATTAGGCCAAAGCAGGGAATGCTCTTTGGAAAGTAAAGATTCTTCAATGGAGAATGAATATATCCTATACCTATACCTATACCTCTACCTTCTGGATGTATACTTAAATATCGTGAATATCACTCCCCAAAATGTGTTAGCCAAAATCTGGATACCCCTTTTGTTAGAGTATCAAAAGCATAGCCTGTTTGTCGCTTCTAAACGCCACAAACAACAAACAAAATCAAATGCAATTATTAGACCACGCATAATAATAACAAAATTAAGCATAATTTTGTAGACATAGACGGGAGCACTTAATAAAATTATCCCCCCACAACAAAGCGGTGACTGTGGGAAGCAGAAGTGGGGTAGGGGCAGTCTGACACCCGTCTGGCAACGACCCCGACACTAACTTATTAGCACGAACCGCGAAAGTTTCATTTCTTTGGTGGGTACAGACCAATTCGCCCTCTAATTGGGTCGTGACATGGCACGGGGCAAGTGAGGGAATACCCGAAAGTTCAGACACGTCAAAAAGTCCCCATGAATCGTAGCAGTCCAGGCAAAGGGTTTCATTGCGTAAACCTTATTCCAAATATAATCTCAGTCACTATCAGACTTTCTACCCACATAATCACATCCGAATTTTGAGCAATGGAAAACATAACGACTGACAACGAACAAATAAACGGCAACAGTTTTAAGGGCTATGTGGACGCCTTCCTGTGGGTACACGGCTGGAAAGGATATGCACGCGCATTGCTGTGGCTGTTCTTCGGCATTTTTGCCCTGGTCAAGGCTTTTCACATTCTCGATTACTATTTGAACGTTCGCCCGACGCCGAAGTACAAGCTCCGCTCGACGCAGCACGAGTGGGAGGAGATGTTGATGCTGAACCAGGAGATGAACAAGATGAGCGACTCTCAGATGGAGAAACTGCGCCAGAGGAACAAGAAACTCGAAGGCTTGGTACTGGAACTGGAGGAGTACAATCGCCAATTGATCAACGAAAACTATATCCGCCCATCAGCGATGGATAGCAAAGAGATGGACAAAGAGCCCACGAACCCTCACAATGTCTTTATAAAGAATAATCACTTCCACCTGACCAGTCAGATGTTTGTCAACGGGGGACACTTCGATCTGAACATCGCGAACGCTTCGCTGCCACCAAAAAGGGAGCCCAATATCTGGATGAAGTACCTGAAGCAACGTAAGTCCCTGCTGCCGTGCCAGTCCATTGTCGATGACAAGTCTATGATTGAAAACACTCCTGGCCGCACAGAGCCCATCATAATGGGCACCGAGGAGATGGTCGAGATGCAGGGTGAGTACAACTCGATCAATCGAATTGGTTGCCGCATTCTGAAACCTGGCCTTTCTTTTCAGGCATGAGCTCTTTTACGAGTATTTCTGCCTAGCTCTTCGTTCTTTTGTTTAACCGCATTCCAAAAATTTTTTTAAGTTGCAGCAGCATAAAAAAGCACAAAAAAAAGAATACATAATAACACTAAATATATACACTAAATACATAAAAACACTACAATTATCAGATTTTTTCTTTTATCAAAGTTTTGGATTTCGATTTATCGATTAGGTGGCTCTTCTTCCCCCCCATAGACAATTGATTAGTTTATAGCTGTTTCCTTGCATCTGAAAAACGTGAACATTTATCGTTTTGCCTCTCTTGTCGCGCAGGTCGCCAGCATCAGCGGGAATCGATAAATTTCGATTTCCTTTTTCAATCATTTCAAACGGAAATGTCGAATACTCCTTTGGTTCGTGTTGATTTATTTGCATTAAATATATATAAATATATTTATTTCTTGTATCCCATTTCCGTTAAGTGCTAAACCGTTTCTATTTGCTCTTTCCGACTCCCCTAAAGACCACCACACCCCCCAGACTCCCGCATGGCATCTGCCGAAGAGGAAACAAAACAAATGCAAAAATATTCGTCTTCCCGTTGCGTTTTGTTCCATGTGGAACCAATCTGTGGAGCCGAACCGCTCCCTGGGACCCGCTGAGACGATGACTTATCAACGCAGAATTAAGCGATTGCTTTCTTCTCTCACTCGCACACTCTCTCCGAGTATATCTCGCTTTTTACTCTCTTTTTGCTCTGCCTGCTTTGGGGTCAGTGGCAGTTATCGTTGCAATTTTGTAATCAGTCGCCGGCTCAAGGTTAAATTCTCGCCGCGGCACAGTGGGGCAATCTCTATGGGGTTTAGGGCCGCCTTCTCCACCTCCTTATGCTTCCGTTGTCTCCTTATTTTGTTTGCCTCCCATATCGAGGGTCGCCATATTTGTTTTCCATTTGCTCTGGGTCTCGATTGTTGTTTTTTTTTGTTATGGCTACTTTGTGGGTCATTTGCCCGTCTGGCTCTCAAAATTTCTTTATGTATATATATATGTATGTATTCCCATATGTACATGTACATATGCACATATATTTACTTGGAAACGACGCGGTTTTTGTATGTATTTTTGTGCACTTCGTTTTTAATTTGGGTTTGTCACTTTGTTGATTTAGATTTATGGCCATTTAAATGCAATTCCATTGTATTTACTGGATCACTTTTTGTGAACTGAATTGGGTCTACCTATCCCCCTCTCTTGCGCGCCATCTATCCCTCTCGTTTGCTCTTTCTGGTGATGATTGTTGAGGATGATAATGATGAAGGCTCAATCGATTAGCGGTGATTGTTGCAAGTACCAAATTGGGGCCTGATGAAGTCATTGACCTAACGAGCAGACAAATTGATGGCATTGGTTATCGACAACGACATATTGAAGATAACTAGAAAACAATGATGATACAGATATCGATTTAAAATCGATTAAAAGCTTTCGACAAGAAATGTATACAAAATTCCATAATTCGTGTCCTTCCAACATCACCTTCCACCCGCATGATCCGCTTCAACCATTCTCGCAGTGTCAGGGTCTCGTAACCAGCAAGAAACGTCATTGAAGGGCCCGGCCCGCATCTTTTAATTGTTATCGTCTGGTGCCAGCCATCGCCATCCTCCTGCCGCACCTTCCCCCCGCATACTCACACGCATTGCATAAAGCCAAGACCCAACGCATGACGCATCTCTTGAAGGACTTTTCCATAGACAAGCCCCAAGTCTTATGCCACACAAAAAGTGCGCAAATAAAAACTGTTATTATTTATAGATCATGGCACGGGAACGAAGGGAGCAAATTTACAGTTGACCAAATATGGTGGGGGCGGGGGCATGACATTTGCATAGATAATTTGTTTACCACAGCGAATCACAAATGATTTCGCACAGTAACCCACAAAGAACACATCCCCAAGGGAAGAAGAGAGCAAGTGCTTGTGTGTGTGCTTGTGTGTGTGTGTGTGTGTGGGAACAATCTAATCGTTAATTGGCACACTAACCCCAAACACAGAGATTCCGCTGCCATTGGCCCCATTCCACAGCACTCACTGATAAAAATAGTTTATTTTTTATCAAGGTTGCTTGCCAAAATAGAAAAAACACAACAAAAAAACCACCCACAAAAAGCGAAAGTGAAAGCCAACGCAAAGGCGAAGTGCGAATGCGAGTGCGAATGCGAGGGCGTGTGGATAGATAGGGAGAGCAAACCGAATACAATTGAAGGCAACCGACCTTGAGATAATGCCCTCATTTTTTTTGCATTTGAAAATTTGTTTATTTAACAACAAATTGGTACTCGTATATTAGGAGAACCAGGAACTCAATGGGGCAGGGTCTACGGGGAGCCTCTATTGTACAAAAAAATGTTTACAAAAGAAATGGAATTATTATGGAAAGCGCTTAAAAAATTCCATTCAACAGATTAGAGAAACAGTAACTGTAAATTGGATGGAGATGCATACATACATACATACATACATATATGTATAAGTATGTTGATATCCCCTAATGAAGAGCTTTGATTTCATTTCAATTCAATCCTTAAATTTTGTTATACCAAATCACACAATTCTGATTCAAACCAGTTTCAATTTTGCATTCAATTTAGCCAACGATTCAGTAAAATAAAAACCTGAACAAATAAATCAACATTTGACATCAACGGCATCATAAAGTGGAAAATAATAAAGCCAAGCAACAAAAAGAACTGCAGCAGAAAAGTTCATTAACATCAGAATTCAGAATATCTAAACAGCTGAGTGGAACGACTGCGAATCATACGAAAACAATTTTATGGAATTAAAAAAATGAGACACACACACAGTTTTTATGGGTCAATGTGCTAGTTTTTTCGGATCTAGAAGATCATTGACACTGCACACCCAAATCGAAACGAGATTAGATCAGATCGAATGGGATCTGCGGTGAGGCTCCATGCTCCATGCTTCATGGATAATCCTCCTGCCTCTGGAAACATTCCCCCCGCATAAAAATCGTAGACAGCAGCGAGACCCCAATGAAATGTTTGTTTGCCCAAAAATTAGGGTCAGGGCTAGCCTCTGTCCCACTATCAAGTGTCGGTCGTCTACGCTTTGTTCTCTTTGACTGCGAATGTATCTGTGCCTGTGTTTGTGCCTGTGTGTATCTGTATCTGTGTCATGCGAAAGCGAAAAGAAACAGGCAGGCAGGCACACACTCTGGCAGACAGGCCAGTAAATGTTCATGACTCCCATTCTAATTTCATTTAAATGCCTTACAAACAGACACACACACAACCTTATATATTTACATATATATACAGATAGAGAGAGACAGACAGAGGGAGAGAGAGAGAGTCTGGGGGTCTGCTTGTCTGAATTTTCTATATACAAAAATTGCAGCCGACGCGTCGGCCATTTTGGTTTTACTTTTATTTCGTTGATTTTTGCTTTCTTTTCTTCTTTTTGTATCCCCAAAATTCTGTCTGCCTCCCTCCCCCTAAGCCACCGCCACCACCTTCTATGTACCTTAATCTGACGCCACGCCCCTGCCCACTCACACGCCCTCTCTCCCACAATAATCAGCGTCATTGTGTCGTGTTTTTTGAGGCGCAAAACGTGTTGCCATCGTTTTGTTGTTTTGTGCTGCTGCTTTTTACGAACTTTTTTTCTTTGTATTTGTTGTTACTGGTGGAGCAAATATTTGCAATTCTCTTGCTTTGTCTGTCTGCACCAATAAATTTTTGAACTTTATTATTCTTTGGAGGCTTTTTGTTTTTTTAAATAAAAGAGAAGCTACAGAAAAGTTTAGAGATTCTAACATAGAATCTTGTGTGAAGATCATTGGATGGAATGCTTTGTCTGGTAACCGGTTCTATTTATTGTTTACATGTATCAATAAATAGCCACACATAATAGAAATAGAATAGAAAAATTTGATTAAAAAGCGGCCTAAACAGAAGCACCAACACAGCGGTTCTCAACCGGTCCTGTGGCGCAATGGATAACGCGTCTGACTACGGATCAGAAGATTCCAGGTTCGACTCCTGGCAGGATCGCACAGATTAACTTTTTTTTATATATTATCTTCTATGACACTACCGAAATAAAAAATAGTTCATAAAAATATATTTTTGCTTATACAAAATACATTTAAGGAGAAAAAGAGACAAAAAGTTTGATTTCGCCCAACGTGGGGCTCGAACCCACGACCCTGAGATTAAGAGTCTCATGCTCTACCGACTGAGCTAGCCGGGCACTTGGTGTTCTGTGCTCCCATGGCCCAAATGAGGAGGGAGCCCAAGATGAGAACATTTTGGCAGCAGATGAAGAACAAGAACAAGAACCCATAATCATGGGAGGAGGATAACCGAAAAACAGCACCGCGAAGACAGATTGAGGACACAGGGCGTATGCGTAATGTAGTTCTTAGGGGTTTATACAAAGAGATAGAGAGAGTAGGTGAAGGATTCAGGTCAAACTAATTAGCTAGACAAAGAAAATGGCTTCAATGAGGTGGACAAGCTGTCCAGCTTATGCATAAATAATCCATGCCTGCCCGAAGACAAACGGCATAACTACTCAGTATCACAGTAGGCATATACATACATATGTACGTATATATGTACATACATATGTATTATATCTATTCCATTACACGATAATTTTTCGCTTTAATAAGCTTCACTATTTGCCTAATCAGTCGAGAGAGAGAGAGACACACACTGTAAAGAGAGCGAGAGAGAGAGCGATTCATTCATTCATTGTCGCTGCTCTCTGGCTCGAAACTATTCATAGATTTCTATTTCATTTTCACCCTGACCCACCGCAATAGTTTTCATATTGTTGGGTGCCACACCACCCCTTGCGCGGCGCGGCTCGTCAGCTGCAACAACTACAACAAATGCCGACAACTATTTATGGCAAAATTCATTCGGGCTGTTGTTGTTTTAATGGCTGGCTTTCTATCAAAGTTGTTTCGCTCTGGGATTTTTTCCTCTTCTTTTTTTCGCCACAGTTCATTGAGCGATTCATGATTCATGATAACACGCACATTTTTCTGTACGCACAGAACATACAACTTTTAGCACAAACAAAAAAGTGCGAATTATATTCGGTGGCAGACAGTCAAGTGTGTATGGGTGTCTGTGTTGCGTGTACATGGGGCGTATGATTCACATCACGCATAACGCATACGCCACGGTGTCTGCGACGCATAAAGATAACCATTTTTTCGTTGCCTGAGTTTTCGGGGGTATAAGAAAAATTAAAAAGGAAAAACAGTAGTAAAAAATAAAATAGTATATCTTTACGTAGCTCTCAAGTGTGTTGAGATATGATATCTTTTAAGGACCCATGACCCTTGGCCTCCCTTAGGGATTATTCAACTTTTATGTCATAATTTGAAGTGCAAACAGAGAGTTTAACTTTAATCGGACAAACAAAACGACAGCAGCACAAATAATGGATGAGTATTAATTTCGTTTTTGTAGTTAGAACATTTCCATTTGCCTTGCTCTCTCTCCTTTCACCAATATTTTTTCAGTCTCGTTTTTTTTGTTGTCTTTTTTTCCCCACCCCCCGCAGTTTTGTTGGTTAATTTTGTTGCTTTTCGCTGGCCTTTGTTCCCGTTGCCGAATCGTATATGTGTGTTTTGTGTGCTGTGATTTGAAATGCTTTGTTCTCGTTTCTCGGGAATACTCGGAATATATATATTGTACATATGTATGTACTATGCATACATACATATATGCATTTTTTGTTGTACGAATTTTTTTTCGGTTTTTGGCAAATTCATGTTCAGGTATTATCAGAATTTATTGCGTCTTAGGTTCATTGTTTCCCACCAAATGAGTACTCGATTCGTTTCGATATACCCAGTATCTGTACAGCGAGCACACAACAGGTAAAATAAATTTAATTGAGCTTTTGAACTTGAAGAAAGGCTGAGGCATTCTTTCGGGACTGACGATATGTGCCAGAATCTCATATCCATGACTAATGCTGCCATCCACAACCCGTAGGCTGTGTGTGTGTGTGTGTATATATTACTAGTGCAAATAGAGTATGCCACCGACTGACTATATTTATATACACTTTCGCTTTCAAATGGAAATTAACAACGCGCAACGGCGAAACAACACACAATCGCTTATCTCAACAAATGCCAAAGAGTCGAGTGCAACGAATATATATTTATTCTCTATATATAATGCAAATATACACACATATGTCTGTGGCTGTGGCTGTGCCTGTACAGTGGGTATATAGTAAAAGTTGGCAAAAGAACACAAATAGAATGCAAAAGCAAAAGCAAAAGAGAGTGGCAGAGAGAGAGAGAGAAGCGACCATTAATTAAAAGTATAAATAAGAGAACGCAAATGGCGTTAGGGCGGGGGGGTGGCAGGAATTGGCAGAGGGGCAGACCCAGACCCCATCTTGTTTGTGTTTTCCTCTCGATATTGATTGATGTTTTCATGGCTGAAGATACGGATACCTCCCCATCCATTCCCAGCCATCCATTCGAATGTGTGTGCGTGTAGGTGTGCGCACAGGTGTCCATGCTTCTATGATTAATGGCCAAATAATGTGGGGTACAATGCACTCATTCAGTCGGACTATTCTCCGGTTGAGCTATCGGAATGATAAATATGCATTTATAGATGGTAAATAAAAGATATAGGGACTGTGATAGCAGTGAAGCTGACTTACAAACTTGAACACTGGATAAATGGTTTAGAGATATTTGTATCCCATTATTTAAACTGTTGTAATGCCTCGGACTTCTCTCTCCTTCCATGCCACATCTTAAAATTTGAAAGCCTAAGTTTCGGCCTACCTTTTCCTTTTATCTTCTCCCTAAACTTTTTTCATATCAATTTTAGCTTTCTTTACCCTTCTGTAATTGCATCTTTTCGCCGACAATCTTCTCTGTTTCTGCCCCTGTTTGTCCCCTTTTTTGCATTCCTTTCACCCATTTCTTCTATCCATTCATTACATTTATCTATATGCCTTCCATGCCATATCTTAACGTGGAAAAAGTTGATCCATTGATCCATTTGAAGGGGATGGGAGCCCAAAGGGAGCAGATAGAATCATTAGTCAAGCTACTGCGTGTATCGTAATGAATATATTTTTAGCTCCCAGCCGTTTCAACTTGTTTTCTGCTCAGCGGCCATTTTGATGACGTTGGTGTCCGTCCAGTGGTACAGACTGACTGCCTGAATGACTGACTGACTGCCTGACTGACTGTCGAACGGAGAGGAGAGCGAAACGACTGTCTTGCCAGAGAACAAAAGCGAGAGCATTACGCGTACAATCGTGTACATGATGACGACTGATGAAATATAAAAAGCCCCCCGGTTCCGCTCTCGCCCTCCTATCGCTGCCAATCACCCAGTATATATATGTGTTAATGGGTCTCTGACCTGATTTAATAATAATAAATAAACTGTCGCGCATTCAGACAGCAGGGGAAAAAGAAATGGCACCACAGAGAGACAGAGAGAGAGTGAGCAAGGGAGGGAGTACTCGAATGAGCAATAAATGCAACATTGAATAAAAGTCAATTGGAAATGAAAACCAGTTGCAGTTTCAATTACATTTATTTCACATTTAAGAGAAATCCCCAGCCTGAAATGGAATCCTCTTGTGCTGGGATGTACTACAAAATTTCCTAAAACCACAAAGAAGTTATCTATGGAATCGTAAGTGAATCCTTTTTGGTTTCCCTCAAAGGACTCTTCTACACGTTTGTACATGCAATCATGAAACGCACTGTACAAGAAACGTATATAAAAATGCGAGAATTATCGCCAGCGTCTGTTTATTATTATTATTATTTTTTGGCAAATTTGTAGCTCGATTTTTTTGGCACTGTCTGTGTTTGTGTGCAGTGTGGAGCTGTGTGTGTGACCTTGAAATGGGTTGCGCTTTGTTGTTGGCAATTTTGGAAATTATCGCGCGTGTTTCTGTATACACATACAAGTATACATACATACATACATATGTATGTGCAGCTCTCTTTACGTATCACTCTCTCTCTCGCCGTCTCTTCCCCCTGAGCCAACTTCTTGCACTGTCTTTCTCTCTCTCTCTATAGCGCTCCATCTCCCTCTCCATATCTCTGTGCTACTCTGCGCCAAACGAAAGTCGCTTTCATTTTGATCGTATATATGTATGTATTTATGTATGTACATATGTTTGTAGACATGCTGTACGAACGACGAGTTGGTTGACAAAATGCAACCAGCTTAAAAAAAATAGGTATTAAGTGAATTACAGTTGAGCTCAATAAAATAGTAACAATATAAGTAAAGGCCACCTGAGAGTAATTTTCAAAGATATGTCTACAGATCAAAGAAATGGAAATATTAGAAGTACATATTAATATTAATTAATATTAAATAATTTATATCAAGAATCAAGAAAATATTCTGATTTTTGGGGGATCATAAGTTAAGAAAATACTATCTAATTTCAAATGAATTTTTCAATGGGAAATGTAAATAAAATACCGACTCATTTCAAGCTCTTGAATTTATACTCTTTCATTTCTATGACGTTCATATTTTGTCCACCTCTGGTGTCTGCACATGAAAAAGAGAGCCTAAAAATAATAAAAATTGAAATGCGCTCCGTAATTATCACAGTCGCTGCCATGAAATTAATTATCTTTTTACAGAGATGCACGATAAACTTGCGCGATCCGCGCCACTCGCCAAAAGCCAAAGTTCGCTGTATTAATTCAAGGCCAAGTGCGATACGCGAAAAAGTGCAAACAGCAGTAGCAGCAGGCAGTAGCAGCAGCAACAGCAGCAGCAGCAATGAGTTCTCGCATTCAGACGCACAGATACGAGTGTATACAATATATTCCCCATTCCCCATATGCATGTATGTAGTGCAAAAATAATATACATATGTACATACAGACGTATCAGCAGCAGCAGCAGTAAAATCACGGATAAAATGCACGAAATGTTTTCTCTTTTTTGGTGTGTGTGTTTTGGGGGATAATAGACATGATTCGGGTCGTTTGTAGAACTATAAACTAGAACTAGAAGGCACCTACGATTTCTCATGCACAACAAACACGTCCTAGTCCCTTTTCAATATTCAGATAGATTCAACTCAGATAGAAAGTCTGATAGTTTAATGACACCTGCCAAATCCTTTGATTCCTGCCCAAGTATCCATCGATTGTGCCTCTTGCATTAATGCTACTTAAGTCCTGTGAAAATGCCAATCACCTGACACGAGAAGAGTACCCCGGAGGAACACGAACTAAGCTCAAATGCAAATTGAAGTGTCCGTTCCAGGGAGTAAGGGACTAACACCTCAAATCCATTTGTGGCACGTAGCACACGTTTGTGGGACTAGCCAGCGCAGAGAGTGAGAGCTCAAGGAGGCCCTGCCCTACAGGTCAGAGCAGGGCCATTGCCTGGGAAGCTTTCGATCGGAATATCCATCAAAACAACAACGTAATTATCGTTGTCATTATTAGGTTGGTGGATGATGATGATCATCAGCATTTAGTTTTTGTCGTCATCATGAAAGCGAAATTAAATTTCACATGAATTTCAAGGACAAGCCCAATGTGCACATATGTACGCCCCTGTATCGGGGGAATTTGTTATTTTTTTAAATTCGGCTTCAGCTTCGTTTCTTTCTTGTGTGTGTTTCGGTTGGATGTTATTTCTCTTCGCTTCTCGTTTTATTTATTTTTTTTTTTGAAGGAATTAATTGTGCGGGCTCTGCACGGCACACAAACAGCACACACACTCAGGAACAGGGGACAGGGAAGCGGCATGAGGATTGCATTTATATATATATAAATATACGTACATATAGTCGAATAAAAAAAACACAGAACAGAACAGAACCCGCCACTCCACCATCGACAGAGCGTCGCACGAGGCTCTTGTGCTAATGGCATTTGGCCTATTTATGCTTCCAAGTATTCAGAAACCCACACATACTCGCAGAGAGCGCGTTGCGATATTAGGTAACGCTTGCCCCTGCCACTGCCCCAGCCGTCACTCCAGGGTTTCAAATTTTGTTTTTAACCCTCCCTTCTTCACCTTCCCCCCCTTCAAATCGCACCACCCCTTCCCACACCGCACATAAGCTCTGGGGGTAACTTTTCAGTTTTTAAGCGCTGAAATCACTCATCGGCAAATGGCACTGCAGTTGGGAAGTTAATTGGGTTAGAAGCGCATTGGGTCACAGGGTGCTGTAAAATGTTTCGAAATTCAAAACTAGTTCAACATACAGAAAATATTGCAATCGATCAATTAAAATTAAAATTAAAATATTAGTGTTCTACAAACATATTATATTATGTTCATACCATTAGCAAGTCAATTCTGCTCCATTTTCTAATTAATTTTGAGCTTTTTTATGATGTATGATCCATGATTCATGATCTGCTGTCAAAATGCATCTGGATAGCACCCTATATATTCTTCTTTATCGGACTCAACATGCGTTGCTTCTTCCTCCCCTGGTTTCACTCATTCCCTTCTCCATCGGCTTACTCTTTTCGCTCGTATTTCTCCCCCATCTATATACTTATGTGTGCATATTTGTATGTTTTCAAGATCAAGGTCAAGCTATATACCCAAACTTATGTACTGCGAGGGGAACGAAGGGAAACGAAAAGAATCGCAAACATGTGCCGCCTTCGGTCGAGGCTTTGGAATAAACAATGGAAGAGCCTTTCGGTCCGATACTGAAGTCCATCCGTCCGTCTGTCCGTCTGTCCGCCTGTCCGTCTCTCCTTCTGTCCGCTCGTGTGCTGTGGCTGTGGTTAAGCAACCCCTGCAGACCATTTGACACACTAAGGCAAAACTTTTTTGTGTTTTTTTTTTTTAATTTTTCGACAATGGCAGACAAGTGTACCTGCTGTTTGAAAAAACTGTGCAAAAAAAACAAAAAGCAGCTGCTGTCGACGCAGACACCGCCGAGGAAGACCTTGAACGGACTCTGGCAACAACAAGAAGAACCAGAACCAAGGAACCGCAGCGGACAAATTTGAAGAGACTCCTCTCGGACGAAACGAAGCGTTCGGATCGCATTTTGGTCAAGCCACAACAAATTCTAAGGCATAATCAGGAAATGCAAGCCCCGCCAGGCAGAGAGATGCGGCGGTAAGGAGAAATCAGAACCAGTTCTCAGAGGGCCATCCATCGCATCGAGTTCTTATATCCTATCGTTCGTTTTTATTTTATGTTTTTTTATGTTTTTTTTTTCGATCCGAGTCCCAGACACACAGCCAGACGACAACACGGCAAACGGTTATCATGTTTCAGGCACATGATTGAAATCATTGTTTGGAAGGAAAGGAAACCTTGAAAAGCTTTACGGTGCGCAGTGCGGAGTGTGGAGTAGCGCTAGCTCCTCCTTCATGTTGCGTGTCCTGCACAGATTAAGGCCCTGAAAGAACAGAGAACAGAGACTGGGTCTTCGGTATGGGCATGGGCATGGGCATGGCTATGGGTATGGGCTTGGCTGTCTAGACATTTGGGGGTACGGCGAGAAACCTAATTGCATACATTGCTCAATCGATGCGATGCGATCGATTCGATTTGGTTTTGGTTTCGGTTAAGGTTTCTTTGGAAAGTGCCCGCAGGCAGCAGCAGCACCTTTTATGCTAATTTACGTGTTAGGAGCAGCATTTCTGGAAACTGAAGCGCTCTTCCCTTGCAATTAACAGTTAAAAGAGGCTATGGTTATGAATCATTTTTTTTGGTTTCCCTCGGGTACAGTTGGTGCAGAAATTAGCCAAACACCAGCGATAGATACATCGATTTTCATGATTCATCTTTAATCTATTTATCTACAGAGCAAATTTTAGACAATACCGAAAGCTTTATTGCCTATTCTTTCGTCTAAGTCTTTGCATTTTTGAACCGAAATGACCTTGCACTTGTCATCCACAGAAGATTAATGAGCCGTAGACCATATCTCCACATATCCATATAAATAACCAATTCCAATTCCCGTAACCCAACCAGAGGAAAACCCCAAAGAAGCAATGAAATGAAAATGTCAAGAAAATGTTTGGAAAAATGGCAGAGAAATCAAGCATGCTAACATTCATTTTGGTCAGAGAAAGAAGCGGGGGGCAAGGTTTCCTTGCCTTTTCTTTTCTCATGGGAGAATTGTTTTAGTGGAATTGCGCATACGCCACATTGCACAGGACCCTCCTGCCCAAAGCCCAAGAGAGAGAAAAGCCAATCGCCAGTGAAATTGCAAAATGGGAAAAATACAACCCAGAATCAGACAGGAGGCGAACGAGGATGCTGTCTGGCGGGGTTGTCCCCACACAAACAGCAACAGCCTTGGCATGATTTCATTACACACACTCCCCCTGCCCCACCAGACGCTTCTCTGGGCGCCGACTCATTCGTTTTTTGGGTCGCCGCTGCCCGCGCACCGCCAGACACATCCCCGAGCCGAGTGGCAAAGTGAAAGCGTGGCAAGTTCAAGCGCACGCACAATTCGAGGGGAACGCTCTACAGAAACGCAGAGGGGGGCAGGAGCCTGGAGGCAGGAGGCAGAAGGCAGGTGGCAGATGGCCGCCCAAAGGATCGATTATTTTCAGGCCGACTTGGGGCCCATTTTATTTTAGTAGTCACAAAAGCAATCCAAAGTACACTCTACCACAAAAGCCGTCACCCAAAAGAAAAGGCAATAAAAAAAGGCTACAAACGGGAACCGCAGCTATGAATACCCTGTAGATAAATCTGTAGATAAATCTGCAAGCCAAGCAAAGGGGAGCTGGAAAAGCATAGACATCCCAATAGATGCCGCAAATCCCATGCCCTTCCAAGTCACATCATACCCGTCTCTGTAACGGGTAGGAAAATACTGACCTTGAGCCCCTATTTGGGTTCCCCAAAAACTGAGGCTGAAAAACGGGACCAGGGCGTTGGCTTGTACGTGCGTCTGGCGACGCTGCTGTGGGGGATGGGAGTGAGGGTTGGATGCTATGTATTTTCCACCTCAAAGTTTGTTGTCCCTCCCAAAACCAGCGCCCAACCTCCCATCCACCCGCCACATTCAGGACTCTTTACTGGCGAACATTTAGTGCCAAAAAACGACGTCAACGTCGCTGTCTGTGTCTCTCCGTCTGTCTGTCTGTGTGTGTGCGTTTGTGTGTGTGTGCTGTAGTCGTCGTCTGGTGACCTTCAACTTTCAACTTTATTGCCATTGTCAGTCAGACGCCTATAGCTCCCATCCTTCCCCATCACCTTCCCACGCACCCGAACCGACCCTCCTTCTCGCTTTTCTAATCATCTGTCTGCTGTCTGCGGCGCGTTTTGGTAATTTCGTGGCTTACATTCGGGGGTGGTGGGGCCCTAGGAGGGTGGCTGCTTTTATTTGCCATGTCTGCAGTGCGTGACCTTGAAGCCGGCCACGTTTTCACGTGAAAGGTGAAAGGCACGTTCTCGGCTTTATGTTTACATATTTCTCAATGATTGTGTGTCCGTGTGTCAGCATGCTCGTGTGTGTGTGTGTGTGTGTGTGTGTGTTTGTGTGTCTATGGAGGCGTGTATTCTCGAGTCCTTTGGTGTATTCTGCTCTAGGTTCGTGCCTAATTCCCTTTTTAGATTGCCTTGCCCTGCCCTCCGCTTCAACCCACATCATATTGAATTTAGCATTTTCCTGATTTTAATCCGCATTCACAGCTATTATTGGCGCACGACAGGTGAACAAACTTGGATTGGTAGGGAATGGGGAATTTTGTAGACATAAATTATTGAAATTTATACTGCTGTAAAAGAAATAACGAATATCCAATGCGTTTGCATTGCATTGCACTTTAGTATGGAAAATCTAGGCATACAAAAGATTTTATAGAATATCTGCTCGATAAAAATGCTTGAAAATTCCGTTCACAAATTCGAAAAGAATTCGAAGAAAATCGAATATTCGATTAATTATATATTTTACATAGCACAGTGGCGCCACTATGAATGATACATAGACTTGATTCATCATCTACACAGTTATTACATACAGTTGACAAGGATAGACGCCACTACACAGGCAATGCAGCAACTACAGCTCATGGCATTGCGCCATCTGTCGCTCATATTTTCTCTAAATTATGGTTAGGAGAGCTTTCTCTCTGGAACTTAACATTCTCTGTTAGCATTCACTGTAACACTTTAACACTCACCTGTTTTGCCATTGGGACTGTAGGGATCGTAACTGCCGGCAGACATGGGCGATGCATAGCCGTTGGACATGTTGTAGCTGTGATTCTGGGAGCCGGGTGACGGCGAGAGCGGCGGGGCAGAGCTGGGCACACTGCCCGGACTGGGGGTGGACATCCAATCCTCAGGACTGCAACAGACAGAAAGAAACAGTGAGAGTTAGGCGGGACCTTCTTAATGCATAGAATAGAAGAAGGTGGAGGGTTGGCACTTACGCATCCAAACGTGGCCGTTTACTGGGGACCAGCACCAAGTGTCCGTTGGCAGCGGCAGCTGCAGCAGAGGTCGAAGCTCCCGCCGCTGCTGTTGTCTTGCTGTTGGGTGCGGGGGCTCCAGTTCCAGCCACTCCTCCTCCCCCCGCTGTGCCGGTGGTCAGGGCTATGACGTCAGGCATGGGCTCTATTTTAATTGTCGTGGGCGTTGTGGGTGTGGCAGTGGGCCTCAGCGTTTCCTCTGCGGCGGTCACTGCTATTTTTGTCGCTGCTGCTGCTGCGATGGTGCCCCCATTTGCTGCACTGGCCGCATGCAAGGTCAGGGCGGGGGCGGCAGTTGCATGGTTATGGCTGTTGCTGGATGGAGGGAGGGTGGTGGAGGCAGTGGCAGCGGCAGACAGCTGTTGTTGCAACAAAATGTGACTGGGAATCTTCTGCTTGGCGTGTCCTTGTTGCTGTTGCTGTGGTTGTGTCTGGTGCTGCAGTGAGGCATTCAGGCGGTACATGTTGCATGTACGAGATTTTTCCTACGAGCAATTGATTGTTTCACAGGCTGCTTCTGACCGCATGGCCAAGCCTTCATGTTGCCCAAATGCATGTTCATTACATAATTCCCAATAGATTGAAAATCTGGCAAAAACAAAAAGAAAAGGAAATTGCTTAATTAATAAAAATATGAGAAACAAAAAAAAAGCAAAAAGTTGTGCCGCCCCCGGGTGGACTCGAACCACCAACCTTTCGGTTAACAGCCGAACGCGCTAACCAATTGCGCCACGGAGGCCGATGCCGCTGTTACGTCAAATGGTAATGAAAACAAAAGCTGCTGCTTATGATTCTGCAAACTTAAAAAGCTTTCTTTGAAAAGTTGCTATAATCCCTAGAATTACATTTACAATAATTTGATTGAGTCCATAAGTCCAGTATCTTAATATGCTATTAGTACCTAAATTCATTCATTGAAGATTTAGATACCTGGCATGTTTTAGTGATAGTAACCAGCGAAAACACTTCGTTATATTATCGGGCTTAAAAGCTTTATTCGATGCATCAGATATCACTTTTCGAAAATAAGTTATAATTTTTTTTCTGATTCTATAGCCTCCGTGGCGCAATTGGTTAGCGCGTTCGGCTGTTAACCGAAAGGTTGGTGGTTCGAGTCCACCCGGGGGCGGCTTTAACTTTTTTGACACTGGATTTTGGAAATTGCTTTCTTTTCTTAAGTTTACACCTACTACTTTTCTTATTTCGAAAGGTTAACTGTAATTCAGTTTTCCCAGTCAAAATAAATCTACAAGTTAATTTATATTATTATGTTTATTAATCGAGATAAAAAAAGAGAGCACAAAAAAGTTGTGCCGCCCCCGGGTGGACTCGAACCACCAACCTTTCGGTTAACAGCCGAACGCGCTAACCAATTGCGCCACGGAGGCCGTTGTTCTGTCGCGGCCAAGTGACGTTCTTAAGTGGCAGGCGAGGCGTGCCGTGCATCCAGAACGAGGCCCTCCACCCGCATTGGGGCTCAGTTACAGCAATGCTACAAAGTACGCAATCCAAATAAAATTACTAACTAGCGACTGCAGGGTATAACTATTACGCTTCTATTGCAATTTACTACATCAATGGCATGTTGGGAAGAAAACTATATTATTTATACGAATCGAATGGAATAGCATGACAAGATGTCAATTACCTGCTTGGCGAACGGGGTCAATGCAGTAGTTTAATGCACTGTTAGTACGTGTGGCATGCAACCCTCGAACCCCAGACCAGCACCCACTGAATGCGGTGCTTTTGTGCAAGTGAAAATTGAATTCTCAAGTGCACCACAAAACCCGGCATTCACTCATACACACTCCCCCTAACGCCACCCACACATATGTATGAACGCACCCAACCAGGGCGCCGACAAAATGGCGTAAGCATATTGACCCAGAATCCTTGATAAGGTCGTTTTACGTTGGCCAGCACTGCCAACATCATAGCAGCAGCGGCAGCAGCCATACGACCAGGCCCCCCACAACACCGACCGACTGAAACCGAACGCCTCCGACCAACCAACCGACCGCCGTTGACCCAATTTCCACGGATGCTTATATAACAGGGGAGACACATCACACACACCTCGCCCGCCCCGATAATGTGATTGTGATTATCAAATGGTAATTAACCAGCAGCAGAAGGAAGGAGCTCCGGAGACAGAGGCTGCGGACTCAATCAAATCGCGGAAAATGAGGGGAAATTCTACGAGTGCATGGCGAATGCAAAATTTGTGCAGATTGGATTCTATTTTTGTGGCAGAGACTTTTATTCGCGACGATGTCGAGCCCCGCCGGAGCCACCCCAGCCCGCCCCCTATTTGCATTTGCCAGAGTTTATTCGCCTTTCGGATCGGAACGATTCGGTTCGGTTCGGTCCGCCTCTGACATGTTGCACTTGCACTAATTTCGTGGACTCATACCCCATACCCCATCCCCAATCGCGGGTTATGCCTGATGTATGAGTAAACAAACAGTCTAACAGACCGGACTGAAACGTACAGACACAACTGACCGACGGAGGAATAGAGAAAGAGAGGGAGATGGAGGCACTGTAAACGATGCATTTCCGCTGCAGAAAAAAATAAAACCAGAAGAATTTCGTTTTAGTTTTATTTGTAAAAGCCCCAGGAAAAAGAAAAACCTGGTGGCGGCGACGAACACAGCTCATCTGCATTTCCAATTGCCGGACAGCTGCAATTTATGTGCATAGCAATTAGCAGCAAGAATAAGTTGGTGGTTTTGGTTTTGATTTTGATTTTCAGAGTAGACTTTCGCAGAATTTGTTATCATCAAGAGAGTTGTGAGATAACAGAATGCCTCATGCATTGCAATTTTCTCTGATAGAATATATTGAAGTTTGTGTATTCTTTTCAAAGGAAAACCTAAAGTTATTCTTTCATCCTTAGTGGACATCTTTTCTGAAGCCGGAAAAAGAAAAAGAAGCTGTGGAAGCCGTATTGATGTGTGGTCAGTCGCCATCAAAGATATGTTCTACTACATTTTCTCCTTTTGCCATTTATATTAGGCGGACAATAGTTGCAATCTATGCTAATGTGTTGAATCTGCCTTGAACGTCCGTCAAAGATATTTCGAAGCATATGCTTTCATGCCTAGGGTGTTGCCCCACACATGCATTCCCCTATTCCTAATTCCAATACAAAATACGAGTATATATTCCCCTACTTCCGCTTTTGGTTGCTTTACTCACCCAATTTCGCATGCAGTTTGATTGTAATCCAAAATTATACCGTCACTGGGTTTGTTTATTCTAAAGTATATAGTATTTCTCACTTTTGTTTATTGCTTATGTATTGTTTCACCAAAATCTGCAATTAAAAATTGGGAAAAAGAAAATCTCCATGAGAAACATTATAATTGCACTTTTCACTGTTTCTATAAATATTATTATCAAATCATATGCAGCCCACGGTGCAACTGCACTCTCAAAAAACAGCTCTCAGAGAGAAAGCTGAAGTGACATGGGAGAGAGAGAGAGAGAGAGAGTAAGAAAGGGAGCGGGAGAGAGATTGGGATGCAAACGAACCGCCTGCAGCCCCCAGACACGTGCATTTGGGTCCTCTTTCTCACTGCTGTGTTAGCTCGTGTTGTCTGAAATTAATGGAAAAATCTCGCTTCCCAAAATCTTTGAATGAAAATATCACTGGCACTTTGAGAGAAACTGTTGAAATTTAACATTTTTCTGGTAATTAATAAACATTGCACGAACAGCAGCTATTCCGCTCTCACAATTCTTGCGGTGGCACGGCACGGCACTCACTCTACTCGCTCTCTCTCTTTGAGAGCGAGTAAACAACCGCAACTGCATGAAAATGTGTAGGCCATGGGTTGGGGGTGGCCGGGAGACGTGTCACTGTTGTCTTTACTATTCTTTCATCCACTTTAGTGGAGGAAATCTTTTGGTTTTTGTGCTTCTCGTTAGAACATTCACTGCAACAAACACCCACCACAAATGCGTATAGAAACGGCTGCAGCTTGTTAATTAATCCAAAAAAATGTGTTACACTTTTGCACTGCTCACACACGATTTCTGGCACAACATTTGCATTCATTTGTTGTATTTTTTGTGCACATTTTCCACCGACGGCGGTCCGCGATGTAATTTTTATTACGAGAGCCGCGGCGCGTACAAATGAAACTCAACGTCCTCGCCGCCCGCCGCAATCTGCTGCTGCTGCTGCTGCTGCTGCTGTCAGTCAGCTTGTCGTTCGCTCTCACGCTCAGGTAAAGCTCTCTCTCTCTCTCGCTGTCTCTTGTAATTGTTGCTTTTGCTGCGCCTGCGCTCCGTGAGGTGAGGTGAGTCTGACTTTTTGAGCTTGGCAATGCCGCCTGACTTTTGGTTTCTGCTGCTGCTGCTTTGTTGTTGTTGTCAAAAACTTAAGCTGCGCTTCGCTCCAACTTTCGCGGGAGCTCCGCCAACGGATGGCGTGCAGCGGTATGTCCACAGTGGGGCAATGTTGGTGGGGGGTATTTAAAAGTGGGAAGTTCTAAGCATACGCAAATTTGTACAAAATGCACGTTGAGCGGACTAGGGTACTTTGGTTTGGGTAGGTCTCACTGCATTTGCCCCACTGTGCATACTTGTTGTCTCTGTGGCTAGCTTTTGGGCCAGTGTGGCGGAACTTTTGAGAAACCGAAAACTGGTTTTCGTGTTTGGGCCCCATTGTAGACTTCAGGTCTCTCTGTCTGTTTGTTGCTGGTATTGGTATTCTTGGTTTCTTTTTCACTCTGTCTCGTCTCTCTTTGAGCTCTACTTGTTGTTGCCAGCGCTACTGCTGCTGCTGCGGTTTGCCTTTGTTGCTGTTGCTTTTGCGCTTTTGACTTTGTAACACACTTTTTTTGTGTGTTGATTTCGCCCGCCGTTGCTGCGCTGCCACTATGTGACTTTTGATTTTAATAGTTTTTTTCTCAGGTTTTTTTCAATGATTTTGGTTGCTCTTTTTCCACAGTCCACTCACAGTGCATGCTCTCCTGCGTGTTTGCGAGTGTTTTTTTGTATTTCGTGGGAATTTGGCAACTTTTTTGTTTTCAACGGTTCCCAAAACCAGCAAAAAGGTCAGGTGTGTCGGTGTGGCCCTTACTTGAGAGAGAATCCCAAGATATTTCTTTGAATTTACTGTCTTTTACCTGGAACCCAACATAACCTCACACTGCCTCCCGTGCACCCTCTCTAATTGGCTATAATCGTCTATTGAACCTATTAGCAGGCGCACGAGGTACGAAGCAGGGGGGCTGAGGAATCCAATAAAGCGCAGGGTCGTGCAAAATGCAGAAATGGAAGTGCATAGCACCCCAGTCCCACCCAACCCGCTACCATAAGTGGTAATAGAGTGATTTCCCGCTAAACTGCACTCAAAGGAGGTGCAACGGAAGCGATAGAGCGGCGGATGGGAGGCCGAAGCGGGTTGGGCTCCACGCCCCAATTGAATGGCTTGACACGCGAGCGAATCGCTGCGAAAAAACCGCTGGCGCAGCGATGACGAAAATGTTAAGAAACCAACAACACGAAATACAACAGCTACAATGAAAAACTAACACAACAACGGCAGCGACGACGAACGGCAGAAAGTTGAATGACATAAAACATCAACTGACCTTCAACTCTGAGACTGAACCTTAGAAAAAAATGAATAATTTTACACTCACCAACATTCATACAAAGCCAAACACACACCACACGGAAAGAGATAGAGAGGGAGACGCATAGGTATGCAAATGTAGTGTTAGCGACGACGACGACAAGCAGCGGCGGCGGCGGCGCATGCAACTTTACAGCTTTTACAACGCTCTTTACGAGGCTGTCGGCGAGAGCCAGAGCCTGAGAGAGTGTGGAATGGGGGAGAGCGAAAACGGCAAAGCGCAGTGAGCCATGACAAAAATTGCTGTTGCAACGAAATCCCTACACCACCCTCCACTCCCCCAATACGGACACACACAAACACACTCCCATACAGATGAGCGCCCAATTGTTCATGATAGCCATATGCAATAGAGATGGAAGAATGTGGCGATGAATCACGAAGCGAGATGCCCTTATCACGTAGTTCAGACAATGGAGATTGGTAGGATTATAAATGGGAGATTAATATCTTAAATAAATTATTGAGTGTTAACATTTAACATGCTACGTTAATGAACACCCACTACACATTGCGAGGTTAGTGTCTAGAATTGACCTAGATATCGACGTAGATAACTGATGGATGCCCACGGTGGCCCATCTCTGAGAGAGCAGTGCCGAGCGGAGAGAGTGCACAATTGCAAGTCTTTTGCGATGACGTAAATAGCAGCGCGGCCATACTTGCCGATACTTGCTCTTGCACTTGGCGGCGACTGCGACGTCAACTGCGACGTCAAGCAGCAGCGACAGCGAAAGGGAACTTAGTCAGGGGTCGGAGAGCCTGCGCTGCGCCTTGCCGGAGGAGAGCGCCAACTACCCGTGCAACTACAACTATTACGAAGAGTAGGAGAGAGCAAAGCGGCGGCCTATTTCTCGGTGCATGCTTATTTTTGGCAGTGGCAGAGCAGCGGCAGAGGTGCATTCACTCTCGTTTCGACGCTGTCGTTATTCTTCTTTTTCTTTTTTAAATATTTTTTTTGGGTTTTGTTTTAGGGCGTTGTACAATTGAGCAGTTGCAACGGATACATCATGTGATGACGAGGAGGGAGCGACAGTGAAAAAGGGAAAGCTTACACAACGGGGAGGGAGGGGGATTGTGTGGGGCTACAATGTAACGCATGCATGACATTTCCACCTGTGTAAATGACATGTGTAGGTAGGTCAACTCTGGTTATTAGACGAGATCGCAGATGGTGTGGTCTGGTTAGCAGCGGATGGAAATCCGGGGGGGATAATGTGTTATTGTTTAGATCGATAAGGGGTGTATAGTTTCAGAATTTTATAGTTATGTAATTTCAATTCTTTGCAGTAATTCAAGAAACATTTAAAAAATACACACATCGGTTAAATGAGGTCGATCGCATTGGAAGACATTATCTTTTGATTGAGTGCCTATAATGAATTAAAGTAAAATTCGTGTTTCTTTTCCAATATCCAACTAGGTTACCCACAGCAAAACTTGAATCAATGAATATCAATATGTAATACGATATAAACTCTTAAGCACAGAGCATAAGCAATCCCCAATCAAACCTCATTAACACCAGAGGAGTCCTCCAGAATGCCACCTCCTTCGTTTATTGACATTTTAAGCGGCAGACACTTCCTCATGTTTTATGCATGCTGCCAGACAATTCCCCGGACATTGAATTCCCTTACTTAACGGATATTTTTCGATGAGGATGAGGATGGGATGCAAACAGTTGACCTGACCCCACTCCCAACCTAACGGACAATGGGGGGCAACTGTTTAAAAGTTCAAAGCTTTCAAGACTAACACACACACACCCCTTTCCGCAGCCGGGGAAAACGCCCACATGGACGCCTTGGGGGCCAGCATGACGCTGCATTCCTTGCTGCATCCTTGACCCAAACAATGCGCCAATTTGTGGGCCAATGGCTGGGGGCGGGGGTGGTGGTGTTGGCATCTTGGGGGATGGGCCGAGCCTAACGAAGTGAAAAGTTAAGTTGAATGCAAAGAAAAGCACTCCCGTTCTGTGGGACAGGGGTTGCTGCGGGGCCTGGCAATGACCAAGTGGAAAGGTCTACCACCTGCCAGCCATCATGGCGACGCTGAGGCAAGGACGTGGCCCCTCCAGTCTCAGTTTCAGTCTCGACAAGCCGTTAAATGGAATTGAAAATGTTGCAGAAAATCAATAAATTTCACTTGTGCCGCTGCACAAGACTGCCGCGAATTTCGTTTTCAACTTTTGGCAGGCCCGGTGTTAGCCAGGTTTACAGAAAAGTTTCTTAGCTATTCTCTTTTTCACCCATGTTTTATGGCCTGCATTTTGTAGTCAGTTCCAGTTTCAGCCCCAGGCCAGACAAGAGACTATGATATGAATGCCCCAGACATGGTTAAGGGAGTGCAAAACCCCTAATATGATGTCACGCCATTGAAGTTGAATGGGTGGGAGAAAACACAGGAGTGGCCCAACTCCGACCCATCAAAGGCGCCATGGAAAATTCTGAATACTCTTTGGCCTATAACAACTCTCGCCAACAGCCTGTGGTATTTGGGGTTCAGGTGCGTGATGGGAAAACAAACGGAGCGAAAAGTTTGTTCAAATGGAGAATTTAAAGTTGAATCCAGCCCCATGAGAACCAACAGCGGCAGGACGTGGACTATCCCCTAGAGTACTCTTGAAACGACGCAAACAACTTGTAATGCCGACCGGAAGTAAGGTGAGAGCTGGAAGGGAATGCAGCGGAAACGAACATGGCGACCGGGCCTCCGCTGTCCATCATGGCTGTTTCCGTCTAGCAAATATTTAACATTTCAGTACAGAGCTTACCCTTAAATAATAGCAAACTTTAATGAAGCCTCCATATAAGCAACAAAAATCATTAAATTATCGTATTCTTCTTCGTCCAAAACGAGTTTATGCTATGATACTTGTGATAATGACGTCAGTATTATGTACATATTTATGTATATGAATGCCCAGTGAATGAGCTTGCATAAATTATAAGAGTCTTACTATAACCTGAGCCCCAACAGATCGTCAACGAGCTCAAGCACATCATTTGTTGAAAGCTCGTTTTAATAGGCCCATGATATGATGGCGGGTTGGGGATTGGGGTGGGTCTGGTCAGTGCCACTTCTCAATGAAAATAAACATCACAACATAAGATATAAACGATATTATACAATTTCTAATTCAGCCGAGCGGTTTCTATGTGTCACTATGCCGGTCGTTCTCAACCGGTCCTGTGGCGCAATGGATAACGCGTCTGACTACGGATCAGAAGATTCCAGGTTCGACTCCTGGCAGGATCGCACAGATTAACTTTTTTTCATCTCTTTTTTAGCGAAAAATTATATTAGCACAGGAGTAAAAAGGTATATTATCTTTCTAATGGTCCTGCGTTGAAAATAGCCAAAAGAAAAATAGGTCAAAACTGTACCTTTAAAATATAATCCTCCAAAATTATATTAAATACTTTCGAAAGAAAGGCAGCTAAGGGGATCACCCATTTCTTTTCTGTAGTTAGCTTTCTCTATAAGGTTACTAGAATTTTACGATATTTCAGCAGCCTCCGTGGCGCAATTGGTTAGCGCGTTCGGCTGTTAACCGAAAGGTTGGTGGTTCGAGTCCACCCGGGGGCGGATTTAATTTTTTTGTAATGCTAAACCATGGTTATTTTATACATTTATTTGGCATTAAGAATATAATATATTAATAGAGGAAATGGAAAATCTCTGTCCTATCCAGTTAAAAAATATGCGTAGTTAAAATGATCTTACAGCCATTTACAAAACTATTCTTCCAGGTTCTGGGAGTACTCAGATATTTTGGGAGACTTTTTGCGAAAATGAATATTTGACACAACGTCGTCATCGGCCTCCGTGGCGCAATTGGTTAGCGCGTTCGGCTGTTAACCGAAAGGTTGGTGGTTCGAGTCCACCCGGGGGCGGCACAACTTTTTTCCAATTTTTTCTTTTTTATTTCGATAAACCGAAGGTGGCGGGATCGCGTTCAAACTGATATCAATCCAAGGTCGCATTAACGAAACCCGCAGAGCAGCTCGATGTACATACATATGTACATATATAAGTTTTGTAACTTCCTCTCTTCTACCACTCTTCTTCTGACTACGACTCCAGTTGTGGATCCAGTTTGTACAATAACATTTTGCGCGCTGGGTCAGTCCGCTGTAAATGTATGCAGTGCAATGGACTAGAGGCGATGGCGATCCAACTGCATTTATGTAAAGCGTTTCGTCACGATTCGCGCTGAAGGAGGAAATGGCAAATGAATTGGAATCAGCAGAATCGGCAGATGGGATGATGAGTTGTGTTACAACCCCTGAAAATGCAATGGGAAAGAGAAGTGGAGGGGGAAACTTGTACATACATATGTATGCATATATTTTTCATGGCTAGTTTTCTGAAATCTCACGTAACTGAGTCTACACCACGTCTGCCAATTAGAACCCTCATATGGCATACAAAAGCAATAATAAATAACAGCTTCTAATGGCAACTATAACAAGTATGGGTACACCAAACATACATATATAATACATATATATAATTGGGGTTGCATACAGTGCGTGAAAACATTGTATAACTATAAACTTTGAGCACAAAAGCTGACTCAAATCGGTTAGATTAAGTTATAGATTCCTAGATCCTATCGCTTACTCCAAGTTAAAGCTAAAATTCATTCCCCATAAATGTATACCATGTCAACTATTATATAATTATGGCAAGCACTGTATGCGAGTACATTAAAATATTGCAACGTTTTGTTTTAGCTCTGGCCACAAATTCGCTTTGATTGCAGTGCATTAACCGCATTTTACGCCATATAAACAAAATAGTCGCCATCTCATATAGGAAACAATATCTATAGTATACTACTAAATAGTCTCTGTAAATGTGTATGTGTGCGGTTTTATTTTTAAGGTTAAGTTCAGTCATTCGCCTCGTTTCGTTTTATTTGCATGACAAACAAAACGTTTTTAATATTTGGACGTCGTCCCGTTGCTGTCGGTTCGGTTCGGTTCGGTTCCATTCAAATATCCAAGTTATGCATACAATGATTTTTTTTTTGCATTTTCTAAACGTGCTTTTATTTGCATTTTCCTGCTAGCCCCAGCCCCAGACGATTAGACACGGGCTGCGTCAGCTTTAGCCCGCGACAGTGTTTTATTTCAATATGTAAATACTCGCATTTTCCACAGACTCGAGTATTGTTTCAACTCCAGTCTCTTCGGTCAGCTCTATGGACTGCCTTCATTAGAGGCTTTCAGACAAAGCAGCTCCGTTGTAACTGCACTCGGATCAGATTCATGGCACGATTGTCAAGGCCAACTGATAAAAATAGAGGAGGAAAACTAAACCACATAGAAGGATTTAAAAAAAAAATTCTTTCGCCCAACGTGGGGCTCGAACCCACGACCCTGAGATTAAGAGTCTCATGCTCTACCGACTGAGCTAGCCGGGCAATGTAACCAGGGATGGCCAACAGATCTTGCTGAAATTCTAGGATTGAAGATTTAGAAAATGATCATGAATATTTCTAGTCTTCTCCGCTCTATTTTTTTTGAATTTAAATGACATATTTCTTTCAAATTTTGGTTTATGGACGGAAAATTGAGTTTAAGTTTTTTACAAAGAATTTTTAATGATTGTAATAGTTAGCCGGCATTATCAGACATACAAAATATCACACTATTTTGGGTGAGTAGTAAAGTTTCTTTCTTTTGATTTTCAATATTCAGATAATAGTTTTTTTAATACATATATACAAAAAAATTTAGGCTATTCCTTGAACTTTACTTTTGTTCTACTTGATGTACATATTTTCGATACGGAGAGTGTCTTTAAACATCATGGCACTTTTTTCCATATCCCTTGGAACAATTAGAGGGAAAATCAATTCAAGACCGAAACTACATAAAATAAAAAGAAGGTATGGCCCATGAGGGGATCGAACCCGCGACCTTCGCGTTATTAGCACGACGCTCTAACCAACTGAGCTAATGGGCCTCTTGACGCCATCTTGTATTCGGGATGCGTTTCAATTAACGGTCAGACGAATATATTTAAAACAAAACGTATAATTTTAGCTATCTTGCCCAACTTCAAAGCAAAATAAATATTTAAAAACTATAGAAAAAAAATAACTCCTGGCCCATGGGGGGATCGAACCCGCGGCCTTCGCGTTATTAGCACGACGCTCTAACCAGCTGAGCTAATGGGCCTCATAACGCCATCTTGTTTGTAGGACTTCTTGAAATAATAAACTAATAAATATTTATTGAAGATAAGACAAGCTATATCTCTCCTTCAGATAGAGAGTGACAATAACCATACACAAATTTTAATGGAGGCAATTCCTATAAAACCTGTAGGATCTTTTAGAGATATTCCTTATCGATCAATTGAGATTTCGGATGAATTCCTATCTTCGAGTTATTGATAACAGCCCGGCTAGCTCAGTCGGTAGAGCATGAGACTCTTAATCTCAGGGTCGTGGGTTCGAGCCCCACGTTGGGCGAAATATCATTTTTTGTTTTGTTTCTGACATTTCAAATATCAATTTTATGGTAGATTATTACATCAAATTGATTTTACTGCATATGCTTTTTCTTCTATTCTCTTGTTCATGTTTTAATTGAAGTTCTGCTGGTTTTACTGTGGGAACCTACCCCAACATATTTGGCCTTGTCTGTGGCAGTCCCACTCGCTGCCAGTGGCATACTGATTGAGAGTGGGTGAGGAGGCGGTGGACAACATAATGCGTGATGCGCCTACCCATGGGGCATGGGGAAAGAGAATCGGAGCAGCATGTGCGCAGCAACCGCCACCGACAGCATAAACAATTTGTCTGCACAAATAAGCTTTGCTTTGGATGTTTTTCTCTTTCCTTTTCTTTCAATTTGTTTGCACATAATGAATTTTCTTGAAAATTGTTCTTCAAATGCTCTTCCTACGAACAATCGTATCCCAAAATCACACGAATAACAGCTTTAGATTCATCAGATTTCTTAGATCATTTGTACAGGAATCGATTTACATATCATCCAAATTGAAAGTTGTCCACAATAAATAACATATCTTATTTTGTATTCTTAAAATACGATACCATCGTGTATATCAATATGCTCCACTGCCTGAATTGTAGGGCAACAGAAACCGTCTGCCAGGCTGATTATCTGCACCACCGTCTGTCCGTTTCTCCCCCATGGATGGTCCCACACGAGTCTTCATCAGCTTCTGCTCTAGCTCCAACTTTGGTCTGTCTACCGGCTCTCTCTCTCTGTCTCTCTGTATTTTGTTTTGTTTCCTTTCTCACATTGTTTCGTTTTAATATTTTATAGCAAATTACTTGGCCGAAGGCAAGAGGCGGCGTCAGACAGCACAGGGTATGGTAGGGAGTTTTTCACGACTGCCACTGCCACCGCCACCCCCATTACCATTACCATTTCCATTTCCACAGCCTTCGTTGGGATACCCATTCCCAGACCCCTGCATCCACTGCATTGAGGTAGGCGCGTAATTTTATACATCGTTTCCATTAGGAAGCAGTAAAATGTGCTACAGCCAGACAATAGGGTCCGCCTGGCGGCCAAGAAAACAATTCAGCTCTGGAAAGAGCGATACGCAGACACAAATAGGGACAGGTCCGCAGATAGCGACAATGATACCGAAAGGTACGGAAGGGCGAGAGGGCAACCGTCCAGAGTGTGTCTAGGAGTCTAGACGGGGCTACAAATAAATCAATGTGCGACGCTGCCACGTGTACAGAGTTCTCTGGTTTTGGTTCTCGGCTCGCGGCTCCAACTTTGAGCTTCGCACGCGACCAAGCACACAGCCCGGCTAGCTCAGTCGGTAGAGCATGAGACTCTTAATCTCAGGGTCGTGGGTTCGAGCCCCACGTTGGGCGAAATCAAATTTTTTGCTCTTTTTCTTATATTTCCTATTCTGTAATTAGTAATTTGTACCTAACTTAAATTTTCAGACCACAATTTGTAAATATTTTGCGAAAAGATTTAGTTTGAAAGTACAACAAAATACTCCTGAATACATAAACATTACGACAATGCACATAATAGATTATAACAATTTCATCATCAATAAATGATATCGAATATTCTGTTAAAAGCAAGAAGATATGATGAAATCTTAAACGATCCTTGCCTCCTGAACTGCAGGCAGATACAATGGATGGACGCCAACACACAGCCCGGCTAGCTCAGTCGGTAGAGCATGAGACTCTTAATCTCAGGGTCGTGGGTTCGAGCCCCACGTTGGGCGAAGAATTTTTTTTCTATATCTATATATGTATATTTTGTCGTCTGTTATGCAACTAATATTTATACTAAGCAAGCTAGCTAACAAATGCTTAAGATTTATATATGGCAGCAGGTGAACAACAGGCCCATTAGCTCAGCTGGTTAGAGCGTCGTGCTAATAACGCGAAGGCCGCGGGTTCGATCCCCCCATGGGCCAGGAGTTTCTTTTTGTTTATTTACTCTATCATTACTATCTTGGTAAGTTGTTTGTTGTGATATTAAACAATTCTCGTCAACTTTTCCTTACCAGGATTTTTTTCAAAAGAATGAGAAATTGCTTTATTTTAATCAATAACGATCACCTTATCTTATGTTATGCTATCTGTTCGACCCGAAGTGAGAATCAATGACGAAAATGAACAGGGCCAGGAAGAACTTTAGATCGAGCCAGCGATATAAACGTTGGTTAAAAAAATAAGTGGCTTTTTCCCCGCATTTGTTAATCGAGATTCACTGAGAGCATCGATTTACAAAAATATTGACAAAAAAGAGAATCAACTCTGGCCCATGGGGGGATCGAACCCGCGGCCTTCGCGTTATTAGCACGACGCTCTAACCAGCTGAGCTAATGGGCCATGTGATCACAGCGGTCATTTTGTCGGAAATCAGCCTCTGGGAGCTAAACAAAACATAATACAATTACAATTGATTAACTTACCAATGGGATGATTGGTATTTACTTTTGAGTGAGACTGTTATCTATAGTAGTTTTAATTTATCGCACGTTGAAGACAGAAATCGATCGCCATATCACTGTAATAAATAGGAAAAATCTTCTGTCATAAATAAAACACACACAAACAAGTACTAGAAGCATGTCAGAAAACGCATCAATGAAATATGTTTTCCCATGCATACAACATGAAAGGAAAACTAATGAAGAAATAAAGAGAAAAGACGCTGAAGAGGGAGAGAAAATGGGTGGAGAGCGTAGAGCGAAGAATGCATGCCCCTCGTAGATACAAAAAGAAGTGATATGTGGGGCCATGCGGCGGCGGTGGAGAATCGAGAGCCGACGCAATACGTTTTCTGTGGTGTAGGTTAGGGCAAAAAAAAGCTCCCCCACGCACACACACAAGTGTACAGGGATACAGATATGTATGAACGTGCGATAGGGGTGGACGGGGGTGCATACTCGTAACTTCAATAGGCCCGTCCCGTCCGACAACTTGCAATTGTCGAAGAACGAGCGTAGAAACAGGCAGACGGGGCAAAAGAGCTGCATCAGATGAAAGCAAAATGCTGAAGAATTGCAACGAAGCAGACTACGACCGGATGACGATGAGGAGGAGGTGGTGCTGTGGCGGGGTGAGGTGGTGAGGTGGTGTGGTGTGGTGTGGTGGGCACAGACGCCGAGGAGAGGCAGGCACTCTGCCCGATGTCAGGGGCATGAAGTTGCAATGAAAATGAAATTGCAAGCGGCCCATAGACATAGACAGGCGGGATATTTATACATGTCTGTCGCTGTCTGTGTGGCGTGTCCGTGTGTCTGTGTGTGGTGCACATTATATTTAGTTGCTTGTGTCTGGTTCTACTGCATTCTATGCGGCAGTTTCTAGATATGTATCTGCGAGATACATTTCAGTCGGGTAGAGAGCCCAGCGAGAACTCTGCTGAACACCCAACACACTTCTCTCTGCGCTATTTTCGCTTTCAACGGCCGTTTTGGATGATGCGACTGACGGACGAAGTTGCAACCCAAAATGGAGGACGAAGATGTGTGTAGCATGTAGTGTAGTATGCTGCCAGACCAGTTTCCGATTGTTGCAGGTTAATGGGGCTCTGAAGAGGGGCCTGCTTCCAAGACAAGAATAGACTTTTATGGAGGGCTCTATTTCTCGCCTCCCGAGTTTTCAACTCTCACTTAACCAGTCTTGAATAAAGCTGAAATCTGTTGAAGCTTGCATATTGTTCTGTGTGCCTCTACCAAAGGACTTTAATTATTCTTCTATGACATCGATCGTTCTACTTCTGTTCACCGAAATCTTACTTGGGGAAATATGAAGGTCAGTATTTTTATCCTTTTTCTGATAAGACATTTTACATTTGACTGTAAAGCTGAAATATTGTAAGGAAATTAGATATTTTACGGCACTTGTAAGTCCAACGTACTTGGAGTACCTCTAGAATCTAGACCTGCATCAACAACACTACCGACTACCAGTAATTTCAACCCAAAGGAAATATAAAATTTAAAAAACAAGTTACGACTCCCTAAAGTACTCGCACAAATCTCTAATTACAGTGCTAAAAATATTCGTTTGCAGCAGAACTATGCTGGGCTTCATAATATGAAGTTCATATATCATTAAGTTGAAATCGGTATTATCTGGAGAACCTCTGGAGTCTAGACTCTAGACTCTTGCAGTAACTACCAATAGCTGGAGAAGGAGTTGCGATGGGGTGGGGTGGAGTAGTACAAGTCGCTAAACGAGTTAACCGCGTCGCCAGCAGAGGCAGTGGCAGCGAAGCGACGTCTCTATGGAGGCCTACAAACACACATAGGAAACGAGAAGAACGTGGGCAGAGAGAGAGCCAGTGAAGGAGAGTGAGAGAGACGACGACGACAAGCAAGACGGAGGGAATCACACGAACGGAGAGCTCATGGATGTAGTGGTGTATGTAAATGGAGAAAACGACCAGCTAAACAAACAGCAAGAACAACAAAACTACAGCAAGTAGAATGAGAAGAAGAAGTACAACAACAACTTATTGCTGTTACGCTTTGACACAGCTTTTCGTTCGCTTTCAGCCGAAGCAGACGATGAAAACAAAAAAGTACGTAAAAAAAGACCGACGATGAGACGAAGAGCGGCATAATGTGGAAGAACAGCCAGCCAAAAGCGAAACATCAGATAGCACAGAGAAACAGAGAGAGAGAGTCATGGGAAGACACTCCACCCACACTTCACTCCGCCAAAAAAGAGGATGGGATGCAACTTACCGCAAAGTAAACGGTAGATGAACACAACACAAATATTATTTACATTTAACACTTTGTATTTTTGTGGTTTTACATAGAACACGACACACACAGGCACACAAACACACACTTGCAGGCAGCTTCCGATAGTTATTCTGCCACAGAGTTTAAGGCCGACTATGTCCCTAGTTAAGCGCACTTTTTTTTATAAACACACACGACACTTCCTTAACTCATAAACAATTTATAAGAGCGATTATTTTCGAGTGTTTTCTGTTATTTTGTTGGTATTTGCCGCACACGTAAATCTGTAACACCGCAGGATGATTTGTGGCACTTATATCAACGGACTTTTCTGAATTCAGAAACAAATTCGACGCAATCTTTCCGTTTCGTTCCCGCGGCACGGCACGTTCATTCCGTTCACCAGTTGGGAAATGTTTCATTCATGTTCAGTTTGGGGGAGGCAAGGCCGATTCAAATACCCCCGCTTTCAAATGTTGCACGCCACATGTGGCTAGAAAACATGATGCCGGCAAGGAATGGACCACAAGTAAACCGGCCCAGAAAATACAAATCATGCAAGGTAAAATCCACCTTATTATTTAACATGCTGTGGAGGTTTACAAGAGGAGCTCATTTTTGCGATTCAAGTATGAGTGCGTTGGGGCCTGCTGCTTGCTTTGGGGTCGTTTGTTGGGGCTTTCAACAGAGAACTGCTTGCAGTCGATAATAAGGTTTTTGCGCTTAATGATACAGCTGCTTGCGCAGATGTAAAGCTTTTGTCATTCGATTTCCAACCGGTCCTGTGGCGCAATGGATAACGCGTCTGACTACGGATCAGAAGATTCCAGGTTCGACTCCTGGCAGGATCGCAAAAATATCTTTTTTGAATGTTTTTTTTATTTAAACCATTTGAAAATTTAAATATATTAAGATATGTTGTAAGATATTCTCGTGTGCAATGTCAAAATGATTTCCTAAACTTTTCTAAATATTTTCCAAATTTTCAAAATGACAGACAAAAAAATTGCAAAAATTTTGTTTTCGCCCAACGTGGGGCTCGAACCCACGACCCTGAGATTAAGAGTCTCATGCTCTACCGACTGAGCTAGCCGGGCATTTCTGCAGACGACGGCAAAGTTTATTTCTCAGCTGTGTTGTATACCACAGCTTTTGCTGTGCCATGTAATTGACTAATAGACTATTTTCTTTATTCATTTAGAACTTACGATTTTAGACAGCTTTGCTATTATATTATTACAATAATGTGAAGGTTCATTTCCAAAGCCTATATTAATGAAAAGCTCATATTAAAAAGCTTCTAAAACTTGACATCCATTGGGCCAGAATATGATATGCGGTCCTGTGGCGCAATGGATAACGCGTCTGACTACGGATCAGAAGATTCCAGGTTCGACTCCTGGCAGGATCGATATTTTTTTTAGTTTCTTTAACATTTTTAACTTTTTATCAAGAAACACACTTTTTGTGTTTGTGTCCCCTGAGAGAATGGAACTTTCTTACACTTTACACCGCCATGTACATGTATGTACGTGTCATTCCATACGTGTTTGAGTGACTCTTTGGCATTTTTGCCTCCTGGAATCACCCCAAGCGTGGAGCAGGGCCACGGCCACGGACATGATGGGGTTTCGGGATTCAATGACAAAATACAGCTGCGGTGGCTCAGCGCAAATCAAATGGTGTCGTGTGGAGAGCGTGTGGATTATGTGGCGCTTTATGTTAAACAGCTGAAAGTTTCCACTCACCAACCAGAGGGGTTAAATAAGGGACGCCAAGGACATTTAAGGTGAGATTTAAACAATACGCTTCGAGGGACAGTGATGCTTTTGTTCGTGTGTAAATTATTTTGAACATATGTATGTATATCAAGAAGCAATGGGTTTTCAATGCATATATGCAAAAAAATCCATAGACAATTTTTTTTAATTAAACAAAATGATTTAAATTTTTACAAAAAATTCGATCCTGCCAGGAGTCGAACCTGGAATCTTCTGATCCGTAGTCAGACGCGTTATCCATTGCGCCACAGGACCAACTGGTTTTGGGGCGCCAAAAAACAAGTTTCTTCTATGCAACATTAGATATTTTCAATTTAAAACTTGCGTGAAAATTATATCGTAGACCCATTGCCCTTAATAGAAACCAAAGTATTTGAAAATTGGATCTATGCTGAACTCTTTTGTCTGTGACTCGAATATCAAAATATTTTTTAAATGAATATTGAAATATTTATAAGCAATAACCAATTTTCGATTGCTTTTGTAGAAGCAATATGGACAATACGGAGGAAAAAAAAACTAGTCGATCCTGCCAGGAGTCGAACCTGGAATCTTCTGATCCGTAGTCAGACGCGTTATCCATTGCGCCACAGGACCGTTGAGTCACTGCGGCGCTAAGCTTTACTTAAGCCCACACCATAATCGGTTTTGGGAACGATGATCAGGTCTATTTTTAGATCACTTAACAAACAATTAAAACACGTGAATAAATAAAATGAAAAGAACGAGAACGAGAATAAACGCAAGAATACGAGTATGTAAAGGTGAGAAAGACAGATGGCTCGAGAGAGAGCTAGAGAGGGACAATCGTATGACCCGAAAGAGCCATCAACAAATGTATAGCAAATGTAACCCAGCTACGAGTACTACTCAATCATTCAAAAGGCAAAAGAATAAGCAAACAATAATACGAATAAAGAAAACAAAACAAATGATAACACACATATGTAGATATTCTGGTACTAGCAAAATCTATACCACAAATGCTGTACATATGTATAACGTGTGGAACGGGCTGTTGTGCAGGTCGGAGGAGTTCGCATCTAATCGTGCCCAAACAAATTAAACAACACACGCTGACTGGGCCCCAGCAAAGACGGCAATTCATGCAAACTTTTGGTCGAGTCATCAAAGCTAGGCATAAAAGTTTGCCAGCAAAACATAATACCTATTGCGATTTCCAATACTCTTATCATTCGGGAGGATGTATTGGAGCCTTCTCATTGCTGATAAGCGCAACGTGTAGGGCATCTACCGTTTGGCTATTCCATTCCATGTTAATACTAATACTACAACTACTACTATCAGCAGAGCTTTGGCGATCGTTTTCGCTAAAAGCAACTGCGATATTTCGCAGGCAAACAGTTGCTCACTGCAGTTGCTGCTTCGAACATGTCCACTGAGCTACTTTTTCTGATCGCCACTTTGGCGATCGTGTTTTACGTTTGGCAGAAGCGGCGCCATAGCTTTTGGAAACGCCATGGAGTGAGGGAAATCGGGCCACTGCCCATATTGGGTGATACGGTGCGGTTCCTTACCGGAAAGGTGCCATTCTTCGAACAGATCAGGGAGTTCCACGAGACTCCCGGCCTTGAGAACGAGCCGATCATCGGAGTGTACCTGGCCTATCGTCCTGCCCTGGTTATACGCGATCTGGAGCTCATAAAGACGGTGATGATTAAGAAATTTAACTACTTCAATAATCGCAAACTGCAAACGGATCCCC
Source organism: Drosophila tristis (assembly GCA_018150885.1). NCBI lineage: Eukaryota > Metazoa > Arthropoda > Insecta > Diptera > Drosophilidae > Drosophila > Drosophila tristis. The sequence goes on along the minus strand of JAECWT010000203.1, from coordinate 1,143,677 downwards.
ATCACGATGCCCTCGGCTACAACAATCTGTTCTTCGTGCGCAGTCCAGAGTGGAAGGAGCTGAGGCACAAGATCTCGCCGGTCTTCACATCTGGCAAGATCAAGCAGATGTATCCACTGATGGTTAAGGTGCGCACGAGCAGAATAAACCACAGAAATATTAATCTACAGATTCAGAAATAACCGTTTGCTTTCTCCCAACAGATCGGCAAGAACTTGGAGGCCAATGTCGGGCGTCAGCCGAATGATTCCGTAGTGAAGATCAAAAGTCTGTGTGCCCGCTTCACCACAGATCTGATCGCGACCATAGCCTTTGGCCTGGAAGCTAATGCCCTGCAGGACCCCAAAAGCGAGTTTTTCCACCACAATCAGGCTATCTTCAAACCCACCTTTAGGCGTGCCATTGACTTCTCGGTCATATTCATGCTGCCAGCTCTGGCCAGCTTGGCTAGGGTGACGGTATTCTCAAAGGCGACATCCGAATTTATTCGCAGGAGCGTGAAGTACGTTATGGCGGAAAGGGAAAAGTCTGGACTGCGCCGCAACGATCTCGTTGATATTCTGTTGGCCCTAAAACGGGAGGCGGCCGCCAGTCCCGACCAGAACAACAAGGCCAAGAACCTGGACTATTTAATAGCCCAGGCCGCGGTCTTCCAGACCGCCGGCTACGAGACCAGCTCCTCCACCATGACGTTGGCACTGTACGAGCTGGCCAAGAATGAAGCGATCCAGAACCGTTTGCGACAGGAGATCGAGGAAGCATTCGGAGAGGACGAACATATCAGCTACGAGCGCATCCAGGAGATGCCATACCTTACCAAGGTCGTCAACGAGACCCTGCGCATGTACCCCATCGTGGGATATGCCGAACGTGAGTGTGCACAGCCCGCACAGGGCGAACGCTTCACTCTGGCGCCCCACCACGACATGGAGCTGCCCGATGGAACGCCCGTGTACATCTCGGCTGTGGGCATACAACGTGACCCCAAATACTGGCCCCAGCCAGAGAAATTTGATCCGGAGCGCTTCGATCCCGCCAACAGGGATAAGCTGAACATGGATGCCTACATGCCCTTTGGCGTGGGACCCCGCAACTGTATAGGGATGCGACTGGGTCTCCTCCAATCCAAACTTGGTCTCGTCCATTTGCTGCGCAACCATCGCGTCACCTGGTGCGATAAGACGATTAAGACGATCGAATTTGCTCCCATGTGTGCTGTGCTTGCCTCCAAGCATGAGATTTACCTGCGAGTGGAGAGGGTTTCCACCTAGGACTTGTACTAGGTACTTGCTTGTTGCAAGCTTATAAATTGTTGTTTTTACTCAAGTGCATTTTAGTATTCATTGGCGAGAGCTATCAGGGGAAATTCAGCTATGAACTCAGTCGCTAGTGATGTTGGAGCTTGGAACGAAGCCCCTCAAATGTCATATTGATTGCTGGCTGGCTATCAGGCCATTTATTAGCTGTTGAATAACCTGTTTTATGGAATGATGGACAGTCCAATTAGAATGGGATTAGGCAAATCAGAGTTAAATTAAATTAATTATCGCCAACACCCGCATGGGAGAGGGAGGGACACGGCCATGGCTTACATAACCGTTTAACCTTGCCCATACATCTGTGTATATATGCATGTATATGTTCATCCCCTAGCCCTTCAAACACTGCCATTCCCATCGCCTGACAAGGACACCCCGTGGACAATTATCCTTCAAGGAAAATGTCATAATGGCTTGCCACAGCAGCTTGTTTGGTGGCAAGCTGTAACATAAAAACTTTTGCTTACTCGACGGATAAAAAGCTTCCACTACACAGCACAGCTGTTGGATCCTGTATGTAAGGACCCATGTCATCATGACTGGCTGTTGCTGTTGCTGTTGCTGCTGCTGTTGCCTTTGTGGCTGACACTGGCACTGGCACTCATACTCGCACACATTCACACTGTAAGCACTTAACGCACTTAATGCAATTGTCAATTTACTCTCGGCACGAGAGTGGAGTGCCAGGGGACTCTGGGAGAGAGCTAGGAGTCGCCTAATGAGCGGCTTCAATGGATTATTTACTGAATGGCCTTCTAGGGGTGGGCTAATTACAGATGAGTCCGGCCAATAGGGCTTCATTATATGTTTTGATACACAATCAGTGCTGTGCCTGCATAATGCGGGTAACAAAATGTATATCTGAGGTATGTTATTAATACTGAGAAATATATCTTTATGGCTGGCATAGAGTTTTGTTTGGGGCATTCTACTTAAGGAGCTATACGTATATTTAAGTGCTATGTTTAGAAGGTATTCATTATAGAGATATCTGTCTGAATAATTGGGTTAGAGCTCTAAAGGGGAATGGAATGGAGTAGATAGAAATATGAAGAGACTACATTTTATTAAGAATAAACTAATTTAACGCAGATGATCTCAAAATCGGAGATATATATGTGCCAGAGTCTTTTTATGCTACTTCTAATGCCCGCTTTGGGAACCACAACCTATCCATTCTCTGCCCATTTTCTTGGGCATTTAATACCATTCTCCGGAGAAAGCTGGTCCCTAAACCAACCGTTCGCTTTCCTCACATGTACATGAGACATCAAAAATTTACGTGCAACGCAACGGGAAATAAAATGACATCAAATTTAATGATAAACTACAGTTAAGCCAATTTACAGTTGACTTGTTCTAAGGGTGCAACTGTCTCTGTCTCTGTTGCTGCAACTCTGCCACTGCCAGGGGCATTGGCAAATGCGTGGCACGCAACTGAATGACTTTGCACTGACCTTCGTGTCGGATTTGCAAGCGGGCCCCTCCCCCAATGGGGTATCGAAAAATCGCGTGCCACACTTTTATATTGCGTAACTTTTGCTACCTTTTCGAGGGAGTGGCTTTGTCTTTCGATGCATTCGATTGAATTGCAGCACCGCCACTGCCACTGCCACAGCGAATCGAATCGAACAAGGAAAGCCACTCCACCTGCATAGTTCCTGCCAGATGCCTGATGGCAGGCGACCATTAGTTTTAATTAGCTAGTGGCATCCGTGAATGTCTTTCTGCCAGATTACGCTCGGATGTGGCTCCCCAGCATCATAAACGAACTGAAACGCAGATAAAGCTTTGCCTTGAGCCAGAAATTGCATGCAAATCGACATAAAATTAATAAACTCGCAAATTGCATGCTGCCCCCCCTTGTTCTTACTGGTCTTCTAATTAGCTGGAAACTTTTTACCCCACAGAGAACGTTGTGACGGCGAAAGTACGCGTATATCGGGAAATTTGTTAATTAAGACGGAGGGAACGGGCTGCCTGGTCAGGGTGACTGTCACTGTCTTTAGCTTTGATGGCGGACATTTGGGGAAGGCGAACAAAAGGAACGACCGCGACCGAAGGAGAACGATACAATCTAAATGAAGCGCTTCGACTCGGTTGCAGTGATTTCCAGGGGATAAAAAGGGCCACCAAGAAAGAAGTTAACCAAGAAGGGGTCTTGAGGGTAGAACGGACTTTAAAAGAAATAATTTAGTAGGAAGGTTGATTATTAAAACGGTAAGTTTAGCAAGAGAGCTCCCAACTAAAGGGAGCATTGATCAGAAATGTTACTTCCATAAAAATCACTCAATTCCTTACACTCAAACCGCGCTAACACTAACCAACTTTCAATTATCGCAGCCTTGTCCAATCTCTCACCAATGACATTCGCCAGAAGGACTTTGAGAGTGAGCAAGTTGAGGGTCCTAAGATGTATTTCTACGCCATAAAACAAAGCTAAGCGTTTGACGACCTTCGCTTTACGTGCTGCGAAAATGTTCAACAGCTGAAAGCCAAGAACATCCCCACCACCATCATCCCCCTTTCCCTCCGGCAAACGCATAAATTAAGTTGAGGAAGGAGCTGCAGGAACAGGAGCATTCATTGGCCTTAGTCCGTCGGGGGACGACGTTCGGTGCATTTATCCTGCTCTTTCTGACTTTCTGTTGTCAGTGGGGATGGGATGGGGTGTCCTTTGCAGCATCAAGCATCCAATTTAATTGCAATTTTTCCGTTTCCTTGCAAGCAAGCAAAGACAAATAACCAAAGCTAATAGATCATGTCATCCTGTCAACAAGTTTCACCATTTAATTGCGCACATCAACAAAGGGCAACCGAGAACAGCTCAATTTGTTCAACAAAGTAGAGAATGTGCGGGGAAATTGACTCAATGCTGGGCTGGGCTCCTTTATATTGAGACATAAAAATTCCACAATCTGTTTTATTTATAGATTTACAAATATTCTTGTTGCCAACGCGGAAATACTTATGTGGAATGATACATAAATTCTAGTTTTTATTATTAATGGAATTTTTTTTAAATTTTTATTATTAGCAGAGAACCGATCTTCACTGATCTCGTTTCCGATAAATGAGCATTTTGCCGGCAAACATGCAAGTGCCCGGCTAGCTCAGTCGGTAGAGCATGAGACTCTTAATCTCAGGGTCGTGGGTTCGAGCCCCACGTTGGGCGAAAACAAACTTTTTTGTAAAATTTGTTCTCTTGTTTTTGAACTGGCATCAATTTTGAATATGTTTTAGCTTTATTGACGTACGCAAGTATACGTTAATATATATACATAAATATGTATTTATATAATTAAAATTTAATTATTAAATTTAAGTAAAAACAAGAAAAAAGAATTTGTTGCGATCCTGCCAGGAGTCGAACCTGGAATCTTCTGATCCGTAGTCAGACGCGTTATCCATTGCGCCACAGGACCCGTTGTTATTGGGGCGTCAAAATATTAGCTTGCGATTTTGAAACAAATATGAAAAGAGCTTGGGGTTAAAGTTAACTTAACCCTATTGGAATATGGAATAATTATTTATAATAAAACTTGTTGGTGCTTTACGCGTTTCATAGTTTGTTTTGAGAATAAATTGATTAATAAATATGCATATCCATCTATGTATCTATGAAAAAAGATTACATATTTAATAGTCAGTGGTTTTACAGAAATTTTGATTTAACTTGGGAGATTAAGATTCCGCTATAAAGCAAAATAAAAGATTTAATAATAAAATACATGAATACAAATTTGTATAAAAAAGATACTGCTGCGATCTTGCCAGGAGTCGAACCTGGAATCTTCTGATCCGTAGTCAGACGCGTTATCCATTGCGCCACAAGACCGGTTGTTAATTGTGGCAGCTGATTACTGATTTCGGATATTGAAAAAAAAATATGGAAAGGGTTTGGGATTCGATAAGATTAAACAGAAAATATTTCTATGCGTACTATGTATTTACACATTTTTGGGCTACCAGTCATTGAAGGTTATAATTTGCGTTTTTGAAAGATATTGAAAAGAAACCGACCCGTTGGCATTCTGATTCCCCTAGCCATGAATGAGTGGCCTTGTTCGCAATGTGAACCTTTTGTGCAGCATTGCCAAATGCAAATGCGAATCTGAATCTGAACGGGGCGCCATTCACAGAAATCATATTACGCATACGCCCCCTCCTCCCACACAGAATGCTGAAGCAATTTTTGATTTTATGTCAATTTCCCTGCACTCTTAAAGGGAATAGAATGGCAGGAATGCAGCGATCTGTGTTTGCGCATTTCGTTTGCTGCCCTGTACCAAAGGGACTCGTAAACACTTGGCCAACACGCACACCCACACACAGAGAGCGCACAGAACGCAAATAGGAAGGGGAAATGTGCATTGAGATTGAGTGGGGAAAAGAAGTTGGACCGAGGGTTCGGTTCAATCCTTGACCCGTCATAACGTCTCCCCCAGCTGACAGCAGAGTTAAATGAGATATGCTTTTACATTTTTTCGATAAATTTCTCGCACTTGCCCGGATCCGACAGCATTTTGGGGGAGGGATAACATTATTAGCAAGAGAAAACTTTAACATAAAAATGGCAAACGGATTTGCGCAGAGCTTGAAATTGAGATTTACTGGGGAGCAATATTTATGGCAAACGCCAAACTGCAAAGTGCAACGAGGAGGGGGAAAGTAGAAAGAAAACCCAACGAAGCTAAACCAATTTGGACAAAGTGCTTAGTTATCCCAGATTCCGCTGCTTATCGGGTGACAGTGATGAATGCGCAAGGCAATTAGGAGCCAAGGGCGAAGAGCGCTATATAAGGACAGTTGCACTCACTATTGGTTCATACGAAACAAAGATGCGCTCCCTGTCTCTGATCTGTCTGCTGTTCGGCCTGGTCTGGGCCCAAACTACTCCCTCACCCAATGAAAGTACACCCTCGGACATCCAGTTCTCTCCGTTCGCTGTCACCGATGGAAAGTACGCCTTGGGCACCTTCGCCAAGGTGAACTGGTACCAGGCCCAGGTCACCTGTGCCGCCTACGGCTACACCTTGGTCAGCATCAACACGGAGAACGATCAGCGGGCTCTGCGCAATTTCCTGTACACCCGCGCCCATTCGCAGCTTCAGCTGCTGAGCGAGCCCTTGTGGACCTCGGGCACTGATCTGGCAAATGCAGACAACTGGATTTGGTTCAGCAACGGACGCACCTTCACCTACCGCAACTTCCAGAACGGTTTGTCCTACTATCCCAGCAACGGCAGTGACTGCCTGGGCGTCTATGCCATCACCGGTGCCTGGGTGAACGCAGAGTGCCATGAGCAGCGTTACTTTGTCTGCGAGAAACGTTGCCTGTTCGACGACATCAATTAGTGGCAATGCAAGGACCATGGGTCCAACAAATATCGGTGTTGGCTTATAAGTGCGCACATCAATAAAATATTCAGCAGCAAAACAGAATTTAACGATTTTTGAATTTTTCCGAATGCAGCTAAAGTTGCTTCACAGCAGTCAGCTTTTGTTTGCGCCAAGGTGAAAGCTTTGCCAGCATTAAGTTTGCGGCAAACTTGCAAGAAGCTTGCAAGAGATAAAAACTATTGTTGAAATTTTGCTGGTAGTATTTGAATTCTGCTCCTGAATTCTTTGCCACTCTTTCCCATTGCTTATCAAATATTTCTCCATGCACACTTGTGTCTGTTATCTGTTAAGATAATACGAAATTTAAGCTCTGTGTGGAATATGCTAGCTATCAGCAAACAGAAATGCATATAAGCAAACTCTTTGTAATTTGAATCCTCTTCTCTTTTTCTTGAGTCCCATGAGACAATATTAATCTTGTACTTTTAGTACCCAAATTCGATTCTAAACATATATTTGATTGTTGATAATGGTGTCATTCAATAGACAAATATTCTCGCATATGAAATTGAACTTAAGATTGCAGGCTGCACTATGCCACATCGTGTCCAGGCCCAGCACAAGGCAAGCATCGGCGCCATTCCTATCCGATCGCGGCTCCTTCTTTCCCCAGAGACCGTACGTCATGGGCAGGCCAGTGCTCAGCCAGGTCCATGTGGTGTTGCTTTCCACAAGATTTGTGGCGCCCAGCCAGAAGCGTTTATCGCCCAAAACAGAATCTAAGAAAATTGATTAAATTAAAGGGGTTTCCTTTGGGGGCTACCGATTTACTTACTACTTCGATTGACGCGCTGCAGCATTAGCAAGTGCTGATCCCGATTATTCACAGTGGCTAGCACGGCACCGACGCTGTTGCAAATGTGATGGGCCTCGAACCAGTTGACCTGCAGATACCCAAAAGATGCCCAAAAATAGCTGGAACCTTTTGCTTAGCTGGACTAAACTTACCTTGGCAAATGACGCCACGGAATAGTGTTCATTGCATTCAATTAAAGGATTACAATCGGAACCGAATATCAACTCCAAATTGGTGTTGTTGGTGGCTACAGTCGCACCACAGATGATGAGCAATACGAAAAGCATTTTGAACAGAGGTCTGACTACGCTATGGGAGCACCTTTATATATAGTCTGGGCGATAAGAATGCCATCAGAAGTCGCTCAAAAAGCCATTACTAAGCCAAAACTTTGCGCGTAATTACTCGAATTTCTAGGAAAATATAAAATTTTTATTCAATAGCAAAATAATTGTAAACGCTTTACAAACTTGTCCCCAGATTTCTTAATATTCGATACAGACTAAGCATATCATCAGGCCTAGGTGTGTGTGTGTGGGTGTAGTGTGTGTGTGCAGCCGAGTGTACGGCCCCCTAACAATTAATAGTTATTAAATATTCAGCGTTGCTTTTGCACTATACAAAACATACATCATATATCATCATCAACATCAATATCTTTACAATAATTATATTTATATATTTATCATCATGGAACACTAAAGCTAGTAATTAATTTAAATAAACACTGATATGGGGGAAGGAACCCTAAGTCTGACTCAAGTAACATTGTAGACATAATGCTAGATATAGTATTTTGTGTGTGTGTGTAGATGGAACCTTAAGTTGTGTGAATTGGGAGCTCCTTTTTGTTTTTGTTTTTTGTTTTTTGTTTTTGCTGAATGAAAGAAATGTTTTGCATAAATAAATCGATCCGTAATGAGCTATAAAATTTCGATTGGGTTCACACTGGCGGCACAAGAGTTGCGTTGTCGTTTACTCTTCTGTGGCAGTGCGACCGAAGGTTTCCTAATCTGAGTAGGGCGGGGGGCAAGCTACAGAATGAAGACAAAATCGGCTGAGAGGATTACATTACGCACAGCACCACCTGCTAGTGTGCGAGTAGTTTCATTTAAAGATCGCCTAACTTAATTAGTTTATCATGTTGACAAGACAATTTGCTCTGCTGGTCCATCGCTCTACGTTGATTGATTCCTGTCTCCCACACATCTCCACCAAGCGAACGTCGCTCCATGGGTATCCTCGCTTGGTGCCCATTCCCTGGGGATCCGCCTTTAGTGGTAGTAATCCCCGTATTGGTAAGTGGGCGGCTGTTTGGTGGCCCTGCCGTTCTTGTGTGGCTGGTAGAGATTGTGGTGGGAGGACGAGCGATAGGCGAAGCTGGGCGGGGCAGTCTCTGGTTGGCGCTGGGCTGGCGATTGGGTGCGTCGCGCCCGACGCTCCTCGATATTCGCCGGCCAGCGCTGGTGATGGCGCGTCGAGTCCTCCGAGGAGCGTCGCCGGTGGTACCTTTTGGCCGAGGCTGTGTTCCCCACTGGTGGCGAGGCCGGTGTCGGCGAGTCCCGTCCTGACTGCTGGCGATAGCTGCCCTCGTCGCCGCTACCGCCGCTCAGCACTCGATCCTGGGCATACTGGCGCCGCAGTCGCTCATCCACGGACGAGTTGGGGGTGCCGGTGCCGGTGCCCTGCATGTCGATGATGTCCCCGTGGGAGTTACGACGCGCCCGCTGCATGTCCAGGTCGTAGTTCTCGTAGGGATTGCGTCGCTGCCGGCCGCGCTGCTGTTCGTGGGCGTCCAGCCGCTGGCGCCACTCGGCCGCCGACACCTGCTGGCCGTAGAGATCGGGCTGCGCCTGGAACTGGGCCTGGACATGGCCAGCGATGATGCTGGCATTGGGGCCGTAGATATTCTGGTAGGAGGAGCGACGCCAGCCCTCTTCGTAGCGGCGGCGCGGATCCTGTGCAGCCTCCTCCTCGGCGGCGGCATTGGCCAACTGCTGGCGGCGCTGCGAGCGACTGGAACTGCTCTCCGACGAATCCTCGCCCGAGGTGCCCAGGCCCTGGTCCTTCTCGTCCACGCCGTAGGCCTTGTAGGGAGCTCCGAGGAAGCCCTTGGAGCCGTACGGCCCATTGATGCCCATGGTGGGGTACTGCATGTAGTAGGACTGGTTGAAGGGCTTCTCCGGCTTGCGCTCGTCCAGGCTGTCGTCGACATCGTCGTCGCTGCCATCGTCCTGGCCCGTCCAGGTCAGGCAGGAGCCGGGTCCGAAGAGGGAGAGCAGCACCGGCAGCAGGAACAGGCCGTGCATGGCGCCGAAGAAGACCACCAGGAAGACCATTTTGAAGAAGACCAGGAAGATGTAGCTCTGGGCCAGCAGCAGGGCCACAATGCCCAGAATCGTCGAGCTGGAGCCCTGAATGATGGGCAGGCCCAGCGAGTGGAGGGCCTCGCGGACACGGGCCTTGGGACTGCGCTTCTTCGAGGACATGTAGGTGTAGCAAATGTGGGCGGTGAAGTCCACCGAGAAGCCGATGCACATGATCAGGTTGATCATCGAAATGGAGTCCAGGTTGACGTCCCACAGGGCCATGTAGCCGGCGACGCCCAGCTCAATGGAGATGACGGAGAAGGCCACCCACAGCGAGCAGAGGATGTTCGGGATGAAGATGAACGAGATGATCATCATGATCAGCGCTCCAATGACCATGGCCTGCAGCGAGACGGGACGCACCAGCTCGAACTGGTCGAAGAACACGAAGTAGGGATGGAAGATCGAGGCATTCAGCGGCGAATCGCGGCAGATCTTGCGCAGGTCCCGCACCATTTCCTTCTCGTGATTGGTGTCCGTAATGTTGACGGCCTGAATGAGGAATCGCGAGGCAATGATCTGCGTATCGTCGTCGTTGAAGCGCACGTCCAGCGAGAAGGGATTGCCGGGGAAGAGCCAGTGCTCCTTGACCGCATCGATGAACGATTGCTCATCGTCGATGGTGGCATTCAGCAGCTCGTTGTTGCGCTCCAGGAAGGAGAGGAAGGAGCGCAGCCAGGACTCGGTGTAGCGCTTGGACGTCACGTACGAGGTGTGCTCCAATGTGCTCGTCAGATTCTCCACCTGCTCCTGCACCAACGGATCCGAGTAGTTCAATGGCCCGGCAATGATCACCTGCAACGAAATGACACATCAGACAACAGATCACACACTGAGCGATCGTAGGGATCTTGGGCCACCACTCACCTGCATGCGGTAGGGAAACTCGCGGTAGTAATCGTCCTCACGGTCGAAGAACTCCACGGAGTAGGAGTCCTCGCGGGACAGCTTGCGCCGCTCGAGACCCTCCTTGATCTGGGTGATGCCATAGCAGGCGCCCACCAGATAGCTGGCAAAGGCCAGGATGATGATGATCTTGCACCACTTGTTGTTGATCACGGCGGACATTTTGTCCTTGAAGAAAGCCATCAGCATATGGTCCTTGTTGTCGATGGGATTGTCGGGATCGGCGCTATCGATGCCGCCCGCCATGATCGCCTTGTAGAGGAAGTTGCGTTTCTCTGTGGCAGAGTGGATTAGACAGAGAGACAGAGAGCAAAGAAGTGTTAAGAGCTGCGCGCTAAGACAAGTTCCCATTGACCTCAATTTTCAGCCAGCATTCGCAGTGATACGGCGACTAGTCTAGTCTAGTTTGTCACGATCAAGTTCATGTTGCAGCTGCAGGCTAAGCTCCACAATCGCCAAGCCGGTTCCACGCTTCAATCTGTGGCCAAATCGGACTTTGTAGCCCCATGCAGCCGCGCCACCCGAACATCAATCGATACAAAAGCGAGACAAAAGCATAAGGCACCATGCGATTGGGCAGTTCACTCACCTTTGATAGCCACCGACATCGGCTGGACGCGGCAGCCGAATATGGAGTGCAAATTCTTGCGCTCCCTGTACCCCGAGATGGCCATGCAGGCGGCGAAGAAGGTGATGTGCCACAGGAACGTGAAGCAGACGGCAAAGACCGAATAGGTGCAGAATATCCGCACCGAGCGGAACGGACTGATGATGCCAATCAGAAACGAAATGAAGTCAGTGACCGAGGTGATTGTGATGGACACCGCCGCCTCGGACATCATGTGTCCCATGCGCTCGGCCACCGGCATTTTGGCTTTCGTGCGCCGCCAGCCAGCCAACATCACAAATGTGTCATCAATGCCAATGCCTGTGCGGGAAATCGGTGGAAGATTTGGCTTAGAGAGAGTGGGAGAGATGATTGGTTTATCGCCTACTCACCGATCATGAGGAAGGGCGCTGCCAGATTGATGCCAATGAACTCGATGCCGCAGTACATGGCCAGGCCAAAGGCGGCCAGGGTCGCCATAATAGCCGAAACATTGCCCATCAGGCCCAGGAAGGGCTTGGACCGCACCGCATCCCCCATCATGCAGGTGATGATGCTGAAGAGAGCCATCAGCACGAAAGTCGAACTGAAATAGGGCACCACTGTCTGTGTGTTCTTCTCCAGCTCGTGGTCCAGGGTGCGCGAGGCGAAATAGGACACAGAGATGTGCTTGAACTGTCCGGACTCCTCCGCGTTTCCCACCACTCGCAGGAAGGTCTCCTCCCATTCGGCGCCTCTGCAACACAAACAACAAATACATTAATCTCCGCAGGGAGAACTGCTGCAACTGCTGCAGCTGCTGCTGCTCCACTCACTTGGCGTCCTGTCGCTTGTTGTCGGCGGTCACAAAGTACACCAGCTGTATGGCTGGCACACTGATCACCACGTTGTCCTCCGTTAGCTTTGTGCCGCCAAAGAAAACGGGAAAGAGATGCGCATCCCAGGTGACGGGATTGAACATGAACGGAAACGTCAGATTCAGCTGTCCCGCCTCCAGCTAAAGCGAAATCAAACGGTAATTATATGGCGTTCAATGGGCGACTGTTTCCGCCGCCTTGTACTCACATCATCCATCAGCGCATCCAGGTTGAGGATATCGTTCTCGAAGCACTCGTTCTCCCAGCGCGCACAAGTGTCCTTGTAGGTGAAGGTATCCCCGTCGTAGGTGCTCGTGGCATTCTGTATGAGATTGTCCAGCGTTCTCAGCTCCTGGAAGACCTCGCGCCGTATCATATCGTCATCGCCATCCTTCGTTATCACTATGACCCGCCCGAAGCGACCTGAGAGATGGAAATATTGTGGATTAGCCATGGTCATCAGCGAACAATTAGACATAGTTTGTGGGCTTGGGCTTGGACTCGCACTTAGGCCCGAAGGCTGCTGCTCTGCCACACGCTGATACGTGACAATAATTTCAATTAAATTTGAATTGAATTTCATTCAAGTCTGTCTTTGTTTTACTTTATTATTTCGTTTGTGTTTGCCCGTGTACCTCGCCTCCACTTGATATTGGCCGATTGTTCCAATCGTTATTTGTATTTAATGCGCCATAACAAATGCAGCCTCGTGGACTTGCGTCAGTGATTGTATTGTCTGAGTAGCTACGAATGATCTACACATGTCTACACTTAATCCTTATAGATATATCGAAGAAGTATCCGCGTAGCTACTGGCAAACGTGCCACATTCCACGTAGCAATAGAAAAGCTCTAGCCTAAAGCTGCGAACAAGTGTTTAGATGTGAACCCTTAATGGATTAATACTTTGTATAGTTTTCAATCCGCTAGAGTATTCAGTGCTATACGAACATCTCTTAGTTTATTTTCCATTTATGAATGAAGCAAAAATTTGCTGCCATGAGCAAACCATTCACGTCCCATACAAAGATTTATTTATACGAATGAAATAATAATTCGAAAACACTCGAATAAACGCGAGTCTTCGCCATCTATCAAACAAATTGAGGAACTAAGGAGGACGGCAAGTGTCTCGTTGACAAGCGAAAAAAACACAATTTTCTCAACAACCCAAACAGGAAAACGACGCCGAGCCGGATATCCTACCTATCCAGACAATACGATTAACAAAAAACAAAAAAAAAAAACGAAAAGATAAATATATATTAGATGACGGTACACTTGGAAATGTTTATCGGGCAAATCAATTTTTATATAACATTTAGGCGGATCAACAAAGCACACAAACAAAGAAATGCAGCAATTTAAACATATTTTTGTTCGTCTGCTTTTGTTGTGTTGCTGCGCTCCACAAACGAAGTGCCCAAAGACGGGGAAAGTGGCTCTCGGTGAGCATCAAGCAGCAGTTTTGTTTTTTTGCTATTTGCTATTTGCAATCTTGCGGCACATTCGGTTAGCTGCGGCCAAAAGTGCAATCGTGGCGAGGCAAAGCACAGCGCAGCTCAGCTCGGCGCATTGGTGGCTAACTGGTCGTAACCGACTAAATGCGGTCTAGATAATACCGTTGAGAGGCTCTGGCTTGGATCTCTTGTGGCTTGCATCTCTTGTGGCTCTTGTGGCCTCCACACACTCGGCGAGTTTCTTCGCTACAACTGCCAGTCGATTGTCAAAACCAAAGTTCAATGATGAGGCGGCGAATGGAAGCTGCTGAAGTTTTCAATGGATATGTGTGCTCGTACCATCTTGAATTTGCTTGGCAGCTTACCCATCTCCACGTACTCCATAAGATGGCAGATCTACATACACACACACACACACACAAACAGACATGCATATGTAGATGGAGAACTCTTGGAGCTGCTCGTTGCACATCGAGTGCAGTCCAACAGAATGAGGTTAATTATTTCGCAAGAATAATTGCAAATGCTCGTTCGAAGCGAAATTTTCAGCTCAGCCATAAAACCAGATCAGAAAGCATTCGCCGTACTCTATGATGCATTTGCTTTTTGTTTTTTTATGAGGTTTTCACATTAAAGCGCAGCTCATTTTGCTTGGGGCACACGTTTCTAGCATTTTCCACCCAGATTTTACACTCGTTTCACCCATTTTGCTCCTCTTGTGTTTGGCTTGCAAGTGAAATATTAATGCCAAATTATGCAAATGGCGAACTGCGTCGAAAGAGAAACAACTGTACCTGTGGCTAAACATCGAGCAAACATTCAGTGTACGTTAACTAACGCAACCGACAATTGGTTATGGCCCACCTGAGGAACGAGTGCACCACACAACACCCAACCCATCCCAACCCATCCCATCCCATCACTCCCTCGCACACTTGACTTGCAGTAAAACCGAATGCAAACACAAACAATATTTTTAGCTTATATAACAGTCTGGCCAGAGCAACACTGTACAAACTCTGTTATATTTGCACTTAGGCTTGTAGCAGTCCTCCTCACAAATGGTCTAGTGGCTACTCTATCGAGAGTCGCTTGTTTCTTATAGACTTGGAACAGACCTAGGCACCAAATGCATCGTAAGTGCAGCCCATTTGGTTCGATTCCTCAATTTTGTTTTTTAATCTAATAATTTTGTATTTTTACCCACATTTTGTCTTGTTTTCCCTTTGGTTTGGATTCTGCAACTGCTTTGGCTATTGTGGCACAATGTCATTTGGCAATTATGCGGCTTTTTGTTGTAGTTTCTTTCCGTTGTTGCTATTATTATTATTAATGTTTTCTGCTGATTGCCGTGATTGTTGTTGGCGGCTTTGCCTAATAAACCATTTAGCGCAGTTAATAGCCTGTAAAAGACTAGTTCAAGACCCCAATAAAAAAAAGGTATTGTGTCTCTATTCCCGCCTAGTGCTGAAACTATTTATTGCACACGAGAGAGCACAAAGTCGGCGGAGGAGTTGGCGAGGGAGCAGAGGAGAGTACTGCGAGTACTGGCGACATCCGTCAAGGTGCAAAAAATGTGGCAACATTTAATTGGAAGACGGCAACGTCAAACGACAAACTCAACAAACTAAATGGGCGCCACTGGAGCCCATTTCACTTGCCCAATGTTTGCCATAATTGTCATCATACCCACACGATTCATAGCTTATAATATGTACAATATGTACAATGTATATTTGATGTTACTTACCGGGCCTCGTAATGCGTCCGACATTGAAGCGATGCGTATAATTCACTTTGAAATATTGCTCAACAATGGCCCGTTCAGTCTTGCCCTCCCCCGCAATTGGCGAGAATAGATATTCGGGATCGATTTGATACTTCAGCTGCTGATAGCTATCAGAAAGCACACAAATATGATTAGTTAAGATGTCCCACACGATTTGGATGGTATTACTTACCCCGTCATGCAGAGCAGGGTCAACAGCACTGGTATGATGATGAAGTATCCTGGATTATTAGCTATCTTGATGCCCAGATGGTAGAACGATTTGTTGAGTGTCTTATCGACACACGATATGCCGCAAGTCATCTGAAAAGAGCGCACAAAAGCCAAAGATAATGTTAGCTTGAACTCCGAACAATGTTCTACAGTGGGGGGGATCCATTAGCTAATATCACATTAGAGCACGCCTCTCCACTCCTCTCCCATCCTCTGCGTCGGTATCGCGTGCATGTCGTCGTCGAGCTCTAATGCGATTTGTCCGGCGAAGGTGAAAAGACAACAGATCTTGGAGCTATTACGAGTGCTGTTCGTATACATACATACATATATATCTAGATATGTATGTACATCTGGATTCGTATGTTTGTTGCCGTGTCTATTTGGCTTTGTTCATCGACACCTTCAACTTAAACTTTAGACACGCATTGTTTTTGCGCTGCCTCACTTGAGTCTCGAAAAAATGCCCTTGTTCATCTCAGCTTCTCTTCACAAAAAATAACTAAGCACAAGTGATCAACAATAACGAGGAAACCCCTAACAACGTTCATTGACATGCTTATAGGAGTCAAGTACGCAGCGATAACATTTTATCACACTTATAAATATTGTTTTTCTTAACACAAAAAATCAATAAAAGCTGAAAAATATTGGGCAAAAATTTAAATCCGCCCCCGGGTGGACTCGAACCACCAACCTTTCGGTTAACAGCCGAACGCGCTAACCAATTGCGCCACGGAGGCCATGGATACAGCGAAAAATCAGCACAAATTATTGCTGTTGCACCAGACCAGACCAGCACATCAGATTAAGAATACGCACACCGAAATAACTGATAATGCTTAAGCAGTCTGTAATTTATAAGAAGGTGTCCGTCCCCAGCAGCAGCACAGCGAAGGTAGAATTACGTCAATCGCCGGCAGAGCAACAACTGCCTCCGTGGCGCAATTGGTTAGCGCGTTCGGCTGTTAACCGAAAGGTTGGTGGTTCGAGTCCACCCGGGGGCGGCACAACTTTTTACCATCTTCTTTAGCATTTTCTTTCTTTTTTTACGATTCACGATTGTCTCGATCCTACAAAATAAACGCAACACAGCCAAATATCAGTCACAAATAATTATTTTGAAATTTGTTATCTTCTCGCCGTATATTTCTTTTGTTGTTCCTGCCCGTGCCTCTACTAATTGCCTTGTCAAACAGTTCCTTGTTCACTGCCCCAAGCCACACACATGTGTTTATGAATAATTCTACGTATATTTCGTACATTCCAGCTGCGCAGTACGTTTGGGCCATTTGTCATGCCGAACACAGATTGTCACCCACCAATTTGGGCGCATAGGCATTATAAATGAATGTTCGGTGGGATCCGTACTGAGCATGAATAGAACATTAGCTTTGGCATTTGCTTAGACAATGAATGACAGCAGCGCACTGGTGTATAAGGAAATCTCTATCAACAAAATGGCGCCTGAAGCTGCAGGTGCAGAGGTGAAGGTGTCATCTCGTGTCGAATTGCTCTTGAAATCTTTCGTGTCCGAGCATTATTCGGTCTGGTGGATTGCATGCTGGGCGACCAGCCGAAAAATTCAGTTTGCAAGCAACCAAAAACACGTTAAGTGGAGCCCAGTTTACTTTCCATTTTTCTGCTTCTTCGCTTCGGGTTCAACGACAACTGACGCTGCACTTTTACTAAATTGTTACAATTGCACACATATTGTATGTATTGTATGTATAAATCTTAGCACTCGTGGATGTCTGCGTGTGTGTTTGTGTGGGTATGCAAACACCGAGATTACAACATGGCTAAGTCGAGCACTTCAAATTGAGCTTAAGCCGAGCGCTAGCCAAATTGAGTCGCACCGTGGCCTCAAGGTTACAGCGACTCCAATTTCAACTCCAACTCTGACTCCAGCTTCCAAAAACGGTGTGGTGTTGACTCTGGTCTGTCTGGTGACATAACGGTTCATTGTGTCAATGTGATTTAATCAACAGCAAAGAAAGGCCACGCCAGAGAGGCGGCTGAAACTCTAGATAACCGGTAGGCAATGCCGTTGATAAATAATAACTTTATGCCCCTATTTTGGGACCTTAGCTATCATTTTCTCATTCATTTAATCAGCTTGCCATTACCACTCCAATCCTCTAATCGCATGTCTTTTTATCAATTAGTGGGTGCCACCACCCTCTTGCAGTTATGCAAAGCAAAAACAAATTAAAGCTAAATATAAATATTTTACAATATTGTTAGGCGCTCTCATAACGAATGGCTTTGGCTTCTGTGCCCCGATTCGGTTCAAAATTCATTAATGAACTTTACACATTCATGTCGCAAGTTCGCCTCCAAGTCCACACTCATCAACGCTTCCAGTTTTCATAATCGTTATATCTGTGGCCCCCTCCCCACCTTTTCCATATCTCTGGCCGAAACATTTTGACGTCAGTTACGTGCTCTCAAAATGCATTATCATTTCTTTGTGCTCCCCATGCCAGTAGTTGCTATGACTAAAGCGATTTTCTGTGTGGGCCAACTTTTAAGCCCCGAAGCGAAACTGAAATCACAACTTTGATGTCCGATCGACACCTGACTCACACACAGCTCAAGTGAGCTCCGGAACCCCAAGCCAAGTCGCCTTGGGGAGCCGCGAAATGCGTGCCGCGAAAACTGAGTTCCCTCCCAAAAAACTGTCAGCCAGAGACCATCCGAAAATACGTATTGTTTTTTTTTTCGGCTTAGATTTTTGCATAATTTGTAGGTCAAAACGGTTTGATTCATGGCGGATTCTTTTTGCTTTTTGGCTAACCCCATTTCTCGTTTATATAGTAGATATATCTACATATGTATATCTTTCATTAATGTTTAAGTAAATGCGAATGTTTAGTCCGGGCACTGGGGATTGGAATGCGTTTCAAAAGCTTTTACGTTTTTTGGTTTATTTTTTTTTTTTGTTGAGAAAGTTTTTGGCTTGACCAAAAATGAGTTTGTCGCTACAGTCTTTTGTTTTGTTGTTGTTTTTACTTTCGGTGTCGAGCAATTTGACGTTTTATTGTTTGTGGGTTTATTGTTAATGGTTTTTATGCTTCTTTTGCTAAAATTGATTTCTTTTCGACAGAGTTTTGTGTTGTATGTTTTGGGGTCAAGTAAAGGTAGAACTTCAGTAGAATTCTACACTTTATTCAGTCCTGGATCTGGTCTGTTCATCTGCTGCTATTGCTGGGTTTTTATGGTGTCTTCCGCTCTCTTTTTTCCCCCTCACTTTTCGGTACCAGTTCTTGGGGTGTTTTTTTTATATATTTTTTGCAAACTTGCTGGTACATTTTCATCATCACCTTAATCGCTGTTCGCTTGCATAACGGCCGGTCTTGTCCAGTCCCGGCGAGCTTTAGATGTTTGCCAGCCTTAAACAATTTATATAATGTATATTTACCAGAAAAAAAAAGAAGACGAAGAGGAGAAAAACGAGGCAGCGCAAAAATTGATTGCGAGGCGAGCAAAACGAATGCAAACATTTTGGTCAGTTTTTCTTTCTGGCCAAGTCAACAACTTTCACTTTTGGTGCGTGGCGGCTTGCGGTTATTGTTGTCGATATTTGCCAACAAATTACAAAATTAATATTAATTAATATTTAAATATATTTCTGGAATGTTTTTTCGAAATATTTCTGCTGTTTTGCCTTAGCCGAAATTTGGGTCAAGTCATTGAAGTAGAACACAAGAAACGATCGACGATCAACGATCGACGTTTGATGATGACCTTAGCACGTGGGCGTGACATATGGCCAGAGATTGAGCATTTTTGTTATTATAATAATTATTATTGTCAAACCGACTTAAGCTGATTCCGATTTGTATATATACATACATACATATGTATGTATGTGTGTGCATATGTGTGTGTCTTTTTGGCAACAGTAAAAAGGTCTCCTACAATTGAAATTGGTTGCCACACAAATGTTTGCAATGAATTTTAATTAGTTTGCTTCGAGGCTAACAAATTAACATTGAGGGCCTTAACTGTGTGTGTGTGTGTGTTTTTTTTTTTTTTGTATTTTCTCTATACATTTATCTTTATTTTTTGGGGGTAATAGTAGATATAATGTGGGCAGGGTGCTGGGGCTGGTTCTGCCTCGAGCCAGAAGCCAAGACAAAAATTCACTTTCTACTTTTTCTGCGCCTCTTTGATGGCGTGGATTGAGGGGCATGAATGCTTAAAAGGGGACTGAGGCATGCGTTCAGCCTGGAACTGGGTCACAAGCACGCACACACACACACACACACACACACACAAAGCACTCTCACACAGATACTGTTCGTCGGGAGCTCTTTTTTTTGATTTGTTTGCCTGCTGCATTAATTAACCATTTGCCAGAAGAAAACATTTTGATTTGGGATTTATTGGGTCTCGGGCTTAGTCGCAGATCTGTGGGTCAGTGGAGCAGTAGTATCTCAATCTGAATACGATCATTAAATGCAGCTTAAAAGCCCATTGAGCGGAAATTGACTGTGTAAAGATTAGCAGTTCCGGGGGATCGTTTACAATGATAAGAAAGAGCTAAGGTAGCGTAAGGCCGCCCAGTAGAGCGGGGCATTTATCTCACTTGCCATAATCATTCATGCCACAACTGGCTTAGCCATCTATCACATCACATTTGTCAGACATATCATAATCCATTTGATGAGTCAATGAATCTGCCAGCTTGAGCTTTGACAGTTCTTAGCCCAAAGGGCAGCCGTGGAATCTCTCCTCGTGCGCGTAGCTTTCCAAAGCAGCTTTTAATGCGCATCATATATTATAATAGAACCAATCTTGGTCTTCGGCAATCTTAATACGTCGCTCCATGAGAGTTAATTGAGCGAAACCAAAACGTTTCCATAACTTGCACTTTCCACGTCGCTTTTTATTGCTTTGGATTCACTTTCCTTGGGAAATTAGTTAATTATGACAAAGTTTTTCCTGTCGGGTTAATAAATCAACCAATTGACACAGAGATGACAGCAGAAAAAAAAAAACAAACTAAGCCATAGAAGAAGAAAAAATGGATAGTAAACTCTCTCAAGAGCGCAACGCGACAAAGAAATGGTGGAGAAAGACACAAAGAAAGAAAAAGAAAGTGCAATGCTGATCACATATCATTAAATGGTGGTATGGCATGGTATGGTTTGGTATGGGGTTTATGTGTGAGCTCAAAGCGGAGATCTTCTGGGAAAGAGAGGAGCAGCATTAGACACTTTTCCTTTCAGCTTGCACGCGACCGTGGACAGTCCCCCAACAAAGGCCTCGTATTTCGGTTTCAGGTTCGGTTCGGGTTCGCTTCCAGTTCCCTCTTTAAAGCCATTGAATTTGCACAACATTTCGAGCCTTTGGTCGTGAATGATTTGTGCAAACATCAATTATAGAGTTTTAGCTGAATTTTTTAGCAAATTATTAGCTGCTTGGAGAGTCGCTAATTGAGGGCTGTGATTGATTAATTGAGCCGTAAAATCGATCCGAAGGTAATCGATCTACGCGTATACATAGGTATGTCTATGGCAGATCTTGAGCAATTTTCCCAACTAAAGAAAACCAGCTAAATGTGATTCCAGGCTACCTGCTGTGCAGTGCCATTCAAAACTGATTTGTGAAGGGTGGAAAAGCCAAACAAAAGGCAGATCCATCTACCTGTTGCTCAGTGCCCTTTTGCACAACTGTACTTTTGTTGTAATTTTCGAGTGGCTGCGGCCTTGAACATAATTGGATTTAACATATGAAAATTGATCAGCCGAGTGGTCCGACATTCAACCGGTTTGGTTTTCGGTTTTCGGATTTCGGCAAATTTCACTTGAACTTTCATTAACTTTTGGACTGTGCAGCAGCACTCCCTGCCGCGGTTATGTTGCCGGATGGCGCAGAGCCCAAAGTCAGGTCCAAAATCTGGCAAACCGGATCATTCCAGACCGGGGGTTCAACGGGTGTTTTTTATGTAATCGGTTTTTACTTGGAGCTTGTGTCCAAAACTGAAGCACACATGTTGTATGCATATGGGGCGAAACAAAATCCACAAAATTCACAAAAAAAAAAAATCCATTTCTGTGTGGCGTGGTGTGTTGTGACGTTTGCCTATTGACCAATCTTCGCTTCGTATATTTTCCTTGAACAATTTCCACTTAATTTTATTCGAGTATGGCAGGTATCTTTTACTGGTTGCAGTTTCTACACCACACAGGTGGGTTTTTGGTTTTCTGGTGTAATTGCAACCGTAGCCGGGTCTCAATTTTGCCAGTGTGTTGCCTTAATTTACCTGTCAAAAGTTTTCAGTTTCTTTGACAACTGCTCGTGTTTGGGGGCTTTTGCCAATGAGAGAGTTGAGACAAAGTTGGACTTGGACCGGCCCCAAGTGGCAGATTGTTGCTGCAGTTACTGCAATTGCAGTGGAAGCTCGGAAAACACACACATTCGTTTAGTTTTATTGCCATTACTCAGAAATCCCATTAGGTCGCATCAGTTTAAATTCTAACTTAAATTACCCTTGGAATTATTATTTATATTGAGTAGAATGTTTTTGTTTTTTTGGTAAAATTGTTTCCGCTTGTCACTTGTGAATTTTTTCTGTTTCGGTTTCGGTTTCAGTTTCTTTTTTTTGTATTTTCAAGAAAAGTTTTTGTCTAATGCGAAGAATTACGGACATCAATTTACTTCTATTAGGGGTTCATAATTTGTACACCGAAAAAAATCAGTGCTGTTTCATAGAGATTTCATAAAAATGTTCCCTTGAATCCCCCAGAATCCTCTACATCTATATTTTCTCCGTGTGTCTGTTCCTTACTACGCATTTTCCAGCCACACATAGCGATACGCAATTGTGACCCAGACAACACAAATTTCATCCCCTTGAACAGTCAGTCGGTCCAACCCTCCGCTCCTAGGATAACCATTGTACTGCGTATGCCCCCCACTCATCAGGAAGCTTCCAGAGACAGAGACAGAGAGAGATGTGCCATAGTCGAAATTATCTTCACTTGCACTTACCTTTTAGCTTTGATATTTCTCGCTTAATCGGTTCGTTTCGTATCCAAGATTTGTTTTTTGCTCTGCGTATATATTATACCCAGAAGTATACTATACTGTATATATTTAATATATATTTTTTTTTGCTTTTCCAGCAGTTATCTGTGTGTTGGCAGCCTTTCGCCAAAAAAACGAATGCTGGTCGCAAAAATTTCTCAGTAATATTGAGGCAATTGCACACTTTTCACACACTTTGCACTGATTTGGCCCATCGTACGTTTCACTTTGTCGGCTTGGCTTGGGGTTTTTTGTTTGTTTGGGGGGGCAGGGAACGGGGGCACGGAGCGAGCACGAAACGGTCGACCGCTGGCTATGAGACCGTCTCACGGACTGACTCTAACGCTGGCATGGGTCTGTCCGCGTACCAGATCAGCGGTCTTACGTTTTTGCGGGGGAGCGCTTACGTTTCGGGGGCTGCACAATTTCAATTTCAGAGACCGTTAGCGCGTCGTTGTTTTTCGTTGTTTGCGTCTTTTGTCCCCTAGTTGATTGCCTTTGATTGGGGGCTGGGGCACGCTCTGATGTTGCGGGGCCTATGGCTATTGTTGGCCACTGATTCGACTCTGCTCTCAATAGTGGGCGCCTTCCACCGAATAAAGGAAATAAAGAAAGAAAGTTGCGCGCACACAACCGCCACGCACCACGTATCGGAATGGAATGAAGTCTCTTTGCGTGCATGTCGGCTCTTGTACGTTCTCCCGCTCTCTCGCTCTCTCTCTCTTATCTACCGGGATGCACGTGATAGCGACCGACTCACCGCGCTCACCACGCTCAATGCGCTCAATGCGCTCTCTGCTGGCTGTGATACATTATCTCTCCTCTCGCTCTCTCCTTCACCTGTTGGCCTGGGCTCTTCCACTGCACCCCGCACACACCGGTTTGCAGCGGTATGCGCCGTGTGTGTGTTTTTTTTATTTCGGGAAAAATCTTTCTTCTTTTACTCATTTCTCGCCTTTCCTTCGGTTACCTGTTTCTATATACAGGTGTGCCATCCACCATGCACCATGCACCGCCAGCCACAGCTGTTGCTGCCACAGTCTGAAGGTCGCATTTTCGCTCATTAATCGCCACTTTCTTCTGCGCCTGCGCGCAAGGTTTTTATGGGAAATACCATCGGCGGGTGTTCATTTGAATTTCGGCAGGGTTTTTATGACTGGCAGTCTCGATTTCGTTGGAAGTATCCGCAACACGAAGTGTTTGCATTTATGGCATGAGGTTTGCCTAGGCCAGGCACTGCGATGGGCAGATATGCTGCCATGGGAAGTAAGCCATTTTAATGCTGAAAACTGAACCATCAGTGGGGTATTGATGGGGTTTCTGCTGATAAACTATATATGGCTATATGCTCTGTATTTTACAATAATTTTTGAGGACTCCATTTGACTCTGAAGTGCTCTCTGAATGGCAAATGAAAGTAAAACCCTATTTTAGTAGTGCTGAGCAGGACCCCTGCAATCAACTTTAACCCATTTCTTATTGCATTAGCGCTGCCCCACGCTTTCCAAATGAGGACTCATTATAGTAGAAATTCTTCCCACACTTTTACCCAAACAACACACAGGCTTCCGCATCAAGACAGACACAACAGCCACGACAGACACAACAGACAGATAGACATATCCCCAGGGCAATCGCACGACACTCTAGAAGAAATGTCAGTGTCGTGCGTCATTTTGCATTAAAAACAAAAAAAAAAAACTTGCAAAAACTATGCGCCATAAATATAATTGGCCAAATAAAGGCGACTAAATCATTTTCCCCCAAGAATTTCTAAATCACACAAACAAAAAAACGAGAAGGAACGTGTGAGTCGCTTCTTTGGACGCGACTCTACTTTTATACCCGTGCTCAGTCAGTATTTAAATTTGTGAGCTTATCATTTATGGAGAATTATAAAATATTTTACATTTTTTGTGCTACATCTGTTATCTACATGTACAGCTACAATGTCGATTACACATATAAAAAAAATGTAAAAATACATACACAATGCAGATTTTACATCTCCGCAAAGATCACGCACTCCATAGGGCAGAGTGTGTGGGAGCGAGAAAGCGAGTGAGTAGCGGGTCTCTTGCTGGAGGAGGTGGGGGAAGCAACTGAAAATGATCCGATCTTATTAAGATTCGGCAATCTGGTAGATATGGTCATTCTCTACGATGCTGCGCTTTTAGTTTTATCGTATCTTTAAAATTGTGGCTGCCACACATTTTCGTCCTTTGTTGTCCGCCCCCTTCGGCGCGGCGGTGCAAAATTTTGAAATACACTTCTAGCAGTGTGATATCAGATGAGTCTGAAAACAAAACTTCGTTGCTCTAGCTCTTATAGTCTCTGAGATCTAGGTGACAAACAAGACTGACGGACGGACGGACGGACAGACAGACGGACGGACAGAGAGACATGGCTATATCGACTCGGCTATTGATGCTATTTACTACTCTGCGTTGCACACATCCACTTTTACCACAAATACAATATACCCCTTAACTCTTTTTGAGTACGGGTATAACAAGCATACGGAGAGAGAGCAAGAGAGAGCACCCGAGAGAGAAGGGGAGAGTGAGAATCAAAAAAAGAGACACAAATATTGCGGCTGAGAAATTTAAGCGGAAATTTTAATCAAAATCATTTACAATTTATTTCAAACAGAGAAAAGCGCACACAACAACAACAATAGCAGCAGCAGCAGCAGCAACAAAACTCTGGCTCTGGCGGTGGATGTGCGATAAAAAAAATACATATATGTACACATAAGAACAAACTATTGGAAGTATCATGGCATCCGATTGTCCATATAGTACGAGAGAGTAATGTCAGCCAAGCACGTTCAACTCGGCTGAGGATCATCGGGTAATCGGGCAATTGAGTAGGTGTAGCAGGGGAGGAGGCATGCAACAGAGCGGCCAGGGCAGGCAAATGTGTTGAATTCAATTCTGGGCAATCAAGCCGTGTGCGATCTATATATATATACACACATTCAAGTATAATGCCCATACAAAAATCTGTGTGTAAATATCTCCGAGTCCAGCATTAACACTGTCCAAGGCGGCGCGGCATTAACAAGATTGTGTTTCCTTTGATTGGGTTCTGAATGCGCGCCAAGACAGCGCTCATGCACTGTTCAAAAATAAATGAGAGAAAAATGCTGGAGCCACGACGCTGCCATTCCATTGGCACCACAGATAACCAGCAGGCAGCCCGCCCAGCTTCCCGGTCCATCTTGATCCACGCTGACATATTGCTCGCAGTGTATTCGAGTCTGCTAATTCAATTTATTTTAATGCTCATTTAGTGGCGAGTCTTAGAAAAGTCTCTGCCGCCCGCCCATTAATTGCGCATACTCGTATTTCGTTACGATTACGATCCTATGAGCTCTATGATTGCGGTTCAAGTTCATAATGGAATTAATAGAGGAAAAGTTTTCACTTAATTTGAAATTCTTGATTTCATTTTGATTTTGTTCCCTTCTGCAGTTCCAATGGCAATCCTTTTGGCGGCAACTTGTCTGCGCTCAGCGAACAGGGTTGCAAACGCCTGGCAAGCAGTGCTTAAGCGCAGCCAAGTTCACTCACTTCTGACACTTTTGACAGGCATCCCAGGCGTGGCCTTTTCCTTTAATTTGTTAACTCAGAAATATTGTGTAATCATCCGCTGTAATGTCGCTTTCGAACTTCAATCTCAAGTCCAAGGTGCTGCTGCATCCACTAGTGCTGTTCCAGATCATCGATGCCTACGAGCGTCGCCCCAAAGACGACACTGAGGTAGAGTCCGTGCGGCAGCGAGTGTTCTATTTGTTTATCTACTTGTCTTTCTTTTCGGTCAGGTGATGGGAACTTTGATGGGCACTATCGCTGGCAAAACAGGCCGCGTCGAGATCTCCAATTGCTTCAGCGTGGTGCACCGCATGCACGGGGCGAACAGCAGCCACATTGACCTGGATCTGAAGTACGACAACGACATGCTGGAGCTGGCCCAGATCGCCTATCCGCAGGAGAAGGTGCTGGGCTGGTTCAGCACCGGCAGGGCCATCTCTAGCGCAGCGGTGGAGCTGCACGAATACTACGCCCGCCAGTGCCACAGCGGACAGCCGCTGCATCTGCTGATGGATATGTCGCTGCGCGGCGAGCGCATGAATACGCGCCTCTTCTGTGCCGTGCAGACGGGCGTGCCCGGTGGCACCAAGGGCCTGCTGTTCACGCTGCTGCCGACGGAGATCTACTACGGCTCGGCGGAGATTGTGGCCATGCGCCACATGCAAAAGCACTGCACGCATCCAGCCAAGAACTCGGGCCGCATCCTGACCGAATTCACCCAAATCGTGGACTCCACCAAGGGCATACAGCAGCGACTGGACCTAATGGTGCGCTACATCAACGATGTCCTCAATCGCAAGCGACGCCCCGACAACGCTGTCGGTCGCGCCATGCACGATGTCTTGACCTCGGTGCCGATGGTGGAGGCGGAGCGCTTCCGTCACATGTTCAACACCAATGTGCGCGACGTTCTCATGGCGATGACGCTCTCCTCGATGATCCAGAACCAGCTGCAGCTCACCGAGCATCTATCCAATATGACAGATGCTTAGGCACTGATGTTCCGCTGGCAATTAATCAATAAAGCGTCGCCTTTCGCTGGGTGGGTGGTGGCGGCGATGGCTATCCCTACACGGCACTGTGCAGCGATAGCTCTTATCAGTTGTTTGCTTTGCTTGGGCATAATACAGCTGCAGCAGGTTCCCAGCTGTGTGTGAGTGGCTTATCAGCGACCAAAGCTTACTTTCGATCAGTAGTGCAGCTAAGAATGAAGATCTTGCGGTGGAAAGTTTTGTGTGCCCTTGCAGCTTTAATTATTGAGAAGTTTGCAGAGCCACCCGCAGCCTCGAATGCCACAAAGAAGGATCAGCTTTGATCGCTTTGCCCATGAGAAGAATCGCTAATATTACGAATATTTTGCAGTGTACTCTGCAGGGGACATTGTAGGTTGCAGGCCGAGTCCCGTAGATACGTATACTCGTTGTTATTATTCTGTTCTATCTGCAGGCAGTTCATTCAGCGATTTTGATCTTTAGCTAAGCTTTGACCTGCACTTCAACAGAACTCATAAGACCTACATATATATGTACATATAGCACATGCATCGATCTGATTGCGAGCACACTCTAGAGTCCAGACTCCCCGGTACATACGAACCTTTTGACTCCCCTACAGACAATGAGATCACGCCCAATGGAAGCGTGTGCTTCCCAGGCTGCTGCTTGCGTTTGTAGGAAACCCTTTTCCCTTGGGGGAATTTCCACACAATTTTCACATCCATCGAATCGGGGAGCAACGCAGAGTGCAGTCCTGTGAGCGCCGAATCATTTGGGCGAGTCCTTGAGGCCTTTTTGGCCGGCGAAAGTCCAGAGTGAATACAACAACTGAAAGACGGGGAAGCCGCTGGAGCCGCAGTTCTCAGTAGGGCTGCGATAAGAGCAATCTATTTGGGGATTTTGCTCGCTAGAGTGTGACAGGGCACTCGAGGGGGGCAGGGAGAAGAGAGAGAGCGCTGCGGACCACCCAAATATACCGATGAGATAATTGAGAGGCCGCCCCGCCCTCTGCTTGTGCCCCATCCACAGCCAAGGCGACGCCGCCGCCTTATCGCTTAAGCCAAGGGCTATCGGTGCGCCTGCCCTGATAGCCATCACCGGGACGGACCTGGGCCTGGGCCTGGGCCTGAGCCTAGGCTTGGGCCTGATCCGGACTCGACGCTGCTCTCAGACGTCCCGCAACCGGCGAGCCGAGCAGACGCGCTCCAAGTATTATGTTCTCGCTGCTGAAGCAACCGCTGATCTGCCGCTGCTGCCTGCTGGAGCAGCCGCCGCTCTACCGCAACATCCACGACGACCACCTCCACGCAGAGCTGAGGGCGCTGGCGCCCACTCTGCGGCTGGATGCCGGCGACGGCCTCACCGACATCATCTGTGATCTGTGCCTGCGACGGCTGCACGACGCCCGCAACTTCCAGCGGGAGTGCGAGCACTCGGAGCAGGTGCTGCGCACCCGCCACGAGCAGTGGCAGCACACGGTGGCCGCCGGCGACGCCCTGGCCCTGGACGATGTCCTCGAGTGTCTGGAGCGGGAGGTGGGCAGCCTCGAGGAGAGCATGGCGCCAGTGCTGCAGGGCAAGCCGGTGGCCTATGTGGCGCCCCTGATGGAAACGGTGGATTTTGGTGAGTCTTGCGGCACTGCAGCAACGACTGATGGACTGCTGGACTGACTGATACCCTTCTAGATACCCTGGAGTTCCAGGAGAGCCTGGCGAGTGCGTACGAGGCGCCCATTCTGTGGGATGCCGATGCTGGGCCGCTGAACACGCCCCACCATCAGCCAGAGACGGACACCGGCGCTCTCCTGCAACTAGAGACGGCAACAGCCGAACACCTTGAGACGCTCTCAGCACCAGAGACGCCCCCGGAGAAGCCCAAGCCCAAGGCCAAGCCCAAGGCCATGCCCAAGCGGAAGCGATCGAAGTCCTCCACTGCTGCTGCTGCTGCTGTTGCAGTCCGCTCCCCTGGCTCCCCGCGATCCCTGCATCCGTGCACCGAGTGCGAGAAGAAGTTCACGCGGAATTTCCAGCTCAAACTGCACATGATCGCTGTGCACGGAATGGGCGAGCTGCTGTACCAGTGCGAGGAGTGCCACAAGAGCTTCGCGAGTCGCCACAGCCTGCGGTACCACGTCAAGTCGCTGCACTCCACGGAGCGGCCCTTCAGCTGTGACCACTGCGGCAGGAAATTCGTGCTGCGCACCCAACTGAGCTCCCACGTGCGCACCCACACGGGCGAATCGAAGCCGCGGATTTTCGCCTGCTCCAAGTGCACCAAGACGTGGCCAACGAAGTCGGATCTGCGCACCCACATGCGCTCGCACGACCCCCACATGGAGCGACCCTTCAAGTGCGACCGCTGCGACAAGTCGTTCTTCACGCGCGGCCACCTCAGCTCGCACATCCTGGTGCACACGGGCGAGAAGCCCTACGGCTGCGACTACTGCGACAAGCGCTACCAGAGCGTGGGCAATCTCAACAATCATATGGTGCGGCAGCATGCGGACATCATCGAGGCCCAGCTGGAGATGGAGGCCATTGAGAGTTGAGTCGCGGCGCGGCGTGGCGTGGCGTGGCGTGGTGGGGTGCGGCGCGGCGCGGAGAAGGGTCCGCCTATCCAGTTTCCGGGTCCCGCGGGCCTGGATCAAGTATTACGCGGCTTAGACATTGCACAATCCGAGATTTGGCAAACATTGTTGCCTCCGTTCCCCGTTCCCCGACCCGCGTCGCTTATCGCCGCCGTTTCAATGTCGCAAACATTTTTTTTTGTCGGTTTCGCGTGTGTGGATCGCGGATGATTGCCAAACGACAGACACACACGCGGATTGGGACTGGGGCTGCTTGGGGTTCGAGGTGAAAGCGGCCAGAAATCGCATAAAACCCAAAAACCGAATTAAATGGAAATAGAAATCGTGCAAAAGGTGCAGAATCCAAATCAAAACAAAACTAAAAATAAAACAAAACTAAAAAATAAAACAAAACTAAAAATAAAACAAAACTAAAAATAAAAACAAAACTAAAACTAAAAATAAATCAAATAAAAATAATAATAAATAAAAATAATCAAATTAAAATAATAATAAATAAAAATTAATATTAAATATAAACTAATAATAAATAAAAAAAATAATAAAATAATAAAAATAAACTAATAATAAATTAAAATAATAAAAATAAAATTAATAATAAATCTAAACTAATAATAAATAGAGCCATAGATTAATGCTAATATAGATTAATATAATAAATAGCATAAAGTTGAGAAATTCGAGTTAAATAATACAGCAAATGAGTTGGAGTTAAAATACAATAAAAAATCGAATAAACGCACACAAAGTGACTTGGACAGCAGGTAGAAACCACTCGGAAAGGAAAGTAAACCCCCCCCCACCATACCCCACTGATAATCTCTTCAAACACGACTGACTTATCTTGGTTATGTCTTGGCTATTTTATTAAATATTGAATAAAGGATTCAACACTCAATTCAAACATTCCCGAGGTCTTACGAAACCCAACCCCCATCTAGGGCCTTATCAACTAAAACGTCTCTCCCTCTATAACCAAGAGCTGCCCCCGTTTGTCTATGTGTCTGCCTGTGGCTGTGCCTGTGCCTGTGTCCGTGTCTATAAACAATAAATACAACAATCGAATATGTACACAAATCATTAAATGTTAGCCAGAGGCGCGAGATAGAGAGACGGAGGCCAGCCCAAAGGGTCGATCCAGTGCTAGATTGTAAAAAAAAGCGCAAGTAAAATATCAGCATTTCCAGCACGTTTAAAAATTTACGAATTTCCTGCCGACACTCTGCACTATAGCGCTAAGATGCTAAGAGCTAACCAATTGCATCCATCATTCATCATTCATGTTTCTCTCTTGTTTATAGCTGGCCATCTGATCTGCTATCACTTCACCACGAAACGCCCCACTGTCGAGTGACCCAAGCCAAAGCGCTGATCGGCCACAGCCCCTCCATCCGGACCCACCACAACTATATCCAATTCCCCCTCACTGCTCACTTTTGGACTGTCCGCAGCATTGGGGCTTCAATTACGAAACGCTCGCAATTATGCACTTGAGTGTTACTGCACCACGCAAAAAAAAAAGGGCAGTTAAAGTGTTAATCTAATTAAGTTTGATAAAAAAAAAGAGGCACCAGCACACACACTCGGGGAAGTGACCGCATGGCTGATGGCCTAGGTCGGAGATTTATGGAATGTGAAATTACTCAGAGTCGGCGGGACGCGATGATAACCTTGTCTCAGAGCCTCTTCTGCCTCTGCCTCTGCCCTGTGGGCTGGGCTGGGCTGGCATTTCCTTAACGGCGCTTACTCATCCGGCGGCTACACCGCGGCGGAGTGTGTTTGCCCTTACGTGCGCAGAGCCTTTCCCGTCCCGACAGTGACCCAATCAAGGCTTTTGCTTTGTCTTTGTGTGTGTTCTGGGGGGCATCTTCTGTATCTTCGAACCGCACGTTCCTCGATCGTACGTTCTGTTGTTTCAGGGTGCGGCTTAACACGAGTGTACACTCGCATAAGAGCAAGTACTCATACGCATCTGCTCCCTGAGTAACGAGCCATGAGCTCTGTGGCTGTACTCGACTGCCGTACCTTTTGTTATCGCCCTGTCCATTCGCCCATTCAGCTGCAGTGCAGGGATTGATGTACGATTCGCGTATTGTTTGCTGGGTCTTTGTACTTCCAAATCTTTGAATTGCTTCCAAATTTTATGCTGGGGTCAATGGATGACTGATATGACATGACAGACACCACAATACGATGGGCTCTACACATGCAGATAAATGGGGCAGAGATTACAGACGTTCAACGCGTTTTTCGGACTGAATCGATGCATGGTTCTACTTATCCAGCTATCTAGTTGAGACTTCTTCAGTTCGAATGGCAAGAGACAAAACTAAGCTAAATCTGCAGCCTCATTTCTGAGCTCTTTGCCTTAATCTTTGCTCAAATCTCAACTTCAATTTATTTACACAAAACCAACAACAATTTAGTGCTATATACACCGCACTCCGCACCCCGCACTAGGCACCAGGCACCAGGCCCCCCACTCACTAATCCTTAATACTCAATCCTTAATTCTCAATCCCTAGCCGAACGTTCGAAGAGCAGGCGGCCCAAGTGCACCTGCTGCTGGGCGTACGAGTTGAGCGCCTGCTGGTCTGGGCCCAGAGATCCAGAGCCACCCTCGGGCGTGACCGACTGACGCACCAGCTCCCGCAGGCTGGCCGAGATCTTGGCCGTGCGGAAGCGGGCCTCCTGCCGCCGCTGTCGGCCCTCGACAAAGCGCTGCGACTGGCTGCGCTTGCGCTGAATGTCCTCCTTGAGCTGCTGCTGCTTGAGCCGCTCCAGATGCTGGCGCTCGCGCCAGTGCTCCTCGTGCTGTGCCTGCTCCACGTAGTTGTCGTGCTGCAACCGGCGCAGATACGCCTCCAGCAACTGGCCCCGCAGCTCGTCGGCGCGACGGATGCGCTGGTTGAGCCGCATGCAGATGTCGCGCTTGCGCAGGGTGGAGTCCAGGTACTGCTCCTCCTGGTGCACGCTGACGGCCTCGCTGCGACGCAGCTCCTCGCAGCGCCGCTGGCATAGAGTCATGTCCCGCTCCAGCCGCATGGAGGCCAGTCGCTGCTTGGCCGCCGCATCCTTGGCATCCAGAGCGCCGCGCAGGCGCCGCAGCTCCGCCAGATCCCGCTCGGCCAAGGCCTGCAGGCGGGCCTTGGTCAGCAGGTAGTCCTGGAACTGTTTGTCATGCACCGCCCGCTTGTACTCCTCCACCTGCTCGACCTTGAGCAGCTGCCGCTCCAAGCGCTCGTTCTCCCAGTACTTTCGCGCCAGCCAGGCGTGCTCCTTATCCGTCGCCTGCTGGCTCCGCTTCACGGCCATTCGGTTGAGTATCTTCTGGTCGTGGTCGGGGACCTGCTGGTAGGCCGCCCGCACCGTCGGCGCCAGGCACAGATTGGCCATGGAAGCGCACAGGGATTTGCCGTCGCCTCGTTTGTGGTGGGCCTGTGCCTGGCCGAGAGGCACCAGGGCCATATTCTCCTGCGACTTGGATTTGCCTCTGCCACTGATGGACAGGGCGGGCGCGTCGCCGAGCGGCACCAGAAAGTGCTGGGCCGAGCATAGATTTAGTTTTAGAATCGTCTTTGAGCAACGCAGCCCTCACTCACCTGCAGCATCTTGCAGTCCCTTTGAGCACCGCGTCGCTGTCGTACCTGT
This sequence comes from Drosophila tristis, assembly GCA_018150885.1. Lineage (NCBI taxonomy): Eukaryota > Metazoa > Arthropoda > Insecta > Diptera > Drosophilidae > Drosophila > Drosophila tristis. The sequence continues at coordinate 1,110,092 of JAECWT010000203.1, read as the reverse complement.
GGCGCTGGCTCTGGCTTTGCTGCCACTTGTTCCTCCCTCGGAGGTCGCTGCCTGGAGTCACTCCTTTGGCTGCCGGCGCTCTTGGACCTTCTGCTTCTGCCCGAAGTGGAGGCACGCGTCTGGCACTCTGCGGAGCCGCGTCTGCTCTGGGCTCGCGAGTGTTTCCCCTCAGCGGGCGATCGGGAAGCACTGCGCTGTCGCTGACTGTTGTGACTTCTGCTGCCCGCGGATGCTGCACCCTCTCGGCGCTGCAAGTGCTCCAGAGCCTCGATCTCCTGGTCCAACTGCTGCAGCTCCTCGTACTTCTGCTGCTGCTGCTGCTCCTTGGGCGCCTCCTGCTGTTGTCCACTCGTGCTGCCGCTGCTGTGTGAACTGTAGCAATCGCAGTGGCAAATGTCGCAGCAGCTGTCGACCAGCTCCAGTTCGTCCAGCAGCTGCTGATGCTCTGCCTTCAGCCTGGCTTTGCTCCTGGCCCGCGACTCGCTGCGTCCGCGACGCTTACGCTTTGGGGTCATCCTTCCGCTGCTCCTGCTGGCAGCGACGGCCCATGGGCTAGTTTACGGGCAAATGGGGTCCGGTCCTAGTCCTCGCCCAATGAGGCCACACTCTAAACAGGAATTTATTTCGATGCTAAAACGTAATCAACCCAAATTCCTGTGCCATCGCCCTGCGTCGATATTTCCGACTTGCTTGTTGACTTTTTTATCGATTGGGCCAAAAGGCAAGTTGCCACGGGCAACGCCGCCCGCCCATCACGGGCCAGGCCCCCTTCTGACAGTTTTAGAGGTTCTTTGGGGGTATATTTCTGTCTAGTTTCGGCCTCCAACAGAATGCGGAAATTACCAACGTCAATTAGCTAATTCGGAAAGTGAAAGGTCTCCGCAAGGCAGCAGCGCAAGCAGAGAACTAAACAAGGACAGAGGCGTAACATAAGCCAAAGAGCTGTGGGCCAAAGGTTCTCCCTCAATCGGTTTTAAGGTTCTTCATCGGTATATATTTGTTTAAACTTTAAATTCGGCTATATCTAGCAATAAATTTATAATCAAATCATTATCCATTAGTTAACATTCCAAGAAAATAAATTACAGACAGAGAAGAACAGAGAAAAGTTATCTAAGGAGCGCAGTTTTTCAACAAAAGTAGTTACATTTAAGGGGGGGCGGGGGTAGATACAGAGCATATAGAATCGTAGAATCATAGAAGAAGTTACAGCACTTCATGGATATTTATATACAACAACTTGAACATTTTCTAGCTAATAATTTACACACAAAAACGCGGCACAGACACAGATCTGCAGCTGCATCTCCATAATCAGATGATCTCCATAATTATACGAAAAGTTTGTAATACTGACGGGAAACAAAATGAAGCCAAACAAAATAATAATAGCAATTAGAGAAACTAATTGCCGCGGACAGTGTGTTTGGGGGGCTTATAGAGACGTTTAAGTAAGTAATATTGCTGTTCACTTTTGAGGTTAGTCGAGGTTGAATCTTCTACACAAAACGATACGAGGGGAAATGCCAGGGGATCCGATCCGCGACCCCGATCTACTCAAAGACCAAGGGTATCGAGGTGAATGGCAGCACCGGGCACGATGGCTCCAACTGCAGCGATGTGGCAAAGCAATCCGCCGCTGCATAGAAATCGCCCAGGGATTCCATAACCTTGCCCAAAGCAAACCTATTGGAACACACACGCAATCAATCAATGAGTCGGCATGGAGGGGATAATTCTATGGGTTACGCACCAGATTCGCGGACAATTGGGATCCAGTTTGGCCGCATCCTTGAGCATCTTTTCGGCCAGCCGAGGCTCGCCCAAGATCAGGTGGGTTTCGCCCAAGGCACGCAGTGCCTCCGTGTGATTGGGATTGGCGGCCACAGCATTGAGGTAGCATTGCTTGGCATCCCGCCACTGCTCCAGATACACATGCACCTGACCGCGCTGCAAAAGGGGAGTCCCCCAATTAGGTACAAGTACATTAAATGCGTTGCTCTGGCGCTGGCATACCATATACATAATCTGATGCGAGAGGGGATAGATCTGCGAGGCCTCGTGAATGCAGTTGAGCGCCTCATTGGGCTGTTCAATGCGCAGATAGACATCCGCCAGCAGCAGCCAAATCTGGAAGGGCATTCAAAGGGCAGTTTTTAGTTGAAGGGAAAGTCAAGTGCAGAGGACTGCAAAGCCCACCTCAATCTGCAGCATCCAGGGTCGTCGGGGTCCAGGTCGCTGGGTGAACGAACTCAAAGAGCTGGCCGCCTCGCTCAAAGCCTGCTCCACGCGCGAAACTGCAGCCAGTGAAGCGGCATACACCGAATCTTCAAGAGTTAAGCATTACATAAGGATATACACCGCAACAAAGAAGTAGAACGATCAACAACGAAATGGAACAGTATAGAGTGAGAAGAAGCAAGACATAAAACAGGCAAAAAGTGTTATAAATGGAAGATATATACTAGAAAGGAGAAGCAGGCAAGGTGGAGAGGCAATGCAAATCGATCAAAAATATATAGAAACGGAACAGCAAAGTATGTATGTGTGTGTGGGACCTGCCCGTTAATCAAGATATCAGAGCAGGGCCTGCACAACATGATCCTTTGTCGGGCACTTACAATTATTTGGAGTGTTTTGGATTGGATTTTGATTGGTTTGTTTGTTTGTTTGTTTCGTATATACAAGAGACACATTCCACAGAAGATCGGGTATAGTTTATGTATATATATGTGGGACATATGTACAGAACACAGACGTTAGTAGAGATATTTGTATGTGGATTTGTTTAGATGCAAGTGGCAGACAATGGCCGAGGGGGCCCGCACACTTACTTGAATCCTTGTCGGACATCTGCGAGGAGTGCACCATGTGCACGCCGCTTTTGGTGTCCGAGTGCTTCTCTTCCTCGCCGGCCAGCTGCGCCTCGTAGACATCCCGCCAGACGGCCAGCATGTGCTGGACGGTGGCCAGCGCCGTTTCCGCATCCTCCAGATGCAGCTGCAGATGGGCCTTGACGTGCAGCAGCTGCAGATTGTCGGGGAACTCGTGCAGGGCATCCTCCACCACGCCCAACGCCTCACGGGGACGTCGCGATGCAGTCAGCAGGAGGGCAAACAGGTGCAGACAGGGGGCGTGCTCCATGCGCAGAGCCAGGGCGAAGCGAATGTGGGCCAATGCCTCGGGCAGCTGATTGAGCAGAGCATACTGCAGGGACAGATAGTACTCCGCTAGGTGATCGTTGCCATCGTTCTGGACGGCCCGCTCGAGAGCTTCCAGCGCCAGCTTGTGGCAGGCGTCGCGGTCGCTCCTCAGGTTCGATTGGATCGCCAGCTGCTGCTGTCCAATGCCCACAAACAGTTGGCTGCGCGAAGGACGCAGACCTGCAGAGAGTACGCATTAATATTATGTGTGGTATTTGCCACTCTGTCCACTCACCTTTGAGCTCCCGCTTCAGCGCCTGCTGCGCGTAGTCCAGTCCCTGTTTGACCGTCTCCAGGCTTTCGTAGCACAGCCGCGAGGCCAGAAGACAGGGCAGCGGATCGCTGGGCGTTAGCTTAATCGACTCCTGCAGCACCCGCAATGCATGCGAATGCTTCTCGGCGGCCATCAGACTCAGGCCGTACTGCCGCCATACGTGCTGCTCGCCAAAGCTGAACTTTAGCGCCTTCTCGAAGGACTCGTTGAGCAGCTGGACGAGACCCCAGCGGACCGTGGCCAGGGTTAGCAGGTCGTAGACGGCCGTCACATTGCCCATGGCGTGCTGGCGAGCCTGCTTAAATTCGGGGCTCTGCGACAGCACGGTGTCGCGCACGGCCAGGGCCTCGGCGATGAGCAGCAGAAGGATAACCTCCTCCTGCTGGTTGCGCGGCGAGAACTGCTGCCGGGCCTGGTACTTGCGCGGCTTCCACAGCTTCTTGGAGGCGCCACCACGCAGCGTACTTCCACCCGATTTGCTGGTAAACGGAGGCGCGTAAATGGTGCCCGATACACCTCGGAGCAGGACCTCGGCCAGCTGGCGGGTTAGCGTCAAGCGCAGCGTTTGCGTGGCCCTCGTCTCGATGGCATTGAGCATAATGCGGTATCGCTCCACAGCCTCCTGCAGTTTGCCCGTCTTGATTAGCACGATGGGGGCCCGCTGCAGGGCCGTCTCCAGGATGGCGCCCATGCGACGATTCCCCTCGTGGGTTGCCGCCCCGCTGGCGGGAATGGTGCTGCTGATGGCAAAGCTGCTGTTCGACTGCTGCACACCGGCGTTCACATTGAGCGTGGAGCCGGCCGTCGAGTTGTTCGAGCTGCTGCTGCCACTCACGATGTCGTACTCCTGCAGATACAGCAGCCCCAGATCCGAGGCTCGCTCAAAGCAGCTTATCTGGAAACAGGTATGGCATTTCCTTTGGGCATCCTTTAGAGAATCATGCAATCACTCACCATCTCCGTGTCCTTTTCGGCCTTCTTGAACTTGGACGAGGGCTTGGACGTCTGATGCTCCAGGCACAGGCCCTTGATAGCATACGACTCGGCGAGGATCTTCAGGCTACGTCTGTAAGCGATAAAAGATGAGTTTGCTTCTACTATCCACGGACACCCGTCCTCCAATCTACCCACAATGTCAGCTCCTTTTCGGCCAGCGTGTTGAGCTCCGCTTTGATAAAGTTCTCCAAACTATGCTCGTACTCGCCGCAAGCGAAGCAGAGCTTGGCCAGCAGCAGGTACGCATCCAACGCAATGCCCGCCTTCTGGCCACTCTCCCCGAGCGCCAGATTCAGGTAGCGTCGCGCCTCGGCCAGGCCCGTTTTGGCGCGTCCAAAGTTCGATTCAGCAACCAAAGCATTCTCCTCCAGGTAGCTCTCCAGGCGAGCCTCGCCCACCAAAAAGTTGGCCAGGCATTCTATGTGGGAGGGGGTGGGGGAAATTGATTGGTACATCCTGATAGATCCTCTAACGATTACTCACCATTGTGGGGCGAGCCGGTTTTCAGCTCGTCCGTCAGATCGATGACGCGCTGCCATTTGCCCTCGCTGCGACAACTCTCGATCAGAGCCTCGACTTTGGTCGTGTTGCTTCGCATATTGCGATTGGCCATCCGGCTGGACTATTGTCACTGGTGGAGAGTTCTGTTCTGCCTGGGCGCTGGCTGTTTCCGAGTGTGTGTTGTGTGGGTAAAACGCTTCCTTTTCGCCTAATTACAGCATTTTCTCTTTGATTTTAATCCAATTACAGCAACAATATTGGAATTTTTCATCTGTATTAGAGATGTTACATTCTCGATATATCAATGTATCGATGTATACATATATATATTGTTTGTTGATAATATAGCTGATATTGTTTTTCAAAAATATCGATAGTTTTGTGCGATAAGTGGTAGTTGATTTTAAAAATAAGAAAGTTTACATAATAAAAGTTGACTTTATTATCTCAAACGATCAGGAAATTGATACAGATAACGAATCGTATGCAAAATACGCCTGCAAATTGTATTTCTTCGTGTTTTTTAAATGAATTCTACACCGACATCATGAAGGCTGCGTGATTTTTGGCGCGCACAGCTCTCGATACTTATCGTTGACATTTGATACCCTTGAGAGAACGGATTTTGCGAAATTGATGAGATCTTTTAACGCACAATAGTTTCGGTCCCCGCAACGTATCAAAATTTCGAAATATTCTCGTTCTATATCAGAACTCTCAGAAAAACTCATTATAATATTAATTTTTCAATCCCATTAATTGGGGTGAAGCTAGAAAACAGAATTTAAACTGTAAATATACCAAACAGGGTACAGAAACTTCCATACCCTCCTACCCAGCAACCTTCCATACACCCAGCTCTTGTGGAAATGGTGACACGCCACGAACAACTTTGGGCTTGGAGCTCAGTAGACATTTTTTCTTGTTGGAGCCACACGCGTTGCGGATAATCCGCGGTGAACAAAAATGTCTGTGCGGCTTTTTACGCTACAAATGAGAGAAATGTACGTACATATGTGAACTCTGACTAAATTTTTAAATGAATTAACAGTGAAAAGTGTTAACGAGTTCCGTCGATTACAAACAATTCTGATAAATGGTTTGATATTTCGAGAGCGCTTAGAGCCGCCGTTAAGCGGTAAGTTATAGACGCACTTATAAGTGTTTTTTTTGTTTAAGTTAATTAAGCTAAAAGCACCAATGCCCGTACATATGTATATGCAGTCTATTCTATGTGGGGGTGTGTTTGTGTGTGGTGTGGATTCCCGCTCAGCTGTTTTTTTTTTCTTGTTGGTGTTGTTGTTGCTCACGCCGCTTCAGTGCCACACACATTATCACACTCTTCGCCCAAGCTTTTAGCGGGTGGAAGGGGGGAGTTGGAGAGCATATTCAAAAGTGAGAGTGATTTGTGTTGTTGATTTTAATTGCATTTCTGCTCCCATATCATCTCTCTTTTCAAGTTCAATTTTAACAATTTTACGCGTCATTTGCACTGCTCTCTTTGGATGTTAAAAGTTAATTGCCGGGCTCTCTTTTTTTTGTTGCATGCCCGCGAAATCGTTTTCCCATTAGACATTCATGGCATGTTCTAACAATAAAAATCAACGTATTATTACGTAAAAGCAAACATTTAAATGCACATTAAAATAAGCGCGAAAGTCGTCACTGGCTGTTGATCTTTCTCTCACCCTTCTCCCGCTCTTTAATCTTTCTCTGGTACAGCATCTACATACATATTTACATGTACTGACTAACCTTCTTATTTATGTACCTTGGCAGCGTCGCGCCAAATTAAAGCCATGGCAAATCAAAACAAAACGAAAGAGGGAGAAAAAGAGGGCCCTAAAGCCGTATAGTGAGAAAGATTTGTTGGTTGAAGGGCCAGGGTGCTAGAGATGCTTTATGCAGGGTGGTTGGATTTGTAAGGGGGGCGAAGGGTAAGTGGTTTGGAGTCTTGCATTGCGTGGCGCGGTGCTGCCTGCTTATGACGCAATGACAATAATTACACGGCAAGAAGTACTACGTGAGTATAAGAAGGGGGAACAAGATGAATAAGTAATATGGAAGAAAAAGCATCAGCAAAGGGCGACGTGGGTGGGAGGACATGGAAACAACGGCAGTTACAGCTTCGTACAGTGGACTGACGTAAACATCAGAACAATTTGAACATTTTAGTTCACTATAATATATGGAAAATGTAAAGGATTGGATATTTAAATCCATTGGCTATTTTTTATAATTTAACTTGTCATCCTAGAATATATATGTACATAGTGCGGATTATATATGCCCACTGTGCGTGGTCGCACATACTTCCACTCGAGCATGTGTGCACTTGCGGGTGTGTGCTGCTGCATCCCCAGCAGGTGGCTTCTGGGGGAGGCCTTAACAGTGAAAGATGGAGGGAGACCGTCGTCTCAACACATGCACATTGCGTTTAAGCATAACGGTGCCATGCCCCATGCTAAGCTCCTCTAGCAGCAAGTGCGAAGTCAGTGGGGCGGCAGAAGTGGGAGCGAAAGAGACGTCTGTTGGGATGTGGGGCAGTGAGCAGTGGAAAGAGGAAATAACAAAAAAAAACTTTGCAAAGTTGAAACAGTTGGATTCGCGCTCTCTCGCGTTCTCTCTCTCTCTTCAAGCTTACTCTCACGCTCGTGCTGGTGTATGGTTGTGTGCGTGAAACAATTTGGCAAATGAAACAAAAATTTCAGAGGCCACGTTTAAAGCGACTCTCTTTCTTGTTGTTGCTGTTGGCGTTATTGCCGCTTTGCTTGTTAGCGTTATTCGTAAATTCTTTCATTGTGCGCACACTTTTGCCCCCCTACCCACCCCCTGCGCTGTCTTCATTTGATATTTTGTTTATTGTACCCTTTGCCAAAAGAGGGGTGTTACGATTATGATTGGATATTGGCAACAAAGTGAATGAAGGAGGCTCTTTCAAAACTACAGAGACGTATGTACATATTCTGGAATAGTATTCGATTTAGATTGAATAAAGCTATGTCCGGCTGTCTGTATCTGGTAAATACTAGTATCATGGTATCGTTGCCAAAGGGTATCAAAAGGCTCGGCTCGGCATCCCAAAGCGTCTCTTTCCCCCTCTCTTGTTTACTTTTGTTGTTTTTGCTGCTGCTTTTGCTCCAATTGTTTTTGTTTGTTTAGTTTTATTTGCATGGCGACTGCTTTGTCTTTGTTTCTTGTTTATTTGCTTGTTGCTTTTTGGGCAAAAGGTGCTCCACACTGCTGACCTCCTCACCTGCTGGCGTTGGCATGTTCTGCCATTCTCTACGCCCACTCCTAAACGGCCTTAGAAGTTATCCTCATTAAGCCGCCCTGCTCTCTTCTTCTCATTGACAGGGTGCTCCTCTCATACTTTTAAGGCTTTGCCTTTGAGATTTTTTTTTGTGTTCCATTTGCCTTCAAGTCACGCGCTCTCTACCCCGGCTTCCGCCCGTCCCCACGCTTTGGCAAGGCTTTGGCACGTAACTCTTTCATGCAGTACAGTTTTTTGTAGGTGCCTAAGTGCGCCTCTCTCCTGCCCTGTCCCCTCACTCTGTCCGTTTGCTTGTGCATCTGCTGATGGGCGCATCTCATTCTCCTTAGCCCCTTCATGTGACAGGATGTCAACGGCTTTGGTTTCGTTTCGCTCTTTAATGTCATTTAACCTCCGACAAGCATTAGCAAAGAGCTTCTCTCAGCTGCCCCTCTCCATCCCCTTGGGGTCCAGCTCAATTTACTGACCTGCTTTTGGGTCTCTTTGCAATAACGAGAAAAATCCACCAAAAAAGAGTGAGACCAGACCAAACTTTGTTTGATGCCAAACGAGAGATAAGTGGTAAATCGTGTCGAATAGGCAGTTACCCTAAGCGGAACTGTGATGAAGCAACTGCCAATCGTATGTTTAAAGATAATGAGCCGAGTTGGTCGATATTCTTAACAGAACTCTTGAAAAAAAAAATTATTCTGATGGATATTCATTGAAACTGGAATCTGATAGGGTATTCCTACCTCGGATGCTGCCCCAGTCCAATTTTATTTTGTTTCGTCATCTGCTTTTGTCAGTTTTCTTGGCCATAAACAAGTGCCAAACATAAACATGGCATATATTTTGTTGTTTTTTCTCTCGTATCACTCACACACGCTCACACACACACACACACCCACAGAGTACTCACACGCCCACAAAAATTTCTGTCAGCATCTTCCCAAAAGCCACGCCCAGCCTTTAGTACGCCTTCACTTGTTGATACCCTGGAGTAAAAGAGTATATGGTATTTGTGCAACTGTAGCAACAGCAAAATGCAAGGGTATCAGCGGATTCGGCACACAGAATGTAGACTGTTGTTCTTGTTTTTATTGCCACAACGCGGCTATCAATAAACTTCGATTTCTGTCTCCCTATATGGGTGTGTGTGCGCGACTTGTTGTGTGTGTGTGGTGTGTGTTTGCTGGTATTTGTGCTAGTCATAAATCAAGTAAAACTAAACAAGAAAAAAAGAAAGATGATAGAGAAATAGGGAGAAAAAACGAGAGAATTTATGTACGTCCACGATTACTTCTTCGCTTTATGCCAGCCAATATCTATCTCTCTGACCCCCCCATAGCCCACCTCCTATCATACATCCACGCGAATTACTCAGCTCCCCCCTACTACCCCTCACCAACTTCTTATCAGCCGGAAAATGCTGGCACAGCGCTATAGACGGGACATTTTTTGGTTAGATTCGCCTGCTGCTACTCCCATTTCTACTAATATTTTCAGCATGTGTATTTTAGCAGGTAAGAGAATGTGCCACACACAGACGTACATACATATGTCACCTTCCCCTCCTCATCCATTTGTGCCCCCTCTGAACGTATTATATATCAAGTTGAAAAGTTTTGTTTCATGTTTTTTATTGCTGAATATTTCACGGGCTTCCGGATGCCAATAAAGAGAGGAAAAATGTTATGTCCTGAGTCCTGCTGCGCCACTGGTCCTTACGACTGTGATATCTTCTGCATCTGACAATTCTCATTTCGTCCTCCCACTCTTAAAAAAAGTTACGAAGAGCAGGAAATGCTTTAACACTAACAGATGGACTAAGTGGGTGGACTAAGGGTAATATCTTAAATTTACTCACTGAAAATTATCAATACGTTATATAGTAGATGGGAGATATTTCCCTTCCAGGGGTTTTAAAAAGAAGGAGGACTTCCCCGTGCATGTAACCAAAAGTCGGACAGAGCTTGCCTATACATACATATGTTAATTTCTCAAGTTTTGCATCAAGTTTGCCGTTTTATTTCTTATGACATCAACAACATTTCCGAGCATAAATTATGTTGGTAAAAAGCAACGAAAGCGACTCTTCAAATGAGTCAAAAGCATAAAAAGAAGAACAAGAAAACCAAAGCGAACACAAAGCCGTGCAAAAGTTGAGGAAAACAAAACAGAACTAAACGAAAAAGTAAAACTGAATGAAAAGCAGCGACGTCACCATAGGTTTCCACTGCCTCGCGTTGTTGGCAGGGGGTGGGTTGCATGGGTTGTGGCAGAGGAGGCGACTAAAAATACGATTTTATATGCAAAAGAATTTTGAATTTTGCTTAAATTTTTCACATTTTTTGCGACAGCTTCTTCAGTACAATTGAGTGTGGTTGTGTGTGTGTGTGTGTGTGTGTCATGCCTATAAATGTTGCTCTGCGGACGTGGAGAGAATGTTCTTCGTGTATGCTCTGCATGTGCATCCACATATGTACGTATTTACATACATACCGTACATACACATTGGATTGCAATGGAAAATGACATTTGACTGCGTCGACTGTGACGCCGAAGCCGACGCTGGCAGCGTGCTCAATGCTCCTCCGCTCACTCATTCACTCAACTGCTAGCTCCCCTTCTCACTCATGCACACACACACACTTAAATAGGGTGAGCTCCCGCTCCCACACGTACAAAAGTACATACATGTACATATACGGAGCAAAGCCGCCTAGTGTTTTTACAGGGTACTCGTAGGGTAAGAAGGGTATGCGTTGGCAATGAGGGGGTCTGATTTTTGGATCAGCCGGTTTTTGTTGATGCATGATACCATTTGGCTGTATTGTTTGAGTCTCACTTTAAAAAGCTTCTTCAATTCCATTTATCTTAGTTTAATATTTAGTTTTTAGATTAAATCCAAGTCAAGTACAGGGTATGTTCTAGGCGAAAAGCTGATTGTACCATTCATACTTGTATTCATTTGCATTTTTATGCGTCGCGTTGACGTTGTGGTTGATATTTTACAATGTGTATTTCTCTTCTCACTCTTTTTGTGAATTTCTTTTTCGATTTTAAGCTGTACGTACATCTTTCCAGCTCAGCTCAATTAAAATTTCACTCACACTCAGCCAGAAACTGCGCATTTGATCGATCGATCGATGGTTCCATAACTGGCCTGGCCTGGCCCCTTCACGACCTTGACTTGGTGGAGTCTTATCCACTTGGCTTACTATTAATATTCAACGTGTCACGACCACTTTATCAATCTTTTTCGAAAATGGTTCGATATCAATTCTAAAATAGCTACAAGCACTTGATAATTCAAAAATGAAAGGTCTGTGTGGTTTAGGTGCCGAAGCGCTTCATACCCTTACAGATATGTAGTTCGGTCACATCCTCTATATGACTCAAACCCCTAATATCCTCAGCATAAAAAGGGGAAGTACTGTGTAGTGAAGCTATCAGCAAAGGCATGCTGTTTAATTTCCCCTTTGAGACTTTGACAGACAGTCCGACTGTTTGTGGGAAATTTATTATATTGTACAGGGTAAACTCTCTATAATGGAACATTCAAGCTCAATTAGTCACCAGTTATGACAGCATATGAAAGCGATGACCAATACAGTTTGAAGATTTTTTTATTTTTATATGTGTTTGAAATGCTGACTCTTTCATGGTGTGTTTTTTTTAGACAAGTGTCACTGTATTGCAATGCACGGCTATACAGATTTTGTTGTGTTGTGTACATATGTACATATGTACATATTATGTGTGGGAGGGCATACTCCCTCTCTGTTGTGATGTTTGCCTAACGCTAGATTTAATTACCGTTGCCAGCTCAGAGACAAATTAATTAACATTTTTAACAAGCAATCAATGTGTTCAACACACATATTCATACAAATGTACACAAATGAATGCGTGTGCACATACTTCTTTATAATTTATCTGCTTAATTTCGCTTTTCTGCTTGCTCCACGAAACTCACTCGAAATTTACCGCTGTTCCATTTCCTTTCATTTGCATAGCGAGATCATGGTTATAAATATAGGGTGAGCCATTCCATTGCTTGCTGCTATTTAATTTTCCATTCGCTGTCTCGCTTTTGCTCTGAATGAAAAAGCAAAAATATAGTTTTCCTGAAATAATTTCATATACATACTATAATATCTTGTGAGCGCGCTTTGGTCATGATTCACCTTATTTTTAAACACACTTTGGGGAGATTAAGTCAGCCCAGTCAGAGAGAGAGAGAGAGAGCCGTTTAGCTGTGCCATTGTTTTTGTTGTTCTTGTATTTCTGTTGCTTCTGCTGCGCTTCCCTGTGTTTCTCTCCCCGACTCCCCTGCTGCTACTGCTTTTGTTTAAGTCCCGCAATCTTTTGTGTTTGCCTTTTGCACATTTTTAATCCACGTTAGTGCATCTGTCACCGCTCTCTGCCCGCAACGTCGCTGTCGCTGTTGTCACTGCCTCTGCCAGCGACTCTCATTAGTGGCGGGCAGAGACCTCTATGCGAATTTATTTGGCTCGAAATTGCACTCACTAAAATACCAACGATCTGACCTTGATACCGAGCACTGCGAAGAAGAGGCAACACCGCAGCAAAGACAATGAGCGGCACACGGGAGCATGGATTTTTATTTTAATTTCAACTATTTTTACTATCGCACACACACGCAAACAAGCAGCAATGCATTCGGTTTTACTTTTATTTTTGCGTAACGCTCTCCTCCTTCGGCTCTCGTCTCTTCGTTCATGACGTTGTGTCGATGCGATGGCTGCTGGTCAACGAACCTGTTGCCACTTTGCCGTTTGCTTTTGTTAACTAATAAACACAACTTGTTAGTTTTTATTATCTGAAAAAATTGACAACAGCAAAAACAACAACCACACTACACACCGCCCCACTCAAAAGAGTAGCAACAACAACAATGTTGCCAGCTACCGAAGCTCCGTCTGGAAGTGAAACTATGTAGCTAGAAAGAGACAGACGGACAGACAGAGAGGCCCTCTGGAAATATGAGCAGAAGTAATCAGTGGAAAAGCGAGGAACAGTGGAACCCATTGCAATATCGTTATATGCTCTAAACCAATTATTTTGCATCCCTAGTTCAGGTTCACTTTGATGCCGAATTGGGGAAGTTTTTTGGGGCGTTTAGCCAGCCACTCTACTCTCCAAAAAAATTTCCAATTCCGCAAAAAGCGCACGGAAAACTAACGAAAACTCGCACAGTGGCTGCACCGACACGGAAATGTTGTGGAAAACGTAGCCGCAAAACACAACAACAAGGAGTAGTGGGTGGTTGGAGAGGCGAAACCCACAGCGACAGGGGCACAGAAAATTTCTACCCACTGATGTGGAAATATGTCTTCACTACATCAAACTGTGACCACTGTGCAGTTGGACAAGAACGTCCCCCGCTGATGCCGGCCGTTGCCCCATTCCCTTCCCCCGTTCAAAGTCGTTGTCGAGTATGTGGCGATAGCTTGACAACGATAAATTCTGGTATGCTCTGGGTATGTCCGCAGCGAAAGAGAGATGGGGATAGAGAGTAAGAGAGAGAAGGAATGCAGAGTTCTATTCGCTTTGTTCGCATTCGTTTGCATCCCTGCAAGCGTCGGCGTAGGCAGCGACGTTAACGTTGCATCGTCCTGGATATCCCGGCACTTGTCGTCGCTGCTGCTGCACCACTCCTTCTACAGTCTCCCCACTCCCCCCTCGCAGTTCCACCTTCACCACTACCCATGTGGTAATGGGCACAATACCGCTTGTCGCTTTCATGTGTGCGCGCTTATCACATTATTTCGCTATTTATAGTTTTGCCTGCAATTTTATGTTGCTCTCTCTTCTCTTTTTTTATACCATACCACTAGCCTCGCTCTCTCGCGTTGTATATGTTGCGGTTATTGTTATGATTGGTCTTGAGGTTTACGTACTCTTTGCATAGGGTATTACCGCTTTGGTCACAGATTTGGACTGGAGAAAGGGTGCATGGCTGCCATGGGAACGATGACTCGGCAAGGGTATTAATATCCTCGGCACTTGAAGCTTTTAGCCTTCCCCTTTCGTTGGGCATTGTTGTTGGTGGGTGGGGGAGGGGGAGGGAACATATTTTTATGGGTTGTCGCCATTTGCTTCGCTTATCGTTCGTCGTTCAGCTTGTCAATAATGCAATCAATTTTGTTCTCTTTGATTAAGGCAATATTATGATCGTGTGAGAGTGTGTGTGAGCGCCTCTCTGTGTCTCTATTACATTTAGCGTTCATTGTGGATGCAACTTGCGGCACAATTGCGGTCTATACACAATACATACGTACATACATACATATATGAATGGAGCTGTTGCCCCACTCAATTTTTATGCAGGGGAGATCGACCTTGGGGCTATAAGCTTTTGGGTTTCGTAAAAGGTCATCGTGCAACCTGCCACATTGCCAAACTTCTTCACTAGAAAAAACAGCAGAACCAACAAAAGATGGAAAGATGATTGAATTGTGGTGGGGAGGGGCCTTCGTCTTCCATTGATTATACCTCTTTGATTGTGTTTCATGCCCCACCATTGTTGCCGCAGTTCCTAAACCGTCAATGCAACGTCCCAACCCCCCCACATGCGGACACACTAAGCAGTAAGGATTCCTTACACTTTGACGTGTACGCGCACCATAACGAAATTAGACGATCCCTAATTGGGTTAGTACGTAATTTACGAAAGCCATGCCAAATGGCAGCCGATTGCCGTGAAGTGTCCGGAACAAGAAACCTAATCAGAAACTTTTGCTCCATTACCACAAACCCCACTGCCCCACCCCAACAACCATCCAAAAAAAAAAACCCAATTAATTTTGTCACACGCCACGCAAAAGACAACAAAAATGGAAATAGCCAACGCAAAGCCCGAAAAAGTTCGTAGATTACTCCTGTGGCTACAATTTATTGTACACTTTCGTATGTTGCACACCGTCCACCAGTCCGGGGAACAACAAAAGCAACAACAACAACAACAATAACGACGAATGACAACTGCGCTGCTGCAGCGCCGCTTTTGGCACACAAATCTCAATTTAAAACAATCAAACGCAATGAAAAACATAAACCTGGGGAAAAGCGAAAAGCTGCAGAGTAAAGAAACGCACTGTGAATACCCTTTTTACGTCCTAATTTCCAATGGCAGAAGTTTATTTGAATGCCAAACTGAAATTGCTTACATGTAAATAAAACCCCCCATCGGGAAAGTTATAGATACAAATCACTGGAACTATGTAACTGTTTAGCACAAAATGCTTCAAAGATAGATGATACCTTCCCCCAAGTTCAGAGTATTGAAAAAAAAACTGAAAAACTGTAAACAAACGAAAATGTGCACGAAACACATTCATACATATAAACAGCAGAGCCGCAGCCGTGCACGTACACGTACACGTCCAGGCACACATACAGCTGCACGCGGGGGCCAGAAAATCAACTTGGCGATGGCGCAATACACGCACACACACACCGAAATGTGTGCCCGACATGTTTGTTCGCTCGAGAGAAGAGCAAGAGCGTGAGACAGTCGGCGTGCCGGTGAGTAAGAGAAACAGACTGTCAGACAGACAGTCAGACGTTCCGACAGCCGATACAACAAAAGCGTTTCATATCTCACAGTCAGTCAGTCGTTCAGTCGGTCGCACTTTTCCACGTTCCACGCTCTCTCGGCTTTTGTCGGAAATGTTGCCAAAGAAAAAATCGGCATGTTGCTAGACGGC
The DNA here is from genome assembly GCA_018150885.1 of Drosophila tristis. Taxonomy (NCBI): domain Eukaryota; kingdom Metazoa; phylum Arthropoda; class Insecta; order Diptera; family Drosophilidae; genus Drosophila; species Drosophila tristis. The sequence goes on along the minus strand of JAECWT010000203.1, from coordinate 1,094,126 downwards.
TTTGAAAGGTAGAATTTCGCAGCCAGCTTGTTTTATGTTGCTAGCTTGTGATTCCTCTGTGTAACATACCTTGTAAGACGTCTTCTAGCAACATTTTAATATTGAACCTAAAACCGGTTTTTTTGCTTAGCAGCATAGTTCAGCAACATGAAACTCAGACTTGATACGCATTCTTGAGTCTTAGAGCGAAAAAATACGGTATGTTACGAGTTGGGGTAGATTTTTGCTTGTATGCTTTGACTTTTCTGGTCCGTTTTTCCTAGTGACCATACCTTTTTTTCTACATTGCCGGCGACATGATTCCTAGCAACATGTGGCCAGCAATATATATTTGTAAAGAAACGGCCTTGCCGCCCAAACCCCACTCGTGAACACGAATGAACGTGTCGCAACGAAGCAACGGAAGAATATTGTCGAATTTTAGTCTCAATCCAATCCCACGGAAATAATTTTCACGGAACAACGTAGAAACGAGTGAGAAAATAAAGTGAAAAAGTTGAAACGCCGACGGCAAAACACTACAGCCAAGAGCAAAGATTAGTAGTGCGTAAACAAAGTGACTAAAGCTGATGCAGAGTTTAAACAAATAATAAAACAAAAGATAGCGATTGTTGCTAATTCAGAGCGTACACAAATATTTGTAAGTATTTGCCGAAATAAAAAAGTGAATTTTACTTCCCTTACAAGTGTCCAAAAATGCATTAAATAATGTTTATGTGTGTGTGTGTGTGTGAGAGAGAGTTTAAATAGCTCACAACAAAAATTAAAGATGTTTAGCTATGCTCTTCTTCTTCCTCTTTGCAACGACATTTGCACGCAGAGAACGCGCGCACAGTGTGCAGAGAGTGTGGAAAGTGCGACTAATTGGTGCTCGAATTCCATGAGAGTCCCATTTTGTGAGCGCGTGAACCACTGTGCGAGATATAAAGCGAATGTCGGAGCAGCAGCAGCAACAACAAAAGGAAATCCTATAAATAACAGCAAGAAATATTTATCAATAGCGAAGAAAGAGAGAGAGAGTGAGTGAGTGAGTGCGGGAAAATAATTAAGGCAGGAAAATTAAAGCATTTCAATTTGAAATTGGCAAGATACCCCTCTTCGTCCGCTCTTTGTGTGCGTGTGGTAGTGGGAGGCAATACCGCGGATCCCCCAGATGAACGGATAGACATGGCTTATAACTTAACTGATATTTAATTAGTGATTAAATCCTAATGTGCCAGTCATGGGGATTGGCTGCTCGTGGGCCAGGTGACGAGCCCCTTGGGAGTTCGCATTGCTTTGTGCCGGCAGGTGATGCGGGGAGAAATGTGGTAGACAATTTGTCTGTTAAGTGATCTCAAAAGTCATTCGCCGCAATTGCACTGTTGCCACACTTCAAAGGTGAAATGTGCAGAGTAGAGTGTACTATGGTGACTGTTGCAACGCTGTCAAATTTCAGAGGTCAAAATAATTGCCAATTGAGTGCTGAACGGGAAAGCGAAAGGAGAATAATTTGCAAGCCAGCGATCTGCTGCAACGTTGCCACACTTCATTGGCCAAGCCATGTTAGATGATGATCTATGACTGCTATGATTGCTTCATGGGTAAATGATTACCATAGGGATTCGTTTATGAACGCGGTAGTGAGTGAAAAGCAGCGTTGCCAAATTTACCATAAAGTCCTTAACTATAGCACCATCAAATCAATGCACAATGGCTAACTGTTGGAACGGTCCGCTAATTGGTTGGGCCAGGTTGCCAAACTTCTTCATGGAACAGAATATCCAGCTACGTCGAAACTTTTAAGACTTTTTTTACAATCTATGGAATGCTTTTGTTGAGAAATAACTAAGTAAAGAAATTTCACAACGTTGCAAAATTTGATCAGAGTGTGAACCCATTGTTTTTAGCATTAGTTTACGAAAATTCCCATGTTTTCCGCTCTCGAAAACGCAAAACATTTTCCCAATCTATTATAATCGATGGTGTTTCAACTTATTGAACTGTGTTACTATAATGTTATGATTTTACAATTCTTGTTAATCACCAACTCGTAGAATTTCCACGTTGGCTAACTTTTAAGATTAAAATAGTTTTATATAAGGGCCAAGAAACTTTATGAAATTATTAAAATCGTTGAATTATCGCTAATTAAACGTTGTTTTACAACGTTGCTAAAAATGTGCCGAAGTTTGCTTGGAAATTCGCTCAAATCAAGGCGTTCTGACCTCAATAAATTGCAATCTGTGGCACAGAATCTTGAATTATACAAAAATTACCAGCCAGGCAACGCCCCCACGATGAACACGCTCCGCGCCATCTTGCCCCAATGCCCGGCTCACCCCCATCCACAGTGGTGGAGGCCCATGGTGGAGGCCCATTTCAATTTCATTAAAATGTCTGGCGGCAATTAAATTTGCATAAATTAGACATGGCAAGCGCATTTGACGCACGCTCCATGTGCAACAAACAAAACGAAAGAGGAGAAAATTCTTGCGATAAAAAAGTGGGAAAAACTAAGTGAAACAAAAAATCAAATTATGTTGCCTTAATTAATCACAACAAATGTCCAAAGCGACGGCTGAGAAGAACTGTCTAATATTTCAAATATGTGTAGGTACGGTCCGAGCAGCTTCTATCTCTTTCTCTCTTTTCTAGGAGCAGCAGCAATTTGCACAATGAAAAAAAAAATATTTTAATGAAGCAGAACTAATTTCTAATTAAAAGCTACATTAAAGAACAGAACAAAATAAGGCAAAGGGAAGGAAGGGGCCGAAAAAAAGAACAGAACAGACTCTCAGCATCATGGTAGGGGTGGGAGAAAGAGAGGAGAATGTTGGGGAGCGAAGAACGATGGAGAGAATGAAGCTGCTTAGCGACACACACGGGCAAATAACGAGTTTAAAGCTCCGCTAGCTTTTGAGCTCGCCCATACACACACACACACACACACACACACACACACACACACACACACTCACGTGCACACAGCAGTCAGACAGACAGATAGACAGACCACAGTCGGTCATAGAAAGAGGCAGAGATAGAGAGAGACACACACACATAAAAGTTCTATACTTTTATTTTTATACGCAGCCCAAAAATAATCGCATTATGATAAGAAAAAAAGAGCGCAACCAACAATCTCTCTCTCTGCCACTCTCTCTCTCGCTCTTTCTCACACTCCATCTGTGGCTGTTTATATGTTTGTGTATGTGCGACGAAAAAGAGGTAACAGTGGAGATGTCTAGGCAAACTTTATCGACGCTTTGATACCCCTTTGGAATTAGATATTGTTTGTGGCATTTATGGATATATAGATCTCAAACGCAGCAGATATAACAAAATATAACGACTAAATCAACTAAACCCATTGAAATTCTAGTAAAAACGTATTAGAGGGTATAAAATGAAGCGTGTCTCCTGCAGATCTAGTGCCACAGTAAGCAGTGCGGCACACAATTTATATTTGCTTTTAATGCTTGTTGCTGCTGCGGCCTGCTGCCTGCTTGCCTTTTTTGCTGCTTGCAAACAAATAAAACTGGTTTTCAAGTCAATTAAACAAAACAAAAAAAAAAGGAGAAAAAATACACCAAAAAAGAAAACACAAAAAACAGCACAAGCAGAAAAAGGAGCAGGGAAAATAAACGCAGAAGAAGTAATAGTAGAAGATGAAGAAAATGACAAACCCAAACCCGAATGGAGCAACTTTTCCAGCCATAGATGAAAGCCAATGGGGGGGAAAAAGAGGAAATTTTGTACAGATTCCGTGATATGAAATATCGAATATTTTACATCTCTCAAAAGCCTTTGTGCAACAGTCTGTAATTAAGTTGATTTTTGCAAGAGGCTTAGCATTTCAGTTCGCATTCATTGAAACCAAATATAATTGAAGACCTGATCATCAATTTTGCAGCTTGTTAAATCAAAAATAACATAAAAGCCCTCAACATTTGACCCCTGTATTTAAATTGCTTAAAACAAGGCTTTCAGGGATTTTCAGTTGAGGCAATTTTTCCAAAATAATAAATGTGGTAAAGTAAATAAATAAAATGAAAATGCATGAAAACTGTAAACCCAAAACTGGCCACAAAATCTCCTCCTGTCTATTGTCTGTGTGTGTGTGTGTGTTTTTGTGTGCGTGAGGAAAATCGGATAACTGGGGGGAAAAACATTTAATGTCAGCTATAGGATATTTCAAATATTTCAAAAGATTCCTCCATGCTAGGACTCCGCTGTGTGTGTGTTGTCTGAACCCCCGACTAGGCCCCAAAATATCGATTTAAAAAGCTCTTGTTTAATTGAAGACCTCAAAATGTTTTTGTTGTGTCGTTGGGTGCCAAAATATGCCACACACACACACACAAACGACGAGCACACTTTGCTTTTGTTCCCCTCTCATTGTCTACTCTCCTCTCTCTGTGTCTTTCTGTGAAATGCAATGCCATGGCAAACAATGAGAAAATATGCAAAGAAATCAAAAATGCAAACAGAATGAGCTGCAACTAGAAGCCCCAACGGCATTAGGGGCAGGAGGAGAGGTACGACATTGGATAGAAAAGCATTCATGTGGAGCCCTCATAAAAATACTCGAATAAGAAAAACCCCCGCGAGGAAATGATTTAACTAAAAGCAAACAATAAAATAGCACGAGACACACTCTAAAACAGAACAAAAAAGGAGGTGGAGGCTATATGTATAGAAAGATAGGAAATGGGAGCTGAAAAGCAAATGCCGATGGCATTTCTAAAGCCAGAACGTACAAGATTTTCCCCCCAATTATAAAGTCTATTCGGGTAAGACCATGGATTTGCCATTCAGACAGGCGACGGCCTGTCACACCCCAAAAATGGGTCGCACGGAGGGTTGGCAGCTGCAGGCCTACAAAATGAATTACTTAACTACATACATACGAGAATGTACATGGAGTGTGTTAATGTCAAGGTTAAGGGGAAATAATGTTGATTGAAAATGTTCTAAGGAAAATGTATTGGATAGTTCACGCTTTAACGGTTTAATTTGCTCAGAGTTTATTTTTCTATTGCTTGGTCGGTCGCCTCTTCAGGCAGACAATCCTGTACCAGTGCTCGTGTTCTCGTCCTTGTCATATTTCGCTACCATCAGAGCAACCTGTGCCACCAAATAAGCTCAGCCAATTTATTTTCCATAACAACTGTGCGCTGCTGCGTATGGGATGGCAAAGAAAACGGAGAAAACAACAACGAATCAGAAGGAAAATTGTACAGAAAACTCTGTTGCCCTTCCAACTACGATTACAACAACCAGAAAAAATAACCAGAAAAAAATAACGAACGTCAACCCTCCAAAATTGGCACAGTCAACGCGTTAGACATGCTGTCCGGGGTCTGGGGTCTGGGGTCTCGTCTGTGGAGCCCTACATTTTTCCCTACCTTCAACTCTCTGCTCCAGCTCTCAATGTGCATTACGTTCATGTTGTGCACAGCAACAGCACACACATCCATTGTTTACAGGCCTATTCGTAATTTTCTGTAACAGACACAGCAACAGCAACAACAACATCATCAGCAATAACAACGATACCATGGGGCAAACGGACGGACGGGACGGGACGGTGTAGAGACTATCCACAGTTCACTTCTCTCATTTTTGGAGGGGGCCAGGGGCCAATCTGAGAGCATGTCGGATCCATGCAAATTTCGAGGTTGGCTTTTTACTATGGAAATGAAGATGAGAAATTGTTCCTCGACTTGTTTTTCTCTGTTTAGCTGTGATGCCCTATTTGCCCTGTTTGGCGCACTGGGGAAGATTTGTTATGTGAACAATCATGTAACCACATCTCATATCATCTCATATAAGAGTACGATTTTCATGACGGCAACAGATTTTTTCTATGTTTTATAACAGTTGCACTACAGTGAAATTACTTATGGAAATAAAACGCAGCTTGAGGAAAGTTTGAGACATTTTATACACAAGTAGAACAGCACATCCATATAACAGTTTGTATATCAGTCTATGGGGTTGTACTATGTATAACAGTTTATATGTTGCAGGCAATCAGGCAAGACACGCAATTATATCAGTATTAAGTCAGTATAACAGTTTTCACTAGAGTATAACACTTTGTATAACAGTTTTTAATTTTCATCTAATTTATTACATGTTTGTGGGTAACTACCCGTCGAGTATCTCTCCCTCTCCTTTCTTCTCTCTAGCAATTTCACATGTTTTAGTTTGTTTATTTTTTTCCTGTGGCATATTGAAATTAATGTAAATTTTTTCATACACTTGCGCCGTATTGGGTTTCATTCTTTCCACTCTTTTAAACGGAACGGGGAATCCAGCAAAGGAAGCGGCTTATGGCGGACATAAAGACAGACAGACTGAAAGAGCGGAAGTGGGAGAAGAAACGAGTACGAGTAGGTGTTGCAAGAGGCGGTTATTGATTTCGATTTTGTAGAAGGAAAGAGCGCTCTTGTGAATTTATTTGATAATGAAATACCATTTATGGTATCGTCTGTCGTCCTCCTGTCTCCCCCTGTTACCCTGATTGTCTGTCTCTGTCTCTGTTTGTGTGTATGTGGCGTAAAAAGGGAGAGCAGGTGAAGCACTTGAGATTGCTTCGAGAAAAGGCAAAAGAAAAGCCAAATAAACAGGTTCACTGTACAGCAGGGGAGAAACGAATCGGCAAGAAAACAAGAAAACAGGAAAATGTATTTATCGTTTTTTTCTGTAAAATTGTAAGTAATTTTTTTATATCTTCTAACTGAGTTTTGGAACAATAGTTAAAGCAACTAAATAATGTCAAAATCAAAATATAATCGACAAAGAAAAAAGATTAAGAATTGGCAAAAATGGAATAATCGAGTGGGCGAAATGTGCACAACCTGCACCATTTATCGGGGTGGAGGGGTGGGTGCTATCATCCCACCCACACATCCACTCATAAAACATGCAATTAACTGTACATGAGTGGAAACAAAGAGTGCGGCACGATTGTGTGGCGGGGCAGGCAGCGAGTGGGAGACCACTGGGAGTAACATTTTGCGGAAATTGTTGGTTTGTAATTTGAATTTGCGCCATTTGCATTCAATGTTGCCGCTCTCGCAAATGAGACACAATGAATGCGTGTCCTGCGAACGACCCAAAAACACCCAAACGCACACACCACACACACACACACACACACACACACATATTTAAAGAGTTTTTGTACACCGAAAGAAAATGGGAGTTCCCATGCAATTTGGTAAGCTTTTGCTTTAAGTTTTGCCTTAAGTTTTCGCCTGTGTTCGCTTTCTCTCCGTGTATGCCTGTGCGTTTATTAGCTTTTGTAACAACGCTCTCCGCTACTTACACCTCCCGCTGCGCCATCCTTCTTCATTCATTGTTTCCCTCCTTGCTCCGGACACGCTACGGCCGCAATGCTGCGTTACGCGTCTCCCAAAACGGAAAGCGGATGTCGTCGGCAAGTGTAGACATATTTTCTTAGTAACTTTTCCAACAAGAACCGCTATCCCATCTATCCCATCGACCCCACAAACCACCCACTCACTGTCCCTGTGCCACTAGGACTAGTGGAAACTTGTAGCAAAAGTTTGGATTCTGTTCTTGCTGTATCGTCAAGTCAATGAGGCTTTTTTTATACATGAATATACATACATACATATGTATATATATAAGTCTCTCATAGATAGAGAGAGAGAGAGAGAGAGAAAGTGAGTGAATGAGAAGGGGTGGCGGAGGGGCCTTACTGGAGCGACGAAGTTTGTTTAGTGCGTTTTCTTAGAGAAAATGAAGTTGCTTTTGGCTTTTGCTTTTGTGACTCTGATTCTGGGCCAAAAGTGTATTAAGTCGGTGTGTGGTGGTATGTGGTCCTGGAAATAGAGAGAGCCATGCCTTTATAGGCATACACAGCATCATTCCACCACCCACCACCCAGCTAACCCGCCTTCCAGCCACCGCACTTTAATCGGATTTCCCTGTAAGTAGCTAAAAGTTATGTTAACGATTCCTCCTGTAAGAAAGGACAACCGACACGACCCACACGACCGACACGAGACCCGGCAAACCCGCACTGGATGATCATCGCAAAGTTGTTGGGTAGCGGGGTGTGGGTGGTGGGTGCTGGGTGCTGGGGGGGTGATAAAGTTTGTCCAACTTTATAATTCATATTATTGCTGATTAACTGAAAAGTTGTCAATTATTGAGGTGGAAATGGAAATGTAACGAACGAAAGAACACGCCAAATGAAAAGCAAACAAAAAAGTTGCATGCCCGCCCGGAAAACAGCTTTTAGTTCGAAATAAACTTTGAGTGAAATAAAAAAAAAAAATACATTTTTAGTCAGCAAAATGTTTTTGGGCAAAAAGTGGGTATGGTTTTCCATTTATGTATGTACATATGTATGTATGTATGTTATCTGTATCATTTCGTTTATATTTACGTATATTTCAGCGGCTGTTGTCCCTATCCCTGTCACTGTCACTGCCCTTGACTTGACTTGACCAATACTCGGGGAGCACTTGACAAACACTTGTGTGACAGCAGTTCATGAAGTAAAGTTGCCATTACCCGAGTTTTATTACCCTACCCTACCCTACCACCCCACCCACCTACCACAATGATATGGCCTTGCCACTGGGCCTCTCTTACACACACTTTTGCCATGGTGCGCCTCTCTTTCAGTCAATTTCCCATGGTCTACTGCTCCACTCCCTCCCCACTCCCTACACCATAAATATCCAACTCCAAAAGCTAATAAATTCTGGGGGAACATAAATATCGACGCTGAAGAGCGAAGAGTGCGGCCAGATTGGGGCAGAGCAGCGGAAGTATAACGGGAAGATTGTTAGGGCAGAGAGAGAGAGAGTGAGAGAGAGAGTCGGAAGATTGGGTGCCCTCTGTTGGGAGGGGCAAGGGCTCCGTTTAAGGAACTAACCTTTAAAAAAAATAAAAAGACGTGAAGTTATGGAAAGGGGGAAATCCGTGGAGAGACGGATGAAAATGGCGTGCCATTAATGAAGCGCTGCCTCCCTCCCACGGGCATTTGTGGCTCCTCTAGCGTAGAGCGCGCGTGCATTTAATATGTTCCGTTAGTTAAATGAGCAAAATAATAGCCCCCCCCCCCACACACACACACACACACTGTAGTAAAATAATGCGAAAGAGAAAGGGGATGGGGATGGGGCTGGGGAGCGGGAAGAGAGGCAACATGAACGGTCAGGCATGACTGAACGTGATTGTGGCACTGCTTCAGCACTTCAATGTGCTGGGTATGGGGTGGGGGGAGGGTTAACCACAGCTTGAAAGGTGAGGTTTTCCCCTGCCCAAAATGCAACTCCCATTTGGGCTCCCAACATTAATTTCCCTTTCATTTGTCTGCTTTTGAACTGTTGCGGTTTTCATGGGTGCATTTTCATCAGAGAAAACTGCTTGATTTGATCCTATTTCCTGCATATGACAAAGTACTCAAATCCAAAGCTCAGTGGGCAAAAAGAAACCGCATTTGGAATCAGTTCTAATTGGTTTCTGGTCTGGAATTTAATTTTCAATTTGCTACAAGCATTAAAAAAGTGTTGCCATGTCTAGGAGGAGCTTCTGGGGAGGCGAAAATGAACTACATTAAAGTAAAGAGATAATAAGACCCCTCCACACACACCAAACTTTCATTTGGTTTCCTCCCCCCCCGTCCCACACGACACAGATGATTAACAACCTTGGATAAGCTTTTGTTGACGCTCGATTCCATTTAATAGAATTATACCCATAAGAAATGGAATTATGGCTACATGCTGCTGTCCTTTGCGTCCAATGATTTATGGATTAGAGTCCTTGGACTCTTTTCTGCAATGAATTTCGTGTTCATCCTTTGATCTTTTTGGGGAAAGGATTCCAGGAGGCTTCCAGGAGGAATTAACGCAACAAAAGCAAGCCAGTCTTCATAGCTTGTGCCTCGCACAAGTTGATCAATTACAAATGTACCTACAGGTATGTGTCTAGTCATTGCCACGCCCTCAGCTTGAGATAATTACCAGAATTGGCAGAAGCCAAACAAGGGACACAGGTGACGGAAAGCAGAGACGAGAAGCTGCTGCCTTCTCACTGCAGAGAGGGGAGAGAGAGAGAGACACTGTGCAATTATTCCCCATTTTCGCTTTTGGAGCAACCACTGAGGCTGCAACGTGTTGCGGTCATAGCGGTTTTCCCTTTGCCATCTGTCGCCCTCTCGCTTTCTGTTTTGGGGTTTCTTGGTGTAGTTTCGTCATTTCAAAATATTTTATGTACCAATATATATTCGAAAATTAATATGTGCTGGAAGTTTTGCCTGGTTTTCAGGTATGCAGGAACATTTACTGCGTGTCCTTTCAGTGTGGCAAGATGCTATGTGTTTCGTGTTTTGTTGCCTGTGCTTTTCCTGTGCTGTGTGCTGCCTGCGATCTGTCACTTGGCAAGCGAGTAAATTTTCATTTGCCTTCGACTCATTCGAATTTTACTTCTCGCTGAGCCAACAACAACAACAACGTAATTTTTACTAGCTTCAAAAATTTATTCCCATACTTAAAATCCAAAATGGAATCTGTGTTTCGTGAGGCATATTGTGGGCGGGCTGCAGCACACCAGGCGCCTGGTTCCTGGTACCAGTCATGGATGAAGCTGGCCAAACGCAAAGCGGAGACACTCGCGAATCCCGGCACCGTGGACGAGCTGTTCAGCAGGGTGCGGGACACACAGCCGAATTGCTTCGACGGCGTCAAGGTGGTGCTGAACAAGCCGCTGAGCAACCACTTCCAGATGTCGCACACCATCCAGCTGAGCAACACATCGCCGAGCTACCGCTTGCTGAGCACCTACGTGGGCAGCAAGATGCACACGCCGTCCGAGGCATTTCCCGTGCTCTTGGGCGATCTTGACGGACAGGGCAACTTGAACTGCAACATAATCCATCAGATCGGCGAGCGGCTGCGCTGCAAAGTCGGCGCTCAATTCCAGCCGGGCGTTCAGAACGCACCCAGCCAGGCGTCGGCCGACTATCGCGGCACTGACTTCTGCTGCTCGCTGACGCTGGGCTCGCCGGGACTCGCCACCGGCTGTGGCATGATCGTTGCCAACTTTCTGCAGGCAGTGTCCCGCCGCTGGGCCATCGGCTCGGAGCTGGTCTACCAGGGCGGCTCCAATGTGCCGGGCGGACAGACGGCCATGATCTCGCTGGTGGGGCGCTACGAGACTGGACAGTCCATGTCCTCGGCCAGCATTGGACCGACGGGCATCCACTTGGGGCACTGGCTGAAGTCCAGCGATCAGCTGCAGATTGGCCTGGAGCTGGAGACCTGTATCCGCGCCATGGCGTCGGTGGCCACGCTCTCCTACCTAGCGGAAATACAGAAGGGCGATGTCCAGTGTCGCGGCAGCATCGATACCAACTGGCGCGTGTGCGGCTCATTGGAGAAGCGCTTGCAACACGTGCCCTTCACGTTCCTGCTCACTGCCTGCCTGCAGCACAAAACGGGCACCATGAAAATCGGAGCGGGCATTATAGTTGGGTGAAGGTTGGGGTTGGGGCGCCGCAGAACAATCGAAGATTTTATCATATCATTTTTAAATTGAATTTGTTGAAATTTGGCAAAATGGCAATATAAACAAACGTAATAAAATCCATAGAATATCGATTGTAAATCGATAAGGGACTGCCTTGAGTCTCCATGGAGGCTGTGAGGCAACGGATCCATATGTACAAATATCCTATATGCCAGCCAATGACGCCTGGCAGTCATAAAAATCAATCAAAAACTGAAGGCCAGCCAGGCGGCCGCTGCAGACGAACTGAAAATATTCGGTTGAGTTGATGACGAAACTGTACATGAAATCATCATCAAGAATCCCATCAATCCCTTTTGCGCTGCATCGCCTTTCAATCAGCAGCAGCGGCAGCAGCTCTCACATTGCAGTGCCACTCCATCAAGTTCTGCTCCTCCCTGCCCCACTCTTTAAGCGATGCAACCTCATCCGCATACCCCACCCCACCACGGCTCATGCCACATTCAAGGTCAATACAAAATGGCGGCTCGAATGCAAAGCGTATCCGACGAAAGGCATTAGCCTGATTCAACCGCCCCGCCCCCAAACGCTTTTCCATCCATCCGCTTTTTTGGTGGAAAAAGTTCAGCGCATTTCGCCAAACTTTTGACGAGAAGTGCATGGAGGGAAAAGGGATAAAGGGAAAAACAAGAAAACACATTTCATTTGCTGCTATTTGATGGGAAAACTTCAAAAACTACACAGAAGAACTGAATGGAACAGCAAGGGATACTCAAAGGATACTTTGATTGCAGTGCTCCCAGCACTGAAACTTGTTAGTCGTAGATGTGTTTGGATAGGGGGGGATATGGCACCTATTTAGAGGGAATCTCCTAGTCTAGACACTCTCGTTGCTGCTGCTGGGCTGCTGCTGCTGCTCTTTGCTTTTGTGTTAATTAAAATGCTCCCATTTACAGACAAATATATATATATATATTTGTATGTATATGTTTGTATATTTGATAGATACGTTGGCGGGGCTAAAGTTCAGCGACGTGCGAAAGTTGTCAGAGCTTACAATACAAATTGGTAGATTGTGAGTAGGCCCCCAACCCAAGCCACCCCAACCCACCCCAAGCCAGTGCCATGCTCAATGGATGGGATTATTAGTGGGTGTCGGGTGTCTGGCTCTCTGCATCTCCACCCACTTTGTTGGCGTGTGTGTGTGTGTGTGTGTGTGTTAGCCTTGAAGGGGGCTATCTGTGTCTCCTTCGTGTTGCTGTGCTTCCCCTGGACGTTTCCCCTGCTCTTAAATCTGCTCACATTCCCTGGCAACATTAATTAAGATGCACAAACAGGCCAACCCAGAGGCACCCCACAGGGATGTGTGGCAACTGATTGATACCTTATACCTAAGAATTAATAAACTTGGGATTCGCCTTAATGATAAAATGATGAATGCCACGAAATTACTGAATATTTATTTCCAACTGGCAGAACGGATGTTAAGGATGTGTCCACTGATTTCCTAATGGTATGCATGATATCGTAATTAAATTTCTGCCAGTCGTTTAATCGTCACAACAATTGAAAAGTTTATCCCCTTTAGCTTTGTATCTGCAATGTGTTTAGCAGAGTAAGTGGAAAATTCCTTTTCGCTTTGCCTAATTCTTATTAGCTTCAAAGTTATATGTACTTTGTGTGTTTTGTAGGCTTTACAGAACGCAAGAATAGCCCTCCCTCTCTCCAGTGCCCCTCCTTTCGTTGAATTGTTTGTATATGTGTGGTGTTTGTGTGTGTATCTATGCATGTGTGGCTTATGGGCGTGTGTGTGTGTGTGTGTTCTGGTGGCCAAGTTAATTCAATTTAATCAGCTCCGTAATTAGTCAGGGGCGGCGGCTTTTGCTGGCTTTGCCTGGCCCTTCTTGGCTGCATAAATAGTTAATAAACAATTTCGAAGCTTATCCAATTTCTGGGAAGAGAGAGTGAGCGAGTGAGTGTGGTGGGGGGTGGGTGGCTTACTTACCTTGAACACAAAAACAAACAGCAGCTTGGACAAAAACACTGAACGAGCAGTCCGAACATTTCCCTCTATAAATAATGCAATTTTCCTATGAAAAGGGGGCAGGCTGTGGGGCGGCCGGCAAAATTGTTGCCTTATTGCTGGGGGCTGTTACATGCATTTTGTAATGTGTAATTACGAAATTGGGTTTACGGCAACTGGGTCGGTTAACACTTACAGCGAGGGGTTCTTGCATTTTTTTTTTAAGAATATATGTTTATATTTCTGCAGCATCACCGTATTTACAGTTATAGAGAGAAAGAGAGAGCGCACCATCCCTTGGTGGTATATGATATGCTCCTTAACAGATTTACCCAAACGACTGACCCTTGGCCCCTGTATGAACGATGTCCTTCCTCCACTCCACTCAATCGAATTAATTGTGACCCATTTGGCCATATCCCCCATCTGTCATGGCAATTATTTCTCCAATTACAAGATTCCTGCTGCCATTTGACTAATTACTGGCAACATTCCCCCAGCCAGCCCAAAAATCAATAATTTCCCACAACAGAAACAACAACAACACACGACGCGAATCAAACGAAAGGTAAACAGATTTATATAATTTATTCATCTCTCATCTGGAATTGTATTTCAATGGGGGGAGGGCTGGGCCTGTCACTGGGCGACCTTCACACAGAAATTCAACCCGAAAACCAAACGAAAAGTTGCAAATTGCAAATGGCAAATGGCAAACGAGCAGCAGAGCAGCAGAGAGCACCAGAGCAGCATTATTTAATAATACTCATAAAAATCATAAAAGACTGTGCATAAAAACTGAGTAATAAATTTAAAAAACTGAGCGCAGATGTAGCAACGCTGATAAAAGCCAAAAACAAACGAAAGAGGCCAAAAGGAAAAGGCCTGCAATCATGTTTCGGTAGTTTCTTGTATGGGAGTGGGTTCTATAGAGGTAGCAGCAGGAAGAGGGTTTTGGCTGCAAGCGCTTTTTAGTAAGCACAAAAAAAAGCAGCTACGAGTTATATTAATTCTGGATCCATCAGCTGCATCAGGTGCTGAGTAAGGAAAGGTTTCGATGAGAAGGAGAACTACCAAAGTGTGCAAAGCGCATACAAACTTCGTTCTGTTTGAGTTCTCTCTGCATTGTTTTCACAGTTTCACACACCACACATGCTCGCGTACCTACTATACTCGCCAGCGAACGATATGTACATACGATATGTATATGCACGTGTTAAGATATGTCAGTCCCTGTGAATCATTGACCCTCATCAAGTGTCTACCCTTTGCCGGGTAGCAGTTCAAATTGAAAAGCGTTCAGATATGTGGGAGAGATGGGGGTGTAGGCATGTATAAAGGTGCACACGGGTCAATGAAATCGGCAAACGGTGCGGCGGAGCGGGGGGATTTGATATCATAAATGCATTTTGGCTAAAGGATAAATGGCACAAACCAGACCGCGGCGATGGTGATGAGGATCCATTCATGCGCCTTACTTAAGCGCTTTTAATATGCCAAACCTTCCCCATGACACGAAATGAATGAGGGGAAAGAACAGTGGGGGAGTAGGCCACAATGGGTGTTCCCTCGCACAGCCGTCCCTATGCCATGGTAGAACCATGGAAAGGTGGGAGACTAATCCGAATTGTAGCCTTGGATATGTTATGGCAACGCCACCTTTTACACAGCTGTACTGTACCATGCGCTTGTCCCCGGTTTGGAATGACTTTGGAACAGATTGGCGCATATTCGAGTCTCTTTTGTGTTCCCTTTTATTGCTGTTCCCCCCCCACCCCACTCTGCTGCTCGCTCACTCTCTTCTGCCTATCAACTGCACTCGCTCTCTCTCTCTCTCAGTGCTTAATAGAGCGTAAATAACAATGCTCTCTGCCTCCCTCCCTCCCCCGCTGCACTCTCGTTTTGTGTGTGGTTTTAGGCGTTTAGTTTGTCCCCTCTGTTTTGCTTTACAGTTTGCTGTTATCGGTAATATATGATACCTGCTTGGGTTCAACAATTACAATTTGATTTAAATTTAAATCCAACATTTCTGCTCTCCCTCCTTGTTAGCATGCCCTCGTGGCTCTGGCGAGACCTGTTTGTTCCTGCTGCTCGCCCACAATTGCTCTGCAATTTGCATGTGCGCTATTAATTTGAACGAATTCATTTGCTTGTGCGAAACGTGTGCCAGACAGGTGGACATACGGACAGGGCTAGGAGACAGTGGGACAAATAGGGCCAGACGGAATGTGGGCCAGACAGTGGGCTGGGCAGACATTACACTGGCAGAGCAGTGAAACAAGCAGCCTGAAAGCATGGAAATAAAATGTTGTTGCTGCTGCTGCTGCTGGGGCCTATATTAAATATGTATTTTCTGCTGCATTCCCCCGCACACCTCTCTCTCTCTCTCACTCTCTGTTTTCCACTCGTGTATCTCGTTCCCCTTTTTTGTATTTATTTGTCGCATTTTTTTCATCGGTCGCATTTTATTTACACTAAATTCCGTTTGCTGCTCTCGTTTTTGCTTGTTTGTTTTTTGAACAGTGCCTGAAAAAAAAGTATAAACATTTTGCACATATTGTTGAACATATTCGTAATTACTTGTTTTTTCCCCAATTCTGAATGGGAAATGGAGGGATTGGGATATGCAAATTCAGATTCGATTTAGTTTTTGGTTTTTCAGTATCAGGCAACAGTATTTATTTATCTAGTTTTGGCAGAGACAAAGATAAAAACTGAAAGGGATTCAGATTAAAGTATACCCTGTAATTGATGGGATTAAGCTCTGTTTTTCCCCCTCATCCATCTATTTCAGGGGAATATTATTCGTAGAATTTACGTGTTTTTTTTTTATTTTTGGGTGCAGGTTGTATCATAATTTTCTTGCTACTTATTTTTCCACTTTGTTTGGTTTCAACAGCAATACTCCCACTCCCACCTTGCTCTTGCTCTCTTTCCACCGATTATAAGCACCTTAGAAATCAGTTAAGCATAAGAAACAGAGCAAAAAAGAGGAAAACAAAGAAAGAGAGAGAGAGAGAGACAGAGAGTACAGAAATCAGGGTTTGGGGAGGAGAACAGAGAATTCAGTTTGACCTTCAGCCCCGCCACGACGAATACACGTAGAACGAATGAACGAATCAGCTTTTCTTGACTTTGTTTTTGGGTTTTCATTTTTCATATTTCAAGCGTCGCTTCGATGGTTCCCGTTGTTCGTGCATAACTTTAAGTAGCAGAAGAAGAGAGAGAGAGAGAGCAAGAGAGAGTGCTAGGTGGAAGCAAAAAGTATGGCAGGAACCAGCGAAATAATGATCTTGAATTTAATACGGATATTTATTTGGTTATTGAAAAGGTCTCGCTCGCACTCGTTTAAATTAATTTCAATGCTTCGAGTCTCCAAATGTGAAGAGGTTTCTGGGCCACTGCAATCTGCCCTCCCAACCCCCCGTTGCACATACAAATATTCAAATTGCAATCCCAGACTAGTTCCACAATTGCAATCCACTCTGCGGCGTAGAGTTCACTGGATTTCGGGGGGGTAATAGGTGCACGAAATTGCTTTTCCCTGCCCCCCAGCCAGCTGCGAGCGAGAGCTCTGTCCCAGCATGCCATGGAGGAGCAGCACAGTCCAGACCAGACCAGACCAGACGGATAAGCCAAAAACTGTTGTTTAAACAAACTAACAAAAACAAGGAAGGAGAGCACACACACACACACACATCCATAGAGATAGAGAGAGCATAAATGCATATGTATGTATGTATGTATATGTAGATACTCGCAGTCAAGTCAGAGGAAAAGTTGACTTGGCATCGCTTTGGATTGAATTGAATTGCATGGAAAAGAAGAAAGTACGTGATGGCTAGTGCTGGTGCTCGTGCTAGTTGGCCTTAAAACTTCAAATGCAACAAGGAGACGCAAAGAGTTGGCTTCAGAGAGGCTGAAGAGAGAAGTAAAAGCAATAGAAAAACCAAAAAAAAAAAAAAAAACTAGAACTAGACCTAGGGTACAGTAGAGGAGTAGCAGCAACAGCAACAGCAAAAGCAACTGGAGAGAGTAACAGTCGAGTAACAGCAAACTAATAGCAGCCAGCAGAGCGGAGTGAGCGGAGGGAGAGCAGCAGCAACAGCAACAAGAAATTAAGGATGGATTTCTGGTATCGAAACGTAGATGAGCTTCAAACTAGAAATCCGACTGCAAATGTTCAAAGTTTTAGCCCAATAAAGCTGGTTTAGGCCTTCTTTGGTTCACTTAATACCCCAGAGATATCCTCTTTCAAATTTAACAGACAGTATAACAGACAAATAACAGCCACTAGCATTTGTGAGGGGCGTAATCGAAAGAAACCATTTGGAAAATGTAATCCAATTTCGGCCTCCTATGGCCGCTTCCCCGCGTCCCCTCCGATTCCTCCCACTTATTGCTTTACCTTTCCCTTAAACAAAACAAATAGCCATACACCGTGTATGTAGTACATGCGGCATACATACATAGGTATGTACATATGCACATGTGTATGTATTCGTACATATTTATATGCCATTCATACATATTTATAGCGTTAAGTTGCATTTCGGATTTTATGTTTTCCTCCGCTCATTCGGCTTCTCCTTTGCTCAGTCCCCGCTCCCCGCCCCTTGCCGAGCTTCCAATCGTTCTTGTTTTTGGCATGCTCTGCGCTGCTTTGTCCCACTTTGCGTCTCTCTCTCTCTCGCTGTCTTTATCTCGCTGTTGGGTGTGTGTCTGTGTGGGGTACAAGAGTGTGAAACGATTTCTCGTTGTGGGGGGGGGGGGGGGAACAAAGCTCCGATTCAAGTGGCATTGAAAACTCTTTTATATTTGACTCGAGTAACCCACGAGACAGAATGTAAATGTGGAGTGGTTGGGAGGGATAGCACTAGTACCAGTACCAGAGGTGTCGGTGGGTGCCGCACATTTGATGCAAACAAGCGGCCAAGGATCATAAGATATGCATCTGCATGCATGCGAGTTTTTGCGGCATCAGCGTATGTAGGTCCCTGTCCCTGTCCCACTTCCCTGCACCTATCCCTGAAGGGTACTCTGTGCGGCAGGTGACGCACCTCGCGTGTGTCCCCACAATTTGAGTGGCAAATGCAGAGGAAATGCAACACAGAGAGACAGAAAGAGAGAGAGAGTGGACTGTTGCCGGCTACCTGAACTTGTTGCAATTAGGTTGTACATTCAAACAAAAATTAAAGCTTTGTGAGGTTAACCCTAACGATAACCGCTCCAGCAACGCGCTGGCAAACTCTGGTAGCAGCAGCCTCAGCTTTCGCTTGCTTGCTCTCTTCCTTATTATTCATTTAAAATAATTCTGTGCATAAATTCAAGGATGTCCAACCCTAAGCCAGCAAAAAAAGGGCCAACAACTAACCCTTTTAGCAACTGATGGAACTGATGCCTACCCCAAAACCCAACCCAATGCAACCCCCTTTCGGTGACCTCGGCAATTAAATTACACAAAAGCTTGTTTGAGTTGAACGAAAGGAAAAACACACCACACGCAAAAAGAAAAAAGAAAAAAAGAGCCACAGAGGCACGAAGCGAAGGCTTGCTGGACGGCTGGAAGGCGGGAGGGAGGGCAGACGAAGGAAAAGGAAATGTGCCAGAGAGGAGAAGCAAAAATGAAATACATAAGGAAAAATGTCAGTCGACTGCAGAAATTTACAGTTGAGGGCATTTTTAGGGTTGCCATTCAGCCTCGTTTTGTGGCCAAGAGAAGAAAAGAAAAAAAATATACAAAAGATCTTTTACAGAATAAATGAGAAAAAGGCAGGAGGAGCAGCAGCAGAGATTGAAGCTTTTTGGTGGAGCGTATCAGTAGTGACATTGAAAGAGGGTCAGTGAGATAGAGAGAGAGGGGCATTGTAGGGATTTATTAAGAAAGGGTTCGAAAAATACTCTAGGAACCAGTTTGGGAACCGCCTGCTTTAATGAGAGTATTTGAAGGACTTTTAAAGTAGTGATGAGGAATATTCATAAATATTCACAAAATATATTCAAATGTTTTGTTTTTTTTAATCTTTATTTATTTTATATTTTTGCAGCATTCTTATCGAACTTAAACTGTTTCCGTTCCATTCTTGAAGATTATTCCAAAGGGCGATAAGAAAGCCATTTCCAAATGTCAGATAAAGATAATTTCCTGCTGATTAGCCAGAGCGAATGGCCCGTCATCAGCCCATTCCCGCCCCTCCTTTCACCTTTGTCGTAGAAAAATTATCAACCTATGACACAGTAAGTCTTCCCCTGCTATTTTCCCTCTTCTGTTTCACTCATTTTCTTTCGCTGGTTTTCTTTGTGTAATTTTCCATAATTTCCTAGGCGCCGGCCCGGCCCGGCCGCGGCCGTTGCTTCGTCGTTGGTCCCTGCTTCTGCTTCTGCAGTGCTCCTCCACTGGTTTTCCCTTGCTGCTCATTTTCCATTAATTTGTCATTGTAATTTTATTCACCGCTTCTTTGGCCTGCCCCATGGCCCCCCCTCCCGCATCACTCAATTTCCACCCCGCCGTCTTGCCCTGTGCATAAATCACCGTTCAGTGAGGCGCTCATAATCAGTCAATGTGCCGTGCAAAATTATGCAGCCTTCCTGTCCGTCGTCTCGCTCTCTTTATCAGCACATCTCTTTCACACTCTCTCTATCAGTGTGTACGTGTATATGTATCTCGTTCCCTCTTGAATGCATTTTATTTCGTTTTATTGCTGTGACAAGCAAGTTCCGCATTTTGCCGTTGTCCCATGCCCCATACCCTTTCCGCAGAGGTTAGCATAAATTTAAGCAGAGAACAGAGAGAGAACTTTAGAGATGAAAGAGAATCTGTTGCTTCTAAATCAACATTGGAATCACATCATAAATCCATTTTTGACTCTGAAAAAACTCGAGTATGTTCTTTGATTAATATTATCAATATTAAAATTACATTTTTTGTAGGTTTAAAGATAAATATATATTAAATGTACGATGGAAAATGTGACTAATAAATCCATATATGCCAGCTATGAAATCTTCCACCAGGGTATATAAACTTTCGACTTTTAAAGTTTTTCTTTCTTTTCTTTTCTACTGGTTTCTTGCTTTTGCCGTTGGCTCTTTACATAATTGATTATCTGGCCTCTGACTAGACTTGAAATTTCTGCAGTTGTCCAGTGGACCTCTGCGCCGCCTCTGCCCCTCCCCACTGGCGACTGCCCCCGGCCAGCGCCAAGAGAAATACAACCTCATGATGATCCCCCATTATCATCAGCCACTCATTATCAGCCACATTGTTTTTGCTGCTGCTCTCCCTCTCTCTGTCTCTGCCGTCTTTTACCTGTTTTGGTCACTTTTTATCCTCTCCGTCTTCTGGCCATTTTGGGCACTTGTTCGCTTTTCGTTTTTCTTTCGATTTGAACTTTTTAGAGAGAGATTTTTGCCATGAAATGCAGTTGACAAAGAGTGTAATTTTGTTTTACTTGAGTTTTCTTTTTTCTTTACTTTGGGGGGCGGAAAACTATTGAAAAACTCGGGCAAAGGCAAAGAGAGCGCAGAACAACATCGAAGTTGAAATAGAGTGGAAATGCAAGGGCGGACTGGAGTGGGCAGTGGGGAGTGGGAGTGGACAAAACTTATCCACTGAGAACTCAACCGAGAACAAACTGACAAAAACTGACAAAGTGCAGTCGGGGAAAATAGTTTTGGGCAAGAGTTTTCCCCGCCTCCAGCTCTGCTCTGCTCCGCCCTTCGCTGCCGCTGCGCCGCACTGCTGCAACTTGTTCTTTATCTTGTTATTACTTTTATATTTCTTGTTCGCTTTAATTTGATTTAATTTCCTTCGTTTTTTTATTCTGTTTTGGGTATGTGTAAAATTTAAATTAGTGGAAAATTAAATTTGCCGGGAAACGGGAAAATGGAAACGGAAATGCAGTAGTTGCTCGAGAATCAGGTCGATGGTGGTTGGATGTTGCAACTGCAGCACACACACATATCCGTATCTGCATCTGTGTCTGTATCTGTGTCTGTATCTGCAGCTATGGATTCATAATCTGTGTGACTGTGTGACACGTGAGTGGGTGTGGAGTGAGTCCTTTGACAGTTTTGCGGATGATGCCACTGCTGGATACCATTATGCTGGCTGGCTGGCTGGCTGGCTACTGGGGCAAGCCAAGGAAATTGCCATGGGAAAACTGGGTGCGGGATGGCGAAGGAAGTTGCTAGGTGGATATGTAACACTGGAAGCTGCATGCTGGATGCTACTGACATGTTGACAGCCATCAGGCATCAGCCATCTGTGTGTGGGTGTGCAGCAGCAGAATGGTGCGGCGGGGGGGCACTGAAGGTATTAAACTCCTTGAAGGAATCCGGAAAAGGATGTCAACGAATCTTTCTTGAAACTTCTGTGGAACAAGCAGAGTTATCAAAGGGATACGAATTACTACCAAGGACTACCTGAAGGTACATCAATTTGTGCGTCGTTTTTTCTCTCATCCTTAAAGCGAGGGGGGTCCCAGTACATTCTGCTCAAACAGAGTCCTGCAGCGAGTGCTCTGGGGGGAGTCTTTACACATGAAATTGTAAGCCTGCCCACAGCTGTCGGGGAGGGGGGCTGAGAGCTTATCCTTGCATAATGCACAGAGTGTTTTGTTGTAGTTGTTTTTGTTGTTCATTCAACGATTGCCCCATAAATATGCATTCATACTCGCGCAGCATTTATTATTTATTATCCACTAGAAATATATTACAAGCACATGTTCGAGTTTGTGTCGCCTCCGCTCCCCGCTCGTGGTTTATTCATATTTAAAGCTTATCCATATGGTAAAAAAAAAGCGCTCCTTAACCCGTCGGTGGCCGCCCCGTCATCATCATCATCATCAGTCTGCGTAAATCCACATAATACCCTGACATTAAATTAGCCACCTGTCCCGCCCCCACCCTCTCGTTTTAGCCGTAGTTTTCCCTATGGCTTCCTCACACACTCTCCCTCTCTCTCTCTCTCTTGGTCTGTGCTTGCTTGCTCTGTCACTCTCTGTCTTGGGCCTGTCACTTGCTCTCTCCATCGCCATCTCTGTCTCGCATTCCGAGTAGGTGTTAAGCTGTGCTTTTGATAATGACGCACATTACATATGCAACACGAGCTTTTGCTTCCGGCTCCTGGCTCTATCTGCCACAGTCTTCCGTTTCCTGCCTCTGCCCAAAAGGCGGCAAATGTTTTTCTATGTTTCAGCCACCTACTCTACTGCTCTGCTCTGCCCACCTGCTATGTGCGTGTGTGTGTGTGTGTATGTACCTTTGTATCTTTATTTAGCTCGGAATTTGTTGCACTCCCTGAGGACTCGATATCACATTTAAAACACCTGCCGCCATGGAGCATTTGTTTATCCATGTTTCCTTCTTGCCTCCATGAGAGTGAAGTGACTTATGAAAATAGGGGGGAGCGCATATGTGAGGCTAACTTTAACTGGGTTGCACTGTGTGTTCTGTGAACAGAACCTTTCCTGGCATGGGGCAGAAATTGAAGGAATTCTTTGTACATGGAATAGAAGGAAGGCCCTTCCTTTTCTACGAAATATGTGAAGGGTGTCGTCTCCCTGGAAGTCGGAATACTACGAACCTGCGAGTAGTTCTTTCGCTGCAAACACTACAAAGAAGCATGGCAAGTCCTTCCCTCTCTGGTCATCATCATCATCTCTAAGCACAATTTCCCGTTGCCTTATCTAACAGAGAGAGAGGGAGAGAGAGAGAGCGAGAGAGAGAGCCAAGAAAAGTGTGGAAAAGTGAACTAATTTGATTTCCATGCAAATCACATTTCAAACAACTGAAAAACACAACTTGGCTCCATTAAAATGTTGACAAAATTAAACAAAATTGACAATTTCCGGTGTTTTGGCGCCAGAGTACATATACTCAAGCTCTCCCTTTCGCTCTATGTATATATATATATATATATAGTATATTAAGTCAGTCTAGAAAATGTTGAAGGTAGCTGCTGCTGCCTGCTGCCTCTTTGTTTTGAGTCCTGCCACTGTCTCCGTTTCACACTGTGCCCCACTTTCCCGACGGGTGACAGGGCAGGTGGGCGAGGAGTAGTAGGAGAAGCAGAGGAGGTGGCAACCTTTTGGCACGGCACAGAATGCGCGCATATTTAAATTTTAATTAAAATTTTCTTGGGGGCATACCTCACCCTCCCATTGGGTGTGTGGTGAATGGAGTGGTGCGGTGTGGTGCGGGGTGCGGCGTGTTGTGTTCCCATTTCGCATTCGCGCGCCTAAAAATATGCAAATAAAAAGTGCCTCTGGGCGAGTGGCAGAGCGAGAGAGCGAGAGAGAGAGAGAGGGGAGTATCCTGTTCTGATTTCCGATAGCCTTCCCGTTGAGAGCTGTGTACAGAGACTCCCCTCCCCAGCCAGGCCCTAGGGGCATGGCATCCATGGGCATCCATAGATGCGGATGTCAGAGCTCCTATTTGTTGTGTGTATTTGTGTCTCTCTCTGAAAAGAGCAAAAATTAATTAACTCTGTAACTGAAGCCCATCAGCCCCTCCCACGCGAGTTATCGTTAATAAACAACTCAATCATGAAAGCGAAATCGATGGAATTGTGTGTGAAAATGTGCAAATAACCGTTCAAGGGAAATGCAATAAAGTACAGTAGCTGCAGGAAAAAGAGAAACCGAATCAACATTATTTTGTTTGCAAAGAGTGAGCGGGGGGAGCAATAATAAGAGTATGTGATAGGTCAGCGAAGTGTAAAATGAAGAGCAAAGGACTCGCATCTCCCATCATTTCCAGTGTTGAATCACAGTTTCCAGTGTTGAACATGAACATGTCTAATCCCTACATCAGATTATCTTTACGTTCAGTTATATTTATATTTTTTGTTGTTGCAAAAAAAACGTTGCAGCTGCGCAAGCCTTAAGATATTGTTTCAGGGTAGAGGAGCGGGCAGGAGCATCTTTCTGGCATCTGTCATATGGGTTTAGCCATCGTCTGCTGTTCATTGAAGACGACTGCAAGTTGGACAGGCTGCTGTTGCTAATGCAACGAATACTCCGCTTGTGGGGGATGGGAAATTTATATGCAACTTTTTTCCAGCTTCATTCTCTTTCTTTTGTGCATTTTCTGACAACCGCCGCCATCCCGTTGCAATTTTCCTAAACTGAGCTGAAAAGGAAACAACTTCTTCCTTTTGGTTTCTCTTTTATTCGTATTCTGCTGCTTCGCTTTCATTCTGTTGCCGCTTTAAGTTGCACGAAAATCTGTTTTCGACTGTTGGCATTTTTTTGTTTTTGTATTTTTGGCAGGAACTTTTATGAGGGCGAAGTAGGGGAGGGAGAATGGTGTCTATGTCTGTGTCCTGGTTGTTGGTTGCAATCCACAAAAACCACCAAAGGACGAGGAAGGGGGGGACTGCTGCTGACTGACTGCTGGGAGTGGCTGCCGTTGAGGAAGAGCCTCGAGAGAAGCCTCTCAGTTCTAGCCACAATTTGCCATGTAAATATTAATGCCAGGCCAGACAGGGCCCAAAGGGAGTGAAGGCAGGGGGAGCAGCAGCAGCCAACGTTTGTACTCAATTTTTCAAAGCTCGTTTGTGTCGTTAGTTGGTTGGTTGGTTGGCTGGTTGGTTGGGTTGCTTTCGGTCCCTATCCCTATACCTGTCCATGTCCATGTCCTCTTCCTCTGGGTTCTGGCTATGCAAATAATGAATGCAAAATGCCAGAGGGAACCCAGAGAGACGAGACGGACAAAGCGAGAGGGACAAGGAGAAGCCTTAACCCTAAGCTCATTGACAGAGTTGCTTTTGCAAGCAATTAGATTTTTGTGCAATTAATTTTCATCAATTTTGTTTTCATTCCCTTGCAGGTGAATCCTCATCCGGATGCGATGCTGAGTGTTGAATGCAATTACCCTCGAAAATGGAAAACTCCATGCAAATCAGCAACTGTGAAAGTGAAAATGGTTGAGGTGGATCCTTAACTTAAACTGAAACTTAAACTGAACTCAACAGAGAGCAGAGTGCAATCTATCAAATATATCTATCGATAAATAATCGATAGCAAATGTAGAACTATTTAAAGATACTTATGTGAAATTGGAGCAAGGAATTAGAAGAAAATATGTATGTGGAAAGTGCTGCTAAAAAGTGAACATTATATTAAAATATATCAATATCAAAATTAGAATATAAACATTGAAATATTCTAATAAAAAAAAATATATAGAAAAGTGTTATAAACCATGAAATATTATATTAATTCCATTACATAAACAAACTTCAATAAAAATCAAAGATATTGTGGGACTAACGAAATTAAATCCTGCTTAAATCAAAGAAAGAGAGCTAATGCAAAAACATCATTAAAACAAGTGAAAATTCGATTAAAACTAAGAAAGAAAGTGAGAAAAAACTATAAGCATAATATAGAAAAATACAAGAAAAAGAAAATCTATTAAATAAGATCCCGCACGAAAAGGGATCCCAATGTCAAGTGTTTGCCATTGAAACGATGGATAAAAGGCTCAGCGATAGTCCCGGAGATTGTCGCGTAACCAGATCCAGCATGACGCCCACCCTCCGCTTGGAGCACAGTCCCCGGCGGCAGCAACAGCAACACCAGCAGCAGCAGCAGCGACCCCAAGAACAACAGCCAGCAGAGTGCAGTGGCAGTGGCACTGCAACAACGGCAGCATCAATAGCGAAATCCAAATCCAAATCCCCCACACCTCCCACCAAATCCCATGCGGGGGCAGGTGCCCCTCAGCAACAGCAGCAGCAGCAGCATCATCAATTCCGTGCCCCGCAGCAGCAGCAGGGACCGAAGAACAAGAACAAGGCCTGGAGCAAGCGGGGGAACAAGACGAGCGGCAAGCACAGTGCCAGCGCCTGTGTCGGCATCGTTCAGTCGCATCCAAATGGCAGCAGTGGGGCAAGCGCCGGCGTGGGTATGGCCGGCGGACAGCCTCCGGCAGTGGGAGGCGGCGGCGTGCTGCCCACTGTGGCGGCGGCCCACAAGGCCGATCTGGAGAACATACAGAATATCAAGAATCAAATATCCGGTAATGCGAACCACCATGGTGGCGGCGGTTCGGCCTCACATCACGGCGGATCGCATCATGTCGGCGGCACAGGCGGCAGCGGGGGCGGTGGGGGACACCACCATCACCACAACACGCGGCTGGCGCAGATTGCTGCCGGCACGGGAGTGGGCGTGGGCGGTGGAAATGGCATCTCCATTGGGGCGATGGACAAGCACGGACTGAAGTCCCAGCAGCAGCTCTACAAGAAAATGCTGGCGCACAGGTGAGTGGAAATCCGTTACGTTTCGTTTCGTTTCGGCATCCGGAAGCCGCCGAAACAGAGAGCATCTGATGGGGGTGTACCAGTATGACACTTGCTTAAAGTTTTCAGTTGCTTGTATTTAGAGGGGGATTAATTTGGCTCAAAGCCACCACTTGGCGGATAAAAGAGGTTCTGAAACTCAGCAACAGTCACCGAATAATTAATCGAGTGTCATACGGGTACACTGGAATTCCCTCGATGCATTGAATCCGAATTCCGTTCTAAAGCATTCCTTTCCTTTCCTTTGCATTCCATTCCAAACCATTCCTCCCAGGGGCCATCATCATCATGTGCTGTGCGCCGGAAACAATGCCAATCACACGTGCTGCCTGGTCACCGGATGCAACGGAACCAGCGGCGGTGGCGGCGGAGGAGGTGGAGGCGTGGCGGGTGGCAACAGTGGAGTCAATGCCACGGGTGGCGTAAATTCCTGCAAGGATGCACAGAGCAACAAGGACACGAGCTCACTCAGCGGAAACAGCAACAGCTCGGGCAGCGCCGCAGCCGCGGCAGCAGCGGCCAATGCGGTGCACTACTGCTGCGGGCGGTCCAAGTTCTTCCTGCCGGAAAAGCGGCTGCGCAAGGAGGTGATTGTGCCGCCCACCAAGTTCCTGCTGGGCGGCAACATCTCGGATCCGCTCAACCTCAACTCGCTGCAGCACGAGAACACCTCGAATGCCTCCAGCAGCAACAACACGCCGGCGACGACGCCGCGCCAGTCGCCGATTACGACGCCGCCCAAGGTGGAGGTCATCATACCGCCCAACATCCACGACCCGCTGCACCTGCTCGACCCCGTTGACTCGATGGAGTACGAGAAGCAGCTGACGTCGCCGATGAAGCGGGGCGGCATGCTGACGCGCGGCAGCCACCTGAAGTTGCAGCTGCAGCCGCAGGCGCACCACCGCCAGCACAGGCCGCGCAAGAATCGCAAGCGGCGACGCTTCGACTCGAACAACACCTCGCATGCGGGCGACGATGGGGGCGAGGGCAGCGAAACGCTTTCCGTTTCCCTGGACGATGCGGGCACCTCCTCCTCGGCGGCGTCCCCAGTGGCGCCACACAATGCCGCCGGCTCTGCGTCGGCGTCCATTAGCCTGCTGCTGAGCGAAGCCGCCGCACCGGCATCGGCGTCGGGTGGAACGATGGAAATGGGCCAGCAGCAGGCGCATGTGCGCTCTCCCCAGGCCCTCACCATGGCCACGGCAGAGATGCCGGCTCCCACGCTCACCGAGGCGGCCGTCCTGTCGGGCGCCGCACCGGCAACGGAACAAATGGAATCCAACATGAGTCTGCTCTCATCGCCAACAGCGCCGCCAGCTGCATCATCGTCACCGCAGCAGCAGCAGCAGCAGCAGCAACAACAACAACAGCAGCAGCAGCAGCAGCAGCAACATGTGTCCATTGCAGCGTCAGAGGGGGCTGCGACTGCAGCTGCCCCCACAGAGCTGCTGCTGAGTGCAGCCACTTCTGCGTCGACCTCGGCCGCAGCCCTGGCCGTGGCCTCGACCCTGGCCGAGAGGCGGGCCCTGGCCAGCCGGGACTTGCGCCTGGATTTGAGTAGCACGTGCTACGGCGTCGGCGGCACGGGCCTCAGCTTTGGCAGTAGCAGCGCGGCCAGCGTGGGCAGTGGCAGCGGCAGCGGTGGTGGCGGTGGCGGTGGCAGGAAGCGGAAAATCAGCGAAAGCAACAACTCGCAGAAGAGCAAGGTAAGCGGAGAATCCCCCTCGATGGGGCACCATTTGAACGCATATTTAACAGGGTTTTTGTTGTTGTCTATTTCCCATAGAAATTCCATCGGCACGATGGCATGGACAAGATCGTGAGTCCGGTGGTGCCACAGCCAGGGGCCTGGAAGCGTCCGCCACGTCAGCTGCAGCCCAGCGGCGCACGCAAACCGAACACGCGACGCTCCACGTCTTTCAGCGAGACGGAGCTGCTCAGCCCCATAGAGGAGCAGCCGCCCAGACAGCTGCCACTCATCGAAGGTGAGTCGCAGCCTGCCATCTGATCCATGTGATCCTCTATCTAATCCCGATTTCCGCTTGCTTACAGTGAACATCCCGCGCGATGATACGCCAGATCTGTCGGAGCAGGGCCTGGGCAGCCCCCTGAGCGCCACATCGGCGGCCACCTCGCATACGGCGGGGGAACAGGATTCTCTGCTGCCGGATACAGCCACCATTGCCAGCAGCGGCAGCGGCAGCGAAGTGGAGGCGACTGCAGGAGCAGCAGCAACGGCGGCGGGGCTGGTGCAGCCGAAGGCAGAGGAGCGAACCCTAATGCTGCAGCCGGCCCTGATACCGCCCCTCAATAAGCTGCCCAAGTTCCGGGCGGATGGGGTGAAGTACCGCTACGGGAACTTTGACCGCTACGTGGACTTTCGGCAGCTGAACGAGTTCCGGGACGTGCGGCTGCAGGTGTTCCAGCGGCATGTGGAGCTCTTCCAGAACAAGGACATCCTGGACATTGGCTGCAAC
This sequence comes from Drosophila tristis, assembly GCA_018150885.1. Lineage (NCBI taxonomy): Eukaryota > Metazoa > Arthropoda > Insecta > Diptera > Drosophilidae > Drosophila > Drosophila tristis. Next base: position 1,064,815 of record JAECWT010000203.1, on the reverse strand, counting down.
GTCGGCCACATGACCATTACGGTGGCCCGCCATCTGGCCCCGAAGACCATCCTGGGCATCGACATCGATCGGGAGCTGGTGGGCCGGGCCCGGCGCAATCTGTCCATCTTTGTGCGCATCCCCAAGGAGGAGAAGCTGAAGGCGGAGGTGAAGCAGGAGGCCACGACGCAGCTGGTGAAGGACGAGCCGATGGACGAGGAGGCAGCTGGCGGCAGTCTGCACAAGAAAACGCGACGCGGCAAGAAGCGACGAAAGGCGCAGCAGGATCAGCAGCAGCTGCTGCACCCTCACCACCATCCTCACCATCATCATCACCATCATCATCACCATAATCATCACCATAATCATCAGAGTCAGAGTCAGAATCAGGAGCAGAAATTGGATGCACTGCTGGTGAAGCCGCACGAGTTCTTTCCCATCTCCTTTCCGCTGACGTACGGCGGCATGCCGCACCTGCCGCCGCTGGCTGGGAAATCCCCGAACCTCACGAACAAGAACCAGTTCCCGGCGAACGTCTTTTTCCGGCAAACGAACTACGTGCTGAAGGACGAGTCGATGATGGCCAACGATACGCAGCAATACGATCTCATACTGTGTCTCTCCGTGACCAAGTGGATGCACCTCAATTTCGGGGACGCCGGCCTCAAGCTCGCCTTCAAGCGGATGTTCAACCAGCTGCGGCCCGGCGGCAAGCTCATACTGGAGGCGCAGAACTGGGCCAGCTACAAGAAGAAGAAGAACCTGACGGTAAGTGAAAATCATTCAATCAAAGTGACGATTGGGAACCAATTAAATCCCTGAATCCAATTGCAGCCGGAGATCTACAACAACTACAAGCAAATCGAATTCTTTCCAAATAAATTCCACGAGTATTTGCTGAGCTCCGAGGTGGGATTCAGTCACAGCTACACGCTGGGCGTGCCCCGGCACATGAACAAGGGCTTCTGTCGCCCCATTCAGGTGAGTGTTGCATGCCACATGCCCACGGATTCGATTGCTAACCCGCATTTTCATCTGTCCTGCAGCTGTACGCCAAAGGCGACTACACACCGAACCATGTGCGATGGAGCGACGCCTACTATCCGCAAACGCCGTACGAGGCATACCGTGGCATCTATGCCACCTTGCCGGCCCATCGCATGGGCGGCGGGGGCAGCAGTGCCGGTGGCAGTCACAGCGGGCATGCACCGCTGCTGCATATGAGCAGCTCGAGTCGGTCGCAGAACTACGACACGCCGCACTATGCGGGCAGCGCCTCGGGGTCGGCCAGCCTGCGGCAGACGCCGCGCTACCAGCCCACCTACAACCCCCTGGAGACGGACTCCTACCAGCCCAGCTACGACATGGAGTCGTATGGCGGCAATCACATGTACGTGTTCGCCTCGCCGCTCTACCAGACGGTCTGGTCGCCACCGGCCTCGCTGCGGAAGAGCTCCTCGCACACGCCCGTCTTTGGCAGCGTGCGGGAGGCGGAGCTGGACGGCGACAGCAGCATCGGGGGCGGCGGCAGCGGCGGTGGCAGCTACCACAGGCACGTCTATCCGCCCAACGATGACACCTGCTCGCCCAACGCCAACTCTGGCAACGCTTTCAACTCGATACGCGATGCGGACACGGATGACTCGAATCAGCTGCCCAGCGGCAGTCGGCCCCATGTGTATGCCACCAATTGTGGCGAGAGCTCCTCTTCGCCGCAGGTGAACCACCACGAGGCCACCGCAGAGTTTGTCGAGGATGGCCTCATGGACGATGAGCAGCAGAAGACGCTGGTCGCTGGCAGCACACCCACTGCCTATCACAGCGATCTGTCGGATGCCTGAGCGGGCGAGCGTGTGGGCAGGGGCGGGCGCAAGAAGCAGAGAAAAGAAAAATGTGTCAAAAACAAAACAAAAAGAGAAAAACGGATAAAAAAGCAAAAGAAAAAATTCAGAAATGGTTGAAAACAACAAAACAAAAACAAAAAACAAAAATACGAGTATGTAACCGTAAACGAGACGCTTATGATTTTTTTGTACGTACATATAAAATATATATGGCAGTAGCATCATATACACACATATATATATTTTTATATATTGTAATTTAAAGATATACCATATCGGTATATAGATACCGATATGCCGATATGCAGTGGCATGTGTTTATAGGTGTATTTTGTAGATTAGCTAACGATTTTTGCTAGAATGCTTTATGGTCAAATCCTGATTTGATCCTTGTTGGCGGTGTGGTTCTTTCATGTAAAAATCCTAGTTTAAACGCAGACACACAAATACACTTGCACACACACACACACAGACACACACATACCAAGCTGTAGCTTTAAATTGTTCTATTAAAAAAAAATGTTTAAAGAATATCTGTATTATAGCAAAACGGAATAGATCTAAAGAAAACGCCCATGTAAAATGCAACTATTTTTGATCAACTTTTTTGGCAAAAGAGAGGATAATGCAAAAACAAAAAGCGAATGTGAAAACAATAGAGAGTACATACGATATAATATAATAAATTCTGTGGCAAAAGCAAACAAAATACAATACTTACAATATATGATATGATATATATGATGATTATATTTAGTTGTGTAAAGCAAACAAGTGAGGATATGCTTAGGCCAGCAATTAAGAGATAGTTTTACGTTTAGGCGCAGGGTTACCGCTTATCAGCATGATTAGCATTAAATCTCCTTCAGCAATAGTTGCGTTGCATCATTGAACAGCATATGTGTATTGTATGTTCCATGTAGATATATTCCCCAAATTGTGGTATCCTCAACCCTCTATTTCCCACCTTCCAGTGCGCGGCGATTGTGGGGAGAACATGTTTTTATCTATGCTGTGTTTTTAAAACATTTTTTGTAGGTTTTTTTTCTGAGAAAATGAACACATTTATAAATTATATAAACGAATTAAAAGATATACATAGATATATATATTATTATAGAAATAAATTTGCAATTATATGAAGAACAGTTTTGAAAGGGGTTTTCTTTGTGGTTAAAATCCCAATAGCTATTATCGGTTGTCAAACAGCAGTAAGTATGTATATGTGTCGGAATCGCAATGATTGGAAATATTCCATATCTTTAGATTAGCATTAAAAGAACTACGTGTAAGGGTATGGATACTGCCACGATCGAACTTGAAAGCTTGGCCTTTCCAGAAGCTGTTCTACTTTTAGCATCATCGACACAATTTGAATTCCAACGTCTCGTTCAGAGAAAACCAGTTTGAGCTTCGTATAACAGTGCTGCTCGATCAGCTGTTGGTTTGCTCTCTTTGCCGTCTCTCGCTCACTCTCTCTGGCTTTCCAGTCAAAAGCTTATGTACTCATTCATTCCACTCATTCTGTGAGTCGCGGGAGAGCGAGTTTGAGCGTTTGGCATGAGTGTTTTCTTCGAAGAGCGTACTTACGCGTCAGTAAGAGAACTGATCTGCACTGGAGCAAAAGTAACATACAAAGGAAAAAAATATTGCGCGAGGCACAGAGGATGATGAGGCTGCTGGCTTCAATTAAAAGAAAGTTTAATCAGTGCAATAAATGAGAAAATTATTAAATCGAATTGAAATCAAAGTGTGATAGTGTGGGCAGAAGAAGCACCCATTGGGGGGGCAAAACGAGCGTGCGTGCCAGAAATACTCTTTACCTTCGTGTCACACTCTCTCTTTTACTCTCGCGTTCATTGGCTGGCTTCCAGTGACAGAGAGAGAGAGAGAGAGAGCGATCGGTCGATCAATCCGTGCCTATCTGCAATATTTCGACGTTCGTCGGGGATTTTGCTCCATCAACACTTGGCAAAACGTTGGCGCTGTGTAGCTGTTTCTGCGCCGCGCGTCTGTGCTCCCCAACAAAAACATATACAAGTTTTCAAGTTTCTCGAAAAGGTCTCTCCGTCACCAGCAGCAAAGTGTGGCAGATCGTTCGGGTGTCCGTGTGCGCGAGTGCCACTGATTAACAACATTTTAATATTATTTAAATGGATTTTCGAGCCTCAATTGAATTGCTCTTGCGACAGCAATTAGTAATGTGAATAAGCGTGGCATTCAATTCATCTGACCCACTGAGCGAGTGCACGGGGGTCTTCGTGTGTGTGTGTTTGTGTGTGTGTATGAATCACAATAAACAACTGTACTCAAAGGAGCTCCACTACTAACAGGAGAGAGAGGGTTCAACAACTGGTTCTTCATTTTACAACAGAAACCTTGTGTAAGTATCAATAAGTAGATTAAATATGTATACAATTAAGTGTTGCAAGTAGATTGTGTAAGTGGAGTGCTGTTTATCGATAACAGAAAAAAAGGAAATATTTCTGTGGAATTATTACACCAACATCTGTCTTTAGAGTTTATCTTTAATTGGAACTGACATCGGATAGGTATTACTTAAAGCCTTTTGCCAACTTTTGTATGTTGCAAAAATATATCTTATGCCATCAAACTTTTCCACAGCAAATGTGTGCTGTACTGAATGCCAAGATGCAATTGCTCAAAACCGATTTCGCCTAGAAATGCCACTTAAATTTACATAACAGACAGGTACAGAACAGAACACAGCAGAGTCCAGCCGGCAGCCTGGGGCGTGTGCCTCATGCCCACAATATATCCAATGCTAGGCGGCGTCTATATCTAGTCATTTATCTTATCTAACCCGAAGGCTGGGCCCCAGACCCCTGATTGTTGTGGGGAATTCTGATTTCAGATACTGTTTTGTGTGAACTTTTTGAACTGGAAATGCAAATGTCTGACAATTTGAGTATTAGTTGTCTTTTGTCTGGGCAGGTAAAACAACCATTGGATCGGTCGAACAATTTCAGTGGAAGCTGCCAGGCAATGAAATGTGCTGTTGGGTGGTTATTAAAGAGTGGGATATTCCACTATTAATTGCCCACTTAGATATCCACTGTATCCTTATCCGCACAGCTATATTTATATGGGTGGGTGTGTCAATCAATTATATCGTTGACATCAACCATTCCACGTGGGTTAATCTAATCAGTGGCATAGCATAATTGTAATTGGCTTTGTTTGATATTCATATCTTATTGGTGGGTTCAATAATTACGGCTGATTACAAAGCTCGTTGTAAAAGCTTCCACTGATAAGATAGAGCGCTCAACACATTGCGGATAGAGCCTGTCCCAATTGCGTTTCATCGGAAATCATTAGGAATGAGTCATGATGGAAATCATTTCGCACTTGATCAGCGATTTCTGTACACTCCAAAAAGGTTTATGAACCCCCCCAACCCAAACAAAGCTCTGGCACAACCGAAAAGCTCTTTGCACATTCCGCCGAAAACTCGTTTCGGTTCGCGTCTTGTGACCTTGTAGACAGCACCCAAGCACCTCAAGCACTTCAAGCAGACCGACCCTGTTTGAGAAATATCCATTAGCTAATTTTCAAATTGCAAGAGACAACTACTATCGCCTTTCCAGCACAATGTGGCTGAAAGCTTGCCCAGCTGTTTTTGAACTTCGCAGCTGTTCGCCAGACACCAATTACTTACTCCGCGCTCTCTCTCTCGCTCTCCCTCTCTCTTCCTCTGACAGTCTGACTCTAAGCTTGCGGCAATTGCGCTCTCACCTTAACCGTTAACCGTTCCGAGCTTTCGGCCGGGTGTACGCAGTTTAGTTAATATTATTAAGTAAAGTGACGGCAACATTGTCGCAACGGTTTGCTCAAGCGCGCGCGTGCACCTCTTACAGATCGCTGATCGCCGTGGGGGGAGAGTGTGTGGAGTGGAGTGGAGTGTGGAGAGAGCTTTCGGCGGGGGGCTCGAGCGTATGTCAGTGTCAGTGTTACGGCTTTTGCCTGCGATTGTGTGTGTGTGCGTGCGTGTGCGTGTGTGAGTGAGTGCGAGGTGTCTTCCATTCTTGTTCTTTCTTTTTGTCGCAGCAGCGTGGCAGTAATTCTTTCTCTTTCTTTCGTTAATGCGACGTCGCGCTAAATACTGTTCTGCAATTTCCGTTAGTCGGCGGCGGCGGCAAAATGTAAACAAAGAGACAGTGAGAGAGAGAGAGATAGAGACAGATAGGAAGAGCAAGAGACTAATCATCCAAAAACGTGTTAATCCCATAAAATCGGAATATCTCTGTGAAAAAGTGCAGCCAGCGGCAGCATTGATGTGCAGCTCAGTTGGGGAGGCGAAAATATCTGCCGAAACTCAATTGCAATTACAATTACAATTACTGCCATATTTTACGGCCTGCTTTGATCAGCTCCTCCTCCGCCTCCTCGTGCTTCCAGCAAAACTTTTGCCAAGAGGTGAAAAATATGAAAACAAAATCCATAGACACCTACATAAATACATAGTATATCCAAAAAATAATACATATCTGCGTGTGCCAGTGTGTGTGTGCGTGTGTGCGTGTGTTGTGCAAAAGTTTTATGAGCTGGAAGACCCCAAAAACAAAAAAATCAAAGCAAAAGATACAAAACATACATATATTATTTGTATGTACATGTGAACAGCCCCAAAGTAATATCGCTGTACGGTTTTCGTTTTGGCGTTTTTTTCCACCCAAAGATAACAAAAATATTGTGATAAAAATTCAATTAATTAATTTGTAATGGCGTCAGTCTCCCACAGAAGTCCATTTGTGTGTGCATGACAAAAAGATAAGATAAAGAAGGAACAAGAAATTGCTAAATGCATAAAACAAAGCAAAGTAGAGAAAAGAAAAGCAGTACACAAATCAAATATGGAAGTAAAATTAAAAATTAAATTAAATATTATTATATGGTTAATACAAAAGAAGCTTAAAGCAGAGAATGTTAATCAAAAAGTGAATTACAAAATAAATAAAAATGAAATAAAATGTGCATCCATAAACTAAACAAACGCTGTGCAAACTTCATGAATAATTGACTGAATGCATTGATATTGGCATAGAAAATCGACCCTTAATTGTGGGACACTCTTCTCCCCTGTGGACCCATACGTAATGCCAGAACCACATCAATCTGTCAGTGGCTCCATTAATTAGTAAATACGAATGCAATATTAAACATTTCGTGTTTAATTAGCTGCCCCACATTGGCCATTAGCCGGGCGCCTGAACCCAACCGAAACCGTTTACAGATGCAGGCCGCAAATGCAAAATGAATTGCACACGACGGCAGAGCAGAGCACAGGAATTAAGCCAAAAAACCGCATACCAAAAATAAAATTAAAAAAAATAGACTCGGGTCTATTGATACGTGTATACTAGACATAAATTACGCACCACCTGCGATGGCCAAGTCCACGGATCCCGCCGCTGCCGGCAACCAGATGGGAGGCCACCAACACAACGAGTCGCTGCAGTTGCATCCGTCGACGGAGGCGGCGGTGGCGGCAACCTTGCAGCATTTGCAGGTGCGACGTCATCGCCGCAGCATCTCACAGCTGATGGCCAGCATGGGTAAAGATCTTGATGCAATATAGTTGATACGATGGGGATGCTGACAGTGTGACACAATTCTGCTGTAGATTCTAGATATTTAGATAGCAAAAACAAAGACTCAGATAGTCTTAGATCACTCGAGTCGTGGCTGAAGGTGTCTGCGCTTGGAACATGCTGTATTTATAAGATTCTGCGTCATCCGAAGAGTGTTTTCAGCATGAGATAAGATTGAACCAGTTTGCCTGTCTAGGCATACGGCTCTTATATAACTGGTTTTGGGTTTCTTCTTGACTTTTGTGCGTGTGTGAGTTGTGAAAGTGAAACCCGAGGGAGACACACGCTGGTTGTGTGTGCTGAGGGGGACACTTTCTTAGCCATTCTTTGTACTACCAACTAATAACAGAACTAACTGCCACCTTTTATGCTTAATTTACCGCTGAAATTAAAAAAAAAAGAAACCATTTACGTGGAACCCTGCCGGCCATCGAGTGCCGTTTCCTTTTGGCTTATATAAGCCCACGGAACCTTCTGAAGTTGCGTGTTGGAGCCCGCTCCGCACCGCACCGCACCGCACGGCCTAACGGTGCCATTAGTAACTGATTCATAGCCTCACATTGAAAATTCATGGCACGCCAAAGGCGACCAAACACAGCCATAACCATAAAGATATATATTTACAGCACTTGTGCCTGTTTTACATTTACCCGCAAAATAATGCAACAGGAAGTTTCGATTTCTTTGGCATTATGTGTAGGTCAGATGAAGTGTAATCGTGCCACAGGGTTGAAAGACCTGCCCAAGTTGACGGCGACGCTTAAAGCCCCCCACTAAACAAAGGCACTCCAAAAGTTATGGCACTCGTATTGAACTTTAAAGGGACAGGCACCCACCCATATGATATTACATACATATATGAATAAAATGGATTTTGCGTGTGTATATGTGAGCATAGGAAATTTATTTATTTTATTATTTATTCTTTGGGGCTTGTGTGTATATTTATAAATATGTTTTCATATTTAGAAATGTGTGTGTTTTGCGCCATTATTACATAGAAATAATCTCACGGCATCAGAGTTCTCTATTTTACATATTAGCGTGCCAAAATAAATATTAATAATAAATATTTCGTTTATTTCGATGTGAATTATTTTTGGAAAAAGTTTTAGGGCTCATTTCTTATCGCTTTCGATGCTCCGACTTAAAACCTAGTTTTACTATCGGAATTTTACAGAAATGTTGCCGTTTGCAGCCACATAAAAATGGGCAAATACGAAAATTTCAATTTATCCACGAGGTTTCCCATGGCTTATCACACAACCCACAAAGGCCAAACCCCAAAAAAACAATTGTGGTGTTCCTTTGTTGTACACAATGTTAATTTTTGGACTTGCTGCAAAAGTTCGTTTTATTTATGTTGTTTTTGTTGGTTTTGTTCTTATCGAAATTTGCCTGAAAGTCCGAAAGATTATTTGCATTGCTCGAAAATGTGCTAATAAATTGGCTAAAGATGAAAGTGAAAGAAGTGTGAAGTCTTTAGCGATATTTTAGTGCTGAATAGAGGCTGTTAAGTTATATAGACCACAGTTAAATCAGCTTGGATACAGGCTGTCACACGAATCTACACTCATTTGTATCCACGGTTCGATTCTTCAGTTGGATTCGTAGGCTTTTTATCGCCCAGTCGCCAAGAATTTCTCGACTCTGAGGAGAGTTCTTTTGTGTTCAATACTCAGCCGATAACTGAACGAACATTGGCTGGGTGATAAGCCAATGTGCCCGTGGCCACAATCAGCACTTTTTACGACACCTCAAAGAGTATTTATGGGCTTCCAAGAACGTCTGGCGGGTGCGGGGAATGCCACGGGTATTCGCCGAAACAAGTCCGAGGTTTAGGGCCATTTCATAGCAAAGACCTTTAAATAGATAATGATAGTAATGTCTGGAAGGCATTGCCATAATGTCATATATCTGTGAAAGACGTGCACTTGAAAGCGATTCTATATTTAAACGAAACCAAAAGCACTTATTGGGTTGGGGTATCGGTATGCCACTAGATACGAGTATGTTGTGGATACATACAGAATGGGTGGGGTGGGGGGTACGCTACACAACTGTTTTAAGTACTATCTGATAATCAGCGCACTCGACTAAATACTGATTTGTGTAGTTTATTGCTATCGCTAATAGATAAAAGCACGCACTTCCTTTGTGACAAATTCCATAAATTGCGAACGATATGCATGTGATATATGTATGATATATGGGCGTGTGGGAGGTCCACCTACTGTGCAGGTATCCCACAATCTATTAGCTATTTCTGCAGTGTCAGCCATGGGTTTATGGGGCTGCTTAGTGCTTGCTGATAAGAGTGGCACAGTGCTAACTAGGGAATGAAGAACTACTAAAATTACAGCTAACATTACAGCATTTGTGGGTCTAGGTTAACACTTCAATTTGTCTCTGTAATTCTCTGTAAATGTCTCGGCTTATTGGCTATATTATGGCTGTAGGCACATTGTAGATTTCCTGCCCAGCGATAAGACACAGCTTTATCTTTATAGGCGCCTCTTTTAGAGGAGTACTTAAAGGTGGATCATAGAGATCATGTGATCACCCTTATGGCCAGACTATTCAGACTCGATATAGAGACAGTGCCAGCGAGCTGTCAGCTGTAGGGCTACATGTTTGCATAGCCCCAAATAGACTCAAGGTTCCGGGGGGCAGGGTTCCTGTGTCAAGTTCAGACACTGAGACTTGTGTGCCACCTGCTGGTGCACGGCATTGAGCTGGCGCAGTGGGGTGGAATGGAGTTAACATGAAATATAATTGTGACAAACTCACACGTGCTCCAGTCGCTCCAACATATTGAGAGGTTAACGAGGGCGACATAGCAGCCAGAAGTCATGTTTAAACTCGAAAAAAGAAAACTAAAATACTCACTTCAAAGGTGTAGCGTATTTCCCGAGGTATAGAGTATTTCCCGCGTCAGCAGCAACATTAAAACTTGTTAGGGTATTACGTTAAGTAGCAAATGAAAAAGTCGTAAGTGCGGAGTTGAGTCAGCGGCACGGGGCACTCGGAAATGGCACTCCGCTCTCCAAATGCAGGCCAGCCATCGACAGAACTTTAGTTTGGAAAAACAAACTCAATTTTAACTAATTGAAAACCAACGTGGAATGTTGAGGGGCTGTCGATGGAGATGGGGAGACGGAAAGCACTTTGTTGGCCGAGTAAATAAATATTGATAAGGCACTATACGGGGAGGGGACTCAAGACTTGATTCTACAGCAGTTGTGTCCGTTCTCCTTTGCAGCCGAATATCCCGCGGATGATGTTTACCGGCCCACGAACTTTGCGGGCTACGTGAATGGGGGCTACGATGACCTAGACAGTTCCTATTACTTTGCCCAGTTTGAGGCGATGACGGAGCAGCGCAATGGAGCGGCACTGCCGCCGTATGCCAACGATTCGGATGCCTCCGCCGAGGAGCACCGCAACGAGAATGAGGAGGAGGATGACCAGGAGGAGGAGGAGGAGGATCAGGATCGCACCGATGATGGCAACGTGGTGGAGCATCAGAACCGATGCCTGCCCGAGTTTCAGTTCTCGCTGGTCGACTCGGAGTACGACGAGACGCTGGCGTTTCCCGACTCCGTCACCATTCTGTCGAATGTGGGGGACAAGCCGGTGCTGGTGCAGCGCAAGGAGACCACCGACGACGATGACGAGGAGTACGACGACGACGAGAACAACAGCGTGGTGATGCGCCAGGAGATACCCTTCACGAGCATCTACGGGCCCAGCGTCAAGTTCAATTCGTTTCAGCGCAAAGTCTTCATACCGGGCCGCGAGATACATGTGCGGATCGTGGACACGGAGCGGAGTGTGACCACCCACCTGCTGAATCCCAATCTGTGAGTTCACAGCACACACACACACACAGTCTTTCCCTCTGTAATGTATCCCTCCCTCTCCCTCTTGCAGTTACACCATTGAGCTGACCCACGGACCCTTCAAGTGGACCATCAAGCGGCGCTACAAACACTTCAATTCGCTGCACCAGCAGCTGAGCTTCTTCCGCACCTCGCTGAACATACCCTTCCCCAGTCGCAGCCACAAGGAGAAGCGAACGACGCTGAAGGCCACCGCCAGCCAGATGGCCGATGAGTCCACGCTCAAGGATCTGCCCGCCCACACCAAGCAGGTGAAGCAGACGAGCACGCCGCAGAGCCACACTGGCAACAGCAGCGGCCATCAGAATGGGCCCGGCACCCTTGTCAGTCCGAGCCACAATTCGATTCTGTCGGGCCTCAATCCGCGACGCATCCAGCAGAAGCGCAAAAAGAAGAAAAAGAAGAAGAAGCTGCCGCGATTCCCCAATCGGCCGGAGAGTCTGGTCACCGTGGAGAACCTGGGCGTGCGCATCAAGCAGCTGGAGGACTATCTGTACAATCTGCTGAACATCAGTTTGTACCGATCGCATCACGAGACGGTGGGTGCAAAGGGGGACTCGCAAGGGGACTACACAATTACAGTTACGGGCATTTCTTTCGTTTGCTTGCAGCTGAACTTCGTGGAGGTCTCCAATGTGTCGTTTGTGCCCGGCATGGGCATCAAGGGCAAGGAGGGCGTCATACTCAAGCGTACGGGCTCGACGCGACCCGGCCAGGCGGGCTGCAACTTCTTCGGCTGCTTCCAGAAGAACTGCTGCGTGCGGTGCAACTACTTCTGCTCGGATGTGGTCTGTGGCACGTGGCGCAATCGCTGGTTCTTCGTGAAGGAGACCTGCTTTGGCTACATTCGCCCCACCGACGGCAGCATCCGGGCCGTGATCCTGTTCGATCAGGGCTTCGACGTGTCGACGGGCATCTACCAGACGGGCATGCGCAAGGGCCTGCAGATACTGACCAACAATCGGCACATTGTGCTCAAGTGCTGGACACGGCGCAAGTGCAAGGAGTGGATGCAGTACCTCAAGCACACCTCCAACTCCTACGCGCGCGACTTTACGCTGCCCAATCCGCACATGTCGTACGCCCCCCTGCGGGCCAACACGCAGGCCTCGTGGTACGTGGACGGTGCCCAGTACATGTCCGCCGTCGCCGACGGCCTCGAAGCGGCCACCGAGGAGATTTACATAGCCGATTGGTGGCTCAGTCCGGAGATATACATGAAGCGGCCCGCCCTGGACGGCGACTACTGGCGCCTGGACAAGATACTCCTGCGCAAGGCCGAGCAGGGAGTGCGCGTCTTTGTGCTGCTCTACAAGGAGGTGGAGATGGCCCTGGGCATCAACAGCTACTACAGCAAGTCGACGCTGGCCAAGCACGACAACATCAAGGTGCAGTATGCGATGCAGCATATCCAGCAGAGATGGGGCCAGGATTTAATGCAAGCCTCTTTTCGTTTTGTAGGTCATGCGGCATCCGGATCATGCACGGGGCGGCATCCTGCTCTGGGCGCATCACGAGAAGATTGTGGTGATTGATCAGACGTACGCCTTCATCGGGGGCATCGATCTGTGCTATGGCCGCTGGGACGATCACCACCATCGCCTCACAGATCTGGGCAGCATTTCCACGGGCTCTGTGTCGGGCAGCACACGGCGCACGCCCAGCGGCTACTTCAACAAGGACGATGTGGACTCGGCATTCGGTTCGCGAAAGTCCTCGCGCAATGCCCACTACGAGACGCCGCCCAAGGCGGATGGGGCTGCCTCGCCAGAGTCGCTGGAGGAGCCGCTGCCGCTGGCGCCGCCAACCGGCAACAGCCTGGAGTTGAGGGTGCTCAAGCCGGGCGATCGACTGCTGATACCGGCCATGCTGTCGCCAGCCGCTAGCGAGGATCCCGACGAGAACATAGCCCTGGAGGGAATGAAGCTGAACACGCCAGAGATGGAGCGCAAGAACATGCTCGACCGCCTCAAGAACAACGCCATGAAGGGGGCCCGCATGGGCAAGGACTTCATGCACCGCCTGACCGCCAACGAGACGGCCATGGAGGGCAAGGAGCACGAACAGGAGCAGCCGGAGGCTGGAGGTGTCTACAGCATAGACATGGTGGATGGCAGCATGGATCCCGAACTGACTATGGCCTCGTCCTCTGCCACAGCAAATGCCACGGCCACACTTGCTGCCACTCTGGCTGCCACGGCCACAGCCACAGCCACGGCCACGGCCACGGCTAATGGCAACTCCACGCAAATACTCAGCGAATTCTATGGCCAGGCAAAGTACTGGTTCGGCAAGGACTACTCCAACTTCATACTCAAGGACTGGATGAACCTGAACTCGCCCTTTGTGGACATTATCGATCGCACGACCACGCCGCGCATGCCCTGGCACGATGTCGGCCTCTGTGTGGTGGGCGCATCGGCGCGGGATGTGGCCCGCCATTTCATACAGCGCTGGAACGCCATGAAGCTGGAGAAGCTGCGCGACAATACACGCTTCCCCTACCTCATGCCCAAGAGCTATCACCAGATCCGGCTGAATGCGCAGCTGCAGCAGCTGCAACAGCGCCGACAGCAGCGTGTCACGTGCCAGCTGCTGCGCAGCGTCTCCGCCTGGAGCTGTGGCTTCATCGAGGCGGATCTGGTGGAGCAGAGCATACACGATGCGTACATCCAGACGATCACCAAGGCCCAGCACTATGTGTACATCGAGAATCAGTTCTTCATCACCATGCAGCTGGGCATGGGCGTGCCGGGGGCCTACAACAATGTGAGGAATCAGATTGGCGAGACACTCTTCAAGCGCATTGTGCGGGCGCATAAGTAAGCAGCAGCAGCAGCAGTACAGCTCCAGCAGATCTTCAATGCTAAAGCTATCCTTTGCCTTCTCTCGTTTTTTTAGGGAACGGAAACCCTTCCGTGTGTATGTGATAATGCCACTGCTGCCTGGATTCGAGGGCGATGTGGGTGGCAGCACGGGCATCGCCGTAAGAGCCATCACCCATTGGAACTATGCCTCCATTTCCAGGTGATTATTGGCACCATTTTGTAGCCCCATGTAGCCTCTAGCCTCTAGCCTCTTTTGCTTTTAGGGGGCGCACTGCGATATTGACACGTCTGCAGGAGGCTGGCATTTCGGAGCCCCACAACTACATCTCATTCCACAGTCTGCGCAATCATTCCTTCCTCAACAGCAGCCCCATCACCGAACTCATCTATGTGCATTCCAAGCTGCTGATTGCCGACGATCGTGTGGTCATCTGTGGCTCGGCGAACATCAACGATCGCTCGATGATCGGGAAGCGCGACTCGGAGATTGCGGCCATCATTATGGACGAGGAGTTCGAGGATGGTCGCATGAATGGCAAAAAGTATCCGAGTGGCATCTTTGCCGGTCGCCTGCGAAAGTATCTCTTCAAGGAGCATTTGGGTGGGTTACGCCAGACTCGCTGGAAACTTCTTCTAGCTGTTGCTAAACTGCTGTCCTTCCCTTTGCAGGCCTCCTCGAGGGCGAGGGCTCTGGGCGCTCTGATCTGGACATCAGCGATCCCATTTGCGACAAGTTCTGGCATGGCACCTGGCGACAGATCTCCACGAGGAACACCGAAATCTACGACGAGGTGTTCAAGTGCATTCCCACGGACTTTGTGAAGACATTCGCCAGCCTGCGAAAGTACCAGGAGGAGCCGCCGCTCTCCAAGACCGATCCAGAGATGGCCGCCCATCGGGCCACAGAAATTCAGGTAAGACACACACCGATCCCACACACCTCTTGATCGATCGTAACTAATTTGTGTCTGCGGTCCGTAGGGCTTTCTGGTCAATCTGCCATTGGAGTTCCTCAACACAGAGGTGCTCACACCGCCGGGCGCCAGCAAGGAGGGCGTCCTACCTACCTCTGTTTGGACCTAGTCCCTGCCAAAAGTCTCCAAGACGCCACTAGATCGTAGTCCCCGTAGTCTTTTGTTTAGCGTTTAACCTCCCCACCAAATGCGTTGTTGCCAAGTCAAAAACTGTTGTATATTGTACATATGTGCGCGCCTATGATAGATCTATGATACTACCATTAGATGATGTACGTTTGCCCTAGGCTAGATACCTCTAACTAATTTATTATTTTACGCTGTTCGTCCACGTACGTCCCCTGGTACTCTAGAGTTACTCTTTGTTACTACCTATCTACCCCTTTTTTTTATAATGTTTAAACAGTATTTTAGACGATTTAAAGCGCTATTGTTTTTCATTAAAGTGATATGGATTGAAAGTAAATCGAATAGTTTTAGTAGGCCTGAACGAATTTATTCCAGCTACATATACGGAGGAGTTCGGGATACAAATTTTGGTTGCTTTAGCTCTTACAGGCTCCGAGCTATAACTGTTTTTCTTCCATTATTCTCCTATGATCGTGCAACGTATATTCTACATGTTGTGCATACATTTGACATTGTACATTCCACATTTTACACGACATTTCCTTTGCTTGCTTACAAAAGCTGACTGGAATGGTTGACCTCGCGCCAAGATTAAATTTCCAAGAAATTTTTATTAAATTGTGATGAAGTCGTGTTTGCTTAATTAAAATCTTTAATAAATTATATTGCTTTAGTGCCCCAATAGCAAAGTAATGCTACGTTAAAATATATATGCTACATTAAAATATAAACGTTCTTGCGTGCTCTTCACACAACTTGCTCTTGCCACTCACACTCTCTTACAAATGCGCTCTCGTTCCGCATTTGCATTTGGTTTGCACTGCAATTCGCTTCAGATTATTTCGTCCTCTCCCGCGCGACGCGTCGATCATTCGTGTGCGCGTCTTAAAAGTGCGGAAAATTGTGCAAAAACATCGCGAATAAGTGAAAAGTGCAATGGAAAAATAATAATCAAATAAGTGTTTAGTAAATACAGTAATATTTTTAGTGCTAGCGTTTGTGTAATGCCACAAAATAGTGAAAAATAATCGTACGTAGTGTTTTTACCGCTAATTTGTGTTCCTGTTCGCGCGTTTTCTCTACGCTTTCAGATTAAGGTGCTTATTACTTGAGGTAGAAGATTTCATTGATTTAAATGTTTGTTAATCATAAAATTGAATGTACCTCTATTACTGTTGAAATGTTGCAATTGCCAATAAGAACCAAAAATCATAATGCCAAAAAAACAAACAAGTTCTGATCCCACACATGCACACACACAAACACATGCATGGCTTTAAAATGCGCGCTCTTCTCTTTGGATCTCTCATTTTATGCAGTCATTCTCTTTCTGTTGCGCCCAAAGTCATTGCACACACACACACGTTCACAGAGAGAGAGAGAGAGTGAGAGCAAGACGCACACTTGCCTGTAACGTAATAAAAGCACGTGTTGTCTTTGATTTTTGTGTTTCTTCTTTGTTGCTCTTCCTCATGCCGAGTATTTTGTTTTTGTTCATGACGTGATTTGTGAGCGAGATGGAGCAGCACAAACAAAGTCAAATTTTGTACTCTTTGTTTTTGAAAAACTGACCCAGAAAATCTGGACGTTGAAAAACGCAACAAGAGCATTATTTTTAATGATTTGTTTGAGTGGATTTGTTTGTTTTAGCAACAAAAAGTGCGAATTATTTTTGAACATTACTTTGTTTTGCTTTGCTTTTCGCTCCGCCTCGTTATCTGTCTCACACTCTTTGTCATCATTTCATTGCTGGTCTGATAACACTTAATGTACGTAAACACACGACATACATACATAGCATAATGTCATGTGTATGTGTTTATATTTTTTTTCTCTCTCCTTATTTTGTTTTCTTTCTTCTCTTGTGTTATTATTGTTACTTGATTTTGGCTTTGCATTGGCTTCTCTCGGTCACCACTTGGAGACGCATAATGAGCGGTTTTTGGCGAGAAAAGGCCAGCAATATTTGTTCCGATTAGATGTACATATTTCAGCTTTATTTTTGGGGTGAAAAAAAGCGGAATTGTCATCACTATTTCAGTGTTTACTTTTCGTTTTTTTGGTGTGGGCCGCCGCGTGGCTCTTGGTTTTGTTTCGACGTCCGTCCGTCCGTCCGTCTGTCCGTCTCGCTGCCTGAACTGCAATCAAAAGCAAAGCGTGGGCTTCATAACAATTAACTAAATTAGCTCTAGTAGCAGCCCCAGACATAATGGGTTTGGTTTGGTGTGATTGCCATTGGAGGAGGCTCGAAATATTCATATTTCCGCCCCCTCCTAATGCCCACTGCAGTTCCGATATAAACCCCCCCTCACCCTTCCCAACGCATGTTTCGGTTGACTAAACGTTATGTACTCCCCGCTCCCCTCTCCTACCTGATCAACCGGTTTGTGATCTTTACTGAACCGTTTTACTACTTGTACCTTTTATTTTTCGAACTATTCTCTTCGCTCTGCTCTTCCATTAGTTCCCACACATATCAACAGGTAGTGCTGTTGCACAGTGGGTGCAGCGGGTGTGGCGTGCCGTGTCGTGTCGTGTCGTGTGAGTTGTGTGCGTGAACTTACCACCTACTCGCGGACACATGGACACACGGACACGCGGACACGGGCACCGACAGCCACCGCCACCGCCACTGCCACATCGGGAGTGCAGTTCAAAAACTACCAAATGTTGAACTTCCCCCCAGAAGTTCACACACATATGGTATTAGCACACACACACACGCGCATAGACTTACACACAGCATACTCACATTGCAAGAGCTCCACACGCGATATGTCTGTGGCGCAACAACCGGCTGTGTGCCCCACAGTTTGGTGTGGGGCAGGGAAGGGGCAGAGC
The DNA here is from genome assembly GCA_018150885.1 of Drosophila tristis. Taxonomy (NCBI): domain Eukaryota; kingdom Metazoa; phylum Arthropoda; class Insecta; order Diptera; family Drosophilidae; genus Drosophila; species Drosophila tristis. The sequence continues at coordinate 1,046,703 of JAECWT010000203.1, read as the reverse complement.
AAACCTGCTGCCGCTGCACAGAAATCAAAAGTGAACATCGCGTCGCTTGCACATTGCCTTCCCCACAGCCCTCCCCACTCTCAACCATCCACTACCCTGTTGGTGCTGGTGGGGCGCCAAACGAAGAGGCAAAAGCAACAGAAAGAGCACGAAACGCAGTTCGTTGCCTTCGTTTGGTCGTTCGCGTACCGCTCGTTCTTTGGTTTCGTTTCTTGTGGTTCGTATCTTGATTTCTGCCCGGTTCTAGTTGGCTAAAGCCGTTCGTGTGGGGCTCGTGTTGGGGCTCGTTGCAGCTCGGTCTGGCTCTCGGTTGGGGCTCGACTGGCGCTCGGCTGGGGCTCGGCTGGGGTCGTCTCCCACTCCAGTTAGTCGGCAGCAGGCAGAGCATGAGGCAGGGCACCGCGCAGCTTTTTTTCCCCGGTTGTTGCCACAGATCGCAGTTTTTTCGCATGCGCTTCCCTTTTGGCTTTTGTTTTGTTTGGATTCGATTCGATACGATTCGTCTCGATTCTGTGTTGCATGACAATTTGTGGTAATTAAAAGGAGACGAAAAGGAGCTGGCAAAAGGAGCAGAGAATTATTCATAGAGCTTACGGTCAAAAGCTGCTCTCCATCTCCATCTCTCTGTCTCCTCTCTCTCGCAAGTGATAAGAAAACCCAACAAGTTTTGTGCGTGTCCATGTGTCCATGTGTATGTGTCAATATGCGCGAGGCGAGTGGTGTACCGAGTGTGGAATGCATTTGATTAGATTTGTTTGTTTGTTAAACAAATGCCCACCCACCCCCACTCCCGCCTCACCATCGATCTGCTGCAGCCCGTCCCGTCGCCCTGTGCATAATTTACTAAACAAAAGCAAAGCCAAAGCCAAAGCTTAACACAATCATTTTCTGCGAGAACCGGTTGATTAAATGCCCGTGCACATACCCGTTTCGGCATCGGCATCGGCATTGGCATCGGCATCGTTTGTCGTTTTCCTTCTTTCGGTACGGTTCGGTGTGTTCTGTTCCTCGGTGTTTCTTCGGTTCTTCGGTGCTTTGGGCCGTTTCATATACATATATATTTTTTGTGCCACTCTTGCAGAATTGTACTGCGCGTGTGCACCGGAAACAAAACGACAGAACGTCGTGCTACGGTCTCTGATCTGATCTGGTCTGGTCTGGTCTGCCATTCACACACAGAAAGCCATAAAGTCCAAATGATAAGAACAAAAGCCCGAAACCCCAAAAATCCATAATTAAATCTTGCAACGTTTCCAACTTTCATAGCGGAATGGAATGCTGATTGTGTGAAATATCAATCGGCATGATTGACAAACCAAACGAATGTGTGTCATATCAAAATCAAAGTGCAGCAGCAGCAGCAGAGAATTCACCAAAAAATATGAGAATTTTGTGAGAATTTCTGTTGAATTTGTGGAAAATAAATACAAATATATTTTTGTTGGTTGGCCCTTTGCTGGTAATCCGAGAGCCCCAGTGCCATCCGTAATTGGGTTCCATCAGTATGTTTATCGGAATGATGCCAGAAAAGCAATGGCAGGAATACTGCTGACACACAGATAAAGATACAGCTGTTTTATAGATCTCTCTCTCTCGCTCGGATTAGGCATTAATGTGAGTCATACGGGCAACAAACAATTCAAAACAAAATTGGGTTTTAGTGCAAATCAATCAACGAATCAACCAAAACATCAGTTAAGAAACAAAGTAACAACAAAAAAGAATGTGGTCTAAACACTTGAAAGGCCAAAAAGGCCCCCACTAAAATGGCAACTGTTGAAAGCAATTAAAAGTACGGTTACTGCCGCAGCAGCAGCAGCAGCAACAACAACAAAACCTGATATAGTGGAAATAGCAAATAAATACAAATAAAACACTCAACGACAGAAATAAAAAAAGGAAAAACGAAAGAAAATGTCAGCCCCACAGCCAAAGGATACGGCATTAAAGACTAAAGATACAGCAGTTGCAACACCAGCAGCAGCAGCAGCTACAGGTCTGGCTGCTTTGCCGCCTCCGCCAACTGCCACTGCCACAAAACCAACAACGGCAACAGCAACAGCAACAACATTGACAGGGCGGAAAACTTTAACCTCCAGTCGGGCATTGTCATTGTTTGATCAGCTGAAAAACGGCGTCAATTTAAACAGTTTAACAATTGGCGCCACAGCCACTGCCACAGCAACAGCAAAAGAGCAGGCGGCAACATCCACTGCCGCAGCATCCCCAGCAACAGCAACATCGAGATCCACACCCACAACCACTGCCCTGGCACCGCCTCCCTTGCCAGTGCCCTTGCCACACTCGAATATCGAATTGAAGCCGCCGGCCAAGCCGCCCCGCAGCACATTCAGCACGCCCAGCAGCATTGGCATTGTGCAGGGTACCAAAAGGGGGGCCCACGGTGATGGAACGGGCGCTGCAGCCACACAGTCGTCTGCATTGGATATAAACGCACTGCGATCTCAGCTCTATCAGGGCGCCGCAGGAAGAGCAGCACCGGGAGCAGCCACACCAGGAGGAGCCACAGGCGCAGCAGGCACTGCAGCAGGAGAGCGGGCGGCAAGAGGCACGAAGAAGCGTTGCCTGGATCGATACGACTCGTCAGAGTCATCCGACAGGTGAGTGAGTGAGTGAGCGACTGACTGATGGAGAGGTGTGTCGCAGGGTAATGCGGAAATGGTGTAAAACGTATCTGTCAGATACATGGAGCGTGGACGGAGTGGGGTAGAACGTTTGGATGCAATAAATCAGTGATGCATTTGTCCCAATCAGCAATCGGCAATCGGCAATCGGGAATCAGCATGTTTAAGATGTCCATAAAGATGCATGCTCCCCTACCTCCCACCCTGCTCCTTGGCCCGTGCCAAATGTATCTCGTAGATACATTGGGCTGGCTGACTACAAACTATAAGCGGCTATATGCAAAAGTGTAGCTGCGGGATGTGCAGCCGCTGCCAAGACTGCGCTAAATGCGGATGCACCAGAAATAAGTATCTGCGAGTGCCAAAAGTGGCAATGCAACTGCAAGGCCTCTGCAGAAGTCGGCAGTCAGCAGTCAGTATCCACGCCAAAAATAGCGACACAACCGTCTACTAGACTGAAGACCAATCAACTCTCCCATGAGCAGATTCATTCGAACACTAATAACCGATAACCGATTTATGCGGAATTTATTTGGCAGTTAAACGAGCGATTCGATTATCGCATCCGTGAGATGCTTGAAATTTGTAAACAATCGCAGTGGCAAGCGGCAGGCAAGTGGCAAGCGGCACGCGCACCCCCTAATGGCCTAATCGTCATCAGATTGTGTATTTATGGCTTACAGAGCTACACAGATACATTTGTATCTGCTCGAATGGGCAGCCACACAAAAGCCGCACATCTTCTTGCCGCAATGCCAACTAATTTCCGCTCATTAAAAATGCGCAACGCAGCAGCAGTAGCAGCCGCAGCAGCAGCCGCAGCAGCTGAAACAAAGCAGAGCTGGAGGCGGGGGGGCGGCGGCGACTGCAGGCATTTGTATCTGAAAGATACGCAGAACATGCGTTCATTTATCAGCCAGCCGGGGGGAGGGGGCAGTAGCTGATGATTTTCAATTTATGGCGTGTGGGCGTGAGAGGCCACAGCGCGGCTTCCTGGCTGCATTCAACGCAGATGCACACAAACACATACATAGCTATGGATCCCACATTATTCCAGCTGCATCTTATGGAAATTCAACTTCAAATATTCACTTTTCCCACCGCTCAGAGTCGCATCTTTTGGGTTTCTGTTTTGCAACTTAATTTCAGTTGGTGGCATGCAAATCGTGCCACAGATAAGACGAAGTGTTCTCCTAGCCACACGCCTATCGACTGCCATCTACATATCTGCTGAATGCTGCTGATATCTGGGCTATTGTATCTGTCAGTACGCTTGACGCGCCGCGAAATGTTTTGTCAATTGGTGCTCCCACCCCCTCGCACCCTTCAGCACCGCTGAGTGGCCCCACCCGTCTGCCGCTCTGCTTATCACGTATCTGCGGCCAAAGTCGCGTTCTCTCTCCCTCTCCCTCTCTCTCTCTGTCTCTGACGTTGCGACTCGTCTCGCAGTCGTCGGAAATAATTTCAACTTTTTGGTCATTGAACTCTTTTTTGATTTATTTATTTTGTGTGTTTTGTTTTTATTGTGTGTTTTTTCTTTGCTTTTTATCGTCACAAAACATGAAATTTTGTTGTTGTTTTGTTTTGTTTTGTATTTGGTTTTTATTTTTTACATTTTTGCTTGTATCTTTGAAGTGCATTTCATCTCTTTTGGGGAATTTGTTCTGCTGACTTGTATCCAAATCGTAGCAGCATATCTGCGTTGGGGCGCCCAAAATTTGAATAATCTTCGTTTCTTTTTGGCTGTTTTATTTCTCTAATTGCTGACCTCAATGGCGAGGAGCTTTGCTGCTCAGCCTTGGCTTCTCCTTCTTCTTGGGGCAGAATCACTCTTACTGAACCAACCAGCAGACAATCCCAAGCAGAGAATGGGAATAGTCATTAAAAGTTTCATTTGTTGTTGTTGTTTTTGTCTATACAAATTGCAATCTTTCCGAGTGGAGAAATACGAGTACTTGCAGCTTGTATCTGGCTTTGTGGCATCCACAGAGCCAGAAAGCATTTAACTTTAATTATCGCTCATAAAGTCCAAGAAACAACAAGCCAGAAAAGCAACAAAAAAAAAGTATCTAAAATTGTTGTTATTGTTATTGCTGTTGTTGTTGGTGGCGCTGTCATCGTTTGCTATTGATTTTTGTCTTACAGGTTTTCCACGTTTTTCTCCGCATATTTTCCATGCCACCGAAGTGCGAGCGCGGCAGCAGCAGCGGCAGCGACCCAGTGCTCCAATGGCGCGAGGCTTTTTGCATTTTGCTGCTGCTGCCTGCCTGCCTGCCACTGATTGTGGGTTGTTGTTTTGTTGTTGTTGCGCTTTTTGCCAAGTCATGCACAGACATAAGCACAAGATACACAGATACACAGATACATTGGTCGCGTGAGTTAGGGTGAGAGGGAGAGGGTGAGAGGGAGAGATACAATCACATTGAGATACTCGTACTCGTACAATTCGTCGTGTGTATTGTGTAATCGCCCACGTTGATTTATCTCGTTTAAGCGACTCCAAAGCGCTGCTGGATGACGTTGCAAGTGCAATGTAATAGCTTGCAGTGTTGCCAGTGGTTGTTGTTGCAGCTGTAGATGCTGCTGCCTGCTGCCTGCCGCCTGCTGTTGCTGTAGATGTTTTTGTATCTTTTGTGGTGTGGAAAAGACAGAGAGAGAGAGAGGGAGGTTCGCAGATCCAATTGTTCTACGGCCTGCAGCAGACCAGATTGCTTTTGGCCCAAAATTAATATATGTTGGGCAGCTAATTTTGGTTGCATCTACAGCTGCAACAGCCACAGGGACAAGCAGCCACTTAGTAGACTCCCCAAAAAAAAGAAAACCGCCAGCACACAGCCCTACCTCCCAACTTCCAGCCACCGTCTCCCCTGCCCGTCGCACCACACGCCACAAAATCAGCTCAAATCTGCATTTCACTGTAGGCCAACGCGTTGCCAACTATCTGGCACACCCACCGCCTACTGCCCACCGCCTACCGCCAACCACCAACCCCCTGCCGAACGCCAAAAAGTTTCGTGCCACGAGTTGGCCACACTGAAAAATGTTGGCTTTTGTTTTTTTTCTTCTTTCTGTTTTTCCTCTTTTACTATGCCACTTTTTGTTGTTGTTGTTGTTGTTGCATGTTCCCTACACCCTTCCCCCGCCATACACCGAACTGTTGCCAGAGTCTCCGCTGCAGCGTTGGTGCTGGTGGTGCCTGCCTGCCTCTTTTTGTTGCACCTCCTGCTGTCATGGCCCTTTGCTGGGGCTTTGCTTTTGGTTTTTTCCACTTGTTTCTTCTTGTTACGGATACACTGCCCCTGCCGCTGCCCCCCCAAAGAGCGGGTGGGGGGCATGCAGTCTTATGGGCCTTGGCAGCTTCACAATTATTCTAGGGTATCACACATTCGTGGCAGTTCTGCTGCCAGTTCTTTCCTGCATGTATCTTTTTTTTTTGTTTTGTTTTGTATTTTATGAACAACAAAAACCAGCTGCGGCTTCTTCCATGTGGTGTGTGTGTGTGTGTGTGTGTGTGTGTCTGAGAGGAGATGTTGTGTGAAAAGCAGTTTAAACACGAAATTAGAGCCTCTCCTCCCTCTCTGCCCTTCTACCGCTGGCATACCGCCCGCCCCTCCCGCGTGCTGCTCGCCCCCTTAGGGAGCGCATTAAGTCGTAATAAATGCTGCCTGCATGTTGCATGTTTTGTCCATTGACCTCAAAACGGGGCAAAAGCTGAATGCTCTGCAACCATCTCTCTCTCTGCCTCGCTCTGGCCATGCATTTCCCCCTTTGGATGTATCTTTTCATACCCTTTATGCAGCGAGGGTATTCTCAGTTGGTTGGCAGTGCAAGGAAGGAAGCAATTTCCCCAGCCTTAAAGTGCAGACGCATTCTGCCGCTCAGGGAAGAATCGCTGGAGGCAGAAGTTTGGCAAGAAAGTCCCGCAAAAAGAACAATTTTCGCATATTTCAAGCAAGTTCTAGTTCAAATTCGATAATTGTATCTTGCGGGTAGAGTATCTGCGGGTTAGTTGCGTTCGTTTCCTGTTTTTTTCGCCGCTGGGATGCTGTGTAGAGTTCCCTGTAGTTCTGTTTCTTTCTTTCCTTTTTGTTGTGTTGTTTTGCTGTTTTGCTGTTGTTTTTTCGTGCACATTTTGCTAAATAGCTTCTATTTACGTTCCATGGAAAATGCAATTCGCAATTGTAGAATGCAGACGTTTTTTCCGCCTCCGCCTCCGCTTTGCCTCCTCCTCCCCCAGCTCCTTCCTCTCAGTTGTTTTCCCTCTGCACTCACTCGCACGCTACTTTGTCTCTGCAAACAATGGATGCAAGAGCGAGAGGGAGGAAAGAGTGTGGGAGAGCGGAGAGCAGGTAGTGGGGGGAGGAGGATGTTGTGCTGCAGTGGGGTAGGGGTATCTGGGGCTGAAATACGTGCGCGACTTTTTGGGGCCATAAATCACACAAAAGGCAACAGGAAAATAGCGAGAGAAAAGCGAGATTCAAGTAGGGATTTTGCGGAGAGCAACATTTGTGCTATTAGTGGGAAATTAGGTGAGGAAAACTGCTGGAAATGTGTGAGAAAAATGCGAGGTGAAGTGACAAATTTAGCAGAAAATTGCCGGGCAAAATGAAGTAGGGAAAGTAGAGGATTGTTGTGTGGCAGATAGCTAGAGAAGGAAAGTAAAAAAGGGATATAACTTAGCCTCAGAAATGCTTCCTGCTGCCTCCTGCGCACTCCTCGCCATAGACCCAAGGAATCAATCTAAGAATTGCCATTGAAAGCAGCTCTTTAATTAAAATTATTCAAGAGATTTTACCCCATCCAATATTCCCCATGGAGGGGCACCTACCACAGGCAGTGTTTAGCGTCTTGTGCAACAGATGCATAATTTATGCATCGCTTACACGTCTCATGCAAATTACATTTGTCTCTCTCTCTCTCTCTCTCCGTCTCTCTATCCTCTGAATGGGAATGAATGAATGTGCGACTGGGTGGATGAGTGCATGGATCGGATGAATTGTGGAAAAACCGACAAACCAACAAGTTAATGGCATTCTAATGCTGGCCCCACCAAAATCAAAATCATATTAGCCTGGCAATTTCTGGCCTTGCTTGTATGCAGATTTGTGCATCTATTTTGTGAGCAGTTTGCTAGTCGGACTCGCGTAGTGGGACTCGCGGCAGGGCACACAACATACATTGGGGAAACATCAACAGAAATGTTGGAAATTTTCATTAATTATAACGTCAGTCAGAAGGGGCGCACGTTGTTTGTGCACCGTCCACCGTCCAGTCGCCAGTTCCAGTCCCAGTACCACAGTCCTCTGCTGGCGCACTCCACACTGCTCTGCCGCTACGTTGCTGTGGCAGACAGAGTCGGACGAGGATGATGATGATGATGGTGGTGGCATGCAGCTGAAATAACAGTGCAAGCTGTGGAAGAGCAACAAGCCCCCCAACAAGCCCCCCACCACCACCCAATCACCAACCAATGCAGCTGTAAAGTCAACCCCTCTCCTGCTGCCACTGCCACACTGCCACTCCCATTGTGTGGCCGCCAGACAGGCATCCCGAAAAACCAACTGACGGCCGTGGCAGGCACTTTTTTCCCGCTGCTGCTGCTGCTGCCTCTGCTGCTGCTGCCTCACGTTGTGCGCCAGCGAAAATTAGTCATTAACTTTTTAAGCATCGACTGGACAAACATGGCGTATGAGTGATGTGCATGGCGGCCCATGCCCCCTCCGTCTCTCCCGCTTCTGGCCTGGCCCCCCGCTGCTGTCCCTCTTCCTGTGCGTGCTGCGGTGATAAGCTGAACTCAATTCTGTGGCACATGTGGCAATTATGCTGCCTCCTGGCCAGCCTGCCTGCCTGCCAATTGGGGGGAATCAGAGGAATCGCAGCTCCAGATTCAGTTGGAAATGCGCGTTAGAGAGACGCACTTGATGCAATGACAATGACACTGGAAATGCATTTCGCCATGGGCTATCATTATGTTTTGGTTGCCAGCGATGTGGGGATTGTGATGGGTTTTCAGGATCACAGCGGGATAATGGGCATGCAAATGAGCGAAGATGCGATTCCACACAAGACTATCGCGTAAATTGCAGCTAGTTTTGGGTTTCAGATACTCAGATATTTATGTTAAGCCAAAAGTGGAAAGAGTATACATAAGGGCTTTAAATGGGCTCAGATTTCACCAGAGTAAACAGTTGTAAAATATATTCTGGCTCTCGGACAACCAATTTAATTCGTACCACAATTGTGGAACTTTTCAAAGCCATTGGATGGACATTTTATGGAGTGGGTTCTGTCAAAGTTTAAGATACTTTAAATGGGAATTTCGCATTAACAGAAGTTTTAATGTGCTCTGACCATCCTGTCACGCTTCCAAACAGAAATATCGATTCAAAGAATTTTTACCCAAAGTTCTGTCAACATTTTCGAGTTTAATTGCTCTTTCTCCATTCCTTTTCTTGCTTTCATTTTATTTTTATTCAATAGCAATTACATTTCATATTTTCATTTCTTTTTCTTTGATTTCTGTCATTGGGTGTTGCATTCAGCCACTTATTCTTCCACTGGCATTGACCTTGACTTGTGCTCCACTTAGCCACAGCTACAGACATACCCATAGACATAGACATAGATACACAGAACAGACATTAAGAAGCTTTGAAAAGCAAAAGTGTAACTGAAAAACCAAATCGAATGGCAGAGAAAGCAAAAGGAAAAGCACAAATCACAAAGCTAATTGCAAAGAAAAGGCTGAAAGGAAAGAATGCGAATGGTAAACGGAAGGAAAAGACAAACAAAGGGGTAGGGGTTGGAGAATGAATGGGGGAGAAGAGTGAACGAAGGCGAATCGTTTGAGTGTTCGTTTCGTTCATTGAAAGTCGGATGCAGACAATAGCTATAGCCATAATAAGAATGGGAATTCCTTCTGCTTTGTGGGCTGGGAAGAGCGAGGGAAAGAGGGTAATAGTGGAGGGCAATTGGGTAGTACAGGGCAGTGTGTCCTCCCAATCGGCTTAAAAAGTGTCCCTGGCCTGACATTTCATCAAATTTAATGCAATTGCCACTAGAAATTGTTTGTTTCTGTTCTGTTTTTTTAAAATTTGTTTCTGTTCTGTTTGTTTGTTTTTTTTGCTGTTGTATCATTATGGTTTTTTGGCCTTTGATTAGACATGAATATCCACTGGTTTAATATTGTACATATTGGATACATTAATTAATAAATAATGATAGAAAATGTCAAAAGAATTTCTGTTGACATTTTGTTTGGATTTTAATTTCATGTGTATTTTGCGTGTGAAATTAGTTTCGCGGTTAAGGGATGGATAGAAGGATGCAAGGGGGGTTGAGTGTGTTTGGGATTCTAATTAGTTAAAATGAAATAATAAATAATGTGATTTTCAAATTATTTCCTAATGGCCAGAGCAAACATTTGGAAAAGCAATGAAATTCCTACCCTCTCCACACCAACCAAAACTGTCATTACAAGTTAATTACAACAAAATTCGGTTTGTGTAATAGAACTCTGGGGTGGTGAAAGCCGCAACAAGTGACTGCAATTTACGGATAATCGTAAACCCTTTGGATCAAATTACATTCCTTGATTAAAATATGATTTGAAAGTACGCTTTAAAGTATATTTCTAATCTGTGAAAACCACACAGCATTCTAATATTTACTTTTCAAAGAATGCGTTTTAAAACGCCAAAACTGTACAGCGAATGCGTTTTAAGTCGCATCAACCTTCAATAGGTTGCGTGCCAAACCGCTTCAATTATGGCCATATTCTAAGGTTCTCTTGCACAGTTTTTAAGGGCCCCCGCCACCTAAGTATGTTTTAATTTTGTTTCATTATTTCCCCAAGTACCCATTGGAGGGGGGTCACAACCCATTTTACACACGCCCCTCTCCCCCGCTGACACACACAATCGTGGATGCCACAAGGGAAATTCTCAGCGAGCGACCGAACGACCACCGACCGACCGACCGACGGACGGACGGAAGCATAATTACTATTATTTTCCAGCTAGTATTTTTTGTTCGTATCGTAATCAATGATTGAGTAATTGACAATGTTGCTTATGATTACACAGCGGGGGATTGTGATGTTCTCTGAAGCACAGACACTTTGCAGCACTTACCTTACCCACGTGCTGCCCCCGCACTCCCGCGTACTCCGCTGTCTGCCGCTGTCTGCGGCACAAATGAGTTCTCAAAGCCCTGCCAATACCCTCTGGCAGACGTGGGGGGTATGCTGGGTTTGCTTGGCAACGAATGAAACGTTTGGGCAGGCTCGCCATGTAAGATGTAGAATAGTTCTAGAAATGGAAATCGGTTTGCATTACAGAGTATTGCCCTGGTTGATAGCCAGCTCTTGGCCTTCCTCTGCTGCGTTTTAATTGCTCGGCACGGAAATGTAATTAACGTGAAGCTCTGTGCCACATGGCAGTCGATCAGTGAGGCGCATCGGACAGTCAGTCAACCAATCAGTCATTCAGTCAGGCCCCCCCTGGGTGTCTGGTGCAACTTTTTCACCAACTTTTTACCTTACAAATTTTGCATTTGATTCAAGTTTAAATCGCTTGGAAGGTGTGTGCGAGAATGCATCAATCATCAATCAACAATCATCTTTTGTGGCGACAAGTTCTGAGCTTCTGAGCTCAATCTGAATGAAAGTCGGCTTGATAGTGTTTCAAGTTGATCAACAAATTAATTAGACAACGAATCAATTAGACAGTCTCTCTGTGGCACAATCTCTCGCACAATCAATTGTTTTGCTCAATTACGTTGAAAATGTTATAATATTACATAGAAATAAACAAATGTGAAAATATGAGCAATTAGATGACCATAAAATGTGAAAAATATATCCATGGAATAATCATGTGTCAAATGATTTATTTACTCCGGCGAAAGGCTTAATAAATATTAAAAGTCTGAATTTCATTGAAATATGTTTTAATTTGTTAGATAATTTGCATTCGCCACTGCCGTGGCTTGCCGTGGCGTATTTTAATTAAATTTACATTTTCAGTTGATTAGGAAAAATTAAATTTTTGGGAGCAGCAGTAACTTTTGCACGTTGCATCATTATTATTATTATTATTTATTATAATTGCCAGCGAAGCGTGGAAATTTCGCTGGAAGAGAGGAAAAGCCACACAAAACGCCACACAATTGTGAGCGATAAAAGCGCAATGTAATTGCCAGTGCCATTGCAATCGATAGACACAGCACACGGCCACAAACTGCTTTAATTATGCAAATTGATTAAGTTAATCATGATGGACGATTATCATAGTTCCCAGGGATTAGTTGAGGAAATGAAAGTTTAAGGCTCTTATTTGGGTTGATTTACGCAAAAACGAAGAAAATCAGGCATTGATTTTGAGCAAAGGAAAAAACGGTTTTCATGGAATTTTCCTGGCTGTAAAAAGGTTTCAACCTTTGAACCTGTTGCCATAAATATTTTAGCAGAGCTTTAAGAACTTCATCAACAGCAGCAGCAGCAGCAGCAGCATCTTAATGTTGGTTTCTTTATTCTTGCCCTCCCCAAACCCACCGCCGCCGCCTGTTTCACGCGCCGTTATCAACACGCGATTTTTGGCACTTTTTGTTGTTGTATTTTTTATGAAGATGTCGCCAGCGAAGCGAAGCGAAACGGCAAACGGCGAACGGCGACTATCATGCTGAGAGGATGCTCTGCTCTGCTCTGATGCTCTGCTCTGATGCTGTGATGTTCTCTGGTCCTTTGGCTTTTGGCTGTTCCTGTCGCTGTCGCTGTCTCATTTTCATGGGCCATTTACGTAGACAAAGACGTGCGGCATGTTTATGTATCCGTAAGATACATTTTAGGTTTGGTTTTTTGTCTGACATTGGGTTCCCCTCCACCCCTCCACCATCACCATTCCCTCCCCCTTCCACACAACTCTTGTCGCGCGTATTGTCTCTTCATCTGCCTCTCCTTCTGTCTGCTGCAGTTGTCTGCATATGTATTTATATTTGTTGTATATATGTATATAGATCTGAACGAAAGAGTGTGAGAGAGAGAGAGAGAGAGAGAGAGGAGAAATACCGGTTCGGTTCTCTGCAAAAGTTTTTCAAAGTTTTATTCGTTTTGATGGCGTGCAAGAGAGTGCAAAAAAAAACTTTTTTTTATGTTTCATTTAATTTTTTTCCACTGTTTTGTTCGTCCCTCCGTCTCCGCCTTCGCCAGCGCCTCTCTAGCGCTGTCTTGTTTATTGCAAAATGCCTTTAAATTTATCAGAAAAGACGGAGAAAAATGCCTTATGACTAAACGCTTGAGATGAGCAGCTCGCCCGCTGAAAAGGACGTCCAGGACATTCCACGAATGCCTGGCGAGCTACTTGCTGCAAAAGGAGAGCACTTGGCTATTTTTATTTTATTTAATTAAAGCACACTTTGACCATTTATTTGCCACAGGCGTGAGGGAATGTGCACCATGACGCCCCAGCCCAACCACCATGACTTATCCGAGGGCGGGGTCTGTGCTAGAGTTGGGGCGGCAGGCCGTTAATGTCGGGAGTAAATCAATTGCCAACGATGCCACGAAAATACTTTAATTTCTACGCGCCAAAGTCAAAATACCCGCTGCAAGGGTTACCTATCTTTCGTCACGAGGTGGCCATCTACTTTTGGCGTGCACTGTTAACTGCGCTCATTAAAATTGACACACAAATGGCGGAAAGTTCAACGACAGAAAGGCGGACACGGACATCAACAAACATAAATACTTTTATGTATATTTGTTTAACTTTTACTCGCCCCGATATTTGCTTGGGGATTTTCATATATTTTTTTTTCTTTATCGAATGTTTGTCAAGTCATAAAACAAACCAAAAGAAGGCAGACAGCGGTGGGAGCGCACTTATCGTAGGGGGGAGTTGCATAAGTTCCGTTGGGAACGGCGTCAGAGTTCTTATCACTGTAGCGGGTCGCCCTCTTCCGAGTACGAGTAGAGGGTATGGCATGAGTAAAACTAAACCAAAGGGAAAATAAAATGATTAGTGAAATTATCACGAATTTTTGTATGGCAAAAAAGCCCATGGAAATGGGAACCTAAAACAGCAAAACGGCCGCATCCATGACGCATTCAATGATGACAAAGACCTCAAGCGGGTGCGCGACCTGATAACCCACATATTGTTTGATAATAACCCGAGGGTTGCATGCATACATACCATTTGCTTGGGAAAAGGCCTCAACTTTATTTATAATGAAGTTCGGGGATTTCCCTGCTCCCCACAGATCCGCGGTTTCAGCTTCTCACACAATAAAAATGTTTTCTTATCAATATCTCCCCCAAATATGGCAAAGGTGGAGCCATTCCCAAGATTTCAAATGGGATCCTTAGGTATAAGTAAAAAGTTTATTTAGTTTATTTATCTAAAATCTTTAAAAACTTTTCTGCTGGAAAATATTTAATTAATCGAATATTTTCTGTTATTTTTCGTTTCAGGTAAGCTTGAATAAACCAGAAAAAAATCCCTTGGGGGCTGCCGCAACGATGTGATCGGGGGAACTGTTGTCATTGAAAGCCGATTAAGTATGCTGACCCAGCGACACCACCCCCAACAAATGTTGAACAATCTAGCCAATTACGAGGCATGCCACAGATACAAATATCCCTTTTGGTAAACCCTTTTTTGTTGTACTGCTCGACACTGAAACGCTCATTAGCGCGTTGAAAAAAAAAAGCAGAAATGGATGGAAGTTTTCCATATAATCGTCGCGTCGTGTGGGGGGTGTCCTGGGTGTACCCTGACATGTCCGATGTCCGTTTCCGCCCGACAAAAAATACAACAACAAAAAACGAGAACGAGAGCGAACAAAGTGTGTGTGAGTGTGTGCGACAATTGTTTTTGACACAAAATGATTTTAATCATAATGTCATTAAACACGCAAACGAGGGGCGAAACAGAAACAGAAGCAGTGGCAGCAGGGGAGAGCAGCAGAACCCGTCCAGAACTTTTGGGCCATGGAACAAGTCTTGTTGGACCTTTGGGACTGGGGGACTGGGGGAGGACATGTGGAAGATCTCATACAGTTGATAATTTGTGTCACTTAATTGCCGGGGAGGCGGCAGCTTAAACATTACAAAACTTTTGTTAACATAATAAATTAATTTTTCTTGTGCTTTCCCACTCTCCTGCCACTCTTTTACAACCCCCCCATGTGGCTTAGAGAGCTGTAAAAAAGTCAAGTCAGAAAATTATGAGGGAAAAGCCTGAATGTTGACTTCCGTTTCTGGGGTTCCGTGGGTTTCCGTGGGTTTCGGTCTCTGGTCTCTGGACTCTGGTTTAAATGGAGTCGTAAATTGGTAATTGGAGGATACTTTGGCGGCCATTGAGTGATCGAAGGCGTTGCCACACGGTAGTTGTGGCCCCCTCTCTTTCACTCTCTCTGTTTCTCTCTCTTTCTCTGTCTGTTTGAGTGGCGGGCCCTTCCTTCTGGAGTGGCAGTCACGCGATATGTTGCATGCAGGAAGCCCCACGAAGAATGTGCCGTTTTGGTTAAGGGCGTTGGCCAAATGCACTTGATGGGCAATGGGCGATGGCTCTGTGGCAAAAGTATCTGCTGGATGCGGCAGGGAGTGCAAGATGCAGAGCAGAGAACAGTGGCAGATGCAGACAGCAGGGCAGCAGGGGAGCTGGAGAGCTGGAGAGCATCCATGGGATAGATTTCTCGGGCGGGAATTATCTTTCCATGGGTTTCACTTTCCCCTTCCCGTTCGTTTGATTTAAAATTCATGCCCCAGTGGGGGGATGGGCTATCTGCGTGTGGTGTCCTGTGAGACGCGGGGTGTCCTGCTGCTGTGCCTCAACAGCTGCCTGAGCTAAGCCGACAGATGGCGCCAGTTGTTCAAGGAGCGTGCGAGCGAGAGGGCGTGGGGGTGTGGCGTACGCGTACGCGTATCTTTATCTCTTCTGGAGGCGCCTTTGAGTAGTGTTGCACTTACGCCCCTTCATTTGCTGGCTGCAGTTGCAAATATATCTCCGAGGGGCATCTCAAGACGCTTTGAATCTTTGTATCTTCGTGCATCGGCAGCAGCGACAGCGCAGCTTAATCCTTCATCATCCTCATCATCATCATCCTCATCATCATCATCATCATTATCATTATTGTGGTGGCCTGATAATCATCATAATCAAGCGAGAGCCAAAAAAGTGTGAAATTCGTGGAATCCACGTGAAGCGAGAGTGAGAGAGATAGAGCGACAGTGAGAGAGGGGCAGAGAGGAGTTGGGGGTCTCGGGAGCAGCGCTTCTTGTGGGCCATTGCAGTTTTGTTGGTCAGGTATTTGTATCTGTATCTTTTTACCTGTATCTTTGGCACGTCAACGACGTCGACATGTGTTTGCTGTTGTGTTTTTTTGTTGTTGTTATTCTCTGTATATATTTCATGGGGTTTTTATGTAGTCTCCCCCATCCCCCATACACCATACACCATACCCCATCCACAACCCTCTCCAGCCACCATCCGTATCTCCATTTGAGTTGTGGCTTAGGTTTTAGGTCCGTCGTCTGCAACGCCCTTCCTCTACCTGAATCGTCGTCGCGCTGGGAGTCGTCCATCGTCTCGCTTGGAGTTGGAGTCTCAGAGTCAGAGTCAGAGTCGAGGGCCAAGCCGGAGCTTTAGCTAAGGTCTCTTTTCCTTGAAGATTGGCCTGGCATATGCCTTTTAAAACTTGTTTCAAATAATTTCAGACTAGACGTGCATAAATCTACTTAACAACAAAACGGAGGAAACGGAGGAAACAGCGCAAAAGGAGGCAAAGCGAAAGACTAAACCGTAAACCGTAAACCGAAAACCGAAAACCAAAAAACCTTAAACCTTAACCAAAACGAAAACTTGAACGTTTCGCGCGACGTTCAAGCTGCTGAGATTTTTGGCTTTTGTCGGCACTTGTTGGTGTGTGAGTTTGAGCGACAGGGGGAGGGCCAGTGGCAGTGGCAGTGAGGGCTCCAGCGGGGCTTTTCTTTGTTGCCAAGTTTTCAAGTTGTTCTTATTCCTTGTACTCTGGCTGTTGGCTGTTCTGTGTTGCTCTGCTGCTCCTGCTGCTCCGTTCTTGTGCTGCTCGCATGCTAAATAATTAAGTTAGCACTTTTGTGTCCCTCTGTGTGAGTGAAGTGGATTTACAACTGAATGATGGACAGACAACGGGCATGGGGCAAAGGGGCTGCAAAATACACTGAAAGAATTGCTTTCAGAGAGCGAGAGCAATAAAACTCGCTTATGTGCGGGAAAATATCATAATTCATTTCTCAGGGAAAGCCTGAACCAGGCAAACGTACGCCCAAAAAGAGAAAACTAATTTAATTTATGCACTCAAAAGCTTGAAGCTGCAACTATAATTTTAGGCCCAAACTTAGTTACTGATTGAAGGGAAAATTAAGACAGGATTTGGGTTACATTTGTTTGCTTAAGTTAAGCTTGCTTTCAGAGCAGAAAAGTACAACGAAAATTAACTCTAAAGAAGAAAAATTCAAAGAATTCAAAGATATCAGCGAGATTTTGAGTTTCAGTTGAGTTCTTATAGAAATGCGATTATTCAGTGTTTAGTTTTGACTTATTCAAATCACATTCGCAGGCATACGCGTACCAGTTAAGCCTGCAAGCCGCTCCGGATGAACTTGATTTGCAGTTGACAGTTTTCCTGGCTCTGTCCTGCCTTCCGCAGTGTATGGGCTGGCGGGTTGACAGTTTTCTTGCTAACACTTGGAATGGAATTGGAGGCAACTTGAGCTTTACATATGCCTCAAAGGCGAAAGCCAAAGCCCAAGTCCAAGCCCCAGCCCAAGCCCCAGCCCAAGCCATGCCATGCCGCCGTGTCGTCTTGTCTTGTCGCACCATCTCTACACCCTGGCCCTGGAGCTGGCCCTCGTGTTTCCTATGAATATGGCATATACATGTATATACTCAACAGACAACAGGCACTAATATTTGTTGTTGCCATTAAAGTTGTTGTTAAAGTTGGATGTTACTTTTGTTTTTTTTTTGTTCTTGGTTTTTACTTGGTTTCTGCTTCTTGGGAAGTTTTGAGAGCAGAGCGCCGTCGCGCACATTACAAATTCCAGGGAATCCAATTTATTTGTGGCCTGACCGAGCAGCAGCAGCAGGAGGAGCAGGAGCGACAGATCCCCAAGTGGCAGCGCACCCCTCTGAGCGCTTTATCTACGGCTATCAAATTTGTGTCTCTCCTTCATGTTTCGAGACACAAGAAGATACTTTTGGGGCTGCAACAGACTGCAGAGAAAGAGAGAGAGCGAGAGAGAGAGTGAGAGTGGATCGCTGGGCTCTTAACAAAAGCCTTACCCTCGTATCAATCTTGTGTGTGCCCCACCCATGTGATTATCCGACTGCTCTCCATCATTGCATTCTGCGTGGTGACTCAGCCTCCAGTCCGCAGGGTTGGTAACCCTTTTGGCCGCAAGACTGCTGCGCGGCTCCTCTGCTTTGTCTGCTTTGTCTCCAGGAAACTGGAAACAGGTATTTGCCACAGTGGGCATGGATACTTATTGGCTGTGTGTGAATTATGGCATTGAATTGCGGTGCGGGTATTCATTCAGCGCTTATTCACACATCTGTGGATACATTTTGCATATCTTTTGAGTGGCGGCTTCAAAAGACACCGCCACCGCCAGCTGTAGCCACAGCAACAGGCAACAGCTGCAGTTTGTTACATGTGGCAGCCAGCTCAGCTCCAAAGATTGTTCAACAAGTTTGAACACCGCTAAATGCTCGTTGCATCTACGATACGATAGGCATGGCCATACGCAGATCCCCGACGCTGACGCTGACTCTGACATGGACACGGACGGAGTCGGAGTAGGAGACTCCTCTGTTATTTATGTGCGACAAGAGCGGATTGCAGCATTTCAAAACTAATTCAAGAGCGCACTGGCTGGCGTACTGTAATTAAACATAACGCTTGAACCTCCAAACCGAAGCTGTGGCCAATGGCAGTATCCACAAGATACACTCGTGATCTGTGTGCGTGTGTGTGTGCCTTAGCCCCGAGGCGCACAAAAACCTATTAAAGCAGCAAAACGTTAGGCTGCGCGACTCTCAGACTAAGGCTGCGACTGCGACTCCGCCTCTGTCTGTAGCTGAGGCTGCCTGACTGTGGTGCTGGCTGCTGCAGATACAGATACGTGCACGTACTTGCAGATACTTGTGTTCGCATTCGGAGCGACGACACTTAAATGCACGCTGTGCGGTAGTTTGGCGTGGCGAAATGGCAAAATTACTAAAACTAACGTAAAATATGGCACAGAAAGATAGTTAAGAAAAGAGGCGGTAGAGGAGAGTGGCCGAGTGGCACAAGTGGTGAGGGGTGAGGGTAGGGAAAAACCTGTTGAATGCGCCAAATTAACATGAGCGACAGTCGGAAGAGAGGAAGGAGCAGCAGCAGCAGCATCAGCAGCATCAGAAGAAGGAGCTCTGCCAGCAGCTTGGACTCTGCGGATTGCTGTGTGCTTTTTTTTTGTTTGTTGGTAAAAACTTCCTGGTTAGCTCGCTTCGCCCCAGCCTGCTGTAGGGTTCTCTCCTCTATTGTTTTGCTCTGCAGATCATTAAAATTCATAATTGATTGTATTTTCACTCGAATATCTCGACAGTTTTATGCTCCTCTCTTGCGGGCACAGCCCCAACAGAATGCTGTAACAATAATAATGGTTGTGGCTGCGGTTCGCTTGGACTGACTCTGACCCCCTTCGGAACCCCTTCTGAACCCCTTCTGACCTCCCCCTAACTGGCATGGTATACATTTTACAACACTTGCCGTTGTGTTGTGTGTCGTTTCGGTCATTAGCAGCTGCCTCCAAATGATATATAATTTGTAGTTGACCCGAGGCGAAAAATTAAATTAAATTGAATTGGATTTATTTATGTGGAAACATCACCAGGAGGCATGTGCCTCTGCCCCAGCCTCTGCCTTTACCTCTGCCGCAGCCCTTGCCTCTGCCGCCAATCATGCAGAAATTAAGTCAAAAATTTTGATTGAATATTTGGGCGGGGAAAATGTTCTCGAATGTTATTTATTGTGGTTATTAGATGTGTTTAAACTTTAAGGAGTTGTTTATTCCGTAAAACTAAAGTTAATTAGTACTAAAAAGAACTAAGAGAACTGTTGGGAAAAGCAATAATGAACATTTATCCCTCTCCTAATAGATTTTTTATTTGCCGAACTTTTTGTAATAATTTCGCCAAAGTTTTAAACATTTAAAGACTTAGTATAAAAATTCCAATTTGTGTTTTTTAAATTATGGCTATACAAATGAATCGTTTGCAAGGATTTTGGCGAGTTAGTCAGGTTAAATAGCAGTCTTAAATCTTTAAAATTGTAGAAACGAAAACCTTTTATTTGTCTTGTAACTAAACTTAGTTTTCTCATCTCTTAAAACCTTTGAGATACAGCTAATCAAACAGACAGACTGACAGAGAGACAGACAGACAGACAGACAGAAAGACAGACAGACAAATAGACAGCTAGAAAGACAAACAAAAACACACAGGAACAGACTTTGGGATCGGAACTGCTTTCTTTTGGGTTGTAACAACACCTTGAATATCGAATACAATATAGCCGCTCCACTCTACCCACTTACCACCCATCGCACGGGCACGAGTGCGAGTGTGGTGTGTGTGTGTTGTGCGTGTGTGTTCCCAAGTTCATTGTCCAAATGCAGTCGCACTGATGGGTGATAGAATATAATTTGGGGGTGAGTTTTTGGCGTAGCTGAATGGCTGGATGGAGGCTATGGGGGAGAACCTTCAGATGTCGGAGAGATTTTATTTTGCTAATAGTCTGACAACCTTGGCAATTCGCTCGCACAACGACAACGACACTGACACACACACTCGAGCACACACTCCCACACACAGAAAAGTGAACAGCAAGTAATCGACAAGTCATGCAAGAGAGACGCATCATCCGCAGCAGCAGTCCCCCCCCACCGGTCCCATCCCCAGCCGCATCCACATCCCCTTCCGCACCCGGAACCCAACGCTGTCGCTGCTGCGCCTCTGGCAGAGTCGTCGCGTCACCCACCCACAATAAATCTTTATTTCTCGCTCGCTCGCTGAATGTATGACATTGCCCCTCCCCAGCAGCCAGCACCCAGACCCCAGCCATCCCCCAGCCATCCCCCAGCCATACCCCAGCCATCCCCCAGCCATCCCCCAGCCATCCCCCGCCATCCCCTTCACCAGTGCGCACTCTGGTGTCGACAATTTAAGTGACACATCAAATTAAATACAAATATAAATATAAATAAAAATAAAATTAAGAAGTAAAAGCACAGATAAAGACGGGTGGAGTGGGAGGAGTGTGAAATGGGTGTGGGTGGGCTGTTAAGGAGGGGGAAGCGGAAAAAGCGAAACATTTGCGACAACATAAATTAGCCAAAAATAAATTCATCAAAAAATACAATTTTTGCAGCGTAAATCGCTTATCTTACTTATTCTTGCCGACGGCCTTTTTGTTGTTCCTACGCTTTGTGGATGCGTTTGAAGAGGAGGGAACCGAAAGAGGGGGATCGGATCTGTGTGTGTGTGAATGGGAAGGTTATTCACCTTCAAAGTTGAATGAGTGTTTTTTTGGAGGTTAATTCCTTGAAAAATATTTGACTTTTTGTGGAATGAAATGAAAAGGAATTTAAGCTTAAAGAACCCACAAAAACTTGAATGAAAACCGTGAAAAGTTTGTAGCTCGCACTTGCATGATTTTATTCTGTAATAATTACTTATACAGTCCCCCCACCCCCATTTAATCGCACGCCACAGTAAATATTCCATTTCTATCGTTTTGCAATAAACGCGAAAACCAAACTGAAACTCTCGCCCAAGTATCCGTTCTGTGCGTGTTTCCCATGTCTCTCTAATTCCGCTAATTAGCAAATGGAAATTTACTCTACTAAATCAAAGTCCCAAACTTATGCCACATTCAATTCAGTTTGCAGTTCTAATTTTCAATATATATTTCGTGAATATTTAGCCGCTTATTTTGGAATCGCTTCCCACATTAATTAAAGACAGAAGAGCGAACGAGTGAGCGTGCGGTGCGGCTGTTGAACGTTCGACATTAACCACGTTAATTATAAATTCACTTTCAAAGCCGGAGAACAAAACGAGACAGCAGCAGCAGTGGCAGCAGTGGCACTGGCAGCCAACTATTATTATAGCAATAATAGTGAGAGAGAAATCCCGCAATAAGCTCGTAAACTTTCATTGAGGCAATTGAAGAGGATGACAAAGCATGGCAGTGGGTGGCAGAGGGGCGCACAGCACAGAACGAGGGGAGAGGAGAGGAGACCTGTCACTGACAAGTGCTAATGAACCCCATACAACAACAATAACAACAACAACAAAAACTATACCCAGCACAGAAGCATCAGCAGAATTTCGTAATAATTGAGTGCGACAGAGATACAAACATACACGCTCAGGTGTGTGCTGCTCTCTCGCTCGCTCCGGCTCAATATGCTAAAATATGCTAAACGATTCTCTGGTTCTCTGTGTGTGTGTGTGTGTGTGTGTATTTTTTTCTTCTACTTTCTTGATATTCTTGTTCTCTATTCCCCCGCACCTGCTCCTCCTCCAGCCCCTTCGAACAAAACTCATTTGGGCAAACGAGACCCGCATTGAGGTAGTCCTTGACTACAAATCTGAATTTCGGGGCAGAAATAGAGAAGATACGAG
Organism: Drosophila tristis; assembly: GCA_018150885.1. Classification (NCBI taxonomy): domain Eukaryota; kingdom Metazoa; phylum Arthropoda; class Insecta; order Diptera; family Drosophilidae; genus Drosophila; species Drosophila tristis. The sequence continues at coordinate 1,024,346 of JAECWT010000203.1, read as the reverse complement.
AAGGGCAGCATGGGGAAAAGAATGGAAGATAAGAGTTAAGGTTTTGGGGTAATCGCACGGCTTGATACCCTACGCTTTGTGTGTTCCATGGAAGAGATGAAGCGGTCAAATTTCTTTTAACATTTTAATGGATTAGTTTTTCCCACAGCTAAGTAGTAATGGTTTTTCGACCGATTCCTGTTTTAGGTCTGTCGGTAGTAAGCCCAAACTGACGCCAGCGACTAAGACAGGGCTAGAACTCATTCACTTATCAGCTGTAAGGGAAATTACTGCCACAGGGATAGAAAGTAAAGCTGATCAGGAATATACTTGAGTAATTTAATGCTTTATGGAGTGCGAATATCTATGCAAGGGTATACAGATAAAGAGATTAGCGGACAGTGAGAGCACAGACTGGGCACTGGCACATATACATATATGCATGTATGTATGCATGTATGTATGCATGTTTGTATGTGCACATGCGAACAATATGCATGTAGAGCGACAACAGCAAAATGCTATAAATTTATCACCGCTTAGATTTATTGATAGACAAGTCCGGCAAATTTATGTAAACGATTGAGACAGCTGTTTTTGTTGTTGTTCGCGTTTGCGTTGCTTTGCTGTTTTCTCCTGTTTTCTGCTGTTTGTTGTTTGTTGTTTTTGGTTTGCTGTTTCATGTGTCGCGTCGTTTTTTTTCGGCCACAACTGTTGAGACGTGTGAAATCGACAGCCAACAGCGGTACATGGGAAATTTGTTAAACTTTTATTTGTCGCATTTGAAATTGGAGTGTGAAAAGTGCAGGCTAGAGAGTAGCTGGACCATTGTGGGAGGGGGAAACGGGTGCAGATCGGGAGGTTAAAAGAGTACGGTTGGGTTCAATATTGTTTGTGGCACCCTTTTCGCGGTGTCTACTTCTGGTTGGTATTCCTGGAGCGCAGTCTCAGCATATATTCTTATTTTATGGCTCCAACTAGTTAGAGCTGGAATTACCTTTATCTCTGAATATTTTTGATGGCAAGGAATGCTCTCCAAAGCGAACCCAATTCATATCCAAGTTCTGCACTGATGATCCCAGCCACATAGAATAAATTCCCATTAATATATTATTTGTCCATTTGCTTCCGCCTCTTGCCAAGAAATCTTCTGCCCCTAGCTCGTAGATGATTGCCGTAGATAAGCCAATTAAAGAGGCATAAATTAGTTGGCGGAAAGGAAGCAATACATATTAGATAAAAATAATATGGAAAAAGTGCGGCATCAACTGGTTTTGGCTGTCGGATGCCAGGCTGTTTATTAACCTGTTAACTGTTCTTTCAGGCCCCACAGAGGCCACCCCTCACCCCTCAAGTAACGTGCAGGGCCTACCCCTGCCCACTGCACAGTCACCCAGCCACCCAAACGAATGGAAATGCACATAAATAAAAGATAAGTCGAGCAAAGAGCATAACAAACGTTTGCATTTCCGGCTAATAAAACATGGAAAGGGGGAGAGAGAGAGAGCAGATAGGGGGAAGGAAATCCAGGGAGCTGGTAGAGAGAGGTGGAGGGCCTGTTTGGGGCATTAGTTGCTTTTATAAATATTCATGAAGATGGCATAATAAAAATATGTTTAAAACAAGCAAGAAACGCCAGGCTGTGGCAGCCGAAGCATTGGATGCACTAACATATACTTGGAGTTACGGATACCATATGTTATGGTCATCCGATTTAAATTACATTTTGCAGAAATATATTATAAACTTTTACTCGTAAAAATCTTTGTTTTTCGAGAGATTCTACCTATGCAAGCTATCTCTTAGGGCTATATCTAAGCGCTAATCCAAAATATATATAAAATACTCCCAATGAAGCATAAGTTTTAGCTTTTCCACACTGAAATTAGCTGCTCAAAGTCGTAATACCCTCTGGAATCCAAATAAAATTAGAAGCGAGAAGAATTCCCGCTAAGAGGGGCTGCGCAGAGGTGTGTAGTGGTGTGTGTAGAGTGGCTTGTGGGTTGTGGGGAGGGAGGCAGAATTTATAGCCAAACGCAGAGCTGCGCCAGCGACAAGCAGAACTTCGTTCAACTCAAATTAATTAAAGCAACGTACGAGGCAGTGCGGCTGCAGTGCAGCGCAGCGCAGTGCAGTGCAGCGCAGTGTGTGGAAACATTTTACGTGTTTCCATGTGTGGATGGATGCATTCGGCTTCCTAGTGTTGCAGTGTGCCCCCTGTGCCCCGTGTGCCCCCTGTGTTGTCCCTGCCTTGGCTAATTATTCATTCATGACATGTTGAATGCACACACACAGCCTGTTGGCTGTTGGCTGTGGCAGTGGCAGTGGCTGTGGCTGTTGGCTGGGGAAGGGGAAGTGCACTGTCGAGCATTATTTACAAAGTTTTGCAGCACTTGTGCTAAAGTATCTGACAGATACGTAGGCACATGCACACACGTACACAGCAGAGGCAGAGAGAGAGAGAGAGACAGAGCGAGAAAGGGGAGGAGCGAGAACCCTGGTAAAGAGCATTAAAGCGTCAACGTGCCGTGCCGCTCACGTCCATCCACGAGTCGTCGCACCGGGCTTTAGCTTCAGCTTCAGCTTCGGCTTCGGCCCAGGTCCAGCTGAGCACAAAAAAAATAAGTAAAACGAGCTGCAGCAGCAGGCAGAAGGAACAACGACCTAACCCCACCCCCCACTGCTGCAGCGACTTGCCGCGCCTGTCGTCTGTGCAACCTGCTAATAGCTTGTTTCGCCGTCGCTACAAATTAACTTTGGCTCTCTTCCGCACTGCCACTGCCTCAGCCTGCCCCTCAGTCCTGCCACTGCCACTGCCTCAGTCCTGCCACTGCCACCGGCACTGCCCCACTCTGCCCTTCGTGGCTCTGAGGCTGCAAATTACACTATTTTTCACTTGGCCAGAGCGCACCAAAGCGCCTGCACAGTGTGTCGCTCCCCTGGGGTAAATTTCAGCCAAAGAAATTAGAGGAAAAATTCCCTCTAGCTGCACGACGCCACAGAATTGCGGCTGTGGCTGGGGCTGGGGCTGCATGTTTATCCATGAAGATCGATGAAACATTCTTTGAGCTTTGCTTTTGAATGTGCTGCAACATGCAACATGCAGCCATTGGTTGGTTCCACTGTACAGCAATGCGGCTGGCTGGCTGCCGTGTGAAATATTCAAAGAGCTGCGCAGCTAAAGAGCTGAAGAGCTCTGAAAAGCAGCGGAGGGGGGCACAGGACAGGACAGGGCAGGGCAGGGCAGCGGCGAAAAAAGCGTCAAACGGATGTGGATGATGTGTCGTCGTCTCGCTTTGGTTTTTGGTCGAGAGCAAAAACTCTCACACACACACACACACACACAATGCACCGCAACGCAACGCAAGGCAAGGCATTCGCGCTGTCTGAATCGCGCCCAGGAAATATTGCAACAGGAACAGCGAGCAGGGCAGCAGAGCGGAGGAAGGGGAAACGACATGCGACAGGCGACAAAAAAAAAGGAGAAAAACGCAGCTCTTGGCAGTGCCACCGCTGACGACTCCGGCCAGGCCAGGATAAGAGCGCTTAAAGTCGCACATTTAGTGACAGTTTTCTGGATTTGCATGGGGACGACGACGACGACGACGCTGACAAGACGGCAGTGCCAGGCCATGATAAATGTGTGTGTGTGCGGCAGAAGTGGGAGATGGGAGATGGGAGCGGCAGCAGATTTGGTTTGCCACAGCGTGAGGCAAGACAAGAAAAGTGGGTCAATTTGCGCAGAAGGAATACTCCCTCCCAACATGCCGCACGGATGCGGGTCAACATCTCAAGAGAGAGAGAGAGAGGGAGAGAGAGACAGGCTGGCTCTTATCAGAAGGAAGTCGCGCTTCCAAGGGGCGACAGCTAACAGGCGGAATCCTTAAAGCTGGGAAAACGCAAAGGAAAATGTGGGATAATTTAATCCTTTGAATCTGTAGTTTTGCTTCCGATATTCTGATGGCCAAGATAACCTTTTCTTTTAGCAGGCCCCCTTAGGCTCCCTTTGGGAGCTGCCTAAAGTTGGTTTCGTGTTGGGATTTTCGTTGCAGAGGCGGCGGCGGCTGCGGCTGCGGCGACGGGTAGGCGTTTATCTGGCGCAGATTGTAAACGCATCTGCCAGATACTCGCACAGTGCCAGGCCGCTTAATGAGTTGCGTTCGATGCTAACTTTTGACATTTGCCAACACGAGAAAACGAGTAAATTAAATGTGCAAAAAGTATATGCAACGTACAACAAAATGTGCCAGTGGCAGTGGCAGTGGCAGTGCGTGCATTGAGTTCTGGTTGGGATGGAACCGAATGGGGAGAGAGGGAATGGATGGCGGGCAAAGTCTGGGCCTGGGATCTCGGGTCTGGGCGTCTGGTGTTTGGTGTTTGGACCATGTTTGGCTTCGGGCAACAACGAGACTGAAATTGCATGCAATTGCCAGGCCACTTCCCCCTGTGCGCCATGCCACGCCACGCCACTCGCACTCGCACTGGCACTCTTCAGCCTGCCGCTCTGACTGCCCCACAGATTCCACCAATTGCCATTTACCATTTACCATGTGTGCTAAAGTTTATTTTTTCTGCTACAATACCCTGCAAGAGGTTGGCAGAGACGCTTTGCAGAGGCAGGAAATATCTGCGAATATATATTTTTATATTCTTCAGGTTTTACCTTTTCTTTGTTGCTTTTATGACGAGCAACAGAGAAGTCTGTGCCTGGGATAGCAGTTGCTATCTGAGCTATCAAATTATGTGGCAGAAAAATTTACTAGAATCTTCCCAGGATAGAATCCCCTCTGGGATCTTCGAACCATAGAAACGTTTGATTTTTGTATGAATCTGTAAAGAAATTGCCACCAAAAGATATCTCCACTATCCACATATTTTTCACATAATTATTTTAAGTTAAAAAAACATTGAATAAAAATATCAAAGCAAAAATTAATCTTTAAGTGTATCTAGCTCTTCGGTTCTGCAATCTTTCGCATTTTGGTTGCTTTATTTTGTATTTTATTTTCGTATTTTGTGTGTGTGTTGTTTGTTGCTGTTTTTATATTATTTTTTTTTATATTTTTGTTGCTAAAAGGCAGGGCATTAAAATTTAAATTGCATTTCGCCTGCGATGCGAACGAAAATTCTTTTTATGAACACAATGCAGCGGCGAAAATGCTAATCAGTAATTTGGTATGGGCACATACAATACATAGCTCTACATGTACATATATATGTATGTATGTACATATGTATGTGCATATGTATGGCCGTGCCACATCAGCAGATTTTCCCGGTCGAATGTTTATTGCCATTAATCAGAAACAAAATCAGAATCAGTGTCCGGTGTCCGGTGTCCGGGGTCCGGAATCCAACGCGGCAACAAGTTCATTGGCACTTTAAAGAGATTCTCTCTCGGCCCTGCACACGGAATGGGATTTTAATTAAAAATTCAGCAAGATATTAAATTTGTAAATATAATTTACACTGGCAGCGCAGGCCCCTCAGACCCCCTACGGCCCTCACTCAACGGTTATGCAATCCACTCTGTTGGCATCTCTATCTGTGTGTGAGCGTGTGTGTGTCTGTGTGTGTGTGTGTTTTTGTGTATTGAATTTCAGATTGCAATAACATTGAGTGTGTTCGAGGCCTTCGGGGCGCATTAAAATCAACAAATCAGGAAAAGCGGAAGGAAGCTGAATTTAGGGATGGGGGCGGGCGGCAAAAAGGGTTTTCCCCGCTAGGCAAACATTTGATGGGAATATTCATAATGTTTCTAGAGGCTTTGAAACTATCGTTTGAAGCGGACAAGGGTTGCAATACGGTCAAGTGTTTTTTCTGCCACTGAAATAAGATACTTTTGCGGGAGCTGAACACTTTTGATAGGCGCAGCAGCCCTTTTCACACTTTGAGGTACTCAATCCCCATGTCAAGATGGTATCTTTGAGAGTTACAGCTGCGGAAAGGGGAATTTCAATCAGAATTTACATTCCAGCTAGCCCTAGCTTTGCATTTCTGTGAATCTGAAACCTCTGAGCTCTCCCAGCTCTATTACCTCCATCAACAAATATTAAGCAGCAATTACCACATCAATATTCCCACTTGGGAACGCTGGTATCTAACTCAATTTGATCGATTAAAGGATCCAGTCAAATTAAAATTATTACTGAAACTTTTTGGCTTCCACTTAAAAGACTTTCCTTGGTGTCCCGGCTGCCCTTAGTCGTGTCTGATCGGGTGCTTAAACAACTTAAACTGTTAACGAGCAAATCCCAGTAAATTCCCAATCAAAGGAAACTTCTCCTTAAAGCTCTCGGGCGTCTGTGCGTCGCAGTGAAAGCCCTTTGCCTCTGCCACAAATATTTGAAGCACACCACAGATATTTGCCTTAGAACTGACCAACCTAAAGATAGAGGCAGAGATAGTGGCAGAGAGAGTGAGCGGGAGGGAGCGGGAAAGAGCCTGGCTATTTGATTTTCCAGAGTAGTTTTCCCTGCACTGTGGAGTGGACTTGAACGAAGTTTCCACTTGGCGTCCGCTCCCCTCTCTCGTTTTTTGGCCCGTGCTGTGTGACCTCCGGTGACCAGAGACCAGACAAATTTTAATCACATTCTAATTAGGGGAAAACTACATCAAAAGAGTGAATTGGACCCTGCCACTGCCACTGGACGCCTGCCACTGGACTCCTGCCACGGGATCTGTCTCAAAGTTGTTGTAAAAGCTTAATAAGGAAATCAATTAATAACAAACGATGCAGCCAGCAACTTCAACAGCAATTTCCAGATACTTTGCGAAGCAAGTAGAGCCTGGATGGATGCTTGGCTGGATGGATGGCTGCTTGGATGGTAGTTTACTGGCTGTCTAATAGATTTCGAAATTAAAGTTTGTGCCCTGCCCGCCGCAGTCGGGACAAAGTCAGGCAGAACGAAGCGACATTGGCTTTGGCTTTGGCTTGGGACTTGGGACCTGCGACTTGACTTGAACAACAAGTTGACTGCAAGTTAAAAAGATACAAAGATACATGGATACAAGCGGATACACAGATACGAACGATGCAGGAACGAGACACAGACACAGCCAAAGACGATGGCGATGACGATGGGAGACGACTACAACGACGAAGACGACGACGACGACGACAATGCTGTGAAGTTGCGCGACTACATGGCATTGCACTCAGAGACGAGGATGGAGGATGGAGATGGAGATGGGATGGAGTCCCAGCGAATGGAGATGGAGTGGGCACAGAGGGGAATGGGGGCACACACACAGACACATATCACAAAAAAAAAACTTCCGTAAACAACGCCGGGCCCTGGCAGCAAGAGATTTTAAAATTAGAAACGAGAGAGAAATAGATACAACAACGAAAAAAGAAAAGAAAGAAAAAATGCAGAAAGAAATGGAAGGAAAAAACCCAAAAAGAAAACGTGAAAAGCAGAAGGAAAACCAAATGGAAAATGAAAATAAAATTTGTCTGTAATGGTAGAGAGGTGTGGAGTGGGGAGGGGGGAGGGGCGTCTGTGTGTGTGGGAATAACGAGGAACATTTGACTGGGGAATACTTGTGCGCCGCGTACTCCACCTTATCCCCCTGCTACGATGTATCTATCGTCTATGCCACGCCGTTGCCGCTGCCTCTGCCACTGCCGCTGCCACTGCCGTCGCCGCCTTGGGGGCCAAAATGCAGGCGAGCAGCAGAGAGGCAATCAAACAACTGAAGCATGACAACTTCATGCCAGGAGCAGTCATGGAAGATGCTGCCAATGATGACGATGATGATGATGATGATGATCAAGAGGATGCATGTGGCAGGGGCAGGGGCATGGGGCAGGGGCACGCTTCAACTTTAACCATCGGTTTATTTGACGAACGAGCCAAGACCGACAAAAGACAGACAGCAGACAGCCCGACAGCCCGACAAGCGACAACGGCACATGACATAAAAATTAAATAAACAAAATTATGGACCAACCAGGCCCCGCGTATGTGGCATCAAGTGGATGCCATGCCCCCTGCGCCCCTCCGCCCCGTGCACCCATAGACCATACTCAGATCTCGGATAAGTGTAATATATGGGGAGAGTTCGTTGGGTTGAAACCCCCGGGAGTGTGCAGGGAGTGGGAAGGAGAGGAGGGAGCGACTCAAATCAAAATAAACATTCTTACCGTACACACACACACACACACTAGCAGATATAATGTTGATTCCCGAATTGTTGTATTTGTAAGATAAACAATTGAGGGAGCCGTGACTCTCACCCCCTCCCCCCCTTTGCTCTGCCGCTGTGTGGCAGCGTGAAGCGCCGGGGGAGATGCTGCCCCAAAGGCAGACTCTGTCTCTGTGTCTCGCCCCGCAGAAGTCGAAGAATTAGCAAAATTGAAGTAGAAATCGTCTAGGAAGAGGCTGTCAGGGAGTGCGAGGCATTAGGCTAGCACGAAGGGATGCTGGAGAGGGTTCTTAGAGAGAGGGGTAAGGAGAGTAAGAAGCAGGAGCGAGCAAATAGCAAGTAAATAGGTTTCCTTGGGTATAGGGATTGTATAGCCTCAATAAATATGTAAAGAATATAAAGAAAAATGCCCAAAAGACTCTTCAGATTAAACTGAAAGAAAATTAAATATAAAATATATAATTATAGTACTGATCCCACATTAAACTGCATGTAAAGAGCAAGTAAGTAAAGTAATTAAAGTAATTAATAATGATTAGAGCGCCCTTTAAAGGCTTAAAGACAGCAACAGAAACCTACAATAATATTTTTATTCTTTAAGTTTAACTTAACTTTGAACAGCCAAACACCAAGAGCGATGGCAAACTGTCAAAGATCAAATCATTTACCCTTTTCGCCACAAATAGTGCTTAATTTTGAAACTACTTAGAGTGCCAATGGAGCCGCATTCCTGCCACTTTGCCACGCAGCACAGCACAGCACAGCATTCCACATTCCACTTTTGCACAACAGCCAGAGCAATCATTTAAGTGTGGCCATAATCAGCTCCGTTTCCATCAGCATCTTATCAGCATCAGGGGAATGAGAGGAAAATGAGAGGAGAATGAGAGGAAAATGAGAGGAGAATGAGAGGAAAACGAGAGCAGAATGAAATTATCAGCAGAGGAGCATCGAGCAGTCAAGTCAATTTTTATTCTATTTGAAGTTGCCCGTGTGCCGTGTGGCAAAAGCGAAGCCACCGAAGCGTGCTGCCACCGAAACACACAACTTGGAAAGTACACTCTCCTCTTCTCTTCTCTCCTCTCCACTGCCCTTGCCATGCTCCCTTTTTCCCCCCGCTTCTCGCCCTACTATATTCTCCAGTCTCTGCTCTGGCTGGCGAGGCAACAGGAGGCGGCTAACTGGCAGCTTTGCAATTTTCACAAAACAATTTCCATTACTGCAACTTTGTTAATGCCCCGCAATGGGTCGCCCCGTTGCCCACTCCCCGTGCTGCTGTTGTGGCATGCCCTAAGCCCAGCACTTTGCCCCTTAGCTTGCCGCCCCCTCTCGAGCCTCGACTCGCGACTTGGGACTTGCGACTTGCGACTCATGTGTTGCCACTCAATAAAAATATGCTTTATGAATTAATGAAAAGAAAATGTTTACACCAGCAACAAGAAGAAAAGCGGCAGAAGAGCGGGAAGAGGCTGCAAAAACAAAACACGAGAAGAGAAGTAATCGCTGTGTGTGTGTGTGTGTGTGTACCTCTTGTGTGTGTGTGAGTGTGTGGGAAAGTGCTAAATTTTTACAGCTGTTCCACTCACATGACGACGGGGTTCAAAGACAGGTTTTTCTCGCAACTGAAATAAAAACTAAAAGATACTTTCAACCAATACAGATATTACCCAAAGATAGTTTCAGTTTATGGCGCATTCAAACCAATCGGCAATTAATGAGGAACACCTAATGGCACATCTAGTATTAATATTTTATTATCGTGGCATGCTGCATGTGCCATCAATTTTATTTTATACTAATTTGTGGCATTAAAAAACCACTAAAGGGGAGTGCAGATCTTGAAGATCCACCTGGAAATTATTTATCAATTTGGAGGGGGCAAAATGCCATGTGGCAAAGCAGATTTAAGAGCTTATTTTTGTTGGTTGGGCATAGACGATCTGGAAAAGGGGATTGCCACATTACATGCAACAGAATCTTTGTTTTAAGCTGGAAATAAACTTATTCATTCATTCGTTGCACTCATTATATTTGGTCCATAAGAATCAGCCTGAAACTGCAACAGCAACTGAGAATCCCCAGAGGATTGCAGCCAGAGCCAAAGCTGCTCTCTTTTTGTTGCTCCTTTTCTTGATGTGGCTTGTTTTTGCCCCTCTTTATGGCTTAGCCACTCCCTGGGGGCATCAATCTTCTGTGTGTGCCACACCTTGGAAGGAGCAAAGGAAGCAACCAACTGAATGCTCAACTCACAGCGTTATAAATTCATGCAACACGAGATCAGGCAACCAGATGCCAGATACAAGGCTGAGCCAGGGCTGCCTGCCGCCTCGATAGTGAAACGGAAATTGATTTCTGTGCAGGGCAGAGCGGAAATGATTGCATCACCTAATGTAACCACGTGCCACACACACACGCACACACACAGGCACACACTGCTGTACACTGGCCACTCGTTGCACGTTGCAGTGGTGAGGCACAAGTTTTTTTTTCGCTGCATGCAAATTGCGTCAAATTGCATATTTCCGGTGGCAGTGCGTAAATATTTTATGCTTCATTTTGTCTTCGGGTCTAGGCAAGTGAATTATGGCTAATTACAGGCCAAGCCCAGCCGAGCCATGGCAAAGGAAACTTGGCCAAGAAGCTTCCCGCCTGGCCACAACCCTACCTAAAGGGGGTGGCGGACAGAGTGGCAGTCAAGCACATCGGCCACACCGGGGGCCCAATGGCATTCATCCCCCCAGGGCGCCATAATGCGGTCTGCAACGTCTGCGCTGGCGTTGTCGTTGTGGGCCACACTTCTAGGGTTACAAGAGTTGAATTTTCATTTGGCTCTGCCTCATGCCGCAGCACTGACTGCCGCCTGCTGCCTGCCGCTTGCTTAATTTATACCTTTATGCCCCACTATTGTTGCCTGTGGCTGTTGCCCCGTTGCCCGGTTGCCCTGTCGCTGTGGTCGCTCTGGGGTTTCGCTTTCAAGAGTCCCCGAGTCCGACGCCGGAGTCCAAGTCCAAGTTCCCTTTTTTTTTGCCCCCCGCCCCTCTTGCAACATTTGATTTAGTGGCACGGTCGAGGTAATTTAGATTTGTGGTCGCCATTCGAGCTTCACATGGATTTCTATTACTTTTCCTGCAACTTCTTGTCCCTGGCCCGTTCCCGGCCCCTGCCAAGACCCGCCCCACAGTTGCGGCAAGATGTTGCCAGATGAAATTGTTTTTAATTTCCTTTTCACAGTTCATTGTCGCCGGCTTGGCTGGACCTTTGATAAGAAAAGCGCTTGCCCCTTTGGGCAGTTCGTGGGCTATTTCCTGGCAACTTCTTGGCCGCGCTGATAAGAGGCTTAATGAGGCATTAAAAAAGGGCTGTACTTGGGCTATATTTAAGGGCGTTTTAAGGGATCATTTGGCGGCTGTAAGCAGCCCAATCATTGGCCATAACTTTGGTGACAGTTCATTGAACTCTGCCGCGCATAATCCCGTATCTCTGAGGGACAGTGGACACTGCCACTCCAATTAGTCAGCCCCTCGAGAGGCACTGCACTCTCTTGGCTAATTTCTTGGGCAAATACAGAACTTCCTTTAGCAGCAATTCACGTTCTCCTTTGTCTCTCTTTCGTTGCAGGTAAGTGCTGCAGCGAGCAGCAGGCAGCAAGCAGTCAGCAGGCGGCAGGAACTGGTAGAAATATTTCTGCCTGGCAGCGTTAATTTGGTCTAATTTGCAAGGCATGCAGTGGGCATGGCTCTTGGCTCTGGGCTCTGTCTGGCTGTGTCTCTGCCTGTGTCTGTGTGTCTGCCTGGAGTGGGGCCTTTGGTTTCTGGTTCTGCCGCTGGCGGCTACTGTTTAATGGCCAACGGGGCAGCAGGCTGCCATGGAGAGACCATTGTCAATATCAACAGGTAAAAGCACCACGAAAAACCCGCAGAGTATTTGCATTTCACATTATTATTATTGCAGTTGTTGCCGTTGCAGTTGCAGCTGTTGTTGCAACTTCCTTGGGCAGCAGGCAGCAGCCAGACAGACAGCCAGCCAGCACTCTTGGAGTGCTAATGACTATCGGACGCCAGGCAGTCCCTGAATTTCTACGCCTTGGGAGCGTGTGAAAATTTCTGTTTTCGGTTTCTCCCTCTGTCTGTCCGTCTGTCCGTCCCTGCGCACCCCTCCTGCACACTTTGTTGCTGCGCTGTGGCACAGCAATTTGTTGCAGCCACGTAATACATGCGTCGTTGGCAAAAGGGCGACTCCGGGTGATTTTCAGGTGGCCAAAGGCCGAAGGCAAATTGTTAATGAAGTTGTCTGCCGCCACAAAGAGTGGCAGGGGTGGTGGGAGGGGGAGGGTGTGTGGTAAGCAGGGGTGCAGTGTTGCACTTCCCTAATGAAGGTTGCTCTGCCACAGCAAGTGAATGGCAGATTTATGCACTGCAGCTCTTAATTCGAGCATTTTCAGTGCAAGAAATTTGCCTTTAATTTTCAAATATTTTTGCCTTTTCTTTACTGGTTTCCTTTGAAAATTCCCAACTAAATTTTTGAATTCTGTTTTCCCCAAGTTATCGCTTTATTTTTAAGCGGAAAATGCGGAAAATACATCTCACAGATGTGCATTTAATTTGAGGTTTTCCTCATTAATGGCTGCGAAATAGATAACAGCTGAAACTTTAACTGGAAATTGCTTTACTTCCGACTTGAATATGTTCTAGGACTTCCTTTTGGGATATGGACTTTTCGGACTTTCCCCCCGCTGCGATTGTTTGGGCGAAATTCAATTTCGACGGCTCCTTATCCAGTCAAAGCTCCCGATGCTTCCATTGCTGGGACTTGACAACTCCTAACTCCCTTTGTGCCTTATTCTGGTTTACCCGCTCCCCTCCTTTGGCAGGCAGAGGGAGAATCCATTAAAAATATTTCGCTTCATTTAGCTGAAGCGATTGGCCGGGCCGCAGAGCTTAATGCCAATCAAATGGAGGCAGGAGTCTCAGAGCAGGCTCGGAGCAGGAGTTGGCGGCAGCAGTTGGGCCCTGAAGCAGCAGTCTGTCGCTGGAGTTAAGGGCCAGCAGCAGCAGCCGATGGCCAGCGCCCTGTTATTGTTGATATACCCCACCCCAGAAAAACCGCCCCAAATCCTCGCCTCCTGCATATGGGACAGACCCTTGGGGAGCCGCCTGCCGCTCGGAGATTGCTTTTGGGATATCTGCTCTCTATATAATTCTATTTGCAAATACCCCACCCCTGACCCGCTCTCTTTCTCTGCGCACACAAACTAACTGAGAAGCGGAGACCAAAGTCCACTCTCTCTCTCTCTCCCCCCCGCTCTTGCCACACATTATAAATTCATATTCAATTACGCGTGCAATCAGTGGGGGAGGGGCAAGCGGCTGGCGCATGGCGGGCGCTGTGGCAGGTTAGGTTCAGAGTCAAAGGTCGGCTAAAATTTGTTTACTCTTTGCGGTGGGCGAGTCGTCGCCATGCGAGGCCTTTGAATGGAGCTGCAGGGCCAACGAAGGGACGAGGTGGGGGGGCAGGGCTGTGCTCTGCCGCACGACTGCATGCATTAATGATTAATGCAATATTTATATAGCTAAAATACGTAATTAACTCGAATTATACTGGGTAATGGCAGTGGTTATGACAGGGCGGGGGGACCCACTGCAGTGGCACCCTTTTGTCTCTTTCACAGCCCCCCTTTCTGCTTGACTCTTGCACTGGCCCCACTGTGGCACTGCCACTGTGGTTCTCTCTGTGCGTCCCCCCTTGATTTTCTCAGGCTGAACAATAGGCGCTAATACGAGTGTCTGTCTCTGCCGCCCCAAAACAAAAGCGTGGAGTGGCGGAAACGTGGTTTGAATACCCTGTAAAACAAGTCAGAGATGGGGATGAGAGCCGAGAGACATTTGCCAGGGAATTAACCAAACCCAAGGGTCTATAGCCGAGAAATCTGCTTCAGTGTGGAATTCCTTTCGCAGCTGATTTTCTGCTGCTCAACAGCTGATCTGCAGATGAATCTGTTTTATCTCCAACTCATTTAAGTACGCCCAAAAGTTTCTCAGACTCTGGACTCTGCTGCTCGGAACCCACAGAAAGATGCCACAAAATATGGCAAGTGGGTGGAGGCGGAGGAGAAGGAGTAGGAGTAGTGATGGTTCTGAACGAGTGATACACGTAAAGTGAGGGGGGAAAGTGGAGTGCTTTGGGGGCGGAGACATGTTGAAATGCATGCTGAGTGTGATTACAACAACAACATCGATGGGGGCAGGGGCAACCCGCACAGCCAAAGATGCGACCCTCTTCAAGCTCCTCTCCATGCCAGGCCACGCCACGCCACGGCACGGCACGGCACTCCTCGCCCCAGTTTTGTCTCTGCGTTGCGTTGGTCATTATTTACTCATCGATTGCCAAGGAATGCGGTGCATCATGCGGCACAGGGGCAGCGACAGAGGCAGAGACGAGGCACAAGCAGCAGCAGCAGCAGCAGCAGGGCACACTCGGGGCACACACAGACAGAGGCAGCACTCTGTCTGAACGTGGCATGGCGTGGCTCCTCCTGGCTACACTCTCTGTCTGTTTGTCTGTCTGTGCATGGGAGCTGCCGCTGCTGGTGCTGTTGCACTGGCTGCGGACTCTGCTGCAACTCCGGAGTCCGGAGTGGACGCTGGGACGTGCGGGGACAGCACTGCTAATAAATTCAGCAAAGCCAGCAGGTTGCTAGGCTTAAGGTTCGCTTGCTCATTCTCTTGCTCTGGCTCTTGCTCTTGCTCTTGGTAGTGGTTCTGCCTGGAACTTCAGAGGAGCAGAGGCTACCCATAGTGGGGATAGTAGTGGAGGGAGGGGTGAAGAGCTGGTAGAGGCCATGCAACAACACTAACAAATCGTGTTGTTAACTGGCTGAGTCGTCGTCGTGGTCGTCATTGGCATACGCACGAATGCATTTCAACGTTGGAGACGGCTTCAGGGCTTCAGAAACTGGTGGGGGGCGACTGGGGGGACTCTCTGGGACTCTGGGGTTCTGGCCAATGGTCACACATAGCTGCCACAGTACGGCCTCCGCCTCTGCCACTGCCTCTGTGCTCCCCGCTCTGTGCTGTGCTCTCCTGCTACGATGATGCTTAGTATGCATGCTTCGTTGGCCGTTGAATGTTGCCTTCGTCTTGGGCCTGGATTTGGAGCTGGGCCTGGACTCCGTCTCGGCCCATTGTCATTGACCTCCACACGCTCACATGGCCAATTGTAACTGCAACTCTCGTGCCTGTGCTGGCTCCCTCTGCCCTCTCCCACTACCCTCTCCTGTAAACGAACATAGACAATGTTGTGTGCGCTTTAAGGTTATTTTTCGTATACCTAGAGAATGTTTTTGAAGTTGTTTTATGTTCCCCTGGCAGCCCATAAATGTGTGGCCAATGAGACGAGCGTTGGGGAGGGGGAGGCACTGGGACGGTGGCCACAATACCCCCAGGATCAAGTGTTGATTATGCGTGTTGTTGCTTCTTTTGTTGTTGCTTCTCTTCTGGTGCTGCAGTTTTTAAGCCAAGTGCAAGCCGCTTAGAAGTTAGTTAAGTCGCAACATATGCCCCGCATGGAGCTTATCCCTAGTCGGGAGTCCCAGCTGTTGTTGTTTCTGTTTGCTGCTGCTAATTCTGGGCGGGGGGGTGGCGGCAGGAGTGGAGCGATGCAGTGCATCCATTGGAGTGCAAATATTGTCGATAAATGGCAAGTTATTGGCTTGGAAAATATGGCAAATTTTGTTTCTAGGTCAATGGGTATTTTGTTTTCCTTCTTTTGGGTGGCTTGCTGGAGAACACAGTGCAGGGCTGCTTTGTGTGGGGAGAAATCAACCATGAGTTCGTCACTCCTCTCTCTCTCTTAGCATATTGACATTTATTGTGACTGAACTTGGGCCAATCGACCAAATACCACAAACAAAGCATTGTTTAATCACGCACTAAGGAAGGCAGAGATTGATCTTAGAGTAGATGTCTAAGAATATTTAGGTACAATTTTGTGACGTCTCTTTTCGACTTGTACAAGGGGCACACTCGCTTTATTTAAGATATATTTATTAATTCATTTATTTATTATTTATGTATTATATATGTATATATTTCTTTTATATTTATCTCGTATTTTCTTATTTGTTTCTTATTTGTTGATTTCGTATATATTAATTAATTTATATAAATATTTATTTTTTTATTTATTATATATTTCTTATTTATTGATTTCGTTATTTATTATTTATGTATTATATATATATTTATTTATTATTTATTTATTATTTATCTCATATTTTCTTATTTATTTCTAATTTATTGATTTCGTATTTATTTGTTATTTATTTTTTTTTTTTTTTATTTATTTCTTATTTATTGCATATATTCTTATTTATTGATTTCGTATTTATTTATTATTTATTTCTTATTATTATTTTTTTTATTTATTATTTATTTCTTATTTTTAATTTCTTATTAATTTATTTATTACTTATTTATTCCTTACTTATTCCGTGCAGTCGAATCCTTTCACCCATTCCCAATGGGCAGAGCTCCGAGTCCCTCGGCTACTCTTAATCTGTGGGTGCACCAGCCGTACGCCGTCTCTTGGGGTTCGCTTGGGTTTGGGTCAAAGTTTAACTTGTGCGTTTTGCTGCATTATGTAATTATTAGTTTGTGCAATGAACCGTTGAACCGTTACTCTGTTTACTCTCTCTCTCTATGCCTCTCTCCCTCTCTGTCCCTCTCTGTCTCAGACGTGTGTGTGAATTATTCAGTAACCTGTTATTGGGGTTCCGTAACGTAACCATCTAGCAGCTCCTCCCTCTGCTTATGCGATACTCGTATCGCTGGGCTTTGGCTTATTACAAATTCTATCGGACAAAGGGCCCTGCCACGTATCCATGTGTCCGAGTGTGTGGCCGACTATGTGTCCGTGTGTGTGGCCGAGTGTGTGTGTGCGTTAATTATACACTTGCTATCGAGATTTAGTATGGGACAACGGTTGTGGGGGGGAGAGAATATAGGTCTTATAACTGCAGCAGCGACCATTAAATATTTGATTTGCATTCATTAAACCGAGCCCGGTTATCGATTGCATCGTGTGGCAGGCAGGCAGGCAGGCAGAGGCAGCTCTGTGAATCAGCAAAGTGAATCCAATTATCGTCGAAGCTAATTGGAGCACACCTCTTGGCACCCCCCTGGAGCACCACCGCCCTGGAGCCCTGTTATTGATAACACAAGCGTTAACAGATACCTTCATTGTTTCGACATTTCCTATCACTTGTCATTAAATAATCCATGCGGCCCGTCTCCGGCATTGATGGAACTTTAATGTGTGCCCGGCCGCCCCTTAAAGCTGTTGCCCCATCATTGATGGAACTCTGATAAGCTTATTATCGAACTTATCGGCTTATGGGAGCCGCGATAACAGCGCCAAAGAGTTGACAATTGTTTGCCCCATGGGTATCTGAGGCATCAACACACGGGGATTGTCCGAATGGGAGCGGAGCTTACCCGCAGAAGCACAGGCAGCGGTAGAGCCACAGGCAGAGGCAGTGCCACAGTCATAGGCAGTGCCACAGGCAGAGGCAGCGGCAGAGACTTTAAAGCCCATCAAAGGGCGTGGATTCCATTCCGGTGGCGATTCTCTCTCAAAGAACTCCGGCAGCATTCCTTTGCTTCATTGCTTTGGCGGAAAGCTCAGTGGAGCATGAAAGCGCTTTCACACTTGCACTTGCAACAAAGCTTACAATGCCACCAGCCACCAGCTACCAGCCAGCCCTCCCCCTTTGCCAGCCCTTTTCCCAGACCTTCCGCCTGTCTGCACCCTTCGGAGCGAATGGCTGGGCGAATGGCACGTTGACATTAGCCTTACAAGCTCATGAGCTGCTGTCATAAAGTTTTATTATCATTACACTTGCGTCTTTCGCTCCCCGCCTCAGCGCTTGCACCATCCACCGAATGGCTTGCTCCTCTGCCGCTGCCTCTGCCTCGGCCAGTGGGTTGTCATATTTGTTTTATTGACTTCAGGGGTTCGTGGCTCTGCTCTGCTCTACTCTGCTGCCCCACCGCCACCTACAAAATGCAGTCAATGTCCTCTTTGTTTTGCCCCAAACAACACGCGGTACGTGTATCGTGCCACAGATGACGATGATGATGATGATGATGCACTTCTAACATTTGCCAGCCCCAAGTGGCGGCAGTCTCGCTGATAAGATTACAGGTCTCTGATAGGGCGACATGGCGGCACTTCCTGGAGGCCTGGCCTGGCCACATGAGTGGGCGCTGAGATTGGCTGACTGGCGGCACTTGAACTCTGTGGCAGAGGCGCAAGAAGTGGGCCTACCAAGCAGATTTACCCACACACTCGTAGCTGGTTGCAGTGTCCCTAAACTGAACCACTGAAATCCACAGACTAAGCAAGAATGTAGCCCACAAAATAGCTCAAATCTAATCGCTGGAAGTTTATTTGGGAATGAATAAAAACAGCAGCCATTGTTCACACTCCTGCCGCAATGAATTCCAGTCTTACCTGCCAGATCTTTGCTTCAGTTTTGCCAGCAGAAATTCACTTCCAGAGTTTATCTCCCTGTGAACATCTCTTAGCTCACTCTCCAGACACTGCCAATTGCACTTCAAAGTGCTGCATCTATTCCCCTTTGTGTTGTCGTCTTCTGTTTTGGCTTCTCATTTACCCCATTTACACAATAATTCCCAAGCAGTTCTCGCAAATCAAGCACATTCCCTAGATCCTTAGATGCCCTTGCAGGATCCCGCTCGCCCCCCTCCTAAGCTGATTGATCCATTTCGTTTATGGTTATTACTGTCGATGGCATCCGCTTCTGCATTGAGACTGTGTTTTGGTGCCACAGAGAGATCTTGTAGCACATTTTGATAGGGGTTCACGATAATGATGACGATGACGATGACGAGATGCTGCTGTAAGATGTGGGTTGTTGGGTGTGGCAGTGGCAGTGCCAGACCCCAAAGTCTTTAATTTGACTCGAGAGGCACTTCAGAATCGGATGGCATCCATTCCCTGCTATTGCCATTCATTCACATGCTTATCCTTACGGCTTGGCCCTTTGCTGCGCCACCCGCTCGACCCCTTTCTCCTTTTCCTTCTCCTGCAGCTTCAGTTTCAAAGTGCTCGTCTTTGGTGCTGGTTCTGGGCCCATATCCTTGGCTTGTAATCATGGAAATGCCTTCGGGCAGCACCCGCCGCTTGGCACAATTCAAATGAGAGCGAATGAGGGGGGCGAACAGGCTGCCGGGGGGGATGTGGAGCTCTTTGCTTGACGTTTGACGCTCGTTTTAGACTAGACTTTTTTTCCTGTTGCCTTAGCTTTTTATTTCCTTGTTGGCCCCCCTCCCGCCGCACTCCTTTTGCTTTCTTTTATCCTTTTTTTGGAATGCTATGACAAAAAGCTCTGCTGCTGGCTTTGTTATACGAGTAGCGGCAGGGGGCACGGGCGAGGGCAGGGGCATGTGGCACACATATCCCTTTTGGCTTATCCTACAGAAAGTGTGTGCTCCTCCGGGGCACTCCTTCGTCGTCGTCCCACCCCCTGCTCATTCTCGCTCTCGCATTACACACAAAACTCAAGCACTTTGCATGGGATTAGGTTTGCCTCTGTGAGGGGATCACCCATAAAGTGGTGTGGGGAGGGGAGGGGATAGTGAATTAATAAATGGAAAACACTCTGCGGATGGCCTGCAGCGCAGAGCCTGTGAAAGATGATCTCATTGAGATCTTTAAAGTTTTATTTTAAAGGGAAAATCTAAACCAGCAATCAACTGACATTCGCCCTTCCCAGGCACTCGTTCACTTCACTTCATTCGCTGTGCACTCACTCTGCACTCACTCTGGTACTCACTCCGGCACTCACTCTCTGTGCTATTCATCCATCCCTCCAATCCATTCCATTCCCTTCCATTCATGTTCAGCCAGGCATTCATGACAAATCCTTGCTATATCTTTAATTCCCTTGATATTTCACTTTGTTTGCCCGCCCGTCCATGCAGCCCCAACACCCCAACCACCCATCCGTCGTGTCAACAGAAGCCGCAAAAAGCAGGCAAATGCCAACAAATAACTAGGTGTATATATTTAGTTGTCTAGCATAGTACACACACACACACACACACAGAGAGAGAGGCACACACACACACTGGCAAAAGCTTAACCCGCAGGCAGCCTGATGGGGCTCGGGCCTCGTCAGCAGAGCACCCCCCCATGGGTGTCATTGCTGCGTTTAATATTGCAAAGAGGATGCCTCCAAAGAAAGGGTGCGACGCAGTGGGGCATGCGGCTGCAGGGGATGAAGGGCATGGCAGCAGTGGAAGGCGGGAGCGTCGCGGTGGCGCCCACATTTGTCTTGCTCTCACCATTCCATTCTTTTTTTGTGCTTGAGCCTTGTGTTCAGATATTTACTTTAGTCCCCGCATTTGCTTTATTTTATGCTTTCTAAAATAAAACAAGCTGCAAAGGCAACAGGCAAAGTCTGGCACTGGCTGGTACCCTGTAGTAAACGCCACGAAAAGGAACCTTAAAGGGTGCTTTAGTTCTTGTGGAATGTGCCATGAAACTTGAGGACTCGTCCAATGAAAACCCTTAACAGTCGAAGCCTTGAAGCTTCTTAGGCATTTTCTGAAACATTTCCATTGAGTAACTTAAAGCAAAGATCTCCCAAGAGAGAGTCTTCTCTCGCAGATCGAAGTCAGAAATCAGCTCAGATATCTACCATAGAGCATATGGCTTCTGGGGACTCCATCCTTATAGCTGGCTCAGTGGACCTATCCGCCCCGTGGACACTCTTCGTTTGTTCGAGGTACGCTACAAGAAGCGCGATGAAAGCGGGCATCGTGGCTCGGCCCCCTTCTGCTTGGGGCAGTGCTGCCTCCTGCTCTGAGTATTTTGCTCGGGATTTTCTCTCTTTTTTCTTTTATACTTTTTTTTTATATATTTTTTCTGGTTCCTGACCAGCCCCCCACGTCGCTCTGGATTTGCCTCCCCCGCTCCCGTAGACTTTCGTCGGGTGTAATGTTTGATTTAGTGTTTGTTTTTTAGCTCTCTGCTTCCGTTCGTTCATCCTCTCGCCGTCTCCCACTGCTCCTTAGCCCGCCCTGTGCCGTGGCACCCTCTGCCCTTTTCCTTCTTAGCATTCCTCCCTTGTAACTCCATTTTGTGTTGGCTTTAATAAGCTTTTATTTCCGTTTTTCAGCATGTTTTACTGTTTGCTTTTTATGCGATTTTTTGCTTGGGTTTTACGGCTCCTTCTGCCTGCTGCCTTGCTGCTGCTCTTCCTGCTGCTCCTCCTGTTTCCTTTCGTTGCTGCCTCCTGTACCTTGTTGCGCTCCTCCGCTCCGTGCCGCAGCTGTGCCGTGCCCCGTTCGCTACTTTCCCTTCTGCTTGTCCATCCTTCCTTCCTGCCCGTCTTGCCCTCTCTGTCCCTCTGTTTTTTCGCTGTGCTCCACTTGGCGCTTTTATTCATAGCTTTTAATTTGCGGTCGAAATGAAATAACAATAAATAAAATGGCCACTTCCCTATCCCCTATTCCCCCTACCCCCTGCCCACTGGCCACTCTCTATCTTTATATCTTTCTCTCACTCTCACTCTCCCTCTCACTCTCTCTCCCTCGCCTTTTGCATTTGTTTGGAATTTTATGTAAAAATGTTTGGAGAAAAAAGATACAAAAAATGCTGCCGCGCTATTTGTTTAAATTTGCTTCTATCTTGATGGCGTTGATTGCTGGCATTTGTCTGTGGGCGTTCCTCCAGATTGGAATTGGAATTGAGATTTAGATTGGGCTTCAACTGGGCGAAGGGCAAGCGGACTGCAGAGGGGCCCGTCTGGCAGTGCTGGTGGCTCCCTGGTCTCCCCGCCGCAGTGACTCGAAAACAGTTCACAACAGAAGTTACAAGGGCTAACACAAGTGAGAGAACAGAAGAAAGAGCTGCTGAAATCAGCTGCAAAGATGAGTCAAAGATCGGAGTGCAAGTCCCTCAGTTCAATGGATTCTACACACTCGAATTTCGAATCTCTTTCAAGTCGTAAGCTGCAAAGTCGCCCTGCTGCTCAGACTGCTGGCGGAGAATTGGCAATGAAACTTTTGCGGCAGCAATAAATTTATAGTTTGGCACAGTTTCCCACAGGGGGTGGGGGTGCCACTGTGCCAGTGGAGGCAATAACAACACACACACACACACATGCACATGCAACAAAGTGTGGGCCAAAGTCCCATATAAATAATAATCATCGACTGATGTTGCAACATATTGGCAGCGGCGGCAGCACCACACCACACCACACCAGAGGCTGCAGGCGACCAAAAAAGTTTCCTAATTTTGCATATGTTGTTGGCTCCGCTCCGCTCCATTCCCTGCTGGTTTTTTTTTTTTTTTTTGGCAACATGTTGCATGCAGCACTTGGCATTGCAATTACGTAAACGCAAACGCAAACTTGTATATTGTAGCTTGCACGAGCATATTGGATATTGTATCTGGTATCTGGCATCTGTGAGTCACACACTTCCGCTCATCGCTGATCGTTGCCTGTCTCTCTCTCTCTCTCTCTCTGTTTCTGGGTCTTCTCCAGCTTTGATGTCTCTCTGTGGAGCAACAGCGTACAGATAAATCAATCTATAAATACGAATACCTCTAGTCGTTATTCGTTATTCGTTGTACGAGTAAATGTCCCCCCATGCTGTGACACATTAAAACTTAATTTTCCAGCTCCGACGCTCCACTCGACTCGACTCGGCTCGTAATAACTTCTTTTACGACTGACCGACCGCACATTTTCTCTTCTATTTTCTAATGTTTTAACGACACTTTTAGGACTCTTCTCTCAGGGGCTGTGTGGGCAGGGGAGCGGCGGCTGGAAATGCAAATGAAAGTCATTTGAATTTAAATTAATTTCATTTCGGCCAATTTGTGCGTGTAATTAAAGTGGAATTAAAAAACAAAAACTTTACTCTCCAGATCGTATAAATTATGGCCCTGGGGCGTGATCAAGATTTGATATGATCAACGGCAGGGGTGGGGGTTGGGCACTATAACTCTGACTCAGCGGGAGGCTGAGGGTTTTATGGAGAAATTCTATAAAATACATACACATGCCCACGTTCGGTTGATATTTCTTTAGGCGTATGGAGGAGAATAAACTAAAGACAGTAACTAACAGGGTACTAACTATTTATAGTTAATTAATTTGTGTAGTAATAATATATAGACATGTCCCATGCATATCAGATTTCCTGGGACTTGTGGGAAATTCGCTGCAGATATTATCAGTCATCAAGAGGTTCTAAATTAATTTCTGGATGTACCAATTCAATTCCAATGATTTATTGTATTTGTTCGTAAATTGAGACAAAGCTCTTCTTAAATCATCAAGCAGAATGCAGCATAGATGATAAATAGATGCCTAATATGATCCCCAATCGTTTGAATAGCAAACCCATTTGGGATCTTGCATTCAGTTCGAATTGGGATCACCAGAAGAACCGACCTTTTGCGGCTTGGCCACACCCCGATGTCGATTACGGTTCGGCCTGCGAAAGACAATAAACCTTTAGACGCGAATCATTCGTTCGAATCTCAAGCGGCCCCCGCAGACTTTGGGGCGCTTGTTCGGGTTTCGGATTCGGTCTGAGCTGCATTTGCCGAATAGTCGCACGAAAACTACGAGCGCAAAAAACACTTCCTCCTCCAAGGTTAGCCACATTAATTCGTTATGCTTTTTGCCAAGTTGTTGGCCGTAAATTGCAAAAAAAAAAGCCAGAAAAAAACGAATGCAAAAAGCTTGCAATTTCATTGTTAATGTTTTTTGTTTGTTGTTTTTGTTGTTATTTGTTCCCCCATCCCATTGTTGTTCGTGTTCGTTTCGTCATTATCTAATTATGGAGTGTTCGGTACGGAGTGTAGATGCAAAAGTCAAGGCAACTGCACAATTATTCATTCTTTATTCATTCTTTGATCTGTGGCGTAGAGAGGAAGCAATTATCAGCAGCAGCATCAGCAGCAGCAGGAGCAGCAGCAGAGCCAGCATTCGGCGGACAGCAACAATTTGCAATCAAAATAAATGAAAAATGCACAAAACATTATTAATGAGAGTCGAAAAAAGCAGCGGCGAAAAAGCGAAATAACAATATCAATTAATTGATGCAATGATATGCCAGAGAGCCACTATAATTGGCCGGCAACCGGGCAGAGTGAGAGTGAGAGCGAGAGTGTGTGGGCTGTGGCCTGTGGGTCTGTGGGTCTGTTTTTTGGGTGCCATTCCCTTCGCGGATGATGGTGGTGGCGGAGGTCTCAGCATATTGGGTTTATGAGCGGCATTTAAGCTGCGATAAATGGCATAATGCGCCCTCATAAATGCCAATGGGAATGGCGAAGAGTGCTCTGCTGCAAGTGGGCACTGGGACATGGGAATGGGACATGGAACATGGGAGCAGGAAGCAGGGAGGCGGCACTGGCACTGGCACTCCACTCCAATTGAAGCGTCGCGTCCACGTCCGCGTCATAATCGGCGCAAAAAACTGCACGACAGTCAAAACGAATATGAAAATCGCCTGCCATATGCAGGCCTCGACTCAAGGATGCTCATTAAGAGGGATATGTGAGAGAGTTGAATGCTGAAAGAGTGCAGGCACCGCCTAAGCAGCGATCTACTTGTCGATGAATAAAAATATTCTTTGTTTTTACATACCCGCTAGACCTGATCGAATGCTAATCCCTTGCATTATTCCACTCCTGTTGTGTGCCCAATATACCTTCAAGGCCCGCCAATCTTCGCAGGGTATGTCAAGAACATGAGCATAAGCATGCACGGGCGAGCGGGCTGTGCATGAGTATGAGTGCCCTGTGCCTTCGCCTGAGAGAGTAGCAAGTACTTTGCCTGCCTGCCCCCCTCCCTACACCGGGACAAGCTTATGAAAAATGTGCGGATTTGTCAACAACAAGCAGTAGCAGCAGCAGTAGCAGCAGCAGCAACAACGACAGCAACAATTACTTAATGCCCATTGTACGAGTATTGCATTTCGAGTTGGCAAATGGAACAAATGGAAAACGAGAAGCGCACACAGGGGATCGACAGAAGAGAGAGAGTGTGAGACAGTGGGCTACTATCCGAGGTGGAACTATAAATACCCTTGCGCCCATATTGCTACTATTTTGTGCACTCGAATGATGGTGGCTGTGCACAAAGTATTCCGGACTTTGCGGCTCCCATTTATTAGGAATAAATAAAGTTGGGATCTGTGCAAGATGCGAGCCAAATAGAGTTATTAAGCGAGGGAATAGTGGGGCAATGGAACAGCTAGAATATCCTGCTTTTAAATTTGAAACCTCTTCTCATCTCAATATCCAAACATCCACCGAAAGAGTATTCCCACACAAAGAAGAAGAGAGAGAGAGTGCCTGAGAGAGGGGGGCACACACAAAGAACGAAACGAAATTTCCGCACTGTTGGCAATTAAAGAGTAAGAAGCGATTTCCACATAAGTATCGCGCGCGCGGGTGCGCTGGGGGTTAAGCGAACGTGTAGCGGTTAATAGGCGGCAAGAGGCAAGTGGCTTGGATGGCGAAGCAGTGCAGTGCTCGGAGGGGGCAGCGTGTCATCTAAGGATGCATGAGATATGGCTGCATCATGTGGCACCACGGGGGGAATCGTGCGAAACAATCCATCAAAGTCAGATGTGGCAACGTTTTATTTTCTGAATACTCGTACGCATCATGGCAGTGCGAGTCTATGAGTTGTTGTTTCTCCATTAAATAATCAATGGATTATTCATTCAAACGTACTTGGCGGATTTCCGTATCGAATTCCGTGCACCGAAATTCGTTTGAGGACCTTTTGCAAGTCCTTCAAGCAGTCCTTGACTGGGCGCTGCTTCAGTTGAAGCAATTTCGTTGTAAATTCCACACAAATATCGAACATTTTGAAGAGTGCCATGCCGTTGACTGACTTTAAGCACTCACTATGGCCCCCCCTCCCCATCACCGTTCCTACGCTTCACATGTCACAATCACAACCCCAAAGGGCAATCCCCAATCCCCATTCACACACACTCACACACACACATTGCTGAAGGTTCACTCGATTATATTGCTGATTGCTTTCCGGTGACAGGCGGAGGCGACCTGCCCTGCTTCACCCCATGGCCCCATGGCTAGCAGGCCCCCGCTTGCTCCTTGTGGGGCTCTTCATGCATAAAAATGCGGCACTTGAAAAAGTCCACCCATTGAAGAGCGCACCAACCTGAGGGAAGAACCATCTGAAATATGGCAAAATTTGATTCTTAAATTGGGATTATAAATTGGAAGATGCGACTATATAGTAGAGCAGTGTCCGAGAGGTTCCGACCCGCATGTCTCGGCATGTTTGGCCACTTATCAGTGGATGCCCCTCTGTGTGCACAGTACACAGCACCCCTAAGCCGCAGTTGGAGTTAAAGCTGGCCCCTGCCTCCAAATGCAATTACCATAAACATGCAAAGCTTGTGCAGCTGCTGCGGCTGCTGCTGCTGCTTGCCCCGTGATGGCAGCATGCGAATTAAAAAGTTTGCAGCCAACAGAAAATTTATTTGCAAATAACGCACAAAATGGTCAAAACTATCAACTGGCCAACAGTCCAACAGTCCAGCAGTCGGGTGCCTGTGCGGCCTGCGCGCGGAAACGGAAGCGGGGGAACTAGCCGTAGTGTGTGTGGGGTTATTGTGGTGGTGGGAATAGTTTTTGATATTTTTGCAAAAAGTTCTCTGTCAGCGAGGGTACGTTTGCTATGAGAGGAGTACAGATGTGGCTATAGCTATAACCATAGATATACAGATAGATCTAACTTCGTTTAAGAAAAAACGCTCTCAAAAGATTTGCTGGCAAATTGATAGAACAATCTTTAGAACAGTCTCCTTAACAGAAATAATCGTTCACTTTTGTAGGTTCACTTTTCATCTTTTGAAAAATTCCCTGGCAGAGGGAAATTCTCTCTTCCAGCACTCGTAATTACAGGCGTTTGCTGCGCTCTGCCACTCTCTTTCCATAACGTAGGAGTAGTAGTAATCAATCCCCACTCAAACCTTCTCTTTATTTGCATATTTCTTTAATTTCTTTAAATTTAAAGCTCGAAAATTAGCCGTAAATCATCTTTAAAGCTAAAAACTTACTTCATCCTGTCTTTGATGCACGCTTTCTGCATACTCTTACCTCAAGCCTACCCCTTCCAGAGGGTAATCTCTAGTCGATTCAGCAGATTGCATTGTTTTTTTTCGCATCCAAGTTGACTTCATTTACCAGTTTTGTTTTTGTTTCTCTCTCTCCCTCCCGCCTGCCGCCACAACTTTTAACTTTGTCTGCCGCTTTCCGTTTATTTTGTATGCACACAAATATCTATATATCTACCCTGCCATACATGCACATACATATGTGCATACGTATGTATTATATGTATATTTTTCTATGCAATTTAGCAGTTGGCTTGAGCTCTTTTTGGTCGTGCTGCTTTTGGCTGTCGTGTTGTCGGTTTGGCGTTGAAGGTCGCGCCGCAGTTTTTTGGAAAGTAAATTTAAAAGTTGAAGCAAAAAACATAATTGTTGCAGATTGTTGCGGTTGCTGCAGATTACTCATAAATACACATGCTGCATACATATATAATCTAATGGCAGAACTTTCTGGGCGAAGCGGGGGGAGGCAGGCAGTGTGGCAGTCCCTAGCTGGCAACCTTTTGTATCGATCGCAGGAAAAGCCCAGACAGCGGAAATTCTTGGTGGCATGTACAGGAAAATCTATTTTGCAACTTTTATCCACTGATGACCTCAAAAAAACCGAAACCAAGAAACTGCAGAGAACGGCCCAAAGAAAAACTGAAAAGTAGGGGGAAAAAAATAACCAAAAAGCGAGCAAAACGAGCAAAACTCTTGAGAGAAGTCCGTTGACATATTTGGAAGCATTTACAAGGCAAAATGGCAACAGTGCGCCCCACACCAGAAACAAAAGACAAAAGCAAGTAGCAACAGCAACCAGAAATGATGAGAATGGCCAAAAGGGGGCTGGCCGAGGCAAGGGCAGGGGGGCACTGTGCTGGCCAAAACTACAAGCAATGAGATTATATCGCTGGCATTTGGCCAACAAAATTTTATAAATCAGTTGAGCAATTTGTGCTGATTTAGTGACATGATACTCCTCGTGCCGCCACCACGAAGACCAGGACCAGAACAAAGCCTGCAAGTGTCTCTCTCTTTGGGCGGGAAGGACGCTTGGACTTGGACTCGGACTCGGAGTTGGACCAGCAGCACTGAAGTGCAATGAAGTGAAAAACCTTATAAATAAGGAAAATTTCAACCAAATTAAAAGTGAGAAGGAGAACGAGCGAGTGACCAGCGCGATATGGAGTCCTTACTTCCCGCCAGAAAGATAAATGAGCCAAAGAGCAGCCAATTAGAAGGGGGAAAAAACGAGTGCAAAGGACTGGTGCTGCTCCTCATTGATGGCACAAGAGAGACGGCGATAGCCACTCTAGACAAAGACAGAGGATGAGCAAAGTATTTGGCGAATGTCCAAGCGACAAAAAGTAAAAACCCAAATTAAGAGACTTGAAAACAGAGCGAAACAGGAGACTCTGCCAGGGAAATGGCAATGAAGAAGCGAGGCAAAAAGTGCAGAAAAATATAGAAATTGAGAGCTAGAGAGAAGAGCGATAGCCAATCGATGATGGAACACTTTTCAGCGCTGGGAAACGAAGCTGATGAGGAATTAGTGAAAGCGGAAACCATTTAGAATCGTTCCGCCAGAGAAATTTAAGGCTGGCAGAGGAGAGAATCCTCTCTTAGATAAATATTGATAGAACCCAATGGGGGCTCCGCTGGGGCATAAAATGTTGCCGTCTTTAAACTCGATTTGGTACAAACATAAATCGTGCAACAGCGCGTTCCGGCCGGAAGCGTTCCATTCCCGTAGCAGTTCCGATTTGCGCTGTTCGCAGCGCCGGATGCTGGGATGATGCTGTTGCAATGTTGCACACTGGGGGAATGCAATTGCAATTGCAAATGCCAGTCCTGCATCATTCAGGGCCAAATCATTGAAATTTAAATAAGCGCAGAACGGCAACTCCGAGCTGGCCCGAAGGCAAGCTCTCCTCCTCCCTCCTTTTGTGCGAATATTCTTTTAAAATTTAATTTTAATGCAGGAAACTGTTCAATGGAAATGCCTGCAGTTTCCATGCTCAGTTTTTCCCCTCCCTGTCCACCTTTTCACTTGTGTGCGCTAATTAAAAGAGGAAAAAGACATGGAAAATAACTTTAGCTCCTGCTCGTGAGTGGCGGTGCAGGGGTGGGGTGGTACGTGCATATGTGCCTCCCATTTGCATTGAGGGACAGTTAATACGTTTACGCGGTGTTGACCAGGTGAGATTTTCCCCGTGTGTGTTTGGTTGTGTGTGTGTGTGTGTGTGTGTGCCCTCTGGTGTGGGTTAGACACTTGAATGTTGCGGTCATTGTGGCTGCTGCTGCTGCTGCTGCTGCTGCTTGTGGGCGGGTGGTACGCTATGTAGCGCGTAACGTGTGGGCTGTGGCACGCTCTTGCGTAATTAATTGGCCATGTTGCATTTAAGTGGCAGACTGAAGCGGCGGCAGCAGCAGCAGCAGCTCCAGTGGAGGAGGTGTGGCACAGTTAGCTCGCATTACAGCAGCTGCCACAATGCAAATGAGCTTTGCCTGTGTGTGGCATGCCCCACCGCTGCACACAATTCGCTTAAGCGATTTGATGACTGCTTATTGTCCGATAAATTGAGACATGAACGAGGCTGATTTGTTGATTTGTTGACACTGCAGCGGATAATCAATTAAATATCTTTGTAATCTGTCCATGGAATGCCATTATTCCATTATTATCCGTTCTATTCAGAGGCATTCAGGAATAAAGGACTGCACAGAGTGGGGGGAGGCCTAAGCCGATTCTCTTTTGCTCATTATGCTGCATAATTAATGAAAGTTTTGTGTGTTTGTGCAGCTGCCTAGCAGTCGACTGCTGACTGCTGCTTGCCCCCAGGACCACACTTCTAGCCCCACCAAAATAGACAACGACAACGAAGTCTTAGCCGCTGAGAGAAGCCCCACAAATCGCACCAAACAAATGATATTTATGCAGCGCCAGAGCTTAGAGAGACTCAAAAGTTTTCCGTCTGTCTAAGAGTGGAAAATGGGAAATCTAAAGGAATTCTCACTGAGCCAAATAAAAACATCTTTAAGCGGGGAATGTACTGTGCGAAGATTGCAGCAGCTAAAAGAGTGGAAAAATGGGAACATTAAAAATGTGAAAAATAATCAGAGTTGCCACAGAGCGACGGAAACATCGAGAACTTCCCCTTAGAGGCCTCTGATATTTAAAATCCTTCCCAAGTGCTCAGCAATAGTCGAATTAATGTAGAAAAAACCATTGAAAAGCTTTTCAATTTCCATTTAAAGCCAATCTGCTTCGTAGCACTCGACTGCTAGCAGATTTTAGAACTCGCTTCGAGTTGAAAAATCTCATTAAAACTAAATTCAATTAAATTCCCATCATATTTGCAACAGAAACTTTTACTATCATTATTCTGTGTGCATAATAGATGGAAACTTGCGCTGTTTTTGCCCAGTGTTTAAGCCTTTGTCAGGTCCTGCCCTGAGGGTGGTTGGGTTAAGTTGGGGGTTGGGTTGGGGGTTTTTAGGTGAGTTGTCGGTCGTGTAGGGGGTTGTGCAGTGGGTGTGAGAGGTCCTTGGCTGTTTGTACAGACAAAAAGCATTTAAATCTTATTTTGACATAATTAATGACAGTTAAAAGCAGTTGGCGGCTTTTCAGGCCTGGCCCGGGACTGAGACTGGGCCTGGGTCTGGCTTTTCACAGCGCCCTCCACTCCTGCTGGAGGACTTGATGTCGACAGCAAACGTCTCCAGGCTGTTGCACATTTACATGACACTTGGCGCTGGTTGGGGGGCACGGCAACTTTGAGGGAGTGGCCGCCGCTGCTGCTGCCGCTGCCGCTGCCAAAAAGTTTGCAACTCGAATGTCGACTGCGTTAAATTTATGACAATTTACGCATACATATATGTAGCTGCAGGGGGGAGCGGGTGGGGTAGGTGCATATATCTGGAGAGCCAAAAGGAGCACGTAAACGGGTGAGCGGGTAAACGGGTTTTCCTTCTAATTCCCGTTGCAGCTGCTGCTGCTGTTGCTGCTACTGCCACGCCCCCGTTCTTGACAAGCAAAACAGATGGCAGGCGCCTTTTTATCTTTTGGGGCACAAGACGAAAGCACGTACGCGGAGTACGAGCATATGATTAATGCAATTGGCTCTTGTAATTGACACATAATTTATTGTCGACTCGGCTTGGCGCGGCTCGGCATAATACGCATACGCAACGTAGCCTGGACAGCAGCTGCAGTGCCGGAGGGGGGTCGGCAGGCGCTGCCACAGCTGCCGGAGTACGTACGTTGTCTTGTGGATTGTTCGGGGGCTACTTGAAGTGCCGTCCTGCCCGACCCCACCGACCAACGACCATCTGGTTGCACTCTTGAGTGCCGTCTGAATCTCTTAATGAAGTTATGCAAATTTCAGCTCTCTTCTGTTGTTGCTGTTGTTGCTGTTGTTGCTGCTGCTGCTGCTGATGTGCTCTCTGCATCTCAAGTGCCTGACGAAAGTTTCAGCAACAGGGAAATGCACTTGAAATGGATGCCATTCCAATGCTCTGCTCCGAAATGGAGCGCTGACATGCAGCTCCTTTCCTCAGCGATGAGGCACTGACAGGCGCTGCCACGCCTTCACTGTCCTTCCGCCCTGCACTCCCTGCAGCCCTTGGGGCAGAAGAATCTGTTACTTAATTTCAATTGACTTTCGAAAAGCGCGACTCACTCGCTGACTGACGCCTGACTGCTTCGATTTCTACACGGAACAAATCAGTTTAATATACCTTACTCTCGGAAGGAGTCGAGGACTCACCCTACCGCCCTCTGCAAACCGCCAACCGCTTGCCCACCCACCCTTCGCGCACCTTCTCCATGCGAGGGAGAAAGCGATGCTTATCAATTTGAAATTACTTTAGCCCCCGAACCGCACTGAACCGCACAGAAACGGAACCCAACAGAACACAAAAGACAAGCCACGCACACGATAAAGAAGAGAAGGAACGGAACGTGTGGCATGGGTTCGTGGGGCACATTCTGGGGGGACGTGGCGGCATGGGGAGGCGGCGGTAAAGACAATCGCGCCAACATCGACAATGCTGACACCCCATAAAATATTTAAGTTAACACAGCGGTGGATCGGCTGGCTGTGGCGGGGTGCGGCTCGACCCCCGGGGGCAGACAGGCAGGCAGGGCATTCGATTCCGGGCCGTGCCTTAAAGGGCGTCGCTGGCTGAGCAGCAGAGCTATAGCTAAAGGGAGGGGGAGAGGGGGCACATTAAAGCGCTCAATGTGTTGCCTTTTGTCGCTCCCCTTGTGGCAGCCACTGCCGCTGCCGCTGCCTTCCCCTTCTGTGCCTGGGCTCGACTTGGGTTCGTTTACTGCTGCCACGATGAGAGAAGCGTGGCGCAGAGAGAGAGAAAGAGAGAGAGGGAGAAAGAGAGAGAGAGAGACCCTTGCCTCATATTTGTCGACCCTTGTAAAAGTCGCTTGGCACTTTACTGTCAATATATGTATGTATGTATGTATGTATGTATGTATGTGTGTGTCTGTGTGTGTGTGTCTTCCTTCCTTCCGGTTTCGTGCTCACTTTTTTTTTTGCTGATTTTTTACTTTTCTTTTGCCCATTACACCCTGCATTGGAGCAATTAAATAGGGTATGTTGTGGCTTGCAGAATGCCAAACCATTGCAAGTCATTCTGGAGAAGACTGCTCAACACTGTTTAAGTTTTCCAGCACTGGAAGCATGCAATTTTATAGCTTTTAGAATGTGAATTTTACGAATTTTACTAATAAATTTTTTTTTTTTTTAATTTTAAGAATAAATCCAAGAATAAAACTTTGAAGTGGATTAGACTCACCCAATTCGCTTTGCCTTCCAGTACAACCCCTTGTCATTT
Organism: Drosophila tristis; assembly: GCA_018150885.1. Classification (NCBI taxonomy): domain Eukaryota; kingdom Metazoa; phylum Arthropoda; class Insecta; order Diptera; family Drosophilidae; genus Drosophila; species Drosophila tristis. The sequence goes on along the minus strand of JAECWT010000203.1, from coordinate 991,182 downwards.
CTGTATTATTTATCCAACACTGGAGCACTGCGGGGTGTCACACATTCGACTCTCTCCGAAGCGCCCTCCAATGTTTTTTCCAGTTCATATCCTTTTTGGCTGCTGCTGATAAGGTAGTTCCTATCACGCCCTCCTTTGCGCCGTCTTTCTCTTTCGCCTGACATTCCCTGTTGATGGCGCTGCCAGATGGGCGCACTTGTGAGGCCATGTGGCAACACTGGCTTGGCTCCCACTCGATGAGCGCGGGGAAGGAACAAACACAATCAAAAATTCATTTCTAAAATAGAATTTAAAACTTTTGCACCACACAAAGGCGAAGGATGAGCGTCCTCTAGAGCGGTGGGGTTTGTATCAGGGGCAGGGAGTATCAGGGAGTGGAGCCACTGGTAGTGGCTGGTGGGGTTTCCTCCTTTCCCTTCTTTATCCTCGCAGAATACAATGTTTCATAAGTTTAAAGAGGCGTTAAGTTTATTTCAACTTTGTGTGGGGGCGTGGAGCGTGGAGCATGGAGCAGTGGCAAGCAGCAAGGGGCAAGGGGCACACATCAGAGGGAAAGGACTCTTGGAGCACGGCTTTTGGCTGCTTCCTTCTGCTTCCTTCCAGGCTGTGCTTCGTTTTATGTTTGTTTTGTGTGTCTAGACGTTGGCAACGACTGCCGCCTGCACGAGTCCTTGGTCCTTGCCGCGACTTGGCTTATTCATTACCAACATAATCATCATCATCGTCATCATATGCTGCTCCTCCCTCCCTCCTGCAACTGTAAATACTTCTATAAATATAAAATATGAAATATAATAATAATAATAACGATAAAATGAACCACGACTCGACAGCTCGTGTCGGGCTGCCACTGCCACTGCTGCTGCTGCCTCTTGCCCTCTTGCCACATGTGTCGTGTCACGCGTGATTTCCTCGCTGGCGTGTTGAGCTCTTAATTTAATTTTCCCCCTTTTGTTGGCTGGCCCTGGCTTCAGCCCTTTGGGGCATGTGGCGTTTGGATGTGTGTGACACTCGCAGAAAAATAAGAGGCTCGCCTGTTCTTTCGCTGCTTTATGGCCGCTCATTTGCCAAAAGCATTAACAAACAATTACGAAGAACTTTGGCCCCTCATACCGTTCATCAGCTTCCCCTCGCCACCCTCCGAATAGTTAAGCAATAAGTGAGGGGGGGAGGGACATTTAACGAGGCTGCCGCACAAAAACTTACGCGATTTTAATTAGAAAACTTTTGCATTTCTTTTGCTTTTTTCGCTGTCTCCTCTGCTTCGTACTTATCCATGTTTTCTTCTCTCTCTCTCTAAGCATTCTCAGTATTCCTTTTCGCTAACCAGGGACGGCATTAAGTCTCATTAAAATATGATTCTTTCTTCATTAAAACCCAGTCTCTAAGGCTGCAGCCCTGCCAGATCCTTTTGCCCGATTATCCGCTTCATTTGAGCGGCTTTGCACCCCCCTACAGTTTCTTTATTTTGTGGTGGGCTGGGCATATCTCAGCAGACATGATTTGTGCAGTTTTGGCAATAAACTTGCTAATTGTTAATTGTTGGAGCATTACTCTTGCCTGCTGCCCCCCCAAGCCTTACTTATTTCAGCTTGGACTGCCAGCAAAGTTTTTAATTAACATGTTTTCTTGTTGTTCACTTCCGATTTCGTTGCAGGTAAGGGTTCTGCTTCTGCTCGAGTTAATCTATAAAGCAAAACACTGGAGTTGGTTGGGATTTCGACTGGGGGAAACAATCGCTGGCAACGGGTGAGTCCAAGGAAAAATAATCACTGGGGAACCCTGGGTATCGGCATTAAGCAGAAGATATTCATGAATGAATTTTCCCCCGAGAGAGAGAGAGCAACAGACAAAAAGATGAGACAGGCAGGCAGGCAGGCACCTCTCCTCTCCTCTCCACTCCTCTGCTCTACACTCAACTCCTCTGCCCATGCTCCATGGCTGCCATTTCAAAGGTCAATAACTTATACAGTGGCTGATAACGAGCCGCACTCGGACATAAAGTGTAGAAACGATAAGAGGTCTGTGTCTCCGTCTCCCCGTCTCTTCAGCTGTCTCTTGATTAGTTAGTCATTCTGTTCGGCTAACCGGCAGTCAATGTGTCAATCATAATTTAATGGCGAGTACACCGCCGCCGCGGCCGGCAGTCAATGCCGTCGTTTGTCATGCGGCGTGGAGTGGAGTGGAGTGTGTGCTGCGACGATGACCAACTAGAGAGCACCACACGGCACACGGCATACGGTATACGGCACACGGCATGGCACTGCATTGCTTGCAACAAGCTAAAATAGTTGTCAACATGAATTATTTACAAGCGACGTGCGGCACAAGACGCTCGCGACGCTCCTGACTCCACACGAGTGCAACGACAGGTGCATCATCATCATCATTATAATCATCATCTGTGCCACGATCCCACTGTGTCCGGTGTGTCCAGTGTGTCCGGTGTGTCCACTGTGCGGCGTACGCGTATGCGTAACCCTTGCCTCATTACGCATGCGAGCGCACGCGCATCAGCTGCCCAAAAAGGGACTGCATGGCGAGCACGCTGCCAGTGGGGCCTGTGGGGGCAAGGTGTATTGAAATTAATACGCACCGACAGCAAAAATATGCAACGAGTTATGTGCCAGCAAAAGAAGGCAAAAACCAGTTTGAAATTCGCCAAATTGGCAGAGAGGCAGACGGCGGAGAGCGGAGGCAAAGGCAAAGGCAGACAGCGGCATTAAATGTAGCTAAGTGCCCCCAAAGGGTGCGCGGGGGTAGCGGGTAGATGCAACACCGTATGTTGGGTTGATTTAAAAAAGAAAACGGTAGCAAAGCAATTACAACAACAGCAACAATTCAATTACACGAGAGGAAGAGCAGGGGAGGAGTAGGACGTAGAGGGAGAGGAGAGCAGTGGGAGAGGAGAGCAGTGGGGCGAAGAGCAGTGGGAGAGGAGAGGAGAGCAGAGCGCTGATGCACAGAAGATTATGAGAAGCAAAGAAGTTGGAGGAGGAGGAGGAGTACTAAGAGCAGAACTTCCAGCACACAAATGGAGTGAAGAAGAGGCCGCAGACTGATAGCCTCTCATGTGTGTGTGTGTGTGTGTGTGTGTGTGTGTGTGTGTCTGTGTGTCGAAGCTTCAGCCAGTTCGAAGCCAGAGAGCACCCTACTCAGCGGACTGGCTACCGACTGGCGCAGAAGGGCGCAGAAACCGCAATCGGATTATTTGAATACTGAGCTGAAGGTGGACTTTGATAGGGGGCCGGAGAACTGCTTGAAGTGTGGTCAAAGTAGGAGAGAAAGGATGCCAGTGGGAATGCCCAGCAGGGGATTTAATGGCAAATGGCAAATGGAATGGCATGGTAATGGTAATCAATAGTTGGGGTCTCAATGCAAGTAATTCGAGAGCAGGGATGCCCAATGCAGAGATGCCTATTCAACGATTGAAAATCTTTGGAAATATTTACTGCATTATGCACATGGGGAATACCTACGCCTGTGGGTACACCACAGTGGGTGCAGGCTGCAGTTTAAGGCAGCTGAAGATGGCCTAAATTGAGCACAATCTAACCCTGGATGCTGCGCCGGATAGTTCCAAGGGCTGTTGTAGTTCCTCCTTTTATTGTACGAATATTCACCCCTGCAGATACCTGAAAACTTCCCTCTGCGCTCTCCCTAACGACTTAATCGCGAATGAAGAGCCGAACGGCCATAATCGACACCCACGACCCACTCAATGCCCAGCTGCGTGGCAGCATGCCCCCGCATTTCGAGTGTAGCGCAATCTTTATGAAAAATGTAAAGTATCAGACGAGTTCCCATGCCCATGCCCATGCCCGTACCGATACCCGATCCCCTGTGCCACTCCCCTTGCCGCACGTTTCTGAAGCGTGCTTTCATAATGCAGCAGCAGCTGGTGGGGCAGTGGTAGTGGCAGGGGCAGGGGCAGGAGGGCGTAAGCTTCCACCACGCAGCGCGTTGCAGGTCGCGCTTTATCATGAGATAAAAACGGCCCGACCGGACTGCAACTGGACTCTGGCTCTCCACGGGGACTCCAGAGGCTGATGGCCTGCCTGCCCGCCTGCCTGCTGCCTCACCTGCCTCACCTGCTGCTCCTGCAACAGTCTCCCTGCCTCTTGTTCTTCATCGGCTCCAGCCACTGGCTCTTGCTCGCCGTAGTGGCAACCGCAGGCAGAGTGCCCCAACCAATACCAGGCACCAGTCGAGTCGAGGCGAGTCAGTCAGTCAGTCAAACAACGAGAGCTGCAGGCCAGCTATACCCCGCCGCACCCCTTACCACCACCAGCAGCAACAGCAACAGCAGTCTCCACTGCATGCCACAATCAACTGGTTGCAACAGGCTTGGGGTCGCTTCTGCTGCTGTTGTTTTTGTTGGTTTGCTTTTTGGGTGCCTTCTGCCTCCCGCCTACCGCCACCCGCCTCTTGCCTCACGCAACCACTGCCACGCCTTTGGTTGCCTCCTCCGCTGCCGTCGCACATTTTGCGTTTCCGTTGCATTTTTCAATGTCCGTCCGATGTTGCTGTTGCTGCCGCGATTTATATGCGGTTGAATGAACACGCCTGCGAGGCAGGCAACAAAAGCAACGATGATGACTTAACCATCATCATCGTCATCGTCATCATCAACAACGTTGTCAGGATGCAACAACAACAACAACAACAACAGCAGCAGCAGCACCCTGAACATTTTGCACGTTTTTTAATAAACACAAAATTTGTGATAACTTTTGCCGTGCAACAAAACAAAAGCAAAACACAATAAACGAGAAAGAAAAAACTTTGCCCATACGCCGAAGCTTTAAATACACTTTAAAGTCTGAAGATATGGGAATCAATCGACCCCATGGAAGGCATGATGTATTTACTATTATATTATATTATTTATTTATTTAATTTATTATTATTTTTATTTTATTTATTTATTTTTTTATTTATTTACTTATTTTATTTATTTATTCTTTTATTTTATTTATTTATTATTATTATATTATTTATCATACAAGCATTAATGAGGGCTCAAATCAGCTCACAATTGTTCGTTTACTCCCAGAAAAGAGAGCTTACGCATTTTCAATGAGCAGTTTAATTTATTTATTTATATGGAAAGGTCAAGGTCAAAGGGGCCTTTTAGAGACCTTTCTTGAGCAATATATTCCTGCATTTTGAAGTATGAAGGATTGATTAGGAATCTGTAGAGATTATCTGGAGTAAAGTGTTGTTTTTCCCTCTGGGTCACTCTGTGAGATATTTGATTTAATGATACAATCAGCAGAAAGAAGATTCTGTTCAAAATTTCAAACAGAAATAGTTTCCCTAATATCAGCACTGCACTCTACCGTTCCAAAACTCCACCAGTAAAAATATTCTTTTGTTAAGATCTCCTTCTATAGTTCTAGAAGCAAACATCTCTTCGAAATTCCCATACCCCGAAACCCCGAAGTGTATTTCCAAAGCAAAATGAACTAAAGTTGAAAAGGCAACCAGCGAGAGAAGCAACAGCAACAACAACAACAGCAAAAGCAACAATGAATAAAGTGTGCAGAAAAATTTCGCATAATTATTTTCCATGTACATGAACCTCCCCGACGAGGATCCCTCTATCCAGCCATCCATCCGTTCGTCTGGCAGTCCGCCCGTCCGTCCGCCCGGCCGTGTTTCGGTTGCGCTGCATTTAAAAGCGCATAAGTGAAAAAATTTGTTAAAGTGTCAACATTGACAGCGATTTAAGTCATTTTACTGTCATCATTAAGCCCCCAACCGGAGACGGAAGGCGGATGAAGAGTAGGAGTCGCAGTCGGGGGAGCCATTGCTCGTGGCTGGCGCCTGGGTTCACATTGAGGGGCGGCTTACGCGAGTATTTGTTGTATTTGTTTGCTTACATATTTCAATCCTGGTTACGGTTTCAGACGAGCTTTTAACGTGGCATAGTCCGTGGATATTCAGGGGTTGGATGGATCCGTGGGAACTGCAATAGTGCTGCGGTGGATTCTGTGGATTCTGGGCTGTCATGCCAAACGGTGAAAGCGGAGAACTTGAAAGCATCTACAGTAAAAGCTCTCTGCTGCAGACAGGTGGGGATCAAGCCCAACAGATGTCAATCCCTAAGAAGCCCCCGTACCTTTATTCTTTTGCAGAGAAAACTCTGATTTTCCTGCGGCAAATCGATGTCTGGAAAAACTTTTCGTAAGTCAAATGGAAACATTTTGTGCAGCCAAAGGACCTGCGGCGACAATAATGTCCAGCCTTATGGCTTCCCAGCAGATTTAGCCAAGGGCTAGTCACACCCCTGCCTCTGCCTGCCTCTGCCACACCCGCGCCAATTACGAGGCGACAAATTGTGATTCGAATGGGAAATTCATGGAAATATAATGGCAAACAAAAAAATAAAAATAAAAAGAAAGAATGGAAAAGAAAAAGAACAATTTAGCAGCTTCTGTGGAATCAATTAAAAAACTTTTGCCCTCGGATTAAGGATTAAGCATCTGCATTACGAGAAAGGACTCCCGCCCGTAGTCTGCTCCGTTGTTTGCCTTTGGATAATATGGGGTATTTTTAGGGTTAAGGCGGATGGGCATTAATTAAATTTCAATGCACTGCTCCGTGCCTCAGTCCCACACAAAGTGTGGAGCGAAATGAAGAGACATCCATTCTTTGGAATGTATTTTTGAATGTCTTCGGCTGCTGTTTGCTGGTTGGTTTTTTGTGGCAGTTTTCTGGTGGGGGGGAGTGCCCCGGGGAGACACACAGACAGACACACAGACAGACAGACAGAGAGGCAGAGAGTCAACCCAACCAATGCCCCATGCCACGCCCCAACAGGCAAAAGTTTGTGAGCCTTATTTACGCCTGCCCCCCGAACGAGAGAAGAAGGCGAAACATTCGACGAGGGAAGTTCTCTTTCAAGAGTGAAGTAAAGTGAAGTAGTCCCCCGATTTATGCGTCTTAAAGTGCACGAAATAAACCCCAAAATCGGCATAAATCTGCTACATATAATGTCAGATATATCAGATATTTGCGGATATATTGCTTAACTTCCCCCTCGAAGGTTTACTAGGCTTACCAGCGGATACTCTTTTTCCTGTAGATACTCTGCCTGATGGCTTTCGCTGTCTCTGAGCTGTGCAGGGCACTCCCCTCTTCGGCTTGGGCAATCCTTTTCCTTTTCTCCCTTCGAGGCGCGGCGCAAACTTTTTTTGGCGCAGACATTAATCTTGAAAAAGAAAATTTGCATGAAATTAAAAAAGTAGAAATACTTAAGCTCTTCCAGCAACAACTTGAAATGTTGTGCCATTGAATGGCAGAGACGGAGGCGGGCGGGCAGGCTGCGTAGAACGGAAAAGTGAAATTTGTAAGCACTTAGCAAAGAGGCCGCTGCTGCCCCTTTGCCCCGTACAGAAATGGGGAGAGAAGTTGTGGGCACGCCCCCCTTTTCTTTGAAGAGTTTTCCCTGCAAATAAATAAACTTTAAGGCGAACAGCGAGAGCCTCGTGGGTCAGTCTGGGCAACTCTCTTAACTCACAGAATAAGTTTAAATAAAAGCTGGAAATGTGATTTAAGGCATTGGTTCTCTGAACTGAATGGTTCGTCAAGAGCCACAAGATCTTCAGTTTGATGTAAATGCGAGAGCAGATTAGGGCTATTCCATTTTCATTTGAATGTTCTGTTTGCCTTTAAACATGATAAATTAAATTAAATTAACTGAAGCAACCTCTGAATCATGGCAAATTATTTTTAATGTGAATTTACAAATAGTTTTCTTGCAGCTACATTTAAAAATTCGCTTACAAAGAGTTTTTCCTTGATTGAAACAACTTTTCTGCTGTGTTCTCTTTGCCATGAAATAGTTGCTTGGGCATCTCTCTATAGAACTTATTCCTCAGCAACTTTGATTATAGATAATTGAAGGGGACTTTGAAAGACCCTGCCTAGCCTCAGTTCCATTAATTTGGGCTCTAATTTGTTAAGCTGTTGAACAAATCACGCAAGTTTCCACATTCCTTGCCACCTGCCACCTACCTCCTGCCACCTACCACCTGCCTCTGCTGGCAACACTTTAAATATTTAATTACGTAATGCCGTAATTCCTGCAGGCAGGCGTGTTGCTGCCACCTTGCCCGTACCCGTGCCCGTTTGTGGCACGGCAAATTGCTGCGCTTTGGCTGCTACAAAAAGAAAAAAAAATAAAAAAATAAAAACAAAAGAGAGAGCTTTCCTTTTCATTTTCTATTTCTTGTACTTTGCTTGGGCTTTCGGCTTTCGTTCTTTTGTTGCCGCGGGCACCGTGCCTCAAGTGTGCTGTGTCAACCCACGCCCAGCACCACCCACCCCCTTTTGGACTAGTCCATGCCCAAGCCAAGCCAGTGACTGGCGCTTGCAGTTCTCTCGTGTTTATGGCTCGCAGCACACAATGAACGCATTTGCATTTGACGCAATTTTGGTGTGGAATGTTTTGGGGCCCGAAACTCCTTCTCTGTCCCAGCCACTGCCACTGCTACTGCCGCCCTCCCTCTCACCCTTTCTGCTGCTGCCACTCACCATATCCCCCACCGCTTCGCTTCCTTGTGCCACTCACCATTCAGCGTTAACTTATTACTTAAGTCTGCTTTCAGGCGCAAGAATTTCATTCATTCTTTCATTCATTCACCCTCTGTGTGGGTGTGTGTGTGTGTGTGGGCCAGGGGCTTCCCTTTCCACCGTAATTTGCGTGAAAATGTGATTTTTCACTTGACTTTTTAATTATGCGGCAGGCACAGGCAACACACAGGCACAGCAGCATCCAGGCAGTGGCCGGGGACTGGCCTGGGAACAGGCCACAACAAAATACACCTACTTGAGCACTGCTTATTGTGCCTGCTTTTGTGGCCTAAACCGAAGGCCAGAAGCAGAAGCTGGAATCACGACTGGATGCTGAGGCAAAGGCTGGGCAGGGGTTGGGCAGGGCTTGGGGTTGGGCGGGACATGGCCAAAAGTTAAGCAGTAAATCTAAGCCATAGACACGAGAGGTGGAGGTGGAGGGCAGCAGGTTGGTTATGGGGGGAGGGGACCGAGTCCCATGGCTGGCTTGGAGTTGGATTTTTGGCAAATTGAGGCCCAGGGCGGTGATATATTACCAATTGGAGGCCGCTCTTCCATGGCTTAAGTAAACAGAAATACCAGAATAAACACCAAACATAAATTGTGGGGGCAAAACTTGGCACTTTTCTTTACAGCCACCCCCCCAGCCCCCTCAATGTTTCACTTAGATTGCCAACAGTGTAAATTTTAAATTTTATTTTTTCCCTTTAACAAGGCTCTGCTTTATTTAATCATTTCTTTATAAGGGCCGATGGAACAGGTATGTAATGTGTTGTGGTTGAATGAAATTGACGTCATATTATGTTTATGGCTGTTTTTTAACAAGTCCATTTGACGTTTGTCTTGAAGTGTTCCGCATTATACGTATATTCAATCTTACAATTTATGTTTTTTTGCGCTTTTCGCCTTCGGGTTTTTTGCCAACATTACTTTGAGTATTTTGAAAGGTCGCCTATCATTTTAAACTCATTAAAAATTTTCTTGTTGTTAATTATTTTTAGTTGCAACTTCTCCATTTTGTTTATTAAATGTGAAAAAAAGCACAATTAATTTTCTCAAAAGCCACGCCATCCAACCCTCTTTACTATATCAAAAACTAATCAAATTTTTTTATTATTAATAACAAAAGTTCAAATGCCCCATAGTACAGTGGTGGCAAAAGGAAAATCATTTTGCGACTGTGGCAAAGCTTTCACCCGTGTCTACATACATATGCAAATTACTTAATTTAAAACATCAGCCAGAGCCAGACACAGACACAGCCATGGCCATGGCCATAACATCCCAAGATCCATGCAGAATCCCTGTAACCAGCGCTGCCCTGCCCTGCCACTGCCTGCGCAGCCTTTGCTGGGGCGAAGACGACTCATTGGCAGCATTTGAAATCATTATTATGCCCGCTACACACACAAACACACACAAACACAACACACACATATATTTCTATATATATTTAGAGCTGCTTCTTGCCCCGACATCATCATCATCATCATTATCGTTGTCTTCATTTTTATGAAGTGTCATTTGTGTGTCGCATTTTGCGCCTATAAAGCAAGCGCCTAAAGCCCCCAAAGCGATACAAACACACACAGGAACATATACACAGGGACACACACACAAGACACACACACAAGACATACACAGTGATACACTGATACAGCTATAGAGGGTGTGCGCCGCACCCTTTTTTCCCCCAGTGTGACCAAGCGTCAGAGAGTCGAGTCAGTCAGACACTCATTCAAACACTCACTCACTCACTCACCCACTCACTCACCCACACAAACTCATTCACTCACTTGAGCCGAGGCTTCTGCTGCTGCTGCTGCTGCTGCCGCTGCTTGCTCCTTTGCTCTGATGCTCTTATTCGCTTTTTATCAGGACACGCAATCGTTGGCGCTGTCTCTTTTTAGCTTCCACCGCCTCTCTGCCCCTTCCTCGCCCTACCTGCCCCTGCCTCCCTATCTTTTAGCCCTCCATCTGGCCAGCACTCTTTTAGCCCGCTTTTGCACCCTTTTTACTCTGTCTCTTTTCTGTGCCGTTGTCTGTCCTTTTGAATTTTTCATGCCAGAGCATTTTCTTTTTGCCATTTTTCCTTCATTTTTACCCCGACTTTAAACGGGAAGTGGAATGCTCAAGAGGGGCGTTGAGAAGGGAGAGAGGTGAGCTTCTAGGCCTCTCTCTGTCTCTCTCTCTCCTCCTGCAAGTGCCACCTGGCGTATACTTAATACCAATTTAATTAAATTTAATAACGTTTTAATTGCAAAAAAAAAGAAGATAATTGGGGGGTTCCCCCAGTGACAGCGTTGAGAGGCTTCCTGAAGCCCATCTGCTCCTCCTCTTAGCCCCCATCCAACAGCAAACATTTGTCATCAGCTTTAATCATTATCGTCATCATCATTATCATCGTTTTGGCGGCTCATTTGCTATGGAAACACATCCTCGCATCCTGCCATTGCGACCATGCCGTCCTTTCATTGCCCATGCGCCCGCCGCCACCCGTTTGACCAGCGGGAAAAGCCACCCAAAAGAAGGAGCACCAACAACTTATCCGGCTGGTCAACTTCTCAGACATTTTTATGGTTCCATTGACATTTTGCACACCCCCATTATCGCCCGCTTCCTGCCCGACTGGCTTATTTTCCATGGCTTTTCCTTGCACATAAATTTCATTTTAATTTAGCCAACGAACTGGCGGCCATTTGGTGGGGTTCGAGCGCCCAAAGCGTGCGCTCGGCTCATGCAAATTAATCATTTTGATTAACCAATTAATTGGCAAACATGTTTCGCTCCATGCGCCCAGATTTTCAATCACAAATTAAAGCGAAATAAATAGCAAGCCAAAGATTGGCTTGGCTTTGAATGCTCTTACTTTGGCGCACATTTCAAGGGGTAAGCTGCCTCAGAGGTGCAGCAGGGAACAGCCTAGAACTGAGAACTGAGGGAGGTATGAGCAGAAATATATATCCTGCACCCTTAAGTGAATGGCGCTAAATCCGTTCTACTCAATCTTTGATATCCACCCACACTTGAGTTTCCATCAGGGCATATGTCTCGCTGCCTGTTAGAGTATCTGCAAAGCCGATTTCCCGTCGTGGTTCCTCTGCTGCCTGCCTGCTCCGCAATCGGGCGATGGCAGCTACGAACTGGAATTGATTTATGTGGGGCCCCGCGATTCGACTGGCTGACCATTCGCTGTTGCCCCTGTCCCATGGTTGTCAATACCACAGCCCCTGGCTCCGTCTCCCGCCGCCCCTCAGCCCCAGCTGATTATCGGCGGGCGATAATGAACTTGAACGCTCGACGACGGCCAAAGATTTCGAAGATTGGCAGCGACGGCACGTTATTGTCCAATGAATTGTAAAATGTGTGTTTCAAATTGACATTTAATTAGTTTAAGAATGTGCCAGCAAGAGAGGAGTTGAAAGGGGGAGAGGGCGAAAGAGGGAGGGTGAGAAAGAGAGGGCAAGTAAGTTGATACTTGTTTAGTTTTGGCTGTGGCCCGTGCCTAATGATGATATACACTCGCACATTTTCCGATGGCTCTACCCTTTGAGAAGGGTTCGAGCTGTGAGTCAACAGAAAATTCCAATGAACTTTGGTCTGCCATCGCTCCCCCCACGCCACCCCACGCCACCCAACAAAAAGCGAAGGAAAGTGGCAGCGGGAAACCGGAGGTTGGGGGCATAAATTAACCATCAATCAAATGAACTTCCATCAAGCAAGAATACAAACAGCGCAGCAGCCGTAAGCCACTGAAATATGATGATGCAGGAGGAGGTCTGTTGGAGTGGGTGCCTGGTCGCTGCCTTTAATTACTGGCCAAGGCGGGGGGCATGGCTGCCGCCTGCCATGATTGTCTCCTGACCAAAATGGGCAATTATAATTGAATCCGCTTGCAATGTCAGTCGGCGGTGGGTTAGTAGGTGCACGAGAGCGTAATAAGCCCGATTAAAGCTTAATAATTATTCGCGAATGGCAGACGGGGAACAGCCCCAGGCCCAGCCAGGAGGCCTTGGCAGGAGGAGGAGCACACACACACAATGCAAATTAACTCGCAAAATTCAAGTTCAGAGAGAGAGAGGGACAGCACAGCAGAGCAGAGCACAAACATTATCGAGTATATAATCCGTAATCCGTAATGCAGATGATTTGATTTGTTCGGGCATGTCCCGTACCGCACATCATCAATTTATGCCCCCTCTGCCGCTCTTTGTTTCGTGCCTTTGACTGTCGGTTTTGGTCTGTTCGGTTCTGTTCTGTTCTGTTCTGTCTGCCCTCATCATTCGCATTGTTATGCGCCACTGCCCAAATCTCTGGACCCAGCACAGAGCGCAGGGACCCCGACCCTAATCGCATTTCAATCATCATTGAGCGGCAGGCAGAAGACCAAATGAGGGACCTACCTCATCTCTGCTACGTACAGATCTCCGGGGCGGGGCGTCAGTTGCAGGCATCGCTCGGATTACCAACGTTTCAGCGCGGGCTTCCTTTTTATTTTTTCTTCCTTCCGCGCCCGGCATCTACTTTAATGATAACATGCAGTTTTTCCTTTTCATTTTTTACATTTTCAGTGGCAAGAAACTGTTGCCAGAAAGCCATAGAGTAGGCAGAAGGCAGCAGGCAGAGGGAGAGTAGGTAATATCCATGTCCATGTCCACGTCTTGGCTCTGCTGTTGGCCAAGGACATAATGAAGAGAGCTTCCGTTTGCCGTCTGCGCACTTCCCTTGCCGTCGCTGGCCGTTGAAGTTGAACGAAGGCGAAAAGTATTGTGCGAATGATGCGCCTTTGAAGTCAAATGCTGATGAGACAGCATTTATTATTGTTGGAAAGTTGTGCAGGCAGCGTGAAAATGCAAGGAAGGATTTCTCGCCGCCCGAAGGGTCGCAGGGCAGGGCAGGGCACTCTCTTTGAAACTGGCAGCCCACACGTAGCTCTTGGAATATTGAAATGATCCGATTTGGTATTCATTGGAGAGATCCCAGCGAGATAGTCGGAGAGTGGAGAGATGGGTGATCTTTAATCAACTGCCAGCAGCAGCTGCAGCCAGCAATTACCGAACCCTTCAGGCGAAATCTGATTGAAATCGAGCAGCGGCTGGGACAGGCGAGAGTTTCGATGCTGGAAAAGCCCAAAGAAAAACGAGAGGCACCAGAGAGACACCAGCGATAGCAGAGGCTGCTCTGCTTCTCTGGCGATTAAATTCCCTAATTCGCAGAATGAAATTTCAAACTAAAAGCATTTGAGCCTGCGAGGAAGGCCTGAAGGAAGGCTGTGTGGAGTGGGGTGGGGTTGGGGTTGGGGTATAGGTTTACCGTTATGGCTATAGCAACATTGTCACCGTCTGGCACGTCAACCAATTAGCAGCTTATTAGAATGCACACCGTAAAAGTAATCCTTTCCAGCAGCAGCAACAATTTCTGTGGACTTAAAATATTAAATTGCTGAGAAACTTAAAAACAGATTTCTCAGCGCAGCACAGCAAAAAAAACCAAAGCGAAGCAGACTGGGCAATAGAGGCAAAAAGTTGCTCCAGGAACCAAGGAGAAATTATGCACCCAGCAAGAAAAACAACAACCAAAAGAAGGGAAGAGAAAGGGTAGAGAAAGGCAGGAGCAGCGGCAGAGGCGAAGGTGGAGCGGCAGAGGCGGAGCGGCGAGTCCGTTGCACAGAGTCCAGGAGAAGGCAGGGAGAAAGAGTACGAGGCCAGGGACCCAGTTGCTTGGATAAGTGGCCGAGCACGGGAACCTGTGGGCAGGTCCATGTTTCGGCATTAGGTTTGGGGCCCCCTCCGACTCCAACTCCAACTCGCTCCCCTTTGGACTGGCGCTTCAAGCGTAAAAAGTTAAACTCAAAAATTCTCTCGAGTTGGTTTCTTGGAAATTGGCCCTGGCCCAGGCCCAGGCCCAGACGCAGGCCCAAAGCAGTGGCGAGACAGTGGGGACAGCGGACAGCAGACAGATGCCGTCTAATCGAAATGGTAGTGCAACCACTCGTGGCAGGGAGCGGGAACGGGCAATGGCTACAGGGAGACCACAGCCCAAAGAGGAAGAGCAAATTATAAGCGAAAGACATTCTATGATTATAATAACGCTGTCAGCGAGTGGGGGGAATTGGATGGGGTGGGGGGCGCCACCCGCTAATAAAAACTAAGCAGAGCGAAGCCCTTTTTCGGCTAAACGTGTCTGGCATCGAAATTGCGTGTCTGCAAGGGCCCCTTAAGACAATATAAATTATGTAGAGGTACCCCAAAGGCTGCACGGATATCGCGCAGAGACCGGCAACTATCTTTAGGCGGTATGGAGTGCTCCTGGGACACTGCTAAACCAAACTCTGTCCAGCCTTAGCACCCTGCAGTCCGTCGCTTCTTGAGTAATCAGCCACAATGGATGCGATGGATTGATCCATTTGCATTCCTTGAAGGCGACTTAATTACAGTGGAAATGTATCGCAAAGCGCTCTCGTGGCACGCCAGCAATGCCTCTGCTGCATGCCACTGTCCCAGAGGCATCCACAGATAAACCAATTAAAGTTAGTTCGAGGCAAAGGACAAATGGCAAACGGCAAATGCCAAACGGCAAGCGGCACATCAACTGTCTGACAGAACTCAAACAACGGAACAGAATTCAACTAACCAACAATGGAAAACCTCAGAAATGTGCAGTAGCCAGGATGAGGGATAGTGGCCATGGCTACTACCACACAGCCACACAGCCGCACACTTCTGCCACACAGTGTGGCAAGAAGGCAGGCAGGAAGGCAGGCAGCCAGTCAGCCAGGCAGGCGGGCGGCCAGGCGCATTCCCCTGGTTACCGAAACGATGTCCCTTCGTTCGACTGGCTGCATATTTCGACATTTATGTGGTCGTCAATGGGTGTCGTTGTGTCGTTGATTTCTTGCTTAAGCGCGATGCCAGGCGATGCGATTCAATTTCAAATCCTGAGCACATTTCCACGAGTGGCAGGACGAGGGACGCAGGCAGCCCAGGACTCTGGCCTGGGACAGCTAACAATGTTATCTCGTAATTTTACACGTCGATGATTTCAGGCGAATGAGTTTGATTCGATTGTCTCAAGTTTTTTGCAGTTCGTGTGGCAGCAGCTAAAGGGATGGCTGCACTGCACACTCCCCGTCGCCGTCCCCGTCTCCCTCTATCTATCTATCCATCCATGGGGCAGGATTGTTGGATTTCAGGATTGCTGCTGCTGGGCTGGGGATGGTGACGACGCCTTTGACATGCTTTTGACAGCCCCCAAAAGCGACAACGAGTGGCAGGCAGCACTGGCAGCAGTGGCAGCATAGTCCCAGGACAGCTGCCACTCCCCCCCCTGTTCGTGTGCTGTTGCAATAAATTTTTCAAATGCAACAGACCAGGACCAGGACCCCAGGACGACGGAATTAGAAAAGGGTTCACGTTCGTCCCACAAAATAAAAAAGGGAAACACACGAAAATACCAGAGACAGCAGCGGCATTTGAATGACATGCAAACTTGTCGCCCCCCGGCCGCCTGCCTTGCCGCCCCCCTCCAGAAAATGGAAACTTTTTTGGGGCGGGGGGGGGGTGGTGTACTCGCTGCAGAGTGTCCTGGCAATGGCCAGAAAGAGTTTGCCGCTCGCTCGCTCGCTTCATTGTCGTGGTAATCAAATAAAAATCAATGGCTTGTGAAATTCAAATTGTGACTCCCGTCCGAGCCGTAAACGGCGCAGACTTTGTCTCTAGCTCTCCCCCCACACCTTTGCCAGCCAGACAAAGAGACGGAGAGCAGATTGGGCGCCGTGCCGTTTCGTTCCTCAAGTGGTGCTGCTCCTCGAGGCGCTTGAGGCGCGCGCGAAAGCGTCGGAATCACGTGCCCAATTCTCATTTGCCGTTAGCATTCGGAATCGCTAAAGTTAATGATCTGATGCCCCTAGCACACAACTATCTCTCCCCCCTGTAGGAATGGAGAAAGCAGAGAGGAGAAGAGCAGAGCAGACCCCCGCGCCAAAACTAAATCAACTGTCATTAGGGCGAGAGACTCGCAGCAAGCGACTGGTCCCAGATGGTGGATACACGCCATGGCCATGGGTCTTGGGCTCTGTGGCTCTTGGCCTCTGAATAAATTAATTTTTAAATGGCGAAACAGAGTCCAAGGCAGCTCGGGATTGGGAGCGGTGTGGGGAGCACCGCAGCGGAGTTCTGGGCGATAGTTAATTATAGGGTTTACTTTGCCTTCGGTTGTTGTTTGCCTGCGAATATGCCGCAAAGGTGGGAAAACCCGACAGCGAATGACAGAAGGGATCTTCCGCGCGGAGTGGCAATGCTCCTGCGCCCACTCCAGCACTGAAATCTGAGCTTGCTTCCGGGCGTAAGCCCACAGTTTCCGTGGCAACAGGCAAAATAAATTAACATCATATGTTGCATGCAGCAGAGCGCAAATGCTGCAGCTGTGATTCCCCCATGGGCACGACGACAGGGGGCGGGTGGGTGGCTTACGGTTTTAAGATGTTCTCAAACGAATTTTTTATTAAATGACAAGAGAAATCAGCGCAGAGAAGTGTGGCAGAAAGGGCAGGGTGTAGGCAGGGTGCAGGCTGGGTGGCAGGCTGGGTGGGTGTCTGCATGCCGGGTATTAGCCAGCCCCCCGCCACAGCCCTGGCAACAGCCGCCGAAAGTGCTTCGTGCCAGCCGACTAAGCCGTGTGTAATAATTATGCTAACGACTGTCAATTGTGCGAGTGAGGGCTGTAAATTGAATAGAGATACAGATAGAGCGCTGGAGAGAGAGAGGAGTGCTGTGACAACGATACAAACCACAAGCCGCAAGATAAAGGAGTCGTCGTCGAAGAAGGGTTGCTTGGCTGCCCCTTGCCCCTTGCCCGCCGCTGCGAAGACGTGCGCTAATAGTTCTCTCGAGCTGGAACCTCACACCCTTCCCTTTTCCCTTCTCTCCTGCGCTCTTTGGCTGGGAAATCACAGCCCTTTTATTTGGAAATTAAACTCGCTTGGCTTTTCACACTCAATTGACTTTCTGC
Organism: Drosophila tristis; assembly: GCA_018150885.1. Taxonomy (NCBI): domain Eukaryota; kingdom Metazoa; phylum Arthropoda; class Insecta; order Diptera; family Drosophilidae; genus Drosophila; species Drosophila tristis. The sequence goes on along the minus strand of JAECWT010000203.1, from coordinate 973,593 downwards.
TACCCCTGCCCGCCCCACTCCCGCTTGCCCTTGCCCCTTGCCGCTGTTTTGCCCGTGGAAAGTGTTATTTGCTTGTTGTCAACTTTTCGCACACATGGACCGAGCGCCCATCGAACCCGTTTGCTGGAACGAATCAAGGGAAACGAAACGAAACGAAAGGAAAGGAAAGTAAAGTAAAGGAAAGGAAAAGGCTCGATCCATCCATCCATTATTTGCAGGCACTTGCTGCTGCCTGCTGCTGGAGCTGGAGCTGGGCGATGGGGGGATTCGGCTGGAAAGACAATTCCTCAAAATTGTTGCTGCCACTGAAAAGTGGTAGCCGTCGCCGTCGCCACGTTTCGTTTCGTTTCGAGTGTTTATTCTGCTTGCCACTGACGCTGACGCTGACGCGCCGCTGTCTGCGCCCAGACGGTGGCACAGCGCAGAGTGGCGACTCCCGAGGGCGCAGCGTAGCGACTTTGCATTAAGATTATGTAAATTTCAGCGACCAAAGACAGCACGAAAAAAAATAAAGGGGCACTTGAAAAGCGCGTGTTTTTGGCAGGAAAGATTGAATTTGGTAAATGCAAATGCAAATGGCAGGGGAGGGGCAATGGAAGGGGCAATGGAAATGGAAATGGGAGAGGAAATGGCAGAGAGCAGAGCACTCCCAGCCACAGCCAAAGGCAGTCGCTTTAAGGCTTTGAAGGAGCGCACGGAAATGACTTTAATTTGTGAGTGGAATGTGTCCCAAAGTAAATCATAAAATCATTTTCCTATTTTAATTAAAATTGCCAGCGAAAAAGGTAGGAAAAACCCTTTTTTTCTGCCCTGCCCTGCCCTGCCGCCATCTCGGGGGGGGGCAGGACATCACTCAGTCGGTTGCTTTCAAGTTTTGTGCGTTTAATTTGCTGCCATTTTCACTTTTACTTTTTGGCCATTACATTTAGCAAGGCAACAGCCATAGGGAAGCTGCCTCTACTGCCCTCTCTCTCCTGCCCCCTCTCTCTGCCACTCACTGCCTCTTGTTGGCCTTTGTCAACACGGTCCTGACCCTCCCGACATGGACATGGACTCCGCCTCGTGTGTGTGTGTGTGTGTGTGCTCAGCAAAAAGTTTGTGAAACTTTTGCACCTTCTTCTGCCGCTGCTGGCTTCTGCCGCCGGCAACTGTAAGTAAAATGTTGATAGTTTTTCCACACCCAACGCCAGGAGACGGAAGCAGGCACCCAGCCACTGCCACAGCCACTGCCACTGCCACTGCCCCTGCCACTGGCCCGCACGAGGAGCAAAAGGAGTAGTAAATTTATTTGCTACCCCGACGATTGCGACATGCTTTTGGTGTGGAATATACGGGTGTCCTGTGTGTCCTGTGTGTCTGTGTCTGCGTCTGAGGATGTGCTCAAATTGTTGCCACATTCGAGCAATTATGTATGTCTCAGGGCAGGGGCTAGCGGGGGGTGTGTGTGTGTGCTTGAAGGCAATCAAAATTTAGAGCTTCTTATGGACCAAGAGCCAGAAAGCAAGCGGCTAAGCGACTTTTGGACACAACTGAAGGCACAAATGAAGGCTGAAAGGAAGGCACTTTCAGGGCAGCGTCTCTCGTCAGGGCGGGGATCAGCTCCGACTGCTGCTGCTGCTCCGTGGAGAAGTGGGTTGAGGGCACTGACTTGGGGATCCTTTTGGGGTTCCCTGTTCTACCGATCTCTTATCACATGTGTAAGCTCCCAGTAGCCAGGAGCGGGAGAGGGAGTGGGAGAGGGCGTAAAGGCACTTACTTGCAAGTGACAGGACGCACAGGACGCAGGAGTCTTGGGGCAGGAGCTACCCACACACGGCAGCACAGCGCAGAAGGACTACTCTCGTGTATGCCAGGAGGTCTGCTGCCTTAACCAAAGCCAGCCGCCGCTACTTAGCACTTCTCTTTTTTTTCGAGTTGCATGCCCCGTAAACGGGGAGTAGCAGGGGCATGCTGTGTGTACGGAAGGGAAAAACATATAAATTATTACATTTAATCAACAGAAACAAAAACAGAAAAGGAATCCACTGTCCATGGGTAGATTGCTGAGACTGGCAAAGCCAGATCATAAACCTTTTCCATGTTCTGTGGCGTGTACAATTTTAAAGCTGTAGAGCTATGATTTGGCACGTTTATTAATAAAGGTTTTAGCCATCTATCTACCAAAAAGCAGCACATTCAGGCAATTATTACAGTCAGAATAAAAACAAAATGCCCACCACATTTTTTCTGTATTATTTTATTAATTTATTATTATTATTTATTTATTTATTTATTTTTAATATTAAGTTACTTTCAATCGTGATTAGTTGACAGAATTATTTATTTATTTTTAACGTATTATTACAATTAGAATTATTACAATTATTACAGTCAGAATAAAAACAAAATGCCCACCACATTTTTTCTGAGCATGCTTTATTTATTTATTATTATTTTATTAATTTCGTATTATTATTTAATTTTAACGCATTATATTCCCTTATGAAATGCTCTTTAAATAATTCCTTAGCTAGTTGCCCATTAGCGAGGGTATTTGTGAGTCTTAATACTGCCCTTGGCTTTGCCTCTTTCCCTCTTTCCCTCTTTGCTTCTTTTCTCTTTTCTTGTTTGTTTGACTCGCGAACATCTAAAAACCGCAGACACAGGCAGTGGGGTGGGGTGGGGGAGGGGCAGAGTAGGAATATAAAAATTTGTGGCGTCTGCTGTTGGAGGCAGCTCTTCAGCAGCGGAGGGAGAACGCGAACCCGTTTCAGGGCTCAGCTGTTTGTGGCACTGTTCTGCTGTGCTGTCTCTTTCCTGATGTGGCTGCTGATGCTGCTGCTGCTGCTGCTCCTGTCGGTCGGTGTCCCCAAATGCCATTTAGCATGTGACTTGAACGCGAGATGCTGCTGTTGGCTGCTGCTGCTTCTGCTGTGGCTGCTGCTGTTGCTGGCTGCTGCTGCTGCTGTTGCTCCTGATGATGGAAAAACTACCCAAGAAAGGAAGAGCAGAAGGAGCGGCAGAGACAACCTGCTGAGCGCTAACCAACGACCGAAAACCCGTGCAACATATGTTTGCAGTACTCCACTCACTGCACTGCCCCACACCCCCCACCACTACTGTGGCAGTAACTGTGCGTGTGTGTGTGGTGTGCCTGTGTGATTTCACGTTAAGAATGTCTGATACCTTTCCAGCCACAAGACTCCCCGTCTCGCTCCCCGTCTCTGTCTCCTTCTTAGCCGTCTTTGCAGTCTCTCTGCCAACTATTAAGTCACATGTTTGTCAGACTCTCCTGCTCTCCTTCCTACTCTCACTCTCTGTGTCGCTGCCTCTCTATCTGCCGCCCGCCTGCCTGCCTGCTGTTGGACTTTTGAGTTATGACTTTGCATCCTTAGAGGCAGCAGCATCCAGCGTGGAGCAGGAGCTGGAGCTGGAGAGCTGTTCCAAAGAAAACGAGCATAAAAAGAGGCAGCAAGGAGCAAACGAAACGAAGCAAAGAACCAACGCAGAAACCAAACGAAGCAGAACAAAGAAGAACGCAGGAGAAGGAACCCCGTTTAACCTGAATTTCCACATTAGTTCCCCTGCCTCAGTCTTCCCCCTGCCCGCTGCCATCCTCCAGCGTCGTGTGCTCTCTCTCTCCGCCTGCTCTCTGTCTCGCCTTTATTTGTCTTTGTTTTTATGGCCCTTTTCTGCCAGGTAAACACACGCCGAAGTTGCGTTTCGGGCCAGGCCCAAACAGCGTCGTTTCCAGTTGCTTAAAGTCGGACACACACATAGAGAGAGCATCATATGGTCAATGAATAGCGAGCGGGAGAGGGAGAGGAGGGCGTGAGAGTTGGGGCAGCTTCATTACGCGCCTGTTTGTTCCCCTCCTTTGTGCGGCAGTCTGGCGAGTGGCAGCAGCGGCCTGCGGGTCTCTGTGTAAACCCCACAAAGAAAAGGAGTTTCTTATTTATCCCAAAAACCCTTGCAACATACACAGAGAGGGGGAGAGCGGGGCAGAACAGACGTACTATGACATAATATGACACGAGTCGCTGTCAACTGTCTTGACTAACTGCACTTGCCACACAGCAAGCGGGCGGGGGACTGGGCGGATGTGCCACTGGATCTGAAAAGTTTCCATGCCCCGAAATTTGACAACTGACAAGCAGGGGAAGGGGACATCAGGCGACTGGGAATCACAGCCAGACGAGGAAGAGAGAGAGCAGAAAGAAAGTGCGGAAAAACTGCCAGAGGAGAGACAGACAGAGGGAGACAGAGAGATGGAGAGTGTGAGCGAGAGGGCGAGCGAGAGGGAGCGGCGAAAAGTCTCCTCTCTGTCTCCGATTTGTCGCTGGGTCTAGACACGTCTCCGCTGTGCAGCAAGCAACTTCCTCTCAGCCAGTTTTCCTCTGCTTTTCGCTTTTTTTGTATCTATTAAACATAATTTACACGACTTAACTAACTTTAGTCTGCCGCCAACCTGCCCAACCCGCCCCTCCCGCCCAACCCGCCCGTCCCACCGCACTGCAACTGTAACTTAAGCAACTTCTCTTGGCTTCTCACTCACTCATCCGTTTCTCTCTATCTCTCTTGCAGGTGAGTCCTTCGCCTGCCTGGGCTTTGGCTTCAATTAGTCGTAAGTGCCGGGGCAAAAGGCAGCCGCAGAGAGGCAAGAGGAGGCAGTCCCATCCCGTGCCACTGCTGGCTGCTGCCTCGTAGATTTCTTCTTATCCGTGGCACAACTTATGTGAGTACACTGGCCGAAAAGGGGGCTGGGCATCCATCTGCTTAGCATGTATATTCCTCTATCTATATGCAGGACTATGTGCAGGATCTGTGCTCTCACTCCCCATGCAACACTTCTTTTGCGCAGTGTTCTGTGTGTGGCATCTTTGCTTGCCGAAATTGTTTTCCAAAGCTGCGGCACTGTCGGTCGCGACGTCTTGTGGCACGCTCGTTGAAATGTAGGCAATAATTATGTGCTGTCTGCTGTCGGTCGTCTGTCGTCTGTCGTGGGCGGCAGAGTTGACACCGAGCCGTGAGCGTGGCTTGTGGCTGGCTGGTGGAACTTAAAGCTGCCGCGAAGGGATTCCGCAGCAGTTTTTGGCAGCTAAATTTACACCTAAATGGGAAAAGTGGCAGCAGGCAAAGGAAAACGCACAAAAAATTCATTATAAATATCCATTACTCAGACTCGCAGCCGAATGGGGCCAATAAAAAGTGCTACGAAAAATAAACAGTGGCAGAAAAAGTTTGTGAAATCAAAAGGATGCGAGATGCAGTGGGAGGGGCAGGGCAGGGAGGAGCAGGGCTGGTAGCAGCAGCAGGAGGAGCATTCTGAAGGCGGAAACACTTGAGAAACTTTTGCCATATTCATATACAAGCCAGACAGGGGATGGGGTTGGGAGGGGGATGGGGATGGAATGGGGCGAGGTAACCCAAACAGATTCATTAGATAAAATAATAAGCACTTGAGGCAGAGTGCCCAGAAGGGGAGAGACAGAGAGAGAGAGAGAGAGAGCCCTGAGTCAACGTAGCGTATGAGCGATATTTTGTTGCTGCTGCTGCTGGAAGGGCAAAAGTTTTTCTATTTTCCACGCTATAGATGTGTGTGGCAGTTGCCCCCCTGCCCGTGCCCCGTGCCCCGTCCTGCAGGCAGCCACTCGAATGGCAAACTTCAACACTTTGGCAGAAAAAACACAAAAAAAACAAAATGAAGCTGGGGAAAAACGGAGCCAGAGCCAGCGCCAGTTCCAGAGCCATAGCCGAGGAGAGAGCGGAAAAACTTTGCTACTTAAAAGCGCAAAACGCAACGCAATGCTCGAGTGGTGCTAAGAGAGAGAGTGAAGAGGGGGAGTTAGGCAGGGGGTGTTGCGGGGTGTGTTGCAGGGGTGTGTTGCATGGGTGCGTGGCGGGGGGAGGGGTGGTGATAATGCTGGAGAGCCGACTGAGCGCGCACAAGTAACTGCGAACAAACCAATTAAGTTTATTACTTTTGCGTTTTTCAAGTGATTCTCATTCTTCCTCTCTGTCTCTGTCTCTCCCTCTCTGTTGCCCTCTCCCTCCGAGTGAATGTGTGTGTGTGTGTGTTCTGGGCATTTAGCAAGTTGCCTGCGACTTTGCCCCGTGGTGTGCCGCAAAGTTGTTGCAAAACTTTGACAAAGTGCTTCAAAACAAGAGCCCAGGACGCCTGTTGGCTGCTGGCTGCTGGCAGCAGCCAAGGGCCAGGGCCAGGGCCAGAAGAGACTGCCACTCAGCGCGCTCAAAGTATGCAACAGATTTGTCAAAGAAATTAATAAATACCACGTCATGCGGCGTGTAACGGTGCCTCATGGCTCCATGGCTCGCGGCTCAGGTGGGTGGGTGGTGCGGGCGCGCTTACAGTTTTGATATTCGAAATGGAAATTAAGTGGAACAGAAGTGCCTCGAGTCCATTTCCATATTACTGCTGCCTGCTGGCTGCTCCCCGCTGCCCTCTGCCTGCTCCCCGCTCCCTGCTGCCTTCCCCCTGCCACCTCTCTAGTGCTTCTGTGCCGCATTTGGTGGCAATTAAAGCAAATTACCTAAAGGCGACATTCATTATTATTATGGCCAGCATTTTCATTTTCATTTCGTATTCGCATTCCCCCAAATGCACCCTCGCTGCCTCCAACTGTCTCTCTCTCTCTCTCGTTGCTCTTGCCGGCTGCCTGCTGGCCCTACTTGGGCTGCCTGCCCTGCCCCATTGTCTGACCTGGGACCTGAGAGCTGGGACCTGCTGCTTGCTTCCTTGCTGGTCCTCCTTCTCCGTCTGGAGCCTTTTGTCAAGGTGATTTATCACTTCTAAGCGCCTGGCACTCATTAATTTTTGATTGGGCCTCAAAAGAGCAAACGACGGCCAAAAGATGTTCTGCTGCTGGCTGTGCTGCTGCCTTTGGTTCTGCCTCTGCTGTTGCCTCTGTTGCTGCCTCTACTGCTGCCTCTGCCTCTGCTGTTCATTCTGCTGTGCTGTTGTTTTTATTAAAACTTCATCAAATGGAGGCTGCCGAGGCAGCAGCAGGACTTAATGACGTGGCCCCCTGGCCCACAGTTCACTTGTCATTCCGTTTGATATGGAACTTGACTCCCGGACTGCCTGCGTCAGGGTTCATTAGGCACAGAAATTGTTTTGGTGGCTCTGCGAGCATTTGCTTTGTGGGTTCATTGGCTGATTGCTACACTGGCGGCCACTGGGCTTGGATACCCATTATCACTGTCCTGTGTGTGCACTGTACACCCTGCACCCTGCACCACGCCCACTCCCCCTCGCCCATCGTGCCCCCTTTCGCTTGCAGGTTGTCACAGTTGACCGCAAAAGTTGCACAATTAATTATGATGACGCCGCTTCGGCATAAATATACAGAAAATGTAGAAAAAAATGTTGCCTACCAAATGGCGACAACAATGCCAGCGGCAACCAACGGCGGCGTCTGTGGTGGCAACCCTGGCCGCCAGGCAGCCAGAATCCCCAGCCCCGCTGCTGCATCCCCCAATCCGCGCGGCATTATGCGACATACCGGACATGCTGAATTGTCCGTCGGACAGCAACGCTGAACGCTGAACCATGGACATGGCCGTGGACGTGGCCGTGGCCTTTCCTGTTCTCTCTTTGCTCTGTCCCTTCGATTCGCTGCCATTCCGTTTCGTTTCGAAAAACTATGGACGCCGCTTCCGCTGACAGTTATTTTGATTTATGTGAAATTGTTGCGAGGGCTGGCGCGCTCCACGCTCCCCCCACCTGCGTCCAGGGGGCGGATCGCGTTGCATGCGTGCGGCTGGGGTCCGGTCCTGCCAGCAAAACGGCAATAAATAGCGCCCGAAAATCGCAGGGAACAAAGAAATTCTAGTCTCAGCGGCGGAACACCACAAAAAGCACTCAAAATCCAAAAACAAATTGCGAGCCCCAGAGAGTAGATGAGACAGCGGGTGTGTGGGTGTGTGGGTGTGTGTGGGAGTGTGCATAAAAAGGTGCTGGATAACACTGCGCCCGGGATAAAGGACCTGCCAAGAGGCCCATTTCTCTAATGGCCCGCTAAGAGGCAGCCACACAGAGCTGCACACAGATAGATGCAGGAGCAGGATTATGGCCAGAAAAGAGCGCTGGAATGGCATCGCTTTCTGCGGTTATCGATCAACAATCGATTCATCAAAGAGCGATTGACATGCAGCTATCGAAGCAGAAGAGAAACTGCCCAAAAATAAATGCCAAAAGTGTAACTTTGAGCGCTCAACTTTTGCTTTTACTGCCTCATTTCGTTGAGTTTTGTCTCTTGCAGACATTTACACATTTAACTGGAGACTTGCCCCTGGAGATTCCCCTCCTCCAACCCCTTCTGCTTTCCACTCTTATCGTCCACAGCCACTTAACAAACTACACGGAGTGCCCGCCCGATGCCGAAGCCAGTCTAATAACTCTAATGGCAGCAATAAAATATCCATACACATTCGAAATTAGCACTCGACTGTGAGATGGGTACAGCGCTGCTCAGCTCTGGGGGGGGAGAGAGAGAAAGAGAGCTGCTGCTGCTGCTGCTGGGGAGGGGCAGGCCACAGGCTGACCCCCAGCCCATATTGCCGGCCCAAATGTGACCGCAAACTACATAAACTATAATCACAAATGGCAGTGGGTGTGTGCGGGCTCAAAATTGAATGAGCCTGGCTGCAAAAAGGTTTATTCGCAAACACCAGCAGGAAAGGAAAGGTGGCAGGGCGGAGCGGAGAGACGAGGTTTACCCTTGCCGCAGGAAGATATAGCACAATGCTGGGCCATCAAAAGTGTAGCTAAATAAGGGAACAATACATGAAGTTGAAGTTTAGTTTATTGCTGGGTTTATCTTTATCCAAGAGCAGATTTTTTACCACTAGAGCTGCCTATTTGGCTTAGAAAGAATTGGATCCATGCAGAGTTTCAGTTTGGAGTTTCGAGCGCAGATCACTTGGCACTTGTGTCTCAATTCGCATCACTGGGAGAGAATATTTACCCCTCCTGTGCAGCATTTCACACAGCCAATGCAAAATAGTTGTACCCTTAGCAAGGGTGCAGCAGGATTAAGAGAGAGAGAGGGAGAGCTCTCGCCAGTGGGCAGGAATGCGGCTGGGGGAGGCATAGCCAAAAAAGCCAACACCAAACCGCACGGACTCGACTGTGAGCGGCCAAAAACAACTACAGCACGCAACCCAATAAAGACCACTAAGTGTCCCAGTGTGTGTGTGTGTGTGTGTGTGTGCACCCACTGTATGTGTGTGTGTGGCTTTGGTTGTGATTCTATTTGAAATAAACCAAATAGTCGCACATAAATGCGGGTGTTGCCAGTGCCGCCCCCCGGAATCGGGCAAGAAACGGAACCCAGCAACGGCACCCGGCACCCTGCCACCACGTTGCATACATCATAAATTGTGGACAGTCTGCTGCTCCACACTGCCCTCTAAATGGCCTAACCCCGAACCCAGCTCCAGTCCCAGCTCCAGTCCCAGCTCCAGTCCCAGCTCCATTCCCAGGTCCAGCCTCAATCGCCCAACAATCCGTTGCAGCGGCGACCCCTAACCCCTTACCACTAAGCATCCCCCCGACCGCCAGGGCTAAACATCCGGCCAGACTGCGGTGCTGCTGTGTGGGGTTCTGGTCTGGAACTGCTGATAAAAAACGAAACGTTGGGCGAAGGAGAGCGGCTGTGCCGAGGCAGGGGCACGGCATAAAGTTGGCCTTTCAAAATGTCTATTCGAAAAGTTTGCTGGGCCAGGACACCCAGGACGGGCAGGACGCGGACCGGAGCCGAGATCGTCGGGCGGTACAATGCGGCCATAGTTTGTCGCTTCCGCCAGTCGCTTGGCCCAAACGAAAGTCATTTATTTTTGGCCATTTTGCAGAGGGGAGCAGAGCGGGCGAGCGGTTCATTGCCGCGAAACGGCGTCCGTTTGTTAATCAACTTTCGCAGCGAAATAGTTGGCCCTGAATGCAGCACTTTGAGTGCACTCCAAGGGCAAGGTCCGGCCGCTGAAAGGCTGCTGCTGTGATTAGGATTCCAGAGTCGGAGCCACTCTCAAGTGCAGATGTACTCGGACTTTGATTAGCGTTTTGTGTGCGCCACAATTGAGGCTGCTGCACGTGGATTAAATGGAACAAAAGCTGCTGCCAATCAACCTCTGGGAATAGGAGACGGAGACAGAGAGAGAGACAGCGCTCTCTTTTATCTAGATTCCAGAGTGGAATGAATGAAAGCCGTGAGGATGAGGATCTCGAGTGGCAAGGTATTTAGAGCTGCTTAATTGAAAAGCGGCACCAGGACAAGTGGCGGGACTATAGAACAGCTGGATTGGGAATCAATAGTAATCCCTCCATGGGCTGCAGCTCCTTTTTGTGCTGGCTCGCCCGCAGTTTGTGGCTTGCCACTTGTCCCACGGAGTGCCCGCTGAGTGGCTGCACTCCACTCCGCCCGTAAGTATGGCATTGCTGTTGCTTTAATGTTTAATCCTGGAATTTAATGCTGGAATTTAATCCTGGAATTTACAATCTCTTGGACTTCATTTCATTCATTTCCAAATTGTATTCTTTTTCCCCCGCTTTTTGCCTCCTTTGTCTGCATCTGTTTTAATATTCTAAATAGCCCTTCGCTGCCACCTGATTCATGCATTCATTCATTCATTCATTGATTCATGCATTCATTCATTTGATTCCATACATGATTTGGAATTTTTACAGCTTTTAGGCACTTAGCACACGATGCCGCACTGCCAACCTGCCGCACTGCCAACCTGCCGCACTGCCACCCTGCCACATTTAAGTGCATATTCCACATGCGATTAGCCACAGGGCAAGGGGCACTACAGCCTGTGGGCTGGCACACAGAGAGAGAGAGACTCAGAGAGACAGAGAGAGAGACACAGAGAGACAGAGAGAGAGATCTATTCCATTGATATGCATATTTAAAACTTATTCAGGCAGCAAATAAATATTTGCACGGCGTCGAAATCCGTGCTTAGTCAGGGCTACGGGCAACGTGCCGCATGTGGGGTGTGGAGTGTGTGCGGCATGTCCATGAAGTCTATATACACACACATACTAATGCATATGTATATATAGATATAGATGGATAGAAATGCAATCGGCAGAGTCTGCTGATGCTGCCCTCTGCCTGCAATTGCTGCTCTCCCCCTGCTGCTGCTGCTGCTGCTGCTGTGGCGCTCCAAACTATGCAAATAATTCATTTGACAGACCGACAGACGGGCAAACAAACAAACAGAAAGGGGGCTGAGTGAGACTGGCTACGGGGCTGCACCAAGTGAAGTGACGATAAAGTGTGAAAATATGTTGCAGCCAAGTGGCAAAAGAAATTAAAAGCAGCACAAAGCCCCCCAGTGGAAGATGCCCGAAAAGAGCAGAAAGAAATGTTGCCTATGCCTCCGCCTCCGCCTCTGTCTATGTGTGTCTATGGCTGCCACTGCCACTGTCTTCAGGCAGCCTGCTGTGGCAGCAGCATGTCCACACAGTGTAGGCCAAAAGTCAGTTGCTCCGGCTCTGGCTCTAGCTCTGGTTCTTGCCTGCTACTGCTGCTGCCTTCTCTGGGTTTATCTTTCATGCAACGCATGGCATTCATTGGATGTCTGTCTGTGCCACAGCTCGCTGAGCCAAGCCAAGCCTCTCTCCATCTCTCTCCATCTCTCTCTCTCTCTCTCTACTCTTGTGCCTCTCTTGTGGCATGTGCAAATTTAAACTGTTTTGGCATTTTTGCCTTTCACACCTACCACACCCGGACATGCCCCATCCGCCCACCTCCCGCCCCCTTTTCTGGACCCAAAAAAAAAGCCAAACGAGCTGCAAACATTTGTCGGCAATTCGTGTGCTGCCCCCCATTTATCCAGCCTTTATCCTGCCCCAACACGAGCTCCAAAGTATGCTTTAAAATATTTGCAGACAAACCAAAAAAAAAAGAAAAAAAAATATTTGCCAAAAATCCGCATTAAAAATTCAACATGTTGTGTCGCATGCAGGAAAAACACCCCTTCTCCACCCCCTACAAGAGGCGAGCGCAGAAAGAGGTGAAAGCGAAAGCGGAGAGAGCATAGAAGAGCGACTGCTACCTTTCTCCCGCTCTCCTTGTCGCTCCTTCTCCCTCCCCCCTCTGTGGCAGCATTTTAAATATTTGATGACTTGAACATTATTCGGCAATTGATGTCAGACAGAAAGGGAGAGAGGAGACAGAGAGAGAGAGGTTCTTCCCCTCCCTCTCTCCTGCTCTCCCGCTCTCACGCTCTTTTGCTGTACTCTATTTTTCTTCGACATCTGTCAAAGCAAGAAGAAAACCATTTTCCATGCACATTTCCCGGACATTTCCGCAGCATCTGTGGACAACCTTTTTGGGGAAAAATGACGATGAGCAGCGGCAGTGGACGAACAAAGGCTCAACCCTCAGCCCATCATCAGGGGGGGGCAGCACTCATCGATGTGGAAATGTGTTGTCAATTCAAATTTGTGCTTGGGGCGGGGAGAAGGAAAAGCTTTGCTAAGCCAGGGAAACTTTTGTCGAGTGCGTGAGCTGCCACAGGCACTGGCACGGCTCCTGGCTCCTGGCTGACTTCTGCTCCTGTCACGCTTTGATATATCCTGTCTGTCTGTGTGACATATCCGTGGCACACACGCCCACACCCTGCCACACACACTCGCTCTCAGCTCACCTTCCATCAGAGTCGTCTTTCATGGCTGCTGCAATCGCAGCTGCTGCTGCCACAGCCTGCGCTTTTGTTTGCCGCCTCTTGCTCATTCATTTCCCTCTGCAATTGTTGCCACTTTTTGTGGCACTCCTCTTCGCAGCAGCAGTGGCAGCGATTGAATTAAATGTGACACCAGGCAGCAGTTGCCGCCGGCTAAAGGCAGCAACAGCAGACAGCGGCAAGGGGCAGGTGCAGACGCAGACGCAGACTTCTGGAAGATCTGAAGTCGCTCCTTTGAGGATTGCACCAAAATCACTTGAACTGTTGCAGCAGGCAGGGGCAGCTCCCCGCAGAAGTTTTCAGCACTGGAAACAGCTTTGTTCCCGCTCTAATCTTCCGTACACTGCGGGAAAAATGTTCTCCCTGGCAGCCCTTGCCTGCTGCAGCTTTGCTTTAAGTTGGCTGTTGGCTCTTTCAATGTAATTCCCGCTTGCCGATGCTCCTCTTCGATTTGCCGCCTAATTTCAGTCCAACTTTAACGGCCTCTCTCCAGCCAGCCTGGAGGCACAGCAGCAGCAGCAGCAGCGGCAACGGCAGCAGCAGCATTAAGTTGTGTGGCACATTCTCGTGAAAGTAAGGCCAGTGGCAGTGGCACCGCCGCTACTCAGCTCGTGGATAATTTAACGACGCACAGGAGCGGCCCACAGCGCGGCCATGAGTATGCCCCATGGGGCAGGCACAAGATACTACTTGCAGCAGTAGATATGGGAGTATATATAACGGCACAAGTGGCTGATAGTGGCTGCTATCTCGTTCTCTCTCTGTCTGTCTTTGCCAGTGTCCCTGCCTCTGTCTCTGTCTCCGTTCCTGTCCCTGTTCCTGCCTCTGTCTCCGTTCCTGTTCTTCTCCCTGTTCCTGTCTCTTTCTGCGGCCAGACAGACGACAAGTTTTACAGGTGGTCGGTCGGTCGGTCGGTCGGTCTGTCTGTTGGGTGCCTGCAATGTCGTCTAATGAATTTTATAGCCAGGAAATTATTATGGCATCGATGGGACACAGACCCACAGCCAGACGCAGACACACACACAGCGAGACTTCCCCCGCTCGGTTACACCCACACACACAGAGAGAGAGAGCGAGAGAGAGAGAGAGAGAGCGAGAGAGCGATACTCTGTGTACTGTGTAAAAGTTTTGGCCCCTGGTGGAAGGAGTTGAAATTGGCAATTAACAAACCATTGAATCCAATAAACAGGATTTTAACATTTTGAACAAACACGGCGAACGGATAGAGCGGGCAGAGCGGGGCAGCTTGGGCAGCGGGGGCAGCGTGGGGGGAAAAGGTAGCAAAATGCGGCACGTAGCAGTGCCAGAGGGCAAGCAGCCAGCAGCAGGAGAGAGTGTGTGGAGAGAGCGTAGAGACGGAGGAGAGACAGAGGAGAGATATCGGTCCTGCTGTTCGTTCTTGTTGCCGTTTCCCTCGTGTTTGTTTATATGCCATTTTTGATTATTTTTATGCTGGTCTCTCTCTCTCTCTCTCCTTGTCTCTCTCTGTGTGTGTGTGTGTGTTTGCTTTCATGCCACACGATGTGGCAAACAGGGAGGAACACACTCCCCAACACACTCCTCAACTGGTTGTTGTTGAAACCGAAACCGAAACTGAATCTAAATGTGGAAACCTTTGAAGTGTGCGGCCTGGAAATCGAAACGAAAACGTACAGCGGCGAATTTTCATTGAAATTATTTGATATTGCCAGCTCTAGCCACGCCCCCCGTCACAGGAATATGCCCCAAATGAGCGCTACTTGCCACTGTCAGTGGCAGGCAGTGCCGAAAATTGAGAAATGTCCAAGGAGTAATTTTAATTGGAAACCCATTTGAGTGATTTTCATTTGAGGCCAGGCACTGCTCCCCAGAGCCGAACTATGCACATTCTGGGCAGTCCTTTGAGGTTTCCCGGGCGCAGCAGAAGAACTTTAATTGTCGTTCATTTACTCATCAAGAAACTCCGCTGTACGGGCGGCAGAAGGCGCCTCTTTCTGGGCCCTTTCCGCTAGGCCCAACACTGGAGCAGCTCGTGCTGCATCCCGCTGCCCGTACCAGCGGACAGCAGCAGCAGCAGCATAATCCCATTTACATTTTAATGAGCAGCCGGCAAACAAAAAGCCAGAAACGCTTCCCGCTGGAATGGGCCGAAACACTCGACGCGACCACACAATAGATCATACAATAAATAATATATTAAATATATTATATGCCTCTGCGGAGTCGGATTCGGTTACGGATTCGGTTACGGATTCTCCCTGCATTCGGACTGCAACGCGGCGAACCACTTAGACGTACTTAACGGCCACAAAGCGAGTGGACTCCCGCCCCCCAGGGAGTGGCAGTGGGGCCAACATATGATGGGAGGCTTTATTAAATCAAATTAAATTAAATTAATGCTGCTGATTAAAAGTGCGCTGCCAGCGAAGAGCAGGCCATGAAACAAAGGGCAGGTTTAAGGCTCTCAGCAGGCAGGCAGAGGAGGAAGCGCCACAATGAAGAACAAAAGGCGCAGTCGTGGCAAGGGGCTTAAGGCAGAACCCCACCTGGGGGGGATGGGGCGAGTGCCAGGCCAGAGCCTAAGGGAAAAGGGAAATGAGGAAAGGGATCAGCAGCGAGTGCAGGCCACAGCCCGAGGCCACAGAGAACCTCTCTCTCTGCCGCTCCCACTCCAGCTCTCTCTCTCGCGCTCTTGCCCGCCGCGAGCACGCTGGGTAAACATCATAATCAGGGGGCTATATGGTGTATACCCTCGTGTAATATGCAGCAAGCAGACCCAAGCAGGAGCACGCATGAGGCTCTCAAAAGCTGTCGCCGTTGCTGCTGTCGTTTGCTGACTCCGTTAATGCCCTGACAAAGAAGAGACCGCCCGCCTGCCCCGCTCCGCCCCGCCGCGGTCCGTCCCGGAAATGTGGAAATTCGCAATCAGCATAAAAATTACATTAACATAAAGCCAGCCGGAGAGTGGCGAGAGTCGCGCGAGAGGCAGAACTTTATGTGTGGATATTTAAATGAAATTATTTTCGCACAAAACAAAAGCAAAAAAGGAACAAGCAAAGTCAAAGACAAGCCAAAGACAGGACATGCCAAAAGGGAGCAGCAGCAGCAGCAGCAGCAGCAGGAGCAGGGGCAGGGCAGGGATAGCGGGGGACTGGCTGGGTTTTTGCTTTTAGAAGGTGGCGACGGGCCTTCAGTCACACTCCAGCGACACAGAACGGAAAGTGATTAAAATCGCATTTTATGCGCAAGTGACGCGCTTTTTTGTGCCCTTTTTTTGTGGTGGGTAGAGGGAGGAGTGAGGAGAGAGGAGGGTGGTGGGTGGTGGGTAGAGCCAGTGGGGTGGATGGGTGCTGTGTGCTTAGGCCTGTGGACTGTGGCAGAGTGGGGCGGATGGGTGTTAAGCGGTGGATTCCACCCACATCTCTCCCGCTCTTTGGGGACTTTTGTCAGGCATGAGGCTAATCAACGGGAAATTGACTGATGAACAGTGCGAGGGGGATGAACGATGGAGGGGGGAGGCGTGTGGTGGTGGATGGGGTGGAGCGGATTTTGGTTGGGGTTTTGTATTTGGCTAAGAAGGCGTTAACCCAAAAGGATAACAAAGGGTGTGGATTACATCAGCCGAGACGCTCTCGGTCTCTTCCTGTTACCTTCCGTCTCCCGTCTGCCTGCCCCCCTCTCCGCGTGCCCTCGTTATGTGTGTTTGTAATGCAGGAAAAACATGAAAATCCTTTTGATCAACAAACTGCCACAGATCGATCGATCGATGGCTGCATGCAGGGCAAGTTCTGCGGAAACGCTGCCTGTTCAGCTGTTGAGGATCACATCGCATCACCGAACTGCTGCTGCTACCTGCCACACACACCGGCGCAACCTGCGGCGGCAACACACACTAGACAGACAGACAGACAGACAGACAGACAGACACTCGAACGATTGGACTGTGAAAAATGTAAACGAAATTGTTTGTTGCACAAATAGAATTTCATTTCATGAAACACAGAACCCAAATCCAACTCTGAAAGCGGAGCCCACAAACTGAAGAACCGTAAGACCCGTCAATAAAGATTAGATGTGCTGTAAGCGGAGATTGCATTTGCTCTCTAAACAATCCGCCAGAGCAAACACAGAGAACACACAGAGAAACAGAGAGAGCACAGAGAGAGCCACAGAGTGCCATTCGTGGAGTCGAGCGGCGGCTCATTAACGACAGCTGCTCAACAGGCGGCCGGGCAGACACGGCAGGAACCTGCATATGTGGCAGGGCAGGGCAGATCAGGGCAGGGCAGCGCAGCGCAGCGTTCTACCTGATGGCAGGACCCTCTAGGGAGCGAGCAACCGGTGCACGAACGGATCCTCGATCTTCGATCGCTTGCCCTTAACATACTAATCATCCATTGGTCGGTCCATCCATCCATCCATCCATCCATCGGGTGGGACCGCTCGGGCGGATCATTATTGCTGCTTCTGTTTAATGTTGAGTCTGAGCCCCGATCCCCGATCCTCGCTGTCTTTTCTTGCTTTTTTTGCACCTTGCAACGTGCTCTCTCTCCCCCTCTCTCCCTCACTCTCTGGCTGTTGTTGCTGCTCTGACAGCTGTTTCTTGAGGCACTCTGCCGACCTGCTTTTGTTTTGGTTACCGGCAATCATCTGTTTGGGCCGCTAACCCCTGCCCCTGCCCCTGCCCCAGCCCCTGTGGCTCGGCTGCTGTCTACCCCAACGACAACTCTTTCACGGTCCGTGGCCTTTTGTGTGCACAGTTATTTAAATTTGCCTTGCGGTCTGCTCGCTGCTCTGCGCCCTCATTGTCAATCATCTGTTGCTGCTGCTGTCTCCGCCATTAATCGAGGAGGATCCTGAACAAACCGATCCTGAGACGCTGACGGAGTCGCAGTCGGAATCGGAATCGAAATCCCACCGCAGGCGAGGCTTTGTTCGGAACAGAAGACTGAGAACTGAGCAGAGATGGATGGATAGGGTTGGGATGGACTTTAAGGCATCCTAATTGGAGAGCATTATGCGAGTGAAATGAGTTGGAAGCAGGGATCGAGAGAGAGACAGGGAGAGACACTTAAGAAATCACTTTGGGAAAAAGAGTTGGAACCGCTCGAGATCCGTGCGGATTTGATGCGTTGCGTTCAGAAGTACTTTGCGCACAGTTGAATCTCATTTTAAGTGAAACTCATACTTTGTGGGCACATTGGGGATTCATTTGGGATTTATTGTAGTGTGCCAGGGATGATGACAAATGGCAATCAGATGTTGCTAGCCTTGGAAAGTGGAACTATAACTGACAGACTTGCGCTTGTTCCACGCGAGTTTTGCACTCGATTGTTGTCTCTCGTTATTCGTGAAGCTAAAAAAACTCTCGGGCAGTAATTGAATCAAAGGTGGCCAGTTACACCACACGCGAGAGCATTGAGGCAGCCATCCACTGGGATTGCATTTAATTGGATAAGCTGTGTGCAGTTTTTTCCATGCCGCCAGCGACTGACTGCCTATCGATTTGCAGCCATTCCGTCATCAAATTAAAGGAATTAACCGCTTCCAATTACGTTTTTAAGTGAGTTTCAGCGGACAAAAGGATTACATGCGAATGTCACATTTAGAACTTAAACAATTGAGTCGCTTTGCGTGAATATTGATGGGCTTTGAGCGCTCATTCCAATGAATCTTAGCTACCAGTGTTAAATTTTAGGTGTAAGCTGCGAGCATGCTGTACCCTTTGGCACCCTGCAGATGGGCGCTACACCTTGTGGATAATCTGAGTGTCATTTAGTGCTCCCCTGTGCCCCCTTGCTGCTCCTCCTGCGCTGCTCTGGCCCGTTCCTGTGGCGCCTTTCGTCACACTAAAAATCAATTTCCATCTAAAATGCTGGCTCTTCTTCGGTGCAGAGGGAAGTTCTCTCGCTTCTGGCTTTGCCTCACGTTTGTAAACAACACGCCCCAACCCGACCGAGCCCCACACAGCCTCGCTTGTGCCCCCCACACACAAACACACACACACACAGACTTGTGGAATGGGGCAGAGTGTGGCTCTGGCTCTGGCTGTGGCTGTGGCGCTTTCCCCTCAAAATGCCAAACGAATTTGACTAAACACTTGTAAAAAATACATAACACCCCCAACCCCAGAGCCCCAGCGCCGCAGAGCAGCGACGGGCATAAAAGGAGCGGAGCTCTCACTCAGTGGGGGAGACAACGGTGTGGGGCGAGTGGGGAGACGGGCAGGAGAGAGTGGAGCTAGAACTCAAACCAAAATAAAAACGCCAAAAGAAGAGAGTGGAGCCCCGACCAGTATTTTATGATCTTCAGAGAGCGCATGAGCAGAGCGAGCACAGAGAGCGGAGAGAGCGTGAGAGAGAGAGAGCGTGCGAGAGCGTTAAAGGCGGAAGTGTTGAGAATACTGGGAAATTTCATAAGCAGCTCCAAATCACATCTGTGTGTGTGTGTTCACAGCTGTTAGTGTGTGTGTGTGTGTGTGCGTGTGTGCTGGTATTAGGGTAGCAAACGTCCCACCAGGGTGTGTTCGTTCAACTCTTGACGAGGCGGCAGAGAGGCAAGAGGCGGAGAGGCAAGAGGCAAGAGGCGGAGTGCAGAGGCAGAAACTGCTGACTGAAAAAAAAACACACAGAAATATCCTGCATGAAAATATTCTCACGCTGCCCGGGCCCGGGCCCATGTCCATGCCACACCGCAGCACACACACACAGCTATCCCTGCCCCCGTGCCCCCTGCCCCGCTGCCCGTTGTACACTTCACCCTTCAAACGTTTTGCGCTCTCTCCTGCCCCTCGCCTGTGCCTTCGACGACGCCTGGCAGCGACTTTTAAAGTTCCTTTCCTTTCCCTAATTTCTTGCCCAACTTCCTTTTTGCGCGGAGGCAGCCGCCGCCGCCGCCGCCGCTGCGCGCGCATCCCCGTGGCAGGCTTTAAGAGGAGCCACGCGGTCGGAGTCCCCGAGTCCCGAGGCGGCAGCAGCAGCAGGATAGCAGGGCATAGGATATGTGTGCTTCTCCTGCTCCTGCTCCTGTTCCTGCTGCTGTCAGTCGTCCCTCCATCCATCCATCCATTGGTCCGTCCTTCTGTCGGTGTGTATATCACGGTTTGTACTTAGCGCCAGATGTTGCACGTTGTTGTTGCCACTGCTGCTGGCTGTCTTCTTTCGCAAAATCAAGTTCCCAAGTTCAAACAGATAGACAGGCGGCAGGGCCGAGCAGGGCAGGCAGCGCTTTGCGTCCGTCCTTCCATCGCGTAGGGCACACGGACACCCCAGGACACGAAGCGCGACAATTATCCCACACACACACAGCCACACACAGTCACAGCCACACAAGGAGGCTTCTCCTCGGGCCTCGGCACTCCGTTTAGCCTTTGGCGGGCCTCGTCGTATTTTTAGTTGAGTTAATTTTCATAAAAATTATTTTAATGCCTCGTCCATAAATGTTAAGTGGCCTTACGCTTACGCATTGTTGGCTCCGGCCCGGCTCCGGCTCCCGGCGCTAATCCGTTTTTGTGTCATTTAATTGTGCGGGGACCAGGAACGAGCAGCAGCAGCCATAGGAGCAGCAGGGTCCACCCTGAGAGAGAGAGCGCGGGAGATGCTCGTGTGCCCAGGCAGGCGACTGGACTGCTAATGAGCAACTCAAGAGGCTGCTGCCTTGCAGTGGTTAATCCTTGGAAACGGAAGGCTGCAGGCTGAAGGCAGAGCAGGGTCTTCTTTTGCGATTAACTCCAAAAGGAGTCATGCCACATGCCTCAGTCCCTCCTTGTGGGCGCTGCATCTAATTAAAAGCTGCATCCTCCAGGGAATGTCTGCCAGCAGCAGGACTCGCGAGATTATGCCCGCGATGCTGCCATTCGGAATTCAATAAGCCACCGCCAATAAATGGGCTTTAAGGGCAGCCAAAGCGAACCCTCACATGGCTGGGACTGGGATAGGCACTGCCCCTCCCCCGCACCGCTTTCCCCTCTGCGACAGCTTTCGATGCTTCCCTTTATGCTGCCCCTCCGCTGCCCCCCTCCGCTGCCCACCTCTGCTGCCCCTCCTCTGCTGTCATATTTCCATACTTCCCTTTTTCCTTACCTTTTCAGCATTTTTCATTTGTGTTTTTATTTTTTATTTTTTTCTGCTTGAAACCAACAAATAATTTCATAGGCTCGGGCCTGAGCTTGGGCCTGTGTGTGCCTTTCATCCTGTTTGCGGCACGGACTCCACTCCATGCCTCTCCACTCCATGCCACTCGCTCGGCTGCAACCCCACATTCAGCGCCGAAATGCTCTGCCCCGCGACCAGACCAGACCCGACCCGACCTGTCCCGATCCGATCCGATGCGAACCGACATAGCAGCTGCTGCCTCCTGTTTTTGTTGGGGTCGGGTCAGCCGCTCTCTCGCTTGTGTGTGTGCGTGTGTGTTTGTTTGTGTGTTATCCTTTTTATTGCGTGTACGCGGCCCGAGTGGAGGAGCAGCAGCAGCAGCCTCTGGCCTGTGTCGGCTACGAGTGCAAAATGTCAAGTTCAGTTCAATGGCAGCGGGGATACAGTGGCAGTGGCAGAACAGCGGGGACAGGGGCAGGGGCAGGCGTAGCAGCAGTCAGAGTCGACCGGGGCATCTCCTACGAAATGCGCTGCATGCCAGAGAGTGAGGGAGATACACGGCTCGGGGCACTGCTCTACCGTTCGTCTAACTTCATCCGCACTGAACTTTCCATTGATGTGCCGCTGCTGGAGCCATCTCCACGCTCCACGCTCCCCGCTCCTCTCGGCGCTTTGCGCGTGTAAACTTCTCGCGCAAAAAGTGGCCCATAAATATAAACACAAGTAATTGGCGACGAAGTGGATTACTCTCCATTGGCGTTTGGGACAGGACAGCTTCTGGTTAGCAACCCTCGGGGCACGCCTCTGCCCTCCGCGCAGCTAATTTGACAAATGTAGCGCATTCGCCACACTCCCCCCCCATGCCACGCCGCACAAATCGAATCGAATCGCATCGAAGCAGCTCCCACTGCCACATTCCCCACTGGCAGCAGGCAGCAGGCAACTCGCAACTGAATGGAAATTGCTCCGCATTACAATTTCGAAAATCAAATACAAAAGAGTGAAAATCGCTGCCATTACACACGATGAGCTAACCGACAAACAGACAGAGTGCTGGAGGGGTGAGTGAGCGGGAGAGAGGGGTGGGGAGTGGCAGTGGAAGTGTCGTTTGGCTGTTGGGTGGATGTGGGATGTGCGTTGGGGTTGGGGCTGCCGCTGAAGCTTGCAACAAATGAGTTATGAAGTGCGCTTTATGCGCGAGGATTTTGTGGCATTTGCCAGTCGATGTTTTATTGCCGGCAGCAGCTTGAGCACCTGCCAGGGATTTACGCAGCGAAAGGCTCTCGCCAAGAAGGAGAGATAGCCAGGGGATCCCTTTCTTGGCTGGGCTCAAAGACAGCGAACTTGTAGGTCATTGGGTCGACTGCTGCTGCCAGATTGAACAGGGCGCAAAACTACCCCCTCGAACGAACCCTCCACATCGCACTCGCGAGTCGCGACGCAGCCAAATTAGATTATATCGGCAGCATTACGAACTTCATTGGACAATGGCATAATTATGCAATGAGCAACCCTCGCGCGGGACTGCAGGACTGCAGGACACCAGGACAGGGGCAGTCGTGGAAATCGCAATCGCTACACCGCCGCAGATGTTATCGTGAAATCGTTTACCGTTCTGCAACCCCAACCCCAGCCCCCGCCCCGCGCTGCCGTGCCCAGCCACGAGTGTTAGCGGATCGCAGTTATGATGAAACACGCGACACGGAGCGGCACCGAGGGGTTGCTCCTGCTCCTGCTCGTGCTCCTGCCATTGCCCCTTCTCCTGCCACTGCTCCTGCCACTGCTCCTGCTCTTGCCCCTGCCTGCAAGGCTGCACCGCTGGACAGTGGCCAGTCGGCCCTCGGGGAGAGACCCTTGAGAGCAAGTTGCGATCAAACAGGTTTCTGCAGCAGCGTAGCGCGACCCCTCGTCAAGTCACATTTCCCATTGATGTTGCTGATGCATGCCGTGTGGATTCAAAGGACTCAAAGGATTCACAGAGGATGTGCAGAGGGTACACACACGTGTGTATATATGCATGTGTGTGTGTGTGTGTGTGCATAGCCGCGTGACATTTTTTAATATTATACAACATCCAGCAGCAGCAGCAGCAGCAGCAACAACAGCAACAAACAATAACAACTTGTTACGAGGGGCAGCATCTCCTCAACGGGGTTGCTGCAGCCGGTTGTGAATGTGAATGCATTTGATTAAAGGCTTAAGGGTGGCCACACACGGCACGAGCTCAAAGTGGGCTGGAGATCACAGCGCACAGAGCGGGGCTCGGGTGGGGTTCTGCTTGGGCTGGAGGGGGCACAGCAGCAAGACTGACCAGAAGTGCTGTTGCCCGGACGGCTTGTTGTCCGGGCTTGCTGTTTGCCCAGCGGCTCAGCCAAGTGTTCAAACTGTATTTGCATGTGGTCTGCAGCAATGTCCCTGCCAGTGCCGTAATCCCTTTCAATCACTGCTAGCCAGCCAGTCCTGCCAGTCCTGCCATCCTGCCAGTCCTGCCCTCCTGCCAGTCCTGCCATTTCCTAGCCATCTTGTGCGAGGTTCCAGCCATTCCATGCCATTCCCTTTTTGGGTTTCTCCTTACCAAATTCCGCTCTTCGATGGGCTATGAATGCATAATTTCATTGAGCAACAAAAAAGAGTTCCCACTCTCTCTCCCCCTAGCTCTCTCTCTCTCTCTCTCTCTCTCTGTCTTTGGGGCGCACACACACAGACACAAGCACGGACCTTAATTTGACTGCTACTCGTGCTTGCCCCCTGCCTTTGCCCCTGGCCATGGCTATATGGATGGGACAGGAACTGGAACAAGGGAAGGAGCGGGCAGGACACAATCAGGCTAAGGAGCAGGGCAGCGGCAGGGTCGAAGAGCTCTGCCAAATCTGGTTTATAGTCGCGCTTATGAAAAATAACAACAGCGACGAGGACGAGGAGGCCGGGGACGGGGCCGTGGACGGGGCCGGGGACGAACATTCAACGCAAACTCCCCACGAAACCATACGCTTCGCTTCGTTTCGCTACGAAATGGAACACTTTGGGCCAACAGCAGGGCTTAAAGGGCAGAGGGGGGGAAGTGCTGTACAGCGAGAGGGGTGAGTGGATAGAATAGAGGGGGTTGGAGGGGTGTGCTAGCCGCTGCGCTAATATCTACATAAATACATGCAACACGCTGCTTCCGGTGTTGAAAGTTCCATTCCACAAAAGTCGCCGAGTCCATGACTTGATGTTGATATGATGATGATGGCATCGCTAGGGCAAGGGGCAGGGTGTGGGCAGGGGGAAGAGCTGTGGCAGGGGGAAGAGCTGTGGCAGGGATTCCCGGGGCCAGGGGCACAGTTGAGGGGTGGATGGGCCTGGTGTGGGGTGTGGGTGGGATTGGTGGTGAGCGTGTGAAGCAAGGGCCGGAAAAGGGAGAGCGGATTTCGGCTGCTCACATCTACAGTGGGTGCAATTGGTAGACAGAACTGAACTCTAATAAAGGCCAAGCGCAAAGCAGGCCGCTAATTAAAGCATATTTAATGCGTGTGTTTTAGTCGCCTTCAACTTTCGAATCCTACTGAATTTTCTTGCCAATTGCTGCCCAATGCCCCACTGTCTGCATGGGGGGGAACCCTTGGCGGAAATCGGTTTCGGTTTCGGTCGCCGGCTCGTGTTTAGTCTCACATTAGCGTTTGGCTGCTCGCCGCAGCGCGACCGACGCGGGACGAAGGACGAGGTACGAAGGACGCGAACGAGTGCGAGAAAGGGCGTTCGGTCTCGGCTTGAGTCTGTGGGGTGGGATGCGAGTGGGGTGGGATGCGAGTGGTGTGGGTGTGGGTGGCATGTCTCTCCTTTGCTGTCTGCCCAAATGTTTTCCTTGCCTCTGCGAAAGTCTGGGCTCTGACTGCGGCCTTTGTGTTTGTTTGTTTGCTTGTTTGCTTGAAATTTCCACTGGCTACGGCTACGGCTACAGCTCCCTCCCGTTCTCCTGGAATCCACAGCAGCTCTGGCTCTGGCTGTGGCTCTGGCGCTGTCTGCCGGAGTCCCCCGCCACGGTTGAATGCATATTGACGCTTATTAATATTTACATTTTTATTTGTGCGTCGCTTTACGCTTATTTTGCCGCCGAATTCGAACAATTTTGTGTGTGTGTCCGCCCGTTGATTAAGAGCTCGCCACTGTGTCTCTCTTTCTATGTACAAGTGTATATATATACAGATATAATATATATGTAGTATGCATGGCATATATCCGTTTGGTTTTGGGCTCTGCCGGAAAGTGCTGGCCTGGCCTTTGCTGGTTTTTGTGCCCGAAAAACATTTGATTGCTCCCTTTTTAATTGTCAAACAATTTGAGTCCGTTGTGAGCCCCACCAAATGGTTTTTATGCTGCCAATATTCTGGCACGGCGGGGGCGGGGGGCGCGGCTTATACATATTTCTACTATGCTTTTATCCTTTGCTCCGCGCGCGCGCTTCCTGCAATTTGGTGGAGCACCATAAAAAGTTCTGGCCCACGGATTTATGATTCCTAATTGGCCTCGTTGTGGGTCCTGATGGCAGGCTCGGCGCGGGTTGGGTCTCTCCCTCACTCCCTCCCTCTCCCTCTCTCTCTCTCTCTCTCTCTCTCTCTCTTCGGGGCCACACATGTGCAGTGCATTAAAGTAATCGCGCAATGTGCACATTTTGTGTGTTTTTAATGCCGGGGATTTAATTAAAAAATACGAGCATTCATAAATATTCTCTCGCTCCCTCTCTCTCTCTCACTCTCTCTTTCCTCTCTCCCGTTGCAGGTAAATTCTCGCAGCTGTGTTGCCGCTCTAATTTCGGGATTAGGTGGTGCACGTGTCCGAGGACGAACCCCTAAAACCCTCGACCGACCACTTGAAGCACTGTTTGCTCAAATCATTCCGAGTTATATTGGGTGCCACACGGCTGTCGTTTCCACGCGACTCTCCTTACCACCACCACGTGAGGGTGCAACTGTTCCCATTCTGCTTCGTCCTTGGGCACAAATGTTGCATTTGTTGCTGCTGCTGCTGCTGCCCAGCGTGTGGCAGCCTCAACGCACATTCAACACTGTGTGCGTGTACTTGCAAAGGATTAGTAGTTCCTCCTGCTCCTTCCTTGGAAGGACAAGCTTCATGGGTGGTGGTGCTGCTGCTGCTGCGGCGGCTGGATGGTGGATGAGATGGGGTGTCATTAATGCCGATACCAATCGCCATTCAGTTGTCAAGTCAAAGCACATAATGGATGGATCAGCCAACTGTTATTTATGTTTCCAAATTCAATAAGTCCGAGCGATCGATGGCAGGAAATTGAGTTGCCAGAGCCAGCGGACGGGGCTGTAATTCAATTCAATGAAACCCAGCAGCAAGCTGGAATTTTATTCAAAATTAAATTCCAAAAGTTAATCTCCATATTTAATCGCAGCCCTAATTGCATGTGCGATCTCCAGGGACTGGCAGCGGGATTTAAACTGGCCCCAAAGATGTTTCATATGTTCGATGACCGAGATTATCTTCCGTCTGCCATGTTAGCATCCATTTGGGAGAGTTTCCAGCACTTTTCAGGGGCGAAAATGCCTTTTATTTTAGGTCAAATCGATATGTCAAATTAATGGCGAGCAGCAGCTTCCCTTCGGCTTGCAGTGTGGCAGGAATATGAACACATTTATATTCATTAACCCACAAAACTGCCAATAAATGTGCGGTGCGTGGGGCAGGTAAAGAGTCTGCGTGTGTCCCACCGAACCCCCACCGAATGTAGCGACAAATTGCCATTAACATAATTTATATGAAAGCAGCAACTTCTGAGATTTCTTTTGATTAGATCCTGGTGCTGCGCATCCAAATGGGGGCGCCGCCAGGAGCAAGCAGCGAATCCCAGTGCTAATTGCGAGTCATCCAAGGAAACGATGACATAAACCAGGAGAATGTCAACTAAACAGAGACAGGGAAGAGACAGAGGGAAAGAGTGAGTGAGTGTGTGAGTGAGTGTCGTGTTCGCTTGGTGATATGTGAGAAAATTACATTTATGGCGGCATTGGGATGCTGTCCTGCCAGGGCGGGCGGGCTGGGGAATAATTTGGTCACGTGCCGCGATATCGAGCCGAGGACGGTATGGAGTGTCGTCTACTCGCATTTCCATTTGATCTGTGGACAGGGGTCGGGCAGCGGCGGCGGGCATGGCTTATCGGCCGCAAGTCGAAAGCCATTTGTTAGTTGGATAGAAACGAAACGAAGCCAAGGGGGCAGCTGGTTGTGGAGGCAGCGCCTGACGAGTGGATAAACCAGGAAAATAGATTTAGCTGCGAGTGGAACTGCGACGGGGGGTTTTGTTGTTGTTGTCTAAGCAACAGCCAGAGGACCGCAGCATGGATAACCATCTGAAATGGAATTGAAATGCAATTTTTTTTGTGCCTTGAGGACAATTAGAGAAACGAAGTTACACGGGGGAGAACAGAGAACGGAGCGCAGAGCCACAGAGACGGAGATGGAGACGGAGATGGAGACGGAGATGGAAGTAGATGTCCAGCGATGAGAATGGACATGGCAGCCCATTGCGGGCTGGCCGAGAGCAGGGAACGGGGATGGGGACGGGGAACGGGTACGGGCAACGGCAACGGCAGTAGAAAGGTGTTGAGGTGTCATTTCCTACCTCTTGACACTTTTGACTTACAGCCAGCCAGCCAACCAACCAACCAGCCAGCCCTCTCTTCCGCTGCTCTAGCCACTGTGCCCTGTGTCGGCCGAGAGTCAACCTCAATGACGCTAATGAGCAGTTGTGTCTGCGGCACATATCCTGGCAGGTGAAGTGAACGAGCGAACGAACGAGCGAAGGAACGAAGGAAGGAGCGGTTGGTGCCCCAGGACTCGCTTGAAATACAAATACAATTGTGGTCAGTCTCGATTACAAAATGATGTCCCGTGCCGGCAACGCACGACTGCCGATGCAGGGCCCAGACAGGACAGGACAGGCCAGGCCAGGACCCAGGCCAGGACAGGACAGTACAGAAACAGGACCCGGGAACCAGGCCGGGGACCCGTTTAATAACAAATAACATACACGAGGGTAGTTCTTCCACACGATATCTGCCCCTGCCCCTGCCCCTGCCTCTGCCTCTGCCCCTTTTTCCTTGGCTTTTTTAGCTCGCCTCCCGACATAATGAGCAAAAAACGATGGACAAGCCAAGCGACAGAGACCAGACAGCAAACACCCAGAGACGTTGCATGCAGCTCACGTATGCGCTTAATTTTTTGTTTATAACGCCTCCCTCTCTCCCCACGATGCCCCGCGCTCTCCATTGGTGGATCAGCTCCCTGCGTGTGTCACTGGGGCGAGCAGGGGCTCGCATTGGGGTTGCAGCTGAAACAGAAATTTTCGTTTGTTCTACAGCTTTTTTTTATATTTTATTTAATTTTTTTTCGATTCGTTTTTGTAAATCAAATGTAAAAGTCTCTGCCAGAGCCAGAGGGGGGTTGGGGCGTGTTTTGTAACCATGGCCAAAAGCCAGGAACAGGACCCGCCAGACCCGGACCCAGACCCGGACCCGGACTATGCTCATGTGTGTGGTGGTCTGATCCGGAGGTCTTTGTCTTTAGCACGCTTTTTCATCTTTTTATACCCGTACTCAAAAAAGAGTTAAGGGGTATATTAGATTTGTGGTAAAAGTGGATGTGTGCAACGCAGAGAAGGAAAATTTTCCGACCCCATAAAGTATATATATTCTTGATCAGCATCAATAGCCGAGTCGATATAGCCATGTCCGTCTGTCCGTCCGTCTGTCCGTCCGTCCGTCTTGTTGAGCGCCTGGATCTCAGAGACTATAAGAGCTAGGGCAACCAAATTTGGTTTCAAGACTCATGTCATATCACACTGCTACAAGTGTATTTCATAATTTCGCCCCGCCCCCTTCCGCCCCCACAAAGGACGAAAATCTGTGGCAGGCACAATTTTGAAGATACGATAAAACTAAAAACGCAGTATCGTACAGAATGACCATATCTACCAGATTGCCGAATATGAATCAGATCGGATTATAATTATAGCCAGAATCAAGAAATTAATTTTCTGTTGGTTCCCCCGCCTCCTCCAGCCAGAGACACGATACTCATTCTCCTTCTCGCTCGCACACTCTGCCACGTTCAGTGCGCGAGCAACCCCTATCGGAGGAGATGCAGAATATAAATGGTACATCTATAATCTACATGTTAGATGTAAAATATACATTGTAGATGTAGATGTAGATAACAGATGTAGCAAAAAAATGTAAAATGTAAAATTTTTTTTTTTCTAAAATTCTAAAAAATAATATCTCAAAAATGTATTTACTGACTGAGTACGGGTATAAGTAGAGTCGCGTCCTCAGAAGCGACTCACACGTTCCTTCTCGTTTTTTTCTGTTGTTGTTTTGTATGTAGCCCCTGGGCCTGGTTCTGTGCCTGGTCCTGCTCCTGCCGCTGCTCCTGCCGCTGCTGCTGCTGCTGCCTGGGTCTGTGCTGCTCTGTGGCCATTCTCTGGAGAGCTGGAATTATATCCGATTACAACACCGCAGCCTGCCTGCTGCCAGGATAAGATTGGGTGGTTGAATCCCGCATGCAAAAAGCCATTCACGAAAAGTGACTAAGTAATATGCGATTCCCCTTTTTTTTGCGTAATGGATCCAATGTAAACAGTCGACTTAAGTGGCTTTTTAATTACATTATTGAGCTGTTAACTAAGTTTCATAATGGAAATGCCAATGAAATTGAACTGACGTCCAAGGGGCATTCGTTTGGTGGGTTCTCCTTTGAGTCGTCTTGCCTATGCGTTTAGTCTGCTGGTTCCACTCATTTTGCAAGGCAGTAGCCCCAACGTTAATTCCGCTTTCACAATATCCTTTCATAGAGATTTCACTGTACCTGCTTTTAAAATTCCTCCTACCGTCTGCATCCCGTATGGTACGAGCAGAACGAATATCGTCATTAAAATGATGCTCTGCGCTCTCCGCTCTGCGCTTGCTCTCCTCTCCGCTGCTCGTTTTCACTTCGCAAAGTTTGACTTTTAAAAACTTTTTAATAGTCTGTTTACTCCATAATCTCTGCTAAGCTCGCTGCATCTCCCTTCAGCTGCTCTCTCTCTCGCTCCCGCTCCTGCTATCTCTCTGCTTGTTGGCAAACTAAAAGTTATTTATGCTCCTCGCTCATATGAGCAAAAGGTAAGAGAGGGCGAAGGAAATGGGAAGGGAAAAGGGAGAAATGCAGTGAGAACTATAATTACACAACAGGCAACAACAGGCAACAACAATAACAACAACAAAAACCACAAGGCAGCAGACGGTGACGACGACACGACGATGATGATATGACGATAATGATGTTCATTATATTGATAAAAATGCTGATGATGATGGTGTTGGGAATGGGAACCAAGCTACCGACAAACGGTAGTAGCTCACAAGATGGAGACAGACTGTATTCTCGTGCAGAACGTGAAGTACTCCGATGCATAAGCAGGCAAGAAATTAATATTTTAATTACAACACATTTAACATGCGATTATGCGCTTCAATGAACATCTTGCGGCCAAAAAGACAGCCACACAAAAACGGGTGGCTAACACAGACACACCACACATGCACACACAGGCACACAGAGGCAACTCAAAGCAGACTCACACACAGTCACACAGAGTGCCCACCCACATTGGCTCACAGTGGGCGCTAAAAGTGTCATAACTTATTACAGCACAGACGACACAAAGCGACACATCCGCTGAACAGGAAAGGAAAGCAGCAAAGCAGCAGAAGAGCGCTAGAGAGCGAGAGAACAGTTACAACAGTAGCAGTAGCCCCGCTCCAGCTCCAGCACCTCTCTCACTCTCTTCGTACAGCGAGAGTGTGGACCGTAATCCTAGAGTCCGAAAGTGCAATTTAATTACCGCTAGACTTGGACACCGACTACGACTTTGCTTGGGATACGAATACGGATACGGGCACTACGTGTAGGAGGACCTGCTCGCTGGACTTGGATGGATGCTGCTGCTGCTGTCGAGTCGCCGCAGCGTTCATTAGCTTAACAGCAGCCCAAGCGCTGGCGGCTGTAATTGACAGCTGTTAGCTAACAGACAGGGGCTAAGCAGGGACTGTTACCGTACCACTATGTGTGGATGTTAGGCAGGCAGGCTGTCACGGAGGGGGGGAAGTCGGGCAGACAGCTGTCGTCGTCGTTGTCAACGGCCTAGAAAGTGGCTGGTGCGGGGGGAATGTGGGCTGTAGTAGATGGTGGAGTGTTAATCAAAGCGTAGTTAATTGCTTAGTGGAAGAGAGGCCAAAAAGAAGGAGCTGCTGTGATTGGGATTGCCCCAGGGGGCAGGGGCAGATGGGTGGTGTAGCGCTTGGGCTGGTATTAAAGGCGGCGCCTCCCTTTATGCTTGGGAGGGCATTCGCGTGTGTGGTGTGTGCCTGCCTTTTGATTAAGTTAACCCTTTGTTGCCGTTATTGTTGCATGTCTAATTTGGCAAGTGTTAAGTGCTGCCCATTGTGGAGGGGATATGCGGCATGGGGCAGGTGGCATGTGGCATGGGGCATGTGGCAGGGACCCCAGCAAGTCTGCAAATACAATAAATACTAATTAAAATGTATTTAAATACAAAATGGAGAACGGCGAACGGAGTAGCACGCACACAAAACACCCAACCAACCCACACGCCACCCACACTCCACCCCACACTCCCCCTCTCTCCCTCTCTCTCTCTGTCTGTCTATCGCTCTATCGCTCTCTCTCGCTCCACATGGCTGTGCGTCTGGCGCCAACGGCAATTCCGAAGCATGTCCGTGCACGTCTGTGCATGACTGTGTGCGTGTCTGTGCATGTTGTTTACTCGCCAGCTCCAACTCCAGCTCCCTGCAGCGCCACCTAGCGGAAATGCTTCATAAAAACTTAATTGTCCATGTAACACTTTATTGTATGTGTGTGTGTGTGTGTGTGTGTGTGTGTAGTTCGCTCCGCCCTGAAAGTCTTCTTGTTTGCAACTTTAAGTGGCATGCAACACACCAGAGTCGGAGAGACTTTAATCTCGTTAGGAGAAGGTTTCTCTCTGGGTGAAAGCATGCGAGAGAGCCAGGAGGGGAGCGCGGGCCGAAAGGGATGCAGAGAGAGGCTTTAATTAATTACCCTGGGATTAGGGAACTATCACTTGCAGATTTATTCCTTTTCACTTGCGCCACAATTAGTTCGCCAGTGGAATGAACACAAGTGCTGGGAAAGGTTTCAATATTGCAAATCCCTCGGCATTGGTTCCCAAATTTAATGCCCGACCAATTTAAGGGAACTCGAAGGAAGCGCAACACACCGCCACACAGAAACACTGGGCTATAGCTGGGCACAGACACTCCATAAAGAGAGTGTTGCTACACCGATTGCTAATCGGCCGCGCAGCGCCAGCACGTGCCGCACTTGCTGCCTACCCAGCAGAAAGGAAAAAGGCAATATGCAAGGCTCCATTGTGAGCAGCAAATAGTATTGCTGCTGCCGCCTTGGATTTCCAGGCCGAACAACTTCTGGCGACATCATCCATCAGTCGCACTCCAGCCACAGTCCGTACAGTGGCAGTGGCGGTGGCACTCCCCGGAACCAAAAAGATGGCGACTGACAAAGGAAAATAGATTGAATTGCGTGCAAAATGCGTTTGCCGTGCGTCGCAGGCTGCCGCTGCTGCTGCTGCTGCTGCATCAATAAAACGAACGTTTGGCACAGCCCCTTCTCGCACCCCGCTGCAACAACAACAACAAAAAGAAGCAGGGAACCCCCGCCAAAGTGTCGGTCTGTCTGTCAACCCCCCGACCAGCTAAATGTAGTACGTGTAAAGCATTTAAAGTAATGAAGCGACCCTTGGATGTGGCAGGGCAGTGGCTGTGGTTCGAGGGAGGCGTCCAAGCGCTTGCACTGAGCAAAAAGAAGTGCGCAGATTGGCAAAGCAGCGGAAAAATCCAAGGAAAACATTAGCCTGAAAATCTAAGGCTCTGCTTTAAGCTGCCGCATATTAATATGAAAAATCTGGAAAGAATTCACACCATTAAGACTTCTTTTGCGCAGTGTTGGGGGGTTGTCCTTTGGTGTTACTCCCCTCCCGATATTAGTGGCATTTGCGCGCTGACATGATTTGGACGAGGCAACAAACAAACAACAAGAAAGCAACGCAATGCAAACCATCAGCGGAACAATCGGAGGGCCCACCGAACAGTCATTCAATGCACGCAGCCAATACATCAATATGTCGTCCAGTCAGTCACTCAAACGATTCGCTCAATGATGCGTCAAAATGATGTTGCTGCTGCTGTTGCTGCTGCAATCTGTGGAAAGGTGTCCAACTTCCGAATGGAAGATGGGAGCTGGAGCTGCAGCTGTAAGCGACGGACAAGGGAGGAGCTGGTGGCCACAGTTGACTGGTAGTCGACATATGTGAAAGATTGCTGGGACTCCCGGGCAGATTCAAAGGCATCGGCATCAGCATCGGCATCGGCAGACTATGTTAATTTATGTGCGGAATTTAAATGGCTCACCGGGCGTTGTGTTGCTCCGTCCGTGCTGGTTGGTTGGTTGGTTGGTGCCCAGCCGTTTCCCCCAGCCGGACACTCTGCAAATTGTTTAGGCAAACATTTTCAGACGGGCCCCGCAGACAGCCACCAGAGAGAGACAGCCAGTATTCCTTCAGGAGGATCTGCCACAGTGTGTGTTTTGTTTGCCGTTGATAAATGTTGGCGGCTGTCCGGATGGTGTGTCATCCGGGCCAGCCAGTGGAGTCCAGGCCTCCTCCACTGCCGTCTCGGATCTTGGGCGCAGAGCTGCAGAACTCAGTTCGGAGGCGATTATGAGCAAAGTTTTGGTTATTTATCAATTTAATGACCTGGCACTTGTCGGCCGAGAGCGGCTGCTGTCGTAATTTAAAGCCCTCAGATTGGATTTATATTGCAAAATTAAGTTTGGCTCTCGCTTGCTGTTGCCATATTAATTTCCTTTATGGCTGCATGGCTTTTCCAACTTGTTTTGGTGCAAGGGGCAAGCGGAAACGGAAGGGACTTTGGAGCCTGGACCCTGGACCCTGGACCCAGGGACCCTCTGGGAAGTGTGACAAAAACCTCAATGGAAATCCTTTCAATGCTCATACAATAATCTGCTTAGAATTTGCCATACTTTTGACCTGCTTTGTGACGAGTTTTCCTCTTCCGATTGAGTCTGCTCTGCCGCTCCAGGCAGCATCCCTATTTCCATCCCTATTTCCATCTCCATTTTCCATTGATTTGTTTCATTCATCCACTTGCCAATGTCTCGCTGTCAACCTGTTATTGATGGGGCTTTCAGGAGCTCACTCACTGCGCCCCTCCACCTCCTCCTCCACTCGAGCAAATCTCTGGCTGTCACCTGTTGGCTCCCTGGCACGCGCGGGGAACTGCTGCACGGTAAACCCCTTGGCACCTTGGCGGCTTAGGCATTCGCCCACCCACTTCCACTCCCACTCCCACCCCAGCTCCCACTTGAACGCTTCGCTGCACTTTTCTATTTTGTTGTTGCCGTTGGATTTGTTTCTCTTATTTGCCTTGGCAACATCCTGCTGCCACTGCCACTGCCACACTGCCTGCCCCGGATGCCATACAAATGTCAGCATCATAAACCAATTTTTATAAAATTTTCCAATTTGTTTAGTTGAATTTAAGCAGCTCGTGAGCGAGAGTCCTTCGAGTCCCTCGGCTGAGGGTGTGCCAAATCCCACGAAAGTAAATACTGTCCCAGGGGTGGCGCACGGGGACTGGCATCTGGGATGTGGGCTATGGGATCTGCGATCTGGGGTTGAGCTCAAAAGCAGTAGCCAAACCTGTCAGACTTCCCGCAGTCAGCGCAGCACCAGATTCTCCGCTCCTCCTCCAGCCAAGACGCGTGGCTGTCATTTCTTTTGCTCGCTCATGACATGTGCACCCACCCACCCAAGCCGCCATCCAATGCTCCAGCTGTTCGGCTCGTCGCGACTCTCTGCCACTTGACAAATTGTTCAATCAACTTGTTTCGCAACTGATTTCGGGCTGTGCCAATTTCCGAAAGTTATACAAAAGTTTTGCCTGAGCACGAGCAGGGGCAGCGGATGAGTGGGGGGTTGGTACTCGAATAAACTTTATTAAATAGTCCTGGACTGGACTGGACTTCGCTCTTTCTCACTGAACTTTGGCTCCGAGATTGAGCCTTCAAATGATTTGCTTTCTACTTAACTTTGACTGAGAGCAGAGACCCTGCCCGTGTCCCTGTCCGTGTCCCTGTCCGTGTCCCAGTCCGTGTCCCAGTCCTACCTTTTGGATTTCCATTAACGCATCGCTCATAATGCATTTTACACCCCTTAACCTACCCCTCAGCCCAGAGCCCTCAGCCCTGCCACCACTCTGAAGGCTGCTTAATTTCGAATTAGGGTAGCATTTTCATGCCATGTGCTTGGCCGGGGTAGCGGCGGCGGGAGCTGTGTGTTTGTGTGATTTTCATTAATGGCATTTGGCCTTGCATTGCCTGCCCGTCCGTCCGTCCAATCCGGCGCCCCAACCCCCGCTTGAGCGCAGAACAACCCTTTGGGCAAACTGCAATTATGTTCCTCGACGTTGACTTGCCGCAGCGTAGCGGCAGCAGCGTCCTGGAGTGGAGGTAGAGTCCTGGGGAAGTTATCAAAAATCAACATGAAGCGAGGGGCAAGGAGAAGGGAGAGAGGAGCGTGGAGAAGGGAGAGAGGAGCGTGGAGAAGGGAGAGAGGAGCGCGGAGCGAGCCTTTTGTTTCTGGTTTCAGGCGGCATCGCATGTCCTATCCGCATCGTCTTTGTCGGCGATCTCCCACTTCAAGTCAATCTTCAGTATTTGCAATCAATTTAATTTCAATGACAGAAGAACATTTGCATCGAAAAGAGGCGCAGGGTAAGGCAGTGGCAGGGGCAGGGGCACTGGCAGGGGCACGGGCAGGGCAAGGGCTGGCTGTGGCTATGGCTGCTGCACTCCACGCCTGGGATAGGCCGGATTTTGTGTAAATATGCAAATCGAAAATGCAAATTAGTTGAATTTTGATTTTGTCTCGAGTGGGATGAATGGAGGAGAACAGAAGCTGCCACCGGCCCCTGCCGCCTCCATTGGAGTGGAAGCGAGTGGCATGGCAGTGGCTTGCAATTGGATTATGATGTGGCGTCGCAGGGGAAGGGTTGTCTCCTTGGATATTCCACAGAAAGGGAAACTTAAGACACCTCTTAGCCGCAGCCCGAAATTCGACTACTGCTCCTGCTGCTGCTCTCGTTTCCAGAGTCGGGCATTTGCTGTCACTCTCTCTATCAGTCTCTCTCGTGTGAGTGCTGCCA
This sequence comes from Drosophila tristis, assembly GCA_018150885.1. Lineage (NCBI taxonomy): Eukaryota > Metazoa > Arthropoda > Insecta > Diptera > Drosophilidae > Drosophila > Drosophila tristis. Next base: position 937,505 of record JAECWT010000203.1, on the reverse strand, counting down.
CCAGCGTCGCACTGAATGGGTTCCCAGACAATGGCCACGTATACAATTTCATATGAACAGCAGCCCAGCCCCTCGCCGCGTCATGCTACCTTGCCTTAGCGCTCTCTGCTCACACATTCCCAGCCCTGTGCCGAGGCCCTCAACATTCCACGCACACGAAAATAGATCACTGCCATTTCGTGTCAGGAGCGGAGCGCGTTTCCTTTGTTGTTCCCCCGCCCCTGCTCCGCCGCTGAAGCATCCATCTCATCCATTGAAACACCCAAAACACTTTGTCGAAACACAAACAAAAAAACAACAACAACAAAAAACACAAATGATTAAAACAGAACAGAGCCAAATGCATTCCTCAAATAACTTGAATATTTTTCAAAACTCAACAAAAACCGAGCCAATACTCGCATTGAAGCTGAAACTGAAGCTGAAACTGAGGCAGGAGGCAACCCTTCGGAGTGTGTGTGTGTGTGTGGCAAGCGAGGCCTAGCCACCCTGCTGCCTGCTGCCTGATCCCATCCCAGGGACAGAACAGTGGACGGGAGCGCGCAGAGAACTGAGCATTTGGCACACTATTATTATCATAATGCTCACTCTTACCCACTCTCATTATGTTGATTACGCTGGCCTTGTTCAGCGTGTGTTTGTGCGGCACGCGTGGCAACGTGGCAGCGTGGCAACACACACGACCCGACCCGACCAAGGCAAAAAAACATAAAGGAGAGGAGGTAGTGTCAGTGGCACAGGGGGAAGCTGGCTAGAGTCAGCTATGGACCCGAAACAAATCACTTTTGCATGCCCGAAACGTGAATCCAATTCAAGGATCGAATTTATGTAAATTGATCTACGAGTGGCGCGGCAGCAGGCAGCCGGAAACTAAGCGAACTACAAGAACTGCACCCAAAGGGGTGGCAGGGCGACACAGCATCGAAGAAGGTCTCACCCCCCTCTTACAGATCGATGGGACATTTGATTCTTTATTTTTATTTTATTTTATTTTTAGTAAATTCTTTAGTAAGCTTCATTGTGGAATATTCCCACCAGTATTGTATAAGTATTTCAATTGTGATCCGATCAATGAAGATCAAGCATGTTGTGAGCCAAGTGCAGTTGATGGTGGAATTTCTTCTCCTATCTGCACTCCATCTCCATTTTCATAGTATACCAACGGATCCAATTTGTTTTTGTACAGTGCTTCCTTTTTAGCAGATTTCTTAATCAAATAATTAATACGCGAAGCAACCAACCAATTTCTGCGTAATTTTCCATGTTTAAAGCTTACCCCACGTAGAACTGTTTGGCTCTGCGCTGAGCATGGCCCAAACTGTGTGACTTTCGAAGTCTGTTTGGGAGTTCCTGTCCTGCGTCCTGTTCCTGTCTGTTCCAACTTGGCGTCGATCGATATATAAATCCAACTCAGATTCCTATACCAAAGCTGGCCATAGATCTGCCCCATGCATTCTTTGATTTCTTACCGATGATTTCCTAACTATAATCTATATCTATATATTATATATATCTACAGAGATTGAGCTTGTGTTTTACCTAGCACTGACAGCAGCGCAAGATCCCCCTCGAACCTGCTCTTGAACTTGAACCTCCCACCGTGGCGATGGCCTGAAATGTGGCAACAGTGCAGCAACGTCTATCGGTTGCACGTGATGGCCTGGCCAGTGGGTGGTGTAGGGGGGATGGGTAAATGCATGAGAAATATACACGAAATGGAACGCCAGGCAGTAAATTAAGTGCCCGCTGGGAATTTTCTTTATCGAATTGTACGCCTGTGTGCGTGCTGTGTGCTGCCCCCCGTCTGTCTGCCAGTCTCCCGCTCTCTCGCGCTCCCTCTCTCGCTCTCTGTAGCTGTCTCCTTCCTTCGTTTGCCATCAGTCTCTCTCTCTCTCTGTCTCTCTCTCTCTCCTGCTCTGTTTAATGGGCTTTGGGTGCTTCGCTGCCCCTTCTCCGCCCTCTGGGAAGCCTGATCGAAGCCCTGCCCTTGCTTACCCTTTCATTATGGTATCGCTCAGGGTCTTGTCCGTAGCAGTGGCAGCGGCAGAGGCAGCGGCAGCGGCAGAGGCAGGCAGCAACTTTAAGTTCTTGCCACACAAATTCATTTCGGTGCGGCTTATGCTCGTACTCCAACTCCAACTCGAACTGGAACTCGTATTCGTGTGTATTTTTTGTGTCTGCCTCAGAAAACACTTTGCCGCGGCTCTGCTGTCGCAGTTGTTGTTGCTGTTGTTGTTGCTGCTTCTCTGCGACTGTGAAGGGCAGAGGGACGGGTACGGGGACTGTATTGTTATGTTAATTTTTGATTATACGCAATCCCATTGTTGTTGCTGTAGCCATCGTTGCAAGAGCGCAACAGAGAGAGGAGTGGAGTGGAGTGGCACGAGCTCTGCTTTTCGTATACATATCTCCCTCCGTTGCTGCCCCCCCTGCACCCAGCACCCTGGCCCCTGCCTTTGCTGCTCACTCACTAATTTGAGCGCGTGCCGACGTCTGCCGCACAGCATCGGACGAGGTGGCTCTGGGGTACGGGGCTCTGGGGTACGGCTCTGGTGCTGAGGGTGCGTGGAAATCACATTTAAATCATTTTTGCAGCAAGGTATATTAACTATAAGGTGAGGCACCAAAGAGGATAAGTGCCGAATCGGAGTACCCTCCGATTAGTGCACCTTCCCTGCCGAATATGTTTTGTCCCGGGCTACGCCCAGCCAAAACCCTTTGCCACCACCTCTGGCTGCCCCTTTCTTCAGCCGCTCCCAACCGTCTGTCTTTGTGTGTCTCTGTTGCTGCCACCCCACCCCTTGGCGGGGGCGGGGGGCGTCGTGTTCTCGTCATGTCCACGTGCCGGGCATCAGTTTCAAGTTCAGTTACAGCGCCCACACCCAGCGCCCATCCAAAAAACTAACCCACAACCGACAACGTGGGCACTGCCATGAGGGGGGGTGGGTGTGGGTGGCTATTCCAAGACCCCTTTTGTGGATGGGCCACTGGAAAATTAAAAGTGTTGCGCTTAAGTGTTTTGCTGTGTTTCAAGTTGTTTCATTGCTGCCGCCTGCAAGCCGCAAGCTTTAACTAATGTGGAAGACAGAAAGGTGGCACGTCCAGCTGCCAGGTGGGTGGATGGGAGTACCCAGGGATGCCAGGGATAGCTATAGGTATAGGTATGGGTAGTGGGCTATGGGCTGTGGGCTGTGGGCTGTGGGTGGCTGGATAATTACAATAGTCAATCGAGATGCTGCCCTTGGGGGCGCTGCCTGCCTGTGCTGGAGTTACGCCTTTCACTTCCGAAAGTTTAATGAATGGGAACATTCTGCGGTGACTGTGAGGACAAAGTGGTTAAGTTACGGATAAGATTCTGGCAGGGAAACTTCCCTGGATCCTTCCCTTCCAACTGGATTAGAATGGGACTGGGGCTGGGGCTGAGTATTGGCTGGCAGGAAGAATATGCGCATATCCATTACGGCCAGCAATTGAAGAGCTTGACCTGAGAGCGGCCTTTCACTCTCCCGCCCCTATGAAGGGCGTAATTAAAGCTCTGTCCAGCTCAGCCACAAAGCTGCCACTTGGAGTGGGAGGAAAGGCAGCTCCCAGTCAGCGGGAAGAGAGGAAAGGAAGCTCCCAGTCAGCGGGAACAGAGGAAAGGCAGCTCCCAGTCAGTGGGAAAGGGAAGAAAGGAAACAGCAACCATTCAGCGGGGATGATGGCCTGGCAAATTAATGAATATGTATTATGAGCATCAAGGTGCTAATGGACACGACACGCCACACACACGATTTGGGGGCGCAACAGCTACAGCAGCAGCAGCAGCAGCAGCAACCGGCAACATCCACCGGCAACCGGCAACAAAAGCGATGCAGCCGCAAATTGCATTAGAAATGCAAAACAAACAAGCGGTGGGTGGGGTAGGGTAGGCAGGCAGGCAGGCAGGCAGGCAACCACCACTGCCACACTCCCTCTGCCACACTGCCACTCCATTGAGTTAGAGGAAATGTTCGACATGGAGGCAGCGGCTAATTGAATATACAAAATGCCCGCCACGGAGTCGACAACCCCTTCTTGCCCGGGATGCGGATGTAGGCGGAGGAGTGCCGGTGGACCACGTGTTGACCCTTCAGAAATTGTTATTGTTGTAAACTGATTGACCGCCGTAGAGGCCATAGAGGGTTAGAGGTGGGCTCGCTGGCATCAGGGCTTAAGCATCGTGGAGCCGAACCCCGGCAGCAACCACCCCCGTGGCCCCTTCGCTCAGTGTATTTATTGGGACATCGTGAGAGTTGCGACAGTTGTTGCCGCTTCGCTCCGCCTCTTGGTTAACCTTTGCGCCCGTCCCCGCCCCGTGCCTCTTTTAATGCACTTTTCCACTTCCGCTCTTCCGCTCATTGGATATGCAATTTCTGCGCTGCCCTTTGGCAACTTTAATCCCATCTAAAGGCACAAATATATTTATTTTTAGTTGCGGCCCGTCCGTCTGCAGTTGGATTTCCCATGACTTTCTGACTGGCCTTCCCAGTCGCTGCCTGCCTGCCCTTCCGGTTAACCCCTTGGCAGTGCCGCTCTCCCCCCGGCGATGCGTACACTTCCTTTTCGCATATAGCCTCTACCTACAGCACTCGTAATCGTACAGGGACCAGGAACCAGGGACCAGGACCATTCTGCGCCTTTGCTGTTCCTGTCGTATCGCTTTAATTGGAATTGTTTTACTCGCATTTTGTGCCCACACACACGCAGACATTTGATGGCCCGGGTCGGTCTTTTGTTACAGTTACAGCGGCCCATATCCCTCCCGTTAAACGTGCGGCTACTCCTCCGATATCTGCAGTTGTTATCTGGCACTCGGGCAGTTCTTTTCGGCTGCAATTTTCACTGCGGTTCAGTTCGGTTCGGCTCGACTTGGTTTGGGTTTTTGGGCTGGTTAATCGTCAGGGTTTTGCGGGGGATTAACCAGTTCTTTTGGGGGTAGATTCACGGAATGGGATGGGCAAGGGGAAAGGGGTGGCCTGTGGGTTGTGCTATTGTTCTTGTTTTGATTGCTGCGAGCAGATGTCTGGCGGAAAAGTGCCGCCCAAGGGAGCTGGGGGGCGGAAAGAAGAGAGCTCTCACATTGTTGTATCTTTATCTTTAAGTTAAATTAAAGCTGCGTTCAAGAACATCTCGAAGATGAACTAATTCTGAACTTTTCTGCTCTCTCTTCCAGGTAGGTGCACAAATGCCAAGCCGGAGATCTACTTCTCCCTATGAACTACAATTTCTGCCAGCCATGGATAAGCCCTAGGTATGGGGGAGGGGGTAAGCTCTCATCCAGCCCTCCCCCCCTACCCCGTTGCCCTGGCAAACGGCATCGAAGTAAGGAAAAACTTGCGTCTGGCGCAGAAGAAACCAAAAGCGAAGAGAAAAAACAATAATTTCCGGTTTGTTTGTGGGTCTGGGGCCCCCCTATTATGACAGGCCATCGAGCGTTGAAAGGGAAAGCAATCGTCTCTGGCCGCCCATATGTTGCTAGGGGGCTAGGCGGCTGGGCGGGGGGTGGCATGGGGGGCGGGCTTTGTTTTCCATTGATCCTATTGAACATTTGGCAGGGGCAGCGGCAGCGGCAGACGACGCCGACATTGTTATGATTGGGTCCCGGCTCAATGAGGCCTGTGAATGAAATGTTTATTAGCCTGATTATTGGTCGTGCAACAACAGCAGCAGCAGCCACCCTTGGGATGCCCTCCCCCCCCCCCCACCCCCACCCCCACCCCATCTATGCTGCTGCTGCTCCCCTCTGCCCATGCCAGCCCCTCTTTCTGCGTCTGCTGTTCAATTGATTTTCCCACAAATACAAAGCACACACACATACACACATGTCGTCGACTGCAAGTCACGCACTTCCTGGGCAGCAGTGCCACGCCCACTAATTGCAACCACAAGAGGGAGAAGAGAGGGTAGAATGTGCCACACACACACACACACACAGCACACACACACACTGCCACACACACAGTTAAATTAGCAATTGTCACCGTGAAGATGAATGCAAGCAGCAAGGCAGTAGAACTTTTCCCTTCGAACACTCCCCCTCAGAGAGGGTATTATGGCTGCCATCAGCTGCGGATTTCCATGTCCCTGTAGCTGCAGCATGTTGCAGCTCGCATGGAAGCCTTGATCCAGCGAGGGTATCCTCCAAAGTTTCGAGCTTCAGAAATGGTTTTCCATTCGACTTTTCATTTCCTTTGCTCGTGCCCCAGCAGGCCATCCTCCATTGTCTTCTGTGGCTGCCGCATACACTGATAGAAAAAAGCCATAGTAAAAATAACTAAAATCATATTTGAATTTAAAATGCGGTTGTTAAATACAAACATAGTAAAATTTAATAGAATTCACTTTGATTCAAATATAAATGTATTCAAAATGCTTTTTAATATGGTCATATTTAATCTAAATACAAAACACTTCAAAATAACTATAATATATTAAATTTGTAGTTTAATATGTTTCATATTTAAATTTAATATTATTATGACTTGAATTAAAAATTTTTGTTTTAAAATCCAAAGGAAAAACTTTTATTTTAAATATTCCATATTAAATGAAATCAAATATTTTTGTATTTACCTTAACTATGTTTATATTATTTTTATGTCCCTCGAATTCCCAACCGGTTCTAGCTGCTGCCGCCTTGAATACACAGTAAAATTGTCTTAGCGCAGGGTATAATCACAACCAATGCAGTTCTACTCATATTGCGATTATTTCTAGTTGACAACTTTAACCAATTCACACCATGAGGATTTGAAATGTAATTTGCGTACGCAAAATAATAACCAATTAAAAATGAATATAAATATAAATAGAAACATATTAGATTTAAATATTAAACATATGAAATTTAAATATGAAATATATTAAATTTAAATATGAAATATATAAAATTTAAACATGAAACATATTAAATTTAAATATGAAACAAATATGAAATATATTAAATTTAAATATGAAATGTATTAAATTTAAATATTTCTATATTAAAATCAAAATTTAAGTGAAAAATATTCAATTTTAATACAACTACTCTTGGATGAAAATCAATGGCATAAATATTAAAATCTAAGTGAAAATATTAAAATTTCAGGGCTTTTTTCTATCGGTGTAGCTACTCGCCTACCCCTAACTGGAGTTAGGGCCCACCCATCCCTGCCCCTCCTGGAGGCGTGCAAATTCGTAACAATTAGCTCCCGGCGGAGAGACAAAACGCGGAATGGATGAATGGATGGATGGAGGAATGGGGGATGCTGGGCAATGGAACAGAAAGTGAAAAAGGAAATGAAAATGGAAATGAAACGGAGAGATCCAAGGGAAAAACAGAGCGAAGGAAAGCAAGAAAGGGAATTGGTTACGGATGAAAATGGGAAAAATGTTGAATTGCAGGCAAAGGGGGCGTGGCCAATGTTGTGGCCAAAAACATAATTGATTGTTGAGTCGAAGAACTACGAATATTTCCAACGGGGGAGAATTCAATCAAGGAATCGATGGCGATGCGTCGCGACTGTGGTGTCATCTGACCGAAAACTACTTCAATCTTTTTGATCTTCGTAGCTAATGAGGCATGTCAACCCCCCCCCCCCCCACACACACACACACACACACAGCCATACAGCCACATGCAATGTCCAGTGCCGTGTGCCCCATTAGCGTCACACAATTTGTACCTCCCGAAAAAAAAGAAGAAAAAAGAAATCCATCAGAAATCAGAAGAAGGGGCGGGGCCCCCACGAATAAAAACCAATTCCGATGAAATTTTTCATCCCACAAAATTGAGAGAGAAAAAAAGAAGGAAAGAAAGAAACCCAAAAAGAACACAGAGAACAGAAAGAGGAATGCCGGAGAAAAGACAACGGACGAGGCAAACAAATAGCTCGCCAGCAGCATGCAACAGAACACAATGCGAAGCAAGGCAAAGGGGAGACGCGACGAGAGGCGAGCGACGCGTCTCCAAGAAGCCCTTTTTATAGTGCAACAAATCTCAAGCTGAATGGAAATGCTGCCAAGGAGCCAGAGAGCCAGGGCCAGGGACGGACGAAGACGATGACGATGCCCGACCAACGCAAACTGGCAAACCGAACAAACAACGTGCCCCAAGATAGAGTCGAGTCGAGTCGAGTCGTATCGCCTCGTTCCTCTCGCTCTCCTGATTGTGACAATGGGGGTGGAGATGACTTTGCTACGGCAACACGATGACGATGACGATGCCATTGACTATGGGCCTCTGGGTTCCTCATGGAGAGAGCCCACAGAGAGCTAGCTGGCTGGCTGTGCGTGTGTGTGTGTGTGTGTGGAGAGCACCACCATATTATTAAGTGTAGCCAGAAGCAATTAAGTGTAGATAAGCAAACAATAATGTTCCCAGTCACGTACTGCAGCCTGGCCGGGACACTTTCTCACTTAGCCCCCCCCCGACAAGGGCCGGGTCCAACTCCAACTCTGAGTCCAAGTCCGCCGCCTGATTAGTGCCTTGGTAACTGGTAACTGGCCAGTGTCTGGCCAACAGTTTGCTGCCCAATGGCTTCATGTTCAATCACTCAAGTGTATTGGCCAAAGGGACAGTTGGCCTGGCCTGGCCTCCCCTGGCCTGGCCTCAACCGAAACTCCTCTGTGCAACGTTTTATTTGCCAGCTATCTGACGTGGGGATACATTTAATTTGATTAGAGCTACGCGCACACCCAACCACCCTGCAAACACGCAGAAAAGGAGGAAGATGACCCACGGATTCCTGTCATTCGGCGGCTGCGGATGTTTGATTGTTTCTGTCATGCAACTGGGGCAACTGTTTCCACTTTGCCACACACAGACTTGAGGCAAAGTTTCCATTTCGATGGGACACACCTCCTGGCCCAGTTGCTTCATCGTTGAGCCCCCAAATGCGGCACTAGGGGCACTTGTGGGACAAGTTCCGGGACGCAGAATGGTTGCTTACCATAGACCTATCAGAGAGTGCAGTTGCGGCGATCTTGAACACTTTTCTTTTTGATTTTTTAACACCAGAATTTACAGCCAGAATTTACAGCCAGAATTTGCAGCCAGAATTTACAGCCAGAATTCACATTTAAATTTAGCATTGGACGGATATGATGCCTGCCTGCATGTGCAGTCGCACGGCCATGACCGCCAGGACACCGATCAGCAGTCTGCCCGATTGCCAGGGCCTTGCCCGATAGTGGCCCCTGCCGCCCCTGTCGCAGAGGCAGCGGTCGATGCAGCGCTTGCAGTAGACCACGGGATTGGACTCGTACTTGTACATGTGGGTGTTGATGGCCGCCTGGCAGCCGATCTTCGGGGAATAGACGCAGCAGTAGCTGCCGATTTTATCTGCGGAAGGAACACAGAGATGAGCATGGCAATGGGCATGGATAGAGGGTATGATGTGGAGCAGTACGAACTGAGCGAGAAGGGATAGGGCGTGCACTGCTTGTAGATGTCCATGGGATCTATGGTGCTCGTCTCGTATTCCGACTGCACCAGGGGAACCGTATCGATGGCGGAGCCCGGCGCACAGTAGTAGCCCGTGACATTGGCCTTGCACGGATACCCCCAATGTTGGCTGCAGTCGGCGCACTGGCCCCGCAGACCTGCAGAGAGGATCGAAAGGTCAGCGGATCGCGGTACGGGAATGGAGTGGCACTGGCACTGCCACTGGCACTTACCCTGCACCTGCAGAAGCACGACGACGGCCAACAGCTGCCAAATGTTTGCGTATTTTAGCATTTTAATGCGGAATGCCTTTTGAAATTTCTACAGGAAATTTTTGTATAAAGAAACTAAAATCTGACACCAAAATCTGTGACTAAAATCTGTGACTAAAATCCAGCTGATCCAGTTGATAGTCTCATAAACGAATTGTCTCTGTGTCTGTGATTATTGTTTTGGGTCCCATGAAGCCAACGAGAACTCTCTGGGATCCATAATTAACAGCATCCGAATGACGTTTGCATATTTCAGTGCCTGACCCAAGACCAGAACAGCTCCGCTCCAGGCCAGACCCTTAATGAATTCCCTTCGCTGTCGTCCACTGGCGAAATTCCTCTGAATTCTGTGCTCATTATGCTACGTGGGCTGCCACCATCAGCCGAGGCAGCACGTTCCTGGAATTCTCCGCTGACTGGACGCGCGATCCGACACTGACAGGAGGCGACCCGCTCAAAGGTTGCAAATGCATTTCCCCCCTAGAGATATCTACGCCGGATTTTCTGAGGCGCTGCTGCCCTGTGCGGATCGTTTGCCGATTTCCAAGTGCAGCTCAAATTAGTCCGTTGCTAGGCATTAATTGGGGCCCGCAGAGGTGGCACTGCACTGGGACCTGCCGCTGGGAGATGGGTCGATTCATGTCGTTTGCCCTGTCGGAGTCGATGGGCCCATCCCCACGCGCCATTCAGATTTACATTCACATCGAATCCGCTGCTGCATTGTTATTCAAATGCTGCCATTAATACTTCGCCGGCAATTGCAAATACCCCACGAGGACGACGACAGCGACACGAGCTGCATGTATGCTGGCTGCATGTGTCTGTGGCGTCTCCCCACCAGCCCCAAACTTGCCACGGCTCTGAGGCAGGCATTCAGGCTTTCATATGTAAATTTGTGTGTGACTTCTACCGGCTGGGAGCAGGGGGGGAAGCACTCATGGGCGCCGTGCCTGACTGAGTTTTTGCCTGGCCTTTTCCTTGTCCTTTTGCCATCGTAACTCCTTTCGACGGGGCTCCTGTTTGGGGGCTTTTCCTTTTCTTTTCGTGAAATTTAATATGCCAAAATGAAATTTTCAAGTGTTTTGAATTTATTAACTTTGGCATTCAGGGCACACACACACACACACACACCCACCCACACACACACGCCGAGTGCACCCCCATCTGTGGCATTAATGGAACATTGCAACAATCAAATTGTGTCTACGTCTCATCAAATATTTCCCGATTGCATGGAGTATCTCGGGACGTATCTCTGGCATGGCATCGGGGCTGCTGGCACGGGCAGGAGGGGGGCTGGCAGGGGAAGTTATAGTTTTTGCTGGCAAACAAAAGGGGAGTAAGAATTGAAATCAAAATCATTTGTTCGTCTGCTTGGCGGGGTCGGGGATCCCTAGCAGAAACCCCGCATGACAGCAACAGCAACAACAATGACACCAGGCAACAACAACAGCAACAACAACAACAACAACAACAATACAAGCAACAATCGGGTTGGGTCGTGGCGGGTCGGAGCGGCACACATCAGCGTCATCATCCCCCGAAAATTGTATTATATTTCCAGTTCCATTGAACAGTTCTGTGCGGAGTTGAGCTCTGCCCTGCCCTGCTCTGAGCATTTAATGAATCTATCAGCTGCGACTGGTTCCATTTGTAGATCATGAAAGATTCCAGTCGAATCCCCTACAGCGTTTCCAGCCGCAGCCATTTAATGCTAATGGATTTGTCTGCCTGGATTTTGGAGCGGGGGTCACCGTGGCACCACTAGAGGAATCGTTCCGAAACAACGCCATCAAATGGTCTGCCCGCCTGCCTGCCCGATTGAGCCAAAGTTAAAGATTTCCCACCTCTGCCGTAAACTTAATTAACTGCCAGAACGGAAGCCAAGAGCACGGAGTGCCGGCAATAAAACTAGAAGTAAACACAGTAATTGTGGTCTCCTTGCCGATGGATGATGCCAAGTGGACCGCAAAGCAGCCTCAAAGCCCACCCGAAAACCCAGGCTGAGACTGGGGGCCCAGTCACCTGTCTGCTCCGTGCCACAGCGTGGCAGAGTTTTGCGGCAGTCGCATGTGGATTAAAGAGCGCCTGCTGCAGTGCTGCACTGACTACGCAGTCGAAAGTGGGAGTCGTGGACCGAATGTTGCTACAAGCGGCAAGACAACAAACAGACACAGACCGCCAACAGACAGAGGCGGGGGGCACAGAGAAGTGGAATCCAGGGATAACAGGCACAGAGGCAGAGCCAGAGTCAGAGGCAGAGTAACTAGCACCGACAACAGCACAATTAAATTATGCAGGATTTTGCAGTGCTACCAAAAGCACTTTGCTGAGCTCTAAGCAGAGCCTCGCCTCTGACTCCGCCGGATCCAGCCGCCCAGACGAGACGCCAACTCTGGCTCCTCCGCCTCTAGCAGTGCCACCTCGCCCCCTGCATGCGCCTCCGCCTGCGACTGGCAAAGAATTCGGAAAAGATTTTGCGTAAATTGATTTTAAATAAATTAAAACATTGACATTGTTCTCGTCCGGAGTTAGGAGCACTTGTACTTCTCTGGCATTTGCCAGGGGTTTTTCGTTGCGAGCCAGAGCATAGAAAATGAATTTCCACCAGGTTGGTTAGCAGTGGGTAAACAACTGTTCAGAAAGTGAAAATCCAAGAAACTTTTGCTGGAATTTCGGCAGAGTTATATTCGCCTGAAGCAAGGTGGACGTACGAGAGGAGTGGAATGGAAAGGAATGAAAAGGACTCTCTGTTGCCGGACATGCTCGTATTTTGGATCGTTCTGGTTATCTGGGCTCGGTCTCAATGTAATGTACCTTTTAAGGCATTTCCATTAAATGTCTTTCGATTGTGAGTGAAACTTAAGTGATTGATAAAGTTCCATTATAGAATTAATTTGTTGATTGAAGTTATTCGGTTTTGTGACTTCATTCGACTGTCATCTGTGTTGCCAGCTATAATTTATTCCCTAAGACTACAGGGTAAATATGTTCTTGGGAAAATCCCAATCGTGTGTAATAATATGCTCTGTTTTCTTAACTTTTTGCTGCAGTATATCTGTGGATGTCCCGCCCTCTGGTTCCCATATTTTCCCATATTTTCTAAACTTTGCTTTCAGTTTTTCTTGATTTTCCTTCTCTTTCGTGCACCCCTTGGGAACATTTCTCACCTCTCGCATCCCGTTTTTCCGCTCCCCTGGGGCAATCCAATTTGTAAATCCCCGCCATACCCCTGTGCACTCCCGCTCCCGGCCCTTCTGGGCTCTCGCCCTCCCCCTCTGATATTCTTGTAATGATAAATCATCTTTTGTGTTCCCATTTTGTTGTTTCTGAATCGGTAACCGTTTTCTCAGATCTTTCCTCGCCGCGAGTGGGGGGCATCAGTCGGAGATTGAGTTTAAGTTTGCAGGCAGCTCCTTCACCTTCGGAGATTTCAGCGTAATTCCGTCATGATTATTGTGAGGGCACGCATTTTGATTGATACTTTAGCACTACTTAAAGGCCATCGGCCTCCGATTATGCCCCTGCCTCTGTTCTCGCTGCTCTCTGCTCACTCCACTCCACTCTTCGCTCTCTGCCCTGCTAGTTCCAACGAAATTCAATTTTAAAGCGAAATGCATTTCTGTGGATTCATCAATCTTTATCTGTTACCCTCGTCGCTTCTTCGCTGTTGCCGCTGGGGCGGGTGCCACTCGAAAAAGTTTATTTCCTGCGGCGTTTCGAAATTTTCAATGCCTGGCGGCGCTCATTACATGACAGCAGGACCAAGGGGCAGCAGGCGCAAACGCAAGGGGAGGCGTGGCTAATGTCCGGCCGATGGCACTTGTCTCGTGTGTTTTGGGGCTCGCGAGTGGCGACCGACCGACCGACCTCGACTTTGACTCCGCCTCGCAGTGTATGCCTCATTTCGTATGCCGTTAGGCGGCCCCGAATGTAATTATTCAATACATTTTACGTGCCACGAATGCCAGAGAGCAGAGAGCGGAGTGTGGCCAGTGCCTGCCACGCCCCCGCTGCCCCCGCCTCTGCCTGGCCCCTTGGCTGGGCTTTCCACTTGAACTTCATTAGAATATGTTTTGTATGCGTGTGCGTGGGCATCCGTGTATGAGGAGGAGTCGTTGACTTGGACTGTACGTCTGCTGTGTCGCTCGCTCGCTCTCCCTTTTGCTCTGTTCCCTCTATTCAGCATTCCTTTTGGCACTTTCTCCATCCTCTCTGCCGCCTGCTCCTTTCCTTTCCACTCGCTACTCTCTGCTCTGTATTCTATTTCCTTTTGGCTCTTTTGGCGCACTTTTGCAATTTATTAAACATTTTATGGCGCCCCAAGGCGTACTTGCCCAAAAACTGAAATGCTTCCACCCCTCCGTGGAGCGGCGCCCTGGAAAAGCAGAAGAGGAAACCGCAAGGCCAATGGATAGGGGTAGCATGGGGGCGCAATTAAAGGTGAAACGGAATGCAAAACGAGGCGGCGGTTGGGACTCAGGTGAAGAACCCCAAAACCAGGGATCAAATCGATTTGAGGCTATGCGGATTGAAGGAAATTTGTGAATTTCGTGTGCATGTGTGTGTGTGTGTGTGCACTATTCAGGGGTTTTTAAGGGAATTATTGGCCTATAAAGAAACATCCTCCAGGCGATAAACCAAATCTGTTTTCGCTGGTGCAGCGCGTGGAAGCCAAAAACCAACGGGAACGCCAATACAGGATCAGGGAAATTCACTCTGTTCACGGGTTGTTGTTGTTTTATTCCTTTTGATGGGGGAATTATTCGATTATCAAGAACGATCGGGTCGGGTCGGGTCCGCCGTGTTGACAAAAACTGTCAAGCGGCGTGCTTTTTTTCGACACTTTTCCAAACTAATTTCAAACTTTACACTTGCAGTAGAGGCCACTGGGCACGGGGCACGGGGCACGGAGCGCGAGGCAAGTGTAAAAAGCGCAGCGAGTGCGAGAACAAACAACAAACAAACAAACTATGCGAAGAGGAGCTGGGAAAGGGGTGTAAGCGGTGTGCAGGAGAGGAGGAAAAGAGCAAACAGCAAACAAACTACAAAGAGAAAAGGAGAAAAACACTGATTGCCAGACAGATTGACAGAGAAAGAGCAGAGCAGGCAGAGGCAGAGATGGACGGACGGCGGAGAGCAATGTCAAAACAAATGTTACAGCACAGCGACAGACAGTGACGGAAACGATTGAGTGCGAAAGAGAGGGGGATAGAGCGTGACAGAAAGAGAGCGAAAGAGAGAGGGAGATAGCCAGCAGGCGGCGTATTTTTATGTTGCGCCGCAGCTGTGATTCCACTGCATAGTTGTTGTTGCTGTTGCTGTTGTTGTTGCTGTTGTTGTATTTATTCCTGGCAAACAATATTCCCTCTCTCACTCACACTCACTCTCGCTCTTGCACTGCGGCGGCACACATGTCGCCCTGCGGTCGTCCGACAGTGCAGAGCAATGCGGGACAAGGGAACGTTTGAGGATTTTTGGAGTAGTTAATGGAAAATGGGAATACGTACGAGCACACACGCGAAACAGAGACAGCAAATACGATAGGATAGTTGCAACTATTCCGGAAAGCAGTCCAAAGTGTTTGACCAACTTAAGCGACATTCGGTGTATCAAATGCAGCGACCGACCAAGCGACCGACCGAGCGACCGGCAATATGTACCTCTTGGGGGCTCTGCTGGGCGCGCTGTTTGTCCGCTCTGGTCTAGCAAATAGACCAAGCGGTAGGCAACGGCTATACACACCCACATATGCATGTACATATGTATGTATGATGGGTACTAAAGTAAAGTACTCCAGAAATAGAGTGAAGCAAGCATGAGCGATGTCCTTCTATGATACCTTTGGGATACCTTTGGATATATACCGCATGGAGAGTGAAATTCCTCCTCCCAAACTGCAGATATACAGATACAGATATATCTTATTGCATTTTTTTCCCTAACTGTTTGAAAGGGAACATTTTTGTATTGCCTTTTTTAGCCATTAATTTCTAAATTCTGCCCCTGAAACGAAATATGCCTGCCAGGGTATTAATGATTCGGCTGTTGCGGTCTTTCTTTTGCCGTCCATCGCTGCTGGTGATAATCCCAGGGCGCTGTTTGAGCCTCAGATCCAGTTTCAGTTTGAGTTCCTGGTCCTGGGTCTAAGTACAGGTCCAGATCCCAGATCCAGGCAACGGATGAGGCAGAGACTGAGCCGAGCAGAGCCGGTGGCTGTGGCTGTGGCATGGGTAGGGCAAAGGCAAATTGCGTGTGCAAACAGAGGAGAGCAGAGCTGCAGCTTCATTAGCGAGGGTTGCTGCGAACAAACAAACACACACACACACACACACAATGTATATATGTACATATGTATGTACCTATCCGTGGGGATGTGTGCACTAGGTTTTTATTATTATTTTCTTTATTGTTTAGCGCGTTATAATTGGGGTGCCGCAGAAGCAGCAGCGGGAGCGGGAGCGGGAACGGGGATCCAGTGAGGCAGTCAGGCAAGGCAGTCCAGGCAGTCCAGGCAGTCAGGAAAGGATACACTCTCGCACAATATGTACAATGTATGCACTCGCCTGGAAGACCTACATTCTGTTTACACTACTCGACACTCGACTCGACTCAACTCGACTCGACTCATTGTGCAAGTATGGGATAGAAGTTGTTCTCGCAGGTCTCTGGATGTGTGGGTGTGGGTTCCGCTGCTCCTCAATGTGGGGGTCATTTCTCTCAGGTGTTATTCTCTGAATTGCTGTAAACATAATGGCAGTCGTTTAGCATAATCATGCACATGCATTGCCTTGCATTTATGCAGCTATTATTAAATTTACAGCACTTTTAAGGCACTTTCAGACATTCCTGTTGCAAATGTAGCTGTGGCACTCAGCCACAACCGACAATTACAATGGATTATTGCAGATTTTGAGATGGAAATATAATTGGACTTCTAATTAGTTGCACAGCACAAACATTAAAACGGAATTGAACACTGCCATTGTTGCTCCTTTAACGAAACTAAACCATCATTTTCCAATTAAGAGAATTCCTGCTCTTCCTTGATTATTTGAGCCACTCGCAGCGCCGTTGATTAGCAATTGATAAGGGTATTCAATATACATAGTTTACACATGTGCACATATGTACATTTCTTTAGCCTTAATTTGGGGATTGTCATGGCTTGCCCGTGGTAGCGATAGAAGCGACCACATGCTGTGCCTGCCCTAGGTGTTAATGAAATAATATTTAATTTAATTTATCAGCCCTAATGAATGGCGTTTTGTTAAATAGTTTTTATCCCGCAAGAGTCCCGCATTAGCATACGTTGGGGATGGTGGGGGAGGGAATACGTGGACACGGCAGGCGACAACAGAACCCAAATCAAATGCTAAGTAATAGACCCCCACGTACTATCCATAACTCATGCACACAAACAGTTGTACATTTGTACATGTGTGTGCATGTATGTATGTTGTGGACACCCCCACATGCCCCACATGCAACCCCTTCTTTGGCTTTTTGGGCAGCGGAGGCTGCTTGCCGCTTCGTAGTTCGAACTTCGGTTCGACCTCTCTCAGCTGTCAAAAACAGTTTATAACGCCTGGAATTATGCCGCATAAATCAGAACTGACGCGTAAACAAATACAGCGTAGGGGGTGGCATGGGCAGGAGGGACTTGCTGTGCTAAGTTTTCCCTATTTCCAATATTATTTGCATCATTTGAAAGATTGGCTGACTAAAAATGAGTAAAATGTATGCTCCATCTCCCAGCAGAAATGGTGCATGTCCTGATACCTGATCCAAAATTGGTAGAGGGATGAGTGCGTGGTGTGTGGTGTGGTGTGGTGTGGGAGTGGGGGTGGGATAACGTACGACCCGTTCGTTGACGCTTGTTCCTGTCATCCGTCCCAGGATTGGGCCTATACGTATACATACACATAATTTATGACCTGAGGCTTCGTTCCACTCCGGAAGTCGTGGCAATTTACCAAAGCGCTTCGGATTGGATTGGCCTCCAAAACGTTGCTGTTTCCGAATCGTTTTGCCAGCCTGCCCCCGAACACACTCCCTCCCACCACGATCCCTCATCCTGTCAAATTAGAGGATTATTGTTTTTTTTTTCCCCGCCCCAAAAGCAATCCCCCGATTAACCATGCAACCTCCTCCGCAGAGAAGTCATTCCACGAGTCAGTCCCTGACAAATTTATAAACGACATTTGCCAGGGATTTATGCAGAAAATTAAATAACTTTTTGTTCACGCCAGAAGAAACACCCGACCACTGCAGGGGGAGCGGGGAAGTAGGAAGGAAAAGCGGGAAAACGTCTAAATAATTAGATAAACATTTAAGAAAGCGGCGAAAGGGACAAGAGAAAAGAAAGTAAAGTCAGGAGTGGAGAGGAGAGTGACAAGAAGCCTAAACAGAAGATGGAACAGTGGCGGCAGAGGCTGCAGAGGAGGACCACAGCAGACACATAACGGCAAAGTGTGCGGGGAGAAGCTGTCCATAAGTTGCTGGAGAATGGCTAGAGGAGGGGGGTGCCCAGGAGTACGTGACCATAACATGAACTGCTGGCTGCCAGCGAACTCCCCTCCTGCACCCTGCACCGCTACTCTCCGCACCATTCCACTCTCAGAGAAGAGAGAGAGAGACGACGACGACAAACAGGAAATATTTAACGTGCCAACAACAAAAGTGAAATATAAATAAAAATAATAATAATAATGGGCAGAAATGTAGGGAACAGAGTGAGAGAGAGAGCCAAGAGCGGCACGTATACGTTCGAGGGTTGCTCAAAGAGCATAAATGCTCTCGTGCCTGCCTGCGCTTGAGTGTGTGTGTGTGTGTGTGTGTGTGTGTGTGTGTGCGAGTGGGTGCAGTGTGGCATTCGTTTCAGGTCGTGTGGCAGCTTCGGCTCGCTTCGGCTCTCACATGCAGCCAATAGTTGCCGTTAGAATATCCCATTCGGGCCCTTTTATACAGGGAATTTCGGAGAGAGCCGCACTCCAAAGAGCGCGAGAGAGAGAGAGTGGTTCGAAGAGAGCGGAAACTCTGCAGTTTTCCCGTTGTTTCCCTTTTTGAAGAAGCCAGGTTTTTGGATTCTATAAATCAGTCGGTACATACAGTCGATTCAGTCAGCCATTTTCTCTTAACACTGACGGACGCGGTGCATGCAACATAGCGGACGACGACCGTGGTGCCGCAACAGAATTTTCGGACATAGAACGAAACAGACGGACGGACGGGAACGATTCTTGCTCTGCTCTGGCCCTTTTTGGATATGGATATTTATGCTACGCGCTCGTGTGTTCGTGTGTATTGTCGGGTGTGTTTCCGCGTGTGTGCCAGTCTGTGTTTTGGGATAATTAAACCAACAACAGCAACAGCAACATAAACGGTGGGAACGTTGCAGCGCCTCCGTTGTAGCCTCCGCCGAAACAGCTAACCCAAACGAAACGAAACGAAATGCGCCAAGGCGACAGTGGAAAAAGAAAAGCTTAAAGCCGAAGCGCGCTGTGTGTGAGCGAGTGAGTGTGTGGAGCGGCGGAGGTCTGGTCCCCGCGGTCCATGTGGTGCCACAGTGTGAAAAGTCCAATAGCAAAGGATAAAAACCAGCGGGAGCTGCTGCCTTTGGATACTTTCTTTGGATACAGCTTGGAATACTGCTTCGGATACTACTTTGGATAACCTTAAATGTTAGTATACCAGAAGCAAACAGCTTAGCCAGCCAGCGCTCAAGAATTTTACTGTAAAGACAAACAACACTCTATGCAGTGTAGTGTGGTGTAGTGTAGTGTAATGACAACAACCATGTCGTCTCGTGTCGTGTCGTGTAGTGTAGTGTTCTGCTCTGCTCTGTGCTCTAAGTAAAAGTCATCAAGAGACATCAAGCAGCGTCAGGCGATTACGTCGCGTGCATTGCTCTTGCTCCCATTGCTCCCTCCCTCCCCCCACTCAGCTGCTGCGCATGTTTGTCTGTCTTTGCCTATGCTTTTGTTCCCTGCTGCACTACCTCCCTCCACACCCAGCCACCAGCCGCTGTTCGTATTACAGCATAGTTTACATTCGCGTTTACATCATGTGTTAAATAACTGTTAGCTGTCGCTGCTATTCCGCTGTCACTCTTTTCATTTTACTCTCTCTCCCCACTCTCTCTCTCTCTCTGTGTTTGCCCAAGCAAATATGCAATGATTTTTTGTACCCACCCCCACCACCACCCACTCTCTCTCTCTCTCTCGCTCGTTGGGCGCGCTGCTTTCATTCATGCCTTGCAAATGAAGCGTGCTCAATTGTTTGTGGCTCCAGGGTGCGGAGAGGGCAAAGGGAAGAGGAAAAAGTGCAGAGTGCGAAGGGTGCTCGGCTGGGTGGGTGGTAGTAGTGGGAGTGGGAGTGTTGGATACACACACATACACACAAAAGCACACTCCAAGCGGAAGTGGAAGTCGCTTGCCTGTTCGTGTGTGCCTCTGTGAGTGTGTGTTTGTGTGTGTGTGTGTATCTAATGGGATTTTCTAATAAAATTTAAATTGTTGCCGTTTTTGCTGGGCTTTCATTCTATGAATTTAATATGAACTGTGTGTGTGTGTGTATGGGTGAGCGTTAGTGTGCGTGTATGTCTATGGATAGGGGCGATAAAGTCTTGCTTATGGCTGGAAAATTAAATAGAGTGCATAATTCAAGAGTAAACTCTGCCGTTGCATGCATAATAAATCGCTGGAAATTGAAAAGAATCATCTGCAAATGAACGAGCAGTCTAATTCCACCATTGTCGGGCAGTCTCAATGCATATCTCTTAAAATAAGGAACTGGAAAAGGAATCATCCTTAAATGAATTTTATTAAGCAGCTGCCTGCCATAAAACATAGCCAAATAATTTAAATATGAAACGTAGCCATGTAGAAATAAGAAAAAACCACAGCGGACATTTAAAGCCTGCATTTAGGAATATTTATTTGAAATTCAAAAGGCCGTCGGCAAATCACAAACTTTTATTATCCGTTTTTCATCACAAATTTCGCCATGAGAAAACTATGAGAAATGCATAAAAACCATAAACAAATATATTTAGTAATCACAAATCTCCTGTATTTCCCAATTATAAACCAGGCAACTGGTATTCCAGTATGCCTAACAATAATTATTGTTTATTGTAAGATATAATAGAAATTAATAGACTTGGGATAGTATTATGTTCCTGTTTAGTACTGGATTTTATTCATCAGGCGAGTTCGTTTAGCCATGGACATGAATGCATCCAACATCAATCTCTCTAATCAGCTTATCATCGCATGAGAAACAACAAAAACAGGAACGTGCAACGCGCAACGTGCAACGTGGTCGTAATCTGAGAGATCTTTTTGGGGGTAGAAGTAGACAAACATAAAACTCACAAAGTGTTTCCATTTCATGTGTTTTATGGACAACATTCTGTGTGTGTGTTTTGTGTGTGTGTGTGTGTGTGTGTGTGTGCGTGTGTTTGTTAGATCTCTAATTCCCGTAGGTAGCCGTCGCCATCGCCATCGCCGAATGTGTACCCTGTTAGGGCGACAAACCAGAAAGAAACATAAAATTCAGCACTGGTCCGTGTCCGTGTCCGTCCTCGTACCCGTCCCGTCCCGTCCGATGTGTAACCCTCGACCCGATGAGAAACCCAAAAGAACCCAAATCCCGACCCAAACTCCAAGAGCGAAGCTTAAGCATAATCTCCGCGTTTAACGATGCGACTAACAAGACGGGGCAGGTGGAATGTGCCCCTGCCACCGCACCCCTGGATGATATGTTGATATGAAAAGCTAATAAAATATATTACAAATTCCTGGAAATCATAACGAAGCAAAGACCCACAACACAGCGTTGCTTACCACATGGAAAACGGCAGAGGAAAACAGATGAGAAAATCAAGTGCAACAGAAAGCACATGCATACAAAGCGAATATTAAAGCAAATCAAAACGAAAGAATGCACCGAGAATGAGTGAAGCAGGCAGATAGAAAGGCGAGTAGGAATGAATGTGTGAAAAAAGAGCACGCTCTCAACGCGTTCGTTCTGTTAATTCCATCAAAGAGTAAATGTGCAGGAGTACAACAGGATAGAATTTCCTTTTATGCTTGAACCGACTGCAGTATGCCCTTCCTTCCCTTTGTCCGCTCAAACGAGACGAGAAGCATACGTGCCCGTGCCCACATGCCGCATCCATCCCATTCCACATACCACTGAACCACGCTACCTACCACGCTACCTGAAAACTGAACATTTTCCCGCATTAGATTTTGAGTCTCTTGCCCCGTAATGCTGCTGCTGCTGCTGCTGCTGCTACTGCTGCTGTTAGTATGTTGCACGCGGACACAAACACACAATCAGAAAGAAAGAAATAGAGAGAGACGCGAGAGCAGAGAGCTGAAGTTTTTATTTTCTTCTCTCGTGTTTTTTTCTTGCTGTATTCTTTGCGTGTTTCTTCTTCACTTCACTTCACTTCTCTACTCTTTTCGTTTTTTTTTTGTTTACTTTATGCTTTCGTTTATTTATCGACCCGTTTTATGTGCTACATATGTATGCGAGTGTCAGTCCGCCTCTCTCTGCGACTCTCTCTTTCTTTGCGGTTTGTTCTCTCGCAACATAATTCTTGTTGTTTTTACGCTGCGCTGAAAGGACACATTCCTGCCTTCTTTTTGCTCAGCTTACCTTTTAGCGGCCACAGACAGAACAGCGTTGGTGCAGGGGGGTAGAAGCGAAGCAATGATGAATGCTTTTCATTTAGCAAATTAATTAAATTTAAAACTGAAATGCGCGCCAAAGCAGCCAGCTTTCTGTGGGCCTGCTCTTTGGGAAATTTCACAGCTGTTAGCGCACTGTTATGATGCATTATATCGATACTTCGCCCCTGGCCAACACTGGCAGGCAAATAAACAACCGTGGAAAAAAAGAAGGGGGCAAAAAAACAACAGTAAAGCGTGTAAAAAAAGAAGAAAAGAAATACACAAACACACAAACAAATTCAAGGCGGAAACGCAATGTAATTGCAAATTTGATGAATTAAAACAAGCGCTCGAAGGTGATTCCATTGAAAATTGATTGACTGATAGACGCGATTGTGCGACTGGCGGTGGAGTGGGTGCCCAGAGAAGCAGAGAAGAAGACAGACCCTGTCAGGGGCTGCGTGTGCCCGGAAAGAAGGTGTGGCTGCTGCGGCCAGAGGAGGCATTGCATCCCAGCGAATTGATTACCACACAGTTTAAGCCCTAGCCATTCCATTTCCTACCATGTGATAACGCTTACTTATCGTGTGCTCTCTTTGTGTTCTTTTCCAGCGGCGTTGCCACTTCGCTGAGCTGCGCGGACTCCAGCACGGGCTCCAGTGAGGATGCGTCCGAGCCCGGCTCCCCGTACAGTGCGCACTCGCAACTGAGCGACGAACAGCTGACCAAGATGCCGCCCCAGATACTCAGCGGGAGCAGCAGCAGCACTCCCAGCGCCAGCAACAACTCCTCCACAGCGTCCTCCACGTCCCACAGCAGCGGCCCGACAGCGGCGGCGCCTCCAGCCTCGGCCATTCCCACCCACGCCCACATCCACGGCCTCAGCATCAGCACTGCCAAACCCACAACGATGCCGATGGCCATGTCCAGTTCCCAGGGGCGACAGCCGAGCATGCTGCCTACCCTCCAGTGGCCGTGGAACACGAACCTGGGCAGCACCTCCACCGCCGTGCCCGCCGCCGCGGCCAACAAGAAGCGCCCAGCGGGAGGACCAGGAGCGTGCGCCGGCGCCGCAGAGGGCAGCAGCCCGGCAGTGGCGGCGGCCAAGAAGAGTCGCTGCGAGCCTCAGGCAGGCAGCGACGCGAACAAAAGACTGAAGGCGGCGGCCCTCGAGGAGTCGCAGACCAAGATCACCGGCTTCTTCAAGTCCCAGATGAAGCCCACGCCGGGGGGCAAGCTGTCGCCGCCACCCAACGCCAGCAGCCACGCCCACTCCAGCACAGCCCCAGGACTGCACCCAGCCAACACGCTGACCATGAGCACGCCCGCCACGACAGCCTCCTTGAACAAGTACTTTAACATTTTGTCGCAGCTGAAGGAGCAGAAGCAGCAACAGCAGCTGCAGATGCAACAGCAGGCGGCAAAGCAGGCCGCGCCCACGCCCATCCCCACGCCCGCTGCCCTGGCGCCGCCGCAGCCGAATGTGAGTGCAACGACACCGGCAGCAGTGCCACTGCCAATGCCACTGCCCCTGCCAGTGCCCGCCAGCCAGACGACGAGTCTGCCCGTGCCCGCTCTCAAGAAGATCGAGCGGAGCACCAAGCAGCCGGCGAAGATCGCCCAGGTGGCACCCAACCTGCGCAAGACGCCCAGCAACGGCAGCAACCACAGCAACTCCTCCTCCAGCTCCTCGTCCTCCACCTCCTCGAACGGCTCCAACAGCTCCCAGCACACGGGCAAGTCGCCAGCCAAGAAGCACGTGGCCATCGCTCCGCGAACGCCCGAGATGAAGCAGCAGCAGCAACAACAACTGCAACTGCAGGCACAGGCCGGCAAGGCAGCCATGGCCTACCGTCCGCCGGGCACGAGTCCGGCGCTCAAGCAGAAGATCTCCCAGGCCACCAGCACGGCCACGTGCACCGCCATCACGCATCCGACGACAACGGCCGCCCCGAGCCCCAATCCCAATACCAATCCCACGCTCTACCAGCTGCCCGTGCAGCTGCCTAATCTAGTCCAGCTGCCGCCCCAACTGGCGGCCGCCGCCAACATCATGCAGCTGAACAACGTGGCCAAGGCAGCCATGGCCACCGCAGCGAACAACAATGCGGCCGCCGCCCAGGCGGCCCAAGCTGCCCAGGCAGCGGCAGCCCAGTACTTCCTCAACGGAACGGTGTTCAAGTTGCAGCAGGTGACCACAGCAACCACGACGACGGCGACAACGGCCACGGCAGCGGCCTCCACGGGCAATCCCTTCGGGCTGCTCAGCGCCAACGAGCTGCAGGACCTGCTGATGAAGCAGCAGCAGCAACAACAGCTCCAGCAGCAGCAACTCCAGCTGCAGCAGGCGGTGGCAGCGAAGGCAGCGGCGAGCACGCCCTCGCCCAACAATGCGGCCAACTTCCAGGAACTGTTCCAGCAGCAGATTGCCGCCGCCATCCAGCAGCAGCAGCTGCAGCGCCTGGTGCAAGGAGGAGCCGCCGCCGCTGCGGCCCAGCCCGTGTTCATGGCCACGCCGGCAGGACTGTTGCTCAACGCCGCCACCTTGCCGGCCATGCTCGCCCAGGCGGCGGCAGCCATTGCGGCCAACAACCAGCAGCAGCAGCAACAGCAGCAGAAAGTCGCCGCCTCCCTGGCCCTACAGCAGCAACATCAACACCATCAGCAGCAGCAGCACCAACAGCAACACCAGACCCTGCCAGCCCTGCAGCCCATTCCCGCTCTGAGCTCCATCTTCGAGCCGTCGACGGAGCAACAGCAGCAGCAGCAGCAACTGCAGATGCAACAACTCATCACTGCCAGCAACAACAACCACAATGCCTCGAATAATCTAAGTAGCATCAACAGCACTACCATGCAACAGCACCACCACCAGCAGCCGCACCACCAGCAGCTGCAGCAGCAACAGCAGCAACTGCAACTGCAACACCGTGCGATTGTGAAGCCTCCGAGGCTCAGCTCCAGCCAGCCCCCGCCGCTGGTGACCATCTCCTCCTCCTCGTCCTCGTCGTTGGCGCAAGCGAACTGCTCCCCGGCATCGTCGCCAGCCGCCAAGAGGGCCCTGCCCAGCGCCAAGCCGTACCAGAAGCGGCTCACGGCAAAGGGCGGCAAGTTCCCCACGGGATCGTCTCCCATCATTGCCACGCCCACGACGCCACCGCCACTAGTGCCCACATCGGCGACCAAAGAACTGTGTCAGCTGCGGAAGAGCACAACTGCAGCCGTAACCACAGCCACACCCACGCCCGTTCCCGTTCCCGCGCCCACGACAAGTAATCCCACGCCGCCGCTGGTGAGCATTGCTACCCCGAAGCTGACGCCCACTCTGAGCGTGGCCAAGCAGATGCCGGCCATGAAGTTTGGCGCCACTAGCATCAGCACCAGCTGCAGCAGCAGTGGCGGTGGCGGTGCCGGAGGCGGTGGCGGTGGCGCTACACCCGATCTCTTTGACCTGGTCAAGAACTCGCAGGGAGCCATCAGCATCGTGGCCAAGGCGAGCAACCATCCGCTGACGCCGCTGCCCTTCAGCTCGCCCAGCAGCAACAGCAGCAGCAGCCTCCTGCGATCCTCGCCAGCGCTGTCCAACTCCAACTCGTGCACGCTGTCGGCCTTCAGCAAGATCAAGGCGGAGCCCTCGGAGGATTCGGCCTCTGCCCTCGTGGCGGCCATCTCGCAATGCTCCTCGGTCTCCTCCCTGGCCTCGCCCAAGCCCCAGAGCTTCGCTGGCCAGCTGCCCAGCAGCAGGGGAACGGACGTGGTGGTGAAGCACGACCTGCTGCCGGAGTGCAGCCACAGCCACAGCAACTCGAACTCAAACTCCTGCAGCAGTTACTCCAACAGCGTCAGCTCCGCGGCGGATCTCTCGCTGGAGCCGTCGACGCCCGCCTCCCTCAGCTCTCCCTCGCCGGCGCCGTCGCCCTCAGCAGGCAGCAGCAGCAGCCGGAGGGCTGCCAGTCAGACGGACATGCTCAGCGAGATGGTCACCTCGTCGTGCATCTCCAGCGGGGGCGAGGACTGCTCCCAGACGACCACAGACATGACACAGCCGCCGCCGGAGAAGAGCGAGCCCACAGCCACGCCGTCGCCGATCGCCAGCAACAGCGGCGCAAGCAGCAGCAGCGGGAGCAGCAACTACGACGAGGAGGACGACAAGTCGGTGGGCTCCCTGGAGACGCATCCGACGCACAAGCGGCTGCGGGACCTGCCCACGCCCGAGTCCGGTATCGGGGGCAGCCTCAGCAACAGCGAGAGCAGCAACTCCATCGCGGATGGCATGTAAGTAGACTTCCGGGTGGATCGAGAACTGCCTTTTTATATTCTTTCTTGCAGGTCTACCAAATCGGTATCGGCTTGCCCGCCCACCACTGCCTCATCGGCGTCCGCCTCCGCCTCGGACACCAACTCCCTGGCCAGCAACGCACCATCGCCCGCCGCTCCAGACTCACCGGAGTCCATCTCGCCATGCCCCACGCCGGCCAGCAGCACGGACACGGTGGTGGACACGGCCCTGGCCGAATCCGCCAGCAAGAGCCTGCCCAAGTGCGCCATCTCGCCGATACTCTCGCAGCCAAAGACGATCCGGTTCCCGGCAGGCGCCGGTGCCGGCGGCAAGGGCGGCAAGCGGCACGACGGCGTCTGCTACTGGGACAAGTGCAACAAGAAGCACGAGAGCAACTCGAAGCTGCTGGACCACATGCAGACGCACCACGTGAACACCCAGACGGGTCCCTTCGCCTGCCTCTGGGTGGGCTGCAAGGTGTACAACAAGGAGTCGTGCTCGCGCCGCTGGCTGGAGCGCCACGTCCTCTCCCACGGCGGCTCCAAGCAGTTCAAGTGCATTGTCGAGGGCTGCGGCATACGGTTCGGTTCACAGGTGAGTGTTTCCCTCTACAATCGATAGAAATTCCCTCTAACCAGTCGTCTGTGCATCGTCTTGTCCAGCTGGCACTGCAGAAGCATGTGAACAACCACTTCAATGCCACGGACAACGTGAAGGAGAGCACCAGCAAGCGCACCTCCGATCCGCCCGTGCCCAAGCAGCTGCGGAAGAACGGCAAGAAGCTGCGCTACCGCCGACAGCCCTTCTCAGGTGGGTCTCCCGCAAAGCAATCCAAGACTGTTCGACATCTAATCGCATCCCTTGCAGCTCGCATGTTCGACTTCTTCGACACGGGCATCATGGAGGGGCTGCAGCACCGCCTGCGCCAGATCAGCACGCTCACCAACGGCGCCCAGGCCATCACCTTCCAGGGCCAGTGCCTGATGCGAAGGCGCAACAGCCAGGGCGGCCACGACTGCTTCGTGCGCTGGTCCCCGCGCGAGATGTAAGTGCAGCCTGGCTGTTATCTGGCTTAGACCAAGCATAATCCCTCTCTCTTCCACAGAATATCGGACGAGTGGTTGCCCGAGTGTCCGAACCGGACGCGCTGCCACACGAAGGTGCTGCACATCAAGCACATGCGTCCAGCGGAAAAGACCCGCGTGGACAGCCTTCTGAGCACGGCCTTCAGGCTGCGCTATGACGCACAGCTCTTTGCCGACGACTACAACGTGAACGAGCTGCAGGAGCTGGGCGCCAGTGACTGCGAGGAGGAGCAGGATGAGGAGGAGGAGAATGAGAATGATGATGAGGAGGACGACGAGGAGGAGGACGATGGCGTCTCCGCGACCGTCAGCTCGAGGACTGCCAGCAGTGGGACCGTGTCCAGCTACCAGCAGGTGCTCAGCATTGCCAAACTGCAGATGCAGCAGCGCCGCAAGCATCCCCGCAAGCCGCCCAAGATGGTGCCCGTGGTGCCCACGGATGCTCTGGTGCCCATTTAAGGAAACAGAACCACAAGCAACCGAAAAGCAAAAGTATTCTCTAAGTAATTACACACACACACACACACACAAACCACAAGCGACAAACGAGTAAACAGTGACAACTAGAATAGATATTCTACGATCTAAGTTAAGCCATCGTACCATATACTATATAGATCTATATAAACACACACACACACCATCTAGGGTCCACAGACAGACAGGGCCCCGCTTTGTTCAGTTAGTTAGTTCGCCCCCACTCCAGCCAATTTTCCATTTCACATATTTACCATTTGATCGATCATCCTTCGTTCGCTGTACATTGTACATTGTACATACACATACACATATATTTCGGTTATAAGTAAGAGGAAATCCGAGTCAGATCAGATACTGTGGCCACCTTATCGCAACCCACCCGCGCGTTCGAGCAACTGTTATGAACAAATGTCTTAAGTTGTAACGTCTCTAGTTGTAGGTTTTAGTCTTTAGTTAACTGTACATTTTGATAGAACCTACACATATTTAGTAGGGAGTAGGATGGGAGTATAATGGAGTGGACAAGACTTGTTTGTTTCTAACGTATTTTTATTACTTTTTCGTTTATCCATGTTTTATTTCATTCGTTCCGTTCCGTTTAATTTCGTTTCCATTGTTGTAGTCGTAACTTTAGGACCAGGCCAAAACTTCCAATCACGCACACAGCCCCCGGCTCGGAGGTCAAAGGGTTAACTTTAAAGTAGAGTAGAGCGGGAGAGAAAGAGAGAGAGAGCAAAGGTGGAGATACACAAGCAAAGAAGAACACAAGACTTGAAGCATTTACAAAAGCTACAAAGCTGCATCAAATATTTGTAAAACATTTTGTACTCAATTCGAACAGCAATGCAAACAGTTGTAAGCCTAAGCCCCGGACGATTGATGATTATCCATTAAGTTAGTGCAAATCCCATGCAAAACTCGTCTCCAAGAGGAGCAGTCTGTACATAATACTATATATATATATACTCTATATCATTAACTAGTTTCGCTCTTAAACCCTTTAACAACCTACACCTAAACGAATCATTTAGAACCTAGCCAAGGCAAAGATCCAATGCAAATAAAGTTATCGAAAGGAGCAGCAGAGCCACACACATTCATCATACACACACCTTATATGTTCTTTTCACTGATTTTGCTGTTGGTTTTACATGCATACATACACACATATGTACATATCTGAACGGCAGGCAGACACACCCCCCACACTCGAAGCATACATATAACCACGAAATTCGCCTTAACAGTAAACGTAATTTATATTTTGTTCGACGCCAATGAATTTATAAGTGAATTTAAAGTAAGTAAAACCAAAAACGTAAACTGAAACTGAATCGAAAACGAAAACGAGTACTCAACACTGCCAAAAAATGTAATGGAACAACATGAACCCACAGTTGTTAGGAACGACTGATATATTTAGTGTGCAAGGAGTCGGCCATGGCCCACAGCCCACAGCCTGTAGACTGTACTACAGCTCCTTCCTTTTCCAATGGCAATCCTTTTTCAATATTTTGCAACCATAAAACTGCCCAAAACAAGAGAGATGTGTATCATATTTGTAGCTAACAAATACTACACATACGAGTGCGTACATATATCATCATCCGAGTATCTGAGTGTTGTCTAAAGATAGTGTAGATGCGTCTCTGTGCCCTAATTAGTTTTAGCCGATAATTGTATACAAGAATCAAATATATATATACATACATATGTACACGAATCTATGTGCGCCCCTGAGTATGAGTATATGGCTCCGCCTGGCTTTTATAGAACCTGATCGTATGGAAAGCAATACTTTACATAATACTTTATAATCGCTGATCGTGTTTAGTTCTCCCATTCGGTTCCACTTTAAATGCCTTTCACCCAAAATTGTTCAAGGCTTTGTATGGCTGGCAACAAAACGAGAGTATCTAAAACCAAAAACGGAAAGGAAAAAGATTAAGATGAAAACAAAAATAAAAACGAAGATAAAGAAATTCAAATAAAATAAAACTACCTCAAATTTTTGCAAGCAAAGAACACAAAAAAACAAAACAAGAATTTTTCGAGACAAATTTTCTAAAGCAAACAAAGTATTGTATAGTATTGTATATGTACAGTTCATAAAAAAGTGTATTCAGGAACCGATAGAAACGATAGAACCGAACGAACGAACGAACAACAACAACAACAAGGGAAAGCATAGACACGTAGGACACACATACAAACGTAGGCTAATTCCATATTTTGCTAATATAACGTACAGTCAGTCTATATACAGTGTGTAGAATAAGCCAAGCTCCAGTTATCCAGTTATCATTATCAGTGCAAGTACGAGTATGATTATATCCACTCTCATTTGATTTCATCATTTTGGGAGATTCGCAGCCCTGCCCTGACCTTTGCTTTGTCCTGTTTTAGTTTGTGTACATAGGGGGACGGGACTTATCCAGTGCGAAATATATATACATGTATTCGATATATCATAAACATAACGTTAATATTACAACCGCTTTAATGAATTGCAGAGGGAAATCAATTATGAATCCATCATTAGCAGACGTACTATATGTATACACACACAAACAAACACACTCACACACATGTACGTGTTCGTGTGTTTCTGAAGCTAACAATATTTTCGGTTATGGCCAAGCAACAGTTGAATTTACATTCGCATCCGTACGGGCAAATGCAGGTGCAGGTTTAGATCCCAGAGCCAGACCGCAACTGCAGTTGATTCAAATGTAACTAATGTAATCAAAAGAATATATATATATATTATATGAACTATATATACACACACAAACAAAACAGAACAGAACACACACGGCATAGTATATACAAGTGGACTCAAACAGACACTGAAACCGAAGAACATGTAAACGCGCTGAGCAATGAAAATATATAGAAAGAAAAAATTTGCAATTGTCAGTTTTACTCCAAATACAACCGGTGGTATTATGGACTTCTAGGTCCAGGGGCCTATACCTCCTCAAAATGGGGCCAAATCAGCGAAGGACCTACTTCCCAGGATCTCGAGGATCCAGACTGTCGATTGCCAATGAAAGCTCGAATACGAAATTGATGTCGTTATTTGGCAAATTTAATGATGACAAATTTAACCATCCCGAACCAGGCGAACAGAACTGGCAGAAAACTTCGATTTTTATACCCCAAAATTATGCTATCATTTCGAATTCAGTTGTAACTAAAAGTATGCAACACAATTTTGACGTCCACAAAATTAATGGTGGTTGTTGTACAACAATTAGAACAAAAATTGACAACAACAAAAATTGATAACAAGCCAGTTTTGTTTTCTTTTATTTCTACGCGCTTTGTGGACTGATCTGGACGTGCAGCGGCTTCCTGTGATCGGAAAAAGATCCTTCATTTGATGGAGCCCTTATCAAGGATCAAGGATATTTTATTCAGTCATATATATATGCATACATATATTGTTCTCTCCGTTATTTGTGGGACGATCTGGGCGTGCCCTGGCTCTCTGATCCTTAATAAGAATCTTCACAAGGAATCAATCCGGCTGTCGATCTGAAAAATCAAAAAACTTTCCCCAAAGTTCCCACCCAAGGTTAGAAAAAGCATGCAACTTTTTTGGAAATTAGAAATTACAATTTATTTCATACAATGTCTGTTGTTGGTTGTTTGCTTGCTTCGGATGTTGTTTCGAATACACAGTTACAGTTCTAAAACCTAATCATCGATTGCATATGGGTTACATATAGGTAGGTATGGGGTTGGTTCGTGTGTATACAGAGTGGGAATACGGGGGAACACATACGCACAAATAACAATAATAATTCGTGACACAATTTGATCGCATTAATCTAACAAAATACATATGTATAAACGGATTCCACGCAGAATTTACACGTATAACAGTTGGGTTCTCTAGGGGTTCTTCGAATTGCCAACCAATGGATCGATCGCACCTGTTCCAAGTCCAGACACCTCCGCCACCACTCCACAAAGTGAACGCGACACGGACGCTGCAGCTTTGATGAGCAGCGGAGAAAGAGCTGGGAATGGATCATCGGTACGACACATTCTTATATACAAATGCTAAATGTGTAGATCTCGAGGTGTGTGTGTGTTGTTGCTTTTGTCTTTTTGTGCATGTTTTCTTGTTGTTTTTGCATTATTGTGGGGGCGGGAGGCAGGCGCAGTCGGAAGGACCACCGCCCCGGGAGGGCGACGCCCCCGCACAGGTCGGACACCTCCGCATTCTCAGCATCATGAATGCATCGGTGAGCGACGGGCAGGGGATGATGTCGCCTCCTCGGGGATGATGCTCGAGCCGCCTGTGGCGCCTCCCTCAACAAATTATTGTTGCTGCTTGCCGCATGCCACATACAAATCGATCGCTTGATGGTCTTGCTGTCGATAGGTTATAATTTAATTAATGTGTGTTGCTCACATAACTTCTAATTTGTGGGATTTTACAATTTTTTTTGTTGGATTTTCTCGTAGACTTTAGTTTTGGATGATTGGATTTTCGGTTGTTCTGGTTGTTGGATGAGGGTTCCATCTGCAACCGCCGTCTACGCCTTTTTGGGTTCTGCTTGCACGACTTTTGTTTGTTGGTTTATAATTTTGCTACTACAATTTCTCGTTAATATTTTATACATAATATATATTTGATATATATAATTATATTTTCTTTACTATACAATAACAGCGGAAAAGGTGTGTGTTGGTTGGTTGTTTTGCTTTTGCTTTAGCTTGACTTTCTTTTTTCGTACGTTTTTATAACAACTTCTCATGTTAATATGTATAAGTTTAATGATTTCTTGATCTCTTCTCATTTCTATATATATATATATATATATATTCTGTATATATTATGTATATCAATACCGTAATTGTTGTATTACCATCTCTTATCACAAAAAATCATAATTATATATATATATAATTTATTATTATTAATTTTTAATGTATTATTCTTAGAATTGAACAATAATTAAAAATAAACATAGGACTTAGTTACGTTGTTTGTTTTTTGTATGTGTGTGTGTGTGTGTGTGGGTGTTGTGGCTTTATGTGAGTGCGTGTGTGTATGTGAATGATTGCATGTAGTTGTAGTTGGTTGCAGTTGACCTTTGTTGAAGTATTGCCAAGTATATTATCGCTGTCCAGCTGCAACAGAACCCCTATTAATTTTGTTGGACCCATGGGATGGACCACCCAACTGTTGTGAGGTTCCACTCTGCCACCACAAGGTGCAAGCAGGTGCGCCCAAACAGCCGGAAAGTTTATCGGACGGGCAGAGCGAGTTTTGTTGCATCGGAGCAGCGAAAGCAGATGTTGTTGCTTACTGCTTTTTTGTTTTGTTTGTTGTTTTCGGGGCCCTTTCGCTAATTTTGTTCATCTGGTGCGGCTGCGTGGCCATGTGCCACATGCCGCAAGCCGCTTGCAAATTTACAAGTTTCTTTTGACAATTGTTGGTTGATTCTTTACAGTTTTTCTTTTGTTTAACGAACTTTACATATACACTAAACATTATTTAATAATAATAATGGAAAAAACAAATAACAAAGAGCACACAAATGTGGAGCGCAAAATAATAAGATAAAAAGAGGAGAATTTCTTGATATAGCAAAACTCATAATTATTATAACTTTACGAACTTAACTGCAGATTGTTTTCCTTGTTAAAGGTTGAATTTGAACGGAAAATAACTAAGCTAAACCAGACGCCAGCAACCCAAAGTGGATCGAACAGGCAGTGTCCTATGGTGCAACACGCGGCGGTACCCTTGCAATCCTCGGGCGACGAACTTTATTCTTCTCCGTTGAATCTTGTTGCTATATACAAAGGGTCGCCGCCAGAACTGCCACCGCACGCGCACTGCTGTCGGACTGATGTTAAGATTGATGTTACCTGATCCTCCCGCGGCTGCTGGTGTTGCCGCGCAGACTGCTGGGGCTGTTTGTCTATTTGCTGTTGTTGTGTGGTTGAATTGATTGATTTATTTCGTGTACAGGTAGATGGCCACGATCAGACCGTAGAGACCCAACACTTCGGCGAAGATGAGAATCAGGATCATGCCGACAAACAATCTGGGCTGCTGTGCTGTGCCACGGACACCGGCATCTCCCACGATGCCGATCGCAAAGCCAGCTGCCAGACCGGAGAAGCCCACCGACAGACCGGCTCCCAAGTGTATGAACCCTCTGTTGGATAGTCACAAAATTAGAATGGTTAGAAATCTGATGAGCAGAAGAATTCCAGTGAATATTTACCTGAACAGTGAGTACTTTGAGGGTTCATCCAGCGCGCCGGCAATCAGCACAGCCACGACCAGGCCGTAAATGGCAATGATACCCGCCATGACAACAGGAATGATGGATTTCATGATCAGTTCAGGACGCATCACCGACATGGCAGCAATACCGGTACCAGACTTGGCAGTGCCATAAGCAGCGCCGAGAGCTATAAGAATAAAGAGGAATAACATTAGTTTAAAGTTAATCAGATGCAATTTTCCCCGACTAAAAAGGTGTGGCAACGCTTCAGCTAACTAAACAAAAAGGGGTAACACTGTCTCAACTACTTTATGTAACTTCACTCTTTCGAGCAACATTTTAGGATTTCCCCAAAAGTTAATGGCCATTGCCTCAATTGAGCAATTCTGATCGCGAACATATACCAGTTAGCAGTCACATGATCGTTTATAACTGACGGATTTTCGCTGAAAAAAAAAACCCCCCACGCCACACGATCCACACTCTACACGAATTCCGCTCTCCCTTGGAGCTGAGTATGTACACCGTTCGCGCTCTGCTTTTTTTCGCTCTCTAGCTGTCAAATTTCAAGAGTCAGGCAACTTTTGATAAGGCTGGGCGGCGAGCGTGCCGTGCCAATTGATCAGGTAGGTCCCATAGGGGAGCGATTGTATGTATATTGCAAAGCATTAATTGAAGTACAAAACCAGTTTCAAATGGCGGTCAATGGTATTTGCCTTTGTGTGTGTGTGTGTTTTTTTCTCTCTGAGCGTGAGAGCTAATAAATCGAATTAAAACACAACACATACAATCGCAATAATGGTGGGCTAAACACTCATACTGGTTTATATGGGTGTGCAGTATTCAGTGCGAACGCAAACCATATCTGAGCGGGAGAGCACGGCACGAGCCACAGTAGCGGGCCCTACTCATCGTAGTCATGTGATTTCATGTTAATTAACTTATTTTCCGTCCCAAGTTATTTTCCATGTTATTGGTATTGAATCAGAGGAGGAATTCTCATCATGAAGGCATGGAAACAGTTTTTTATCGAAGCATTTACAAATTTTCATTTCTAAATTTGTAGCTAGCTACGTCACAGAACAGGAAAACGGTCGAAGTATGGTATAAAAAAAAAAACCAGAATGAACTTGAATAAACCATTTTATTTCGAATATTCATAAGGTCGGGGCGCTTAACACGCACACGCACACGCACACACCGCAATGAAACTGGTATATTCTATACGAGCTTACATACATATCTGAATGTGCGTTGTCTGGCCCCGCATTACGTTCAATTGCAATTAATAAAGACAAAATTGATTGTAGAATAATTTGGTATAGATAGAAATGAAAGTGGAATTCGAGATTTACGATGAACCAATTGATTTAGTTTTCATCTAGCAACAATATTTTGAGTCCCTATTGTAGCACAGTGCGTGCAAGCAAGCGCAGCCTCAACCGTAATGTGGGCCAGTGTGTACACACAATGTAAACAGTATTTTCGGCCGCGACTGGCATTGACGCACAGCTAGCTGTGTATCGATGCCGCAGTTAAATCAGCAACAAAAATTTAAAAAGTTGGAATGGCATTGACTTGTTTTTTGCTAAAAGCTACTGCTATGAATTTCAATTATTCATACATCCACGAATACACATGTTCATGCATACACATACGTGTACATATAGCATTTATCAAGCGACAGACGGTATCGCAGACGGTACTGTGGGCGTCGAGAAATACAAAGAATTGTGAGTAAGAGGGAGGGGAATAGGCACTGGCGACAAAAGAACAAGAATCAACAACAACTGCCAGCACATTCAAAGATAATTATAAAAATGGGTGATATAGAGAAAGAGAGGCATAGATAGAGAGAGAGAGAGAGAGAGAGAGAGAGAGAGCAAGAAAAACACAGCATCAAGTGAAAAACGAATAAAACAAAAACAAATTGAAGGCGTCACAGTTGAGTGAACGAACAGCAAGGCAGCAGAAGAAGAGGAGGGAGAGCCAGAACCGAACAGTCGAGAGAAACAAGTGCCATTTTGTTGTAGACAAGTTAAAGTCAAAGGCAGAGCCAGAGGCCAGAGGAATGCACCAACATGCGAGACAACAGCATGTACAAATTACCGTTGCAGGTTTCAGTCTGTCTTTCTGTCGTCAATGTCTTTCCTAAAGCTATTTGTTCTGATAATCCTCGGTGCGACAAAATTAGTATGGGGTAATAAAGAGATAAGATAAAGGTAGAACCAATTCCGTGATATACTTTAGACAGGGTGTTGTTGCATGGGAGACGCGGGCTGAGGCAGGTTCATTGATTAAAATGCAATAGAGAAAAACATGCTCACATACACGCACACAGTGGAACATATTTCTTTTTGCCACGTTTTGCTTTCGCTCCCACACACACACACATAGGGTGCATGCAAAAGTATGACGACATAAAGACAGGGTTATAGAATGAAGGTTTTGGGATGCTTCTTTAAAGAAATTAAATGCTTAGTCAGTCACGTGTAGCAGCAAATTATGTGTCGGTATAGCATTTTTTACATAATTTACTTCCCACCCACAAACGGCGCCTGGCCTGTGCTTACTACTGTTCTCTGTATATCTACTACTATTTCGGGCACTGCGATTGCGCAGGCGGGCGTAGGAGTGTGTGCTGTGTCATTGTGTGAAGGATTTTCGTGTCACTCGGGGTATTTCTGGACCCGAGCCACAGAGGAGGATTTGGAACATCAGCCTCAGTTTCTGATAAACGCAAGCGGAAAGCAACGCCCATTGTTCGGTCGCTTGGAAATCGGCAGTGAGTCAGTCAGCTGAAAAAGTTAACTGCAGTTGTGGGAGAGCAGGGGGAGAGAGAGGAGCAACTGGAATTCTCGCTCATGTGATCGTGCAGTCAGGCAGAGTTGCCAGACCGTGGAAATTATCGTTGAAAAAAAGCTTAAAATTGATTTATGCTATTGACTTAATTACACAAGCACTTTGGATGAGAGTGATATCTCTGTTGCCGGGGCAGGTACATATGTATGTATACATATACAGCGTATCTACGGACCTACTATGATAATCGGCCGAGCAAACATTCGGGCAACCTTCTTCTTGATTACCAACAGCCACCAGAACGGCAGGGGGAAGGTGCAAATCACAAGACAAGTTTCCGACGCATGACATAAGAATTGCGTCACAAATGAGTTGATTTGTGGAAAGCCATTGCTATTGTCCGGGAAGACGAGGGGTGGGGGGTTTGGGCCACTTGCCGGCAGAGCGCGTGCTACTTTGCTGCTACTCTTTTCATATGATGCCTTGCGACACACATCTACATCCACCAGCAAAGCACATCACATTGCTTGAGCACTTGCTATCTTATCAGCCAAGTCAATTGGTAAATAAGCCACTTATCAGCAAGGTAAATACAGAATGAATGGTATGGTCTCCTCTCTGATAAGCCCGAAAAAACGATCATACCCTAGAGCATGTGATGTCTACAGGGATTCGATTGATCATGCATTTAGCGATTTTGGCATGTGATTACCCACAGGGTGTAAGGGGGAGAACAATAGATCCACAAGTTTGTGAACATTACGAGGAATGGGGCCAAACATTTGTCAGCTGAGGGGAAGACATAAAATGCACTACAATGTCATTGTGATTGTGACACGTGCCCTATTCTTGCCCCCACTTTCGGGGCTCCCTATTTTACATCAATCACACTCATGTCCTCGTGCTGCTACTACTCTAACCAATAAATGTGAAAAAAAGTTTCGTGTGGCAACACTGTCGTTCTGGTCTTGTGACTGTTGTGTGAAAAGGAAAGCGAGCTTCATAAACTTCACAAAAAAACAGTAACTCTTCTTACACTCGCACACACACACACATTCATCCAATGCCAAATGCGAGAGAGTGCGCAAGCGAGCGAGAGGAGAGAGAATCGTTGCTCTCACATTAACCATGTGTGAGTGTGTGTGTTGGTCGGTGTGTGAGTAATGTGGAAAGAAAAAGGCAAAATTTCTAATTTGGCCACTGCGAGTAAATTACAAGTAATTACAAGCTGCCAAATTTCTATGAAAAATGAATATGAATAGAACCTACATGGTGTTTCCTTTTTGGTCAAACTAACTTTTCTGGCTAAAACATGGTACATTTTCTGCCAGTCACGCGCATACTGACGCAAAGAACTTCTTTGTGTGCGTACGACTATCTATCTGTATTCAAGGGGCTACTACACACTTGCCGCTTTTTTGCGGTACACACACAGCACACGCATTGGTTTTAGCAGCTACTGGTGCTCCCCACTCTTCCTCTTCCACCTTTTACGCCACACGAAATGTTCGATTTTTCGGACCAGGAGTATGTTTAATTTTAGTGGTTCACACTTACCCGAAAAGACGATGGCGGAGGCTGCGCCCATAACACCGAAGAAGGGGCCATAGATGGGGTTGTCGCTGGTCACTTCCGAAGACATTTTGCTTTGTTTTTTGTTTGTTTTAGGCTAAAAATGAAAAGCGAGATTTTAATTCGTTTCGCTGCTGATTGCA
Source organism: Drosophila tristis (assembly GCA_018150885.1). Lineage (NCBI taxonomy): Eukaryota > Metazoa > Arthropoda > Insecta > Diptera > Drosophilidae > Drosophila > Drosophila tristis. The sequence continues at coordinate 898,484 of JAECWT010000203.1, read as the reverse complement.
CTGGGTTTTCTTTCGGCGTTTTGCACGGCTAAATGTTATGCGCGTTTTTTATATGTAGGTGGGTATGCGTTGCTTTGAGTCGGAACAAAGTATTTATATTATATATACAATATATGTGGTGTATATGTAGAAAATTTCTTTACGCTGATCTGCGAACCACAATGCTTGCTGCTTCCACGACGAGTGAGCGCGCAAAATGAAACGAGACTAGGAAGACGAGACTCGTCCGATTATTGAATTTTATCGCGAGAGCTGAGTGCGTGTATGTGTGTCGTGTCATGTGCCTGTGTCAGTGAGAGCGTGAGCGCATGACAAGAAGTTCAATTGGCAATGGGCTGGAAAAATACACGCACGCACACACATAACACATACACACACACCACACACAGGAACAGGCAAATGGAAGTTCCTCAAGCCTGCTTTTTCCTTTAAAAAACTTAACAATTTCGCGATATTCATATTGTTTTAGTCGTTTTTTCTCCTTTTTCCTACTTCATTTTGTGCTCACACACACATACACGATCCCATTGCCGTTGGCTGAGTGATGATTGTGTGTGTATGTGCATGTCGTGGCAATTTGCTGTAACTTGTACAAACTCGAAAGTTGGCGCATTGTAGATTAGATGAACTTTTCATAGTTTTTGGGCCTCGCCTCACATGACCCTTTGGTCGTTGTCGTTGGGTTTATTTGTTCACACTCACGTGATTAGAAATCTAATTAAAAGCAATGTGCTGCTCTGTGGCTGGCCTCTTTCGGGTTGCTGCTGGCTGCTTGGCGACTAACGCTTTGTTGCGGATAACGGCACTGAACTCCAACGAGATATTTTTCTTAGCTTTTATAAACTTTAGTCACGGGGGCGGATGGGTGGTTGATAGTGTGACAGCGGGCTTATCGATAGTATCGATATTTTGCTGCTAGCCTCTACTATCGATGGATTTGAAACTATCATGATAGTATCGAGCTACAGTCGTTGCGCTACTTGTAACTAGTGCTGCAAAACGTCGACGTTGTTTGTTTTCTTTTAAACGCACAGTGTTGGAAACTGCAACACAGAAAGAGACGAGGAGAGGAGGATAAGAAGAAGAAGAATAACCCGGTAAAAACACAAAATGCCTCGCAAAATGGAAATAGAAAAAAGAAAAAAACTATGTGCAGTGCAAAATAACTATACCATTGAACACCTGCTGGAGAAGCAGCGTCAGCGAGAGCGAGAGCGACAGCGACAGAGCCAGCATCAGCAACAGCACCAGCACCAGCGGCAGCACCAGCGCAAGAGAATGTTGGGCTCTTCGATCCTTCCATTGCAACGGCAGACGGACAGGGAAATAGCACCAGATCAATTAATTTTGGAAAAGGTGAGGCCCATTTAGTCATAATAAGTTGGTAGCCAGGCATCTCAAAGATGCACTCAATCACTGGCCAAAGCGGCCGCTGATCCCAATAAGCCATCCATCGCGTATCTTTTATAATATATTGTAATATGAATATGAATATGAATAATACAATGAATAATAATAATAATGAAATGAATAATAATAATAAAGATGAAATGAATAATGATAATAATAATAATAATAATGAAATGAACGTTATTTATTCTCTGTAGTATAACAGTTGGTCCATTCCTCGTTTTTATGCTTCCTGTACTCCTTTCCTCCTCGAAATCTGTTATACAATTTATCTTGCCAATTTTGATTTTCTAACGGATATAATATTTTGATGGTATTGGCCAGATCTCTGGCGTTCCGTCTGCTCATAAGGAGCCTATTGTTTACAAAATAGTCCACTATTATTTTTGGCATAAGCTTGGCATGAGATTTAAATAATTTTTTTTTTTATTTGCTCTGTTCAATATTTGCTTGCCACAGTAATTCTCATTAGCATTCCATAGGATGGAGTAGAGGTTTATAAATTGGGTGGCTTCACCGCAAGCATTTGAACTATGATTGGACCACGATGATAGGGCCTTTGATGACGTCGACGGTGTAGGTACCGTCAACGATGTTGACTGCGATTCAATATCGGAGACATCCCCGGAGGTGTTGTCCTGCTCCACCGACTCCATGTATACAGGTGGCCATGCTCCGTGCCGTTCATCAGCTTGTTCATCATTATGTTCCTGTTCCCGTTGTTCATTAGCCTCTGATGATGTATCATCCTGTTATTATTGTTACATGACATTGGTAAAAGTTCATGTTGGCGGTTTAGGTTTAAAATCACAACAACAATACGACTATTAAAACCTGTTGCTTCTGTAGAAAAAAACAGTGAAGATATTTGCAGACATATCGATGTCAGACATATCGGCTAATCGGCTTTTTGTATCGTTAAAGCGGACCAAGACGAGCAGTGATGTGAATAGTTCTATGTCATCTCTAAGTGGCCAAAAGTCGAAGCGCGCCTCCCAAGCATCGTCCCTTCATGAGGCAGAATCCATGGCATATGAGGAGCTGTTTGGCGCCTGTTTTGCGGATTCCGACGACGAGGAGAAGCGGCAGACGCCACGATCAGGTAAAAAAAGTGTTATTTATTTAAAAGTTTATTAAAGTTTATTTTCATCTATTTTTCTTCTCTCAGTGTCATCGACGCAAGCCAGCGATGTGAGCAACATTCATGACCTTCCCTCGACCGTGCATCAGCCCACCACGTCACAAGCGACAGCAACAGCCGCCTCGTCGGGATCGGAGATTTCCCTCAATATCTCCATAGCCGAAGAGTATGCCCACAATGGCAACTACATGCCGCCGTCACCAGCTCATAGCGGAGCGGGAGGGTCGCCCCGATCTCCAAGACCACCAACAATTAAAAATATCATGGAGTATTTGTTTTTAACCTTTGATAGGACAACAAATGTTGGAGAACTGAAGCGCCTTATAAAGTTTTTGGAGCGTCCGGCGCATCTGGAGGAGATGCATCAAGGAAAAATAAACATGCTGTCGTCATTAGTTTCCTTCAAAGCGAGCCCCTATTTCATATACTTTGACGAGTACTATTTAATGGGTATCGTAAGTGCTTATTTAATTAATATTACTTGTACAATTCAGACATTTATATATATATATTTATTTAATTCTTTCAGCCATGCCTAAGGACACCAAGTGGTCAGGACAAAGTTAAATTGAGGGTGCTGGCCGTCGCTGCCGTCTACTTGGACGGCAGCAAATTTACCTATGTATATATCCGAGTGGTACGTTGAATTATTTCGCTTATATACATATATATATATATATATATATATATATATTTAATATATATTTGAACAGGTACCTGTATATGTTGATATAGCTGTGAAGCGTAGATCCAAGCTTGGCAAGGATAAAATAAAATCGGCTCTTACGATCGTTCTGAAGTTTATCTCCAAGCTGGGCCTGGACAAAAATCTAATGGCCATTGTGTCCGACCACAACAATTCGAATATGGATGCCCTACGGTCGGTTGCTCAGGAGTACCCAGTCATTTGGGACATCTTCCACCAGCGCAATGTTGCAGCAGCACGCCTGAACACCGATGCAACGGTGCAGAAATTGTACGAGCAACAATATACTGCCCTTAATTGGCCGGAAATATTTTCAGGGACGCCGACCGTCGATGCCAATAGGATCGAGGTGGAGGCCATCCGGAAGATGGTGGAGAAGTACTTCTCCACCCCGACCAGATCTCCACTAAATATTTCTCGCATCGACTCCAGCAAATTTGAGATGATGGGGCGCATCCTGAAGAAGCACATGAAGGAAGTTATGGCGTACGCCACTACGCTGGCTCACCAAATGGCAGAGCTAAGAGATGACCAATTATACTACGTCACCCGTATTGTTGGCATAATATTGTTGTTAAACACGCCCAAATTCGCAGAAATTACTCGTTAATTTATCTGTATAAATGTTCCTTAACTGTATTAATTATTATAATTAATTTATTATAAATGTTCCTTAACTGTATTAATTATTATAAATTATTATAATTAATTTATTATAAATGTTCCTTATTATCTGAATTTATCTGTATTAATTACCTGAATTTATCTGTATTAATTATTATAAATTATTATAATTAATTTATTATAAATATACCAGATTTTCAAAACAAATTGTATGGAATTACAACAAAAAAATACTAAAAAAGCGCCCATACGATTTACAAAACATTTTGCTTGAGATTACAACAAAAAAATACTAAAAAAGCGGCCAAGACAGTAGCTCGATACTATCATGATAGCGTTGCCAGACTAGTGCAATTCGTAGTTCCTGTGGGCTGCCATGCCATGATATTTTATGATATGATATTCCTCGAATTTGTTATTTCGTTTAATATTACTAGCTAGTTAGCCCTTTCAGCCCTAAAAAAATCATTTTATCCGATAGATACATCAATTTTCTACAAGATTGGCTGGTTTTGACAAGTCCCTTTTTTGCATTATTTACATAAAAAGGTTCAAACAAAAACGGCCAAAGCATAAAACGTAAATGTTGACTAAATGTGACGTCATTGTTGCTGGTCAACCAAGTTTCTTGAATGCGTATGGACTTTTTTACACCTTATTTATTTCAATGGGTTAATAATAATTTGCCGGAAAATGGAAAAACTATTTTCAAATTATATTTATAACCTTAAATCAATTAATCAATATTGCTTAGTGTGTAGATTTAAATTTGGGGATTTAGCTGCCTAACTTAGTATTTATCCAGAGCTTTCGTGAGCAACTCATTCATGTTGGTCAGCAGCATGCGAGGATCCTCCGCCAGCCCGGCTCCTACCATGGCGTTGGCAAAGAGCTGCTTGGTTATCAACTTGGCTAGCTCGGTGTCACTCTCGCGCAGTTTGTTCAGCTTTTTGATAATGGGATGTCTGAAACGGTGAAATCTTGGGGTTACGAGCCTGTGGGGCCAACAGATAATAGAGTCTCACTCACTTTGGATTGATCTCTAGTTCCGGCTGCAGCAGGGCAAAACGGTTCGCCTCCGGCACCTGGTGGCTCTGGGTGCGGATGAAGTGACGCGCGGCAGCCATCTCTTCCACAGTGACAACGCAGGGATGCGTGTCCAGGCGAGAGGTAGCTTTCACCTTGACCACTTGGCCCTGCAGCTCGTCCTGAATCCAGGGTATCAAGCTGTCGAGCTCGGAGCGCAGCAGGCTGCCCTCGCCGTAGTCAGTGGTTGCACTCGGATTCTCAGAATCTTCGCGCATCTCCTTCTCCACCGAGACCAGGTTCTTCTGCTTGTACTTTCCCAGCTGCATGAGCACGAGCTCGTCGTATGGTTCGTAGCAGAAGAGAACAAGTTCGTTTCGCTTTTTCAGGCTCTCGTAGTAGGGGGAGGACTCGGCAAGGACACGGTTCGGCGCCGCCAGGTAGTAAATGTTTTTCTGCTCAGGCCCGACAGAGGTGTAGTAGTCCTCCAGAGACATGCGTCCTTCGGTACCTTCCGCCTTTGAGGAGTCGAATCGGAGGAGCTTGGCTATTTCCTCCTTTTCAGCTGAATCGCTCGAGGTGACGATGCCCTCCTTCAAAAAGAGACCATAGTCGCGGTAGAAGTTCTCGAACTCCTCCGGCTGCTTCTTGGCGCGCTCCTGCAGGAAGCGGATGACCCGCGAGGTCAATACGCTGGACAGCTTGCGAATGATGCTGCTGTTCTGGAGGAGTTCGCGACTCAGATTGAGGGGAATGTCCTCGGAATCGACGACGCCCTTCACGAATCGCAGCCACTTGGGCAGCAAGTGCTCGGTTTTGGACTGGATCAGCACCTTCCGTGTGTACAGAGCCACGCCCGTGTTGCCGTCGCGCGACATCTCGAACAGTCCAGGCTTGCCCTCGGGGAAGTATAGCAGGGCGTGCACCAGAATGGGGACATCGGCGTTGTAGTGCAATGTGAATCGGGGCACATCGAAGCTATTGCTGATGAAGCGGTAGAAGTTGTGGTGCTGCTCCATGCTGATGCTTGGGGGATCCAGCAGCCACAGGGGCTTGATTTCGTTGGCCTGCTTGCCGTTCAGCAGGATGGGAGAGCCCACAAAATTGCTGTACTTCTTGATGACAGTGCGGATGCGGTCTTCGTCCGCATACTCACGGCACTCGGTCTTCAGGTGCAGCACGATTTTGGTGCCAAGGTCCACGTCCTGGCTCTCCTCGATCTGGTAGGTGCCACTGCCGTCCGTCGACCAGCGCAGGCCGGGAGCATTGGGCGTGGCTGCCCGTGTGTAGACCTCCACGCGCTGGGCGACAATGAAGGCCGAGTAGAAGCCGACACCGAATTGACCAATGATGTTGGAAATAGCATCAGATGCCTGCTTCTCGTTCTTCATCTGTTCGAGGAACTGCTTCGACCCGCTGCGGGCGATCGTGCCCAAGTTGCTGATGAGCTCCTCCTTGGTCATCCCGATGCCCGTGTCCTGAATGGTGAGCTGCATCTGCGGCTTGTCTGTGGTGATGCGTATCTCCAGAGCCCTATCCTTGCCAGACAGTTCCGCCTCGCCAGTGCTCAGGGCTGTGTAACGGAACTTCTCAAGGGCATCGCTGGCATTCGAGATCAACTCACGCACAAAAACCTCCTGATCCGAGTAAAGGGAGCGCGCCACAATGTCCAGCAGCTGGCGAGTCTCAGCCTGGAACTCGTGCTTGTCGACGGGCGCATCCGCCTGCTTGGTTTCCGTGGCGAAGCGGCGGTACAACAGCGACCGATCTGAAAGCATCGCCCAGAGTTATGTAAAATCTGAGTGCCGCCTTGCAGTGCAGACGACTTACCGGCCGGCGATCCCCGCGATCCCAGAGCCACATTCAAGGCTGCAGCTGCACATCGATTGCTTTGCCTCAGCACACCACCCAGACGGCTGAAATGACGCGCCTGAGCCAGCATTCCAATTGCTCGCAGTGACATTTTGTGGACCAAATTAAAATGATTATTTCGAACTTTGTTGTTAAAATTTTTGTGGCGTGTTACGTCCGAACTGTTTCCAGCGCACATGTGTGCGTCCAGTGTCACCCCACTCTACAAAGTATGCATCGATTAGGGTGGAGCGATAGTTCGATTACGGCGGGAAATTTAAATTTCGGGTAAAGCAAGCGTTTCCAATGGGAGGAATGGAATCGGTTTTCCGCGTTTGTTTTTCACATTTAATTGTGTCGTTAGGTGTACAGGTCAGGTTATGGGTTAATATGTAGAAGCGGGCATTTGAGAGAATGGTACAAAAATACAGGTATATATATATATATGGGTAGGATATAAATGGGAGCCGGCCGCTCCTCCTACTGGCTCAGCTCGTACATGATGTGGGAGAGCACTGCGCTGGCCTCCACGTTGCTCATGGCCACATTGGCCAGGTGGGGCTCGTAGCGCTTCAGACTGCGCTTGGCCGTCGACGTGTTGGTTACCAGGTTGCGCAGAATGAGCGCTGCCGTCAGACGAATACTCTTGGTGACGGGCCCCTCGTTCTCGTCCATCAGCTCCTTGGAGTTGGTGTAGTCCGTTGTGTGCCGATTCATGGCCTGCATCGCCGCACTGCCCACAACGGGGGTCGGCGCTGTAGCCGGTGCACTGCCACCCGCCAGCCGCTGGGCATGACTTTCGTTCCGCACAATGGTGACGGGCGGCTGGGCAGGCGCCACATTGTGTATGCCCGTGGCCAGGCGACGCTGCACGCCGGCGCGTAAATTATCCAAGGCCAGGTGACGATCGATCAGATGGGTCATCAGGGAGTAGCGACGACGCGCTCTGTTGTCGCAGAAGGCGGGACCGCTGCCCCACTGGCAATAGATGTCGGCATCGGCGTCCAGGTGGTCCGGACAGTGGACATTGACCACATGATATTTGAGGTCGTTGAGTGATTTGAACTTGCGCCGCGGGCAGTTGCGCCAGTCGCAGATGAACAGCCAATTCACGTCCACGGGCACGGGCGAGGGACTGGCTGCGGCAATGGGAGCTCCTGTCGCAGACGGAGTGGCGTACAGAGGCGCCGTCTGCACCTGGCTGATCACCACTGAGGTGCTGCTACTAGCCGCCTGAGTGTACTCGACTGGCTTGGATTCGGCTAGGACTGAAAGCGGCTTGCCAGACGCTGTCGATGTGGATTCGCCGGTGCTCATCGCTATCTGGGAGAGCGTTGGCTTCAGGGCGGGCACAAACTGTGGCTGCATTGGCTTCTTGGCTATAACTCCGACAGTAAGGGGCTTAGTGGCCTCCGGGATCTGAGAGGAGATAAAGATTCGATTAGAAAAGCTTTTCATTCAACCCCATTGCAGGCTACACTCACAACAGGCATGGTGATCTTCTGCTGAATGATGGATGGATGGTGCTGCTGCTGCTGTTGCTCCAGAACGGTGCGGATGTGTTGCTGCTGCATGCCCCCAATGGCTGTGGCCGTGGCCGTGGGCGGCTGCGTGGTGATGATCGTCTGCGAGTTGAGTTGGCTCTGCTGCAGGGGAGCCGGCGTGGCCGGTGTCTGGGTGATGAGAGTCGTTTCTTTCATGCCACTGAGAAGTAGCTGCCGCTTTTCGCCAGGCGCAGCAGCAGCTGGAGCTCCGGGTGGGCCCGAGATGATGTGCTGCTGGATGATCGACTGGTGCTGCTGCAACTGCGGTATGGGCAAAGTGGCGCCCGTCTTGGCGGCTGCCAGACGCTGCTGGGCCGTCACCTGCGGGGAGGCGAGCTGCGGCTGTGGCTGATGCAGCTTGATGGTGGCCGGAATTTGATTCAGCTGCGAGAGCAGGGAGGGGGACATCTGCCCTGCTCCCAGTGATGGCACTGGCCTCTGGGGCGTGATGAAGATCTGCTGCTGTTGGTGTTGGCTGGCGGGGCGTGTCTGCGGCTGCTGGGGGGCCGTGGTGGTGGTGACCAGAACCTGCTGGCCCTGCGCCGTGGTCATGATCATCTTCTGCGTGCCAGGCACACTGGCAGCGGACACTCCGCCCGGCTGCTGCTGCAGTATGATGATGGTCTTCGTCTGCTGCTGGGGCGTCTGTGTGACCAGAAGCGTGGGCGGTGCCGACTGAGAGGTTGGCGGAACGGCGGGCTGGGTCTGCTGGGCCACCAGGTAGGTCTGACCCTGCTGATTCGTGGCGAGTACGTACTGCGTTGTCTGCTGGGCCGGGGAGGCATCCATCGACGTTTTCGGCTGCAGGATCACCGGCACCGTCTGTAGGCCCTGGTCCGTCTTGATGGTGGCCGTCGTGGCCAGCTTGAGCTGCGGTGGCGGGCCGGGAGAGGAGCCACTGCTGCCGGGAAAGACCAGCTGACGTTGGGTGGACTGCACCTTGGCTGGGATGAGTTGCAGCTGCTGTTGTTGCTGCTGCTGTTGTTGTTGTTGTTGATGCTGCTGCTGAGGCTGCTCCTGACTTGGCTTGGCCAATGGCGGAACGTCATCCAAGTCCTCATCCTCCAGTATGGAGGCGGCCAGGTCCGCATACAGATTGGCGGCATTCTTCGAGGGCGTCACCTGGGGCTCCTCCTTGCCGGATGAGGAGGCATTCTCCAGGGCCAGGCGCTTGTTCTGCTCGTCGTCGATGGTCAGCTTTCGTTTGGTGGCTGCCGAGATTATAAGGGTGCGTCCACTGGCGTCCTTGGTCACAACATTCGCCCCACTAAGCGGAGCCAGTGGGGGCGGAGCCGAGTCGATGATTGGCTTCTTCTCCATTGCCATCTGGGGGTGCAGTGGCTTTATGGTGGTCTGTCCCACCTTCACCGGCGTGTGCTGCATCAGCGGATTGTTCACGAAGGCGCTGATGGCCGTCGAAGTTACTTTGATGGGCTGGTTGGAGGGGACGCTCGATGCGGAGGCTGTGGTGGGCACCAGGGCCGGGGGCTGGGGCGACTGGGACAGCACCTGTGCCTTTTGCTTCTGCTGACGCTCGGTCACCTTGTTGGCCAGGAGACTCTTGATGAGCGAGGAGCTGGTGGGCGGCGTGGGCGTGGGCGCAGGTGGAGCTGTCTCCTCGGCTGCTTCCGTTGGCGCTGGGTCCGACTGCGGCTTGGGCAGGATGAGAGTTTCCTTCTTGAGAGGAACTGCGGATGGATTGGCCTTCTGCTGCATGACCAATGGTTGGGCGCGCGTCCGGATGCCCACGTAGTAGGTGCCCGGCAGCTCAGTGCCGTCCATGTGGCGCACGATGACGGGTCCCACGGTCTGGTTAAAGATGAGGCGCACCAGGCGTGGGAACTGCATGTGATTGACCACCGACAGCTTGCCCGCCTTCTGGCAGTGCGACAGGTAGATCCTGTACAGCTCCTGCTGCTCCAGGCGGAACTCGTGGCCGGCGCCTGCTCGCTCGTAGGTGGCTCCCAGCCAGGCCAGAGCGTACTGCTCGTCGTCGTGTGTGAAACTCTGCGGCGCGGAGGGTGGGGCTGGCAGAGCCATGGAGACCACGCCCGGCGGCAGTATAACCTGCGGCAGACTGGGCACCGGCAGCGACAGCGGCAGCGGAACCTGCGGCAGACTCGGAACGGGAAGAGTAGGCACCGGAGCAGGCACCGGCAGAGCGACAATCTGCTGCTCTGTCTGCGATTGCAGGACCTGTGTCTGGGCGGGCGTCGGTATTGGCAGAGCGGCGGGCGGCTTGACGACCACTTGCGCGGATGGGGCAGCAGCCGTGGCAGCCGTGGGATTTGTGGCCAGCGAATTAATGAGATTTCCCGGCACCATCTCCACGACGCGCATCAAAATGCAACCGTCAGCTCCATAGGTCTGCGCCTCGACGGATATCAAAGCCACCAGCTGGTCGACCAGGCCACGCACCTGCATCAGCAGAGAGCAGGGACGGGCGCCGAGCGAGCTTAGGGCATAGATTGCCTCCAGAGTGAAGATGAGGAGCATCACATCCGTTAGCGAGAGCAGCAGCATGGCGCGCTGGTAGAAATCGAGGCCCAGACAGCGGTTTATGTACTGGGAGTTGCCTTCCCTGCCGCACAGCTTGTATATGATCTCGAGGCAGCTGATAATGACGGCTCGGTCGTTGGAGTCGATGCCCTCGCAGAGTGTGGCCAGCAGATTCCGCGACAGCTCGTCCGTGGTGGGGTCCTGCAGCTCGAACTGGTTCGCCAGATTGCCGGCCGTCTCCAGGGCCTGAATGTGGATGTTGCCTGAGGACAAGGATCGTGGTTAATTGCCAGTAAAATATGTAATTGGTTTTGCAGGGCAGTGGCCAGTAAACTTACTCCAGCGGACATTGGCACCCATGACCAGATACCGCCACAGCGTGCGATTGGAGCCCAGCGGTACTTGATTCTCTTGATGGAAACTTAGCGCCCGCACGAGCTGCACGATCTGGAGCACGCGCTGGCCCATGCGCTCGTCGGTGCCATTGCTGCGGCGCAGATTCAAAAAGTCCAGCTCATCGCATGCCGCCAGCAGCTCGTTGCGAGCAGTGGAGTTCTCCTGCTCGTCCTTGTCCTCCTTGCTGATGAGGCCATTGTCCAGCCAGGCCTGTTCGTCGGTATAGAGCTCGAGCACCTGCGGCTTGTCGTAGAGCAGGTCGCGCCAGAAATTGTGCTGCGAGTGGTGGCGCACTTCGGCGTAGCTGTGCTGGAACAGCTTGCGCATGGTGTAGTCCGCATAGACGCCCAGATGGGCCAGCAGCACGTCCAGCAGCTTGGGGCAATCGGACAGTTGGAGCGTGTGCCGCACCTCGTTGGCCATCAGGGTGCAGACGTTGATGGCAAAGTCCTGCTCGTTGGGCAGCGGCGAGAGCAGGGACAGCAGCAGCTTCTCGTAGCTGCTGTGCTTGTGGAGCTGTGTGGACATCTTGTACTGCCGTCGCCGGTCCACGTTGATGATGTGCTGGCGCTGATTGTACGACATGGGCACCGCTGGCAGTGTGGAGTGCGCGGATCCAAAGATGCTGCCAAGGCCGCCGCCGCCCCCGGCCAATGCGCGGGATCGGGCCCGTCCGCTGCCCATCTCAGCATTCTCAATGGCCGCCTCCAGAGCCTCCATTTTGTCCGGATCCTCGCCAAAGAAGTTGAGGCGCTCGTACTTGTCCAGATACCGTCGGTAGATGTGCTTGATGCCCGCCGTGCCATTGACACAGCGTTCCCTTAGCGTCTCCATGGCACTGTACACCTCTTCCCACTCGTCCCGCATGTTGACCTTGTTGAAGCCGCCCCGCTCGGTGACCTCAGTGTAGAGTTTATACAAGTCCACATGCTTGCCACTGATCTTGGCCGCATGGGTCAATGGAGTGCTGCACAAGATGGTAAACACCAAATGATGATAGATCAGAGAATGTTCGAACGGAGCAAAATCAATATCAATATCAATATTTTCCCCCTTACCCGCGTCTCTCATGGAACTGCTGCAGATCACGCCAGAACTCCTCGGGCGCCGACGCTGGTTTCCCTTCAGTTTTTTCCGGCGTGAACGGCGCCGGAGTCTGCGGCTGCTGTTGGTATGGATTTCTGGCGCGCAACGGCGTTGTTGTTGGTAGCAGCATTCCGAGCCCCTTTGCCGGTGACTGCTGCTCGATTTGCTGGGCGTTGTTGTTGCTGCCACCCAACGCGGCGGTCGCTGCAGGCAGCGACTGCAGCAGCACGCGCACACTATCGATGCTGGAGGTCATGTTCACCTACTCGCACTCAAATAACACTTAATACATTCTTTAAAATAATAAGACACGCAATTAGAAAAATTACAACGACGCGGACGCCAGTGGATATACCGCTAAAATATCCCTCCTGACCCCCAGAAATATACCGAAATATACCTTGTCATCAGTGCTGCCGATTCCGCTTTTTTCCCGTCAAATCTGGCTTTTTTGATGAACAACAGCGGGAATAGTGTAACAATTGCGGGAAGCGGGACTTCTGGATTTCTTAGAATGTTATTTGGCCTTTTTCCGCTTTTTTTAATGTTGCTATACTTGAATCAAAATTTTTAGCCAGATTAATCTGGTAAAATCGAAGTTGAGAAATCGCACGATTGCGAGCCTGAAGACAATTATGCTGATTTAGATGAATTAATGGCGATCTTACAGTAAAAACCTTATAAAATACTTCAGAAATAAAAGATTGGTAAACGCAAAAATTACGCTTTTTTTGTGTCTTTTTTCTGTAATATTTCAGCTCTTTTTGTGTCTTGTACAAGTCAGAAATGGCTTTTTTTCCTGATGAAAAGTTGGCAGCACTGTTTGTCATTAACAAAATATACCATAAATATACTGACGGACACGGCGAGATGCGTTGATATTCCTTAATATTGATATTCGTTTTAATATTACTAGCTAGTTGGCCCTATCAGCCATAAACAAATAATTTTGTCCAATTCCTCAATAAATTTTGCACAGGATGGGCCAGTTTTCAGAACTCCTTTTTGCTCGATTGTTTACATAATAAGATTCAAACAAAACCGGCCAAAGCATAAAACGTAAGTGTGTACTGGGATGTGACATCAATGTTGCCTTGTCAAATAAGTGCCCGCAATGAGTATGGACATTTGTATACCTTATTTGCTTTAGTTAATGTTTAATTTGTTGTTCCAAGCCAATTTGAAGCATTAATAATGATTTTATCCTACAGTGACATGTTTTTTACCTACTAATGCATATGTTTTGTGTGTTTAATACACTTATCCCGATTCTGATACCTATTACCCGTAAGCTGAAAAATTTATGCATTATTTGGAAAACAAAAATTAAAAAAAAAAGACAATTATTATCCTATTTAAAATCGTAAAATCTGGGGCCCAGATTGTTGCCCAGTGCCCGGTTGAGGGTTGATTCGGCCCTGAATAGGTCGAGTTTGGTTTTAAAATTTAAATAGTAAATATGGTAAATAATAAATAGAAATTGTCCTCGACAAATAACAAAAGTTGCTAATCAACAAAAAAGAATGGATGAAATAACGTTCAAGAAATTGAGCTCTTAGTTCACAATCAGAAATTCGTTAAAAAATAGACATTTGAAATCTTCAATGTTTTGGGTTAAGAGCATTCACGATTTATTGAGTTATTTAGACATATTTGACTACATATACGCTACAAGTAGGGGAGGGAGGGACGCAACAAGCTTAATTGCTAATTTTGCCATTCTTTAAAAAGTTCTCATCATCAACAATCGTATAGCGGTTGCTGCGATACGTGTCCAGTTCGAAAATGTATTTCTTGCCGCAGTCTTTCATCAATTTGAGAATAACAGGCTTGATATTATCTATGCCCGCCATACGAGCCAGCTCGTTGTAGTAGTCAAACTGAAAATAAAAGTAAATCAACTCAGTGACGCAGGAAGAAGGATAAACCAACCCACCTGTCGCTCCCCCATTTGGTGGGCCTTCTTGCGATTGTAGAAGCCACACTCCCACCGCTGGCCAATCTCCTTCTCCAGCTCGGCGATCATCTGCTCGCGAGCCGGCAGCTCCCGCTGGCCCGTGAAGAACTTGAGCGTGAAACGCACTTGCATGTCGAATATGTGCGTGGGTATGACATTAAATGGCAGCCCGATGAAGGCCATCGTCGGATTGTTGATGTTGATGCAGTGCTTCCAAAGGGGCTGCACAAAGTTGTCTATCACCTGGATGCCCACGTCCGTGCTGAGGCAGGGGAATGTGTACTTGTAGCCGGTGCAGAACATCACATGGTCGAAGGACTCGCTGCTGCCGTCCTTGAAGATGGCCCCAGTTTTCGTGAATCGCTCCACATCCGTTTTCTGCGTCACATTTCCCATGAATGCTGTGTTGGGGGCAGTGGCCAAGTGGTGGCTCAGATACACATGCTTGGCTTCCTTGCGGACCTGATTGGTGATGTCCATGCCACTGGGACCGGCGCCAATGATGAGTACCCTTTCATCTGCAACGATGCATGGAATGAATCAAATTTATGTGGTTGATATACATATGTATGTATCAGGCTTGCGGTTGGCCAAAGTGCCTGCTATCAGTCGCTTCCACTAAGGAAACACGTGCATCGGGCTGCTACCCACGCCACTGCCACTGCGAGAAACCCAAAACACTCATTATGTCACGCACCTGACGACTGCGATGGATGGCTATGGCGATTGTGTTGGCAATTCCGTCAACAACATTACGGGCCGAGCCGAGCCGAGCATTATCTGCAGTCGAGAGTGCGCCCCGTATTATTTATGGGAAGGAAAGACAAAAGTGGGACTACTCCGGCCAGACTAGACCATTTGCGTAGCGCAAACAATGTTATCTGCGTCTCCGAATTGGCCTCCCATTGAGTGTGTTGCTACATTGTTGGCGGTAATCTAGCATGCTGCTCTTACCCTTAAACTTGTCCGCCCTGCGGTACAGGTGACTGTGCATCAGCTTGCCCTCGTACAGTTGCGCCCCCTCGACCTCGGGCATATCTGGCTCCGTGTAGTGACCGTTGCAGACATACACAAAGTCGTAGTAGACCGGGTCGCAAGTGTTGGTGCTGTGGTCCCAGACATAGACCTGCGCGTAAACAGGAAAGTCCCCCAAATAGTATCAATAAAGTTGCATTAGTGGAAAACAAGTCTGAATGCTACACAAATGAGAATACAAATATATGCGTGTGACGTCGGTACCAACCTCCCAATCATCCAAACGAGGACGCACTCTTATCACTTCGTGCTGGAGCTTGATGTGGGGGCCCAGCTTAAAGTGTTCCGCATACGAGCGAAGAAAGTTCAGAACCTGATTGGATGTTATGAAGGAGTCCTCGATATCGTTGTCGTACGCATAGTCTGGATACCCCATCACTTCCTTGGGCAGGTTGGTCCTAAAAAGGCACTTGGCTTAGCATTCTGTCTGAAGGTGCGAAGCATTATCAACCTACCTCAATCCCTGGTACATGCTGCTGTGAACCTCATCGTAATCATTGTTGGGCATTTCCTCGGAGAATATCCAGGTGCCGCCAATCTCTGTGCCCCGCTCGTAGGCCACCGCCTCCAATCCCGACTCCAAGGAGTTCTTCAAGGCGCACAGGCCCGCGGTGCCGGCTGCAATTTGATTGGAGATCGAGATTGAAAGCGATTCAGGTCGCCCCAGTTGGCTCTGCTCTTACCTCCAATTACACAAACGCGACGTTTCTGATCGCCCACCTGGTTCTTGATCATTTTGACAAGCAGTGTGGTTCTCCCTATACGGTTGCAACTGCCAGCACACACGTCTGCCTCTGTGTTTAACCAGAGACTAACTGAGGGGCTCGAGTATAAAATAGAGCTGGAGAGGCGATATGGCTATGCCCTACACACTGTTGCTCGATTTCGTGGGTGCTTTGGCTTGAAACTGATAAGGCAAAACTATTGGCGTACTCTCCCCAACCACAGGGGATTGCGCAAGGCGCCAACAACCCCCCAACGCCGTGAAAGTTATCAGTCGCTGTTGTTAATTTAATGACATAACAACGACGTCCACGTCCATCGGATCGGTGTTTCTGTAAGTTACTGGAATCTGCCGTCAGGCAATCGAAATTTATGCATTTGGCGAACATCTCATCTGGCTGATGAGGCGAGATTAGTCACGAACCTGGGCGAACAAACAACGTTGCTGGGTGGAAGACGCTGATAAGGCAATCGATTGAGAGATTTGGTGAAGATTCCCCAAGCCTGCCCTACCTCCAGCTTGCCGCTGACTTTCACAGTCTCGGAGTCACTGTGTCAATTAAGTTTATCAGCCCATTTGTGAGCTTTTAATTATCAGCTATCAGTTGCTCATATGACCAAGATCGATCCATATATTACATATGTGTGTATGATGTAAATTAAATCTGATTGTGAGCGTTTTGAGTGCAGCCCAAGTCCGGTTGTTTCATCAGAATCGATCGGGAAGTAATTAATTTGATTCAATTACGTATGAAGACAATGTTGGGCATTACAATGTAAGCTGGCCCAGCGAAGCCCATGGAAGTTGATTTGCTTGGGTCGTGCTCTTGGCGGTGATTTGGTGTGAGGAAGCCAAGTAATTGTTATAGTTCTGATAATAGATTAGATTGGGGGTCGAAACTCGAGTGGGGGTGGTGGAAACTAGTGAACTCCCAGCATTGGCATGGCAGGCATTGACAGCTGATTTGTTAGTAATTAAGATTATGCTTTGGTGGTGGTCCACCTACTGCTTGGGAGTGCTTACAATCGGAACTTTGTATGGTCCGAGTTTGATCACGTTTTGAGATAATCACTATGCAAAGCGTTTGCCAGTACTTTTGCACTTGAAACTTGGAAATAAGCGAAGGTAATTACCATACTTGCTGGATAGCTACGAGTTTTTTCATTTAATTTGGCGCCAAGACAGGTGCCTTAATGGCAATTTAAAGCTGGCGCCAAAGTGTGTCAAATTTTCCAGGGAATGGCAAAAGTGATATCGATAGAAGCAAACATTTGAAAAATTTACAATTTTACGATCTGCAGTGTTTACAGTGCAGTTTTCATTTTTCCACTTTATACGCATTATTTTTATCATGGTTAGCTCTCTACTTTCAGTTTTGTTGGTATTTATTTGGAAGTTGCGAGATGAAGTTCCGTTGAATATATCGCACAAAAACATCGATTAGCTATTGAATTTGAAATATTGCAATAATATATTCTATATATCGATATATGTAGTTGCGATCGTTTTTCCATTTTCTAAACATTTTCGTTGATTTCTCGGTTAAAAGTTCAAATTAATGTGAGACAAGAAGCAAAGAGAAAGGAAAACAAAAGCAGAAAGAAACACGCGCACGCATTGGAGCAACAGCAGAGCAGACAAAGTCAAAGCAAAGACAGCTGAAAATCGATGGGGATCGAAATCGAACCCCACCAACAACAAGTTTTTTAGTTGTTTTCCCTCTGCGTGTCTCATTCGTGTTTGCTGCTCTCCGCTTTGGGCTCCACTTTATTGCCGACTTTTATTTTGTTTCGTCGTTTTATCAGAGCTCTCGATCCCGACCACCTCCAAAAAAGTGCAAAACGAGAGCTGAGCTTGGGGGCTGCATGCAAGGCGACGCAACAGACGTCTACTCGTAGAATCTACAATTTCAAAATTACACAACTTACATGAAGGAGAAGCAGCGACAAAAGGAGAGGCATAAACTGGCACTGCAGCAGCAACAGCAGCGGAAGCAGAAGCAGCAGCAGCTGCAACAATAGCCCAAAGTCTAGTCGCTCCAAGTACAGCATTGTCGAGAGGCAGCCAAGCATCGCCCGCATGCACTAGATGCCATCGACCATGGCCCCCACGACCAGTCCAAGCTCAGCCGCCCCGAAGCTGGCCAAGTTCAAGTCCTCCTCGCTGGACCATGAGATCTACACGGCGAATCGACGCGGCACCATTGCTACGGCGGCCAGTGACTGGAAGGCTCTTCGCAGCAGCCCCACCAACGGAAGATCCCTACATGCCGGGGGCGGGCACGGTCTCGGCCTCGGACCAGGCCTCTCCTCGATGACCCGGGCCGCCTCCACATCATCACTAGCCAGCAGCACACGCACCATGACCAACTATCAGGAGTACAAAATGGAAATTATTAATCAGGTGAGCATAAAGTGTAGAAAACAAAAAAAACTCAAACTAAGCCGCCTCAAAAGCTGTTCAAACAAATGGCCGTACTTCGTGGATGTCTGCTGGTTGATATTTGGAAATTAATTTACCAACAGTGAAGACAACAGATCCGCAAACAATGCTTTTCTATTTGCACTGCAAAAATGTTTGCCAAATTACCTAATTTCGGGGGGTTGCTGTCGAGCGCCCGCCCGCCCCATCCCTATCGCCGCCCATTGTGGCGGACATGTACTAGTGGGTCGACGCTGTCTTGGTTTAATTGATAACGCACTCGTAAATAGTTTTATCTCCGACTGATAAAATATGATCTAATGCAACCTCCGTGATGGTGGTGGATATTTCTTTATTTGCCTTTGGTTTGGATGCTGATAATTTGTTGGGGAATATTTGCTGCGGATGTTTACCTAGAAAGCTGGAGCCTCCTCAAGAAATGCAGTTGATGGATAGCCCTGGGCAGTTCCTAGAGTTAGTTACAGGTTGCATAGTCGACAGCACAAAGGGGACCCACAAAGGCCCGCAGGGTATTGTAAACAGTTTGGTTTATTAACAGCCCAGGTGATGCTCACACAATGAAAGCATTAAACAAGTATTCCAAAAATAAACACCCGAAAGCCCGCAGCAATGGGAATTCATCGAACCCAACTGAAGTCATCCGAAATTTTATGTTATTTAGTGCTTGGGTTTGGCCGGGCGGTGATGGTTAGACGCACAGGTGAAGCGCCCATCAAAAGATCGCGTAAACAAGTTGGATGGATTTATTTGGCGGGTAGGTGAGTGGGTGATTAAACTGTTGGTAGGCTGGCAGGCTGACCCGTTGAGCAGTGCCTTGCCTTGCGCTCTCAATGGACTTGTCAAGCGCCACAAGGTCAGGCACTCTGAATTGTGCGATCTCTTTGGCTGGCCATGTCACAAGTCAAGTTGGCGCCAAAGAAATCAATTCATAAGCCGTTGGCGTGACAAATGGTAATTGTGCGACAGAAATTGAACGAGAAACCCGAGCCGAACCGAGCCGCCGACAATAGCGATCACCGTGACATTGTGCATTACTAAATTGATCGGAATTATAGAGCACATGCTTCGGGCACAGCCTCCACCGACTACACATTGTAGGGAGAGTACTATGGGTGCGGGTGCGAGTGGCGGCTCTTAATTACTCAAAATATTTTAGATTGTATCCGTTGCTGCAAGAGATTATGCCAGCAGCTCGCTCGTAGATTGTTTCCATTTAGCCGGCCTCTGCCTCTGCTGCACGTGCTGATCGTTTCTTTTTTCCACTCTCTTTTGTTTAAATCATTTATCATTGTTTATTATCACCTCTGTACTGCTCTTGTATTCCGCCGCAAATTGGCTGCAGTTGACTGACTCTGGAAGAGGTGTGAATGAAATTGAGCAGGTGTCCGTCGGCCCAGGGGCATGGGGCATTGAGAGGCGAAAGCCAGAAGGAACCATCTCTTATGAGCAAATATTTCGCTGTAAATTGTAGAAATGTGGACGTAATTGACGGCGCCTATGGAATTGCTTCAACAAGATGGGGCTGTTAGCCGGAAATTTTACCGCATCCAATTGATCGTGTGCCCCGCGGCTGGGGCAATGATCAAAGCCAGAGAATTGATTTGATTTTGATTGAACTTTTGGCATTTGTTCTCAAACGTTTCAGGGCAAGTGCCTCTGTGGCCAGTATATCAGAGCGCGGCTACGGCGGGCTGGAGTTCTCAATCGGAAGGTGATACAAAGACTGCGAAACATACTGGAGCCCTCTTCCCATGTGGTCTACGAAGTGTTTCCGGCCCTCAATAGCGTGAGTATTGGCGGGCCCATGCCATGCATTCCTTTTTTGCCGCGTAAATCAACTTATTATTAATTGATCTACAGATGGGCGAGGAACTGGAGCGCATGCACCCGCGTGTCTATACAAACATATCCAGGCAGCTATCGAGAGCTCCGTTTGGCGAGCTGGAGGACGGTGATATGGCGCCCATGCTGCTTAATTTGGTGGCCAAGGATCTCTTCCGGTCGAGCATCACCTGGGGCAAGATCATCTCAATATTTTCGGTCTGTGGCGGCTTTGCCATCGACTGTGTGCGCCAGGGCCACTACGACTACTTGCAATGCCTGGTGGATGGCCTGGCCGAGATCATTGAGGACGATCTGGTGTACTGGCTGATAGACAATGGCGGTTGGCTCGGTCTGCAGCAGCACATACGTCCTCGCGTCGGTGAATTCACATTTCTGGGCTGGCTGACACTGTTTGTGACCATTTCGGCTGGAGCCTATATGGTATCGAATGTATGCAAACGCATTGGCTGTCAATTGTATTCGTTGTTGTTTTAGTTTCGGGACGATTCGTTTTAGATATTATCATACTCGTAATCGTAACATTTAGTCAGTGACACTTTCCAATCATTCCTGCTGCTATGGCATACAGAGTCGTATATTAGTTTGTAAGCAATTCTGTTTTATGTATAATATTCATATTAATAATTGTTATATTGTTTTCTTTTTTTTGTACATAGTGACAGGCGCAATAAAGCGCATTTTAAAGGTGATATTTTTATTGGTTTTTAGTATCAATGGATAACCGCCAATTTCAAATTTCTGAATGGTTAATTACTGATAAATCAAGATTGGGGCATGTGCAGAGTGTATGCTGCAGGAGCTTTACTATTAGATAAATAAGAAAAACTCTGTAGAAATATGAGTTTTATTGGATTCATTTATACAAATTTAATGAAGCCTGATACATGGTAACTACTTAGTTACTACATGTACAATACAATGTAAGAAGTAAGATACCGAATTACATATTTCCGCTTCCCAACACTTCAGATGTAGTACGGAAGAGGCGGTATATTTTATGACAAGTCCGCG
Organism: Drosophila tristis; assembly: GCA_018150885.1. Classification (NCBI taxonomy): domain Eukaryota; kingdom Metazoa; phylum Arthropoda; class Insecta; order Diptera; family Drosophilidae; genus Drosophila; species Drosophila tristis. The sequence continues at coordinate 877,187 of JAECWT010000203.1, read as the reverse complement.
GTCACACTGGCGGCCTGTGTTTTTCAAACAAAATTAAAATTTTGATTTATAGCAAGTTAGAAAAGTTGTAGTTATGGACGACAGTGTAATAGTGCTCGACGACACGCAGCCCAGCCTGGAAATCATAGAAGACGGCGTGGAAGATGGCGAGTTGGACGATTCGGAACTTCTGGCTGTGGACACAAACAACACCACCGAACAATTACAGACAAGCGATGACAATCCCTTCCAGGAGCCCACAAAAAGCGAGGGAGATGGTTTGGTGTTCGAAGTAAAGTTCCACAACAAAGTGCACTTTGCCAGTCTTCACCACAAAATGTTGGATGTCTTGGGCGCAGCATTTGCGGGCCGTCACCTAGATTTCAGGACAGACGCAACGGAGCTAGTCATAGGCGCATACGACGCAGGCGATGTGCAGCCGCAATCACCGTTGTCCCCGGACCTGGACACCTCAGACCTTTTTATGATCGACACATCGCCGGCCCCCAAGCTGCAGGTCTCGCAGGTACCTTCTTACAAGCGTTCAAATACAGATGTACTCGACGAGGAAACTGAAGCACGTAAGAAACTTAAGGCCGCGGCGGTAAACAAGTGCGTCCGGCCCAAGAATCAGTCGTCGTGCTTCAACTGCGGCGAAACAGGCCACGCCCTGCGAGATTGCCCACAGCCGCGGAACAATGTGAGGATTCAACGGGCACGCAAGCGGATCAGCCATCGTATGGAGCGCTACCACGTGGACTTTGAGCAGCGCTTTGGACATCTTCGTCCAGGAAAAATCAGTACTAAGACCCGCCATGCAATGGGCTACAGTCGCAACCAGCTGCCTTTCATGTTTTATCGCCTGCGCGTGTTGGGATATCCACCCGCTTGGCTTGAGGAGGCCAAGACGCAGAGCTCGGGCATTGCGATCTTCAATGCAGATGTGAGTACTTCGTATGCCAGCCGAATATACTCAATATTAATATGCTCTTTTCCTAGGGCACAGAGGTGACGAAATCAGATGACGAGGAAGGGGTGTCGAATACCTTCAAATACGACCTGAACAAAATTGTAGAATTCCCGGGATTCAATGCGGAACCACATGCAAAATTCTTCGATGTAAATATACTCAAGTTATGTTAAGTTGAATCAAATTTGATTTCTAACTATCGACTACTCTTAAAGGACTTTAGACATCACAATGTGCCGCCCTTCCAAAAGAGCCAGCTAAAGGACAACTTTATCAGATCCCTGGGGGAGAAAATAAGCAAAGGCTACAAACGCAAGAAGCTCTTGGACCTGCCAGCCCCGCATGACCAGAGTCCGACTACGACCGAGCAGACCAACTTCGTTGAGTATGACATGGATGTGGAGGAAGAAGCCGAGGAACCAGGCCATCCTCCACTACCAGCCTCGGAACCAACTAGCAAATGTGTACCTCCTCCACCACCACCACCGCCACCAAAGGAAGGGGAAGCACGCTCCCAATCCCCATCGATAGAAGATTTGAAGGAGCAGCAGGAGAAACTTCTGCTGCAACTGGAGGGCAATATCTCGTTGGACACAAGCAGTTTAACAGCGGACGAATCCATATCTCAGACAACATTGACGCAAACCCAGTCGGCGCCCGCAACGCCCAGTGGGACAAGAAAATTGCCCTCACGCCCCTTCAAGGCCACCTTCGAGGGGACGCCTATCATTAAGTTCTCCAAGTTCGATCAGCTGCCAGTCGACAGTAACTTCAGGGCGGGCGTGTGCGATGTCATCAACTTTGAGAATCTGCCCGATTCGACGGGCAAGTACGAGCAAATGAAGGACCTGCTGAAGAACGTGCGTGAGAAGATGGTGAAACTGCAGAACGAGGATTAATGCATGATCCCACCCATGATCCACATATGTACCCATTCGACAAACATATTTAAAAGTCCTTAGCAGTTAAGTTTTTAACAATTTAGTTTGCCAATACACGAGTCAGCGTCCAACTTGTAATTTGATTTTAGGATTTGTATATGTATTTCTGTGTGTTTTTCTTTGTGTCTGTGTGCGCGCGTCTGCGGTGTTTCACTTGTACAGAATATGTGTGTGGTGTGTTATGCTGTTGTTTAATTGATCTAATCTTTGTCTGATCCCACGTACCAGGCCAAATCGAATTGATGTTAAGTTTTTGCTTGTATATCCCTCTCTCGCATATGATGTTTGATACCTGTCCTTGAATCTTGTGTTTTGTGTCCTTTGTCTAACTGCTCGTAATGATAAAACCAAAAAATGCAAATTGTTTTGGCGTTTAGCAGCGTCCCGGCATCTAGTTGATTGCCGGTGGCGGTGGCTGGGGTGGAGGAGGTGCTCCATCCTGGTTGTTGTCGCGACGAGTGTTCTTGGTGTTGCTCCTCAGACCAAGACGGCCCCAGGTACCCGGATTCACAACGTACATGAACATGGCCAGTATCATGAAGACCATAGCGACGAAGAAGCCATTGCCATCATCATTCCCCGATCCAGTCGGCTGCAGGCGTCCGCTAACTGCGATTGAGAACAATGAGAGGGTCAGAAGCCGCTGCTGGAATTACCATGACGCAGCTACTCACCGTCGATGCACTCGGTGTCTGTGCAAGAGTTCTGGTTTTGACGAATCTGTCACAAAGGATCATATCAAAATGGGAGCCCGGTGCGGGAGTAAATCAACTTACAAAGTTTATGAGACGCTGCATGGCGAATTCGTGCGACCAAACGCACTCGCAGCCATCGAAATCGTCAGACATGGTGAATGGATTGGTACTGGCTTGTTGCGGAAACTACGCGTAGAACTTAAGCTGGAGTTGCACTGAAAAGATCCAAAGAAAGAATGGAAATGGTGCGTGTCAACTGCACTGTTTGTAGAGTTATTGACCAGGCCGACTGACGTGTCTTTTCAATAGCGCACACAGATGACAATAGCTCGAATACACAAATAAAGAGAATTGTTTAAAACAGAACGAACTCAGCTGCGACTAATTTATTTGCCAAAACGTAATCGAATGGCTATGGACGACGAACGTAACGTTACTCTTCTCGCGACTGTGATTGCGATTGTATACGGTTTGGATCTACAAGAATTTACAAAATGGGGGCGTACACACACACATGTATTTATATTGCGATAAAGTATCCGTATGTTTGCGAATAAAACCAGAGGCGATCCTGACACTTTCATAAAATTTCGATTGAGTCAAACGCTCAGCATGTTTCACAGTCTTGAAGAGAATTACTGTGACAGAGAATTCAAAGCAGCCCCATGCTGGAATCATATATGTTCGGTCCAGGAAGAGCTCTATGATTTGTGAAATAGAAAATAATTAGGAACATATTACTGCTAAATAAGATAGACTGGAAAGTTTCAGCACGATATGCTTACAAGAATTTAGAAGACAGTTATTATACATATTTGTTAACTTAGGTGGTTTTTATAGTTAAGAAGACTAGAAGACTAATACCATCCCTTAAATCTGTTCCACTTTTGAAATTATTTTTGTCGAAGAGATACAAGGCCTTGAAGACCCTTCAAAGGGTATACACAATTCTCCACTGCTAATATTCGTTTCAATGCACATACATACGTACTTTTACTGTATACTGTATGTATGTACATACTTATGTATGCGTGCAATGGAATCAAAGCTCCAAAGTAAAATATAATCGCATACGAAGCGTGAACAACTTTTAATTATCGCAAGAACACAACAAGCGCTTATCAGCTATTATTATTTCCCACTTCTCCAGTGCGAAGCTAAGGCTAACATTAAGGATTTTCAAAAATGTAAACACAACTTTCCCATTAAATGCAGTTGTGTTGTTGTATTGTATCAAGTGGGATACATGCAGCGCCGTAAACAAATGTCAGCGCACCTGTTTGATGATCTCCATCGATTTCACTTTGTTTTTCAATGTGACACAAACATAATAAAGTTGATGTAATGCAATGAATGTTTTTACCTGCACCCGAGGACTGGACTGGACTCTATTTACACTTTATTTATTTTCTAAAATGGAATGGGATGATTGCACATATGGAAGTGTTGGTCAACGTCCGATAGTAGTAGCAAGTGGAAGTAGTGCCACTAACCATACGGTATATACCGCAATATCAACTTTGTCACAAAAAAATTGACATATATTTTTTAGAGAAATGTTATCCATATATTTACGTTTATATATGTCTTTAAATATTTATGCAGTGAATTGTTATATATGTATGTATATGTTGATCTTTTACCTAAAATCTAAATCTAATTTTGAATACTTATAATAAACGGATATTATTTGATTATATTTCATAATCGACTTCATATTAGAATATTTCCATGAGGGTATTAAAGGTGCGCGAATTTGACAAGTAATTTGAAATATAAGCCAATTCAAAACCGGATGTATGGCCGTCTTAAGGGCAGAGTGAGCGAGGCAGGCGCCCCCGGGCTTTAATTATTTAATTATATGGCGTTCTGCTGTGAACACGGTTAATTAGTTTGGACTTTTGTTCACATGAGCAGAATTGCTTCGCAGGATATTGTCGAATCATGTGGTTATTTAAAAACCCCTATAAAAGGGATAGACTTCAGTTGAAGTCTCATCAAAATGTTCTCGTTGCTGGTGGCTTTAGTTATTTATCCGATTGTTGTTGTCAGTTATCCGAGTCCCACAGCAGAGCTTCTTGCACTCAATCGTGAACTCGGAATGGAACTAAACGTTTTTATTAACTTTGAGGAATACGGGGAATCAGACACTCTGCAGGCATTAGACACGCCACGGATGCAGCTTGAGATAAAGTCCAATGCATCCGTCGATCGACTGACTGGACACATTACCGATAGATCTCTTGTCGTGGTCTATTTGGGGCAGTCTCAACTGGAGTCTTCGGTGGCTGAGCTCCTGCCGGAACTACTGGATGAACTTCACCAGCTTCAAATCGCCTTCGTGTGCCGTGGGGACCCCACCTCGTGGCAGCAGGAACTCTACACCTACTGCTATCAGAAAGGCTTTCTCCACGTCATCCTGATTCACCAGAACTCGCTGTACACCTATCAGCCATATCCCTCGATCCAGGCTATGGAACTCTCCAATCTCTCAGAATATCTGACAAGGGAGCGGGCGAAACGCAATTTTCGCGGCTTTCCCATACGCACAATTAACACAATGGCACCGCGCGACTTTAAGTATATCAACAACAAGAATCAACTAGTGCGGACAGGGTACCTGTTCAACGCACTCAAGGATTTCACGGTACGTTACAATGCCACTCTTGTTGACGTGCCGCTACCAGAGGCGGACGTTATTGGCAAATATGATGCCGTTTTTGACATGCTGTTATCAAAGAAGATCGACATCGTGAGCTATCCGAAGGACCTACAATGGCCTTTGCAGTCCACAGTTCCGCTTTCGATTATGAACGAATACTTTGTGGTGCCACATGCCCCACCCATTGCCAAATATCTGTACCTTGCTAAGCCCTTCGGTTGGACCCTATGGCTGATCCTGGTGGCCACAGTGTTTTATGTTACGATCATGTTCTTAGTCGTCCGTTCGGGACGGGAACGCCCCCAAATTGGAGTCTGCTTTCTGCGCAGCCTGAGTCATTTCCTCTACATCGCAAACGAAGAGACTCCGGTCTCTGTGTGGCAGGACTTGCTGATCTATTTAATACTAACGCTATGTGGATTCATTTTGACCAACGTCTATCTGGCAATGCTCTCGAGCATGCTAACTTCCGGACTGTACGAGCCTCAGTATAACACGCTGGAAAGCCTAGCGAAGGCGCCCTATCCAGCTCTTCACGATGATTTCTACTTAAATACATTTGCGACGAAATCATTTCTGCCCGAGACTGTCCTCCAGAACAGTGTTTCCATGAATCTCTCCCTGCTGGATAAGTTGCGCAATGGCCTTGATAACCGCTACATGTATTGTCTCTATGAGGATCGTATGGAGCTGCTCCTACGGCAGCAGTACCTACTGAAGACCCCTCGATTTAGGGTTATAAGGCAGAGCATTGGCATTGCGCTAGAATCCTATTTGGTGTCAAATAGTTTGCCCTATCTGAGAATGTTCAACGAATACACAAGGAGAATCCAGGAGCATGGCATCCTGCCCAAGATGAAGTCGGACACCTGGAGACATATGATTGAGGCTGGAATTTTCACTCTAATGCGGGACGAGGAGTCCTCGGCCAAGGCCTATGATATGGAGTTTTATTTCATTGCCTTTTTCCTGTGGGCGGGTGGCTTGGCATTCTCAATGCTGGTCTTTGTATTGGAGTTGGTCAAGCAGCGCTATGACAATAGCTCCTAATTGGTATTATGCTTGCAATTAAACAGTTGTCAAGAGTTTTGGCCTGACATCATTTGCCCTGAATGCCCTGAATCACCACGAATGTGTACGAGTATTGTCTTATTTAATTACACTCTTCAAACTTTGTTTTTACTCGCTGACAATTAGTTGAATGCCATATAAATTTTAGTCTAGGGCATACAATTGTATGTAACGAAACCAACAGCAAACCGGCGGCGTATGAGTGTATTGTTCAGTATAAATCTAATAACAACTATTACTAATATCGACTGCGACTCAGGCCAAGGCGGGGAATTTTCTGAGGAGGCATGTAAATGGGAGAAACATCCTCTCCACCGCGGGATTCCTCAAGCCGGTTTAGATTCCTGTTAGACAGCGGCGTGCTGGTCGCTGCAGACATCGGGGCAAAGCGGGGCTTAACCGGAGTGATATTGTCCTGGCCCTGGCATTCAACAACGGTGCTGACCCGCTTGCGTCGACTGCTAAGCGACAACAGATTCCGGCGGGCAATCACGGACTTCTTTGTGATGCGGTCGAGGGGCGAACGCTCAGCCAGTTGCGACAGAGAGTCGGGCATACCCTGCGATTTGATTGGCGATCCCAATGCACTTTGACACGACGTTGTTTTGGAGAGCTGTCTTCCGTGCTGCTCTCTTTGCTGTGGAGACGATGAGAGTTGGCAGTCTGCGTCTTGACGTCGACGCTTGCTTGAGGGGATTCCGTCGGAAGTCTCCCGTCGTTGCTTGGGTGTCCCAGATTTTGAAGCATTCGCGTGAGTCTCCTCTGCTTTCTGTGATAGTCTGGGAAAGACATTGAGATCAAGAAAGTCCATGGGCTGGCATTCGTCCGATGGGAAACCCTTGAAATCATCATCGCAACGATAATCTGACATTTCCGACTGGCATTCAGGATCACTGTTTAAAGGTAGAACAGGCCCAACTAATGCACTCACTACCTCCGGGGCATCGCTTGTGGGAAATGTGTTACACCTCTTCAGATTTGGTTGATTTGTTGTTTCCGCTTCGACATCGGCTATTAATTTGGCTCCTCTCTTTTTCATTTCATCCGAAACTTCGATTGGTTTGTTTGAGGCTGTTCGGAAGCCGACAAATTCTGAAACATCCATTTCCTGCCCCATATTCCTGTTAATTTCTTCGTGATTTTGATTACTGCTTGAAGGTTTTGGTTTGCTTACATCTCCTGCTTCGACTTCAGCTATTAATTTGTCGTCTTTTATTCTTATCTCCTCCGAAACTTGGAATTTGTTTGAGGCTGTTGGGAATGGGAGAACTTCTTGAACGTCCATGGGTGGCCATTGGCTTAAGGTAATGCCTTGAAGGAACTGAGTATCACACGTTTCGCCCATTTGGTCTGCAGTTTGGACATCTGCCATGAGCTTGGCTGCCTTCATTTGCATCTCCTCCGACACCTTAATCGGTTTGTTTGAGGCTGTTCGGAATCCAATAGTTTCTGGAATATCTGTTGGATTCCATTCATTGAAGTCTGTAGCCTCAAAATCAGCCAGTAGCTGGGCTCCTCTCTTTTTCATCTCCTCCGAAATCTCGATTGGTTTGTTTGAGGCTGTTCGGAAGCCGACAAATTCTGAAAAATCCATTTCCTGCCCCTCATTCCGGTTAATTTGATGACTGCTTGAAGGTTTTGGTTTGCTTACATCTCCTGCTTCGACTTCAGCTATTAATTTGGCTGCATTAATTCTCATCTCCTCCGAATCTCGGATATAGTTCTTTGAGGCTGTTGGGAATGGGACATCTTCTTTAACGTCCATGGGTGGCCATTGGCTTAAGGTAATGCCTTGAAGGAACTGAGTATCGCTTGTTTCGCTCATTTGGTCTACAGCCTGAACATCTGCCATAAGCTTGGCTGCCTTCTTTTCGTTATCCTCAGACACCTTAATCGGTTTGTTTGAGGCTGTTCGGAATCCAACAAATTCTCCAGTATCCTTTGGGTTCCATTCTCCACCTTCGACATCAGCCAACAACTTGGCTGTCTTTATTTGCATCTCCTCCGACACCTCAATCGGTTTGTTTGAGGCTGTTCGGAATCCATTAGTCTCTGGAATATCTGTTGGATTCCATTCATTGAAGTCTGTAGCCTCAAAATCAGCCAGTAGCAGGGCTCCTCTCTTTTTCATTTCCTCCGAAATCTCGATTGGTTTGTTTGAGGCTGTTCGGAAGCCGACAAATGTTGAAAAATCCATTTCCTGCCCCTCATTCATGTTAATATCTTCGTGATTTTGACGACTGCTTGAAGGTTTTGTTTTGCTTACTTCTGCTTTTATTCTCGTCTCCTCCGAAGTTTGGAATTTGTTTGAGGCTGTTGGGAATGCGACAACTTCTGGAACGTCCATGGGTTGCCATTGGCTTAAAGTAATGCCTTGAAGGAACTGAGTATCACTTGTTTCGCCCATTTGGTCAACAGCCTGGACATCTGCCATGAGTTTGGCTGCCTTCACTTGCATCTCCTCCGACACCTCAATCGGTTTGTTTGAGGCCGTACGGAATGCAATAGGCTCACAGCCTGGAATTCCGTTGAGGAACTCCACTTCAATTTTCTCCGTCTCCTCTAATTTGACAGTCTGATTGTCCATTTCTTGAGCCGACGCTTCCGTTTTGCAATTGGATACATCGGGAATATCCATTTTGGTTTGCCACTCACTCATTGGGATGTCTTCCAATAAAAAGTGAGTGGTTTCCAACCAGTTCGTTGGATTTTCTTTAGATGTATCCGTTTTTGCAGGTTCATCATCACTCAAGGGAATCTTTTCGGTGTTATAATCCACAAGAAACGAATCACCTTTGGACCATTCCTCACATACTTTGGCATCTGTAAGGAACCTGTTTGATCAACTCGGTCGTAAATGGAGGGAGATGTTTATTTACCCATTTCCGAATCGTCGTTTGTTGGGGATGTCCTTCGAATACTCCCACTCTCGGCAAAAAGAGCGTTTGTTTCGTTTCCTTGAAGAAAAATTGGTGTAACAGAACTAGTGCTATGATTGTATCCTTACCTTGGTGTTGTTTTGTATCACAGACATCAGAGGCTTCGTAAGTGTAGCCCAGCTGCAGAAGGTCCTCTTCCAGATTTTCGAATTCCACAGATGTGCACTCAACAGATGCATCCTCTTGTTTTATGGCTAAATCAATGCTCGTATTGGCGGCTATCGCTTTGTGGATGCCAGCAGACTCGGTGACTTTGTGTTGGTTCGGACTGGTATTGCTCAGTGAAAAATATTCGCTTAAATTTAGAAGATTTTCACAAATCTTCTGTGAGCTATTGCCATCTAATGCACACAATGCCGTCGGTGCCGGCACTCGGGTTACAACTGTGTGATCCTCCTGTACCGAGAGCCCGGACGAGCAGCTCAATCGATCGTCTTCATCTTCGTCGTCGGCCACTTTCGGCTCTTTCTGGGTTGGTGGCTTTCGGCTGTAGGTGTTTATTCTTTTCTTTCGAAATCGAAACCACGGAGGTGAGTCGCAGATCGGTATATCCTGCTCCTCCTCGTATGTGGGTGATGAACAGAAATCTCGTAATATAAGCTCGGAAATGTGCACTGGGGCTTCCTCCTTCTCCTCCGTGGTACTGTAATCAGCTTGACTTAGCAGGAGATCGTGCATGGATATGAACTCGCTGCTCGGCACTACCGATCGATTCTTAGGTATTGGAAGAGCCAGCAAGCTGTCCTGGCGATCTGCTCTGTAGATGTTAGCTACTTCTGCGGCTATACTTGTATTTCCTGGGGGCAGATGATCGCCGGCAGTGTTGTTGTCATTGTACAGCCTACGCTTATCTCTTCTACGTAGGCGCTGGGAGTGCACTGAAGAATTGGAATCGCTTGCCGATGGACTCGCTACTATGCGTTCCAGATCCATAATAAAAACTTAAATTAATAATAAACAAATTTGTTTTAGCAAATTTTAGTGCTATTTTGTCGCTGTGCAATCGATAGTTTATGAGAAAGGTATATTTTTGATGGTCATACGGGTATATTTTATCGAAAAATGCGCGGTCACACTGAAGGAAACCGCCAGAACGGGCCGTAAATTATAATAATTGTACAATAAACAATTATTGTTATTGTAATGATGGTCCAGAGATTGTGAAAAAAATGAAATCAGGCATCCACTAGTCGGAGGCAGCCACTTGTTGAGGCAGAAATTGTTCACCCACCTGTTGACGCGGATATTGAGAACTCGCAGCCACCACATATAGATCCGCAGAAAATGGATGACGATGATGAGGACATGGACAATATTGGACAGTCCACCATCACGAGCCGTGACTGAATACAGTAATGGTTCGAACACTTGCGCCATCGCGTGGGAAAAAAAATAAAATTCAAACATGAATAATAAGCTGTTCAAGACCCACGCTAAATACATATGTAACAAATACAATAATTGCATATTTTTGTGAAAAAAAATGTGTACTTACTATAAGTAATGCGCGGGATTTGGCCCGAAGTATGTAATATTATACCGAAAAGAGAGAAAGGCAACTGGGCAAAGAAATTATACGGCAAATTCAGAAGGTGATCTTAAGAATATAAGAAAAGGAATACGGATATTTCGGCCCGATATATTAAGTTTTATTTTATAATGTATAATATTAGAATAAATTTAGTATAAAATGGCGTCCATGGCTATTCCCATTGTCTGTGATTGATCACCCTCTGGGGGAAATGGTAGATCTCAGGTGTTTCTTCGTCTGACAGCCTCCATGGCCAAGCACCAAAACCACGTACTTATTGAAGTCGAATTTGCGTCCATAGTACTTCAGGAACTTGAACAGCAACATCCCCAGCCCACATCCCCGTGCATCGCGAGGAACTGCTTCAGGATCATGACAAGCGACACGGGCACTGCAGCCGTGTCCACCACGTTGACTGTGTGCGGATCCGCGACGCCGCGAGTCACAAGCTCACTTTCCAGCTCGTGCAGTGGCGGATTGTCCCAGTGGCACCTACTGTTTTGGACGGCGAGATCAATGTCCGAAAGCGGCCGGTACGAAATGAGCCAAAGACTTCGACACTGGCCGCTGGCCATATGGAGAGCATATCAGTGGATTGAGTATAAGCGTGAAACTGCTCAATCTCCTGATGCAGCAGACTGAGTGCCGGGATTCAGTTGCCGTATGAAAAGTTGGCTGCTTAGCCAAGCTTGCCAAGCCTTCCTCTGCCACTATCCAAGATCTAGATCCAAGTCGTCTTTCAGAAATTGAATACTATCTATCCAATTTTTGAACAAAGCGAAGCCGAAGCAGCGCAACAGCAACAGCACAGAATCAGTAAAACAAGCACAAAAGGAAGAGGGGGATAACAATGCCACGGCACCGTTATTATAGCGTTGCCACACTGCTCCGATTTGGATGGCAAGAATTGTAAATCAGCTGCTGCAACAACGCTTAGAACGCGTAACCGTACGGTTACACTGCTAAGGCAGCTGCTTTGTTTTGTTTAAAGTTCAAACATGTTTAAAATGCACTTCTTCGACTGGCGTCGCTCATCCCCAGGCATATCCTGGGCTCCCCAATATTTTATTGGCAAGCTAATATGTCTGACTATCAGCAGCAGCAGCTGGCGTGCAGACAACCGTGAAGATAACTTTTTTTAAAACAATATTTGGTTTTACATTCATGAAAATTAATAATTATAATATCCATATGATTTTCATTCATATAATGCATATCAAATAGATATAACTTTCGAGGGTGATAGAAACATACCAGAGATACCAGCAAATACCTTCGGATACTTTTCTAGTATATACCGACATTTTTTTTGTTGATCCGAGTACTGCCTTATTTTCATCCGAATATCAACCCTGATTCTGTTCGCGAGGTGTTTTTTCAGATCTGAGGCTTAAAATAAAACAGATTTTAGAAAATTGATTCATCAATCTGATAAATTCACATTTGCAGTTGTTAAAGTCCTAACTATTTAGTAAAATAATATTAAATCGAATATCAAAATTGATGAAGGGAAGGTATATTTTGGGTATATTTTTGAGGGTCAGACAAAATTGACAAAGTTGTACAAAAATTTCTCTTGATAAAATTGATTAATTTTGAAAACGTATAAATATTCGACAGCTGTAGTACAGTGAACTTTCGTTGAGTGGGGAAAATAAGCCCGAATTCGTACCACAATTTTCATAACTTGCGAAAACGTGCGCTTACGTCGGTTTGCGTGAGTGAAAGTGTGTGTGAGTGGATTTTCAGCCTGCAATTGATATTTTTTGTATTTAATTAAAATCGAAAATAAATTTAAAGCAGAGAAAAACGCAGCCGAGTACGAACACAGAGATTCGCAAACGAGTACCAATCAGAAAACGAGCAGCAGCACCAAAAACAAACACGGCACTTGCAAGAGGCAGGGGCAAGCGCAAGAACAAGAACAAGAACAAGAGCAAAGTCAACACAATACCACAGCGCGCTGCCGAAGACCGTCAAAATTCTCAGCCACAGCCACCACACACCACCTTACAGCACCTGCACCTTATTAGCTGCCACCACGCTCCACAAACAGCCAGCCATCATGTTCGTCAACTCGATGACGTTCCGTGGCAACCCGGCAAACTATCACCAGCAGCAGCCGGCGCTGAGCCATCATACGCTGGCCGCTGCACACCACCAGCAGCAGTTGCACCATCACGCTGCTGCCGGTCACCTGGGCCATGTCGGCGGTGGACACGCGGCTAGCAATCATCTGGCCGCTGCGGCCGTTCTCGGCCGGCACGGGCATAGTTCGGTGACCAGCGGGCACACCACCAGCTCGTCGCACTCCGCCGGAGCGTTGGCCAGCGGCAGCACTGGGAGCAGTACCAGCTCACCGGACAGCGGCAAGATCTACATCAAGAATTTGGAGCGGTCGATCGACAACAAGGCGGTGTACGACACCTTTTCGGTGTTCGGTAACATTCTCAACTGCAATGTGGCCAAGGATGAGGATGGCAACTCACGGGGCTACGGCTTTGTGCACTTCGACTCGGAGGAAGCCGCCCGCGCGGCCATCGAGAAGGTCAATGGAATGCTGTGCAATAATCAGAAGGTTCATGTTGTCAAGTTCATTCCTCGGCGGGACCGTGAACAGGAGAAGGCGACCCACTTCAAGAATCTGTACGTGAAGAATCTCAGCGAGGAGTTCACCGAGCAGCACTTGCGCGAGATGTTCGAGCCCTATGGGCGCATCACCAGTCATAAGGTTCGTGTTCGTTATGTCTTGATTGTCTACTTACATCCTTACATTTCCCGTCCGTCCGTCCGGCCAGCCAGCCTGTCCGCATGGCGTGGGTGATGTCCGTGTGGGCGGATTGGCGATTGGCACGGGGGAGGGCGGCAGCGTGAGCGAACTGCAGATGGGAAAACCATGTGGCACAGTTTCCCACTATACGCTCTTAAATTCTCTCTTCCCCTTTGTCGTGCGCATGCCCACTGCTGGCGGGTCGCGGGAATACGTTGACAGGGGAGGGCCGGGCCGGCCGGACAGCCCCAAGAAAGTTGCGTCTGAATGCAGTCGTCTGAATAGGCGCGAGCGGGAGCCCCTATTGAAATCTTGATTTGTTTACTATCGATTTCGAATAGATAATAACAGAATATTTTCCATTGTAATCTTTGTAGCTAATGCTCGACGAGGAGGGACGCTCCCGCCGGTTCGGATTTGTGGCTTTTGAGAACCCACAATCGGCGCTGGCCGCCGTCATTGGACTCCATGGCAAACAGCTGGGCGACAACAAGTTCTTGTACGTGGCCCGAGCCCTCAGCAAGGCCGAGCGGCAGCAGGAGATCAATCGCAAGCTGGAGGAGCGTAAGCGTCAGAAGGCCGGTCAAATATTCTACTATTAGATCCTGAATTATTGGCAGCACGGCAGCAGATTTTACAGCAGGAGTTTACTTGGAACCCACATACATACAATATACACACACATATATACCAGCATATATAGATATTTACGAGAAATTATATTGGGCAGCGAAGCGTACATTCAGGCAGCAAATGAATGGAAAGGACAGGAAAGGATCCGGCACATTGACATTTAGACGTAGGCAAAAGTTTTGCAACACAGTTGAAATTTATAGAGACACACGATCAGAAACAAAAGCGAACCCAAGAACTCGTGCTCGAACTCTAACTCTAACTATCATTCAAAGAAGCAGATTTCTAGGCATTAGCCTACCCAACAGTTTCTTAACATTCACTAGCGTTTTTTTGGAATTAGATGTTTGTCTTTACTGTTGAACTTAGTGAGCAGAAGAGAAGCTTCTCGGAGTCAGCTTCTAGCCTAAATAACACACTGCGTACACAACAATTTCTTGAATGTATTTAAATACACCACACCGCAATCACCATACCCAACACCCCACACCCCTCACCACAAACCCCAAAACACACGGCCCCCACCCGCGCTCTGGCATAATTAAGTAGAAGAGATTGAAGCGATGGCATCTAGAGCTACGCCCAGAGAAGATCCCGGGCATAATTTGAATATTAACACTTACACATAAATATATACTAAAAGAAAGTAAAAAAAAAAAAAAAAAATAAGAAGAAAATGCAAAAAAAAAGATATATATATAATTGATGTAACCCCCTATTAACAATTGATGCACTCACTCAACGTATATACATTTAGACATATATATACTAATAATGTAAAACCCATTACACGCTGTAGTTAAAAGGCGTTTATAATACTCATACCCACTCTACTCTAATGCTATACCTTTGACGAAGAGATCAAGTGCAACCTACACGTAATTTACATGTTAAATGCAAAAACGAAACGAAATGAAAAGAAAAGAAAAGAAAAGAAAGAATGAAGGAATAGAACAGAACAGAACCGAGAATAATAATGTACACGGGAAAATATGCATCGCATCCATCTCTTGTGGAGAGTTCATGAGTATTAAAATTTTAGCAATTACAAGACAGTGTTGTAACTAAGTGTAAATTGTTTCCAGTAGTAAAAAGCAAAAAACAAAAAAAGCCCAAGACAAACAAAAACTTATATGAAAACACACAGAACAGGCAGACAAGAAAAGAAAAGAAACTAAATCGAATTGAATATAACCAATACCAGGGGTGTACACAATGCAATATTTAAACTTTTTTAGAATATTATTATAATGGATACAAGGCACGAAATGAGACACTAATAAGGAAATAGTTTGATCAAAGGCGTGTATACAAATTAACCCGAAAAGAAAGCAAATACATAAATAATTTAAGATTATTGAGCTTAATTTTTAAACAAGTTTCCAAGAACAGAAAAACAAAACTAAAACGGGGAAAACGTAATAAAAGAAAAGAGAAAAAACTAAGAGGGAAAAACTATTAAAACCAAAACCAAAACCAAGCAAAACTCACACGAAATTTGTAAAATTAAAATTTTGCGCCTAGAAATACACGTACGAACACACACAATGTATAGTTAAAACAGTACCCGAAATGGACAAGCAAATGAAAAGTGAAAAACGTGAAGAAATTACATGAAAATAGTTATAAATGAAGGCAAATATTTAGGATGGAATGGCATATAGTTATTGTAACCCTCATTATTTAACCATATTTATTTCTCATTTCATTTCTGTTCAATCATAAGTTACATATACAAGCATACATACGAATGGTATCTTCGATCAATTCCCAAGGGAATCTGACAATCGGAGCGGCAATGAATTTGGCTATAGTTTTCAGGAAAATGGTAGTATTAGGATTTAAACATACACACCCACGCCCACGCCCACACCTACTCACTCACACAGACACTTGAATGCAATATGAATTTACAAAACAAAACACACACACAAAAAAAGAAAACAAAACAAAACAAAAGAAAATTATGCAATTGAATAATATTTATGCAAATGTACAAAACAAAACAAAAGAAAAACAAAAACAAAACAAAACAAAAACAAAAAGTAAAGATTTATTTTCCTTTGCCAAGCAAATGCGACATTTTTATCATTATTACAAATTATAATTGTAATTGAATCCCCTAATTTTTTGGTAATTGCTTTTGCAGAATTTACCTTAAACGAAAAATAAACAAGAAAACAAGAAAACAAAAAACAAAATGAAAAGCCCCAAAAAGAGAGAACCCTTTTATAGTTCTACGTTTTTAGACAGTGCGAAGAAACGGAAAGTTGACTCGAATCTTACCAAATTAATGATTAATAAGAAGCCTCCACACATAATAAAATTAAATGCATTCAAAATTACTCACTTTGCACGTTTTGCTAAATGAGACATTAACTACACCTGCATTCACTTATTTCACATGAATCCAATATTTGTTCATTCTCCTTCCTTCCTTTTCTTTGGGGGATCGGATCCGAATGCCCCGCTTCAATGAATAGCGAAAACCCACAACACAACACACCAAACCACACCACACTACACCACACCACAAGAAAGCAAGGATAATACAGACACTGGCGGCGCATGATATATGCATTATATATGTAATTCCATTAAAACAAAAATCCTAATTATAACATATTAAAAATAACTACTTATTAACAAAAACATAAAAAACAAAAACCAAAATAAGACAAGACAAGACAAGAAAAAGAAAAAGGGAAAACATTTAATGATGAAAATCAAGATGCAGTGAGCAGAGATGTGTGAAACTTGAATAAAAATGCTTTTGCAAAAAGTGTTTGAAATTGCGACATGCGGCTGTAGTTTTATTCTTCTCCGAAAGGAACACAAGACACAACGACACAAATATAACAGGAGTTTAGAAGCGGAATAAGATAAGGAATTATTTGCGGTTTTTTTGGTTCAACACAAACGACATTAGCTCCAGCACAAACACCAGCAAACTGGTGACAGTTCCTCCGATATAGACGCGCCATATGTAGATATAGTCATCCCATTTGAGATCGTGATAGGTCTCGTGATCAGTCTCCTCGCTGTAGTTGAGCTTTCCCATTCGAACGAACTCGTTGAAGGACTGCCTGAACCACAGATCGTACAGTCCACTGGCGTGGGTGTTGGCCACATATTGATTGAAGACCTTGCGATAGACGGAATTCTTGTGCATGGGTGCGGTGAGTGGCATAAACTCCAAGAAGAATATCTCCTCGGATCGGCGAAAGATCGGACGCCGCAGGTGGGACTGCTTTATCTGAAGAAACGGCCACAGGGTGCTGGTCACGGGATACGCGTAGGAGCTGTTCAACGCACTCCGCTTGGCCAAAAACTCGACTGTCGACGGGATTATCTCAAAGGTGTCCGAGTACTCGTGCAGATTCTTGCTATTGGTTCCGTTCATGGTGGCCACCTCTTGTTCGGCGAGGAGTATCTTGACGCGGTTTGTGCGCAGGTCCTCGTAGCTGCGTATGTGGTAGGCTGCTGGGGGGTCGACTAGCAGGGTCGACAGATTGGCGCTGTAGAAGGTGCTGATGATGATGCCTGCCACCATAAGCAGGATGTACAGGAGAGTGCGGCTGTGGGAGAGGCGCCTCGGCCATACAAACGACTGGCCTAGGATGGCCCTCAGCACGTGGTCGCCGAGGATGTGCCCGAAGCTCAATGCGATCGACAGTCCCGAGTCCAGACGATGGGCATTGCCCAGCAGCAGGGCCAGAAGCAGCATCAGGGCTAGAAAGTAGGGCCATCCCTTCAGGCTGAAGTAGAGACTGGAGCGCGGCACATTTGGCTCCACGGGCAGGATGAGAAACCAGTTGGACACCTCCAGCACACTGCTGGCAAGGAACGGCTCCGGATCGAGGTTGGAAAGGACGAGGGGAAAATCCACACGACTTTCATTCACTGTGGCAGCTATCGCATCTTGCTCAGGGGTCTCGTTCAGCGGCATTAGATGCCACAGATACCTCACAGTGGTGTTCAAGCTCCTGGCGAAGTTGCTGTAGAACTGAATGAGGTACCCAGTTATCTGTCGATCTCCAAGTGCATCTCGATAGATCAGAGAGCGCGGCAAGATGCTGAATGGTATGACGCCGATTTGGTGACCCGCGAGATCTCTTACCTGCGGCTCAAAGTACCGACGCATCTGCCACAGACGACGCCGCACCACCTCCAAGTGCGGAAAGGTCCGATAGCTGTAGATGAACTCACGATCGGGGCCCCGCAAAGCCACGACATTGAGCATGTCGTACGAGCGACACTCCGCGAACAGAGCGCTGAGGTTTGTTTCCAGCGTAACCATAAGCAGGGTCGGAGTGTCGCGAATCTCCTCAAGATTTTCATACAGAGCGCCCATTGTAGCCGCACCCTCGGAGCCCAGGCAAGCAAGGGCCAGCATATTCTGGTTAAAGCTTTGTTTGAGGTTAAAGCTTTGGTTCGCGTCAAAGTTCAAGATGGGAATACCAATGGGGAGATGCTCTGTGGTCCAGCAGGTGTCGGTATCAGCCTTGTTCTGCAGCAGGAGCACTGACTGAAAGGAGACCTCAGCCCTGAGAGCCTCCAGGATGTTCAGCAACGCCACTTCCTGTGCATCCGCAACACTGAAGCAAACGATAAAACAGAATATAGTCGCAAGCGACATCTTAATGTTCACGCTTGAAAGGTTTGCCGTGGAATGAATTTTCCATATCTGCCAAGAGGCAAGCTGCCGTCGCTAATTCGCGTTCCAATCGTTGGGCACTCACCGCCTTAATCGCTGATTGAAATCGCCAAAGGACAGAGTATAATTTACGTAGTTGGCATTCAGTTTATCAATCGGCAATAGTTTTGCATGACTTGCAAGTACATGCAACAAATATCTTTGTCTCAAAAGAACTCAGCTAAAAAGAAAAACAAAGTCGCGATGAAACAACAAATGAGAGTTTACTACATTTGAGCATTTAATAATTTACATTTAATAATAATTAACTACATATAATTAGTCGTGATGTACTCCTTGCTGCCACCTGCTGTACAAAACTTCGCCAAGGAACATCAGCAGACTGGCCAAAGAGCCGCCCATATATGCAAGCCAGATGAAGTAAAAGTCCTTCCACATAAGGTCCTGATAGGGCTGGGTTGGCTGGCTATTGTCCACATTGAAGTGGATCTTATCCATGAAAATGAGCTCATCGAAGGTCTTCCTGAACCAGTACTTGTACAGTCCACCTGCGTGGGCATTGGAGACAAAATTGGCAAAGGCCTGCAGATAGATTGAGTTCCTTGGAAGGGGCAGGGCTAGAATCATAACCCGGCTAAACTCTATATCCCGAGACCTGCGAAAGATGGGACGCGTCAGCCTGGCCTGCGAAAGCTGCAGAAGTGGCCACAATGTGGTGGTTGTGGGATATGCATAAGCGGGGTTCAAGGAGCTGCGCATCATTTGGAAAAATTTGGAGGAGTTGTTAATCTCAAAGATGTCCTCAATTTTCTCGAACTGTTCTGCACCCAGAGTTTTATTTATGAATTTAAATTCATCCGGAATAACAAGAATTTTTAAATTCGCCAATCGCATGTCCTGGAAACTGAGAATTTGACGATCTATGGGTGGATGCACAAGCCCCGATTCCAGATTGACATTGAAAATGCTGGAAATGGTCATGGTGTGCAATAACAAAAGCCCATAGACTAGCATAAGCCGCGGGGAGAGGCCGTAGGGCAGCACAAAAGGTTGGGCCAAGAATCCCCGCAGGAAATAGTCCCAAATGATGCCCAAACTTACGCTAGGAGCCAACCCTGCTTCCAGGCGCTGAACATTACTGAGCACTAGAGCCAGAAGTAATACTATGGGAATCAGCTTGTGGACTTTGATAATGTAGAAGAGACGAGCCCGTGGAGTGTTCGCCTCCATGGGGAGTATAAGAAACCAACTGGACATCTCCATCACGACGTTGTCGTACCAGAACTCGCCATGGCTGGTAATGACTAGAGGAATGTCCACAGTTCCGTCTTTCGACCGGCTAACCACCGTCTTCATATTGGTGCTCTCTTCCTCAGGCACATAGTCCCAGCAGATATGCATCGTGGCATTTAATGTGCGGACAAAGTTCCTGATTAAGTGCGCGAGGTATCCCGTCATTCTACGACGTCCCTGGGCATCTCGATAGACCACCGATCGAGGCATGATATTGTCAGGTAAAACGTTGATCTGGTATCCCTCCATGTTCTTGAATTGGGGCTCAAAGTAGCGACGGCTGTGGAGCACTCGACGCTTCACCACCTGCAGATGAGGAAAGGCCCGATAGCTGTAGACAAATTCCGGATCAGAGTCCTTCAGGGCCAATACATTGAGCATCTTGTGGGAGCGACAGTCCTCGAACAAAGCACTGAGGTTGATGTCCGATTGGGTCATCAGGATGGTTGGAGTGTAGCGAATGTCTTGTAGATTTGTGTAGAGAGCCTCCATGGTGTCGCCTTCACTGCGGTTCACGCACACCACTGCCAGAATCTCCGAGTTGAATAGCTTCTTCAGATAAACACCTTGATTCGCGTTCAAGTTCAGGACGGGAATGTCTTGGTCAAAGTCCTCTCGGGTCCAGCAGCAATCGGCATCCTTTTCATTTCGCAGCAGGAGAATAGACCGAAATGACAGCTCCTTCCTTAGAGATTTCACGATGTGCCCCAAAGGCACATCCTGCGCCTCAACCAAACTGATTGCCAGTGCGAGTACAAGAAATAACCGACGCCACATTTTAAGTTTAAAGTTTGCTCTTCAACGTTGTGCAATTGAATGAAGTGAGGGCTTGGAAATCCTTTAAATATCATTGGGCTATTGGGGCCCCATTGCATTACACCTTTTGCATTTGCATGGCAGATGGTTATCAATTAACGACTGGCGGACTGTGCCCTAATGACAAACCAACAATGCCAATGGCCGGCAATTAAAAACTTAAATCCTTTTATAGGTTGTGGTGGCTACAAGCTATTGAGCGGGGGTCAGGGTCTCGTCCTGGGATCTCCGCGTGGCAGTTAGCTGTATGATGTACAAAGTCGATAGCGTGTGACATCTCTAGATGATTAATTAGTTTTGAGGTCGTTACCAATAATTGGGGCTTTTTTAAGATCCCACCTACTACACACATTAACTTTTTCTGAAGTCTGGACATTGAACTTTTGCAGTCACGAATTTTTGCTTGTATTCAGCCACTGGCAACGTATGTATTGCTCTGGATTCTGGCTGTTGTGACGGCAGAGCTGCGAGCTTGAATCTCCGCATGCAACACACCTCACCCTAAAGGATAAAACTCCCCTTAGCCACCTTGACCTGGTTCCATGAAAAACCATGTATTTTTCCATTGGAAAGTCTTCCAAGAAACATTTATTATTTATGTATTATGTGATTAAAAAACAGGTAGTCTATGGACTACCTCCATGCTTCCATTTAAAGTACAAAACTTCGCAAATGAATACCAGGAGACTGGCAAAAGTCCCGCCAATATACGCACCCCAGATGAAGAAGAAATCCTCCCACACGAGATCCTGATAGGGCTTGGTGCTATTGTCCACATGGTAGCTCAGCTCACCCAATGCAACGAGCTCATTGAAGGTTCTTCTGAACCAAAATTCGTACAGGCCACTGTCGTGGGTAAGCAAAAGGAATTGAGTGAAGGCCTGGCGATAGATTGAGTTCTTCGGAAGGGGCATGGCGAAGATACTACCCGGATGAAATACTATCTCTTGAGACCTGCGAAAGATGGGACGCGTCAGTCTGGCCTGCGAAAGCTCAAGAAGTGGCCATATTGAGCTGGTTACCGTATATGCATAAGAGGGGTTCAAGGAGTTTCGCATCATTTGGTAAATGTGTGAGGAGTTGGTAGTCTCAAAGATATGCCATTTTTGCTCCAGATTTCTTTCACCGAGAAACTTCCTTAGTAGGGCAAATTCGGGTTCATAAACAAGAATTTTCAGTTTCTTCATTTCAACGTCCTGGAAACTGAGAACTCGACGATCGACAGGTGGATGCACCAGCCACGATTCTAGACGGACATTAAAAATGCTGCACATGAGCATGCTGCAGAAAAACAGAAGCCCATAAATATACATGACCCTCAAGGAGGGACCATGGGGCAGCACAAATGGCTGTGCCAAGGATCCACGCACGACATAGCCGCCAAAGATCCCCAAACTGATGCTGGGTCCCAAGCCCTCTTCCAGTCGCTGAACAAAACTGAGCACTAGAGCGAGAAGTATTATTATTGGCATCAGTTTGTAGACGTCCATCCTGTAGAAGAGACGAGCCCGTGGAGTGTTCGCCTCCATGGGGAGCATAAGAAACCAACTGGGTTGCTCCAGCACAATGCTATTGGTACCGAATTCCTCAGGACTGGCAACGACTAGAGGAAAGTCCACAGCTCCCCCTTTTGACAGGTTGAACATCGTCATTTGATCGATGATCTCTTCCTCAGGCACATAGTCCCAGCAGATATGCATCGTGGCATTTAATGTGCGGACAAAGTTCCTGATTAAGTGCGCGAGGTATCCCGTCATTCTACGACGTCCCTGGGCATCTCGATAGACCACCGATCGAGGCATTATGTTGTCCGGTAAAACATTGATCTGGTATCCCTCCATGTTCTTGAATTGGGGCTCAAAGTAGCGACGGCTGTGGAGCACTCGACGCTTCACCACCTGCAGATGAGGAAAGGCCCGATAGCTGTAGACGAATTCGCGATCAGAGTCCTTCAGGGCCAATACATTGAGCATCTTGTGGGAGCGACAGTCCTCGAACAGAGCACTGAGGTTGGTGTCCGATTGGGTCATCAGGATGGTTGGAGTGTAGCGAATGTCTTGTAGATTTCTGTAGAGAGCCTCCATGGTGTCGCCTTCACTGCGGTTCACGCACACCACTGCCAGAATCTCCGAGTTGAATAGTTTCTTCAGATAAACACCTTGATTCGCGTTCAAGTTCAGGACGGGAATGTCTTGGTCAAAGTCCTCTCGGGTCCAGCAGCAATCGGCATCCTTTTCATTTCGCAGCAGGAGAATAGACCGAAATGGCAGCTCCTTCCTTAGAGATTTCACGATGTGCCCCAAAGGCACATCCTGCGCCTCAACCAAACTGATTGCCAGTGCGAGTACAAGAAATAACCGACGCCACATTTTAAGTTTAAAGTTTGCTCTTCAACGTTGTGCAATTGAATGAAGTGAGGGCTTGGAAATCCTTTAAATATCTATGGGCTATTGGGGCCCCATTGCATTCCACCTTTTGCATTTGCATGGCAGATGGTTATCAATTAACGATTGGTGGACTCTTTCAACTTTTTCTACGCCTTTTCTACGCCCTAATTACAAATCAAATACTGCATGGCCAAAGGCCGGCAATTAAAAATTTCATCGACTTTAGAGATCCGTTTTTAGGTTTCTGTGCACTTTGTATATTTTTGTATTATCGGGATAGTAAAAACTGTTTACGGATGGGATCATTATTATGCACATAAACCACCACCAAATTTTCCATCCGCTATACGATTTCAAGTTTGGCGGCAAAATCATGGCCCCGCCAGTGTTGGGCACTCGACCGATGTGCCAACATGCCACACTTTCATTTCATTACGTGCTCTTACGTTGCTCTTATTTACTATTGACCGTGGTTGTTTAACCACTATTTTACAAGCAATCTAATTAAAGAAAGTTCCGAAAATTAAACACCTTGTAGAAAATTGGTTCTTCAATCGCAAAAAAAAATACATATTGTGCTGAAGGTTCTAGCCAGCTGGTAATATTAAACCGAATATCAAAATCGAGAAATATGATTTCCGATTATGGATAGAAAACAATTAACCCATTGTAGACCTGTTGGTATTTAATTATTATGAAACTTGACGTATTTTAGCGCAGTCAAGGTGAAAGATATCACGGTCACTTGTTTTGTCAGTAAACATGAAGGATGGATCTATATTATAGAAACTGTGTTATTTAGCGCCGTTTAATTCAAAGTTTAAATAGAGGTTTTTTAATGGTGTGTCTAGTGGGCTAAAGTGAATTCGGTTCGTTCCGAGTTCGTTCAGAACGTTCATTCGAACCAATGGAACGACACATGGAAAAACAATTAAAATTATTTATACATGGTAAAATGAATGTCGCTGAAATCGGTGTTTACGTTTATCCGCAACTCTGAAAATAATGATGGTTACGTGACCAACCGATTGACAAACTCGTATGAAATTTGTGAACTCAAGAATTGAAAAGAAAACGAAATTGCTGCTGTAGTTGTGTAATGTTATTTGAAAAGAAAGAGTGGACAGGAAAGCAGCAAAAACAACAATAAAGTTAGATCGCGCGATGTTCCGTCGATGACGTCGACGCTGCTATACATACATAGTACATCCGTTGGAGTGCGTGTGTCTAAAGATCAACTTGTTAGCACATTTCCTTTTTCCATCAAAATAGTGTGAATACGTGTGGTGATAGCTGTACAAATTAGATACATTCTCATCTCAGCCTGAAGAGAGCTAACTTAATTTCATTTACTTTTAGACGTAGGAAACGCAATAAGCAACTTTAAGAACTAAATCAACAGAGAACCTGACGACAACAAAGGCAAAGAAACGATCAAAAGTTGTTGAAAATTCAAAATTAAAATTGAAAACATTTTTGGATTTGGATTGGCAGCAAAGCAGCACCGCCCCGCACCACCCAACAGGCTAAAATAAAAGCATAAACATGAATGCACTTTTGCGCCGCGAGGGAAGGACTCTGAAAACGAATTACCAACTTCAGAATTTTTACAAACGCTGTAAGTTCCGATAATCACGATATGGCTCAAAACTTTCCATTGATTTTATTCGCGACGGGACCGTCTCTGTGTGTATGCGTGTGTGTGGCGTCTGTGTATGTGTTTGTTTTGATTTGCTGTTTCATGACCAGCTGATTCGTGGGCACTGAAATATCCCTTCTCCATTTATAAATTTCCCTTTAGCGCGGCAGCGACTCGAATTTGAAAATTTCTCTAAAATTGATAATTAAATAAATATGTGTGTTCGCCTTGAAACACGCCATCTATCAAATAAAGCTTATCTTTAGTTTGAGCGAGATTTCGGCTATCAGCTGACCAATGATTAACCCATTCAATGAATATTTCACGAAGAACTCTCTTAATTTTCTAGGTTTTGTAGATTTTTGCTGACCTGAAACGGGGTTGAGGACCGGTTCGGGGAAAGGAACAGGTGCCAGGTACAGGTAGAAGCACAGACAATGCGACGCCGCAAACAATATGTACAGTCCATCAGCATTTTCAAGGTTCATATTCGAAATTTGTCGCCTATTTTCGGTCAGAATACGTTCGGTTTTTGTGTGGGTTCCCGCAGCACTGCACCCTCTTTTGAAATACACATTTACCTTGATCGATTGCCAAATGTAAGAAGAAACAAAGAGAAATGAGAAAAGCAAAAGTGCACCGTAGAAAAGTGCAGTTTTCGCACATTTGTGAATGTTTGCCACATTGTTTATTTATAGCGAAAGAGAATTCCCAGTTCTCTCTAGAGGTTTTCGCTCAATTTGTTCTCCGAGAATCTGCTTTACATAAGCTCCAGGTGTTAATTCAAGTGTCGCTTCTCGCTTCGCAGCTCGTACTATCAGCTTTATCAACTCGTTCCGTCTGGGCCCAATGCACAAGCCGCTACAGAGGCCCTACTTATCAGCTGCAAACCGTTTGCTATTATTGCGTGAAGTGATTAATAATTTATTTTGTTTTTTTCCTTTCCTTCTTTGTTTGCTCGCTCGCTTACACAATTCGCCGGCTGTTCGAGATTATTGAACTGTTTTTTTCCTTTATTTTCTTTTTGCCTTGTGTTGTGGGGGGGTGGAAGACCTTGGTGAAAAAACGTGATTCCGTTTCTATTATTGGTCGTTTGGTCATTGCTCTGGGAGAATCCTTTGTAGCGCCTTTGTTTCAATTATCCATTATCCATTATTTTACTTATGACAATTTTCGACCTTTGCAGATCTCAAAACGAGCAGTTGTGCCTGTTGCAGCGCTGACTACACAAATGCGGCAGCGGAAAAGGAATGCGAACACACTCAGAGGAGATCCACATCGGCCATCAGTGGCTCTCAGCACCAATGGGTGCACCAACGAAATCTGTTTCAGAATCAGTCAGTCTATAGGTACGGCTACTACTATTCGGGCCATGGGTTTCGACATCTGCACGCCAGCCGATCCCTGCTCGAGTCGTCTACCTCAAAGATCGATGTCACGGTCAAGAAGCTAAAGAACCAGCAGAAGGAGAAGGTGGAGGAGATCATGAAGGAGGTGGCCAATGGCCAGGCAGCGACGAGAAATGCTGCTACCGCCACTGCCGGGGCGGATATAAACGAGACTGCGAAGTCCGGCGACGCAGCTGGAGCGACCTCGTTGACCCCAGCAGCGGACAAAACGGTGGCCAAACCAAAAAAATCGCTGGGATTGCGCATCTGGGAAGAGCTGGTCCACTACTACCATGGCTTTCGCCTGCTCTTCATTGATGTGGCCATCTGCTCGAAGCTGCTCTGGCGCGTCCTCAACGGCAAGAGTCTCACCAGACGTGAGAACAAGCAGCTTCAGAGGACAACATCGGATCTGTTCCGACTGATTCCATTCTCGGTGTTTATTATAGTCCCGTTCATGGAGCTATTGCTGCCGGTGTTCATCAAGTTCTTTCCGGGAATGCTGCCGTCCACGTTCCAAACGGCCAAGGATCAGCAGGATAAGCTGAGGCAGTCGCTGGGCGTGCGCCTGGAGGTGGCCAAGTTCCTGCAGAAGACCTTGGACCAAATGCCCGTTCAGCACAAGGAGCACAGCAGCGAGGAGGCCAAGCAGTTTGAGGCATTCTTCAAGAAGATCCGCCATCCCAGTGAGAAAGTGAGCAATGACGATATTATCAAGTTTGCCAAGCGCTTCGATGATGAGATTACCTTGGACTCACTGTCTCGGGAGCAGCTGGCGGCCCTCTGCCGTGTCCTCGAGATGAATACGATTGGCACCAGTAATCTGCTGCGATTCCAGCTGCGCCTCAAGCTGCGCTGGTTGGCCACCGACGATCGGGTGATAGTCCGCGAGGGCGTGGAATCCCTCGACCTTATCGAGCTGCAGCAGGCCTGCAAGGCGCGTGGCATGAGGGCGTACGGTCTCACCGAGGAGCGCCTGCGCTCCCAGCTGAAGGAGTGGATCGATCTATCGCTGAACGAACAGGTGCCATCCACGCTGCTGCTGTTGTCCCGAGCCATGCTCATCTCCGATGAGGGCAATGCCACGGAGAAGCTGAAGGAGACGATGCGGGGGCTGCCGGATGCGGTGGGTGCCCATACTCGTCATGCCATTGGCGAGAGCGAGGGCAAGGTCGACAACAAGACCAAGATCGAGATCATCAAGGAGGAGGAGCGCAAGATTAGGGAAGAGCGCGAGGAGGAACACGAGGAGGTGATTGCCAAGCGAACAGCAATCAAGGATGAGCAACCCGCTCCATACGTGTTTGCCGAGCAGCTGACCAGCGTCAAAAATGTATTGGAGCAGAAGGAAACCCCCCAGCCCGTCGCTCCCGTTACGGACAAGGGCATCTCGTCCACAGACGTCCAAATGCTCTCCGATGCTTTGAACACACTCTCCTCCGACAAGCAGTTGGTGGTGGAGAAGGAGACCATCAAGGAGCTGAAGGAGGAGCTGCGGGACTACAAGGAGGATGTGGAGGAGCTGCGGGAGGTGCGACAGGTGGTCAAGGAGCCGGTCCGAGAGAGTCGAGCTGCCAAGATGCTGTACAACCGTGTCAACAAGATGATATCCCAGCTGGACGGTGTCCTGAATGATCTGGAGCATCGCCAGCTGCAGATCAAGCAGGCGAATGCCATTGACTGCTCGGAGGCTGAGGCCAGCCCAGAACGGCAGCCCACGGTCCATATTGACGAGCTGGTCGCCACCATCAAACGCATGCGGGAAGCCTCCGACGAGGAGCGGTTCAAGGCGGTGGAGGAGTTACTTGTGAAGCTGGATGCCGACCAGGATGGTGCCATTTCCGTGAATGAAATCACCAAAGCTGTGCAGAGCATCGACAGCCAAGCCACCAACATCGACAAGAAGCAGCTCGAGGAGTTCACCGAGCTGCTCACCACGCAGGCGACCAAGCGACGCAACGAGGAAATCGTTCACATCGACGATCTCATGCAGAACATCAAGAGGCTAAAGGAGACCAGTGACGATGCGCGCCTGCAGCATATCGGGCAAGTTCTGGACAAGTTCGATGCGGACAAGGATGGCGTCATTACCGTCAACGAAATTCGCAAGGCAATTTGAACGGAATAGCGCAGTGAAGAGCCCAGCATTAACCTATTATATATCTTCTATATCGACAGGTGATGGAGTCCATTGGTCGCGACAACATCAATCTTAGTGAGAAGGCCATCGATGAACTGATTTGCTTGCTGGACAAGGAGCAAATCCTGCATGCGGAGGAGAAGATCGAAAGGGCCATTGCCAGAAGCTTGAAGGATGCCGAGAAGCTCAAGGCTGAGGTGGACAAAAAGGATAAGGAACTGGCCAATCTGGTGGACGGCCTGCATGACTCCGCCAAGGAGATCAAGGACATTGCCAGCGATTTGGGTGCCGTGGACATAGCTAAAAAGTTGAAATCAGAAGTAAGCCAACGTCAATCTGATCCCCATCTCATTGTGAAATGCTTTAATTGTGATTATTCTCACCTGACCCGTAGGCCCCATTCCAAGACACGGCTCAGACGTTGAAGGACTGTGCCAAGGAGCTGAGCGACGAGACGCCCAAACCGCCAGTATCACCCGAGGATAACAAAACGAATCCCAAACGCAGCGCACCTTCTAAAGATTCGAAAAATCCCGGTCCCCCCAAGTCATCCGGCGGAGGCGGAAGCGTTGGCGGTGGAGGTGACATTTCCGCGAGTGCCGGCAATGTCACTACAGAGGCCGTGATCCGGGAGGCAGCCGAGCGTCAGGTGGAAAAGCTCCTGCCCAAGGACATTACCCTACCGCCCACGATACCGACTGCAACACCATCAATCCCTCCTGTAACAAATAAGGCCACGGCAAGCGCATCGCCTCAGCCCCAATCCTCTGCAAATGCTTCGAAAAAGGTGCTCTAACCGACCGTCGAGCCATCGCAAATAGGATCGGTTAAGACGCCTCCCAAGTCGCAGTAATTGGAAAGTGAAGCACGAAACGGCGGAGGAGAATTTGTTTGCTTATGTGTCCACAATGTTCTTATTACAATTAGATTGATTGTTACTTAAAAAAACCACAACGAAAACAAAACAAAAACACTGAGAAAACGACAGAACGCCCAAACCAATACGAAAATCAAACGGTGTATTTAACTTAACTAACTGGACAGAAGTAGGAGCGTCTGCTTAACGCGTGGCTGTAGTAAAGTATCCTCTCTCTGAGTAAGGCACAAATATATGAATACCAACACCCCCCCACTGGAAATACCTTAACTGTCCTAAGCGTCCTATAATAATGCTATAATAACCGATAAAATATGTATGTTACGCATCGGCATTCATCAGCATGCATGATAGATGCGCCACTTCACTTGGCCCCAAAACCATATTAGCTAAGCGATTGTGATCATTAAGCGAAATGTTAATTTACGATTTAGTTCATTTTATTTCTATCCATACGAATGAATCAAGCTGAACGGCCAGAGCGGAAAGAAAGGAAAGATATGATTTTTTGGAATTAAATTGAATTTTGAAACCACGTGATAATTCTAAACAATAATGTGTGTGCTTGAATGGATTAGTTTATGAGAATTTGTAAAAGTGTTTTGCAATAAAATTTAGTATAAAAATCGAAACGTGTACTCCTCTGCGTCTGACATATGTATAGTATATGCATGTATATGATTCCCCTTTTTGGATTCCCTGAATTTTCCATCAATTTGTTGACTCCATTACTAGTACATAGTCGTACAATTAAAACATATTCTGCACAGAAAACGAAAACGAAATCAAAACGACTGTTGTTTAATTAATGGATTTTAACTGAACGGTTGCTGCTAGCAACCACATTGAGTGCTTATAATTCAATCATTGCATTGCTTATTACAATCCTTTCAGGAAAATGCTCTCGGAGAGCTTGGTCTGGGTTTAAGACCAGCCCGGGGCATGCTGAAGCATACCTAGAACTGGGGCTCCTAAATGCCAGTGATTCGCATTCGATAACCGCAAGCACCGAACATTTGCTGCAACCAGCAAGACTTTGCCTTCAGCTGGGAACAAGTTACAAGTAGTTTTTCAGCATTCAGCATTTTGTGGGCGATGGGGAGGGTAATAAAAATAAACCACAAAATGTGCAACATTTTCATATTTCTGCCAAGCCACACTGGCACATAAATTCACTTTATATTTTAGAAAACTAATTGCTGGGCAGATACGCAGAAATGCAGATGGTAGGAGGAGCACAGATTCCCATCGTAGCATTCCAAATTAAGCGAAAAGATCGGCTAGCAGTTTGGAAGTTATTATTGGGCATTGCTTCATCTGGACTCTGGATGATGGACTGCACTAATAAATTTCTAATCAATCGAGGGCTCGTAGGGTATATTCTGCTCTGGGTCGCGATGTGTTTGTTAAAACTAAATAAATACAGAAAAACTTTCATCCAACCATCAAATCGAAAGTAAATAAGGGCCAGGCGAGGGAAGAGAATACGAATACCCGTACTCATACTCATATCCGTGCAGCGAAACTGTATTTAAAGGTAAATAAAACCACGAAAAATGCGAAACAAGCCAAATAATAATAAACTTCAGACCCCTAGGGGTGCGGTGCTGCTGGGGGCCCAAGTGAGAATTGTTGTTTGCAATCAGGCGAAACCCAGCCATCGAGTGGAGCAGACTGCACTGGAGTGGCAGCTCGGAGGAGATGGAGATGAAGATGAAGATGAAGATGGACAAGAAACTTCTGGCCGAGGGTCCGGGCTCCGGCAAAAACTTTGCTCAGTGCAAAGTGCTTGGAATGCAACAATGAAATTCGAAATCTGCCATGAATTGCAGACAATCGTGGGACAGAGCTGAAACTCCTGCAAATTCAAACTGTATTGCAATGGAATGAAGCTAATAAGTTTGAGAGAGGCAGCACAGCCCGGGGAAAGCCCTGTGCCAATGAAATAAAGCAGCAACGACTTAAAGACTGGATACTCGGTCAACAAAAAAGTATAAATTATTTGAAGAAATGTTGCTGAACAATTAAAAAGTTGTCGACTTTCATGAGTCAATCAAAGGACCAGACCGAGAACCACAACGACTTTCTCCAGAGTTCCTCAACTTTGCGGCACTTTAAATGCCAGACAGACAGTCAGACAGACAGACAGCACAACACGCATACGCATACGATGCCCCGTGGTGCAGCATATCAAGAGGCAAGACGTCTGCAGAAGTTGCAGCAGGAGGATGTTCCTACGAGTGAGTGGCTTATGCAATTTGTCGTGGCTGTTTTATACATTTATTTTTTTTTTGGGGGCAAACGCAGCCAGTCAACCGGATCAAGTGGCAACTTTGGGGTAAACTTTAAAAACTACTGAGCCACAAAAAACGCCTCTGCACTGCCTGTCCTGCCTACGAGTACATATTTCTAAACAATTGAGAAAGAAAATTTCAGCAGTCAGGGGCGGCTGTCAAAAAGTCGGGCCTGTCAGTTAAAGCTCCTGGCATGTGCTGCATATACCCGAAATGAGATGATGCACAACAGCCGCAGATGCGGAAACGAATTGGTTGCCTTGGTACCCACATACATTTAATTTATTTTCATTGTCTATTTTTTACACTATATATTCTATGATTTACCCAAAAGTTTTAAGAATAATACCATTCAAGTACCATTTCTGAGACTGTCTACGATGTAGGACAATCTGCGAATTAGTCCCTTCTTGGTAGTCTTTTCTGGCAAGGATCGGACTGGCAGTGGAACCAGCCGTATCGCCAGCTGGTAGCCTCCGGATAGTTGTACTTGTCGTCGGGGCTATGCTCGTACCGGCGCTCCAGGTAGGTGGATCGCTGTCCGCTGCGCAGCAGCTGCAGCTCCGCTGCCGGCACAGTCTTCATGGGATCGCTGCAGTTGCCGAAGTGCTGCTGCTCCACCGGCGACAGATTGTAGTCGAAGATGCTGGACCTGGAGGGCCGGTAGATGCGGCTGCTCACTGCATACGGATTGGGCAGTGTGGCCAAGTCGCTCTTCGAACGCATCCTAAACGGCGCCACCGCATTTGATTTTTGGGTTTGAGTGCTTGCGCCACCATTTCGCTCCAAAATGGATGGCGGCTTTGTCTCTGCCTTTGCTTGGGCTATGGGTGCGCTTTGGCGTCTTCTCTGGGGGTCCAGGGATATGGCAGCTATGGTCTTTGCCTTTTGGGAGTTCATTTTTGAATTTGGAAATCACTTTTTTATTTGGAGCTCTTTTGAAATTGTTTTGAATGAGATAAAGAGTAACAATAATTTCATACAGATTGACACAGAAAGCTAAGACATGGACCCCCATTGTCCTCTAATAAAGGCCACTCCCTTGATCGCTCTGCTCTCATTTATGTTTGTAGTTTGTAAATGCCCAATCCGATTTTCAATGAATGGTAATCCCTGCTCTGTTCCTTTTTTTGGTGTGCCGCGTAACCCGAATTTATGTTTATTTTCAATTTGAGTGCCAGTGTGAAAATATAAAGTGGATTATGCGGAGATACGGCTGCTCCACAGACCAGAGCCACTTTTTCTCTCTCTTTTATTTTGTCACCTTCCCGTCCCTGGTGTCCAGACAGCCTGGCCTGTCCTGGCCTGGCCATAAAAATATCACAGATATGCATGGAAGGTTGGGTGGCACCAGAAAACTGCATAAAGTGCAGACGTATCGACAGATATCCATGTTAAAGAGTTGCAGGGAAGTGAGTACGTCGCCGCTGGTGTCTGGGCACCGATATAGCAGTGGTTGGTTGCGCCCAGTATCCATTCTGCTTATTTAGTGGCTTCGTTAGATGTAATTTTGGTTGTTTTGCATGTTTCCCTATGCCACTGCACACACGCCACACACACCACACCGCCAGTCCGCCCTTCCTTTTGGTAAACTGCATAAATTAGCGACGAGCTTGTGTCTTGATTGTGTTTCCCTCTCCTGCTCCCTCCCCTGGTCTGTGGGAATCGATTTAAGGGAGGGGTCTGTCTTAAACGAATTCGCAACTTTGCAGAATTCCTGCGATTTGCTACTTTAGTGGATTGAAAGTTGCGGAAATAAGCGACAGCTGCAGCTGCAGCACTCAGTCCCCAGCCCCAGCACCAGCCCCAGCCCTCGCTGCTAAGCATGGCTGACCATTAGTGGGAGATTCCGTTCTGTCCGTTGCTCCACTTGGATGCGACTCAATTCGTTTTCATCTTCACTTTTCTATCCATCAATACTCTCAAGCTCCTCCGCGGAGTTGAGTTGCTTCCTTTCTTGCCATTAATTTGCACAGCATTTGTCGCCATTTGGCTTCAAGTGGGGGGCGTCCACAGCATCCAAAGCGCCCACAGCGCCCACTGTGGACTGCTGACTAATGGAGTTGAAGTTGCAGTTGCAGTTGCACTTTACTGCCAGCTGCGTGTGCATCATGGAAATGGAATTGGCAGCCACAGAGCTTCCATTTTTGAATTCAGCTGTTGGCCAAGACAGTCCAGTCCGCAACAGCATAATCCTAATTAAATTCAACATTGGCAGTACTCGTACGAGTAATATCCGCTCACGTAATTACAAGGGGGGGCGTGTGGCACGAATCTTTGATAGATTTGCCATCAAAGTTTCCTTTATGAATCGCACACCGGATGGACCTGTTCCTGCCCGTCCGCAATGAATGCTTTGGACAGTTTCCCCATAATAAGCTGCTTGCCGGCTCCCCGGCTGTAGAACGTCCATGTCCACGACCAGCACGGTCCACGGTTGATGGCAGCAGCCTCCTCCGTAAGTATAAACGACTTAATAACCGGCAACGACTCTCGTCGCAGCTAATGGGCAACGGGCAAAGTTCGTTGACTCTAAATGGCACTCTTGCAACATCTATATGTAAATGGGAGCACAGGACGGGGGCTGCGACGGGCTGCGAGTAAACAATGTCGTGTGCATTGCTCGGTTTATTAAAAAGAACTCTGGCTGGGTCCTGAGTCTGTGCACCAGGTGAGTGCTCCTCCGCCTCCGCCACCTCCTAGCCAGCATTTGTCCATGTGTTTACTTAGCCGAGACACACGACAAAACCACTCGCAGGTGTACGTACGCTGCACGCTGCAGGTGGCTGGCGGGGGGGGACTGCATGCTATGGTCAAAGGTCATTTGCATTTTGCAATCGTCCGCTATATCTGGAGATATGAGAGCACAGACTCTGGGCAGCATGTGTGTGCGTATGTAAATCCAGCAGATTCAAAGGCAGAGATTGAATTGATACGAAAACAATGGAAACATATCCGAGTGGCAGTGCGGAGCCATCGCATGCATAGTTCAGTTTTTAGGCATTAAACATTAAACATTAAAGAGCTCTTAATTAATTTGTAAACGGCTAAAATATGTCGAGCCTGCAAACGAGGGCGGAGAGTTGTGAACAGCATGTTAACGCATTTCCCCGACTCCAAGCTCATCGTTCGTCATTAATTTCCACATATGTATGTGCGTATGTGTGCATATAAACTGACAGCGTCGAAGCAGAGACTTTCGAGTGGTGGCAGCAACGCAGGAGGAGGGCTGCGAACACAGCAAAAGCACTTGAAAGAATATCCCAGCAAACCCTGTTTATCCATTGTAGCATCCTCCACTTTTATTGGGTCTTTAGTTGCGATGGCGACTGAAAACAGGGAATGGGGAATGGCGATGGCGAATGGCGAAGTAGAAGTGAGTGCCAGGCGTAGGGAGCCGGCAGAACAACAATCAACACCATTTGACGCTACAAATTAAGCTCGAAGCAAACAAATCGTGGAAAGTTCCCCTGGCTTTGGGCCCCAAACCAAAAGTTGTTGCTGTTCTGGGTACATGTTGTTGCCTTGTTTTGGTGGCTGCCGCTTCGTGTCTTCTTGTGTCTGCTCCCCAGCCCTTACTCCAGTTCCTACCCCTGCTCCTGCTCCTACCCCTGCTCCTGCTCCTGCCACAACTGCCTCAAGGGCAATTTCGTGTTTAGTGCGGAACATTTCTTCTTCGGCAGCCTTCGATGCTCTCTTCTCTCTGGCTACAAGTGTTTATTGGGGGTAAAAGCGCTTAATCAAACGCCAAACGGCAAGGGCAAGGGCAAGCAACGCCAGCACGGCGTATACTTAATTTTGTGCACATGGCCTAGGGCCGAACGGAGGGTCTGCACACCACTCACTCCATCGCATAGAATGTGCTAATGAAGCACATGCCATGTGATCGATGAAAATATTTATTTAATTTCCAAGTGCGCGGCGCTCGAGTCTTTGCCCAACTTTTGGGCTAGTGAGAGACTTTTCTGTCTGTGAGACTTTTCCGAACGAAAACTATAAAATAATACAAATTCCAATGTTGCGAATATATGCCAAAAATTTCATATGGGGACGGGACAATTACCATGCCCTGTTTTGGCATCCTGTTGCCTAATGCGTTTTTGTTGAACATTTTCCCAAATTTCTATATTTATTCATTTAGCGACTGCCTGCGGGAATCGCTTAACCATTTTAGTCATAATAAAGCGTACATATATCCAGGGCGACAGGTGAGAATGGGCGGGTGAGGGGCGGGGCCTGGGTCCGTAAATGTAAATGGGAAAAGTGTCGAATCAGTTGGAATAATTGCATTTAGCGTGATTCTATTTGCTGGTCGTTTTGTTTGCAGTCGCATTTAATTTATTTATTTGCCAGCCGCATTTTGCAAAAACATTTGTCGTGGCACCCAGGCATTGGATACAGCCATTGGGTGGCACGTGTTTAATCCTGGTAAGTATGCAGCCCCACCCCTCCCCAACAACCGACCACACCGTTCGTGTCTCTTGCTCCTGCTCTGGTTCTGTTTCTGGTCCTAGTGTCCTACTCCCCTGGTCTGCCACACGGTTGTCATAAAATGTTAAATATAAATTTATGGCAGAGTGCGCGCTTGTGGCATACTAAGCACCGCATCGTGGCACGGTCTCGCAACTGGGGTCCCGGGGGCAGGTTCGTTCTGGGCTCTGGCTAAGCACATTAGGAAAATGAAGCTGTTTCTCGATTACGGTTACATTTGCCACAGATTTGCTCTTTTGTTGCATTTTCTCGAGACTTTGTTGACAACTTTCTGCTGCCCCAGAAACTCGCCTGAATGTTGGCAGTTTTGAGGGGGGCAGTTTGAGGGGCAGCAGATGGCTGGCTTGGTTTGGGCATTTTGGTTAATGGCTAAACAGATTTCCAGTGGCAACAGGCACAGGCACAGGCACAAGAGGACGTTTGGTCGTTGTTGCCGTGAATATTAACCCAATTGACGGTAATTGTCTCAATAATTTGTGACATCTTTAATCCGATTAACGTGGCAAAGATATTAAATTAGGAAATTCGGCCGCCAAGGGGCACAATTAATTGAATTGTGAATTCACATTTATTTATTATTTTGCAGCTTTTTGTTTGGTTTTTTTCAACTATCGCCACGCAGCCTGTGCTTTCATTTCCATTGTTTCGATATTTGTTTTTATTCGACGAATACGTGAAGTTGGCTGTGGCTGTTTCTAACCTCAAAATTCGTAGAATTTCGTACTCAAAAGTAATTTTTAGTTGATTTATTATTAGGTACACATATTATTTGCAATGTCTGACCGCTACGATCGTGCCGTGACCATATACTCGCCCGACGGCCATCTGCTGCAGGTGGAGTACGCCCAGGAGGCAGTACGTCGCGGATCCACGGCGGTGAGTGGGCAGGCAGCTTTGTTTATGTTGATAGTCTATGGCTTTGCTTTCTTCAGGTGGGACTGCGCACCAACGATTGCATCGTGGTGGGCGTGGAGAAGAGGTCCAGTAACCCGCTGTTCGAGGAGCGTTCCATGCGAAAGATTTCCATGCTCGACGAGCATGTGGTAATGACCTTTGCCGGCCTCACTGCCGATGCCCGCATCCTGATCAGCCGCGCCCAGGCGGAGGCCCAGAGCTATCGCTTGAATTTCGAGAGGCCCGTCACCGTGGAGTACATAACACGGTGAGAGCAATTTCCGCGCTTTTCCTTTGCCAAAAACTCATCGCAGCCGCAATGTCGGGCGGCCGTTTCCCCTCAGCTTTATAGCGCAGATGAAGCAGAACTACACCCAAAGTAATGGACGGCGTCCCTTCGGGCTCTCCTGTCTGATGGGCGGCTTCGACGGCGACGGCAAGCCGCATCTGTTCCAAACCGAGCCGTCGGGCATCTACTACGAGTGGTCGGGCAACAGCACGGGCCGGGCCGGCCACACGGCCCGCGAGTACATGGAGCAGCATGCGGACGAGCTGGTTGACTCCATGGACGAGCGGACGGCCGTCCAGCATGTGGTGCGCACCCTGTTGAGTGGCGCCGCGCTGAACGAACACCAACTGGATGTGGCAGTGCTGCGGCTCAATCAGCCACTCCGCATGATTGAGCGCCACGTTCTGGCGAATCATATTGGGGCTATCCGTGGTGAGATCGAGGCGGAGCTCAAGACCAGGCAGCTGGCCAACAAATTGTAAATCTGTAAACTGTTTGTTCAAGTAACTGGTACCGTAGCGCCAACGGCGCTATGGCACTATCAAGAATTGATGGCAATTCCTCACCCTATCCCTATCCCCATCGTTCTCCATTTTCTGGCAATTCAATTTCAGCCTCCACCCACTGGCAGGATGGGCGGGCGAAAAGTAATCAGCAGGAAAATGTGTAAGCGGGCGAATCACTTAATTTGTCTCAAGGGCGTTTTTTCTGCACTCTCCATCTTGGTTTTTTCTGTCTGCCCGGGATGACTGGCCGCCTGACTGCCTGCCTGCCAGCCTGCCTGGTGGATGGGATGGGCAACAAGCCAACGGAGTAACCAAGTTAAAAACTTTTAAGCGAAAATGGGAATTGAATTTACAGCAGCTGCGGAGGAGAATGGAGATGGGAGAGAATCGCAAACACACGCACACGCACAAACACACATGCGTGAACACTGCCTGCATGTGGAGCATTGTTTTTTGATTTTTGTTGCTGCTGCCTTCTCTCCATCCAGTCCATTCCATCGCAGCGCACTCTCACCTTTTGTTCCCCAGGCTGTCGTGGGCCCTTCAAACTTTTTGATGCTAACCAATTTCTGGTTTCGAGTGCAGCAATCAACTGCGAATACTCGAATGTGCGGGGCAGAGGCATAATCTTTGCCATGAATCAATATAGTTCGTTACAGCCAAGCAGGGGCGAGCGAGCGGGCGAGCGAGCGAGTTCCATTATTTAAATATTGACACGCAATGGTTAGACTGCGCAGGATCATGCCATCGATCAGTGGACTGGCCATCAGTGGCGTGGCCATTATGACTGCCGAGAGAGTGCTTGGATGCCCTCTTTGTGAGGTCATACTCAGCGTTAGAGAACTTACTAAAGATGCTCCAATTAATTCACTGCATTAATCACAAATATCGTATATCGATATCGTTTCATTTCGTTCCTACTCGTACTATTTCCCATCCCTGTTTTGTTTTCGCTGTCACTTTTGCCGTATTTATTTGCAATAACTTAAAATGTCTTTCAAGTCGTAAGAATCATTGAATTTCGTTAATAAAAAGCACAATTTTTGCAAGTTTTTAAGCTATTCGCAGAGGACGTATCACCACATCCCCGCTGATGGGCGACGAAAGCTGGCTCGGGTGGTTTTTAAGCCAGGAGGGCAACGAGTTCCTGTGCCGCGTGCCCTCGGACTTCATGATGGAGAAGTTCAATCTCTGCGGCCTGGACACAATGGTAAAAAATTATGCTGCAGCTTTGAATGCCATACTGGATCCGGAGTATTGCCTCAACAATTGGGTGGGCGCGGGTACCAACATTGAGTCGGAGTGGCTGTACGGCTTGATTCATGCGCGCTACATTATGACGCCAGGCGGCATCGCTGCCATGCGCAAGAAGTTCGACTATGGCGACTTTGGGATCTGTCCCCGCGTGTACTGCCGTGGCCAGCACGTGCTGCCCATTGGGCTCAGCGAGGAGTACAACGATTCGATGGTGAAGATCTACTGCCCACGCTGCCAGGATATCTTTGAGCCGCCGCAGGCCAGTGGCATGTTGGATGGCTGCATGTTCGGGACGAGCTTTCCCCACATGTTCTTCATGGAGCTGCCCTCGCTGCGCCCGCAGCCGCCCACTGAAACATATGTGCCACGGTGAGTGATTTGTCTGAGCCGCTCACACTCCGCTTCTCTCACACAGTCTCCCTCCCTCTCTCTCCCTTGCAGTCTCTTCGGGTTTCAGGTGCACAAGAGCGCTTTGCATGCACCACCAGCGGATGTGGACTCCTAGGTTCTAGGCCTTAACTACACCTACACATTATTTGGCATCTAATCGGCATTAGCATCTTGGCATTAAATGAATCACACACGAATAAGATGCACTATAAAATACACTACAAAGGAGGTTCGCTGGCAGTGCCACGCACCTGACTGGTCTCAATAGCTCCTTAGTTCTTATTGTTGTATGCATGAATACCTCTGCCCAGGCTTCCTTTCTTCCTGGCTTTGCTGGGGAAAAGCTGCAGAAGGGTTTGACTCCCCTTGCCACTTTCAACTTGTTGCAAGAATGCTGCGAACACGCTGCCTCCTTTGCTGCCAGATTGCGCAATCAAAATCCACTTGCGAGCGCCGACCTGCTAAGCCGATAATGGGCATTACGTGGGTGGCCACGGAGAGGCTGAGTCCTTCTGCCTGGCCTGCCGGCAGCTCCACTAAGTCATTCTCTTATTATTATTTACTGCCGCTCTGCCGCTTGCAGCTCTGCCCATTGACGCGCTTCTCGCTTCTCGAGTGGAGCGACTAAGGGTCAGGCGGCTTTTCTCTCTTTCCCTGTGGAGGCACTCACACTTTTCACACTTAATTTCATTAAGTTATTTTTCATACTGGTACTTTTATTGAGTTTTCAACTGAGCGCGGAGCGCGCACAATGATGGCGAAACCGATGGAGGTTTTGAGAAGAAAATTACCGCCTTGTTTTACATTACAATTGAAGGCGAGCTTGTGCTTTTCAGTGCGCTCATTTTACAATGTGCTCTCCACTTTTCCTTGGCTGAGGGTTTCCTTTTTGTTGCTTTGCTGCCACCTGTAGCTGTTTCTACCTTTGTGCCCTGGCAATTATTGAAGCTTTTTGCTAATCAAAAGACAAGACTGGAACACAATGCGCATTCATTCCGGCTAGATGCATTTCCCTGCCATTGAAAAGGCTTTAAGTCGGAGCATATTCGCTTACGTATAGTATCTCAATTGGAAGCTTTAGCTATTTGCCTGCCATGGACGTTGTTTATTCGATTAGAAATATTTAGTTTATTCTTTTTCAGCGAAAATGTGGTTTCGCATGTCCCAGAATTTCAGCAAAATTCGATTGAATTGCTGCCACAGCTGCATCTGTGTAGACTCTTCCAGCATGTTGTTTTTCCGTGGCATACGGAGAGCTTTCAGCGGAAATATTATTGTGTGCGGAAGGGAAGGCACAACACTCGTCGTTGGGCAAAACAATAAATGAAATTGGACAATACGTACACGTACCTCTGCAATCTCAATTTTATTAGGGGCTGCAACGATACAAAAGTGGATGGAAAACAAAGAAAAGCTGATGGATCACCATCAAGCCTTTGTTTTGTGAGAGGATTTGCTTTTAATTATCTTGAAAACATTGATATTTCGCTGCACTAAGGCTAGAAAAAATAATAATAAAATAATGAATTAGCTGCTACCCGTGGGTGGCTGCCTCCTGGCAGTAGAGTGCCAAAGCCAAGCCTCTAGGCATGTATCATGGCCTGTCCATAGCCTGTCCACTCATTTCTGAACTGCAGAGATTTGAAAACATCTCGATGGCTGCTGAGCCCTGCCCAATGACTCCCATAATGAACGTTTAATATTTTAAAAGCTGAGCGCTCGACTGAGCCCCAAAGACTACCAAGTCCTAAGCGCCTGCTGATTAAGCCGCCGGGAGTCGCTGCTTCGCGCCGCTTGGTGCCTGCAACTGGCA
Source organism: Drosophila tristis (assembly GCA_018150885.1). Classification (NCBI taxonomy): domain Eukaryota; kingdom Metazoa; phylum Arthropoda; class Insecta; order Diptera; family Drosophilidae; genus Drosophila; species Drosophila tristis. The sequence continues at coordinate 835,865 of JAECWT010000203.1, read as the reverse complement.
CAGAAGAAAAGGAGCACGGCCGTAATTATCGTGATGAGATTGCCCGGAAATTAGCGTAGAAGGTGACCCGCCGCGGCGGTGACCCCGGCCCCACTGAGTTTCTCACAGTGTAAGACGAAAGCCTGGTTGGCAGACTTCAAATTAAGTTATGGCCGGCTCTGCGGAACACCGGACATGTCTGCCTGTTAATAAGCTAAATGAAACAAAAAGGGGATGTCACTCTCAGCGGCAGTCACAAATTGATGAAGATGGAAGCGGATGGCGATGGCGATGGGGCAGACGAAACCTAATAACTTTGGCCACGCATTAATTGGAATTTATGAAGCATTTTGCCAGGGCACTCTAAGGGGACACTGCCCGCTGGCCAGGCCAGGCCAGGTCAGGTCGGGCCACTCGTTTGCTTATCCGCTGCCAAACAAAGCGCGTAGTGTCTGCCAAGTGTCACTGCAAGGGTTAGGTTTCGCTGCCCTCCTCCCCCTTCCCAGCGCGGCTTCCATCTCCGTCTCCCGCCTCTCCAGGGGCAGCAAAAAAGCGTAGAAAGGCGTACCGAACTCTTGCGCCAAGTTTAAGTGCTTTTAAAAAACCATTAATGTCATTTCCTTTTACCCCTCCTGTCTGTCCCGATTGCCTGTGTGTGTGTGCGCTGATGGCGTCCTCCGCGGAGGAGTCGTTGCGGATGGGTTGTGGGATCGGCAGCACCCTTTTATTAATTCTTGGGCAGCCCTCGCAAAGGGACAAACATCAAAACACAACTAGCACTAGAAACGTAAATTTTGGAAATGTTAAATGGATTCGGAATGCGTTTGGTTGTTTCATGGATTGATTGATTGATTGTGTGGGTGTGAATGGGGTTGTGATGCTCCTGGCTGAGGAGCTCTAGTGAGCGCCATGTGACTTTTTGTGACCAGATGCTTTCTGGTTCTTTGGGGCCGCTGGCTGGGGCAACGGTCCCGAGCCCCAGGTTCCCGCGGGATTTGGGATATTTGCTGGACGATTTTGTCCGGTGGGAGCCTGAGCCCCGGCCTTGGGCATTCCAAGAGTGGCTCCGCGTGGGTCTGTGCCCAGAACGGAAGCACGGCGAGCCGTGGCAGACACTGGTGGACGCGACTGTGGCAAAGACTCTCTCCGGGGTCCTGCTCCTGTGGCAGTGGCGGGCCGATTTTGGCCGGTGGGAACTGGCGGGGCAGCGCCACCAGAGGGCTCTGGACGCGATGGCTTCGTCTCGACTTTGGGTGCGCCTCCACTTGCTGGTGGTGCACTGGCAGAATCGCTGGCCATCTTGTTCTGACTCGTGGATTTGGCGGCAGGTACAGCCACAGGCGTGGCATCCAGCCGGAGCTCTGGCATGGGTGGGAGTGCGACGAGGGTCGGCAGGCTGGGGGCCGTCGATTGGCGCCGAATGCCCTGCATGCGACTGGGACAGGCGCCCAGCGGTGGCGACTCCGCGTAGCAGACATGGGGGCCGTAGTCAAAGGAGTCCGTGCTATCCACAGCGGGCATGCCGCGCCGATGGAAGCAGTTGATGGGACAGGAACCCACGCACGGCTTGTAGGGCTTCTCCAAGGAGGCCATCTTCTTGATCTTGACGGAGTTGCAGTAGATCTGGTTGCGCGCATCCCGCTGGCTCTCGCGGCACATCTCCGCCTGCTCGTACTTGCGGTAGGCGAGGTCCGCCTTGGCGTGGAACCCCGGCCAGCAGTTGTCCCGCAGCTGGCTGCGCTTCACGGGACCGCCGTCCGGCAGCACCTCCAGCTTGTTGGCCCGTGCGTAGCGCTCGACTGCGGTGGCAATCGGGTAGAGGGGGCGGCCGATCTTGCGGGACTGCTCCATGACTGCGACGGCCTGCTCGTAGAACTTCTTGTCCTCCAGGAGGTAGGGATCGTCGTCGCAGGCGGACAAACGCATCAGCTCCTGCTGGCGCTGCTCTATGAACTCGTCCCTCTGGCGGTAGAGGGTGTCGCGCACCTCGGCCGTCACCCTGTCGCGTTTCCGTTGCTCGGAGATCTCAAAGTGCTGGTTGGCCTCAGCGTTCTTCAGTCGGCGCGCCACCTCGAAGCGCTGCAGCTCCCGTTCCCGCTTCAGCTTCTCCTCGGCCTCCAGCTTCTCGACCAGCTGGTAGGCCTTGCGCTGCTTGGCCAGCTCCTCCAGCTCGCACTGGCGCCGGCCCTCGTCCACCTGCGTCTCGAACTCGTAGCGATCTTCCAGGCTCGCCTGGCGCTCCTCCAGCTGCTTCTTGCTCGCCTGCTGCAGTCGACAGACGCGCACGGCCCGCTGCTCGCGATCGCGGTGCTGCTTCGCACGGGTCTCCTTCACATGGGCGTTGTAGCGGCCATCCAAGTGCCGCGCAGCCACCTGGTAGACGCAGTTGCGCCGATCATCGATCACGTCGCAAATGCGCTCATCTGTGGAGGGGATTGGGGTTCATTTTTCACTCTCTCCTACCCATACCACGGGGGGTGACTCACGCTCCTCTATCTCCGCCTTCTCCTTCATGGAGTCGCGGTAGGCCTTGCGATTGAACTCAATGCTGCGTGCCTTCTTCTCCTTGAGGGCCGCCTCCTCCTTGTCCTGCAGGCACTTGTATTGGGCCCGCTCCACCGTTTCGTCGAAGAGCCGCTGCTCCTTTTCGGCCTGCATGAGTTTTCGCCTCGCTTCCACGTCCTGAACGATGGCGAGACGAACGGCCTGGCGTTTCTCCTCCTCCTTGGCCGCCAGCTCCTCCTCGGTGATGTTGCTAAAGGGTATGAGCACCTCCGGACAGAGGGCGTCATCCAGCTCCTGCTGCCGACGGGCATCCTCGGCGATCTCCCGGTTCAGCGCCTCATTGAAGCTGCGCTGATGCAGCATCTCGCTCTCGAGCAGAGCCTGATGCAGGGCCCGATTGCCCGGCTTCAATTGGTCCAGCAAATTGTTGGCCCGAATTATCCGCTCCTTGCGCAAGCGTTCCTCGAGCTGCTTGGTCGCCCGCGGCGCCTCGACGGCTGCCTGCACAACCACCTTGGACTTCTTCTCCTCCGCCTCGTGGGTGACCAGGCCCGTGAAGTGGCTGCACAGCAGATCGTTGCCCTCCTTCAGGTACTGCCTGTACCGCCGCTCCTCCTCGACGGCCGCCAGCTGGGCGTGCTTCTGGTCCTGGTGGGCCCGCGCCTGGATCGCCTCATAGCGCTTGGCCGACACCACAACGGGATGCACCTGCGAGCGTGGCCGCTGCATGTCCTCAGTGCCGAACAGCTGCGATTTGTGGACACGAACAACAAATTCAAAAATACGAAGAGTAATTCTAATTTCGAATATGTCTACGATGGCAATTCAGTGTGTATTGAATTGAAATCAATTCAAATGACAATCTACGAATCGAGTCTATGAAAAGTTGTCGATTGATCTGGATCTATGGGCGCATTTTAGAGCTACTTTTGCCAGTCGGACGTGTAACAGAGGGCCCTTCCTAATGGTACAGATTAAAAGTGATTAACAAATTCCATCGTGTCGAATTACCACTCATACATATCACCAATCACCATATCTACTTCCATCAATCTACGCCATTGGCGTTCATTTAAAATTTTAATGGGATCTATAGGCAATTTGGGAATAGGTTAAAGGACTAAATATTGGATTTAAATTGCCCAGCAGAACAGATCATATCTCGCCAATATATTTTCGCTCAATTTCCTCATTTAATTTTCGGTATCCAAATCGGTAATCGGACATCGAACATCGAACTTCGAATCCATTCGATCAGTAGTCGCAAGCAGCTGCACGGATCGGACACAATGAACTCCAAGCTGCTCTTCCTTGGACTATTTTCATTTGCCAATTTGCTCTTTGGCAGTGTAAGATTTAATAGATCCCATTGCCAATAAATTATAAACTAATCAGCAGACGTTTCAGGAGGCACCATTTGTTAAAATGACAAATGTAAAATGTCCGTCGTACAACAAGTCGTGGGTGGAAGTTCACTATTGCCGCCTGAAGGCCTACTCCCGGAATAAGACAAGTCTGAATTTAAATCTCACAGTCTTAGAACCGGCAAACAACATCCACGTACGAATTCAATTTATGAAGAGGGCCAATGGCTACAAGCCATTTCTCTGGGACTACACAGTGGATGCCTGCGCATTCATGAGGAAACGCAATCAACCGGTGGCCAAACTTTTGTGGAACTTGTTCAAGGATGTGTCCACAGCGAATCATACCTGTCCTTATGTGGTAAGTGTTGTGAGTTTATTCCTAAACTTCAGTCTCCAATGCAATAATTTAAAGGGCTTGCAAACTTTAAGCGATTTCCACCGGATTGATGTACCCATCCCACTGCCAACTGGGGAATATCTTCTTTTGTTGGATTGGATGTTCGATCATAGACCGCAGTTTGCAACAAATGTTTACTTCACCTTTGTGGAGGATTTAATGCCGTGAATAAATTATTTCCACTTATGCATTTATCCAAGTGAATTATGTTTTAAAAATAACTTGAAGTTCGCATGGCAATTTCAGCAATTAAGCCTGATCAAAGAGGTGTCCAACCTGAAAGATGCCTGTCAGTTTTTGGCAATTGCTGAAGGTTTATTCAACATATTTCAGTCCATATAAGTATCTACAGAGACTTGAATTTAACAGCAACTGGAATATCTACTTCCATCTATCTACGCCATTGGCGTTCATTTAAAATTTTAATGGGATCTATAGGCAATTTGGGAATAGGTTAAATAACTAAATATTGTTACTGTCCATTGTTGCCCAGCCGAACAGATCATATCTCGCCAATATATTTTCGCTCAATTTCCTCATTTAATTTTCGGTATCCAAATCGGTAATCGGACATCGAACATCGAACTTCGAATCCATTCGATCAGTAGTCGCAAGCAGCTGCACGGATCGGACACAATGAACTCCAAGCTGCTCTTTCTTGGACTATTTTCATTTGCCAATTTTCTCTTTGGCAGTGTAAGATTTAATAGATACCATTGCCAATAAATTATAAACTAATCAGCAGACGTTTCAGGAGGCAACCTTTGCCAAAATGACAAATGCAAAATGTCCGTCGTACAACAAGTCGTGGGTGGAAGTTCACTTTTGCCGCCTAAAGGCCTACTCCCGGAATAAGACCAGTCTGAATATAAATGCCACCTTCATAGAACCAGCAAACAACATCCACCTACGCATTAAATTGATGAAGAGGGCCAATGGCTACAAGCCGTTTCTCTGGGACTACACCTTTGATGCCTGCGAGTTCATGAGGAGACGCAATCAACCGGTGGCCAAAATTGTCTGGAATATGATCAAGGATGCGTCCACAGTGAATCATACCTGTCCTTTTGTGGTACGTGCTGTGTGTTTCTTCTTAAGCTTAAGTCTCCAATGAAATAATTTAAAGGGCTTGCAGACTGTAAGCGATTTCCACCGGATTGAAATACCCGTCCCAATGCCAACTGGGGAATATCTTCTATTGATGGATTGGATATTCGATGGCAAACCGCAATTCGCAACAAATGTTTACTACAGCTTGGTGGAGGATCCGTAGATTAAGAGCTGAACTAGAACTGATGAATCGTAGTGCCGGATATGAGGCAATTAAATAAACTATTCAGCCGTTAAAATGCATAGCCAAGCGGACAGATCAATTACTCTGCAATAACTTTCCGTATAATTTCCGCATACGCGTATAATCTTTGTTTATAAACTGTTCCACATGATACGACGCGACAGCTGCTGTGTCACGCTTTGCCGCAATCGGATGAACCCCAATTAGCGTTGATAAAATGAAGCCACATCTTGTGTGAGAAGGGGGCAGTGGAGTGCAGGCCGGGAATGGATGAAGTGGCTTGTAGCGTCGAAGATCATCTAGATTTCACCCGAAAGCAGGCTACAGTAACTAAATGTATCTCAGGTTGGGGGTGAAAGAGAACATTTTTGGCTCAAGAGCAGCAGGCGGGAGTGTGGCCACCAACGAAACAGTAAGGCGGTTTCTTGACGTTGGTCGGGAGTTGCTCGGTCTGTCGAGTTTTACCAACGTATGGAGCTAGACGCAAAATTTTACCAAGTCGGGAATACCAAGTGCATAAGTCAGACCTATACATATGTATATATAAATATCGCGCTCGAAAAAAGAAAATAAAACCGTGTGTTTGTGCCAGACCTCGAGGACCACAGTTATAGGCCGAAAAGGGCCAGTTCCCGATAATCCGCTGATTAGCGTTGTGCACAGGGGTGAGTAAAGGGCTGCCAAGCAGGCGGTGTATGTGCATATGGACCTATAGGTATATGTATGTATGTATATACTCATACAGGTGCCGAGGCCGCCAGCGCAACACGGACGAAACAAGTCGCCGTCAGACCGACCAGACGCTGCGGGTGTAGCATTCCTTTTATCGGCGATACCTCTCCTACGCATAGTCGTTGGCGTTTTTCTGTGCATCATCAGGCCAAGACGGAGGTGGAGCGGAAGACGCCGCGGAAGCGAGAAGGGCCCGTGCTCTATGGGGAGGGGGCTCACCTAAAGCCATAATTACGCAAACATATTTATAAAGAACCCAAGTTTTGTAGATAAGTATTAACATATATATTTTTATACCCGTACTCAAAAAAGAGTTAAGGGGTATATTAGATTTGTGGTAAAAGTGGATGTGTGTAACACAGAGAAGGAAAATTTTCCGACCCCATAAAGTATATATATTCTTGATCAGCCTCAATAGCCGAGTCGATAGAGCCATGTCTGTCTGTCCGTCTGTCCGTCTGTCCGTCTTGTTTGACGCCTGGTTCTCAGAGACTATAAGAGTTAGGGCAACCAAATTTGGTTTCAAGACTCATGTGATATCACACTGCTACAAGTGTATTTCAAAATTTCGCCCCGCCCCCTTCCGCCCCCACAAAGGACGAAAATCTGTGGCAGGCACAATTTTAAAGATACGATAAAACTAAAAACGCAGTATCGTAGAGAATGTCCATATCTACCAGATTGCTGAACATAAATCAGATCGGATCATAATTATAGCCAGAATGAAGAATTAATTTTCAGTTGCTTCCCCGCCCCTCCAGCAAGACAAACACTACTCATTCTCTCTCTCGCTCGCACACTCTGCCGCGTTCAGTGCGCGAGCAACCCCTAGCGGAGGAGATGCAGAATATGAATGAATATAATATAATCTATAATATATAAGAATATAATCTACATGTTAGATGTAAAATATACATTGTAGATGCAGATGTAGATAACAGATGTAGCAAAAAAATGTAAAATGTAAAATTTTTTTTTTCTAAAATTCTAAAAAATCATATCTCAAAAATGTATTTACTGACTGAGTACGGGTATAAGTAGAGTCGCGTCCCCAGAAGCGACTCACACGTTCCTTCTCGTTTTTTTGTAATTTTTTTTTTTTTACCTATAGATGTAGTGCAAAAGTAGCCACATACAAGGGTAGAGTAGGGAGAATGGGAAAGAATTAACTCCTCGCAGAGTGCAACGGCCGCGAGAGCGCTGACGTAGATTTCCACTAAAGTAGCGGGATCAACGGGAGAGCGAGAATAGACGCATAGACTAAACTTGCCCGCGCAAATATGCAGATGCACGCATAAAACGGAGAAGCGACGCAAGGAACGAGCCGGTAGCCAGACCCCTATCTCTTCAGGGCATTGCGAGGTACGGTGGCTAATGGGGGAGACCAAGGTATGCCAAGTTTAGGCTGGGGTTGGCTTTGTTCGATTTTTTTCTATTATCAATTTCAGCGAACCAGCAATACAAGAGGAAAGCGCTTTCATCGAAGTATTGGAATCGGTGAGTGCGAACATTAAAGGTTAAATTATTAGTGCCCAAGCCAGGTCACATAAGCATTCCCTTACCCCAATGACCTTACAGGGTACTACGTAGAGGAAGAACCCAGAAGAAGACAATTCTCTTCTGTCTCTCTCGGGCTTACAAAGCTTATGCTTGCACAGTGGTGCCGGTCAGCGACGAACATGCGTCGAAATTTCCAATAACGCCAGTAGTTTTATGTTTTCGTTTTGCTTGCGGGGAGGGGAATTAAATAGCATTTAATTACCAGCGCAGCCAAAGCGTTTGGTTGCCCTTGTTTGTAGAATAAGCAAAAATGTTTAGCCCTAAGAAATCGGCATTAAAGTTATTTGTTTGTCGTTTGTAAAATTATGAATTGCTAGTGTCTTAGTATGCGGGGACCATGCCGGGAGGATGAAGGTAATAGTGGGAGTGTTTAGGAGGCACAGCCTGAAAGGCACAGCCTTTCCGTAAGGGGTGGTGATCATGGTAGGGTGGGCATACGGGGTCAAAACCACATCGTGACTGTAATGGGTCGTTTGTCGAGTGGTGATGCATCCTAAAAGTAGGCACTGTTCGTGCATCGCAATGAGTAATAGTATAACAGTTCTACTGGGCAAGGGGAAACGCAGCTGTAAGCTTTTAAATATATATTTATTTAAAGCTTACTGCTGTAGTTACTGTAGTTTCGACCAAGCATTAAGGGTATTCAAAAATGAAAACCATAAAAAAGGGAAGAACTGATATGCCGGCACAACGCCCTGAACGCAAAGACAGGGGACACACCGTTCTGCAAGAACAGCTGATCAAATGTTAGTGGAAGCCTTGCCAGGGCCTTCTAAGTAGTTTCCGAAGCAAAACTCTTTTTATACCCGTACTCAAAAAAGAGTTAAGGGGTATATTAGATTTGTGGTAAAAGTGGATGTGTGTAACGTAGAGAAGGAAAAATTTCCGACCCCATAAAGTATATATATTCTTGATCAGCATCAATAGCCGAGTCGATATAGCCATGTCTGTCTGTCCGTCCGTCCATCTTGTTGAGCGCCTGGATCTCAGAGACTATAAGAGTTAGGGTAATCAAATTTGGTTTCCAGACTCATGTGATATCACACTGCTACAAGTGTATTTCAAAATTTCGCCCCGCCCCACAAAGGACGAAAATCTGTGGCAGGCACAATTTTAAAGATACGATAAAACTAAAAACGCAGTATCGTAGAGAATGACCATATCTATCAGATTGCTGAACATGAATCAGATCGGATCATAATTATTGCCAGAATGAAGAAATAAATTTTCTGTTGGTTCCCCCGCCTCCTCCAGACAGAGACACGATACTCATTCTCCTTCTCGCTCGCACACTCTGCCACGTTCAGTGCACGAGCAACCCCTAGCGGAGGAGATGCAGAATATGAATGAATATAATATAATCTATAATATATAAGAATATAATCTACATGTTAGATGTAAAATATACATTGTAGATGCAGATGTAGATAACAAATGTAGCAAAAAAATGTAAAATGTAAAATTTTTTTTTTAATTCTAAAATTCTAAAAAATTATAAGCACAAAAGTGTATATACTGACTGAGTACGGGTATAAGTAGTGTCGCGTCCCCAGAAGCGACTCACACGTTCCTTCTCGTTTTCTCTTCTGACGATCGAATCGCTAAGTCACGTTTTCAATACCATCGCGAGGAAAAAAGAAGAGGAAGACCATATTCCCAAGAACGGGGCCACTATCTGATCAGCAAAGGCTTTTGGAGCCAGACAGCAGCCACGACCTTTTCAACTGCACACAATAAATCTATGCAAGGTGCCATACCGGGAAAAGGAATGGCACCTAGGCTATAGGCTGCTACATAGCTATTGGAGAAAGCTCTAAACTGAGAACATCAACTGCAACCGCACGAGAGCTGAGCGCAAAGCTGCAGTAAGCAAGGAAACCTCTAATCGGCCGCAACGCTGCGGCTCCCGCCGGGCTCACGGTGTGACACCTCCGATCGCTAAAGGGAGCGGAAGTCACCGGAAGTTACCGGAAGTGCGCCAACTTCATCGGCCTATACGTCCCATATCGCGGAAAGAGTGTTTGGGCCAACTAATGTGAACCATAACCCAAAATTGGTTTTTTTCGGTGTCTGTGCGTGTGTTAGTGAGAGTGGGAAGAGCAAAGTCGAAAAAGAGAGCCTTGGTTAGGAAGTTTACCCTGGTATAATTTATATTAGTAGAAGAGATATTCCCTGTGGAAAATATGTAACGGGGCGAAAAGAAAAATGTGCGAAGTGTGGTAACAAAGTGAATTAAAAATTCCAGTAAAATTATAACCTCCCAGTGTAGTGGCTCCGACGGCAGCAGAGGGCTAAGCTCCCCAAAAGCTCCCTGAAAGCTCAGTTTGCTCTCTCTCTCTCGTCGCCCTTTTTCGTTTTTCTTTCTCAGCTACAGGTGGAACCTAAGTCTCGACGAAAGATCTTTCGGTGCTGGACCCGGTAACATATGTATGTATGATCATGTAAGTGAGAATTCGTGAGTGAGTGTTATGAGCGCGAGAGCGACATGAAAAAAAAGCTCCGTGTAGGTGAACGAAAATATTGAACATACGATCCACACGGGCATTAAAAGGGAACCGCAATAAAAAGGTTGTGGATTATTTTTGGCCGTGAGAATGGGCATGAAGACACCTGTGGTACCCCGTACTTGAACACATTCTTTTCCCTTTGATGTTAGCCTGATTTCAGTTGAATATTTACTATATTACTATTACTATATTACCTTATATTATATATTATATTAGATCGTATTGCATACTCATTATTGGTTTCATTATTTTTAATCAATTTCCTATACCTATTCCTAAATCTAAGTTGAGGTTGCTCCGCCTATTACTCTCCCGTACTTAGGGAATTTTGGACAACGGTAATATTATGAAGAATAGATATATATATAAAACTATATAGGTAGAACCTGAAGTATCATGGTGAAAGTTCATTTAGTTAATAAAAATAGCATTAGTAAAATGAATTAAATCCCTTTTTTTGTTGGACCCATGCCTGTACCGGATGCCGCAGTCTGATGCCTGAACGATTTTGGGAGGGATCCCTGGCGACCAACTGGCTTATAGGGGATCATGGTAGGGTGGGCGTCCGTGCCGCTGAGCACATGCAGCCCAAGATCGAGCATCGCCTGACCGCTATCCCCCCTTTTCTTTGATGTATCTCTTCCGTTATTGTTGGTTTGCTGTACTGTAGTCTTCCTTTCCCGTTCCCCTCCTTTCGTACGCGAATTTAGTTTCTTGTTTATTTGCACCAAGTGAGAACAATGACTGACGGCCTCTTCCTCAAAACCCACCCCAGCCGACCAGAGAAAAGCCGGAAGCGTACCTCGCGTACCCCGCTCAGTTATTTGAACAGCCCCTCTCACCGTTATATGTTACATGACCCGAGTCTGTACGTGTGTATGCATCCGTGTGTGTGGTTAGGTGTAGATTTGCTCGTGATTGTGTTTGTACCCAATATATCTCTTGCACGTGAATTTTTTAATAGAGTGACTGTATCGGTGTGAATGTTGTTGGAGTAGAGCCGTGTCCCGTCCGATTTTTAGGGATAACCCACCCAACATCAGTTTCTGATGCATTTGTCTAAAGGGCTTGCAGACTGTAAGCGATTTCCACCGGATTGATATACCCCTACCAATGCCAACTGGGGAATATCTTCTTTTGTTGGATTGGATGTTCGATCATAGACCGCAGTTTGCAACAAATGTTTACTTCACCTTTGTGGAGGATTTAATGCCGTGAATAAATTATTTCCACTTATGCATTTATCCAAGTGAATTATGTTTTAAAAATAACTTGAAGTTCGCATGGCAATTTCAGCAATTAAGCCTTATCAAAGAGGTGTCCAACCGGAACGATGGCTGTCAGTTTTTGGCAATTGCTGAAGGTTTATTCATCATATTTCAGTCCATATAAGTATCTACAGAGACTTGAATCTATTAGCAACTGGAATATCTACTTCCATCTATCTACGCCATTGGCGTTCATTTAAAATTTTAATGGGATCTATAGGCAATTTTGGAATAGGTTAAATAACTAAATATTGAATTTAAATTGCCCAGCAGAACAGATCGTATCTCACCAATATATTTTCGCTCAATTCCCTCATTTAAATTTCGGTATCCAAATCGGTAATCGGACATCGAACATCGAATCCATTCGATCAGTAGTCGCAAGCAGCTGCACGGATCGGACACAATGAAATCCAAGCTGCTCTTCCTTGGACTATTTTCATTTGCCAATTGTCTCTTTGGCAGTGTAAGATTTAATAGATCCCATTGCCAATAAATTATAAACTAATCAGCAGACGTTTCAGGAGGCACCATTTGTTAAAATGACAAATGTAAAATGTCCGTCGTACAACAAGTCGTGGGTGGAAATTCACTATTGCCGCCTTAAGGCCTACTCCCGGAACAAGACCAGTTTGAATATAAATCTCACTGTACTAGAACCAGCAAACAACATCCACCTACGAGTTAAAGTGATGAAGAGGGCCAATGGCTACAAGCCATTTCTCTGGGACTACACAGTGGATGGCTGCGAGTTCATGAGGAGACGCAATCAACCGGTGATCAAAATTGTCTGGAACATGATCAAGGATGTGTCCACAGTGAATCATACCTGTCCTTATGTGGTAAGTGTTGTGAGTTTATTCCTAAACTTCAGTCTCCAAAGCAATAATTTAAAGGGCTTGCAGACTTTAAGCGATTTCCACCGGATTGATATACCCGTCCCACTGCCAACTGGGGAATATCTTCTATTGATGGATTGGATATTCGATCATAGACCGCAGTTTTCAACAAATATTTACTTCACCTTTGTGGAGGATTTAATGCCGTGAATAAATTATTTCCACTTATGCATTTATCCAAGTGAATTATGTTGTAAAAATGGTTCGCCTGATTTACCAAATCAATTTAAAGTTCACGTGGAAAATTAAGCAATAAAATATATGGAAATGCAATACGATGGACAGTCGATTGACTGATAAAAATTACAAAATTTAACCCGAAATGTTTTCTTGGCATCACAATTATTCTCTCATTAACGTTTTGTTTGCCATCTTCCTAATTGGCAGACTTAATTCGCATATTAGATTTGTGGTAAAAGGGGATGTGTGTAACGCAGAGAAGGAAACATTTCCGACCCCATAAAGTATATATATTCTTGATCAGCATCAAATGCCGAGTCGATAGAGCCATGTCTGTCTGTCCGTCCGTCTGTCCGTGCGTCTTGTTTGTTGCCTAGATCTCAGAGACTATAAGAGCTGGGGCACCCAGATTTTGTACCCAGACTCATGTAATATCACACTGCTACAAGTGTATTTCAGAATTCCGCCTCGCCCCCCCTTCCACCAGCACAAAAAACGAAAATCAGTGGCAGCCACAATTTTAAAGATACGATAAAACTGAAAGCGCAGTTTCTTAGAGAATGACCATATCTACGAGATTGCCGAATCTGAATCAGATCGGATCATAATTATAGCCAGAACGAAGAAATTAATAGTCAGTTGCTTCCCCCACCTCCTCCAGCAACAGAACACGCTACTCATTCGCTTTCTCGCTCGCACACTCTGCCTCGTTCAGTGTGCGAGTGCCCGCCAGCGGTGAATAAGTAGAATCTATATTGTGTATGTAGAATCTACATTTTATATGTGTAATCGACATATAAATGTAAATTTAGATAACAGATGTAGCCAAAAAATGTAAAATATTTTAAAATTCCACATAAAAAAGTAGAGTCGCGTCCCCAGAAGCGACTCACACGTTCCTTCTCGTTTTTGGAATATTTTGGTAATGATCTGAACATTGCAAATCTATATTTAATGTCTGCTATAATCATAGTTAGGCATCGCATAGTCATGACACGATTCCCAAAATCATTCCCATTTCTGTCGATAGTCTAGAATTTTAGCTGCCGCAGTGGAGAATGAATGCTCAGTTGCTTGGGTGCGGTTTTTTACTGTTCGTTGGCTTCCTGGCTTGTAGTGTAAGTCTAATAATATTCCCATCGGTAATAAGCTGTAAACTAACAAGCCAAGTTTTTCAGGAGGCACCATTTGTTAAAATGACAAATGCAAAATGTCCGTCGTACAACAAGTCGTGGGTGGAAGTTCACTACTGCCGCTTGAAGGCCTACTCCCGAAATAAGACCAGTCTGAATATAAATGCCACCTTCATAGAACCGGCAAACAACATCCACCTACGCATTAAATTGATGAAGAGGGCCAATGGCTACAAGCCATTTCTCTGGGACTACACCTTTGATGCCTGCGAGTTCATGAGAAAACATAATCAACCGGTGGCCAAAATTGTCTGGAATATGATCAAGGATGCGTCCACAGTGAATCATACCTGTCCTTTTGTGGTACGTGCTGTGTGTTTATTCCTAAACTTCAGTCTCCAATGAAATAATTTAAAGGGCTTGCAGACTGTAAGCGATTTCCACCGGATTGAAATACCCCTACCAATGCCAACTGGGGAATATCTTCTATTGTTGGATTGGATATTCGATGGCAAACCGCAATTCGCAACAAATGTTTACTACAGCTTGGTGGAGGATCCGTAGTTTAAGAGCTGAACTTGAACTGATGAATCGTAATGCCAGATATGAGGCAATTAAATAAACTGTTCAGCCGTTAAAATGCATAGCCAAATGGACAGATCAATTACTCTGCAATAACTTTCCGTATAATTTCCGCATACGCGTATAATCTTTGTTTATAAACTGTTCCACATGATACGATGCGACAGCTGCTGTGTCACGCTTTGCCGCAATCGGATGAACCCCAATTAGCGTTGATAAAATGAAGCCAAATCTTGTTAGAGAAGGGGGCAGCGGAGTGCAGGCCGGGAATGGTGGAAAGCCCAATTCCCGTCGGGCGTCAAATTATACTGAAAGCTCAGGATGGCGAGCAAATGGGAATCGGAGAAAGAAAAACAAGAATTGTGTGCGGACCGGACCGAAAGCGTTGGCAAGTTGAATTTCATGCGAAAAGTTTTTTACCCTCACGCAGAATTTCAGGCGGTAGGTGGTAGGCGTGGTCAGACGGCAAACACCGGCGATTATTGTAACAAAATGCAGCGGAGCGTGTAATTTTTTCGGGGCACGAGAGCAGAATCCACATTCAAATTTGGATTCCGATTCAGATTCGGATTCAGTTTGAGAATCAAATTGCCAAGGAAGCGTCGAGTCCCGTAGGGCCTAGGGGATTGCGGCAGGGGGAGCAGCGGAGGAAGCGGGGGTGCTGCGAATGCGGCTACTGAAAATTGTTTTGTGAAAATTAGTTTTTCAACTTTTCCTGTTCGTTTCTCTTGCACTTCTTTCGCTGCTCCATTTGCTGGTTTTTTTTCATCGCCCGCCATTGTGGGTCCAAATGAAAATCTGAACGCAGTTTGCGATATTAATTTGCATTTTGGGCATCACTGGGCCGCCTCGCTGTCATCTGTGGCAAGGGGCATGGTGTGTGGCAGGGAGAAAAATCAAATTTGAATAATTTTTAATTTATTTAGCTTCGTTTCAGTGAAAGTTTTTCATGGGTGTGTGTGTTTGGGATTTCTTCTTTTTGTGTTACTTTTTGGGATCACTTTTTGGCTTGCTTTTGTTAAATGATTTCGATGTAATTGCTTTTAGATTACGAATGCCTTTAAGTGGTCAGCAGAGAAGGGAATTATTTAAAGTAGATGAAAAAAATACCTGAAAAATGCTGGCAAAAAGCAAGAAGATATCACGCTGTATATTTCACCCAATCCCTGGTCGCAAATGAAACCATTTTGTGCGCTTTTGTTGTTTTGTTGTTTTGTTGATATTTATTTTTGCCTTTAAATCCATTTATATTCGTAGTTATCTTTCGTTTATCCTATGCATATCTATTGTTGTATTCTTTTTAAGGTCTAAACTAAAGTTCACTTAGAGAGTAAATTGATTTGATTTAACTAATCCGTTACAGCTACAAATTAGAGGATGATTTAACAATAATTTTACACCGACTAACTTAAATTCATGACAATCACAAAAGTTAGGATTTGATTTGATTTTGATTCCGATTCCGATTCGCTAGACAGTGAAGATACTCGTAGTTGCATTAGCATTCAGATTTGATTGGAGCTACAGAACTAGGACTATGATTAACCACAACGCTTTAAGATTCATATCCATTCGTGTGCCCGATCCTGAAGAGGGCAACGAATGCTCGTAGAGGGGGAATACACGCATACACACAATATCTGAGAGGAAAGTCTGACTTCTCTTGTAGAGTTTACATTTTGGCCTTCTGGACAGCGTTATTCTCTGCTGCTCAAGTCAACCTGGTTGCTCAATAGATAGACACATAGTACACAACACATACATACACATAGCTAATATAATATCATACAAAACACACACGAAACAACACTCAACATTTATTTATCTCTCAGCTACTGCTGCTGTTGCTGCTGCTGCTGCTGCGGGGTATCTTAGGGTATCACAAACACTGAATGAACACTTACTATGGTTAAGATTTGATTTTCATGGCCGATTCCGATCCGATTTGATTCGATTCGATGGGAGACTTCTTAAAGCAAAGGATCTACAGCAGGCCAATATTTACGATATCTTTGTATTGAAATCCTACATAAGAGACGACACACATATTACATTTGGATGATCACACACACACACAACACACGCACACTCGCATTCTATGGTTTAACCACTTCCCCTTTAATGGATTTGTCTTTACAAACGATACTCGTCCATGGAAGAGGCGGCTGTGACCTCCGGCGGCGGACTGTGGCAGGAGACGCGGATGCGATTCAGGCGCAGACTGCTCGTATGGTGGACGCCATGGTGCAGCCGGGCCTGCTGGTGCTGCGGATGGTGCGAGCACTTGGTGGCCTGCCGGGCCCTCTGGCTGGCGAGTATGACGTCCTCTGCGTACTAAATGTCCGGAATGCTGCGACCCGCAGACAACTTGCCGCAGGACTCAGCCTCACCGCCGCCGGCTCCGAGGGCCTTGCTCTTGGCGCAGTTGACGTCGTGGAAGAGGTGCTCGCACAGCTTGGGCTCCGAGTTGGAGAACTTGCCCAGATCGGAGGCGGAAGTTGAGTCCTTGCACAGGTTCAGCTGCAGATCGCTGGCCTTGCTGAAGGACGTGGTCTGCAGCTGTGACTGCTGCTGCTGCTGGCGATGGTGCTGCTGCGGCTGGTGCAGCTGGTGCATGTGGTGGTGGTAGGGGAAGTGGGGCAAGCTCTTTTGCATGGCGTTGAGGTTGCCCGAGCTTAGGGTGCGCTCGAGTATCTCGCCCCAGTACTTCTCGGAGAGGCCTTCGATGTCGGGCCGCATTGTGGGGTACGCATCGTTGGCCGATGCCTGGTGTGCGTAGCCGTGTCCGCCGCCCATCGTGCTCCGGATGCACTGCGAGGCACTGCGGCTCAAACTGTTGGCCCTGGAGCGTCCGCAGATGCCGAGCACAGAGCCGCCAATGGAGCTGCCGATTCCACCGGCTCCAGGGCCCGTTCCGGCTGTCCCAGAACTAACCGGACCACCGCCATTGTTGCCGGGTGGCCGGGAGGCGGGCGGCTCCGGTGGGACGGGCAGAGTTGTGATTTCGAAATCGTTTGCATTGATGTGACAACAGGCTGATTTGTGCTCGGGCGTTTCCTCGTTGGGGAAGCACTGAAACGGAACGAGAACGAAAACGAAAACAAGTGCGTCATAAATTTCCATCGCTTAGTTTTGCTATGCCAAAAATTAATAAGGATTTCGCAACATGCAACAAAAATCCAGCAAGGTTGTGCCCCCCAGAAATGATAGCCATAAATTTTCCACAGACTGACCTCCAGTTTCGTTCGAGTTTAGAATTTCGAGCGGAAGTAAATCATGCAACTTGACTGCGTTTTCCTACCCAAAATAGATTCATGGATGGAGAGGACGAAACAGGGTCATGGTGGCATGGGGCCATGGGGCAGACGATGTAAATGCTATTTTGGATTTTCTCTTTCATAATTCAAAATCACTTTACACAGTCCGTTATTGTTGCCGTTGCTGGGGCTAGTTTGCTGCTGGAGCCAGCGAGAGCTTCCTGGGTCTTGCACCTTTCCAGGCGATGTATGGGGAAAATTCTCTAGCTGCTGGAAAGTTTATGCAGCTGCCTCAAATTCTCCCGGAAAATATGGCAGCTGCAGCTTCCAGCCCCGGATTTGCCTTTAGTTAGGTGTTTCGAAAGCAGGGGATAAGCAAATCAATCAATCAGGACTTATGACAGCTCTTGCTGGCACACATCGATCTTGGGAGGCCGTCCCCAGGCAGACACTTACTTTGTTTGGCATCAATTGACGACTGAGGCGGCGGAAGTCGGAGTTGAGGAGCCAATACATGAAGGGATTCCATAGACTGTTGCTCAGTGCTGTCCAAGTGACGACAAAATCAAGAAACGGCGGCAGCTGCAGGCAAGAGAGAGGGAGAGAGAGAGAGAGAGAGAGAGAGTGAAATCAAAGCTTATGCGGCAGATGTGGCGTATGCGCAACATTCAGCATTCATTACGTATGCGCCACGTATGTCGGGCAGGGACAAAGGAAGGGCAGGACGAGAGAATAGAGAATAGAGAACCACTTGCCTTGGAGCCAGTGCATGCAGTGACTATCTCCTGTATGGTCCATGGTGTGACCATAACAATGAATCCCAGCGAAATGGCGGCCATCGAACGTGACGTGGACCCGGTGGAGTTCTTCTCCTGGATGGGAACCATCTGCGAAATATTGAACAATGTAATTAATATCGTCAGAGTACGAGTATGAGCTGGACGGGCGCTCATACTGATAGCACTTATGGATGCAGCCAAAGTTGATTCTATTTACTCCTAACTTAATCCAAAAAGTCGGCCCCTTTACCATTACCCACCTTTTTGGTAATCTTGTTTGTCATGCTCGGCATCCCGGCCAGTCCCATGCTCATGGCCATGCTTAGGTGGTGCCCCATTACGGGTGCCCCATGATGGTGATGCGGATGGTGCGGATGATGCGAGTGGCCATGGTAGATGTGCTGCTGATGCTGATGCTGCTGCTGATGCTGATGCTGCTGTTGGTGCTGATGCTGATGTTGATGCTGATGTTGCAGCTGGAGCTGCTGCTGCTGGGCCGGATGGAGATGCGGATGCGGATGGTGGGCGGCCGCCGTGAGGGGCATTGTCGGATCATTCAGGCGGAACCGGCTCATGTGGAAGCTGGACCCATAGCAGTACATCAGCACCATGGTGGTGGGGAAGTACAGGGCGCATGTGGATAAAATCCTATACGACGGCTTGCTATAGAAGGGTTCGCAGGCCATTAGACCCGTATTGTTGAAGTAGTAACCTGTGTGGACGGGATATAGACGCTTAACCATGTCTCTGTGTATATACATATTAGATTGCTGGATGGCGGCAGCGAAACTCACCTTTGGGCAGCACAAGAAAGCCGAACACCGTGAGGCTGATGATCCAGGTTAGGCTTAATATGGCCACACAACCCTGCAAGTTACATGGGGATATACAAACAGATTGTGTGCTTAGCTACTTGTTCTTCTGGGACATGCCAAGCTCTCCTCCTATTGCACTTTTGACTTGGGTGCAGACTGTCGGCACGTTGCTGATGCAGATTTAGTGTGATTCGGGTATGGAAATGATTTGGCCAATGCAGCAATACGTGCCACACGAGCCCTTTTAATTGTGCCAAATGTTTCGAGAGGGGTTTTGCCTCATAATTCACCTGCACAGGAGCTGCAGACGGTGCCCAACTCAACCATTCACTCTTCAATCAAATGAAACAGTTTCCAAAATCCCACAAATAGAATTAAAAACTTTTGATTACATTCAAAATATTGCCCCAAAGAGCACATCGACCCTGCAGCAGGCGGAGGCACACAAAAGCCAGAGGAGGTAGGAACTTTTGGTAAAAGGCTGCCACCATCATAGCTGCCTGAATGACAGAGTGACTGACTGACTGAGTGACTGACTGACTGAGTGACTGAGTGACTGCTTAACTGAGCTGGCGACCATTTGCCTGTCCCTCAAAACAGTAGCTCGAAAATATCTCGGCTCCGGCGTCCAGGGAGTGCAACAAGAAACTTTTCGCATTTTCACTTTACCCCTGTTTTATTTAATTTACAACCCAATCGTTTTTACAACTTTCGTGGAGCTTTTGTAGAATATCAACATTGAGCAAAACCGAAAAGTACCACAAGTTATGTGCATTTGCAGGGGTACAATGGTATTATATTGTTAAGCAAAAAGACTTGGCTACTGTTTGCTGCATACACATCAACTTTAATTGAATGCCAAACCAGATACACCATGTATCTGGGCGTGGCATGCCGTTAGTGGCACGCGAAAAAGCGATAAAGCGATTTTGCATTTCATCACAGATGAGCAAAGAGCAAAACTGCAAAACTCTTAATGTTTATTTAAAGTGCTCGTTCAATTCTGTTTTTTCACCGATGGACCTGTCTTTTTTGTTTGTTTTTTTGGCTTTTCAAGGCACCGAACAAAAAATGTTCGGTGTTTATGGCACTTTTAAAATTATGAAAAATGAAAGTTCAAACTTTTTTTGCAGCCATTACGAGGTTTTGTCTTCATTTTGCTCAACATTCAGGAGCCATTTATTAATTTTCGATATGGCAACAGGGGCAGTGCACCAATTTTGGCCGCTTGCCCAATTTTCGCATTGCCAGACAGCAAAGCGGAACAACGAACAACAAATTCCGAATGCAAGGCAATTTTATGTAAATATTTGCAAGAAACATTATTTTATGTGCTGGTCTTTAAATTTATTATATTCGGAGCGCATAAATTTGAGTGCGGAGCAAACAGTTTCCTCAGTTTTAACAGTGGGCTGGGCAGGAGTGCCCATTGATGGCAGTTTCATTTGTATGTTCAAATAATAATTATGAAAAATGTATTTCTTATCATTGTATTTGCGCCACTCGCAATATTTAAAGCATTTTTCGTTTGAAGGGTAATTAACGCTTGTTGGCCAGAGACTTTTCCTCCTTGCGCTTGTCCAGAGCGCTCTCCTTTCTCTCTTTCACAGTGGGGTCTCATAAATTATGATGTGACTGTGGAAAAGGGAAGTGGAGAGTTGGCTGCTGCCTCGTTCGCTGCTCTTTGGCGCTCTGCCTGCGGTTTCCGTGGGAGGTGCCGCTTGCCGCTTCATTTGCCTGCTTTCCTTGGTTCTTGGCTGGTGCTTGGGTGCCAGGACTTTGCTGTGGTCCTCGCATTTAGGAACAAGTCAATATGCGTAAAAAAATCACCCGCCCAACTTTTAGCCTCTTTCTGTTTTTTTCCTTTTTTTTATCTCTATTTTATACACTTTTCGTATGTCTATTGAGTTCCGGTTTCTGTTTTGCTGGCGCTGCTTTTTCATTCTCTCGTTCGGCCTCGCTTTGCTGCTGTTTGTTTGCTTTTTTAATGACTGGCGAGCAGCTTAAAGCCCATTATCCTTATTTATGCCAGCGTAATTGGCTGCTAGAAAAACGTTGTTGTCGCTGTGGCTGCTGCTGAATTTTATTGGCGCGTAATTTCTTTTGTTTCGTTGCGCGGATAAATCGCTATCTCAAGGATAGCCCAGATCCGTGCCTTATCTGAGCGACACACTCACACCCACACACACCCACACACACACTTACCTTCTTGCTGGAGTGCTGGTAGTAGCGACGCGGATGCAGCGCACACATATAGCGGTCGACGGCCATGCACACGAGTATCACGGCGCTCTGCTGTGAGAGCGCTCCACGCAGCAGGGCCTAAGCAGCAGAGGAAGATGTGGAGGAGGAGCAGCAGGAAGAGAATAGTTGTATAGTTTTGAATTTTATATTAATATAATTTTTTTGTAATATATATTGCACCCTGCACGCACGCACGAGTGTAAAATCGAATGAAAATACTTGCAATGGAATTTGTTCATTCCCCGACATACGCATATTAAAGTACACGCAACCAAGAGCTATGCAGCGAATCCTCTGGTATTTCCTGTTATTAACTCCAGGGGCTTCAGCGCGGGGGCTTCCCTTTTTGAGCGCATTACCTTATGCCACACACACAGAAATTGTTCTTCCACTCGATCGCATCCCTAATTGTTGCCTGCGTCTGTGTCTGCGTGCTCTAATTGTCTCATCATCATATTGTGCGGCAGGGGCTTAATTGGCCGCATTATACAGCACATTATTGCATTTGCGTCCATTTCCACCTGTTGTTGGTCAACGCACTCGCTCGCTCACTCGCTTACTCACCCACTCACTCACCCACTCACTCACCCACTCACCTGTATCTGACAGAAGATCTCGCCGTATGGCCAGCAGTGGAACAATGCCGGCATTAGCCCAAACGGTGTAATTAGCAGGCCAATTGTCAGGTCATTCAGTGCCAGAGAGGTGAGCAAATAGCGCGGCTTAATTGGAATACAAACGGATTACTGGGCTGCACGGCCAGGGACAGATGGATGGACATGAACCCGCTCACCTGTTGGTGGATGTAGGCGGCATAGCGACGGTTGTTTATGACGAAAATGACCAGACAATTGGCACCGATGACGCCCAGGGTGAGGACCAGAATGAGAACCGCCTCTATGGTCTCCGCAATGCCGATGTGGGCGATGAAGTTGTGGCCCGAGTAGCGGGGATGCGAGCAGCTGGAGTTCTTCACGGCGGGTGCAACCAGTAGTGTGCCAGTCTTCAGATCCATTGCAGCGCTGAAAAGATGAATGGGAATGCCTGAAAAATGGTAGCCTGGAAAGCTCTGAAAGGGGTTTTAGTGTTGCCACGCGCTTAGTTGGTATTTGATTGCCTTTTCGGTTGCCACAAAAGCCAGCCGGAGCAGGCGTACCAGTTTCTTTCCGTTTCGCCATTTTCCGCAGCGAAAAATGCAAAATGGCGACAATTTGTTACGCCATAATCAAGTCAAAGCATGTGAAAGCGATGCCGCGCGCTGACAATTTATCAGCCGGAGCAGGGAATAGGGAATAGGGCATAGGATGCGGCTGTCCTGCGGCCGGTTCTGGCATGACGTCGATGACATCCAGGCGAAACCGCAATGTTGTCACTCCGAACAGCGACGACAGAGCAGCGACTCTGCAGCAGGCACGAACAATGGCGCACAATGGCGCGGCACTTCCTGCCCCCAAAAACAGCACACTGACATAATGAAACTTAACTGGATAATTGGATGAGTTTGAGAGTTCCCTCGGGTTTCGCTGCGCCGTCTTTGTTCTACTACGCATTCGCGATAAATCAAAAGAAAACTCGTATCTGCCTGCCTGCCTGCCTGCCTTCCTGCCTGCCTGCCGCTCCATCTGTTTTGCCTGCCTGCCTGACGCTGACGTTGACGTCTCTGTCTCTCTCGCTCGCTTACATACGTATCCCCTTTGCAAATCTATATCTCTATGGTTACGTCTTCGTCTCGGGGCTCTGTCTCTAGAATGACACTGAGAAATGTTTCGGGGAGTAGCTTTAAAGGAACAGCTTTGACTGTGTCGCTCAGTCGCCCAGTCGCTCGGTAGCTATTTGCATCATTTGTTTGTTGTCGCATTCCTTATTAAGTTTCCCAGAGCTCCCCGGATACGGCGCGCCCCTTGATTTATAGTGCCTCGTCGGCTGTCTGTGGGTCGCCACAGAGTCGGCCGCCCTGCAAAAGTCCACACAAATCACCGCATGATATATAACCGAACTGGAAAACATTAAGCCACCTCCCACCGCCGCCGACTAGTGGATCTAGTACGCTAATGTGGGGGACCGACTGCCGACCAGCTCCCTGTCTGTCTCCCTGTCTCCTCGCGCTGTCAAAGACTGTCCCATGCGCACGATCAAGTTATCCGCAGCTCATAATTTAACCCCAGCTTTGGCCTCAGCTTCAGTTTCAGTTTCAGCTTCAGCTTCAGGTTTTTCCATTATCAAAGCGATTGGAAGAGCTCTGGTGATAAATCTTCAATGCAGTCCGAATCAATTAGGGATTTGGCTTGTGGCTGAGGTGGCAGCTCTCACCCGCCACGAAACACGCTGCTATTCCGCCACTGCAGGGGTGCAGGGGTGCAGTGGGGAGTGGGGGAAAACCAATTTCAATTTCCAAAGTAATGAAAATGGGAAACTCGCTTAATTCCTCGCATTGTTAAGTCTGGCGTAATCGCAGAGTTGCAACTGCAAACCGATACAGCAACCGGAACCGAAACAGAAACCGAAACCGAAGCAGAGTCCCCGAAACACACACAGAAATAGAGGGAGCGAAAAGAGCAGCGTTCCTCTGCCGCTGATGGGGAGAAAGCGAACCGAATCCAGGACTCAAATGCCACAGCTCGTAATTGTTTTAAAATTCACAGAGAAAATGGCAGCGCTAACGGCGCCATCATCGTAAAAACCCATCGATGGGTCACATGGAAAATGCCATTAAAATAAACGAAATTTCCATACGAAATTTGAGGACAGTGCAGCAGTAGGAGTGGCAGTGGCAGCAGCAGTAGGAGTAGCAGTGGCAGCAGCAGTGGCAGCGGCTGTAGTGGTTACAATGTTTCATAGAGGAGAATCGACAAAAGACAAATGCTGAATAAATAATTTAGTTGCCGGATTAGAGAGCCGCAATCCGCTTTTGAATTTACACTCAAGTTACTTCCATTAGTGGCGTTGAATGGCAGAACTATTGCATATCATTAGGCGCCACAGCCATTGCTGGCAACAGCAACAGCAACAGCACAAGCCCCAGCAGCCGCAATTGCTGATGCAGCAGACACGACACGACACGCCACGCCACCCACACAGCAACTCCCGTTGCCTGGCATAATCCGGGCTTTAAGTTATAGCAGTAACTTGGCACTGGCTTTGGCCACGGATGACAACTGGCTTCGCTTTGGCCGCTTTATTGTTCCCTGCCAAATGATAAAGAAATAAAAGTGCTACCTCCTGCGCATAGAAGTGGACTGCTAGGTATTTGTTCTCGTGCCCGAATTTCGGTTGAGCGTAAAAAACAATGGGCACCTGGAGCCAGCAGCACAGGAACACGGCACACACAGGACGCAAACTGCAACACGGACGGAACAGGAAGGAAGGGCACCGATTCGGAATTTCACCCAACTGATGTGTGTGTTGGGGGGGCCTCTCTATGCGTGCGTGTTAATGCACGAAACTGTGGCAGGCCAACCCCCCACAAGGAGGCAACTGCTGCCTGACGATGCATTTCATTTTGTGCACATTTACACGCAGCGCCACATGGCAGAGGGAGCGTATAAGGTTGCTGCTCCTGCTTTGTCCTTAAGCCAATGCTGACAGGACACAATATGTGTGCGTGTGCCAAAGAGTGTGTCCTGGAGCTGGCAACTGGCAACACTGGCAACTGTGCTTCGGATGCAAATTTGCTGGCAACGAGCTATTTTTTTGCAGCATGCAACCAGCTAGCTCCGGCTCCGGCTACGGCTTATTTATAAGATTTGCCCGCCAGCAGCTCACTTCACACATGGGTCAAAGCTGATTCTGTTTGACAAAATGCTCCAGCAGGGCTCCAGCCCGTTGACTGATTGCCCTGGTTTGTTGGGGCATGGCAAGTGCTTAGAGCGAATTTGTGGTCGAGTGGAATCTGCAGCATCCAGAGAGCTGGGGTCGAAAGCGAAAGCATCCCCAGCCGTGCAGCCAAGGAAGGAGGAAGTGCACTCAGCCGCAGAAGGCGGGCGAGGCAATGGCGCAAATCGACTGGTTATAGCCACAGATTGCCTCGGCAGGGATTTTTGGGGTTAATTAACTTCATTCGGAGGCGGTGACACCAAGCAGCAGATGCGCTAATTAATGTCGTGCCACTGCTGACGCTGCCACTGAAATGTGGATAATTTATGCCAAGCCAACCTGTCGCACACGAAATGCGAAATGAATTTTCGCCAAGAAGATGTCGTTCCAAGTGTAAACAGTGGCTGCCAGAAGTATGTGTATTTAATTACTCAGGACAAGCTGTTGTCAGACGTTGATACTTTTATGATGCATATCCGACAATTTGCCTTTGGGATTTCAATTAAAATTCACTTCATTTGTGCAAGTGTGTTTATTGTTACTTGAATATATGGCAAATATTATCTGCACAGTCTACTGGGGCTCACTCCAAGTAAAGCACTTGCTTTGGCCTGCTGCAAGGCTGTCGGGCTGTCAGGTTATTGCACATACGAAAAGTTTTCATTTAATGTTAATGTTCCCCTCATGCCTCATTCACGGCGAGTGGAACGAGCTGTACGTGAAAACTTTTGACAAGCAGCTCCTTTGTGCTGCAGTCGATGCAAATTAACCAACATTATATTATGTCTATATATTGGCACTACGTGCCCTTAGACCTGCCCCCTGCCCACCTTCGCCCCTCACACGTTGGCGGTGGGCGGCACATAAATCAGGCTTAATATGAATTATTGATTCAGATTCAATATAATCCGAATAATGCAGATTAAAAGAATTTGACTGAGAGTTGGCGCTGCCACAGCCCCCGCATCACCACCCACCAGGCCTACCAAGGGAAGCACACACACACAGAGGCATTCAGAACACACTCGTAAATGGCGTAGGGCGGTGGAGGCGGGGCTTAAAAAGTTGTTTAACCCAAAAACGGTGCAAACGGAATTTAATAAATACGTGCACGGCATTTGTGATTCTGTGTTGCTCGCTGAAAGCTAAAAAATAAAAATACAAAAAAAAGCGAAGAACTTTGCAAAATAATCGCCCGCTTGGCTGCAATTAAAGAGCCCCCCGCCGCAGCCATAAAGCGAATCCCCAATGAACCTTTCCTGTCTCTCTCCCTAGCTAACGGTCTCTCGCATTCTGCTCGTGTGTGTGTGTGTGTGTGTGCGTGTGTGTGTCTGTTTTTGGGAAGAACTTTTCCGTTTGCCATATGCGTTCGCACGTACACCCAAAATGGCGTAAATGTTTTCAAAAGTTGCATCAAACTTGCTATGAAGTATTCGGCGCACACACAAAAATCGCATCGAAGGCAGCAGACAATGGACCATGGCACCCCGCTCAGCTATCACCTGTGCCCCCCTCTACACCAGCCCACAAGCAGCCCCCGCCACAGCCCCGCAAGATGCGCAGTGCACGTTTAAAAGTCAAAAGAAATTAGCAGCAACATTCGGAGTTTTTGGTTAAAAGTGAGCCAAGGAGTGGCAGAAGGAAAAAGGTAATAGGAAAAAGAAAACATGTGTCTCTATCTCTATCTATATCTACATCGAATCTATAGCCTCCATTTCCATTTCCATTTCTCTAATTAATTCCTGACTTCTGCTTAAATCTCCTTTTCACTGCATTATTAATCTGGTTTTTTGGTGCTGTGCAGCGGCCAGTAGTGGGCGTGGCATGCGGCGTCAGCCACAACGCACACAGTTATCCTTGTCTCTGGGCCGCAGGGTGTGAGGCTGGGGTGTGGGGGGGGCTGCACATGTTACGTTTTCAAGTACGAAATAAGAGGAGCATCCTCTGACGGTCTACTTTTTCCTGCTCCCTGCTGCTGTGGTTTGTCTGCCTTTGGCGGCAGGTGCACGCTGCATGCTGCATGGTATGGTGCATGGTGCATGCTGCATGGGAAGGCGGCAGGCGGCAGGAGGCCCATTTGGTTCGTGTTGTCGGCCAAGTTTCCCCTTTGCAGTGGGTGCATGTAATTAAAGTAAGCCTTTTGGCGTTTGTCGAGTCGAGACTTTGAAGTTTGTGTTTGACGAGAGGCGAGAGACGAAGGCAGATTATGCGAGGCGCGGGTTGAGCTGCAGGCTGAATGAAAGTTGCAGTTAATTAATGCTCAATCGGAAGGTGTTCTCCATTCATTTTTACTTACGGGATTTCGGATATTAATGCAAAGAGACTTGCGCCCACCCGCACCGAGTTCTCATTAATTAAGTGCATTGATGAGATGCGCCACACCTGCCCCACTACTGCGCCCACTCGTGCGGATCAAGCGGATGGGCTCCTAATGATGCCTGATTGGATGATGTGTCCTCTTACGCACACACACACACACACCACACTTGGCTGAAATCACAGCAGCGTAGATGCACAGACTTTAAGTCGGCGGAGGCTCAAGGATCGCGTTTAATTGATGTTTAATTGGAAAGTAATTAAAATTAATAATTCATTAAATGTGAGTGGAAAATGGCGGTTGGACGGCTTTTGTGCTGCAGCACAATGCAGGTCCGCGCTTTCCTTTGCCAAGAAACAATGAAAATATTTTCATGGAACCGACATCGAACAATGCACACGCGACACATTCACTGCCCGCGATATAAATATTTGTTTTAATTGCTTTTGGCATTGCAAAGGAGCTACAAAAAAATGGGTTAATATGGGACGTACTTTCGCGGCGGACACTGTGCCGGGGCCAGGACACTCCTCAGCGCTGATTTGATTCCCAGATCGAATGCATGGCCATCAGTGTGGCATTTGCTCGTTGCTATATTCGCTGTGACGACCGACCTCATTCATAAATGACTCTCCATTTGTAACTTTTGGCAGCACTTTTAATCACACGCACAGGACACAGGACACAGGACTGTGGAGCTCCAGCTCCAGCTCCAATGGAACTAATTAGGGACAGCACATGTTGAACGAGCGGCCCTGATGATGAATGCCCCGAAATGGAAGAACTGGCAAGACCATTACTCATACGAGCTGATGCGGGCCAAAGTGGACAGCAGTCCGTCAAGGGGATTGGATTCCGCCCGAGTGTACAGCTGCGTGTAAGTAGTTTGCAGCTCACTTAACAGATCATTTGCGAAACCTGCTGACAATTTACACGCGGGGCAGATAAAGGATTTTCCGCTTTTCAGCGAACTCGAATTGTGACGCTATAATTACAAAGCTCTCTCTCTCTCTCTCTCGCTCTTCCTTTTTGTATTTGTAACAGAAATACGCATGAATTAGCAGACATACAAATTAAAGGCCCCGCTCAGTTCGTAATCGGCTTTGTCGCCAATTATAATTCCCAGCTAACCAGCCAGCACAAGGGAGACGAGGCGCGGGTATCGCATTTCTTGTTTTGCCATGAAATTGGGTTCTCTCCATTTGCCGGGGGCAGCTTTGATAATGCTAAAAGAGTCTATCGCCTATGAAAATAGCCGCCGGATTGTGCATGCATATGTCTGTCTATATGTCTGCGCAATTTCACGTTTCATCTCGCGCCAGACATGGCCGGAAGACAGCTGACATGGGCTACGTTTCAATTAGGCCTTGGGGGTCGCTCCCCTTGCAGTTGACTTTAAGCATTGCAATTTAAGCCGCTGCGCTGGCGTTTACAGTCCGCTGGAGTGGATGCGGGGCAAATGCACGCGTTTTACATTATTTATAACTCTCGAATATTCATTAAAAGTCAACAATTTGCAGTATTGCGCATTGGCAAACACCGAAGGCATCGGATTGAAGCGCATCGAATAAATTAAATGACAGCATGTGGCGCTCTCGTGGCCGTTTTGGTCACTTAATCACGTTATTGCCGCTTTAAGAGCTGCCATAATGACCGCCGGGCACTCCACTGAATCACAATGGACCTGAACCGTGTACCGTGAACAGTCGCAATAATCCGAGCAGTGATGATCACCAAATCGGCTCAGTGCTATTAGTGCTTTGGATACACTGCTCTGGACGAGTGTCAGTGCTTTGGAGTACTCAAATCTGATCCAGCACCATGTTAGAATGTTACTCTAAACATAATTGATGTTTGGTTAGTTGGGGATTTTGCAGAGCGCATCCCATTGTTGGGGAGTGGAGCCCATTGTTTGGTATTTATTTTTGAAAATAATCCCATATTTGGTCAGCGGATTTGGTGAGGGAACGGCACAAATATTTGCGCCTAATTAAATATAGCGATGGTCCAAACAAAGCCCAACAAGCATATGTAACTGGCGGACATAAATGGCGACAGAATCTATCTATATGTACACATTTATAAAGCCACTAAACAAATGCCATTTGGCTGGCCCCGCGAACCACGAAAATATAGAATAAAACGCATAGATCCATCGAAAACAATGGCACAGTCGAACACACAAATACTTTGTGTGCTTTGGCTATTTCCTGTCTCGCCCCAGGGCTCCCAGGGGTCCCATGTGCCACACATTATTGTTTGCATTTTGTCGCAATAAATGAATAATGGCAACACGTTGCACGACGTGTGATATTTGATTGCCACTATCGTTTAATTTTTTGTTGTGCTGCAATCAGATACTAAATTGCTCAAGTCTATGCTCCCCCAAATGAACAGCCGCCCGGAGGAACGCTTAATGAAGCCATCTGCCATCAAAGGACAGGCATGTGGCGGGCTTAATTGGGGGTGCAGACCCCACTATCCGGCAGAGACCAAACGCCAACTACGATGTGCAGCATGTGCATAATTGACGCCCCGATCCGCATTCGGTGCGGCAAATACTTGATTTGTTTGCTTTTCCCTGCCAGTTTGCATTTAAAATCAGTCTCGACCATGATTCACTTCGCCAGCAATTTAATCTTCAGTTTGTGTTTGTATATGGCCCACACACACACACACACACACACTGGCAGTATATACGCGCATTATCAATTTGTTTTGGGTGCGGATTTCCTTTTGATGCGCTGTATGACAATCAAAATGAAATCGGTGCCGAGTGTGATGTGCACCTCGCCCCCATTGGAGCGGAGGCGCATGAATGTTATGTCATTGGAGGGATTCAGATCCCGCACCACATTGCGCGCCATCGTCACCAGGGGCTTCAGCGAGGACACATACATGAAGGTGCGCCGCGGACTGACAGTCGAGCGCAGCGTATTGCCACTGGCATCCATGATGATGATCTCGCGCGCCCCCCGGCGAGCGAAATGGTTGATGAAGGCGTCGCCGTCGTAGGATCTGTCGATGCTGTGGATACGGCTGTACATTACGGGCGCACATTAATTGCGGCATGATCGCTACTCACTGCTCGTTCTCTGGGTTTCCCTTTTTTTCGGCAGACATTTTTCCGGTGCGACTTTTTGTACTGCGACGATTCTTGTTTAAATGACAGACTGGAGTACTTTTGGGGTACTATGCCCAGGGCTACTATGTTTTATTAGTTAGTAGCAATAACAGATAATTTGATGGGAGCTACTGCTGGGCAGGGGGAATGCGAGTGCGCAGGTACGCCATGATGGCCTCCGTTCCGGAGCTCAGGATGGAATGACGCGGCTGTCGGAGCGGATTGCCCATCAGATTCAGCCGAATGATGTTCCGCTGGTTGCCCAGAACGGGCGGCACTTGGCGAATGTCATTGTTGCTGAGATCCAATACCCGCAGCTTCTTTAGGGCCCCCAGGCCCTGCTCACTGGCGTCGAGGGCCTTGATGTGATTGTCGTGAGCCAAGAGGGTTTCAAGGCTCTGCAAGTCGCCGATGCAGCGCGGCAAACGCTCGAACCGATTGAAGGAGATGTCCAGCTCGCTGAGCAGCTGCAGGCCCCCGAACTCCAGGGGCAGATCGCGCAGCAAGTTGCAGGGGACCTTGAGTGAGGCCAGCCGCGAGAACTGCGAGATGTTGGTGGGAATGGAGCAGATCTGATTCTTGGTCAGATCCAGCTGGGTGAGCAGCTCGCTCAGCATGTGCAGATCCTGGGGCACGTCGCTCAGCCAGTTGTCCTCCAGCTGCACGACATTCACCAGCTCCTGGCGCGCCTGCTCGAACAGCTCCATGGGCACCTCAGTGATCTGAGTCTTGCAGATGCTCAGCACGCGTGTGCCGCGCATGTCGTACTTGTCCGGAAACGGTGATCCATTCTTCTGGTCTCCGCCGCTCCTGCGTCCCTGGCCCCGAGGGCTGTTCAATCCGTCGGCGGGCATCTCCGACAGAAATCAACTGGCGGGAAAGCAGACCGTCAGTGCAGGTTCGTTTCTGCGAGTGCCCCAAAGTACTCACACGGAAATTGTGAATGTAAGCTACGGGCTCAAAATTTGTATATATTCCGACGTCTACACAGCACGGAGTGGGAAATAAAACTGAAATATTCATCGATGAAGCTGTTCAAAGAACAACTGAGACTGACGCAACTCTCAGGGGCAACTTATATTCAGCATACTTGGGGGAAACAGTGAGGAGCGTGTGGCACAACGTTTAATGCTATAATTTTCAACTGAAACGACCAAAGATTTAGAGCACTCCGCAGTCGGTTATCAGGATGTGGCCCTGAGCAGTGGCCAGGTGGCCGGTGGCGTCCTGAATGCGCTCCAGCAGATTGAGTCCCTTGCGCACCTTGCCGAATGCAATCCGCTTGCCGTTCAGGATCGACAGCGGCTGGAAGCTGATGGTGAAGTTGACGGCGGAGCGGGGATGGCCGCGCACGTAGCGGCTGGGGAACGAGAGGATGCCGGCGTCGACGCCGTGATTGAGCACATCGAAGTCGTGCTCAATGTTCCGGAGGTCCTGGTCGCGCACGCAGGAGGGGCCCATGGCCAGGCGCGCCTCCAGCCACATGGGCGTGAGCGTGCGCGTGACGGTGAGGGCTTCGGTGTTGCCCTGGGTGCAGGCGCGCATGAACTCGAGGACCACCTGGGGACAGGCCTCGGTGAAGAGCTGAATGCACAGCCGGCCCTGGATGCGGGTGCCGCGCACCGCGACGTCGAGGTAGATCTGGGGCCGCAGCAGCTTGCAGAGATCGCCCACATCGCACTGGTCCATGAGGCTCTCGTAGCGGTGCAGGATGTGCATGGGGATCTCGTAGCTGAAGGTGTGCGAGGCCTTCGGCTTGTTGCGCCGCGATCTGCCCGCCTGCGGATCGAAGAGCTCCCCGCCCTTGTGGAACTGCTTGTTCTTCTCCAGCAGCTTCTGCTCCTTGTCGCGGGCCATGCTGACGTGGCGCCAGCGGCCGGTGGCCAGGCGCTCCGGCGAGCGGGTAAACGTCCGCAGCGTGTTGTTGCTCCGCTTGTAGAGGGCCGTCAGCATCTCCATGTAGGGCAGCTCCATGCCGTTGCCACTGACCTTGACCTTGGGCGGCGGCAGACAGGTGTTCACCTTGCCCTTGATGGTCGTGAGGCGCTCGCGGTGCTGCCGGTACAGCTCGCGCTGCTCGTTCATCACCACATGCGACCGGGTCTGGGGCATCGGAGCCTTCCCGATCGCCACCGGAATCAGTCGCTGGTGGTGCCGGTGGTTGTTCTCCAGCGCCTGGCGGTTGATGTTGAACGAGTGCTGGATCTCCGTCGACGGCCCGTCTCCTTTCTCCAGGTGGGGATTGTTGCTCTTGAAGACGGGGTTCGTCATGGTGTAGGGGCCGCGCTTGGCGGCTGCCACATACGGTGCCGCAGTGGCGACGTCTGGCGGCATGCCGCCTCGCGCTGCGGCTCGTTTCGGATCTTCGCGAAGGAACATTTTGCGAGTCGGTGTCGGCAGTGTTTTCGTTAACAAAAATCTATGTAGAAACTATACTTGAATTTTAAAAAATTATTAAGCAATCGAATTGTGTTGACTGCCAGAACTGAGAACTAGACTGGGAACTGGGAAATTACAGCACTTTTGCTGTGATTCAGAGCAGAGAGGTCACTGAGATTGGGACTGTTCACAAAAACAGGAAAGTTCCAGCAGGAAGTGTATGTTTTTCCTGTTTTGCAGCACGACACCACGACAGCGGGCTGCCGGAACAGGAATGCAGTCTGAAATGCATCCGAAAAGTGCCGGGCAATCATTTCTAATTTACCAAACGGCAATATGGCAACTCAATTGCCTGACTGGGGGGCAATCATGTGGCAAGAATCCAATGTTCCATCAATATGCCACAATAATGGAAATGGAATGCAAGCACACACACACACACACACACACACACACACAGAAAAAAGCATTAGCAAAAACTTTTCAGACACAGAGAGGCGAGCACAATGGAGAAGAGAATGAACCGCAGTCTGATTGAAGTCATAAATGAATGAAATATTAGCCTGTCCAGCCAGAAAGCCAGGAGTCCGGAGTCAGGAATCAGTAGTTTCATCCAAATTGGCATCTGAAATTGCACTAGAAAAAGAGTTCCTTGCAGCTCCTTCCAGCTCCCAGTATGCTAATGATAGACTGTATTTTCATTTAATTTCTTTTAGCACATTCTGCAGAATTACTTAAACGTTGGACTAGCACATTATCAAACAATAATAAAAACAAATGTAGCGTATCCTGTGATGTGTAAAAACATGTGCATAATTTATGCACTACTCAGATATACAGACGAGTATGTACGAGTATGTTGCACTATGTACATTGTACATAGACAAATTCCCCTCAGCGAATACCTTCAAAAATGAACTCCGTTTAATTAATTACGGCATGGCATGCATACTTGAGCGGAATTAACATTTGCGGTGATCCAAATGGCGCGCCGCTGCATAATTACTAATTTAATTTGAAAACCAGCAAAATATGCATTTAATTTGAATGGAAATTCACGTTTTTACAACCTTTCGAAATTGTTTCATTTGGCAGACACATTTTGATTGGACTTTTGACGCTGCTGACGGCTCGTTGCCTCCTAATTAGTTATGCTCGATTATAAACCAGATTTATTGGAATTCAAGAACTTTATTTCATTTGCTGTTCATTTCGTTAGTCGGCCAAAGGGGATTTCATTTGCATTCAACGACCTCGCGCCTGTTGTCATCGGTGGCATTATCACGGCCATGGAGTGGCGTTTGGTAAGCCCATTGAATGTTGGCCAAATGGTCAACCAGCCAGCACCATAATGGGCTTCATTTCCACTTCAATGAGCTGGAAAATATGCGACATTCATTTGGCATTAATATTAAAGTTGAAATGGACAGAGAAAACATTTTCCATTGTGTTGTTGTTAGAAATTAAATGCAAGCAAAAAATGCATTCATTAATTAGTTTACTTTTCATATTAAATTGTGTGCGTTTAACAATGGCATATGTGGTGCCCGCATAATCGGATGGGAAGAGTTAAAAAAGAGCTCATCGATTCGCATTAATTGATTGTTAATACGGCAAAGATTTGCGGCCATAATTAAATGATTAATGCGATTATGCGGATATGTGGACATGTGGATATGGATGCCATGAATTAAACATGGCTAGAGCACTATTTATCGGGTCAAAGTGGTTAAATACCAGCGCAAATATACATGTATTTAATCTGATGCATCAGTGTGCTCCACTTGCGCGATTATATTATTATACAGACAGCAAACATCTGAAGGGGCTTAGGACTAGGGACTCGGGGCAAAGTGTCGTTAGGGCAGCACTCTTATCACTCAACAATCAACGTCAACGCCAGTGGAAACGGTGGGTAAGGGGGCTAGTGGCAAGGAGCTGTCAGACAGTGAACCACTTAAGCGTTTTTTTGTTCTCAAGTGTCACACCACCCACACACACCCACCCACACATACAGAATAGATGCATCGGCATCATCATTCAACAACATTTCTTCTGCTGCTGCTGCTGCTGCTGCTCCTGCTCCTTGCCCTTGGGTCTATTGTCATCCTCTTGGTTTGCCTGCAACATTCATCCCGTATACCCACATTTGATATTCACATTTCAGTGTGCAACTTGAAAATGTGTCCACAATAAGCCCCACCCCGCATCAGCATCAGCATCAGCACCCTCACCCGCACTCATACTCATATTCATTGTATTCACATGAGGACAAGTGACTGCAATTCGATCAAATATTGTGCATGCACTGTGGCATGAGTGTCTCTTGCACTCAAAGTATTTCATTTATTCAACCCACAGGCCACTGGAATATGTCCTGGCAAATACATCGATGGGAATGCAGGGAATCCTCAACGAGTAGTTCGACTATGGCACAAATAACTGAGTCCTATGGGGCATGCCTCGATAATTCATTCATTAAAGTCTCCCGCAATGTGTGGAATGCCCCTTGTGTCTGACCTTGAATGCACCCACTGCATACCCATACTCGCATGAATATCCCCATATTATGCCTGCTTATATTTCGTGTTCATGTTTCTTTTATTTGCGAAAACAAAAGCCGGGCCGACAGACGCTGGCTAAGAGCATAATGGATCGTAAATGCTTTCGCAGTAAAAATGTGATTTTATTCTGTCTGCTTCGACGCGTCTTCTGCCTCCATTATCCGAACATCTGGCTTATGGAACCTGTCTTATTGCTGTCCTGTTCCGTCCCCCGGCCGCCTCCATGCCTGCTCCCCATCCTGCCACATATGTGGACGTCTTTTTATGACATTCTCTGCTCCCCAGAGCGGGAGCGGTACCACTTTGTGCTTGTCATATTTTTATGCTTTTTGTTGGGGAATTTGTGGGTCGGTTGGGATGGAACTTTGGCAAAACGGCGTCATGTAAATGGAATATGTGAGTATTTAAGCCGAGATTCTGCTAAGATAAGGCTTTTGGAGTGACCAGAAAATCCAGAAAATTGCAAGAGGCAAAGCCGTGCTTAGCCATGAAATCCAATGGCGAAGAAGCCAAAAAACGAGACTTAAAAGCAGGAACAACCCAATGAAGAACTCTCTTGTCTGGTGCACATTTCGTTGGTCTAATGAAGTTGTAGCTTTTAGCAACGGAAGGGGACATTTTTGCTCTTCGGACACACTTATTTATTTTATTTATTTATTTTAAGCAGATCCTCGTTGTGGTATTCTATTCTCAGCGAATCAATTTCAATTAAATTAAATTAGGCGCAAAGCCAACCCAAACGAAGTGCTTTAACTGCTAGTTCATTTGTTGCTTGTTCGCTTGAATGCCATCAATTCTGTCCTCTTGGCCCGCAGACACTCGCTGAATGTCCCAAATTGTTTAAGCCCCAAAGACATCAGTTAATTAATGCCATTAATGTCTTGGCAGTCTGGGCTCTCGAAGCCAGTAATTAAAGCAGTTGAGACACACACGCACACTCGTACCAATGGGATTATATCAGTTAGCAAGCAAGATTAATTAACAATAAGCAAAGGTGTTAATAGACCGACGACAGCTCTTGCCACAAAAGTTGGCCCTCGCCAAATATTTAATCCACTTGGAATGGAACTTAGCCAACAACCATCCATCCATGAAGCAGGAGCAGGAGCACCCATCCATCCATCCATCCATCCATTAAGAAGCAATTTCAAAGGTTGAGGGCCCTGCTCCACTTCGGGGCGCACCTTTTGTGGGCAAGGTGCGGCCCAAAAGGTAGAACGCTGCAAAAGATGTCATGCCAGAGATGAAGATGCTGCGATACAATTTACAGCAGCCCATGTAATCCTTAAGCAATTTTATTAGCCAGGAAGGGACTCCTGGCCAATTAGGTTAATGGGTGCAAAGCAAACGCCCCTTCCGCACAGCGCGGAAAATCTCTCTTTGCACAAGGCGAACACGAAATTAAATACCAACGAAACTCAGATTACAACTGCTTTCGCAGGGCACGCAATTGCTTATGCATTTAATCCGCGCTGTTTATTAAAATTCCGGGCAAAATGTCGTTGTTTTCATCTACATTTTTCAGCACTTAGCTGCAGGATACTCTCCAGCAGGAAAGGAGATGGCAGGAAGCTTAAGCGTTAATCAAATACATGTAATAAAATACTACAGAACTACAATGTAGAACCTCTGGAGCAGTAGTAGCTTAAAGTAGAAGTGTGTGTACTTTTTGCTCCAGCTGTGGAGCTCTTTCTGTGAGCTGTTGGCCACAAGCAACAACCATTCAAGCAACGAATTGTGGGAAAATAGCATGCAACCTTCTATGCAAATGCTAGCCCACATTAGGGGGCAGACAGGCGGGGCGAGGCTACATGAATGCAGGGGCTGGCACACTCGCATGCAACACCATGTGGATGCCCCAGA
This sequence comes from Drosophila tristis, assembly GCA_018150885.1. Classification (NCBI taxonomy): domain Eukaryota; kingdom Metazoa; phylum Arthropoda; class Insecta; order Diptera; family Drosophilidae; genus Drosophila; species Drosophila tristis. The sequence continues at coordinate 798,307 of JAECWT010000203.1, read as the reverse complement.
GTTGGCTCTGCAAAGCCATTTATCAAGACATTGCATAACAATGGAGCTGTGTACATAGCGTGCGCACTGCACGCCATAAAGGATATTCAAAACGAGTAAAACTTTATGATTTGAACACGTGTTAACAACGTAAAGGCAAGGCAAGCCAGAGTTTGAGCTGCCAAAAGGATGGCAAGCAAGGGAAATGGCTGGCAGGAGCGAGCCCGTGTGGAGATAGGTTCGTCGAGCAGTCGTGTGGCATTCAATTTAATTGGAGGAGGAGCTTAGTGAAACGTAAATAATCTAGTTGCTCGCGCAAAGAGTTGCAGCGCCCCCAAAAGGCTCCTTCAGGCAGCAATTTGATTTAGAAGTTGATAAACACTTTTCATATGCGTTTGCCAAGTCCCCCCCACCTCCATCGCCACCCCATTTTATACGTGGAACTTTTTCCTGCCGACAGAAAGCCATTTCCAAAGGAAACACTAGACTGATAATTCATATTCCCGTAATAACTTTCGAAAGAGTGGAAAATATCGCCGCTGGGATGGAGTCGAATGGAATGGAATGGAATGCACGGAATGCCCGCCCGCAAATGGCACGGATCATAAATTAAAGGCGTGTGGAGAGGGCAGGGAGGCTCCGCCATTGTAATAAAAGTTTCTCAGGGAGTGCGGAAGAAAAACAGGAATGGAGTCGAGTGATTCGAATGGGAGATGCTCCCCCACGGAGAGAGTTGCTTCGCTGTTTAATAGCTTTGGGACATCGCAGCCCCTGGAACAAGTTTTTTGTATAAGGTCAAGACAATTTCCTTATGCCTGTTGCACACATCCGGCGGAAAATAATCTATCCTTGCACTTTGCACATGATGAAAAGTCAAGAGCATGTGGTGGCAAATATGGGAAAATGCCTGGGAAAGAGAGGAAGCAGAACAGGCAGAAGCAGCAGCAGCAGCAGAACACTGCCACAAAAGCAGCTGTAAAATAGTTTTAATATCCGCCGGCAGGTTTCTGTTGTGTGTGTTGCTTCCCTTTGATTCCATGCCACCCCATGTTCCTCTCTCTCTCTCTCGCTCTCATTTTGCGGGCTGCCCCGAAGCCTTGCTGACAGTTTTGTCACCTGCACTGGTGAATGGGCGGGTGGGTGAATGGGTGTGGCTGTTGTGATTCCTTTCTTTATTTACGGTGGGTGCTGCTGGTGCTGCTGCTGCCAGCTGTGTGATTGCGCATTCATAACATTCATGCCATTATCCTTGCACCACTTTGTGTGCCCATCATGCAAGACACCCTTTGAGACGAGGCTCGTTGTTGCGCCTTCGGGCTTGGGCGAAATTTGAACTGCTGCAATCAAAGTGCCGCCCCAAAACAGCAACCCTCCATGCATGTGGCACAAGCTGCGGCACACAGTTGCTCTGTCACTAAATAAACATTGATTTATTTAAACACACTTTGCACTCGACCCGAGTCGCCTCCCAAGTCGGATGCGGGGCAAGCGAATGCTGAATGCTGCCTGAATGTCTTGCCCCTCGGGCGAATGTCGTTTCAGTCAACGTAAACATTTTGTGGCAGGCTTCGCCTTCGCCTTCTGGCTGCTGCCTTTGCCATCAACTTTGCACTTTCCCGATTGTTCGCTCTCTCCTTCTCTCTCCTTATGGGACCATTTCCCCTTTTTCTACTTGCAAACGGCGCTGGCCAGCCGCAATTTGCAGACAAATTATTTTACCAGACAATTAGGGAAAGCACTTCCATACGTGCCACCCGTAAAGTAGTCATTATTTCTCTCAAAATGTGCCAAAATATGCGAAAATGTGGGAATAAGCCAAGCATTATATCGAAAGGAAGAAAGGCAAGCTGAACGCTGGAAATGCTATCTAAATAAGGAATATTCTAAGTAGTTTTTAAGTGAAACTACAGCGAACTCTTCTGTTCCTGTTTCAAGCATCAGAAACTCTTCGGCAAAGTATAGTTTTGCTTTAAAAACTTGTACGCTATGAGCTAATATTCCTGAAGTTGCTCGAGCGAAAAGTGGCCGAAAAAACTTGTTGCCATGACTATCTGCATAAATCCGCGCTAACGATGTGCCTCCACGTGAGAGTGCTCGCTGCCTGCCAAACTTCAAGCAAGGCAGAAGTTGTTGCCACTGCAGAGAGAGGGAGACAGGACTGCTACCCATTGAAGGCTCCTTCAGATGAATAGATGTCGTTGTCAAATGCTTACACGCTTGCTTACAGATTGCAAATACAGGAGTGCGGACCACCTGTGGACACACTGAGTCTGCCTTTTGGTTGCCCTGAGCGAAAGCTCAATTAATGAAACCTCAAGCAGCAACATTTGCAATAATTGCAGGACGCTTGCAGCCTCAACTGCAGGTCTGCCTGCACATCAGTCCACGAAATGGATTTGCACTCCCCGTAGAGCGGAAAATGTGATGCGGCAGATCTCCCCGACAGATGAGCGGATACATGCGGAACTGAATTGGTTTTTGTTATTATGTTATACTTTTTTCATCTTAAATTTTCGCATCTTGTCTGCACGTACACAACTCATGCCTGCTGCCTCGCAGACGAGGCAAATGGAATCACGTAGCAATACTTACCGAGGAGATGAACTGCTCCGCTCGGGTGCTGGTACACATAATGAAATCGATACGATACGTATAGACCACCCATATCCCACCCTTGGCCTTGACACTGGCGAAGGAAACGCATTCTTTGAAGCTTGATTTTGCATACAAATTCATGTGTTTTTTTTGTCCATGTTTTCCTTTGATCTGCTGTTTATTTTCCCACAAAATAATCCAGCAGTAATGAAGCGAGAGGCCCATTGGCGTCTATTGGGGCCATTAAGTGGCCAATTATGCTGAACAATTTGCTGGCATTTGTTTTTCCCATGTAACATTCTCATTTTAAGCTGCAAACTTTACACTTGGCTTACTCCGCAGATGCAATTCGTTCTGTCATCGATTTCTGCTGGGGATTATTGCTTTTCCACTTCCTTAAATACAACCCACAATTCCCACTTGGCTGGCATCAAATTGTGGGGCACAACAAGAGAAGCAAAGGCGCCCTACGCCCCACAAGCACACAGACGCTCCCACAAATCCAATGATGTCTCTGACTGAGTCGCCTTGCCACAGCAACGGCAGGAACGTACAATCGAGCAATTGCCAAAGCTCCCACACGAATGAATCATCAGAGTCAAAACCGAAACTTCATTTTCTTTGCTTTTTGATTGTTGACTTTGCTCCAACTGAAGTTTCCCTTTGCCAGAGATTTTCGGCAATTGATCTGCGCAGACGTTCTTACATATGAATTAAATATTCGAATTGCCACACGACATTTAAAAATGTTTTCACGTGCTGCAGATAAACAAAAGGCCCATGCCCGAGGATGAGGTCATGGATACAAATGAAAATAGCATGCGCCACATGTGTGCGCATATATCTGAGCAATGGTTGGGTGCATACGCACGAGTATCTGCCATTTAAATGCAAACAATTTAAGGAAGTTTTTCGCTTACACCGGAAGCTGCTGGGCCGTGTGGATCGTGTAGTCCGCCTGTTTTTCTAGGCTTCGGTGCGGGTCGTAGCTGCCGCTTGTGTTTCTACCGCCACCTGTCGCCTGGGGTCCCGGCTCGCTGATATTTCAGTTCTGGCTTCATCCACAGCCGCATCCTCGTCTCGTCCGCAGAAATACATCGACGCGCACACGTGGCGTATGAGTAATCCACATCCACATGACGTGTTGCTGTTGCTGTTGTTTTTGCACCCCGTTTTTTGTGTTCTGCAACGCAGCTGCTGCCGCAAGTTTGTGCGCCAAGTAAATTAAATTTAAACTGTGAGTTTAGCCTTAAATGGAAACTTTCCGATCCACGGACCCGCGGGTGGAGCCAGAGGAGGAGCCTCCTCTCGAGCAATGGCGATGGCGATGGCACTCGCCTCCTGTCTTACGAGTAGTTTAGTGGGTCTTAATTAAAACGCGAAACTTGCTGCCTGCTCCGTGCCTGTGTGTGTGTTTTGTGCGCCTCTTGATGCTTAATTAAAATACTTACACGACATGTTGTACATGTTGCACGGGGCGTATTGCCCTGCCGCTTGCAGAGTGTGTCAACAGCTGCTCCATGGCTGTCAGAATGGCGACATGTCATGAAGTGTCTTCTCGCCCGCTGTTTGCCTGCCGTGGCCTGGCGCGGGCGCTGGCAGGGCTCTGTTTTGTGCCGTTCAGGTGGGGGATTCTTGACAAAAAGTGCGCAATCCACGCTAATTTGCAATCCCCTGCAACATGACACCGTTGCCTCAGTCTCAATCTCAGTCTCTGTGACGAGACAAGACGAGGCACTTTGCCTCTCTAAAGTGCCTGAGAAATGAGGATTTTGTTTCTTAGCTTGGATCTAGGATAAGGATTTCTCTCCGACTCTCTTTGTGGTTGAACTCCATCAGAATCCCGCGGATTCGAGTGACATTATTGACTTTTGGCTCTTCAATTTCCCCGCTTTCCTCTCGCTTGACTCCTTTGAGTACCGTTCATGCACTGCAATCCATTCGAATGTCTTTATTGGCTCTAAGCTTTGCTTTTGATGGCACATGGCACGCCACACCCTCGCAGCCGTACCCTGAGAACGTTTAAATATTTTAATTAAAGTCGTTTGTCGCACATAATGAATTATGTTAACATTTTAACGCGCCAGTCCCTGGGGAAGGGCTGTTCCTGCGTAAAATTTGCGCTGCCCAACTCTGCCATAACCGCATTTGGATTTCCTTTCAACGTTTTTTGCTGTTTTGACTGCGGCTGGCGTTTTATGGCATTTCTTTGTACGGATTTTGTGGCTTGCGGATGCCGCCACAGCATCGACATTGACAGCGCAGATAGGCGGCTGGCAAGTGACGGGGATCCGTGCCACATGTTCTTGGCTAATGAGCGGAAGCTGCCTGATGCCTGATGCCTGCCGCCTGCTGCCTGTCGCTTGCAGATTAAGTTCTGTTGGCTCTGTCGCTGTCCTGTGGCTTAAATGAGACGCAGCATTTATGAGCCTAAGAGCCACATAATCTTTGCATGTGCAATTTTCAGATCAGCTTATGCAACGACGGAGCAGGACAGTGGGGCGAGGAGGGCTAAGTGCCTGGCCTGGCCCCTGGCTTCGGTCACACTAATCAGGAAAATTCCCTCGGGATTTCTTCTCTCCACTGCTCACCGCCCCTGCTGCGGAGTGACAATGACTTGTAAGCCAAATTGGATTTAACTTGGTTAACTCTGAATATCAGTCTGTGTGTCAGTGTGTGCTTCGGATGCTTCAGATTTTGCGCTGTCAACAAGAGCTTGCCGCAAAAAGTTGAAAAAGGGTTATCAGCACGCAATCAGAACGCGCCCCAGCACCGAATGCTGCCCCCAAAAGAAAGGAGGCATCCCCGTCCACATCCGCTCTTTTGGTGCTCCCAATTCTGCTCTTGACGTTTATTATATTGCATTATGCTCGCATTTGTATTGGTATTTATGCGCTTGTGGTGGCATTTTTTTGCTGCGACCAGGCTACCCTTGAAGAGCATAAATCTGAGTGCGGGTGTGTGGGCGTGTATCTGTGCGCGTTTCGTGTGTGTAAGCTTACTTGTGTGTGTGTGTGGGTGTGTGTGTGTGGGTGTGAGTGGGCTAATTTGAAATGAGGTCGCCTGTCGACTTTCCTTGCGGCTGGCTGCTGCTCGTGCCGTTGACAGTCTCGATGTAGCGCGATTTCGGGATTTATTTTAATGTGTTTTCATTTTTCCCTCAATATTCCGGCGTATTGGAAAATATGGGTGTGTATTTTTGTATTTATGAATTATTTATCGATGGAAAGACCAGCAAAGTCCCCCCATTTAACTCTGACAGCTGTGCCTTTCCAATTGGCAAAAGCCAAAACACGGAGCTTGACACTTGGGAAACTCCTCTGCAGGATGGAGAGTACTTGGTCGAAATTCAATAAGGCCATTAATGATGCCCCAAAGAAGGCAATAAAATGCGGGAATTTACACGGCGATTTACAACGAACTACCGCAGGTCCCGGTAGCAGGAAACAAATCTTCCGCTGGCATGCATATATATTTAAATGTGATGCGGAAAAACACATGCACGAGCCATATTTATTTGCTCCAGGAAATAAATGACGACATTATGCTGCGCGGTAGATATTAAGCCATGGGAAAACGAGAAATCCGATAAGGCCAGGGCGGAAGGGTAGCGTATCTGGGAGTGAAGATAAACGTAGGCACACAGCGGCGCATAAATAAGATTGTCTATATACATAAAAAAAGAAAACAAATAAAAAACACGAATCCCCCAAAAAAAAGCCAAGTTAAAGGCACTTCAATGGGGGCCAAAATGAAGATGAATGCGAATATTGGCGTTGCCCTGTTGGCAGATGAATGCGAATATTGCGTAGCTCTGTTGGCAGCCACAAAAGCCCTGCGGGTGGCAATGGTGGCCGTGATGCTTGCCGCTGGCTTTTGTGGTGACAAGCCTCTCCGGTGGCGCCACCTCTTCACTTAAATCCGATTTCAATACTTAAATTCTGATGAGCGAGCGGAAATGCTGAAGATAAGTCGTGCACAACTTTTGCAATTTCATTTCCAAGCGAAAGCCAATCGCAATATTTTCCCAGCGGAGGGAGCGCGAACAAATTAGAATAAATAATGAAATCAGTGGAAATTTTCTTGTGTCAAAGTGGCGACAAACATTGAATCATTCAATCCCAATGTTCATGAAAAATTTCTTGCGAAATTATATCTGAAAAAATAACGACTGGAAAAACTGCAGCTGAAAACTTTATCAAAAACTTGCAGACTAATGGAAATCATGGATATGGAAGAACAAAAAGAAATGCAAAAAATAAAATAAAATAAAATAAAGTACGAAACATCTTCGGAAGTGAGGAGGAATTCGGAAAGTGCAAGAGAAACTGCGGTGAAAAAAATTGAACTATTGCTGCACTTTAGATTATGGCTCACTTAGAGACGCTGCAAACAAAATGCATAAAAATGTTTGTAAATTCTAAAAATATATCAAAGTCCTTTAATTTCATAAATTGGTTCAGGGCGGCCCCGAAAATAATCCGATTTACTTCAGCCAGAACAAAAGGTTCAAAAAGATAGTCGTACCAAGTTTAAGGCGAAGAAGGATGTATGCGTGCACATAAATAAGGAAACACACATCCCTCAAGCGAGGGAGAAAGCTGGAAAATCGCTGGGGACAGTGATGGTGTGAGAGTGAGAGAGAGACGAAGAGGGGGAGACACGCCACAGAAGTGGGAAACGAAAAATGTCGAAAAAACTTGCAGTTTCCTTTTCTTTTTTGCTTTTTTCTTTTCGCTTCGTCCCCGAAAAAGCCTCTGCGGTGGCTGAGTGGAAGCTCAGCCGGCTTAAAAGGATTTCATATTTGATTTTTATTTAATTTTATGCGCTTTCTCGGCTCAGACAGGATCTCAGACTTGCCCACAAGGCCCGCATGCGGCCGATGAACTCCAATATAATATGAATATTCTCTGGATTCGGTGAACGGAATACATTCAAATGAATAGCTCATCGATGATTGATTGCATTTAAGACGTATGTATATCTATTGATATTTATGAACATACACATGTTGGTATATGCATTTTATCGCTTAATAAATATTCCGTTGCACTCGGAGGTTCTTTTTCAAATCAATTCATACCGAAATTTGTTATGTATTAAAAATCCGAATAAATATCCATTTCAACATTTTTATCTCAGCTTTAATTGATTGAAATTTGTATTTGCATTTTTCCTTTAATAAAAAAAATTGCACCTTTGTTTTGTGCTGTTGCCTGTGTTAATAATAGAAGTGCAATAGGAAATGGAAATATATTATTATTAAATAAAAATTCGAATGGGCTTTTGTTTTTCCATGTATCCCAATAAATAAATATCTCGATTTATGAATTTATGTTGGCACTAATTAAAGTAAATTCGATTCGATTCCAATCAGTGTAAAACATTCAAAGTTAATGAAATGTGGCAAATACCTTTAGCCAATAATATGGGCATGAATCCAGAGACAAAAAAACATAAGTTTAAGTGTCTTTAAACTCAGGGAGCCACTACTGTAACACATTTTTCATTCTATTGTATTCTTTTCTTTTCTGGTTTCTTATTTCCTTTTTTTTCGTCTTAGCTTTTCCATGGCATTGCAAAATCCATTTCCCCTCGTCTCCCTGGGGGATTTGCTTCAGCGCTAAGACGACTTACGGATATGCACAGCGCAGGCGGAGCTTTATATGGCACTGGGACATGGGATACGATACGCTAGTCAGAGTCTACAGGCTCCAGCTCCAGCGCCAGCGCCGGAGAGAAGCGACTCCGCAAATTATGATAAGCACTTAGGGATAATAGGCCATGGAGCAGCAATCAATGCGGGTCCCAGTCCCCAGTCCCAGCCCCCACTGACGATTAAGCAAATGAAAGTCGAAGCGAGTTTGTTTGTACGAATGATTCTTTGCCAAGTGCATGGTCAGCTTTCCTTTTGCTCTCTTTCTCCCTGACCCTGTATATATCTTTCTTTGTCTCTGTGTAAAAATTACAAATAAAATCACTTAGAAGCCTGTCGACGAATTCGCTTGCCAACAAAATTTATGCTGGATAGAAATTTTTGCAAAAATAATAGAAAAACAAAAACTAAACTGAATAACGTGCCAAATGGTTGCTGGCTCTCTCTCTCCTTCTGTATTTCTTTCTCTGTCTCTCTCTTGCACTATTTCTCTTGTGTACAAACCAAAACAACAACCATTGTAAGCCGGAAAACTGCCTTGAAATGTGTCAGAGGCATACTTTATAAATAGAACAACTGAAAACTCCAGTCAAGCCAACATAAATTATGGCAAGAAGCAAGAAATGAGTCCCGACAGGACAGCCAGCCTACACACGACTGCCCCAAAATCCTTTTTCTTGTTTATTTCAAAATATTTGTACAACAATTTGAGCAGAATTTTACACAGCAAACAACAATACATTTTAATATATAATACCTTTCAAGAGATACGCACTTCAGTGAGAACCTTTAGCAGTGGGAGTTCAACTCCAAGCGGAAACAAGTGAACCGACGATGAGTATGTGACGGAGGATAAACTGCCAGTTGGAGATAATTTAATGCCAGCCGAAAGTGGGCGCACCAAAGGGAATACTCGGACAAGTAGTGATCATACATTAATTACCTAGGGGACAACAAACACATCAGCCGCGAAGCAGGATACGTATTAAGTATACGCACCGAAAATACAGGCAGCACAAGTACAGGGCGGCGCGGCACGGCCCATAACGAAGCAATTAAAGAGAAAGTATGCAAATGGCGACCAGCGCCCAGCCCAAAGTAAAAGAGAGAGAGAGAGAGCGAAAGAAGTGAATAAATGTGGCGTCAAATTGAATGACAAGCCGCTGCCAAAAGGCAGAGCACTACGGCTATCACGGCGGAGGAAGAAGGTGGAAAACGAATGGAATTAAGGATGGTAATGAAGGTGGTGCAGCATTCAGACGATAAAAATGGAATGGTGCGCGAAAGGAGAGATGAGACGACAATTCCTCTCAGAAATGCAAGATGCCGTGATGATGCTGATAAAAATGTGGAGTGATGTGGAGTGGTCTACCCCCCGGAATTATAAACAGGTGTACAAACCAAAAAAAGAAAAGAAACAGAACCAGAAAGAGAAAGAAAATGAAAAAGGATGCCAATGCACCAGCCCATCTGTCTGTCCATCCTGCGACATCCTGTCTGTCACGTTTCAGTTTGTCAAATGAAATGAAGAGGTGCCCGACAGGACATTGCTGCGGGCATAAAATGATGACGAAATTAAGAGCATTTCGTGTGTATTCCATGACGAAAACTCCATTGAAAGACGTTCTCGCTCGTCAAAGGCATCTCAATTTTCGATTTAGGGAGAGGGGGCAGTGAGTGTCTCCAGGGGAAATCACCAAACGAATTCATTACGGTTCAGCGAAATTCGAATTCGAATTTATTTTAAAGCAATTGCAATAATTAAAATGCTTGAATTTGCCTCGAATTTTCCTTTGTTTCTATTTGCGTTCTTCTCTTGTTTCTTCTATGTAAACATTTTGCCTTCGCAGACACCACAGTAGAGTAAATAAATAAGAGTTTTTCCTTAAATCAGACATTTTCAATCGTTGAGTTATTGCCAGGAAAAGCTACAACTGCAGAAAAAAAGCAAAGAGAGACGAGCAGAAAACTAGTCGTAAAATAAAATAAATGCTTCGTTAGAGGGGCTTTTGTATGGCCTGTGGACATAATATAATATTTTGTTTGACACTCGGGAACCAAACATTTCTTTTGCTCATAAATGAATGCTTTGTCCTGATTTCATTTATTACAGAGGCGGCATCCAAATGACAAACCGCACGAGGGGCACAGGCAATGGATGCTCAGCAGCAAAAGACAGACCAATTTAATGAGAGTCGAATTTCCCTCAGCCCACATTTTCGCCACACACTCACGAGTGTGTGTGCGTGGGTGTGCAAATTATTATCCCAGTAGCAGCTTCTGCTCTATATGTGTGTGTGTATATATAGATATAAATTCGAGTGTTGATTTACATTTTTGATTTATTTTATTTATTTAAGCTTTGTGCCTCGTGTGCGTCGGTCTAGGCCACACAGTCGCACAACTACACAAAAAGCGAGAGCAAAAACCAAAGCTAAAGCTAAAGCCAAAGCCTCTGAGCCAGCAAAAATATGGCTGGCCATAATTTTCATGCTTTCATTCGTGTTCGTTGACTTTCTTTATTTGGTGGCTCGTTTGCTGGCTGTTTTTCTTTTTTATTCTCTTTCGAATTTATCACAGATTTGTTCTTTATGTAATCGTTTTGTGTCCCGTCTTTGTTTTGTATGGGCTCGAATGGGCTGCATATGGACACTAAACTGGACAAAACGATATACGTACAACCCACGCGATTTGTATCTAGCTTCAAATGGAATTAGCTTTGGCAGTTCAATGACTTAAGTATGTGTGTGCATATATCTAGCGTATGGGTACGAGTATGTGCATAGATTTAATTTGTTGCAGGGTAATTAGCTGCATTATTCAGAGCTCATAAGTTGGCTTAACGCTCATCGTAAAGGCACACGCCATAATTGGCCAATCCACGCTTGATTCAGCCGCAGATGCAGCACATTAACAGGTCATTACGAGTTTATTTCCAGGTCCAGGCTTCAGCCATATCTCTGCTCCATGTCGGTTTATTAGCATTACAATTTTGTGCTAACGGTCAGCGCCTTGTAATTATTTTCTTTGGTCTGCGGGCAATGGGATGCTTGCGGAAAAATGAATGTTGTTTTAAGGGCATGGTATGGACTCCCTCTGAGCTCTGTCTGTCTTCCGGGCTTATGCAGATGCGGATAAGCATTAATTGGCGTTCTAGCCCATGCCAAAGAATACAAACAAACAACATGGATGCGGAGATACAGAGATGCAGAGATACAGAGGAGGAAACATCATCATATTGTGTGTAAGTTAACGAGCATTCACTGTGGCAGTTCCCTGGATCTGAGCTCTAAGGTCTGTGTGTATTTTTCATAATTATGTGTGCGTATTACTCATGAGCAGCCACCTCCGCACACACCCCCTGCACAAACAAGGACACTGTATTATGCTGAGAGTGAATTCCGGGTCCGGGACTCAAACTAGGCAAACATTTGCCGTATATTACGGCTAATTTAATTGATTTGGCCAGCAACTGCTCTTGGCCATGTGCCTTGTGTGTGTGTTCCCATATGTCCATCCATCTGTCTGTCCATCTGACTGCCTTTCTATGATTTACCCACAAAAGGAATCAATGTCCAGAACAATTCTGAATACCATACATCCCATAATCAGAGATGACTTATTGGCAGAAATTCACCTGCTAATGGTACGAGAATTAACCTGAAATTATTTCTTAAATTTCTCAATTTATGACTTCCCTGGCCTACCCTGGAAATGCCACACCCAGATGGCGACCGACCAAGACGTCATTTCCGATTGTTGCTCATGTTTGGTGCCAGCCTCCCTCCCATTGGGGGGCTCTGGCATGCTTTGGATTCACTTAATTATAGATGCGACACGCACGGACCCATTCCAACACACATTCTCCACTGACCACAGGGCACTCGCTCTCCGCTTGCTTGTCCACAGTTGTGGGCATATTTATGCGGCTTTAAGGGCCGAACATGGCAGTATGTGTATTTGTCTGTGTCTGTGGCTGTGTCTGTGGCTGTGCCTGTGCTGTGGCTGTATCTGACTGACGCCTGCTTCTGTCGGCAGCCATAAGGCAACAATTACCACAAAAAGAATGCATGCAAATGACTGGCGAAATGTTTTCAAAGAGCATCTCAAGAGTCTGGCAAGTGCGTGTGGCATTGTGTGTTGTGTTGCTCCTCTTGTGCACCTTTGGGCCATGTTCGTTGCCCCCTGAAATTTTGCACCACGGAGTATTTTGTGAATGTGTGAAACTAAATTTGCCATAAAAGCATTCTGTACTCCGCATGCAATTTAAATAGTCGTATATACATATATGTATGTATATAAATCCATTTAGCTTGCAACTTTTATTCGATCATTTTTATTTTAAAAATTTATGTTCGTGGGCAACTAAAAAAAATATTCATCCCATGGATACAAATGGGAAACTAAATGAAATTTACTTTACAAAAATGCAACTTCCATTTGCGCTCGTGGCGTACACCATTTGGCCATCAACGATGCCACCACAACAAAAAATTACTTTGATTTCCCGAATCAAAGGAAATGCAATCAGAGCTTGCACCTCTGCTATTCACTCGCACCGAAAGAACCCAATTTCAGCCATCCAACTTTCTGCAGAGTTTCCAGAGTTCGAGGGAATAAACAATTTTAAAATAAATAAGAAATAGGAAACGTTCGCAAGTCGGTGCGAGCAGCACCCTAAAATTAATGTCTGCTACATTTTTAGAACTCCCTCTGCAGAGTTTCAACTAACTATTAGCCACTGAGTGCGGATCGTTGTATTTGTTTAGATCTGGGAGCAAACGTCCCGCGCATTGCTCTAAGAATATAATTGAATAACTGAGACCTGTCCGAAAGTGCGAGACCTGTCCGAAAGTGCGAGGGAATTTCAGTTTTTCATTTCAACTAGTAAATCGGTAAACGGATTAAGAGTGGACTCCACCGGCTGCACTTACCATTCACATCACACGTTCCCGCTGTTCGCTTCTGTGGGCGGTGGGGGTGGCGCTCGTGTGGCACTCTCGAGTTAACCAAAGCCACACCGACAGGCTGCCAAAAGTTCACCAGAAATTTTCCGCGACTCCACTCCCAGCGCAAAAAAAAGGAAAATATGAAATGGGTGCAGCTTTGCTTAACTAAATTTTGTTGTCAAAACTTCAATTGTTCTGGGCACAACATTTTGACAGCAGGACAAGGAAGGAAGCGAGGAAGGCAGGCCAGGCAGGCAGGCGGGCAGGCAGGCAGGGACGGATGTGAGCCTGGGCAGTGGGTTTCTGGCCGGGAAAACTTTTGCGGAAAAGGCCAACGTGTGAGTAAACTGAATTGGCGAGCACACTTAACTATCACGGCGAACTTTGCGACACTTAACAACACTTGAGCGAAACTTTCTCGTGTATATTCGGTCTCCTTGGGCTTTTTGCTAGCCTCCCAACTCGGCCTGGCCCACACGCACTTCGTTGCACGATTAACAATCCTTTAGGGACATCTGAGCTGATAATCTCATCAAGCAGTCATCAATCTCTCAAGTCTCTTTGGCACGCATCGAATTTCTTCATGAATGTTCCCACTGAACCTTGGTCTTTCGTTTAAGTTCTCCGTTCAAGCTGAGCGCCACTGCTGCTGCTGCTGCTGCTGCTGCTGCAACCGCTTCGTTGTAAGAATCACCGCAAACTGTGTGAACGTACTCGAGTCCCCAGACAACCGACTGGCGTCCTTGCGTGCAGCATCCCACCAGCATCGTACGCCGCCTTTTATGAATGGCGCGATGTTTAACGGAACGCCTCGGCAGTGGAACACTCTCCGCGCCTGCGCAGTGCCCGTATGCCAGTTATATGACAGTTTTCGTGCGCCAGGCAGGGGTAAAAAACATCGAACACGTGCTGGGACCGCCAACAAGTGTGATAAGAGCGATACGAGCGATACGAGTGATAGCGCCGCCCAGCGAATTTCACTATTTGTTCGCTGTTTGGTGTCTGTGGTCAGGGGCTCGCCGTAGCGCTTGTAAGGGGCGGCGGCGGGCGCGGTGCTGGAAGGCTGCACATACTCGTAATTAAATCAATTGCTTATCTTATCACTGCTTTCAGCGTAGAGAGCATACGCTGCTGTATTCATGGCAGTTGTAGCTTTCCTATCGGCCCTTGGCTGTTTATTCAATTAACAACAAATTTTCCACCTCACTGACACTCTGTCGGCGCGTTACGGCGGGGGGAAATTAATTAGATTGGCGCCACAATAGAAGCAACCTAAGCACCCATACCGGTGCAGCTTCAGGTGTGACGCCTCGCCGGCTTAGCCGCATGAGTAAGCAAAGTGACCATTGAATGGAAAAGCCACAGGAGCGAATGCCGAAAACCACCAATCAAATCGATATCAAAATGCCGCCCACTAATGCACGAGGATGCGTTGGCTCCTTTCTTAAAGATTTAAGACGAGGGGGGGACCAGCTCCTTATTTGCATGCCAATCAGCAGAAGCATATTGGACGCCAGGACCGTTCGGGCCCGTTCCTTGCCCTGTGCTCTTTGCTCATTTTCCGGCACACAAATTCAGAAACACTTTAAACTCTTTTGGTTTCTTTTGGCCAGCCAGCGGGCCCAAAGCAAGGGGGCCGGGGCCCTGTAATGTGATGCAAATATATGCATGCAGAGCCCAGAACGGATGCGGAAGTCGGGGATGCTGCCACACCATGCAAATGGCGCAACAGGGCGTGGCACACCAAATTATTATAGCAATAAAATGCGGGACCAACCACAAGCAACGCAGTGCACGTCGAGCGGAGTTCATTTAAAGGGGAACTGGTTGCGGGAAATTCCTTGAAATATAATTAAATATTAATTTGGGTGAACTTTATTAAATGTGTAAAATGCATGCGAGGGAAACTCTGCCACTATCCCCCGTGTAGACACGGGCAAAAGATGCCAAAGTACTGGGCTTTCAATTTCTCATCTATAAGGCGAGTCTTCCAGCTAATATTTTCAATCTTTCAGCTTAATCAGCGACATAATGGCTGGGGGTTCAACAATCAAGGGCGTCAAACACACGGAAGTCCCCCCTCACGACCATTGCAAACGGAAATTAAAACGTGAGATTAGCCAGGGAGTCCGCAGCAGAACGCAGCTGATGGCTCGCTGATTCAAAGTATTAGAATGCCAGCCAATCGCTTGGATACGCGCAAATGTTTGGATAAACTTTGGACTGGCTGGATTACTTGTGTGATAGTGGCATATAAAGACGCCCGATAAAGACACATTTACGGGCACATATGCAGATGTGTACAGGGTGCAGAGACGCTGGAATGTGGCCCAGTGGCTCACCCTGTGCTGGTGCTGCAGATATATAAAGACGCCGCTGGGGTGGTGGGCCGTCAGTAGCAAACTTGATTCTGATTCTAGCAATATGACGGCCCGGGCCATCTTTCCGACATCCTACGACAAGGAAACGAAGATCTGGAGCGGAGTGCCCAGGTCCACGCTGTACGACTACAACTGCTCGATCGGCCAGGTGGTGTACAACTCCCTGAAGTGCTGGGCGACCAACGTCCTTCAGGTAAGGGATACAGCGGCTCGCGACGGACTCGTGCGAGGACTGGACTTGATGAGATCCCATCCCTGTACAAAAGTAGATCACCGCCGACGACGACACACTGCTCACCAATGGCGATGTGCTCGCCCTGGCCAGCCGCATTGCCCTCTACTTCCGGGCCGAGGGGCTGACCCACGAGGATAGGGTGGGGATCATTGGCAAGGGCAGCACCTACGTTATGCCCGTGGCCACCGCCTGCTTCTTCAACACGACCCCCTTCCATGCCATCAACAGCAGCAGGGAGCCGCAGGTGGTCGCCCGACTCTACTCCGTCACGAAGCCCAAGATCATGTTCTGCGACGCCTCCGACTACGAGACCATTCGGGACATCTGCAAGGAGTGGGCGCCGAAGATCGTCACCCTGACGGGCCGCGTCGAGGGTGTGCCCAGTGTCGAGGACCTCATAAAGCCCCATCCCGCAGAGGCGAGCTACAAGTGAGTGCAGACATAACCCATGTGCAGATTTCCGGATGTATTCGCCTTCGCTTCGTTGACAGACCTACGCCTCTGGCCACTGGCGGCGACCAAACGGCGGTGGTGCTGTGCTCCTCCGGCACCGCAGGCCTGCCCAAGGCCGTGATGCTCTCCCATCGTCATCTCTGCAGCACCAATTCGTGAGTTGCCCCCTGCCACATGGCATCTGCCCCGCCCTAACCCCGATTCCTGTGCGTCTGCAGCTTCTGCTTCAGCTACGATGTGCTGTACACGAGCGCCTCCATTGACTGGATGACTGGGTTCTCGATCATGGTGATGAGTCTCATCTACGGACTCACCCGCATCGTGTCCGAGCAGCCCTTCAGCGCCGCGAACGCCGCTGCCATCGTGCACAAGTACAAGGTCACCTGCATCGCCATGGCGCCGTGGCAGGCCTACGAGCTGTACACCAGTCCCCTGGCCACCGCGGAGACGCTGCAGAGCCTGAAGATCTCCTTCGTGATCGGCGGCTGGATCTCGCTGGCCCTGCTGCGCAAGTGCCAGGCCCTGCTGCCCAAGTGCTACGTCATGTTCTCGTACGGCACCACCGAGACGGGCATCGTGACTGTCAACATCGACCAGAGCCTGGAGAACTCCGTGGGCCGCCTGGGGCCTGGCATGCGGATCAAGATCCTCGACGAGAAGCGACAGCCGCTGGGCGCCAACGAGGTGGGCGAGGTGCTCATCGACATCGGGCTCAAGTGGATGGGCTACCTGGACAACGCGGAGGACACTGCCGCCACCCTGGAGGACGGCTGGATCAATCTGGGGGATCTGGGCTACTTCGACGCGGACAACAACCTGTACCTGGTGGACCGCAAGAAGGACCTGCTGAAGTACAAGTCCAAGCACTACTGGCCCAACGAGATCGAGCAGATCATCGCCGAGCTGCCAGAGATCGAGGATGTGTGCGTGGTGGGCGTGCGGGATGAGCGCTACGGCGACGCGGCCGGCGCCTTGGTCATCCGGAAGGAGGGCCTCGAGATCGCGGCCCAGCAGATCATCGACCATGTGGCCCAGCGGGTGGTCGTGGACTACAAACAGCTCAATGCCGGCGTCGTCTTCGTCGACCACATCCCGACGAATGTGAATGGCAAGGTCATGCGGAGTGAGGCCCGAAACATCTTCGACGAGCGCTCCAAGTGATTCGATCCGATCTCTTCGCTCGCACACCACTAGGGAATATCATTTATATTTTTAGCATACAAATTACCGAAAGAAGCGCAGTCTTTGTGTTCGCATGAACCAAAATTAAATTAATTAAGTCCAGCTAGATTAGAAACTAATTAATTTGATATCTCTTGGCAGTCCATTCATTTGTTTGATTATCACTCAAATGTTTTGGGTACATTGATATCCGGGGTTCAAGGTGCAGTCATACTCGTAGCCCAGCCACTCAGTCCCTGTCGCTATCTGAGAGATACCTTGGCTATCTAGCACAGATAGCCGCCAGCTTTATTCGGTCGTACAGGGGGGAGAGAATTTATTTTGAATTTATATTCGTTTTAGACTCGAGAGGAACTTCCTGAATGCGATGCGCATTGGCTGACGACTCCCTGCACCAATTGCCGCTCCGAACTGGTGAGCTCCAGCTCCAGGCCCAGCAGAGGCTGCTCCTCTTCGGTGGTAGTCTCGCCGGAAAGTGCTAGGGAAACCTTTGCGGTGCGGCGATAGTCCAAGGAGTCGCACACAAGGATCGTGTGGTTCCGCTCCAGAAGATGGCGCAGCGCGAACTTGTCCCCAATGATGGTGCTGTCCTCAGCACTCACCAAATAGCGGCCCGTGATGCCAATTTGAGCGGCTGCAATGCGACTGAGCGTGAAATTCAATTGGTGGGGCATGCGGCATGCAGCACGTACCTGCATCGAAAATGTTTTCGATCGTGGGCCAAAAGAAGCCTCGCAGAATCGTGCGCTTCCTTTCGGGACCAGATATTTCCGCGTAGTACATGCCATCTGTTAGACTAGACATTGCCAAGGGCTTGATTAAACTTTCGGCTCTGCTTCCCCCCCAATGGAATGAGTTGTGGCTCCTTTTGTACACTGTTCTGCTGTGAGCCGCAGAGCCAACTTACTTCTATTGTATTTCCTACATTTGGATATGGTATTGGGGACAATGTTCGGATGCCACTTCTATGGGGTGTGTGGGGGGCAGAAACCCTTTCCCAGGCACCACCTTTGTCATGGAAAATCCAGCTGAAAATGAAAATAGCTGCCATCACAAGTGCAATAATTTAACTTCCGGTTAATAGTGGCATTTTGTGTTTCCGTTTCTGTTCATCGCCATCGCCGGCATTTCCGCCGCATGCCACATGCCGCATGCCCTTCTCTGTTGCAATCTGTTCTCTGGCCTTTCGTCTGGCGCCCAAGGAGCATGGGTGCGGGAGGGGCGAGGGTTATGCAAAGTGTTGGCCACTCGACACAAAATCGCCGAACCGGAACCGGAGTAGTCGTGGCTTTGGCTATGGCTTTGGCTGTGGATATGGCCGAGGGCCGAGGGCCTCGTCTAAGCCAAGCAAATTCAATGTTTCGTGTCCTGTTTTGTTTGCCTTTGCCTTTGCATGGAGCGGTGGAGCGGTGGAGAGGCGGAGGGCTGTCCGCTCCCTTTTGCTGTTCTGCATGGCGCACACACACATGGCGTCGTCTCTCACGCCCTGCCCCATATTCCGGGCCGCCCTTCATGGCATTCTTAAGCGGCCATCGCCGGCATCGTAAATTATTCAAATTCTGAGTCGTAAATAAACGCGCATAAACATAAGAACAATCGTTGTTGGTGCTCGGCTCGGCCCGGCCTGCTTCTGCCACTTGCCACGCCCACTGTGCATCTCTTCGGACTTCTAAATGGTTTTCGCTCTCTCTTCCTTCCTTGCCAAAGCCGCCTGCCCGCCTGCCTGCCCTTGTGGTCTGTGGCAAATTATTGAGAGCGCTGCAAGTTGCCAGTTTGCTTGTGGCATTTTGCTGCATTTTTGGGCGCTTACATCCCAAAGGGTTTGCAGGGTTTCGCTTTTAAGTGCTGGATTTAAGAGGCACGCACGTGTGCGGCGCGCGGACTGCTGCGATCTGCCACTGACACGCAGCTAATGTGTTCCACGACTTTTGACACGAAGCGATTGCCAACCTTGATTGATTGATGGACATGCGGCGCAGAAAGTTCGTGGGATTGACTTCCCAACCCGTGTCTTATCTTTGGCCAACAAACGTTTCGCTGGAGCACCAAAAACCCACATCAAAATCGCTTATATGTCGTCTGAACAATTGGCAATGCCCTGCAGAGCGTTCGGCTTTAGCTCCTTTGACAGGCTGCTCTCTGACGCTGTTTTGGGATCATCAAAAATGCACAACAAATATTTCCATTAATAAGTTGGCTAGGCTGTGGTACTTCCCGCTCTGTGTGCTGCTCAATATTGGCACTGGGGAACGCGTACGACGGGCTTAATCACTCATTCAGTTTCTAATTATGCCATCGCCACGGGCTGCCCCGCCACATCCGCCCAGCACAGCCCTGCACAGCACAGCACAGCTCACAGCCCGGCTCTACAAACGATGTTTACAGGCAATTACCGCTTTAGTGTTTCGCTGTCAACTCGAACGCTATTCCCCATTGTTTATTGCACGCTCCCGCTATCCCTCTATCCCCCATTCTCTCCCTATTCTCTCAGTCTCTCTGCAGTTCGGCTCTGGTTCTTTCGGAGTAAGTGCACACACACACACGCTGGGCAGGCCATGGCAGTGCGGAGGGGGTGGGGCAGTGTAGTGCCAGTGTAGTGGTGTGGAAGGGATAGCCGTTGCTGGTGGGACTCTTAATTGCATGGCTGCCAGCAATGTATCATCGCAGCAGCCATTTCTGCTGGAGTGGCAGATGCAGGTAAAAACGCTCGCTAATGCTGCAAATGTTTACTGCTGGCTTATGACCCTGCCCCACGGGTCACAAAAATTAGTAGCCACTAGCAGGAGCTGCAATGTGTCCACTGTCCACTTTCCACTTTCAGGCTGATTTTTGATACCTGACTTGAAAACCCTTTTAAGCGAAAGTTCTGCCCCTTCGATTGGTCTGGGAAACCTGGTTCTGGATTCTGGAATTGGTCCTCATTCAGCAGGCATCCTTAATGCGACCCCCATTTTACTTTGTTTATGATAAGTCAATTAAAATTCAAAGATATTAAATTAGTGCAAAGGATTCTCGAATTAATAAACTGCTCAGACACCATCAGACGCTGACGGGCGGGGGGGTCTGCGTCCCACTGGCAAGGCAATTTGAATCTTTCAGCGTGAATGAATTATTCATTGCCCGTCCAGTCGCTGGTCGTCCGGGCCTACGCCAGTCGATGATTAAATCAAATCACTTCAACCCGTTGCCAGGACTGCCAGGATCAAGTCAAGGTCGTTGCTATCAGGGCGCTGTGCAAATGATGCCCACGGGCCGAATTACGGGCCGCGCGAATGGGCGGGGTGTCGCATTAGGAGCTGGCATTTATATTTGTTGAAAGTCCTGCCGGAGGGGCCAGAGGGAACGTCAATTTACGCGCCATATTTGCAGTTCGTTGCGTTGACAGGAAACAAACCTCCAACTGAGTGGAAAAAATCGAAGGGAAAAGGTCCAAAAAGGTCAAAGGTGGCGCAAACAAAGAAAAAACAAAGAAATAAACAGGAAGCGAATAGCCAATAGCCAAAAGCCAGTACCCAATCCCCAATAGCCAGATCCCCAAGCCCCCAATGATGTGTGACTATATCTCGTTGGCTGCTGAAATATGTATCTGCATGAAGTACCTTTGAAGTGCGTAACTCGAGCATTCGGCAGCACAATGGCATCCATGGGCCTGAAATTGAATTGGCATTTCCATCTCCGTCTCCGTCTGCAGTGCAAAGAGCAATCAGGGGCATTCTTCTCTGCTCTCTGCTCTCTGCTGCTTGCTGGCTGCTGGCTGCTAGGCATGATTTGAATTTCCATTTGCATGCTGCTGCATTGCCCATTTGCTTTTAATAAAAATCCATTAAAAGTCAACAGAACAGGACCAGAAACGTGCAGGCAAAGCATGTGCGCCAGAAGTAATAAAAAGGGCCGAGGCACTGGCGAGCGTGCAACCGGAAACGGAAGTCGACGCAGACAAACACCAGATACGAAGGGGCACCCAGAACCCAGCAGCCAGCAGCCAGCAGCCAGCACCCAACAGCCAGCAGCCAGCACCCAACACCATGCAACAAAAGTAGCAAGAAAAGCAGCTGGAGCTGGAGCTGGAACTGGAGCAGGAGTAGGAACAGGAGCAGGAGCAGGAGCCTGGCAACGGATAAGGCCAAGGCTCAGAAGGAAGCAAAAGACAGCAACAGAAACAATGCGACGCTGCCTTTCGCTTGCTTCTCCGCTTTTTATTTGGGCTGATTTTTAAATAAGCAAACATACACTTTTATGACATTCCAATTTAAGAAAAACAAAGGGATACAGGGCCCTGAATAGTGTCGTGGGCGGGGGTGTGGAGTGTGGGGGGGTGCAAGGTCTAATAGGCACAGCCTTGACAGCACGTCCCGGCGGTTGAGGCTGCGGTGGGAAGCGGCGCGAAGCGAAGCACTGGAACAGTGGCACAGCGAAACGACAGAAACCATAAACGAAAATGTGTAAAAAGCTTAAGCGGCACTAAAAGCGGTACTCCCCCAGCAGCAGCACCAGCAGCAGCCCCGCCCAAGGGCCATGGCCATGTCCAGAGCAGGGGCAGCGACACCATCCAACATCCAACATCCAGCATCGAGCAGCCAGCAGCCAGCTGCCAGGACATCCACCATAGCCTCCAAATAGGTACATAATGGGCTCCTGACACTGTGGGCAGATGTCAACATGTGCTTTTATTATCAGAGAGTGCACCCGAGTACCGACCTGCCGCTGCCTCTGCCTCTGTCGCGTCCCCTCCCGCTCCACAGCACGTGGCAGGACTCGAAATGCAACTTAATTAAGAGCCGAAAAAAGCGAGCGAGGGGCACCGGCAAAGGAAACTGCAGCTGGCATCTGTGGCGGTTAATGCCGTGCGGCCATAAATCTGTCGAAATGCGCTGCAGCCAGCAACCTTGCAGTGCAGAGGGCACGGGCGCGGGACGCAGTACGAAGACGGCGACTGAGGCTATATAAATATACGACTGCCGGGCGATAGCCAAGCGAATGGCGACTTTTATGACCCGCCCGCACCGAGCCCCCACCAGCGCCAGCGCCAGCAAAAGGAGTGAATTAAATGCGAGGTAATTACATATTATAAATGTGTTTAGTTCGTTCCGTTGCCCGTCCCCAGAAAATTACCACAATGTGCCCGTTTTAAGCCCCCATCGAACGCTGACTTTTAGTGCACTTTTCGGCCAGTCGTAAAGTGAAAACTGTATTTCATTTAGTGGCAAATAGAACAATATATAACAACGATACGTTCGCTGGCACTCGGCACTCCGAATAGATATTAATACATTATAAATAGAGCACTCTAATTCGATAATGGCTTGCCCCCTTTATTAATGCGTACACTGGGCGAAAGATCTGCTCATTTTGCACACAAATTCCGAATGTACAGTCAGTCGGCATCGCCGGTGAGGATCGCACACAATGCCTGGACGAACTGCGAGCACTTGGCCGTGCCGCCCAGGTCCTGAGTGCGCAGCTCGGAGTCCCTGTACAGCGATTGGATGGCGCACTGAATGCTGGTGGCATGATCGTGGAGCTGCAGCTCGCGCAGCATGAGCACAGTGGCGAGCAGCAGGCCGGTGGGATTGACCAGATCCTTGCCGGCCAGGCACTCGCACGGCTGGATCTGGCAGTTGTAGAGCAGGCCCTTGGGGCTGACCGCGTAGCCGGGGCACATGCCGATGCCGCCCATCATGCTGCCGCCAATGGTGCTGATGACGTCGCCGTACATGCTGGACGACACAAGGATGTCGTTGATCTCCGGCCGCATCAGCATGTTGAGGCAGACCGTGTCCAGGTAGCGCTCCTCGAAGCGCACCTGCTCCACGTGCTTGTCGGCCTCCTGGTGCATGGCCTCGAGGAAGTTGCCGTCGGTCAGCTGCATGATGTTCGCCTTGTGGGCCGCCGTGATCTTCTTGCGCTTCTCCTTCAGGGCGTAGTCGAACACGAACTTGGCGAGCCGCGTGGCCCCCACTGAGGTGCTCACCTTGATGGTCTGCATGACGCCGGGCACCACCCGGTGCTCGATGCCCGAGTACTCCCCCTCGAACTGGTCCCGCACGATCACACAGTCGAACTTGCCGTACGGCGACTCCTGCCCCTCCAGGTGGTGGCACACGGACACGTACGCGAACTGGTTCAGTTCCTTGCGCAGCTTGTCCGCCCAATGGCGGCTCTGGATGGGTCCGCCGATGCCCATTTTGTTGCGGCACAGCGACTCCAGCAGCTGGGGCGACACGTCCTCGCTGTCGGGTGCTCGATGCTCGTGGAAGATGTCCCAGTCGATGGGCACCTTGGCCGCACAGCACACCTCCAGCACGGCGTTCGTCAGCTCCGGGCCCACGCCGTCGCCGTCGATCATGGTCACCTTCTTGCGATTGGCGTCGGCTTTTGCCTTGTCGGGTCCCTTGTCTGATTTACCCTTGGAGTCCTTGGATGCTTCCCCTGATTTGCCAGGACTCTTGCCGCATATGCTGCTCGCCTGCAGCTGGCCGCAGTCCTTTGACTGGTTCTTGGACTGGTCCTTTGACTGGTCCTTTGACTGGTTCTTGGCCTGGTCCTTGGGCGGATTCTTGGACTGGTCCTTCGAGGCATAACGCTGGCAAAGCCCGAGGACTGCCCGCTGCTGGCCCGAGCGCAGCTTTCGCACAATGTTCATTGTTTTATTTGAAATTTTGTCTATAAATATTCATTCTGTATTGTGTACGACTTGACATCGAAACGACTGTTCATGTGTGTGCGTTCGGTTCATTCCCGAAAACAGTTGACTGCGCAGCTCTTGGCAGCATTTCGATGGCATTTTCATAAATTGCCGGCCATGGTTTGTGGTTAAAATTTGCCTTGGCAGCGGATCCAAGTGGGTCAATGTGGGATTCAAAGGGCGGCGCCAGCAACAGCGCCCCTCAATCTCTGATACCTGCAGAGGTGGGCCACTGGGTGGCCGTGTAAAAGTGACAAATGGCTTGTCAACGGCTGGGTGTGGGTGTGGGGAAAACAACAACTGCCGCCGACAGACAAATGTTTGCTGCACAACGTGGGCGTGGCAATTATGAGGCGTAGCCCGTGATTTTTCACACAACAGGACCAGCAGACCATTAAGCGCAGACCACAGGGAACCTCCGGGCAGGCAGGCAGGCAGACAGGCCTCAGTGACAGGTGAGCGAATGAGAATCCTGAAATAAATATGCAGTAATTATTCGGCTGATTACAATTTAAGAATTATAAATTAAGCACGAAAGCTGCTCAGCGCTGGGTAATCCATCCGCCAGAGACAATGCGGATGCTTAGTGATTCCCGTTTTACGACTACTTTTACGATTCACCTTTCACTTCACTTGGAGCCAGAGCCAGAGCCTCGGTCTCTCTCTCTCTCTCGCTGCCTGTAATGTGTTTGTCCCTGGTTCTGGTTTACTATCATATTTTATCGCGTATGGCCTCAATATTGACAGCTTCCTGCCCATAAAAGCCAACAAAGTGCAGTTGGCCAACAAAGTCGCTCCAATGAATGGCCAAAAACTTAGAAAAGTTCGTGTAAACATTTGCCAACAACAAACTGGAACTGGAACTGCAAGTGCAAGTGCCACACAATGTGTGAACTTTAACTATTATTAACCCCGAGCCCCGTGCACCGAGCCCCGTGCACCGAGCACCGAGCAGCGAGCCCCGACCCAAGTTCATTCAGCAGTAAATTGAAAGTTAAATCGAGACGAGGACGGAGCTGGATTTTGGAGACAAAGGCCTCATCGGGCTGTGTGCTTGTGGGTTTCTGGCTGTCGGTGTGTGGGTGTGTCGGTGTCTGTCGGTGTGGGTGTGCAGTCAGTGCTGTCACTGCCTGATTGGCACATTCAATTCGAGCATGTGTCAAGCGGCGTCTCAACTGGTTCCTCACTGTCAATTTGTAAATTATGCTGCTGTTTGACTCGTCTGCCGTGCAGCTGCCGTGTATCTGTCCACCCAGAGTTCGGGCAATAATAAACTTCAAAGCCTAGAGGAAGCTGGCGCTATGGCTACGCTTGGGATGCAGCCACCCAACGTTTCTGGGGCAGCTAAGGGTCGTGCTTTTGATTGCCTGTTTTCTGTTTCCCTGTTGCCCCTGTGGCAGCGCTTGTGCCAACTTAGCAAACGTTTAAAGATGCTGCAAATATTACCCACAGAACAGTTGCAATAATCATGCACGGAGCAGGGTCTGCTGGCGGGGAAAGCAATATAAGTGCATGGCTTATTTACAAGTTTACAAGTGTGCTCTCAAGTGCACACAATGATTGTGTGTGTGTGTGTGTGTGTGTGTGGGGAGAGCTCAATGGGGGAAATTACTTTTAACTCTGAACCCATTGAAAGCCATCGAGCCACTCGCACACGTGTAAGCTGATCCTCTGGTGACTCCGACTCTGTCTCGGATATGCATCCAACTGCACGGATAAGCAATAGGTGAATGTGTCCCGTGATTACTTTCCTTTTTCGATGAAAGAGAAACGGAAACTCTAGCAGCAGCCCCACCACCGCTGAGTGCACTCCGATTTAGTAGTCGCGAACGAACACATTAATGCCATTAAATGGATGACTGTGCGCCGTGCATGTGCCACTGTGCCACAGTGCCACTGTACCACTGTGAATGGGCAAATTATGAACCCTTGTGTCTGATTGGTTGTGCTTTGGGCTCACTCATGAATAATATATGGGGAACTTTATCATTTCTGGGGGGCTGAATGTTGATTTAAGGCTTTCCCGGGGGTCGACCCGGGCCGAGGGGCCTTGCCAAAAAAGTTTATCACACCCAAAATCCCCGCCCGAATCGCTCCCCCCAGCACAGGACCGGGATACATCCTGGAACCCCCCACTGTCTTCCCTGTTTATGTAGTCGGGCGACGTGCAACCCTTTTGTCAATGTGTTTTCCCTTCGAAATTTAATGCCGGGTCAAGCAGCAGCAGCAGCAGCAGCAGCAAGCGAAGGGAAGGAATGAAAAAACGAGCAAAATACTGTTGCATATTTGATTGTCTCGTTCAATATTTGCATACTCGGACATTTGCTCCTCCGACCCTTGACCTGCGTCTCCTGCGTCTCCTTTCAGACTGAGCTCCCTCACCGCTCGTTGGCTTACGCTTCGTTTGCTCTGGCCTAGGTCCGGGTATCTCTGTCAGAGTCAAGTTATCGACTCCAAGGTGGCTCTGAAGATGCGCCGTCGATGTCGTCGTCATCGTCGTCCTCGCCATGCAAACAGCATCCTGCCAGACAGCACAATTTGCATTCCTATTCTTTTTCCTATTTTGTTTTTGGTTGGGGTCCCGCCCCTGCATCTGTATCGAGTTGTGGCCCTCCTGCCCGTCCGCCTGGCCGTTAATTCCAGGCGAGGTCCAGGTAAAAGCCTGGGAAGCCAGGCACCTGTTCGAATCGCTGGGCAGGGAACGCAATCCCGGCACGTACATAGCCGATGCACTGCGACGAAGCAGACATCCCCTGTAAGCGGTGCCTGGATTTGGCCAATCCAATCCAATAGTTTATTATTTATAGCTGCACAAAATAATATTCAAAAACCGCAATGGCCAAGTGCCATCCAGGACTTGTTTTTACCACAACTGAATGATTAATTGAGCGTTATTTGATCGCCGAATGGCTAAACGCTTGCATCCATTTGCTGATCCCCATTGAGCGGCATTTATTGCATATAATATTTATGCAAAAAGCGTTGTGCTGTCGCTTGAAAATAGCAATATTAAAGCGTGATTTATAGCAGAGTGCGGAGGGCACTCGCCTGATGATTTAGCGACGCGGAAAATGACACATTTCCGAACATTTTTCGTGCATTGCTTCCAGTTTCCATCTTTATTATTAAAAACTTAAATCGGACCCCATACAGGCATAAATATTTCCATGGGAAATGTGCTACAAAAGTCATTCCACATAAAATGGATAAAATGATTTGATTTAAATGCATATTTTGCTTTGAGAAAACTCCTACTTTGCGCACTCACACGTAACGAAAAGCGTAAACGATTCAATTTGTTCATTAAAACTTTGATTACTCCTTGGGGAAGTGTCTCTGGAGTGAAAAGTAATTGAAGCCTTTGTCTAAGGAAGTAGTTTTTAATAAAGGATTTAATTGTCAGCCCGTTGTCACAGCTGCACAATCAATTAAATGGCGATTTAAAGAGCTTATCAAAGTTATTGAATATTGATGGCCCACACCAGTCGATGGCCATTCGAGTGGACTTACTTTGTGGCAGGCCACAGAAACCCGATTTCACTCACAAAGCAGTGTGGGGAATGCGAAATGCTCTTGAGATTCAAAGGCTCATGGGGATCTGTTGGGGGGGTCCTTCTGCCCGGATCAAATAAACATTTTTAATCGAGCTGGGCGTCCGGTCTGGGCAGACATGGTAAATATTTGCCTGTTCTGCTGGATTGATTAGCTGTTCAACAAATTGTCAAAACAGGGCGAGCGATTAAACACAAGTAAATAAGTAAATGTGAGTAAACAGATATTTGGTGTTGGGTGTTTGTTTAAGGGCTAATCCCGGGCTATATGTTCTGTCAGAGGATGGCTAATGGAGCCATCGAATCAGTAGATGAATCGTAATTAAAGTGCGCATAAATCCAGGCGAATGCAGCTGGATATAGGAATACTGTTCCTGTATGTATATTTATATGTATATTTATTTGCATGTGTCACAGTCACAGGGCGAGTGGTGAGTTGTGAGGAGTATTGTGCACGCCGTGCGGTTTGTTTATGCGTTCGTCGAAGCGTAAAAAGTCGCGAATTCTGACAGTTAAATATTGTGGGATATTTTTTACGAGCGACGCGACCGATGCGACCGAGTGAGCCGTGCCTTGCTGCACGGACCACCGCACGTTGCACAGAGAGGCGAAAGCGCAAAAGTTAATTCATTTCAAGTTAAAGAACAAAATGTGCTCCGAATCGTCATTTGCTTGCGACAACTGCCAGATCCCGCTCCGTTTGTGCCCGCTCCGTGTGCTGCTCTGCATATCTCAGCGAAGACCGCGACGGAGCTGTCCTGCAGCTCGCATAAATTGATTCCATACAGAACGGATAATTCATTTTCGTTGCGTTTGCACCTCGATTCCCGGCTGCATTGTGCGCCGCCGGACCGGATGCCCGGATGCCCGGATGGGGCCGCGACTTAAATCCTGGATTACTGTCACCCGCACACTAGCCGAACAATGAAATAAATCATTGGCCCCCATGCTCAGGGGGTTCCTCGCTCCTCCCTCGCTCCAGGTGAAGCCAAAAATAGGTGCAGTTATGGCAGTTCGGTTTTAAGTTGCAAACTTGATTAAATATCACATTTTAGCCCCTGGCTCTTGTCAGTCGCTTCTAATTGGTTGAGCAACCACTAACACCCCGCCAGGGGAGACGTGTTGTGAGTCGAGGTCGGCTCTCGTCCTGCAACTTAAAATGGGGCGCACGTAAGGAGTTGCTGTCGCGAAAGCGACTCGGGTCCAACGTCTTGGCCAAGTCAATTTATATCAAGTGGGGGACAAATGGACAGCCACACGTTGTGCGGAAAGTGACAGGTAGCTCGAGTCCGGAGGCACAGGCACGGCAGCAGCACGAGCACCAACACCACGACAGCACATTTACCCATAAGAAAACAACGTCAAAAATTTAATTACAGCTACATATTAGTTAGTTCTTGCATAAACAACCCACAGAGGGCGTGGACCAACTGTTTTGCTATTTTGGCAGACACCAAAAATTGCAGCACAGCCCCTGCCACGGGTCCACCGCACCGCCGGCTGTCAGTCCCGCTCGCTGGCTGGACAAACTTGAGCCAATTTCATGCTGCAGCCCACCAGCAACGCCAGGCAAAAACTGACTTCTATTACTTGCTTTCTCAGCTTTCCCAGACCACCTACTCCGCCACTGGCACTGGCACTGGCACTGCCAACGCCAACGCCTCCGTACGCGCGTCTGTCGCAGGCCAGGGCTACTCACTGTCTGGGCCAGGGCCATAAATTATTAAATTTTAACAAGTTTTTATGCAACGGCCACTTCCTGTCTCCTTGTCTCCCTGTCTGTCTGTAGCTGCAGCCAGCGCTGCTCTACAGTGCCCATCCCCATCAGCATTCCCATACCCTGCATGGTCCCTGCGTGGCCCTGCCCTGCCCTGCCCGAGCGCACACAGTTGGCTCAAATGGAGAAACTTGGCTTACTTTGTCAGAGTGGCGTTGTGGCCGGAACGTGACTGAAAAACCGAGCTGTGGTGCCGTGCCACGCCCCTAATTGCAAGGCATGCGGCTACATTGATTGCAATAATGATTGTATTAATAGGAACAGAACAACTTTCGCCTCCGCAAATTGCATTGGAAACTGGAGCAAGAACTCCTGCCCACTGCTCTTTAACTAAATTATTCCAATTAAAGTGGGAAATACTTGTGGATAAATACATTTGCGATACTCCAACAACTGTCTGGCAAAACAACGAAAAGTTTGTGTATCTCCTGAAAAGTTCCGAACCGCAGAGCGCCTTTGAAGGCAATCCAAGTCGAAGGCTGGGCTATTAAGAAATAAACTCTTTCCTATGACTCCCACTGGCTTTCTCTGGGTTTTCTCTGAGCCCTGTGCCGGCCATTAAAGCCTTCTACAGCACATCCTGCGGTGGCTTTAAGCTGCTGAAGCGCATAATGTGATAATATCTAGATGAGACTAATTAAAAACTTTCTTTTAATGGATTTAATTACATGAAAACCGGAAAGAAAACAAAAAGAAAAACATCAAAATAGAAGAGGATTTCCTTTCTTTGCTGGCGGCTCTTTTGCAGGTGTGGCTGCAACAAAAACAAACCATAAAGAATAAAGCATAACGGATATAAATTAATAATTATAATTAAAATTATAATGGAGATGGAGATGGAGTGCGTTGCCCCTTGCAGTGCTGCAACGAACACAAGGGTTAATTACCGCCAGCCGAATGAAAGTCACACGTGAATCCCTTGGCCAAGGAGCTGCAGCTGGCAGCAGACGGTGGCAGCAGGCACAAATTGTTGCCATAATTACAGAATATTATGCTGCTTAACCTTAACGAGCATCTTCTGACACTCTCTGCGGCACTGTTCTGTGTCCGGGTCTGTGTCTGGGTCTGGGCCTGCTGTCATTGTTGTTGGCGCACCATCTGATGGGTAGGTACATTATTTATGCCATTATGTGTGAGGCGTGAATGCTGCTGAGCAGCAGCGCAACGTAACCTGTGGATGTGTCCAAATCTGTGCGCAAATTTATTCAAAAGTGAGCGCCACGTGACCGACATGACAAAGCAGTCGAGCAGCTCCCAAAATATGCATATGGCCTGACATCTGATGTGGAATATCCCGGTATCCCATATCCCATATCCCATTTGTGTGCTGTGCAACTACTCGTATCAAAGGCATCTTGATGAGTGATGCGGGGGGTGCCACTCCTTTCCCATTTCCATTTGAATGCCGCTTTCATTGAATTTGGAAACAATTTCCTAGCATGTATACCCTTTGTGGCAACATTTTCATATAAATAAATCCATCAGAAAGAGTCTCTTTGGTTTCTTGAGGAAAAAAGCAAACTGGGATTTTGTTGATTAGTGTTATTAAGCAATGAAAATTGTTTTCCCTGCCACTTGATGTACCGTTACAAACTCAACAGCAGAACCAAAAGTCAAGAAAATTATAATAAAAATGAAATTTCCTTAGTTTTATTATGCAAATTGCTAATTGCACTCATCAGCGGTGGGGTAGGGGTAGGGTCAGGGGCGGGGGTAGGGGTGTGCTGGCGCTCCTCTAATGAGAAATGCAAAATAGTCTCAATTTATAAAATGTTCAATGGAAAAGTAGATGAAAACAAAAAGGAAAAGTGGCAAAAGAGAGACTAGAAAAAAGATGAGCGGAGAGTTCGTTAGGGCAAAAATTAAGCATTGACTCGAGAACTGAAGCAGGAGGAAGCGGAAGAGGAGAAGGCAAAGGCAAAGGAGGGAGTGAGGAGGACATGGGCTGTATAGAAACTTAAGTGCCCAGAAATGCGCACGCACTGAGGCGTACAAATTGTTACGGGACCTCGAAGGGCGCAGCGAGAGTGGGAGAGAGAGCTGCGGGTGGGTCTCCACGGCTCTCGCGTGGACTTAAACAAAGGCTCCCCAGCGCCTTTTCTTCGGCGGTACTTTTTTGCTGCTGCTCCTTTATCACTATAGTGGGCGCATTATGCACAGGACACACGGCAAGGACAGCCGAGAGCTGCACCAGTGGGGCGCAGACATGGCCAGAGAATGTCACGGATGCCACAGCAACGCGCAATAAGTGTGAAGTATTTGCATGAGAATAAACAGGGAACAGCAAAGGAAAAGCGAAGGAGAAAAATAAGTAAAAGAAAAGGAAATATAATAAGTAAAAGAGAGAAGAAAAGCTGGTAGCTGCTGGTGCCTTATGCAGTCAGTTTCGAGGCTATTAACGAATTTCGTGTACCTATGCAGAGTAGATCCCATAAGTGAAATATTCATGGCACAAGATGCGCAACTTACAATGGATGCAACTTCTGCATAGATGCCACGCAGATGCACAGATCCGAAGATCCAATTGCATCGTAATGCCCACCAATAGCTGTCGTATGAGTAACCGGATTCTTGCCAAGAGTTTCCCATTCCATTGCCAACTGTTTCGCCCAGCCTGTGGTATAACAGTTTCGCCCAGCCTGTAGTATAACAGTTTCGCCAGACAATGCAACGCGCTGGCAATTGGAACAACACTCGTTCGGCGCCTCGGCTCTGGGAGGAGAGGAGAGGACGAGTAACTTAACATAAATTTTAGTCAATTTGAAACTGGAATCATTTGCATATTTTATACATCTTGATGAAGCGACTGAACTGCCATGTAGAACCGGCATAATTGAGGCTATCAACTGCTGCTGCCTGCTGGCTGCTGGCTGCTGCCTGCTGCATACTCGTACGCTGCGAATGCAAATGAAACAAAGGAGGTGCTGAGGCAGTAGTCCCTGCTTGTCTTTGGGAAAGAGCCATGCCACATCCACTCCACTCCCCCATTCAATAAGCCGAACTGATGTAGCTGGCCGCATTAGAAAATCTGTTTAGGGGCAAATACCTAGCAATGCCTACACTGAGCGAAAATCACTTTTGCTATGAAGAAAATATGTATGAGCACCCAAGGCAAAGGCACATAATATATTCTAGAATATTTCCACTATAATGTATTCGCGAGGATAACATTTTTGGTTGGTAATTTATTTTGGGTTACATTTTAAATGTTTAAATGGATGTCTAAAAAAAGGGGATCCCTACATCAAGATATACACACATATATACCACATATATATACATATATATATATGTATATATATATATATGTTTGTGTGTGTGTTTGTGTCGGTAGGCCTTGGGGGAAAAGAAGGAAATGGAACATCCGATGCAAAGTACTAAAGTGCGCCACTGGAAAACGCAGAAAGTGGCAAAAACATGGACACGGAGGACACAGTCACGGACACAGACACGGACACGGACACGGAAACAGACACACGCGGAAGCCACATCCCATCCCAACCCATCCGAAAACGAACTCAACTGCGAGTTTCACACGGCCTGCAGACTCCAGTGAACCGCACTGCACCGAAAACTTAAATAAAGTGCCTTGCCACCAGCTACCAGCGACCAGCGAACACACATCGCCCGTCTGATAATGCTGATGACTCCTAAGATGGGAGACCGACTCCTGGGCTTCTGATGACATTGCGGTGGAGCGGTAGGAGGAGGAGGCAGCAGCGAATCCGAAAATCTGAATGCAGGAGAGCGGGAAATGGATAGCCATGAATGAATGAATTGCGGATGGTGGCGGCGGGAGCCGTCGCACCGATTACAACAACAATTAGAGCCCAGAAAGATGGCCAAATGGAGTAGAAGCAGAAGCAGAAGCAGGCAAGCGAGGACAGGCAGGCTGCGGACAGAGCCACAGTGTGCAAGGCTGTGGGGATAAGCAAAATAATGTGACAAGGCTAAATGGCGTAGCTGACATTGCACAACTCCGGCCGGGCTCCCGGGCATGGCCAAAAGCCAGAAGATGTCGGCAGCGTAATAGATAGACAGACAAAGAGAGAGGGAGAAAAGGAAAAAAGGAAAAAGTAGAAAGGCCAGCGGGTCGCCGTCATGGCGACGCGGCCAAGATTTCAGTATTTTAAACAGTTGACTAAGCCAAACTTTTGTGACTTTTAATTGCTGTAAAACCTAATTACACGATGCTTGTGGCGCGCTCTGTCTGAATGTGAATGTGCGGCATGCGGCATACCCAATTTTCATTCGCCCTTATTGGTTACCTAATTGAAGCTTACGGTTTCGGGCAGCTTTAAAGCTCAATAAAATCATGAATATTCATTTAGAATGAGAATTACTTTCATAAACTTATATTTAGTTGCCAGAACTGCTACTCCATGATCAGGCCTCTGAGGTGGCTGTACAGAGTTCTTCTCAATTTTCATTCCTTTAAGCGGAATAAGCAGCCTGATTCAATGCCTTGCTTGATTTCTTAATGAAAAATCATTTAAGTAAACAAACTTATCGCCTTTGTAAGCAATTTTCCTTGGGGGTACTCTCCAAAGCAAAGAAAAAGGTTTGATGAGCAAAGTCTCCCAGTGGTACCAACGCAGCAGGTACACCAGCTCTATGGTTAGAGGCGAAAAGTTGCAGATTTGAGAGCTCAGCGGCATGCAGTTTGCCAGGGCTACTGTAGCCTTTCGGTTCCCCAGCCCAGAACGCCCGACCAGCCCGCTATCCACCAGATACTCGCATCTGATCATTTGATTCCAGATGCATTTCACAGTTATGGCGGGAGCTTTCGTGGGCTTTGCTTTTTGCTGCTGGTTTGTGGAATACGAGAGACAAAGTTCGAATAGGCTCTCCCAAGTTCTCTCTCCTCCCTCCCCCAAGCTCATGATTATAGTAGATGTGTGGTCTGCTTTTTCTACTACTTTGCATAGATCATTAAACGCCAAGACGCCATATTCAGCCCACTGTAAGAATGTCTTTAAGAATGCATTTGAATCTGCAGATTCCCCAAAGCTCAGCATACAATCGCTGGTGCTAGTTTAAATGTGAAATCAAAACAAAAGCTGTTGGTGGACCTGCCATTTAAATGTTTTCGTTTGACATGAGTTGCCCTCGATACTCGTACCTAGGTACATATATTACCCAGCTGACAGGACTGAATATTTAGCCCACCAAAACCAAACATCCAAGTCGTTGGCGGCGCACTCATGCGAAAGATCTACAATCGACATGCATGTTGCAATCGATAATAAAACACTCGAACCCACACGGATGCACACTGCACGAATTTCGGCTGTACGGATTACACTTAGAATCTATGCACTGGCGGCTTATACAAATTGAATGAAACTCTCCCTGTGAATGGGTGGGTGTGCTTGGCATAGAAAGTTTTCCTCAAATTTTCACATCAAACAAAACTAATGGTTCGCTTTTACACATGTACAATGAATGGAAGTGCTTGAAATAATGGAGTAAAACGAACTGGCTGGTAATAACCATAGCTACCGCATATAGAGTAAAACAGTTGCAAGGACCACTCGAACTCCCATTCAGCCATAAAGGCCAATGAACGGCAGGCAGTGGTTCGCATTCCATGACCATGTGCAGGCCGATGCAGACCCCGACGAATTGTTCAATTGCCGGACCATAAACGTGTGCGTGTACTTTTTGTCGACTATTCCCTTTTGTTGGCTTGATTTAGACGGCACTATAGATGAATTATTATTGTTAAATATGAATATTTATTGCATTTTTCTGGGGCAGCAAATCCCCGTCCCCGAACGCCAGCTGATGCACAAAGCCTTTGATCCTGCGCGGCAATCTGTGGATATGCTCTTTTATGTATATATGTATATTTTATGGCCCTGCTTAGTACCAGCTATAATGCATTTTGGCCCGCTTTCATTTGCAAGCTTTCATGATGAAAACGCTGCCTTTTCTGCTGCCACTCGACGGGGGGACGACGAGAGCCTACAAATTAAATTACACAAAAGTTTTCGAGAGACCGAAAATCATGAAATGCGCAAGTTTTATGAGTAATCATAAAATGTGGGGTGCGGGTGGCTCTTCTGAAATGCACTTTAATTGAAACTTTTGGAAAAAAATCAAAGAAACCACAAAAAGTGGTCGAAATGTAATTAGTTTTGAAGTGCAATCTAATTGCATTTCCATTAGAAAGCTAGCAAAACAATCACATTAAATGCGAACCAACAAGAGCAACTGCAAGCGCACAGGCTTAAGCGCAAAGAGCAGACGGAAATAAATAATTTATTAGGAGACCCTCTCGACTTGGTCCTGTTGTTGGGTTACTCCTTGGCCATAAATTGTTGCAGCTTTCGGCCTTACCTTATGCAGATTTGTTTGACTGCAAAAGAGCAACAAATTGCCCCAACACTGGCTGCTGCGGCTGCTGCTGCTGCTGCTGCTGCTGCTGTTGTTGTTTCCAAAGTCGCTTTTATTTTTCTTTATTTTCCAGGCATTCTGTTTTTTTTTTATTCCGTACTCTCTCCAGAATTAATCCACTAAACCGTAAACAAACGAGGGCAGTCAACAAAAGACCAACAGGGCGTATGAGCTATTAAGTGTGGCATGTGTGTGCTGTGTGTGTGCTGGCTCGAGTTGTGCTGTGCTGTAAGCCCTCCTGGTGCTCTCTTTCCCTGCTCACATCTTTGCTGTTGCCGTTGTGTAGGTGTCGCATTTCTTTCCCCTGCAACTACAAGCTGTTTTCATTTCAAAGCGTGTCGCTTTTGCCATATACCAAGAGATTTACAGCACAGCCCTGAGAGATGCATTAGGAGCGGGATGCACGAGGGTGATAAAAATGTAAAATGATATTTGCTTTGTAGTTTACTTTAAAGCAGAAAGTCAGTCTCCAACCCGATTGCTATCAGTTATTCCATAAACATAAATTGGAGCAGGATGAAAAAAACTAAAATAAATAGCTGAAATCATTCCAAAATCATGGCAAATGCAAAGAAGGTAATCTGTTATTCCGCAGCGCCAATGTAAATTCGCAAATAGTTGAGTGTATTTGCTGAATTCAGACGGATTTTCAGCTCTGGCAATTCAATATTTGCTCCCAAGCAAACTTCAAGACCTCGAGGGTGCTCTGCCTCACAGCCTCACAGCATTACAGCATTACAGCATTACAGCACACACACACAAAGCGCAAGGTCAAACAAGAGCTGAAAACTTGGCTTTCATTGGAAATTTGCTTTCCGCTTTTTTTTTTGTTTTCGTTGTTTTGTGGGTTTTATTTGAGCACAAGCCAGGGGAACGGGGTGGCCGCAATGAAAGTTAAACAATGTTTGCGGGCTCTGCTATCCGTTTCCGCAATAATTTCTTGAATCTGCCGCCTCTGCAGTGGGGCTGGGCAGTGGGGAGGGGACCGCGAGCGTTCTGTGTCCTTGACACGATTTGCCCAGCCTCCAACGAAAGCGGAAAACTTTTGATTTTGCCACAAGATAATTTGCTAGCCCAGTCAGAGCCGCTCCAGGATAGCGGCAGCTTCATGGCAGGGGCCTGTGGGGCCACTTAAAGCCATGCAAAAGGCGGTGGCGGTGGCGGCTGGCAAGGCGTGCGCACCAATCCAAATAAGGAAATCAGAATGACAAAGCGCCGCAAAAGGCAAGCGAAAATTGAACATCCTGCAGCAGGATGCCAAGAACGGGCGGGGGGGGGCGTCCAGCCAAGATGTACACCATAATTATGGGCGACCGAGATAAGGAGATGCCACTCCACTCCATTCCACGTTGCACAGGAGGACAATTGATGCCAAGGACTACGCCCCAGGACTGTGGGTGTGGGTGTGGGTGCGGGTGTGGCTGGGGCTGGGGCAGGGAACCTTTCCGGCACTGGTCAGCCTGCATGGTGGACGTCCTGGCGCTCCACTTTGTGCAATGAGAAATTTCCGCTTGTTCGTTTCTCTTGCTTGAGGGATGACATTTTTGCAAATTGCCATCATAATAATAATCAAATTCGTGTAAATTTGTTTGCAAATTCAAAAAGGAAATGGTGTCAACGGCCCTTCCCATCCCAACCCATGCCATTCCATGCCATTCCATCAGTGCCCCAGTTTCCAGATGGCAGACGGCACGAAATTATTAATTTAATATCTCCACTCGTTTCAGTTAAATGTTGCTGAAATTGAAAACATAAACTACAGTCAAGTGCGGAGCCGGGCATGCTGGGCCGAGGCCTGGACGGGGCTGGAGATTCGAACAGAGCCACGGGCAGGGGCAGGCAGTAGGCAGGCAGT
The DNA here is from genome assembly GCA_018150885.1 of Drosophila tristis. NCBI lineage: Eukaryota > Metazoa > Arthropoda > Insecta > Diptera > Drosophilidae > Drosophila > Drosophila tristis. Next base: position 760,610 of record JAECWT010000203.1, on the reverse strand, counting down.
AGGCAGGAGCAAAGGAGGTTGGAGCAAATTCCTCTGTGAAATGGCTGCAAATGAAATATTTTTGTTAATTAGAATGGCAAACGATTCGGAAATGGCCATAAGAGTAATTAAGTGTAAATATTTTGAGTGAATTTTGGACTCACAGCTGAGCCATCTGCTGGAAGCGGAAACCTCAAACCCATTTGACGCTCAGTCAAAGTGGCAGCTAAACTTTGACAGTGGGAAATCAATTCACACTTTTTCCACAACTCTGAGCTTGCAAATTAAATTGGAAATTAAACCTGCCTCCTAGACATATATCTCAGTGCATTTGCGCTGCTCAAAGAAGCTCTGCCGACATGAATAAAACTTTAAATTGACTTGCCCGCCATTCAGACTCAGGCGCACACACACAGCCACAGCCACTGCCACAGCCACTGCCACAGCCACTGCCACTGCCATTCACACATACACATTTAGGCCAACACCTTGCTCCAGTAAGCCGCACATTTCTAGGACAGAGCCAGCGCACAATGCGAGATCTGTTTTATGGCAACCTCAAGTGGCTTATTTTAACGGCCAGGCCTGAAGAAAAGTTCCGACAAGGCCACAAGCAGAGATGAAATGTGTGTGCATGTGTACCAGCAAGTGGGCAGGGGGCAGTGGAGCGAAGGCGACACGGAAAAGAACTTGTAAAAGCCCAAGGATTGGAACGGCAAAGAGTTACGATGTCATTACATGCCCCTGCCCGTGACTGGGCCTGTGCCTGTGACTGGGCTCTGGCTTAAACTGTCCAGGAAACTTGTTTAATTTCATTTCTATGTGGTCACCAATCGATGACGTCTCGAGCCAGCTCCCAGCTCCCGGCTCTGTCAAAAGTTCCAGTCAACTTCATTAGGCCAAATCTGACGTTCAACAGAATTGCAGTCCCTACATGGCAGCAGCCACTTGTGGAATCCCAGGCATTGCTCACGATGACGATGACGATGACGATGCTGCTGCGCCTTTGGACTGTGGACTCTGAAATTAAATGAAGCAGAAACTTGGCCAAAGTTATTTAACCAGCGAGACCGTTCACGTTAGGCGTTGCTGCTCGCTGGCTTGGGATCCATGGGATCCATGTGCATCGGAAAAGGGTGCTCGACCCAGTCGAGTACTTCGAAGACATCACCTGGCTGACTTAGTTGCCCCTTCGCCTGCTGATTGTGGAGGGCGCAAAGTTTGCCAGCGCACAGCTCGAAAGTTGCCGCCGAGTGTACTGCCAAGGGTGAAATAACTTTGACACAGAACTTGGCAAGAGCGAAACCTTTCAAGAGTCCACTTCTGCAACAAATGCTAATCAGGACTGGTCGCTGCTGCCGGAGCGGGAGCTGGCAGGTAGCTGGCGGATAAAAGGATCTGCATAAACTTTTAAAACAGCTCGCTGAGAGTGCGACAAAAGTGGCAGCCACTGGAGAACCAAACTTGCTGGCCGATAATTGTCTGCTGCGCCGGTCCGGAGCGGAGCGGAGCGGATTGGTAGGATATATCCCAGCACTGAGTTATCTGTACGTCAGATAGCACAAATTAAATGCTTGACTCGAAATCATGCACACTCTCCGTTTCCCGCTCCGCTGCCGTTCACTGGCCGCCTACACGAGCCTCTGGCTAATCGGTCGCCAGCGGTCTGCGAGTGCGCCTGGGGAGGCCGAGGGCAGCTGGTCCAAGGACTGGGACCAAAGCAATCCGCTGGCAGCCCAAGTGAGCAAGGGACAGCAGTCGAAGGCCTCGCGGCACATCGTCATGGTGAGGCACGGACATTACGAAAAGGCGCCGACTGGCGGCGAGCAGCTCACGGACCTGGGGCGGCAGCAGGCCCAGTGGACGGGGCAGCGCCTGCGGCAATTTAACATCCGCTGGGACCAGGTGGTGGTCTCCACCATGACGCGGGCCCAGCAGACGTCGGCGATCATACTGCAAGAGCTGGACGTTGAGCCCTGCAAAGTAATCAAAACGGATGAGCTGCGGGAGGGCGCACCGTATCTGGGCGATCCCCCACAGAAGGGCAGCTCGCAGAAGCTGCAGGACTACGTTCGCCGCGATGGCCCACGCATTGAGGCCGCCTTCAAGCGCTACTTCTACCGTGCCCCGTGCGACCAGGAGCGGGACACGTACCACCTGATCGTCTGCCATGCCAATGTCATCCGGTATGTGACGCTGCGGGCCCTTCAGCTGCCGCCCGAGGCCTGGACACGGCTCAGCCTGAACCACGGCTCCATCACCTGGCTGACTGTACTCCCATCGGGCCGCGTATCGCTCCGCTTTATGGGCGACTCCGGCTTCATGCCCGTCGAGCAGATCAGCCGCTGCTGTCGCACCGCCAGGGCGACTCCTGATTAAATCGTCTCTGTGCAAAGTGGAATGTCTATTTTCGAATACATCACATCATTTGCATCCGGCCAGTGTGCTAGTTTCCCCCTCCCATGCAGGCTCTCACCGGCCAGAAACGTGACTTCCATGCACATTTGGCCCAATGCGGACGGACAGCTGCGGCTGCGGCTGCAGCTGCACTTCATGCCGGAACAGCCCGCTGGAAAACCACTTTAACTTTGCCCAAAATCAAACTTTACACACTGTCGTTGGCATCTGGCAGGGGTGCAGCATGCAGCATGCAGCATGGCCAGTGGCCACAGCGGTCCATGCCGTGCCGTGTCGTGCCATGCCATGCCATGCACCATGTAGCGTAGCCCACATTTTCGCTACTCTGTCGGGCTGACTCTGTGCTCATTAGTGCGGCTTTAATTTTGGTTATTGTTCCTGTCCCCATGTTGTTCGGTTTTGGTTTCTGGTTTCTGGTTTCGGTATCGGTTCGGTTTCGGTTGTGACGCTGCTGGGACTGGGGCTGGGCTGTGGCTGCTTCTATCGTTCATTAAATTTGCATCACTCCACAATTTTAAATTAATTTGCGCGGGCGCTGCCGTCGCACTCCACTGGCATTCCCAAGTAGTGGCAGCTGCTAGCAGGTTCACTTGGCGGGTGCTGCGGACAAATGCAATGCCAAGGCTTTGCCAGCAGAGTTCACTTTTGAAACTGACACATTGAGTTTGTGTTGTGTTGTTTTGTTGTTCTGTTTTGTTTTGCTTGGGGAAATGCTGATTGTAGCTTTCATTTTGGGAGTCTCCTTGTGGAGCTCTGCCGCCGAGGCCCGGCGCGGTGTCGTGGCCGATCTGCAGGACAAGACCTTCGAGATGCTGATTGCCGGCGGCCACATACCGGACAGCGGCATTCTGGTCAGGCACATCGTCTCCATACGCACCCTCAACTACATCGAGTTCCGGGGCGACAACCACTTCTGCAGCGGCGTCCTGGTCAGCAGTCGGGCGGTGCTGACCGCCGCCCACTGCGTCACTGAGTAAGTGTGCGTGTAAGTAGGAGAATGGCGGCACAGGCATTGACAGGGCTCTGGTACAGCTGGTTCAAGGCCGCCATGAACCCGCGGGCACTGCTGATTGTGTTTGGCAACACGCGGCGGCTGGGCTTCTACGAGCTGGAGGAGTGCCGCCGCGTGGACCGCCTGGTGCTGCATCCCGACTACAAGCGCTACAAGGAGAACGATCTGGCCGTGCTGCAGCTGAGCAAGCGCATCCCCAGCAACATGATCAACGTGCGGCCAATGCTGATGCGCCACCGCTCCCGCGTCACCGTGGGCATGCGCTGCATCACCATGGGCTGGGGCCAGGTCTATCCGGTACGTACGCCGCTCCAGTTCTAGCCGCAAATGAAGCAGCCCCCCCTTTCGCTTGCAGCACGGCCCCTACTCGAACCTAATCGTCTCGCTGGACGTTGTGATCCGCAACCACAGCTTCTGCGAGGGAAAGGTCTCCTCGTACAACAGGCGCGGGCATCTGTGCGCCGAGCCCGACGCCAGCGGTGAGTTCTGTCCCGGCGACATGGGCGGACCCCTCATATGCAGGGACTGGCTGGCGGGCATCATTGGCGGCTCGCACCTGTGCGAGGGCGGCAATGCCATGAAGTTCACGAACTACTCGTACCACGAGACCTGGATCAAAAGCACGGTGCTCAGGCTGACTGGGGCGGCAGGCGATGCCTTGCCCCCCACTGCCACGCTCTTTCTGTTGCTGCTCGCCCAATGGTTCGGGATTATTATTTAATATAAATGAGCATCCAAATGCCCACAAAGGCTGGAGTTAAATGAACCCAAACACCGAGTCCGTGCCACCACGGGGGATGTGCATGCAGCTGTGGATGTCGTCACTTATATTTGATAAAACTCCAGAGTTAAAGTCTGAAAGCGTTGCCAGGCTGCCGTGCGATTCTCCGGGAAAATGCATAAATCAAAAGCAAATTGAATTTCAGCCAGAACAGGCTGCCGGGCCCAGGCTGCCGCAGCGGTGGAGGCGGAGGCGGAGGCAGAGGCATTGCAACGTTGTTGACGTTGCGCCGCCAGCCCCCGGCTGACAGCTCTGACAATACGTTGAGGAAGACGCCGTGGGGGCCCTGGCAACGTGAGCACAGCTCAGATCTGCATTGCTCCACTGCGACGCTGGGGAAAAGTTTGCCCTGAGCTTGCAGCTCATGCAACTTTAAAACAAAGTCTACTTAATGCAAAGCTCAAGGCGCCAGCCGCCAACACAAACAAAACCTGCGAAATTGGTCGTTAGTACTTGTGCGCTGTGTTCGGCAGCTCCCAGGAGACCCAACTAATAGTTGCACTTCCCCAACGATTGCGCCCCAAAAGAGTACAGCAATGCAGGAGTTCTGACTGGTGCCCTGCAGGTTCCTTCGACTTGCGAACAGGCAGAATCGATTGTGCTTAAGTCGGGTTCACTTGCTTGCGATGGAGGTGCATCCATTCCCTGTTTATTCCCTGCACTGCGTTAATTGTGGCAGAGATAGTTAGCCTCTCTTTCGTGTGGAAATTCACCACGCACGGCCCGCTTGCTGCTCGGCCAGCGCAGAAAGTAAAGCAGAGAAAAATTTCTAGGTTTTCTTTTGCCGATTATTGGGGCCCAACACCTTTCACCGTTCAGTCGGCCGACGGCGCTTGTCAAGCTTTGTGCTCAATCGAATCGCTGCGCCAGGACAGCCACCCACACCCGATCCTCATCAGCATCGGCATAGCCAATCAGTTGGCCAACTAATTTCGCTGAAATAAACCACAAATAATCATCCAGTGAGTGACTGTGTTTGTGCATCGAAACTGAATGGCGGAGTTAATGAATTCCGCATGAGGTGAAGGGGTGTGCGGCATGCAAATAATTCGAGTGTCTGCAGTCGAATTTGTTTAGCAGCGAATCAGTTTCAGCATCGAATCAGTTTCAGCATAATTTAGGGTCTCCCCTGACGGAGTGTGTAAATAAATAAATGCTCTGCATTCGATATTAAGTGACACTCGATTAAAAACAGAGAGAGTGCGCCACAGTGTGTGTGTGAGAGAGTGTGTCAGTGCGGAGACGTCGCTTCGATTTGGAAGTCTATCAATTAGGAGGGCAAAACCAGCGCGCGAGGTGCGTAAGTTCATTTGCCGTGCAATTAATTAATTAATCGAATCTGGCGCACCAGCAAAAACTGGAGCGTTGAGTCTGACTCATTAGGGCATGGCTCCGTGTCGCTGCAGGGGCAGGGCATGAATGCGAATTGCCAACTTCATAATCAAAGCCCACTGTACCGTGAAGTGCCCACTTTTAGGTCTTAGTTTTCGGTGCTTAGCGAGCACCAAGTGGGAGGCTGCACAGCGTTCCTCTTGAGAAACTCCTTCCTGCCAGCTGTGCTGCCACAGCAAAGCCACGCCAGTAACTCCGCTCTAAGCCGCAGCGAAAGCGCTTACACAAACGCCTTGGTGCACATGTGTCTGTGTGACCCAATGCATTGAACTCTGCCACCTCGCATTATAATACTTGGAGTGCTATCATAAAAGGGCTTTAGCTAATATCTTTGCAAAGAGCCAGCCCTGGCAGAGCGCACAACAATGGCCAGATAGTGGGCGACAACAACTCGGGCGACTTGCCTTTCAGCACGTTGCGTATCGAGTTGCCTTCGAAAGAGCTTGGCCAGCAAATGCGAGCGCCTTGACTCGTGTCCATTGGGCCAACATAATCGCACATGGGGGAGACAGACACACACACAGACAATCCATGCGGGGTATCGAGTTTTAATGACCCACTTTCGGGCTCAAGACTGTTTAACTTTTGCTGGGCAGCGCCATTGGTTTGTGCTAATTCCGGCGGACAGTGTAAATCCCAGGGCAGAGCAATTAGCAGTGGCCAATGGCCAGCATGAACGGCCGATAAAGGCGGCAAGCGGCAAGCGGCAAGTGGCAAGTGGCAAGCGGCACGGTACGCTGCATACGGTTTGGTATTGTCAAGGAAAACAAATGAGTTGAGTTCGCGCGGCGGAACTTGCGGGGCTTCTTGGCTTGGGTAGCTGCACCCCAGAGAGATGTCTGTTTGCAGGCAGAGAAACAGAGAAGCAGAGAAGCAGAGAAACAGCAGAGAGAAGCAACAGCGAGAGAAATAGAGAGAGAGATAGAGAGGAGAGCCTCTGAAAGTCATTACCCATTGATAGCATAGCTTCCTTTTCTATAGAAACTTTTTCGTGGGCATGTTGACAGCACGGGAAAGGGCAAAGACAGCGAAAGCAACATAAAATACATTTAATGGAATTAGCCAGTGAAAAATTGAATTCAAGGCGTCGCTCAGGGGCCAGCCATGCCAGAGAAAACTTCAAGTGAAACGGAGCCCAGGCCCACGCTGCGTATGCGCAACAAACTACAACTTAAAGTTGGGTCCCGCTTTGGGCGAGCAATTTACTTTACAGTACCAACTAAATTCATTTGCGGGAAAAATAATGGGAAAATTCCTCGGGCGGCCGCAATACTCATTAATTTGGTATATGTCACATATTCTTTGCTAGTTGCGGGGGCTCAGCCCTGCCCCTGCCCCCGCCCCTGCCACACAATGCCAGTGCCATGCCACACAGGCCAAACACACACAGGCTTACAGACTCACATATGTGTATGTGTGTGCATGTGTGCATGTACAATATGAATGCATAATTGGAACATAAAATTCCAAAAATATTTTACAACATCCTCTGCTCCTGCTCCTGTTCCTGCTACTGCTCCTGCTCCTCCCCCACTCCTACTCCTACTCCTACGCTGTGCTCTCTCTCCCCACCCGCACAACTTACATGTGTGTGTGATATTCATGGTCATGTGCCTGGCTCCTATATTTATTCATTCACAGCACACAGCGCCTGGAGGAGGTCTCGTGCCTGGCCTGGCCACAGCACACACACATTTGCGAAAGGGCGGCGAAGATGGACCTGCGTAATCTAACACTGCCACCGCCAGCCGCAACAACAATTATGTCCTCGTCATCATCAGCAGCCACAGGAGCAGGACCAGCAGCAGGGGCAGCAGCGGCAGTGGGAGCTCTAATGGGAGGCCCTACCACAGCGGCACTGGCGAGCATCGCAGCGGCCACAGCGACAAGCATAGCCTCAGCCTCAGCAGCAGCAGCAGCCTCGACACCGACACCGACAACAACGCCAGCCACATTTTTTACATACAGCATACCGGGCATGGACATAGCGCCAGGACCATTTATATTCACCTACGTTAGTGAATTTTTATCGCTTATCACGCCCGAAGAATTGCCGCTCGGTAAGTCCTGCTACCCCAACGGCCTGCCTCCACTGGGAGAAAACTATCATCAAGTTGAGAACATCGCCCAGGGATTACTTGTGCTCAAGTCCATGAGCCACAAATCGCTTCACAAATATTTAATAGTCAGATAATCCTTCAGTTTAAGGTGTTCCCACCCAAGTCTCCCAGGTTCACAGCTAGGCAAATGTCTTTCTCCGAGTGCACTTGTGTGTGTGTTTCTGGGAGGGCGCCAGGGTGGGCATTCAGAGCGTGCCGATGGGGGGAAGTGCTTCACCTCAGTGGAGAAGTTTAAGGATGCTAAGGACGCTGCGTGATTCGGCCTTGGCCAGCGGCATTCGATTTAATGCTAGGATCCCTGGCCAGCGAGGCGCATGAGGTTTCGGGCGAGAAAGTGGGCTGGGCGAGGCCAAAGGCGGCCTGGACACAGTGGGCAAGCCACAGCAAAATATGTTTTTTGGGATCCCTGTCAAAATTGCCAAATGTCCGATGAGCAGAAGCTGAACAGTTTTATGCAAAAGCATGGCGTGCAGGAGGATGTGGCCCGGCACTACCTGGCCGCCAACGACTGGGCCCTGGAGCGGGCCAGCGGCACGTACGAGTCGGACACGGCCGCTGGCAGCAGCAATGCCCTGGGGGCGGCCAGCAACAGAGAGCCGCAGTCGGGCAGCCAGCAGGAGGACGACCCGGAGGAATACTTTGCCGCGAGCTCCGACCACACCATAACCCCGCCGGAGAAGCGCGTCAGCATCGAGAACTCGACGCCGGCCCTCACCTATGTGGACAGCAGCCGCAGCATGCGTGTCTGGGGGCAGGGCCTGCGCCTGGGCAGCGCTCATCCGATCAATCCGCCGCCAGCTCGCAGCGCGGACCAGGACTCGGACACGGAGCCGAACGACAGCGAGCAGACCATTGTGGTGCTGCACCTCTGGTCGGAGGGCTTCTCGCTGGACGACGGCTCGCTCCGGCTGTACGATGTGCCGGAGAACGAGCGTTTTCTGCGCTCCGTGCTGCGTGGGGACTTCCCCGAGGAGATGCTCGTGCTTGGCCAGCGGCTGGAGCTGAGTGTGCAGGACCACACCAACGAGCCCTTCAGGCGTCTCACGCGCAAACAGTTTCTGGGCTCGGGTCGCCCCCTGGGCAATCCCTCGGCTCGCTTGGACGCGCTGGCCTCGCCGCCCGAGTCCTTGGAGAGGCGCCAGGAGCAGCATGCCGAGGGCCGGCTGAACCTCAACGAGCGGTCGGCCCTGATCACGGTGCAGCTGCGTCTCTCCGACGGCAGCCGCATCTCGGCACGCTTCAATCCCACCCACAACGTGGGCGACCTCTACCGCTATGTCCGACTGGCCCGGCCCCAGTACTCCCGCCGCGGCTTCGTGCTGATGACGACCTTTCCCCGCGAACAGCTGCAGGAGACCGACGCCCGCACCCTGGCCGAGGCGAACCTCTGCAATGTGGTCGTCATCCAGCACATGCACGAGGAGCAGCCGCAGCAGTCCTCCACCGACTGTTCCGAACTGAATGTGCTCTAAAAACGAATACATAAGACCCTCCTTGGTAGCCTTTGAGTAAAGATTCCTTCAACTCGATTTCCAGATTCCATACGTGACGTCCTGCACAGAAATGTCAGCCTGCTCGACTTTGCCTCCAATGTAAGTGGATGGGTCTGCTCCCTGTCCCTGCTCCCTGTCTGTGCCCGAGCCAAGTCTCAAGTCTCACCATCCTCGTTTAGGCCATCAAAATCGAGTCCGGCTTCATTGGCCTGATGAGCGTCTTCGCCATCCTGGCGCTGGTGCCGCTGATTGCCACCTGTGCCTGGTGCTGTGGCCGCCGCTCCACCCAGGAAGAGCTGGACCACATACGCAGGGCCCCCGTGCACATACGCGACGAGGCTCTGGAGGAGAGTCTGCGCTGCCGCAAGAGCGCCGGCCTGGTGACACTCTGGATCGTCTTCGTGCTGCTCACGTAAGTTGCGCTTGAAGCGTTGGCAGGAGGCGATTTCACGGCTGCTTGCAGGTTGAGCGACCTCAGCATATTCTATGCCAACAGCCGCCTCTCCGCGGGCATCGAGATGACGCCCGAGATGGTGAAGTCAGCCGTGCACGATGTGGAGGTCTTCCTCAAGGACACGCATCTGCAGATCAAACACAAACTGGATAATGGCTTTCATGTTTCCGTCGAGCGAGTCGTCAAAGACTTGGAAGGTCAGTGCTGTGCTGGAGTTGGCCCTGCAGCGGGAGGGGCGTCCCAAAAGTTTGCGCCATTCGCCGCTTGCCAACTTTGTGTCGCCCCGCCCCGCCCCGCACCGAGTACATTTATAGCTTTCGATTCATGCATTATGCTAAAACTTTTACCGCACTGCACTCTGAGTTATGGCACTGATTGCACACGCCTTGGGCCCCGTCCTCCTGCTGCTCCGCTCCTTGTGCATGCTCCCAAAATACACACTGATAGGGGTACATACATAACTATATACTGTGCATGCCGTGTGGCACTCTTCCACAGACGTGGACGTTCTCCTCGGCGAGCCAATTCAAGCGGAAATATCTGCACACACTGGCCTTGAGCTGGCATATGATTCATTGACGACACTCAGCCTGGGTAAGTATTCTGGTTAAGTGCTGCCCACTAACCCCACTAACCCCACTCCCCTGCTCCGCCAGAGCGATTGCCATGCGATTGTCCGGCTGCGGACTTGACCCAAATTCCGTTGTTCATTGTGGCACGACAATGCATGGCCATCGGAGGCCTAGCTGCGGTCGTGTTGCACAAACATGCCAATAAACCAGGCTCAATAAATTACAGCACTCGCACGCAGAGGGCGTAGCCATGGCGACCTTTCGTTGCTCGTTTCGGGTCAAGCCGTTTAAGCGCTGGCCATTCTTCGCTTTAAATTGTTGCCAAAACAGGCGATCAATGTGCATTCACACATTCATATATGCGTGTGCATAAGCTGTACAAGCGAAGCAATTGGTCGGATTAGATTGGATTGGGAGAACGCAGGCGGAGGCAGTCGTTTCGGGCAGCCCGCTTAAGCGCCCACAAGCAGCTTTGCCGCCGCGTGACAGGACAAATGGCAAGGCGACAGCCCCATTATGTTTGCCTTCGAACACAATGTGCAATTTAGAATCAGTCTCCTTTGATCCCGACAGGCGACACTCCCCACACTCCCCACACTCCCGACTCCCCACTCCCCACTCCCGGCTCGTGGCCGAATAAATATGCCATAATAACAGTCGAAATAATAATATTTTGGTGCATTTGTCGCTGGCAGCGAACGCGGAGCTCATCTATCGCGTCCTCATGCTGCAGGAGACTGTCGGCCGTGCCCTGAAGCTCTCCCAGGAGGCGGCCGCACGCATGGAGGAGCTGCAGATACAATTGTCCGTGCTGCAGCGGCAGTGCACGTACCGGGACAGGCCGCTCTGCGACACACTGCGTATACGCAGCTTCGAGGAGAACGGCGTCGTCGATGCCCTGAAAACTGTAAGTTCTCCCTCTCCAAATCATTTTCTGCTCTTACTTTACCAACGTTCTCATCGCTCTCCTTTCATCGCGCTCTCTGGCTGTGTTTCTGCTCTTCTAATTTGGCCGCGCCATTTCTCATTTCCTGGACACAACGCAACGAAAACGTTGACAATTTGTCAGCTGCAAGAGGACCAGAGCATCTTCCGTATGCGCTACTTGGGCGAAATTGAATTTGGTGCCACTGTCAAGAACCTGACGTCGGAAGTGGGCGTGTCACGTTCCATTTTCAGCAATTTCCCGCAACAAGTTAAACATGACACGGCATATGAGCGCAACTGTGAGTGAAGCAATCCAAATAGAACCCAATAAAATATACACATAACGATAGAGATACGTAAATGCTAGCAAAATGATTCACTTCGCTCTCTGCCGCATCCCAGATAATTTCAACTTAGTTGCTAGCTGTGCGACGCCACACAAATCCCCACCTTGCACTTGGACCAAGTCGCAAACCCGATTATGGCCTCAATTTAAATGTACAACTCAATCAATGGCACACAGCCATCCCTCCATCCCTCCAGCTCACATTCCGCCCACAGAGCAGTGAATCTGGTAATGCAATTTCCGAAACAAAGCGGCGAGAAGTGGGAGCACAGCACAGCTCAATATTAATTAGTGTCCCCGGGTTCTGGCTTATGGCTGCTAATTGAATATACACAAACTTTCCCACAGATACGCTGGAGCAGTTGTCGAGCATTCGTCACCGGACCACGGCCAACGCACAGCAGCTGACGTCGGCCATCAATGTGGTGCTGAAGCGACTGGAGGGCGCCTGGCCCTCGATGCAGCCGGCCTACAACGAGCTCAAGGAGTGGGCGGACATGTACTGGAGCATGGGCTGGATAGCCGCCATGGTGATCGTCTGGGTGGTGCTCTTCATGCTGATGTCCTACTGCTGCTTCCTGTGCGAGTCGAACACCAAGTCCGGCGTGGTCTTCTTCGTGGCCGTGCTGATCATCTGCCTGGCCAGCATCGCCCTCACCTTCTACGGTGTCTTCTCGCTGGCCGTCGGCGGCAACACGGAGGTCTTCCTCTGCCGCTCGCTCTACGACAAGGACTACGACATGCTGGGTAAGCTGTTCGACAAGCCCGGCTATGTGTACGCCCGCGAGCCCCAGACGGGCATCATTGGGGAGCTGCTGCGCCCGGCCGGCGTCAATCGGTCCGTGGTGAATGTCAGCCTCGGCGCCGCCCTCAGGTGAGTCGCGATCTGCACCAGCCCCGCCCACTAATCTGTATATGTACTTAGAGTTCCCGTTCCCAGGTAGAGCAGCCCAATAAACCAAACAACCAACCAACCAACCAAACAACCAACAGCCAATCCAGCGTTGAAGTAACGAATTTTGTTATCCAATTACTTTGATACTGTACGTGCCTGTAATTTTGATTGCCCGCCCGCCAAAAGTCCCCTCAGAACGAGTCCATTGGCCCCGTAAGAGAAAAAAACCAACACAAATAATGCACGAAAGTTCTCACAGTCGAATCGATTAAAAGTTGGACGAGCAATTAAGCGGAGTGCGTAGCCACTCGCAGCTGCACTCACAGGTGCACTCGCAGCTGCTCGATCAGTGCAGGACACACAGGCAGCACTTGCAGGCTCCTTGAGGGCTAATCAAATGAATGTCAGAGACCTCTTGAGCGATTCCACTGTGATTACCCGTTTCTGTGTTTATTGCAAGCCTCTCGCCTCGCCTAGTCACAGCCCCAGCCCGCCCAGCCACTTATAAGTTTTCTTTTGCCAATACCACGCAAGCCAGAACTTGTCACTGACCAACTCTCAGAGCCCTGCAACCGCAACGCACTCTCTGCAGACTACAAAAGTTATTCTGCCGCACAGCCCATCCATCCCCAGAGCCCAGGGACAGCCCAGGACCAGCCCAGGCCTGTCAGGCAGCAGTCGGAGAGACCCTAAGCCACAAAGTTTTGAAAGCCCAATGAAATTTGCTAGCCACATGGCACTCAATTTTACGAAGAACATACCAATGCCAATCCGGCCACCCACCCACAAACACGCACCACACACACGCACACAGCCACCCACTCACACAGAACTTGCAACCGCAAATTTTAAGCACGATTCCAATTATCTGAACAGATACAAAATGCGCATGCAGGCCGGCGGGAGTGGGCCTGGGGCTGGGCCTGGGCCTGGGCCTGGCACTGGGGTAGTGGGTATAAATTTGCATCCCCCAGCCCCATCCTCCACATCCTCCGCCACATGTGTGCATGTAAGCTACGAGATAGTGTGCCTGCGGCTGCTGGTCTGGTCCGAGAAGTAGCACCAGTCCCACAAAGTCCCTGCTCGATACGGCTGCAAGCTGCGAGTGTAATGCGCCGGCAAAGGCAAATTCCTTTGACGCAAATTCTTTTTTGAAGACTGTCGCCCATCACACAGGGGCTGCGAGCAAAATCAAGCGTCGTACAATGTCTTTCAATTGGATGCGTTCGTGAATACCACCAAAATAGCTGATTTGAAGCAGTTCCCGAAAGTTGCGACGGCCATCGATGCCATTTCCGTGTCCGGGCGCACGCTGCTCTCGCTGACCCAGTCGGTCCAGAACATACTGGAGAACATGCTGCAGACGTCCTCATTCAACCTGACCAGCTACCGCAGCAGCGTGGGCGCGCCCACCCCCGAAAAGGATTTGGCAACTTTCATTGATCAAATGCAGCGAGTTGCCCTACAGGTATGCTGCCACATTTCCGCTTAACCGCCGCGCTGACAGCGGCTGATTAGTTTCCATTACGTACAAGGGGGCACGTCCCGGCTCGGACTTGAATACAGAGCGTTACCATTCCCCCACTCGCTTTGCTTTGCAGATTCAGGACGTGGCCACATCGTCGCGCATGACAACCCTGGGAAGCCGCTCGAAGCGCCTGCAGGCGTCGATTCTGCAGCCATTGGAGAATCTGCAGAACGAGATACTGTACCATCTGACGGCCCTGGAGCTGCAGCGGGATCCCTGGGCCAAGCAGGTGAATCAGACGCTCAACCATTTGAAGAGCATCCAGGGCTACCTGGAGAACAAGGCCGGCGAGATTTGCCACAACATGACCCGTCTGTACACGGACCGGTAAGTCAACCACCCGACCCGAAACTAAAATATAAATTATACGAGTGGGGAGTACACGCACACGCACACACATGCCTCGCTGGTCGGAGTTAATTGCTCCCAAATTCTCAGAGATTCTCTGTCGAAAGTTGGAGCAGTGCACCGCCCCCCAGTGCACCCCCCAGTGCACCCCTGTGGCAATCCAAACTGCATTGTGGGTCGTGGTGTGCGAGTGGGTTGTGGCTTGTATTGCTGTTGTGTCTTTCCGATTCCGGCAGAGCAACAAACAACTCAAACAACTGCAACAACTGAAGCACACAGCGGCAGTGTGGGGCAGTGGGGCAGTGTGGGGAGGCTAAATGACTGCACATAGTTTTCCTTTTTATCAGATAATTGAAAGTCGTAATCGTTTGATTAAGTTTGCCAAGTGTCATGATTGCATTCTGTGTGCGTGTGCCACACAAACGAAACGAAACGAAACGAAACACATGCAACGAGGCGGCCCTGACGCTCCGGAGGGGTGCGGTGAACCTCTTCCTGTGTTTGCATGCTGCCATTTGGCTTTTGTTTGCTTTTGCTCTGCAGCCTGAAGGCGTACTTGACCAGCAGTCGAGCCACCATGGAATCGCAGCTGGGCGACACCACCACCAAGTGCCGCCCCTTCTACGACACCTTCGACGCCAGCCGCACCTTCCTCTGCCGCAACATGGTGGACTTTGTCAACGGCCTCACCTTCTTCATCCTGCTCACGCTGCTGCTGTGGGCCATTGGCACGCCCGTGGGCCTCAACCTGATCACCGTCCAAACACGCCTGAATGTGATGCAGGCGGCGCAGTCCCGCAGCAAAGGCCAAGCAGCGGAGGAGCGATCGCAGTCCGGACCGGGAGAGGGAGAGGGAGCGCAGCGACAGTCGTGGCGGCCGGAAGAAGCAGCGCACGAGCAGTGCCTCGGCCACTGGCCGAAGTGGCCGTCGCGAGCAGAGCCGGGAGCGCAGCACGAGCAGCACGTCACGGCCAAGGCCACCGCTGTAAGTAGCTGCACCCTCGGAATGGGATTAATCTGACGAATTGCCACTCCACAGACGCCGCACCGCCACCGAGGAGACACTGGACTTGGACGAGGACTCGACGCCAACTAGGCAGCCACAGGAGCAGCAGCAGCAGCAGCAGCAACCAGCGCAGCGGCGACAGGAGCAGCAGCAGCGGGAGATGGAGCGAGAGCGGGAGCGGGCTCTGGATCGGGATCAGCACAGTCGGGAGCGGGAGCTGAGTCGCGGCCGGGACGTTTCGCCGAACATCAACACGCCCGTGCGCAGTCGCAGTCGCCAGCAGCTGTGAGTACCGATCTCCTATGTGAATGCATCGATGGTGTGCCATCTCTCAGACTCATTCCATCATTGCATCGACTGCTGCAGGCGGCACGACCCCGAGGATGACAATTGGGGCTCGTCCAGTGGCCCCAGTCGCGCCACCTCCAATGAGCGCGAGACCAGTCAGACTAGAAAGATTCTCAGTGTCTGGCAGTCGCGAAATAAGATCAAGCCACCTGCTCTGTAAGTTAGTAGGCCCCACTGTCCCCCCTACGCCTTCTCTTCCCCTTCTGACAGCTGATCTCTTTCCCAACCCCCGCCGAAAAACAGTCGCAGGCAGGGCACCGAGGAGTACGACTTTAATGTGGCACCAGATGACATTGGCTGGCGCTCCAATGTCCAGTCCAGTGCCAGTCCCGACCATCGGTCCGACCATCGCAGCCGACAGCCACAGTCACAGTCACAGGCACAGTCACAGGCGACAGACACTCGCTCCAATCTGCGTACTAAGCAAAAGTTGTAAGTGTCCGCCCCGCGTGTCCTTGGCTCACCTCACTCTCTCTCTGTGCCCCCTCTTCTCCATGCCAGACGTAGTACCAACGCGGATAGAGCTAGCAGCGAACTGGTTCGTCGACCCGTAACGCCCGTATTGAGAGTCAATCCAGATATTCCGGCCGCCGTTCCAATGCCCCGCACGCCGATGCGTTTGAAGAGCAAGGTCTCGCTGACTGCCCGAGCAGTGCAGGATATTGTCAACAAGCGGAGTCAGCGTGTGTGAGTCTCCCCATGGCAGTCCCAGTGCCCTGAGTGTGCCTTTTCTAGCCCCCCTACCCAACGCTCCATTTCAACTCTCACCCAGCCATAAGCAGAGTCACTGAATCCCAAATCTACCCACTTATGGTAGTAACTTTTGGTTCAACCTTTCCACAGGCAACGCACTGGTACCGATGACTTTGACTTTGATGAAAGCGACGCCTACGGTACTGGAGCACATCTAGAGGCGGACGTAGCAGCGTAAGACAGACCCCCTTGATATGATTCCCAAATACTTTTCCTCAATAACAATGATTTTCTGATCATTTTCAGTGCCCGACGCACGCCTCCGCGCGGCGCTCCCCCGCCACCGCCGCCGCCAGTGCCCGGCATGAACAGGTTCTACCAACGTTATTAACCATAGTATTCAGTTGCCGATGTTTGTTTTTTGTGGTCTTGAGTTTGAGTATTATTATTTGGATTGTTTTGGATTTGATTTTTTTGGTTTTTTGGTTTTTTGGTTTGTTGGTGATTGGTTTTGTTGATTTGATCGAATCTTGATGTTGTGCGGAATGCCAGTGACAAAATTACCAACCGAAACACACGCAAATTCTTATTGTGTTCACAGCGACAAAGTCTATATATTCTGAAATTACTTTCTCTCCCCGTATCGCCAACCAACCCCCCGATACCCGACTGGCAGGGGCCTCAGCGTACGCACTGTGCGCTGGAACGAAGACGAGGAAGATCTAGTCTTCGAGGATGTCGACGCACCGAAAAGTCCCATTTAGTTGAGCCAAAATCTGCCCTGTGCCCGAGCCCGAGCCCGAGCCTGAGTCCCCACGACACACAATTTCGAATTCTAGTGCTAATCCTAAGTCTTACATTGCAATTTGTTTTATATTTCGCTTCTGCCACTCGAGGATAGCCATAGAGTCACCTACTGACGGTCTCATATGTATTAAGCATTTAACAAGGTGTATCTGCCATTAATAAATAAAGAAAACTGGACAACTGGAACCCCCCTGAGGCCTGATCCTGTCCCCCTTACTGTGTTGAAGATAACTCAAGGGTAATTTCAAGTTTCGCTTGATTGGGAGCTTTATTTAGTTGTCATATTGTTCGGCTGGATGATGCAGAAGGCGAGCACGGGACGAGCGTTTACTTCTTCTTCAGGAAGGGGCTGACGATGGCTGGAGCGGCATAGGTGGAGTACGCAGGAGCAGCCGCGGCATAGGAGGTGTAGGCAGGAGCGGCAGCGGCATACGTGGCCACAGGAGCGGTATAGGCGGGGGCGCCGTACACTGAGGCGGTGTAGGCTGGCGCAGCTGCAGCGTAGGTGGAGTAAGCTGGAGCGGCAGCCGCATAGGTGGAGTAGGCTGGAGCAGCTGCAGCATAGGTGGTCACGGGAGCCGAGTAGGCCACGGGTCCAGCGGCATAGGTGGCAGCATACGATGGAGCAGCAGCATATGTGACCGGGGAGGCCAGGAAGCCAGCCTGAGCGACGGCGAAGCAGAGAGCCAAGCAGATGAGGAACTGCAAGGATAAATGGGGAAACGTTAGCGAGACCAGATCATCCTGGGCATAGCCAGGCATGCCAGTGGCTTACCTTCATGTTGAACTGTTTTGGGTTGGTTGGTTTGTCAGTGACTGATGCTGTTTGCCAATTAGCTCGATCGTTTTATAGGCCAACTCTGCGTGCTGCGTGGCGTGGGGGAGGCCTGCCTGCCTGCCTGCCCGCAGTGTCTCATTCCCGAACCAAACGGGTTTACGGCTTAGGCAGGCAGGCAGGCAGGCATTCCCAAATAACAACCGAAATCTAAATTAGAACACAATTGCGTCCGCATTGAATTTCTGCATGGTAACGTTCAATGAACGCGGATTCCACTGGCACTGCCGCTGCCACTGCCATTGCCATTGCCGCCGCACCTTTGTGGCAGAACCAACTCAGCGTCCGATGTTTGCCGGGTATTAGCAGTCGATGCCGTGTCAAATGGATTACTCTTTCCCTCCCTCGCTTGGCGACCAACTGGGTGACAACTGAAATGAACGATTCTGATTACCGATTACGTTAATTGATATTTGTGTGTGTGTTTGCTGCGTGGGTAGGGAACTCACCTGGCGTCTGTTTATGCCCCCTCCGGCAGCGCCAACGCCCTCCACTCTGAACTCGCGGAGTACTATTGTCATGGCTAATTGACCATCGATTGACCCGCGCATGCATCACACTTATAAAATAGATTAAGATTAGTTCTTTGGTATTACAAATGCAAGCTTTTTGTGCAAATAAATAGTCATAATATCAACAGAGATTATGCATTAATGGACTAGAACTGCTCGGTTCACTAACGAGCGACGCGTTTTTGTACAAGTTGAACAGTGGAATGTGTCTGGATCTTAGCTTAACTATTAATTGAAGTATTTCCAAGCCAACGACTCTATCATAAGGCACTTCTTGGACACTTTGCTCAGCAATGGAATGTACGCTTACGCCCCAGCTTCCGGCAGCGGAGGAGCTGGAGCCGTCACCAGGTCTAGGGTGCGCACAACCTGCCTCGGCCGCTTGCGTCGCACATCGATCTCGTAGAGCGCCAGTCCGAACTGATGCACGAAAGAGCTAAACTGCTTCGTGAGGTAGAAGTAGCTGAGGGCTGGCGGTTGCTCCACGGCACAGGTGCCCCGTAGGTCGTCGTGGGCCCAGTGCGGTGCATCCACATCGCAGGGATGGCGGCCCTGTATGCGGGGAAAAGCCTCCGTGGAGAGATGTGGATAGAAAACGTGAAGCAGCTCAAAGTTCAGATAGCTGCTGGCATTGGAGCGCACCAACGCCTCGTGGAGTTCGCTGCTCAGGGAGGCGGGAATGGACAGGTAGAGCTTGTAGCGCAGCCGATTCGGCCCGGATAACTTGACCTCGCAGTTGCCGCTGATGAGTTTGACCTTGTGCAAAAGATTGTCCAAGGACTGGCTGCCGTACTCGTACAGGTAGAAGTCCCGCTGGCGCCGATAGCGGCTGTGGGTGCGCGGATTGAATTGGAGCACTCGGGAGCTGGGAATGTTCACCAGGTGCAGGGGCAGACTGTAGACGTGCGAGGTCATTAGGTGAACGTGTGTGGCCGCTGGCTTGGTGGCCACCACATGGGCCATGTGCTCGGCCAGCGGATAAATCCCCGCCTGGTGAATGAAGCCAAAGAAGAGTGTCAACACTACGTTGCTCACGTACCAAATCCTCAGCAGATGGGGCGCTGACGCTTTGCTGGAGAGCAGGCGATCGTAGAACCAGCGCAGCAGGTGGTGCTCCTTCTGGAAGGGATACTTGGCACTGAAGCCAGTCACCAGCTTGGGAGCGTGCAGCAGAAGTAATGGGAAGGTTATGGGGATAAGAAATCGAGGCTCCTGATGGTTGATGAGCGACAGGAAAAAGAGTGGCACAAATATGGCACCCGACATGAGCGAGACGATGCTTTGGAAGCGCGGAAGCACTTGGTACTCGGCCCGAAAGAAGCGCAGCAGGATCTGAGCGAATGCCCCCAAGGCTGCCAGGGCGAGAACATTGAAGAGCAGCGGCATGTTGACCATTAGGTGGACATAGCACGGATGGACGCCGTGGCTGGCCGTCTGGGCAGAGTTCAGGTTGTACTTGACAAAGTTCCAGGGCGTAAACACAAAGTTGTCGATGCCCAGCTGCATCATGTGCAGCTCTCCCACTGTGAGATGCTGATAGTACAGCGAGTCGCAGAAGATGAACAGGAACAGCGCTGGCAGGGCGCACAAGCAGAAGAGGCCGATGCGCAGGTTAAAGTCCCGAAAGGTTACACTGCGTGTGCCCATCCCGCGCAGCAGCCAGAAGAAGACCATGGGGGCGCCAAAGAGCAGGAAGGTGGGACGATTGAACACGCCAGCCACACAGATGCTGGACACGACAAACATGTGCTGGAAGTTGTGCGATGGCAGGGCATTTTTTAGCTTCCAGATCTTGACGCGCTCGCTGATGGACTCCGCCTTGTCGTACTTCTCCTCCAGGAACTCCTTCTTGTACACCACCGTGTTGGTCCTTAGCATGCACTCGGCCACCAAGCAGAGCAGCCACGAGCACATGGCCATCTCGAGGCTGTTGGAGAAGGTGCGCGTGCCGAAGACCAGCAGCACCCAGGAGCTGCCCATGGCCAGCAGGCGTATCTCAAAGCGCAGTCCGTACAGCCGGCAAACGCGAAACAGACACCAGTCATTGATGTACGAGATCAGGGTGTAGATCAGCCGCGGAAACACCACGTAGGCGTAGGTGCTGATCAGCTCCACATTCCACAAGCTCCGCATGTACAAGGCGCAGAACTCGTAGAAGCTCCAGGGGACGCGCAGCAGCGCAAACGGAAGGGTGACACTCCGCAGCGGCATCGAGTTGTTAAACTCCCAGGTGCGTGTGTGCTCCAGCCGGAAGTGGTCGCCTTCAAAGGAATAGGATGTCTTTACAACAAAACGGCAAGCGCCACCCTGTCCCTCTTACCAGTCATCACTTCCACGCTCTGAAAGAACTCGTCGGGATGCACATAGCCCGGCTGCGGCACGAAAACCAGAGCCAGACGCGCGACCGCAAAGAAGAAGTAGGTGTTGAGGTGCCTGTCGGTTGGGACACGGTTTTGCCAAAGCTGCGATATATGTCTGGTCAGGCGCATATCTCTGCCGTCGCGCTTTTTTTGCTTTTTTTATATTTTGCTATTTTCCGTTGCTATTAGAGGTGTCAAACCATCGAGGGCACTATCGATAGTATCGATATTTTGCTGCTAGCCTCGACTATCGATGGTTTTCAGACTATCGTGATAGTATAGTTTCATTGTTCTTTCATTGATACCGATAACTGCGTTTCATTATTTCATTGATAGTTTCATTGATACCGAAACCGTTTCACATTGATAGTTTCATTGATACCGATAACTGCGTTTATGGCGTTGCCACTCTCGTTCAATTCGTAGTTGCTGCGGCGCATACCATGATATTTTCGTGATATGAAATTCGTCAATTTTGATATTCAGTTTAATATTACTAGATAGTTGGCCCTCTCAGCCCTGAAACAAATAATTTAATCCAATTCCTCAATGAATTTTGTTTAGGATTGGCTAGTTTTCAGAACTATTTTTTATTGGGATTGTTTAGATATTAAGGTTCAAACAAAAACAGCCAAAGCATAAAACGTAAATGTTGAATAAATGTGACGTCAGTGTTGCTGGTCAACCAAGTTTCTTTTATGCGTTTGTACTTTTGTATACCTTATTTTTTTTAATTGATGCTAATTTTGTTGTTCCAAGCTCCATTGAAACATTATTTATGATTTTATCATAGATTGACATGTTTTTTACCTATTAATGCATATGTTTTGTTCTATATATATACATGTATCCCAGTTCTGATACCTATTATTGGTACCCGTGAGCTGCAAAACTTTTTTAATATATTTAGAACAGAGACTGAGTAGTTTTTGCATTAATTGGAGCCTGAAATTACAAACAATATCTCAAGTCCATAATATCCATTTCCCAAGGTATGCAGACTGTTGCTCATTCCGTGCCAAAGTTGCACAACAATGCTGCTACATCATTTCCCCATGTTGCTGAAATTTTTCCCATACAAATCAAATGTATCTTACGGGAACGTTCCCGTCACCGCTAATTCTAAAGAACTTCGTTCTTGTCTTAAAGTGTGACCGTTGCTCTCAACAGTTTCGGAGCCACTGAAGATGTTGGCGCCATACAGTTTTGGAATCATTGTAAATTTGAAATTAAATATTTTCTACTTTCAGCACTTGTGATTCATACAGCTGCAATATAAATGCATAAATATACACACACATATAATAAAATGCACTTTAGTGGGAATTCAACCAATTATATCATATTTTTAGCTGCAGCCTCTCCCTTCGGCAGCAAATGATGATTGCATTTTCCTAGATGACGTAGTTTGCGGTGGGGGCTAGGAAATGCGATATCGGCTTACAGTTATACAAGCCAGCTTTTGTGGCAGAATAGTTCAAAAACGCACACCCAACGTACGAGTATCTGATCTGCGATGATCTGCGGGCAGAGGTGGCAGGCCCAATCACATGATTGGGCATAGAATAGAGCCGCAGATTGGATGGGTTGAGTGTCGTCTGTGCAAGCACATCTCAATGGCCCATTGTCAATGTCCCATTGACAGACAGAGCGTCTGAGCGCGGCTCGCGGCCCGCGGCCCACGGCCCACGCTGACTGGGCCAGAGATCAGATCATAGATCAGATCGGATCCGTCAGTATCGTTCTTCGTCAACATGGGAGAAGTGCGCCCCGCAGCTCCCATCGGAGATCATCTCTCGCCTACCCCAACCACATAAAACGTGTGCACCCCCAGGCGGTGGCAATCAGTTCACTCCAGATACCGCACTCGCCCCCACGCCACATCGCGACCTGCAATTAAGTTGATTTACCTACGTGACAGTCGATCCGCAGTCCGCGTTTTCAATTCTCCAGTGCAGCTCCAAGAGCGCTACGCTCGGCATAATTAGCAGATTGTGAATGAATGTTTATTTTTTTTTCTTTGGGGACTTCACTGGAAGTTCCCTTTATCGATCGAATTGCCAGACAGCAGCACAAGCGCTCGTCAAATGGTAAACAACTTGATATTTCCACGGGGGAATGGGAATGCGATTGGAGTTTCTGTTTAGTTTCTGTTTCCATTGAAATTCAGTTGGGTTGGATCCCACTGAAACCAAATTCAACCGAATTAACTATCTTTTTAATGCCAAAGGAAAGTGAGAGAAGATAAACCCGAAGGCTTCACAGCTTAAAAGTGTTATGGGAATCGCCTATGGGAATCTAAGCCATAAATCTATAAAGTCTGCCGCCCGTTTCCCCGTTAAATTTCTAAAGACACGAAACTTTAGTTCGTTCCAGTTATGTTGCCAACTAAATTAGTGAAATAAAACTTTTGTCAATCGGGCTGGGCCTGTCACTGCCCTGCCCACCCTGCTCGTGGGGCATGGGATTCAATCAACTTCGATGAGCAACAGTTTGTTGCAATTTAAGTTACGCTTTGCCACCTGTACAGCTACGTTTAGCCACGCCCCATGTGCCCGACACGAAGGGGACTCGGCTAGTCCTGCTGCCGAGCACTTCGTGGCTCCCGCCTGCGCATCGCGCGTATAAAAGGAGCACTCCGGCCGGAGGATTCATCAGTTGGCCCAGCGAAGCGGCGCGCGTCTCTCAATTCGAGGACCAAGGGACCTCCAGCAGTTTTTCTAATATTTTACAGTGTCTTTCAAAGTGACTAACAACAAAAACAATACAAATAAATAAACCAAAAGTTCTATTAAAAATCCATTGAAGAGAGTAAGTGAATCTTATGATTATCCAAAACAGAACTTAACAATTGCTAATTGATTTTTGAGATTTATAATTGTTTCCCTTTCCCTAATTTAATCCCGGCTGAATGCCAGGCACTCCTTTATTAAATATTTTCATATACGTATTTAAAATCTATTTTAAAGCAAACCCTTCTCCCCGTCGTATCTCTGAGTATCTTTTGATTGTTTTGCGCTGCTTTCGTGGGGCTTATTTTTAGCACTTGTCTTATCAGAACTTCGCACTTAACACCTCCATCTGCTGCCACACGCATCGGTGCTTTATCTCTGTGTGAGCCACAATTAAATGGTAATTAAAAAGACTCCCCCACAGCAAAGAGCAGCGAGCGGCAGCTACAGATGTCATTCGTTCTGCAGATTGTAAACTCATTTGCCAAAGTGGGTTAGGGCTTCAACCCACTAACATTAGTCATACGACGATACGCCGTCGGCTGCAGAGTAACAAATAACTCAGCCAGACCCCACCTTAGACGAATATCCGCCAATAAAATAATGTTAAACCCTTAAACGGAACCATTCCAAAGTGAAACAACAGTCCTGAGGTCAGTTGGCACTTTAAAACATTGACATTGAATGGGTTTTCGAGCTGTGCGTAGGTCAAGTGGTCGCCGGGGCATAGATTGCCAGCAAAGGACACCGCAGGGAATCCGAAACCGAATCCGAGACCGAGTCCGAGTCCAATGTGCATGTGCAGCGGTCATCGTGTGCGGGAGGAGGGTCGAATGAGAGTATGGTAATTCGAATGGGCACCACTCTGCCCTTGAGGGCTTTGCAGAGTCAATAAATATCCAGCCCCCCAAGTGGAATCGACCATGGCATCCGTGTTGCAGCTCCATTTAATCTGAATGCTTAACCGCTTTCAGTTAATGGCCAGCAGAGGCATCGAAGCCTCCACCAGTCCGCCGGAGCCGTGCAGCATGTGAGTGGCTGAGGGGGAAAATGCCATTGACGCGACCACAGCGCTAAGAGGACCGGAAACGAGAGAGGAAACTGCAGGCAAGCAGCCCCTGAGCAGCAGTGCAGCAGAGGACCGAGGAAGAGACCTTGGAAAATCCCCACCCCACCCTTTCGCCCCTGGCCCCTGAGCTGTGTGAGGAGCGATTCCGGCTGGCTACGCTAGTGCCGCGATCGGCGTACACGGCCACGCCCCCCGCCCAGGCCCAGGCACAGGCACAGGCAGCAGTCGATCCCTGCCCCAGAGCGATGGAGCACAGCGCGAGTGTGAACAACAGCTCCGAGTTCGGCGGCGGCCAAAGCTCAGCCTCGAAGGCGAGCAGATCCACGGCCACGCCCTGGACCAACAACAAGGAGTCGCCGAACAACGAGGACGACTCCAACGAGGACGATGGCGACACACTTGCCACACCCGCCAAGGTCACCGATCCGCTGGCACCGCGCCTCGCCAACAATGAGGTGACATACATTTGATATTTCCCCTCCTCGTTGTCTAGTTCTTAATTTCTGTTTGGGGTTGCCCTTCCATCCCCTGGCAGCGTGTGTTGGTGGTGTCCGTGACGGAGCGCACTCGCGAGACTTGGGGCCAGAAGGCCGAATTCCTGCTGGCCGTCATCGGGTTTGCCGTCGATCTGGGCAACGTGTGGCGCTTCCCATACATCTGCTACCAGAACGGCGGCGGCGCCTTCCTGGTGCCCTACTGCCTCTTCCTCATCTTCGGTGGCCTGCCGCTGTTCTACATGGAACTGGCGCTCGGGCAATTTCATCGCTGCGGCTGCCTCAGCATCTGGAAGCGCATATGTCCGGCGCTGAAAGGTAAGCCACAAAAACTACTCTTTAGGCTACAAATTTATTGCACTAAAGAGGTGTATAATATCTGGTTAGTATCCATTGTGAGTGAGAAAGCCATCACAGTGGGAAAGCTCTTAACTTGCATTATGCTCCAATGAAATTTTTATTTAGATTTAATTATTTATGCAAGGCTATGTGGAATTTCTGCTTGAAATTTACGTCCAACCCGAGGGAATCTTCTTTACAGCAAAAAACAAAAAAATAAAAGCAATACCCGGATCCTACCTTACCCGAAAAAAACCTATACATGTGTACTTTCTGCCTGCGGGCAATCAGCGCTTTAAATACGCTATGAAATGGCAATTTAAATGAATTACAAATATTGTAACGGCACAGACAGCACATGAAAAAAACGAAATTGCATATTGAAGGGAAATCTATTAAAGCGTTCAATATTTGCACAAGATGTGGGAGGGAAATAAGGAAGCGGGCCAGGCGGGCCAGGCGGGCCGACCCCGGGGCGAGTGTGTTTTGTAATGAAAAATTAAGTATACGTTGGATGGATCTGGACATGTGGCAGGAGTGGCTGCTGCGACTCTGACTGCGACTGCGACGAGTATGTTGTTGATGTCTGATATTTCACGCTCTGTTTGGCAACATGAACTCGTATTATCCGGGACTAAGCCAGAGTGGCTACAGTGGCTACCCGCACAAAGGAAGCACAGTTCGTTCTGCATTGTTTTTTCGGTGCTGGGCCACAGTTAAGCGGGAGGGCGGGCGGGCGGCAGGCGGGTCATTGTGTGCCGGCGACATTATCAAACAGGACGTTGGATAAGAGAGTCGTTGGGGCTGAATGCGCAAGATTTGTTGCAGCAATTAATTGCGCATTCAAGTGGACAAAAACGACACAAAGCCCAAATCAAGACCAGCCCCCCAATCCGACTCCGGGGCTCTAATTAAATTGTGCTCAAAATTGATTTACAGCAGCAGCAGAGAACCCAACGAACGAGAGATGAGACCAGTTTCATTCAGAGAGTTTTGCATATCAACTTGATAATTTCGTTAAATGACAAACAAAATGTACGACGGGGTGAGTGCGAGGGCGAGCGACTCTCTGAATGCTCCAATGGATTTGTCATCCATCTGCCTTTCAACTCGGTCAAAAGTTTTTTTGCCAAGTCACTTGTCTGGGCCAAGTCCTTTTACCTACCCCATGGAGGCCCCCTCCTCCTCCTCAGTAGAACAGCAAACATCACTTTGTGGCAAGTCATCATTTGCTCAACAAGTGTTTGCTTTGGGAAACCTTTTGCCAGAGCGATTCAAATGAATAGAAAAAGCCAGGAAAGAAAGGAAAGAAAACGGAGGGAAACGGAAGCCGACGGCGCAAATTCTTGGTGGAGCGTCCGGGAATCACGTGACGTGTCTTATTGGCCTCATAAGTAAAGTGGAATGGAAAACGGATAGCCGGGCAGAGGGAAAGCTGTGTGACTAAGTAGATGCAATCGTTTGCCAGAGATAAAAACCTGCAAAATGTCACGTGGGAATCCTGTCCAATTCATTTCCCATCGCTCTTTCAATCAGAAATGTTGCCAGTCCCTGGCCAGCTTATGGCGGGGGAGGCATGCAATGCAACTGGGGAAATATAAGTTAAGTTGAGAGGAAAGCAAAGCAAATCGTTTTAATGGCATGCCACTCCACAGGTGTTGGCTATGCGATTTGCCTAATCGACATCTACATGGGAATGTACTACAACACAATTATTGGATGGGCGGTGTACTATCTGTTCGCCTCGTTCACCTCGAAGCTGCCGTGGACGTCGTGCGACAATCCCTGGAACACGGACAACTGCATGCCCGTGACCAGCGAGAACTTCACCGAGCTGGCCACCTCGCCAGCCAAGGAGTTCTTCGAGTAAGAGTTCCTCCAGCGCCCTCACTTTGGTATTGAATGCATTCTCCTCTGCAGGCGCAATGTGCTGGAGAGCTACAAGGGCAACGGTCTGGACTACATGGGACCGGTGAAGCCCACTCTGGCGCTGTGCGTCTTCGGGGTCTTTGTGCTGGTGTACTTCTCGCTGTGGAAGGGCGTGCGGAGTGCCGGAAAGGTGGTCTGGGTCACGGCTCTGGCCCCGTATGTGGTGCTGATCATCCTCCTGGTGCGCGGCGTGTCGCTGCCCGGCGCCGACGAGGGCATCAAGTACTATCTGACGCCCGAGTGGCACAAGCTGAAGAACTCCAAGGTGTGGATAGACGCCGCCTCGCAGATCTTCTTCTCGCTGGGCCCCGGCTTTGGCACACTCCTCGCCCTCTCCAGCTACAACAAATTCAACAACAACTGCTACCGCGATGCCCTCATAACGAGCACCATCAACTGCCTGACCAGCTTCCTGGCCGGGTTCGTCATCTTCTCGGTCCTGGGGTGAGTTGAGAGAGAGGGCTAAGCCCCGCTCGGCGGATTTCTGATTCCAGATTGATTCCAGATACATGGCCTACGTGCAGAAGACATCGATTGATAAGGTGGGCCTGGAGGGGCCCGGGCTGGTGTTCATCGTCTACCCCGAGGCCATAGCCACGATGAGCGGCTCTGTCTTCTGGAGCATCATATTCTTCCTGATGCTCATCACCCTGGGCTTGGACAGCACTTTTGGCGGCCTGGAGGCCATGATAACGGCGCTGTGCGACGAGTATCCACGCGCGATTGGCAGGCGTCGGGAGCTGTTCGTCCTGCTGCTGCTCGTCTTCATCTTCCTGTGCGCCCTGCCCACAATGACCTATGTAAGTGCTGGGCTATCTGGTTGCGTATCTGTCTAAGGCTCGTCCAGTGATTCGATTAATTAACGCTTAAGTGAGATTGTGGCTTATACATATGCATATGCAGGCGGCTCATTAAGCGCCCAACACCCAGCATCCCCACATCCTCACGCACCTCCTTGGACTCGGACTCGATGGATGGCCGCGTTAAGTGCTTTTTGTCGTTGCCCAGTTAATCTTCACACAACACACACTCGAGTGTCTTTGCCTTTATTCTTTTTGTCTGCATTTTTATCACCTGTCAAGCCCCACCCTGACCAAACAGCAACCACCTTATCCTTGCGATGTGTGAGCGCTGATGCGCTCTCTGCCTGCCTGGCCTGCCAGTCTGCTGGCGCTGTTCAAACACTTAAGCTGGTTCCGTTTCTTCTCCTGCCACTTTATCTGATTAAATTTGAAATTGTAATTTGCTGCGTTCCTCCGATTCGGAGTAGCTTCTATCGGTCAATGGATCAAGCTATTCAATGAGCCAGTCCCCCATCCATTAATCAGTGCCACACACACGGAAAGGCCTCCTTGACAGGGGCTGGGGTACATCTCTTACAGGATTCAATTGATTGCAATGTGTGCGCTTGTGTGTGTATTTTGCAGGGAGGCGTTGTCCTGGTCAACTTCCTGAATGTCTACGGACCCGGACTGGCCATACTCTTTGTGGTGTTCGTGGAGGCGGCGGGAGTCTTCTGGTTCTACGGCGTGGACCGCTTTAGCTCGGATGTGGAGCAGATGCTGGGCTCCAAGCCGGGATTGTTCTGGCGCATCTGCTGGACCTACATCAGTCCGGTGTTCCTGCTGGTGAGATTGCAGCACCGTCCACGACAGCCACAGCCACTCACAGCAGCCCTCCTTTGCTTACTTTCAGACAATATTCATATTCTCGATCCTCGGCTACAAGGAGATGCTGGGCGAGGAGTACTACTATCCGGACTGGAGCTACAAGGTGGGCTGGGCAGTGACCTGCTCCTCCGTGCTCTGCATACCCATGTACATCATCTACAAGTTCTGCTTTGCGTCCAAGGGCAATTGCCGGCAGCGGATGCAGGAGTCCTTCCAGCCGGACGTTAGCTGTGGCTCGGTGGTGCCCGGCCAGCAGGGCACCTCGGTGTGACATGACAACGTCGTGCACTTGAACATCCAGACCAGCCGGACCAAGATCAAGATATATAATTTGAATTGTAAAAGCTTCTCACCAACAACGACAGTACCAGTACCAGTACCAGCACCCCTCGAAGACAGCAGCGATAGGCTGCTGAATAGCTACCACTCCTACCACTCAAATAATCTTAGCTACCACTATCCGGAGGCAGATAGCCACTCCCCGGACGGGGTGCACCAGAATTCGAACGGCAATGATATTATTACCTATAGTGCTAGTGCTAGTGCTAGTCTTAGGCCCTCGCATTCGCATAGCCATAATAGTTTGGGTCTCGGCTCGGTCCAGAGCCGGACGATGAGCAGAACCTCGACCCCCTTTGCTGCCACTGCTGGCGAGGACAATAACTACGGCCTGAGGCTCGGCAGCTGCAGGCCGCTGAAGTTCCCCTTGGCCAGCGAGTGGCTGGTCTGAAGGAGCGACAACCAACCCACAGCATCCGCGAAAGCTCTGCAATCAGCCATTTTGCAGGGCTTTGCCGCGGTGTGCACAGTGTGCGCTCTGTCTCGCTGGTGGTTCACTGAAGGCTGCTGCCGAAAAGTAGTTAAGTATTAACTGCTGCTCGTTGCAGCAATCCTCGTGGCACCAACACACGCGGACAGGTGCGCATTTCACGTTTAGTTCGTAAGCTCAGTTCGTAAGTAAATCGACATTTTATTTGGTAAAATGCTTTCATAGAAACGTAGATAAAATACATTCTCCTCTACACACTAGAACATCCCCACTACCCACACTGTTTTCGGTTAGAGGAACAATCGTAAGACAGCCATTTACATTGTTTTTCTAACGCGTGCCAATCGTTGATATTAAATTATTCCATATATTATTTCGGTTATACGAAATAAGAAAACACAAAGCAAATACCAAAAGAGTTTCATTTTTGGGGGAAATTGGAATCTAATGGGGAACCAGCGGCTGAATCAAACCACGGATTTTATTTTTAAATTATTTAATTTGTAATTACATAGACTTGCCGTTCGTTCATTAACTCATACGCATAGCTGGCGAAAAAAAGCAGGAGGCGGGGGATTCTACATAACCGATTGATGATCGAAAATGGACAGACACACACGCTGATTAATTGATGGTTGTTCCAGTTAAGCGGGTGAGTTTCGGATGATGCGGATTTCAGATGTTCATAGATGATAGTGTCGCCTGCAGCCCTTGTTCTTTCGCTTGCGACGTGGCTTGTGCTTCTTCTTTCGCTCCTATTTCTTGGAACTCTTGCTGCCCTCGTCCTTGCTCTTGTCCGACTTCTCTTCCGTCTTCTTGCCATCCTTATCTTTCGTGTCCTTGTTATCCTTGTCCTTGCTCTCCTTGTTCTTGTCCTTGGCATCCTTGTCAGCCGACTCAATCGCCTTCTTGCCCTCCTCGGCATCACGATTCGCCAGCTTGTTGTTGATCAGGTTGTGCAAGGCAATGATCGAGCGCACCATGGAGGCCAGATAGACGACCAGCATCTGGTCGTTGGTCTTCACGTACATGGTGCCCGTGAACTGGTCGTTGGTGATGTCCGGCAGCAGGTTGAAGATGTCCTGCAGCTGGTACACGATCTGATGGTTGATCGGCATTTTGCCATCGCCCACACGCTGCAGGTACTGCTTGATGTCGCGCAGCTGGGCATTGAGGCCCTTCAGCCCCATCAGCTGGTTGGTGATCTTCTGCGACAGGCTGCCCACAGTGGTGTCCTTGATGTCGCGCAGCAGATGCTCCACGCCCACCTCCTCAGCCTCCTCGGCGCCGATTTCACTGGGCACATGCTCGAAGGTCTTGCTGGTGGGCGAGCCATCGTCGTGCACCTCCTCCACGGATATGTACGCCTCTGTGGGCAGTCCCAAGTCCTTGGGCTTGGCATCGATGATGACCAGCACCGAGTTGGGGCAGTAGCGGCGGATCAGCTCATTGATGGCAATATCGTTCTGATGCAGTTTCGGGCCCGTGTGATACCAGCCCACCACGCGCTCCCGGGCATTCACCTTCTTGAACATGCTGTACATGTTCTCGAGGTAGTCGTGGTCCAAGAACCACACCGATTTGTCCTTATCGTCCTCATCAAAGGGCACTGCAAAGCGAAACCGAAACAGTAGAGCTAATGTTTGCGCTAAGTTTGCCGACCATTTGACCACTCACCTGCAAAACTATTGGACACATCGAGCACACCCTTGGAGCGCCAGCAGCCGAGCAGGACACCAACGACGCGCTTCTGGTTGCCAATCTTTCCCATGCGATTGAAGTGATCGACGACGGACAGCAGCACCAGGGGATGCACTATCACTTTGTTTACGCTAACCTCCAGCGACGGCATTTCTGTTTCTCTTGTGTTTTACGTTAAATTGACGTTTGGTTTACGCACAGCGTGCTTGGCTCTTAACTGAGCTCGGAATTTTCCGCACAATTGCGAACTCTGAACAAATATTTGGCAACGAAAATGCGTTTGTTGCGTTTGCGGCAAAAATTGTGGGGCCAAAATGACAAGCAGAATCCATTACAGTGTGCCTGCGGATTTATCAGTAGAATATACCGCCTGACACTCAGAATTATACCGAAATATACGTCAAAGTTTTCCAAATATACCGTAAAGATACCGATTCTTCCTCTTCCCAACAAGGCCAGTTACCCCGAGTCAATATTTTGTCAGGCTTGCTTGGACTGATGTAGGTAAATTCATATTTATATTCATATTTATTTGAAGCATTCAACTTGAAATCATTTCATGCAAGCCAAGTTTTAAGGCCACATCTTACATACTACTGTCGGTATATTTCTAATGGGTATATTTGTTTCAAAAGTCTGCGGTCACACTAGTTGGCAGAGCCACTTCGCTGCCGACGGAAAAAAATCATGAAAAAAAAATTTCTCAACAAACAGAAAGAAAGCGGAAAATTAGCAAGAAGTGGTGCAAAAAGAAATGTGCAAAGCTGTCAGTGAGACTGCAACTGCAGTTCTGCGTCCAATGTAAATGTAGTACGTAGTTCTTGGCATTATTTGTTTTCAGTGCGTGTGTGGTAGTGTTGTTTCTGTTGTGCCCTTGGCGAAAGCAAATATTGCTGCTCTCCTCTAGCACAGATGACCTAAACGCCATTTTTGGCGCACGTTGCCAGACCGCGCATCCAAGTGAAACGATTCGGTCACACTGCCGTTGCGCGAGAGAAATTACAATACAAATAAAACGCAGCGCAGTCAAATCAAATTATGTGCAGTTAAACACGCTTTTATCTAAGCCAAAGAGTTCATTCCGACCATAAAATACCCGCTGTGTGCTGTTCTGTGTCATACTGATACCAATAAATGAGTGTGCGGCCGCTCTCTGGCATGCGGATGAGGTAATTGGTGGCTGCCTTCGTCTACAGTTTCACGCCCATCCAGCGCAGTTTCAGGCGGCGGCTTCGAATTCGTAATCATCAATGAGCTGTCGTTTGCTCCATTGCTTGCCGTTCGCCGAGGTTCGCAACTGTAAATCGTGGCTTGGAGTGCGCGTGTTGGGCACATATTTCGAAGTGCATTTGCGTTAATTCAGGTGTTATCACAGTGTTTTGGGCACTAAAATTTCACTGAAGAAAACCACCGAAAGCACAGAGACCAGCTCACAAATACTTGGAAACCGAAAGACAGACAGACACACACAGCCGCAGACACACACACACACACACACTCGCACGCACGCTGTACGCTCTTTTGTCTACGTCTTTGACTTTTTCTCGTTTGTAATCATTTTCCTCCCATTCGTACGTGTTTTTTCTACAAATATTAGAGCTCGCGAGCTGCTAATTAAATTATAAAACATACAGAAGCGTTAAAAGAAGACGACGACCGTCCAACCAAGCCCACAATCCCCACTATTTGGCCTATTTCGCTGAGGCAGCGCAAAGAAGATACGACAATAGGCAGAAAAGCAGAATCAGAAGCAGAAACAGAATCGGACAGAAAAACGACTAATAGAAGGTGAGCCACAGTTTAAACTAGGCGCTTAAGCGGTCACTTGGGGATGGATTGGACCCGTAGAGTGTTTGGCCTA
The DNA here is from genome assembly GCA_018150885.1 of Drosophila tristis. NCBI lineage: Eukaryota > Metazoa > Arthropoda > Insecta > Diptera > Drosophilidae > Drosophila > Drosophila tristis. The sequence goes on along the minus strand of JAECWT010000203.1, from coordinate 727,220 downwards.
ATTTAAAACCAAACTCCGTTACGGCGGATCTCCAGCACCTGCTGCTTGCCCGCGCTGCCAACACCACTGCCACCACTACCGCCACCGCCAATTGGCATCCGTGCCAACACTTGCCTCTGGTCTGGCTCTGGTGTCTGGTCTCTGCGCCAAGTGCAAAATCAATCAATGAACGTCGCACTGCACATACAAATATACAAACCCCATGTACACTCGTATGTTATGTCTCTTCAGCTTTCTCCAAATCTAGTTTTCCTTGTTGGACTCTCGCCCAGAGGCCATCGCGAGCCGAGCTCCTGCACTATGTAGAGGCCAAAATATCATCCAACTGAGAAAGACCAACTAAAGTAGCAACTAATTGCCTGTCTGGCGGCGAACGGGGAAGGGGAAGGAGAAGAATCAGAATCGAAGCAGAAGCGCAAGCGCAAAGATGTCGTTTATAACTAACCTGAAAAAGGTCTTTCACCTCGGCGGGGGTGAGGCCAAGAAGAAGCGCCTGTACAACAACATCAAAATGGACTCGGATCCGGCGGAATTCTGGGAGATGGTTGGCGAACTGGGCGACGGCGCCTTCGGCAAGGTCTACAAGGCCCAGCACAAGGAGCATAAACGCTTTGCGGCGGCCAAAATGTGCACGCTCGAGGATGAGGAGAACCTGAGCGACCACATGGTCGAGATTGATATCCTGTCCGAGATCAAGCATCCAAACATCGTCGAACTCTACGAGGCCTTCTCCCTAGAGGACAAGTTGTGGGTAAGCTGATCGCCAGTGATTCCCATCAAGGACCTATTAACCGAGACAAAACACATAAACTTTAGATGCTCATTGAGTACTGCGATGGTGGGGCCTTGGACAGCATCATGGTGGAGCTGGAGAAGCCATTGACTGAGCCGCAAATCGCCTACGTTTGCAAGCACATGACGGAGGGTCTGACGTTTCTCCACAAGAACAAGGTCATTCACCGTGACTTGAAGGCCGGCAATGTTCTCCTCACCATGGAGGGGGGCGTCAAATTAGGTAAGTTATGGATTGCCAGTTAAATCAGATACCGATGTGGCTTACACGTATCCTTCCCCCCACTCCCCAACCAATCTGCAACCCCTTCTCAGCGGACTTTGGTGTCTCGGCCAAGAACAAACATACAATGCAGAAGCATGACACATTCATCGGCACGCCCTATTGGATGGCGCCCGAGCTGGTGCTGTGCGAAACGTTTCGTGACAATCCGTACGACCACAAGGTGGACATCTGGTCGTTGGGCATAACACTCATCGAGCTGGCCCAAATGGAGCCCCCCAACAGTGAGATGTCGCCGATGCGAGTGCTGCTCAAGATCCAAAAGAGCGAGCCCCCCAAGCTGGAGCAGCCCAGCAGATGGAGCAAGGAATTCAATGACTTCCTAAAGAAGTCTTTAGTCAAGGTAGATCGCCTCTCTGTTCTGCATCCCCCTCAATGATAGTTGCTAACACTTGATTGTTTCTTTCGATCATCAGGATCCGCAGCTGAGACCCACGTCGGATGTGCTGGTGCAGCACAGCTTCATCAACAGAGATCTGGACTGCAAGCCCATTAAGGATCTGCTGCTCGAGTACAAGGCCGAGGTCGTGGAGGAGGTGGTCGATGACGAGACCGAGGTGAGTCCATTTTTCAGGCCCTGAGCACTGGCCCTGCACTGTGCTGCACCCTCGTAGTCCAATGCTAGGAATGACAGACACAATAATCTATATAATCTCACCTCTCCAACTCTCTATTCTCTCTTACACGCTGCTGCCCGAATACCAAAACCAAAAACCAAATCAAAATCTTAAAACTAAAAACCAAAACATTCTCGCACCGTGCGATAAATTCTTTTTATATATTTTCGTTTGGTTTATCTCTCTCTGTTGTTGTGTTATTCTTGGTTTCTTTTCGTTTCGTTACCCTTCCGTTCGGCTGCCTGCCAAAAATGTCGCAATTTTTGCTCTTATCATTTCTTATTGCACAAAAAAACGATTAATATAGAAGCTTAAACGCCAAGTGAAGCGGCGCTCGCTCTATCAGAGGGTTGGTAAGTCGTTCTACAGCAACCCGTTCCATGCTCCGTCCAACCCCACCCATCCGGCATTCCCGCACTCTCTCCGCTGTTCTCCGATAACGGGCATACAATTTGAGTTTAGTTATTTTATCAGTAAAATATCACACCCCCTGCGCCTGGCCCTGCCTACTCCCTTGCCCTTCCAGCCATGTTCTAGTCTGGATAGTTCCACCTTGCACGCTTTTGTTATCATTTCATATCAGTTTCTTGCGGTAATAATAGCAGGTGATACGTGTACAATGCCTTAGCTCTAATGCTATCTTGTCTATTGTCGTACTACCCCAAGATCCGCAGTATACCCACTGCAGGGTATAGAATGTTCGGCATGCCGAAATCAGCTTTTGGTAATCTTTTGTAGTTAGTTGCTGGAGCAGTAGGAAACACTTTCCACCAGATTATTGAATGCTAATGAGAGGATTCCCCTTTGATTTTCCATCAGGAACCCCGCAACTCGGCGCTCCAGCTCGACCTGGACGATGACTCTGCCTCGCTGCGGAGCCAAGACATTGACAAACGTAAGTTGAATGCATTCACGTGGCAACCATTGTCACCGGACCTAATTGTCACCGGAACAGTTCCAGGTACACCTACATCCATATTGCGGGATTCCAAAGAGCAATCCCAACCAGCAGCAGCAGCAGCAGCAGCAACTAAAGCCACAATCCCAGACAAACAATCAAACCACAAGGAGGACAATGCACTGGTGCTGGCTGAGCCGGCAGCTCTACCGCCGCATACCAAAGTGCCTGCCCCAGCGCCACCCAATAGCTCTGCCCAACAAAACCAGCAACAACAACAACAGACACAGCCGCAGCCACAACAACAGCAATCGCAAGCTGCTGCTGCCTCTGCCGCTGCCGCTGCAGCTGTTGCTCCTGCTGCAGTGCTGCAAAAGATACCCGAAGATGTTGCTGCTGCCGAAGCGGACAAAAAGGTAGGGACCACCATCCTCATCCGCTGTACACTGAAATCACAGAGAATTCCTTGTATTCCACAGCACTTTGTCAAAAAGGAGAAGGGCAAAGCGCCGCCACCACCATCGACATCGTCACCGCCATCAGGGGCCACCGCAGCAGCCCTTGTCGCAGCCAATGCAAAGCCTCAGAAGCAGGCAACCACGCCCGAACCCCTATCCCACTCACCCACATCAGCCATTGAGGTGGCCATTGGTGGCCCGGAGGCAATGGAGCAGCAGAAGCCGCAACCACCCTCGCCCACAGCCTCATCCATCATATCCGTGCAGTCGGTGGCCTCCTCCAGCTCGTCGTCGGGCGGCAGTGTGTCGAATGCTGTCCTCAGCTCCAGCACCTCCCTGATCACCATCAACAGCGATGCCCCGCCACAGCAGCATTTGCAGCAGCAGCAGTTGCAGCCGCAACCACAGCACCTGGTGCTGCCAAACAGCCTGGAGTCCGTTAGTCAGATTACAGTGGTGACCAGCACCCATCCGCCCGTCATCATTGACAACTCTGTGCCGCCCCAGAACGAGGTGGTGATTGTGTCTAACGACTTGAACAAGAGCACGCATCTGAATGAGTCGTCCACGGACGATGACTTCCCCTCACTGGACGACAGTTTGGGCGATGCCACGACGCCGCCACACAAGCAATCCTCGATGATATTGTCCGTCAACGAGCCATCGGGAGCTCCAGCAGCGCCGCCGCAGCCGGCAGCAGTGCACGCTCGCAAACTGGACGAAAGCGAGGTCCTCATTGTGAGCCCCTCCTTTGCGGACGATGATTCGGCCTACAACACTGCCTCGGGCAGTCACAGTCACGACCACAGCGACCAGCTGATGGACACAAGCCATGTGTCGGTTGTCACTGTGGGCGACGAGGTCATTAAGGTGAAGGACAGCAGCAACGAGGTCCTCAAGCGTCCTCAGCCCAACGGCCTTGTACCCGAAGACGTGAACATAATCGTGAATCGGTTCAAGCCCGCCGCCTCCAGCGACCAGGAGAAGCGCACCTCGCCGGACAGCTCGTTGAGCGAGAACGGTTCGGTGCGGGGACGTCGCGGCATAGAAGTACAGATCAGCGGCTCCGATGTGGACAGCATCGGCACCAACACTAGTCAGGACAGCCGACACGAGACGGACCACAAGTCGCAGTCGCCGTCGCAGCAGCAGCCAGCTGCCAGCGTGCTGATGCCGCCGCCTCCGCCGTCGGTGATGAACAACTACAACAACCATACGCAGACCATTGACGAGGAGGAGGAGGTCGTGATACGGCCCAAGACGCGCGTGCCGCCAGTGGCAAAGTCCGGGGGCTCCAGTGGCCTCACCAAAGAGGAAATCGAGCTGCGTAACCTGCGCAAGAAGACGCGCAAGCGGACGCGTAAGTTCGAGATCGATGGCGTCCAGATGACCACCACCACGAGTCGCGTGATCTACGGGGATGAGGAGAACGGGCGCATCTACGACGATCACGATTTCCGGAAGCAGGAGCTGCGCGAGCTAAAAATGCTGCAGAAGCAGGAGAAGAAGCAGCAGACCGAGCTGCATGTGAAGGAACAGATGGCCAAGGAGCAGCAGGATCGCCGCTTCGAGCAGGAGCGCAGCTCGCTGGAGAAGACGTACGAGGCGGACATGGATATGCTGGCCCGCCAGCACAAGCAGCTCGTGGAGAAGACCGAGCAGACGCAGGAGAACGAGCTGAGGTCCTCCTCGAAACGCATCCGCTCCGAGCAGGAGCAGGAGCTGAAAATATTCCGCGAGAACCTCAAGCAGGAGATCCGTCTGCTCAAGCAGGAGGTCGACCTGTTTCCCAAAGACAAGCGCAAGGATGAGTTCAAGCAGCGGCGCTCGGCCATGGAGCTCGACCACGAGGAGAAGGAGCGCGCCTTCCTCGACTCGCTGAAGGAGCGTCACGAGCTGCTGCTGCGGCGGCTCAGCGAGAAGCATCGCGACCATCTGGCCACCATCAACCGCAACTTCCTGCAGCAGAAACAGAATGCGATGCGGACGCGGGAGGCCCTGCTGTGGGAGCTGGAGGAGAAGCAGCTCCACGAACGCCATCAGCTGTCCAAGAGGCACGTCAAGGAGCTCTGCTTCATGCAGCGCCATCAGATGATCGTACGCCACGAGAAGGAGCTCGATCAGGTGAAGCGCATGCTGCAGCGCAAGGAGGAGGACATGGTCAAGAAGCAGACGCTCGAGAAGCGTGCCCTGCCCAAGCGTATACGCGCCGAGCGCAAAGCCCGCGACCTTATGTTCCGCGAATCGCTGCGCATATCGACGAACCTGGATCCAGAGATCGAACGCGATCGCGTGAAGAAGGTGAGCAAGCAGGAGAAGGCTGGACCCCCAAACATAACGTAACCACTAAACTCCAATTCTATTTGCAGTTCCAAGAGCAGGAGAAGAAGCGCTACATGCAGGAGGAGCGTCGCTTCGACATCAAACATCAGAAGCAGCTGGAAGAACTGCGCGCTACCCGCGAAAGCGCCATAAGGTCAGTCCAGTGGGAATATCTTGGGCGACAACAACATTTTCTTATCCGATTTCTTTCCACAGGGAACTGGAGCAGATGCAGAATGAGAAGCGCAAGGCGCTGGTGGAGCACGAGCATGCCAAGCTGCTGGAGATCGATGAGCGCCTGAAGGCCGAGATTCGCGAGTGGCGCGAGCAGTTGGTGCCCCGCAAACAGGTGTGTACAGGCCTCACATCCTACCATCCCTCCACACCCGACCCATTCCATTCCCATTGAAGAATCGCTGCAAGAGCCAAACCCAGTGTTCGGCCTCTGCCCATGCCATTCGCCTTATTTTGTTGGTGTTTTGTGTTTTATTTATTGCTGTAAAAAGTAGATCAACTCAATTGATATAAGTTGGTACTGATTATTATTGTATATTGATTGGTTTACGGTGAAATTTGGTGTCTTGTGTATTCCCGCCCCCCATCCCTTCAAAATCCCTTCAAAAACTGACCCCCATCCGACGCATTCCGCCAAATGTCTGCGGCTTAGAGTTGAGCAATGTTCGCGAGGGGGACGCTGACCGTCCGGGTAGCTCCATGGGATATCTTATTTTCGTTATCATTAATCGTAAATTAAATAGACTCCGACCCTGACTGTGACTCATTCATTTGACAATTTGTGACTAAGTGTGAGCTGAATCATCGACTGGCTAATTATCTAATTTGTGGGACTGTGTGACTGCAAGTGGAGATTGCTCATCTCTAATCCATGGCCAGGTGGCGGAACCATGGCTAAACAAAATCCAATTATTTTTTCAACTTTTTCTCTCTCTCTTTACACCCCACGCAAATGCATACTCTTTGGTGGCCTACTGTACCTACTACTACCTAAAACAAACCAAACAAAATATTATAACTGATATAAAAACAAACCAAAAAAACAAAATGCTTACCGCTGTGCTTCCCAACTACTAACCAAAACAAAAAACCAACCAACCAAACCAATCAATCGACTCTGGGATTGGTCTTGCATGTGTTTTTAACCAACCGAACGAACGACCGAATGTCCAAACTGTGTGGCCGCATCCAGAGAGTGAATGCGCTGATCAAGACGGCCATCGATGAGCACGAGAAGCGCTTTGGTCTGGTGTCGAATCGCGCGGAGTTCGAGGACCAGGAGGTGAAACTGCCAGAGCGACTGCGGGGCATATTCAACGAGCGCTCCTCCAGACTGGTGCCCCGCAACACCTTCATCGATGCGCAGCAGATGCCGCGCTCGCGCTCCTCGCTCCTGATGATGGGCGGCAATGCCGGCCGATTGTACAACTTCCGCGGCTCCGCCCCAGATCTGAGCCGCAGTGTGCCCAGCACCCCCATCATGCACAAGCAGCAGCGGGCCCAGATGATGGGCGATCTGGTGCTGGAGGAGGACGAGGACCTGCTGGTTGAGAAAATGAAGCGGGCCAGCGTCACCACCCTGCCCGGCCAGAGTCAGCTGCGGCTAATCACCGTCCAGGCGCCAACCAACGAGCTGGTCAAGGTGGTGACCAGCACTCCGCCACTGAACAGTGCCGAGGAGTCCAATGTCAAGCCCGCCATGAGCACCTTCAGGCAGAGCACGCCCACACCACCACCACTGCCCAAGACGCCAGACGAACTGGGTCTGGTTAGCAACCGATTCGGCCGCTTCGATGCCAAGGCCGCCGAGGAGGCCAGCGTCGAGCTACGCATCCAGGAGGGGCCTGTGCTGACGGCCCACACCAAGCGCCTGCTGCACTCCACCTCGTTTGCCATCAAGCGGCCCTCCGTGACCAGTCGCAGCAGCGGCCGATCCTCCCTGAGCAGCGCCCAGTCCATGTACAACATTAACGAGCTGACCAACAGATACACCAGCGATGCGGAGCTGATATTCTCCGACTCCGGCCGCAAGGCAGCCGCCCTGCTGGATGAAGTGCAGCCGGATCTGCGTTCGTCCGTCAAGCCGGGCCACAGCCGTCAGAATGGCAGCGCCGTCTCGGCGGACTCTGCGGCCTCGTCCGACGACTTCTACTGCGAACTGTATGCTCAGAAGTACAAGCTGCCGCGGGTCAATCACCGTCAGCTCAGCCTCGATGAGGATGCGTCGGCCATCTAGAGATGTCTAGAGATGAGCGACGAACAGAAGGATCAGCCACACTCCATGCTACTTCCCTGCATGCACTCCAACTACTAACCAATCCAATCCAATACAATTCGTACACTTACACTGAATCAAAATGGCTTTCCATTCCCCTCCCCCCGCTTGGTGCTGGTGCTAACCAAACACAGACTACACACGCCCTCCCTGCCACCGCTGCATATCATCTGACTAACAGACCTTGAAAGCTTTCCCCCCAACCACCGCCTGTGCATCGCCTGCATCCGGATATGCCATAATTTGTGTCTTGCCAAAGTTGATTAGTTTTGTCAGTTAAGCGAAAAAAGTGAATGATTTTTTCCACATACGATCGATGCATATAATATCGCGCCAGACGCGCACTCCATTCTAGCAGTATTATCCGAGTACTTAGTAAAGAAACCAAAAAGCAAAAAACAAAAACAGAAACTAATGAGAATAAAGATGAGTCGAAACGAAACGAAGAGAAGAGAAACAATCCGCATTCCATGCATAGCAACATGCCAAGCATTTACATAGCTACTACTACTACTATTCTACTCTAGAGCATAGACATTCATTCATATGAATATAATCATACAAAAAGTACACGTACACACACACACACACACACACACACACACACATATATTACCATATCGCAATTTTCATGATGCTTCACTGTACACACACACCCACACCCACATATACCCAAAACCAATGCGCTGCTATCGAAAAACAAACATAAAAACACACACAAAAAACAATATCAAAACCAAAAAAAAAAAAAAAAAAAACAAATCTGTATCCAAAAACTTTTCTTGCCGGCTCTCCTCTTCTCGTTAATGCGTAAAGCAACTTCAGCAGCGGCTGCAACAAGAGGTTAGTCCTTTGATCTATCCCGCAGTGCGGTGAAAAGCTACGCGAATGGATCCTGATCCCAATCGCATAGCTCTGAGCTGCACTGCGTATTCTATGTACTGTATATTCCTTTCACTCTAAATGTCCTACTAATGCATGCGCTGTATAGCTAAACTTTCCTCCGCCTCCTAAATGAATTGATATATAATATCCTAGTGAATGTCGTTGCTTAGAAGCATAGTTTCGGACAGATTTCGATGCGTTACTAATACCCTTTGATTTCTTCGCACGGACAGCGCCTGGAGGAGACCTTCGCCCAGCAGCTGGACGAGATGGAGACCCTGTATGGGGGCGCACTGATTGTCTCCATGCCCTCGGACACACTGCAGCGTGATCATTTCACTGGGTCCACCCGCAGCAGTCTCAGCTCCTACTCGGAGGGATGAGGGCTGCTTAATTGTAGATTCTGGATGCCTGCCACGTCTGTCGAGCAGGCAAACAAAGGAAATGGCTGCAACACACCGACACCGACAGCGGCAGAGGCAGTGACAGCGTCAGCGGCAGCGTCAGCTATGCAAAGTAAAACAAAACAATTGTCAGCCATCCATTAAGGCTTCCGCCAGAGAAAGAGCGCTTCTTCCCATGCTTAAGCATATACATATATATATATATATATATATATTTATACACATAAAGTATGTGGGTATATACATATATCATAGATGGACATGCATGTGTGTGTGTGTGTCCTGGCAAGAAGCGCGTCGGGTCATGCTTAAGTTTTTGTGTCGTAAAATGTAATGCATAAGCTTAATTTTATTATTTTTGCATTGTATGTTAGCCTATTACTCTATTATTATTACCGCACTATCCAGCGTTCATCTGTTCTATCTGAGTTGTACATGCAGCACATGTATAGGCATAAGCCCAGACCTAGGCCAATCCAATATGTTATATGTTTGTATGTGGCACGAACCGTCGGGAGCAGAACTAAATTTACTTAATATTTATACAGACATACAATATGTGTTACACACAAGCCGCCAACCCAACCCAACCCAACCCAAACCAACACAACTCAACCACTGGACAAACGAAACATACGTACACCCAGCAAATATTCTCTTTTGTTGACCTTATCGCTATTGTAAATATATCTATAAATATATACATATATATATCGCATAACTATGCAACTTTATCACACACACTCTGACCGACAGAAAGACAGATAGACGCAAACAGATGCACGAGAAAGTTTTGCAAAAATTAATGTGGCAAAAAGGAGAAATGTACGAGAATGTGAGATGTTGGGATTCCAGAACACAAATTGTGTGGAGAGCTCGAGAGCTGGCGAGAGATGGAAATGAAGATGGGAGGCCGTCGGGTCGGGTAAAGATAAAAGATATTTATATTTGTAAACGTTTATGCTTATATATTTTATATGAATATATATTTACATATTTAAATTTAAACAAATCAAAAAACAATAGCCACAAAAAAAATTAATAAAAAAAAGGATAGAAAAATTGAAACCATGCATCTTTTGTCGTAGTTTGGAGTCAGTTTATGCTGAGTCTTCATATTCTTCTTGGAATTTCTCTTTTTATATTCTCGGAAAATCATCTCTGTCTTGACTGTGCTGGAGCAGTTTTCTGTTGCTGCAACAGGGAAATTTTACTCAAATGCCAACACAAATACCCCACTTTGTAAAAGATTCGGAGAATTTGCTAGGCAGCCCCCTTACATAGGCGAACGGTGCGGATGGCTGATCAAGGGGTGAGCTGAAGAATAAATGAAGAACTACAGGCCTTTCCTCCTCCTTGTGCGGGCTGGCGCGTGTCGATTACGGAATCCCAGTATAGGGTTGCAGTGGCTATGCTACCGATATGTTATGTATGTTCTATTCCATTGCAGCAGGTCCAGTTCATCAAAATAATCCCCAATAGCCGCCCACTCCTGAACTCCACTACCCCACATATAATCCTGCCCATGGAACATCGAGCGTGGCAAAGCTCCTGCTCTTCTTCCTTTCTGCATTGTCCATTTATGTATTTTTATATCATATACTCGTATGACTGGCACATAGAGGCGAGTACGGGTATCTGCAAAGCTTCACACATGGCATGCCATACCCATACCCAACGGGATAGGGGATGGCTGGGGTGGATGGCACTCTAGGGGGTTGGGTTTGGTGCTGGTATTGTGGCTGGCAGGCTTCCGCATGTGTGTTGTGGGGTGGGGCCGGGTGGGGGTCACTGCCATTGTCAGTGCCAGTGCCAGTGCCATTGCCATGTCAGGCGCGTTAGAGCCATTGTTGTCCAGTTTAAACGCAACATGAGTTGCTATTAATACAGCCAAGGCACTTGAGGGACCCCCAAGTAATTGCCTGCCCAAGGGCTCAACTGAACTCGACGTATCAACGCTGCTCGTACATCCTCTAATTATAAACTGAACGGAGAGTTCCTTGCACATAGATTTTGTCCTAATTAGGGTAGACTTATTTAGCTCGCTTTCCCATTTAGCTCTGAATCGTTTTGCGATAAATATTGGTGGTTATCCTAATAAGTTCGCACTTTAGAAGTATTTGACCTAGGAAAACCTTCCCACCCCACTGTCTGTTGCATACAGTTCCACGAACGCGATATACCCTTGTTCTCTACGCCTACCCTAGCGGGCATGAGCATTTGCCGGAAGACCACTACTCATTGCTGGGCTTATTAAAAGTTGTTTCATCTGTAAGTAACTCCCCATTTGATACACCAGCCTGACCCAAAGCAAACCCAAGCGCCCCACCGAATCGGATGGATTCATGGCAGAACAGTGGAAATATCTCGTGGTATTATTTAATTGAAATGTGAGAATGCGCTTTTCCAGCGTGCCCACTTCACACGTATGCCCGCGCACTCACACTAACGGGCCACACTTGTTCGCATGCCCCATTCGCCCCAGAGTCCCATTCAAAAGGCAGTGGACTACTGCTGTTTATGCTCCTTCCTCTGCTGCTGCTGCTGCTACTGCTGCTGCTGCTCCTTCTGCTGATGAAGAGCACAAACAGGCATCGTAGGCAACGAGAGCTGCTACAAAGATGGCGAGCGTGCTTGAGGAATGCCCGTGGGGCTCGTGTGCCCTCTCCTAGTCAACCCCAGAATACCCGCCCCTCTGCTTTGGACGGACTGTTGCGGCGGTTTCATTCATATTCATCCATTTCATGATGCTCCTCCCCACTCTGCTCAGCTACCAGAGTTTTTGGCTCTGGCTGCACTTGGGCAGCACTAACCCAATCCCACACACACACACACACACACACACTCACACAAACGCATAATCACACACTCACAGAGACGGGCAGGGAGGCAGTCCCGCATTTTTCCGCTTTTACCACCCACGCATTAGCCAAGGCGCGTCCTTTGTGCGAGGGTGTCGCAGAGGATGCTCGCATGTGCCTCAACAAACACAAATTCCAGCACAAAGAAACCCGAGCCGAATGGTAATCGGCTCCGGATCTGGCACTCGGGCCTGCTTCGTGCTCTCTCTCGCTGTAGCGCTGCTCTGCTCTGCTTTGCTCTGCTCTCATCTCGTGCGATATACCGTTAAGGTATATGCTTGAAATTTTCAGCTTCAGTCCCGGACGAGATTTGGAAACGTGCGCTTCAAAAGTTCTCTCCCAAAACTGGGAGTCGTCCCTCGCAGCGGACGCGTGCAAAGAACGTCAAACAAAAGTTTTTTATTGCATGGCTCACAGTGAAATTTAAACAGCGAAATGCGAGCAATAATTAAATAAAATTGGGCAAATATTCAATGCAATATCTGTATACAGAAGAAGGGCAAACAGTTTATGCAGTGGCAATGGCGGTGGGCCTGGCGTGTCATTAGTTGTATCGAGTGCGAGAGGAAAAAATAATAAACTTGATTACAATGTTAAATGTGGAAACTTTGGGCACGCAAAGCGTCAAAGCGTAGACGCTGACGGCAACGCCGGCGACGACGTCGCAGCTAGCATTGTGTATAATAAAATTGGCAAAAATCCCCCCGTGCCATACACAACACAACCCTCTTCTAAGAGAGTGGGGCCGGCCCGGCAGCAGCAGCAGCAGCAGCAGCAGCAGCAGCAGCAGCAGCAGCAGGCAGCAGCAGAATCAGCCGAAACAACCAAAGATGTGCGCGCACAATACAAAAAATTACAAAGCATACTTTTGGGAGCGGCAAATGGCCAAAATCAACAGCGATGCTGAGCGTGCGAAATAAGCAATAAGAAGGAAAGAGAGAGAGAGAGAGAGAGAAAGAGACAGAGAGAAACACCAACAACAAGACGCTTTCATCCGCAGAAAGAGAGAGGACAGCGGCAGCAGCGCATGTAAGTCAGAGCGGTGCTGTGTGTTTGTGTAAGTGACGCTGGCAGCGGCAGCGGCAGCGGAGCCAACGCTGTTTCCAGTGCTCTCGTTTTGATTAAACTTTGTGCGAGTAGGTCGGTGGGGCGCGGTTCAGCCACCCACTCCCTTCTCCTGGGGCAATATGCTTAGCGGGTAGCCCAAGCATAAGGTGAAAGCCAGTCCAGCAATTTAATTTCCGCAAACAAGAGAGCGGAGCGTCATGGCCAGGCACGGTAGGGCACGGCGCGGCAAGGCCCGGTCCATGCAGGCTGTGAGCCAGCATCTCAGCCATGTGGCAAGCAATTAAACTCGCGCAAAAATTAACATAAACCAGAGGAAGACGCCTGGGTCACAGTCACAGCATACGAGACGCAAAAAAGTATGCAGCTAGTTGCCCCAGCTTTTCCTTACGCTTTTCCGCAACGAAAAACGCTTTGTGTTGTGCGGGTGTGGTATACTGTATGTGTGCGCGTGTGTCGGTGTGGGTGAAAGTAGGTGAGCCTCAGCGCCCGCACAAAATGTAGCGAGCCCGAATATGCCCCCTGCTGATGAGCTGCTGCTCCAGAAACACTCACTCGTACGCACATTAGGTGACAGTGGGAAGTCGCTCAATGCGACCAGGAACCTCCGCGTATGCCCACTGTAAATCGGAAATCGTATGCAGAACTATGTAAGCCGATTAACTGCAAACAGTGGAAGAACAATGAAGAGCATCCCGAATTCAAAGGAAAGCCAAAATCAACATTCGTAAATCAAAATTCATGGGAAACTGTAAGCTGCCAGTATTTTTTAAGCTCTCTGAAGTACACCTCGTTGTAGAATATTCCTAGAAAATGGGCCAGTTCAAATCAATTCACCAATTAAATGTTAAATGTTTGTTGAATGAGAAATTTGCAAATTTAATTTGATATTTCAGGCAATTTCATTGCCTAAGCATAAAAGGGAATTATTAAAAAAAAGGATTTATATTTATATTCGATTGGAGACTGTGATGGAAAATGCCAGACTTTTAATTGGTTGAAAGCCGTCATTAAATGCTCTTAACTTGTGGCAATTCCAGGAAATATATCTGAGAATTTGTGCAACAGTTATTTTAGAGACTCTGTTTGATTTGATTAGCGGCTGCTTACTGTATTGACTACTTCTTGCCGCGTGCCTCGAGCCTCGTGCCACAGCCTCGTGGCTGTATCATAAAAATAGCTTAATAAATGGCAAAACAAATCCTGGCGGGCCGCAGGTTGCTCAGATCTCTCTCGCTCTCTACGAGCACATGCGTGTGTGTCTGAGCGTGTCTCCTCCCCACCCCACCCGCATGGGTGTGTTTGTTTATGCCATTAGCCCAGCGCATTTGATAATAAATCCATAAATCCTTTTTTTATGGCAACCAAAAACCGAGGCACGGCAACCAGACGCTGAATTCGATTATTTGCCAAAGGGAGCGGTCGCCTGACAAATTTGAATGTGCCCGAAAGGAAGACGGCCAGCTGTCCGTACAGCTACCGCCAACTGTCTGTGGCCTGGGCCAACATAAGCTGACGTGGCCAGGGCCAAATCACGTACTCAGGCCTGGACTTAGCGGCAGTGAAACGGTGAACAAACTACTTTGTGTGCGAGGTTAACCCAATGAACCATCGAACCATCCCGCGATTCACATCCCTGAGATTTTGTTTTTCATTTATTGCAAATGTTTTGCCGTCTGCCCGTTTTATGCGCCTTCGACAGCAGCACGTTGTTATTTCTGGTTTTGTCAATGCGATATGGCGGCTCAATTTGTGGCGCCCCATTGGTTTTGCCCACTTTGCCGTTAGCTTGTTTTCCCCAATTGATTTATACGCATGTGTGTCAGTGTGAGTCCTTCCACTGGCTGGCTGGTTGGTGGGTTGGTGGGTTGGCTGGGTAGGTGTGTCGTTTCTCCGAGATAAATAACCAGATTTTGATTGATTTATTGGCCAACGCTGCATTTAATTGAACATCCATTCGAGTTGCCAATTAATCCCACAGAATCCAGAGCCAATCACACTTTACATGAATGAATCTCGATGAAAGTTTAATGCAATAAAAAGTACACTCACTTAACTGTGAACTAGCTGGCATAGATCCATTATGAATACATCAAATCGAGTGAAATTCGATTCGGATGCCTAATTGAGTCGTTTGGTTGGATGAGCCTGCAAATGTGCTGCATTTTTGGTATTTAATTATCCTTTGCAGCGATTTGGCCTTCGTCCAAGTGACTGCATGGAACAATCGAAGATACTATAGTCCCTGGATGCCTGGATGCCTGGATACAAAGGCACAAATTTCCATTTCAATTGGGAAATTATTCGTTCGTGACCCTTTGTGTGGGACTGGTGCGTGTGGCAGCGGTTCCGCACAGAGTGCCATCGATGTGGAGGAGAAGACAATGGAGGAAATAAGCTGGCATCCAGTCAATCATGGGCACTTCCATTCATGCCACTTCATATCGTATCAGTGTCTATCAATCAGAGGTGGCCAGCAGGGCGTATGCGTAACTTATTTTCATTAAAAAACTTTCGATATCGAACTCACACAATGCCTGCCAAATGCACAGATCCGCCCCGGTGTCCCTGCACGTCCCGATCTGTGCATGTACGCGTGGGAGTATATATAGACCCAATGACAACGTCAATAGTTTTGAAAAGTGTCAGAGGAAGCCGCCTCGAACATTTCCGTGCCAAAGTGTCGAGCGTCGAAGGGAGCCTGCCTGGCATTTGGCACACGGAACCCCGACAGGCAGCCAAGCCAAGCCAAGCCAAGACAACTTCTTTGCTCGACTGTTGCATGTGCCTGTTGTGCCCCACTCACCCCATTGTGCTGCGTGGATACAATAATATCCGGCAGGCAGCAAACAGCAAATGTCGTGGGCGTAACCAGTGGATGGTCGAGGCGGGGGGGTAGGGGCATTGAAGCAGCTTTCATTTACATTTGAATATACATTTTCATTAAAACAAATCACACAGAAAATGTCATTTTGCAGCAAGGACAAAGCGAGTCCGGCGGCCCCTGGCATTGTAAATATATTATTGCGCTTCCTTGGCCCCTCCAGCCCAGCCCAGCCCGCCCATCCTCTGCGGGGATGGGATATATCAAAGGCCTGCGCTTTGGACAGCTCCTCATAATTCTCGCCTTTTACTATCTCGTTGTTTTATGTCCGATGGCTGCAAGGGGTAGGCATGGCATGGGCTGGGATGGGCATACGGAAATTGCGATACCCTGTACTGGAGCTGGGAAGCTTGGGGAGTATTCCTACATGGATTGTTGTTCGTATCATATTCGCACTAACTGTGGCTATCATCAGCCGCTGATGCTTAACCAGCAAACGGCATGCAGGAAATTAAAAATTAAAATTAAACAATTAAAAGCAAAACGAGATGCAGGCAATTAGTTCCAGCCGAAGGAGACAAGAGTGGAAGTAGTTAGGGTATTCGGCTAGTCGCATCGCTGCTTAGCCATGTGGAATGTACAGTTATTTTTATTGCTTGCAGGGCCAGTGGAAAAATGGCCAACGCCTTGCGTGGGTGCAGCCAAAAGGATAAGCAGAGGATGGAAGCCAACTGAAACAGAGGACAAGGACACACACCGAACGAGCGCCACACAGAGAGAGTGTCAGAGTGTGAGAGAGAGAGAGAGACACAGAGAGAGAGCGAGAGAAGCGATAAGGAAGAGTAAGCTAGAAAAGCTTCTGCTGGAAATATCACGCCATTCGCCATGGAGCCGGTGATGAGCCTGGCCCTGGCCGCCCATGGCCCGCCCAGCATACTCGAGCCGCTGTTTAAAACCGTAACTACGAGCACAACGACCACATCGACGACGACAACCACAACCACAACGACGACGAGCAGTCCGGCGCACCTGTCGTCGACGGGGACCACCCTGCTGACGGCCCTGCTCGAGAACCTGACCACAACGGCGGCCAGCGGGCTGTACGATCCGTACCCGTACGGCAACCAGACAAACGGAACGTTGGTCTTCGACTCGAAGGGGCCGCGCTACTCGCTCGCCTCGATGGTGGTAATGGGCTTCGTAGCGGCGATTCTGAGCACGGTGACGGTGGCGGGCAATGTCATGGTGATGATCTCGTTCAAGATCGACAAGCAGCTGCAGACGATCAGCAACTACTTCCTCTTCTCGCTGGCCATCGCAGACTTTGCCATCGGCGCCATCTCGATGCCGCTGTTCGCGGTGACCACCATCCTGGGCTACTGGCCGCTCGGGCCGATAGTCTGCGACACCTGGCTGGCCCTCGACTACCTGGCCTCGAACGCCTCGGTGCTGAATCTGCTGATCATCAGCTTCGATCGCTACTTCAGCGTGACGCGTCCGCTCACGTACCGCGCCAAGCGCACCACCAATCGGGCGGCGGTGATGATCGGCGCCGCCTGGGGCGTCAGCCTGCTGCTGTGGCCGCCCTGGATCTACAGCTGGCCCTACATCGAGGGCAAGCGCACGGTGCCCAAGTACGAGTGCTACATCCAGTTCATCGAGACGAACCAGTACATCACCTTCGGCACGGCCCTGGCCGCCTTCTACTTCCCCGTCACGATCATGTGCTTCCTCTACTGGCGCATTTGGCGCGAGACGAAGAAGCGGCAGAAGGACCTGCCCAACCTGCAGGCGGGCAAGAAGGACTCCAGCAAGCGCTCGAACAGCAGGTGAGTCTCCCGAACCACCAACTCACTGAATCCCATGCGCTGGCTGGACTGTCACTAAGCTGGACTCTCCGCTCTCTTTTCAGTGACGAGAACACGGTGGTCAACCATGCGGGCGGCGGCCTGCTGGCCTTTGCGCAGTTGGGCGGCAACGATCACGACACCTGGCGACGGCCGCGCTCCGAGAGCTCTGCGGATGCGGAGAGCGTCTACATGACCAACATGGTCCTCGATTCCGGCTACCACGGCATGCACTCGCGCAAGTCAAGCGTGAGTTTCCCTTCCATCAATCCATCATCCATTATGCCATCTGCCGAGCAGAGGTACTCATCATATCACGTCATTTCGTTGCAGATCAAAAGCACCAACACAATCAAAAAGCCGTACAACATGCTGGGCAGCGTGAAGGAGTGGTGCATTGCGTGGTGGCATTCCGGGCGCGACGACTCCGACGACTTTGCCTACGAGCAGGAGGAGCCTTCTGATTTAGGGTATGCAACACCAGTAACAATTGAAACTCCTTTACAAAGCTCCGTCTCCAGGTAGTAAAACAAGCAATCAAAATTCTATCTATCTATCTATCTATCGTCTATTGTCTATGCTCGAGTAAGCGACACCGCACCGCTCGCACCTCAAGCACCTCTTGCACCCAGCCGCACACACATGGCTGTGTGTGCACTGCATCAATGCAACAATTGCACTTAGAGCGCACCAACAACACTCCTCCTCCCCACCCAGCGACCACCGGCCACAAAGATAAACAGAAACAGAAACAGACACTTTATAAATTTCGATTTGCTGCTGCTCTTCGATGTTTGCCCACTAAGAAAACCAACAAAAACCGAGTTCTGCTGCCACATGCCACATCCATTGCCGGCGAAAGCTTTCAGATGCACTAATCCCCAGCCCACAGCCCACATCCCCCCATCCGCCCGACCCACCACACAAATCCATCAAAGTCCTCGCACAAACAGAACTTTGCAACATGGCAGAGGCAGCTCTGAAGCACCCAACCCCCCACCCCACCCAAGCATTTGAAACGCCCCTGCCAGGGATAGCTATTGGTTTTTTTTCCGCATTTTTAGTTTATATTTTTTGAAATTGTACCCTCAAGTGTTTGCCTTTTGCCTGAGTTAGCGCCACGTTTCATGCACTTTTATTTGATTAATTGAAGGATTTATTTGTTTCAAATTTTGAGTAACTTTACTCGAGGATTTAAATGCATTTCGAGGATTATTAAGTTTCAGTTTGGTTGGCTGGTATTTATTTCGCGCTGAATTTGACCACGTTATCCGACTTTAACTATGTTAGTCGCAGTGCTCCTGCTCGGATATGGCTACCAGCATACCCACAGATGGCATCCTGCTCTATCTGTGTCCATCAATCTATTGGCATGCCATGTGCCACAAGTTAGCTCCAATCAGTGCAGTTTCATCCATCCCCAGCCTGTCCAGCCAAATTGTATTAGAGTCTCTTCCTCTGTCCCTGTCTCTGCCTGTCCGTGACGGCAGTGTCATCGAAACAATTGATGTTACTGAAATTTCCGACGAATCTGCATGGACACATGTCCATTGTGGCGGGCCCTCCCCGTTTCCGGCTGCCTCCCTCTGTGGCCGTACACTTTCCTTTCAAATATTGCGTGCCCCAGCGCTCCGATGAGTAATCGATTTGGGTTCAGATTTCCGGCGGCTTGTTTCCATCCACAACGCACTCTCCACATGCATGAGTATCTGTGTCTGTGTAGTGGCATCCTGCATTTGTGTGAGTGTCTGTGTCTCGTATGTGTGTGTGTGTGTGTATAGGTATGCCAGTTAGAAGAGCAGATGCATCCGCTGCCCCATGATGCTGCTGTTGTCCTGCTGCTGCTGCTGCTGCAGCTGTGGCCTGTCAGCCATCTTGTTGTTGCCTGTCAGCCATCAGAGTGCTGGCACACAATCCAAGGGTCCAGTGAATGTGTGCATGCCCGTGTGTGTGTGTGTGTGTGTGTGTGTGTGTGCTGGAATTTACGATACCAATGGCACATCCTATCTGCTCTCTGCCTCTCGCCCCCACAGATGCACCTCGATGAACGTGATGCGGGACAACTACTCGGTGGGTGGCAGTGTGAGTGGAGTGCGGCCCCCCAGCATCCTGCTGTCGGATGTCTCGCCCACGCCCCTGGCCCGGCCCCCGATGCCACTCAGCTCCATTTCGCAGCTGCAGGAGCTGAATGCCACCGGAAACAACAGTCACAACGGCAGCAATAGCGGTGCAGCGGTGAATGCGCCGGGAGCCAGTACAGGGAACGGCACCGCCCTCGGCCTGGGCCTAGGACTCGGCCTGGGCATGGCCACGGCGAATGGCACGGCCAGCTGCAGCAACACCAACGGCAACGGCAATGGCAATGCGAACGCAGGTGCAAATGCGAATGGGAATGGGAACAGCGCGAACGCAGGGGTTCGTGACTTCCGCACGCTGCCCGTGATCAATCGCATTAACTCTCGCTCCGTCAGCCAGGACTCGGTCTACACGATACTCATTCGCCTGCCTTCGGACGGCGCCTCGTCCAATGCGGCACAGAGCAGAGCAGGAGGAGGCGTCGGAGGAGCAGGAGCAGGAGCAGGCTCTGGAGAAGCCGCTGCGGCGGGGGCAAGTGCAGCGACAGTCGGCAGCGTAGGAGGCCAAGGCGACTGTGCGCCCTCCATCAAGATGATACAAGAGGATGCGACGCCCTCGACCCTGGCCGGCAGTACAGTCACCACCGTGCCCCCACTGGCCACGCGGAGGCCGTTGCCGTCGCGAGACTCCGAGTTCAGCCTGCCGCTGGGACGGCGCATGTCACACGCCCAGCACGACGCCCGCCTGCTCAATGCCAAGGTCATCCCCAAGCAGCTGGGCAAGGCAGGGGCCGGCGGCGCAGCGGGCGGTGCGGCGGGGCAGCACGCCCTCATGAATGCCCGCAATGCGGCGGCCAAGAAGAAAAAGAAGTCGCAGGAGAAGCGGCAGGAGACGAAGGCGGCCAAGACGCTGTCGGCCATTCTGCTGAGCTTCATCATCACCTGGACGCCGTACAATATTCTGGTGCTGATCAAGCCGCTGACCACCTGCTCGGACTGCATTCCCGCCGAGCTGTGGGACTTCTTCTACGCGTTGTGCTACATCAACTCGACCATCAACCCCATGTGCTACGCCCTCTGCAACGCCTCCTTCCGGCGCACCTACATCCGCATCCTCACCTGCAAGTGGCACACCCGCAACCGCGAGGGCATGGTGCGCGGCGTCTACAACTAGATCTCACACCCTGCCACCCGAACACCAAACACTATCCACACACAAACATACACACAGTATAAATATATATCTAGGCTAAGACTCAGTTCGGAAGACCACAATAAATATTGTGTGCTAAGCAGAAAGGCGGAAAATGTTCGGCAAGGAAACCAAAAATAGGCTTAGTTATTACCCATTGACAAGCAGTACTGATTTTTGTATGTCTAGCCCCGGATTATATACACGAATAATTATTATGCGGGAGGGTTGCTATCTATTGTATGTTTGGCCACAGGCCTTCAAAGATTTCCCCAGCTCATCAGACCTGTTCCTGCTGCTCCAGCACTGTTCTCACCAAAGATACACCCTTGCTTCCGCAGGCTCAGGCTTGTGCCATTCATCTGACTCCCGATGCCATTTAGCAGTTACGCAAATCGACTAGAGCAACCCTCCCGACACCTAGCCCATGGCGAGCAAGCATTTGAGCGATGATCGTGAGCAGATCAGACCGGAGACGGATCGGGGATCGGGGATCGGATTCCATTTTGTTAGGCGTTTATGTACGGGTACTGTTAGGTAGGCACATGCTCCAGGCAAAGAATTTAATACAAATATAATGGATTACGATTTGGAATACATACAATATATACACACGCATAGGTACAGGCATACACACAATATATATGTATTATTATACCATAATTATAATTATATTATACACCATGCGAAAATATAACTATGAGTAAGCTTTAGCTGTCGGCGGGTGGTTGCATCCACACACGAGTGTAGGCGAAGGGAGGGGCAAAATGTAAAACCAAAAAAGCTTTAAAACAAGTTCAAACTACGGATACGGATGCGGATGCCAAGGTTGGTTCCGCGGGGCTGGCTGCATCGTTGGGTTCCCATTTAGATCTTAGTTTTTGTGTCAAGTGTTTTAGGGGAGGGGCTTATAGCTGGGGGAAATTGTGATCGTACTGCTCGTTTTTTGATAGGTTGAAGTCAGTTTTTATACGATATAAATGTGCAAGGGGGGGCAGTGGGGAAGCGTGCAGCAAGAGGCAGCCACTACGCAAAACCAAAAATTTGTATTGAACCAGTAGTATGTGTATGTGTGTGTATTATTATTATTATTATAATGACAATGTATGTTTTAAGAACGAAACCCACCATAGTTCAACAACTAGGAACAAAACATTTTTGTAACTGATAAATAATGGAAGCCAAAAGCGAAACCAAAAGCGAAACCAAAAGCGAAACCCAAATGTAAAAAATGTAACAAGCGTAACGAAACCCAAAGCAATAGACACAGCAATGGTTGTGGTCAAGAGATGCCTCCAGTCGATGGCACTTCGCGGGGAGAGAGAATATACTTGGTACTTACGAGAGCCCACAAGGTTGTGTCGCCATACATATGTATAGGTATTTGTTGCTGGGAATCCGTTCGACTGGAGGAACATATCTTGCTGCGGCATTACCCAATCGATGGAGCAGCGCGTCAACAGACATATGTAGCTATTAAAGTAGATCCAAAGTATCTTCGAAATGCACCAAATCAAGCAACTCAAACTAAATATTCAAAGCATATGAGAGACACAAATACAAGATACAAAATTACAAAATACAGTCTAGGCAAAAGATACTGACTGGCACGACCCGGAGGGATTGGGAGGCACGGATCGAACCTTTTTTATGAGTGTGTAGCTAACTAATTGAATGATCTAACAAATTGTCGGCAGGACGGCGGCCTCTGGAGGCGAATCAAGCTGAAATCAAAGCAACATTTGTAGTCTCAGTGGCACAATACGCGTATTTATACCTAACGATACGATACGATATATATATATATACTATATACATACCTACATATAACTATATAATTATGGAGTTTAGCCTGGCCACCAAACCAAGTAAGCCAGCCCAACTACAAACCCAAAAGACATGATTTACAACTACAACCACAGGCACATCCAACTGAAGCATATAGTAGTATGATTACGATTACGATTACGATCACGATATATCTCAGCAAAACCAAAACCAACCTAACATACATATATACACATATAGCTAACATAGATACAACCAGATTACCAGAACATTAAGTACACACAAATATAATCGTAAGATGAGCAAAGATGAGGCACGACGAGTGGGACAGCGTTTCGGAGTGTTGTTGAGTGGAAAGGAGGTTTAATTGCATACAATCTAATTGTTTGGAAATACACTATGATATATAGTAATACATATATGCATTAAAGCTAACAATAAAACATGTGAATGAAAAGCAGGCTGAGAAATCTTTCAATTTGCAGAGTGCAGGGCTATGGATTTTACGGCTGCGGCGACTGCCTTTCCTCCGGACTACCCTCTGCACTGGCATCCCCCTCGTTGTGTCCTCGCATCAGCATCTGGGCATTCTTTTGGATCGTTTCCAGCTTCTGTTGCATCAACTCCTGGCGCCTCTGCTCGGCCTTCTGCTGCTTGTCCTTCAGCTCCTCGAGTGTGGGCGGCTCGGAGTGGGCCGCCTCCTGCATTATCTGCTGAATGCGCTTGGGTGGCTGTCTCAAGGTCTCGTTAAGCGGCGTCTCCGGCTGCTCTTCGGTGTCCAGCGGAATGGTAAAGGCCTCCGAGGCAGCTGTTGGATAGAGAAAGCGCGGCTACAGCCAACTAAAAAGGAGGGGACTGGGGGCCCTGGTGCACTCACGGTATGCCTTGCTGCTGGCCATTCTGTTTGACCTGGCTGACACGGCAGCTTTAATGTCGTCTATCGTTGGGGCGGACTTGGAGCTGGAGCAGCCCATGCTAGGCAGCCACTCAGGCGCAAGGCATTACGGCTAAGACTTCCGCTTTTGCTCTCCCTTCTACCCTTCGCAGCCGCAGGGATAATGGCAAAAGGATGCTGCTGTTTCTGCTGCTGACGTTTCTGCTGCTGCTGCTGCTGCGACTACGGCTAATGTGATTTCCTGTTGCATCCGCTTGGATACACTCAATATTCAATTTCCGCTGCTGTCGCACTCATTAGACTTCAGTCGCTGGCAAGGGCAAGTCGGCGGCAAGGAGCAGCTGAGGACTACATTTAATGGCTCATTAGTATTGATTTTCCTTGGCTTTTCCGACACGATGCGAAACTGTACCTCTGGCCAGTGCGCGTTCCAGGACACTGGCAGGTGTGCGGCCGTTTGTCAGGCGAGCGGCCGGGCAACTGACTCGAGAAATTGCAATGCAAAGTTTTCCGCGCGCGTGACCATTAATAATAATAATCGCAGAGATAGGTGGGCAGGGTAAGGGACAGGGACAGGGACAGTCAGGGGTACAGACACAGACATAGACAGGATCAATATTCACATGAGGCTTGCGTGGGTGCGGTCAATATTGAAGCCAGTGGCCAGGACGAACACAGACAGACACCGAGACGGACATGGACACGGCCATGGGCCCACTAGTCCCAGTCGTAACCCTTAATGTCAATCAACTCTGACTCTGCCTGTGGTTCTGCTGGCCACAGTCGACGCTAATTGCGCTCGCAGACACAACTTCCCCGCCTACATGTATGTATATATGTATGCCATGCTGTAAGTTTAGTGACCCACTCAACTTTGACCACGGCCGGGGAAAGAGTGGGCTTTGATTTCTGTCTCAACAGTTTGCCCATTGTCAACGCTTGGCCATAAAAGCCCATGGCCCGAACACTAACAACTTCCGGCTACAGGCCGGGCCGATACCAAGAGCCAAGACCAAGACCAAGAACTTGTCTTGCACGGAAGCAAAGGCGCGTGCCAATCCACCGCCCAGGTCGTCCACACTTAACCACTCACCACCAGCCGCCATTAGTATGTGCCACACGTTGCGCCTGTGTGTCCCTCGCTGAGTCGCTCGCATGCAAAGTGCCCCAGCCGAAGCGGAAGCGCAACCGCGTCGCTCCACCCCCGTCCCCAAGACAGTCATCCGTAGGCAGTAACAGGTGCTGCGGTGCTGCGGTGCTGCGGTGCCGCGGTGCCGCGGTGCTGTGTGGTGCGTTGAGCGGTGTGGATACCTCCGCTAGTAGCAAGTAATGAGCGACGTTTAATTAGGTTAAGTGTCAATAGGATGATGTCGTCAATCAATCAATTGCACAATACTAAAATACTCAGCATGGACATCCATCAAGCGGCTAAATACCAAAAGGCATTTGTCTGTCTCGCACACTTTTTGCGAGTGTGCTTAATCCAAGCCTGCTCACAGACACACCTCAACTGCCCACCTGCCCACCTACCCATTGGTGTGTGTGTGTGCTAGTAGGTGTGGGGCGTGGCCAAGGCTCGGTAAGTGCCAACGAATTCCTTTGCTCGACTGCTTGGACTTGTGGGTAGAAGGTGCTGCAGAGTAGCTCTTGAATGGAAGTGTCATCTAAGGGGATTCCTATCACTGCTTTAAAAGAATAAAAATAATATTTAGGGGACTTCTCATGTTTAGCCATTAAAGCTTGGCACTCAGTACCCCGAAAATAAACATTCACAACTTGTTTTTTATGCAAAAAAAGTGTTTCATATATATTTATGTATTGTATATAATGTAATAAAACAATATAAACTATTAACAAAGCAACTTGACCTCTGCGGTTTAGGAACATCCCCATCCTTCCATTCATTATCCGTATCCTGCTCTCTCGCCTCTCCTTACTCCTCCGATCGGTATTCAACGGGATCTCGAACTCAATTTGATGCCTTCATAGCTTGCAGAACATTTTTAAACTTACGTATAGTTTCATGTATGTGGCAGGGTTTCTTTTTCTCCTCCCTTTGTATAGGTATAAAAATAGTTTATGTGCGACATGATAATGGATATACTCGTAGTAGTATGACTTAGAGTTAGCAGGCGATCGTGAAAACTTTAAATAGACTTTGCGGAGAGCGGATCCCCAGTGGATCCCCTGTTGCTCCTGCAGCTGCTTCGACTGCTTCAACTGCTTCAACTGCTTCTCCTGTTGTTGTGGGCCAGTGCTGACAAACGCTATTCTCAGTGTTGGGCAAGCAGTGGTCGTAGCGGGGTGCTAATCATATTCCTGTTTGATGATCAGCGTTGCTTTCTCTGCAGTTTGCTCCGACTTGACAGCAGCGGACCCTCCTCCTCCTCCTCCTCCGCCAGGGCCACCGCTGGACGATGAGGCCGCCAATTTGTTGCCCTTGATCAGGCTGGCTGCCGTGGAGCTGAGCGGGATTGTCACATACTGGTTGCCATCTGTCGGGAGGAGACACTCGTGAAATCAATGGGTACGGACTCTGTTAACCTTTGGATTACTCACCCTCCTCAGCGTGCAGCTGCAAGTGTCCCGTCTGTATCAGTTGCCTCAACATTTTCGGGGGTATGTTGGCAAAGGAGGCGGCCGGATAGACATATTTGCCATCCCCCGGCGACCCTCCGCTGGTTGCTGCCGTGGACGTTGAGGGTCCGCTCTCAGTCTGATAGTTCAGTGCTGGCATCGGCTTGGAGCCGGCCACTGACGTTGCCGCTGCTACAATTGCAGTTGCACCTGAAGATGTCGTTGCAGTTGCAGTTGCCTCTGTTTTGCTGGGATGCTGACTGGCTGGCACTTTTGTGGCCACCACTTCGGACACTTCAGCGGGCATTTCCACGTCCGAGGAGTCGTCCGACTCATTGCCCGACGATGTTGGCGATCGATCATCCTGAAAGAAAGAATGAAAGAAAGATAGACACTCGATTAGTGGGGTTCTTTGCTGTGCAGCCAAACAGTCTGGTGCTGCTGCTGATGCTGATCTTAAGCCAGAGCTAAGTTGAGGATGATTGGGCCTGACTGGCTGGCTGGCTGGCTGCCTGATCTGGCTTGGTCTGGTTGTGGCCTGGTCTGGGTCTTGGTCTGGGGCCTGTTCTATATGCCAGCCCAGTGCCTGACAAAAAATCCAATATGTTTGGACCAAATATGGCGCGAAATTGCGTATAAGTGCTGGCCAGGCTGTTCGCCGGCACGCATCTCAATGAGCTGGCGTTGCCTTAAATGTGCACACGCGTTAAAGAATTTAGAATATTGATTTCTGACTCTCTGGCCGTCGACGGCGACGGCGACGTGCACAGCGCGGGGACATCATCCGTGGCATCGCCTTGTCTGGTATCGTTCGCGTCATTTTAATTTTGATTAGTGCCACAGGCAGAGGCACTGGCGGGGGCAGGGACAGGGGCAGGGGCAGGCAGTACTGAAGGCACTGCAGCGAACGGAGCGAACAAAAAATAAATCAAAATAATTGCAAACTGTAACAATGCGATCGCCATTTTGTGCGAGGGAGATCGCAATGGCATTGCGCATACGCCGCGTGCCCCGTCCACAGACTTCCAATGAAATTGTAGCAGCCACAGCTACAGCAGCAGCAGCAACAGCAGCAGCAGCAGCAAAAAGGCAAAATCGCATTGTTGCCGCTGACTAAAATGGGCGTCGTCGTCATCGTTGTCGTTGTCGTTCGTCTGCTGCCAGCCAGTCGCTTGGCCAGTGGATCAGACGACCGCCTTTTGAGTGACAGCACCAAGACATTTTAATTAGCAAAAGCAACGACGACAAACTGTCTCCAAGTTGCCATGATATACTTGGCAACAGCAGCGGCAGCACCAGCAGCCACAGTTGCAACTGTGGTTACGCTTGCGGGCTTCTCAGTGGCATCAAGTGGCTGACAGAGGCAGAGGCGCACAAAGAGGAAGCCAGCTTTTGGCCTGTAAGTGGAGCGGCTCGTGTAGAGGTTAGAGAGTGACAGGCCAGCGCTTGGCAACAATCAAAGTCGAGCGGAAGGAACCAATAAACCCACCCAACGAGCTCATAAATAAGCGGTAGTACATATCAATTGATACTTATTTGCTATTTATCTTATCTGCTCCCCACTATTCGGATTTAATTACAGACCACACAGCGCACAACACGCGATTTCACTCTGGTAATCACATCATTAACATTCGCCACACAAAGCCAAAAAACAAATAAATAAAAACAAAAAACAATTAGCTTATAAATAAAAAAAAAGGAGAACATAAATTTAAAAAAATTGATGTGCGCCCCCGGGTGGACTCGAACCACCAACCTTTCGGTTAACAGCCGAACGCGCTAACCAATTGCGCCACGGAGGCTCTTGAAAAGTGCACTGACAATACCTCCATTGAGGGGTTTGGCGGAAGAAAGCTCTCCGCTTGGATTATATAGGGGTTGAATCATGTTTATGCACTGGTTATACTTTTCGCTATTAATTGTTATCAGATTAAAGCGGCCGACATTTATAGAACCATAAATAATATCTGGGATCTCTTTATTTTTATTTTTAGAGTAGGTTTCAAGAGAGTAGATTATATTCTATTTGATTCTGTTGAGTGGCAGCTAAGAATGGTTTGAAATACATTTCAACTGAGTATTTTAACGCTGCTACTATTTCTTTAAAGAGTGCGGGCTGTAAGCCATTCATCAGTGCCAGTACAGCCGAACTGTGCCACACCCACAGCAGTTGCCATTTGTGCATCAGCCAAAATGCAATTTGAATTTGCCTCGCAAACAAAAGCACTGCCTGCGCATGGGACTGTAAATCAAAACAGACAGCAGCAGGACGACGACAAGTTGCTTTTGTCAGCGATTCGAACAGTTCCATCGATAGCTCCTGCTTGTGATACGAGCAGTACGTACCACTGTCCCTCCCCTGCTGGTGATGCTGATGCTGGTGCTTCTGGTGCTGGCCTGCCAAATTGATAGTCGTGTGTCGTGCGCAAATGCCGAGCGTGTCTCATTAAATGACAATTAGAGCTGAGAGCCGGGGCAGGAGCGGGAGCGGGAGCGGGAACCCTGCCCCTGGTTGGGTTGGGGATTCAACCGATTCAACTCGGTATCGGAATCGGAGTCGGAGTTGCCAATTGGTTGGATGGAATGCCACTGTTCGGGCCAATGGCATGCAATTTATATCGAAATAATGCCGGGCATTGTCTGGTCCGATCTGGCCTCGCTGGCTGGCTGGCAGGCTGTCTTGCTGGCTTCGAGAGCCTGCGACAAATGCAATTATATAGAAATTTGTCTTGCTGTGATATGTGCGGCATGTTGTTGTTGTTGCCACTGTTGCTGTTGCTGCGGCTGCTGCTGCTGCTGCTGCTGCTGCCGCTGCTACTGCCACTGCCACTGCTGTGTGGCCATCAGCAGCTCCAAAAATAGGCAATTTGGGAAAGGCTAATAATAAATGTTTGTTGGCAACAGTCGGTCCGTCAGTCAGTCCGTCAGTCAGTCAGTCGTCAAAGCATTGAATGAATGAATTTTCAAATTGGCTAACTGACATTCACCACCAAGGTGGCATTTTATTTGCCCCAAAAGTGAATGCGAGTCAATTCGGTGGCTGCCACATCCACAGCATCCACTGGATGCACGTCCAACTGCAACTGCAACTGCACTGCGCCACCGCCACCGCCACCGCTCGTGTGGTGTCGTGTGACCTACACCACCAGTGCGACTGACTCAATGATTGACGGATGGCACATTTGCCAATTGATTAGTTGTTTTTACCAAAATGGTTGTTGCCACAACAAAAGGCGACAACTGTGTGGCAGTCAGCACCCGCTTCGAGCCAATGAAAGAAGGAACAGGCCACAGCAACAGCAGCAACAGCAGCAGCAACAAAACAGCTAAAACAGTGTTAACCCATTCTCAGTTTAGCTCGTTGAGATCGTTCAGCATTTGGCCAATAAACATTTGCATTTTGCATGTTGCATGTTGCTGCTGCAACCGCTGCTGCTGCTGCTGCTACCGTTGATGCCGTGTACATCTACCGCCACTGATAACTTAAGGCCGAAAACAAAGGAATAGCCAAATGTGCTCGCCTCAGCTCTGTTCCATTGCACTCCGCTCCACTCCACTCCACTGAGATCCGCTCGCAGCCACTCGGCTCGGCTCGACTCGGATGTGCTGAAGTCAGCGGGCTCCATTGATGCTGGCGCTTTCAATGAAAACATAAAAATAAAAATGCAAATTAAGCCTGGCAAACGAAAGCACTTAAATCTAACGCACAATTGCCCAGGGAACGGGACGGGCCAGTGATGACAGCGACAGTGGGCTTGGTACAGGAAGAAAACCCCCCATACAAGATTAGGAACTTGACTGAGTGTATTCCGGTTGGATATTTATGGAATTTCCTTTGATTTTGTGTGTTAAATCAATCTTTTCAAGGGGCATCTTTCAGCCGAACAATATATAAAGGGAGCTGTCTGCAAAGAGCCATAGTAAATCACCATCGCGGACCACTGTTCCTTGATTTTGTAGGAGGAATCACACAATCACAAGCACAGGCAACGTTGGCATCGGTATGGGGTACGTGGGCATGGGGCATGGGGCATGTGGGCAAGCAAAATGGGGCGGCTTGTGAAAACAAAAGCCAGAAAGCCGAAAGCCAGAGCCCAAGTCAGTTGACACGAAACAGCAGCACAGCAACAACCAAACAACCGAACAACAACGAACAACCAGCAGAGGAAGACACACAACCTCCGCTGCGTAGACATTTGCTGGAGCTGTAGCTGGTGCTGTAGCTGTTGCTGGTGGAGTTTGGCCATTTGGTCTTCCACAATTGTCGTCGTTGTCGCCGCATCCGGGCCGGGCCGGGCCCCGGGCCTGCCATCACAATATGGAGTCTTAAAGCGTTTATATCCGCCAAGCTTTCTGGCCGGCTTTCTGTTTTTGGTCAAATCACAGTTTTGTTTTCTGTTTGCCGCTTTTTTGCCCCCGCCATCCCATTTCTGGGATGTGTAAGCGCTGCGGTTACACGGATTCACGCGCAAAGAAAGCGGCCAGCAGGAAGTGCTGGCAAGAGACTCAGTCTCGTTGGGTCGTGAGTTCAGGCAGTGGAGAGAGCAAGAGAGAGCGGAGTGAGAGAGAGAGAGTTCCAATTCATTAGTTCGGCAAAGTCGGGGCGCAGTTATGAAGGGAATTAGCATCTATTTAAATGTCAGGGGCGCATTAAGATGCCACGATTGCCCTCGGAGCGCGGACGAGTGCAGCGAAAAACGAAACGAGCTTATTGTTTCCAGTTGGCAATTATTTGACCGAAATTGCACTCGCCAAAAGCCCCACACAGATGCAGTGGAGTGTGCGCCATGCAAATACAAAAGTTGCAGCCATTTCTTTCAGTGGGGCGAACGAAACGATTGTCCTCAGGCCTAATTATGCGTGCGCCGACAGCCGAACAAGCCCCCAACAGGACAACAGGCCGCAGATGAAACGCCACCGATTAGCCGGGGCAGCTCCACCTTCCCGCAGAGGCACCCAAGAGAGCGCCCATAGCTCCCAATTCCAGCAATTTATGATGGGCACTAACAACCGCAAAAACAAGCCAAACAAACAAATGAATTGAAGCCGGGGACACAGCGACACAGGGCCACAAACGAACAAACAGTTGAATGGAAATTGCAATTATACGAATACTCGTACTCGTACTCGAACTCGCACAGGAGCTCTGTCCAGAGCGAAGCAGGGGTAGAGCACCATGTGGGTGCCCGGACAAAGCTAGTTCGATGTTTAGCTAGATTTAGCCAAACCAAAGACGGCCCCTAACTGCCCATACAATCTGGAGCCGCTGACAGCGATTAAACTCTAAAATGCGGCAGAAGAAACGGCAGCACAGCAGCAGAACCTCCTCAGCCATTGAATGGCTGCTATCGATGGCTCAGCGATGAAGCGGCTAGTCGAAAGGTTATTCAGATCTATGGGATATCTTGGATATGTGTAGCCAAGCAGCCAATGCCTGCCTTGCAGCCCATGTGGAGAGACTCACATGAGGGTTTTGAGCTTTGACTTGCACAGACGATTGATCTTGGATTTAGGGTGTGGTAAATCTCTCCAAATAAATTTCAATAATGTCTCGCTGGTTCCCTAAACACATCAAAAGAGGATTATAAAAGCAAATAAAAGATTGCCACAGTTGTATATTTCCAGCCAATTAAAAGCAATTCTTCAGATATCGAATCGATTGCTAACCGCAATACTGCGAGTAGTTTGGCCACGAAACTAATTGAAAAATCAGTTGCAGCAATCCCTGCCTGCCGGCGCATTGATCATTAGTCAAACACCAAGTCGAGAATTGTTTTGGATTTCATTAAATTGTGTCATTTGGCAAAAGTGAGCAAAAACGCCAAACGATCTGTTGGGTCTCGCGTGCCCACGCCCACAATCGATGGGGAAATAACAAAATATTCAATCGCTGATTTCATATTTCTCTTTTTGAGTGTGCTAAAAACTGGTTACACCCAGCCAAAGGTTGGGCTATAGTATCTCGCTATATAGTGGTATATAATCGAATAAATTTCAATAAATACATGCGAGAGATACGTCATTTTGTAGCAGGTTGGTGTCAATTGAATTCTCACACACCGGACTGGAGTGGAGTGGAGCGGAGTGGAGTGGAGTGGAGAACACACACATAAATTGCCGCTCATTTGTTTGCTCATTTGTCCCCCACGCAGCCAATGTATATAGAGCTCGGCCCAAAATGGCATTGCTGAGCAAGTCACAGGCGAGCGCGCCAGTGTCTATAATATCTAATACGCACACACGATCGCACGGGCACAAGTCCCGCCCACAGCTCGTCTCCTATGTACACATAAAATATAACTGCCTAATGAAACCCCAGAGAGAGAGAGAGAGCGCGCGAGAGAGCGGGACTTAAGAGAAGACCAAAGAGCGTTGGATGGCAGGTGCGAGGGAATGCGAGATATTGGTTTGCTCCCTCTCACGCACAGGCGCAAGTGACGGGCGCTCTCTTAAGAAAATAGACCCCCAAAACGAGTTTCTCCCCAGGTTTCTCCGGCTGGCAGCGACTCAAGAGACCCATGCGCTGCAGCTACGTATTCAGTCTTTGAGTAACTGCGTCTGCGTGACCTGCACGACGATCGAGGATCGCACGACCGCTGCTGGGATGGATCGATGTTCGGCTGCTCGGCCAGCACAGCGATCGGAGGACGTGAAAAGTGTGACCAAACAAGAACAGACAGAACAGCTGGAAAGTGTGTGAAGCAAATTAATTACAGTACATTGAAAGATGGTGACTTGAATGCCCAAGCTGCAACATGAGCGAGTGCTGCCGCTCGAGGCTGTGCTCGGACGGCAGCCAGAATAGATCTCCACTCTAACTGGACTCGATTCCGCCAATGGGTAAGTGTATGCGCATTGTATTTGTATTAAATAAGTTAAATTGTGTAGGATATAAGTGAAAAATGCGTGTTTAGAGTTGCGAACGGTTCCCTGCAGACAGTGACATTGCCCAAGAAGAGCTGAAGATCTTTTCCTAATGATGAAAGAACCCACAAATCGTACCCTTCAGAAAGTGATTAGCTATCGGCAAAGTTTGGCTACATTCCATGTGCTAGAATATCATTTTCCGACCCCTAAGCCAAGGCTGTGAACTTATAGCCAGAAGGCCCCAACAGCTGTGATCCAACTGGCAGATAAGCCAGTCAGAGCACTCCAAACAGTAGCCCAGCATGCCGACAACTCAATCAAAGGCCTGCAATCAGACAATCACCCTGGGTTGGCTGAGACTGAGACTGAGACCCAGACGGAGCGCAGTCAGAGGCAAGCCCAAAGGCTCGCCCGATTGGAGTCCCAGTGCCAGTGTCAGTCTCAGTCTCAGCTCGAGTCCGTTTGTGGGACCGCCAAGACGGCGTCCACATTTCATAAATCAGCATGAGCGGAGCAAAAGGTGGAACAGTGCAGCGTGCAGCAGCGGAGCGCAGCCTGCTGAACCGCCTGCTGCGAATCCCGACTATTTATTGTATTTTAACAACATTATAAACGAGCATTTAAGTGGCGAGTGTTGGGATTGCTGTTCGCCCGTTTCTGTGTGATTTGTGTTAGAATGCAAGAGCCAAGACAATAACCGAATATCCATATGCCCGGCACAACGGACTCGCATACCGACAAAGCCGTTTCATAATCAGTCGGAGAGGAGAGGAGGGGAGAGCCTAGACTTTCCTAGCAGACTGCCTGGCAGGCGAACTGCCAGGCTGTGGCTTTGGTTGTGGCTGTGGGCTCGAAGGCAACATGTGGCCGGGCCATAACGTTGTGTCGTTTGGGCCGGGTCAAATGTCAGGCACATTATTTTTGTATTTACGTATAATAAATATAAAATGCATGATGCATTTTTGATAGATTTTCATGCCAATAAACAAGCTAAACGAACCGCTAGAATGGTGTTTAAGCCAACACCACCACCAGCCTCGACGCTCGACGACTCCCAGCATCGACAGCAGCGACAACAACGACTCCGACGACTCCGACGAACGATTCCTCCAACTGTTTTCGTTACCCCATTGTGTGGGTACATAAATTTCAAACCAAAGCGAAAAAAGACCAGGAAGCTGCGTTTGATCGGGGTCCTGGGTACCGTGTCCCATGTCCCGTGTCCCGTGTCCCGGCTCTCGGGTCTCATATAATTTTGTGTCTATGCAAATGTACGCGCTGCATTCAGTTTTGCATTAGCTCGCGACGCTGGGTTCGTTTTGGACCGACTTTGGTCTGATGTTGAAAAATCGATGACGATCGGACGGCCGATCGAGTCTGTCAGTCTTTCGGGGACAGCGGACCAGCGGGCCAGCGATGGC
This sequence comes from Drosophila tristis, assembly GCA_018150885.1. Taxonomy (NCBI): domain Eukaryota; kingdom Metazoa; phylum Arthropoda; class Insecta; order Diptera; family Drosophilidae; genus Drosophila; species Drosophila tristis. The sequence goes on along the minus strand of JAECWT010000203.1, from coordinate 692,856 downwards.
GGACCAACCACGTTGACGGCTGGGTCTGGGTCTGCTCTCCCGAACAATGCCTTGTTGACACTGATGGAAAATCTGCGTGTCACAAATATCAAAAATGCAATCGTTAGAAAGCAGGACAAGGCTCTACAATGTATGATGGATCTCCATATGATCCACTTCGTCTCTGGTCTCCGCTCTCCACTCTCCACTGTCTCAGTGTGTGTGCCTGTGTCTGTGAGAGAGTTATAGATCTGTTGGCTGATATGCTAATGCCTGATTGGATGGGAAACGTTAAGAGTGGCCAAAAGTTGATCGTTGATATCAAGTGATTGTCTCCGGGGAAAGTCAGTTTGTTAGCGATCGAAGGAATCGTTTCGGGGTGTATATGGGGTAGATCAACGTCTCTGGACATGGATTGAATATTTGAAACGATTCAAAAGTAAGAAAATTGCAGCAGAAAAATCAGATAAAGCTGGAAATACGCTCCCTCCCCCTCTCTTCGTCTCTTCGTCTGTCGGATCCCACCAAAGAACACGACACCTTTTCCCTAATTGAATGCCAATTTATTGCATTTATAGAAACAATATCAAATGCAGCTCACAAGCAGCTCTTTAAGCAAATATGCCACTAGCAATATAGGAATAAAAAATCAGGCAAAAGATATTGCAGAGGAGTGCCAGGGGGCAGGGGGCCAGCGGAGCAAAGGTGGGGTCGGTGGCCAGGGGGTGGACAGAAAAAGCCAACTAAATTACTTAACAAGCCCAGCGGCTGAGCTCGGCTCGGGGCTGGACAACGACATCGACGACGACGACGACGACGACTACGACGACGATGTCGATGATTTACTTGTGCGTAATAATGCGACGCCCGCAATGCTGGTCAGGCCCTGGCAGTGGCAGTGGCAGTGGTGGTGGCAGTGGCAGTGGGGCTCCTCCTGCAGAAGCTGCTCCTTCTGACGATGACGATGGCAATGGCAATGGCAATGCCGAGGCAGGGAGCAGGCAGCAGGCAGTAAATGCATGTGAGAAGAAGTATAACTGGGAATGCGCCTCAATTTAAAATGCGAATTACATTATCTGATCAAATGCATTCTTCAGTGCGCTCCAGGAGGAGCTGCACACACTGTGTGTGTGTGTGTGTGTACGGATCGATCCACTCCGCTCTGCACCGAAAGAACGAGGAGTGCGCAGAGTGTCCATGAGGATGCGAGCGAGGAGAGGAGAGGGATCCGTGTGTGCCCGAGTGCCCGTGTGCCCGTCTGCCCGTGTGGATGCTGCACAAATAAATAAATTTTAAAATACAAACAAGTAGCGCGCGCAAAAAGCGCCGAGTGGAAAATTCGTGACAGCAATTGTTGATGAGCAGCGTGTGAACAGCAGCAGCCTTGTCCCCGCTGTCCCAGCACACACCACCCTCCCCCAAACAAGCGTCCGTCCGTCCATCCATCCATCCAGAACTCAAGATCTCTCAGAACAAAAAGCAGCAGAAAACAAAATAAAAACAATGTTGTCGGGCAAACGCGTAATATTGAGCGACTAATAGCTGGGGCTTGACTTGAAAGCGAACACGACGCCGGATCGGATCGGATTGGGTCGGATCGGATCGGAGATCGCTCCACTCTGGGGCCGTGGTACACCTCCGCAGTCTAATTAACTCCTACGAGCAGCGGGCCTCAGCTTTTAATTAAGGCGCACACACTCGCACAGCTCTGCGCCAGCTCTGTGTATTAAAGCCCAATAGCCGCAATAACAGCAAAACAATCAACGATTCCCCGCATCGTGGGCAGCAGCAGCACCACCACCACCACCAACAGAACCGCCAAGCGGTCAAATCAAACAAGAGTTACACAATTACGAGTAGAACGAACCCAAGCCAACTGTAGCGCAATTCCAGAGAACAGACACTTACAGAAGCCAACAAAATACTTGAAAAATAAGTAATAAATATCGAAGCTGTCTTCAACCATATTTTAGTTTAGTTTAATTTAATTTAGTTATGCAGAAAACATAGCAGCAGCTTTGAATGATCTTCGCAAACACATTACAAAAAGAAAGTTTCCGGGCATTAGAATATTCATATTTGTATACGTACATATATATGTATATGTTTATGTTTTTTAACGACAACATAAATGAACGTATCCCTTATATGCTGAGAAAACTGTTCTCTAAGACATTTCTTACCACCGAAGAATCTCCTGAGAGCTGCATGATGTTTCGAAGGATCATACAGCGACCGTTTTAACTAAAAAACTTTCAGTAGTTTTTTGCTGCACACCTGGGGGAAATTTGGCTTTAATGTAACCTTTATTGACTCGCAGCTGCATACAAGTAATTATGAACGTGAATTTGTACACTTGAAGGAGCTGAAAGTGTCATCAATTAACAGGCAGCAAAAGGAAATGGTTATTTCTCATTTAATTTACTCCAAGCGGACAAAAATAGATGGTATAGCTGGTATGTTCCGCCTGGATGCTTATGAAAATGCGGCTTATTTTCCATGCTGCCTGCCAGATTCGTTATCGAATTTTGAAGTAGGACCAAGAGTGCCCTCTGAAGGAGAGGTCCCGGGGACAGATGAAATGCCAAAGTGCGCAAACTGTGCCAACTTCTCCTGGCTCTGGCTCTGTCTCTGCCCCTGGTTCTGGTTCTGCTTCTGGCTCTGGCTCTTGCCACCTTCCTCCTTTGGTGAGGCTGCTGCTAAGGAGATGGACTGATGGACTGACGGACTGACTGACTGACTGACTGTCTGACTGCAGAGACATCAATCTAGAGACGGCAGGCAGGCAGCAGGCAGGCTGGGCTGGCAAGCAGGCAGAAAGATAGTTGGGACAGACGATTGGCAACTCGTTGAGAGTTGACAATAATGACGCTGAGGACGTCTCCGTCTGCGTCTGCGTCTCCGAATCGATGACGATGATAGAAAGTAAAAGAAGCAACGGGCCAGAGCAACAGCGAAGACGATCTCTGGCCTGCTTCTGCATTTTAACTGCAATTTTAATGAGACGTGGGAAAAATACTCGATACATATATACTCGTATGTGTGTCTGTCTGTATAACGAATGCGGTTGCTGGCTGCTCGTTTTGTAATTTGTAAAACTCGCACGTTGCCAGCATTAAGGACATGCAGATTTGCCTGCAGCACCCTCACCCTCACCCTTGCCCGCTCCTTATTGATCAACATTTATGGCTATATTTTTAGTGGTAGTCGCAGTCTGCGCGAGCCACGAGCAGCAACAAATTAGCACTGACAGGCCTCTACAGTGAAGAGGGGAGAGAGAGAGAGACAAAGGACCACCGGTCCGGCCTCGACTTGACTCGGCTCGGCTTGGCCTGCCCATTGTCCATTTGGTGGCACCATGTGGCATGACCATGATCGTCGGCTCTAGCCAATTGGACGCCTAGCGTGAGCTTTCTAGGTGGCATCCTCAGCGCAGCCGGACAGCCGCTGCTTGTTAAATGTTTGCCGCCAAAGAGAACGGAACGGAACGGGACGGTTCGCATCGCATCGGATCGGATCGGAACAAACCAACTGTCGGGAGAGTGGAGTGGAGACGACTCCGCCAGCTGGTCCTGCCACCCAAACCCAAATTCGTGAGCGTCATTTGAATGGTGTGATAATTTTTGCGCCTCCGTTTGGCAGCTCTGGCATTGAATTAATTGCGTGCCACATTATAAATTTTCGGCTCCTCAATGCTGCCCAGTCCCAGTCCGCAATCCCTGTCGCTGCTTATTAACGCTTTGCTATACCCACAAAACACACACAGACGGGTGGTGGGGGGAGGGCGAGGGCATTCTCACACGGGAGCGCTGCAACAGCGGCAGTAGCAGAAATTCCAAAAGTTTTGTGGCATGTTGCAGAGTTGTTGGGTGTTGTTGTCACTGGACGTGTGGGCATGTCAAGGCGTTGTCGCGTAAGTGGCAGCCAGGCAGCGAAGCAGGCAGCCCGGCAGGCGGTAGCACCACTAGAAGCTGATTTCTCTGATCTTACGCAAATATTGCGCATACGCCATGTGGTGTGTGCCGTCTCTAAAATCTAAGAAAAAGTGCCACGAAAAGAGGCATGCAGGGTACTGATTTCTGCTGACTTTCTCTTGGGTTCACATTGATATGCCAAGACTATTTTCCCCCTAGGGTTCAGCATGTCATACGATTATTGGTCCTATGGCTTTGCATTGCAATTCGATTTCCCTTATTTAGTCATCCCAGGGAACCGAGTTTCAGTTCAATTATTAGCCCACTAAATATGCAGTTTTCTAGGCTTTTCCTCCACGAACACACACACACACACACACACACACTGTAATTTCCCTGCAACAAAATCGGACAACAAACAGAAACGATAATTCTGTGTGTCTCTTTCTAAATGCACAAATTTGCATATCAAATGTAGCAATGAAAAAAAAAGCAAAAGCAAAAGCCAACCAAACAGACGCCGCCGCGCAGTCGCCTTTCATAACAGCAACAACAACTGCAACACTTGCAACAACAACTATAACTGCAGCAACAGCAAGAACAACTGCGACTGGGACATGTAGCTAATGCATGGCCAATGTTTTCTTCCAATTTTGTTTTCCTTAACAAATTTGCGTATTCTGAACGATACGAAATTAAGTAAATTACAATATTGTAGACGATTGGCGCAGCGGCAGTTGTTGTGTGGTGGGTGGGGTGTGTTGGGCTGTGTGTGTGTGTGCTATATTTGCGTGAAATTATTATGGCAATCGATTTGGGACCACCCAACCACTGCAAAAACGATGTGCGACGCAGAAGGAGCGCGAGAGGGAGAGGCAGAGGCAGAGAGGAATGGCAATAAAATGATCGATAAAATTATTATTGATTACTCATACGCCTCGCGTGTAACGGGCCACTGCGATGAGCTTGCTAGCGACCAACCGATAACGATGGCGATAACGATGACGCGATCGCCCGCTTGAGATAGACAGCAATTATTTTCGTCATAAGTCAGCCAATGTGGCGACGACTGAGCGACGATATTGCACTCGGACTCTGTCTCGGGCCTGCCGCAGCCCGGCCCGCCACCGACGCTTTAGCTTTAGCTTTCAGCTGCTCTGTGCTGGTTTTTTCTCTCATGCATACACATGCACATAATCGTTTGGGTGTATTGTATATGTGTTTGTGTGTGTAATTGCTGCGTTGAGTCGCGCACAACACAAGCTTCCAAATAAGGGACGGCACATGTGAACTGAGGAAGCTATAACTATCGCTGCGGGCCACGCAAATCGCTGGCGTTTCCACTTTCGCATAGATTTCCATGGAAACCAACGCATGCCGCCAATCTGAAGTTCAGCGCATTGATGCAACTGCCACAAAATTGGTTCAGTTGTGCCAGGTGGTGACAAGTCGCCAGGCCCCAAAAGCGATCACCGATCAATGGCGACCAGGAGTCGTCGCCGCCGTCGCTGTCGTTGTCGTCGGCGGTGTCGGTGGTGGTTGCTGCTGCTGTTGTTGCTGTTGCTGCTGTTGTCGCTTGCTGTCGTGCAACATATGGCAGCGATGACAACGCATGTTAACAGCTTTTTAAAGTCATTGCACAACAACAACAGCAACAACAACAACAATAACTGTCTTGTGTGGCTGTGTGCCACAATTCCCAGGCCGATAAGCACTGGATCCGATGCACGAGTATCCACATCCACGTCCAGATCCAGATCCGATCATGGCCCCCGAACTACAAAGAACGCCAAATTTGGCTGAAATCCGATATGAAATATATATCCTCGAAAACTGAAGACAGGAAATCTCACGCGTGCCAGCGACAGCCATGGAGTGGCAGAGGCAGAGGCGAGCGGTCACTGGAGCGGATGGAGTTGAAGTATATTATCCAAAAATGCGGTCTGGCGTGCCTTTGAATTAAGGTATCGATTTAGTGCAGGTCTCCGGCAGCCAACACACAGACCAAGACCCGACCAAGACCCAGTCCAGACCAAGAGCTGGTCATCTCTGTTCGTCAGTCATTTTCATTCATTGTTGGCTCGCGCTCATTGTTGGTGTGAAATTTAGCACAGCAGCAACAGCAGCAACATCGGTGGCAGGCCACAGTCACAGCCAGCCACAGAAGCAACAAGTGACTGCGGTTGCAATGAATCCGCATAACAGACATACAGCCAACACGGACAGACACAGACGGACACTCGGAGAGCTCTTAAAATGCGGCAAAATATTTCGCGTTGTTGCTGTTGCTGCCGTTGTCGCTGCTGCTGCTGAGGCTGCTGCTGCTGTTGTTGTGGCACAAAAATACTTTTTAAACGCGCTGAAGCGTCAAGTAAGCCCAGGCAAAGCTTTCTGCTTTCAACGGATACGCACAGGATCAAGTGTTATAAATGTTAATTCGCAAATAATTGCAGCAGCCTCGAAAAGCGCCGTCGCCGTTCCCCATTTTTGCGCTCCCCAAGTGAGGCAGCGGCAGAAGGCAGCGTCTGATGCCTCGTTGGATTGCTTAATCGGCGCCAATCAGACGATGCCACTAAGGTTGGGTCTGGGTCTGGGTCTGCGTCTGCGTCTACGTCTGCGTTTGCGTCTGGAAGAAGTTTGTCAATTTCCAAGCAGCAGCAGCATAAAGTTTAATTGAAAATTTATGGCACTTTCATTAGAGCCAAGCTGCCGGAGAGCCTCAAACTTTCGTTTGGCCAAAGAAATAAATCTCTAAGCATGGGAGAACATTTCAGAATATGTATGTACAAACGGATGGATGTGTATATAAGCGATACGACGAGCACTATATATCATCATGCTCGTACAATTTGTGTGGATTTCAACATTTGATTTCGATGGTGGGCAGGAAATGAGCTGAACATCGATTGTTGTTAACTTTTGTTAGCCGCACGGTCGCTGGCTCTGTGGGCAGAAGGCGGCTGGCTGGCTTGCCACTGGAGCCCCCGTGTGGGATGTCCGCGTGTGCTTCATTATATAATGAATCGACTCGGGAGATGGGCACACACCATGCCCCCAATACCCCCGCCAACCGTGCTAACGCCGAAGCTCGCGCTAAAAGTTTAGCTTAGAATTTATTACTTAAAATGTTTTTACAGCCAAGTACAGTTTGGCCCTAAGTTCTGCTTGACTTTGAACAAATTTAGCTGTAAAGAACGACTCGGAAGTTGGTAAAGTTTCGTTCAGTATTTGTTGAAAAAACTAAATGAAAAACTCGAGAGAATTGCCAACAGAAGAACAAAGTAAGAGAAAAAGATGTCGCCTAATTTTATTGGGAAATATTTATTGGTTGTTTGTAAGTTCTACTCCAAACTCCAACCCATGGAATCGCCCCCCTCCTAATTGCATTCTCATTTTTCGGGGGAACCTTCGCTAGTTGAGGGCTTCCCAAAGCATATTTATATAATAAATCCCGACTATGAGGCAATCACTCCGACAGAAATGAAGAAAAAACGAGAGATTCTCAGCCATAAAATGGCCAGTGAAGCGGAGCTGCCGCTCTGCCTATATAAGTGGTTTGGGGATGGGGATTGGAACAGCTACAAAAAAACTAAAAAAGAAAAAAAAACTATGAGCTTCAACTGAAATGTTGCCTCTGCCACGCTCCAGTGAATGGGCGTTGCTGCATTGGGCGTGGCTCGGTGACGGCGCTAGAGGAGTCATGGGAGGAGAAGGTCGTTGAGATTTCATCGTGGATAGCAAAGAATTTTGATTAACTTGGAAAATCATTGGAGTAAGTCCCCCTGTGGTGGGGGGCAGGGCAGGGCGGGGGTCAGCAGGAGATAGAGGGGCACACAATGTACGCATTATTTGTTTGCATTGCAGCCAATAATTGCTTAACTAAATGTGAGTCCCGAAAGGCCGAAAGCGCCTCGTTAAGGTCCTCTCAAGCAGCAGGCAGCAGCCAGTAGCCAGTAGCCGGCAGTCGGCAGCCAGCAGCCAGCATGCAACGGGCAGCGTCCAGGCTTTTAAATAATCACAATGAAAGCAACAGGGCCGAGAGCAACAGGAGAGACAGGCCAGACCAACAGACCAGCAAACGAAACGAAAAACAAACCAAACAAACCAAACAAAAAACAATACAAAGAAATACGAGAGAGAAACAAAACGAATTGAACAAAAACAAAACGCAACAAAACTAAAAAAAAAAATAAAAGAAACGCTCACAAATTGTCATTTCTTAACCTTTTCAGATTGCGAAGGCGGCGGCGGCCGGCCCCAACAGGAGTTCCAGCAGCAGCAGCAGCAGCAGCAGGAGCAGGAGGAGCAGCAGCAGCAGGAGGAGATGTGTTGTGGCCAGCAGTTGGCAGTCGCCAGAAGTTGCCGACGCGCGCTCCCCAGCGCACAATGTGTGTGCGCGCGGCTTTAAGAAATGCCGAATTCCAGAAGCCGCAGTACAATCAGTTGAATTAAAAAACGAGCGCACAGACAGAAGACGACGTGGATGTGGCTGAGGCTGAGGCTGTGGCTGTGGATGTACCTCGGCCTGGACCTGGGACCTGGTTCTGGATCTGAGCCGGCGACGATATCATCGCGTGGAGAGCGCGCGCAGCTGCTGCCGTTGGGGGCTAGGAAATTAAGAGGACATTGTGGCGGCATGCGGTTAGAACTTGCAGCGGCGGCTTAAACACAAAATCCGCCAAGACACACACACAAACACAAACACAGAAAGAAGTTAACCCAAAGCCAAGATTCTTTGCGTGGCTGCGTTGTTGGTGGCTTTTGGACAGCTGGACGATGCCTGACAGAGGTCGCCCTCGTACGTAATCGACGAGCATTGCGAATGCTTTTGTCCTCCTCCTCCTCCTGCTGCGTCTTGTGCTGCGCACGTGGCCAACTTGGTGACGCGTCTGTTGCTGCCCCAACAACAGCAGCAGCAGCAGCAAAACACCAAATCATTGAAATGTCGTTAGAGGCTCGAGCGGCACGCAGCATCGATAGTCAGCGGAACCGCAAAATGCTTTTAATTTCTCAAACTGATATGCACTCGTGCTCCCTCTGGACGCGGAGGAGTAGAGCTTGCTGGAGGTGCGGTTCGGGAGCTGGTTCGCTGGAAAATGAATCAGCGGGGGAAAAAGTTGCTGTTGCTGTTGCTGCTGCAGAGGCATTGAAGGTGGCACCAGAACGAGAAAAGTACAAGCAAATATGCACAGAAAGGCATAGAAAGAGTAAACTCCACAGCTCACTCCAACTAGTTGCAAGATTACAACACAAAGCCACCGGATTTAATTTAGTGATTAGTTTGAATAAAAAATAAATTATTTGTTGCAGTTAGGAACTTCGTTTCCAAGCTATCATCATCTCTGGTTCTCCCTCTAACATCTAACAGGTAAATGAATTTTACACACAATCCATATTCAAGTAAAATATTAGATAATATCTTTCGTTATATTTTCCAATTGTACTCGAATGTTTATGTTATCCAAGACTCATGAAATGTGGAAATGAAATAAAAACGAAATTATGGAAGCCAACAAACTTGCGAGATTTTCTGGGGGCTGGGGGATCGTGGAAGAAGTAGAAGTAGTGGGCGAATGGAGATGATGCGCAGGTGAGCGACCATAGAAGGCAATCGGCGCAGAGTCGAGTATATAGCCAAGACACCCGCGCAGACCGATAGACACGAGCAGATATGTACACAGCATATGCTCGTATATGCCCGTAATGTGTGGCAAATGCCAAGGGAAGCAGGAGGAGGGGGGCAGCAGGGGCAACAGCCCACTGCATGATGGCAATTAACCTTGGCTGGACAAAGAGTTGGCGGCAGCAGAACGACCTACAGCAGCAGCAGCAGCAGCAGCAACAGTCGCGTACCAGCCATGACTTTTATCAGTCAAGTCAGCTGCTGGCAGCCAGCAGCTGCTGCCAGCAGAAATACACCAACAAAATGATGACCTGAACCGGCGTTGGTGTCACACCCACAACATCTTGTGATCGTTGGCTCGTTGGCTCTTTGGGGGCTTTCATTCATCGTCTCGAACTGAATGGAAGTCCACGGGGCAGAGTGAGGAGAGAGAGGGAGGGAGAGAGATCGGGGCTTACAGTGGCACACGTCATCGCGCAAGCCTACGCGGGACCCAGAGCCAGAGCCACAGCCACAGCCAGAGCCCGGGCCATAGCTTTGGCATTGAAAAGTAAGAAACGCGATTTGCATGCCAAGCCAACACACAGGGGGGATCGGACCTGAGGCCTGTTGGTGCATGACGAGCCGAGACGAGACGAGACGAGACCGGGCCAGACGACACACAAGACACACAGAGAGTCAATGGGTGCTCTGATCGATTTATGAACTCGTCGCCCGTATTCCGCTGTCTGTCATGACGTCACAGGGGCCCCAAAGAAGCCCCCGCAGTAGTGCTGCCTGGCACTGTGGTGTGGCCTATGGGGCTCTATTGTGGAAGCGGAAGCTCTTTACAGCCCAGCCGAATGTTGAAAGGAACAACAGAAATATGTGTGTACATATGCTCGAAACACACAGAAATTCATTCACAGAGAGCAGGGCAGAGCAGAGCAGAGCAGATCAGCGAAGAGGGGCTGCCCACTCGCTCGGAGATTCGGAGATTATTGCGCGTGGAGTGTGTGGATTGTGGATTGTAGATTCTGTGTAGGCCATAACTACAGACTTTTGAGAGCTGTCCAGCAGGCAGGGGGGAGGGCAGCGGAATGGGTCTTATCTGGCGCTCTTAACCTTGCTCTTGAAACTGGAAGCTGGAAAAATCTCAGCGTTGGGGCTGTCGGCAGCATCTGGCACTTTTACATTATTTGTTGTTGTTTGTTGTTTTTTGTAAATTATGTTTTTTTGTTGCTTGTTTATTAATGTATAATATTGCGCTAAGTAAAATATATGCATATACTCTTTATATATGTGTGTAGGTATACTATTTTGTGGTTTGTTTTTAAACATATTTTGTTTCGCTTACAACGTAAATTGTTTTAGGGTTATTCGATTCGGTTTCTGCGGATTGCACGAGCATTTATCATAAATAATAAATTTAACTATTATTAACGAAATTCTGTTCTGTTTTTTGATTTTTGATTTTTGTTTTCTGTTTGACAGAAATGCGATCTGTATTTAAATTAAGTTCTTCTCTTTTTTTTGTCATTTTTTTGCTGTTGTCTTTAATGAAATTAAGTTTAAATAATAAATTAAATTTAAATTGCTTTTCAGTTGTGGAAATTAGCTTTGAGCTGCTTTTTAATTTGGTTTCTAAATAAAAATATACAATAAATATTAGTAGAAGTCGAGAGACAGATGGAGAGAGCGCGGAAAGTGGAGCGATATTGACAGCTCAAAGGGTGAGTGGGGGGTTATGTTGCATGTGGCATGTGAAGGAATTTTGAACACAATTTTTTAGTGTTTTTTTTTTGTTTTGTTTAGTTTAGATTGAATGCAAATAAAACTCGAAAAATAACTAAATGAAAGCCAATTCAAATAAACATAACTTCAACATTACAAATAGTTCTAACATTAAGCTAAACCTCGGGGAATAAGCTCAAAAGTTCAAAGAGCACGCTCATCGCACCCCCGCACACACACGCAAATACACACGCACCCACACTCATACAGCCGCCGGCGCATTCGATTACTCCTATACTACATTTATTTGCCAACAACTTTTGTACGGCTATGTTTACCCGCTTTAGACTCTATACAGCAAAATCTCTGCACACACCTCTCCATGATGATTCTTTAAAATATCTTTATACATATATGTATGTACCGTACTGTACCGTACTGCACTGTACTGCACTGCACTGTACTGCACTGTATGTATCTCCCCCATTTGTTATTGCACTTATGTTTTATATGTAAGAAATGGACTAACTTAAGCAGTCTCGGCTGTGTCTCGATGTGTCTCTAGTGGTTCTAGTGGTAGAAATGGCACTGGGTTAGAAGCTGCAGCTGATATGTGACAATTGATCTATTGCTATGGGATATACTCGCATCTACCTGCGCCCCTGCTATCGTCAGGGGAGAGCTGTAGCTTGGCTATGGCACAGTCGCCTTTAAGTAAGAGTCTTGACTAGTATACGAAATAAAAAAAAATGTAAAATTAATACAAAAAATTAAACACACACAAACACTGCGACAAACAAGAACAAAACGAGCGGCGAGATCGTATTGGCCATGAATTCGACATACATACGCGAACGCATACGCATACCCGTACGAGTATATCGAAATTCGATCAAGCCATTTGCTGCACTTTGGATCTGCTAAAACATATGTCTAAACATAAAACTGCTGTCTAACTAATTGGGTTTTTGGCCTATGGCTCCTTCACTTCACTTCACTTCACTTCACTTCATCTCTGTCCCTGCGCATAGGCCAAGTGCCCATCTCTGTATATATTGCCTAGAGAATCTGAAGGATTTGCCTAACGCTGCGCATGCGTATGCGACATGTGCGAGTGCGTCGAATGCGGCGGCGGCACGTGGGCCACATGCGCATGGTGCGCATGTCCGCCGTAGGCCTGGGCATGGGACAGGGGCGAGGCCTGGCCACCGCTGTACCCGGACTGCATCAGACTCTGCTCGAGGCTGTAGTGCGAGGGTGGCGCCGGCGGATGGGCGAGATGAGCGTGCCCGTGGTGACCATAAATCAATTGTCTTACTTTGGAGTCCTCGTCCGCGATGTTGTAGCTGAGCTCCGTCTCCTCGAAGCCCGTGGCCGACATGCGCTGGTCCCCGCCGCCCACGCTGGGCGGATCCGGTGAGTTGAGGCAGGTCTGTATGAGCTGTTTGCCCGCCTCCGAGGTGATCATCGGCTGCAGCTTGCGCGTGGCAAATGTGTAGACGTGACCCGTCTCGCTGGCAACCAGCAGCATTACCTGTGTCCCAGTCAGCGTCGACAGCTCGTAGGCCTGCAAAGAGTGCAAAGGAGCAAGGGAAACGTGTGTTAAGTACTCGTATTCGATGATATCGGTCTTCAAGTATCGCCTGCTATCGCTTGCATGGGATTGGGATTGGGTATTGGGGATTGAGGCTGAGGCTGCTGCTGGGGTTGGGGTAACTGTCGAAGCGTGTGTTGCCACAGCGGCACATAAATTTCCCAAGCAAACTATGCGATTATGTGGCAGCGATAAGAACGAGTAGCAACAAAAGTTTGGCAGAGGACGAGGCCCAAAGCGATTAGAGATGGGAGCGTGAGGAGAACGCATTGAATGGGGCAAATCAGTCGATCAAGAATATCAGATTAAAGTGCTACTAGATCAAGCAAAAGTGCATCAGGGAACGACGATGATGAGATCAGAAAATGAATATTCGTACCATGGAGCCACAGTAACTCATTCACGGAGTGGAAAGAAGTGTTTACGATGATCTGGAAGCATTTAAAGGCTTACACAACGTAACCCATTTCTTAATGCACTTCCCCACTGCTCTCCCACGCAAAAGCAACAAAGTCACGCAACCATCTCGATAGATACATAGTTCCATAGTCAATAGACCCGCCTCGAGCTGGAGTCGGTCCGTACATTAGACGGTAGCTTAAGCTGGCTATCAACAGCTCGTAATTACTATAAAGGCGATAAAGTTGCTGTCTGGCTGTCTGACTGTCGGGCTGTCTGCTTGCCGTGCAGCCAGCGAGCGAGTGGCAGACACAGCGCATAAATAACTGGCGCGGCAAGAAGCAGCCAAGCCAACGCTTCGGGGAACATTTATTAATATTAATGAAATTGTTGTACACATTGTTGCTGCTTCGGATCTGGGATCTGTGATTCGGGATCGGCTTCTGCCACTGCTGAGGCTGCTCTTCTGCTGCTACACCGATTGGCTGCCAATTTTATGTGTAACATGTGTAAATGCAAACAATTGACACGGTCCGAAAGGAGGAGCTGCAACTGCAACAGCAACTGAATCTGAATCCGAATCCGATTCTCATTCGATTCTCGTTCTGAGTAGGTGTCGATTGTACCGAGGATGGTACCCTAGGTCCAGGGCCAGGGCCAGGGCAGCCAGGCCCAACACCAACAATTCATGTCAATTTGAATTTCGAACAAAGACAAAAGGACACGACACGAGGCAGCAGAAGGCTGGATTGGAGGATTGGGGTAAGAAATCTGTTGACAGGACAAGGCAGCCCCAGAGACCAGGCAGCAGGCAGCCGGCAGTCGGCAGCAGGAACCAGGCACAGGGAGAGAGAGAGCGGCAAGAGTCATTTGTTAGAAGGCGATTGTTGGTTGTTTTCTGTTGGTGTTGCTGTTGCTGTTGCATGTGGCCAAAAGGCAAAGCCGACCAGCCATCGAGGAGCCTCTGGTCTTGGGGGCCGCTTATCTGTGGACAATCTGCCGCTGGTGCTGCCCCTGGTTCTGCAGCCGCTCCTGTGTATCAATACGCTTCCGTGCTGCAAGCAGCAGAAGCAGCAGCACCCGAAAACAATTCCCAAGCCAAGTCAAGACCAGGCCAAGCTCAAGCCTGAGTCTGAGCCTGAGGCCTGAGGCCTGCCTCGTGATTTCAATTTAACACCTTTTGGCGGCATTTTGCGCCTTGTGCCCTTTTGGCCATGTTTAATGGCTGGGGGAGACGCAAGCGTGGGGATCTGTGGAGCAACCTACATGTGTGTGGACATTGTGCATTATGCAGAAGCGCTTTCGCTGCCACGGACGCAGACGCAGCCGTAGCCCGTAGCCCGTAGCCGTGGCTCAATCGCGGCTCCCATCGAACGGCCCACGCAATTAGGTTGACCAACAAATGAGATCACTTCTGGACATTAGCTCACTTTTCACTTTTGTGGCCATTTTTGGGAGTTGCCGTGTCGCTCTGCGCCACCCACGCCACGCTCTGGCCGAAAATGACCAAAATTGGCCAGTGGAAAGCATGCCAACAGGTTGCCATCCCCGTCTCCGTCTCCCGTTTCTCTCTTTCTGTCTCATCTTCTGGCCAAGTTCATTGGCCGCAATTTGTTGCTAGGTATCCTCGCTGGCTGCTGTTTTTTTTTTTGCTTGCCCCTGGCTGTGCCCGTAGCGCCAAGTCAAAATCCCATTGTCTGCCTGTCAACTGTCCGACATCGCCTGGACATCGATGAGGGACCACATCAAAGTCACCAAAACGAAATATTATATATTTTTTCTGTGCTTTCCTGTGGCATATGGCGAGGGTTTGTGGTCTCGGGCGTGCGCCTGTCATAAGTCCGGCCCCCAGGAAGGGTCCCAAAGAACGACATGAGTGACCGGCCAGATCTGATGTCCCAAGGGTCAAATATTTGGTATACTCCAGACTTTGTACTCCAGAGTCTAGACGAAAAGGGAATGTCATCTGCGATCCGTTTGCTTGGCCAACTGCTTCGGTATTCAAAGGGTATTCCGAAATTCGTTGCCTCACTGTTTCTGCCTTTCATTTTTGGAGCTGCAGCAGCGCCTTTTGTTTTTTTTGTCCCCCTCGACTTGGGTCAAATATTTCATAAGATTTTGTGTCTTTGGCTAAGATCGTGCTGGGATCGTGATTTAGCGCCGCAATGTTGATGGTTTTTGTGTCTGATTTTGATCGGGTGTTCGGTTCGGATCGGATCGGTTCGGTTTGGCTCGGATCGAGGCTCGGTTTGAGGCCAAAGAAGTCTATTTCAAAAATGTGAAAAATTTCATATGCACCCGCCAGATGGATAGAAAGCACCACAGAAGCAGCAGTGCCACGGCCACGAGATGCGAGTAGGAGGAGCAGTAGGAGCCACCATTATATAAGTTTGCGTGTGAAAATTGGTCATTTGAAAATGCCAAAGTCCGCTGCCCGCTGCCCGCGCATGACAATGAGTGGGGTAGAATCCACAAGGAGCACGCATCAACTGCTGGAGGCTGGGGAGGCGCAGCAGCAGCAGCAGCGACAGCAGCAAACAGATGAAGGTGGACTTGTGGACTTGCAACTTGTGGGTAGCCTCCTTTGAATGCAATTGCGGCGGCAAATTAACATTTTATGAAGCCGAAAACAAAGGGAAATGCGGAATCGTGGGCTACCGCGCTTACACAACGCCGCCAAAGCGGCCACAGTTGGGGTACCTGAAGAGTGGGGCGGGACCGATCGGGACAGACCCGAACAGAGGATCTCTGGCTACTGTTCTAGAGCTGATCTGAGCGGTGCACGATGGCACAGTGGCAGAAGCACCATTTGGACATCAAGCTTTTCCTTTTGAGCCCGAGGATCACTCCACTCGAGCCACTGTGCCCGATGGTCGCATAACGATAACCGGCAGGGAGAGAGGCAGAGAGAAAAGGGAGGCTGGAGAGGGACAGTGCACTGGACAATGCCAGAGGAGGTGCATTGGAGCTGCAGTTGGAAGGAGCATCGAAGAAGCATTTATTAATTGCACATGCGCTCAAAACGTGGCCCAATGTCAACCATCCAACCATCCCATCCCAATGGCCCAGCTGGAGAGGAGAGATGGGATCTGGAGGGCAACTCTGACTCTGACTTCGACTCCCCCGCTTACCTTCTTCATGATGCCCGTCTTGCGCTTGGAGAAGGTCGTGTAGCGACGCAGCTTGTTGTCAATGTATTCCATTTTGATTTTGACACGTCCCTTTGTCTTCTTGCCGTTGGCGGGCGGTGATTTCTTGTTGGGCAGCGGATTGTATCCGTCCACATTGTCGTCGACGCCGGCGCTGGCCACACTCCCGCCAGCGCCACAGTTGTCCAGGCCCTGGAGCGTCAGGCCGCCTCCGCCGCCAGCCGAGCGATGGTGATCCTCGTAGCAGTCGCTGCCGGATCGCTTCAGGGCGCGGTGCTGTTGTTGCTGTTGCTGCTGTTGTTGCTGCTGCTGCTGTTGCTGTTGCTGCTGCTGCTGCTGTGCGGCATGCTGGGGACTGTGATGCGTCTGGCTATTACCCAGGGTCTGGCACTGCGAGGGAGCTGCTCCGCCGGTGGGATTGGGCCGCTGCATGGGCACACCGCCGCCGCCGCCGCCCATGCTCTGCAGGAGCCCGCCGCTGGGCGGACGGGCGCCCAGGGCCGCCACCGCCGGATTGCCGTACATATCGGCCTGGTCGGCGAGGCTCAGACCTATACTACTCATCGAGTAGTTTAGGTTGTAGCGCGAGTCACCTCGCGTCGGGTCCATTCTCAGGTAAAAGTTCTCCACGGTGGAGCCGTAGAAATCCAAGGCACCGCGCGCGTCTATTATTGCTACCTTGCTGTGAAATCCGGCCGCGGCACACTTTTCCCGTTCTCCTCTGCTCTGCTCTGCTATGCTCTGCTCACGGCTCGGATCGCGGGGCTGCTGCCGTATTTAATTCCAAAAATAAAACACAAAACACACACCGCACGCCGCACACAACGCGATTCGATGGGATTCGTTTGCGTTTCTGCCCTGGCGCTGGCCCTCTTGCGCGGATTCCCTGACGCGTCGCTGCTCGGCTGAGCTCTCCTGCGCTTGCTGGCACTGCCGGCCGTGGCTCAATTGTTTCAAATAATTAATTAACAATTGAAATTTGGTTCAAAACGCGAAACTTTTGGGCTGCAACGCCGTCGTTTTGCAACACACACGCACGCACGCACACACACACTGACGCTGAAAATTGACAGCTGACAGTCCTACAGTGTTGCAGTGTGGTGTAAACCAGGGATGCACTGGCTCGCGCCTGCCTAGTGTTGCATAATCTGCGGGATGTGGCGCTAAATTTGAATTTATTTTCGAAAATAAGTGTGCTTTTTCGTTCAGTCAATTGCAGTTTCAGTTTTATCTTTTGGGAAGATTTTGTTTGAATGTTTTATTATATTGTAGGTTTATTTCGTTGGTAGCGTTTACTGGGCTTCAATTGGTTGTTCCTCTGTTTTCAACTTCAATTTGTAGTTTTTGTAGTTTATTTCTGCAGCAGAATGTTTTATTTTGAGTTATATTAATTGCTGTTGTCACAGTATCCGCTTACTTGTGGTTCAGTGAATTGCTATATGTTCAAGTCGTTTAAAAATTCCTTGTAATATTTGGTTTTATTTTCGAGCGTTGTGTTGTATTTTTCTTTACAGTTATTGGAATTATTTTCTGTTGTTTCTGTTTCTGTTGCTGTTTTTGTGTTGCTTTTATTTTTTGTAATTTTGGAAATCTCGTCTGTTTTTTTGTTGTGTAGTTGTGTGGTTGGCTTATTTGTCGCTCGGCATTTGTTTGCTGTGGCACTTGTTTGGAGTGTTGGCTTTATTTGTGGCGATTTTATTGTGGTTAATG
This sequence comes from Drosophila tristis, assembly GCA_018150885.1. Lineage (NCBI taxonomy): Eukaryota > Metazoa > Arthropoda > Insecta > Diptera > Drosophilidae > Drosophila > Drosophila tristis. Next base: position 674,775 of record JAECWT010000203.1, on the reverse strand, counting down.
CCTAATACGATCCGCAGCGACGTACGTACGAGTAAGTGCGGTGCGTGTGCGATTTGGACTTGGTCGGGAGCAGGGCTGACTTGCGATCGATCGTTGCCTCCGTTGTGCTTCAGATGGCTGCAAAATACTTAATAAACCCCAACGTATGGCCAGCGACGGCGCAGCGACAAACTTAGCTGCGCCCCAAACTTGGAGCCGGACCGGTTCTCTCCCCGCCGTTTCTATCCCCAAGAAAGAGTCTCTCTCTCTCACCTCCGCCAGCGCGCGCTCTTTGCTTCGGCTGGAAGAGAGTCGCTCGTGCACATAAGAGTCGCGTTCGTCTTTATTTATTTGTCGTCTGGCAGAGGCGACTGACTGTGTGCTTATGTTATGGCTTAATTAATTAGAAACCATACAGCCAGCCAGCCAGCCAGCCAGCCAGCCAGCCAGCCATAGGTGTATATCTCTGTACATACTCGTACGTGCTCCCTCCGACACGCCCCCAATATGCATACTCATTCGGTAGACCGTATGCCGTACGCCGAATGCCTCTCCGGCTCCAGCTCCATTTCCGACTCCCGACACTGCGCCTGCGCATAGATCTTTGGGGCCTGAGCGTGGCTCCTCCCTCTGGGGGCCCGTTCGTGATTGAGTTTTGTAATTACATTCAACCCGCCGTTGTACGCCATTTTCTCGTGTAGCGCTGCTGTGCTGCTTATCAGCGCCGCTGATTAAGTTAATTTGTTATTTTGTAATTTCTCTGTTTCTCCTTTCTCTTCTGGGCCTCAGGCTCTGGCTCTGCCCTCCGCCCTCCGCCCTCTGCGCATGCAGCTGTACTCCCAGTACTGTTCATGGGCCGACGGGGACACAGACACCGAGTGGCGGCTGCAGGGGCAAAAAGCGATACACTTAAACTATGCCAGGAATGCCTCGAGCCGGCCAATATGGTCAGAATGCTCTAGAGGATTTGCGTGGTGGGCCCACTTGTACACTCGTACACAGGAGTACGGTACGAGTATTTCACCAATGTCCTTAAATAGATGTTCGCAAGAAAATTCTGCTCCCTCTGCGCCCACTGCAGCTCCCGCGGCTGCTGATGGTCGCTTGGGTGGATGAGGGGGAGTCGGCGCTGGCGGTGGCTTGGCCACGTGCAGCGACTAACAGATAGCCAGAGATAGTGCTGCCGAGGATGAGTATATCTCGGTACATCGATACACTCACTCGGAGACTTCTGGCCGCTGGCTGCTGGCCGCTGGCCGCTGGCTGATGCATTCCTCGCTTCGATTTTTCATTTTCCCCCAGCTGCAAATGGTCATCATTGCCTTTTCCAGACTCTCGCCGTGCCTCGGTACGCCTTGCCTTGTCGTTGTCGCCAGCTTGTCTCTTCCGCGAATAGTCGAGAGCCAGGTCCAGGTCCAGGTCCAGGCTGGGGCCCAGGACCAGCTCCGAGCTGATGTCTGATGTCTGATGTCGTTGTCGATGTTGATTCGATGTCGATGTCGCCCCGCCGCCGCGTGCATTTAATTATAATGAAATATAAGAACTCTGCGGCTCCGCAATGGTTTGTCTACCTGCCTGGGCTGCCTAATGATTTAAATTAATCATAATGACTGTCAAAATAGAACGTTTGCCGCTGGCCTTAGCTCATATAAGGCTCGCTCCACGCAGCGGGCACCCGACGCGGTCCTCGGCCTCGGCCTCAGGTTCATCTCCTTCCTCCTACCACAGAGAGAAATCTTATGGGGGGAAAGTGTTGCCCCAGTCTGAGAATTGAAAACTTAGCTTTATAAATTGCAGGGCAAAAATAGTTAAAATTTAATATTTAATCACTTAAACTTTGAAATTCGTTAAGCATATTTTTGTGGAAATATCCAACCAATCAATGTGGAAAAGTACAAATAATTTAATAAAATTGTTACAATTAAATGATAGTTAAATGAGGCTTTAAATACTCATAGATCGAAGAGGTCACAGTGCAGATCAGATACAGATAGCCCCGCAGATTCTCGCAGTGCATTCAGTGCAACTCCTGCTGCTGCTGCTGCTCCTGCTCCTGCTGACATTTCATCATACTCACACGGCCTGGCTGGGCTTTGGCCCGGTTCTGTTCGGTCTGGGTCTGGGGGCTGGCTTGCTCTAAGTCTAAGGTTCTCACAATTGTAGACGCGTTCTGTGCAGCGCTTACTAATTGGTTAGTTGGCTGCACTGCAGCCTCTGGTCGGGTCTGGTCGGGTCTGGTCTGGTCTGGCCTGGCAGGGGCTGGATCCCTCTCCAAGCAGCTCTGTGGCTCCAGAGCGGCTGTCTTTCTAGGCGATCGTCAGCCTGTCTGGCTTTTGCCTCAGCTGGGAACAACTGCAGCAACAGCAACAACAACAACAACAGTCACATGTTGTATTTTTTGCCATTGAATTTTCGCTGGAATTTTCTTCTCTTGAACATTTCTAATACTTAATTATTTGCGAGCGTTTGCTTGGCGTTTTACGTGCGTCCATTCCAGCTATGGGGCCTGCCTCTGCTCCTGCTCCTCCATCTCCACCAGCCGCTGCTTATGCAATCCTTCAGAGAACACCTTCAGAAACAATAACAGGACAAGAGATCATCCCATCCATCTGTATGTTCGCATATATTCCCGAAAGTGTATTTTTATAACTCACCAAAAAAACAAAAATAAAAAGAGAATTGTAAAAAAATAGAAAATGTTTGTTCCATTTACGAATTCGAACAATTTTTGATTTGCTGCAGCTAAACACATATGCATACATACATATAAGTATGTATGTGCATAAATGCCTATGTATATACATATATAGAGATATTTTTGACTATTTATAGCGCAGCCAAAGTATTTTAAATAGTCTAAATGTGTACATTTTTGTTTAGCAGATACACGACGAGATATGGGATGGGATATGGGGATATGGGATGGGATCTCGTAGATTAAAGATAAACGCAGGCTAAGGATAAAATATGGAACGCCTTTACTTGAGAATTCATCTGACTAGAACTGCAGAACTAATCCTAGGCGTAGATCATTAACATTATTATAATCCAGCGCCTGGGACACCTTATCTGCGGCATGCAGCACCAAAAACTCAGGACTCAGGTGTCTAATTGGGCGCTGGGGTGACAATGAACCACTTAGCCCAGCCACAGTCAGAGCCACAGTCAGAGCCACAGAAAGCCAAAGCCAAAGCCTGCAGATTGTCAAAGTCTGGAGAGAGAGAGAGAGAAAGAGTGAACCGCCAACGCCATGGCCAAGTCAAAGTCAGAGCCAGAATCAGATTCAGAGTCGGAGTCAAGATCGAACCAATTGGCAATTGGTACAGGCGATCGCAATGTTTCTTGCCTCATGAATAACGCATAAGGATTGGGCTTGGGCTTGGGGCTTATGCTCGGGATCGGGATCGGGTTTGGGTTTGGGTTTGGGTTCGGTTTCGGGGCAATCGACTGGGCGATGCCTTTTGTCAGGGGCATCTCTGCCTGCCTGTCTGTCTGTCTGCCTGTCTGTGTGTGTTTTTTTGTTGCTTCTGCTACAATTTAAATAAAATTGAGGCTTTGGCGAAACAAAAGGAAAAGCAGCAGTCCGCCCCAACCCACTCTTTATTTTCGGTTTGGTTTCCGAGCTGAAGTACCGTTCGGTGTGTGTGTCTCTCTCTCGCGGTGTGTCCGGCCACAGGAAACAAAAGCACCGCTACAATCATAAAACGATTAACAGGTCGTGACCATTTCACCTGATTACCGGCTGGCAGTTACCTGTTACCGGTTTCCACTCGGCCAAAAACTCATTTGCATTCAGCGCGGACTCCCTTTGGCACTGTGACAAGTGCAGCGACGACGGAAGTTCAGGCCACCTCACCCCACCGCACCCCACGCCCCTTCCACTCCCTTCCGTCCTGTCCAGTTAGAACTTCCTCGCCAGCGCAGCATTTTAATATTCCCTCAATATTTAATTATGACAAAAGCCGAGATTGCTGCGTGCTTTGCATGGCAGTGGGCCCATCAGGCCTCGTGGCTTTGCCTTGGCTTGGCCAAGTTCTCTTTTTCGGTTGACGTCAGTTAGTGGCCCCGTCCGCTTGGGGCCGCTGCCTCTGCCTCTACAAATTAGAACAGAATTATCCCACGCATCTCGGATAATGTACGCGAAATACTTGATCGATTGCCAGCGATCGATAGTTTGTTGTTGTTGCTGCTGCTGCTGCTGCCGAGACTGACAAGAGCTGCAGACGAAGAACGTCCCAGACAGGCCACAAACCAACGGAGGAGTTGCATGCAACATCAGCAGCCACAGCCACAGCAACAGCAGCAGCAGCATCAGCAGCTTGGGATCGTCGGATCGTCGATGGCACAACAAATTTCAGCGCGTAGAACGGTAACTTATTTTTTTCTACCCGCTAACTAGAGGATATTGAGGGTATATTGGACGCCAGGAAGTGTTTCATCGTTCTGTCTGACTCTCTTTGAGGAGTCTACCAGAATCTATAGGCGTTCTTGGATGGACCTCCACTCTGCAGTTCGCTTCGGACTTGAAGAAAGTGTGCTGTCGGAATGACTTAGAAACGAGTGTAGAAGGTACGCCCTGGTCGAGCACTCCCAACTCCCCCCAGACTGGGGTCCACTTATTGCCAGGCCATGGGGAAGCAGGAGGTGGAGGCTCACAGCGATGTCTCCAGCCTGGCTGTGATAAAATGTGCGTAAGTGATCAGTTGGAAGACAACGACTTGGAGTCCAACTTCGACTCTGACTCCGACTCCGACTCCATCTCCGACTCGAGACTCGAGGAGTCTTTGCGTTGGGGTTAAAATTCTTGGACTTCTGTGATTCTTGGGCTTTTTTTTGCGCTGCATTTCGTTTCGTTTCGTTTAGTTTGCTGCTGCTGCTGCTGTTGCTTTCAACTCTCTTGGCACTCGGCAGCATTTTAAAATTACAAGTATGTAATTTTGCTGAAATCAAGCGCTCATATGAAAATTCCACTGGCGGAGCTGTCGATCGATCGATCTCTCAGGCAATTGTGGAGCATTTTTAATTTGTGCACTTTTGCCTGGAAATCAGAGCAGAGCGCACAGAGTGTGCTGGTGGAGGGGGTGGAGTAGAGGACACAATGAGGGTACGTACGCTCGCTCGGGACACAGCTCGGACAGTGGACAGTGGACTGTCCGTGGACTGTGGACTGTGGACTAAGCGGACCGTTCACCGACCTTATCGCGCCCACTGTGCACAAATGCACACACAAAATGTCAATTCTGCGCACGTCGCTTCACAAGGCATCCCAATCAGTCGTGGCCGGGCCACTCTATGGCGTTTCAGGTAAGGCACCCAGGAGGAGGTGGAGCAAATGTCTCTTGCCAATGCTACTGCTGATGCCTGGATGCAGCCTCTCTGGCTGGCTGGCTGGCTGGCTGGCTGCTGGCTGGCAGCTCGTCATCATTATCTCTGCGCTTTGCCAACACAACATCACAAATAATATGAGGAAAGCAACAAAACAAACACACATATGTATACGCGAATATGTATGTACACAAAAAGAGGAAAGAGGAAAGGAGCAAAACAATCGTAGGGCATGGCAGGACAAGGGCCAGAGGATGGACGAGAGACTAAACTGGCACTGGCACTGGCCCGGGTCGACCGGCCTGCAAATAAACTATTTCAATCAATGCGTTTGTCGTCGTGCCATCGCTCGTCCCAAGGATCGTTCAGGCATTCTGACAGTCAGTCAGCCAGTCAGCCAGTCTGTTAGTCTTTCGGCTGTTGGGTTTCTGTTTCTGTAGCTTGGGTCAGTCTCAGTCACTATGCAATCGATCGATCCATCGATCGATCGCACGCCAAATGTAGTTAGGTAGGATGAGTTGTGGCCACTGTGCTTCGTTCGCAGCCTTCAGGTATTTCTGTAGGAGCTGAAGGTATGGGAGAGACTTGTAGAGCTTGTGGGTCAAGGATCAGTGTGGGCTAAGCAACTTTAGTTCTAGCTTTGACTGTTTTAAATCGTACTTTTTCCATTGACTTTTTGCATTTGTAACTAAATAAATTTTAAACTGTATAAAACTGCAAACTGTTTTCCACATTTTCGTAAGCAGCTTCAGCTGCTTTTCCTGGTGATTTGCCTGCTGCTCCCGCAGACATTTGCGTTCGGTCAGCAGGGTGTTTTCACTCTGAATATCTTCCATCTTGGCCGTGGAGCCTGCTCTGCGCGGTCTGTTCAAATTCGTTTGCTGTTAGCGCCAATGCAAAAGCAGTTTACTACTTGACAAGCAGCACACTAAATAACTGCTTTGGTAGATGGCGCCACCAAAGTTATCGAACCACTTGAATTTTGAACAAGCAGTGCACTGCTTACAAAGTAAACAAGAAGTTCGTTGCGCGCCAATTTAAAAATTCAAAATTATAAACTTAGCAACAGAAAGAAAAGAATAAAAGATATTTATTATCTATTTAATTGGAAAAAATAAAAGGTCATAGTTTCCATTCAATTCAATTGACTCCTCCAGTGATACGAATACAAAACATGTAGAATCTCAATCACAATTAGTGAAAATTTTGTTGATTTCCACCTAACTACCGACTACTTAACACCATTCAAAATGCAGCAGGTTCATCGAACCCAAACTCTCAGCCAAAGGGGGATTGTCTGTTGCCTTTTTGGCATTGTCTTTTGCTGCTGGTTCTTCTGCTGCTGCTTCCACAGAAAGCCAACCGCTCCCTTGCCGCCATGTGCTGATGCCCACAGAAATGAATAAATATTAATGCTGATGCGACGCGATTCGACAATGAAAGTGGTGTTTGCCCGCTCTTCGGCGAACATTGGTCTCTGCTTCTGCTTAGAACTTTTCGCCTAATCGAATGTCGGGCCGTGAGAATCCAGCGTGCGGGGCGAGTCATCCAACTCTCTCGACTCGAGTTCAATGCGATCGGGTTCAAATTTGAGGAAGTACAACGCTTTGGGGTAGCAAACGATATCGCTCTTTACTGCGGCCGATAAGGTGTGACTAAGAAAACCGAAACCAAAACAAACCACGAGGAAAGGCCGGTCTACGGGGGCCCAAACACTGGATACCCTCACCAAAATTGCCTATTTCGAGAACTAATATTTGTTCAGCCAGTCGCCTTCGGGAAAAGGGAGAACAGCCGTCATCCGGTGATTTTGTAGAAAGCTTTTCCAATACAATCGCATCCTGTGGGGCTTAAAGGGTATGTGTACTCGTATCTATAGCATGGCTGACCCCTTGACCACTTACGCTGAAGGGACACGTATGATTCATGTTGGCGTAGGACTTGAAGCAGTCATAAAAGAAGTTAGCTATGGGGTTCGATTTCGGAGTTCTATTTCCGATGGCTAATCGTTCTATTGGCTCGCATACCTCGGTGGCCAAATGTGATATCATCAGGAAACGAAATACAAAATTGAGCTGGGCGCCCATCGTGAATTGTCGATGGACCAACAATAACTGAATTTCGCTGCAAGCGAATCGGCATTTAATTGGCTATCTTATGAAGATCAACAACTTGAAACACCCTGGAATATGTGGGTATGCCAACGTCGGAGCCCCCTCCTTCTATGGCAAACATCTGCCCGAACGTATGGTACCCTCTGCGAGGGTATAACACCCCCAGACAGATGGGAATTGTCGCATAGAAATCACTTCCCGTAGCTCTCCATTATGACCATGTTTATAAATATAATTGCTGTGTGATTTTTGCGTGTGTCAGATAACTCTTTTTCGGGTGCAATGAACGCAAATCATCGCTCGTCCACACCTGAATCGGGTCTGGTAGTAGTATTTGTTTTGTTAACGCGAATTCGCGCATTTTGGCCCCCTTATCAGTCATTTGCCAAAATACAAAATAAAAGGCGCTAAGGCTGTTGTGCATTGCGCGTGGTCGTTGTTGGTGTAGAAGAAGTCGAGGGCTTGGGCTCCCGAGGGATTCCTCTATATTCAGCAGCCTAATTGCTTCGACTTATTTTTGGTTTACAGTATTTGATGTAAGAACAACAAAACGAGTGTAAATTCTTTGAGTAATTAAATTGGAGAGACTTAATGAACCCTAATCTAATCAGTATTATCTTTGATTTGCGGCAGAACACGTCACAATTGCATCACATATAACTTCGAGCAGTTCCAAAGTGATTTAAACTAACTTTCACTCTAAATTGTGTTAATATTAGCCATCATTTTGTAATCAAAGAACTCCATCATCAGTTGGGAGACGGCGATCTTGCACCATCTACATATGGCATTTCGTCAGGGGCCGCAATTGATAAGCAGGCATCGATATCTGGTCAATGCTTGGGCAACAGAGGCATAATGCAACGCCTTAGAACAATAAGGGTGCAGTGCCGAGGGCAACGCATTTGTGCAACACGCATAAGGAAGCGGCTGCAGCAGTGAAATTTGCACAATCTGCTCTGATGTAGTCATCGATATCGATATATCAGATGGGCTGCAATCATTTGACTGATAAGGCAGGGCGCTGTGGAGTGGAGTCAATGAGACGCTGAAGAGCGGTCCTGTCATCGACATCGCCATCGCCATCTGCTCTTATCGTACAACCGCGCACGGGGCGTATGATTAATAAAATCCGAATAAACAAAGGGGAAACGGGCTGCTCGGGCTGCACACACCTTCAAAAAGTAAACGACAACTTGACCTAAATCAAAGAAAACGGAAAAGGAGAGAGTCGTAGAGAGAGGTGGGCAGAGAGAGAGAGAGGGAGAGGTTCAAAGAGTGAGAGCACATGTGCGAGAGAGTGAGAGTGGGAGCCAGAGACAGGGACAGAGACAGAGACAACTTTTACAAATCGCTGGCATTTAAATAAACAAAACTACGAGGCGTGCTAATTTTTATGAATTTCATAACATGATTTTAATTTTAATAAGACGCGAAAGCAACAGCAACAGCAACAAGAAAACCACTGCGTACGATATTACGTGAAAGCTCTCTGATGCGTTGCGGGGCGACGCGACGCCTCCGTCCGAGCAGTCACGCATGCGCGCCAAAACAAATCCCCGCCCGAAATGCATCACGAACTTCTTCTGAGGCAAAAGTCTAGGCAGAAATCAAAGTGTGTGAGCAGGGCGCCCCCTTCTGGGTGAGTGGTAGAGAGCGAGAGAGGTGTGGGGGAATGCCGGTTAATGCGGGCGTGATGTTGTTGTTCGGGCTTCGACTGCCCCTGCCCCTGCTGTTGCTTCTCCCAATGCAAACGAAAATGAAAGCGAGCGGAGAGACAACACGCTGGCAGCGCATTCAGTGCCAAAGCTGGCGCTCTCGGTGTATTCCACCCCGAGAAGGAGGCATATCCGACTACACAAAGCAGACGTAGGAATGGTAATCATCATCAATGGGATGAATGTTCGTCAGGCTGGCTCTCATCTAGCCCTTAGTACAAAATATGAACCATTGAAACTTGATTATGGCCAATCAGTTATCTTTTTATTTCTGAAAGGGTATCAAAGCTTCGACCAGCGAGACCACTCCACTTTCCTGTTTTCTTTCTTTGCTGTTTCTTTCGGCTGCCTGCAGGCGAATGTTGTGACGTCACGCCGCATATAGATGCACAGCAGTCAAACTGCTGTGAGATGTGCCTTTATTTGAGCTTCGACGGAATGCAATTAGGTCAATTAGCTTCTAAGATAGTTCTGAATATTAACAAAAATTAAACAAAATGTAAGTTTAGTATCTACCGTCTTGCCTATCATTTACACTCTGCACAGCAGTGTGGCTTTGCTCCCCGCACCCAGTTGCAGCAGCAGCAGCAGCAGCACTTGTCTGCTAAGTAAATTGCCTTGCAGTTACATAGTTGGTCCCCCTCGCGTTGAGAGTAAAAGTGATTGGGAAAAACTTTTGCTTTTTACAGACGTCGATCGTTGCTCTCCTCTCTCTCTGGCTGACTCTCTTTGGACGCTCTCTCGTGGGAAGCATCCACAGGTAGTTGCTGTAAAAGCAGCGCAGCCGAAGCTCAAGCAGCAGTAACGACGGCGACGGCGACGACGACGACGGCGACGACGACGTCATTTTTGGGGGCTTTTATGGCGTGGAGTATTTGCGCCTGTGGCGTGTGTGTGTGTGTGTGTGTGTTTGTGTGTGTGTCTGTTACATGCGCGCTGTGCTTCGGCTTCGTTGTTGGCGTCGTCGCCGTCGTCGTTTGCTTCTCATTTTCTTTGGCTCTGCTGCTGCCTGCTGCTGCTGTGGCTGCTTGGCCTGCGCCAAAGACTTTTTCACTGTGCCGCGTTCGCATTTTGTCACAGTTACAATTTACCAATTGTAAGCGACGGACGCGCTGCTCGCTCTAACGGACAGGAAAACGCCAAGAAAAGCTCTCTCTCTATCTCTCTGTCTGTCTCACTCTCTGGCTCTTCGCTCTCCGGGGGCCCAGACAGCCTAACGGTTCTTCAGGAGCTTGCCTTTGCCTTTGCTTTTGGTTTTGGTTTTGCTTTTGCCTTCTGCCTGCCTTCTAATACCAAAGCAAAGTCGCGTCGGACCGTCTCGTATAAAATCTGTTGCATCATTGCGGTGGCACTTCAGTCGTTCGAGCGCGTGCGGCCGGAGAAGTGCAGTGTTAACAACAACTACAACAAAAGCAACAACAATACGAAAATGCGTGGCTGCAGTGAACATTTAAGCGGCAAAAAATGACAAAAAAATTACAAAATTTGTGAAATAAATAAATAGCAGCAACAAAGCAACAAAGCAAGAAAGCAACAAACAACAAGAAACATTTCCAAAGACAAACTTACCTCAGTGCAATGGTCTAGGACTTGAAGCCAACCAAAAACATAAATAAAATAAAAACAACCTTTAATTCCCCACACAACTGACGCGGAAAATCAATCAAAATTATCGGGCAAAAAGGCATCAACATTCTACCCTCATTCGGGCAACTTAAAATGCTGAACATGGAATCGCCACAGATGTACGCCGATGCAGTGCAGACGCTGGCCCAGCTGGACCTCAAGAAGCCGCCCCCCCAGCAGGCCACCATCGGCCAGATCACACTGACGGCGATGTCCACTGCCCAGCAGCAGCAGCAACAGCAGCAGCAGCAGCAGAATCCTCAACAGCAACAGCAGCAGCAGCAGCAACCTCAACAGCAGCAGCAGCAGCAGCAGCAGACAACGGATGCCAACAACAATACGTCCCAGGACGCGGCACTCCTTGTGAAGCAGCATGCCATGCACCAGATGCAGCAGGCGGCCCTCAACGGCAACAACAACAACAGCAACAGTGTCAACAACAATGTGAACAACTTGCTGCAAAAGCAAATGCTGCAGCAGTACACCACACAGACGGATCTCGACGAGCTGACGACCCAAGAGATTACTCTGGACCTGCAGCACCTGATAGACGACCAGTTCCGGGACACGGAGACGCTCGGCATCTTCAGCGACATGGTAACCAGTCCGGGCGGCCTCTCCGCCACCCTGCCGCCCAGTGGAATGGTCAGCGCCGCGGCCAAGGTGCTGCAGCAACAGACGCTGAGGAATCAGCACGGCTACGGGCGGGGCGGGGCACTGGCCTACATGCCGCAGCCAGTGCACGCCACCTACAACAATTCCAGCGACGAGAATAGCTCCGTGGGCTCCGACTCCAGCACGATCAAAGAGGAGCCCATCGATCCCGAGTATCGACGCCACCTGCAGGAGGCAGCCAGCCAGCAGGCGGGCAACGCGGCTGCCGCCTTTATGACCAACGGCAGTGGGCTGTACAACGGGTACGGGTCCGCCGGGAACGGACTGTCCGGCAACAGCACCAGCGGCACCCTCAACGGCAGCACCACCCCGAACCACAGCAGCAGCAATGGCAGCAACGGCAGCAGCGGCCCCGTAAACGGCAGCCAGTTCACGAATCTGACCACGGCCAATGTGCTGGCCCACCACAACCTGCCACACCTGGCGGCCGCCGCCGGGGCCCAGCACCTGTTGAAGCAGCACAGCAAGCTGCAGCACGCGGCGCACCACCAGCAGCACAACCACCACCGGAAGCATGGCAACAAGCACGTGGACAAGGGCACCGAGGAGTATCGGCGGCGGCGGGAGCGCAACAACATCGCGGTGCGCAAGAGCCGCGAGAAGGCCAAGGTCCGGTCGCGGGAGGTGGAGGAGCGCGTGAAGAGCCTGCTCAAGGAGAAGGACGCTCTCATCCGGCAGCTGGGGGAGATGACCAACGAGCTGCAGCTGCACAAACAGATCTACATGCAGCTGATGAACCATGCCAATCCCGAAGTGAGTCGCGTCTGTCGGAGCTTCCTCAACACCAACGAGCACTCGCTGTAGCCGTGAGTGTGGTGTGGTGTGTGAATACGAGTGCGAATGAGTCTGAGTGTGTGAATGAATGAATGAATGGCTGAATGAGGAATGAGTGAGTGTGTCTGTCGCCAAATCAAAGATTCAAAATGCTGTGTGGGTAGAATGTAAGAACCATTTTCCTCTTCCTTTTTTCTCTACTATTCATCATCTTCTGCATTCTGCCTTCTACTTCTGTACTCTGTACTGTTGTACCTTTGTCCTTCTTCTCTTTCTCCTTCTTCTCTTTCTCTCTGTCTCTTTTTCGGCCCCACCTGTGGCATTCCTTTGTACATTTACTTATCTGCCTTCCCCCTTGTTATCATTGCTTACCGAGATACAATTAAATATTTTTGTACTTAATTTTAGTGACTGTAACATATATTTCGCACATCTATAACTACATAGCTATATACATATGTTGTATATTGTATATCCATGCATATTATCATAAAGTTAAGCCAAAGAAAAATGTTGAAAATATTTATGTAAAAAAACGCGCAGGAAAGAAAACGGAAAATACAAAAAATTAAAACTATTTATACAGAAAACAAACAAAAAAAACAAAACAAACAAAAACACAAATCATATTTTAACTATTGTAATTTTGTACATTTCTTGAATGGTGTGCGGCTTGCGCTATTTGCTTTATGCCACGCCCCAACCCAACCCCACCCCTCCCACTCACAGGCCCTGCTTTAAACACTGATCCAACCACTAGCAAATCTCTAGTACGTAAGCCTAATCCCAAGAAAAAGAAAAGAAACACCTCCCCCACGCCCCACCCTACCCCTTCACCGGTACTAACAGTAATCTAGCGAATGCGATGCGATGCGATGCGATGAGAATACGGAATATCCGCGGCTGCTGCTGAGAGCGCGGACGATATGAATGCTATTAACTTGTAAGGCCAACGCAATGTTCTCATTTTAATTTATATATTCGTAAATTAAATATACAACAACAAACCAACAAACGCAAACTGTAAAGCAACTCTAAATAAATTAAATAAAATTTACAATATACAAAGAAACATTAAAGTGCTTCGTTTCCTTAAGGAATTTCAGTTTTTCAGCATTCAGGCGGAGTTTTCCGAAGCGTAATTTAAGTTCTTCGCCATTTGATCAAATTAAAATATTTATCAATTAGCGATCAAACCGTAATTGGCCGAACAACAATGCGAAGCCAAGAGCTTTGCCAACAAAATATCTAATAAAGTGTCGGCCATATTTAGGCGGCCACACAAACACACACGCATAGACAAAGAAGGCCAATAAGTGACAAAGAGGGAGAGAGGCAGGGGCAGAGCACAGTTTTCTTTTGGCTTTTCCTCTGGTGCGACAGCCAAGACAAGGCAATGCATTTCGGGCTGCCAGGCGCGACAGCTGAGACACGCGCTGAGGGCAAAAGGACTGGGAGGGGCAGCGGCTGCGGAGGATGGGAGGACGGTAGCCCCAGACAATCGCATGGCGGCCGTGTTGACACAATTTGACAGTAAGACAAACCCGAAACGAAAAGCAAATTTATAAACGACAAAGCGAAAAAAGAATAAATGCAACTCGAGACAAAACAAAAAGACACCAAACACACAAAAATATCAGACAAATTAACGCGCCAGAGAAAGCCCCCCCGAAGCCAGAGGGTAAGCAGCAGGGGGAACGCATTGCCCCGACCTGCGGCAGATAATCACTTACACAAAAAAAATTTGGGTTCGGGCTAAGCCCTTTTCTTGATGGCTTGCGGGGGAAACCCAAGGCGCTGGCTAAAACTTTCTTTCCATCTGCGGCGATTGCTGCTGCCCCTGCTGGCCCCCGCTGCTGCTGTTGCATACACCCAATTTGTCTAGCCCTAGTCTTCCCTGCTCCCCACCACCCTGGCTCTCAGTCAGCATTGTTGAGTACTTTGATTGATGAAAGCTAATTGCGCATGCACTCTAGAGTGCAGCAGCAGCAAGCAGTAACCTCCTAGAAAGTGAAATTGTACAACTTGTGGGTGTCTTGTGGTAGCCACAAAACCCCAAAAACCCCAAAAGAAACAGACAGCAATTTAAAGCTCGACTTTGATAAGGGTTCTAAGCGGATTACGGAGAAAGTTGTGCGGTTGCCCTGCCCCTGCACTAAGCACTAAACAGCGGACTGCAGACCCTTCCTTCAAAGGTACATACATGCATCATCGCCAGCATCGTCGTTTTGGCAAGGGAACAGAAATTGCCGCACAATTACTGCCAAACTAAGCGCCAAGCATACGCGGCGTATGAGTTATGAGCGACGCGGTGCAACGGCAGCGCGAAGTGATAAATCTGCAACAACCAGAGGCAGCACAATTTGCAGTCATCTTTCTGTCCTGCCAGGGCGATGGGATGATAAATTTTAATTGCCATAATGAAGAGGGAAGGAGAGCTGCTGACGGGACATACATATACCAAGGGGAGGAGGAGGAGCACATGCACAGGGCTATTAGGGTGCTGTAGGGGGGAAGAATCTAGGAGTAGGGTCTTGGCTGAAATCAAAGAGTGCAATCTATCACTACAAGTTTAATAGTCCCTACCAGTACCAGTCTTTATAATCAATGGTCAGGAATTTATTATGCATAACTAGGAGCTCTCATAATTCGCTGTATTCCCTGTAGCTGCTCTGATCCTCGTTACTTTCTGTTTCATTTAGCTTGAGAGCCCAGATTCAGATCCAGGTCCAGATCCATCACGATCCAGTTGCCAATCAATCCATCTTTCACACTTCAGTTCCACTTTGTCTGCTGCTTATTGTTGGACGTGTATCTTCTCCTCTTTCCACTCCATCTCCGGCTGCAACGGCACACAAAAACCCATAACGGAAAAAAGTGGGTTACTTCATTTTTATTTTCATGCCTCAAGAGAGCGATGGAGGGAATGGGAGAAACACAGAGAGAAAGAGAGAAAGAGATAGAGAGGAGGGGACTTACTTTACATCTTTTCATCTATCTATCTATCTATCTTTATTTTTTTTCTTTTTAGCACAGATTGAGTAATAGCTGTTTGGCTTATATTTAAAGCCGAGCTCCGTTCCCTCCCCTCCCTCTTGGGCCAGCATTCGCCTGGCAACGACGATCGTGTGGCCAACACGGAGCGGTTTCACTTTCTATGCCGACTGACTTTTGCTATCTAATACAGCCGTTGCCGCTAGAGCAGCAGTATAAGCAGCCGCAGCAGCAGCAGCAGCCGCCGAGGCAGCTGAGCCAGCAACAATGGGGCATCGGAGCTCACCTCATTTTACCCCGCTTTTTGCTGTTTCCTTTCCACAATACATTGACTATTTTCTTTTCGACGGCGACGGCGACGCCATGTTGGCCGCAGTTTCAGTCTCAGTCTCAGCCTCAGCCTCACTCTCAGCTTCGGAGTCAGGCCGAGTCTGAGGCTCAATGTATCTGTATCTGTATCTGAGTGTGGGTCTTATGTAATAGCCATGAGTGCTGTTGTTGCTTTTGCTGTTGCTGTTGCTTTTAAAGATGCCTTTTCTTTTGTTGTGCTCTGCTCTGCTGTGCTGCGCTGTGCTGTCTGTCTGCTGCCTGCTGCCTGATGACCAAGTTAAGATATTATGTTCGTTATGTTGCGCTTATTAACGTGGCCCACAAAAATTGTTTAGCGTTTTGCTTTGCCTAAACGAATTTTCCGTTATAAATCAAGCGAACCACGCAAAATGGAGACATTTGGCTCTGCGGCTCTGCAGATGGGAAATAATCAAATAAATTGTGCAGCCCCCCCACTCACCCACAGATCGAAGATGCGGAGGGGCAGGGCATCCATACTCTGCACCCTTTACGCAATTGTTAAGGTGAGGCAAAATGCAACCTGCCCTCTCTCAGCACAGAGTTAATAGCACCAACAAAACTTCAGCAACAATTAAAAAGAAATGAATTTACATATGGTAAGAGTGTATCTTGCACTCGAAGGCAGATCTATTGAGAATTTATGGGCAGCGCTGTCCAAACAGAATGTTTGTGTAGATAAAGCAAAAGGGAAATAACATCAGCGAAAGAAAGATACTTAACGATGGGCAAAAACACAGCGAAGACTGCAATACACTGCACATATTTAATGTTTATATTTACTGGCAATTCAAATTCAATTCACAATCGAAAGCGTTGGCGTTCGTCCTGGGAAATGCTATTCCCCATAGAATCATTGGCTAGAAGGGTGGCAAGGGCAGCCGCAGAGCCTGATAGCAAGATCCCCAGAGGAAGGGAAAGAAACAAAACAAAAATCTAAACCACTCACCCACAGACCCATTGCCCTACTTTTCCCCGCAGGCAGACCCGGCAACAACAATAAAAATATATGAAAATACAATAAAAAAAATGCTGGAAAATAATCTCAACGCCAACACACACACATTCACACACAACATTGCTAATCAAGCCGTTTGCGTGCGTGTGTGTGTAAGTCAAAATTTACAAGGGGCGCCCTTTTGAAAAAAACTTCCTCCAAAAAGCTGCGCGCGCTTCTATTTTCAGCTGCGCGTTGGCGTCTACGTAGCGTCGCTGCCTTTATCAATCGTGGCAGAGCGGAGGCAGTGGGGCCCTGCGATTGGGGGGAGGCAACTTATCTTAGGGCAAGACCCGCGTCCGTTGGAAAGGGCCGCAGCCGCACCGCGCCAGACACTTGTTGCAAGCAGAACAGAGCACAGTCGAGCAGCCAACAACAAATTGACCTAATTTCTGGTACACATTTTTCCTTTACAGCACACAGATAGCGCGCACACACACCCATGCCGACAGGGAAATACAAACAAGCCGAAATGTGTGCCCTAAACTCGTAAAGAATGGGAGAAGATGTATCTGTATCGGTATCTGTATCTGTATCTGTGCGAACGAGTGTGTGGAATGTTCCCTTAAAGCGAGGCAGCAACAACAACAGCCCAGCCAAAATTGAAATTGTTGTTAATTGTTGGTGTTGGTGCTGTTGTTGCTGGTGCTGGTGTTTGCTTTGCGGCAGTGCTGAGTTGTTTGCAGTCGCTGTCGCTTCAGTCGCTGCAGCACTCCAAGAACAGACTTCACTTTCAATTTTCGTTTCATTTTTTTGTTCTTTCTTCTGGCTTTTGGGCGCAGTGAAAGAACTGTTCTATGCCACAGCAGCAGACACAGCAGCAGCAGCAACGGCAGCGGCAGCGGCAGAGAGCAACAAATTTTTTCTTGACTTTGAGCTAAGTAGGTCAGCAGCTGTAAAATAGACTCCGCCAGACCCCACACCCCCCATGGCAGCCCACCGAAAAGGCAATCAAATCGAGGAGAGAGAAATGTTTGTGCATCGCCAATGGAGGAATGTGTCTGGATACGAAACTGCGATCTGTGGCACTGTTTAGACGGTGTCTACTTCTCCATTGCTTGAGGCATCTGACACCCCACGCACCGTCCCACACCCCGTCGATGGTGTCTGATCTGTTAAGTAGGTCAGCACTTTGGGCTGATCAAAAAGAAGTTTTCATTATCACGTGCAGTTGAAGCAGCTGCAATAGAGCCCGAAGAGACTTTAAGCAGCCCAAATGTTTGCAGCAGCCACAAATACGAGTAGCAGCAAAAAGTAAGGCATTCTATAGTTTTTATGGCCGAAGAAGGAACAACTAGAGCCATAAAATGTATCTTTGAGTATCACTAAATGATCTACAGATTTCCTACAGATTTCACTCACAATTGGGTCTTAAAAACTTCTGGATATGTCTTAAATGTCTTCATATTTAAGCCCAAAAGTCAGTGCATTCTTTCATTTGCTTAGTGCACCCCAGAGATACCCATTCTATGCCATGCCATGCGTATCTTTTGCTCTCACGCTCACTGTACCTGTGTCTGTGTCTTTCCCATCTTTCGCTCCCAACCTTTTGGTTTCGCTTAAAAATAGCACCAAAAAAAGGTTCATTCCGCACCAGAGAACAATGAAATCGACCAAAAATTTGTGCTTTTCTGCAGCGCATTTGTGAAGCAGCGGCCAAAACCGCCAAGCGGCAAGAGCTGCCAACAAAATAAATAAATTAAACAAATGATTTACATTTTAATGTAATTAGTATAAGTATAAAAATGTGTGGACTCGACGCAAATCATGTGTTATATAGTACGTAAGTACAACACGTATGCTCGAGCATGTCAAGAGCACACAAATCTTCATATGCCCAGTAAATGGAAGGGGAGGGAAGGGCAGTGGCACATGCACTGCAAACGAGGGGCAATGGGAAGACTAATTTCTGGGGGATGTGATTTCTTCTATTCTTGATTGGATGGAGAGTGGTTTCGATCACAAATGAAATCAAAGACGATGAATATTGATTGGAAAGTGGGTTAATCATTTCATCACTTCCTGGTTGTACCAAAAGCAACCCGATGACTCATTCCCGCAAGAAGTGGGATCCCTGTGTCATCTTATGCGTTACCCCCCTCTCTCTATCGCTTCCTTACCATCTGCGTCACATTTGGCGCCAAAATCTCATGAGCCAGACCTACTACCCCACAAGACCAGGCCGACATTGCCATTGCCTCATTTCGCCGGCACGGTGCGGCTTGGCTTGAGCTTGAAAGTAAAAGTGGTTTGGCTTTCTTTTGTGGCACACGCTTTTGGCGCTGCTTTCCAACAACATCGGCGACAACGGCAGCAGCGCCAGCGCCAGAGCCAGAGCCAACGACAGCGACAAGTTGCCGTGTTGAGTCCAAGGTCAAGAGGAAGACTTTGAAAATGCCTCAACAATGTGGCCGTGGATGAATAATGCAGAGGCCCCCTGAGCCGCAGCCGGAGCCGGAGAAAGAGGCGACAGTGAGAGTGAGAGTTGGTTGGCTCTCAGCTGGGGCTGAGACTGAGGCCTGGCTTTGTCTGTTTACCGTTATGCGAGCCAGTTCCGGTTTGAGGCTGGTTAACCGGTTGGAGATCTGCCAAGGTGGGGGACCCCAGAGGAGAAAGGCCGGGGATGGGGCTGGGGCTGGCAGATCATCTCCAAATGTAGTCCATGTAACTGGCACAACTGGCGATGACGGAGACGGAGATGGAGATGGAGGCGACGACAACGGCAGCGACGAGTTTGGCTTTTATGATTACGCGAAAAGCAAAAATGGAGGCGAAAAATCATTTAAGCTGGCTCTCAATCCTCATCTTTGTCTTGGCTTTGTGTAGCTGTATATCTATGTGTCTGCGTGTCTGTGTGTCTGTTTGTCGCCTAACTTTAAATGCGACGAAGCGTTATGCATAATTAATAACCGTTAACGGAACTGCAACCCGCAGGAAAACCTTTGGGGCCAAATGAGAAGGAAAGCAAAAAGCAAAGCAAAGGAAAGGAAAGGAAAAGGTACAAGAAAAGACAAAGACAAAGCCAAAGATCTGTTGCAATCGGCCTGAACTAAGTGAAAAATGCATAAGCATAAGCGCATGTAATATTATTATGATTATATTTTGGGTAGCTAAAAACAATTAAATATGTGAGCGCCGACTTATATAATCGCTCGCCCTGTTAGCTATGACTGCCCCGCGTTATTTAATTGCCGCCAGCCAACGGGAAAAACGAACACGGCCGCAGAAACAGCCACTAAAATGTGTTTTTAACTGTTAATGCAACTGCTTATGAAATGAGGTTGGCTCGACAATTAACCGGAGTCAGTCAGCCTTTGCCTTTGGCCGGGACGCGGGACGCTGCCCGTCGAAGACTGTATGCAAATGAGGCACCACACCACACCAAGAGCGGGCCAAAGGAAAATAAATTAAACTAACAGCCGATTTTTTGTGGGTGTCGCGTGGGCAGAGATATTTGACATTTGATAGTGGCAATACGAAGCCCAAAAAAAGTGTCAGAATCAGCGCCCAAATTTAATTGCTATTTAAATATGTAATTTAACAATTGGCTGAAGCGAAGGCCCTCAAACAGATCAGAGATTGTTCTCACTAGACTGCCATGGACTTACATGGGATCACTGGCAGAAAATAATCTATGCTGGCCAGTCAAATATGAAGATTGGAATATACATAAGACACACTTCTCTCAATAAAAGGCGTTAGCTCTATCTGTACTAAATCAAGCAGGTTTTTATTTAGCTAATCATTTGCGTATTGAAAAAATAAAAAGCGAAAGTGGCCAAAGGCCAATCGATACCTTTTCACTTTCAAGGCCGCTTCAAACGCTGTCAATGCGGGTCCCCAGCCGGAAGACGAGACCGAAAGACCCACAAACAAACAATAAAGAAAAGAAAAGAAAAGAGTAGAGTAGAAAAGAAAAGACACAAATCGAAGGGGAACACACCCGAAAAGAAAAGACGGCGCCCCAGCGGAGGGGCACGGCACGCATGTGACCCAAAGCACGGAAGTCGGACACAAAATAAAATTAGAAATAAATAAAATACAATATCGTAGAAGCGGACAAGCAAACAAATAAACAAAAGCGATTGTAGTGCGTGCATAAGTATTGGTGCGTGTCGTGCATTTGTATCTGTGTCTGTATCTATAGCTGATCCGTGTGTGCGTTGTGCCGTGGGTCTGTCGATAGCCTAGAATCATGAATGGGGATGCAGTTTTGTGGGCCACAACAGTTAGTCGCTTGGTTATATAAGAAGCGCTGAGTCGACGCAACAGTGGCGAGTGGATAGTGGCTGGATGACTTAGGTCAGTTACGCAAGTCAACTTGAAAAGCGTTCGTTCGCATTTGGATGTGGAGTTTATCCAACGGATGCGCTTCGCACCGATCGGGAAACTGGACCGAAGGCATATTAGCTTTCTGCTGGAGGGAAGAGCGATTCGGTTTAAGCTGCTGCCCCTCCATCCTAGCAGAACCAGCCCACGCTGCCAGCTGATAGCTCCCACCCCACATCCTCTATCCGCCAGTCGATGAAAAGTGCACTCCGTGGAGTGCTCTCTGTGTGAAAATTGTGGAAAGGAAACACAACAAAACTTGAACTCAAGTGTTGAAGTGTCTTGAACAAACAAACAGCAATAGGAACGGCCACGGCAACGGCAACAGCATCGACAGCATCGACAGCATCGGGGAGACACCAGACAGCAATGCCGACAAGCGGACACGGGACACGGGACACCAGACAGGGCTCCAGGAGGGGAATACCGACAGACACACACTTGTAACTGCATGCTAACATGTTTTCACAAAAAAAGAAGCACATACAAAAACGGGAAAAAACTACAACAAATTTTTATTTATTTATTAAACGAACAAAAAATAGATATATGTATAGGCAAACTTGTTTATGGTTGTTGTTGTTGTTGCTGTTGTTTGCATATTAAATAAACACAGACACACATACAGCTACAGCTACACTCAGGCATTTATTTGGAGGTGTAGCTGTACCTGCAGCTCTACCTCTGCCCAAATGTATATAGGGGAAGCTCCAACCTAAGCCATCCACCCAAATTCATACAGAGAAATACTACAATATGTTTGTTTGTATGTACGATTGCATAACATCACCGTTATGCGTGTGACACTAATTTTTGCATGCGCCGACAGGCATAAATTAATTTCTTCTTCAAAATTCCAAATTCCAAAAGCCAAAAACCAAAACCAAAAACCAAATACGAAAAAAAAAAAAAAAAAAATGAAGCCAGGAGCAACTCCGCGTGTCGCTCCCTCTCGATCTAGTCACGCTGCTGTGGCTGTGGTTCTTTTTGGGGCTCCGCTTGCAAAATGCTCACCATTTGCCCAATATTTGCCATTTCCTCACCATTTCGGGCCATTTTTCTCCACGACTCCATGTGCTCTGCCCCGTTGCTGGTGCTGGTGGCGTGGCTCAGTTTTCCTTTCGCTTTCATTCACGCGTGAAGTGGCTCGGAGCGTAGGGCAGGAATCGTGGCTGCAGCAGCAACCGACCACAGCAACATTAGGCAGCCAGAAGAAAACGGAGATTCGTGGGGGAATGTAACGAAGTGCGGCATGCCCTTTCTTGAGGTTTCAGGAAAATGATATGCAAAGATCCAAAGGATTTTTAGGTCTAAGGTTGAAGTGGGGAATTTCCACATATGCATCCTATACACCAAGAATCTTTGATTATTCCCGCCCCAACTGCAGCTGACTGTACATTTAAATGCTCCCCCAAAGTCTTGAACATTTTCCCGTACCTGTCCCCACAACGGATGTACCCACACGAGCACTCGTAGGGCATTCCAAAAATGCTTAGTTAATGTGCATTACATTTTCGTGATTCTGATCGATATCGCCAAGCGAGCGTCTCGTCTCCATAGTTAATAGAGCTTTTGTTGCAGACATAATCACCGAAGCAGAAATGCTGCCCCACTCCAGTCCCCCAGCCAAGACATCGTCGTCATTGTCTTTATGCCTGCCAACCCCCCATCGTTCCACTAAACGCCATGTGCTGCTCGAGTTGAGCATTTTTTTTGGGGAACTCCTGCCCCGTGCTCCCCCTTTGATGACCGGCCAATTAAAGCTAATGCATAACCAAAGATCCCCCCATCGAATCGGATAGGATCGAACCCGAACCCGAACTTCAATTTCAATTATTTGTCAGGGCAAAGCACGGACCCACATGCTGCAGACCCGTAATATCGAGCGATCGATAATTGATAATGGAAATATGTCTGTGTGTGGGTATGCTCTGCTCTGCTCTCCGCTCCGCTCCACTCGAAGACGGGCGCAAACTGCATAAGAAAAGAGGAGCCAGGGAGTAGCACGAGCAGATTGGTCGGGGGCCCTGCGGAGGCATTTGGACGTCGAGACACGAAACCAGCAAGAAAATCAAGCAAACCAAAACGACAACAACATCAGTAGCAGCAACCAACAAAACTATGGGGAGCACAACGCCGAAGTTTAAGATACTCTTCAGATACATCGCTTGGCTATGGCTGTTAGGTTAGCTAAAATCCTGGCACGCTGAAACTGGTCTTCCTCCTTAAATTCTTGTGACTTTGGCAGCATTCGATCCTCGAATGCGTTACAAACATCGGATCGAAAGCGTGGTACCATTTGCAAGGGTATCACAAACACCGAACCATAATAATATTAATTCCAGTGTGCTTCCACGTTCGCTGGTAGTGGTATGAGAAACTGGGTCAGCGTGTCGTTTGGTGCACACACATACACATGCAGTGCCAGCAAATATATGCACACATGTAAGTTGCTGCCGCTGCCGTTGCCGTCGGGGAGCGATAGAAAGTGAAAACGAAGCAGCCACAGCAAAAGCAAAAGCAACAGCGACTACGACAACAAAATGGCTATGACGAACGTACTTCTGCGGCAAGAAAAATCACATAATCGCCGTCGAAAGAGGCAGAGGCAGAGACAGCGGCAGAGACAGCGACGCTGGCGGCAACAGTGGCAAGCAGAAGACCGATCGGGCAGAGACCAAATGAATTATAATTTAGGGAAAATTATGCACGCAGCACTGTAAATATAAATAAATAAATAACAGCACTCGAAAATCGAGGCACAAATTAAACTCACGTCGCCGTCGCTGTTGTCGCCGCAAAATGGTGGAAAATAAAATATGAAAAGGGTAAAATTTCTACCAAATTCACTTTTGGGTGGCATGGCCCTTTCCAAAATCCGAACAACTATTATTTTATATATTTTTTAATGGTTTTTTGATACATAAATCACAAGAGACCGCATAACAGTGTGGCTCATGATCGAAGGGGACTGCAGGGGAAATGTCTGAATATTTTAAATCGTTTTGTTGGGCTTGGAAATTGTAGATATCTCCATAAACTAAACTGAAACTAGCTAAGCTACATGGCAGTCCCTTTCCATTTTACTACTCGTATATACATAAAATATCACACATACGCCATGTCCGCCTCTTCCCTTGCACACTCAATGCATTCTGTGAGACACTGCCGGTTCAGACTTAATGTTACACAACCGACAAGTCCCTATAACAATATACGATTCAAAATAATAGCAAAGATCCCAAAGAAATCAATTTTAATGTGAAAATTAGCGCACGTTCGGCGACTGTTTACCTTTGAAAGACTCATAAATTGATGTGCCCCCAAAAAACAAAACCCCAAAGCCATCAGCCAGCAGCAGCAGGAGAAACACAAACAGATAAATATGTCAACGGCAATACAAAGGGAATCAAAGTAATCCCCCAGCACCCTGGTACCCCCAGTACCCCCGGTACCCCGTCTCCTATGGCGCACCGGGATGGCAGACAAAATCAGAATCGTGACAAGGCAATTACTCGTCCAAACGCAAAGCGAAAGGGGTGCCGGGGTGAATGAGAAGTCAGATGCAAAGCCTTTGAGCCAAATACTCTTTTGGCCGGTCAGAAATGTGAGTGCGGGGAGGAGCATATAGGATTTTATTGACCAGCCAAAGACAGAGCCATAGACAGAGCTCAGCAATGCAACCGGTTCAGGAGAGGCCCGCTGACGCCGTTGCCGATGCCGATGCCGACCCGACCAAACCACACCCAAACAAGAAAGCGCGTTGAAGATTACAGGCCCGTGATTAGGCCAAACAAATTTTGTGTGTGTCTATGAGTGGGCAGAACTGCAGCCCCAAAAAGAAGCCCCCACAGACCAATATAGCGCTGGACGAGCGGCTAAGCTGCAGAAATCAACGAAGCGCTGCAAAAAACACACAACAAATCCAGCAGCAACAACAGCAGCAGCAGCAGCAGCAGCAGCAGCAGCAGCGGGCGATTGCGAAAGCCTGCGAAGATACTCCAAGACAACCCGAGTCGCAGTCACAGTCGCCTCCTCGAGATGGGCACGTGCTCCTCGGAGGCGCACGGACAGGAGGCGTCGTGAGCAGAGTGATATCTAAGGATGTTCCAAGGAGTTGCAAGGCAGAGCTATTGATGGCAGAGCTGTTCCTTTTTTGTTCCAAGGAAAGCCACACGCTGGAAGTGGCTTGGCATGCAAGTCTTGACGCGAGATTTCCTATATGAAGTATATCCCCCAAAACCTTTTTATTTCTTATGCTGATATAGCGACTGCTTTCTCGTTAATCACGACCCACCTGACGCCCTCCCTCACGGCACGGAATCGCTTACATCTCTAGTCGCCACTAAGTCAGTAAGTCAGTCTGTCAGCCGGCCCACGGTATGCGCTGTATGAGCTCTCCCCCATTCCAAGCCATGCCATGCCATGCCATGCCGTACCATTCCACTCCACTCGAGCCCACTCCCGCCGCGGTCCCGCTCAGGTCCCGCCACCGCCACTCCCCAGCTGCCATCCCCCGTTTGGCATACATATTTGCTAGTAGCTAGGTTTTGTTTTGTTTAGCGCTTTTGGCCCGGGCCTGGTTATATCATCGAGCACTCTTACGACGTGCCGCAGCCAAATGGTCAACAGCTTGGCTGGAGCGACCGACTTAGGAGCTCGGGTTCGGGCTCGCAGACTCGGGCTGAAGCTCGAGCGCGCGCTTTATGCATTTTCAAAGCGGGACAGCAAACGGCGCTAAATGGCCGAGTGGCCGAGTGTTCGACTGGTTGCTTGGCTGGTCAGCTGTCCGCTGTCCACTGTCCGCAGTCCGCTTGGCGGATCGTCCGTACCCTCCGTCTCACTCTCACTATTCATTCATTCAGTTGTGCGTCGCTGTATTTGAATAATGTTTGACCCAAATTCGAGTTTTGTGCGCTGGCTTCGGCTCAGTTGCTTTTTTTTTTATATATTTTCCTCCTCTTCAGCGGACAAGAAAGTTACTAAACAAAGCTCCTTGTATTTTATTTTGTTATTTTTGCATTCAAGAGGCTTTTATCATTTGGTGTAACAAACAAAATCACCACCTTTTTGTGTTGGCTGCGTGTGAAAAGTTGTCAGAAACCATTTCGTCTGAATGGGCCACATTAAGATATCACAAATCTGACACCAAAATGCTCTAAGCGGAGAGCATTTCGCTTTAGCTGGAGAGCACAATCCCGGTGTCCAAAAAGAATTAACGGTCAGGATTAAAACCTTGCAGGGAAGGAGAATTAAAGTTGGACAGGAAATAATTCGCCAACGAAATACAATTTCCAACTTATTGAAAGATCCTCAAGAGTACGCAGCGGCACAGCAAGCAACTAGCTAGCCATTGTAGTTCCGGCTTACATATTCCCTTGCCTTGAGCTTCTCTCTGATGAATCCATGTGGTTGGATGCTTTGCTGGACTTTGGAATTCTTAGGAAACAGTCTTTGGTTTGGCTCAACTCAACTCCCCGCTTGGGTGCCAGATATCTGCCTCATCATCGAGTGCAGCCATTTTACATATGACATAAAATACACCAAGAGCCATGTGATCGTGGCTAACTTATTTGGCTTAAGCTAATGTTGTGGTTGTTTTAGTTGTTGTTGTGCGCTGGCTGTCGACTGCGGGAACACATTAAATCATGGAAGGAAAAAGAGAGCGCTCTGGCTGGGCTCTTTACAGGCAGTTAAACTTGATGAAAATGTCAAATGTTTGTAGTTTAGGACAAAGGCCACAGCCATACATAAAAAAATGAAAAAAAGAGTAGAAAATACCAACAAGTGACAACAGCAACAACCACAACCACGAAAGCATTCAACATTCAACAATCAAAGGCGGCAGATACGTGAGCTCATGAACGTGGTGGCTCCGAGTGTCAAACGTCGGCCACTTTACGTACAAAGAGGCCCCGAAACTTTGAGCCCCAGAGTGGGCTTTGAATGAATCATAAATCAGGCGTTCAAATGGAGTCTGTCAGCAGAAGGGAGAGTGGGAGTGGGACTCTAGAGGATCCATTAATGCAGGATTCGTGCTCTGATGCGACACAATCACCAACAGCTGACGCAGGCATTGGATCGGTCGGTCCTACTAATGGCTGTTGAGTGATTTGATCGGCAGGGAATCAGCCACTTTTAATATCCCCCAAGATACTCCGCAAAAAAATCATCAACTACCAATTGGCTTGGCCCAACAATTGATGGTGTCAAGCTGTGGTGTCTGGTGTTATCTGTGCAGAATAACTTATAGAAGCTGGCAACATATACATATACTCGTATACTCGTGTTGGGAGTACTTGGGAGTACGAGTATATTGTGTGTTTTTTTGTGGCAAGGGGAGTTGACTCTTCCCGCGATTCACTTAGTGGGCTGGTTGTCTGTCTGTCGGTGGGTCTGGCCTGGACAATTTCACATCACGCCTGAGATTGATGCCACAAATTGGTTCACATGGCATGCCTCGTACTCGTAGTGACTCTGCCACACACACACACACACACACACGAACACACACCTGCAAGCTGTGGCTCTGTGAGCCACACATATGTAAAGCTCTGCTCTGCGCGCTACTGTTGTAATCTTACAACTTTAATTTCTGTTTTTCTTTAGTTTTTCTTGATTATTACTTCTTCTCTTTTAGTTATTTGTTGCTGCTGTCTCTGCTGCTGTTGTTATTTTGGGTAATTTCGGTGCATTCTCGAGCATTGAAGTGCCGACGCCGTATAGCCAGCTAATTTCGTATGTTTTTGCGATTATTGCAATGCCTCTCTGTTGTCTCTCCTTTTCTTTTTCCAAGCCAGTCGCAGCATTTACAGGTGTGAGGCGTCTGTGTTGATTGTGTGTTAATTAACTTTGGCATCGAGCGGCAGCCGGGGCAGACGGGGCAGGCAGTCACAGTACATTTAGGCTGTGGCTCATACAGTGGCTGCAGTGGCAGTGGCAAAGTTCATCGCCAGTGCAAGCTGTAATTTGAAATTCCCTACCCGTAAGTCCACAAATACAGATTACTTGTGCACACATAGTGCTTCCTTGGAGGATTCTGCAGCATCTCTGAGCATTCAGGATATTCAGACATTTTCCTAAGTGGGTTCCCAACAGGCCTCTATTGTTGTTGCAAGTGTTGATTCACTTGGAACCGGATTACTGTCTGGCTGGGGCCCGCGGGGAGCTGCTCGTCGCAAGCTCTTCTTTTGATTGCCTGCCAATTCGTGGAATCTGTCCATAATGTTCGCCTGCTGTCCGGCGTCTGTCTGGTCTTTGGACGGTGTTTAGTTTTCGGCTGGGGTTTATTAACCGTTGACATTTGTACAACGCACGTCGCTGCCGCTGTACAGTTATCCCGTAATTTACTCGTAATTCGGAGGGGAGGCCACAGAGTACGAGTACTGCGTGTGCCGTTATGGCACATTTTCATGTTTTACGAGTACTAAACATATTCGAGTGTATGGGTATGTATGTGCGAGTATTCCCAGGAATGGCAGTCTTCGCCATCGTCTTCCAGCGTGCTCCAGTTTCTGCTGGACAGAGCATTACAACACTGCGAGTGAGTAGCCGCAAGTGGAGATACTCGTACATTTTCTGCTTCGGGCCATTTGTTGTAATTGGCATTGCTGCAAATCAATCAAATCACATCGGAGCCGGGCAATTTGTCTAATGAGTGTTGCCACAGGTAGCAGGCAGCGGCAGTAACAGGCGGCAGGCGGCAGGCAGCAGCAGCCAGATAGGCCAGCCACTAAGTAGGCAACTGCGAGGTGCTAATAACCATTGCAAATTGAATGAAGTGGATTGAAAGTGTCCAGTTCCCTGCGAGGCAGGGGGAACGGTACTCCATCTCCCCCCAATCCCAATTGGCAGCACCTTCTGCGCCTGTGCTGTGCTGCGTTGCGTCGTCTCCCATTTGCAATGCGATTTGATGCAAATGCTAATTTGATTGTGGCAGCTCAATGCACTGCTGCTGTTGTTGCCACTGCCGCTGATTGATTTCTCTGCCGAATAGATACATAGATATATAGATATAGAAGAACTGAGACCCCACCAACAATAAATGCGCATTTCGATGAGGCCGCCGCCGCGCAAAAGGAAGCAAGTAGGAGTTGAGTTCTTTTACTCGGACTTATCTCTGGCTGGAGCTGGAGCTGAGGCTGGGGCTGTGCAGTCGGCATGGCATACATTGAACCTTTCGGCTGATAAACAAAATAGATATAGAGCCATGTTGCATATTTATGAGTGCATCATTGTAAATTCTAAGCCGCGCAAGGTAGAAGGTAGCTGCAGAATAACTAGAATTTACCAGAAGGAACATAACGTTTTGCTCGCTACTGAATTCCATTTCACATATTTTAATAAATTATTTCTCGTAAACAGCCACTAACCAACCAGCCAAATGGAGCTGCTGTGTCCTTGACTAGTGTTTGTTTGGTTTCCGATTCCGATTCCGATTGTGACTCCGATTCATTCCATTCCATTCCATTAATTTGCATGCACTGAAACAAAATCATTTATCTGTGACAGCGTCGGGGGTTCTTTGGGTTATTAAATACTCGACTGGCCGAAATCCGACAGCGCCGCCTAGTCAGAGCTGAGAGCAGAGCCCAACCCAGCAACCCAGGTCCCATGCCCAATCCAGGTCCCAGGCGGCGACTCACCTGAAGCACTTCCGCTGCACTCTATTAAGCACTTGTCTGCCACAAGGCGGCACTCGACGACTTGGCCGCCGAGAAGAGAAACTTGGCAACGCCGCAAGTGAACGTCTGCCAACATATGATGAGGCTTGGTGCTTGGTGCTTGGAGCTTGGTGCTTGGAGCTTGGTGCTTGGTGCTGGTTGTTTTCGGTGCGGTCGCATCAATGACCAAGTGAGGCGCGCATGTGTGTGGGTCTCAGTGGATTTTCCTAGCTGCAATTTGTCTTGTTATTGTTGTTCTACTCGTGTTTGTCTGAAAACCACAAAAGACAACAGCGAAAATAAAAGGAAAACGCAGACAACACACACTCACACACACACACACAAAGATGAAAATTGATGGCAGAAAATCAAAAAGCAAAAGCAGCAACAGCAGCAGCAGAGCAGAGACAGAGCGTAGATCGGGTCTAGTCGACGTTGTTGTCTAAGTCCAATCTAAACTAGTCGAGGCGTTTGCGGTGGCTACCACAGAGTGCATTGACGTGTTGTTTGCATGTGCCTCTAGCACCACAGCCCCCTGTCCCCTTCCCCCTGCAGCACTAACTCTCCCCACCAATCTTCTCAAGCAAGTTTCGTTTTCAGCTTTCTGAAGAATCGGCAACTTGCTGAAAAAACAAGATTTTTTATTTGATTTTTGTCTGTTTCTTTCGGTCGCTCTGCGAGTACATTGCACTTCCCCCAAAAAGCGAAGCCAAGCCAAGCCAAGTCCGACTTCAGCTCCAGCTCCAGCTACAGCCCGAGCTGGAGCTCCCGAGCTTCGGAGTCAGTCAACGCTGAGTGAGGAGGATCGGCAAGGTACTCGGTACGGTACGGTATCCGACCCGACCCGACTATGCTGTGCTCTGCTGTGCTGTGTGTGTGGCTGTGGATACTGGGGACACGTACACTTACACGTAGGTAGGTAGGTTGTTGCCTCGGCGCGGTCGTTGCTTGTTGCTTGTTGGTTGTTGCTGTTGTTGCTGCTGCTGCTGCTGTCGCTGTTGTCGTCTTGGAAAACTGGGTCAATCACTGCCTCGCTTCGTGTTTTCTTGCATCTCTGGGGCCTCCTTTGGTTGGACTGGCTTTTTGGATGACGGCGCCAAATGAGTGTAAGTTGGTAACTTTTTATTGCTTTTTCATTTGCCTATTTCTTCTTGACGTTACTGCTGCTGCTGCTGTTGCTGCTGCTGCTGCTGCTGTTGCTGCTGCTGCTGCATTTGTACGTGTAATTGCTGCAGATTGATGCCGATTTGGCCCAATTTCTTGCCCGGCTCGGCTGCAGCGCGCATTCTCAGCCAAAGCCGATCCACTTCCGCTCTGCATAACCTTTCCTTTGACCTACCCCCAGATCGTCGGCTTCCGCCGCAGTGTGCCACAGTGTGACATAACATAACTAACGGTTAAACGCACTTTAGCCGGTCACTGAAAAGTCGCAGACGGGGAAGAACGTGTTGTTGTTGTTGTTTTTGTTTTTGTTGTTGTACGGCTCTGTTGCCGGCTCTGAAAGGTTCTCATTCTCAGCTCTCATACAGAACGCCGGCCGGCTCCGGATCTCTCGATTAAAAAAACTGGTTCTCCTCATGCGTCTGGTTCCGTATACGTATTGTCTGTCTGAGCATGTTTGTTCTTAGCCGACTTTTGTTTTTGGTTTTTACTCATTTCTGTTGTGTTCAGTGACTTGTTTCTCGTTTGTGTCACGAGACCGCTGAAGTCATTTAATGTCTTTTAGTTCCACAGAATTTGCGGCATATGGGGTCTAGAGTCAGTTAATGGAAGGGCCTGTGCGACTGTGAGATCCGCTGAAGATACTCCGACTGGCAGTCGGCAGTCGAGCTTTTAGTTCGTCTTTTGTGACAACTGAAGTCAAGTAGCTTCTTAGATGGAGAAGATTGCGGCCGAAAGATGGGCTTTAAATTAAGAAAATGCACTCAGCTACTTATGCGTCTATTGTTCACATTATGGAACTTTTCCTAAGCGCGAATAGAGCTCAAATATAACTGGAGCTTCTTATTGACACAATTTGAGTCCATGTCCTTAGTTTTCCAATGATTTATCCCTGCATGCAGCTAAATTAAAGCGAAAATCGTACAAATAATAAATCAAAGCAATCACGCCGAGCGTTCATTTTAATAAGCAAAAGCCATAAACGTATCTTTTGAATAGTTAAATAATAGTTTGAAGTTTCATTTCAAATTACCCGCCAATTAGCAGCTGTTTCCGTGGTGATGAGAATTAGTCGATAGCAATATCGATACCATACTACACAGTGGCGCCACTGGTATGTATGCTTAGCCCATACAGGAACCAAACAAGAAAACAGGTTTATTGCTCGGCTAAAGTAGGGAAACTGCACAGTGGCGCCGCTATTTTGAATTAAGAAAGTGGATATAAGGGGAAACTATGCTTTTCAAGCCGTTTTTCTCCCGATTCAATACTCGTAAATATTACCCGGAAAACGCTCTTAAAAGTCGATCTAAAAGAAGGAAACCCTATTAATAATTTAAAACAAATTCTTTTTTATTATATATCAAAAATGTTTGCCATCATTAGTTTATTTATTTGGGTAAAATTGTTTTCCATTCATATGAATGTTTTGATGTATGTAAAACTACTAAAGAACGATGTTTGCACACGAATACAAATGTTAATAATTTGTGCCCTAAGATTATGTAAATACAATTGCGGATGATTTTGAGAAATTGCCTTCGTTCCGAGCAGGATCTGATCTCTTGAGAGTGTTCGATTATCTTTGGATGAGCTTGGTTCATTTCATTTCATTTCATATCATATCATATCGTTCATATATCGTTAAATATCGTTTATATATTGCCAAACTGTTTTTCATCAGTCTTGAGTGCAAATTTGAGCGGACATTTCTCGAGAATTGTGTGTAAATTCGTTTCGTTTTATTTCAAAATACTAGATGCTGGTTTGGGGTTTGCTAGAGTTGCGTTGCGTTGCATATAAATAATTATATAAAAATGGGAGATTGATTTTGTTTCTTTGTTGCCCTTAACTAAATGAAACGTTGAGCTGAGTAGAAAAATACGGGGGTACTTTCGGATGGATGGATGGATGCATGGAAAGTGGAAAGTGGAAAAGTGAAAAAATGGCTGCGAGAAATGCGATAGACGTGCCTCCGGTGTAAAGTGTAGCGTAGAGAGCCGAAATTATAGATGGAAAGATGATGATGAAAGGGAGAGGGTGAGAGACGGTAGATGAGCGTGAATTACAGATAGATAGTGAGAGTTAGAGTAACACAGGGGTGAGCGGGAGAGAGGGTGGGTAGATGGGAGGAAGCTAGAGCTTTGGAACATTTCCGTTTGATGTTCTAACTACGCTTGACCTTTCCTGTCTGTCTGTCTGTGTCTGTCAGTGTCCGTGTCTGTGTGTATCTGTGTGCTGTGCTGTGTGTCAGTAGTGGTGTGTGTTTGTCTTTGTGTGTGTGTGTGTGTGTGTCTGTTTCAGAGAATGCTGCAATGCTTGGCAGACAGCTGTTGCCGCATGCCGCGCAGAAACACGCGCTCCCCCTCACGCACGCACCTCATTCCTCTGGCCACACCATTAAATACAATCGCCCTCGACCTCCTCCTGGTTAACATCGGGATCGAACTCGTCGTCGGCCGTTGCCTCCTGGTACTGCTGGTACTCGGAGACCAGATCGTTCATGTTGCTCTCCGCCTCGGTGAACTCCATCTCGTCCATGCCCTCGCCGGTGTACCAGTGGAGGAAGGCCTTGCGTCGGAACATGGCCGAGAATTGCTCGGAGATGCGCTTGAAGAGCTCCTGGATGGCGGTGGTGTTGCCGATGAAGGTCGAGGACATCTTCAGCCCCTTGGGCGGGATGTCGCACACAGCCGTCTTCACGTTGTTCGGTATCCACTCGACGAAGTACGAGCTGTTCTTGTTCTGCACCGCCAGCATCTGCTCGTCCACCTCCTTCATGGACATGCGGCCCCGGAAGACGGCGGCCACGGTGAGGTAGCGGCCATGGCGTGGATCACAGGCAGCCATCATGTTCTTGGCATCGAACATCTGTTGGGTCAGCTCGGGCACGGACAGGGCGCGGTACTGCTGCGAGCCGCGCGAGGTGAGCGGCGCGAATCCGGGCATGAAGAAGTGCAGACGTGGGAATGGAACCATGTTGACGGCCAGCTTGCGCAGATCGGCGTTCAGCTGGCCGGGGAAGCGCAGGCAGGTGGTCACGCCGGACATGGTGAGCGAGACCAGGTGATTGAGGTCCCCGTAGCTCGGATTGGAGACCTTCAGGGTCCTGAAGCAGATGTCGTACAGTGCCTCGTTGTCGATGCAGTACGTCTCGTCTGTGTTCTCCACCAGCTGGTGTATGGACAGGGTGGCGTTGTAGGGCTCCACCACAGTGTCGGACACCTTCGGCGAGGGCACCACCGAGTACGTGTTCATGATGCGGTCCGGATACTCCTCGCGTATCTTCGAAATGAGCAGCGTGCCCATGCCGGAGCCGGTTCCTCCGCCCAGCGAGTGGGTCAACTGGAAGCCCTGTGGAGCGTAGGGGGAACATGTGTTGGGTTATATTGCTGCTGGGCTGCGGCTGCGGGCCTCACTGCTTCGCACTCACCTGCAGGCAGTCGCAGTTCTCGCACTCCTTGCGCACCACGTCCAGGACGTTGTCCACCAGTTCGGCACCCTCCGTGTAGTGGCCCTTGGCCCAGTTGTTGCCGGCGCCCGACTGCCCAAACACAAAGTTATCCGGACGGAAGAGCTGGCCATAGGGTCCCGAACGCACCGACTCCATGGTGCCCGGCTCCAGATCCAACAGGATGGCACGTGGCACATATTTGCCACCCGACGAGCGCGTCACCGCTGCGATAAGTTGGGGGTTATAAAGTGTTGAGGATTGCTCGGGCTTGGTCTTACCTGCTGCCTCGTTGTAGTAGACGCTGATGCGCTCCAGCTGCAGGTCGCTGTCGCCCACGTAGATGCCATTGCTGTCAATGCCGTGCTCCTCCGAAATAACCTCCCAGAACTGCAAGCAATGCAAATGGAAGGGGTTAAGATAGGCGCACTCGCACTTCCTTACGACTCAATCAGACTGGCTTCCGCGTCTTTCTTGCTTTCCACTGGGCAACAGATAATCCCTTCTTATCGCCCCACCAAGAGGCAGATATCTGTACGAACCAAAGCCGACATCCACAATTTATCAGGCACTTGGCCATCGCCAGATATTTTAGCACAAGCACACAAAGTGTGAGTTTGTTTCTCGAGTCGTTTATCAAATTGAATAATTGTGCCCACCCAGCCGTGTCAGAGTTCATGTTGGGCCTGAGCCCGCTTGACATATGGCCGCGGCCGCAGAGACCGCCCGAAAAGCCACACCAACACCAAGACCAACAACAACAGTAACGGGAAAAGAAAAGCAAACAATTCTAAAAATGTCTGTTTTGCCTCCTCCGATGTGACAATGTGACAAACAACAAGGCGCAGCCGCAGCCCATAAAGTTTGAGGTTTTTAAAAAAATATACTCGTACATTTGGAAGTCCATATATGGGGCCCTGTGGCATCAAAAGTGAGACAGATTGCCAAAAAACAAAATGGGAAAAATGGGAAAAATGGGGAAAAATAAATTTATGTTTAGTTTTTCAAACCGTCAGTTGGGATGGACGCTCGGGACATGCCCTGATTTAGTGCTAAATTTAAAAGATACTCGTACTCGTACGTCCGGGCCAGTAAAAAATACGTATAGTTTCCCTCGCCTCTCCGCTCGCTGTATGGGATGAAATTTCCAAGCAGCGTCAGCCGAGTCTCGCCGCCTGCATCGCTCCTGGGGTGCAACCTTAGGCAGCGAAAAATGCATTTAAAAATAGTTCAGCCCGTGGGATGGAATGGTATGGGACCGACGGAGAGGCCACGACTCCGGCTGCGACTGGCTGACTCATACACGATATATAGAATCTTCTGGCTGTGAATCTTCTGCAGGCCAACGACCCAACACGAGGCAGAGGCATAGGGCAGGGGCCTGGTGATGGGACCGGGACTGCGGCTGGGGCTGGGGCTGGGCATGGCGACAACATCATTAGAGGGGCCCCGGTTTGAATTGCTATAAATTAAGTATATCATGGATGGATTTATGGAGGAAATGCTCTGCAATTGTCTTGCTGCGTTTAACAGAGCCAAATTGGGGAATTGCCGCCAGAGTTAGTTAAACATTAGCCTCTCGAATTGGGGAATATCGAATATTGAGGGGATATGGGGGGAGAGCTGGACTATTTTCGGGCTCGTCTTCGGCTCTGGGTCTCCAGTGGAGCGAGACGTAGCTGGCCTGGCAACAGCCCGGAGTCTCGCACTCTTGGATGCCCCAAAAGTGGAGAGGAAATAATAAAAATGTTAGCGATTCCCCCCTCCTCGAAGCCCGTGTCTGAGGTATTTCCCTTTGGCACTTGAACTTGACGGGTGAGACTACGTATAAACAAGACGGCAACTGAGGACTGGCGACTGTGGATTGTGGACTGGTGCTGGTGCTGGTGCTGGCTCTGGTTCTTGTTCTGCCCATGGCGTCTGCATTTCGTTGTTTGTTTAAGAAAGAAAAAAAGAGAGAAACTAACAGCAGCAGCAGCAGCCACAGAAAAATGAATCCCAAGCAACTGCAATCTTAGCAAGATCATCAAATTTAATTGGAGTGTGGCCGCTGCAATTATGGAGCTAAGCCATGGCAGCCGCAACAATAAAGCTCACTATATAAGGCCGAACGGACGGACGGACGGGACGGGCGGACAGACGAAAGCCACACAACAACGAATATGAAAACTAAATTAGCACACAAAACTGTTGAAGTGAAAAGTCGTTTTTCATCTCTACCCATGCCCCGCTCTCTCGCTATCTCTGTCTTCGGGCTCTGCCTCTGTTGTCTTTCCACTCACTTCCACTTCCACTTCTTGCCCGACAATCGCTGATCGCTTTACTTTTACATTCAACCAATTTTTCATTTCGGATTTTTCCTTTTGATGATAATAGTTTTGCCGGAAAATTGCCTTTTTTTCGGTGAATGTTAGCTGCAGCCAGCAGCCAGTGGATCGTGAGAGTGCGAGACTCCAGCTGTCCAGCTGCAAGTGTGGCATACAGTTAGATTGTAATTATAGATGTGTGGCTGCACCGATGCTGGGGGTAAGATCGATTCCTCAGTGCAAAAGAATTCAGTTCGGAGAGACAGTTCCTGCACGGATCATGAAGCTGTATCCAATTGGATTTACGGCTACATTTGGTGGGTTCTCCATATACTTAGATCATTTTTAGTTTATTTTAGTTTAGTTTAGTTCCCCCTTTTCCATAGATTTTCCCCGAATCGCATGGCAGTCGACATCTGTTCTGAAAATTCGCTACCCCCTCCCCGCAAAGTCTATAAATTTTCCTTTGTAATTAATTTCAAAAGCTCTGCGGCATGGCAACTGCTGCAACTGTGCAGCTACTCTTCGCTCCACTCCTCTCCACTCACCGCCCGGCCCGGCCCGGCCCCACCCCGTCTGCCACGCCTGCCACGCCTCTTGCCTCTTGCATGCGATCATCTGGCGACGGGCAATTGAGACGCCCTCATTAAGTGTTGCATGTCTGGAAGCCGCCATGAAGTAGCCAAAGACTCCTCCACGGCTGCACTGCTTCAGATTCAGACCCCCTGTCTCTGTCTCTGTCTCTTGCCTGCCCCTCCGCCAGCCTTTTCTAGTTGTCTTTCTGGCTCTCGAAGAGGAAATCACTCGGGCATGAACTTGGAGCCAGTCTGAAGCACAAGCTGCATCCAATCTCTCCCTCCCGCCAGAGGATCACTGACTTTCCGGCCTGTATACGTACTGCCTCCTCTTCTGCAACGTTCTGGCAAAAGAAAGAAATATGCAAAAAGACAGAGACGTATTGCCACTAGATACAAAACATTTGGCATCAAGAGGAATTCTTTTGATTGAAGCTGTGGCTGGGGCTGCACGCTGTACACCAACCGATCTTGGGGCATTTGTCTTTTCTCCAGCAGCTGCTGTGGGGTGTCAAAAAGTCAGGCGATAAGAAATCTGGCCAGGGGCACGGCCGCTGGGAAAGTGAATGGGGTTTATTGACTCTAACAATCAGTGGCAGTCTCTCGCGAATTCAATATAATCTGGGTGTACAATTAATATGCATTTGTTGTCGTATCGTGTGCTAAAAACGGAAACACAGAACGAATTCTGAATTGGTATGCAGCCCCGATATCCTGTAATGGTATACCCCAACCGGGTGACTCACTTCCTCCTACCTCTACCGCCCCTTGCACTTGTGAGGTTTTCCTTTGGCCAAGCCAGTCCGCCTGTGTAGGCTGCGCCGAGCGCTGCCTGTCACATTTTTGAGTGTTTTAATGTCCACTCAGCTGTTCTTCTCTTGTGTTTTTCTGTTCTTGTTTTCGGGCTCTCACATTACGAGGGGGTTCGCTCCTCAAGTTACCAAGTCAACTGCTCATCGTAGTCGCCGTAGCCGTAGCCCTCGCCGTCTCCGTCGCCTCGTACGAGTACGAGCACAATATCTTATTCATGTCCGTGGGTCTGTATCTATGTACTGAAGCGTGTGTATGTGCTAGCATGTACAGCGGAGTATACTGCTCCATAAAACCATTACTATTGCCGAAATTCCAAGAAGCACAAAAGGCAGGCGAAATTTACTTGCTTAAATTGACGCTGCCGCCGTTCTTTGCTGACTCTGATTCTGACTATGAATCTGCCTCCGATCTGCCCTCTCTGCCCCATTCGCCCCTAAATTGAGTCACATCAAGTGATGATGATGATGGTGTGCGCTTATCTTTTATTTTCTGTTTAGCCATACTTTAATTAGCTAATAATGTTATCAGCAGTGGTTGTTGCTGTTGTTCCAAACGTGACACACATTGCAGTAAGTATCTGGAACTGGAGAATAATCAAAGCCCCAGACGGAGACGGCGACGGCGACGGAGACGTTAAGCATTGACATTGATTCCACAGAAAAATCCACTCAACGGGGACCCACTTGTCAATGCCTCAAGCAAAAATGCACACACAAAAAAACAAGAGTCAAAAAACTGGTATTGCCAAAAATCAAAGAGTTCGCTTGCAAGCCGGTTACCTGGCTGCCTCCTTTAGCGGGTGGAAGAGCGGGAGGCTGCCACCAGCCCCACCAGCCACCAGTCACCAGGGTCTTGGATTCGATGCGTTGCGTTGCACTGTGCACACAGCTCGTGTTTTGGGGCATGTCGATTGTGTGGTGTGGGCTAGTACCTACTCGCATGTGCAGTAAAGGCTCCCTGAAAATCGGAAATTTGATTGCATTGTTTGCTTTTATCGAGCTGGCGTTTCCTGTTTGCCTTTACAAATCATAACGATGACAGCTGACAAGCGATCTGCTCATGCTGACGATTTGATTCCGTCATTAGGAGACTGCTAGAACTTTTATCAATATTTATACTAGCAAGCCACTAGCAAGGCCTCGGCGGACTTCGGCTTCGCTCGCACAAATGTGTATAAAGATTATCGAATGAGCTTTTCTGCATAATTATTCTCATCTAAAAAATAACTTAAGCAGAGCTGATAACTGTATTTGATTTTCTATCCGATATGCTTTTTGCAACAAAGGAAAATTAATGTTTTCCAACCAATAGAATGTGTAATATTTTCTGCTCAGTACTTTCCATGCTTATTTTTATTGCAGTTTTTTGTGGTTTCTTCGGCGGTAGGTAGAGGAAGGAAGCTCAAGCAAAGCGAAAAGATTTCACCGCAAAGATAATTCAACAGATTTCCCTTCCCGGCACAGAGGCAGCGGCAGCAGCGGCAGAGTGCAAGGCGGAGTAGGCAACTCCAGAAAGAAATCTCAAAACGGTGCCCTGGCCCTTTTCTTGCTGATTTGCGCCTTACATCAAAATGCCATAATTCTGCTGCACCTCCTCCTCCTCCTCCTCCTCCACCACCAGCGCTTGTCCCCGGCCCTTGTTCCTGCTCATCACCAGCCCCTCCCTGGAAGGAGACTTGGGTAGGCAGTGAATCACTTTTCTTGAGCTGCAGCCAAACCCAACCCGTTTTTTCTTTTCGTTTTATTTTTTTTTTTTTGTTTGTTTGGCAATCAGAAAGGGCATATGGAGTGCCGGACAAAGTCAAAATAAATTTCTTTGCTTGATAAAACTTTTTTTTGCACTTTGCATTTTATTTGAAGTCTGCTTTTTGATGTGTGCTCTGGCTTTTTGTTAATTTTCTTTCGCTTTAATTGCTGAATGCGCTGAAAAAGGCGGCGACGGCGCACTGGGTCCCAGCACGATCATTTTGGAAACTCATTGAAAAACGTTTTCGGTCATTGTGCATAAATTAACAATCGAATCGGCCAGCAGCAACAACAAAAAAGCAGAGCTGCAGCAGGCGAAAATAAAATATAATGAGGCTTACCTTAGCGCCAATTTGGTTGCCGCACTGGCCGGCCTGCAGATGGACAATTTCTCTCATTTTCCGACTGGGTGGAGGGGGACTTGCTGTGGCTGACAAATGCGAGTGGGGAGCCTGTGGGCCTGGAGCTGACTCTGAAACTGAAACGGAATCGGCTGCGATGTCTGGAGGATGCACACTGCTGTCTGTTCCTTTGCTCGCTGGCTGCACTGTTGCACTGGTTGCTCTGGATGCTCTGGTTTGGGCAACTTTACCGCACAACGCACAAAACTCAACTGATCAACAGACGAGACGACGACGGCTGGCCGAAGTCAGACGATGGTTCTGGGCGACTGTCGGCTTCAGCCAAGCGAGAGGGAAGATCACTCACACAGCCACTCAAACTCGAACACACACACACACACACACAGTTTACAGAGGCGCGGCACACACACCGATACGTCAGCGTGACTGCGAGGCAGAAGCGGCAGTCAACTCACGCACGCAGCAGGGTCGGTCGGTCCGTCTGCAGCTTTTTACGAGTACAAGAACGAGTACGAGTATTGTGGCAGCTTTAATCACACGAACACGACAGGCCAAGAAGCCGAAGCAACCAGAATATTATGAGTTGGCTATTTATAATAATTTATCAATGTGGCAGGGACAGGGAGTCCACAACTAGGGACGAGTCGGCATGGGATGGGAACTACACGTATTAACAAAGTTTATGACTTTATGACAAACCAGCAACGCAAGCTAATCGAACAAATCAGTGGATAGAACTGCCAATAGGCAGTTTAAGTCGGGTACATGTTGCACGCTTAATTGCAAAGTTTAAGGTTCGAATCAATGTGCGAATCAATCAATGCGGTTCGCTTCAATATTAATTCCCATTGTCCCCCATGCTTTGGCTCTGTATCTGCATCTGTATCTGCATCTGTATCTGTATCTGCATCTGATCTGCATGCCAGGCACAGAAATAGGTAGCCATGCAGCTCCTTGTATATGCGCTTCTGTGTATATATTAAGACGTCCGTCTGGCACCCCGCCGTCGTTTTCCTGTTCCTAAGTTCACACATTTTTATGCTGTCAACTGCAGCGACTTTCACGTTCTAATTTTATCAGCCAGAGTGCACAGGTATGCAACTCCTCTGCCCAGCTATTCCTCTCCATTCCTATCTGTGTAATTTTATATGCATCAGCGTGCCTGTAGCTGTGTGTTTGAGATTGTATTTGTGGTGTGTGTGTGAATGCACTTCCACAAAAGTGTCACCGCAGTCATTAGAAATGTTTCGTCTTCTTACATGTGTTTTTCCTTTCATTTTTGTGCTCTCCTAATGCATTCGGAACAGGAGAAATGTATTTATAGTCGTCGCACTTGGAGATCTTCTGCTGCTACCACTTACTCTGCTGCTGGCTCTCCCTGGTGCGCCAGAGATTCTCGCAGCTCGGCGGCGTCTATTTCCCATTTTCCTGGGAAATCAATCAATGCCCCAGCAAGACAATTTGTAGTCGTTTTACTTTCTAATTGCATTCAAGTTGAAAGAGCAAGAGCACACAGCTTAAGTAGAGTGAATACTCGCAGCTCGCGGCGCAGGGAGGGGACGACTGCAACCTCCTCAAGTGCCTCTGTCAGGCCTATTTCCATCCGAGTCAGTTAAACCGCAAAATTCACTTTAATTTCGATGGCAAGGCAGCCAGCAGACATCCCTTGCTTGTTCGCTCTCCTTTTCCTGCCCCCAGCCTCTCTTACTTGTGCTAAATGCTTTGCTAAATTTAAATATGCCACAAAATAATCTCAAATTTACGAGCCTCAATAGATAAAATGTTTGCATTCAGAGCCGACAGAAGAACTGCAATCTCAGCGATCAATGGCGACAACCACACAAAGGACCTGAGTGGCCACACCAGAAAAGGACAGGACCTAACCGAGCAGTACAAACTTGTGCAGGTCTCTGGACCGAGGGGACAACAAATATGTGTATTGCTGACATTTTTGGCTGGTCAATCGGAAGCAGGCGTCTGCACATTTTTTTGAAACGGGCGTAGTCAGCAAGGGATCTTTTTTGTGTGTCGAAGCAGCAGGAAATGGAAAGCTTAGTGCAGTTTTAATTGGGCTAAGAATGGGAGGAAGATTTGGGAATGAACTGCTATAATAGGCTTTAGTGGAGGAATTTGAAATGGAATTTGAAGAACAAGTTATATCCGCAGGTGGATGCATCTTTCAATAGGTATTTATAAGAACTTATTACAAAGAGGGACAGCACATTTCTACTCTTCTTATTTGTTGTGAATTTAAAAGTTTTCTCCACACATTCCATCCAAACAAAAAGTGTGTTTTTCAAAAGAGATAATTTTTCCATTTCTCAGAAACTATCTTCAAGTTGTGAAACACAAACAGAGTAATTTTCGCTTGGCTGCTTCTGCAGGGGTAAGCCTTAAAGCTGATTCCCCCCATACCTTGCAAGGTGGCAGCC
Organism: Drosophila tristis; assembly: GCA_018150885.1. Lineage (NCBI taxonomy): Eukaryota > Metazoa > Arthropoda > Insecta > Diptera > Drosophilidae > Drosophila > Drosophila tristis. The sequence goes on along the minus strand of JAECWT010000203.1, from coordinate 632,388 downwards.
ATTGGGTCGGGCTACGCCTATGTCAACACGCACATCCATGTATCCTTGCGAGCATAGAGCCCACCATTGCCACTTGACTGCGTTTGTGTGTTGTGTGTGTGTGTTTTTTGATGTGTGGGGCAAAACCCTAACAAAAAGTAACAAATGTTTTTTTAGGATTTGTGTTTTGGGAATTTTTGCACTTGTGTAAATGTAAACGCTGCACACGCACCGCACAAAAAATACACACAGTGATACACGAGAATATGTGTATGAGAATACACAGCTATTTAAGCAAAAATTATACGCCCACAATGTGTCTACACACACACATACATACATACATACATACATCATATTGAAAAAGAAAAACTGTTGCAATCATTGTCATTTTCATTTTCAAACGTATTAGTATTATTCCTATACCTTACATACATCTATACTCGTGCGTTTGTTATTGCAACTGTTATTAGCATGTTTACAGAGGAGGCTGCCCCGTCCACAGACGCCACATACATGCCTCTGTTCTATATATGTACATATGTATGTATATTTCTGATTGATTTGGCCAGCCAGTAGGCAATGAATGTTTTAGTTTATTTTCCAACTTACGAGGCCTCCAGTTTCTCCTTTACATGTTACATGTTACATGTATGTATGTAATTATGTATGTATGTAATTATCATTTTCATTTTAATTTCTGTCGCTGACAATCTCGTTTTGTTCTATCTCATTTTGAAATGAAATTAATTTTTGCATAATTGCTTTTTGGTTTTCACGTTTTTCTAGCCGCTTCTCTGTGCGGCGGCTGATTTTTGTATCCTTTGGCTGCATTTTAATTGAATTTGATTGATTTTTGCTGATGTTGCTGATGGAAAAATAATATTGTTGTAAAATCGTAACCCCCCGACTGCGTAGTGGAGAGGGCGCATTGGTAATGCTTTGTCTGTGGGCCAAAGCCCTGGGGCTCTTAAGCCCCACGCCGAACAGGGCACAAACAGGTGTGCACAAGGGGATTTTATCTCGCTGCCTCTCTCTGAGCTGTGAGCTTTTCAAACTAACACGTGTGGCATGCCCTAAGGCGCTTTGGCCAAAAGGAAAAGGAAATCTTGCCAATTGTTGCACAACAGAGTCTTAAAGCGAGATTTCATGAATACTTTTTATACTATATATTCATTCAGTCTTTTTGCTCCTCTCCAGCCCTTACCTCAAATGTCAGGAACTTTTAGCTGGAAATTTATGCGACTAATTTTTCTCATAGTTTTTTATGGTGCCCAGGCCCTATCCCTCCGGCAGCAGTGGCCACCAACAGATGCTGCTGCGATGCTGCGCTGCTGCTAGCCAATAGTTTTTGCTGCCAATTAGTTGTTTTAATTGCAAAAACGTTGCCAATTATGCAACACGAGGCGAGACAAGAGGCAACAAGCGTTGCAACTACGAAATGACAATTTAATTGTTACCCTCCTCCCATCACCCACCACCAACCACCCTTGCTGCCGCCCACCAACGTGGTGGATACGTATCCTATGCAAGCAGCTCCTCTCCGCAATCACGTATACGCCATGTGGCCGATAGCCGAAATTGTCCGTGAGGGCGGAAGCAGGGGGCTTACACCTTGTTGCCACAGGGCAATCTGGGGTACATCTCCAGCGTTTATGGACGAGCCGCAGCAATTTCAATAAATCTTGACAATGCCCTAAAAATATTAGCATAATAAAAGGCGCGACAACAGAGCAGAAGGGTCAAGTCAATATTGGGGCAGCATCCAGCGGGGGCTTCCAACGCAGTTGCCACACTTGCACAGAGAGAGGCAGCAGCGCCCAAAGCAGTGCGGCAGCAGCAGCAGTGGCAAATTTATGTCAGCAACAAGCTATCAGCCCGCACAGATACTCCACCCAAACGACCTTAATACGCATAATTTTCGACGCGAGGGATGGGGCGGTGGAGGATGAGGTAGCCATGCCAGGCCATATAATGTGGTGCAGGCATCGATCAGCAATAAAAATTCAAATTTCGCACAGAGCGGCACAAAAATGTTCGCTGTGAAACAAGGCTGCTCTTAAATGTATACCCTGGAGTGGACTAGTGTGGCTGCATGGATTGTTCCGACTTATAGCCATTTAGGGTAGCACTTGCGAAGAATTTCCAAGAGTTGCAGTCACTAAAATTGCATTTTTGAGTTAATTTTGATGGCATACTTGTAGGAGGTCACTGTTTTGGGTTCCGACCCAAAGGGGCATTGAAAACTCCATCATTGAGAGGGGATCCTTTTGTCCTTGTCCCACGCTTTCCTATATTAGATAATATATTTGATTGTGCGAATATGTGTCGGTGTGTGTGTGTGTGTGTGTGTGTGTGTGTCTGTGTTACATTGTAAGTATTGGCTGAGCGTCAAAGCTCTGTTTCGCTCAGCTGACTTTGGCTTCCCCCACTCTCTGTCTCCCTCTCACTGACTCGTTCTGTGGCGCCTTCACATTTTTGCCAATTGGCCAACAAGTGTTGCCAAATTGCGTTGCGGTTGCTGCCCATAAATAACGGTACTTTTGTCATTTATACACATAAATTGCAGCAGACGCTGAAACGCGAAAAGAACAAAAAAAAACACGAAAGAATAGCCGAGAGCCAGTAAGCCTGTACTGGCGCTGTGAGCCGGGCCTGGTCGTGCCTGGCGTGGCCTGGTCTGGCCTGGCCCGTGTCCTGCTTTGGTATTCCGTTAAACAAAAAACGAAAAGCACAAAACACCGAACACCGAACTCTCTGGCCATCGCATAGGCCTCCTGCTATCCATCCAGGCGATGCCCGATTGCTGCTGCTGCCACGGCCGCTGCTGCTGCTGCTGCTGCCCACACTAACGACATTGGCGACAGAACGCAGCTGTCGCTTGCCATTTGGCAATAATTGTTTAATATGCGGGCGCATAAAGGCGGTCGGCGAGGTGGCTTCGGCCCATAAAAAACAACAGCAGCGGCAGCAGCTGCACGAGAGCCACCCAGAGAGAGATGGAGAGCGATTGGACCAAAGAAAGCTTAGCCAGGCCCACGTGTGTCCTCTGTCCTGTGTCCTGTGTCCTGCCCACTGATGCAGTACCTACCCAAGCCGAGCAGCTGCGGCAGGCGTCCGCTTCCCAGCCCCAACCCTCACGTACTAGGTATCAAATGGATGCGAGAGCAGCTCCCATTCCGATTGGAACTGAAGTTGGGTCTTAAATATGAAATGAATGCGACGTGGGGCAGGGGGGCAGGGGGCGTTGTGAAAAGTTTGAAAAGCAGGCAAAGCTAATTGCGTTTTGGAATGGCAAAAGCTCCGTTCGGCAATCGCCAATTTGGTTCAATCAAGAGCCGGAAAGCATGCAACACATTTCTGCTGATTGCGGCGCTGACGCTGCTGCTGCTGCTGTCGATGGCAGTGGCAAGGCACAGCCTGCCTGCCAATGCCGCACATGCTGACTGCAGTTAATTACAAAACTGTCAAATCCAAAAGGTGCCACGAATCAACGAGGAAGCGAGGCAGCGAGGCAGCCAGGCAGCCAAGCAACCAGAGAAGGAACGAGGAGAGCACCACACAAGCAGCGCGAACACACACACACGGAAGGCTGCCACAAGCAGCAGCAGCAGGTCACACAAGCAGAGCTGGGGCCAGCAAGTGTGGGAGTGAGCCACAGAGAGGGAGAGGGAGAGTGAAAGCCAAATAGGCAGATCACCCAACAGCTGCCGAACAAACAAAAAACCAACAAAACAAAGGCTGCAGCAGGACCGGAGGCATGGCAGGGATTGGAAGTTGCATTGTGTGAAGTTTTTGTTGTAGGTGTGTGAGTGTGTGTGTGAGTGTGTGTGTGTGTATGAAATATAATTCCTGCCGTATTGTTGTATTAAATGATGTCAACAGCAGCCGTCCAGCAGAGCACCAAGTCTGAGTCTACACTCGGCAGTCGAATGCCCGGGACCAAATCGAATTTAATTGCATTGCCGCCGCACGTTGGCTTTTAATTAATTTTTGCTGCCTTCTGCTGCTACTGCTACTGCTGCTGCAGCACCCAAAAAAGGCCAAAACCAAACAAACTAAACACACACAGAGGCACACACAGAGGCACACACACAGTCGAAGCCCGACAGGGCAACATCAAACGTCATGCACAGGTGCAATGTAATTAGCACGAACTGACATCGCTCGCCAAGGACCACGCAGAGTCTAGGACCGAGGGGGGGGCCGCCGCCAGAGCGGGTGTGCTGTGGGTGCGGGTGCGGGTGGCAGTGGCAGCATGAAACATAAAAACAAAAGCAAGCAAAACCTTTAAGCCCAAATGCATACAAGCAAAAGCGAGGCGAGTCGAGGCGAGGCGAGGCGGCCAGGAGCAGCAGCACCACGCAGCATAGTCGAATCTAAGTTACTCTATATATCATTTGGTTTGGTTTTCACATTATAAAACTGGTTCGCCGCGGCCTGAGAGTAGGCAACAAATACTGAAAATTAAATTAAGAATGCGCACTCAAATAAATCAAACATATTTCCCCATCCTGTTGTCAAACTATCGTCTGAACTGGACTCAATGAAGCATACGCCCTTTTTGCGTTAGTGTACAGCAGACGGCAGCAGAAACATTGGTGCCCGTTTGGTAGTAGCTCCACTGGCAGCGTTTTAATAGCTTCGAAATTCCAATGGCAGCTGTGGCGCCTTCGCCATCGCCAGCGCCATTCCCCAGCCTTCGCTTGCCTGGCCTCGCCTCCTGTGTCCCTCCGGCAGAAAGCTTTCTAAATGAGCCCAAAGAGGAACGGAAAGGAAGGCCAAGACTAAGGAGCAACAATGCCAGCCGTGCCTGACGATGTTCGTCGAACATTTTGAAAATATATTGAACATTTTTTAATTTTGCCACTTACGCAGGGCCGTTGCACGCGAAGCTACCAGCTGCTGGCAGTGCAGTTGCAGTTGCTGCCGTTGTTGGTTTTATTGTTATTAGCTATGCGAACGCACGAGTATTCATGCACTCTGCGCCCACAACTGCCATTTTGTTTATGACATCGACGATGGCGTCGCGAAATACGGAAATGAGAGGAAAAAGGGCGTTTGGCAGCTGCTGCCTCTGCTGCTGCTGGTGCAACTTTATGTGCATATTTGCTAGGAGAGAGAGAGCGAGAACCTGCCACACATTGTTGATTGGGATATCTGGAGATACATTTGCAGTTGGCAGGTGGAAAGCACGTACCAATTAAGACGCAGCCACATCTTGCAAGTTGTATTTAGAACGGGGAAGGCGTTTCCACCCGTTTGCCCTGCCCTGCCTTTCGCCTCGTTTAACATTCTGGCCACACTCGGAATGTGGGAGCCATGCTGCACCCTCAACCTTCGCCCCGCCAATGGCCCCCTTTGGAGTGAAATGGTGCTCAGCTTTGTTTGCCAGTTCTTCGTTTTTTATGATTGCCTGCCACAACTTTTTCGCCATCGCCATCGACATCGATATTGGTGGCCGTCGACGACGACGACGACGACGCTGCGTTGCGTTGCAGCAATGCGCTGCCTGCGGTTGCCACAACGATTCCTTGTTGTTGTTGCTGCTGCTGCTGCTGCTGCTGCTGGAGCCGTTGTTTTGTATGGATTTTGCACATCGTTTATCTTAGACGACGGGCAACGGAGTCGAGTCGCAGCTGCCGCCAGTGAGCGGAAATGGCGTTAATGTTGCAACAGCAGCAACTGCAAAAGTAGCAACACCAACACCAATACCAACTCCTGCAGCAACAGCAACAGAAACAGCAACACCAACAGCAACAGCAGCTGCCAATGAGCGAGAACTTAATCTTGGGGATTTAACACTTTCGATATATCTTGCGGCGATGCTGGAAGCTGCATGCTGCATGCTGGATACCGGATAGCAGTGGCAGTGGCAGTGGCAGTGGCAAAGGAGTGGCATCTTCTGGCCGTAAAACGTATTGGCGCCCATTATCGGTTAAGCCCTCACTTTATGGCCGAGAAACGCGCTCGGCTTTCGGGGCGTTCGGCCCAGAAGCAATGATGCTCTTCGCCGTCTTTGGCATCAGTCGTTGGTTTAGTGGTAAAATTACAATTGGACATACAAAACATTCAATTTCCTACATAAATAGTCAGCGGGCGGGGCAGCGCTGCTGCTCAGAGTCCCGCCGTGCCCGCTTGCAGGGCCTTGTATTGATCCCTAGTCAACTGCCTGTAGACCCCGTCGCGGTTCAGGTAGTATATGGGATCCGATAGCCTGGTCAGGTCGTAGCCCTCAGTGGCCAGCTCGCGCTTCTTCAGCTTGAAGGTGGCCGTGCGCGGAATCTCGTCCAGCAGCCGTATGAAGAGGGGTCGCGCGTAGGGCGGCAGGCTGCCCCTCAGCACAATCGACAGATACTCCATGTCCACTTTCCGATCGGGATCCACAATCGCCGCCATGCCAGCCTTGCCCTCCACATGGGGAATCTGCGAAGATAAGGAGACCGTTACAATCACATTTCACGGGTTATCAGGGTGACGTGCGGGCGCCGGTGACTCAACTGGGTGGGGGATTTCCCGCCAGAACAGGCCGCGCCGAAGAGCTGACTCACCTGCACGCCATAGACCACGCAGTCCTCGAGGCCGACGCAGTTCGTGATGATGGCCTCCACCTCTTGGGTGGCCACGTTCTCGCCCCGCCAGCGGAAGGTGTCGCCCGTGCGGTCCTTGAAGTAGAAGTAGCCGAGTATGTCGCAGACCACCATGTCCCCGGAGTTGAAGAAAACGTCGTCCTTGGCGAAGACGTGCCGCAGCAGCTTCTTCTCCGAGGCGCCCTTGTCCGCATAGCCATGGAAGGCGCTGACTGCGCGGCGGGGATCCACCTTGCCCACCAGCAGACCTGCCTCGCCGGGCCGGCAGCGGATGCAGTGGCCACGCGCGTCCTTCAGCAGCTCCCCCGTCTCCTCGTCGCAGCGCAGCACCTGCACGGGGTAGATCTTCTGGCCGTAGATGGGCACAAAGCCAATGGCGCCCACGCGGTTCGTGATGTTTATCAGGTTGGAGTTGCCTTCGGTGGCGCCGTAGATCTCGCCTATGTTCGGCACGGAGAAGCGGCGCACGAACTGCGACCAGATCTGTGGCCGCAGCCCGTTGCCGTACATGAGGCGGAGGCGGTGGTGCTGCTGCTCGGGAGTGTAGGGCGTGGCCAGCAGGTAGCGGCACAGCTCCCCGATGTACTGGGCCACGGTGCAGTCGTTGCGGCTGCAGTCGAGCCAGAAGTTCTTGGCCGAGAACTTCTTGCGCAGCACCACCGTGGAGCCGTTGAGCAGGGCGTTGCCCACGCCCACAATTCCTCCGGCCGTGTGGTAGAGCGGCAGGGGATTGTACACCACATCGTCGCGCCTCAAGCGCAGCATGTAGAACGTTCCGGCGGCCATGAACAGGAAGCGGAGGTTCGTAATGACAGCCGCCTTGGGCAGGCCCGTGGTGCCGGATGTGTACACATAGAGCAGCTTGGAGCGCGCCTCCTCTGCTGAGCGGGCGGGGGGCAGGGCCATGGCCTGTTGCGTCGTCAGGGCAGCACTTAGATCCACGGCTCCTGGCAGTAGTTCGTGCCCAGGGAGGCCCCTCAGCTCTTCGTCGGTGTACTGATAGACGGGAATGCGCGGCAGCTGCTCCTTCTCGATCAGCGATTGGACGACATCCATCAGCTCGCTTCCGAAAATGAAGGCCTTGGCGTTGGCCACCTTGATGGAGTGCAGCAGCGACTCTCCGCGCAGATTGGAGTTGATCAGAGCCGTGATCACGCCCAGCTGCGAGAGGCCGAGCCAAATGCAGGGATACTCCGGGCGCGTCTCCATCAGCAGTGCCACGCAGTCGCCCCGCTGCAGTCCCTGCTGCTGGAAGAATCCGGCCACCTTTTCGCTGAGCAGCAGGGCCTCGGCATAAGTGATCCTGCGCCCGTCCATGACAAAGCAGGCCTTTTGGGGCTGCGAGCGGGCCAGTTGCTGGAAGCATCGCGCTATGGTGCAGCCCCCTCGGTCCCGCTTCAGCAGATACAAGTTGAGGGCCAGGAAGCGCTGCAGAGCCCTGCAGGAGGAAGCGCTTAAGTAGAGCAGATCGTTCTCACTTTCCAGGCATACTCACATGGTGTCCCTCTGGGCTGTCATCACCAGCGAAAACACAAATGTGGGACTCCGCAGGAGCAGAGCCAAGAGCGCCACGAAAATGAGACTGGCTGCGGCACTGTCGCCACAGAGGCAGACATAGACCAAAGATGCCACAAGCAGCGTGCCCAGACGGGTGGCGAGCTTCTGCTTCACGTTGAGCTCCAGCTGAATCTCCATTTTCTTGCCTCCAGCTGCCTGCTGGTCGTCCTCCTGGTCGCCGCGGTCTCCGTTCTCAGTCACTGCAAATGCCAAATCCATAATTAGGACTACACGCAGATGACAGCAATGGCAAAGCCAGTTACATTCCACCACAATATCACCTGACACCGCACCATAAATCCCTACGCACCCTTCCCACTAACGCCTAGGGCAACCGTCCAGCACTGACTAAGTGATAGTGGGCCTCTGGCTAGGCGTGACTCGGCGCTCCACTGATAGCGATTGAGTTAGTGGATCGCAAGTTCTTATCAATGCTGTGGGCACTGCATGGGGCAGATAAGGGGACAGGGAGTGGGTGTGGGTGTGCGGTATTGACTTGGTCCTATGGTAGTTGGGGCGTGAAAAGTCGCACAAACGTGGAAAACACACTGTGATGCACGGTTGAGGAGCAACAGCTGGCCGATCATTGAAATGGAACCAATCAGAAGCGCTGAGTGGATGCTCTGTCGCTCTACTCATATTACAAATGTAATTATAATTATTATTATGCAGCCGACTGGCAACGAGTCTGGTTTTCCTCTCACACAAAAGAACGGGAATCCAGTTAAGGTATCAAGTTTATAGGCTTTATACTATGAGCTATTACGTGACCCCTTTGCTGGGGAAAAGCGCTAATTGGCCCGTATTATATTCACTTAACTCTGCCGACCTAACCTAATGGCTTACTCTAAATGATATGGCACGAAGGGGCAGATTAGTCGCAGTCTGCCGGCCTGGTAACCCCCACTTTGGCGCGGAAACTTTCGCGCTTCAATGAGAGTGAAATCTTAACTATACGCCATTAAGATTAGCCGCGTCTGCGAGTGGAGTGGAGTGGGTGCTATCGGCGAATGAAAAGTGCACTGAGAGCCGTTGAACCTGCGACCGATCCGATCACAAAGCAGCTGATATCATATCACAATGGGGTAGGCAGGCAGCTACTGGTTCAGAGCAAAACACTTGCCAGGTGGGACACAGGAAAAGCTGCAGCATTTATCACCCAAGAATGAGTGATAAATCAGCGAGAAAAACTGTCACCACGGGGTGCGAGCGTACCCACCGGTTTACAAATTCTACTCTGATTCTATTGCTTGAAATGGAAACAGTTTTTGTTTGTTTTGGCGCACAGATTCCCTTCATAGCGTTCAACGAAGCTATCGAGCAGCACGGACCGGAGACAAAGTTCATTGCCACTCGCGGAACTTCCAGTATGGACATGCGCCGCTCTATCTCTATTACGAACCCTATGCTTGCCGTTTGTTCTGCTGTGTGCCTGCGATCGGGTGGCGTCTGTGCTGGGACCTTGACTTATTGCGTATTCCGATCACAGATCACATCGCTACGCACTTCTTGGCACTGCCTTCCGCGGCTTACGTGTGCTGTGCCCATGGCCTGTGCATGGGGCTCTCTGCGAGCAAGTATTATTCCATTTACACAATAGTTCTGAACGCTGGTCCGTGGTTGTCAGCGTGTCAGCCCCCGTCATGATCAATGCAATTCACTTTTCAATGTCAGTGCAGCGCCTACTGTGCTCGTGTTCGTGTTCGTGTTCTCTTCACTTCTCTGACATACTTTTCACTGCAACAGCGCCAAAGCCAACGCCAACGGTTCTTTCGGGAAAACAAAAACACGCAAACGCAAATAACACGAAAACAGAGATCGCGAATCCGATCTGAACGGACGGCTGCGGATCGTGGAATTGAGCGCAACAGCGGCCTGCCGTCGTTCTTTTATAAGCGCAGCCGGTGCCCAGCGTGGGGGGAGAGACGCGCTCTCTCGAGCGTAAGCTGCAAAGTGGGAGAGCCAGAGAGGGAGAGAGAGAGAACTGGCAGCATCAATAACCCATGCCCAAGGCATATAAATATAAGGTGTGGCTTCTGGAAAGAGCGCTCGCGGCATAGGGAGTGAGATTGGTAACTGGAGGAAAAGACTGGTAGTGTATGAAGGCCTCACTCTCCACACGTACACCTTGGAGAATGGTACTCAAGACTGCTGCAAAAACCTTTGCAAATACCCAAATAAAACACTCTTTGCGTGCCCAAGCACCAGCCGTGGCATTTGTTACACCCTCGAGAAATGTTAATCACTTGGCAATCGAATGCAAGCTTCAAAGTTTTTCCATTTTCCCGAACACCCGATTGACTGTTAGCACGTGTTGTTGCAGCACCTGCTAGCATTTTCCGGCCGGCAGAACATTTCACCGAATTTTTTTAATTAAACATTTTTTATGTGCCGATGCCCCAGCGACGAAAAAACAAAGCCGAAAACCAATTTGTCGCTGCCCCAACTTCTGCCCCCTCAAGAAATGCCTATGTCAAAATAAATTAACATAGAGCAGCGCAGCAGCAGCGCCGTCAGCGTCGGCTAGCTGTCAAATGCCGGCAGGCGAAATATAAAAAATATGTGCATACTTTCGGGCGCGCATATAAAAAGTGTGCGCATACTTTTGGCAGCTTTTGAGTTATAGGCGACGGTGTGAGGGCGAAACTAAGTGAGCGAATGCATGTGTGTGTCGGTGTGTGTGTGTCGAGTTGCGATTGTGGCAGTGTGTGCGGGAGTGCCTGTAATTGACACATGTTACGCGCACAAAAGCGGCACTGGCAGCGGCAGCGGCAACTTGCCTCGCCGCCTCTCAGCACAGACTCGACCCGCCCGACCCCCAGGACTCCATTCCGTCCATCGTTATTATCGACAATGGCGCCGCCAAAAACACACTCTCATTCGGCCCCCTCTCTCCCTGTCTCTGTCTCGCGTGTTCTCCCTGCATCTCCGCCCCATACACTCGCATGCCTTTGCTGCACAGCCTTCAAATGCAGGCTCAGAGAGAGGGAGAGAGAGAGAGGCAAGGCAGCCTCAGTCAACTTTGTTTGTAGCCGGCAAAAACAAAAACACAAACACACACACAGCCATACAGGGCAGGGACAAGGGCAGGCACAGAGCACCGCTTGCTGATAACGTTACCGTCAGCTGTGCGGCACTTTGGGGCAGCACACGTGAGTTCTGGCTGTGAGTCTGAGTCTGGTTTCGGGGGATGAGGACGAGGGCCGCCCAGCCAGAGTCGTGCGCAGGCAAGCGTCAAACGTTTTGTACCTTGGACCCCCAGGCGACATTCACCTCGCTGCGCCTCGCCCTTTCCACCGCCCACCAAACACCACCCCACCGCCTCCCCGCACTCACTACGCCTGGCATTTGTTTGTGTTGTCAACAAAAGTTTCTTTGAAATCAGTAACAGATGTCGATTGAAATGGCACAATTGCTGCTCCGCTCAGCCCCGTCCTGTGGCCTGGCCATGCTCTGCTCTGACGTGGGCGCTGCTCTGGGTCGGCTCTGGGTCTGGGTCTGGGTCTGTGTCTGTGTCTGGTGGAGCATCGCATCGCCGGGGCGCCCGGCACTTATGATGAATATTTTTATGCCAGACACAACAGGCCCAAGATACGCCGAGCAGCGGGCACATTGTGCGCTAGTGGCCTGTCACATTTTAATTAAAATTCTGTGCTCAAGTTTAAATGTTAATGCATTGGCATCGATGGGAGCTGCAAAGACAATGGGCCCGGAAATTCGGGGTAGTGTATACTACATATCTGCTAGGCAGGGAAACGGAATGGCTTGCCTTTGTTCGCCCCACTTTGTAGAGTATCCTGGGCACCCCACCGCAGGCTGCTCCCTTTCAGTGTCCCTCTATTGACAACGGACTCTGTGTCTCTCCCAATCTTTGTGTTTGTGTGTGTGTGTGTGTGCAACCGGTCGAGAACGGAGCGCCTTGTGGCTGCTGGCGATAACAAACGATAACTGCATGTTAAATAGAAGCTAACGAAAGGCTAGCCCGCACAGAGAGCGGGCTGACAGCGTATGCAAGTTGGACCATGGACGATGGACGTGCAGCCATTTCAGTGTGTCCCTGCAGATCCCAGCGGAAGTTGTGTGTGTGTGGGGAGTGGGCGTGGGAGCGTGGGGGCGTGGTGGCTTTGGGAAATCACTCAGGTAGCAAAATGCCATCATCATCATCATCATCATTGTTGTGGGCTGAAGGGTTGCTAAAAAGCGCACAGCATCGAGACAAAAGCAAAGTTAAGGCAAGCTGCTGTCTGTCTGTCTGTGTGTCTGTCTGTCTGTCTGTGTGTCTCTGTCTCACTGTTCCTGCATCTGTATCTGTGTGGGTTAGCAGCCGCAAGGCACTGTGTGCGTGTGCAACAAATGTTGTGGGTGTCCTTTAGACAGGAGAAAAAGACAGAGTCAGAGAGAGAGGGAGAGAGAGAATCGTGTCGGTGTGGGTGTGGGTGTGGGGTGGTGGTGGGGACGGGGTCTAACGAGCTTTTACTTGCTGGCTTGCAATGCGACAGCAGCAGGTGTGCCATGCCATGCAGGCGGACACCCGCAGACGACACACACGGAGGCAGGGCACAGCTGAGTGACGATAATTGAAATTTCATCACAGTAGTTTGTGGTTTTGTAGCACTCACACACACACAAACACACACACACACCCAGACCCAGGCCATTCACATGCACATGCTCCGCATGGAGACGCTGCCACTCACACTAATGCGCAATTCATGGCGGCGCCACATCCGATGCATCGGAATGTAATTTTCTAATTCGGATATATATTGAATTTGGTTTTGGTTTGTGGGTCTTTTGTTTGGTTTAAAACACTTTATTTCTTGGGTTTTCTTTTTAGCCTTTTGCTGGTTTCGTTTTGTTTTTGTTTTCTGTTTTTGTTTTTTGTTTTTTGTTTCTGTTTTTTTGTTTTTTGTAGATGCAACATTTACGTGGTTTGTGTCGTGTCGTTTATGGTAAAAGTACATTAGGTATTAGTTTAAGAGATACAATAAATACTAATCAATAAATTAAGTACAATCAATAAATTAGCCATACATATGCATAAGTATGTGTAGTCATATCATAATAATATACGAGTGCCCGTACTTTATTTTAATGCAATAATAAAATCTACTATGTTCAGTTTCCGTTTCTGTTTCTGTTTCCTTTCCATTACGTGCTTTGGGGCTGGGTTTGAGTTTGAGTTCGAGTTTTGCCTAAGTACTTACAGAGCTACTTTCGTATTTCTTTATGCTTTATGCTCTATGCTCTATGCTTTATGCTTTTTTCTTTTACTGCTTGGAGAGTTGTGGAGCCTTGAGTGTGGTTAACATTTAATTGTCTATATAATAGTTTAAGTTATTCGTCGCTTGCGAGCTCTAAATGTGCATTAGCTGAACTGAAGTGTGAGACGTGTGGCAGATTGCTCTGGTGGTGTGTAGTCGATTACCCTTTTCGCTTCCCTGCGGAATGCCCTTTATAAATTCATCTAGAGGTTCGGCTACTCCCCTCTGTCCTTAGACCCCTCCTCCCGCGCAAAAACATTCAAATGTGAAACTTTCTTTTGCCCTCCCACACACCTACACAGGCATGTCTGTCTGTATGTCTGTATGTCTGTCTGTATGGAGTATCTGGAGTATCTACGCTGGAGCTCGCTCTCCTACTTCGTGTATCTTTAGTTGAGTTTACAAATCTATTTGCTGGCAATTAATTCTTCTTGCTTCTTGGATAATGGATAATAGTAACTGCATAATTATGTGGATTATCTGGGCGACCTCTGACCCCCCCTACCCGCCGCGCACCCCTATAATTTGACTAGCACAAGTACTTCTTCTTGGGTTTCATCATGCGAATGCGTCATTTGGAGCCCAACCCATTGGCCACCAAGGCACTGGGCGTGGCAGCGCCCACTGCTGCAGCCCCCGCGCTGCCACCGCCAGCTCCGCCGCCCACTGGGCCAGCACCGCTCGGCCCCCCACTGGCAGCGACAATTGCCTCACGGGCACCCGCCGCCGCTGCTGCTGCCGCCGCCGCCGCCTGCAGATGGGCTGACGGGGTGGGCGTGGGTGGGGATCGAGTGGCCATCGCAGTGCGGATGCTGCCGGCGGGGTGCAAATGCTTGGCACTCATCTCGCTGGCCCTGGTGTTGCCACAGACCTGCAAGACAGAGAAGGAACAGAAGGCGAAGCAGCGCGTTAAGATCAGATCAGTGGGAAGCGGGCAGGGGGTGTGGCAGGGTACCTACCTGGTGATGGCTATCCCAGTCTCTGTACTGGCACGAGGCGCTGCAGTAGCGAGCCATGTTGCAGCCCGAGCAGGTTTCGGTGGCCTTGCGGCCGCAGTTCCAGCACTGCTGCTGCAGAGTCCCGTTCTGGAAAGCGGGGGAGGGACAACTTTCGATTAGGGAATAACTCGACTGCTGGGGAGGGGACTCTACACCTACATTCTGGGCCGTGGTGATGGACGGCGACTTGTTGTCCAGATCCCGCTCGCCGCTCGAGTGGCGACTCATCTCCATGAAGAACTTCTCCATGCGCAGCCGCTCCTGGGTCATGATCTCCGCGGCCCGCGTTTCGGCCGCCACCACCGCGCGCTGGATCTCGATTACCGCCTGCCGCTTCACCTGTGCGTCACATGGAAGAGAGTTAGAGGCGTAAATTTGGCATGGGGAGCGTGTGGGGACCCACCTGGGTGACTGCGTCCTCGGCATTCCGCTTGAACTCGGAGACCTTCTCCTCTGTTTGGCGCCGTAGCTCGGCGAGGGCCGCTGGCGTTATCTCCTGGCCGCTGTTGGGATGCTGCGGCTCGATGCCGCGCTGCTGGAGGATCGTGATGGCGCGCTTCGTCTTGTCCACCATGGCCGAGATGCAGTTGAGCATTGTGTGGATGTTCTTCCACTCCTCCTCGCCCCCTGCAGCGCCGCCCGAGGCTGCATTGGGGTTGGCATTGGCATTGGGGTTGGGGTTGGCCTGTGCATTCGGATTCGCATTCGGATTGGGGTTGGGGTTGGGGTTGGGGTTGGCAGCCCTCTGTGGAGGAGCCGGATGGCGCAGCTCGCGCTCGTCGCGCTGCATGAAGCCGGCCGCCGAGGGCACACCCTCGGCCACCGCCACAGTGTAGTCGCCGTAGGCCATGACCGAGTGGGCGGGATGCATGGCCATCCGCTTGTTGGGCGGAGGGGGGTAGCCGGAGGCGGACAGGCCCCCGCCGCTGGCCATGTACTCGCTCCACTCCTGCAGGCCGTTGTGGCCGCCGTGCTCCATCATGGAGTCCGAGGATCGGCGCTTGAAGACGGCGCTGCCGCCGGCCCCGTTCGCTGTGGGCGCCTCCAGCTGCACGAAGATGTCGCCGAACTCTGCCCCGAACTCCATCACCGCCTGCTCGTTGTTGGTCACGTACTGGAGGGCGGACTGGTTGGTGGCCCGGGCCAGGGCCAGGATCTCGCGCTGCATCAGGGTCACGCTGTTCTTCAGCAGCGGCATGACGTAGGGGCGCAGGGGCAGGTTGATGGCCTCCTGCAGGGCCAGGCGGAACTCCTCCAGCGAGATGGTGCCGCAGCACAGCGACAGGATGAGGGCGCGCACCCGCTCGCACACCTCCGGCTGGCCCAGCTCCTGCGAGAAGTGCAGCAGGGCCCCGAGGAACTTGCGCATCTTGGCCACGAGTCGTGCCTGCTCCACATGGGCGGCTGCTGCGGCGGCGGCGGCGGCTGCCAGGGAGGCGGCATGCTGGGCCCCCGGAGTGGGCGAGGTGCCCGAGGAGCCCACTCCCCCGTTGACCACGGGCGAGACGCTCGCATTGCGCTGCGGTCGATGGTGCAGCTGCAGCGGCGAGTGTGGCGACCGGGGGGCGAGACTGCGCGCGGAGTCCGGCGGGGAGTCGGGTGGCGTGCGACACAAGCGATCTGCCGCTCTCTCCCGCTCCCTGTCCCTGTCTCGACTGCTGTGGGATGTGCAGTTGCTGCTGTCCTTGCTGCTGCTCGACGAGGATGAGCTCTTGTCCCCGTTGCTGCTGCTGCTGCTGCTGTTGGCTGTGCGAGGGAGAAGATGGTACAGCTCGTTAGTTGTGTGTTAACAATAAACAAGGGAAACAAGTCCGAGTCCAAGTGCGAGTCCAAGTCCTGGACACACTCGAGTGCAACTTATCACAGGATGTGCAGCCCAGGGGCATTACAAATGCATTAGCAAGCAACTCGCCGAGGGCCAGGGCGGAGCAGGGCAGCGGGCAGTGGCCAGAGGAACGGAAGTTGCCACAAATATCTATGTGTGTGGGCATTTGTATGTATAATATGGCACCGACCACAACATGCTACGGCACTTGTCCTCCTGCCACATCAAGGAAGGGTGCAGCAACCAACTGGCAGCATTAACAAATTTGTTTGAACATGGGAAATAAATTAGCAAACATTTTTGGTCCACGTTTCTCGTCCTCGTCTGCTGCCTCGTCCTCTGTCTCGTCCACTGCCTCGTTCTGGTGCGCTCTTCTGTGGTGTGGTCTGCCTCTGCCTCTGCTCTGCTGTGTGGCATGGCAGGGTGGGGCAGAGCATGGGGGTGTGGCAAGTCAGGCAAGCAAATCAAGCACCACATAACGCACTAATTGCATGGGCAACGAGGCTGGGCTGCTGGGGTGCAACGCAGCAAAGGGGCAGTGGCTACAACACATTGCGGTACGTGCCGTCCCATCCGATTTCCCCCAGCCACGGATCCTGCCGAAGCGATGCTGTAGCTCAAAAATGAAAAGCTTAACGCAAATCCGCAATGCGCAGATGGCCGGAGGAGCCGCTGGCACCCAGAGTGCCAGGCGGCAAAACAATGCCAAGGCGCTTTGCTTTAAGAGTTCAGTTCTGCGTTCCCCGCTTAATGTTAGTTTTGTGGGGACTTCACTGCGCCTGAGATTGGACAGTGCCAAGTGCTGGAAGTTCGGAGTCATTCAGCATTTGGTTTCATCGAATAAAAGAGGGAACCCAGTCTGGAAACATTTGTCGCCTGTGCCGCAGCTTTGATGCCCAAACACAGACACGCAAACTTTGTTTGCACAAGCTAATGGAAATTGTTTATGGGTCTGTGTGTGTGTGGGGTCTGTATGTGTGTGTGTGTGTATGTGTTTGGGTGGTCCTCCAGTGGGTGGCTGACAGACACGCTGAGAGGCGAATGTTGCTGCTGACGACGATGACGATGATGACGATGACGACAACGACGATGGGATGGCAATGGCAGTCGGTTGATGCTGCCGCTACTGCTGCTGCTACTGCTGCTTCTACTGCTGCTGCTGCTGCTTCTCCTGCTGCTGCGGCTGCTGCACAGTTTGCTTTTGTGATAATGATTGTGGATACAGCTGCAACTGGGTGTGTTTTCACAGCCATTCAGGCATGCGACCGCCATGCCAATCGAAGGGACACACAGATACAGTGAGGCACACAGCGAGACAGACAGACAGACAGGCAGACAGACACACAGACAGAGAGATATGCGAACGGAGATACGCAGCACATAGTCGTATAGTCGGAGGCATCACTCACCCAGTCGGCGGCGCTTATCAAACGCCAAACATAGACAATGATGGATCACATGGACGTCTCCACGGCCCACTAACGAACCCGCTGACACAGCCCACAGCCCACAGCCCACACCCCAGCGCCAATCCACCCACCCCGTTTCGCTGCGCTCCCTTAATTGGCTGGCAGCCTTCCGTTCCCATCCAGCGGCCAACCCCTGCTGCCTATGCTCGCTTCTGTGGTACAATTGTAAAATATTGCACTTGACCGGGCTTAAAAGTTTTCGGTTTGTTTGGGTTCCATTTGTTGTTGTTGCTGTGGCTGTTGCCTTTTTGGAAACCTCAACTGACCAAAAGTTGGTGTCCAGGGAGGCCAGAGCGAGGACCAGACCAGACCAGGCCAGACCAGCAGCAGATGTAGCAGCTGTGGGAGCCGAAAACCCACGCAGAACCCAAAAAACTATTTACGAAATTTTTGTGTTGACAATTCACATATTTTCTAAAACATAATGTCCACTGGCCACTGGCCACTGGCAGGGATCGGGAGCGGGTATGGGGAGGGGGGTGTGGCTGGGCTCCAACTGCTGGCCCAACATTGGCCCGCAGCATGAGGCTTGCTCCGGTTGTGGCATCGATTTAAGGTTACGTATACGCAGCATGGGCCAGGCCAGGCCAGGCCAGGCGGTCGGCATGCGTCTGCAGCCTCTGCTACCACTCTTCTCAAAGAGTCTATATATATGTGTGTGTGTGTGTGTTGTGTATGCATGTGTGTGTGTTAGTGTGGGCAACTGAATTTGCACAGCTGCGTCCCATAGATTGCAGTCGAGCGCACAAAACGAAACGTTTGCAAGTTTAGTTTGTTGTTGCTGTTGTTGCCACTGCTGCTGCTGCTGCTGCTGCCACTGCTACTGCTGCTGCTGGTTGTGGCATAGTCATTTGGGAAAACAATCATTTTGGCAAATATTCATCATGCGCTGTTTGTGGCACAGACTGACGACTGAGATAGAGACACACAAAAAGAGACGCACAGAGAGAGCCAGAGAGAGAGAGACACAGTCAGAGACATCGTGAGGTTCGGTTGCCATTGTTGTGGTTGCTCCTCCTCCTCTTTGTTGAACAAAACTTTGCACAAAAATGCTAATTAGCGGACTGAACTTTAAGCGTCTTAAATGCAAAGCGGCCACACATCATGTTCCTTCCCTGGGAATCGCCACAGGTACAACACACGCACAGGCAGAGGCACAGGCACAGCGCACAGCAACAGCCACAGCCACAATAACAGTGGCAATCAAAGCAAAGCACACAGAACGACGCACATCAACCCCCGCCCACGCCTACGCCCACGCCTCCCCCGCCAGCAGCTCATGCTCGTGCTTTACCACTCCATGCCCCCAAAAGGCAGGCAACAGAATGTTCGCCTGCGTGCGGGCTGCTGCTGGGAACAATGCCAGCAGCGGTTTCTGTGTTCTTTCCTCTTATTTGGATGGATGGATGGATGGATGGTTGGTTGAGGGGAAGAGAAAGGTTTTGCGGCGCCCACAGCGGGACCTGCTGTGGGTCTGGGCTCTGTGGCTCTGTGGCTCTGTCGCTCCGACTGAGGTTGTGGCCCCTGCGCAGAGACCAATCTCCAATGCTCTCTGCTCTGCGGACAGAGCGGCAGGAATAGAGTGTGGATCCCCACTTCTGCTCAGCTTATTCTGCAGCTCTCCTTCCCTTTCATATACACACTTTAAGGAGGACAGACGCCCCTCTGCTACAACAATATCAGCGAGGAGGCTGCACCCATCGCACAGACGCACAGACGCACAGCTGCTGCCATTCACACCATCAATCGCCCGAGCCGTCAGCTGGTCGAGCAGTCCGCTTCTGTGCACCCAATTAAACGCCTTAAAGTATGCTCCGCTTCCAGTGTACTCACCTTTAAGCCTTCGGCAAATGGCCGCCGCTGTGGCTGCTGTTGCTGTGTTGTTGGTTAACGCAGCTGCTGCTGACGCTGCTCCCGTCACCGCCGACACCACCACGGACGATGATGATGACGATGACGCGGGTGGCACCTGAACACCTGCTGCTGTGGCCACCGCCAGGGCGGCTCCAGCTGCCACCGCTGCCGCCGCCGCTGCGGCTACGTCATACGAGTCCTTGTCGGTAATCTCCTCCTTAATTATCGCTTTGCCATCGAGCGCCATCTGGAAATAGTCGAGCAAATTAGTTGAGAAATATAAGCCGCAGCAAGGAGGGACTGGCAGGACGAACGCAAACCCGCCCACGCCCAACTAATTCCCCCGACAGACTGCACGGGTTCCCACAGCGGCGGCGATAGACAAAAACATCAAGTGACAAAGTTCTCACATTATGTTTTCAACTTATTTGATTTCAATTTGATTAAATGGTTGTCTGACATGCAAATTGGGTGTGCCCGCACACAGAAGGCCTTGGACTCCTGGCCAAAGGGGGAGCCAGCAGCAGCTGTCGCTTGAATGTGCCTAAACGGCTGCCCTTCCAGTTTTCAGCGCGGATCAAAGGCGCAAATGTAAAAAACACATTTAAAATTAATGCAAAACACATTGAAGCTTCGCGTATAAGGAAAGTCGACTACAGCGACCATATGCCCATGAATGATTCGCTCTTTAAGCTCAAATCACATCGTTAAATGCACCCCCATGCCCCCAATCTCGTGTGTTCTTTTAGTTATTCCTCAACAAATGCCAATTTCGGAAATTTAAATTCTTCGAATATTTTTCTGCCATCTGAAAGAATGGAAAACAATTTGCCCACCATCCCCATCCCATCCAGCAACTGCGCACAGGCCACACGCTGTGGACACCTGTTCCGTAATTGAGTTGAAGAACTTTTCCCTGCAGACGCTGCTGCGCCTTCGACTCAATGAATTTCCATGGCGAACTCTTGGCAGAGGGAAACTCGATTGCTCCATTGGATGGTGGCCTTGCTAATTGACTCAGCGAATGCGCTTCGCTTCCTGTTTATTGGCAGCGGCAACTAACCCTTCGCCAGTGCTGCCCACCAATTGGACCCGTGCCGCCCCGCACACCCCGCCCGGACACAGCATGTTCATGTCCAGACAAAAAACATTTTTCTGTTGATTTTTATCACTAAAATATGTAAATACCTCTGCGGACTGTGGGAGTTTGTGCAGCTTTTCGAGGCAAGCGCCTGCATAAACAAGAGGGTGGGTGGGAGCCAAAACCAACAAGAAACTGAACAGAAGGCTGTGCATGAAGAGGGTGGGAGTGGGTGGGAGTGGGGCATGGGCATGGGCATGGGCATGGAAACCTGTTCATTTTCATTCATGTTTTCGATCAATCTTTGCGGCCTTTTATTTCGGTGGAGGTGTAAGAATCGTCTGCGGAGGCATCCATCGTGTGTTTAAAGTCCATCGTCGCCGCACTGGCTAATGCGTATCCCCCCACTCCGCGCAATTAGTGCCCCAGGGAGGTGGATACAACCCCCCGCCTACCCGCCCAACAGCTGGAGCAGCTGTTTGGCATCAGAGCAGAAATTACACACAGCCAAATGCTGCAAACGAAATGAAATTCTATTGAAAACAAACACTTGACACGGCGGCAGCTGCCGTTTTGCCAAATGACGGCGGGAGATGGCCCACAGATCGGGCCATGTCCGCCGTCCCCAGTGCCTCCCCTCTTCGGCATATGGCAGACACAACACTTGTCAACTGTTTTGCGAGGTCTCTCCGAGTGAAGTTTGCAAAAATACCAACAAAAGACAATGCGTATGCATCTGTGTACAGTGTACACAGAGGCGTGGGGTGGCTGGCAGGGCGGAAGATTAGATGAGGGGCAAACAACAAGTGTTTTCAGGTAAGAGAGGTGCTACAGGCCCAGGCAGAGGCACAGGCAGAGGCAGAGGCCAAGGAACCCAGCACTGTTCAGCATTGTGCGGCATTGGGGCTGAGTCACTTAATGGCCCCAACGTTGCCTGCCACCAGCTGCTGCCGCCACTGGCAGTGCCTCCTGTTCTGGCACTGGCACTGCCACTGCCTCTGCTCTGGCTCTGGCTCTGGCCCTGGCTATGACGAATGAATCAAATGTCAGAAGCAGCCGTGTCGTTGTCGCTCAAGCAGCTGTCGCCTGTCGTCGCCAGAAGGCGCCCCTAGTGCCTCAGTTAACCCTCAGCCAGCTGCCACACCACCCCACCCCCACCACGCTGTACCTCCGCAGGCACTTCAAAGAGCTGGCAGCCTCACAAGCTTCCATCGCAGGAAAATGGAAAATGTCGCCCGCAGAAGTTTTTCCCACAAAACTTGGGCCAGCTCTGAGGCTGAAGCTGTAGCTGTAGCTGAAGCTGAAGCTGTAGCTGAGGATGGGACTGAGACTGATGCTGATGCTGAGGCAGCGTCTTTGTGGCAGGGGCACTGGGGCTTCGACGGCTGCTGCTGCTGCTGCTGCTGGCGAAATTGCCAAGAGGAAAAGTAATTATTTAAACAGAGGCGGCAGCAGCAGCAGCAGGCACAGTGGGCTGAAAGACTCAATTAGTGATATATTCAACCACAAACTGCCACAGAACTCGGGCATTTTCCCCTGGCATTTCCATTACGCTTTAGAATTTATTAAATTTCGCTCTTATTTACGCTACTTAGCTGAGAATTTTTTTAATTTATAATTTATTATTTTATTTTATTTTATTTTATTTTATTTTATTAGTTCCTCTTCTAAGCATTTATCTTCTCCATTTGCCACAGTGTCCACTCGCTGTAGGGGCGGGGCGAGGCAACTACTTGACAAGTGGAAAGCTACAGCAGAACACACAGCAATTTCCCGGGATAATTTTCAATTAGGCTCGCAAAGAGCATAAAAAAACAAAAGAAAATTCTTAAACGACATTCATTTAATGCTCTGGCGGAAGGGAGGGGGCGGGAGAGGGCAGCAGAGGGCAGAGCCATGTGCTGGACACCAAAGCATTTTATACTTTTATCCCTTTTGCTAACAAAAACACAGCCAGCTGTGGATGTGGATGGGTCAAGGGGTGCTGTGCGGGGCAGGGCGGTGCGGAGTGTTAACGAAAAGGCGCGCCAACTGTAATAACAACAACAGAAGCGTTAACGCTGTGGCGGAGGCAGGAGACGGATGGGGAAGCAGAGAGCGGCAGTTGATGGCCAGCCCCAGCATGCGGCGGAGGGAATGGAAATGCTTGGAAAATCACAGCACAGCTGCATGTGCTTTTCCCGTAAGCTGCCCGTCGACGTCCGCAACCACGTCCCAGGGCCAGGTCCAGGTCCAGGTCCAGGTCCAGGTCCTGCCTCTTCATCCACATGTGCCTCTGCCTGAGCCTGTGCCTGTGACTGTGCCTGTGACTGTGTGTGTGAATGACAACCCACTCGAATGCCGGACGCCGGGCACTATGTAGCGTTGTTTCTGCGGCTCTGCGGAGTCCGCATGGTGCGTCATTATGCGCAAGTGGCGCCCCAATCCTGGGAGAGATTACTGCCGGCGACACCTGTGCAACAGCAGCAGCAGCAGCAGACGAGCGAGCGAGCGAGCCCCACGTCTGCATATGTGTGTGCGTACGTGTGAGAGTGTTTTACAGTTGAAAACTTTTTTGCAAGTCGCTACGTCAGCTGCTTCATTGCACAGGGTGTGGGGAGGGAGGGAAGGCAGGGGCGGCAGCAGCTCTACAAATGTACGTATGCTAGATGCGAGCGGGGCTGGCCGTGTGTGAGGGAATGGGTTGGGCGAGAAGTTCCTGGGAAGTTTTTAATTAGACGAGCCCTGGCGGCGGGACGAAGGCCACTCCCAGGGTGATAATTAACGATTCAGTGCTGTAATTTACAGCTAATGAAGGGGAGCATTGTACAACACTTTGCTTTGATGTGAAAATATTGATTTGGTTTAGTTCTCCATCGAATTGGAGCGCGTATCGATTGGTATCTAGTGCATATGGAAATGCTTGTAATTTGGAATAAATTCCTCTGAGCTTTGACTTGCATATGCCAGTTAAATCATGTATTTTCCAGCATTTAATGTACATGTAGAAAGCACCCAAAAATACAAAATATTTCTGTATTTATTGGCACATCTATATTTAAGGCTTATTTGAGAGAAATTCCATTAAGAACCAGAGATCAATCAGCATATGCTGTGGCAGCCCTCGTCAACTTTTTGCTAAGCGCCTCTCAGTCGTGCAACGTGCTGCAGCATTTCAAATTACACATCACGCGCACACACGGAGGCAGACAAACGGACGGACGGCAGCATAAGCGGTGGCAACATAAACATTTTTGCACTACTCGCCGCACGTGTGAGTCTGCCACGCCACACCACTCCCCTCCACGCCACACCACTCCACTCTCTCTGCTCCTGCTGTTGATGTTGCTGTTGTTATTGCCTGCTCCTGCCCCTGCCTCTGCGTTCACCCTTCATTTGCAGCCTGTGTGGGGCATAATAAGATAATGGCTTGTCAGAGAGCGGCAACAGCGGCACGGCAGCAGCCTCGGGGGCAAAAAACAGTTGAACGGGCGAGTGTCGCGCTTAATCGGCTTTATGGTCTGTTTTATTTCCGATATGAACTGCTTTATGTCCAGAGTGCGCGAGTGCGAGCGACAGGGGGAAAGATGGAATGGGAATGGGAGAATGAGGGAAGGGGTGAGCACAATTGGGGAACATTTGCCTGCCACATGTTGCCCACAAAATGTATTTAGTCATCCCAATTATGCCACATCCAGCAGCTGATGGCCGCCAGCTGCTGCTGTTGCCGCTGCTGCTGCTGCTGCTGCTGTTGCTGCTGCTCTTCTTGCCTCCAGCGATGCATGCAATTTCCCAAAAGCAAAACGGGGCCTTGCTGCAATTGAAGATTTTCCAGCTGCCTCAGCTTGTTTCCCGTCTGATTGGAAAATCATTTTGTAGCAGCTTCTGCAGCAAGCAGCAAGCAGCACGTGGCACTGTGCAAGTTTCGGTGCCGTGTCTGTGTCTGTGTCTGAGGCAGGGCAGCCGAGATGTCTGCTGCTGGCAGCAGCAGCAGCAGCAGCAGCAGCAACTACAACTACCACACACTGACTGTGTGACTGTGTGACTGTGGCAGAGACGAGACCAGGCAGCAACTGCTGGCAACACATGGTGGCACGTGTCGACGTTGACGACGGCTTTTGGCCATGGCTGCACTAGACAGCAGCGGCCCCAAGAGCAGTGGCTGCTGCTGCTGCTGCGGCTGCCACTGCCACTGCCGTTTTCAATTAAAAATTGCGAATGACAGCAGGTGCTGTTGATGGCTTCTCTGGCTTGCTTTTCCCCTGGATATCTGCACCTGTGTGTGCGGTTGGCTGTGTCGAAGGCGAGCAGAGCAGAGCCCTTTCCATTAGCAGCACCTGCGTCCGGGTAGCAACTCTAGGCCTGCGCCCTATCATGCCTAAGCATCGAAAAACTAAAGTTTAAACGGAAACACATTGCATTAGATATCGTCGGGGCACAAATCGATGCCCCGGGTGCTGCAAGCACCCGCCCCATGGCACTGCAGCAACAATCTTGTGAGCTTTTTCTCCTCGTTTCTTTCTGCCTTTTTTTGCCGAAATCTGTTGCAGACACTTGAGCCAGCAGCTCAAACAACTGTGGCATGACAACTTACAAGAAGGCACGGACTGGAGTGGCTGATCCGGAGGCAGGAGATGACGGCAGAGGCGCTGAGGCAGCTGCTGCTGCTGCTGCCACTGGCGGGCGCAGTTTTTCAGTCTCCTTCGATGGGGCTGCTGCTGCTGCTGTTTCTGTTTCTGTTCCTGTTGTTGCCCCGGGCATCATCTGTGTTTCATCTGGCGTAAGAAATATTGCGCCAGCTGGGCCAGCTGCTTCATTTTGTCGACGCCCCCTTTTCCCAGGGAGGGGACTAAGTATATCTGCGTGTCAGTGTGTGTGTGTGTGTGTGTGTGGCAAGGTCAGCCCAGTCTGAGGCTGGAGATTTAAGGCTGTGGCTGCAGCTGCAGCTGCGGCTGCCGCAAATCCAATTCAAATGCTCGGCGCCAAGTGGGGGCGACAATTTGGTAGCCTGCCAGCAAATGGCGTCTGCGATTGCACTGGACATGCCGTTACTCCTGGACACACAAACTTTTTCTCCGAGCGACAAAATGTTTAAAACATAAGCGGGGCCGAAACTGGGCAAGAGGATGGCAGATGGCATGGGGTGGGTGTGCACTGTGGACTGTGGACTGTGGATCAGGGTTAATGCTTAAAGCATTGAAACAGATTGCGCGGAGGTGTTCGGCAGAGGAGTTGCGGCAGAGCCTTTTGATTTTCCGATGCGAGTATATGCTCAGCGCATATCCTGTATTTGTGCCTGCCACTGGCAGGACTCCTTTCCTTTCTCTATTGTTTATACACAAAATGTTCGCTCTTTTGTATTTTTTGTTGGACATTTTCCTAGTATGACATTTTTGCGTTTTGCCCCCGAAAACATTTCGTGCTGCTCTGTGGCCCACGTCTTTTTAATAAGCTGCCACTTGCAGCGCCAACAATTCCGGTGGCAGTGGCAAAAGCCACAACAACGAACGCAAACCCCCAAAAAACGCCCAGCGGGGAAACGGATGGCAGCCAGGCGAACAGAAGAACTAGGAGTAGGAAAACGGTGGGTCTGTGGGTGGGTGTGGGTGTGGGTGGTAGATCCGAATTTTGTTTTTGACTTTTTCGATTAAGTGTATGCTCTGCAGAGAGGGCAAGGAGAGGAGAGCAGAGGGGAGTGGGCGTACCGTTAGTTGCTGTTCTGTGTGTGACATTTTCGCGCTTTTTTAGCTTCCATTTTGCCCATGCTGCATGCCCCGTGCTCCATGGCCCATGCCCCTTCCTGTGGCCATTCCCCTGCACATCTCTTGCTCCAGGCTTCAGCTCCTATCGCTTCCAATGTTTGCCTTTGAGCTTTGAGCAAGGTTTTCTTTTCTTTTCCTTTCTTTTATCTGGTTTTCCTTTCCTTTGGTATGCCATTCGTGCGCCGTTACCTTCCGTTCCATTCGTTTGCTTGAGTCCAATAAGCAAATTGACTTATTTCCGGTCGCCATGTTGCTTGTTGTCTCAGCTGTTTCGCGCCGCAAACAAAATGGCGTCTCATTAGTCAATGTCGTCTAGGCAAGCGAGGCAAGCGACGAGGCGGCATCTTAATTGCCAAAGGTGTGAAAATCCAAAACTTTTCTCTGTTTGCTTTTTTCGCTTCTCTTTTTTTTTGCGAGTGCCGTGCCGCAAAGTTTGCAGTGCTAATGATTGATTGAGCCCTTGATGGATTGCCGTTTCCCCGGATGGTTGGCTGCCTGGCTGGCTGAATAAATGCCTGGGCGAGCTGGTGGTGCGGGGTGGTGCAGGGAGCACAGAGTGAAGCACATGTGGCCCCGGCTAATTTGATGCCAGCCAACAGCTGCATTTGTCATGTGCATTTTCACCTGTGCCACCTGCCGCGCCTCTTGCCGTCTATTACGCTAATAACTTTGCCCTTTTTCGCCGCTGTCCATTTTAAATGCCGTGCCCATGGACTTGGTGCACACGGTCACTGGCGGCACTGGCAGCACTGGCCGCAGCCCATGCCACACGTCCGGCCCGGCCTGTCCCAGCCCGTATGCCCCTTTGTGTCCCGGGTGGTCCTGCAAATAGACCCGTGCCAGTGCAATGCATTATTCAATAGGACATTGTCGAATGGCTGATTGCCCGATGATTACTGATTAGATGGGGGCCGGCGCTCCGATTTGCCCACGGGCCAAAACAAAACCAAATTGCTGACACACTAATTGAACGGCAGCCGGACCGGAGTGCAGGTCTGATTTGGCTGAAATACGAGCATTGCCTGCATTCGTATGTCCTCACTGGTCGATCGGCGATTACATTATTGATTGTTGAATTAATTTACATTATTGGGCAAATATTTGAGGCAGAGAATTAATTCGTCGAACATGTTTCATATGGAATACCTATTCAACTGCTTTTCGGATTAACAATTCCTTGGGGTATACCCAAAGCACAATGGTACAGCAGTAACGACTGTTCGATCCACGTCACTCAAGAGCCAGGGTATCAATCAGTCCCATCCCCTGCTATGACATAGTTGGGACTCTTCTTTTCTTTGCTTTTTGCGCTGGCACTGCATTGTTGAATGAAGAGCGGCAAAAATGAGCGAACAAAAAACAGAACGCAGCGCGGCGCAGCGAGAGCCTCCAAGCTGTTAAAATGTTTATGCAGGTGTCATGCCTGCATGACAGGCACCACACTGAGAGAAAAGGAGCGCAGCAGCGGAATGGCAGACCGTAATAACAATAGCAAGAGCAACAACAATGATCTGCCAGGCGGTGCGACGGGCAAGGGCAAAAAGGCCGAAAGACAGCTGCCCTCTCACACTTGTTCCGATCTCCCTTCCTTCCCTCCTTCTCTCATTCTTGCTCTTGCTCTGCCTCTGTCTCTTTCTGTCTTTGTTGATCACCGACTGTGGCAGCTGCAAATCCAAGGCCACAGCTGGCCAGGTGATTCCAGGCTGAGTCACGGCCTGCTCTGGCGTTCTGTAGTTATCCCCAGAATTGAGCGATCTACCACAGCTGATAATTATGATACGCCCATACTCGTACGAGTATTCCGCCTCAATATTTGACTTGTGGGTTTTCCCCTCGCCATCGAAACATGTGTGACATTGAAAAGAGAATAATAATAATAATATTGTATTATTGGGTGCACTGTAGGAAACCACTTTAGCAGTTTCCACAACATTTAATATTAATTAAGCCAAATCTGAGCTCTGTTTTGCGACAAACGAATCAACTGATAAATTTGTGAATATTTTCCCATATTTTATTATTTTATTTATATTTTAATTATATAAAAAAAAAAATAATATATATATATATATGTATATATATATTTTATTAACGCGGCCTCTCCACGGACGAAAGCCAGGCCTGCGGATCTGCCCATTTATTCTAATCATTATTCAAAATTTATCTGGAGACACTTTCCGCAGCAAAAGTTTTGGCTTTCGGGCATTTATTTACAACAGCAGTCACAGATGGCATCGACAGATGGCTGCAGGAGGCACAGGGGCACAGTGGCACAGGGGCACAAGGGCAAGGGCCACGGGACGCGGACACGGGCCAGCAGCTGCGACACATGGCAGCCAGCTGCAATTATTTGCAGTTGGAAGTTCTGTTTCTGTTGGGAACGCGGGCGCACAAGGCCATCAGAAACAGACGGCGGCCAAAGTCATGGACCAAAAACCCAGTCGAGGCAACTTCCGACCCCAGCCCCAGCCCCAGTCCCATCCCTGCCCACGGGGGCAGCAAAAACAGCAAAAAGAGGGCAAATAATTTATAATTTCGCACGTGAAACTGACAAAGCAGAGGGAAAGCGAGATTTTCCTACACTACGTCTGTGTGCTGCTAAAACTTTTATTCGAGCACTTGACAAACGAATTTGTATCTGCAGTTGTGCTCGCCGAATGTTTGAGCAAATAAAAAACAGATGCGTCTTGGCCAGACTGCCAGACTGCCGCACTCGAATCTTTGTATCCACCGATACGAGATGCTCGCACTGTATATGGTTGGAGGGGGGCCAAAGACACTTGGAGTGGCATGAGACAGCTGGCCCTGGACGAGCCACAATCAACATGTGTTGGCCAGAGCTCAGGCATACGCGTAGCATCCACAGCTGCGAATGATGCGGATGCTGATGATGCGCATCTGTGGCGTGGTCTTATGGCATGAAATTCTTCGGGGGCACTTACCATTTTAGCTGATCTGTTGGGTTGCTTGGTTATTTGGCTCTGTAATAATTCTAAGTTCGGTTGAAACTGTTGTTTGCTTTGGTTTGGTTTGTTTTGTGTTTTGTTTTTTGTTTGATTCAGTTCGGGTGCAGCATCCTTATATTTTCGTATTATTTTTCTGTTTGTTTTTCACTTGTGACTAGTGGACTCAATTGGTTTTCCTAATTATTGTTTGGCGTTCTTTCATTGTTTCATTATTTACACTCTTCGAGGGGAACACAGCGCGGAGCCGACCGACACTCGAACCGGCATTTCGAAGCAATGCCAAGCGAATACTCTGAATGGCGCGCTGGAACCGCAGTGTTCGGCCTCGGCATCGGGAGCACTGCCAGCGACAGCATGCAGTCCACGCGGAAGTCGGAACGTGGTTAAAGAGTGCGGAGTGGAGCAGAGCGGAGCGGAGCGAGAGTGCGCTCACGTCCGAACAGGCGAAAGATGGATTTGTTTGTGAGAAGAGCAGCCGCTGTCGCTGTCGCTGCCGCTGGCTCTGCCTCTGCCGTCACTCAGGTAGCGAGCGAATCGTGTCGTGTCGTATCGCGTCGCGTCGTGTCTCTGGTTATGCTTCGTATTCGTCGTCGCCTGCTTGCACTCGGGCCAGGCGCCTGCGCAGGCATTCGCAGTTGCAGATGAAACAGCTGTTTCCTCCTCTCCACTCCGCTTCGCCCTTCCGACAGCCCTTGCTCTTATCGCTGGGCTGTGGCAGAGGCAACAACTGCCTGCCAGACATTTGTTCTTGTTGGTCGTCGTCGCCGGCATTTGGCCGCTGGGCTATTAACATCAGCTGCTGCTCAGCCCTCTCTCTCGTGCTGCCTTTCGTGCTGCCCCTGCCACTTACTCCTCCCTCGGGTGTGTGCTGCCTTCTGTTGGCGGCAGCTGAAAAATTCCTTTTTGGCAGCAGCTTGTTTCGTTCTCGTCTCTGTTGCTGTTTCATTTCGGCCCCTGCCGCTGCCACTGCCACTGCCACTGCCACAGCCACAGCCATGAAATTCCAGTTGGCATTGCGTTGCGAACTGCGTGCCGATATTTAAATAAATTGCCAACCAATTGTGCACACACCCCCCAGCCCAGGGCCCACCCCGCCCTGAGTGGCGGCCTTATGCGCGTGTTCACACCATGTCAAGCGCTTGGACCCCCAAACAACCCACACACACACTCCCCTGCTAGACCCCAGGGAGCACAGGGCTTAGCTTAGCGATGAGAATGAGCATGAGCGCCCAGCAAATTAGAAGCGATTTGGTCTCTGCTTCGTTCCCAATCGGAGCGGAGTGGGTAGGTGTTGTAAGATCAATTCAGGCTTCGATTAGAATGGAAACCACCCTAAACATCCATGTTTGCTTTATCTAATTTTAAGCTTAGTTAATCTAGGCTCTGAGGGGAAATGCGTGGAATGGATGATATGGAAGATCATAGAAAATAAATGCAATCAATTGGATTAGTCACAGCACCCCACTAGGATAATCCTGAGACATAGCAGCAGCTACAGGGAAGGAACTCCCCCTTGGGCTGCTGCTGATTAGCAAGCAGTCGACGTCGCTTACACATATCTGTCATCTGTTTACCAGCTGTGCCAGCTGTGGCAGCGGGGAAGACGTTTCAATAGATTCCTACAAATTGACCACCGCAATTTAAACAAACCCCCGCTTTTGGCCAATAAGTGGCCATTCATCTTGTCCAGCCGCAGTTCTGCCATTGCCCCCAATCGAAGCCCGGAGCCCTGCCTCCCTGGCTCACGCCTCCACACTCATATAAGCAAAACTTGCCACAAACGAAAACCCAAGCACCCTAAACCACAAACTTGAACGAAAGAGACAGAGACAGAGACACAGAGTGTGAGAAAGAGAGAGAGAGAGAGAACATTTGGCACCCAAACCAAGTCCAAGTCCAGAGCAGGGCGATACGGGAAATCTATTGGGTTGGCAAGGATGCGGATGGGATGGGAGTGGGAATGGGAATGGGCCCGGCAGAAAGCGGCAAGCAGCAGGCAGCAGCGCTCTTCTTTTACTGCTGCCACTTGGTAGCAGTTGGCAATGGCAGCGACGTTGCCGTCTCCGTCTCCAGCTCCAGCTCCTGCTCCGTCGTCGTCGTCGTCGTCGAGGCAGCATCAGGCGGCAAATAATGTAAAACGCCATTAGGCGAGATTTTCTCATACAAACAACAATTGTGCATTGGCACACCAGCCGTCTGAAGTCGTCTGCGATTCTGGTGGCAAGGCTGCTGGCGGGAGGGAGGCAGGCGGAAGGCGGAAGGCAGGAGGAATGGGGCATTGTGGGCGGATTGTGGGCGTTGGACACAGCATTTTTTATGCGCATTTCGCACAAGTAAATGGGAAAGAGAGGGCGAGAGAGAAAGACAAGAGACAGAGAAACGTAGCAAACGAAAACAATTTTGGGGCCGCGCTGCCTGCCTGGCAAGTGGCAACATTTGTTGCTGCCGCTGCTGCTGCCGCTGCTGCTGCTGCGACAAATTGAATGAAATCACGGCAATTTGGAGTGGCATACATCGGCAGGGAACAGCTGCGGCCGGGCCGGGCCGTGTCCAAGTCCGTTCCCAAATGGCCACTCGCAAAAAAGGAGGAAAAACGAAACCAGAGATGGGGCAAACAACTGTTTGCCCTGACTGTTGACGCATAATTGAATTATTAATTTTTATTTTAAACAATGTCATGACATATTGCTGCCGCTGCTGCTGCAAGGGGTGTTGCTGCTGCCGTTGCTGCCGTTGCTGCTGCTGCTGTTGCTGTTGTGCCTGCCCCGCGTGCTTATCTGTCGGCGGCGTGCTTCGTTCCGATAAAGAAGTTGTTTGCTCAGCGCCGATTCAGCAGCAAACAAAGTGAAAGTCGGGGAGCGAACCCACCCACCCCACCAACAGCCACGCCACCCACTTGCGGCGTCCTTTAGGCCAGGAGGTCAAAATGAAGCTGTTTGTTTGGGATGTGTGTGTGTTCCGTCTGTGTGTGTGTGTGTGTGAATGGTTGGGTGTGGGGTGGTGTCTGTGGCATTGACTGACTTTTGATAATAAGTACGAATACGAGAGTACCAGGGAGCTGGCAGAGGAGCTGGGTTCAGGGTTCTGGGCACTGGGAACTGGGAACTGCCGGGGGCATGGGAATTGGCAACTGAGTGCGAGCAGATAACACTCCATGGAGGATGGTAATGGCGAGCGATGATGCTGATGATGATGCTGTTGATGGTACGACACCCGTTCCCACTCCCACTCCCATCCCACTCCCACTGCCAGTCCACTACAACCCGATTCCGATCCATTCAATGCCAGTGCAATGTTGAGCTCCAAATCGTTTGAGGCTCAACTCTTCTTAGCTGGGGAATTGACTATGTCGCCTTGGGCCACGGGCTCCCGCCCGACTGACAGCAGACTGTTGGATGCCGTCTTCAGGCCCAGCGGTTGGCCTGTCCACGGATAAGACGCGCTAAAATTGTCGCCACCAGTGACAGGCCGCCTGGGCGGCGCCAATTCTCAGCGCCGTCTTGTGTTGTCTCGTCCTCTCCTGGCCTGGACATGAATAGCCAAGAAAGGACTTGTCTTGTCTTGGCTCTTTGTGCGTGCAAAGTGAAAAGCGTAAAAAAGTGCGGCAGAGGCAGAGTCGGAGACGGAGGCGGAGGCAAAGGGAGCTGCAACTGAAATGTGGACAATGGCGAACCATTTGACGAGGCAGCCGGCACTAGGCAGGACTAGTTGGTGGCAGCAAACCATTGCATTGGACAGGATAGGACGGGCATCCAACAGCTGCAATTATACACGTTGCGTTGATCAGAGAAAATGTCTGCATAAAATATAAAATACAAATTGCAGCACTAATAAAAAATATCAAAAATAAATCAGAAACTATTCGAAACGAAATTCAAGAGGCTAGATTTAAATTCAATGGAATTGGATTCATAAATGCACATATGTACATACATACATATGTACATATGTGTGTACATAGAGACAATTGCAGCTTTAGATTTGAGTTGAGTTGAGTGCAAAGCAGCGTCAGGAGGCGACTCAAAGGAATCGTTTGAAAGACAGATTATGACAGGGGCAACAGCCACAACATCTCTTTACGCAAAGCGTCTGCCACACAGCATTTCTATGCCCCACAGACACACAAAAACTGTACAGGCATTGGGATAACTAAATTTTCCTTGTGTGTGTTTGTGTGTGGCGCCACAGAAATGGCAACTGGCAGCTTTCAGCAGCAGCAGCAGCAGCAGCAGCAGTGGTAGCAGTGGCAGCAGTGGCAGCAGCAACAACCAGCAAGAGTAACCGTTATTAAAGAGTTTGAATACCTAATTATGAAAATGTCAGTAGCAAACTTTTTTTTGTGATGCTGATGCTCAAAGAGCGAGAGAGAGAGAGAGAGAGAGAGAGAGAGGGCGAGCGAGTGACAGGGACGGGACAGAATCACAGCCAGGACTCTCCGCTAGGAGCTGATGTGGCTGCTGCTATGGCTGCTGGCTGCCGGCTCGCCGCCTGCTCTCTATACCCTTGAAGAGGGCATGATGATTTCAATCAGATGATTGCCATAAACCGAAGAAGCAGCGCACATAGAACAAATCGTTCGTTCCACACTTTCCCAAAAAATATTTCATTGAAGGATGTCTCGTATGAAAGGGTTCGAATGCTTCGATACACATTGAGAGTCCATCCTGTGGTCCTGTTGTTGTACTGCTTGTACTCGTACTATTATTGTGGGAACAACAAAGTTGTTTGTGATGTGCCTGGCAGCCAAACACGGGTTGCCTCACTCTGCCATTCAGTTCGCTGCTCAGCAGTTGCCCCCAACAATAACAACAGCAGCAGCCAGCAGCCAGCACCCAGCACCAGCAGCAGCAGCAGCAACAACAGCAAAGAAATATGAAAAATTCCATTTTCATGTCACTCAATTGAATTTCCATTCAAAGTTCCCTTTTTTTTTCGTCTTATTTTTTCTTCTACTGCTGCTGCTGCTGCTGCTGCTCCTCTCCTTTTTGCCAGTGACTGACGCTGACGTCGACGGCGGCGGCGCTTTTCCATTTTCGTTTTCCACCCATTTAATATTTTTGCCTATTTTCTGTGAGTGTAAGCCTCCAATCCGCACGCCGCAAATACAAATATACAAACACACAAACATACATATGTACATACATATGTACACCTGTGTGAGCGTGTGCGAATGCTTTGCATTGTTCGGGTTTTCCAGCTAAATTAATTGCCTACGGATTTGTAGTTAGTTGCCATCGTCATCGCTATTGTTGGGGCTGTTGTTGCTGTTGTCGTTCTCGTTCTCGTTGCTGTTGAAAGCTCAAACACAAACATACTGGCACACCAAAATGCCTGCCACACACTCACACTCACACACGCACACACAAACAAGCACAAGGACGAACACAGGGCAACACCAATGGACACACACAATGGCAAACCAAAAGTCCCTTTTTGCCTTGACTGCATTCGGGTTTTATGGTAAAAATAAATAAATTTCGGGTTTATCTCAATGGCATACAAGTCATTTGCAGCTGAGATTTTTTTGTTCCTCTTCTATCTATCTCTACTACTACTATTTCTACTACAGCCATTGCCCCCGTCCGCAGCCCCACACCAACACCCCACTCCCACTCCGATTCTGCCCTCACCCACCTGACACGTTTTTTTCACCCATCTTTATGATTATTTTTTTGCCCTATTCCATTCGCTGCTGTGGTTGCTTTTTGACTGCAAAGGTGAGCACCACATACGAGCATGATGGTTGGGCGGGTGGGTTGTTGGCTGCTGGCTGCTTGCTGCTGGGGTACGACTGTGTGTGCGTCCCGGACACAATATGCTGGGAACAATTGAGGCATGACGAGGAGATCTGTGGACGCTGGACATGAGCTTACATCGGATTAACATTGTGCTCAAGGCGTTCAGGCAGTTCTGGTAAATCGATTTCACTCGATTCCAGCTGTAGCAACCACAAATAGTAATTCCATTGGGGAAAAATAGGAATATGTCCCTGAAACAAGCACAGGTACGAGCAGTAATGACGATTGGAAGAAACGATGACACCAAGAGGCTGTCAGAAAACCAACGGATGCGATTTAGTGGCATCTTTCGAGGCCTGTCAGGGCTGCCTGTCTTTGGGCTCCACAGAAACTGTCATAGTAATAAATCGATTAAGTCGTTTCGTAACTGTGTTTGGATTAAACTAAACTGATTATTAACTTGGCAATAATTCGATTAACAAAACTGAATATTCAACCAATTTCAGATTATCCACATCCGCATTTACCTCACAGACCAATTAATTATTTAATGATTTCAGCACCTCGCTTTGAATTCTCATTTGAATAAATTACTTTATTCATTAAATTCAGTAGTCAACCAATTCCCACTCCCCGTCCCATTCAGCACTGCCTGACAAACTTCACAGGACCGCAAGGGAACCCACCTCCCATCCGAAAAAGAGAGCGACTTCACTGACCCTCGCAGACAGCCCAATGTCCCCATTGTCCTGTGTTTTTTTGGCAGCAGAGGGCCGGGGGGGTGGCACAGTTCCTGCCTTTGTTTAGTGGCCAACAGCGATGCCAACTGCAGTCACACTCCACTTGGCCAGCAGGCTTCTTGTTTTCATGCAGATTTATTTACAGAATTTAAATTTAAACAAAAGCAACAGCAACGGCAACGGCACCAAGAGCAAGGCAAAAAAGTGACCAACCCACCAGCGACTATGGCATTTGGGCCTGCTCCTGACAAGCTGTCACTGCTGGCCTCAGCCTGTTGGAATCTCAGCCAGGCGACATTCTCCATTGACATGACTTTGCTTCAGTAATTAAACAACATTTTCTTTCCGCGCATGGCACGGAAATCAGCAGCAACAAGCTGGGGACATCTGCTGACAGGTTGGACAATCTGCCGTATTGATGGAAACTGAAAGTAATTAGATTCAGTGTGCCACAGCCTGAACAGATAAATCAGAATCATACCATAGGGCGATCACATTTGGTGGACCCCTCCGATATGAATTTCTGCGAGAGAAACTGAAATTCTGTTTCAAATCTATTCAAAAGCACTAAAAGCATTCAAAGGATTTTCAAAATATTTTCGCTTTAGGCAATTCAGGTTGTGATAAGGTTTCTGTTTTTTTTATCCTCTTGCCCTGACGTTGTGCAGTTTTCCCCATTTTCTTGTGACAATAAATAGTGGGTGCAGCTGCAACAACAAGAGCAAGAGCAACACCAGCAGCAACAGCAGCAACAGCAGCAGCAGCAGTGACAGCGGTGGCAGCAACAAAAAAAAGCACATCAGCAATGGCATCAATTTTTTGTAACATGTTGGCAAACAAGGTCTCAACCACGCCCCCACAGCCCAAAGGCCACGGTCCCCATGGCATTCTGGCCATGGCTGATATGGCTGCTGTGGTTGTTGGTGTTGCTGCTGCTGCTGCGGTGCGGCCACTTAAATGTCGTTATGTTGTCGGGTCACGCGCCAGGTTCCAGTGTCCAATGTGTACCATGCCCCATGATCATGTTCTTGTCCCGAACTCAGCTCTGGCCAGCGGCACGATGGAGCAGAAAACAACTTTATTGCCGCAGCAATTATGCGTAGCTAATAAAAACTTTGAGAGGGACCGGGACCGGGACCGGACTGGCAGGAGCTGGAAACATCGACAGGCAAACGATTTATGCATGAGAGAATAATTAATGCGTTGATTTATTTTAAAACGTGTTATGGCATTCAAATAAAGGCCAAAGCCTGTTCAATGGCTGGCCGGATTTAACCCACTGGCAGCATTTTCAGACAATGGTAAGCGCCATAAGCTTATGGAAAAAACCTCCAAAAACTGTTCAAAAAAAAATAATCTCTTGCCTACCTTTAGGGGGCATTAACAGGACTCCAATGCAGCCACCGATGATGGGCCATCAATGGGTTAGCATGTGCGAATTCTGGCGCCATGTCGAAATGCAAATTTATATTCCAACTTGACAGCAACAACAACAGCAAGCAGCAGCAGCAGCAGCAACAACAAAAGCAACAATCAAACAACCCAAACAAACATTGCCCACAAAAAGTGTAGTGTATGGCTGGGGAAAAAAGGGAAAAAGCGCCCTGGAAGCAGCAAAATCAAATATGTTAAGCGGCATTTAAGAGCGACATCGTGCCTGCCACATGAGATAATGCCCCATGCTCCCGCACCTTGCACAGCAATCCCCCATCCCCCATTTCTTTCGCCCTGCGCCAGTGATGAGCTTTTATATTTTTCTAAAAATTTGCACGCATTGCATTGTTGTTCCCATTGTTGTTGCTGTTATTTTTGTTGTTTCGGGAGTGCTGCTTGTTTGTTTGTTTGTTTGATTGTTTGTTCGGGGTACACACACACACCCATGCACACACATGTGCGGTTCCCAGCGACAGCTTCGGCGGTGGCATAAGAAAGAAACGATATGCCCGCTGGCAGAAGCTGTTAATACACTTGCAGATATGCAGGACAAAAGGATTGCACATAAAGGATAGATGGGAAATAAATTAAATAGAAACAAAATAATGTGCAGATGGGCGAGTGATATATTCACCTAGTGGTAGGTACTACAGTTAGGAGACTTATCTGCATGCAAAACGTCAGCTGAAAATCGTACTCCCTTCCGGAAGGGTATACAAAGCGGGAAAAAGGACTATGGCACACGCCACTTCTATGTGAGAGAGAGAGGGAGGGAGCGAGAAATGTGGGAAATGTAAACGGAATTGTTTTGCTTGCCTCGATGCTGGCTGCGCCTCCGTGTGGGTGCGCTTCGTACGTGTGTCTCTGTGTGTGTGACAAAGGGATAATGACTGGCAGCCACAGCAACTCACACGACCGACCCTTCCCCCTCGCTGGAAGCAGAGGTGATGACGTCGACCGCGCTGCCCTGCGTGTCTTATCGCCAATGAAGGAAAACACGCACGCCACATCCCGCTCAAGGGGGCGGGAGCGCCATCTCAAGGATATGCCACACGGTGCAGCAGATAGAAATCCCTCCATCTGACCATCAAGACGGAGATTGTTTCAGAGTGTATTCCGAACTGAGCGCCTGATCTGGTGGACACAAAGGATTTGCATCTGTCTATTGTCGCCAGCTTAAGCGTAAGTTGTGCATTATAGCTCAGAGTGCTAGTTACGAGACTGTGTTTCCAATTTAAGTGACGGTGAAGGCCAATTAAACTTGAATAGTTTGGATACAGCGAATTTGGCTGGGTAGCTCAGGAACATATTCTCAGGCACTTGAAACGACTTGAATAGATAGTGCTCGGATAAAGAACGACAGGTTTATTCCTTCCATTAATAATTTTAAAGTTCCACTGAGAAAACGAAATCGAACTTTAAATTTTTCCGCCAAACTCTGTTTATTTTAGTTGTAAAAAACAAACGCTAGCTGGCGCTGCACAGATTTGTAAGTTACTGCAAAATTCGCCAGGTGGCGCGGCACAGTGCTGGTAAACAGCTTGTCGTTGATATTTTGCAGCACTAAAGAGTTCAAATTGCACGTTTTTTTGGCGCACTTAATTCAAATTTTTCAACAGAACTTGACTTTAGTTATTTAGATAAACGAAAACACACAAGGATATAAATATTATTTTGAACTAATTTAATTGCACTTTATTGACGGTAGACCCTTACGGTAAACTCATTACGCTTACAGAATTATACAATAATTTGTTCAACAATTTCCATTACGCAGAAAGGCGAACCTTGCCACGCCCACAATGCAATAGCAACGTCAACAAAAAACAACGACGATCAACGACGACTCGTTCAATTAAATTTAAATGACTATTGTTCATTGACTCAGTTTTGTCCTTCGGAGGGGCTGGGGGGCTGTGGGAGCATAATTGTGGTTCGAGGGCGGGGCTTTGTGACGACATCGAGTAAACATATTCCTAGCTTAAGTGTAGTTGTAGTTTTAAGCACTAATTATCACATAGTAAACTTATTCCGTAGGCTTTTGTTTCCGGTTGGACTTGCATTGACTTGCAGTGGACTCTGGGACCAGCTCAGCGATATCCCAGCAGGTATTTGGGCAGATAGGTGATCGAGGAGAGCAGGCTATAGCTAGGGAGTGTTGGGAGACAGAGATAGATTGTCGGAGGCATGTGAAAGTTAAATACTTCGATCATTTATTGTCATCTGAACATTACAGAACCGTGTCACCATCAAGTAGTTTTATTCTAATATTCATCTGCAAAATCTTTATACATGAGTGCGCGTATCTCAACCACCAATGTTAACCACAACCACATCAATCGGAGCCCAGAACTCCGTCGTCGCCTGCTCCCCGGAGGCCGGCATATCTCCCCGTTCCTCTGCGCTGTGTAGGGTTTTAGTTTTGTTTGTTTATTGTTGAATGAACCACACCAGTGCAGAAAGTAAAATAGCTTGATTATTATTTATCGTGTATAAAATAAAATGTAAGTGAAAATGGTAGAGTACAGTCACGATCACGATCACGGGCACGAGCACGAATAAGTGAAGAACACAAATCAAATGGAAAGCAACCAACACCAGGGAAACAGTTGGAATTAACTGAATGGTACATACGAATTGGTGAGTCCGCGATAGAACCACGACTTCCAGGACTTGGAGGACTCCTCATCGATCTTGGACTCGACATCCGAGCAGAAGTGCTTCCGATCGTGCGAGCGTCCGCTCTTGCAATCGCATATCAGACGTTTCTTGCACTCGGCATCGCAGGTTGGCCGGGCCGGCGAGTTCTTCCAGTAATATCTGTTGACGAAAGGATCGGCCATTAACTAAGGGCGAGTCCACCTAATAAGCTGACTCAACATACTTGTAGTAGAGCTCAAAGAGCTCCTGATTGTTGGTCAGCTCGTTCAGCAGGTTGTTCCAGTCGCTGGGCCGCAGGGCCTTCATATTGTAGGCAGCTCGGGCTGTGTACAGCTTGTACCAGATGGGATAGCCATACAGATTGGCCTCCTTGAGGTTCATTATCCAGGACTCGTGGTCGATGACCAGCCGCGTCGTCGAGTCGTGATCCCCATCCACATAGTACACGCGGTAGCCAGGATTCAGATCGTAGTACGGAGACACAGAAGGTCCAATGTACGCAATGCTGTTGGGATGATCTGCAACAGAAGAGATCAGAAATATTGTGCCGGCTATCTGTAGGTCGCTTCATACTCAGATCGTGTGGGTCGTAGAACATTTCGAACTCATCGTAGTGCGTGTGGCCGTAGAATTGGGCAGTGATGGTGCTCTCGTAGCGGGAAATGATCTTGTAAAAGTTGCGCGACCACACCTTCAGGCAATCCGAATGTCCGGGCGGTATGTGGCCTATGACATGGACCTTCTCGTTGGAGAACTCTGCACTCTGCAGCTCGTAAATGAACCTGAAGAGATCAGGAGACGTTGTTAGATCTGGGATCGATTGCTCGACTCAATCGACTCGATCGACTCAAGCTTCAAGCCCCATCCTTACCATTGCAGTTCTGTGGCCGGATCCGTGGAGTTGAGCAGCAGCCACCAGTTCTTGTTGTTGCAGTAGTTCATGTTCAGCGAGATGATGCGGAATCCGGGGCGCACCAGCACCGAGTAGAAGGCGCCGCGCCGCACCGTGTGGGTGACACTCTGGGGCAGCCAGCGGCGCCATTGGACGTCGAGCTCGTCGTAGAGCCAGCTGATGGAGATGTCCACCTGGTTGACGTACGGCGGCGGAAAGCTGTTCACTGGGGCGCTCTCATGGTTGCCCAGGGCCGGGAAGATGGGAATGCCGGGGAACTTCTCCACCATCTGCTTGACCGTCTCCTTGATGATGGCCAGGTTCTCCTCCTTCGTCTGGTTCCACACATCGTGCGGCGGCAGGTCGCCGGTCCACAGGATGTAGTCGATGTCCTTGTGGGTCTCGGCAATGTGGGCCAGCATGTGGTCCACCGTCCGCTTGGGAGTGTCGCACTTGCGGTAGTCGCCCCACTTGCCGGCAGCCGCATTCGGTGTGGCGGGCCTGCCGCTGCTCAGCCGGCAGCAGAGCGGCTCGTTGCAGTCCGCGTTCGAGCCCTCGGCGTAGTGGGGGTCGTAGTGGGTGTCGGAGATGTGCAGCACCTTGAAGAAGGGGGCCGCCTCCATGGGGATGGGCAGGTCGGCGAGTCGCGGCGGCTTGGGCACCGGCGGGAAGATGACCTCCCACTCGTGGTACGGATTGTAGACGTCGCCACAGCCGTCGCCGATGATGAAGCTGCAGAGCTCGTCGGGACTGAGGTTCACCCGCTTGATCACGTAGATCAGCTCGCTGCCGAAGAGCTGGGCCACGCCCTGGCAGACGCGCGCACTCTGGATGTTCAGGTTGGTGCAATAGTCTGAGATCATGCGGATCAGCTCCGCGTCGGTCTTGCCCGACTGGATCTGGTGCTGCAGCATCCCGGATCCGGCGCGGCAGGCCGTGCACGTCACCTTCGACATCACACTGTTCTCGATCTCGAACGCCACCTGCTTGAGATTGAGCAGCTTCAGTGCCTTGTCCACAAACGGCGGATACACGAGGCCGTCGCCGGAGCCCACATCGTACCACAGCATGCGGGACGTGGACGTCTGATTGTGCCTGATGTTGACCAGGCGCTGCAGGAACTCCGCATCCGAGCCATCGCCAGATGTGGCCGCACTGTGGGTGCGATTCGGATGGCTGACCAGATCGAGGTGCGGCTCAATGCTCCGCGGCTGCTCCTCAATCACCCAGCGCTCCATCCGCGGCTGCGTCCAGTTTATCTGCGGCCTGAAGCGTGTGAAAAGGAAGGGGAGTGCTGCAGCTGTAAGTGGAAATCCAAATTAGAAACGATCTACCATTGTGAGAGTCTCCTCCGCGGCTGCACTTACCCTCTGTGACCATCGACAGAGCTGCGAGAAGAGCGAGCAACGTGAGTGCGATGAGCCTGCAGTTTCCCCTGGGACTCGGCCATGGCGGCTGCTGTGTCATAATTGCTGGGGACGTTCTGCCTCTGGATCGTCCAGTTCCACGGACAAGTGGCAGTCGGCAGTCGACAGTCGTCTGTCCGCTTGACCTACATCCGAAAGCAGAGACAACAAATTGAAGAGTCATTATTATGTTAAACGGGTTTCATTTCGAGCAGCTCCTTCATCAACGTTTTCGGTTTGCTTTTCGGTTGTAAAATGCAGTTTCTTTTTCCTGCTTCTTACGTATGAGTTTGTCGACCCAGTAAAAAGTACACAAAAAGTGAAGCAATTTATGTAATTTCTTGGAGAGGGTCGTAAATAACTATGTGGCTGCCATAACATAAATTGTGCGGTTTTTTTTTAAGTTAAAACAAAATTAATTAAGGAAATGCACAACACAAAGGGTTACCCAATGCTGAACATATCCCTCATACCGGATCGCTCTCTCTGTATTTATGTGTCTGCCATAGCCATAGTCTCCCCACATCCACCCACTTGACCTTTTCAATTGCACAACACTGGCAGAATCCATTTTGCCATGTCCATCTGCCGTTACAGCTGTGATGTGTGTGGCTTTCATCAGCATTTGACAGCACTTAAAATCTCGTTAGCTGTAAATGGCAGACATGCTGCAACACCCACAACATCACATCGCAAGGGGCATGCATCGGCATCATCAGCAGCCAGGCAACAGTCACCACTTGACGCCCCGTGCAACCTTAGATGGAATTGTTGCAGCGCTGTTATTTGCATTGATAGATACATTCGTATCTCACTGGCCCAAGTGCCTCGCGTACTTTTATGCTGTGCATCGCAGATCAAATACTTGGCATAGGAATTTGTACTATTTCTCTCCGTTTCTAGTTGCCTTATCAGCACCTCAACATCCACTTAAAAACAAATAGTTGCGCTTTAAGTAAGATTTAAACGACATATTTAATAATAACCTTTGCAGTTTGTTTTTCTTCGTTCCCAGAGCTAGAGAGGGAGAGAGGGTTATCACGGTTGTTGTGCAGCTGCTGCCAGAACTTATCAGTGTGAACTATATACATAACAAGATGCATAGGCCTCATAAATTATTACTCTTATCAGCATCTAAGACCTCCTGACAGATTTACACACATGTATAGAGCTCATGCTATGCCACCAGCTGAGTGAAAAGTTCGCGGATATTTCCTATTCCAGCCTATGAGTCGGTTGAATCATCCGAACCCCTCAGAGTGAATATCCTCCTCTTTTATGATTTCTAGCAGGCTAAATTGTATCTTTTTATGCCAGTCAATTGGCAGCTACGAGTATCACATGACACGACGCCAACATAGCAGCAATACTCGTATAATCAAAACAAACAAAACAAAGCAAATTGATTTGTTTGCCTCCATCCAAGCCATGGCATGGCGGGGCTGCGTCAACCTTCAGTAGAGCTCAATGCCATCACAGTGGATGTTATCCAGACATGCCTTATGCCTTTTACCTCTTGGCCTCATCTATTGGGCTGCCAGACAAATAAAGCGCCACTGTTGAACCACTGGGCTGGGACTGGGACTGTGGCTGGAGCTGTGGCTGTGCCTGTGGCTGAGGGTACATTGGCCTCCCCAGAGTGAAATCGTCATCGTCTCGGAGTATAAAGAAAACCAAACTTTTTATTTGCCATTGCGATTTGTACGAAAATCGAAAGTGTCGCCCAGCAGATCACAGAGTTCACTTGAAACTATGCATTATTAACACAATACACTGTGATGGACTGGGGTGGGCTGCGAACTCGTTTAGTAGACAAGGTTAGGCAC
The DNA here is from genome assembly GCA_018150885.1 of Drosophila tristis. Lineage (NCBI taxonomy): Eukaryota > Metazoa > Arthropoda > Insecta > Diptera > Drosophilidae > Drosophila > Drosophila tristis. The sequence goes on along the minus strand of JAECWT010000203.1, from coordinate 588,367 downwards.
TGGGGGAACAGCACTAATTTCCAGCTGAATGCAGGTCAAGTTAGAGCCGTCAAAATGCTTGAACCCAGCGGCACAACAACACAACAGCAACAGCCGACCAAAAGGCATTACAAAACTATCAAAAACTAAGCGAACGCATAAAATGTGTTTTACAAATGTTTCTGGGGCGAACCGGTTTATCGGTTATGGCTGGCAGCACGTGGTCGGTAAGTGGATTTTTGGCACACAACATCTGCATCCGATGGTTCTCAGCTTTCCCATTCAGAGTCGTCTTCATTCAGGGCACGATTCACCCCCGTCCAGTCATCCAGCCCGAAGGGCCGACGAACAAGGGACAGGGCAAGCAACGCACAAAGAAATCACCTCCCGGCGCAACGGTAATTCCGAAAGAAAAAGAAGTCAAAAATGTTGTTGTACGCGCCCAAAAACTTTCACTTTCTTTAGAAATTATATTTTGATAATACTCGTATAATTTCCTCTTTCTCTCTCGCCCCGTGGCTGCGCCGGGGCTGCGGCACATGAAATACTCTGGAATGTGCTAACCAGCGCAGCCGTACCCGTCCCTGTACCGTCCCTGTGCCGGCGCGTCCCTAAACCAACCCACACCCAATAGACGACTTGTTGGCTTTATCTCAGACTCCTCTGTATGTCTTTTTAGAGTCTATTGTATAACGGTGCAGGCAGGCAGGCAGTCAGGCAGGCAGTCACGCTGCATGTAATGATTTAATGAACATTTCTTGTTTTATAATAATTAGGAGAGAGATGCCAGACGACCCCTAGGTGGAGGGAGCCGCAATGAAATGGAATGAAAACGAAAGTGAGTTTCTTTTGTTTTCCAGAAACCCCAAACCCAAATGGGAAAATATGTGCCCATAGTATGCTTGGATTTCACAATGAAAAGCACGTAAGGGAATCCAATCGACGCAAAGTTCGGAAAAGCATCAAACATCAATTCCAGTGGACTTCAATTGACATTTTTATGAGTTTCAGACAAGGAAGAAATGAGTTTGAGGCACGTTTTGCGGATAACAAAATTAATCAGCAAATTTCTGATCGATCTCTCTCTCTCTGTCTGCTTTAAAAAGTATTCTCGTTGATCTTTAATACACACCCCGAAATTTCTGGGATTGATATTGATATTCATGGTCAAGCTTCAGTATTCGTACGAGCATGTGTCACTGGAATAGCCTCGTCATGACCAAACACTGGCCTATTTATTTGCTTTTGGTTAGCAGGAGCTAATTAAATATGCACCCGCCGAATACCTGACACGCACAGCAAACTACACGCAAATAGAAACAGCAACAGAAACAGAGACAGAAGCAGAGGCAGAGACAGAGGCAGAGACAGAAACAGAAACAGATTCAGCCACAGAATATGCCAAAGACGGACAAAACTAATGAAAGCGCTGCGTAACCAGTCGCTCAAGAAGTCTTGCGTATGCCAAATGAATACAAATGCCAATAGAGCAAGGAAGATGGCAACACAGCGAGCGAAAGAGAGGGATATTTTTGGAGAGGAAAGAGCGGCAGAGAGAGAGCGCTTAAGAATGGGCTGCGAAAAAAAGTGAAACAAAGTGCAGACGGATGAGATGACAGCTTTACAGCATAGCTCATGATTTTGCAAGCAATTCAGAAAATCTTTAGTCTGCGCATGCGTGACAGTCCAGTCCACAATCACGAAGCAGCAGAAGGCAGAGGGGGGTGGCCAGGCAAGAGCCGCCGATACACCGCCAAGTGAAATGCGCAAACGTGTTTTTCCTGCCGCTTCTGACGAAATGTGTAACAGTAAAAACAGTAGGAAAACTACCACAACTGGTTTAACAGAAACGACCGATTCAAACCAAAATATTGATAGCCGCCACCGCTGCTCAATGGACGTTCAAGCTGCTGGATTTCCCGCACTTACCTGTCCAAAAATAATTCACAAACGATCAATATTTCTTTTGCTCTTCACACAATCTCTCACCGGCGATGCGAAGCGACGCGAAGACGATTCGAACTTTCGTTCTTCACTTGACTTGACCCACAACGAACCGAACCGAACCGAACCGAACTGCACTGAACTTGCCTTTGTTCTTTGGTTTTCGATTTGGGCTTATATTTTTGGGATTGGAATTAGGTTTTCGTTTTCCTTTTCTTGATAAAGATCTTTCTCTGTTTCGCTTTTTCTTTCTTCAGCTTTGCGTTGGCTTTGGCGGGTACACTTTATTTATAGACAATATTGTGCCATAATTCGCGACTCTCCTTTTTCGACTGGCCCCATTTATTTACGTTTCATGTGTTTAGTTTGCGCTGCTTTTGCTACCCACACACAATACAATACACTGCTCGTATTTATATTTCTTTTTTGGCATGCACTTTGCAATCGTTGTTTCTGCTTTATTTGTTGCTCTTGTCGTAGATTTCACCCGCTGGACAGAGTTTTCAATGGAAGCCAAACGCGTTTCTCCGCTGAGAAGAGTCAAACCGTTCCGTTCGCAGTGAACCGCCGCCACGAACAAACGGAAATAATACGATGGATGGATGGATGGACTGAGGCCAGAGCTTTCGAGCCGAGCTTGCTCACAAAAATTCATGATCATTCATGAGCAACAAACAGAGACACAGAGAGAGAGAGAGCGCGAGGCGAGAGCGTGAGATCTGTGGAGAGCGCCATCAAATGTGTTTCAGAGAGCGAAAGCTTTTTATTTACCGTACAATAACATCAGAGTGGGAGAGAGAGAGGGAGAGAGGAGCGTGATGTCGTTTAGCTCTGGCGACCGACCTGCATGAATAACTTTTGACTCTTAATTAGTTGGTCTGATGTCTTATCTCTGCTGGAAATGGTTCTACTATTGTTTCGAAACGGAAATACATATACACGGTAACCAGCTAACGTAACCAGCTTATTAAATCACTGAAATTAAAATTAATTTGGCTAACAAATTTTTCAGAGTCCGAATGAGTTGAGGTGGCTATATCTTTACAATGTCTGGAGCATATATGTATGTACATATGTATGTATAATTTATTTTTGTATTATTTCATTTGATTCGCCTTTCTGCGCACATATTTGGGCAGGGTTTGGTGGCTATCGGTGGCGTGGCCGTGACAATCGTTTTCGCGGTCTGGATTGTGCACTCCATTAATCAATTTCTGCTAACCGTTAGCCCCCGTCTGTGTCAATGCACTCGAGTGATTTATGACGATGCCTATCAGGCGGAGGACTCGATTGACGCACTCTGGGAATCGTCGCGGCGATTGTAGACGGTGAATACGTCGTGCTGGAAGCTGAAGACGCGCTGCAGGCTGCTCGGATCGGCCTCCATCGCGACTTCCCGCTGGGCAGACTGCTCCACTTGCCGTACTTCGGTGGTCGGTGGCGGATCGTGCGCAGGACAGCGCCAGGTGAACGTCAGCTGGCGGAGGCCACAGCAGCACCACCAGCACAGGCTGCATGGCTGGGCCGGCTGCGAGTGTTCCGTGGGCATGGCAACGTCCTGACCACGACCATGCTGGCGGCAGCAGAGGAGGTCCATTGTCTTCTGCTTCAGCAGGGAAACAGTGCGAATGGTCTGGGTGAGGAAGGTGTAGAAGAGCGGGTTCAGGGCGCAGCTGAGCAGATTCAGGATGCCAAAGCTGAAGTAGAGCAGCCAGTCGACGGGCTCGGAGTAGGAGCCGTACAGGCGCATGATCAGGAAGATCCAGGCGGGCAGGCGCAGGAAAATGAAGACGGCCATCATCAGGAGCACAACGACAACCATGCGCCGATGGCGAGCCTCGCGCGCCTGCGCAGCTGGTCCCATGCCACTCGCTGGCGCCTGGTTCATGGTGCTCCTTGGAGCTTGTGGGCTGGGAGGAATTGCGGGCAGGGGAGGCTTGTCCATGACAAACGGCAGGGCCACACCCATCGCACTCGCCAGGGTCGAGGGCATCAGTAGATCCGCATTACTGGCCGGCAGGGACTTGAATTTACCCTCCTGGTCCGGCTGCCGGTCCTGCTGCTGCTCCTGCTGCTGTTGGTGGTAGTGGCGCCGCACCCAGAGCTGCCGCGCTATCACCGTGTTCAGCCAGAGGAAGCTCACGATGCAGGGCAGGAAGATGAGGGTGAACAACATGACGTAGAAGAGGCCTTCATTGTGCTGCGTATAAATAGAAACGCATAAATCCGTTTCCCACGCCAAGCGATAAGATAATAATCCCATAATCGCTCCAAACCCCACACGGAGCGATAATCTGCCCATTGACTTACGTCGCTCGCCAGGCACATGCTGACCAGCTCCAATTCTGTGACCTCCAGTTTCTCATCTGTCTCTGCGTCGTCGGTCTCCAGCTCCAGCTGCAGGAGATAGACCTTTTGGTACCCGTAGATGCCCAGCAGTGGAGCGGAGGCGCCTATGGAGCACAGCCATATGAGGGCCACGCAAAAACAGCTACAACGAATGTCTGGGTTCCAGAAACCCAGCACTGGCCGCATCACGGCCAGGTAGCGGTCCGTCGCAATGGCCACGAGGCTCAGGCTGCCGGAGAGCACCGATGTGGTGGTCACGAGGGGCACGACTCTGCACATAAAGCTGCCAATGGTCTAAGGAAAAACATACAGCGAATTTCGTCAAAAGATTTGGAACTTGGAACTCACCCACAGCTGGAGATATTCCGCATGGAACTGCGCTATGTAGGACACGCTGCAGAACACACTTGAGACCAGGTCGGAGAAAGCCAGCGAGAGCAGGCAGCTCCGAAAGAATGGACGCAGCTTCCTCCTGGTGTTCACATAGATGGTGCTCAGATTTCCAAAGAATGCCATCAGAAACAGGGCGCCCACAACGCACATAAAGGCATTCCGCTTGAGGCGGTTCAACTGGCTGAGGTCCCCCACGAATATGCCCGGATAGGGCTCCCTCGCAGGGCTCTCCGTCACCGTGGTGTTCTTGCCCAAGGCCCATTTCAAGTACGGCTCCAACTGCTTCCACGTGTAAAGCAAGAGCGCCATTTCCAGCAGCGCCCACAAGTATGCAACAGTTTGCCGCGACCAGCAACCACCAACCTCGAAAGCTTTCGCATTAAAACTGTCGACAGATTTACGACAGATATGGCTACCGATTTGTGCCAAGCGATTTATGTGAGGCTCGTATTATCGCTTCGTCGGCGGCCGCTTATCGCGCCACAGTCACCATTCGTGAGTAGCTGATTGCTATCGGTTGTCATTATGGTTGGCACCTCGTTGCACATGCCCAGGCCCTCAGGATGGATGGGGTGGCTGAATGATGAATGAATTGGTGATGATAATATCGCACAAAACTGATCAAATGCGTCGTACATGTGTATGTACAGCGGGGGCCAGCATAATAGTAATGTCAACATTTTGGCAGGCGCATTCTTTTACTCTTAATTTTGTTCTTATGTTTTTTTTTTTGAATACTTTTCTATAATACTCATAAATGTAGCCAAGTCCAAGAGAAACACAACCCACTTTTACCCAAGTTTTGAATCCCTCCTCGTCACTAAGTTCCTTAAGTAAAACAATGTTGAACACTCCGATTTGATACAGCTTTGATTTCATATTTATTTGCGACATTCTCTTGGATTTGCATCCATATATAGCACTTTTTTAGTTTATTGTCCACCTTAAGTTGCACAAGTTCAGCTTCAAAAAATACAACGCTGTCAACGCACATACACACATACATACATACACATATAGTAGTATTCGTAAAGGTACATATATCTAATGTATAGTATGTGGTACAATATAAAATTACGCTTAGCTAAAAAATTACACGAAAACTCCTCGATTACAGATTAAACTTAACAGCAAAAGCCTAGGAAGAAAACCTAAGTGTAACCTATTAGTAAGAGTGCTAAATTAAATATCGAAAAAAATAAACGATTATGTGTATGTATGCGCAGACTGGCAAAAGGCAGGCGGCAAACGGAAGGCAAACAAAACATTTTATACAAACATTTATGGCTAGCTACGATAGAAATTACAAAACTAAGCACTCGAAAATACTTGGAATCTGTTGGCAAACACAAATCACATACTCGTACAGACGCGCGCACACAGATGCAGACACAGATACAGACACAGACGCAGGCACAGGGACAGGCACAGGCACTGACACAGACGCAGAGACAAGCTCCCAATCGCTCACACACAACATTTGCCACGAATACGTATACGCACGAGTATATATATATATATATGCATATGCATATGTATATTTGTATAGCTGTATAGCATAGTCTTTTAACCAGCGCAGTATAGTATTGGTTGGATAGTTTAGTTATCATAGTAGATTAGGTAGCTTTACAACGACGGATAGTTTCTTGCTTTATTTTGTGGTATTTTTGTATTTGCATTTGCAGTTGAAAATGCGGCGAAGCTTTTAGTGTTAGTTGCTGTGGTGACGCCAGCTAATAGTACTCGTGGGATCCGTCCAGGCACTGGCTGGACATGTGCAGGGTGAGCGTCTGATAGGGCAGCGGCTTGCCCATGCTCAAATTGGCCGTCACATAGACGAGATAGCTGGAGCCGGGCATTAGGTTTAGTATGGTTTCCGTTTCGATATTGTCGGAGCTGTGAATGATAAGGGCAGAGGATGTAAGACGTCGTGTCTGAGCCACCGAATCTTGGACTTGCCTCTGCTGCCGCTCCCGACAGGTCATCCACTGAAAGTTCTTGTACTGCATCACCTGCTTGGGCACAAAGTCCATGCAGTAGTTGGTGGAGTCCACAACGCTGCGGTTGCGCTGCGGCAGATTGAACACGATGATGCAGTAGCTGCAACAAACGAAGAGCAACCGATGGAGAGTTGGAGATTTGGAGAGCTGTTAGCCAGAGCCAGATTATTGGTCATGTTATAGATCTACCTGAGGTCCCGCTCGTCGGGGGAGCCGTTCCAGGCTATGGTCGCTCGATTGCACCTCGTGCGCACATTGAAGACGGTGATGTTCAGCGGCAGCTCGGGCAGATCTCGGAACAGATGCTCGCTGCTCACAGCCACCTGCAGAGGTGAGGGGGGAGAAGCGATAGCTTAGTCGGAGGGTTAACTTACGCGGCCACTTCATTCATCCTTACCAACACTTTCTGGGCACGCACCGCCTCGTCCTCGTTGCTGGGCTCGAAGCGCATCAGATAGCGTTCGCCGGGCAGGACGCCGTCCTGCCGGAGATAGGTGGGTCGGTAGAAGGCGTCCGAGCTGATCACCTCATTTCGCTGGCGCAGCAGATTCACGCGAATCTCGCTGCCCGAGCAGGGCAGAAACAGGTGCCGCATATAGGCCGGTGGCGGCTCCGCCTGCGGCACCTTGTAGCTGTACGCCTGCATCCCGTGCTGGCCCCCGATCTTGAGCATGGTGAGCGACTGCTGCCGCAGGGCCATCGGCTGGGTGCGGTTGAAGTTCACCTGGCTGCTGCTCAGCAGCATCGTGAGGTTCTGGCGACTCTGATGCACCCCGTACAGATCCAGCTGGTAGCTGCTCTTGGGCAGCAGGCGACGCAGCACCTGCTGGCGCCGCTTCCCCGTGCACACAATGTGCAGCTTGTGGCGCGGATTCAGGCGACGCTCGCGCTTCGGTGGTGTGGCCCAGACCAGATCCAGGGGACTGCCACCGGCGACGCAGCCAGCGGCCTTTGGACGGTTTTGCTCCACATAAGCGCCAACGGCCTGGCAGAAGTTGTCAAACGGATTGCGGAACGGCAGGGCTGCAGTGTCCCTGTGCTGGATGACCAGGCAATAGTGCATGGCATGGTAGTCGAATTTGCTGCAAACCAAATCGAAGAAAAGCGATCAACGCTGCGTACTTGTGAGTCTTGGGCGTTTGCACTCACCTTCTGTCCCATCGGACAACCATTTGACGCTTGCGCACCCGATTGTGGGTGCGAATGTGGATCCGATGTGTCTCGTTGAGCAGCGACCAGTCCTGCTGCGGATGCTGTGCCAGGGCGTCCACCTTCAGGGCGCCGGCCTGTCGCGCCTGCACAAAGAGATCGTACTGGCCGGGCAGGGCGCAGGGCAGCACCAGACTGCCCACAGCAATGCCAGGGCCAGGTGGAACGGCTGCTGGTCGCAGAACATTCGCTGCGAATCGGCCCATTTGAAGATCACAACGGTGATGATGATGATGATGATGATGATGATGAAGAGGTTGGCAGCGCTTACCTGTTTGATTGTAGTACATCTTGCGGCCCACGGTCACCGAAAAGAGAATCGTCAGCGGCGTCGAGACGTTCAGGTTCAGCACAAATCTGCGAAACGGGGAAGACGAGGCGACGTGTTCAGAAGGCGCGTTCAAAAAGGGGACAGGGCGGGACTAAGTGAGCTGTTAACGCCCTTTGTCAAAAATGATGACACTAAATTATCACACGCAATTTGTTCGGACTGACGCCTGTGCCGGCCGGGCCTGGGCAGGGCCTGTGCGGGGCCTGTTCTGTGCCCCAAGTCCCCACGACTTCCCAAGTGAACCAAATGAGTCAGCGGCTTTCGGCCTATATACCTATACCCTAACCTACAGCACAGACTAGTCAGTGGGTCATTCGAAGTGGGCGTCTGCTTAGAGTTCTCAGGCAAAGGCAGAAGAAGGAAAATCTGCAGCCAAAGAAATACAAAGTCAAACCACTCAAAGGGAAGCTGAATCTAAAGCGTATCCACACTTCGACTTGCTGCCAAGCAACTTGATTTGTTTACCCATCCGCGGCTTGATGCTGTTGCAACATTGTTGCAGCCAAAGATTGAGTCCAGGTCCTCGGGGCACTGGACTGGGTCGCGCTGCCTCATGGAGCTTTGCTTTGCTGCATTGTAATTAAATGAGAAATTTACGAGCCATTTTTCTAATGACAAACGGCAGAGACAAATGCGCTGCGCTGCCCTGCCCGATACACCCACACAGATGGCCATATGATGGGCAGTCTAGGATGCAGGATGCAGGAGGCAGGAGGCAGGAGGCGGCATAGCTATTGGCCATTGCAGCAAATGACTCATTGACTTGGCTTATGGCCGGGGCCCATCTCAAGTTTTATTTTTATGACCAGCTACTTCCGGCCAACGCCATTTGCCCCCGCAGCACGCCCCCACAGCAGAAGGATGGCAGATATGTTTCCGCTTCTTTTTTCTTCTTTTTTTTGGCTGGTCTGCCAAAAGGTTCTCGGCCATTCCCACTCCCATTCCCCCAGCAGGGTGATGGAGTGTTTTAATGCATTCGACCATTGTTGGCGGTGGCGGCGCCGCAGCGACTGAGCCAATATTTGCTTTAATTTAAGCCTCGCATGTTGCAATTGCATTGTTTGCTGCCACTGCCAGTGCCACTGCCACTATCCTTGTTGGCGGCCAGCCTGATGACAGCAGTCAATTATATAAGGCAAACATCAGCCAGAGACGAAAGTTGAATGCGCTCGATGGGAAATGATTTAATGGATTATGCCCCGATGCCCGATCCGCGACCCCCATAATGCACTCGAAATGGCTGCGAGAATGGCCATAAATTTGCCCAACTGCCAAGGCGGATGACTCAGTACTCCCGCCAGCTGCCAATGTGCTGCACCATTCGGGCGTAGGGTGTCCGGGACATCACATGCAGCGCAGGATTCACAGACATGTGCGCCCCACGCAGCTGACTCCCCAGTTGACTCCCCATCGTTCGGCGTGACAGACAATATGTGGTCGAATTACCAGAGTGCGATCTGCCTTCTGCTGCGGCTGCTGCTGCTGCTGCTGGCGAGGGCACTCGGCGTGTACGCCATAGTGAATCCGTCCAATGAGACGGCCAACACGGTGATTTATATGCTGCCCGCCAAGGATCTGGGCCCAGAGACGTGGCGGGCCGGCGTGGACTGCCTGGACAGCTTCGCGCAGATCTTCTTCTACCGCAATCCCAGGGAACGTTTCACCCGCTCCTACAACCTAGTGCTGACCAATGCCTTCAACCTGTCGGCGCCGGCGGATCAGATCCAAGAGGGATTCCACAAGCTCATCAACGAGGCGGTCACCCAGGCCGGCGAGCCGCATCGCTCGGAGCTCTTTCAGCTGCGCGTCGTCTCCGACCACCTGAGCCACCAGGCGAAGAGCAAGAACTTTGGCGAGCTGCTGCTGGCCGACAACTATGTGATCATCGTGGACTCCGTCGAGCGGCTGCTCAGCCTCATGAGTCGCTATGTGAGTGGGATGCGCTCGTGGAATCCGGGCGCCCGCTTCCTGGTGCTCTTCCACAATGCCGAGGTGCACAATCGGCCCTGGCGCGTCGCCTCGCAGATCTTCAACGAGCTGATGCAGAGCTTCTACGTGCACCGCGTGGCCCTCATATACGCCAACTCCTCGATGGACTACAACCTGCTGGTGAACGACTACTACAGCAACGTCGACTGCCGCATCCTCAGTGTCCAGAGCGTGGGCCAGTGCCACGATGGCCAGCTCTTCCCCAGCCCCAGTGCCGTGCACGCGGCCATGACCGACTACATAACTGGCTTCAGTCCGAAGAACTGCACCTTCTTCGTGTGCGCTTCCGTCTCGGCTCCGTTCGTGGAGGCCGACTGCATCCTGGGCCTCGAGATGCGGATATTGGGCTTCATGCGCAACCGCTTGGAGTTCATGGTGAGTCCGTGAAGACTCCAAACCCTCCCCAGACTCTGATGCACTAAGTACTGTTTCCCTCGCAGGTCAATCAGACGTGCAGCTCGGAGACTCGGGGCGATGTGGACAGTGCTGGCCACTGGAACGGTCTGCTGGGCAAGCTGACGGATGGCGAGTGCGATTTCGTGATGGGCGGCTACTATCCGGACAACGAGGTGGCCGAGTTCTTCTGGGGCTCGGACTGCTACCTGCAGGACGCGCACACCTGGTACATCAAGGTGGCCGATCGCCGGCCCGCCTGGCAGGCCATGGTCGGCATTTTCGAGCCGAGCACCTGGATAGGCTTCATTGTGGTGCTGCTGATCAGCTGGCTGTTCTGGTTCGCCCTGGTCAGCCTGCTGCCGGAGCCGGACTACTTCCAGCAGATCAGCCTGACGGCCATCAACGCGCTGGCCGTGTCCATCTCGGTGGCTGTCCAGGAGCGGCCCGTGTGCCAGGCCACGCGTCTCTTCTTCATGGCCCTCACCCTGTACGGCCTGAACGTGGTGGCCACCTACTCGTCCAAGATGATAGCCACCTTCCAGGATCCCGGCTATCTGCACCAGCTGGACGAGCTCACGGAGGTGATGGCCGCTGGCATACCCTTTGGGGGGCACGAGGAGAGTCGCGACTGGTTCGAGAACGACGACGACATGTGGGTCTTCAATGCGTACAACATTTCGCCGCAGTTCACACCAAAGACGGACAACCTGCTGGCCGTGAAGTGGGGCCACCGCTGCATCCTCAGCAATCGCATGTACACGCTCCAGAGCCCCCTGGCCGACGACATATTCGCCTTTCCGTATAACGTCTTCAGCAGCCCCATCCAGATGATCATGAAGGCGGGCTTCCCCTTCCTCTTCGAGATGAACAGCATCATCCGCTCGATGCGGGACGTGGGCATATTCCACAAGATAGACGCAGACTTCCGCTACAACAACACCTATCTGAATCGCATTGCCAAGATGCGTCCCCAGTTCGCGGAGAATGCCATTGTGCTCACCACGGAGCACCTGAAGGGGCCCTTCGGCATCCTCGGTGTGGGGGTACTCTGCGCCTCGGTGGCCTTTCTGGGCGAGCTGATGATTCGCTATTGGCCCTGCAGGCTGCAGGTCAAGCAGCAGAGTGCACTCCCTGCTGCCAGCCCTCGCACTCGCACGCGTACTCGCAGGAAGAGGAATCATCTCCAACTGCGGAGGAGCCAGTGGGAGCGTCAAGTTCAAGTGGCTCCAGTCATACGATTTACGCCAGTCAAACGACGCAAAGTTCTCTAGAGATGGCTGCTTTCGGGGATGGGCTAGAATAGGGTTTAGGATTGGGTTTGGAATTGGGACTGAGTTTGGGACTGGCATTGGGATTGGAGAGATAGACAAACAAGGCAGAAGGCAAACTAAAACAAACTGCGAGTAGCTGCCCGTTTGTGCTGCGATAAAAATTGACTCAATTCCCATAAATTTGCAATTGAGAGACAACCCCAACGTGGTCTTCCTTGTCTTCCTCCTCGCTGTCGCTGTCGTTTGCGACGTCTGGTCTGGTCTGGTTCTGCGTCTTGCGTCTTGTGTCTTGTGTCTCGTGTCTGGTCTGGCTCGGTCTGGCCTGGGTCTGGGTCTGGTCGCTTCTGTTACTTTTCACGCGAAATACTTAAAATCAGAGACAAAATTCTATTTTTGCAACTATCACGAAAGAAGGCAACAAAAATGAACAGCAGCAGCAGCAGCACAAGCAGATGCAGGCAGTCAGGCAGGCAGGCGGGCGGGGGGAGTCTTACAGCAGCCCTTGTCTGTTTGGGTGGGGGGGTGCTCAACCAACCCCTGGCACTCCACTTTCCGCAAATTGACAATCAGCATCAGCTTCAGCTTCAGCACAGCAAAACACCAAGCAAACAGCAGGAAAAACTCCAATCCGAAAACATAGATAAAGAACAAGTTAAGGAGCCATTCCTATAAGTAGCACATTCGCTGATTGCACAGTCCCAGCAGTCGCAACAGTCCCAGCAGTCCCCACAGTCGCCACAGTCTATAAAGAAGTCACAGCAACCAAAACAAATATCTCTCTCTCTCACTACCAGATCGGATTGGACAAGTTTCGATTTGAAAACACGAGTACCCGTACCCGTACCCGTACTCGCACTCGTATCACACTTAATGAGTGAGTGAAAAGTTTCTCCGCATGGAAACATTTGTTTAGTGCCGCAAAGAGCAAAAAACAAATGGGAAATTACTTTGCAAATTTGAATTAAATCTATAATAAATTCTGCGAAAAGAAATTCCATAAATCTGTTATCGTTTCGGGGAAATTCTTTGCAAATTACTCCACTGCCAGACCATATTTTCTGGCTTTTGCTGATACAATTTGTCTTGAAGGCCAAATGGCATTCCAAATGGATAATTCCCCATCCAATGGGGGGATAACACTTTGGTGCTCATAAAGTTTCGACTCCCACTCGAAGCTCGCATTTCACTTGGAATCGGATCCTGTTGTGCCGATGGCCGAGATAATGGCACATTATTTGATCCCTCTATTATGCCGCTGAATGATTCAGACCTGACACACAGAAACAGGCAATTACTCACACCAAAATGGGCGCCGAGAGCACTTAGTTCCCCTGCCTTCCTTTCGCCTGTCGCCCTTCCCTGCGACGAAATTTTAGACTATTGAACTATGGCGCTGAATTACCGACTCGTACTACCTCGTCTGACCATTTGCCTCAGTGTCTGACTAAGCGAACTCAGCCCCAATGCGTCTCAGCACAAATCGAGCGACGCATCGCGACGCCCCTCTGTCTGTTACGTTCGGTGGCGGTTCTGCACGGTTCCGTACGGCTCTGTTCTGTTCTAGTTCTATTCTGATGTCGATTCTCATTCTGATTCCAATTTCAGTTTCAGTCTGCTGCCGTCTCGCCCGAGTATTTTCGTACTGTGGCCAGTGCTATAAATAATATACTATACCCACTATAGGAGATCTTTTCTGGCGGCGCAGAAAGTTGTTGCGATGACGATGACGCTGTTGATGACTGTGATGTTGATGTCGATGTTGATGTCGATGATGATGGGGCATTTTGGGTATTTGGCGGCAAAGTCTGCGTTGTTTCACTCAACAAAATAAAGAATTATGCGCAGCTTTTTATTGCAAATTGTTGCCGTAGCTGCAGCTGTAGCTGCTGCTGCTGCTGTGTTGCGTTGCGTTGTGTTGTGGTGGCTCCTTTGATACGCTTACAAATAAATAGTTTGACGCCATAAAGCTGGCCGGGAGCGGCTGCTGCAGGGGAATGAGGGCATGCCAGAGGTGTGGGTGTGGGAGGAGATTGTCGGCCAGGGTAATAAAAGTTGTTTACATCTCTTGAGCCTGCGGCGCACATAAAAATGCAACAACCCACGAAAACAACATCAACATATTAACAGAATTTTGTTTTGATATCCTGCAGGGGTAAGGGTATATTCGAATGGGCAATGCAAGGGAAAGTTATTCGCTAAGTAAAACCTAAGAAAAGCCAAAGATTCATATATACTCCCATATAATTATGTATTGTCTTTGATATTATTATTAATATTATTATTATGGAAGGGGTAACGAATAGTCGTGTCTGGCTGGTGCCTATTGTGGTTCAGTTCGGTTCGGTTCTGTTGTGATTTGAGGCCGCTGGCTGGCTGGCTGGTTGTCTGAGTGGCTGCCACAACTAGAGAGCGGATGCTACAGGTGGCCGCGGTGGCGCGGTGGTTTGGTCGCGAATGATCGAATTGGGAATTGGGAATTGGAATTGGAATTGTGCCGTCGAATTAAGTCGTTAAATTAATATTTATGATTTGTTTGCGCAAAAATATTAACGGCTGGCAGCTGATTGGCAGGGACGTGGCAGAGGGAAGTGCAGGATATGCGCTGGGGATACGCTACCGCTGGAGATGCCGATGGAGATGCCGATGCTGGTGCTGGTGCTGGTGCCAATGCGGATGCTGAGGCCAGTGCCGACCGGGTGGGACATGCACTGGCAGGCGGATCGTTGCTGATTCTAGCAAAACTCTTAATGACTGCACGCGCCATAAATTGCGCTCACAACTCTGGCGACTCGCTCCTTTTCACACGCTCCGCAAACTGGCAACTCGAGACGAACATCACGTACTCGGAGTCTGACACTGACTCTCGGTCTCGGTCTCGGTCCCGGGCTCTTACTCCAGCTCGCACTCTGGAGACTGGAGCTGGGGACACTCGAGATGCAGTTGGGCAATTGGAGCACCAGCCGAGTCGCGCGCGACTGTTAAACATAAGGCAGAAAAGTACGAGGTGTACAGGCAAGGGAAATAAAGTTGAAATGGGCCCGAAAAAGGAGCTGGCGACAAACCACGACATTAATTTGAATGTTTGCTAGCGCTGTATGCCGAATGATCGAATGTTATACGAGCCATAAGCCCGCTTCTAGTCCTCGCGGCGACTGCTGTGCACGTCCATTGGAGATGGGTGATGGCAGAGTGCAGATGATGGAAATGAAAATCCGTATCCAGGCCAGGCCTGCCTAAGCGAAAACGTGACGGTCTAGGCCCAGCAGCAGGCCAGCCCAGGCCAGCCCAGGCCCCCGTCAAAGCAATGAAACTTGGAACAAAAAGCTGAACATTGCTCATACGCCACGTGTTACGCCGAAGTGGCACAGTGGTGTGGCGCCTAGGGAGTGCTTGCGGGAATTCTGATTGCATTTCTTTAAAATTTGCTGAAAAAGTATTCCCATCGACTCAATTATCAGACTCCTTCGCGCAACTACTTCTGATTTAATTCGTGAGAGTTCGAGTGAAAATTTGCAAAATAAGTGCCAAAATGTTCGTGGAATCTCAATGCAATGTGCCAGTGTGTGGCAGCAGCTGTAAGGCCCACAAAAAGCCGCACACTAGACCCACAAGAACGGGCAGACGGCGGAGAGTCACAGCCACAGACAGACACATGCCCCTGTGTGCACGTACTTATATGGGCGACTGTAACAAAAATCTGGCTCTGGTTTGGTTTTTTTTTGTTTGTTTGCTTGGCCAGCCACACGTCGTGGTTATAAATTATTTTTTGCCCTGCTCGGCTCTGGCTCGGTTTTTGCTTTGAGGCGCCCCTAAGTTTGGCGTTGGACATCTTTCGTGTTTGTTTGGCCATAATTTGATTTGTGTGGCAGGCGGCGTCGCCATCGCACTTAGCCATATTACACGACCCGACCCTACTCACCGCTTCCTCTGCCGCCCCTCCAGGGCGATATGCACGGGCACGTCCACATACAGGTCCTCCACATCATCGATGTCCTTCAGCATTTTGCGGTATCTCTGCAGCTTGTGACAACGCGCCGTCGTCGTCGTCGACGCTGGCACCGGCATGGCCATCGGGTGCACCGGCGAGGGCAGCTGCCCGGACGGACCCATGATGATTCGATTGCTGGCCAGCGGCGAGTGGGAGATCTCCGCCAGCAGCGAGCCGCTGAGCAGCAGCACCAGCAGCAGCACGAGTCCTGGCATCCTGGCCAGCTATTACCGACTTCAGCTTCTTTTTAGTTTATGAACCGATGACTTCCTGTTCAGGCTTTGCTTTGATTTGCTTTATGGTCTTGCTAAGCGATGAAAACTTTAATTAGGGGGATTCTGTGTGTTGTGTGTGGTTGGGAGTTGTTGGGCGTGTGTTGGAGCGGGCAAATTGCTCGGCAAACTTTATTCAACAATTCTGCAGTACTGCAAAGGACAGGCATCTTGGCTCAGATCAAAGGCAGTGATGTATTCACTTACAACTCGGAGGTTTCGGCTTAAATATCATTGTCTGAAGCATTCCAGAATTGGGTCAAAGATTGAATTACTGGCTGTAAGAACTGGAGATGGTACAGCTCCGCTCTGGCATGCTGTGAAAAACATTGGCCCACACTCTGCACGAAATGGGAATGTGAATGGGAATGCTCTTTTTCGTATTTCGCCCTCTGCTGAGGGTTTGCCTTTCCATTATCCCCTTGACGATTCTCCCTGCGATATATAATCCCTGTTCTATCTGCTCCATTATTACGCACTGTTCGTCTACTAATCCGATGATCCAAAGCCTTCGACCTTCCTTCAGGATTCCTGCAGCTGCACAGAGACTCCCAGGCAAAAGTTGGGCAATCCTTCGTGGGCGCCCCCTCTGTTCTTTGCACAATTAAGGCCTGTCAAACCTTTGACACACGTCGCCTGCTGTCTGCCCCCACTTTTGCTCTTGCTGCTGCTGCTCCCCCACCAGTGCCCCTGCCGCCTACGTTCCGTTTCGTGTGGCGACAACTTCTTTGGCTTGCCGCAAAATTGCCAAAAAGAAAAGGAAAATATTGCCGTTTTTTAAGGGGAGGAACAGAGTGGCTCGTCTTCTTCTCTTTTCGGTTTTTCGCTTCTCATTTTTATATTTTTTTTTAGCTTTTATTTTTGTTTGTTGGTTTTTTGGGGAAGCGGCAGGGGCGGTGGCGGGGGCGGTGGAGCGCCCAATTAATTTGAGGCTGCAGTAAATCGATTCTTGGAACTGTTAGATTTGCTAATTGCGGCTACCCGCTGACCTTTGGCTCTGCCTCAGTCGCTGCCTGGGCCTCTGCCTGTGGCACGCCACACACCAAAATCAATTAACGTTCTGCGAAATTTGCGTGTGCCGCAACAATTGGTCTGTGGGATTAAATTATGCAGCAGCAGGGAGCGCGGACTAGGGGTTGTGCCACCTGTGGCTGGCCGGGGGCAAGAGCAATTAGCCGACCCCACACACACACACACACACACACACGCACACAGAAGACACATGGAGGAGATCCATTTAATGGCAGGCGGCACTCTTACTTTTGAAAGCACTTTTTCATAGATTGTGATTTGTTGTTGCACGCATAGTTGTGGCTGCGGGGGGTGGCAGGGAGCTTCGATACTTTGTTCACTGTTTGGCTTCCTCCTTTTGAGACGCTCAAGCGACGGACGGCACACACGCGACACGTTTTTCCCGGGTGTTTCGCTCGGCTGCTGGTTCTCCGCTCCGCGTTCAGCGATACGCGCTACGTAACGGCAGCAATGGGGCACTGATTCGGGGCTGCTTGCCTCGTCTGCCTTCCTTGACGTGCAAACACAAAATGCCCGAGAGTCGTGCGCAAAGAAAGCCAAAAGCCCGAGCGCATAGCGCGGCAGCATGGCACCCAGCAGCGACGCCAGCCGTGGCAGTGGCAGCGGCAGAGGCAGCGCAGCAGCAGCACCAGCAGCAGCAGGCTGGCCCCAAACGAAGAAGAAGTCCCCCCAAAGCACGAAGACGACACGAAGTCTCCCCCACGCACACACACACAAGCACACAAGCACACAAATACGCATGCAAGCACACACATACATACATAGCATACATACATAGCATACATACATACACATGTATATTTGTGCCTTAATTAATGTTGCTTTTTTTTTTTTTTGTGTGCTTTTGGGCCTGCTCATTGATGAGGCTGCTGCCTCCCTTCTGCCGCCCTGCTGCCGTTCCCTCCCTTTTATTCTTTTTCCGTTTTCTGCTTTTGTTTTCGGCGCGACAATATTTTTGATTCTTGATTCTTGATTTTCGCTTTCATTTCATTGAAAATGGAGGCATAAACAGAAACAGATGAACAACATGAATTGCGTTGATTTTTTATGCCCGGCACGTGACTTTCGGTGCAGGCATTGAGCGCCACTCGGCCCCAGCCAATCCATCTGCCTGCGCTCCTCGGGACGCTCCGCATGCTACCCGCCATGCAATCGGAGCTGCCATAAACACGGAAGATACACATTAGATCCGAGTAGGGGCGATCTTGTAGCTGGAGCTGCAGCTACGACATCTGATCATCGTTTATGCGGAGCGCTGACCGTGAGGCTACAGCCCATTCCAGAGTCAATTTGATGCAGGCGCATAAACCATACAAATGTACATACGAGTACGTAGCTAAATGTGTCTCAATCTTGGGTCTGACCAGCCCCCCAGCCGCAGTTCACAGCCAAAAACTGCGCCAACGTCAGCGCGAAACCGAAAATCCAAAAAGATTGTGAAATTTTCACAGGCCGCTTGCAGTTTTGCTGATTTTCATAAATTTTCTGCCGCTCCCCTGCCCCTAGACGCCTGTCTGGCCACCTTTCCCTGGGTTCACCTGTCTGCCTGCATCAGTGTGTGTGTGTGTGTGTGTGAGTGTGTGTAAGTGGGGGGCTTTCCCAGAATTCTGACAATACGAAAAAGAAAACAAAAAAAAAACTGAAACAACATTTCATCGCTACGGCAGGAAGGAAATTGACTGCGTCTGGCGGTAGCGAAGCAACAAAATTAACAGCAAATTAGTTAGAAAATCAGGCAGCAATTTTAGTGACTTAATCAGCGGCAGCCAACAGCAGGGAAACCAGGGGAAACAGAAGGCCAGCAAGGCGGCCAGCGGCGGCAGAGAGAAACATCAGGAGTTGACAGCGGTGCAACCTTGGCGGTTGGCTCCCCCAAAGCGCATTACTCAAGGGTCTCCGTCTCCATGCCCATGTCCATGTCCAGGTCCAGGCTCATGCATAATGCAAGGCCCTGCCTCTGACTGGGGCGGCTCTGATGGTGGCCCAGCGACGGCGTTGCATTTTCAACAAATTAATTATTGGCAAAGAGGTGGAACAAGTCAGTTAGTCGGCTGACTGCAAATGAGTAACACAAGGGTCCAAGGGACCCGCTACGTACCCGTAGCGTTGAAAAACTTTCCGAACGATTTCGGTAAAATCAAAAGCAACTCCTTAAGAGCAATTAAATCATAAAAAACTTGAAGCATTTCGAACCAGAATGTTCTCCCAATTAATTATCCAATCAAACACTTTTGAAACTTAATTAAGCAAAGGTATTTGCGTGTATTATGATTTCGTGATTAAGTGGATGCTGCCCACCCACTGCCGAAGTAAATGAATGCAGAGTGAATCGAATTGAATGCAATCAAAATGTTGACAAAATACTTCGATTCGCTTTCATCTGTGCAGCTGTTCAGCTATCCTGATGGAGTCAGCACGATGTGCCCGACAATCGATCAACAGCCACCACACCCCCCTGCCACCCCTTAACACCCTTTCCCCTGCTCCCACCGGGCACCTCCAACATATTGGGTACAACATTTTTGCCCCACACTCACACTTCATCAACGCGAAATGATTGGCATGCCATCGTCAACCGACAGAAGCAGCAACAGAAGAGGCAACATCAGCACCAGAGGCATCAGAAAGGACAACAAAAAAAACAACAGCAACAACAACAACAACAACAACAAAAACAACAACAACAATAAATGCGGCTACGTTGGCGGCGACAGACTCCGACATGTGTAAAGGAATCGTTTAAAATAAATGACAGCGGCGCCCCCCCACTCCCCCAACTCCCTTCAGTCGCAGCCCCCTGCCCCCTGACTGCATAATTACCCAGAGAGCAGGGCACACGGCAGATC
Organism: Drosophila tristis; assembly: GCA_018150885.1. NCBI lineage: Eukaryota > Metazoa > Arthropoda > Insecta > Diptera > Drosophilidae > Drosophila > Drosophila tristis. Next base: position 568,368 of record JAECWT010000203.1, on the reverse strand, counting down.
ACAATAATCAATACGGTCAGGATGATGGAATAGGCCGAGGGGCGGCAGGGCACGGAGCAGGTAGCATACGTGGCAAGGGAAAGAGGAGTGTGGCCGACTTTTTGTTTTGTTCTTTTCCCTCTGCCACTGTTGCTGCTGCTGCTGCTGCCACTGGACCTCTGAGCCACGGCCCAGCCCAGGGTCCAGGGTGTGCGTGTGTGTGGTCCCGCTCCGGGTTTTTACATGTTTTCGGTGGCTTTGGCTTCGTTTGAACTTGGGCGCCGCTCAGGGGCAGCACTCAGTCGGCCTCTGCCATCCGTCTCCGTCGCGCCTAGATCATTTGTTTACACGCATCCACAAATGCAGCAACTAGGGACGCATGCTCAGAGCCATGTAGGCATCCGTGGATGGATCAAATATACAAAAGAGATATCAAAGAAAATTCGGATATTTCCAGTGTATTAAACCCGATCTAGGGCTACGGATTATTTAATGGCTTCATGCTATCATCCACATCCCAAAGTGCTGCCCCAAAAAATACCCCGAAAATCATTTTTACGATCCTTAAACTCTTCCCCATAGCATGCCCAGCCCTAGAACACTGAATTATCATGCCAGAGCAAGCCTTAGCCTGCGAAAAAAGAGGCACTCAAGTTTTTAGCACATTACAACACCTTTGGAACGAAAACTTTGCCGCGGGCCGAGGCAGAGGCAGAGGCCAAAACAACATCTGGGTCTTGGCACCCTTGGACAAACACTCGTCGACTACACGAGCCACCTGTCCTGGCTCTGCATCTGGATTGACAGATGGATGGGGCGTGGCTTTAACAAAATCAAAAACTTTAAAACTCTCGGCTGCCGCTTCCTCTTCGTCCCTGACTTAAGGAAAAGCTCAGTGAAAATTGTCAACTTGGCACGCATTTTATTAAATGAAAGAATTTTCCTTAGCTACAGTCAGGGGCGCTGGTCCGTGGCGGGTATTCCAGCAAACCATGCTGCTGCTGCTGCTGTCAAAGTTACGCAAAACAAAATCGGAAAAGGCCATCTCAAACACACACACACATACACCGAAAGAGCAGACGAAGAAGTCAGGAGTGGCATGGGGCATGGGGCACGGGGCATGGGGCATGGGGCATCTTCTCTTTGCCAGCGACAAAGTGAAAATTTTTTAATTGCATTTTTGCCAACTGTCGCAGCGGATTATTGGCAAGCAATTCATTCCGTTGGAAATTGCAGCGGAAAATCTTTTCGCCCCGCCAACACAGAAGCTGCATTAGGCTCTCACTCTGTCTCTGTCTGCGCCTCCGCCTCTGCCTTTGTCTTTGTGTTCCGACTCGCTGAGGAAGAGGAAACTTTCATTAAAAATTGTTCATTTGCTTGTAGAGAGCGAGCCATTGTATTCGGGAAAATAGGCGAAACGAAAGGAGATTTCCGCTTGCTGTGAAAGCAAAAGAATATTGCTACTTATGCTAATGATGAATCGAAGGGCGAAAGGTAGAGGATGGGATGACTTCCATTCAAATCTTTTCTCTTGGAAAATACGTGTATTTTTCCTAATCAAAATGCTTGGTGATTATCAAAGTTCCCGGCCCTCATACACTGGCTGCTTCGAATGGATGCATCAGGCAATTTTAGCTGTGAAAATCACTGGGAATGGCATTTTCTTGCTATGAACAAAATAATTTGCTAGTCGGTAGGAACAATTGCGTGGGGCTCCGTTCGATTCGTGGTTTTGTTTTCCGAGTCGTATTAATATTTAAATTTAACACACATACGCACACACACACACACACGCATAAAATCGATGCGAATAACAATTTCAGTGGTTTTTTTTCTCGTGATTTTGTTCAACTTGTTTGCTGTTGTTTTTTTCTTTTTCTTATGTTTTGTCTTAAACGTTTCGGCCGCTTGTCATGCGATGAAAGAGCTTTCGATGGTCGAGTGTGTGTGTGTCCGAACTGTTATGCGTCGCCACCCAGAAGCTCAAGTTTATAAGAGCCACCAGCACCACCACCAGCACCAGCACCAGCACATCATCATCGGTAGCATCATCCTTATTCAGAGTCCCAGGAAACTTCGTCGATAAGTTGTTGCTGCCACGCAACCAGCACGACAACAGCACCAACAGCAACTGATGCAAAAAAAAAGGACAACCTTTGTCATGACCACGTTCATCATCATCATCATCAGCAGAAGCAGCAGCAGCAGCAGCAGCAGCAGCAGCAACAACTACAACCGGGGGGCACGATGATCATGATCGATGCGAATGTTGGCAATAGGCACAGCGCCCCAGAGGCAAACGGCTGTGTCTGTGTTTGATTTGTTTGCTGCCGATTCTGCTGCCTGTGCCGCTTCTGACCATTAAAAGTACAATGACCAGAGAAAAATAACGTTATTAAGCCATCCGCAGGCACCAGCGACAGCCACAGCCACAGCCAATGAAAGCTAAACCCTGCAAGAACAACAAAACATAACCCTGCGAAATCGGAATTGGAATCGGAATCGGAATCAAAACAAAGTCACCGAGAATTGGCCCAAAACACACACGCACACACACACACACACACGCAGTCTCCCGGCCATGGCCATGGGGATATTGTTTACGACACTCAACAAAGCCCCAAAGGGTATGTTCGATTCGCCGATACTGCTACGCAAAATATTCCACAACAAGTAATTATAGCTGGCAAAGCATCCATTAAGCCTTTTGATATTTTGCATAATGATCTTTTCGAAAACTTAACAAATTGACAGCAAAACGTGCCCTGTGCTGGTTTCCTGCATGTGAGCGAAAGAGATGTGAAACCTTTTTCGCTATTTGCAATCGTCGAGGGTACCTGCCGTTCGAATAACTGCACTTGAAGTGCTTTACTTTTATTTTTTATACTTCTACTCCTCTTGGCAGTCAGGCACGATCGAAAGCGAAAACGCTGGGGGTCCGCGCCTTGCGTAAACAAACCAGAAGCAAAAGGAGCGCAGCCACAGCCCAGCCAAAGCCACAAAATACGTATTTCCGATTCGTGGTCTTTTTTGATTTTAGCTTTTAGCTTTTACTTGGTTGGATTTCAGTTTGGCCTAACTGTTTATCACAATTGAGAGCCTCAACTAATTGGCGGTAGTCCGGCCTTTTGAGTTGGGTTTCTCGTTCTGACTTGCCTTAGAACCTTTCATTTAAGTCAAAAAAAAAAAAAAAAAAGAGTTAGCTGGAAACTGACGTTAAATATAGGATTAGCAGATGCAATGATTTTGAAAATGTAAACACAGTTCCAAGAAAAGAAATTTAATTCGAATTTTAAAACGAAAACTTCTCTGAACATTCTTTGAACCGCTCAGTTAACGCGCTGCTGCAGCGCCGCAGCCACCGTATGTGTTCAACTTCATGCTTGACTACAAAGTTATAGAGTTTTCCCGAACAGTTATCTCCATTATACTTTTTTGCTGAACGCATCGCTGTGGAGTCAAGCGAGCTTCCATTGAATTTCCAGCTTGGTAATTGCAGGCAGTCAACTGCAAAACGGCTAAATTGGTTGGCCCGTTGTACCCTTTGTCTCTAGCTTAAAATTGATTGAAATTATCAGCTCTGGTTTCTGGCATGTAGCTCTCTATCTGCCTCAGTGCCGCCCGAAGGTTTCTGTGTCCCTGTCCCTGTATCTGACTCTGTCGCTGTCTCTGTCTCTTTCTGCTGCAGTACGGAGTATGTGCGACATTTAATGGGTTAAACGAGGCAATGTGTCGTCGTTGTCGACATTTGCCAGAAAGGCTTACGCTTGCCACTTAATTGGATTGGATTTAAGCTACAAAATTACAGACAACATGGCTCACAATAACAATAAAGTTGTAGTTAAATTGCTCTCTCACACGGCTATACATGTGTGTGTGTGTGTGTGTGTGTGGGTCTCTCTGTGTAATAAAATGATTGCCTCAAATCTGTGGCAGCTGCTCTTATCGCACATCGAGTCAGGCCCCGCATAGATATACGGCACTGGAGCCTGTCAGAAATCAGACAAAAGTTCCACGACACGACACTGCTGCTGCTGCTGCTGCTGCTGCTGCACATTGTAATTACCCATGACAGCACAGCCATGGCAACCCTGGCAACCCTGGCAACCCGTTGCCCAAATTGTCAAAAATTAAACGCTTGGCCAGCAAAAAATAAAAGGATATACGAGCTAGTAGTGGAAGCGGAAGCGGACGCACAAACGACAAATAACACTTTGACAGCAAACCGCAAACCAAAAAGCTAACAAAACGTCGATAAGAGAGCAGTTGTTATGCGTGTTAGCCAGAGCAGCAAAAGCTCATTACAAATTGTGCGCAGTATCCCACATTAGCTGCACATTTTTGTGTGAAACATGCGAGGGGGAACTGGCACCTGAACCGGAAGCACAATGGCTGCACGTAAATGAATGCTTTTAAACATAAATTGTCTGGCTGCTTCCAAGAATTTTCATAGATGCATAAATTCGTTGAATAACTGCGAACATAAACCGATTCGGGATTCAATTAATCAGAGAGCTCTGTGCATAACCGACTAACCGCAGTCTATCTCGAAAGGTTAATGGTTTCGGTAGAAAATGCTCCATTTCTGACATTCCTGCCAGTCAAAATGCAAAACTAATGCTACTGGAAGCAAGCTGGGAATTTCTGACATGCCTTTTACATCTCTAACATGGTTCCTCGACTCGTTCTCTCTGACTCGACTTGAGGTCGGGGCTCGCCAGCCAACGCCAACTGGCAAAAGGAGCAACTGTAGGAGCTGTTCTGTTGATGCTGCCAGGCAACATGTTGGCATTGCTGCCACTTCGTCTGTCCCTCAGATACTCCGCCTGTATATAATAATATGTACATTTATACACATATTTATGGTATACGAGTATACACGCCTAACTGGGTATCGTGTGCTTTGTTTCAGTGGGTTTTTGTTTTTCTTTCGCTATGGCAACATATTTCACTGCATAATTTCCTAGTTGCTGTGACTCCCGTTTCCATCTACCTCGCAACGCATGCAAATGACAAAAACAGCAACTGGAAGAGCAGCGGAGTAGCGGAGTAGCGGGGAGGACAGTGAAGAGCAGAGCCAGCCCAGCAGGCAACACTAAAAAAAAGTTGACAAGGGGCAAGCCGCAACAAACATCCAACTGACAGTTGTCTTTGTCTCCTAGTACCCGAGCAAGACTAGGGAAGGTATATGAACTATGGCAGAGAGCACTACACAGTTAGAAGTTATATGGAAAAGCTTTGGACCTATAGAAATTCCTAAATACAGTTGTTCGAAGGCTGTTTTAATTCCCAAATACAATCCAAAGGTAGTGAAATATCGTGTACTTTTTAACGGACTAAAGCCCAAAAGAGATCATTCAGCAGTGCCCATAAAACCGCTTTGGCATCTCCACGGAAACAGCTCAATGAAGCTCTTTTCGCCATAGTATTTGCCTATTAGGTTTTTACACCATAGTCAATAGTCTAGACGCCCTTAAATAAATGCCTTTGGTAGCCATTTTTGTGCTGTTCCCTTGGCTTGTTATCATTTTTTAATAACATTGTTGCGCACAGTGGTAAAATTTGCATAAAGCACACAGCAGGACACTGACGGGACACGACAAACGATGAAGAAAGCGAGCAGGGTGTACAGCGCAGACAGCGTACAACATGTGGTATGAGTAATTTCTTGCTTAAGCACAATACAATGACACGAGCGTGCTTTATGAGTGTGTGTGTGTGTGAGTCTTGACTGGATGAAATAAAACAATTTTCATACAAATTCCGTGCATTTGCATAAATTTCATGCACTCCGGACGTGGCGATGTCGTCATTCTCATCTACTTAGCAAAGTGCAATGCAACACGAATCTCCCACAGAGGATGGGACACGGAGGACAGGCCGCTCCTAACGAAGGCATCAGAGCATGACAATTCCAGTGGCGTGAAGAGTGTGTCCTCCATCCTGCCGAAAGGAGGACTGCCCCGCCCCACCCATTTACCTCCTTCCCATCGGCACGCTGCGGGGAAAGTTTTTGCGGCAAACTTTTTTGTCGCTTTGGCAATAATCATAAAATTTCACTGCATATGAAACAAAAAACCATAAAAACTATACAAGAACGGCAAAAAGAGGGAACAAGGAGAAACGTGATTGCAACATAAAAGCGTCATTTACATGGCGTTGTCGCTGTCGTTGTAGTTGCCATTCAACTTGCATCACTCTCCTGGCATCCGCTGCAGGTCCTCCGGCCCTATCGGAACGAGTGTCTCTGGTCCATTTACGCATGCGCCGGAAACTTTTCCGTTTGCCATTTGCCGCCTCAATAGTTGCCGGCCCCACTCTCCGCCTATGCCCCATGCCACCCCATGCCCCAATGCCCCACGGCTTTATTGAGGTTTTGTTAAAGCTTTTAGCGTAGTTTTCTGCCTCTTTTTATTGTGCAGGGTTTTTTTGTTTTGTTTTTGATGGTGGATGTGTAGCCAAAAAAAAACTTTTTCAGATCTGTGTTTGGCCGGCAGCATTTTTGCAATTAGGCAACAGTTCTGTATATTTCCTTTCTGCTTTTTGTTTTAGTTTGCCAAATGCAATGGAACTTTTCATTTTCGGCCACAGTTGCAGAGTTTTCATTGCTAACAGCATTCGACACACACTGACTCCCACAACCACTCGCACACTACACTACACCACTCGCACACCACACCACCGCCCACCCACACTGCTGAACAGAAATTGGTGCGTAATTGAAACTGACTGTACCAATGAACTGAGGCGTGGCGAAGTGCTCGACGGAACATTTTGAAGAGTATTAAGTCAGAAAATGTGCAAAAAATAGTTTAATTGGATGCGCATTTTTTGCATATACCCTAACAGTGTTCGGGGCAGCCTTTTATGGTCGTTCAGTAGGTAGAGCACCTGCGGCTACCATGAAACCTCAGCTGCAGCTTCTACTATGTTGAGTTCGGCGTCAGAATCAGACATCCGCAATGGATTGCATAGTAATCCAATTTTGATAAATTACATTGCAAGCCAATAGACAAACCAACGCTAGATGGACAGGCATTAATCTCTTTATTATTTTTTTAATTATAAATTAATTTAATTGAATTCGAAACTTTAATCCCTGGCAGTCATGCCCTGCACCAGCAGCTCATTTCATAGCTTGCGAATGAAGCAAGTGAATCTATTTGCTTGTTGAACTTGTGTTTTTGGCACTTCGCTCCATTTAGCAGCAGGCATCCAAATGATTCGTGCTGCACTATCGAACGCATTTGTTTGCCAAATAGCAAGAGACAAGCAGAAACAAGTCGAAGCTAAAGCCCAGCCATAAAGATAAGCTAAGACGCTCTTATCGCCCAGAGACGAAGGCACGAAAGATGGCAAATAATTTGAGGATGAAAACACACACACAGGAGGCACGTGTGCGGGGCAGCAGGACTATGGACTTGGACTTGGACTGGGACATGGACATGGAGGATACGAAAATATTGGGCACGTTGACAGCTTAACGTACATAATTAATGTGACAATCCAACGGAATGTGTGTGCTTGTGTCCGTGTCCCTGTCCCTGTCAGTGTGTGTGTGTGTGTGTGTGCGGACATTAATATATGAGCATTCGGCCGGATAAACATGTTGCCAAAATGAAGGAACAGATAGACCACACACATTGGGCATTGCCACACATCGGACGCTGTTGACATTAATTAGGGCCAAACTGTTTTCTGGCCAACTCATTAAAGAAGCGGGCCAACAGGGCGTATGCAAGATGCGTGCTAAACAAAATTGGGAGACAAACAACAAACATTAAAAGTTTTTACTGTCGAAAAATACTCTCCTGGAACTGTACATACGTATATTGTGGTATGTTTGTGAACCCAAACTTAAGTACATACTTACATATAGGCAGTACGAGCAGAGCAGTCCCCAATTGCCAGAGTAGACAACAAAAAGCATTAAATTACTTTATAATCCGTTTATAGCTTAAGCCGGAAGTGGTCCAGACACACACACAAACACACACACACAAAGGGGGAGAGACCAGCACAGACAAACACTAACAAACATGCTCTATGGTCGCTGGCTCTGGGGGAGGCAGCTCAACAGCATAATCAAATCAAAGATTACGTTGAAACATTGAAATTACGTCTAGAGCAGAAAGCACTCATAGTCATAGACACAGGCGTCCCCCCCCAGCACACACGTACAAACACAGTGCGCTTGCTCGTCAGTCCCCACAGTCTGCAGTCTCCAGTCTCCAGTCCCCAGTCCCCAGTCCTCGCTAGCCCCCGTTCTCGGCCATCGCCAGCCGAAATGAAATGTTTTTTTGGCAGCACTCTACCAACTTTATGATACTTTGTGAATGGCTTTAGTTTTGTTCAAGCCTACGATTGGGATCAATCTATAAGAGTGACCGAACTAGCAGTCTTTCCTTAGAGTATAAGCCAGCTATATGTGCACATGACCATTCGCTTGATCGGAGACAATGTTTAAATTAAGATCAATCCGATTCAGAATAGGAGAATAATTATCAAATATTTTGTTGAATATTTTCTTTGATTTGCTCTTGCGAATAAAATGCATTAAAATGAATATTTTTGCCAGCTTCATTTGCTACCCATTGCTATGCATACTCGTATTACACTGCCTACAATGATGCTGCCGCAGCACAAACAATTACAAACATTAAGGGAAATCCTCTACAACTTTGACCCTGGCAAACGTAAACAGCAAAAACAACAAAAAAACTAAAAACTATAGGGGCAACAACAAAGCCCACAGAAAGAACGAGAAGCGGTAATAACTTTGCTCCATTCATGCACACACAAGGTGATTCCTGTTCGACGAGAGAGATGTCCTGCGCACTCGCGCACTCGCACTCGCGCTCTCAGTCATCGTCGCTGCCGCTCTTTCATTCCGCCATACCGTCGCCATCTGGCAACGCTGCCAGCCAAAGCTGGCTGCGACTGGAGCTGCGTCTGGTGTGCTATCAGTTGGCCTGCTGTCCTCGGGCAAGCACGTCGCGTTGCTGGCTTCCATTTCCGTGTCCGGTGTCGTCCTGCCTGTGTGCGAGAGCGTACGTAAGTGCGTGCCTCTCTCTGGCTGGGTGTGCATGTGCCTGTAGGTGTGAGGGCGCCAAGTGGTTCGTGTGTCTGCTTAACCACCAGTTAAACAACAACTGTCAAACAAAGACATTTATCCTTCACCAGGAAGCAGCAGCTAAATATTTGTATAGACAGAGGCGAGATTCCTGAAAATTGACAAACAGCAAGCCGCAATCAAAAACTGCAAGCAAACGGCAAATATTGAAGAAATAGCCGACCACAGCGGAAGACGCTGAGAAACAGGCAACAGTTCTTTTGCCGCTCGAACATGGAAATGGATGTTAATCGCCAGACACGCCACAATGGCAGCCTAATGACCATATCCGCCCGCTGTTCCAACAACAATTCAGCAGCAGGTGCAGCAACTGAGACAGCAGCCTCTTCGGCGCCGCCAAGCGGCTGTTGCGGCATCTTGAGTCGCCTCTTTTGTGTGAGTCGCCACAAGGCAACGCAGCTGGTGGCGGGCAGCGAGTGCCACAGCAACGATCCATTCTCGTCGCAACTGCATTGCAAGGCAGCCACTGCATCCGGACAGCGACGCCGACGCACGCCACAGGAAATCTACTTCGAGAGTCGCGGCAAGTCTTGCAAGAAGCTATTGAAATTCAATGGCAATTCCAATAAGGTGAGTGCCACAAGCGACTGCCAATATCCACGAGTATGCGAGTGCTGCAATGGCTGCAGCACTTTGCATAGCACTCACAGCACAAAGAAATGGTGATTTAGTGAAAAGAAAATGAATTTCTCAAAGGTCTTGCATACATCAAGCAGAACTTGCGATTCAATGGGTTCAATTAGGGTGAAGGGAAATAATCAAAGTTGACTTGTATCATTGGAGATCTATAGAGATTGATAGTGAGTGCAGCTGGAACTTATTTAGAATTTTTCCTCTTAAGTAAAGTAAATCTGCAAAGCCTCAAAATGCTTTCTAGCCAAGTTCTTCCTCTGTGCAGATCTTGAGAGACTTCCAATCATGGTCGCATAATGGCAGAGTTTCCCCTTTGAGCACATTTCGGCAATCCTCAAAAGTGCATAAATTTTACAGTCTCCTGGTTGGTTACATTGTTGGGCCAAGAGCCGGGACCCTAAGCCGAAGCGCTGGCTCCAAAGTGCCATGAGCTACTCAGCCGTAACGTGGCCAATGCCCACGGGGGGCGGGCTCTGCTCCTTTCCCCCGCATACACCTTTATCCATGTGTTAGAGTGTGCGAGTGTGTGTGCGCCATTGTTATAAATTTTGGCAAAATTTGTAGCAAAAGCTGTGGACTGAAGCGCAGTGAAGTTTACTCGATTTCCACCGTTTTGTTTTGTTTGGCTTGTCTGCCTAGGTGAGACTGGGTCAGGGAGGGACTGGGAAGAGTGGCTGGGTGGGCGGGGGGTGGGGTGTGGTAGCAGAAAGCACACACAGACTTTTGTCTGCTTATACCAATTTGCATATAAATCATTTGCGGCATTGTGGCCAGAGCGCAATGCGCTTATGAAATATTTCGTTTTGTTTAATGCGCCAAAGGACAACACTCTGCCGCACAGCACAGCCCCACCCCACTCTTCAAAGCATCCCCTCCAGGCTGACCCACACTCGGCAGACTAATTAAAAACGTGCAAAAAGAAAAGCCAATCAAACAGGTCGATGCACAACAATGGATCTGCCTCCGTTCGTGCCAGTTACCAGTTACCAGTTACCGAAAAAGAGGAATACCACACTCAGATACGAATGCGAATGCGAATGCGAATACGAGTAAGAGTACAAGTATACAAATTCGCATGTGTGTGCCTGTGCCTGTGTATCAGATGCACATTTCAGAGTGGAGGGGCATGGAGACACAACGCCCCAGTCCGGTGGTGGAGACACTGGCATGTGCTGGCCATCGCCGGCTGCTGGGCACGCACTGAAGCGCAAGCAACAGGATGAATTTGTTAAACAACACGAACACGAAGGATCTGGCAGCTCGAGAATGGGGTTTTGGTTTGGGGAGTGCATGTGAGAAGTGAAAAATGAAAAACCCCACGCCCTATCAAGTGACATCATCAATTTCAGTCTATTTTGCACACAGGCTACCCACTGTCCGCAGTCCTAGTGCTAGTCGTGTCCTGGTCCTGGTGCTGCTTCTGCTCATGGCCCAAAGACTGCAACAATGCCAGAGTCCGGTGACAACAGTTCCCTTCTTGCCTGTGGCTGCATTAGAAGGGTAAACCAACGGCTGTGCTGGCTCCACATTGAGAATTCAATCGAGTCCGGCATGTGTTTCGCCGAACTGGCATCGAACTCGTCTGCTCTGCGCTTTGTCGCTCTGGTACTTCCTTTGACAATCAATCGCATTAACTCTTTTGTAGTCCTTGGATGACCGAAAACAGAGGGTGGTTGGCAGCGAACCCCAGGCATCGATTTTATAATGAAGCAATAGCTAAGTTGAGACAAAAAACTGTTTGTTTTTATCCAGTTGCAGCCGCCCTGAAAGGAGAAATCAACCCTCCTACAAATGGTTACTTCTCGTATAATGTTTCAGTGCGTGCACCCATAAGACGGGGGGCGGATGGATTTACACCCTCAACCAAATGCGGTAATGCTGTAAAATATACTTTTGTGCTGCCACAGCTCAGCTTATCACTGGGCAAAGGTGAGCCAGGGGGATGGTGCTTTACATGCAAATTTATCGATCTAGCGGGACATTCGCTCATCTCAGCTCGCATTGGAGATCTTCTAATGCAATTTTCTTTTTCCATTCCACAATTAGTACGGGGTCTAAGTGCCCAGTGCACAAAGGACCACTCAAACGTGCGCTACTCTATTACAATTACGTTCCCTTAATGTCATGATTCGATTGACGAGTAATTTCAAAAGTAAGCCTAGCCACAAAGGTACATTATGGCAATCAGGCGCAATCATGAGCAAGTCTATTATACTAAAATGGAAGAACTCATGAAGCAGGGCGGAAATGACCAGCCACTGTCCGCCCAGCTCCCACTCCTCTTCCTGTCACACTTTCTTCGTGTTCTCTTCCCACTGCCTGGCCTTATACATACTCGTGCGCATATGTGTGTATATACAAGTATAGCTGAGCATATATATGCATAAAAAAGGGAAGAAAAATGCCATCAACATTGCAACGTTGTAATTGCCAACAGGCAATGAAGAGCCGCAGCCAAGACGAGCGAGCGAGAGAGAGCGCAAGTGAGGCACGGAGGAAGGCACTGCAAACTGGCAACTGCCACATGTCCTGTCAACCCAGCTCGGCGAAAAAAAAGAGCCCTTCGCCTGGTCAGTGACCAGCAAACGAGAGTCTACCCATAAAGTTCTCAAGCAGCATTCAGACATTGAAATAATATTGGCAAGTATTTCGATACCCAATTTAGATGAATATAAAAATCTGGGATTATACCGCGATAGATGCACAACAATAAACAGATATTTGTGTATGGGATAAAACCATTCAAATGTTAGATATTAGTCCGCCACAGCCGAGGGGCATCTAGTGTATGATCGACCCTCGCTTTGGGTTGAGTGCGTTGGGGCGACTGAGCTGTGCGACATTTTTAGCACGCTGCTAATGTGTTTTGGCTGCTGCTGCTGACGCTGACGCTACTGCTGATGCTGATGCTGCCACAGTCAGGGGCAGATACACAGGCTAAAGGCGGAAATGCAGAAGGAACAACCAGAAGCTTTGCGGTCCAGTACAGCCTGCACAGACTGACTGATGACCTGATGGCCGGTCCGTCCGGACTGTCTGTCTCCAGCCCCCAACTGCTGCCGGCCCAACTATTTTCTATCTGTTGGTTCGTTCTGTTGGTTTGCCTTCGCCTTTTATGAGCTGGTCGGCCCCCCACTCCCCCAACCTTTCATTATAATCAAGCCTGATTATGTCTGGCCAAAAGTTAAGCAGGCCAAGTCAATTCAAGAGTGAATTTACTTGACTAGCAGCCGCAAATTCTTTTCAGCGAAGTGCTGAAAAGGAAATTCTGGGTAAGCGGAGGGCAGAGCAGAGCGGCGGACGTACAATATTGTGTATAAAATAAAAAGTCATAAAAATGAACCGTTAATCCAAGTAGTTGAAACACAGAGCCGGAGAGAGACAGAGAGGGAGATGTGTAGAGGCTGAGAGGCAGTCAGTAGAAGGGGTAGACGCTATGCAGGACCCTTTTTTTTTAGGGGGCAAGCAGATGAAGCGGTTGGCTTTATTGGGATGCCTCCCGTTTCCGTTTCCGTTCCCCGCCCCGTTTGGATGGCGATGGCGATGACGATGACAAGGGTGCTTTGCCGCCTCACTGACTAAATAAAATTGGAATTTATTATCATGATTTGTAGCAAGAAGAGGAGGCTCCAGCACCAGCATCAGCAGCATCAGCAGAGTAGCTCCAGCATAGCTGGAGACAGGCTGAAAATGGCGGGCATAAAAAGCACAGCAGTGGTTGCTACCCATTCCATTCCCCACTCCCCACTTCCCACTCCCCACTCCCATGCCCATAGCTAACTCTGACTCATCGCCAGAGACTGCCAAATGCCTAACCCAAAGTCATGGACTTGGATAAGTGAGCGGAGCATTCTTAAATTTATATGCCCAGGCACTGATTTAAATCGCTCTGGTCAAAGTTGAAGTCAACGCCTGCTTCGGTGGCTTCTCTGAGAGGAGGCGTGGCGTGGCGTGGCGCGGCGTGGCACAGAAGGCGCAGCATCAGCATCACCAGCAGAGGCGGCAGCAGAAGGCTTAACTGTGCATTTTCTTGCTGGTTTATTAGGGTTTTCCCCACAAGCTGCTAAGGCGATTTGCTGCTCTATTCCCAGCAGCCACTGCAGCTGTTGGCCCACAGGCGTACGTACGTACGACTTGGTACACGCGATGTGGCAGTGCGGCAAGCGGCGGTGGCCCTCCCAGCTTTAAGCTATCAATGAGCAACTGAGTGGCAGGTTTTCTAATTGCTGCGACGCAACATGGGCAAGGCCAATCCCAGCAAATCTGTACAGATTTATGTGGCATGCGGGATATCCAAGGGGGACTTTAAAGCGGAAAAATACCAAAAAGTAGAAGTGAAAACTCATAGGAGAAAACTTAAGCAAATTTTACACAAAAATTCCTCAAGTAATTTTAAAAATGATTCATATTGGCAATTTGCAGGCTGCCCCAATTATTCTCAGACATTTCAATAAGTGGAATGAAAAGACTCGTATTTCCAAAGATTTAAAATCCCAATTAAGCACTGTTCATCGAATGGAAATCCACTCTAGTCTGATTTCTTTCCCTGCCACAAGCCTAGGATTACAGTTCCATTTCCTCCAATTCACCCGCCTGCCCTTCCTGCAAGCATTGTTCAAGTCCTCCGACAGCTCACCGGATCGGTATTTCTTGCTTAAGCCACATTTTGCTGTCACTTCATAGTTGTAGCTACGAACTGCAAGTGGAAATGGGGACACTTGTGTCTCTGTATACATTTGTCGCTTGCTGTGGTGAATTTTTTCTTATCCTTCCACAATTTTGCATTTTTAATAGGATACCAAGTTGTGGTCTTGAAGTAAAAGCTGCGTCAGAATAATGTGTAAATGCAGCCCACGCAATTTCATTTCACCTGTCAGCTCAATGTTCTATTTTCCCCCCGTTTTACGTAGCTAAGACAGACACATTCGCACACACACTCGCACTATACACGTTTGGGGCTGCTGTATCCACCTACATACTTGCGTTTATATATAAACAAAGCAATTTTTGTTTTCTCTCTTTTATATATGTATTTTTGGGCAGGTCCAAAGTTTTTTTGGGAGCTGGCTAAGCTGTCGGCTCTGGTGTCTGCTCTGGTGTGACAAATTGCGTTAATGCCAAGTTAAGCTGGCCAGAGCAGTGGTTGGGCTGGGGTTGGGCTGGCGTTGGAAGGAAGGCACTGCTGTCCTCTTCTCCTTCCTGTCCTGCTATTCCCCTGGCGCAGCTGCTGGTCCTTGGATGCAGTTAATTATTGTTGCATCTATTTAGCCCTGCTGTCTGGCCCTGAAATGTGTGCTATGCTTTTTGCCGCCCTGCAAGCCGAGCTTAAATTTAATTGAAAGTAAAGTAAGAGTAAGTTACACCCTACACAAAAGTGAATTATTAAATTATGTGTAAGCCGAGCTATGTAGATGCCAGCATGCAGGTAGACTCCTGGCATAAATGTCGCTCATATATATAGACAACCGCAAAACCTCAAGCATTGGCACTCCTCTCGGTTGTGTCTAAATATTCCTGGCGGCACACATTCCCTCCACATGTCCACATGTCAGGCACACAGCTGACGCTTGATTAGCCCGTAGCGGCAGTCAGTGCCAAAACCAGAGCTAGAGCCAACGCCAGCGCCAGCGCCAGCACCAGAAGAGCATACAATTTCTTTTTCATGTGCCACATGTGCTGTCAACACAATATTTTGACTTTGGCAGCAACACAAATTCAGGACTTGTCCATGCCCCCCGCCAGCATTTCCCCTTTTAAACCAGAGGGGCACAAGCACAGAAAATAGAAGAATTAAAAAGGCATTTGTGTCGAAAATTAAACCGGCTTTTCCCTTAAGCAAGCTTTTCTATCTGCAACGAAAAGTGAGCGTCATGTCCTTTTCCAACAAGTGGAAACCTCCTCCATTTAATTCAATTTATTATCTCCTCCTAGGTCTGGTCTGTGGGCGTATGTGCGGGGAGGGCCAATTCAATGAAGTAGACAACAAAATAGGTTACAATTTTATGCTCACCCAAGTGAGTATCGGGTTCGACGAGCACCATCAAGGGGCTCTAAAATGTCTTGATACAGACCCAGCAAAATGTAGCTGCTGGCTGGGGGGTTGGTGGTGGTGGCGAATGATAGAAACCATGGAGGCCCCTTTGCATATTTTGACAGCACGGAGTCAAAGTCAGAGCCATTGCCAGTTGCAGAGCCAACCTACAAGCACATCCTTACTCGTAAAGGACACGCGACGCGACGCGACGGAACCCGCGTCATATTTGATGGATGGCATCGCTGATATGCTAACGTGCTGGCAGCCAAGGACACACGGCGGCAGGGCATGGGCATGCCTTTGATGTCGAGCACTCACATCGCATCGCACAATGGGACAGCCGGGTCGCAGCGAGCAGCTTCCTGGGGCGACGGCACAGACAATTATAGGGGCTCGAAACTTAATGATTGGAAATGGTTTTGCACTTACACGGCATGGAAGAGAAAGACGGATTCCATAGCTACACTGGGCTACATTTTCTTACCGTGTAATGGGTTAATGTCTGGCGATGAAACGAAAGGCAATAGCCCTGTCCTTAAGGCCGACTCACATAAAATTCTACTTTATGTTAGCCATGCTCCGGAAATGAAACACAAAACAGGAAGGCAAGAAATGGGACAAGGGGAAGGTTACCCTGGTTTTTTTTTTTATTTTATGTGGCGCCATATAAATTCGGTTTGCTTCCGAATCTCGTGTACGAGTACGCAGACCCGTACTTGAGGCTCCTCCGCATTACGTTTATGGCTGCCTAAATTAAGCACAAGGAGCCGATGCCAGCACAGCGCCAGCGATGGCAAAGGGGCGACGTCGTGGCAGTCAGCCCTGCCCCTAGGGCATGCCAGGGGGGGAGAGCGGTAGCCGGGAGAGAGCGGGAGTCGGGAGAGAGCGACAGCGAGAGCGAGAGCGACAGCGAGAGGGAAATTGCTACAAGTTGCTTTATTTTATGCGCATATTTGCGCATATTACTCATACGCCCGGCTGGCATATATCTTCATTTACGGCAAACGTCTTTGGGGCTGAGCGGAGTCGTATACTTTTATTTTATTAAATTTTCATTTCATTTCGTCTGTTAGACATTGCCATACATTACACGCACAACATGTTGCATGGCCTGCCGTGCCGTGCCCTGCCCTGCCGTGCCGTTCGAGAGATATTCGCGAACATTTCCCGCTCGCTCGCTTAAAGCGATGGGACGGACGACGGCGTCGTCTCTCATTAAAAATAATTGAAAGAAACATTTTCCCACTGATGCGTTGATTGCCAATGAAAATAACCCACAGATGCTGGAGATTTACAAGCTCGGATGGGCGGGGCGGGGGCGCCTTCCCATTTCTTGAAAAGCGTCCGTCCCTTGATTTATGCTACTCAATTCCCCATCCCAATTCCAATCCGCATCCGCATCCACAGCGGAGTACGAGTACGAGTATGAATGGCAAAGTGAATAAACTGCGAGAAGCAGTCACTGCTGGGCTTACCATTTTGTATCCACGAGGATATCTGGCTCAAAGCTGTTTCCGATTCCCAGTGGGTAAGGTCATGCCATGACCTGGCCTCCTGCCCTGTCCTCCTGCCCTGCCCTGCCCTGCCCTCCTGCCCTTCCCTCCGCAGTGCCGTGGAGTATCGCCCAAATGGGTTATTGATGAGCTATTCTGTTCGGTGAGCTGGAAGAAGTGGCAAAGTTTTGAGTCTGTGGCAGTCTGTTGTAGGCTCACTTTGTGACTTGAAGCGTGACGGGGACCATTGGGGCTGCTTCTGGTGCCCCTAATGAGACAATCCCTGAGATATCTGCTTTTGTATTCGATGCGCAAAGCCTCAAGTAGAGCCATCTCACAGATATGCACCATTTTTGCTGTTTCCCAGCTTTGAACGGACCAGAACTTGTGGCAACTTTGGGCCAGGACTGGCTCACTTGTGTGAGCTCTTGCCATGCACACATTTCAGTTGCAGTTGCCGTTCGCTGCCACGCAGAAGCCCAAATTTCATTAGTGCTCAACTTTAAAATTGCGGCACTTGCGTGGCATGCCTGCCTCGCGTGCTTATCCTGCTGCCACTTACGGTACTCCTGCTGCTGCTCCATGCTGCCCCTCGCTGTCGTTGTCTCTGCTGATGTCGCACTTGTCACATAAATGTGCTTAATCTTTTACACCGGCACAACCCAGCCAGCAATCCTGACGTTGGAGGGCAACCCACACTCGATGCGAGTCAGCAATCTTTTTGCGAGGGACAAATCTCACAAGGAAATCCATAGAAAGGGAATTGCATGGCCTTTGAAACTCTCAGATGATACGGCACTGAAAGGAAAACCTGTTTGTACCCTCCTAATATCATATTCCTTGGAAAAGGTATCTCAAAGCTGCCTCAGTCTTGGACAATCCCCCTTTCAGACAGCTCTTTTGTAAAGGGCTTACCGCTGAAAACGGTTTTGCTTCCTTGGAAATACACTCGGAATATTTCCCCATTTTTATTGGAACGAGTTTGCCATATTTCCTCGTAGATAAGGAGTTCCCCGACTAATTCATCCTCTTTTCCCACGATAAATAATATCATTTACAGCCAGCCTAAGCACATGCAACATATCTCCGCTTCCCTCAGCACTAACTCTGTAATTCTCTGCTTGTTATGTCAATATTTCCTTCTCTATTTCCTTCCGCAAAGTTTTGCTGCACTTATCGCCCATGGTGCATGCAGCGAGTCGCCACAGAGAGAGCGAGTGAGAGGCGGCCCCCCAGCGGTGGCGCGTGTAGCCAAGGACTTGTCTAACATATCAAATTTGTAGCGTAGCTACGCATATCCTTGTGCGCCTCAACATGTCAACTGGCAGCAAGGAGGAAAGTTTTTAGCCTCTGCCGCCTGTAGTTTGGCAAAGAACTTTAATTTGTGCATTACTGGAGATGCCACAAGGCGAGGTGGCATCATGCGGGCAGCGAGATCCGGAGGCGGTACCCACAAACTTTGCCATGTATAAGTTTACACCAAGCTGTGGCTGCCACAGAGAGCTACTCCTCTTTAAGTTGGTCGTAATACAACTCATTAAATTTAGAAAATACGAGCACTCGCGGCACAAGTTGGGCTAAGGAAAAGTTTCGTTCGTTTCGCTTCGTCCTGAACCCTGGCATCTTCCTCTGTCGGCATCCGTTGACATCTCCATTTGCAGAGCAAGCCATAAACTTGGCCAAGATACGGGGGCACGGGCCACGGGCATGGTCCTGGCTAAGACACCAAAGATGCCAAAGGCACTGCCTCGGCCTGCAAATTTAAGTTTTCCCTTTTGCAGTTTAATTGCAACGGATGTTGGCGTGTAAATTATTTTGTCTTGCTGCCGCCTCGCCGGCCTCATTTTCTGTGCTAATGAGCAACTTATTAAAACTTGAGCAACCTTTCTCCTTGCTGAGCACCCACGACACCCCGACACGGTCCGACCATTGAGCCCTGTCCTGGCACCAGAATGATCCAGGACTTGGGCCAACGGATAGGAATGGGTGAACTCAAACAGAAATAACAGATACAATTGGCATTGCCAATTGAAAACAAAGCCCGCCGAAGCCAGCAGCTAAGTTTTACAATCAGCCAGAAACTCATTTACGCTCTCGAAAATATACCAAAGGAAAACTTCAATTTCCGACCATCTCCGCACGCCTGCAATGGAATGCTTTTCCGTACACCTAAGAATGGCGTAAAGAACTCCAAGCGGAAGTTTGCTCAAGGCACGCTCCACAATGAATGAAACAAAAGCTCTGCTCCATTATTGATCGACTAGGCGTTGTTCTGTAAGTCAATGGAAATTCAATGCTTTCCGCGGAACTGAGGATAGAAAATGGCAAGAAAATGTCTTGTTGATACCAAAGGTAATACGAGCCTGTAGCCACATGGAAAGTTGATATTAGTGAATATTTTCCATAGTTTTTTAATCTTTACGGCTTGGCTCGTGTCTCAGTTGCGAAACTCGTAATCTGGAAATATGATCCGCAAACTGTTTGACTATCCTTAATCTCCTGCCATCCATCCTTAGAGCTGTGCCACAATACTTTCGCCACCCTTCGCCTCGTTCCATGATAATGTTCGTTAGGGGATGCGGCACCAGGCAGCCTCTGAGTGCCTGCGGATGGGTGTGGGTGAGTGCTCTTCGAGTGCTTAGACAATCGTGTTGAAGCTTTGATTTTCAAGCTTATGCTGGAATCGAGAGCCTCTGTCTATCCGGGCTGTCTGCAGCATACTTATAAGGCGGGTAATTAAGTTGAAGTGCCCAGAGATATTGTACATGGGGAACAGATACAAAGACAATTTGCCTAAGTAATGAGTGAGTCGATGACTCACTGACGGGCCGCGCTCTCAGTGACTGACTGCCTGCCCGACGAACTGATGGACCGACCAACCGACTGACTGACTGACTGACTGACTGACTGACTGGTAAAAGTGTTGAAATGTCTGCGGCAGCACTTAATTAATTAACGTCGAGCCAGGCGAACGGGCGAACGAAATGAGAAAAGTTTCTGTGCCGGCTCAGAGCTCCATGCTCCGTGCTCCTTGCTCCCTGCTCACTCAGCTCCGGTCTGCGGGCTCTGGGAAACTTGGCAGCTATTTGTTAAGTTGCAGCCGTTCAATATTTGTCATTGAACTCATTAAGCAAATTAATAGACAAAGTTGCCAATTGCTGACAATGGCGGCAGCCAGCCAGCCAAGCAGGCAAGAACCCCAGCACTTTTATTTACCGAGGAAGCTGGCAAGCCACGCCAGAATAAGGGTCACCCAACCCAAGCCGACAGAAGCCAACCCAACCCAACCCAACCCAACCCAACCCAAGCCGGGGTTCCCTACTTCGGGTAGGATGGAGACTTGTGGTGGCAATAAAATGGCACGCAATAAAAAACCCAAAGTCAACAAACGATTTCACGAAAGAAGCCAGTGCCAGTGCCAGAAATCGATTATGGACGCCTCAAGTAAGCGCCCAAGGAATCGACGACCCAGTCAGTCTCTGTGCCACGTTCTCGATTGCGCCACCATTCGACGTTCGCCACCTGATGCCCGTTGCTCCACGAGTGGGGACCCTCTATGCACCACATCTCCGCGACCCATTTATCTGCTCTCCACTCCTATGGTTTCCTAGCCCCGTGGCTGCGAAATTGCCAACGTTGCAGCTCAAAAGCGGAAGTGATTTTCCAGCGTGTACGTGTGTGTCCCACTCTCTCTCTTTCTGTCTCTCCCTCTGTGCTTCCCTCTGTCTCTCCCTCTGTCTCTCTTCAGATGTGTTCTCGGGGGAGTGTGTGCGTGAATTGTTACTTTGATGTGGATTCTAGCAGGGGATGCCAACGAATTCCGAAATAGATGCTAGAAATATCATAGAAATACCAAATAGAAACCAATACCCACAGTCGGCAGAGAATTAATTGATTAAATAACAAAGAAAAGAAAATATTTAAGACTTCTAAACACTAAAAAGAAAGAATGATTAAATACAAGAAATTGCAAATCATACAACATTTTATCTTATATTTTCACGTTGATTTTGCTCACTCCATTTGGTTATGTTTTTTTCGCCCATCTCTGACAAATCCAATTCCCACACCCAATAGGGGTACCCGGTGCTGGGGAATCGAACAAAATGTGGAACGTGCGGCGGAAAACGGGTGGCAGTGAAGGATTTTATGACCCTTGATAGTGGCAAGCGATTTGTTGCGTGCATTGGTCGGTCGTCGCTGCCACTGCATTTTCAATTTGGCAGCGCGCACTTCTGGCAGCTTTGAATAATGCAGTGGGCAAACGGGCTGCTGCACTCCCACTATTTGACTTCAGTTGGCGTATTTTGGCAGCTTATTAAGGCAGCCGTGTAACTCATGCAGAGTCAGGGATCCCATCCCAATTCAGGTGGGGCCACAACTTTGCTCCTGAAGGTTTGTTCAATTTTGTTCGCTATTCGCCATTTCTTTTATAATTTTCAAACACGAGCGCGCAATTTGGAAGATATGAAGCCAGCTCCATGGCAGCACTCGTCAGTGTGGCATGTGGAGCAAGTTGACAAATATACAGCACGTGCGCCGACTAAGTCCCAAGGGCAGTTGGAGGAGCCCGCTTTATGTGTCATCTTTGCAGACAGACGACGGCAGCTCCGATGGTTATTGCCCCAAGGTTATGCGATTTATGCAGCAAATTTGATCCTTCATGTGCAATTGAGAACTATGAACGTTGAAAAACTAATGAATCGCGAATGTACAATCAACCCTTTTTGGTTTTCCAATGGGTACCCTATATCAGGCCCCATTCTGCCCATCTGCATACAAGTCTAGCAATTTTTATATATGTATATTCCAATGCCCCGCCGTAAATCATAAAATCAGGCCCTGAGCTCTTTATAAAGAATGCCCCTGCACATGCCCGTTCGTATTTATTCAGAGCCATCGACTCTCGAAAATCGTTTAATTTTCATTAATGGTGAAGAGGATTTTCATTTCGAACTTAATGTGCCGTGTCGGGCGAAGCTTACCCCATTTCCATTTGCATTCACATTCTCCTTCGCAGCTGCCGGGGCATTGTTTTTGGCCTCGCAGTGTTTTTAAGCGTGAATAAAGGGCAAATTGATGCATTTTTAAGCGCTGCTGTGGGGCATTCATTTAAAGCAGTTTACCTGGGACGGGCCACACGCGCCACACGCGCCAACCGCCAACCACCAAGCATATATAAAAGTTTTTTATATATATATTAAAGTCACCACAGACCAGGAAAAAGCGTAGAAAGTCCGAAAAAGAAAGGAGAAAGGAAGAGGAACATAGACCCCCCCCGTCGGTTGCAACTGCAGCCACTTCAATTTCAAAAGCATCTGCTGACGCGGCCTCTGCTCCTGCTGCCAGTCCTGGTCCTGCTCCGGGTGCGGGTTATAGTCCTGCGGTGGCCATTGGCCATTGCCCATTGGTCGCCTTCTCCTTGCTCTTGTTCTTTTCTGCATTATTTCTCTTTTGCTGAAGTATTCTTTGGAGTCTTCCCTGCGATTTCCCCCCAGTGATTTCCCGAGCAGCCTTTAAGCCAGGTTCAGCGTTTGATTGGCTCGCTTCCGCTCCGAGCATTCCTCTCGCTTATTAAGCATACGCCTCGTTGTGCACACATATTTGAAATATCTGGCATTAAATTGTTGTGGAGTGTATTAATTATAAACCAGAAGCGTTCAGTGGCCGCCACAACCGCACACAAAATCGCCTAGCGCCATAGACTGCGGCCTGGGGCTGGGACTGGCACTGGGGCTGGGGCTGGGGCTTCGATTGGCATTTTAGCAAATGATAAACAAACTAACGAATTTTATTTATGGCCTTCGGTTGATAAAGCCACCATATGCCACACGTGGCAGTTGGCAGACTGCTGCAGCAGCATGCTGGCGCTGCAGTTGTTGCAGTGGCACTCCCGTTGCGGTTGCAGCGCTGGCAAAATGTCAGTGCGATAAGAAATGCACAATATGTGGGAGGATTTAAACAGGGCAACCCCCGGAAATCGAAAGCGTAGAAGAAATAGCAATTCCAAATGGAATAAGTCCATAAAACTAGAAATATTCAGACTCGTGTGTGGAAATTATCATCCATAAATGGTCCACCCTAGTCAGGTCACACTGTTTTTGTGTGTGTGTGTGCGAAATATGCCACCATAAAAACGTCAAAAGCAATTCCATGTTCATTTAATGCCCATTTATTTTGACCAAATTAAGCGTGCCACAAATGATTGTCCACTTAATGAGAAGCACTTCGTCGGACTGGAGTCGATTGAGGTGTGTGCGGGCCGATTAGATCCCAGTGAAACCAAATCTAAATCATGGCTAAACAATTTGCACGATTTTAATTACGATTTTCAATTAAAGTGCGACACGGAAAACCAATTTGCGATTGGCTCTTTCGCTAGGCATCTCTGTGCTTCCTCTCTGTATTCCTCTTTGACGCAATCGCATTCATCTTTCGTTGCAGATATTGCTTTATCCTGAAGAGGGCTGGGCGCGCACTGCCTCGTCCAGCTACTGGACCATCACGCCCTGCTGGTGGCAGCCCAATCGCTGCCGCATTGTCGAGTGCGCCGGCACACAGCGTCGGGCGACAAAGGCACGAATGCTGCCACTGGAACAGCAGGGCTCCCTGCTGATTGCCGGACACTTTGGCAGGAGCACGCCAGTGGCATCGGCATCGGCAGCAGCAGCATCCGGAACTATGGCTGCCACGCCAACATCTGCAGCAGCAGCAACAACAACTGCAGCGGCAACAACAGGCTCTCGCAGCAGATCCAATGGCTGTGACAAGTCACAGCCCGCGTGGAACGACGAGTTCAAGCTGTATCTGACGTCGAACATCTCGATGGAGGACTACAACATGGGCTACTGCCTCACGGGCTTTGTGGAGCGACGCTGCCAGCTGACAAACACCTTTCAGATGACTCACTTTGCCGTCATCAAGCGGCAGTGGCCGCCATCGCCGTCCAATCTGAGCAAATCATAAGGTACCCTCTCCTCCTCCTCCTCCCTTTCCCTACATCCAACTCCAACACCAACCCCTTTCCAACCCCCACACATATTTGTGATTGTGATCCGGTATTTGGTTAAGATTTTGATCAAAACAAAACATAACTATCCCGATTTTTGTAAAGTTTTTAGCCGTTAAGTAGTGTGAAATAATTGTTGTGCAATCTCAAATCTCAATCGAAATCAAAAGAAATACACCCTTAGCCGTGTCCTGAAAACGATGACCGATCAAACTTTTTGGCCATAAAAAACTCGCATCCAATGGAAAGTCTTCAAGCTTGTTTTTCAAGAGAAAACTTAGATGTGAGCTCGAATGCTCAAGCAGAAGGTGCAGAGTCTCAGCCTCTATTTGAGGGGCGACTGGAATTCACTTCTGTGTACTTAGCGAGTAAATTGTATTTTTATCTAAATGTTCTAGAGAAATGCCAGCGAAAACTTAGCAGAAAAACCGAAACCGAAACCAAAAAAAAACTCTATGTGTGCTTTCAGTGTTGTGTACTTCGAAAATAAAATACAAAATAAAATAAAAAACGCATGAAAAAATAACTGTTAAATGCCAAATGAAACTAAACCGCTTAGCCAACACTCACACACTCACACACGCGCACAGAGTTGCCGCAGCACACTCATACAGTTGCAGCACTTGAGCTTGGGCAGCTACTTAATGCCTCAAAAAAGTGCAACAAATTGAAACTTGTGCTTGTCGAAGCATGTGATTGTGAGTGCTCCCCTCCACCTACATAAGTGTGCATGTGTGTGTGTGTGCAAAAGTGCTCGTGTGCGTGCGTGTGCGAGTGTGTGTGTGATGGCTGGGTACTCTCTTCTACGATATACATACTACTATATGTACTTAAACGGCCATGTTTGCGCAACTTATTGCCTTTAAGCTTTAAAATATAAGCGCAGCGCGTACACAACAGCAGCAAACAAGCCAACAGCTTCAAGGGATGGCAACGGCCACTAAGCAGCACGAAATGATTTCTTTAATAAAATTAAATCGCAGAAAAGGTGCTGCTTAGTGGCCGGAATCAGTTCTTGAAGTTCAGTCCAAAGTTTGCACTGTTCACTCTACGCTTAGCCTAAGCCACACTATCTCTACGAGTAACTATCTCACCCAATCACCGACCCACTCACCATCCATCCCACTGACCCCCCCCCACTCACTTGTGCTGTCGCTCTGTCCCCTCATCCACTCACTTTTGAGCAAAATACGCAACGTATATCAACAATTCGTCCAATAATTGGAGTCTTTTGGCGCACAAATTGCCAAGGAACAATTGGCAAGGCCAAAGCTCCAGTTGCCAAAAAACCCTAAGTGTTAAAAACAAATAAATGAAAACCAAAGCTACATAGGTAAAGAGAAAAACCAAAACCAAAAAAACCAACAGCTGTATGTATGTAGTTTAAGGAATGCATAGTTTAAAATTCAACAAGTATTTACAAGCTAGAGTTTTATGAATCTATATATGAAATCTATATATTGTATGTGTATACTATGTGTGTAGGGCTGAACCTTTTTGCAAATATATATGTATTTGTATATGTATATGTATATCTGTGTATTTATATATTATTGTATTCCATATACAACAATAACATTTTTGCCGTAGTTCGCATAGCTCGCTTTTAGGCGCTTTACACGCAAGCGACAAATGGGGGCGAAAACTCCAGAAAAACCCCCATGGATAACTCATTTGCTTCAGACACTCCGACCCCGCCACTTCAATCCTCAACTAATTGATATTTACGTGTCAGGTACCTGCCAGATTCATCCTGAACATAAGCATGAACATGAACATGAAATATATTGAAATACAAATATTAATCAATGAATTATGTGCAAATACTTGAGTCCATTTTGATTAGGAAATACACCGAGAAACTGGGAATTATTTTATTGAAAACTGTTCTATATATTATGCGTACACTCACACTATTGCATATGGATGTGCCCCAAATGTCTAGATGCTAGTACTATGCTGTTCTGTGGATGTGTGCGTGTCCTTCTCTGTGTGTAGCATACATTTCTGCGCTTTAGCTTCGAAACAGACAAAAGCCCGGCTTAAAGCTGAAACCCCTAAGTGAATAAATATATATTATGAACACAAGAACACAAGAACACGCAATGAGCTTCTTTTGTAGTCGAATCGAGCAAACAAGAAATGCAAAAAACAATACAAAAACAAAAACAAATTGATATTTAATATTGGTAAGCCGCAAATACAAACAAAAAAACGAAAAACCAATTAGGCCTACGACTCGTACGTGAGCAATGGCAAAGGGCTTAAAATTAATTCATTAACATTAAGCTTGTATTTAAATAAGCGGAGTGGAAAACACCCAACTAGTTTGTAGCTGAAATATGTGTGTATTACGATGAATTGGTAGCGAAACAAAAATGCGCAAATATAAATCAAATCAAAGGGAAATCGATTGGAAAATGCAAATAAAAATGAAAATAAAAATGCAAATGCAAATTTAAATCAAAAATGTTGACATGTTGATCATGCGAAAGCATAAATCAAATCAAATCAAATAAAAAGGCGCCAACAAATGCAATTCGAGTCAGCGGTTGAAATGTGCATTGAAAGTAAATACTTGTACACCGGCGAGTGGTTCTGTACCGTAATGGCAATAGAGGCAGAATTCAAAATGCAGAGATTATAAACCCGAAATCAAAACATAGGAAATAAAGAAAGCTAAAAAAAGGAAAAAAAACTTTTGAATATGACTTTTACTGGGAGATGGGAGCAAAGCTAGGAAAAAAGAGTTCATCACTTGGGACATCTTGAGTTGAATCCATTTTGATTCAATATTCAATGTTATTTCAACTGTGTGGCACGTGCCACACTGCCGCTGTACATGCTACTGGGTACTCTAATGCCTTCACAATTTGCCAGAGAATCAAGGCGAGATCTAACCCCTGAAGTGGGGCAAGCCATTAACTTTTATCATTGTGCGAGATTCACGCTTCACTTTTGTTTCGTTAGCCAAGTCAAGGGGAAAGACAGGGGGTCGCAGCAGGGTGGCTGCCTTGCAGCATCTTCTACTCACCCACACCTGTACCAGGAGCCGTCGTGCCGGCGGCATAAATCGCGCCATGAGTCTCCACTTTCAACAAAGATGTAAGCCAAGTTAATTGCTTTTTGTTGCCTTTTTTCCAGCTACCCTTTAGCCGCACCGCTCTGCCGTTGCCAGCGAATGTCAACAATGAGACTAACGTCAGCCAGCTCCTGTCCCTGTCCCTGTCCGTATCCCTGACCCCGTACCTGTCTCTAACCCACCTGCTAGCTGGCTTTCCTCTAGTTGTTTTTACTGCTGGCTGCTGCTGGCGTGCCCATGCCCATGCTCGTGCTCTTGCTCGTGCTTATTTGAACAGCTCTTCACAAACGAGAACTTGGCAACGTGGAAGCATTTACTAGAAGCGTTTCGCGCAACCATTTTGTTGCCTTGGCAGACAAACGGCTCAGGCCCTTGGTGGCTCTTCAGAGAGGCATTGCATTGCCCCGCATTAAAGCAGGAAAATTCCAGAGCAACGTCAGGGGAAAACTGAGCCAAATCAAGAAATGGAAATGGTAAATTCTTGAGGTGCAAAAGGAAAACCTAAACAGTATCAGCTCTGACCGGAGCGCCCAGGCTGCAACAAAATAAATGGCAGAGGGTCAGCTCAAAAATATTGCATTTCATATAGCGGCGGGGGAAACTCTTGTACCCTCTAGGGCTTACCCTTGGCATGGCTCAAAGAGCAACACTCAAAAGTATTTCCCTTAATCAGTTTTCCTCACTCCTTCTCTCCTTCATTCGCCCACTATTATTAATGATGACTATAAGCGGGACAAACGAAAGTTGCAGGACTTTCTTTTGGGTGCCCTCACTCAATTTACAATTCATGGTGTGAGCACAGAAAAAGGCGCTGCTAGAAATCGAAATCAGTCGTCTGTGAATATTGCAAAATGAGCTTCCGTCTCCTGCCTGGGCTCCGACTTCCGGCAGCAATTTCCGTTTCCTCATTACCTCATTTTATTTTTCTTCTCCGGATTGCCACGCGGAGGCAGTGAAGGCGTGTCCATGCCTCCTGCCATATGACAATTTATTATGCCCCAAGCTTCGATTTAAATTGCTTGACAATTATTATACAATGACGAGGGGCAACAGTGACAAAAAGGACGACGACGACGACGTCAACGACGACGACGACTACGACAAATGAAAAATGTTCTCGTTCGACAATTTTCCGAGCCAGTCATACCCCTCCTCTCCTCTCATCACCGCTCCTGTACTGAGCTCCCCGCCTCAGAATTAATGATGGCAAATTTGCAAAGTTCACAAATTTCTTATTAGTAGTCCATGGCTGACGAAGTTGGCTTTTGCTCAGTTGCCCCTGCCACCCGCCTTCATCATCCTTCCTGTGTTCCAGGAGCAGTGCCTGGGGTTCATATTTCATTTTAGGCAGTTAGTTGGGGGGAGGGGGAGTTCTGGCCGGGCACCAGCACCTCCCTGCGGTTTTAAGTTTTCGCACTCTTGCCGCCAGCCAGAACGAAAATTTCCCAAGCGCTCTAATTTGAATTTTAATTGAGGTTCTCTTTGTGGTTTTTCTTCGTGCTGTTCTCCCAATTTTTTCGTGTTGTTTTTTTGTTTGTTTGGTTGGTTAGTTGCTTTCAAAATTAACAATAATTATAAATAATTAATATGCCGAACAGGTTTTCCTTCGCAAAAACAGCAGAACGAATACGTGACGAGTGAGATTGCTTTGGAAAAAAGAAAATCATTCAGGGAAAACATTGATATATACTTTATTAAATTGCTTGCCGTCAAAATTTACGTTTCCATTTAAAAAAATATTACAACTACATGGTTTGTTTTTTTATTCTTTACTTTTCAGATTTATTTCCTCAATTGAAAAACTCTTCGTAAATATTTGACAGTGAAAAAAATGAGAAAAATATATATTTTCGCGATGTGAAATCAAATCAAAGTGAAAATCTTGTATACAGTTTATGCAAATATATAAAAAGAAATCAAAAAAAAGAAAACGACAATCGTTGAACAAAAATGAAAAAGATTCATCAGTTTCGCATAAATAAAAAATCAAATGAATATGGAAATAATGTAAAATAAAGAAAATGAAAACAATATCACACACGATGAAAAAGCGAAAGGGAGGCTGGCAATCGGAATCGAATTGTGCCATATATCTCGATTGATATATCCCTATGCCGGCGTGGCTGAGGCATGGCGCGAAATATACATTTAATTGCATAGAAAAAAAAATATGCAGACAAAATTTTTCTTTCTGCGGGAGGTGCAATAACGAGCACTCTGCAGGCTGTCATAGAGAATGTAAATTACATTTCCAACAGTTGAAACTGGTTGTTCAAAAAACAGGCTAATCAATAAAAATGTTTATAAATCCTTCAAATAATTATTGCTGGAATCTTTATATAATTTCTATGGTACTCTGTGGCGGATAGCAATGCAATATCCAACTAATTTCATAAAATACATGCGCTACATTTTCCGAACATCGAATATGAAACATATTTATTATCAAGTGAATTGGGTTTTTTCCACTCCAATGATATCTTTCATTTTAAACTCCGTGTGAAAGCTTAATGATTTAATAATTAGGACATATACTTATCAATCAATCAATTAACACACAATTTTTCATCTTTTTTTTTATAGTTCTCTCTGCTGCACTCATTCATTTTCATCTTTAATTTGTCCCACCTTCCATGCCAGGCACTTATGTACCACATCCATTATGGGGGACAAAAAGCAGAATTAATTAAAAATGCAATTCCCATTAAACGAGTGCAATTTCTTGAAAACAAAATGACAGTGAGCAGGGCACAAGAGACAAGAACTATGGTCTGTCTCTCTCCCTTGGGGTCTGGCCCACCTCATCAACAGTTTTCACCTGACCAGAACCGTCGCGTCAGACGGCAGATGAATGATGAAGACGACGACGTTGATGATGACATTATCTCATGCCCATTGAACGCAAATGTGGCGTGCTTGTTGCACGTCATAAAGAATCCCAAACAAAAAACATGCAACAAAAGAGAATCACTGAGAGTGATATGAAACAAGTTGATAATAAAATACCCTTACATTGCAGTGCAGATACATAGTATATGACAACAGATTGGACGGAAGAACGATAAATGGAAAGTGTCGCAAGTGTTCTATCCTCACATGTGGTTTAAATTGAGCAAATGCTGCAATGAATCATCTAATCTACATACATATCAATTCCAATCCCGTGCTTACACTGCTGCTGCTCTGTAAGGGTACATAAAAACCTGTAAAAACAAAAAGATGTGAGAGCGAAAATACCAAAAATGCCAGCCCTATCCACGCATACTCCTGGCTTATGTCACTTTTTTTGAGTGAATTGTTCGGTGATGCCTTTGTATTACAGAATGAAATGAAATCGGAGCTCGAGTTGTGGTCGAATGCTGTCTGGTTGTGCCAGGGAAATTTCACCTAGATGCTGCCAGTGCACTGGCTTTTGTTCTGTACGCCGAAACAGGTGAACAGGTTCGGTTGAATATAGTGTTACAATCTGTTGTTTCAGTTCATTGACTTGTTTGTGGACATAATTGGAATATGAATGGAAATGTTCAGGAAATGTAGTTCAAGTTGGGGAAAGTTGTGTAGTTCTCTGAACGAATTAAGTGGAGGCGCTTGAGGCGCATTTAAATTAAGTTTAATAGTGGTGCCTCAATCCCCCTGGAGTTGGCTCTTTCTTAGCTGCAGCCCCCTTCGTGCTAGAGCCACATTTACGCCAAGTACTTAACAACTTTAATGAGCGGCCAGAAGGGGAGAAGAGAGCAGGAAAAAAGCCCTGGCACCCACATAAAGTGGGAGGACGAGGAGGCGGAGGAGTAGCTTCCAAAGTAGCCAACGCGCACTTAATACTAATGGCTGTCATTATCCTTTATCCTTTTGGCTGTCGCAACAACTGTCTCTGGCACACACTCTCCCTCTCTGCCTGTCTGCCTGTCGGTCGTACTGCGACTATCTATCGCTTTTGTTTGCACGCACATTTATTAGGCAAACCAAAGCGCAAACTTCCGCCCCCCATAGACAAAAAACTTGGCCAAAACAAAGGCAGCAAAAAAATTAACTTAACTCAATTTAAAAATAAAACTTTTATTCTTATTTTTGCTGCTTGTTTTCTTTGCTGTTGACAAAAAACGAATTAAGCGTCGAGCAGAGGCAAAACTTTAAGTAGCTTTTGTGCGAGAAAGTATTAAAATCGTTTTGCAAATGGCACTGGATGAGGGGAAGCAGGGCTGGTAAGGCGAAACGGGCGTAGGGAGGTGGCTGGGTAAGTAGCCAAAGGGATTCCACGCCAAGTCAAGTGTCCTTGAATCAAATTTACTTAACTCGAAGCTGCCTTTGCAATGTTGTCTTCGCCCTCGCCCCCAGACTCGTGCCCTCCCTCTCGCCCACTCCACTGGCCCGCTCAGAGTTTTCTTTTTCATTTCCCTCTTTCACCATTTACATAAGATTTTCCTCTTTTATTTGGGCTAAAATGAATTTTCAAAAATCTGCCGAAAGCGAGTACCCCAATCGCTGTCGTTGGAAATGGTTAATATGTGATGGCATCCATCCCGACCATCTTCTGAAAAGTTTATCCGGTTTCAGGTCAAGTTGAGCTTGAGTTTCAGAACAATAGCTGCAGGGGAGAATTTAAGTGGTTGTTGGATAGCCGTAGGGCTGGCTGTCCGACGGCAAATTGTTTGAGTTGTGAAAGTGTTGGTTTCATAAAATATGAATTGGATCAGCATGTGTATCCATACTCTCCAGAAGTCACGGGAGCAGCTTAACATGGGTTTTGTTTATATAGGATATAGCTTAAACGAGTACCGGACATGCACAGATCAGTAAACTGCTTTCAGCTGATTTCCAGTGGCATTGAATTGGAGTTGAGCCTTCCTTTGGGCTGGGCTAACCACACTCAATTTTGTTCTGCCATCCAACCGGGCCTCCACTCAACCGATTTCGACCTCTATCATTGGGTACGTCACATCTATGATGTGTAATAATTTCACACGCTCTCGCCCCGCGGTCATTTTAATTAGCACGATTGCATTTTCAACACGTTCAGACAATTCAAATTGTAAATCACATAGGCAGCCCCGAACATCTGCTACTGCTGGCTACTGCTGTCCACAGTCATTCAATCACTCAGTCAGCCAGTCAGTGGGGCGTTCATTATATGCATACCTATGCATGCATGGGAGTGGGCATGGCCCGACCGCGGGCTGGTGCACTTCAGTGCGTTTCACTGCAGCAGGGCAAATCAAGCTCAAATTGGTCTGTAAATTAATTCTGCTAATTAGAGCAGCCAGCCTGAATGGCAGGACATGGTGACTCTAAGGGGCTTGATTACCATCCAATATAATGACACATTTAATTGGGAAAATCCACTTGTAAATTACAATACCAAAGAGTGCTCAGGGGAATATTTAAATGCGAACTATGCGCTTTGCATGGGAATATTACACTCTTCCTCCACCAAGCGGGGAATTCGAAAACTCAACATATACAAATCATCGTTTCTAGGCCATCTTCCACCGCCCCAACGCACTCCCCTATAATCCCCCTTACAATGGCTTGTCAACGGGCAAACAAAAGATGAAAATGTATTTATTTAAAGCCCCTCCCTTCACACTGCCTCTGTCTCTGCACATCATTCAGTATTTGCATTGCGTATACGCGGCGTTTGTCAGAGAGACGCACACAAAACCAGTCAACAAATGCTGTGACTGCCGCAGTAGCCGCTCGAACGTCACTTGGCTATGAGCATGCCTTAAGGGCAGCCAGCCAGTCCACATGAAACTTTGCGCGGTCTTGCTGCTGATCAGCTGCCTAAGTGCCAGCCACGGGCAGAGGCTGATCGACTCCGTGTGCCAGATGGTGCAGCGGCATCGCCTCGAGTGTCAAGTGCATCGCGTGGAGACCGCCGACGGGTATCTTTTGAGTGTTCATCGCATTCCCGCGCCGCGCAACCAGAGCTGCTCCCATGGGACCAGGGCCAGGCTGCGGCCTTTTGTGCTGATGCACGGACTCCTCGGCTCGGCCGCAGACTTTGTGACTGCCGGACCGGGCCGGGCTCTGGCCCTGCAGCTGCACAGGCGATGCTTTGACGTCTGGCTGCCAAATGCCCGGGGAACAACGCACTCCCGTCGGCACCGCACTTTGCAAACGAGTCAGGCGCGTTTCTGGCAGTTCAGCTGGCACGAGATTGGCCTCTACGACCTGCCCGCCATCGTGGACCATGTGCTAGCCATGACGGGACACAGCCAGATGCACTATGTGGGCCACTCGCAGGGGACCACTGTGCTGCTGGTGCTCCTGTCGCAGCGTCCCGAGTACAATGCGAGGTTTGCCAATGCGGCCCTAATGGCTCCCGTGGCGTATCTCAAGCACCTGAGCAGTCCGCCACTGCGTCTGCTGGCCAGCGACAGCACCGGGGCCACCGTGCGTATATACTTGATGAGCGGACGCATCATCAGAATCTGATAATCCCCCCTTGCAGCTGCTACTCAACAAGCTAGGCCTCAACGAGCTGCTACCCGCCACGGCACTGACCCAGGTGGGTGGGCAGTTCTTCTGCAGCGCCACCCTGCCCAGCTACACCCTCTGCACGCTCTTCACCTCCCTCTATGTGGGCTTCAGCGACTATCCAGTGGATCGTGTGAGTACGATTATATATGCGGGCCATAATTTAGCCAACAAAGCGGCCCCAAAACTTTTTTTTTCTTGTTGTATGCAAAAGTTTTTATTGCACTCAGGAGTGGGACTGAACCCAACCCTATGCTCGACACACACACACACACACGGGCAGAGAGACGAAAGAGAGAAAAAGAGCGGAAGCGGGGCAGCCATTCGGGGAGAAGCCTTAGTTTTGGTAATAAAAGTTATTTGAATTTAAATGCGTAAACGAGCTGCTCTTGCCAGGGCTGAGCTTCCTGGTTGGAAGTTAGGTCAGAACTATTGTGGAAAGGAAGGGTGCAGGATATGGGTACATCGGTACGAGCTTAAGTTTGGCTACCTTTTGTATTAAATTAAGACAGAAACGCGTGGACAATTGTTCGGATTTCTAATCTGTGCATCAAGCAGTCCGTCAGACAGTCAGTTATTAAATAATTCCAGCATTAACCATTCAGAGCATCTGCGTATCGACTCGAGGGCAACTTCCACGTACATATACATTGCTCCTGTAATGTGCAGCCAAAAGGTGCGCTAAACTTTTGCATTGCCCAACCGAACTATAACCCTTCCCTACCGCCCACGGCTGGCGGCTAACTAGAGTATAACATACATTACGTATACGCCACGTTGCCTTAAACACTTTTTGTTTCCCTCTCGCATGCGAGTCGTACACTCGGTACATTTGAATTTTGTTTTGCCGTGAAATATGGCAAATAAATCGCGCCCGTGCACCGAAAGAAAAAACTTTATGGCTTATCTGTGTGTTCGCCGTGTTACGGGGGCGCGTGCTCAAAAGGCTTACCGTACCTATCCGACTGAAGTGAGTCTGCTGGAGTGTGTGTGTGTGTGTATGTGTGTGTGTGGCATACCCCAGACGCCAAGTGCCGCTTGTTAGTTATTAGGGTAAGGGTAAGGGCTTGGGCCAATTGGTTTTTGGACCTGGCCACTGCTGCTGCCGAAGCCGGATGTGAACTTTTTATAGTTGCCAAGAGACAGCGAAAAAAAATGCTGAAAACTGTTCGAGAATATAACTCTCAACTGCAGCCATAAATAAGCATTTCAAACGATGAATAAAACAGTTAAACTTAAACAAAACACGGCCATAAAATTGTAAAACATCCAAAGGAAATCGTGCATGGCAAATGCACACGCAATTAATTATAAATAAATACAAGTTCACAGATTCGTGATATTCTAAATATCTTCAAATCAAAGTTAGGCTTATCGATTGTTTAAATATATCTGGAAATTTCCCAATATTTTATTGCGGCAACCAATCAACGATTCTTTTCACTTCAATAAAAAATCACTTATCATTCCCAGCGAACCCCTTTCATTGATAACTCTCCTTCCCTGGGTAAAACCAAATAAAAATCAGTTTCCCTGTCTCCATATATATATACATATACACGTACATGAATAAGTTTGTCAATTTGAAACTTCAACGCCAAACTTCGAAGCGCCAAACGGAGGCAAGTCAACAGCAATTTGGAAGCTACTGCCACTTGACACAGGAATCAACTGAGTGCAACCGCGTGCCATATCTGTCAGATCGTCATGGCTTCCATAAAAAAGTCAACAAACTAGTCACTGCAACCAGCATAAAAAAAAAAAAAAAATAAAAGGGGAATATATGACTAAGCAAATAGGGAGAAAAGACGCTGCTCGAGCTTGAGCAAATGGAGCGAGGCGATACTTGTGACAACTGCCGAACAGCCACACCATACAGATAGACGTCCGAATAAATATTTGTGCATATTTAGTAGGAGCTGCCCCTCAAGCCGGTGCCCGCATAGAGTTCAACAGACTTGGCCAACTGCAATGCGTCGAGTAAGATTCGAGAGGGAATAAAGAATGTAAGGAAAAGCGTAAAGGAGAATTCAAGGGGATGGCAAAAGAAAAACTCGGGGAAACACAAACACAAGCTGGCGGCACAAAAAAATGCTCGTATTTGCCACAAGTTGCAAGCTGGTTGGTTGCACAAAAAGTACAACAACAACAACAAACTGTCGTGTGGAAATGCAACGGCCAGGCGGAAAATCAAATAAACATCAAAATAACACCAACAAAAAAATATGTCGCCGCAGGACGCAGAACGACGCTCAACGAGCGACGAGCAACGCGTCGCGACACTACGCCATACGACGCATAAAACGTTTCAATGGCTTGTCACGGAAATTTAAAGTCGGCCGATTTACATAAAATACTTCAGTTCAAGAGTCATTGCAGCATGCAAAAAGAATGCCAAACATGCATGCGACATTCGCAAAAAAAAAGTGACCAAGTTTTTGCGGATATTGCAAATGAATATCCCATTCAATTCGCATTCAATCAAGCAACGATTTCTTTGATTTAAATGCAAGTTTTTCCGTACAGTTTAATAGTAAGTATCAAAAGAAAACTTGGATGGATGTTTATTGATGCTGGTTGAATTCAGTGGTCGGTAAAGAGAAAATAAAAGCGTCGAATATTTGAAACCATTTTGCACTGCTGTAAATGTAATTTAAGAGAATTTAAGTACGGAAACAGTGTCTCAGACTCTTCCAAGAACAATATTGATGAACGCTTTTAAACCTTCAGACGCTTGCCCTCGGCTCAATTGGTTCGCCCCCAAATCAATCTAGATGAGTTTCGAATTTAAATTGAAAATTCCATTGCACCTTCCTTATCCACAAATAAGCAGCTAATTTCTAAACAAATAATAAAAATACGGCACCCTTGGCAGCGGCAGGAGCAGCCATCTAAAGCAGGAGGACCTCCTGGCCTTTGGCCTGCGACCTCGCTTCAGTGTTTGCTCATGTGTGTACGGGCATGGGCATGTGTGTGTGTGTGGGTGTGTGTATGTGCTTCTGCTTGTGTGCTTGTGTGCACTTCCGTATGCTTTGTGTCGCAATGAAACGGAAATAGCAGCCTGAACACACACCGATACACCGGCCGACACACACACACACACATGACTGGTCGGAGAGGTCGTATATCCGGCTGCATCACATAAAATTTAAACGTATTGGAAGTTTAAGCCTAACAAAATGGTTTCATCCTTTTCTCTGTTTCGGCTTTTGCCTTTTGCCTCTTGCCTTTCATAGAGCCTCTTGCCACGCATCCTGGAGACGATACCGGCGGGCATCTCGCGTGGCCAATTGCTGCACTTCGGGCAGCTCATCAATAGCGGTAAGTTTGGAGAGATGACATATGCCTGATGCCTGATGGAGCAGGGAGGTACTACCCGTCCTGCTGATGTCTTCCTCCGTTTCATCCGCAGGCAAATTCCAGCAATACGACTACCGTTTGCCGAGGCTTAATATGCTGCGATATGGCCAGCCCACGCCCCCCTCATATCAGTTGAGGAATGTTCGCCTCCAGCTGCAGATCTTCCATGGCACACGCGATGCCCTGTCCAGCCAAGCGGATGTACAGCGACTGGTTAACGAGCTGCGCCAGAGCCGAACCCAGCTGTATCAGGTTCCAGGCTACAATCACATTGACTTTCTGTTTGCCGTCACCGCCACGCAGATGGTTTATGAGCGAATCATTCAACAGGCCTGGCAACTGGATGCAGCAGCAGCAGCAGCAACAGCAGCACTTCAGGGAGATGATGATGATGATGATGAATTGCAGTGGCAACGATTCTTTTCTATGTAGTATTTAATCAATAGGTTTAATCGTCTTAATCGTGGAAATATTCATTATATCCTTATGTTTTACACTCATAGCTTGTTATAGGGCAAACAAAAACTAAACAACTAAAAAGAATCAAAAGAAAAACATTGATAAACAGACCTCATAAGCTTCATTCTTTACACATCGCATTTACGTAAGTCATTATACATATTTTTATTTACTAAGAATAACTGGAATATCTGCACCGCCTGCCCGTGTGCCTGGTGGGTCCCTTGGATTGGAGTCGTGTTATTTGGGTTTAAGGTGTTGGGTTTTGGGTTGTGGGTTTTCGGGGATATGTTGTTCCTGCTCGAGGTAAAGTGGGAGCGTATGCACCCACATATGGAAGCCATTGGCTGGACAGATTAGCTGAGTTCGAAGCCCACACCGGACTGTATGGCATAGAGCAGCTTTTCACGCATTTGTTCCACACTATTGAAGGGCGGCAGCTTCAGCAGATTGGTGCAGGTGCTGGCCGTGGGCAGGCGCTCCATATCTCCGGCATTTTGTATGAAGAAAGGTGGATCCAGGTCCTGCAAACGAAATCGAATATAAGATCAATCAAATTCAAATGAAATTCCAGCTGATAGTCGCACCTTAAAACCCAACAATGGGGGCCTGGAGCAGCTGGTAACGAACTTGAGCAGCTGCCTGCGCTGCAGATCATCGAAGCCCTCCAATGCCTCCCAGAAGGCCACAATTGAGGGATGCTCCGGTGTGTATTCGCCGCCGTATTTGCAGTGCTTTTTTAGATCCTCCAGATCGATGGGAATCTCAGCACCGGATATGAGTATTTGTAGCTCCTTGTTGCTGAACATATACAGCCATTCGATAGGCAGGACATTGGACAGACCCTTGCGGAAGGCATTGCAGTGACGACGTATCTGGACATTGAGCTTATAGTCGGCTATCAGCTGGATATACTCAATGCGATTCGAGTTGGTCACCGGGGTGCTCTGGCCCTGCGGCTTCAGCTCGACAATCTGCGTCTGTCCCAGCGAGCTGCTGGCCACCGTGAAATCCAAATTCAATTCACTGACATCCCCTGTATAGTCCTTCAAATACAACAGATTTCGATACAGTTCCGGATCCAGAGAGGCCAACTGATGTATGTCCACATCCGAGTATTTGCCAGCCAATTTCGTTAGGAAGAACTCGGCCAGCGGCAGCTCCACGAGCAGGTTCTCGTAGATCGCCTTGCCCACAATGCGACCAATGAAATAGTAATGCTTCTCAAAGTCGC
Source organism: Drosophila tristis (assembly GCA_018150885.1). Lineage (NCBI taxonomy): Eukaryota > Metazoa > Arthropoda > Insecta > Diptera > Drosophilidae > Drosophila > Drosophila tristis. Next base: position 529,475 of record JAECWT010000203.1, on the reverse strand, counting down.
CAAAGAGATCGGCCACATTCGGATTCGGATAGAGTTTGTTGTCCGTGGTTACCCTGGAAATTCAAGGATAGCGTGTTAAGGGATTTCCCCGGGGGTGCGAGTCAGTTTCGCTCACATGAAGAATCCACGATTGGGATCGAATGCACTTTTGATAAGCTCTGATAGGAATTCCCGAAATACTCCGCCGCCATCAATGCCCGCCTCGTCCAGACCCAGCGAGGAGACAAACTGTATGCGGAATTTCGGACGCAGATCCGGCTCTGTAAGACAGATAATTTCATTAGCATCGAAACTTAGGGAATACTAGAGTGCATACCGTTCTCTGGGCGCAGCTTGTCGTAGGCATCTTCGTAGAGATGCGTGCGCCGGACAGTGATCATAATGGAGGGACCCTGGAGGAAGGCTTGCAAATGGCCCTGGACTCGCATCTTGTTGGCTGCCACCAGACCCTGGAGAATGCTCACACGCTTGCTGAAGGCCACCACAAATGGGATCTCGCGCAGAATGGTTATTGAGCGTATCTGCTTGGTGGACATGGGCGGACCGTTCTCAAAGTCTTCGCGTGTAAAGTCCCGGATGGGTTGAAAGGGACGAATACCGCGCAAACGGCTGCTATGGGTCAGGGGAAGATCGGTTGGCCTGTCCAGCGGCAGGTCCAATCGACTGACAGTCCAGTGTGACTCCGGACAGAAGCCCATGCGCAGGTCACGCGTGTATATCTGGTTGAGCACAAAGACCACAACATTCAGCAAATTGGCCCAGATTTGCTTCTGATGGCGCAGCTTCTTGTCATCGGCCTCTGTGTGGCCCAGCACGCTGCGATAGTTGGCCAAATTGCTGCGTGTCTCCGGAAATGCCAGCTCCACCAGACCCAGACTAATGTCCTTCAGCGTTTTGGACATTTGCACAATCTCCGCAATCGAGAAGGGCATCAGTCGAACGTGCTTCGTCAGCAACAGCTTGTTCTCCACAAACTCCACATCGTGCAGAGTGGGCAGCAGACGTCCAAAGAGCATACAGAAGGTGGCCAGCAATGGAATGGTGCGATCCACTCCCTGCTGTTTCGCTGTCGAAATGCGAAACATATGGAAATTTGTAATATAAGCAAAGATGCTTAGAATTTCATTGTAAAGAGCACTTACGCACAACCCCCTTGGAAATGAGGGTAAGCGGTGCTGAGAAGCCAAGCTGTGTGGATTCGGCGGCCAGCTTGAACCAAACGGCGCGAATAAACTTCGGAGTGAAGGCCAAAGTGTACAGCAGCCTGCAAGGGCGGAAATTTACTTAGCTGAATGCCCATTACTGTCATTACTCACTTATATTCGTAGACTGCGTGCTTGTTGTAGATCATTAGGTTGTGGCAAATCTCGCAGAGGGCGTAGATCAGTTGGCTGTGCTCGATGTGAGGATCCAGTTGCTGGACAATGAAATCCACGCGCTCCGTTTCGTTCAGTATGGCTATGGACTCCAGCAGACAGTCACGCTCCTTGCTGCTCAGTTCTGTGCTCGTGCGACATGTCTGCTCCATATCGTAGTCCAGTGTGCGAGATGCTGGCTGGTCCTCCTCGTCTTCCTCCTCATCCGATTCATCGTCGCTGTCCACATGCCGATGCGGGGCATTGGCATGCGTCCGTAGTGTGGACTTGGGAAGGAGCAGAATGTTGGGCATCATTTCGGCTATGATTCGCACGTAGACAATGAGCAGCGAACTCTGCTGTAATGTGGCTGCAAGCACGAGACGAGTGGGGGGTTTATAGTCTGGGTACTCAATTGGAACAGTTTAGCAACCTACCCAGCTGCCTGCGGTCGAGCACCAAGAGAGAGTTAAGTAAGAATGAGGTAAACAAGGAATCCAGTGGTTGGCCCGGTGTTTGCTTAGCACCGCCACTGCCCGTCTCTGAGCCATGGAACAGGAAGCTGCGCTGACTGGAGGCATTATCTGACTCGGATGTAGCAGTCACCGCTGCTGTTTCCAGCAGATCGAAGAGCGAGCGCATCAGCAGATCGAAGGGGAACTCTGGACATTCGGCCAGGCAGGGGAGTACGAAACAGCGCATGGCATCCGTGTGGGGCGTGGCCAGGATATCCTTTACGAAATTCTGGCACACGAGCAGTGACACGGGCAACACCTGTCCCCCATTGCAGGCTCGTTTGGCCACTGCCAACGGGCGCAGCAGCAAATGGAGCAGGGCCTCGGCCAACGGACTGGGGGCATGCAGCGTTTCTCCATCCAGTGGCGGGCATTTCTCATCCAGCAGCTGGCGCAAGCGAAGGAAGTAGTTGCGTGCGATAAGGAAACCGAAAACACGCTCCAAATATTTGAACAGCAATGTCTCATCGCTCACATAGCGTTCCACGGCGCTGACTGTTGTAAAGGTTTCCAGCATCCGCAGAGGAATGGCCTGGGCAGACTGGGAGAGCGTCAATTGGAGCAGGCAAGCGTCTAGCAGCTTGCACACTCGAAACAGCCAGATCGGATCCGATGCCGAGTGCTGCAGCAGGCGGCCAGGGCTACGCAGGATTTGTTGACAGACTTCAATCTGCAAAAGCAAAGCAAAACTCGGATAGCGAATGGAATATATAATTCAAAGTTGTACCAGCTCATACCAAACGTTCGCCGTCCTTGGCCTCGCGACTGCTGTAGAAGAAGTTCAGGCGACGCAGCAGGAAATTCAGACTCTCATCCTCTGTCAAACGATGGCGATGAGCCTGTAGGTAGACGTCAAAGGCCTCCCGCTCCGCCCGTTTGCGACGCTGGCGCTGAATGAAGGAACGGGCATAGGACTGCAGCACCATGGCGCCGTTGGCCTTCTGGCGCAGCTCATTGCGTTTCTGTCGCTCCTCGGCTGCTTTCCGTATCACAGTCTCGCGGTCGTGGGTATGGGAAGCACCACCAAGACTTTGCACCGGACGACGACGGTACTCGCCATCGAAGCCAAACATGACGCTGCACTTGTCTTGGTTTAATATTGAAGTTGTTCCGTCTTGTTTTTTACTACGTTTCTTTTGTTGTTGTTGTTGTGCAAGCAGCTGATCTCGTTCTCTTTAGTACCTCGTCCTACCTTCCAACGTCCATTATTCACACGAATTAGTAGACGCCAAACAAAGCAGTTTCAAAAAAGGCTCAGTGCCAGCCTTTGCTCAACGATTTTCACTTATATATACGCTTTCCCTTGACGTGAATTTAAATTCATAAAATTCTAATTTGCAAACGAAATTTGTGTATTTTTCTTGTATACAGTGACTTATCGAATATACCGTCTGACCCTCAGAAATAGACGGTAATATACCAAAAACCATTATTAAATATACTATTATATACCGATATACCAAAACCATGAGTTATGAAGGAAATTAAACCACAAAGCCCCCTCTATTTAAACTTGAGTTAAACCGCAGGAAAATTCTCCTTGTAGATCCTTTTTACTTACAAACAGAATATTACCACGATATCTCTCCCCTGAACTGCGCTAAATTTCTTCAAGTTGCACAATTTTTGTGGTAATCTTTGTGTCAACAGTCCTGAGAAATTTATTTTGATTGTTTTCCAAATAAATAATTTTCCAAGCACAACGTTGTCATTTAATATGGTATGAATACATGTCTGCTAACATAAATGAATCTTTAAATCTAAACCACTTAATTAGTAGTTTCTGCTGTGTGTGTGTTTGTGTTTGCTAATAAAATTTAACACTTATTCCTGCTAATGAGAAAGCAGGAACGGCTTTTGAGTACTATACAGAGGGAGTACGTATTGTCAGGGGTTTCAGAGGGTGATTTACGCTGTGGCCTGCTGTTTCAGCTGGTGCTGCTTTTCGATGAGAGCGAGCAGTGCCCGGGGCACATCCATTGTCTGATCATCCACCAGGACGATGTCGAATGTCTTCATATACTTATCCATATTGGCCTCCACATGATCGAAGAGGAAGCCAATTTTCAGGATGTGCGAAGATGCGGGAACGCCGGATGCCATGTCAGCGTCTCCAATGGAATCTCCCATCACGATGATGTGATCGCGCGTGTGAACCAGATTGTAATACTCACTGCCGTCCAGGACAGTTTCGTTCTTGTTGAAGGTGTGGATCATGGGCTGCTGGAAACCGTTCAGAAGTCCATTGCTAAATTGCAGGAAATTGGACACCACCTTAACATTGGGATGCATCACGTTTGCCTGGCGCAGCATGGAGACCACAGAGTTGCCCAGTCCCGCGGAGAAAACCAAGGTGGGAATGCCTAAGCGCTGCAGATCGGCAAAGAATTCATGAGTGCGGTCACGTAGCGCGTTCCTATACTTGCTGGCTATCTGATCTATTTCCGACAGATCGAAGGGGAAGCCGGTGGCCAGCGCACCCGACTTGGTCCACCACTCGACCATGTATTGAACCTTCTCGGGGATCGGCATGTGCGGATCGATCTCAATTGGCCTGTATTTGTGGAACAGTTTGTCCGACTCTGTTTTGAAGCTTTCCGGCAGCGACTGGCATGCGTTAAAGATGCCAAAACTGGAGGGCACCACACTGCCGTCATCCGTGCGCTGTTTGGTGATTGTATAGTCAAAGTCCGACACGAGTTGCATGCGCTCCGGTCCGCCCTGAATGAGCTCGTTGATGATACGCTCCACCTTGGCGCGATCTAGCATGCGGCAGTGGTCCTGCATCAGGACCGTAATGTCCTGGATGCGCAGGATCGGCTTTGCGGTTTCTTGTTTCTCCTCACAGCCCATTTTCGTCAGTTTTCCCGGCCACCAAAAGAGACGTCTGCGCTTAAACAGTGCGAATGACGATATGGAAAAATTGTCGCTGACACAACACCGATGGAAACTCGCTCGGGGGGAGGGAGCTTGTGATTCAGCGGTATCTGCAATTGTTACAGTGGTTAAACGAATTAGCGTCGCCTCTATCCCGATGTTTGTGTTTCGTTTCCCGAGTACTTATGTATGTCAGTGCATACGAGAATGGGTTTGTGGTCGCGCACTGGTCGTTCTATATCTGTGGCTGACCTTGATAGGGTGTTTTTTTTTTAATTTGACAATTTTTTGGTTTGCTTTGCCGCCTCCCCGTATGAATGCGTGGGCGCTTATCAGCTGACTATCGAAGCTTTAATATGGCAAGCTTTTTATTTGTATATTATATGTGCAAAAACAATGCGGAACAACGCTGTGTAAACAACAGTCAGTTTAGTTAATTTAACTTCTCGTGCCGCGCGGTTTTTGCACTAAATAAAACAACGAACAGCTGTTGATTGCCGCGATTTCTGGAACGCTGTGGAAGTGAAACCAACTTATCGAAATCCAAGCAATAGCTGGTGCGGTCAGACAACAAAACAAACAGCTTGGTTGGTTCGATTTGTAAAAACAAAGAACCGTGTGAAGTAGTTTAGCTCGAAGGAAATCTGTTTTTCACAGAAAGAATGCACAAAATATACATGTATCAAATCTGCACTCAACTTTCTAGTAGCCTAGACCAAGTGGAACTGAAACAAAGAAACAGCTGTTCGAGCGGTCGAACAAAATTAATTTAAATTCACATTTTTATAAACTTATGTAAATAATAATTTTGCTTAATGATAAAAAACATTGGTTCATGATCAACTTAAATTACGAACTAGATAGCTTACATATTTCATATGTACGTATCAGACAGACATACGATACGATGATGAGCGAGTGGTAAAGTATGTGCAGTACAGTGTATTCTTAAAACTAAACAAAAAATATTTCGTTTTGTTCATGTAATGAGACAACAAAGGTTTTTTTCCTTTTTCTATTTTTGGGTTCAATCTTCGATTTCAATGGCCGCCGGTGGCTGTTGTTCCTTGGATGACACTTTGGCGGCTAGTGTATGCCTCACAATGGACTGTGGGTCGGGGCGGAACTTCCAATCGGCTGGCAGCAAGGACTTGTGCTCTGACCTCCGCATGAGTTCGCTTCAAGGGGGAATCATATATTGAATTTTTGTCATTTACATGGACTTTGCTGTTCTACTCACCGATTGAGGTAGGCGCTGGCAGTCGCGCAGTTCGTGAAGCGCAGAATTCCCACATTGGGCATCTTGAGAAAGAAATCGTCGCCCGACAGCTTGGTGCGGTATCTTGGCAGTCCCTCGGATTCCACATAGCCGTAGGTACACTGTGCCGCCGCTCCTTCCGTTTGAGTCGCGTTTTGCGCCGTCGGCACTTTCGCTGGCAGGGATTGCCGCGAGCGGGCCTGCTCCGTGGAAGCAGACTGTTTGCCAGGCAAAGAGATGCGGCCGGGCATCCGACCGGAAGTGGCAGGGACGTGTAGTGGGGCTGACTTCTTTGCCGCCGGTTTATCAACTCGTTCCCCCTCCACAGCAGCCGCAGAAATCGGAGCCTTCTCTGGCACTGTCGCTCGAACAATTCCTTTGCTGGCGCTGGACGGTCCTCCCCTGGGGAACATCTTCACACAGGTGCCCGCCCTTGCGGTGGCTGGTCCTACTGGCGGTGCAGGTCGTGGTCGTATCGGCTGAAGATTACTTATGGAGAAGGTAGTGGCCGACTGCTGGGAAATGGTGGCTCCAGCCGTTGCTGTTACCGATGCCGGTGTGGCTGTGCCTGTGCCAGGCTTCTCTTTGGACGCGGGAGTCGGTTTGGGCAACAGTCTTGGTAAATGCTTAGGTACCCCAGAGACGCTTCGCTTGGCGCCAATCTTAATGGCTTCACTAGCCTTGCCTGTCGATTTGGATGTTCCTTTGGATTCATTGCCATCCATTTTGGTGACGGTTATGCTGGCAGGGAGGGACGCTGTCGGGGTGCCGCTGCTCAGTAGCTCCTGCAGCGATTCGTTGATCCTGGCGCCAAAGGAGAAGCGGCCGATCTTCGGAGCCGGCGGGTCCAAGGAGGAAACAATGGACGGCTCAGACGAAGAGGGCGCGCCGGCTACGGTTTGGGTGAGCTGCACTTGGGGTGTAAGGAACTGGGTGGTCGGCGCCAGATCCCCAATCGCCGGCACATTGGCAATGAAGGGTAAAAAGGGGCCAGTCGGTTGCCAGTTGCTCTCGTTACTGCCTGGACGTGAGGATTCTGGGCCAGCATCTGGGGCCTTTGGCGGGCAGGAGTCTGGGCTGATATGCAGGGCCCCGCTGATGGGCATCGTTTGGATGGTAAAGTTCAAGCGCGGTAGCTCAATTTTCTCTGTATCTGGCACTGGGAGGGTTTCCCCCACCGGCTGAGGCGCTGTCTCAGTCTCCATTGGCTTCTCGCTCTCGCTCTGCCCCTTTCCTTTGTCATCTTTCGGCAGCACTTGCTCGTCTTCGTCGTCGCTGTCGATGATGACAACCGCCAAGTCGTTGGCGGGCACCGATTGTTTGCTGGCGTTGCCAGGAGGAGCCGGAACCAGCTTGTCAACGGGTGGCAGAGTGATCTGCGGCGCATTGGAATCGGTAGGGGTCTTCTGATCCTCCAGATCGATCTCAAAGTGCAGCTGTCCCTGTATTTTGAGCACCCAAAAGGCCATGCTCCGGTGGTTCGGCTGAACGGGAATGGAATGCTCCCTCTGGTAGACCTCTCGCAGCATCATCTTGCCATCGACGCTCTGCAGCAGCACCAGCACGGGTGGCGACATATCCAGGCGCAGCGGCCCAAAGTAGATCTTCTTCAGGGAGGAGGCCGTTACGAATGCATCGTATGGGGCAAGGTGGAAGAACTGAAGCTTCACCAGTTTCTTCTTGTCACGGGCCACCCGCATCATCTTGTGAATCCTGTCCAGCGATATCATCTCCCCGAAGGCGGGCACAAAGATGTGCGAGAAGTCATCGACAAGGTCCAGCACCACCCAACGATGGTCACCCAGGTAGCTGTCGGGTATATCCAGTTCATCCACATCGTTGCGCGTCACTTTGCGGAACTCGATGTTGGTGCGGATGTTGGCAGCGTTTGCCTTTGACAGGGCCTGAGTGGAGAATGACGGTTTTGGATCAGGCACGCAGTCGGCTTCTGGAGCAGCCACAGACACACCCATAACTACAGCTGCGGATTCGCTCTGGCTCTGTTCATCCGGCACGATCGTCTTCGCTGGGGATGGGGATGGGGATTTAGCCGGTTGGACAGCATCGGGGCTGGCCAACTTCTTCTGATGTTCGCGAATGCGCTGCTTCACCAGCAGCGAGCAGAGGACGTTTATCTTCTTGGTGAGCAGTGGATGGGTCTGTGGCGTCGGCTTGGTGCAGGCGCTGCCCTGCATGTGACGCAGAAAGCCCTTGACCAGCCAATAGCTCTGCCTGCCCTGCATCACCACGGCCAGTCGGCTGGTGTACTCGTTCCGCTTGCTCTCCATCAGCATGCGCGCCATCATGGGGGTATCGGGCGTGGCGGGAGCGAATCTGGTGTCGCCTATGGCGATGGCCCCGCACACGGTGGGCATCAGGTTGGTGGTGGTTGCCGCCAGGAAGGTGTACGTCTTCATTTGCACAATCCAAATGTACACATAGTTGGACTCGAAGGCGGCCAGGAAGTTGGTCCACTTGATGATGCACAGGATCTCCTCGTTGGGTGCCGGAATGATTTTGCTCTCGCGCTGCAGGGCCAAATCAATGTCCTGCATCTTCTTGCTGACCAGCGTGTTCATGTTCTTCACCACCTCGTTGTAGAAGGAGCGGAAGTTGGGCGAGTCCGCCTCGGCGGGGCTGGGCCCCACGCCACTAGCGGCCGCGGCAGCAGCCGCCGCGGTGTTCATGCCCGACCCCAGCACATCCACAGAGGCCGAATTCAGCGAGTAGCAGGCGGCAATGCGTGGCACCTGTATGTCCAGCGCACGCTTGCCATCGCCAGGGGCCCTGTCTGCTTGCAGTTTGGTGCGCTTGCTGGGGGGCACAGGCTGCACATCCTGACGGCCCGACGGCACATTCCGCTTCCGGCTGCCGGTCTGCTCGCTCTCGTCCGAGTCATCCCGCACGACTATGACCGGGGCGGCATCCACGCCCTGGGCCTGGGCCTGGCCCTGTAGCACCAGCTGGCGACGTCTCTGCTTTTCCAACTCCTTGCGATAGAAGAAGACGGCGCCATCGATGCGCCGCTTGAGCAGCTCCTGCGTCTGAGGCGTCTCCGTCGAAGATATGTACTCGCGCGTGCTATTGACGCGACAGCGATTCCGTCGCGTATAGGAGCGCCTGGGCACGGACACGGCACGCCGGCAGAGATAGGGCCGCGAAATGTAGTAGGTGTAAATGTTGTCCAGCTCAACGCTGCGCTCATGCGGAGACGACATGCGCGAAGGATGTACGGTTGCGGCAGAAGGTGCGGAAGCGGCGGCCACCTTCGGCGCACACTCCTCTTTGCGCACATTCTTCGGTGACTTGGTCACAACGACTTTGGGCCGCGTAACCAGCATTCCTTCGAGTTTCCGTTGGGGCGGCAACGGCAGCGGCACCGCCTCCGCCTCCGCCATCTCCTTTTCAGCCTCCTCGAGCTCGGTTTGGTTTTGCTTCTTGCCTTTGCCCCTCTTCTTGGGCTGCTCCTCCGGTGGCCGCTCGAAGCTATAGTGCGCCCGGGTGGCCAGCTCAGGGTTGTAATGCGATACGGTCGCGTTCCACTGCTCCTTCTCGATGACCACGGGCTTGCCCTCGAGGGACTCGCCGCCACAGAAGCACTTGTACAGCTGATGGATCATGCAGAAGGTGGCCAGGTTGCCCATGTCGGGCAGGCGACGGATTGAAACGGAGCAGTGCTTCAGCTTGGCCAGGTCCGTGTCCCTCACCTTGCAGCTCTTGGTGAGAGCGGCAGCGGCACTCTTAGCGTTGGCCGCAGCTGCCGCCGAAGCCGCTGCCGCAGCAGCTGCTGCCGTGGCAGCCGCAATCGCGGCATTCCTCTTCAATGTGGACCTGGATGGGGAGACCAGTTCGTCGTCGTCAAACAGGTTCGAGTCGTCAAAGTCTTCGTAGCGCTTTGGGGCCTTGGTGCAGCGTCGCTTCTTATCGCCCTGCGACTCGTTTATCAGCAGCGTCTCGTTGTCCGTGAGCACCAGTGTGGAGGTGAAGTCCTTCTCCATTTTGGCCAACCGCGCTGTGGCCTTGCGGCGCAAATTGAACGCATCCTCGTTGGAGATGCTTCGCCCCTGAAACAACAACAACAACACACACAAAACTATTAATTCTGAGCCAAAAGCTGCGTCCCTCCCAGTGAGAGCTTACATCGGCCGTTTGGACGCGCATCACACGCGCCTGTTCGCCGCCCAGGCAATGGCACTCAAGAACGCAGTCGGCGCGTCCGCAATGGTCCCGCATCGGCAGCTCGGCTCCGCTCAGACTGGCACAAAGGCAGCCCAGCTGGCAGTGGTCCTTGCGGCACGGCGTTTTGTCTGCAAAAAAACAGATTTACGTATTACAAAGGAACTGGAATGGGAATGGATTTGTATAGCACACATACTATCTGCATTCCTGGCGGCCGCATCTATGATGGTGGCATTGAGGCGACGCAGCTCGTTGGCCAAACGCTTCTGCTTGGTGGGGCGACACTTCCACTTGCCGAAGGACTTGTCGTCCTCCTCTTTGACGAGATTCAGGTCTACAGCAGGCTTCGGTGGGCTGCTGACCGCTGCACGATCATCCATTGTGAGCGTATCCTCCCTGATGAAGCTGTTCTCGCTGCAGCTGATGGCCACCGTGTTGATCATGTCATTGATCATGTCCGCACAGTCCAGCATATCGGCGTCGGCTTCGTGGGGCAGCGCTTTGCGGAAAGCGAACTCCTGCAGCTTGTGTGGCTCCTGGTAGAAGCTGGAATCCATCTGTTCAGACCGATCCACCACGCGACGCACCAGGATGTGATTGCGATCGTTTATATATGGAATGACGAAGGTGAAGCTCTTCCGTCGGCCAGCTGCCGTCTGGGAAGCCTGCTGCTCGGCCTCCTTCATGCAGACAGGCGGCTGCTGCTGCAGCGTCGACAAACTAAACTCGGCCCACTCTCTGGTTATGTCATGGTGGGGCAGAATATGCTGCAGATACCGCTTCGCGATCTCGTCCAGTGGCCTACCCAGCAGTGGCATCACTTCAAGCTGTACTGTGGGCATGCTGACCACCGCCATGCTGCCGCCGGCCAGCAGTAGAGCGGCCGTGTCGTCATCCAATGGCTTCTGCAGCGGCTTCATCGACAGCGGGCAGGGTGGAAAGATGGCGGATAATGGGAACTGATTAAGCCGCTTGGGGTTCAGGGCATTCGTCGCTGTGGTGCGCATGATATTCAGCTTGGGATGAATCGATGCGTCGAGGCACAGGTCAGTGCACCCAACGGTGGCCGCCTCCTGGGCCGTGAGTTTGCTCAGGTATGGAGCCTTCTCCCGCTGCAGATTGTTGCCTTGGGCACCCGGCAGGCGCACCCGCTCACCGTCCACCTGTATCACCTGGCATTGCAATAAGAGATTCCCCAGTCAGTGGGATGACGACCGCTTGGTTTTAGCCATTAAACACTCACCTGATAGTAGTACTTGGACATTTCGGTGGCCACATAGCTGGCCGCCTGCCAGCCCTGACGGGTGAAGGGCATCTGTGTGGTGGAGGCCTGCAGGAGCTGCATGGCACCAATCTTGACCTTACGCTGGCGCTGCTTGCGCTGCAGCTCCCTGTAGATGTTGGCCTCGTTGTTAATGATGGCCATCTTCTGGTTCTTGGAGCGCAGCAGATACGAACGACGCTCGGCCACCGTGCGGAGCCGCTGTAAGGCCTCGGGCACAGCTGGCATATCCATGGGCGGCGGCAGACTGTGTGAGGTGACCTGCCCGTCGTGACCCATGGGCTCGAGGAGCTTCTCCTTGTCATCGTTGATGTGATGCTCGCGCATGTACGCATCGAGAGATTCGCTGACGAAGGCCGAATTCCCCTCCAGCGTCTTGCAGCTCTGTGGTACTATCGGTGTGAGCAGCATTCCCGGCTGATGGACGCTCTCATCGAAGCCGACAAAATCGCCGCTGCCGTCATCTTCGGCAGTAAACGCAGGTGCTGGACACGTTTCAATGGGTAAATTCGATTCCCGGGCGAAGGTCTTCACCCGCACTTTATTGATCAGCATGTCCAGAAACTTGCTGCCACCGGATTTCTCGGATTTCTCAGCTTTTTCGGCACTGGAGCAGGCACTGGTCTGGCCGGTATTCTCTTTGCTGGGAGTGGCTGGCGTGGGAGCATCTTCCTGGCCGGCAAACATTGATTCGGGTGACTTTGTGGGCGTCCGCTCGTCTGTCGCCTTCGAGGGTGGGATGTCCATTGGTTCGCTGCATTCGCTCTGACCATTGTCCTCACCGGTTCGTTCGGTGATTGCCCCATATGCTTTGGCATCGAGCATATCGACATTTTTGTTGGAATCTTCTATCAGGCAGAGGGTCCGCTTGCCTGTCTTGAGCAGCTCCAGCTGTTGCTTCATCTGCTTGGACAACTCCGCGGCTGGCAGCGGCTCTGCCACGTTGTATAGCTCGGTCTCCTCGTACTCCTCGATGTGGCCCATTTTCTTGTGATGATTTACGATGCTAACCGACCATTTTCTGATGTTCTGCTTACGCCTTTTGATCATCCGCTTAAGGCGCGGATCGAACAGACAAATGCGAACGCGTTTCCGAATGACGACGCGGTTGTTGCGCCGCCTGCGCCAGGCGTAGTTCCGCAGGACACAGCGTGGCGTCAGGGCATAGATGATAAAGCGCTTGACGTTCCACCAATTTCGATGAAGGAAATCCCTGGATACCGGATATTTCCGCTTGAGGTGACGATATTTTATCAGTTGTTTTCCTTGCAATATAATTGGAGGCAGTTCGCTGCTGCTAGTCATGCTGTTAAATATTTACAAGTAAAAATGTCATTAGCCCCAGGAAAATAATTCACTTTCACTAAATCTAGCTTGTCGCGACCCAGGCCCAGGAAATTATCCAACAATATTCATGGGCAGCACTTTTCAGATTCACCGATCACATCGCGTTTCGAAGGACCTGTCATTTCAAAGAGAATTGGCAGCGCCATTCCGAATCTTGATTTACACGGTGGCATGGACGGTTTCTTGCTATGTTTGAATTGCATTTAGGCCAGAACTGGCTGGGGTATCCCACATCTTCCGACCCGCACGAATTAATTTACTTTTAGCCATTGAAAGTCGCGTAGCCACGTGGTAAATAATAAGCAGCGTGTGGCTGAGTTTTCCGCATGAATCTTGCAAATCAGGTTGGCAGCACCGTCATTTGGGCACACACACATGCCCACCCGGAATAAACCGTACTCCCCGGCAAATATTTTACGCGAAATAACATAATAATGTACATTCTCGAGCATTTGCATCATGTCTTAATAATTCTATTCAATAAAATAAATTACTACGCACTTTTTTAAACAAATTTAAATATCACAGAATTAGTAAACGACAGCCAACGATGATATTGTCGCGTGTTGGTTTTGCGCCTTTTTCCCAGTCGTAGCAGCGCACACAAACAATCACACACACAAAAGCAGGCAGGCGACCAGAGCCAGAACCAAATGCAGCCATCAGCACAACATTTTACACTTTGATTTCGTTTCAGCACTGACGCAACAATTAACAATTGCCCAAAGACATTGCGCATGTGCACACAAAATTGCTTTTATCAGTACATGCTAATAACTTTTTCCAACGATTTATAATGCAGACAACGCGTGCGAATTCGCGATCACAAACAAACATTGATTTCAGCAGAGTGACGCTGCCACTATCTGATGTGTGTGTGCGATGTGTGCGTGAATATTGGGCACTTTCGGTTCCAAGCATACCTCTGGAATGCATGGCAATGGCACACTGGCTGAATCGAGTGCGTGCGGGTGGGGGAGGGACCTACATGTATCTATCAACATATATTGTACGTTCGTTTGTAAACGTGTGCACTGGTGACCGATGAATTATGTAAACCAAGAATAAATGCAAAAGGAGCGGGATTCGAGAAAAGTCCTTACTTTTACAACACTGAAAATCGGCGCTTAGGCGTGGAAAATTCCGTAGTTAGCTAGGTGCGCTGGCGATCAAAGCTATAATTGCTGGTAATATAATCCAATTTTATATCGCCACAACAAAGTGCAACCATGTGCAACTACATTTAATTCATGTTTGTATTTCAATTTGCAAAGTCACTGCGTTTTCTGTCAAGTCTATCAATTACTGAATGTAACCTCAAAAATATCCAACATGGCGCCTCTCGTCAGCAGATACATACACAACCGATCACATGCGTCACGTCACGCAAAGCACCCCCACCCTTCGGGGCGGTCACGTAGAAAAATCTCGAAAGACAAAAAGGTCCTTTCGCACAACTAATTGCTTTCACATTACCCACCTGCACATAATGTGGCTATCCGCACCGTGCAAGTTTCCAAGCAATCACAAATCCGTGCAGTTTTTACTATTTTACAAGCTATTTTCACAATTAACCAACAGCCAGCTCTCGTTGCTCACGCTGAAAAAAGCCAACGAATACATACACGATGCGCGACACACAGACGCACCACACACCACGTACACAACATTGGCTCGATAATTTCAACATGGAGACCGATAACTGCCCGCCAAGGGGACCAAAGTGTGCAACATGTGGAATGAAACGCACGGTTGCATATATAAACATTTTGCACATTTCTGATATTTTCATTCTTCAGGAAATGTGAAAACACAAATTGTAAATGTACCTGAACACCAGCTAGAAATATAGGAGTTGAGCAAGATTTGTGGTCGTTCGTGGCAGTCATTAAATAAAAGCGATGACGTCACTCTCTTCTTGTCAACAAAGCCCAAAAAGTGTTGTGCACGCTGTACTTTCTTCTTCTTGCGCTTATTCTTAGCAACCCTGTCACCTAATTCCAGCACAAAAGGCTGGTCTGGTCAGAGAAATCTTCTGCATGGTTGAGGTTAAGTGCGCAAGTGGAATAAAACGAGGGTTTGTGTGTTGCTTTATTTTAGATTTAATTTCATAATTATATACAGGCGTCAACGAAAGATGAATCATTAAAGAAGTATCTGCTATAAAATTGCAATACAAACGAATCAAACCTTTTGAAAAATTCGAGACCACGTTTCAACGGGCCACTGCAAATAAAAACAAAACGTTGATAGTTAGTTCTTTTTCGAGATAATTTTAATAATCTCTAAGCGTTAAGGTTTTATATTCAGTAGGACCTATTGGATTTTGTGTTGCGGTTATGTGAAAATCATGCCACATTAATCAGTTTTTTTTAACATCATTTTAAAGAGAAATAGTAATGTTTAACGAGTGTGAATACGTAATCATAAAAGAAGATTCTGCTATAAAAATACAAACAAAACAAACCTTTTGCAAACATTTAAGACCACGTTTCTACGGAGGGAGGACCAGTCGGGCACTGTAAATTAAGACAAAACGTTGAATGTTAGTGTTTTCTTGCGAAAATCTCCATAATATCTAAGCGTTAAGGTTTTACATTCAGTAGGACCTATTGGATTTTGTGTTGCGGTTATGTGAAAATCATGCCACATTAATCATATATATTTTAACATCATTTTAAAACAAAATAGTAATGTGAAAGGAGTGTAAATATTTACCTTGAACAAACTAGACAATCCGTAAATGAGCTGCAAGAAATAACGATGGAAAACTTTAGTCGATTGCAAAAACTATTATTGATCAAATATTTATTCAAAATTGAATTCAGTAAGACCAATCTCGCATTCAACAAGAGAAGTTTCATTTTTCAGATAGGGGCGAAAGTTTAATGCTCATCAGAAAAGAAAATAGTGACTTGTATAATTCTGTATATTTACCTTTGAGCTGGGCTGATGTGGGTACGGTACTCATTGAGGAGAAAACTGGACTGGAAGAACAATACGAAAAGATATGATTAGTATACAATTCTCAAATATTTGTAGTCTATTCAATTGCGATGGTTAATTTCAGTAAGACCAATCTCGCATTCAACAGGAGAAGTTTCATTTTTCAGATAGGGGCGAAAGTTTAATGCTCATCAGAAAGGGAAAGTAGTGGCTTGAAGAATTCTGTATATTCACCTTTGAGTTTGGCTAACTTCTATGGTGTGGGTACTCATCCAGTGTGAGTAGCAAAGATGGGAAGAAATCTGGAAGAACAAAACAAAAAGAAATGCTTAATAAAGAATTCTGAAATATTTTGTCTATTCTATTGATAGTGTAAATTTCAGTAAGACCAATCTCGCATTCAACAGGAGAAGTTTCATTTTTCAGATAGGGGCGAAAGTTTAATGCTCATCATAGAAAATGCATTGCGTAAAATATGACAGAATATTTCTCTCACCTTATCTTGCGGGTAGAAAGTATCCAGCCCAGCTCCATGCAGCACCTCTTTCCGACGTCTTCACTGCAAGGGATATAAAGAATAGTTTGTTAGGTTTCTTATTCGCGAATATAAGCACAATTCGATGAACAAATATGTATATTTTCAGTAAGACCAATCTCGCATTCAACAGGAGAAGTTTCGTTTTTCAGATAGGGGCGAAAGTTTAATGCTCATCACAAAAATAATTGTCAAAGAATGTTAAAAGCATTCGCGACACTCACCTTATGATTTAGATGATATTCCGGCTCCGGTTAGGTCACTAATTTCCCGAAGCTGAAAATATTTCCAAATTAATATACATTCTTCATAAATATATTGGTATGCGCATAGTAAAGGAACGCTCAAAGTAGCTTGCTTGCTTATTCATTCAGTAAGACCAATCTCGCATTCAACAGGAGAAGTTTCGTTTTTCAGATAGGGGCGAAAGCTTAATGCTCATCATTAGAAAGCAGCAAAAGCAGAGTTTGAAAGAACCTTTAATTAATTCGAAATTGAACTTACCTTTACTTGGATTTCGTGTGGGGCTGCTCACTGAAAAGCTAAACAGAACTGAACTACTGGGGAAATATGATACACGTGGGGCTGATACAATAAAATGTATAAAATTTATTGCATTGCGAATGTCACCTAAATGCATTTGTAATTTGTTTGCATTTCTAAACATAAAAACACTTGTTTATATAGACAGACTCCTCTTTAAGCTTAGCCACTAAGAAAATTGGTTCAAAATAATAGCTAGAGCTCTACAAAAAATCGTAGAGCTCTCTAGAAAACCTAATCCTATAGGAACATAACATCCTATTCCTATTCTTCTTCTCTGTCCCTATCCTTATCCTTCTTCTTCTTCTTTTTCTTCTCCTTCTCTACTGGCTCCACATCAGCCGCTGCCTCCTGCTCTGCTGCGGGGGCCTCTTCCTCGCCCTTGTGCTTCTTCTTCTTCTTCTTTTTGTCAGATTTGGCAGAAGAATCTTCAGCTCCGGCTGCCGTTGCCGTCTCCTCGACACTGGAGGTGCTCAGTTTACGCTGGAAAGAGTACTTCAAAAGTAAACAACAAGAACACCATACCAAGTAATATATAATCCTCACCTTGGAAGGTTCGTCCGAGCCATTTGAGGCGGTGTTTTTGACTGGTGTCTGTGGGGCCACTGCCGCCGCTGGCTTCTTGGCATTGTAGTCGACAAAGCCGGTGAGCCATTCTTTAGGTGTGTTCTCATTGGGCCTGCCAAACTTGTCCAACTTGCCGGCAGCGACGAGTGCCTTCTTGGCGGAAGCCTTGGGACCCAATCCCCACTTGCGTGGATATATGTCGCGCTCCATTATCACTCGCTTAATCTTGGCCACAACGCCATGATCACACGACGACATGGTGGCCGTGGTCATCAGAGCAATGGCCAGGCAAACAGCCTCACCCTTGGTCGTGCATATGACAATCTCCTGATCGATCTCAATGCCATCCTCATAGCGCAGGACACCAGGCAACATAATCTTAGCGCCATAGCACACAGCATTTACCTAAGAGAAGAGTCAGACGTCAGCACAACGATATGCAAGTTGGGTGGTGCCGAAAAAGATTTTGATTTTGTTCGGTTTTGGGAATGTAGTCTGAAATTTCTTTATCGAGTGCGCAGGCAACGGCGCTGCCCAATATACACACATCAGCACATTTACTGTTCCCAATCAAAGTCACAGACACTTATGGGGTTTACGGGAGTCTGCCGGCTTAATATCATGGGGTAGGAGCAATCATGTATAGAGAGCACTCGGAACACTTACCGAACTGTCCTTCATTATGATACGCTTGTGGTTGACCAGCAGACCCTCCAACGGTTTGATCACACGACGCAGCATGGACTCGTCCTTGTGGTTCTCGTACAGCCACATGGCATCGAGGACGTCATGCATGGTTACCATGCCGTCGCCCTCCGATTGAATGCCCGAACGCACTCGACGCAGTTCCAACATTTGACCGCCGACGCCCAGCACTAGTCCCAGATGGACGCACATGGTACGGATGTAGGAGCCGGCCTCGCAACTAACCCAAAAAACACCTAAACGTGAGTAGGGCAGAAATGGCAAGTGGTGTGGGTGTTGGGGCGTTGGGTGGGGAGAGAAGATACAGAGATGTTTTAACTAATAACTGTGCATTTGCATTTAGGGGCAAATACTGAGATTTTACTGTACTATCCGAAGCGTCCAGTACGTCCCTGCCATACAGATTTATTCAAGCAGCGACGCACAAGCTTCGAATGTTTTTAAATACAAATAAAACGAAGACTTACCCATATTGCGACTCTCGTCGTAGTCCAACAGTTTGCTGTCGTACACTGTTCGCACTCGGAGCTGACGCTTGACGGCCGAGATTAGTGGGGGACGCTGGAAGAGAGCACCGCGCAACTTCTCCAAGCCCTGACGCACTTTGGCCACCGATTCAACAGCACCATGAAGCTTAAAAATAGCCACATACTCCTTGCCTGCACTCTGTTGCGACTTGACTAGCCGCGTGGCGCGGTCGATGCAGACAATCAGGCAACCTGCCGAGCAGAACACACACGTGCGTTGGTATTTTGAGGTTATGTTGAGGCCCATGCGCATCGCTTACCTGTAACCTTCGGATCCAAGGTTCCCGAATGTCCCGTCTTCTCTACCTTGAGAATCTTCTTAATCCAGGCCACCACCTCGTGGGAACTGGGATTCGAGGGTTTATCGAGATTGATGAAGCCCGTCTTCATGTACTCTTTGATATCGCGGTTGAGTGGCGAGGAGCCATGTGCCAGAGGCGTATAGTGATTGGACCGAATATTTAGTTTGTCGAAGTTCTTCAGAAGCAGCGGCCATTGCGATGTGTCGAGCTCGGCTATCTTTGATGAGGGTTTTATTTGAAAATTACCCTGCTTTTGTAGCGTGCCAATGTCGTCGGCATCGACTGGCTCTTCCTTGATCTTCTTCTTTCTCTTCTCTTTGCGTACGTCTGCAATGATTCGCACCGTTCGTTGCGTCTTGTAATCCTAGCACTTGGTTTAGTTATAACTTTGCTACTCACCAGCATCAGCCATTTTTATTTAATATATTTTAACTCGAAACACTGTGCACGCGGCGCCTTGTCGAAGAAAATGGACGGTTCCAAACACGTGTTGCCGATTGTGAGGCACTATCGATAGTATCGATATTTTACTGCTAGCCTCTACTATCGACGGTTTTGCGACTATCATGTCAGTATCGAGCTACAGTCGTTGCGCTTTTGATATGTTTGGATTGGCTGCTACGAAGACACATTTGTAAACAAATCGACAGGTGGCATCTAATTTTTACAATGGAAAAGATCCTAAAAGATTTCAATGGTTTTTTAATAATTATTTGAGCCCCATACTATCACGATAGTATCGATTGTTTTTTTTCAAAACTTGGTTGTCATTCAAAATCAAATCGTTTGACTAGAAGAAATTGAACACGTGCCGCCGATTGCGACAGTGTGACGGCCCTCCGAAATATACCGTCTCATTTTCGAAAAATATACCGAAGAAAAAAAGGACTTAACCCACTAAAGTTGTTCAAAAATACCAGTATATACCTGAGGAAAACAAGGACTTAACCCACTCAACCGCCCTCTATTTAATCAGTGAAAACCCTACAATTAAGCCACAGAAAATTAAACTTTTTGTACCTACGTAGACTGCAGTTTCGTTGAAATAACTTTAAAATACAGTTCTGAATTCATTGGAGCCGTTTTGCCTGGTGTCCATACCTTGCAAGCAATTTACGCCCCACCGACTCATTTTTGCGTTCAGAGTTCACCAGAACTGGTTCATTTGATTCGTACGTGCAAAGCCAGGCATTTTTGAGATAAACACTAAAAAGCAAGAAAAAGAGAAAAGACCAGCTCAGCAGACTCCGCCTCGTAGTGCACAAATTCCGGAAGCTATTCATTCAAATAATATACAATAATGGTTGACCTAACAGACGCCGGCTCTCCGTTCCAGCAATCCATACCCAATCTCGCCTTCTATGTACCGGCTGTTGTTGTGTTTACTCTGGCAGGTGAGAGCTTATACTTCTCCCCATCCCCATTAAATCCCTACGCCCAAGCACCACTCCACTCCACTGAAAATCGGGTCAAAAGACTTTCACCAAGCAAGAAACTAGAATGTCCGCACGCCCCCCAGTCCCGCCCATCATAGTTTTTTTCCCCAGCTGTTTGTTGTTTGAAATTCATTCAGATTTGCCCCCTTAGCTATCGTTCGTTGTGTTCTTATCTGTTGTATTTATGGTTTAGTATGATTTCTCCTGCATTTGGCAAGTCTTACGTGTTCCCCACCTCATGCTATCTAGCCATTTATTCCGGTTTTCTTGCGTACGTAGTCAAAATTGTGTTCTTGTATTGGCTGTCGGTTCGAGTGCGATAAGGGGGTCTCGTCTCGAGTGATAAGATTCCCATCATTCCCATAGTTGTATGTACAGTCCAAGGCAGGGAACTGCATGCACGGCGGAACACGTGTAGGGACTTGATGTAATCCCTGTTTTATTTAGCCCTGTTTATCCCAATGTTTAATCCTTTAGTTTTCAATGCATGCTTTTTGGCTTAGACGTGTGTACAGTTGTACCTGTACCTGTGTCCGGGGGGACTGATAAGCGTGGAGGACGGACTCAGCTCTCTTATCGCCCAGCCAACCTATTTTTACCGACTTTTTTGGACTACCTTTGGAAAAATATGCTGACGAAGGCGCGAATAAAAAACGAAAAGCGCAGCGAAAAAAACACTACCATATCTCCAATAAGAATGAATTATAAGCGACTGATTACACACGAGTGTCAATTTCTTTATATTACTTTTAATATGATTTTTAGTGACCGCTCAGTACTCCTGAGCAGCAGAAGCAGCCGCCAGCACGTAAGCCAGTGGCGGTCAAGCGTCCAAATTATTACCCAAAAAGTTTCGTGTGTACTGGGAGGAATTGGAATCGACCATTAAATCGAATTGGATTATAAGTTTCAATTAAATCTCCGTCTATACCGAACCAGAACTACGAACTATCAGGCGCGAGCACGAGGAATGCTGCCGTTGAATTCGCGGGTTTTGTTTGCCACGTTGAAACCCTCCATTTGTTTTTGCTGTTGTGTGATTTTTTGTTTGCCCTAACACCTCACCCACAGCGTCGTAAACTTGCGTTATTCCCCCCAGTAATTACACTCGAGGCAACTCAACTATTTTAAGATATTGTAACCCTTCACCCCTTCAGACGCGAACCGTTAAGGCTAGGCCCAACCCCCACCCACAGCCATAGCCACAGCCACATAAACCAAGTGGGCCCACACGTGTGAATTGAGCAGAGAATGGCAGAGGATCCACTGAATCAGCAGGCATTCGCCCAGGATGTGGAGGCTGCGGCGGCAGCCGGTGGTGGCAATGGGTTCGCCGGCGTAGAGCCAGGCCATCCCGACTTTAAAATGCCCAGCCCCGATGAAATCTGGAAGCTGGTCGAGAGCATGGATGGCATATCGGATGCAGAGCGCGACGAGCTGCGCGAGAGCATATTCAATCCAAAGCCGCCATCGCCGGAGGACTTCATGCGCCAGTACGGACAGCCGGGCCACAGCTCTAGGGAATATATGATATTCTTCGTGATGTTGGCCCTGATTCTGCTCGTCTTTGGTAAGCAAGCGGACGACACTAAACCGACGACTGAGACTCAAACTCAAACAGAAACAGAACAACCTATCGGAACGACCTTTCGGTCTACTCCAGCTCCATAGACGGGGGGATAGGTGATAGGTGATTCGGTGCGAAGGGTGCCCTGTCAGAAAACTCACACACAGATATGAGCCATTGGCTAGCATGTTTGCTTTGCTTTATAGGCAGGCGTTCGATTTTCGATAAGATAACTCAAATCCACCACGGAACAACAAATTTACAGCAGGCGACGAACCTTCGGTGTGGCCCACGCGTTGACAGAGACAGTGTTGGATCGGTGCCCATGCCGGCCAGCGGGCAGAAGTAGACTCAAAATTCGGAATCCCTGTGTGGTTAGCCTGTAGTCCCCCCACCCACCATGAGTTCGATTGTCGGCGAAGAGTCGGCGGGCATCGTCGAGCAGCTGAAACAATCTGTGGAGGCCATTGTGGCCAAGACAGGACCCAGCAGCAAATTCGCACAGGATCTGGTGAAGAAGATCGGCGATATGCAGAACAAATTGGAGTCCCTCACCGAGGACGATCGGCGCCTGTTTCTCGCGGAAATGAAGGGCAAATTCCAGGAGACCATCGAACGAATCGAGCAAAGACTGACGCAGCACGCAAACATCGCTCAGACATACTCTAGTTCCATTGTGGCGGCTGTGATATTTCTCCTCATCTCAATATTTGGTCTCGACTCATCCTCGATCCGCCCGCTTGAGAACGATCACTAACCGCTCGCCTTTCCTCCCTTCCCTTCCATTGCAGCTCTCTTTGGCTACAAGCTGTACAAGTCGCTGACGGAGAAGGAGCTCAAGAAGCAGGAGAAGCTGAAGACCAAGCAGCAGAAGAAGGCAAAGAAGTCGAACTGAGTGTGGCTCTGGATCCCCCTCACCTGGCCACACACACACACACAGAAGAGATGCTGACAAAACATATACATGTGTAGATTCTTCCGGAAATGTATCCTTTTCCATCTGTTAATCAATATATAAAGAGTCCCGGCCCCCCGCTCCCTGTAAATGCAAACAAATTATCGCGTACCAGTAAACGTAATAAATTAATTATTACCACATAGTTTTATAGAGCAGTTTTAAAATGTCATGGAAGGTTCCATTATGGGTACCGGGTCTCTGCATTAATTACCATTATAAACGCCATTAAGCCACCATGCGAATGGAATGGCAAGGAAATCATGTCGTGACAGTGTTTGCCTACCCAGCACCATCCTCCCATCAGCAAACTTGTTGCTGATAATACAGCCAGGCTATTTCGGTCGGGCATGCTTTTCGAATTCCGTCTTCGGTTGCCATGGCAAGTAAACAAGTCATTCAGTTGTATCCCTTTCCACCGAAACAAACCAAATAGTTGTATCCAGTCGCCTCAGTACACTCCAGTCTCTCCGTTCGTTAGTCAGATTCAGACGTGTCGGCAAGCACTTAAAACAAAAATACAAAATGTCATACTCTAGCCGTAAGTATCCATAGCTTATTGATGTGCAATTTTGTCGTTTTATGGCTGCCTACATTATATTACTTAGGCTTTGGTTTTGATTTCCATCTGCCCGATGAGGGTTGGTGCTATCCCAAGGACGATATGTTCTTCCGCCGTAGTGCCGAGTGGGTGCCTTTGGAGAGCGCTGGTGTGGGCCGCTCATTTGCCAACACGAACAGCGTGATCTATCCACGAATCACTGGCATGGTGCCGCGCTATGGAGGACATGTTCCGGGCGAGATTTTCAAGGTTGGCACCACTTACGGACGCGCCACAATCGACGCCAAGCGTTGGCTGGCCCTGCACCGCGAATAAGTTTATTCAAATCTCTCTACAATAGTCAAATTAGCTGTGTTATGCTTTGTAAAGCACCCCCAATAAATATTGTTCTGCGTTCAAACTTTAAATTTCGAATTGACCGCGCCTTGCCTCAGGGTTGCTGTGATATCGAAATTACCTTCCTGCACCGATTGCAACCGCCGATTGGCCGAATGTGCCCATTCACGATTACAAGGCGAAAACGTAAACAAACCAAAGAAAGAAAGCGACAACAGTACTGGACGACATGACCTTTAATTTACTGAATATCTGTAGGCGTGGCTTTCACGCGAGTTCTGTGAGACAACAAATAATCCAGAGTGGGACGCCCACCAAACGGATATGCATTGTGGGCGCCGGACCCGCCGGTTTCTATGCGGCCCAGTATCTGCTGAAGCATCTGGGCGACTGCGTTGTGGATATTGTTGAGAAGCTGCCGGTTCCCTTCGGTCTGGTGCGGTAAGAGGACCCTTAGGCTATCCTATCTAGAGGTGGTGGTGGTGGTGTTGAATATGCCGTTTCCGAACCCGAAAAGTGGT
This sequence comes from Drosophila tristis, assembly GCA_018150885.1. Lineage (NCBI taxonomy): Eukaryota > Metazoa > Arthropoda > Insecta > Diptera > Drosophilidae > Drosophila > Drosophila tristis. Next base: position 505,160 of record JAECWT010000203.1, on the reverse strand, counting down.
CCCAAGACGGAGCGCAAAATGCCATTGAAGTAGTCTGTGAGTACGAGTACAAGGATTGAATGGTTATTGGTGGCTTGTCGGGATAACAACGCAACGCTGAGAGGACTCACCGCCGACTTGCTCAAAGCTCAATGCGGGGCTGGCCGCTGCAGTGGAAAGCCACCCAAGCACAAAGAAGCAGGCGAGCAGCGGAGCGCAACGGATCGTCCACATCTTGGTGGTGGCACACCAACGAGACTGTGCCAGTCGGCCGGGCCCCAGATGTTTTTATCTAAGCGTGGTCGCGTGTGTCGGGCAAGCAGTTTGACACTTATCGACTAATGACATGTCCCATTATGCAAATCGACATTCCAGCTTTGGCGTTGCGCCCGATCATCCGGAGGTCAAGAACGTCATCAACACCTTCACAAAGACGGCCGAGCATCCGCGTCTTCGCTTCTTTGGCAATGTCGCCCTGGGCTCTGATGTGAGCCTCCAGGAGCTGAGGAACCAATACCACGCCGTGCTGCTCACCTACGGCTCCGACCAGGATCGGGAGTTGCAACTGGACAACGAGCAGCAGAGCCATGTGATATCTGCCCGCAAGTTTGTGGCCTGGTACAATGGACTGCCGGGCGCAGAGCAACTGCAGCCGGACTTGAGCGGCCGCGATGTCACGATTGTGGGCCAAGGCAATGTGGCTGTCGATGTGGCACGCATGCTGCTCAGTCCCCTCGATGCACTCAGAGTAAGACAATTGAGTGGACTATAGGTGTTCGTTATACTCACACTCGCTCCGATTTGGGTAGTCCACAGACACGACCGAGTATGCCCTGGAGGCACTCTCACGCAGCCAGGTGGAGCGGGTGCATCTGGTTGGTCGGCGGGGTCCTCTGCAGGCCGCCTTCACCATTAAGGAGCTGCGCGAAATGCTTAAGTTGCCCAACGTTCAAACACGCTGGCGCTCGGACGACTTCTCGGGTAAGAAATCGGGCTATCACTTCACGCTATGCACCACTGACCTGACCACAACGTTTATTTGCTTCCAGGAATTGCCAACCAGGTGGAGCAGCTGCAGCGTCCACGCAAGCGACTGACGGAACTGATGCTCAAGAGTCTAAACGATCAGGGAAAGGGTTCATCGTCGGGCTCAAAGCAGTTTCTGCCAATTTTCCTGCGTGCCCCAAAAGCCATCGCTGAGGCTGAAATGGAATTCTCCGTCACAGAACTCCAGCAGGATGCCGCAGTGCCCACAGCTGCCATAGAACGCCTGCCAGCGAATTTGATTCTGCGCAGCATTGGCTACAAGTCGAGTTGCGCTGACGCCGGCATTAGTTTTGACGCCCGACGGGGCCATGTTCGCAATCGAGAGGGTCGCGTCCTGCAGTTGGACGCGTCAGACAGCGTGGATGCTGGCCTGTATGTGGCCGGATGGCTGGGCACCGGGCCAACTGGCGTTATATTAACCACAATGAGCGGCGCGTTTGCTGTGGCCAAGAACATCTGTGACGACATAGCAGCCAATGCCCTGGACACGAGCTCATCCAAGCCTGGCTTCGAGGCGGACGGCAAGCGTGTGGTCACGTGGGACGGCTGGCGGCGCATCAATGATTCCGAGATTGAAACGGGCAAGGCAAAGGGAAAGCCACGCGAGAAGATTGTCAGCATAGCCGAAATGCTGCAAGTTGCCGATGTTTAACGAAGTCTTTTCATTATGTTTCAACCTTTTTTACACTTTCCGAAACTAGCTAACTGTTAGGGATGTGTCAGGGGCCTCGCCTCGCCTGATTGTAAATTATTGTTAATTCCATGCCCATTATTAAACAATTGTAAATTGCTTTAAGTAAACAGAACATTTAGAAACCAAAATTTGTTGTGTAAGAATAATTTGGTCGTCATCATAATGAATGATACCATTACGCCGGAGCCGCATTTGGTGCCAGGGTAAGTTAGCAGACGCGTAAACATCCAGACTGCTGGCTAACGACTGTCTACTGTCCATTGCTGGGGCGCTCAGGTACACCGGCCACTGCACCCAGAACCGAGACCGCGTGGGCAAGACATATGGCAAACAGACGCACAAGCTGCTCATCGACCCGTGCATCTACCATGCACCGGAGTTGATCGTTTTGCCCATCGATGCCAAGCATGGACTCAAGGATTATCCCACGGAGCATGAGCTGAAGGTGCTGCGTCGTCGTGAGGATCTCGTAGATGCTGTATACCGGCATCCCATACTGCCAGGATATGCCGGCTTCGTCCCAAATATGGCGAGTCAGACTGGTAAGCGCTATGTGGCTGCTGCCTCGGCGGGTGTCGCCCAGCATGAGACCCTGATGGAGCTATATCGCTGCGAAAATCGTACACTTCGTCATCGCGATCTCTTGGAAAGCGGCAAAGGTCTCTTCGAGCGCAAGCTGAATGAGCGTCTGGTGCGTACTGTAAGCCCATAATATAATATCTCCCCCTGAGTGCGTTCTTCCCTCAGCTGCCGCAAGCCAGATACCGTTCCCCACTCATTCCCGTCACCGGTCGCTCAAAGGGCGTCAAGGATGGCGAGTGTCCGCCCAAGGTGGAGAAGCTGTGCTACAGCAAGTTCACATCGCCGCACTTCCTGGAGGACGACGACGACGACAAGTTTATAATTAATGGCTATGCCGCTCATATACCCATGGCCGTTACCCGATTTGGCGAGTCAAACCAGGTGCTAACCCATCGTGCCCTGTGCAGCTTCTCCGACTACATGTACAAGAGGAAGCGCGACATTTGGTGCTGTGGCCAGGACTTGACCAGGCCGGCAGTCACTTGTCCGCCCGTGGGACACTTTGTGATTTACCACGATGACATCGGCATGGTGCCCAGCTACGCGGGCCATGTGCCGGGAGAGCTCTACAAGTTTGGACGTACCTATGGCAAGACCACAATCAATGCCAAACGCTGGCTAGAAATTCACAAGGATCTTACCGGCCTGCCAGAGGTGTCGAATCTGGATTACACCTATTAGTTAATATAACTAAATTAATATACGTGTGCTACATAATTGTAACGTTTATCTTGTGTATCTTTGTCTTAGGTCAAAACTATGTCAATTAAATAGGGTATGCCCATACTACAGGTTGAAAAGCAAAAAGTGCTCAAATTACAAAACATTTTATTCTAAATTGCGTTCTATGCTTTTCTTTTGTGTTGGCCTTTTCGAATTAAACCTTATTTTATCAACAATCACATAAAAAAGAGTTTTCAAAGTTAGCCAATCTTGTAGAAAGTTGATGTAACTTTTGGATACAATTATACTTTAGTGCTACCCAGCGATATGAAACCGAATATATCAAAATCGAGGAATATGACTTCCGACCAGTAGGTATTTATATACAAACACGGATATTACGAAACTTGAAGTTTTTAACGCAATTCAGGTGAAACATATTTATAAACAGTATTATTTTCCGCGGCTTAACTCAAATTGTTCACCTGCTGGTTTAGTGGGTTAAGCTAGTTTGTTTTCAGTTTCTTTACGGTATATTTTGAAAATGAGCAGATATATTTCTGTGTATTCCTGAGAGTCGACGAAATCCACGGTCACACTGTAGATTTCTGCTTCTACGTCGTTTGTTGCCACCAAATTCCACAATTATTTTGGCATTTATTGTGTTTAGTAGAGCTGTCAAACGATTGATAGTTGAGCCATCAATAGTTTTGAATGTTTTGAAAAAAACAATCGATACTATCGTGATAGTATCGGGTTCAAAAAATTATTAATTATGTTTTTTTTTGTTATTTACTGGTTACTAACCTGATTAAATGGAGCGGGATTAAGCTATTTTTTTCTCGGTTTTTGAGGTTTCTGAGGTCACTCGACAAAACAAATCAAGTGAAATATTTATTTTTCCATATATTAAGACACATTTCAAATTGACCGCCAAACTCAATTTAGCGCACGAAAAATACTGACATTTTTCGCTCTCAATTCGTGGTGGGCTTTCAAAATTTTCTCTCTTTATAGTGGTGAAGAGAGTGTTTTTTTGGTGACTTTCCCCTCATTTTCGTGGTGTGAGAAACATGTTCTTAACGGGAACGCGTAGCAACAATGAATCTGGCGCCCAGAATGCTTACAGAAAATTTCGAACGATTTGATTGGCTGAAAGTTGAAAACGCGTTGAATCTTCTTCATCGTTATTAGTAATGTTATGATTTAAAAAATGATCAATTGATATTTTCTTGATACTCAGCGGACTTGTGAAGAAGAATATTCGGCACTATTTTCTTGTTTCATGGTCGCGCGAACATTTTTTTGGACTTTGCCCAGAAAACCACCCCAAATGTTTAGGACGCGTAAGGTAAACCGTTACTTTTGTAACGGATTTTATATCGAAAAGTATTTTTTGGGTACAAAAAGTAAATATTTATTATTGATGTAGGCAGTCTGCCTAAGTGGAGGCAAGTCGGGTCTTGGCGTGTATTTATATGGCCAAGTGAATCTGGCGGATTCCCAGGATAGATATAAGTATACGATTCTCAAATTCAACAAGATCCCACTTCAATACCTAACTTTCTCTGATCATATAAATACATTTTTCTAAAAACAGGAACGCTAGAATGGGCTTGGTTTGGCTCATTTTTTAACCAAACAATTGTTAAATACATGTAAAACCTAAACAAGCTTAAAATAATAGTAAAAATAGTCCGCGGAGAGAGGAAATTCTCCGAATCACTCCAGCTTGTAGCTGTTGACATTCTCCAGGCTAAAAGTATCCTATCTAGGGCCAATTTTGACGCACGCGACATTTTCCGACGGGTTGACTTGAAATGAAAATAATTCCCTTTTAGCAAGAAATACTGAAACTGTACATAAATTTCAACCTTTTTCATTGGTTGGTGCTGATTCTTTGGAACGTAGATTCATTGTTGCGACGTTCCTACGCGTTCCCGTATGATACATTTGATTTGTATGCGAAAAATTTCAGCAACATGGGGAAATAAAGTAGCAGCATTGTTGTGCAACTTTTGCACGGAGTGAGCCACAAGTGAATACCTTGGGAAAATGGATATTATGGACTTGAGACATTGTTTGTAATTTCAGGCTCCAATTAATGCCGAAACTAGTCAGTCTCTTTTTTAAAGACATCAACGAAATTTTGTAGCTCACGGGTACCAATAATAGGTATCAGAACCGGGATAAATGTATATCTATAAAACAAAAAATATGCATTAATAGGTAAAAAACATGTCAATCTAGGATAAAATCATAAAAAATGTTTCAATGGAGCTTGGAACAACAAAGTTAGCATCAATTAAAAGAAATAAGGTATACAAAAGTCCATACGCATAGAAGTAACTTGGTTGACCAGCAACACTGACGTCACATTTAGTCAACATTTACGTTTTGTTTTGGCCGTTTTTGTTTGAACCATATTATGCGAACAATCCAATGAAAAAGAGTTCTAAAAACTAGCCAATCCTGAACAATATTTATGTATCTATCGGATAAAATTATTTGTTTAGGACTGAGAGGGCCAACTAGCTAGTGATATTAAACGGAATATCAAAATCGAGGAATATCAACGTTGAATGTTTTGAAAAAACAATCGATACTATCGTAATAGTATCGGGCTAAAATAATTTTTAAAAAACCATTGAACCTTTTAGAAACTTGTCCATTGTAAAAATTAGATACCACCGGTCGATTCGTATTTTATAGCAGCCAATGCAAACATATCAAAAGCGTAGTTCGTACTAGCACTAGTACTATCATGATAGTCTCAAAACCATCGATAGTAGAGTCTAGTAGCAAAATATCGATACTATCGATAGTGCCCTCTTCCTCTAGCTTCTACGTCGTTTGTTGCCACCAAATTCCACAATTATTTTGGCATTAATTGTGTTTAGTGTGTGTTTAATAAGCCAATTGTTCTCCATGCCGTGACCAACTGGTATCCAGTGCCGCAAGCGCTTGGCAACAATGTAAAAGCCGCAGTTTTGGCATCGCAAACGGGTAAAATTTCCACGAAACGCTACAGGAAAAAATCTTTAGAATCGAAATCGGACAATTCAAACACACACACATAGTGCCGTGCTGTTCACACACTACAGTTGCAGTACAGTACCGCAGTGCGTGCGAGCGAGTCGAATAGTCGTTCGGAAGATAACATTTGTGTACCTACCTCTCTTTCAAGTGGTGAGTTGAATGAATGCCGATTATGCACCCTGCACGCAAACGGGGCGCCCAGCATATGAGTGCAGCGATCAAGTGTAGTTTTCCACGCTCACACACTGCAGTGAAACCCCAAGATAGGAATCAGAGATTCTGGGAAATCCCTGGGCATCTCTTAACGTCCATTGCGATAAGGTGTTTGTGTTTGGTTTTTGGTGGCGGGAAGTAAGCTGGAGCGTGCGCACAGGTCACAAACAAGTCGTTGCGAGCCGACCCCAACTTGTTTATGGAAAGCGAACAACGAATAAAAATAAAAACAAAAAAATATATGTGTAATTTGTTGTAGCAGGTGAGATTTACGAGTGCATATTGAGTTCGGAGAGAGCTTTTTGAATGAGAACGATAATAAGAATGGGAGCGCATAGGAAACGGTGAAAAGCCGCCAAAATGGGTTGAGTTTGTTGTGCATCGATTTTCCCGGTCGAAATATGAAAATTCGTATTTACTTTGAATATTTAATTGCAGAACATTTTAGTGATGAGTGAAGAGGTGGCACCAAGCGTTGAGGACACGAAAATGCCCGAGCAGGATGGCCTGAAGGAGAAAGCTGATGAGTGCTCGAGTGCGCCGTCTACCAAGGACTCGGAAAGATCCTGCAGGGACATGAATGCGGCGGTTGGGGATGTGAAAAGTGTGCAGCTGCAGAAGGAGCAAAGTCCAACAGATAGGGAGAAATCGACTACGGTGGATATAAACACGCTGACTCCATCGACGCCTTCACACACGCCGCCACAGTTGCTGGCAACCGAAACGACAGCTACAGCGCCTGTCATACCAGATAATATATTGTCTCCCCCAAAGTCAGAAACACAAACTGATGAGACCAACACGGCCACATCGACGTCGTGTTCACCAGCTTCCGATGGCCAGCATTCGCCTGTGGGGGAACAGCCAGCGCCAGCCCCGAAGCAGGAGCAGCAAGAGGAAGCATCGGCGGTCAATGGCTCTACACCAAAGTCGGGAAAGCCGCTGGCCACAGCGCTAAGCAACAAAAAGCTCAACAAGTCGGCATCCACGTCACCGCGCGCCTCCCGATCTCGCAAACCAAAGGCACTGCCTATGTACGAGAGCGAGATCAGCGACAACAAAGTCGGCATTAAGCTGTGCATTAAAAAATCGGATGGTGTGGCGGGGGTAGACGCCACGCCGTCAGCAGCATCGCCTCCCGTCCCCGTCCCTGTTGCTGCCAAGCCGGCACGCAAGCGCGTTCGCAAGCCGAAGCAGCCGGACAGCGACGAGAGTGAATGTGAGCCGCGAAAGAAGAAGGTCTCGACGAGCAGTGCAGCAGAAACAGTAGAGGGAGAAGCAGTCGAGCAGAGTGCCTGGGCTGAGAGGCTTCCTGCGGAAGTCCTCTTCCGAGTAAGTCAAAAGCGTTGCAGACAATTGGAAAAATTAACTCAATGAGGTTGTTTTTTAATTTTAGATTTTCGAACACGTTATCGAGAAGGACGGCTGCCTGCCCACACTCTTCCGCCTGGGACGAGTTTGCTCCCTGTGGCGGCGGGTTTCTCTCACCCCCTCACTGTGGCACACAATGGATCTGACTACATGGATCAAGGAGAAGTATCGCACAGAACTCAAACTCAAGTGGTTTGTGGATAACCGCTGCAGTGCCTGCACCGAGTTGAATGTTTGTAAGTGACTAAAAACCTCAAGCCTGAACCTTTTTTTTTTAACGCGAGGTTTTTCTTTTGTAGCCAACTGGAAAATATCGGACGTATCCATCAATTGCTTTCTCACCAAGTTGGCTGCCGGTTGTCCGAACCTAACTGGTATCACGCTGTCCGGCTGGAAAGGATTCACCTCAGACAATTTAACCTATTTGGTGGACAACATGAAGAAACTGGAACGGTTAGACTTGAGCTCCATTAACGTAAGTTGAGAGCATCAGGCTTCGGTGGGAAACAAAGCTAAATCGATTTTTCTGACCTTCATACAGCTTGAGATGAATGCCAGCAAGACCGCTGTGGGCATGATCTCTCTGTGCAATGCGCTTCAGACAATTGGCAGTCGTCTAACCCAACTCCACTTGGCGCACAATCGTCTGGCGGGTATACCCCAGATAGTCGGCGTACTGTCGGTGCGTATAATGCAGTCCCCCCACCAAATCAAGGGCTCTCGTAATTATAAATTGTACATTTAAGGCACACTGTCCGAATTTGACGCTATTGGATCTCTCGAATGTGACCACGCAGGCCACATCTCACGGCGTGCTGCACATTGAGAAACTGCAGCATGGCTGCCAAAAGTTGAAGGTCCTGCGGGTGACCAACTCGCACATCACACCAAGCACAGCCGGAATGCAGGAGATTGTAAGCTTGCACATTTAGGCTGGTCACAAAGAAGATAATATAGGCTTCAAATGTTTGTAGATGGACTCCCCTGGCTTTCCCAATCTCGAAGAGCTCTCCGTGGCTGCAACTACAGATGAATCGCGCATCATTTGCGATGATCACCTGCAGCGCCTACTGAAGAGCAGCTCAAAGCTGAAGCTGCTAGATGTGCGCAACTGTACTCGGCTGACGCACGAGAGCCTCATCCGGCTACCGGCCTGGGACATAAAGCATTTATACCTCTCAGGCTGCTCAGTTACGCGCGATGTGGGGTATGTTCAATCCTCGTCGCTTCCACAGCTTGAGCTTTACGATTCTTTCATCTTCTGGTTTGGTCCTGTAGGTCGGGTCTGGAACTCATTGCCTCCAAGTGGGCGCATAGTCTCATAGAACTGGATCTGGCCTGGGCAAATGTGCAGCAGCCGATAGACAATGCATTGCGCGCCCTTGCCGAGAAGGGGAGCGAGTGCCCATTGGCGTAAGTGTTTCGAATTTCGACAACAAAATATCAGAAAAATCTCATTAATTTTTTACTTGCAGTCATTTGAATCTGTGCGGCTCGTCCGTTTCGGATGAGGCAGTCAAGGAAATACTCAAAAACTGCGCCAACATGAGCTCAATCAACCTGGCTTCATGCCGTGGACTGCCACGCGGGGTCAAGCGTCTCATGCAAGGAGCGCAGCAGTTGCGCGAGCTGCGCGAAGTTCTTGGGGTGCAGCTAAAAGACAGCAGCAGCAGTGGGAGCAACTAATCCAGATCCAGTCAGTGTGCCAGTTCACACATCGGTTTTATTGTTGAGAAAGCGGGCCACATTTAAATGTAATTTAAATTGTTGCTTCCCACTGCACGCAGAAGAGGCGATTTTGTTGATTTTGTAATTGTAGTCCGCGGAAATATTGCAATATGAACGATCAATTGCAATATGGCTTGCATCTTCCAATTATGCTAATCTTGTTTATAGGCGGTAGTGTGTAATAATTGTACTAGTTTAGTATTCTAGGCGTTCCGTTCTCTTTCTCCATCCGAAACAAGAAAGGGTCCTGAGAGAGAGAGAGAGAGAGCCCGCTGCAATCGTTTGTAAATGCAATATGTATTCATAATTTAGTTGATTCGAATTTTTTGTGGAACGGCGAGTACCAACCACTTGCAAGGACGATTTAATGATTTTTTTTATGTATACATAAACGATTGAATTCATTATTAGTAAGTCCGACCATTGTGTGTTTGTAAAGTATGTACGTATACAAGATTCTAGAGTAAGTACCATACAAATTGAATTATTAACCATACAGATAGTAGTCGTCAATTGAAAGTCGATAAATAAGACAATTTGTAGAATGTTTTTAACCCCGATTTAAATGTACATATTGGCGTTTGAGAGCGCTCTGATTGAATGTTTTCAATATTAACCATTAATAAATGCTATACCACACATAAATATTAATTAACACAATTCAATTGTTAGGCATTATTTGTAGTTAAGAGAAGGCAATTAAAGGTACATTTAATTTATAATAAACGCAAACATTTTCAATCTCTATTGTTTGTATTGTTGCTTCGTAGCGAGTACCCCCCAATCCCCATCAGGATTCCTACCATCGAAAACATCCAAAGTTCCTTTGAGTTTAATATATGTATAATTTTATTCAAATATGCGGGCCACATCTACTCTTCACATATCGGAGTCATCCATCCTTTACTTTTTCTGCAGATTATCAATATCTTTAATGTATTCGGTGCCAACCTTGACAATGGCGGCGCCGGTTCCCAGACCAACCAAGGTGGCGAGAAGAGCGTTATCCTCAGCAAGGGACGATTTCAGGAGGGCCCAGGCAAGCACAGAGCCCATACTGAATAAAACTCCACCGAGGGCAGCATACGCCAGGCGCTTGTTCGTCTTGACGTCCTTCAGGTGAGGACGCCCGTAGATGTAGAAAGACGTGCCTACCGCAGACGAAATCAAGAACACATTAGTAAGGTCCTTTTTCGGCAATAATCTGGGCACAATCTGCGGGTTCATAACATTGAGCGAAAGTGCTCCGTAACTGACAAGCCCGTGAATTGGTATGTAGTAATTGAACACGTTTTCTTTGGTGAGGGGCTTCAGGCCAATTTTCTCGCACAAGCTGCACGCGTCGCTATTTTGTCCACTGGCCATTATTTTTAATGCAAATGCAAATTCAACGTAGTAATTAATATTCCGGCGATGAAAGTCGTGAAGTCTTCTTCTTCTTCGTTATATAAAGAGTAGCGTTGCCAAATGAGGAAAGTCAAGTTCTAAATAGATTGCCGGTTCATTATGCTGCGGGTTTTACCAATTTCTAGCCATTAGTTCGGAACTCACGCATGTTTTCTAATCAAAAATAGAATTATATGTCAATTTGTTCTAGTTTTGTGCTAGAAGTTTTGAAAATAAAATATATAAAAACAAGTTTTAGCGAGAAATGTCAACTCTGAACAACAGCCGGCATATATCGGAAAACTGGGTGGCATCACTACCCGGCGCTGGAGAGGAAGGAAAGAATTTAGAGAGAAAGAGAACGAGATAGGTGCGAAAAATTTTGGACTTGGTTGGAAATTCCTTGATTTCGCTTTGTAGAGAGCCAATAATTACAGAATAGACAGCAGCAACACTAAATGTGCGTGCCCCATATGCAGCAGCCATCGATCACAATCGCATCCGCATCCACCTCGTGAAGGCACTTCAAACATAACACAAAAACACAACCAGCCAGCCAGCCCATCTCATCTCCGTGGAAGACATGTTGACGCACAAAACTTGTCAGGCACGGAAAAAAATGCAGGTGAGTGGGGAAACGGAATGGCCCAATAAGAACATGGATAGCGGGATGAGAATTGAGTTTACAATGCATTGCATCGCACTCACCAGGTTTCCTTTGTGATACGAGACGCCGAGGAGAAACAGCATCGGAATGGTGTCAATTCGTTGCAGCTAGATCCAAACAATGGCAAATTGTATTCGGCCGGCCGTGATGCGATCATCCGGGTGTGGAACACGCGCTCCGAATCCAGCGAGAAGTACATACAGTCGATGGAGCATCACAATGACTGGGTCAACGACATAGTGCTCTGCTGCAACGGAAGAAACCGTAAGTCGGAAAATGGATAGAGAGCCAATTATAGTGAATATTGTGTCTAACCATTTGGCCATTCAGTTATCAGCGCCAGTTGTGATACCACGGTGAAGGTGTGGAATGCACAGAAAGGCTTCTGCATGTCGACCCTCCGAACGCATCGCGATTATGTCCAGGCGCTGGCGTATGCCAAGGATCGGGAGCAAGTGGCCAGCGCTGGGCTGGACAAAGCAATATTCCTGTGGGATGTCAACACACTAACAGCGCTAACTGCCAGTAACAACACCGTTACAACCTCTAGTCTGACTGGGTCAAAGGATTCGATCTATAGCCTCGCCATGAATCCCTCTGGCACCGTGATTGTGAGCGGATCCACCGAGAATATACTGCGAATATGGGATCCACGCACCTGTATGCGAAGCATGAAGCTCCGGGGACACACGGAAAACGTTCGCTGCCTTGTAGTCTCGCCCGACGGCAACCAGGTTGTATCCGGCAGCTCTGATGGCACCATCAAGGTGTGGAATCTTGGTCAACAACGCTGCGTTCAGACCATACACGTGCACAAGGAGGGCGTGTGGTCCTTGCTAATGAGCGAGAACTTTCAGTACATAATTTCGGGGAGCAGGGATAAAAATATTATTGTGACCGAGATGCGAAATCCCAGCAACAAGACGCTCGTGTGCGAGGAGAAGGCCCCTGTGCTCAGTCTGGGCTACAACATGGACAAGACTGGCGTGTGGGCCACCACCTGGAATTCGGACATTCGCTGTTGGAAGCTGCCCATGTACGACAGGGGCACCCTGAACTCGTCTGGCGGCATGGATGCACAGTGGACGCAAGGTGGCACGGAGCTGGCCTGCATCAAGGGCGGGGCCGCCATCAAGGAGTGCACTGTGCTAAACGACAAGCGTTATATATTAACGAAAGACTCCCAGGATCAGGTCGTGCTCTACGATGTTCTAAGAGTTGTCAAGAAGGACACTCTGGGCCCAATCGACTACGAGGCGGAGGTGAAGAAGCGCAACAAGCAAGTCTACATTCCAAATTGGTTCACAGTGGATCTCAAAACTGGGGTGAGTGACTACCATCTCATCACCATGATCTCTCTACATGATATCTCTGATTGCAGATGCCAACGATTGTTTTGGGTCAGGAGGAGGTAGATTGCTACTCGGCCTGGGTGTCCATCGAAGCCGGACTGCCGGAGTGCGTCGATCCCACCACAGAGATAAAGGTATGTGGGATGTGAATGTCTGATGGAGTCTCCTAATCATATTTGTCCATTATTGTGCAGATAAACTATGGGAAACTACTCCTGGAGGCACTGCTCGAGTACTGGACACCACCGCATAGCATACCGCCGAACGAATTGGAGCCGGACATGCATGGCAATGGTTACTTCCAGGTACCCAAACATACACCAGTCATATTCAGGTGAGTCGCTTAGTATTTCAATTCGCTACAAATATGTAAATTCATGTGTCCATCATCCAACAGCGAGGTGGGCGGTCGGACTGTCTGCCGTCTGTTGGTGCGCGACGCAGCGGGCGACAGCGAGTGCACTCTTCTACATGAGACAGCACCGCAGTGGGTTACCGATGTGGTGATTGAGAAGAACATACCCAAGTTCCTCAAAATACCGTTCTTCCTGCAGCCCCATCCACAGATGACCAAGCCAGAGCGCACCAAGAAGGTAGAGTCGAATGCTATGAGTGTGTGGTCCAATTAATCTCATAATTAACCCCTGATTTACCTCTCATTGGATCGCAGGATCGCTTGGTGGCCAACGAGTTCATTCAGTGCCGCAAGGTGTGTGAGCATGTGCTCGAGAAGGTGCTCAATGCAGAGACAACACCGAGCGGGGCCAACGCAAACAATTCCTTGCAGAACAGCCAAAGCGACGGCAACTCGGAAGGGTCGCAGCTGCCGGCGGAGGAACGCATTGAATTGTCGTGCAACGATGTGGTAAGTTGCAGTTGCAAAAGGACATGTAGATGATATATTCTATTGCCATTGTTTACCTTAGGTTGTGGATCCCAACATGGACCTGCGTACGGTGCGCCACTTCATCTGGAAGCAATCAACAGATCTTACATTTCAATACAAAACGAAGCAGAACTTCAATTACGATGGTAAGACCATTCGAATTCGATCTAATTCAGACCAACTGAGAGTCGTTTTTGTGTCCCACCCACCCAATAGGTTCGATCGGGGACAGTCTGGAGCGCGTCACGCGCAAGTATTGAACGACGGGCATGTGATCTCTCTCTCCTAGCCCATTTCCGCTAAATTGAAAGATTTAAGTTTTAGTTTGATTAACCATTTGTATGTATTTTGCAATGTATTCGTAATTAATTTGTCCTGTGGACTAACCATCTAATAAGAATATGTTTAAACATTTATATTTGATGTAAATGCACCCAGCTGAGTGCTATATATATATATTGTTTGCTCTGTTTCAGTGTGTTTCTTGTGTTTAGGAATTATTCAGATATACATATACTTCAGATTCAGACTTAAAAGAGATTAAGTTTGCGACACAACACACAAGTAGATAAACATTGTATGGAACAACATTTACATTAATTATCTGGCATCTGAAAACATTTAGATCTAGAGAATTGCGCATATATGTATGTAATATTCACATTTGTTTTACACTAGGTTTTTATATAGATATATATAAAATACATATATACATAGAACATATTATATATATCTGTATATTTAAGTATAAGTAAACTGTTAAAAAATACAAAAATCAATGCAATTGTAGAAAATCAACCTATAAAACGCTCTATGCAAGCCAATTTGTACATAAGTAACAAACAAACAAACAAAAGATAAGAAAAGAAAGATGATACAATTGAAAATCAATTAAAGTTATTATTAAAACTATTTGGAAATCAAGCTTGGCTTTCTTCCCTTATGCCACTTTAGATATTATTAATCATCTCACGGACCCGACGCCGTCTGATGCGAGCCGTCCTCGAGTAGGATTCCATGGTGTTTAGGATAACGAACAACTGTTGCTTCAGCGTCGATGGTATCATATAGTTGCTGATCACCCGTCGGGGCGAGTTGCTCGTGCGATTTAGATGGCGTGCAAGCAGCCACAAACAGGTGTCCTTGAGCTTGCGCATCGGGAAATGGATGTTCACCTGGCTGCGTACATCGCACAGCTCCTCGGGATGTTGGGGATTTTTTGGCACATATTTTGGAATGGGAACAAATATGCGCCTAGACTTAACGTGCATACGCTCGCCTGTGTAGTAGTCGCGGAAGAGCCAGGTGTGCGTATTATACGTGTTGACGCGCACCTCCTCGAACGGCTTCAGGCTGAGATACATGTTCTCAGTATCGCGGTCACAAACCCAATACAGATCAACAGTGCGTTGTGTTGTGTTACAAAAAAGCACAAAAACCTCAACTAGCTCGGCGGCTGGTGGAGGATGCAACGCTTGCGGATTGCCACGGTTATTATGTGCAATCTGCAACGCCATCTCCAGCAGGGTGCTAAGCCGATCAGTAATAGCTATGATATCAATTTTTAATGTTTTTCTCCAACCACAATGAGTATAGATAAAATTTTATCAACAGTGTGACTAGCCCTCGAAAATATACCGAAATATACCTTCTCATTTCCAAAATATACCGTAAATGTACCGAAGCAGTGCCCACTTAGCCCACTTAACCCCCCTCTATTTAAACAGTGAAAAATCTGCAATACAGCCACGAAAAATAATACTGTTTGTAAATTCTTATTGTAGATCCATCCTTCCTCTTTACTTACAAAAAATATTACTTCGATATCTTTCACCTGTAATGCGTAAAATATATTTCAAGTTTCATAATATTCGGGGTAAGTGGAAATACCCACTGGTCGACAATGGGTTAGACGGTCTCTGACCATGATTGGAAATCATATTCCTCGATTTTGAAATTCGGTTTCGTATTACCAGCCAGCCAAGACTCTCAGCACTGAACATATAATTTTATCCGATTAATGAATCTTTAGTACAAGGTTGGTTAGCTTTAAGGACTCCTTTCATTGGATTGTTAATAAAATAAAGCTTAAAAAAGGTTTGATTAGTTTGTTCCAAAATATTATCGAAATACGGTCTTTAAAATTCAAAAGTGTGGCAATACAGGGCATGCTATCGATACTATCGATACCACTGACTATCAGCTGTTGCGCTGAAAATAAATAAACAAATAAAATAAAATGGCATTTTGTGTTGCAGTTATTGGCAAAGATGTAAGTGTAATTCGAATTAATTAATTAATGACTGTGCTTACATTTCCAACATTTAAAGAATGCCCCGATGTACCTGACCACATCCGATATGGAGCAGGAGCTGGACCTGCAGTACCATGTACACGCAGCTCTCGACGTAGTGGAAGAGAAGTGTCTGATTGGAAAGGGAGCGCCCGAGTCCAAGGAACTCTACCTGGGACTTCTATACTCCACAGAGAATCATGAAATGTAGGTACACCCGTCTGGTCAGGGGCGCAAAAGCTAATCGGTATTTTCTCTGCTTTTAGCTATGGCTTCGTCACCAATTCCAGGGTGAAATTCATAGTGGTCATTGATTCCAGCAACGTTGCTCTGCGCGAGAACGAAGTACGGACGGTAAGTACTAGTCCCACAGCTAGTAGACCTACTGATGCCACTTTCAATGCATTCCAGATCTTTCGCAACCTGCATATCCTCTACACAGATGCCATCTGCAATCCTTTTTACATTCCGGGCGAGTCCCTGACATCCAAGTGAGTCCATCCATACGTTGTTTAGGGTTTTACTCATATCCGATTTCTTTTTGCAGGAAATTCGATCGTGCCGTGCAAAAAATAATGAGCGGCAACGAATAGCTTTAGATTAGAACAAAACGGGCAATAAAGTAAATTATTTGTAATCAAAGAAGAGTGGTTCAGATTGATGTATGACGGGGCCGGCTGCCAGGAGAGCTGTGTGGAGCGTGGGTTGTGGTGTCAAGATGGCCTTGTCCACGCCCGCAGCTACAAACGTCTATATTTACACAAAAATGCGCACAATATTGAAACCGGTTGAAAAAAAGACGAACAAATTTATTAAAATGCAAAGTTTTTTTTTTGACGAATATAGAGAATTAATTATATGTAGCTTTACACTATTTGCAGTAGTCGAGATATGGTTGATGTCTGCGTCGCAGACATATCTTCCGCCTGTTTGGGTTTGGGTCTTGTTATGAATTTCGGTTGGATCTTTGGATAAGCAGCAAACGAGTATTTCTGATTATCATATGCATAATTAGTGGAATTAAAAATCCTATACGTCAGACGACACGACCTGAACTTGGTCTTATCGCGCGCAGCATTAGCAGCATATAAAAAGATGCCAGAAGTTCCATTTCGATATCAGTAAGTCTATTCAAGTCTTCGAGCAAACACCATGAAGTTCATCGTAAGTGGCTTCAAAATCCGAACGATCCTAGCAGGATAATCGCTAACTTGTTCTCCGATTCTCCGAAATAGATTGCTTTCGCCTGCCTGCTGGCTGTGGCCTACGCCAACGAGGATGCCAATGTGCTGCGTAGTGAGTCACAAGTTAACGTAGACAGCTTCCAGTACGCTCTGAAGCTCGACAACTCAGTAGATGTCGAACAGAAGGGTGAACTCAAGAGTGACGATGAGTGGGTGGTCCAGGGAAACCAGGCATGGCAATCTCCCGAGGGTGTGCAAGTGGCCATTCAGTACGTTGCCGACCAGAACGGATTCCAGGTGATCTCTGCCAACCCCCCTCTGCCAACCCCTCCCCCAATCCCAGAGGCCATCCAGCGCTCTCTGGACTGGATCGCAGCCCACCCCCCTAAGGAATAAGCCATGTTTACCAAAAAATAAAAGCAGTTAAAAGTTAAATTCAATTTCGAACTCATTCCTCCAACCAGCCCCCCCACCGAAGGATCGATCAGTTTGCCTATCGGCAGATTGCGGTTTGCTGATGGAAAAGACTGAAAAATGTGATAATTCAAACGCAACTAATTAGCGGACACAGAAACGAGTTCCCCCAAATTAATGCGTAGCCCCCAACAAATGCCAAGGTCAACGAGATAATCAAGAGAAAAGCCAAACAGGAGGAGACACATTTACATATTTATGCGACTTTAATATTTGACTTTTTGGCCCTGAACTTGAGTTGCGAGATGCTCGGACCCACAGGGAAAGTGATACATCACTTTCTATTTCGTCCATCAGCAATGCAGAGATAAAAGTATACGAAACTTTTGGGCGAACCTCGCAACCAGAAGATCTCAGACTCTGCTCGGAAGTGGCAGCTCTCTTGCCCATGAAACGCAGCAGCAAACACACAATAAATATTACGAGTGCGATGATTATTTCCCAGCCACGAAAAACACGCCCATTGGGGTTACTTCCCATATGACGACGAGACGAGTGAATAATTTGGACTTGTATTCAAACGTGTAATGAATGTATTCTTCGCATTCACCCAGTTTGGCAATCCGACCTGAGACTTGATCCGCTTGGGAGATGCTGCGAGAGACATTTAAATTTACCAACGATATCGAATCACGTGATCACGATATGGGATGGATCCGTGGAGCAGGCAGGGCAGCCTTATTGTTGTCATAACTTCAAATGCAAATGTTAAGTTTTATCGCCTTTGACAGCGATCCGATGCGATGAGATGAGATGAGAGGAGTGGTGGGCCTCGAGGAGAGCGTTTAGTGTACTCGTTTGATGCAGATGCCACTGCAATTATGACGACGGGCAAAGTGAATGCCTCCATCAATTATCCGGCTGCCTGAAAGAGACTCTGGGCAAAAGTGGTCTTGGCGACGATCAAGGCTAGACATCGCCGCCACACAAATGTCAAAATAACATTGAAACTCTGGCGCTCCGGTTACCGACTCGACCACAAAGAAGAAAAACAGCCCCCAGTTGATTCTGGCGCTCTGCGGCTAATCGGTTGGGAAACGCAACATGAAAACGCTGACAGACTGATGCTGACGAATCGATGTCGGCGCCTGTCCGTCAAGAGATCGTCAGGGAATCATCTCTTTGAATCCCTCTCATGCACTTCTCCCCCAGCTGTTGGCAATTAGTAATCTGTGGCATTTTGAGTTATTGGCATCATAATTTATATGCTAATTAATTAATAACCATATAAACAAATGGTCAATGTGTCAAAGTGACGTCAACTTAAGGCGTCTGCTTTGGCTGCCGCTGTCATAATTGGTAAACAGATTTTCTTTGGCTTTCCTCAATTTCCCAAATACCTCTACTACGTATGTATACTCGAACGTATGTATATTTCTGGAAATGTGTGTCACATGAATAGACATTGTAGTAGCTGAATGTATAAATCAATTTGCATATTATTCGGTCATTTAACGAAAGCGAAACATGATAATGAAGCTGATTTAAATTTAAATAGGAAGCAGAACCGCAAGAGACAATAAAATTCGAATCGTTTATAAAAATGTGTGTTGGCGCTACGTTCGCTTGTTGTTGTTCCCCACCCCTCCTCCCACAGCACTACCATACATACAGACATATACATACATACATATAGCACTGATAAAAACGAGAACGAAAGTTTGTGTTCGAATTATCTCACAGTGCATGTGCGTACATGGGCATAGAAAAAGAATGGAAAGAATGGAGAAAGAAAGAATACTTTTGGCGCGCGCTCACGACACGACACGACACGAAAAACGAGAGTGAAATAGAGTGGTGAGTGGAGTTCAGCAGAGCATCATGTGCGTGTCAAATATCGGCTTCCAGATCGGCATTCGTTCCTGGTGTTCATGACACACACTAGATCACACTCACATTGAGAGCGAAACTTTTTGGAGAAATGATCTCTCAGTACATATGCGTACATGGGCATAGCGAAAGAATGGTACATTTGGCGCGCGCTCACGACACGAACAGACACGATTTTATGACCGCATAACAGAAGGTGGGTAACTGCAAGCTGTGATAAGAATGAAGCGGCGCGGAAGCTTTTTAGAAAAACGAGAATTAGAGGGAGGGAGAGAGAGAGAGGGAGGAGAGAGAGAGAGAGAGATAGAGAGAGAGAGAGAGAGAGAGAGAGAGAGAGAGAGAGAGAGAGAGAGAGAGAGAGAGAGAGAGAGAGAGAGAGAGAGGGAGGGAGAGAGAGAGAGAGAGATAGTCTCTCACCACTGTTAAAGAACCACACCTGCTTAGGTACAACGTATGAGAAGCGCATAGAAAGGCGCTGTTAAAACAATAAAAAAATTTTAAGTATTCTGTTAATGGTTAATATTGTAGATGAAATGTAAACATTAACTTTAAATGTTAATTAAAGAGAATGGCGCTGCTAAAAAGTTTTTAAATTTCAGAAGAGAGAGAGAGAAAGAGGAGATAGTCCCTCTCCAAACACTTGCTTAGGTGCAACTTATGAGAAGTGCATAGAAAGGCGCTGTTAAAACAATACAAAAAATGTTAATGTTATGTTAAGTATTATGTTTGCTTAGTGGTTTAACGTAAGAAGCTTCGAAGAAGCTTGAGCATTCTTATCACAGTTTGCAGTTCGCCCCGGCCCCCCCTGGAGTAAAAACACGTACACGTACTCGTGTATCCCGCCATATATTTTATATATTTCTATCTAATTTATTGTTAATTTGTCTGCGCTATAAAATCCATTTATGCCGTAGAAGTGATTGAGTCAATGATAATAGTTGCAGCGAATCTGATGCGGTGGGTGTATGTCCTGCATATATTGAAAATATTGTTACTTTGGCTGTACACTGAGAGACGTGAAAAGTTGGCGGGTGCCGTGTGTGGCATTTGAATGGCGCTCCTTGACGGAAACATATAAATTAACAGCTGGAACCCTGAAGATTCAGATGGAAACATTTATAGCCATTTAGAATTCCAGTTAATTCTGAAATTTCTTCTCAGTGTCGGGGTAAAAATAACCATCGATGTCCACGTTAAGCCTTAGCAAACCACTACAAAATGGAATTGCTCTGGTGCTGATCATGCGGTTGGGTGTGGGTTAGGGTGAGGGTGCAGGTGCGGGTGGGGTGTCTGCTTCTGCTGGCCAACAGAGGCACAGGCAATGCTCGACGGTTTTACAGTGCTTTTCGTATTCGTATTCGTTTTCGTTTTCACAAAGCAACAAATTAAATACAATTTTTAAGTTTTCCATTGGTTCCGTTTGCATGTGTGCGTGTGCGCGGTGTGGCCTCTGCTTTTGTTTGTTTGTTTCAATGGTTTTATTTTTGAGATGCTGTTGAAAACCATAAATTAGCCTGTTACTTTTGGAATGCCTCTGTACTCTGGTGGCGAATGTGTGGGTGTGCCTCCCCGGACGAAAGCATGGGAAGATCTGGGCAACTGATTCAGTCGTTAGCGGTGATCTATTTGGTGAACAACGAGCATCAGCAGCAGCAGCAGCAGCACAAGACTTCAGCATGGAGAACATTGTGAGTGGAGCGAGACGGCGATGCAGGATATCCGGATATTTATAATGCGGCTCTGTTGCTTTGCAGGACGAAGACCTGACCCCCGAGCAGATTGCCGTTCTGCAGAAGGCATTCAACAGCTTTGACCACCAAAAGACCGGCAGCATCCCCACCGAAATGGTGGCCGACATCCTGCGACTCATGGGCCAGCCCTTCGACAGACAGATTCTCGACGAGTTGATCAACGAGGTCGACGAGGACAGTAAGTATTCCCACTGCCTTCGCCACGGGCATTCACTCATCTAGATCTTTGAACAGAGTCCGGCCGCTTGGAGTTCGAGGAGTTCGTGCAGCTGGCAGCTAAATTCATCGTCGAGGAGGATGACGAGGCCATGCAGAAGGAACTGCGCGAGGCCTTCCGTCTGTACGACAAGCAGGGCAATGGCTATATTCCCACCTCCTGTCTGAAGGAGATCCTGAAGGAGCTCGACGATCAGCTGACCGACTCGGAACTGAACATGATGATTGAGGAAATCGATTCTGACGGCTCCGGCACCGTGGACTTTGATGGTAAGCAGTGACACCGACCAATTAGCAGCATGCCTCATGCATCTCTGAATCTCTGAATTCTCTGGCTCCGTGCCAGCCTTGAGAACAAGCAAATTATATCAATTTGTAGGCTCTTCAGTCCGCTATTCTCCATTTTGCCTGGCAGAGAGCAGACAGTGCTGCCTGCCCTTGTGGCTGACTATTTTTAGGCTTCCGGCTCTGTATCTGAATGCCACTAATTGCTCCACTTTCCCTGCGTTTCGTCCACAGAATTCATGGAGATGATGACTGGCGAATAAATCTCGTCTCTTGGACACACTCTTGGACACAGCTCCTAGCATTGATGGCTGCATGCCATGCACGTGCACCACTCCCCACTCCCCACACGAACTTTGAGGCTTGAATAAACATTTTCTATTTTATTTCTACGATTGAGTAATCATAATTACGCTATAAATAATGTGCCTGAAGCTAGGGGGCAGCTGGTACAGCATCATCGCCAACAGGAACTACTACTCGACAGAATAGAAAAACCCAAAACGCGGCAAACATTCTCCCCTGCTGGCAACTAACTGCATCTGCCACTGCAACCGCATCCGAGTGGAATGAATCATCAGCGTAATTGACGCCCCCAAGTATTGGTTAATATTTTCGATAATATCTACTTTTGCAATGGCCTGGCCAGGGGACTGGCATGGGGGCGTGCCACACACTCATTTGTGTGTTAATTTGGCAAGGCCAATGCAAAGCGTGATGTGCCGTGCAACGCGTCGTATGATGAATGTTGCGCAGACGCAACTTGGCCCGAGTCTGTCCCCCATTGTTTTGTCTCATTCTTTGCTGCTCGTGTGGCCGCATGCGTGCCACATTCCTTTTGCCACTTGGCTGCCGTTCTGGTGCGCACAGCTGTGCCGCCGCGTTCAGCCAAGGCGACCCTCCCATGCCAGCAAGAATCCAATCCAAGAATGGGAGCGCTGCGATGACAACCTGCCGAGGCCCGTGTCCGTGTCCGTGTGTGTCTCTTTGCGGTGGAGCTGCCTTTCTAAATACTGCGCGGCGACAACAGGCAAACGGGCAAATGTCAATGAGCATTCTCCTACTGATGCTGCTGCTGCTGCTGATGCTGCTGCTGCTGCCAGAAATCGTCAGGCATTTCGGCCTAAACTTGGCCCATACAACGGGCCAACGAATTTTCACATTCAACCAAAAATAAAAAAAAGAGAAGCAACTGCCCTTTCTGCTGGCTGTTGCCCAGGCAGATGGATGTTGCCACCAAATGGAGCAACTTGTTTTGCGCAATTTTTGTTTGGGTTTTGTTGTTGTTGTTGTTGTTGTTGTGGTCTCCCACCAGGCCAGGCCCCAGGGTGTCGATGGTGATATTAGCGGTATTTATTACCCATTTCGATTTCAGTTTTCCTAAGTTTTCCCGGGGGTGAAAAGGTCAAAGACTGGACCCAGACCGGTACCAGTATTTTTGACATCCGTCTCGGGCCAGAAATGATTAGAAGACACCGCCAATCGGCGTATGCGATTCTTGACGCCAATTCCGATTGCATTCAAAGCGCATTAAAATTGTTTCCCAAACGTGCAATTCAATGCAGATGAGATGAGTCGTTTGGCATGATGATGATGCTGATGATGCTGCTGATGATGATGCACTCAAGCGTTGAGGGTTTTCGATTGGATTTCAATTTACGAGCACCAGAGCACCATCAGCATCGGCATCGGCATCGGCATCGCCAGAAACTTGCTAATTTTACCGACCTGGCGAGAGTAGATGTGGATGTAGATGTGGCCTGTGGCTGAGAGCGTACAAGTGAGTATGTTTAACAACAAGACAAGGTACATTGGGTAAACGAGATGCCGCCGCTGAGACAATAGTCTAAGCAGCTCCAGCTCCAGCTCAAGCCCCAGCCCCAGCCGCAGCCGCAGCCACATCCCCAGCCATAGGTCTCCCTTCGGCATGCAATTGTTTCTGCCAGCCAACCAACACAGCTGCACACGATTGCAATAAATGCCATAAAGTATCAAAATCTCAGCCAGGCAGGCCAGCACTGCACTGCACTCGCTCTGCTCGTCGCAGACATCGTCGCCATCGCCATCTCCGGCTTCAGCTTCAGCTGCAGCTTCGGCTTCGGCAGCATTTTCGTTCATTCCATTCCATTTGATTGCATTTGGCGCCAACCAAGGTATAAAAGCGGGAGAACCTGGGCTGCGATCGGCACACTAGTACCGTGACAATAGAGGAGCCACGACACGCGGAGGCGGCTGCTGCAGAACCCAAAGGAGCATAGGACTCGCATGGATTTGTGACTTATTTCTCAGAGACTGTAACTGTGTGTGTTTTGTGTGCCAGTGTGTGTGTGTGTGTGTGACTGTGATTAGTTTTGGGAAAAGGACATCCCAGGACATACGTACATCTACCGACATCTCTCCTGTGGAGTCTTGGAATTTATTCGTACAACCAAAAGCGATCAGAGATGGCTCTCAAGTGGGTAAGTATCCGTGCCAATCCCCCGAGAATCAAGCTGCGCAGCATGCATGGGATTTCCCCATCCCTGCCTCCCTGCCCTTCCGACTCGGCCCCCCGAGTCGCCCCGCATAAAACAAAAACGCATAAATTAAAAGGCCATTTAAAATCGGAGATAGCTGATGATGAGGCAAACCCGCCCGGCACGCAAAGTTGCCCAAGAAGAATCCATCTGCATCGTGGCTCTGTTTCTGTTTTTGTTTCTGGTGATCGTGTCCGCCGCCGCCTCCAGCGGCAGATCATCAGCGGCTGGCCGGACCCCGAACTGATGCAGTGGCGACCCAATTGGCAGCCCATTTGGAATTACCACAGTTATACGACGAGTACTTTGGGTGGCTGCCAATTCTGGTTGCGCAACTCTTGGGACAACTGCTCTGGTCACGAACTCCCTGAGAATGCGGCTGCCACGGGGGCAGGCGTTGGATGCAGCATGCAACATGGATGATTCAGTGCCGCAAATGTCAGAATTTCCATTATTCGGCAGGGGGGTGCAGGGTGCGAGGACAGCTGCGCGCGCGGTGAGTTCATCATCGGTGCAGCAGTCGATGGAGCTGTTCAGTTACGTTTATGGCCAGTGCTGCACACGAGGAGACGGGCAGCACTCGTAAACGGTTTAAACTTCAACTTGACACCCGGCCAGGCTACATTTACTTAACCTTCCCATCATCAGTAGCAACAGCCTCATCAGCCGCCATCCCCCAGAGTCTGCTTGGCTGCCTGCTCTCTGACTGTTCACACGCTGAGGCATGCAACTCAATGTAGCTGCTGCCAGTCGCAAGTAGCAGACGAGACATCTTCTGTCGAACAAGAAGTGCATAAATATCAGAGTTCGCCGCAGCCCGATGGCGGTGCCCGAAGATGGTGGCACACAGCCTTAATGGCTGATCCGCTGGCAACAATGGAAAAGCGAAAACGTGAGTGGAGTGCAGTGCAGTGGAGTGGAGTGCGCTGCGGTCCATCAATGAGTGAATATTTCATTAATGAAATGGCAGTTACCATCACTCGGTCGTACGTCTGTCTACTCTTGACCCCATTGAAAGGGGAGGGTGGGCTCCATCGGGGATTTTCAGTGCGGGATCTCCCTGGGATCATGAGTGCTTCGTGCATCGCGATGGCAATTGGGAATCGGGTGAACTTTACATATGCCAGGAGGCATCAATTTGTATGTAATCCAATCCTCTCCTCCCTCTCTCTCTCTCTGGATTAGGCTCTCCTGATCACGATGCTGACGCTCGCGCGGGGTGCCAAGTTGGACAACAAATACCTGCCGCCGCCTGCGAGTGCGGCTAGCGCGGGTGGCAGCCCAGGAGCTGGTCTGCAAGGACCAGGGAGTGGCTTTGGCAGAGGTGGCGGTGCTGGGGGTGGGGGTGGTGGTGGCAACAACGGATTGGGTGGCATAAACAATGGACTGGGCGGTTTCTCAGGCGCCGGCGGTCCAAGTCGACCCATTGGACCGGCTCCCGCTCAACGGCCCAGTGCTCCAGCGGGCGCTCCTCCAGCGGGTCCGCCCATCCCGATACTGTCGTTCGTGAACGAGAACGACGGCGACGGCAACTACCGTTTCAGCTACGAGACGGGCAACGGCATCAAGGCGCAGGAGGAGGGCACCGTCAAGAACAAGGGATCCGAGAGCGAGATCCCCTCCGTAATGGGCTCCTACTCGTACACCAATCCCGAGGGCGAGCTGGTCGAGATCTCGTACACGGCCGATGAGAACGGATTCGTGCCCTCCGGCGCAGCACTGCCCACGCCCCCGCCCATTCCGGAGGCCATTGCCAAGTCGCTGGCTGCCCAGGGCATTAATGTACTTCCGGGTGGTGGCTTCACAGGAGGCGGCGTTGGCCAGGGTAAGTACCAGATGATCATTGACGGAGTGTTCTTGCTTACAACTTCACCGTTCTCAGGAGGCGCAGGCGGATCAGCCTATGGAGGAGGATCTGGAGGAGGCGGTGGCCAGGGTGAGTGGCAGATTAATAGAAGCAAATCTCTGCGATTTTATACCCGTACTCAAAAAGAGTTAAGAGGTACATTGTATGTGTGGTAAACATGGATGTGTGTAACGCAGAGAAGGAAACGTATCCGACCCCAAAAAGTATATATATTCTTCATCAGCATCAATAGCCGAGTCGATCTGTCCGTCTGTCCGTCTTGATGATCGCCCAGATCCTAGAGACTATCAAAGCTGGAGCAACTAAATTTCGTTTCCAGACTCATGTGATATCACACTAAAAGTGTATTTCAAAACTTCGCCCCGCCCCCTTCCGCCACCACAAAAAAAGAAAATCTGTGGCAGCCACAGTTTTAAGAATACCAAAAAAGTAAAATAGTATTATCGTAGAGAATGACCATATCTACCATACTGCCGAATCTGAATCAGATCGGATCATAATAATAGCCAGAATGAAGAAATTTCAGTCTCTTCCCCCACCTCCCGCAGCAAGGGACCCACTACACATTCTCTTTCCCGTAGCAAAAAAATGTAAAATGTAAAATTTTTTAAAATTCTACATTAATCATAAGCTCAAAATTGCATATACTGACTGAGTACGGGTATAAAAGTAGAGTCGCGTCCCCAGAAGCGACTCACACATTCCTTCTCGTTAAATGAAACTTTCTTGATTTTAGGCGGCGGCGGAGGCGCTGGGTATGGCGGCGGAGCAGGACGAGGTGGGGCTCCAGGAGCTGGTGGCCAAGGAGGATTTGGAGGCGGGCCTGGCGCCCCAGGAGGAGGCGGTGGCCAGGGTAAGTTGGAAAATTAATAAAAGATAATTAAAAGCAAATCTTTTCGATTTTTAAATAAAACTTTCTTGATCTTAGGAGGCGGCGGAGGCGCAGGGTATGGCGGCGGAGCAGGACGAGGTGGGGCTCCAGGAGCTGGTGGCCAAGGAGGATTTGGAGGCGGGCCTGGCGCCCCAGGAGGAGGCGGAGGCCAGGGTAAGTTGGAAGATTAATAAAAGATAATTAAAAGCAAATCTTTTCGATTTTTAAATAAAACTTTCTTGATCTTAGGAGGTGGCGGAGGCGCAGGGTATGGCGGCGGAGCAGGACGAGGTGGGGCTCCAGGAGCTGGTGGCCAAGGAGGATTTGGAGGTGGGCCTGGCGCCCCAGGAGGCGGCGGTGGCCAGGGTGAGTGGAAGATTTATAAAAGATTAATAAAAGCAAATCTTTTCGATTTTTAAATAAAACTTTCCTGATCTTAGGAGGCGGCGGAGGCGCAGGGTATGGCGGCGGAGCAGGACGAGGTGGGGCTCCAGGAGCTGGTGGCCAAGGAGGATTTGGAGGTGGGCCTGGCGCCCCAGGAGGAGGCGGTGGCCAGGGTAAGTTGGAAAATTAATAAAAGATTAATAAAAGAAAATCTTTGCGATTCTTAAATGAAACATTCTTGATTTTAGGCGGCGGCGGAGGCGCAGGGTATGGCGGCGGAGCAGGACGAGGTGGGGCTCCAGGAGCTGGTGGCCAAGGAGGATTTGGAGGTGGGCCTGGCGCCCCAGGAGGAGGCGGTGGCCAGGGTAAGTGGAAGATTAATAAAAGATAATTAAAAGCAAATCTTTTCGATTTTTAAATAAAACTTTCTTGATCTTAGGAGGTGGCGGAGGCGCAGGGTACGGCGGCGGAGCAGGACGCCCAGGGGCTCCAGGAGCTGGTGGCCAAGGAGGATTTGGAGGTGGGCCTGGCGCCCCAGGAGGAGGCGGTGGCCAGGGTGAGTGGAAGATTTATAAAAGATAATTAAAAGCAAATCTTTTCGATTTTTAAATAAAACTTTCCTGATCTTAGGAGGCGGCGGAGGCGCAGGGTACGGCGGCGGAGCAGGACGCCCAGGGGCTCCAGGAGCTGGTGGCCAAGGAGGATTTGGAGGTGGGCCTGGCGCCCCAGGAGGAGGCGGTGGCCAGGGTGAGTGGAAGATTTATAAAAGATTAATAAAAGCAAATCTTTTCGATTTTTAAATAAAACTTTCCTGATCTTAGGAGGCGGCGGAGGCGCAGGGTACGGCGGCGGAGCAGGACGCCCAGGGGCTCCAGGAGCTGGTGGCCAAGGAGGATTTGGAGGTGGGCCTGGCGCCCCAGGAGGAGGCGGTGGCCAGGGTGAGTGGAAGATTTATAAAAGATTAATAAAAGCAAATCTTTTCGATTTTTAAATAAAACTTTCCTGATCTTAGGAGGCGGCGGAGGCGCAGGGTACGGCGGCGGAGCAGGACGAGGTGGGGCTCCAGGAGCTGGTGGCCAAGGAGGATTTGGAGGTGGGCCTGGCGCCCCAGGAGGAGGCGGTGGCCAGGGTAAGTTGGAAGATTAATAAAAGCAAATCTTTGCGATTTTTAAAAAAACTTTCTTGATCTTAGGAGGCGGCGGAGGCGCAGGGTATGGCGGCGGAGCAGGACGAGGTGGGGCTCCAGGAGCTGGTGGCCAAGGAGGATTTGGAGGTGGGCCTGGCGCCCCAGGAGGCGGCGGTGGCCAGGGTAAGTTGAAAGATTAATAAAAGCAAATCTTTGCGATTTTTAAATAAATCTTTCTCGATCTTAGGCGGCGGCGGAGGCGCAGGACGCGGTGGTGCTCCAGGTGCGGGCTCTCAGTACATCCCTCCCCCACCAGGACTGCCAGGAGGTGGACGAGGCAGCGGGGACTTCAATCCGCAGACCGGCTACAGCTATTGAGCTCGGCGAGCTCCCTTCTCCCTTCTCCCAGCCAAAACCACTTCACTCCGATCGATGGAACCTCAGTGCAACGCAATCGCAATCGCAATCTGCCTTCAATACTCGTGCTACCGAGTGTGGCGCTTAAATTATTTCTTATTCGTGTAAGCTACCCCGACCCGATTCTCTCCGACAAGGCAATAAATGAATTTTAGTGAACGCCTGAGGCCATGATTCAAGGGGTAAGAAGCAAAGACAGAGACAGCGCTTGACTTTTCTGGTGCATGTATTTCATGCCTTTGAACGCGACTACGTGGATGGACTAAGTGTAAGTATCGATGCAGCGCCATTTGGTCAACGTGGGAGGAGTCACTTCCGCGGGGACTTCTTGAAGCGTCTGCCGTACTGATTGTAACCATACGGATCCACCAATTGGTTCGATCTGCCTCTCAACTGCTGGGTTATCAGCGCCTGCTGCTGCTGCTCGTTTTGCTGTTCCTTCTGCTGTTGCTGCTGCTGTTGCTGTTGCTGCTGTTGTTGCTGCTGCTGCTGCTGGTTGGCATTCTGCTGGGCCTGCTGGGATGTGAGATTGCTACCAAATTGCTGACCAAATTGCCCGGCATACTGGGCTGGCAGGCGTCCGGAATGGAGCTGATTGAACGGCTGCTCCGGCTGATACTGTCCAGAGTTCGGCTGCTGCTGCTGCTGCTGGAAGTTTCGCTGCTGTTGCTGCTGCTGCTGCTGTTGCTGTTGCAATGAATTCTGCGGCTGTTGCAGCGCGTTCAGCGGCTGTTGTCCTGGCCCCTGTGGTCGGAAGGGTGCCGTGGCCAGCGGTGGAGGCAGTTGGCGGAACGGCGTCTGGTATGGATTCAGATTGGGGTTGAGCACGCCCTGCGGCTGGTACGACTGCTGTCCAGCTCCCACAAAGTACGGCGGCGGAGTGGCAGGAATGCCTGTGCCCTCGGCTCGGAAACCGTTCTCATCGGCGATGTATCGAACCGTAATGGGCGTGCCCTCGGGCGAGGTGTACGAGTAGGAGCCCTGAATGACCTGCAACGCTCAAGAAATCAGAAATGTGATGTTAGGTTCTCCCGAAAGTATGCCACACCCCAAAGAGAGGGCTCCACACCCACCTGTGCCTCGACGCCTTCGCCATAGCCGAGATTCTTGACATAGCCCTGGGCCTGGGCGGTGGTTCCATCGGCAGAGGAGTATCCATAGGAGAAGCTGCCGTCCAGGTTGAGCTCGTTCTGGTAGGCCGTGATGGGGACATAGTTCTGCTGCTGGTACTGGTTGTACCGGTAGGGATTCTGGAGCGCGGCTCCGGTCAGGGGCGGAGCCAAGGGGTTGACCAGCGGATTAAGCGGATTAAGCGGACTGCGCTGCGCCGGAAAGAGGCCCTGGCTCTGGCCCAGAGTGGGCTGACGCACTCCGAATGGTGACTGCTGCTGCAGCTGGACTCCCTGCTGGCGCTGCGCGAAGCCAGTGCCTGGCAGCTGCGCCCGGCAAGCGGAGAGACAGAGGCCGGCCAGGAGGCAGGCCACCCAGCGCAGCTTCCTCATGCGGGTGGAAGCGGGCATTTAAGCTGTCGTCAGCTGGTGGATGGATGCAGTGGCTCGTAAATCCCGCGAATGTCCCACAAATTACACGCTCGATTAACCCGATGTCTCACTTTCGTTGGGCGCTGAGTTGTGGTGGGAAAGCGGAGTCCGATGTCCGATGTGGAGCTGGAAACTGTGCCGATTTGTGCCGAACCGAACCGAGCCGAGATGTGATCTGATGTGATGTGATGTGATCTGAGATGCGACGTTGCCACTGGAAGTCACTGAACGAATGCCGTGCCCCGACTGCAACTGCGGCCCCGACTGCGGCCCGTATTTATACGAATCTGGAGCCAGCGGTGGCCTGCTGGGCCCTAAAGCGCGGCCTAATCATAAGAACAATCGACCCAGCGACGCCGCTTCCTGCCACCGTGCTCGTCGTATCTCTGCCCCAGCTCTGCTCGAAGCAGGGGGCTGGTATTGGATCTATCTCGATGGTTATCTTACGCTTGGCCCAGTGGCGTGTAATTTATCTGCGGCTTGCGAGTCGTGTTAACAAGCTGCTCGCTGCTGCCACAGATGCCGCAGATGCCGCAGATGGCAGCTTTATTGGTTTTTTATCGGCCATTGACAGAAGGACAAACGAATTTCGTTGCCTGATTGATATCTTCATGGTGGCCAGCCCGACCGTTGGCCTCTTCCGGCGTTTTCCCGATGCGCGCACTTATTTATGATGCATCCCAGCCAACCATCCATCCAACCATCCATCGGTTGCATCTTCAGTGTGGCTTCTGGTTCTGCTTCTGTTGTCGACCCCCATATGCAAATGATGCGTTTTTGCTCTAGCTCGTGTCTCCGCCGCTGCCGCCGCTGCTGCTGCTGCTGCTGCTCTGAGGCACTCCTAAGGTGTTTATGTGAGTTATGTGCTGACAGTACAGCACCTGCCCCCAACCACCGACTGACGGTGCGCTGCTCTGGCCCGGCCAGGGGTCAAGGTGCTTGTCGGACCTCAACCTGATCTCCAAGTGCCATGAACATCATTTATCAGGCCGTATCTATCCGCAGGAACCCTTATCCATCCCTGCCTGAGAGAGTTTCCCCGGAGCTGTTCCATTGTCTCATGCCCCAGTCATCCATCATGCTGCGATTGCTCATGCCGCGGCGCGTCATGATCGCCATCAGTCATTTGCAAATGCCTAGCCCGCGCCTCTCGCTCTCGTTTGTCATCTGCTCGAGCAGCCATTAAAATTCGAACACATCTTGTTCCATGTTTGCAGCTTTAATTCATGCGTTAATTGCAAATATGCAAATGTGGCTGCAATGAGATTTTGCACTGGTCGAACCAAGGTCGAAGCGGGCGATGATGTTGCGTGCCAAAAGCTCAAAATAAAAGTCATTCTGGCAGTTATCTAAATTTAAATTTTCACTAAATCTAATTCATTTCCTAGGTGGAAGAATGTTGAGAGCCAAATATTGCATCAATTTTAATTCAGCTGCGACAGCAGATATAAAAAATTGTCTACTGCCTGGCTGTAGGCTAGTTAATAGCTAGTTAGTTGACAGCTTCGCATAGCTGCCTAAAAGTATTCTATATGAAAGCATAGATGATGGAAATACCATCCACATCAAGCATACG
Source organism: Drosophila tristis (assembly GCA_018150885.1). NCBI lineage: Eukaryota > Metazoa > Arthropoda > Insecta > Diptera > Drosophilidae > Drosophila > Drosophila tristis. The sequence continues at coordinate 473,222 of JAECWT010000203.1, read as the reverse complement.
CAAATGTTGTGTGCGCTACACAAGAAATATTTACAGAGCAATATTTACAGAGTATTGGGGAACTTTGGGGAACGATTCATTGCTTGGAACCCATATATATACCTATATAATGCAATTATATTTATGAAAATAAAAATAAACTAAAAAATATACAGAGAGAAAGAGGCTCCCTCTCATGCTGAAGGTGTTGCTTTCCATAGCTGAATAAAATATTGAAACATTATGCTAAAACATCTAGAGGATATAAAAATTGTCTCACTTTTAGGTGTGCTATGAGGGGGCTGAGGGTAGCAATGCAATCATCAGTACTGTACTTTTCGCATCACGATATTTAAGGGAGCATCGTGGTGGGTGAATCAATTTGCTGTTGAGGTGTTCGAAAGGCAGCGAATCAATATTAATTATGAACATGCCGCCCCACATTTCACAACATTCGCTGGATGGAACTGCCATTTGAATAATTTACGAAGCTGGAAGAGAGACATAAAAAGCTGCGCCCTGCCCCCTCCAGAAATTTATGCAGAAATGCGAGACAAGCGCACAATGCGGCTCGATGAGCAAACTACATTAAACACGGGACGGACACTCCTCCCACGACTCTTCATTCGAGCGTAACTCCAATTTGGACAGCGACTGCGACTGCGAGGATTATTAATGGTCCACAGGCACCGAAAATTGTGGCATTTTTGCGGTAAGATTGGGTAGGAGAGAACGCGCTTGACATTTGTGTAATTGCAGTTGGCCAGGTCGGCCTGGTTAGTCAGAAATTATGGCCGCCAGCGCAGCTAATTGATTCTCTCGTGGATGCTGTGCGTAATGCGACTGCAGATCTCGTCTGGCTTCTGGTTCCGGTTCGAGGCACAACAACTGCGACTGAAACTGCGACTGTGACTCTCGAAAGGTTAATGTGTCGCCGCTCTAAATTACGACCTCGTTGGCATTGCATCTTTGCATTAATGGGCTGCTATTTGTGCAACAGTGTAATGCCAGAAAGTTATTGGATTTCCATGCCGACTGGGCGAGACTGTGCAGCTGAGAATCAATTTATTAACACGTTGGCCCGAGAGCAGCACAAACTGAAGCTCCAAGTTGCAAACTTACAAACTGAATCTGGAACTGAAGCTGAAGCTGAAACTGAAACTGAAACTGGGCGGGCCGCGGGCCAAGGCAAATGCCAAAAATCCAACTTCTGGCGTTGCGAAATTGCTGGAAATTATTATTGAATTCTTTTTGTGTTGCCGTTTTGGCATACATAAATGTTAGGCGCTTCTCAGTGCTGCCAGGTGCCCACCCACTGTAACAGCTCTGGCGGAGCGACCCAACAGCTCCATCTCAGAGTCCGACTTTTGGTGTGGAATTTGCATGGCAGTCAGGTGGATGGGTGGCAGGGTGGAAGGCTGGACGGCTGGAAGGTGGGGTGGAAGAACGCAACGATTTGCAGTCACTCAGCCGTTACCATTTCTGCACCTTTCGCTTGCGGGGGCATGCCACAGTGCCACAGTGCCGCAGTCGCAACCAAATTTGACAAATTTTATTAACTGCCTGCAAGTGCTGCACCTCTCCGAGCCGATCCAATCCGATCTCAGCCCCCACACGATCCGTAGATTACTCGCTATCTGCATTGTAAACATGACAGCATACGGGTGAGGGTGCGGGTGCTGGTGGAGCGGGCGGGCTTGGGACACACTTCTCTGCTGATCGGATCTGAATCATTTGAATTGCAAATCTGCAGCCAGTCTGCGGTTCAACAAACTCTCTTTCTGCCGCTGCTACTTTCTACTGACCTCAAAAAGCCTTCACTATCAGCAGCTGTTGCATAACCAAAGAAATGGCTGGACGGCTGGATAGCTGGTTGGCTGGATGGCTGGCTACACCCGAGCAGAGCCGCGACGTCTATAGGTGCTATAAAAAGCGCAGAATCTTTTGTCCGCGCCCAGTATTAGCATAAATCATGTTCGCATTGGTAAGCAGAAGCGGCAGCTCATTAATAGACATCTCCCGCCACCGCTACCTCTACCCTTGTCACCTCTCTCCTTTTGTAGTGGCTGATCTTGGCCTGCTGCTGCCACTGCTGCTGGCCAGCGGAGAGTGCTGCCCCGATTGGAATCGTTAAATCACTGGCCGAACAGCAGAGCGACGGCTCCTACTTCTTTGCCTACGAGACGGCCAATGGCAACTACCGCGAGGAGGTGGGCATCGTCAAGGAGGACAGTCTGGAGGTGTCCGGAGTCTATCGCTACCGCGACGACAGCGGCCAGCAAGTGGAGGTCAGCTATGTGGCCGACCAGAACGGCTTTGTGCCGCGAGGCTTCCACATCGCCGCAGCTCGCTCGAACATAAATAAACCTTTATAGAGTCATGTGTTGGCGCATAACCATTGGCTTTGATGGGGCACTCCAAATGCTGGCCACACAATTACAGAAGCGGCGCAAGATCGAGCGAGGAGTGCCCTGCCATCAGCTCCAGCAGCTGTGAAGCTGGAGCGAGGGGATCCCGACAATCGGCAGATTTTCGAAATTAGTTAAGCTGTCAGATTCATAAATTGTGGCAATTGCTGCGCTTGGCCAGCAGCAGCAGAGTCTCCCACCGTCGCCCACTGCGGGCCATGGTTGCCCTTTTGCCGCTGCCGAACCAAATGTCGTCGTCGTCGCTGGGCAAATGAATCCGTATTTATCACCCTATCAAATTAATGACGATGCCAACACGATCGTTTATAATGGGGCCCCGGAACTGCACTCGCGATGATTCTACAATTTTCTGCTTATTGAATTAATATCGCAATGCCAATGGAAGTGTTTTATGCGCCGCATCAGAATTCTAATTCGAAGCATTTGTTAGCTGCAAGCTGATCGCTGCAGGGAGGGGAGCGCTATGATCTCTGATCATCATCTGTGTGTGTTCGATAATATTCAGGGGATTACACGCCACTCCAGAGACATGCCTTGCGCACACTGTGGGAAAAACCACAAAACGAAACGAAGTTCTCGATATGTCGATTGGAGTTTGATAATCTTTAAATATAGCTCTTAAAATATGATTAAAATTAGTTAAAAAATATACTTTTTACCTTTTTTAATCTGGAATGTGGAGAGATTTTGATTTTGCTGTTGATTCCCGATTGATTCGTTCCAGTGCACAGATCATAACGTAAATTGCCACAATGCTGACATTTTACATGGCAAATGGAAACATTTCTGGGCTTGGTATTGTGTGGTCCCGCAGCGGATCGAGGCGAGGTGCGATTGATTAATCGCGACACCTTGCGAGTGGGTGAAGCCGTCGTGTAAGTTATGCAGTGAGCGGCAGAGCCCGCTAATGGAACCCCTGATCGGTGTCATCAATCGCCGGCGTCATCGGCCAGATCTGACTCAGGCGCAGCGAGCGCAGAGCAGCGCAGATCTGATTGACACATTTCTGGTGAAGACTGACCCAGTGCCGACCCTGACATTTGGAAGCCACAGCCAATTGGAAGTTTTCGGACGTAGCGGCGTCCACATTAAACGGGATGGGATGCAAACATGTTTGGCATGTTTAAGTGAAAAGTGAGCTGAGCTGAGCAGCAGCTACGGCTGCTACGGCTGCTACGGCTGCTGCTGCTGCCGGATGATAACCGAAATATTGCGTATCTATGTCGGGATGTGAGTTTTTGGGAGTATAAAAGCCAACTGGCCGATCCACTTCGGGCTCACACGCGCTCCAACTCTCGCTTTCAGCCGTACAGCTCCACTCTCGATTCCGTCCAAAGATGTGCAAATTCGTAAGTGGATTACCCGAACATCGAGTAGGGGATGTGGAGTGGCTCTCATTTCGTCTCTTGCATCCTCCCCCTAGCTCCCGCTGCTCGTCCTCGCTGTGGTGGTGGCCTGCGGCCATGCCCTGCCCGTGGAGGGTGAACGCGAACGCGAAGTGATTGAGATCCTCAGCTCGGAGACCAACAAGTTCGACGATGGTTCCTACAACTCGCAGTACTCGACGGCGGACGGAACCAGCCGGCACGAGGAGGCGACCGTCGTCGACCAGGGCACCGACGAGGAGGCGCTGGAGGTGAAGGGCTCCTACAAGTACATCAACGACGAAGGCCAGGAGGTAGAGGTCCACTACACAGCGGGCAAGAATGGTTTCGTGCCCTACAGCTCCATCATCAGTCCGGAGATCACAGCTGTGGCCGAGGCCGCCAAGAATCTGCCCAAGGAGCCCGAACTGAAGCCAAAGGCATTGCGGGAGCCGTAGGTTTGTATCCAAAACAAATCCAAATAAATTAACAAACAAAACAAACAAAAATTGAAAGAAATTATGAAATTGTTGGACTCTGTTGGCGTTGTCTGGACTGGCATAATCTCCTGCTGCTTTGCATATCGTCGTGGTGTGACCATTCCCCGCCCCGACGGACCTTGAAAGCAGACCCGCCGAGTGGCAGTCGCAGCCCCAGTGATGCCGTATTGTTAGGCACCCGTTTGTCCACTTTTTTGGGGGGTGTACAGTGAGGCTTGCGCTGGACAGCCGCGGGGCACATTACATAGCTCACTCGCAGCGTCCATTAGCAGTGCGCGAGGCAGAGACGAGAGGAAATTAAGAGCCAAAAGAATCGAATCTGGCCATTTAATGAGGCATAAATCATCGCTGTGGGGAATTTGCATATTTGATGGAAGCATGGGAAGTCTTTCCCTCTCTCTTGCCCACTCTCCTGCTCTCCCTCTAATCATCCACGCCGTACGCATGGATCACATCGGTCTCGAGCAGCAGCAGCACTGCCACAAAGAACAGATAGTAGGCCACGAGCAGCATGCCACAGGCCCGTCGCATCTGGAAGTTGGTGGTCAGAGCGGCCACCAGGGAGAAGACCAGGCTCACCTCCGCGAAGATGCAGGCAGTCTCCCCAAAGCTGCCCTCATCCACCTGTCGGAAAGTGTCGCAAAATCAATAAACAATCCCTTGGGATACCATTTGAAGCTCTCACTGGGAACGCATTGCCCACGGAGCGCACAGTCGTCTCCAGGGCCAGGGGCAGGGCCAGATTGACAAAGGTTCCTGCGTGGGCGAGGGGGCAGGTTAGCAAATGGTGCGGGGAATAGTGCTCGACCCACCAAACACCGGCGAGGAGAAGGTGGCCGCGAATGCCATGCGTGGAAATCCCTGCCGAGCCAGCACTATGCTGGCTACAAGGTCGCCGGCGTTCATGCCCCAGCAGATGGCTGTGGCCATGACAAAGGACTGGCTCATGTGCCAGATGGTGCCGATGGTGAAGAACATCGCCATCACCTCCGAGGTGAGGAAGAAGATCAGAAAGATGACCGAAACGAAGCCCAGAATGGCCGTAAACTGTCGCCCAGGCGGATTGGATGGGGATTACTCCTGCGAGGATCTCGTTGTGTTAGCCTTACCCGGAAGAATTTCGGCGTGGTGTCGGTGCGGGTGCGCCAGAAGATGAGGCAGCCCAAGGGCAGCATTATGTAGAAGGTCATGATGTAGACGGCAGTGCCCAAGAGATTCACATCCTTGACTGCAAGAGTGGGGGATTCTCTGAGACGGATCAGTCGGTTCAGTCGGCAGGATCACACTCACGCAGTATGAAGAAGATGTAGGTGGGGGCGATGATGAACTGCAGGCAGCAGAGCAGCTTGGACCAGCCGTGGTTGGGCCTCTCCACGTCCACAACGGGCACCAGCAGGCGGAGCAGCATTTCCATGGGCTCCTTGATGAGCAGATAGACCCGCACACCGATGGACCCGCGCCGGAACTGGTCCTTGTCGAACTGGAAGATCGATTCCCAGAACTGCTGCAGGAGCTGTCTGTTGGCGCCGCCGCGACGCTGTGCGGCACTGCCATCGATCCTCTCCCGATGGACACCCAAATCCGTTTGCCGCTGGAGCTCCTCCAGCTGCTCCGCCTGTGGCTCGCTGGCCTGAGACTTCTGCAGCTCTGCAGGATATTGGAAAGATGTCAGAAGAACCAGGAATCAGAGGCAATGCGCACGGTAAACGCGAGCCTGCAGCAGGCTCTGATCCATGACGGCCACCAAGACGTGCGCCAAGTAGATGAAGGCCCCTGGAACGGCGCCCAGTTTCGTGATGCCCGACTGCCGCTTGTGGATGAAGTCCATGAAGGTTGTGTTCAGGAAGAGGAAGCCAAAGTCGCGCAGAAAGTAGCTCGGCTCCGCGTGGAAGGGTCTCGTGAGCATCACCAGGCCCGCCACGAAGGTGTGCTGGAACAGTGTCTGCGTCATGGACATGAGGAAGCCCCACTTGGAGAAGACCAGCAGCCCGGCCACAGCCGTAAACAGGTCCGACGACCCGTTGGCTATGGTCAGCAGAGTCACCCCGGCCAAGTTCTCGTTCATGCTGAAGGTGTCCGCCAGCACCTTGAGGGTGGGACAGAAGCTGCCGGAGCATCATTAGCTACGGCTCAGGCTGGGCTCTTTCGGAGGGCGACTCACTACGCTCGCACGGACTTCTGCATCATCCAGAAGATGTAGGTGGCGACCACCGTCATGGCCAGCATGCTCCAGAAGGCGTTGAACTTGTTGCGCGAGTCCACGTTGCAGTAGTGCCACGCGAGGTAGTTGATCAGGTACATGTTGTCCCTGCAGTCTGCCGTGTCCCTCACGAATCGGCAGCGCTGTGGCTCCGGCAGATGGTTGACCTTGTTGCAGGCAACGCCTTGGTGCAAATTGCGGGTCCAAATGCCATTGAACATTTCGGATGGCAGGAATATTCGGGTAGGCAATTGACAGGGAACAGGTAGGCAGCGCCTACTTTTCATACGCCACTTACAGTACAAGAATCTTCCTCCCCTTTTTGTACTCTTAAGCAACACCAAGCCATTCCCACATGCTCCCACATGCTGGAACTTTCCCACAAATCAGATTCCATTGTTCGTATTGCGTTACCCGAAAGATTTCTGCTTAAATTAGCACTAAACGTGGCACGAACAACTTAAGCACAGCATTTATATGCAGAATATTAACTGCCACTGCCACTGCTCCTCTTTTTCTTGTTTCGAGTACATTCCGAGCCTCAATTGGCATGCGGCTGCTGTTGCATCGCTTCGAGTCCGAGTTCGAGTCCGAGTCCGAGTCCGACTTTGGTTTCGTTTGGGTAGAGGGAATCGTTTTTATTGCTAGACAATTAAATTAGAGCGCACACATTTCACGTTTAAATGTAACAATACTTAGAGTAAGTAGAATCTACGGAGGCTAGTCCTCTCTGAGGTCTTAGGCAGTCGTGGTCGCGGCCTTCTTGGGCTCCGCCTCTGGCTTGGACTCGAGGACAACCTGCACGGGCACAGTCTGGGCTTCGGCGGGCGCTTGGTCCTTCTTCTCAGCCACAGCCTCCTTCTCTCACGACAGTCTTCAGCTGCGACACAGCCTCCTTCTCTACCACGACGGGCACAGTCTGGGCTTCAGCGGGCGCTTGGTCCTTCTCTGCCACAGCCTCCTTCTCCACCTCCTGGGAGCGAGCCCTGCGATGCTTCAGCCTGAGCTCCTCCTCTTCGGAGATGTTGGGCAGATCGGCGGCAGCCTGGGCCACAGCTGTGATCTCCTTGGGAATGATGGTGCCAATGGGCACAAATCCGTTCCTGCCCGCCGTGTAGTGCACCTCCACAGTGTTGCCATCGGCATCAATGTAGCGATAGGAGCCAGAGACCTCCAGGGCCTCATCCTCGGTGCCGGCGTTCTGGAGTTGTCCCTGCTCCTGGCGGTACGACTGGTCGCCGCCCTCGTATTCGAAGTGGAAGGAGCCGTCGGGGTTCTTCTCCGTCTCGAACCGCAGCAGTGGCACGATCTCGCGCTTCTCGGTGGTGCTGCTCACCGACTGGCCGCCAATGCTGGCGCCCCACGCTCCAGCGGCCACGGCCAACAAACAGATGGTGATCTTCAGCATATTGGGAGTGAGAGTTCTGGGAGTTCCGGGAGTTCTGTGGAGTTCTGGGGAGTGTGTGGTGCGTTCCTGGCGAAGATTGGCTTTCGACTTGGCCTACTACATCAGCAGGCGGGGCTTTTATATCGGAGTTAAATGTGCGCAGCAGCTGCGAATTAGCATCGGCCAGTCAGTCAGTCCATTACGCCATCTCGTCACCATCGCCGAAATATAAAAGCAAAAAACAAAACACAAAACGAATCATGTTGGAAAAAACACCAAAGAAATTCTATGGAAGCGGCCAGAATGTGATTTAATAAAACACTCACAGAGCCAGAGCCACAGCCACAGCCGCAGCCACAGCAATGGGATTTGCATATTTATGATTCAACATCGAGGGAAGTGAAAGAGCTCGAGGAGAGAGCTAAAGGTCACATCGTAACAGACGAGAGCAGGCGCTGTAATGAGTGCGATTTCTGCGATCGAATAAGCCACTTAATAGCGACTTAATCGAGTGCCGTGTGTGTGCCAATAATCCAGACAGAAATTGCTGCCTGGACAGGTTCATTTCTCATCATCTTCCGAGGCGGCAGCAGCACCCTCAGAACACGTCACAAACAAGTTTGCTCGAAGCTGCAAGGCAGCCAAATAGCCAAGTGCTGGAAGGCAATCCATCAGCTGGAATGCCCGAATATCTCGTCTCTCAGTCACGTCTCTCAGTCAGTCAGTATCTTGTGTATCTTGTGTATCTTTGTATCTCTGATTGATTGCGAATGTTTAGGAAACTGCGCTCGATTAGCATAGAGGCTAGAATTGGGTAGCATTGTGATCCGACAAGACAAAGGGGCATAAATTAAGATGCACTTTAGGTGCACTTAAAATGCGCTCAGATTGGATCGGAATGGAGCCCGCATGCGATGCGATGCGATGCATCAGTCATCACACGGGAAACTCGCGAGTGGAGTGCAGTGTGATGAAAATCATAAACGATGAGTAATCCCATAGATCTCTGGCAGGGGGATTGTCAATGATGTATGTCAAATGTGCAAAAATGCACTAAAGCCAACGACACCACATCCACTCAGCTCTCGGCCAGACCCTGCGACTGCGACTCCGACTCCGACTGCGACTTCCACTGCAGATTCAATGTGGCGAAGGCCAAAAGTAAAACGCGGGCAACCGCGAAATTGGCCAAGTAACATGGAAAACGTACGAAAAGGAAAATCCACAACTGCAGCCGAGGTGGCGAGGTGGCTGGCAAAGGGGCGTAGGGTGTAATCTCGGGCGATGTTCATCATGTTTCGTGATCATCTCTGTTGCAGTTGCAGTGGCCGGAGCTGTAGCTGTAGCTGAAGCTGTTTCAGCGTTCACTGTTCAGCTTGCAGCTCGCAGCTCGCAGTTTGCTGCAGTTATTGCTGTAATTTTTATGAATTGCAACTGACATTTCCTACACGCTGCAAAAGTTTAAAGTTTAAGCCGAAAATTGCCTTTTTCCAAGCCACCAGACTGCTAGCCGGCCGGCAAGCAAAAACCGGGAATGGCAGGGAATGGCAGGGAACGGCAGGGAATGGCAGGGAATAAGAGGCGGCTCAGAAATGGGGCCAAGTGGTTAGCAAAGTGGTGCAAGGGAGTGCCGGAGTGCCGGAGTGCTGACCTGGTCAGCGAAATGGAGATTGAGCAGATTTGGCCAAAGGGCAGACACATCAGACATATCCAGATCCCCAGAAAGGCAAACAAAGCCGCATAATGCTCTTTAACGATGCATTCAAATGGACAAACTGGCCACGCCCCGACACGCCCCTACGGCCGCGGCCTACTTAAATGTCAATAGAAATGCCGCGAATGTTTCACGGATCTGCATTGCAGTCCAAGTGCTCAAGTGCCCAAGTGGCCCAAGTGGCCAATTCATCAAAAATAAATCCAATTGCAACATCGGTAATCTTTTAATTAATATTTGTGCTGGAGAATTATTGCGGCGAACGGAGCATCCAGCAGCCGAGCAGGGGCCTCAATCAAATGAAGTTCGCATTGCTAATTCACATAAATTAATGCCCGGGTAGATGTGGAGAACCGATCTCGGCATACGCCGTGTGCCGCGTATGCGCAACGAGTTTCAAATGCAAATGGGCGTTGCGCATACGCCGAGTGGTACATCGCAAGCAGCAGCAGCACCAGCAGCAGCAGCGCCAAACGGCAGCAGCTCTTCCGATTCTGCCGCTGTCAGGCGGACAAACACTGTTTGTTGCCACTCCGCCGCCCCCCCAACTTGGCTGCTCTTCCCACTGCATCTCGCTGCGGATGCCGATGCCGTCGCTGCATCTGTCTCTGTCTCTGCCACTGCCACTGCCTCCGCTTGGGCTGCTGCGACTGCGCACTGCAGAGACTGCGGAGACTGCACTTTTTTTTGGTATAAAAACGTTTGTGGCAACTGCATTCAAGTCAAAACACTTTTGACGAGCCTCCCCAGCGCAGTAATCGAAATCAAGTCGCGAATTCGAAGTGAGTTTCCCAGCGTTCTTCTTGGTGTTGTGCGGCGAAGCTCCTCTGGATCCTCAAAGTGAAACAGATCCCAGCCAGATCCTACCCCGAAGCATCCTTGGCATAGCACTTATTACCGCGAGCGAAGGGGAGCTTGTGCCTTTTATGGATAATTTTCCCACGACCTTCAGCTGCATCTTGGGAGAACTTTCAAAATCCGCGCAAGTCAATCGATGCATCGGATATACCGACGTATATATACTAATTGCCCAGCAACGAGTTTGACATTCAAAGCGGGCACGGGCACGGGCACCCCTCGCCGCCGGCGGCAGCTCCATCGATGCTGGGCCATCAGTTATGACTCTATTTAAGCGACGCCCGTTTCACTCATTCATTGGTTCTCCCTCCCTCGCCCAAAAGGTCATGCAGACACACACCCACGCCTCGTTCCTTGCCCTGGCCCTGGCCCTGGTCCTCTGCTGTCTGGGCGCCATCCATGCCCAGCCCCAGCGCGGCCTGCCCCCACCGCGATCCAATTCGTTCGACGCCAACGCTGTGATACTGAAGCAGAACTTTGACCTCAATCCGGATGGATCCTATCAGTACAAGTGAGTGCAATCGGTAGAAGCAGCCAGCACAACTGCTCCAACTGATCCCACTCTTCCCACTGATTCTCGACAGCTACGAGACGAGCAATGGCATTCGGGCTGATGAGGCGGGTTACCTCAAGAATCCGGGCACACAGGTGGAGGCTCAGGTGAGTCTACTTTCGGGCGGCAGCCCCCTTCGGCTGTGGCATACTGTGAGGGGCAGCTCAAACTCTCTTTGTGGGGTGCCTACAGGTGATGCAGGGCTCGTACTCCTACACCGGACCCGACGGCGTCGTCTACACCATCACCTACATTGCTGATGAGAACGGATACCGCGCCGAGGGCGCCCACATACCAACACCACCGCCCGTCCGTGCCGCCGCTGCGCCTGGCAGATTCTTCAAGTAATCAACGCAACCCATCCATCGGTCCCAATCTTCAAGTTCTGAATCAGAGATAAAAGAGATTATAATGGGCACAGAGAGAGAGCGAGAGAGAGCAGCTGCTCGTCAGAGGTACATGCATCCATTTCCCCCCCTGCTCATTCCATTCCAGCTGAGACACAACATCCCCCACCCCTTCGTGCTTCATTCGTGCTTCATTCGTGCTTCATTTCCACAGTCTTCCATTCCTCAATCCCAATCTACTCTAATACTTAGTGCTATACGAACTGTGTGAGATACGATACGTAATGTTTCTTGTAAGATATGTAAACTCGATTGTTAATCGCAAGCCCAGCAATAAAACGAATATTGCGCCAATAACTGCAGCCAGTGTTCGTCGATCCTCGCTACGAGAAGGAGCGCAGCATGGTAATGTATGACATGGCGGTGCGGACAATCTGCAGGGTACAAATCAGGGACAATCAGTGAATGGAACTCTGTAGCTAGCCGAGAAGAACCTTTGGCACATACCGATGAGAAGGCCTCCATGTTGGCCTCGAAGAAGTAGCCTGTGATGCGGAACCCGCGATGTGCACGCATCATGCTGATCAGCAGGGAGCGGCAGATGGAGGCGGAGGCGGCCCCAGAGCCCAGGCTCTCGTGCCAGGGACTGTCGTAGATGGCCCACTCGAAGAGGGCGCTCTCCGTCTTGAGGTTCTCGCCGCAGTAGCAGTAGATGTACGCCTGGATGACGATGGTGGCGATGAAGGAGGCGTAGTAGACGCCCTCCGTCTGGCTGAAAGTGATCGAGAAGAGGTAGCCGAGCATGCACAGCTGCAGCGAGGAGATGAAGAACTGGGCGCAGATGATCGGCTCGTAGCAGCGGTTCAGCTCCGCGCACATGTCCAGGCTGGTCTGGTACAGGGCGAATGTCTTGTTGAGCTTCGCCTGCGACTCCTCTGGTGTGCCGCTCTTGAAGCGCAGCACCTTGTACTGGGCGATCTTGAAGAAGGCGCACAGGTTGCTCGTGAAGGAGCAGAAGATGGTGTCCAGGCTGACGGCTGGCAGGACCACGCCCGTGGAGGCAAACGCACACCACAAGAAGGTCAGCGCGTAGTTGCGGTTGTTGTGAATGTCCCACGGAAAGCTGCACGCAAGGGATGAATCGATGAATCAATGAATGGCCCCCGCCCACATGCTTCAACGGATACGTACAGACAGGGAAAGGGTAGCTCTGGCTCGGCATGCCCCGTCAGCCAGTAGCTCAGACCCATGCGCACGAACGGCAGGACACTGTTCAGGGCCCAGGCGAGCAGGAAGCAAGTCCGGAATATTCCACACACTCGCTGATCCCGTTTATTGGCCGCGATGATTATCTGGGCGTACTCATCGCCCTGGGCCCCCTCTAATTAGACAGGTAGGGGCATTAGAGCTAGTCGCAGAATCACATCCGTCACTCACCATGGGTCATCAGGTGGCGAAACTTGTCAATTATCCGACAAAAGTCCTTGCGCAGGTAGATGATCATGCTGAACTTGAAGAGGCCCAGGATGGTGATGAGCAGCGCCACCATGGCATCCGCCAGCAGCATCACGTTCTTCCAGTTGTGGACCACCGCCGCCACGATGAACGGAAAGATGGCCGCAATCGAGTAGACATTGATGCCCCTGTGGCGGTACTTCCACATCTCGCCGGAGCCGCTGAACAGATCAAAGCCAAGCATGGCGATGGTGGCTTTCTGCACCAGGAGAAAGTTTGCCGTTGTCGACATGCTGCAGCTCCAAACTGTGCCTTCTCCACGCCGAAAGCTTCCTTTTATGGCTGTGTCCCCTGTGGGGAAATTGCTAATTATAGGGCGTGCGCTTTGACACCTCTTTGAGCATTGTAAATGAGAAACAAGTGGGGGGTCTTTGCATTGCTAAATGTTCTTTATTGGCGCCCAAACATCTGGAGGTGTCATCCTGATGCGGCGATGGGAGAGGCGTGGTCGGTTGTCAATCCATTTTGATGACAAATGCCAGCCTATCGGCCCCAGCCGTATCCTCCATGTCTTCCCCAGCCGCCGCCGCCGCCATATCCTCCCCAGCCGCCGCGGCCATATCCTCCACGTCCTCCCCAGCCGCCGCCGCCATATCTTCCGCGTCCCCAGCCACCGTACCATTGGCGTGCCTCTCGGTCACCTTCGTTGGCATGGGCAGCTCCCTGATCGGCCACGTCCAGCAGGCCAATCACTTGGTCGTTGTTCTGGTCGTCGTCCTGGTTGTCCAGGGCGTAGGCGCAGGCCAGGCACAGGACGCCAATGAGGGCGAGGAGTGTTAGACGCATCTTCGTCGAGTTACTGGATATATTGCTGATGGGATTGACTTGAATTGAAGTCTGGAGTGCAACTGATGATCTGTCCTCTCGGCCAGGGGCCTTTTATCTGCTTCTCCGCGCGCTCGGATGAGCTGTCGTTCCTGTTCTCGTACGCATCAATATAATGCCCAGCTCTAACCCAGCCCAAGGTGCACTCGTACGAGTATGTTTGCTTGTGCGAATATATGGCATATGTAGACGGCAGACAGTAGATATTTTAGGGGCTTTTTTTCGACAGTGTTCTGTTTGTGTGTGGCTATATTTCACCACCAGATTATTACACCCGAGTCGTTATTGTTATTGTTGTTGTTGTTGCTATTGTTATTGTTGCTGCCTCTGCGACTGATTCATTTCAAATGCTAATGTCTCATTTTGGGATGCTTTGTGCTGCTGCGGCTGCGGCTCCCCTAAGTGTTTGGCTTGATGCATTGATCACTTGATGGCGCTCTAATTTCGTTTAGTACCTGTTTGGATTAATGGCTCCTGCCAGGGGAGAAAGTCCCCAACTGACACATCGAACGTTAAGGTAATAAATAGCCCGTAAAATAATTAGTTAAATATTTATCATATCATTTATCACCCCTTCGTGTTGACTCTCCTCAAACTTATTTGAAATTCTTCATATTACTTATGGGCAGCGGTTCAGTTATGCAAACTGAATCTATTTATTCCCAAGGACTCTGATGCAAATGATCTGCCAATTGCTAAATGAATGCCAAGATCGAGTCTAAAGCTAAGAAAAGAAAGGAGCTATGAACTTAGAAGCCATTGAACCTGTGCACTGCGAACAGGTTCCCTGTGCTGAAGTGTTTTTTGATATTTGCCAAAATACAAACAATAATTTAACAACTTTCAGCAACTCGTGCGAGCTACGCTAATACGCAAACACGCCCCTCGCTTCGCCATAGCAGAGCCGAAGAGCTTTCGGCTTTAACAGAGCTGCTTTAACAGCTTTAACAGAGCTGTGAAGAATATAGCCCGAGCTTTAACAGTGGCTTTTGCCATAAACCTTTAAGTGCCGGAATCCTGCCTTTTGCCTTTTCACTGAGCAGAAGAATGTGTGTATGTCCGATTGGTGGGATTTCCGTAGATCAAATATGTGTACATGAATTGGCATTTTATTTGGGGTGCACTGAGTCACTCCTAATGGCAATTATATTTTAGTAGCAGAGTGGAAATTCCCAAATATTAATCAGCAAAGTGGCATAAAGCCCCAAAATCAGACAAATACTATTTCCTCTCGCGATCGATTAAACGTTTACCTTAAATATGGATAATTTAATCGGGATGTGCTCCCAAATACACAATAATTATAGCTATAATTATTTTACTTGAAATACCAAATAATAGCCAACAATCGTTATTTGGTCATTTGCAACTTGCGACAAATGTTTGGTCAGAGGTCTAACAAAACCATTTTAGTATATGTTTGTTCTTTAATACTCAAAATAAATATGCGCGGAATGATGACAGCCCAAGCCAAGCTCATTGTGGTGCTATATCTATTCGTAGAGGTCTCTGCACATGTTTTAATCGTTCTACTCCTTCTGCTGGGTAGAAGTCGATCAGCCGTAGCTACAAATGTCTGACCGTCAAAGCTCTGGGTATGCATAAAAATATCATTTAAATAATAATAATATTAATTGGCATTGTACAAACGATTCAGTGGATACAAGCCTTTTCTTTTCAACTTTACGCCCGATGCCTGCAGACGCGTCAAGAATCCAAAATCCAGTCCCCTAATTGCTTACTTTTTTGCTTCATTAACACCCACTCGAACCTGAACCATTCGTGGCCCTTCAATGAAGTTGGTTGACATGTTTATACACTTTATACATAGTTTATTCGTGGTGTGTTCTTGCCTTTCAGAAAGTTCTTTCTTTGGATGAGCTGATCTAACGAAAACTTTATCGATCATCACCCCTGTGAGTGTTAGGTGTACTCCTAAAAGAACATTTAACTATGGTACGAAATAGGGTATCATTTGGGTGCACACATAAATACATACATGTACATATGTTAATTGTCCATGTCCATATAGACATTGTCAGTGAGAAATATTTACACTCCGTCGTAATTGCCTCTAAAAATGTAGTTTTATTTGTATACAAAATTACGAGGGATTGTTTTAGCGACCGTAGTGGCCATGACCACCGTGACCGCCCCCATAGTGGCCTCCGCCGCCCCCATAGTGACCTCCGCCGCCCCCATAGTGACCTCCGCCGCCATAGTGACCTCCACCTCCATAGCGACCTCCGCCACCATAGCCGCGAGCCTCGCGCTGCCCGTTGATGGCATGGGCAGCTCCTTGATCAGCCACGTCCAGCAGGTTCACTCGTTCGTCGCCGTGGACGAAGGCCAGGCAAAGGAGCGCGATGAGTGCGGGCAGGATCAGACGCATCTTGAGTTGTTGTTGACTTGCGGATGGCTCTTGGATAATTTCTGGGCAGATCGAGTGCGTTGTGCTGCGAGCAACTGTTGGTGGCTGAGCCCAGGCACCGGCCTTTTATTTGGCCAGCAGCAGCTGGAGCCCCCATCTGCTATTCCAGTTCTTGTTGACTACTTTTTGCATTTTTGTTAGATTAAATTTAATGTTCTGCAATAAAATGACAACGGCATAAACAAGTGACGATTTTCGATGGCCATTTCGCTGGAATTGATTTAAAAATCGCTGTAGCAAAAGCACCGCGAAGCTTTAACTGCGCTCTAACCAAAACTTGGTGCTTTTGCGTGGAAGTAAACAAGATTAGCTGGGAATGATATTGGGAATTGCTTTATTTGTGGGCTGGTGGTACGATTTACACATGCGAATACCACATGCGACTACCACCAGTAGCTGCGATAGCCATAGCCCCCATAGCCCCAGGGGCTATAACTACCACCGCCCCATCCTCTGTTCCAACCGCCGCTCCATCCTCCGCCCCATCCTCCTCCCCAGCCGCCTCCCCAGCCGCCCCAGAGCCAGCGGGCGGGACGTTCTCCCTCCTCTGCCTGCTGGCCACCCACATCGGCCACATCCGATAGGGCCACAGCGGGAACTGCATCCGACATGGACTCGTCCTGATTGGCCGGCCGGGCCATGGCCGCTGCCAGAAGTGCAGCGAGAGCAAAGACCAAGATGAGCTGCATGCGGACCATCCTCTCCAGTGGAACTGTGCCCCAGCCGGGGCCACAGTCACCTTTTATACCTGCATACATCGCCTGCACTTCGCGCACTTCTAATTGAAGAGCATTTGCCATGCATTTGTGCAGTCAGTCTGCAAAGGTTCGCTCAGCCCTGACCCATCCACCACATTATTCCTACGAACAACTTTTATTAGCACTAATTTGCATGGGCCCGAAGAGGCTGACAGACATGCGGATAGACTTACTCTAAGCTTTAACAAGGCGATCTTTATGGCAAGAGCCGCCCACGAGCAGTCCGAACTGTCGATCGGACATCGTCAATACTGAATGAGTTAAGGCCTAGCCGAGCAGGCCCAGCAGGCCGCTCAGTGCTTGTGGATTGGCACCGCCGCCCGCTGCTGCTGCTGCTCCGCCCGCTCCTCCCCCGTTGGCCAAGTACGGGCGCAGACTGCTGCCGAGGGCCTGGCCCAAGAGTCCCGCCAGCTGTGCTGTCTGTTCGGTGGACAGCTGTGGACTGCCCGCTCCAGCTCCAGCTGCAGGTCCCGCTCCAGCACCCACGCCCAATGCAGCTGCCGCGGGCGCGGCCGAAACTCCGGCTGCACTGCCGTAGCTGGCATACGAGGGATAGCCAGCGCCCACTGCTCCGCCTCCGCTGTAGTTTGGCCTGTAGCCGTAGTAGTTCCCGGGATATTGCTGGGGTCGCTGATAGCCACCGTAGTTGTAGCTCGGCCGGTAGTAATTGGCTCCATATCCCAGACCGAATCCCGGATAGCCGTAGCCGTAGCCGTAGCCGTAACCCGGGTAGCTGTTGGCATATCCGTACGGATTGTAGCTGGGCCTATAGTTGTAGCTGGGATAGCTGCTGCCGTAGTTCTGATCCGACTGCGCGCCGGCTGCAGCCCCGCCCACAGGCGCCTGTGGCGCCACTGGCACGTCAAAGAGGGATCCACCGCCACCAAGGCCCAGCAGCAGGGGCGTCAACAGACCCAAGGTACGTCCCTGCGGACGATCTGATCTCGATTTGCTGCTCCTTTGCGCCAGGACGGCAGTGAGAAGGAGACTCAGCAGAGCCAAGCGCGCGGCTAGATTCATTCCGTGTCCAAGTTGCGCCTCAACTAATCTGTGGCCTAGTCCACAGTCAACTGAAGACGGGCCAGCGGCGCAAAATAAGTTATATAGCGGAAAAGTTCTTGGGCACAATTTCCAAATCTGTTTGCTGCAAAACCTGCAGACCTTCACGGGCCCCAAAATGACAATCCCCAGCGGCAGCACCCGAGCGAGCGAGCGAGCGGAACGCACACGCAACGGAACGTAACTCTTGGCCAGAAAACGTCATCGACTGGTTGTTGCCTCCAGATGGCTTTCACGCTCCGCTCAAATGATCTTCTGCAGACGGCTGCGGCTGCGGCTTCGCTTGGGGTCTGGCAGCGTCATCGGCAGCGGCACACCCGACATTGACCTTGCCGAATGTTGGCCAAATAAGTCAGAAATCTGTTTCACACCGTTAACTCCGTTGGCTTACTTCCGCGGGTTTTTCACGGCTTTTGTTTTGTACCTGTTTTGGGGGCGTATTCGCAGAGCCAATTGAGTTTTGTGTTTGCATTGCAATAAAGATTGTCAATAGCCAAAGGTAACTGTGACCATTTGAGCGGGGCACTCGACCCACTCACCCACTAGCAGCTGCATCCGACCAGTTGATCTGTAAATGGCAGCAAACTGAATCATGTCAGATAGCCACATAGTTACCTGTCCCCTCCCCCAGCCAGATATGGCCAGGTGTTGCCATGCAGCCGTAGACTGCCGCGAATTATAACCTCTCCACTAATTGGGGAGACTTTCCGAGACATGGAAATCTCCGGCTCTTAATTTGATTATGTATGTCTGGCCTGACGTCTGCTCTGGCGAAATGTCTATCAAAACAATTAATTAATCATCTCTCCACACATGAGTGGGAATGTATATACGTGCATGTATGTGTGCTATGTACTCGCAGAATTATAGTCGCTGTGAAGATGCTGCGATTTGCCCAGGCCAACAGTAGCTTGCCCTTACCCCGTCTCAACACTGACCAACCGGTTTGCTTTATCCAAGTGATGTACGATTTGTTTTGATTACAATTCTCACTGTTTTGCTTTTATGGCCCACTCAAGCGTTGATTTTACAGCCCAACAAGCCGAACCGCTGAACAGCGATCGGGTTTCGGTTGTACTTCAATAAGAGCATCCCACAAACCTTTAAGACATTTCCCTGCAAGTGTATTTGCAGCTTCGGTTGGGTGCGGAACATTCATTTTGTTAAGCTCTTTTTAAGCGAATTAAGCACACTTAAACAGAACCCCCATCGCATCGTTGCGGCGTGTAATTAATGTGCCTTAACCAGGCAGGCGAACTGATTCTGAGTGGTGGCCATAAAGCAAACCCGATCCAGTAATGGCTCGTCGTTGAATTGCTGCGCATGTTCTGACTTTCTTCGGGTCAGTGATCACATGGGAGCCAGCGGTAGAAGTGAACCCCCATCCTGGAGGCCTGTTCGATCATTATGAATGGCTGTGAAGTGCTGACGCCATTTGTTTGTCTACACTTTCGAGAGATTCACTCTGGAAGCAGCCGAAGCACCTCTG
The DNA here is from genome assembly GCA_018150885.1 of Drosophila tristis. Lineage (NCBI taxonomy): Eukaryota > Metazoa > Arthropoda > Insecta > Diptera > Drosophilidae > Drosophila > Drosophila tristis. The sequence continues at coordinate 453,814 of JAECWT010000203.1, read as the reverse complement.
GGGTCTGGGAATTCCGCTGCCACTGGCACTTACAGGTTCTGCTGAAATCATCGCAAAAATAGATAATTGCCGAGTGGCGTCGCTAGCTAATGATACCTGTGCCGCGCAATGCAAAGGATGATGGTGTCGATTTTCCAGCGGTGCATCCCCTGCTCTATTTGCCTATAAAAGACGCTGTGCTCAGCCGAATAGGCAATAGAAACATTTCTGGACTCAAATATGAAGCAATTGCTGCTGCTGCTGGCACTGGTCGGTGCTCTGGCCCTGGCCCTGGTCCATGGACATCCGTTGGAGGAGCAGCGCCTTACACTGGCGGACGCCGCTGCCCAGCCCGTGAACGACGAGGGAGCCGGCTTTAGGGCTGCACGTCACTTTAAAGGAGGCTTTGGTGGCCGAGGAGGCGGTGGCTGCTGCGGCGGAGGAGGCGGCGGATACCGCCAAGGGGGTGGTGGCTACGGCGGCGGTGGTGGTGGCTACGGCGGCGGCGGGGCATCTGCTTCGGCATCAGCCTCTGCCTCCGCCTCTGCCTCGAGCAATGGCTAATAATGATGCTAAAAATAGATGAAAGTCGAATCGAAATCAACAACAGATGAGAGTTTCTCTGGGTGGGAGGGGGCTCTGTTCAGAGGCAGAACTACGTCACGAGCTGGAACCGGTTGCCGCACATGGGGACATGGGGATCGGATTCGAGTGCCAGTTCAATCGCATTCGATTCGATTCGATTCGATTGGAAGCGCAGAATAATATCTACATACTCGTACAAACAAAACAAACAAAACAGTGCGAGGATTGTTTATCGCTTGGGCCGCGAATTGGCAGTCGCTTGTGAAATGCTGTGACAAGGAGCGCACTTTTCTGGAGTCGTGTAACTTGTTCTCGAGCCAAACACTAATTGACACGTCAATAAAATAAAATGTGTAGCTATTTCCAGTGGTTTCCATTCACCCAAGACCTGTAAACAAACCCTGGGATTCCGCTAGTTCCAGACGGAGACTTTCACCAGCGGCGTGCTCGAACAGCCTTGGGGTAGGGCCACACGGAGATGGAGGATGGGGTTGGGGTTAGGGCCCACAGATGAATCACGGACTTCTAATTAGCAAACGCAAATATTTTCCACTCTCGATGGTGGAGATTCATTTCCGTGGAAATATTCGCACTGTCAAAATGATTCATATGCATTGCCAACTTTCCTGTACTGCCACTCAATTAGCGCCTCGTCCAAACAATTTGTGGGGTCTGAAAGTTCGCCAGACATAGAGCAGAACATAGCTCCTGGACAGCTCTTGCTCGCACATGTCGCCAGATGATGAAGATGATGATGAAACTATGCTCGGAGGAGGCCAACGCCAGTGGGTGATTCAACAGCGACGGTGCCTACCACAACAAAACCGCAGAAGGCTGATACGCCGCCCCCAAGTCAGGGGCTGATCCACTTGCGTGCTGTCGTCACTGTGGTCAGAAACCGGCCAAAAAGGCTGGACTCTGACGGAAATGTTGTGCGACCTGGCGATGCTAATTGAATCGAAAGATGCACGCCAAATTAAATTAGTGCCCCCCCTACACTGTCATCCCAAATGGGTGCTCGGTGCTGGGTGCTGGGTGCTGGGTGTTGGGTGGCGAGTGCTGCCTGGGTCTGTCATAATAATTAGCGCGTAGTGGATAATGCTCGGGCAGATCGCACGTATAAAAGGCAAAGGCAGCCCCAGTCCACACACAGAACCCAAAGGAACTCCACCACGAGCGGACAAGCCAAAGCCAAATCTAAAAACAAACAAAGTGATAATCCCAATCTAAGAAAACAACACACCAAAACACAAACACATCCAATATGCAGTACACACTCTCCCTCGCCGTGTTCGCAGCGATTTGCCTAATCTTCAGTCTGTCCGTGACCCAAGGGGCACCCATCAGCAGCAGCAGCATCAGCAGCAGCAGCGATACAGCGGCCATCCTCTCACCAACAGACATCAGCGGGCAGGCAGTGCGTGAGAAGCGAGCCAGTGCGGATTACTACAGGGGCGACTACTTCATCTGCTATCCCAAGAGCGAGGTCTACGCCAATGCCTACGGAGGCGTCCATCGACGCTCGGATGATGCCGTGGCCAGTCCACCTCGCCGCCTGGCCGATGACTCCTTCGAGGCGCGCAAGGATCGAGCCGATGCCAGACGCGCCGCCTACACTGATAGCTACGGCAAATAAACAAACACGCGACTGGTCGGAATAAACCCACTCGACACCTACAGGTCTAGCTTTAAGAGTTCTTGCATAAAATATGTTTATTAATTTATTTTTTAATGATTTTTCGCTTTAAAAAAGCAAAAAGTAAAATGTACATAAAATCTACACTGAAACTACATGGTCTACATTGGCACTACTTGCGTATCTACTTGCCAGCAACAAGTCTCTCTAGAGTTCCCTGACGACCCATTCCATTTGAATTCAGAAATAGTTTTCCACTATCCGCACACTTCCAGATATAGATTCAGATCAGAAATATAAAAAAATCCACGGTTTGGACACGGCTTCACATGTCAATTCTACATGTGTCTTACATAGATACTACATGCTGGCACAGATTAAAAAAAGTGAAGCATACTTTTTGGCTGAAAGAGACAACATTTTCATTCAGGGAAACAGGCTTTAAAACCCGACTTCCCATGGGCCCACAACACCCACTTTCCTCCATAGGATAGATCGAAATTTTCCCTTTTTTCTATTTATGAAAACTTGCCCTCTCTGCAAAGGGAAACTAGTCTGAGAAGTGCAGCCCCGCGGGGCCCCGTAGCACTTTTGGTTTGAGCCGTGCCACCAGTCGCCCGATGACCATTTCACCATCACGATGCTGAGTGGAATGGAATGGATTGGGACGGGATGTATGCACACAATGTACTCACCACATGGCGAGTCGTCGTCGGCGTCGTCACCCTCCGGAGCTAGCGTAATTTTCTGCAAGGCAAGGCAAGGCGATCTTTCGGTTGTTCGATCTTTCGCTGGAGCGCTGAGACATTTCGCACCTTATTTGCTTTCGGCATTAGGCTAAAAGTGTGAATTGTTTATAAAGAGATTACAAAACGAAGACAAAATGATCTGTGGGCCGCAGTGTTCGACTTTTGCTGCCATAAAAACATAAAAAAAAGCATCACTTTAAAAGAAAACCAACGCCGCTGCGCTGCGCTGGGCTGCGGATAATTGCCAAAAGAAAGTTTCCCTAGGTCCGACTCTCCGACTGTCCGACTCACGGCCTCGGCATAAAAGGCCACACCGGGTAGCCGGAAGCAAACAGTCACCCAACGAGATCGCCGCCAAAATGACGAACTTTGTCGCAAAGAAAGCCCTCCTGCTGCTCTCCCTGCTCTTGCTGGGCACCGTTCGGGCGCAACCTCTGGAGGAGCACCACGGCCGGGAGCAGCGCCAGCTGAAGGCAGGCCCAGGAGCCACCACCGATGCGGATGTGAAGATGGTGGCCAACGTTACGCCAGCAGCAGTTAGCTCCATGCAGATGGGTATGCCGATGAATCAGCTGGCCCTGAACGCTGTCGGCGCCCAGTTGGTGCGGTACCCCAACTATCCGGGACTGATGTACGCCCAGGGCATCGCTCAGGGAGCTCTGAGTGGATTGAATGGCCTGCAGACGAACATAGCCAACAATTATCCCGCCTATCCAGACCAGAGTCTGGCTGGAGCAGCTCCTGGCTTTGGCGCAGCTGCTGGATTCGGTGCAGCGCCAGGATTCGGTGCAGCGCCTGGCTATGGAGCAGCTCCTGGTTTTGGAGCAGCTCCTGGCTATGGAGCAGCTCCTGGCTTTGGAGCAGCTCCCGGCTTTGGAGCATCCCCTGGCTTCGGTGCAGCTCCCGGATTCGGCGCAACTCCTGGTTTCGGCTTTGCCAGCTATCCGGGCACCTCAAGCCCCTCCGCTCTCATGTACGGCAATCCCATGGCGTATCCCAATCCCCAGCTGCCCAGCGGATTTGCGCCACAGCCATCGGTGGACAACTTCTCGGCTCTAAACAACATCGTGAACATGGCCAATGTGCAGGGATTGGGGGGATCTATCCAGGGACAAGGATTCTATCCAAAATCCGCAGCTGCCTGGGCTCTATGCACCCGCCGGAGGCTACGTGGAGCGCATGAGCATGCAGGGATATGCACCCGCCTTCTAAGGGACTCCGCATTTACCCCTCATTGCAGTAGACTTAAGCGCATATTTATTTTATTTATTTAGCCAATTAAAAGAGCACTTAACCAGAAGGATCTGCCTCTGCCTCGTCAGTTGGGCTTCTTCTTTCTAGTTATCCAACGAGAGGGGGGGTACTGCTGACTCATGTGGGAGCGACTGGCGATCACCTGACCCTTGCCAACGATCTGCGCAGGAAGGCCGCCCAGGCGCCGGCGGTAGCCGTCCGCAAAGCGCAGGCTCAGCCTTTGTCCAGCTGCAACGAGGACGAGCAGCAGCGGCAGGAAGAGCAGCAGGGAGAGCAGCAGCGGATGCCTCATCTTGGACAGAACTTTGGCCAGCGACTGGAAGCGCCTCGCGGCCAGCTGCAGCTTTTATGCCACCTTCTGGCCCACTTTTCATCCAGCCAGCAGACCAACTCTGGATGAGTGTCAGTCTCCGGGACTCCAGCGGGAAAGTAGGCGAACGGGTTCTGTTGCCCATACGACTCCTCATATATCGCAGCGAATCCCCGAAGAGATTTGCTGCCTCTTTGCGTGCGCCAATTAAGCAGCAGGTGTCAAGTGCAAGGCTCTTCCCTCTGTCTCCTGTCTCCTCTCGCCCAGTGGGACATCGGGGCCATTCGGTCAGGCAATCTGAATGAATGGCTGAAAGTGAAATGGAACACGCTGATTCGCACCCGCTGCGCCTCTGACAGTGTCCCGTTTCCCGATTTGGCAGGCAGATAAAGATGTGTGCGTAATCTGTTTGGAATGGGAACCTTTTCCCACTCTGATTTACGATCCGCCGCATGGAGACATGACGTGGAGGACAGCAGTGATTTGTGCACCTCTACCTGCAGACACAAAACCCAAAACCAAAACACAAAACCATTGATAAGTTCCCTCTGCCAGAGTGTGTGAGTTGTGCTGAGTGCACTGCAGGTAGAGGGGCACTCGAATAGGATTGGGATAATCCGATAATGGGCTGCAATCGTCTGTCCCGCTGCCGCTCCCGCTCTCGTGTAGCAGTGCGTATATAGAGCCTTGCGCAGGGGTCAGAGTGCAACAGTCTTCCATCAGCCAGGGCACCATGCACCACTCTGCAGTGCTGCTGCTTCTACTCGCTCTTCTGATGCTGCAACAGCTCTGTGCTGCCAAGCCGTGGTGGCCTTCCAACGATGTCGGCTACGATGCCAGTCTGGATCCTGTGGCCTGGTCGCGCGCCTTTGTCCAGGAAAAAGTGCGCACATCCCGCAGAAACAAGAATCGGCACCAGCAGTCCACCGGCTGGTGGTACCACACGCCCACTGCTCCCGAGCCGACGGCTGCGCCACTGCACTTCGTGGACAGGAATAACTACAGGAGATTCCTGAAGAGACGCCGCAAGCTGGCGGCACGTGAGCGCTACCTGCAGAGGCATTCATATCCATATTCACATCGTCATTAGGTGCTAAGCGTACATTAATTTCTAGTAATTAGCATATTAAACAGAGACCAAGAAGAAGGCCCAAACAAGCCTGTTTTATTTTTAGCTGGACGGGTTGTCGCGCGCGTCAGCAAAAGCCTGACTCGCTTCGATTAGCAGGAGTCTGAAGCTGCTTCCAGGTAGATGGTACATGGATCGTGGAACCCAAACAAGTTCTCGAATGGGGGGGGATCGAACTGGGCCACCATATGCCATGCTGCTGTTTGTCCCAGGCAAACAGAGACCCACAGACGCTGGCTAAGGTCAAATCCGCTTGCGTTTCAAGAGCATAGACCGACCATTGGCAACATGGTGACATGGTAAACAGATTGGCAAACATGATGTAACTATGCGCAGATCCAGCTAAAGACATGCGCAAACCTAGCGCCAGTCGCCGACTCTTTTGTTTGCGCACACACTCCAGCAAAGGCCCAGGCAAAGACACAGACACAGACCCAGACCAGACCAAACCAAACCAGACCCATCCCAAAAGTCTAACACAATTTGGATGAATGAAAGTACGAGTGTATTTGGCCAAGATAGAGCGACCAGCAACAGCATTGGGCCCGCAATGTTGACACAAGAAATTAGCAGCTCTCCGCACGAGCCCAAGACCAAGACCAGACCACCAGCACCCGACCATAAGACCATCAGACCACCAGAGCACCAGACTAGCAGACCAGAAGCATCTATATAAACCTAGTTGTCATGGCGTTTGGAATTAAGTACCAGCCCAGCATCAATCACAGCAAGATGATGAATTTCCCCAGCCTCAGTCTCGCCCTCATCGTTGTCGTCTGTGCCGTGAGCAGCAGTTGGAGCCTGCCCGTGCAGCTGGATACCGGCGCCATCAGTCTGCTGGACCTGGAGGCAGAGCAGCAGCCGCTGGTGGATTTGGAGCCAGAGGGCGAACGTGTGGCACGTGGACTGGGCGGCTTTGGAGGACTCGGCGGCAAGTTCGGCGGCCTGGGAGGAGGACTGGGCGGACTCAAGGGAGGATTTGGCGGCGGACACGGTTTCGGTGGCGGCTTTGGTGGTCATGGTTTTGGCGGCAGCTTCGGCAGCTTCAAGGGACTCTTTGACAAGAAATTCCGATAGTTTCGACAATTCCGCCATGTCCTAGCTGTAGATCCTGTTTATTTTGTAATAAAATTTGATTAAGTGAATGTTAAAGTTAAAAGTTGCCCATCTGGTAAATGGGATTCAGTGCGCCGTAGAACTGGAGCTCGGGCTCAGGAGATGTGGAGCTGCGCGTTCTGGTCTTGACTGTGGGTCTGGTCAGGGGCTCTGGCACTGCCATCGGCTGGTGCTGGGGCTGGGGCTGGGCCTGCCAGCGGCTCAAGGCGAGACGCACTTGACTGGCAAAGCTGCGCCACAGCTGAAAGGGTTTCAGCACTGAAAACGGAAGCAGAGATCAGACAGGAGTCAGGCAGAAGTCCATCCATTACCAGTGGTTTCCATAGCAAGTGGTGCCACCTGTGGATCGTACTCCCGCTCATCCAGAGCCAAGACCTGGCCGAGAACGGTGCACACCAACAGCAGGCGAGGCAGAGTCAACATTTTGGCAAGTGGGCCCCCCAGCGGTCCACTTATAAACACTTTTGTCCGCTGCTTTCTTCGACTCTGAGTCCGATTGATTGTAGGCCATAAAGGCCCGACTCGATGGGCTTGCATAACGGTAACATTTATTGAAGTTTATTGAATCACAAAATCAGCATCGCAATCGCCCGATCTCACGATCTCTCCTAGCCATAGAAGCCGCCGCCGTAGTAGCCTCCTCCGCCGCGGTAGCGGGTGCGTGTTATGACCCGAGTACGCTGGAAGCCTCCGCCATAGCCCCCGCCGAAACCACCGCCATAGCCGCCGTAATAGGGTGGCGGGGGTGGTCCAAAGAAGGGCGGAGGCGGGGGCGGGCCAAAGAACTGGCGAACCTTGCGAACGTTCTCATCTCCCGCCTCGGTCTGGTCGGTCTCGCCAGCCTCCAAGAGCTGAACGGGGCTCGGCTCCGGATCCGTTGCCACTTCCGTTTCTGTGGCTGCCATCGAAGCACCCAACAGCATCAACGCACTGAGGCAGAACAGTAGAAACACTCTGGTGTAATCCATTGGTAGTTCACTCGCACTCGCCCAAAGACTCGATCAAACACTGAAACTGAGCTCCGATCTGGGCTTTAATTTATAGCCAAACACAGGCCCCTCCAAGAACCCTGCCAGAGCCGCAAAACAAAGGCGGTTCATTGGCATTGTTGATTGCCATTTGTGCCGTGGATGGATTCTCATTTTCGTGTTCGTCTAATTTCAATTTGGAGCCAAGCAAAAAGCGGGCGAGCATAATTATTCGAATGAAAGAGAAAAACCCAAAAAGCTAACTATAGACTTGACTTGGACGAAGTTGACCCAATCTTAATGTGATGATGGAACGAGATGTGAGGCGGAAGTGTCTGCTACAGTTACAGTGGGCCGCAAAGTGTGTAAGTTGAGGCAGAATATAATGTGATTGTATGGCCTTAAATGAAGTGTGAATTATATAAATATATCCCTGTTCTGTATGAGTCTGGGGAAGCGCACAACACTTTTAAAATTATTTAATTAAATTAAATATCATTGATATTTGTAGCTCTAATAGTGTCAGAGATCTCTCGGATCCGCGCTAAGTAATATCATATAAAACAAGTCCAGCAAATTTCGATCTACTCCAGTGGTGGGTTGCCCAACCTAAGCCACTGTATCTATATCTGTATCTGTAGTTGATGGCTTTTTGTTTGCCACTTAGATCCCATTCGCATCGCTTTGCGAGACATTCAGTGGGCAAACACACGGCCGAAAGACCATTCCAGAAATATCACCAACAACAACAACAACCACAACAACCGATTAAGTGAAATATGCAATCTCATCTGATCTGTTGATTCCAAACACTCAGAAAATGAAGCTCGTTTCTTTTTTCGTTGTTTATTTATTCATTGTTTACACTTGAGAACCAGTCAACCGAAGAAGCCGCCTTTAAATTTGGCAAATCCCACGGCGCCACCTACGAAGCCACCACCAAAGCCTCCACCACCAAAGCCTCCACCACCAAAGCCTCCACCGCCCAAGCCACCTACTGGAGCGACTCCCAGACCGTTGCCATAGCCATAACCGTAGCCATAGCTGGGGATCGAGACGGTCGAGATGACCGGCACAGTGGTGATCACGGGCACTGTTTGAATCAGGGGAACCGTTTGAATGGCAGGAGCAGCCGCCACACCACCGCCCCCGATGAAGCCACCCCCCACTATGCCGCCGCCTCCTATGCCGCCAATGTGCCGGGTCCTCCGCACAAGATCCGTGTGGCTGTCGCCGCTGGCAATGATGGGTGTGGACGTGACCGAGGCAAGCGCCAAGACGAGCGCCAGGTAGACCGTCTTCCACAGCATGGTGCGATGGACTGTTTCGCCTGTCGCGGCACCTGGCCGGCTATTTATGCAAATTAATTAGTGTCCACTTCCACTCGGTCGGCCACTCGGCTTGAAACTGTTTGTGCAACCAATTCACAGATCGGACGCCGAAAATCCCCAACATGACAGCGGCCAGCACTGTTGCTGATTCTAGCAATGCTCATGGATGGGTTTACCCTCTGGGCGGTTCGCACCTCATCATCTGCGTCATCATTGCCACAACATCGTGAAGGTCGGGGTACACACGACCTGCTACATGTACCTTCGTGAGCATAAAAAACCAGGCAGAGTCGTGTCTCGCGTCTCACAACGTATCTGACCACGCGACCAAGATGAGGTTCGATCTGCAATTACTGCTGCTGAGCATCTGCTCCTGGACGGTCAGTGCCCACTCTCTGGTGGGTGGTGGAGTGGGAGGAGTGGCAGCCGCTGGAGTTGGCGCGGGATTTGTGCAGCAATCGCCGTACATCCAGCAAGTGCCCATTGTGCAGCAAGTGCCCATTGTGCAACAAGTGCCCGTTGTGCAGCAGATTCCCATTGTGCAGCAGCCACAGCCGCAGGCCCTGGGACTGGCCGGTGGTGGCCTGATTGGAGGAGGAGCGATCGGCGGAGGCGTTGGCGCAGCAGCTGGCTTCGGACGCTATCGGGAGAGCTACCGTATCAGAGGTCGCGGCCTTGGCGGGGGATTCCGTGCTCGCTACGACAAGAAGATTGGCGGTGGATTTGCTGGCTTCGGAGCGGCAGCGGGAGCCGGCGCAATAGGTGGAGCGGGCGGCGGTCTCCTAGGCTAAGTTTTAGTTCTTTTTAGAATAAATAAGTAATAGAAAATAATTATTATAATTCAAATAAATCTTCGAAACGCAACAAACAAAAATAAAATGGAAGTTTCGTGTTTGGAGATGCCTCCTCCGGGTTTAACGAGTCATGTGCAACTGTTTGTGGCCCCACTTTTGCACCTTCCCAATGGACTTTACGACCCACATGATGAATGTGAACGATAGAAAGAAGCCGAAGCCGATGCTCCGCTGCACTTTTTCCTTCCAGCCACCCGATCCCACAATTCCCTGCACCTTCGATTCGTGCATGTACGGAAACTGCGGCTCCGTTGGGTATACGAGGGGATCCCACCCTTGGGGATCACCTAAGAGAGGCTTAACGACCACATGATAGCTGTTGATGCGCTGGCCATCGAGCTGCATGGCGCGATAGAGTCCCATTCGGTTAAGGTAGCGTAGATAGATGCCCTCCGGGGTCTCGCGCACCCGCCGAATCCTGCCCACGGCGTGGAACGACTTCAGGATCTCCGAGGTGGCTTGCCGTGGGAAGCCGCTCACCGCCACCCACTTGACAGGAATCCCAGTCGCACCAACATTTGCAGTCGAAGTCGGGGTTCCATACTGGCGGTCCGCTAAGAGACCCTGGGATTTGGGGCCACTCTGGGCTGGAGACTGACGATACTGAACGGTATGGTTATTCAGTATCTGATGTGGTGAAGGGTGGAACTGCTCAGTCGGCGATTCAGGAACACTGTCCGCTTGTGTGCCCGCTTCATCGCTGCTTATCGAGGAAGCGCTCACATCCAACTCCATGGGGCTTGAAGTGTCGACGATCTGGCTGCAATCTTTACATGATTCAAGGATGGAACCAATCTGGTAGACGTCCTCGTAGTACATCCTGAAGGCTTCACAAAACGCAGTGCAACCGAAAGTACAATTTGTGAAAAGCAAAAAACCGAATTTGAAACAATTTGCAACTACATTAATAAATCGATTTCCAGAGACACTTGGGAAAATAGCTGGGATTTGACGTATTTCAAGGACTACTACGTCTAGATTTGAACTGAATGTGAATTCGACAGGCAGGAAAATGCACTGGTCTATGCTTTAAATAAAACTTTATTTATATTTTATTTTTGACGTACTCGTATGTATGTGTATAAAGTATGGTACAGCATATGTATAATGTTTTCGTTTAGTTAACAATTTCCGGGAGCGAAACAGGAGCGAATGTCTTGTTGCTGCAGCTCCTTCCGTTTCCGTGTCCGTTCCACATGTGTCTCTCACAAACTACGTTACCTAGGGCCCTCCCTTTACTGTGGGATTCTATTTATTTGTACATATATGTATATATATATATATATGTATGTATTTTTTATGGTATAATAATCTTTCTAGGCGTAAGACATACACAATACCGAAACTATTCCCCTACGTTCGTACACACACACACACAAATCATTTTAAATAAGTTGGCTAGCTAATCGTAATCGTACTCAAACATTGAAACAATAAGCCCTGCAATAGCCCAATCTCTCTTATAAATAAATACACTTGTAAAACAATAATTCTGTTCTGTTCTGTTTCGTTTCGTTTTGTTTTGTTGTGGGCAATAAATACTATTGAAAACAGCAAAAGCATAAGGGAAAAGCCCACCACAGCAGCAGCGTGTGCTCTGTGGGTCTGAGTGTGTTTCTGTTTGCAGAATGTTTGGAAGCAGCTCGAAATAAGCAACGAAAAATTGCATTTAGCGGGGGCGGGTATGTGTGTGTGGGTTCTGTTTATTGCATAACATATCTATAATAAATAACATTGCATGTCCGCTTGCGGGATGGGCGGGGGGTGGTCTACTGACTGTTAGCCCGACTCGAGTGTTCGATCTAGTTTCAATTGTGACAAGATACACATATCTCTCTCTCTCGCTGTTCTCTTTTCTCATTTCTTTTTCCTTTTTTTTTTAGTGCAATAAATCAACAAATAAATAAATACATGCACTTACAAATTACACCTAAGTTACGCGATTGAGGGGAGGGTGAGGATGTGAGGGTAGTGGATCAGAGAACTAGTCCTTGTAATCTTATCTCGTCTGCCTATATCCCATATATTGTTCTCCACTCGTACTTCCTGCCTTTAGACACCAGAGTCGTAGACTCGTATTTATGCTCTATGCAATAATAGTAGGATTTTCCGCTTAGATACTATTTAACCTGAGCCCGAATGTTTTGCAAGAATTCATAGTACGATAAACTCGATTCACTGCGATCGTCGGTTAATCTCTCAATAAACTGACCCTTGGCCGTGCTCGTGTCTCTGTTTTTTGTTTTGGAAGAGGAGCGGAGAATGTATAATGTTAGAAGCTGACTCTCTCTTTGCGCTGGATTTCAAGCACTCACCTGATTATCTGTACCAGCGCCGAGTAGGGTTTGTCGTAGTTCAGGCGCAACAAGAAGCGCTGCAGTATGTCGTACTCGGCACTCACAATATGTGGCAGTCCATAGACATAGTCGCCCAGCTCCGCAGTTGAGCTGATGCCTGAAACCGAACAGAGTTGGATTAGCCCCAGGAACTTCACGCTAGAGTGACATAATATCTTACCCAGCACTGCCTCCAGGACATCGGGTGGCACATTGAGGCCGACATAGAGCATTATCAGTTGACCACAGTCCATCAGGAATATCGAACGAGAGTCCAGGCTGTAAATTGATTGATTAATTAGCTGTCCACTTGTCCAGACATTCGCTCCTCAAACTTACTGCTCCGCAGATAATTGCAGGCGCGGCACTTCCGGCAACGGATCCTCCTCGTCGTCTTCTTCAGTCGTGCTCGCATTGGAGTTGCGGGCATGGTAGATGAGCCCATCGATCTTGTACAGCTCCGGATAGACGAACTTCATCAGTTGATCCAGCGGCAGCGTCTTCATGCAGTCCATGGCATACACACGATCATCCAGGCGCGTGCTTGTTCCCACACGAAAAGCAGGCTGAAAACGAAGAGTTCCACTAAAAACGACTCTGGCTGGGAATTGAGGGAAGTACATACATGCTTGAGGAGCCCCAGGATGTAGAGGGGCAGCAACGCCAGACTGCGGGGAGCAATCAGTTGGCCGGACTGGCCAGAGGGCAGATTTTGTGCAATCTTAAATGCATTGAACACGTCGATGGTTGCATTGATGAAGGCGTCGCGAGCATCGGACAGATTGGAGGCTATTGACCGGTCCACGGCCATCTTGGAAAGCAGGCCGATAATCGCCTCCGTGTCGGCCGAGTGCATAACCTCGGGTAGCGACGACGTCACCGGCAGGCACACCGTATGCACCCGAATGCGTCGCTCGCCCTCGCTGTTCGTGTAGAGCAGCGCTGCCTGGAAGCAGATCGTCTTGACGTCGGTGAGGCTCTCCTCGTACGAGATTTGCATTCCGTAGCCCGCATCCGGATTCACGTTGGGCAGCGACAGCAGATCCGTGGAGCGCACAAAGAAGTTGCCGTGGAATGTGTGTACCTGCAGGCCGCGCGTGCAGCGGATGCGCATCACCGCCTCGAAGCCGATTTTGCGCGTCAGATAGCGCTTGAAGCACATCCTGAACGAGTCCACCATATGCTGCTTGGTCTTCTGGTACAGCGGGAAGTGGTGCACACAGCCGCCGCTGTGTTTGCTGATGCCAGCTGCAAGAGGGGAAAGATTGGTGATCGGATGCAGGAGGAGTCCTAGAGTCGTGGAGATACTTACAAATGGTCGCCATGTCGCTGTACTGCTGGTTCATCAGAAAGAGATCGCAGGCAATCTGGTAGCCAGAGCACTCCAGCGCAAAGCGCTTGTAGAAGTCGGTGGCCGGATTCAGGTGAGCCACATCCTTGGCCGAGCGATTGTTGGGATCCTCGCGGGGCTCCAGAGAGCCGGGTCCCTTGTTGGGAAGGCACGCTTGAAAGACGGTGATGCGTCCACCAGACGACTGCTGCGATGGCAATACGGTGGAATGTCATCTGCTTCTCAATAACCCCGAGTTCTACGAGTACTTACCATCAGCTTGAAGGCCACCTGCAGGGCGGAGCCCAGAGCGGAGCCGGGATCATGTGTGTGGGCGAATCGTTTGGGCAGCAGCTTGAGCAGATCACGCACCAGCTCTTTGCACTCCTTGAGGTTCACCAGGAGGCTGTCGGGACGCGGCAGAAAGGGCTCGTCAATGTCCAGCAGCGTCATCTCGTGCGGCTGATTCAGACCCTCGGCCATGCTGTAGAAGTGCACGAAGCTGTCGTAGCAGATGAAGCCCACCTGGGTCCGTGCATCGCCCGGCATCTCGTCCAAATGCCTGTTGAGTACCGAACATGCCGCCTCCAGGTAGCCGCTCTGCTGGGCAATGATCGACACGTCGAAGAGGAACAGATACATGGCCGGCTGCGGTGGACGTAGCATGTACTCCGACGGCGCAATGAACTCAATGGTGCTGGAGCGCACCTCTGGCCGTCGGGTCACATCGCCGTAGGTCTTGGTGGCCGGATCGAACTGGAAATCTTCGGGCACTGAAAGAGGGAAGCATTTTATGTAGTTTCTTGTCGCGAGACACGCGATTCGATGCGATTGTAACTTACATTCGTTGACGCGATAGCAGAGATTGCACTTCCACATCTTGCTGTCCACGAAATAGACAAAGGGATTGATGTAAGTGCGGCACAGCCGGCAGCGCACAATGTTGATGCACTGTATCACGGGCAGGTTCTGTGGAATACGAAATACGAGTTGAAGAATTCAGGTTCTGCTTCTGGGGGTTACTCAAACTTACATTCACATCCCGAAACGGATGAATCACTATGCCCAGGGGCAGGCGCGACTTCTGCAGCAGCGAATTGCTCTCGGGGATTTTGGTGACGGTGCAGCGCATGATGCTGGGACTGCAGTTGATTGACTCGTGGAACTGATTGTGCAGCACCACTTTGGGCGCCGGCAATGTGGCCGGCGAGAGGATGTGTCTGTTCTGCATCAGGTCGATGGTGTCCTGGCCCCAGAGCCGACTAAATCCCTGCTGGGCAACATTCAACGGAACCGGCGCGCCAAGTTGCGGGGGTCCGGACGTCGGCTGTGGCTGGGCGTAGGGATGCTGCCCTTGGGGCTGCATCGACGGAGGCGGCGGCTGCGACTGGTACTGCAGAGGCGTGCTGCTGGGCTGAGCTCCGAACATGCCAGAGGGCGGTGGTGGTTGTTGCTGCTGTGGTGGCGGCGGTTGATGCAGCGGCTGTTGGTACGCCTGGCCATACTGATACTGCTGCGGCGGAGCGAACGGAGCTGACTGTGCCTGATTCTGTGGCTGCTGCGGAGCGAACGGCGCTGACTGTGCCTGAGGCTGCGCCTGTATTGGAGGGGGAATGCCAGGCACGGCTGCCTTTGGGAGACTTGGCGGCCAGGCAGTGCCAGCTCCAGGCGGCGGTGCGGCCCTTTGAAGATTGTTGTTCTGCTGGTTTTGGCTCTGC
The DNA here is from genome assembly GCA_018150885.1 of Drosophila tristis. Lineage (NCBI taxonomy): Eukaryota > Metazoa > Arthropoda > Insecta > Diptera > Drosophilidae > Drosophila > Drosophila tristis. The sequence goes on along the minus strand of JAECWT010000203.1, from coordinate 438,519 downwards.
TGATCATTGCTGCCAGGCGTGCCTCCATACATGATCCTTTGGCCTGCGGCTGGAAAGGGCACTGGCTGGGCACCAGCCACCGTTGGATTTCCGATCACCCTCGACGCACTTGGATTCAGATTGGGAGGCTTATTCCCCATAAAGGGCACCCCAGCCATGGGGTTCGCTAGTGGCAGCTGCTGGTGTTGCTGCTGGGGTGGCAACTGCTGTGGACTAGCGGATGGTTGTCCATTGGTCCGATTCAGATTCATTTGGTGCATATTGCTCGTCAGGCTGGCCACAGATGCGGGCTGTTGGGGTCGTGCTGCTGCTGATGCTGCTGGGGGAGCTCCGTGCGCATATTGGAGATTATGGGCCATCGGCGCCGCACCTCCCGGCGGAGGAGCACTCATCAGGCCAGGCGAGGCGGTGCGCGAAGAGTTGGCGCTGGGCGCTCCGTTGCTGCCATTCGTTAGAGACGTGGGTCCATTGGCGGTGGGCGGACGAAAGTGAGGCGGCAGAGTGCTGGGCGGTAGCCCGCCATTGTTGGCACTCGTCGAGGAAGGCGGCAGAAACTTGTTCGCAATATTGCTGTTAAACTGCAGCGGCGGCGGCAGACTGCTGTTTCTGCCGATCCCTGGATACTGCTGGGCTGGTGGCTGCTGTTGCTGTGGCTTCTGCTGGAGATATTGCTGTGCTGATGCTGGGGCTGGTGCCGCTAGCGGAGGCTGCTGTTGATGCTGAACTGCTCCGGGCAGACCGTTGATCAGACTGCTGCCCTGGTTTCCGTTTGCAGGGCCGGCGGCGGGTGGCACAAAGTTCTGGTTGTAGGCGGACATTCTGCTAATGCATACGTTCTGAAAGCAGAGAGAGAAAGAGACAGCGATCTGTCAGTTGTGATCTTTAGCCAGTGATTGTGCCAGTATCTTATCTGCCTGAAGGTTAGTTATTGTCGCAACAAATTGGCCCTAACAGCGGGAGCAGCTCTCTTGCCCGTTACCCGCTGACTGTTCTGCTATCTTATCGTTCAATGTCAGAATACGAATTACACGCAGACTGGGAAAGCTCTAGGGCGAAACGTGCGCGGCTGATAACTCACTATAATTCGGAATTCCAATTGGAACGGAATCAATGGAGTGGGGCAGAGGAAACCCTTGCTTGTGGCCTCTAATTGCAGCGGTCATATCAGAGTGCAATATGGAATGCGTAACGAGCTTCTTCTTCGTTTCCAATTGCCATCAATATTGCTTTTATGGGCCCATTGTACACTCTCTATTCGCGAGCAGAGTATGTGTGTGCATACCGATAGGTCTGTGTGTATGCTTTATAGTGTCTGCGTCAACATTTATTTGGATATAAGTTGGAAATTTGTATCACATTCGTTTATTTAAACAGCTTCGACGACGCGACGACTGGAGACGTGAAAAAGCTCCGATTAAGCGTGTTATATGCTGTGTGTGTGCTTGACCTCGGAGCAAGCGATGATCGACGACGATGCTTGCTAATAAGCAGGTGGGCCAAAGGCCACTGGCATAGCACAGGCTCCACTCGGTGCAGCGGGGAAGTGTTTGCACAGCCGTATGACGACCGAGAGAGCGGAAGCAGGAAGGAACTGGATTTGGTCGCTCCGTGAAAATCACTTTCGTTCACGCGGCAGTGACTAAAACAGATAACAAAGCAACATTTTTGATGACGTGCCTACCTACCACCCACCACGCTGCCATGCCCTGCCCTGCCCCTACCCTGTCTTTCTGTCTCTGGGTAGTCAACCGCACCGCACACCACCCACTCGCTCGGGCTGTTGCTACCGTTCAGAAATTATAGAACTATTGGCGCATACGATTGAGTCAACTTTTACCCATCAACTTTCTGCAGTCCCCAAGAGGCATGCAACGCCACAAGCGCACACACACACTAACAATTGGGCGCAGGCCAAAGAAAATCGCGTTTTCACTAAGTACTTGACCAGGCAGCAGCAGCACTTGCACTTTGTAGTTGTCTCTTCTTCTTCCGCCCTTGATTGGCGATTTATCGCTCTTTGCACGCACGCACCGAACGCAGGAGAACTACACTTTGTCCGTCTTTTTTGTAATTATTTTTCAAATAGGATTTTGTTATTTAGAAAGGGGTGGGGTCCCTGCGTTGGAGCTCTGGTTATTTATTAATTGGCAATTATTTCCGTGAAGGCGAACAATTGAAATTTTCCTGGCTGGGCTTTCTATGACGGCACAGTATTGCGCTCTGTCTTTAATGTACTCACTGGCGTCTTTCGCGTTTGTGGGGAAGTTTGTAAACGCCAACGTCGGTGAGCTTGCTGCTAAACAAACTTGCTGTGCAACGCTAATCACAAATTACAAAATTTTTAAACTTTGCGAACCCGAAAAGGAACAAAAAATTTTGAGGCCACGTCAATCAGTGTGACCGTCTGTTTTAATAAAACATCATCGGGGTTGAAGAGTGTGACAGGGAGTGCTGACTTTTCAGCTTATTTAAAGCTATATCTATAGTTTTTTGTAGTGGGAAAACAAGACATTCGAACCAATTACATTAAATGAAATTTTTAGCTAATATTGTGACACACCTTATTCCTGCAACAACTACGATTTGGTATATCAAAATATAAATTTCATTTCAAGGAGCAAATTTATATTCGGGTTTAGACATTTATTCGAATAAGTCTAGCTTTCTTTTATTTTGAGATTCTGGCAGCACTGTTGGAAGGGCTGCCATACAAGCACACATCAGCTGTTTGACTGCCATATGTTCAGTGTGTGCACAGTGGATATGGGAAATTATATTTTGGTAAAATCCACACTTCAGAGGTCTTCAATGAAAGAGATCTATAGAAAATGGTAAATTGCTTTAAGAATAAATTGTTTTATTTGCAGTAATCGTATCTGGGCTCCATTACAATCAATTTGTTAAAGTATTTGCTCTATTAAATGTTTAACATTTCGGTTTCAAAAGGAATTCGAAAAAATATATACAAGTTCTGTAAGTAACGGTAGCGGTTGGGCAGGCTATCAATTGCTTGCTCCAATACCGCGATTGTTGTTGGGTTAGTGGTATTCCTCTGGGGAAACTACATTTGTTATCCTACAGGGTTTCGACTATTTTCGTTAAATATTATTTTAAATATCGAAGCGTATATTTTGTATTCGATTCACTTTTCGTTAACTTTGCGTGGAGTATTCGGTAGCTTTGCAGTGGGTGTTTTGTTTGTAGGTCTTTAGGAGAGTTGTAAAGTAAAGGCTAGCTAGGATAGTTCATTTCAAAAATGTAAGTTTAATTTAATCGTATTACTGTATAGAGGTGTATGTGTGTATTTCGTTGGAGTGTTAGCAGCGGGCTGTTAGTAAAGCTTTATTCATCATTGTGACAATTGGAATTCGAAACATAATACTAGTAGAGGTGTGCGTTTATATATAATATAATCGTATTTCATTTAAAAACTATGCAAGTGGGACAAATCATTATCATTGTGCACTCTCTTTCTTGTGGTGTGGTGTGTGTTAGGTTGGGTCTTGGAAACAAGCGTTAGATGCAGTATCGATGCAGATGCATGCATGAATGCATACATCATTCTTATCAGTATTGTATTTCGTCTATAGCAGAGTCTTTTATTTCAAAAATAGAATTTCTATCCTTAATTCACTATCGTTCGTAATCTACAGCATTTGATATAACCCACTATTGGTATTGGTTTCCGTTTCTGTTACCTTTAGTTAGTTTGTTAGTAATGTAAAAGGTATTGAATTGGTGTTATTTGTTTTGCAGTTTACTGCGATTGCCTTTGAAACACACTAGTACCTAGGAAATAATAATTGTTAATTGTTTTGTGTAGTGTGTAGTGTGTTGATAGTTTCTAGTGAGTGTCCGCCGCTCTCAATTATCACTCAAGTATTGCAACCCGTTTCAGAAGAGCTTAGCTTTCCTATTCGATCTATCTATCAATCCGTCGGTTGTGCTGCCTTGGATTATGCTTTTCTGCTTTCTGCTCTTTGCTTCTGGGTATATTTTATTTACAATTAATAGACAGACTTCAGAGAAATCTGCTCCGACATTCTGTTGCTTCATCGTTTCCTGCATATGTTACGTTGTTACTGACGATCAGTGTTCAGAGGTTTGCGCACTTGTGGAAATTATACATATAGTTGAGGCTCGTTCTTGATATGAATCATATATGTATATATGCATATGTATAAACAATTTTGGTGTTGCTCTTGATGTCTTTTCTGCCGCCTCCAGTTGCATGCATTATCTTCTGGCCTCCTTCTCCTGCAAATACATGCGCTGACTCAGCGACTTGGCATAGATCCAGTTTTCGCCCACGGGCTTGAAGTGCTGCATGGTAGGGATACACATACTCAATGTCAGACATTGGCAATATAAATGGGGATTGGATTGGATTACCTTGTGCTCCCAGGCCAGGTCGTATTCCTTGCGCACCTTGACTTGATCGCGCTGCTGCTGTTCCACAACAAATTTGGCATTGGTGGCACGTTCAATGTCGTTGAACCTGTGGGAGGAGCATTGAACGCAAAGAGAGAAAGGATTACTTGGTGTCCGTATTGGGGGGTTAATTGATTGATTTGGGATATTGGTGATCTGTTTACTTGAGTCCCGCTGTCACTTCCTTCCAAACGCGTCGCGATTCGTATTCATCCTGCTCAACGATTGGTCGAACTTGTTTCTTAAATATTGGTATGCGATTTACGTCAACGAATACTTCGGTTTTCTAGAAAATTCAAGAGGCACACATACACGGGTCACTAGGCGATATCGACAGCAATACTCAGAGCAGCTCTAATACTCAACACACAACATATAGAATATGTCATACAGGTACATATCTACATATGTATGTATGTATGTGGGAACAGTTTGAAATGTACAACAGTTTTGGACAGACAGGCAGGAGGAGTAGTATATGTAGCTATACGAGCACATGGTTAAGTTAGTATTGTGGTTGGATAGAGGCAGTTGGAAGTATTAATTTTCTAGATAAACAAAGTAAATACACAGGAAATGCACCCAAACTATTTAAGAGAAAAGCAGAAGAACCGTGAAAAGTAAGTAGTGGTACAGGTACAGGTACAGGTACATTAACAGTTAGAGGTGGTAGAGGGTAATGTAGAGTGTGTAGAGGATGTGGCTGCCAACTCGTGGGGTTGTTTCTTGCAGCATTTTAGGCGCAGTGTAGGCATAAAGGGGGGATAAGTACATAAATAGGTTTCAACATTTACAAAAACAGTATGAGAAAGTACAGTACAGTAAATACACGACTACATACACGACAACACAGGCAACAAGAGGCAGGGGTCAACTTACATTCTTATCATGCCATTTGGCCTCCATCATGCCGCTCCACTCGCCGGCTATGGACACAAAGGGTTTCTTTTCATTGGGAGCATAGACCTGCGAATAATCTCAATCATTAAATGTCCAACTTTGGGCACAGGCAAACAGCAAACCTCAGCGGAGACCTTGTTGCGTTTGCCTCCATAGAAGGGCTTCGTAAGGAACTCCACGTTGGCATGGTAGCCCGTCTGTGGACACTTGATTTCCACCGAGCCGCCCAGCTCAATCCAAGGCACCGTTAAAATAGATCTACGGGAAGAAAACGCTACGTTGAAGAGCAGGCAGACAGGGAGAATAGAAAGCTAAGCACTTGCCTCCCGTAGCCATTGGGGAAGGTTACAATATACTCCTCGCTGCGGTCCACCAGGGTGACGACGCCCTCGCCGATGTTGTGCACGCCAATGGAGAGGCCCAAGAACTTCGACTTGGTCCAGACGTGGGCCGCAAAAGTAATTTTCTTATTATAATGCTCCGCATAGAAGGCCGAAACTGCAATGAGACGGCGCTCGGTTATTTGGGCATTCATTTTGGGTGCATTCGGCTCTCTTACTTGGCGGATGATGGGACACCTGCTCCGCTAAGAAGGTGAGCTGATTCCGCCGGCACCAGGGCACTGGACCGTCCTGCACCTCGTTCGTGTCCTGAGCTTCGTCTACAAAATGCATCCTCAGTCAACTGAAGATTATCGCTTGGGGATTCTGGCTACTTACCAGGAAGATCCCAGTGGCATTGAAAGACTTCACCCAGTATGGGATTGTAGGGCTTCTTGGCCACCGCACTCTTGCGTCCGGCGTGGTAGGCGCTCAGATACCAGCGGCAGACCTGGACAATGCGATCGCGTGGGTCGTCCAGCTCCGAGATTCTGTGGGTTGAACGAATCACTCAATATCTGAATCAGCTGGGGGGAAAATGGCTTTAACTCACTTGAGAAACAGATCGGGATGGGCAAAGTAATCGGCATACATCTCCAGCAGGGAGCGACGCTCCAGGATGAAGGTGGGCAGCACCACCTTGGTCAGGTCCATGCCAATCTTCACCTGCGACAACAGATGGGTGATCATCGAGCCGTGCGCCTCCATGCTGAGGTCAGTCTCCTCCTCCTCTTCGTACAGGGCATCGTAGTCGATGCCATTGTCGTAGCTGTCGCTGCGCGAGCTCATCGAGGTCTTGGCCGACTTGGTTGCCCTGCTCGCCACCGCATCCCCATCCGCAGCGGTCTCCTCGATTTCCGGCAGTGTGCTGGCCACCGTCTCAGTCGGCGGCCCAGTGGCCTCCCCATCGTGGGTCGGCGATGTGGGCTCCACGAATCCCCGCGTGGCGCTGCAAAGTGAAGACGAATCCGAACTTGTTGATTAAGGTTCGGGCGGCGCTGGGGTATAAATTATGCGCTGACATAAATCCTCCACCATGATGTCAGGGTTTGCGTCACTTGGGAGATGACAGCCTCCTGCCACCCTTCTCATTCTCCTCTGCTGTTGCTTGCTTCATTTACAATTTATAAAACGAAACTCTTACAGCGACCTAGCGGCACACAAGCATCCACACAGATACGCACACACACACAAACACACACAACACACAGACACACACTGCTGTAAATGGTGGCACATGCAGGTGGGGGCCTCTGCTCACCTCAGGCTCACGCGTCGGACCCACTTCTTGAACATGGCGTGGGAAGCAGGCTGCTGCTGCTGCGGCTGCTGATTCTGATTCTGCTTCAGTGCACCAGTCGGTTTACAGACTCGCGGTGCATCCTCCTGCGGAGGCAACGAATGCAATGGAAAACCAACGGAAACGAAAGGAAGGAAAGCCGCTGCTAATTTGTGTGTTGCTTAGGCCCTTTCGGCCATTGCTAAAAAAACTATTGAAAATGCCCGTCGTCGGGAGGGCTAGACGTACGGTGGTGCACTCGACCACGCGCTGCGGGCCGATGACGAACGCAAACTACAACTGACAGGACGATTACACGGACACAGACGCAGTCACGGATACGGACACAAACACAAACAGAAGAAGACGAAGGCAACGTCGGGCGACAAGCCACCACGAAAGCGAAGACGAAAGCTTCGCCGCGTCAGCTGTGTTGCCACGAAGGGCCCTCCGGTCGGTGGGCAGGAAGGCAGACAGGGTCGGTGGGGGAATTGTATTTATTATTTACACGCGACTTGGCCGAAATTACAGACTTCGCCGGAACTGCTGCAACTGCGACGAACTTCCAAAGGGGACGTCAGGCATTGCATTCTGCGGGTACTCCCCAGGCGCATGCGTCCGACTGAAGTAACAGAGCAGCGGCATATGTCCCCTATGTGAATGGGGAGGAAGAGGAGCAAGAGGAGCAAGGCAATGGTTCAATGGCAGCCCAATGAATGCGTAATTTGAGTACGCATCATGCTAACCGGCTGCTGCTGCATCGCATCTCTGATGGATGAAGCACTTCCAGAGGCAGTCGTCAGCAATTTCATGTCGCTTTGAGACGGATTTGATTCTTTTTCTACTCACCAGCCAATCGGAGAACTGCCCAGGCTGGTAAAGGGATCATCGTAGGCATCGTAAAAGTCCTCTTCACCTTCGCTGCTCGAGTAGGAGGTCTCGGGCACAACCAGACCCAGGGGCGCTGTGGTGGCTAAGAATGCAAATCGGAATTAGCAATAGACTGGCAGTAGAAGCTTAAATAGAACTCGAAGAGCAATCGACCAGAGGCCCACTTGACCCTGAGCTAATTGCCCGCCGAGATATTTACAATGCTAAACAAATTAGTGGCATTCCAGCACTTGACAACTCACCATTTTCCGTGATTGAATCATCATCGTCGTCCCCTGGCTCGCCCTTGCCGGCCAACACATCCTTTGGCAGCCCAATGCCACCGCCGACGATGGAGACACCGCCGCTGCCCGAGGAGGTTGTCGATGGGGCCGTCTGGGGACCGTTGTATATGCCATTGATGGGATGGGCCATGTTTTTGGCAATTTGTAGGCTAACAATCGAGTGCTTGATGTGATCCAGCATGGCCTGCACAAAAGGAAAAGGGGTTTATTCGCTTTCTCTGTTTTATATTTAGCAGACAGGCCTGGCCAATCGATTCGCCTTCGCCAAAGTTTGGCAAGGAAATGAGCAGCGACTGTGGGACAGCTGGAAAGCAGACACAGACACAGACCCAGACCCCTCTGCCAGCTGCTGGACGGGTGTCATTCTCCCAAGCTCGTAAGCCCATAGCCCTGAACTTGCATTTGAAATCGATGGTGTAGGGGGAGAGGGGATGGGGAGGGGAGGGATATGCCTAACTAGTGTGCCTTGGGGAAAGTGATACAATAAAATGTTGTATTCACTCGTACATGTACAAGTAGATCGTCGTAAATTCGTAATTCGAGTAAATTCCAATCATTCTTAGCACACCTACATATGTATACACTATAACTACATATTTAGTGTCTGAGGGCTCGGCGAAATGAAGAATAATTCGGACATGGAGCTGCTTGATCCGTTCAGGCACAGCATGGATGAGGTCAGCGACCGTGTCAATGAATACATACACCGCCAGAAGCAGAAGGACCTGCGACTGAAGATGGCCAGCCTCAAGCTGCAGACGAATTTCTGTGCGCTGAACTTCGATATGATTGGCATTCGACAGGACATGGAGAAGTTTGAGCGACAGCAGGAGCAGCACCAGCAGCTGCAAAGGGATCTCATGGTGCGCCTGGAGCCCGATGCCATTAAAGTAGCTGCTGCAGCGAATGAGTCCCCGAAGGTGGAGACGAAGCACCGCCCAGCAGCGGAAGGCAATGACGAAATCGTTTGGATTCGACTCGGCACAAGCAAATGCCCATTTCAGAACTGTCACCGCCAAGTCGACAGCCAGCTGCTTCTGCTGCACTACCTGTACGACCACGAGCAGGAAGAGGCTGGCGTCCAGGAGTGCCACCGCTTGATCGAGGGCCACCGCGCGGTGTTGTCCTTTCAGCCAAATAGCTGCCCCTTTGGGGTGAACCAGGTGCTGGGGCTGCTTGCCTACTGCGGAGCGGTAGAACAGCAGTTCGTACAGCAGAAGGGGCCACTGCGAAGAAAGGTCTACAACAGCTTCCTGCCGCAGCAGCACTTGCACCTGGAGAGCGACGTTCCCGTTGTGGTGCTCATTTGCAGGACGAAGCCCAGTTCCATGCTCTCGAAAACATGGCCGACGCGCCAGAGACAGCAGGACAAGCACAAGGATCACATTTTCGTGATCTGGCTGGTCACGCCGGAAAACAGGCGCAAGTTAAATGCCACGCTGTACTTGAGCGGTCGCGATGCCGCTGTCACGGTCGGCAGTGTGGTTCGCGTGCGGCGAGCCAACCGGAGCCAGGACACGCACTGCTTCATGCGTTTGGATACCAACTACTGGCGACTGACGTATGCCGACGTGCAGAAGCTCTCAAACGACTTTCGCGACGAGCTACACCTGGAGATCGGCCTCACAGAGTCACCGACCACATAGCTTCATTTCCGTTTCCGTTTCCATTCACATTCACTCACTGGCGGCCCCTCCGTTCCACCGTCTTGTGCGTACTTACACTGGCGTTGTCCTGTAGCGCTTTGCATTTGGCCTGCTCCTCAGGGTCGCTCAGATCCGCGATGCGCTTTTCCAGCAACTGTTTTGAGTGGAAGAAAAAATGCCGTTTAATTACATCATTCGTTTGCGTTACGTGGGAAAGTACACAAGGGAAAGGTGGAGAGAGGACAGACAACTCACGTTTGTCTGCTCTATCATCAGCTGGAGGTAGGCATCCGCTTCGGAAACGCGGCGTGCTAGCAGCTCCAGGTGGTTGGGCCGTTTGCCGCCGTGGCTCGACTCCTTGGTATAGCCGCCAGCAATGTAGAATGCGCTCTGACTGTCCCACAGACGCGAGCGGTTCGCGTGGCGTCGTATTGTGTCCTCCAAACGTCTCACCCACTGCTCCCGCTCCTCGCTGTGACGCGCCTGCATACACAGACACCAGAGAGAGAGAGAGAAAACAAAGTTTTATCGTTACAAAGCGTCACCCACCAGCAGGAAGAACGGTCGAAGGTAAGGGACAGTTCAAGTTGAAGAGTGTATACTCTTGCGGCCTTGTAATTTAATTAGATGCATATAAAGTGTTGTTATTCCATTGAAGAAACTCTTCGCGTTCAGACTGGGGAAGGATCAAGGGTCAACGAGGGACAGGGGGGATGTTTTTACGTCAACACATACGCGTTATGTATATATAATGAACGAGTAGTTTTATATAATTTATGCGCACACGTGCGATGGAGGGACAGGAGGGACTTGCCTGAAAGTGAAATGTCTTGTGATCGACGGTTATCGTGAAGGTGTTATCCTCCTGATCATCGATGCCGATCAAGGCGTCTTTGAGTCGCACACAGCCGCGTCGCACACCTTTCATCATCTTCTCCTTGGACTGTAAGCAGATAAATGCGTTGAAAACTGGGTTATTTGGGTAAGGTAAGCTCATTAAACAGAGTCCCCCCGTCCAGCACTTTGGACGGGATTGCGTCAAAGGTGAGTGCGGTGCGGTGGTTCCGAAATTAATGAATTCAAATCAATGCTACTGTGGAATTAAAAATAATGGGCTGTGGAATGGAGCCGCTTAGATGTACGCCAGCAGTCGGAGGCAATAGAACGTGCAATCGGTGCTATCTCTCTAGCTGCAGGATCTCAAGGAGCGCATTTGTGGCTGTGAAGGATACCCCTATAAACAATCAACCATGGAAACGGCAACAAGTGAGCACCAACCACCTGGGACTATGGATATTGTCCCCATCTACCATTCAGCTCCCATCTAATATGTCGAATTGCAGGTGCGAGTGCCAGTGTGACTGAAAGTGTGATTCAGGAGATAAAACATCCTTGGATGATGGCAGATCCGTGGTTCATGGTCACCATACTGGGGATATATCTGTACTTCGTTAAGGAACAAGGTCCACTGTAAGTCGTGCTTGGTAATGCTGCTCGTTTGCATTTCATTCCATTGAACCACACTGAACCTCTGACGGAATTTAATTTAAGCGATTTTGTGCCTGCGACACAATTATGCAAGAGCCAGTTGGATACGAGCTTTCAATTTTTTGTCCAATTTCAGATTTATGCAGTTTCGCAAGCCCTACGAGCTCAAAAAGCTGATCATAGGCCACAACGTGGTGCAGGTGATCTCCTGCATATACGTCCTTAGAGAGGTGAGTGGGAGGCGGAGGCAGAGCGATAGCTGATCTCTGATCTCTGATTTTTGATTGCATCCTTCACAGATTTTCTATCTGTCGGACAATGCCATATACAAATTCTGGAAATGCCGAGACCTGGGCAGCAGTCCCGAAATGGTGAGGCGCTACTTTGAGCTGGCATACTTCCTCTTCTGGCTAAAGACGTCGGAGCTTTTGGAGACGGTGATCTTTGTGCTGCGCAAGAAGCAGAATCAAGTGTCGAATCTGCACCTTTTCCATCACTTGTCCACCCTGACGCTGGTCTACATTCTCATACACCACAACCAGAATGGTAATGTTCTTTGATCTGCCATCCAGTGATGCAACGACTTATGCTATCCATTCCATTCCAACAGGTCTTGCTGCTTACTACGTCGTCTTCCTCAACTCCATTGTGCACATAATCATGTACTCGTATTACTTGGTGACAGTGGTGGCCGATAAGGGCGTTATCCGCGCCCTGACTCCCGTGAAGAAGTCCATTACGGTGATTCAAATGGTGCAGTTTGGCCTCATATTGACCCAGGTGGCGTTCCAGACTGTAATTTGCGGCGTGCCGAAAGTAGTATTTGCCTACTTCACGTTTGTCATCACGGTCATGTTGTATGGCTTTTACGACTTTTACACGAGAGCCTACAAGAGCCCGCCGCAAGGCAAGAGCCACGCTTCTGTGGAGTAGATATATGAATATGAACAATACATGCGGACCAACAAATGCGCCGTTGTCTCTATACATTTATCCGAATTCAGAAGGCAGATAAGATAACAGTTCTGGGCAAATCGGTTTTGGGTTTTCTGTCTTCTGGGGCCACATTATCGCACATCGTTCCGTGATTCTGGTTTGATGAGTCGTCCGAGTCTCAGCCGTGATACGTGGGGAAATGTTATTGGCATGCTATTATTCATATTCCAGATGACACACAGCGCTCGCGCTATCTTTTGCACACACACTCACCGTGTAGTAGGAGAGCAGGCCCGCATTCTCGTCCAGCACGAAGAAGCGGTACTGCCAGCCCTTCATCACGTTCGTCCATTTGCTCAGGGTTCCTTCCAGTGTGCCGGCGCCGGCACTAGCTCCAGCTCCGAATCCTGCACCAGCAGCTGCGCTGGGCGCACTTGCTGGAGTGCTGGCCATTTTTACAGCGGCTGCAGTGTCAGTATCTGCAGCCTGAGCCTGAGCTCGCCCCTCTTCCACCTCCAGGACTGTCTTGCCTAGACCTTTCCGTGCCGCTGGCGCTCGCGCCAACCAATCGTAGACACTTTGGCTCTTGGCTAAACGATGCTATGCTGATGACGCAATATTCCTCCTTGCACTTCCCGGTCAAATCTCGTTCACGGCTCGGATTTTTTTTTGCAAAACAAAGCATTAGGGATGTTAAATATATATTGCTGTACCGATATATTTTGTATTTGATAATCGCGCTGCTAAATCAGCTATTTAATAGCTAGTTCTGGAAATATGGCTATTCAAATATCTGATAATACATTAATTATATATGAGGTCAGAACTATGAGGTGCAAATAGAAATAGTCAAAATAATAAGATAACTGTTTATTATTTTGTGGTATGTTTTTTAAAAATCAGCTTTTTTCTCAAAAAAAGTTGGCAGCACTGCAACCCTCACACTTGCGTGGAAATATGAGCACGACGCTTTTAAAAATACCAACGTACAGAAACAGTTAGAAAATACTAGTAAATTTGAAATTATTAAGGCACGAAAGTTTTACCAATTAAAACTACATAAACCAACGTTTTATTTGCTGCATTTCCAATCAATTACAATCCCGCTCAACAGCACCAACTACAACTAAAACACTTAGGATCTAAGAATCAAACAAATCAACTGCGGCTTGGTTGGACAGGGCACGAATTTTGGTCTCAAGCACTTAACTAAGCTAAAAACAAATCCCATGCGGGTGCAGCTGCCGCCTAACTGGCGAAGAAGCACCTGTAGAGCATGTAGAGGATGCCAAAGACCCAGATGCCCTTGTAGACTTTGTCCACCACCCACATACTGAAAGACAGATTGAGATCAGCGGAGATTTCTTGTCGAAGCGCTCAAGTAGCGAAATACTTACACTTTCATGTGTCGCCGGGCCGCTGGAATGGACTCGTCTGACTCCTTCAGGATCAGGCGACGGGCGCAGAGCACACAGTTGGTGAAGTAATCTATCAGATCGAGCTCGATCTTCTCTATCACATATGTTTTCCGCTCCCTGTTGTTCATTAGTTTTCGTAGCTTCACAGCCTCCGAATTGTCAAAGTTCCAGACGTTATTCGCATAATACTCGAACACCTCGAAGCCCTTGAAGATGCGATTCTGGACACGGCAGAGGACGGGAGGGTAGCGAAGCAGCCAGAGCAGGGCATCCACGAACAGGGCCGGCATCCATTGGAAGAGGATCATGCAGATGTAGTGCACCCAGTAGTTGGATTTCATGGATCCGCCGGGGTACCAGGCCACGCCGTTCAGCGGCACCTTGTTCTCGATGACCCAGCGGCCGAGCTCGATGATCTCTGCCCAGGATACCTTGATGTCGTTCGAGGAGGTCATGTGGGCCACGCGGTTCGTGGTGTCTGTGCCGGCCGTGATGTTCCTCCAACTAGCCACCAGTATGCCATTCACGGCCACGTCGACGGGCAGAAAGTCACCGTATCCCGACGATTTGCAGTACATGGTGCGGATGACACCCTTGCCGGCGCCGATGAGCAGCCCCGTAGGTCCATTGATGTTGTCCGTCCAGCCGGGAATGGGCTCCTTCCAGATGGGAATCACGATCGAGGGCCGCAGAATGACGGCTGGCAGCTCGTCGAACTTCTCCACCACCAATGCCTCGGCCAGGGACTTGGTGTAGGCATAGGTGTTGGGTATGTCGCCCAGGATCTTCTTCTCGATGGTGGCCACCTCGTCGTCCGACAGCCACTCGCAGGCCTGCATCACCTTGTGCGGATCGGCCGGGGGATCGTAGGGCTTCTCGTACAGCGTCTTCACGTGCAGGTGGCAGTAGGCCGTCGAGCAGTAGGCGAAGAACTCCAGCTGCTTCAGGCTGCCCGCCAGCTCCAGCATGTACTTGGTGCCGCGCGTGTTCATGAATACCGCACTACGCAGCGGCTCATCGAAGCTGATGTGGATGACAGTTTAGTCATAGATACGACTGTACGAAATGTATCTCCCACAGAGGGGTTAGTTACTCACCGCACTGTGGCCGCACAGTGGTATACGATGGACACCTCCTCGCGCAGCGTGGCCAGGTCCTGCTCGGAGATGCCCAGGCCGGGCAGGAGGACATCGCCGGCTATGGCCACCACCTGCTGCAGGATGCGCTCCTCGCCGCGCTGCTGCTTCACCTGGTCAAAGAGCTGAAAAAGCACACACACGTAGGTTGATTATGAAGGTAAATGAGGCAATGAATTTTCATAATTGCCACTGCTTACCACATTCTGGAATATATCCTTGATGCGCTCCTGCGGATCCTTGCCCTTCTTGGGGCGAATGAGCAGATAAATGTGTTTCAGTTCACCGCACGAGCTGCGATAATTAATAATATTGCATCATAAGCACAGATTGAGATTAATTGGGGTGCGCCGTGCGAGGCCAGGCCACCCTTTGACCTTTCGACCTAAGCACCCCACGAGGGTGCAACCACCCACCCACTCACCGCAGTAGCTTCTCCACCAGGACCTTGCCCAAGAATCCAGTGCCTCCTGTGATGAACAGACTGCGGCCCTTAAAGCACTCTGCAATGCGATCCACCTCGTTGTCGTCCACATCGCCTATGGTCGCCAGGTCATCCTTCTCGTAGACAAACTTCGGTTTGGCGGTCATCTCTGGCTGATGATGTGTGTTGCTTGCACTGTCAGATATGGAAATGGAAGCCTCGTCACGTAATTGTCACATCATAGCCAGAGCCAGAGCCAAGTGCACTTTTAATTTCATTTGATCTTGGTCGTAAAGTTGTCCGGGCCTGTTACGACTATGTGGCAATAACCAGTCCGACTCGGACAGACGGACGCTAGGCGACAAACGCAGAGCACAAAACGCAGTATAGGCGGCCACACTCTGCTGGCCACACTCCGCTGTCCTCAATCCATGCAGAGTGTCAACGCAGTGACCATCGAGTGGGCAAGCGAACCGACGCCGATGTGGAATTACGGCACTTGGGCCGATTGCCACATCTGTGCCGCATGCTACAACGATGCTATGGTGATATGAGCCATGAGCTTGCCTGCCAGTGCGCTCGGGCAAGCATGTCCAATGCGGACAAGAAAACCTGCCCTGGGCGCCGTCACCGTTGTGTGTCCTTCAAGTTGTTGTTTAAAAGATAAAACCGATCGAAAGCCGTTACTCCACTGACACATTGACCCACAACACACGGCACACGGCAATTGGACTGAACGGACTTGGACCCTGGACCCACCCCGCGATATTAAAACAATAATCTGCCGATCAGCTATGGAAAGCAATGGGATATGGGGATACGATAAATAATAATCCGAAACGCCTACCGCTCGCTCCACTTGCTACTGAAACTTGACACTGAGACACTACTGAACATAAAAACAAAACAACAACGAATCTTGGCTATAATTTCAGATCTACTTTTTTATGGCCAATTCTGTGAACGACTCGAATGCCTCAGGCCCCAAAAAAAAAGTGTTAATGGCGACAGCGACAGTGGCAGAAGAATGGAAAAGGCCCCGGAGGCCAGGCCAAGATCAAAACAATTAAGCTGCAGACCATACATATAATTCCGTTTGATACCAAAGACTCGAGAAGCGAACGTGATTTTCGAAAGTGAAATTCCCTTGGGCAGAGGGCTGGCCGGGCCGGGCCGGGCCGGGCCGACTGTTAGCCTGGTTAACCACTCAACACAACGCGATTGCCAGACGGGCTGCCTCTTGTTGACCCGCTTGTCTCGTGTTAGTCCATGTAGCAATTATTGCAATTTCAGATCTACAATCTGTTTGCCATCGGAACTTTCCTAAGGCAGAGGCGGCCGCAAACGTTTCCATCTCTGCATCTCAGTCAGGTCTTTGTGCCCAGTCATGACGCCAAGTGCATGGGGATCTACAATTTATTGCAGTGTTGATTGTTGATGCAGCGAATGCATGGACGGATCAACAGCTGCAGCCGCTCGAGAAGAATGCAAGGCACATGAGGTGGCACTCGAATTGGCGCTGGCAGGAGTCTGGGCTCTGTGGTCTGGGGCCTGGGTGGGTTGGTTGGGGTTTACTTGTGGCAAAGACACAGTTTCGTAATAGCCGAAAAATGCTTTCTGGTCCGTGTGTTTCTTTTCTTTTGGCCACGGTTGGGCAACCAGTTTTTTGGCCTGAACAGAGATGTCAACGATGCGATAAATAAGCAGGGAAACCAAGGAGTGGAAAACTCAAGTTATTGGCTAATTGAATTTAAAGTTTACTGGCACTTTTTTCATACCACAATACCAAGAAAATAGCCAAGCCAATGACATTCCTCACAAATTTATGATGCTATATTATATTCCACACTTCTATTCACACGCCTTGAACTGGTCCTAAAACGCCGCATAAATCTATTCAAAATTTTCCAACACAAAGTCCCATTACAAATGCTTTAATCACATTAATCGATCAGACAATCAATTGATAGAAAATTATTAAATGCACAATTATTCAAGCAATTGACAATCAATTGTGGCCACTGGCTACAGACGAACCCTTTTGGCCAGACGAAAATACACACAGATACTCAGCTATTCAGCTACTCGTGCACGGATGCGGATACGTCTTCTGGGTGTTGACCTGCACACACCGAATGCTAAACACAAACTGATCAGACCTGGCTGCGGCATCCACAGAAAGAGTCGTGCACTCGACACAAACTTAATAGAAAACAAAACGAAAACCACTTTGGGCTAAACTATGTATCAGAGCTAGTTAAAGCACACACAGAGGCACAGGTTCACAGATACACAGCTACACAGCTACACTGATGGAGGGGCCACAGATCTACAGAAACTAGCCAAGCACACAGACGCAGGGGAGAGCCAGAGAGCAGAGTGACATACGAACCATATGCAAAGAGCGTGCAACGGGAGAGCGTGCTTCCCCCCTGTGCACTGTGCACTGCGCCAGTCCCGCTCCACTGTGCAGCAGTCAACGGTCAGAGGTTTCAACTACTGTGCGGCGCTTTCTCACCTGGCTCTGGGGTTCCGCTTCGACTTCGACTTCGGCTCTGACTCTGCTCCAAGAAAACGGTCAAACGGTTTACCTGCCCAGCGGCTACATTTAGCTTTGGATGCTCACATCCGGCATGCACTCAGAACATGATGAAACTGTGCACCGGCTGTTTAATTTGTGCGCCAAGCGATGGCCAGACGTTGCGCATACGCAGTGTGTGTCATCCCCCAAAATGGGGTATTCTACTGCGGCCGCTTTAGCTACTGAATCTGAACCAATTTGGCACGGCGCGAACCGGCTTTATGGCTCGCATAAATCTCCATTGCGCTGACCATTAATTAGACAGAGTTTGTTAGTTACAGTTGTTGGGCAAATGCGCGCATTCGGCACACAATCATAAATTTCGTTTGGATTGGAGCTCGGAACTGGACGCGCAGACGGCCATTGGAACGGCGTGACAGAAAGAAGAGCAGACGAATATTTGACAATGGCATTGACATCGAAATATCATCGTGGTGTGGCTTTGGCTTTATTTTTAGCCAGGGCTAATCAAACATGAACGAAATGCTCTCCGCACCAGTAGATACCCTTGAAGATGGCCATAGAGATAAACTTTTAGTAGCATGTCAAACTGAAAGTGAGAAGCAGGCAGCCAGACCCGCTGAAAGGGTGTTTTAAATACTTTAACAGTTTCTACGCCTACCAATGATTCGAACTCGACCTCAAATAAACTCTTCAACTCGGGTCAACCCATCGGAGCAGCAGCATCAGCAGCCACAGAAGCATCTTGGCCAGTAACTGGGGGACTGGTGCACGCTCGTCGCAGAGCGTGGCTTGGTCAAGAAACCGCATTGAACTTGAGTTGGTTTTGGATCGTCATTTGTGCTTCCCTTGCCAGTGTCTTTGGCTTCGTTTTCCGCAGCTATTTATGCAAATGAAGCCATCAGCAGCACGCATAAGTATGCGAACGGGTTTCTATTGATTTTGGGCGATCGTTAAGTGAGCATCCGACACATTAAGCAGATACATGACAATGGACCCGACACATTTCTGCCCCATCATGCGTACTGGACAAAGTCATTGATGAAACGGCCATAGTAAAACCAAAAAACAAACAAACACTCAGATACACAGATACATACGCACACAGTGGAAGAGTTGGGCTGGCTGGCTGACTCGCTGGCTGGCTGACTTGTCTCCAAAACTTTGGCCTTTCAAAGTGTGGCCGTAATTACAGACTTCCGCCTTTGAACAGTTTCGCAGCCACACCCAAAAGGAGGGCCCTGGTAGAAGGGCAGGAACAGAGACAGGGACAGAGACAGGGGGCTGAAGGATGCTTGCCACAGGCGCCACAACGTATCCCGTTACACGGCCATAAAGCTCCATAAACGATGCGACCGAGGGCAAATTATAACGCATACGGACACGTACACGATCCACTAGCCGATGGCTAATTGGACGTGCCAGGCGAGGCCGCGCCAGCTCCTCTCCCTGCTGCTGCTGTTCCTTCTGGAAGCTGCCTTAACTTAAAAGTGGGCGTAACATAACAATTGTGGGCGATTTGCATACAATTTGGAGCTCCAGTAGCCAGCAAACTGGCGTCAAAATGTTGCTACGTCATTGTGGCTTTTGCTGCTACTGAATGTTGAATGTTGAATGAAGTACAACAATAAGCCAACAAGGCAGACCAAACACAATGCTCTGGCCTGGCCTTTGTCTGTCGGACAGCACTCCACTATGCATGACAGTCATGACAAACATATCAGGGCGAGGGCAGACCGCTGTCCACGTACACGGCCCACGGACCACGGACCACAGGCGGACAATGTCAGGGTCTCATCCTGCACTGTTGTTGCAGGTAATCTGCATTTAACCGCTCAAAAAAGTCTATTCATATCCAAGAGAGCGTGTGCAATTCCTACTCTGACGGCCCCCAAAAGTTGGGGCTGTCTCCGGTCGTGAAACATGTTGCTGGCAACACTTGTTGCTTGCGGCCCACACGCACCGCCTGACGAAGGCAGAGGCAGCGGCAGCAGCAGCAGCAGCAGCAGCAGCAGCAGCAAGCGAAGCTTCGCATCACTCGCCCATGGTCCCCCACAAAGGACCCCATATAAAACAGGATGTTTCGCCAAACATTTTCACAGAACAGTTTCACATTCGACCGGGCAACAAGTGTGTGTGTGAGTGTGTGTGTGTACGTGAGACACCAAGAGTTGAGGACGAGCGGAATCTAGTTCCAGAATCTAGTTCTCCAGAAGCAGCCACAAGAAAGGTGAGTGCCGTAGCCTCATTACTGTAAAATTCGGCATTAAATGCAACTTCTATTGAACATGAAGCCTTGCACCAGAGTCAGAGTCAGAGTCCCGTCGCACGTCATTAATTGGGCAATTAGGCGAGGGAAATTCGTTTGAAGCTGGGAGCTCCGCTTGGCCCCGCAATATTTTGAAAATTAAAAACAAATATATAATACTGTGTGAGTCCATTGACAATTACAGTCTCATAGATGTGAATGCTTACTGGAATATATCTGGAGTGGCTGGTATTCTTCTACTTCTTAAAAATAAACGTATTTAAATTAACTTTTTAATGTTTCGCGAGTAAATTATTTGGAGTTTAAATTTAGCTTCAGTTTCCGAAAATTTTGCAAGTGTGGGCTAAAGTTAGCTCATCTATTGCTCATATGCGAGTACAGTTAATTTGTTAAATATTACCCACTCGTTTTGAACACTAAACAGCCACTGAATTCTTAATATACATTAATTTTGCAATTCATGTTAAATTTAGCTAATTAGCCATTAAAACGAGAACCTACACAGTTATAATTCCATTGCTGGAAGTTGGCGGGGATTGCGATTTGTGTGGTTGTGTTTTTTGTGTGCAACACCCCCACCTTTGCTGGAACAGGTGTAATTTGCATCCACATACTCCTCGCCCCCTCTCCACTACTGCGATACACGAGGGCAGCAAATAGTCAGCATCCTCAACAGTCGTTTTGGTTAATGAAAGCAAATTGAAATATTTATGACTGCACTTTGGTGGCAAGGAACTTCAGGCAGCGGGCAGACAGTCGCACGAGCAGCCGCAGAGCGTCGCTAGATTTTCATTTTCACTCACACTGCCATAGAAAATGTACATGCCATACTACTCGGACTATATACATATGAAAGCATATGAAAGGGTGGTAGACGTAGACCATATAAATGTGGTGACAGAAGAGCCTCAGAACAAAGCGTGCACCGTTTTTGATTTACGAGTATCTGTGGCAGTGGCTCAGCTCATCTCATCTCACATCTTACCCGGACAAGCGGAATGGCCCGCGACAATCATTTGTCTTGGCACTTGTCCCAGCAGCAGGCCCCCCACCTGACAAATGTTTTTTAAATGCTCCCAGGAACAGGACGACTGGGCGGAGCAGGCGGAGGAGCCACTTCAAAGGTATCTCATGTCGCGTATGTTCGAGTATCTCTCATCTGCCATGCAAATCAGGTTACCACTGTCCCAAACTACAAAGTCTCATCCAACATATCGATGGCTAAGCGAATTAACGAGTGCGTTATTGATATCCCACCAGCACCCAACACCCAACACCCAACACGCAGCACACAGCACACAGCACGCTGCTCCACTGTTTGGCTGCTTCGCTGTTTTGCGGAAGGAATGAGGCGAGCACACAACACATAAGGCACACACAAGACACAAGACAAGGCGCACACTCGTAGCTGCTCATATTTATGAATTTTAAATGCACATTTCGGCATCGCAAATCAATCAGACATTTGGCAATCATTTGGCCTGGCCGTCTACCCACTTCACAATCGTTGACTCCTGGCTTTTGGAGTCGACTGGAGTGGAGTGGCTGTCTGTCGCTCCGGCCAGAAGTGCGTCATGTCATAGCTTACATCACATTTGGCAATTCTGTGCTCATAAATGAAATGATGCCCGGTTGGGCTGTTTGTTGCTGCTTTATGGCAGCTGGACCCTTGAGTGCCCGTACCCCCATGTTGCAATCCATAACCACAGCCAGAGACCGCTGCACTTGCTGCAGTTGGCCATTGCCCCTGGCTATTGTTGAGGTGTGAACAGCTATTAATTGGCCAAATTTGTATTCAAATTTCAGCTTCTCCAAACTCCCCAGGCTAACTGCCTGAGTGCCTCAATGCCTGAATACCAGCCCTGATTGCCCGTGTGACTCAAAATGAAGCTAGTACACATGAAGAGACACACACAGACATAGAAACAGATTAAATGTATGTTAATGCTCAGGTTGCGAAGTCCGCGCTCATCAGCCAAGTTGGAGGTCAAGTTTTTTGTTGTGTATGTCACGAGTTGTTGGAGCAAGTTTTCTACTTTATAATTTCGGTCTGCCAAACCAGAGCAATCAAAATCACAGAGTCACAGAGAAGGCTTTTGGATGACTGTTCAAAGGTTTCACGGGAGGGACTGCGTTTGCCGTTGCCATGCAGATCCATCAACACAACACAATACCTTCTCGTTCAGTTGAATGCCACTCAACGGATCGGTTTGCCATTAGCAGGAGGAGTGGCGCAGGCACACGCACACGCACCGTCGTAATAACACCAGAACTGAGCACCGTCACCATATCCAAAAGCCATAATCATTTGCATCTCTAATGGCCCTGCTGTGGCATCCTCCGGACTTCATACATCAACACCCCCATCCCCACCCCCATCCACACCCCCATCCCCATCCACACCCACTCGCACTCGCAATCCCTTTGGTTAGCGCCCTGTGCCTTGGCCAACAAGTGTTAATGCCTCCCCTCATCAGCCCGCTGTTTCGGCTATGTGGGGGCGGTCTCGGGCTCTTGTTGCTGTGGCTTTAGTGCGGTTGGTTAACTTTTAACAGGCAGATCTCCAGTCATAAATATTATGATGGTTAATTAGCGGGACACTTTGTCTGCAGTCGGGGAAGATGTAGGCATCTTCTGGCTGCGCTGGCTACGGTTGCCCCCTAAGTAAAATTAACGTTCGGCCGGCAGCGTTAATGTGATTAAAAGTTGCAATAGATAATCCGCGGTGGCATCTTGGCCAGCTCGTAATTAATTTCGAATTTCTCTTTGTTCAACTTTCAGACAAGATGGGCATTGCCTTGATGTTCCTGCTGGCGCTCTACCAGATGCAGTCGGCCATCCACAGCGAGATCATTGAGTCGCCCAACTTCGGTGCGAATGCCCTGCTGGAGTCAGATGCAGATGGGGATCAGGGCTCCAGGCTGCAGCCGGGCGAAAGGGAAATCCAGCAAGATGCCGGCGAGAAGCCGGAGCAAACGGAGCTGGAGTTTCGGTACCCAATCTCGGCCATTGGCATCGATTATGCCAGGAATTCGGTGATGCTGCGCTTCCAGAAGCACGGCCGCAGGCAGCGCCTCAAGTTCGATCCGGAGCTGGAGGCCAAGCGCAGGTCCCTGCAGGACAATTTCATGCACTTTGGTAAGCGGCAGGTGGAGCAGATGCTGCCAGAAGAGAGCTATGCCGCGGATGGGGAAGTGGGTATGGGTATGGGGAAACGGTCTGGCATGGATCGCTATAGTCGCGACCCCAAGCAGGACTTTATGCGCTTCGGCAGGGATCCCAAGCAGGACTTTATGCGCTTCGGCCGGGACCCCAAGGAGGACTTTATGCGATTTGGAAGGACTCCATCTGATTTTATGCGGTTTGGCCGCGCCCCCTCGGACTTTATGCGATTCGGCCGGACACCTTCGGACTTCATGCGCTTCGGACGCTCGGACAACTTCATGCGCTTCGGCCGCAGTCCTCACGAGGAGCTGCGAAGTCCCAAGCAGGACTTCATGCGATTCGGCCGACCAGACAACTTTATGCGATTCGGACGCTCGGCTCCGCCAGAATTTGAGCGCAATGGCAAGATGGACTCGAACTTCATGCGCTTTGGAAAGAGCGTCAATCTGGCCGCTGCTCCCTTTCGGCCCGCTTCAGGTGCTCCCGAGTCGAACCAGACAAAGTCGCAGCTGTCCAGCAACCAGGCTGGCGAGCGGAGTCCCGTGGACAAGGCCATGACCATTCTGTTCAGCAAACAGGAGCAGCAGCAGCAGCAGGAGCAGTTGAAGAGCGGACAGACAGCGGGCAACTCGGAGGATGGGAGCGTGGAGCAAGAACAGTTCTACGGCCAATAGAGTGACATGCCTACCCTACCCCTCCATCCTTTTCGCTCCATGTAAATATTAACTGACAAGACCAGGCTCTGAATGCAATGACTATGCCATGAAATGTAATGAAAATAAGGAAAATACTCAAAATACGTTTAGCCCTAGCCTTCACTTCCCTTTTCCCTCGTCAAACACTTGATAAATGCCTAGGGTGTGAATTTTTAATGGGGCTGGATTAAAAATTCACCACGCTTTGATCTGATCAAATTAAAAGTTGACACTCCACCACCTACTACCTATAAATACACACACCTTATCGGATATATATGTACCTATATGTACAGGTTAATTTGAAATGCATTGAAATGTTGTGAAGTCCTTTTCGAATCAAAATAAATAAACGTCAATGATAAATGTCTGTGTGTTCAGTGGCGGCTTTTGATCTTCAAAAATTGACTGAGTGTGTGAAAGTGCAAAAGCAGGGAAAAGCAAAAAAATCAGACTGCCATTTTCCTTTTTTAAATTCAACTTATTTCAAGAGATCTGGCAGCGCTGCGGCACTTGTTGATAGAGATGGAGATAGAGTCACGAGGGCCTCACCTGTTATGGCTATACCTTTCGTGTTGTTGTTGTCGCACAGCTGTTGTGGAAACCGCTACGTGATACGAGTTCTATCTTTGCTACTTTTTTATTGGCAAATTCGATCAATAGATTCCAAATTCGATCCTGCTAGCTGAAGTAGATTGGCGCATTAATCAACGGTAAATATACTGCATGTGAACTTTAGACCCGGCGCCTCTCGCTATAGAGGGTCTAAAGTCCAACCTGTTGCATCGCTCTGATCTTGTTCTTCTTGTTATCTTGTGTATGTTGTGGAAAAGTGTAAATACAGCTATATACATATCCGGGAAACCGCCAAGCAGAGTGGCTGCCTTATCCACGCACGCTATAGAAACCATTGCGAGTGGCCGCCAGGAGGAAGGAATATGTCGGCGTTGCTGAAACTGAACAGAGGTGAGTAGTGGGGTGGGGAACATTGCCAGGGCGCACTCTCTTTCGCCCGACAACAAATTTGCGGATTACATAACCGAAATGATGATCAGGCAATGCAAAAGACAGAGATAGAGTCTGTGGTCAGTTCTTATCAGGCCATGGAATTTTCCCCTCATCCAGTGATTGGTTCTTGTCTGTCTCTCTGTCTCCTCTTGACCAGCTCAAAGGCTCTTCACGCCCGCCCTAGTGCGTAGCGTGTCTGAGGCCGCCAAGTACCCGAGGATTACCACACACTACACGCTGAATCCTCGCGAGAAGGATGAACGGTGGAAGGAGGTCGACATGGAGCGCTGCATCGAGGAGGTGGACATTGTCATTGTTGGCGGCGGACCGGCCGGCATGTCGGCAGCCATTCGGGCCAAGCAGCTGGCTGCTGAGAAGGATCAGGTGAGGAGTGGGCGTAAAACATCAGCAGATGGATATGCTGACCAGTGTGCATACATTTCCGAACCTTGCAGGAGATTCGCGTCTGCGTTGTGGAGAAGTCAGCGGAGGTGGGTGGACACATACTCTCCGGAGCCGTTGTGGATCCCATTTCGCTGAACGAGCTGATACCCGACTGGCAGGAGCAGGGCGCCCCGCTCAACACGCCCGTGACCAAGGATACCTTCTCCTTCCTCACCACCTCGAGTCGCATCTCCATACCCATCTTCAAGGGCTGGCCCATGGACAACCATGGCAACTATGTGGTGCGCCTTGGCCACCTCGTCAAATGGCTTGGCGATCAGGCCGAGGCCTTGGGTGTGGAAATCTATCCCGGCTGTGCCGCGTCCGAGGTGCTCTTCCACGAGGACGGCAGTGTCAAGGGCATTTCCACCAACGACGTGGGCATCGCCAAGAGTGGAGCACCGAAGGACACCTTTGCCCGCGGCATGGAGCTGCATGCGAAGACCACCATCTTCGCCGAGGGCTGCCGCGGCCACCTCACCAAGCAGGTTATGCAAAAGTTCGGCCTGAACGAGGGCAGCGAGCCACAGGCCTACGGAATCGGTTTGAAAGAGGTCTGGGAGATTGCCCCCGAGAAGCATCAGTGAGTGGCTCTGCCTTATATGTAAGAAAATAACCGCATCTCATAATAATTGTATGCCCGATTTCAGGCCCGGTTTGGTGGAACACACCATTGGCTGGCCCTTGGATCGTTTCACCTATGGCGGCTCCTTCCTGTATCACCTGAACGAGCCGACACCTACGATAGCTGTCGGCTTTGTGGTCGGCCTGAACTACAAGAATCCCTGGCTCAGTCCGTTCCAGGAGTTCCAGCGGTTCAAGACGCATGCCAAGGTACGCGACATATTCGAGGGTGCTACCCGCATTGCCTACGGAGCCCGTGCCATCAACGAGGGCGGCTACCAGAGCTTGCCCCAGAAGCTGTCCTTCCCCGGCGGCTGCCTGGTGGGCTGCAGTGCCGGTTTCCTGAATGTGCCCCGCATCAAGGGCTCCCACTATGCCATGAAGAGTGGCATGCTGGCGGCGGAGAGCGCCTTGGAGGCCATCAATGCCGACTCCCAGTCGACAGCTGGCGTGGAGCCCGTGACCTACGCGGATAAGTGAGTGGAAAGGATTAATTTTGAAATGGAAATTCATATAATCAAGCTTACTCTATGCAGAATCAAGGATTCATTTGTGTGGAGGGATCTGTACAAGGTGCGTAATGTCCATCCCTCTTTCCACAATCCGCTGGGCCTGTACGGCGGTCTCGTCCTGAGTGGCTTCTCCATTTTCATGGGCGGCCGCGAGCCCTGGACCCTGAAGCACGGTCCCCAGGATCACGAATCGCTGCAGCTGGCCAGTGCCAGTGAGCAGATTGTCTACCCCAAACCCGATGGCAAGGTTTCCTTCGACCTGCTGTCATCGGTGGCCCTCACCGGCACCAATCACGAGGGCGACCAGCCAGCACATCTCACGCTGAAGGACGACCGCATTCCCGTCGATCACAACCTGGCTCTGTACGAGGGTCCCGAGCAGCGCTTCTGCCCCGCCGGCGTGTACGAGTACGTGCCCAACGAGGAGGGCGGCAACATGAAGCTGCAGATCAACGCTCAGAACTGCATACACTGCAAAACCTGTGATATCAAGGATCCCAAGCAGAACATCAACTGGGTGGTGCCCGAGGGTGGCGGCGGCCCCGCCTACAATGGCATGTGAATGGCAATCATCGATTCAGATTCAGACTTTGATTGAGATTGGGATTGGGAAACCATATCCCGTACCGCAATTGCATTTGATTAGTTATATAAAATTGAGAATTCGATAACACTATTTGGAATTTAAGCTGAAAAGTTGCAATAAAAATGTAGATAAAAGTGAAAGCCGAAAGGTGAAAGTCAGTTGCCAAAAAGGTTTTATTTAAAATGTTCTACTATCGTTTTTTGTTTTCGGTTTCTGTTGTTCTTTGTTGTTTCTTGTCTCTGGTTTCTTGTTTAAAACACCAACTTAGTAGGTAAATATTGAATCCACAATCAATTTTCAATTTCAAAACCTTTCATTTACGAGTATATTCAGTGCACGGATAAAACTTGTTCTCTTTTCATATAGTTTCACACATATGTATGTCTGTATATATGTATATATAAGTATGTATTGTATAATATATAACTATCTTGTTTTTCACCAAAATGGTTTGCAATGGTTTGGTTTGCTTAGCCTACAATTACGATTTAGTTGTATAATTGTTATTAATTGTTATTTGAACAGACGATACATCGATGGATACACATACATATGGGGGTACACCTCCTGCTCTCCGTGGCCCCTCTCCCAACGTTTGTGCGCCTCCGCATATCTGTTTCCTTAGACCTATCTATAGATTGAACATATACATGTACATATATGCTATGTGGACTGGCACCACGGCTGCCACTGAAACATTTATTGAACAACAATCATGGAGATACGGAGAGAACTTTGCTGTTCTGGGGTAACTTTAACACTAACATTCCATAACAGGCAGGGTGGTGCGGTACCAAGAGACAAGTTTTGGTACTTTTGGGGTACGCCAATGGTGGCAGCCGTGGCCGTTGCTAGAGCTGGAGACCCATCAGGATGCGCTACAAGTCTTTCTTTAATTATTTTATGATGGTTTTCAGGTGCCATTTAAGTCCCATTACAACAGTGCAACATGCAACAGGGTCAACATTTTATCTATTACGCTAAAGGTAGAACGAATACGAATTCACATTCTGAACATTATATCTAGTACCATGCGCACGCACTTAGTGTAGTCTGTTTGTCTGTGCTGTGAGTGGTCCCTGTGACCGTACATCGTCTTGTAGACCGTCTACTGTACAGTGCATCGTTACCCATACATATATGTATGTATATATTATATATCTATATAAACCACCATCAATATATTGTTTTGCCTAAACTAGTTTCATAGTCCTCCGAATAAGCCGTCTTCCAATGTTCCCTCCTCCAAACTTCCAATGCCAATTGAAATTTGTATCTTTTGTACGTTACGTGCTGCTTGTAGTTCGAGTTTCTGTCTCGTGGCTGGGCTTTTGGGAGGGGATTTACACTACACTTGGGATTTGCATTTGGATTTGGGTAGGTAATTATCAGTTTTCAGATTTATCTACTCGTACGTTTAATTAAATAGCACAGTTGACACCTGTATCGAAATGTTTCACCATCGAGTTGTTCGCTTATCATTATCATTTGCAATCAATATTCATAGTACAACATTTACATTTACATATAATATTATTTTCCATCTTTTGGTTTTTTTTTTTATCATTTTCGTTTGTTTTTTAAAAAGAGGCACTGTTTTTAAGGCAACACTACACAGTGAAGTTATATACCAGGATCTATGTACATTCCAAACAAAGAAAAAGTTTTGGGAAATTCCGAAAAGTCTTTTGCAAATTATATGAAAACTCAACGCTACAACATTCTCTCTTACAACATACAAGGAGAGTGCAACAAATGTACTCAGTAATACGGGGGTGTACATTTATAACATACAAATATGTATACATATATATATATATATATATTTACATCATTTCTGATCAAGCAGAGATCATCTCAAAGCAGAATAGCCACTTCCCTATGGATGAGTTGCTTTTCTGCCGAAAGTTCGCTTCAGGTCGGGGCATTTTACGTTCACCTTTGGTTTTGCTTATGTATATCATCGTTAGTATATTGCTAGAAAATATCATCTATAGTTTTTCGGTTTCTTTCTATATGGTAGACATATAATTTCGTAATCCTCTTCGGCTCTTATAAATGTACGTGTAAAGCTGTTCAAAGGGGGGAAACCTGTAAAGTGTGTATGTTTTCGTATTGTTTACTGCTCCACGCAGCTCTCATCTGACTCCTGGCTTCATCCATCTGCCATTGTTTTTCGCATGTCTGGACATGCATGTGTGGACACAGTTGCACAGTGAGCGGACACAGAGGAGTGCCGAGTGCCCTCTCAAATACAAATATATATTTACATAAATATTCTTTCTTTCTACGAGTACTGTTCTGTTCTGTTCTGTTCGGTTCGCTGCTGTATAAAGTGCAACAGGTTATACAATATTGGCCGAGCGCGTTTACCTCTTGGTCAAATATTGGGGGAAACATCGAATCGAATCGTATCGAAATGGGGAATTGACATTAAAACAGACCCAGAGACACACCCACACTCGCACCCCATCCACATTGGGGCCTGTGCAAATAGGGCTCAGAAAATATACAGAATGTAAATAATCATTGTAAACAGAAAGTGCAAAAAAATAAACGATAATTTCTTGAATAATTTTATTTAAATTATATATTTTGTTTTGTTGTTGAGTTGTTTGTTGATGCTGTTGTAGTTGTTGGTGTTGTAGTTGTTGTTGTTTTACAAACTTCTTGTAAATGTAAAAAATACAAAACTTAGGCACGAAAACTTGAATAGAAATCCACTTTAAACGTAAATTACAAAATATGACTTCGTTTTGCTTAAGAGATGAAGAGAAAAAGAGTTCTAGCAAATAGATCAAGCTTAAATCAAAACTAAATCATAATCATCAATTGTTTATGTTTAAATCTATGTGTTTATGGTGTATGTAGGTGTGTTATCTTTTTTCAAAGTCAACCAAAGCGCTAGACGAACGAACACTCCTCCTTCTCTTGCACCACGAGCATAACTGATAATAAAATAATATAATCCAAAGGACATACATAATTGATAAATTGCACGAAATTACAAATATTGATTGAACATTGAGTACATTACTTTCAGGGTATAGTGTGTGTGTGTGTGTGTATATACGTATGTATGTGTGTTCAATCCATTCTCAATCATTCATCTGATAGTGCGACTTGCATGCTTACGTATCTTGTAATGGGTTTACAAACTATGTTTAAAACTTACGGCTAAATCAAGTATTTACAGAAAACATTTCCTCCGTTTTTCCTATCTCTTTTTCTTTTGCTTTCGCTTTCGCTTTCACTTTGTTTTTTGTATGCAGCATTTTTCCTAAGATTAGATTTAACATTATCTTTAACCATAGCTGTAACTTTAGCTTTAATTGTAACTAAACTAAATCAGCTCCAAACAACTTATTTCTGAGGCTCTGTGCCTGCTCTGGGCTCCAACCATCATCATCATACAGCCCCATCTATCCCATCATTGGATTGGGACTGGGACTGGGATTGGGGCCTAATTTTACATTTATAATTTAAAATTATAACTATTACCGTAGGTGTGTGTGTGTGTGTGTGTATTTAACTTACAGTAAGTATAGATATGACACTGTCACTGTTCGCTTAAACCGAAAACAAAACAAAGCTCCTATCTCCTTCCCTCCTACCTTCCCTTTCGTTCCATCCTGCCACAATTTCCAGCTGACTTTTCTCTGAACTATTGCACTGGTCTGGAAATTGTTGCTCCTACTGGTTCTTCTGCTGCACCTCCTGCTCCTGCTGCTGCTCCTGCTATTGGTCGTGCTGCGTTCCATAGGCCACCGCCAGCTGCTGTTGGCCATAGCAGTCATAGCCAGAGCTAGAGCCAGTACCAGAACCAGAACCAGACATGATGAACGAACTCCGTATGGCGGCCACATCTTTACGCGGCGGCGGCGGCATCATGGCCAGATCGTCGATGTCGCTGATGTTGGTGTGGATCGCTTGCTTCTTGTGGCTTCCGCCGCCGCCGTTTCCATTGCTGTTGTGTTGCTGCTTGTAGTGGCTGCTGCTACCGCCTGCACGTGCCGGCTATGTGCCCCATCCGCCCGATATTCTGGGACGTTTGTGGTTGGGTGCATCGTAGTCCCCCAGCTGCTGCTGCTGTTGCTGGTGTTGCTGGTGCTGCTGCTGTTGTTGCTGTTGCTGTTGCTGCTGCTGTTGCTGCACTGCCACGGCGGCGAGGCGCACATCCTGATCGCTGCTGGGCGCACCTGCGTTTAAGATGATAAAGTCTGTTAAACTATTAGTTCGATTTGCTCAAAGGTCGTGTGTGTATGACAAAGGCAGGGAGCAGGCATTCAGGCGTTCAGGCGGGCGGTAGGGCGGTAGGGGCAGGTTGTCTGCGGGGCAGATCTGGGTGGGTGATCCGACTGCCCATTTCCGCCCCCAGCATGAGTGTGTGACTGTGTGAGTGGTGGCATGAGTGTTTTCGGGTGAGTGTTTTTGGGTTAGAAGGAAATCGCATCAGTTGTTAGTAAAAAGTAAAAAACAAAAGCCAGGCAATATGTGTTTTAAATTTATTTCGAATTTGAGTCTCTTAAAAGTCCCCCCTCCAAAATAGTCAGAAACTGAAGAAGAAACAAACTCAAGATGACAGCTCTGCGCGTCCCCGAAGAAACAGAAAACTTCTCCATTTTGTGTGTACAAAAGTGTTGCTAGATGTTTGTTTGTATGTACATATGTAGTATATGTATGTATGTATGCATGTATATAGTTATGTGTGTTTATTTTTTGTGTATGTTTGTGTTTGTGTGTGTGTTGAAATTCGTTTTGTGAGGCCAATTTACCGGCAAAATTCCATCTAGGATTGTGACCCATTAGCGCGCGGTACGGATATCCTTCATACTTATCATGCCCTACAAATATTATCACACAATTGTTGTTGTGGTTGTGGTTGTTGTTGTTGTTGTGGTTAATGCGAATATAAAAAACAAACAAACGTATTATGTATATAACAATATTATAGCAATAACAATAACAATATTAAGGTAATCGCACCAGAGACGAATTCTCCATAGACAAACCGGGGCGGGGCGCATACGTAGTATTTGTTGTACGAATATTACGCATACGCACCGTCTGATTTTCAGAGAGAGAGCGTTCGAAAGTGAAGTTCTCTTCGTTACATTTTAGCATTAGGAAACATGCCGCGCAAAAAACAAAACACAATTCGGAGCAAACTTTTGTTCAACTCTAAAGAAATCTGTTAGCAGAACTGCAGACATTTTCAGGCGAAAATCCTTTGCGGAACACTCGGGCGTAAGATAGACAGCGCGCGGGGTCAGGATAGGCATTTGCGGGGGCCTCAGAAACGTACCTGGTGTGGGTGTTAGGTGACCCGTCGACGAGGGCCGCGAGTTGGGCATCACTAGGTGCTGCTGCGAGTGGCCCAGGACGCTCAGATTGGTGGCCTGCTCCGCGTTGCCATTGCTACCGCCTCCCCCTGGCGGGCCACCGCCTCCCAGGATGCTGGCGTTGTGCAAGTGCGTGATGACGTTGCCGGCATTGGCGGCAGAGGAGCCTGCTCCCCCGCCGCCGCCGCCGCCCGAGGCATTGCTGCTCGTGCTGCTGCTGGAGCCGCCGCTGCCCGTAGACCCATTGCTGTTCTGCTGATGGCCGCTGGCGGATAGATCACGCGGCGGCGACTGCGGTTCGGCCTTGACCTTAATGGAGACGGGTGAGGTGGCGGGCGGCGGTGTGCTATTCGAGACAGCCAGATGCGAGAGACTGAGCGAGAGGGAGAGAAAATGAGCAAGGAGAAAGATTAGGAATGCTTTGCGGGAACTCCTTGTGGTTGAGCGGCGCGGCTCTCACCTAGAGTGCTGCACCAGACCCTGGTGCCATGTGGGCAGGCTCATGATGTCCGCACTGCCGATGACGCCGGAGGAGGAGAAGTCCTGCGCCCCAAAGGAGTAGCTCGTGAGGGCGGGTATCGGAGTCTGCAGCGTCACCACGGGCGTGTTCAGCGATGTTTGGCTCTGTCGTTGCTGGAAGGGAGAGCACGGAGGGATCTTAATTGAGGGGTTCCTTGTGCTATCGCAGAATTATCGCCCTCTACTCACATCTGTGTAGGCCACATCCTCGGGCGCAGACATGTTGGGCGGTATGGGTGCTATGGTGGGCGGTATGACGACCCGTAGGTTGGCCGCCCGTCCATTCTGGCTGCCCGGCGACTGTTGTTTGATGGGCAAGTGATGGGCTGCAAGGAATGGTGTACAAGGGTTAATCGCAGGCCACACAGCTTGGGGTATCTGGGGAAATCTTTGGGCAGATGGCAGTTTGGAGTATGGTCGCAATGGATCGAGGATGGGGAGGGATGGGGGGTCGTAATGCGCACCTATGCCAGGACTGGGACCTGGACTGGGCGATCCCACAAGCGGCGAATGGGAATGCGGATAGCCGTTCGACATCTCCAGCATGGAACCCGATGGATAGACTGATGGCACCAATCGATAACAAGAAGATAAGAAAATGCACAGATACGTTTAGACCTTGGATCGAGACACTATATATGTATATATTGGAATTGCGGAACTCTGGGGTTAGGTTCATGGCGGGTGAGTCAAAGGAAATCAAAATCAAAACAAACAAACGAGACACATTCCCTGTTAGAATTGTTTAAAGTTTGGGTAGTGGAATCATGCAAAAAGAATACAAAACAAACACAAAACAAAAAACAACGAAACAACGAAAAATCGAACGATAACAACTGATAGATAGAAAAATGTGTGTGCACCCTTCTGCCAGAGACACTGTACTAACTTATCAAGGACATCCCACCTGAATCCGTCTCCGAGCTGGATGGACGGGGGCTGATGTTGGTGTGGGACATTTGTGGGCTGGCCTGCAGCAGGTTCTCACCATAGGACCCCGGCACTGGCACCGACACGGGCAGCGTGTAGCTACTGTTCGGCAACTGCCGTGGCGCCCCGGTCACTCCGATGGCCATCTGGTTGCGCTGCATCATATTCTGGAACTCCTCGTCGATCTTGTTGTACTTGGCCTCCGTTCGTGGTGTTAGCGTGTAGTCTGTTTCGGCTTCGGGCGAGTCCGGCGACATGACGCCGTTCTTGTTCTCCTTCTGTATTCCGAAAGAAGCAAAGAAAGAGAGAGAGGGAGGGAGAAATGTATAAAGAGACTGAGGATTAAGTGCTGAGCAAGGCAGAGGCAAAAGAGCAAGTAAAGGGGAGCTCTCTCTGCAATAATCCCCGCTCGGGAAGAGCACTCAATGGGCATGCCGCTCCTAGCTGTGCAGTGCTGCATTTGAAATGCAAAATACGCTGCCGGCATTCCTCTCCTGCTGCTGCTGCTTCGTGCTCTTTGCCTTAAGCTGCTCTTTCAGCAGGCCACAAGTGGAAGCCCTTCAGCTCTCGCTCTTACTTGAGCTCCTCTCTGGCAGCACTTACCTCAATGATGTTCTTGTTGGTCAGCGACTCGTGCGGCTCGTTGTATTCCGTGTACTTGAGCAGCACTCTGTCCATGTCCGTGCTGGCATACTGGTAGAGCTTGTTGCTGGACGAGAAGATGATCAGCGCTATCTCGCAGTCGCAGAGCACCGATAGCTCGTAGGCCTTCTTCATGACGCCGAACTTCCGCTTGTTGAAGGTCACCTGGAAGCGGAGGAGGAATCGTTTGTCAATTACCGTTCTCTGCTCAAATATTTATGCGCCTCGAATGTAATTAGACGCACAAGTGGCCGCGGCCCCAGGCCGCCCCTTCTGCTAGCCCTTTTCCGGAGGCGGGGCAAAGTGAGGTAAGGCGAGGCGAGGGCTTGTGAATGAATCGATTATGGCGCACAGTCAAGGTTACAGTGGTGGCCCATACAATAAACAAGTTGTTGGGGCTCCAGTTCCACCTCCACACTCCGCCCGACTGTGCTGCCGATGACGCGTTTACGGGCTGGCTGAGTCGACATCAGCTGAACGGAAAGCAACGCGGAAAACCCTCTCACTCACGCAGCCACGATGACGCGCCTCACGCAGCTGTCGCGGCTGAGGGAACATAATGAACTAGTTCCAAATGGATTTCCAGCGACTTAAACTAATTAAAAATAAAAGCTAATGGTAAATTTCTAAAGAAAACACTTCCAATTTTGTGTGCAAAAAATAGGACCAACGACACAGATCAAAAATCAGCCGTATATCTTCTCAACTTTCATGGAATTATATTGCTCAAAAGGATAATTGCCAGCTAATTAGCGTCACAGCAGACACAATTAAATGCAGCCGTAGCTCTGTGTAGCATATCGAAAGGTGTACGATTTCGGTTTAATTGACGTAAATCGATTCAATTCGCACCTTCGTGGCCTGCTCGCCCCCTCCTTTGCCCTTAATTAATAAAGTTTTCTATTACATTTGATGGGGCGCGCAGAACGGACGATTGCCATGGCAAAGCACCAATTGGCAACCCGACTGGCTGCAATGCCAACTGAGCAGCAGCAGCAACATACAATTGTTGCTCACTGTAGAATTAATGGAAGGGCAGGGGACACTCACCTGCCGATTGCGTTCATCGGTGATGCGTGATATCTGGATTTTTTTGCGACCCATGGCAACAGTTGTGCTATCCTCTCGTCGCTACTCCGATTATTATAATAATGATGATGGCTGGATGGTGGCTGGTGTCTCCCAGTATGTTCTTTTAGCTGTAAGCTTGGATGGCTCTGGGGTTCCTGGGTTCCTTCTTCTTTTCCTCTCTCTCTGTCTCTCTCTTTCTTTCCTTCTCTCTGGTCTGGTGTCAGGTAAACTCTCGTTAATTATTCGCCGGGTTCCTCTTCTTCGCGTAGCTGTTGCTATTGTGGCAGACTTGGGGCATATTTAATATGTATTTGTATCCACACACACACACAAATATACATATATTATCCTGTACATGTATATGGGGGGGGGTTCCCTCTTTCTCCTTGTTATTGTTGTATAAGTGGACGGCTTGTCAAAACGGCAAATTCTTCATGTATATTGTATATATATTTTTATATAATTATGTTTCCATATAAATTGTTTTCAGGTAGCTGCAAAGAGAGAGAAACGAAACACAATGAGTGACCGAAGACTGAAAGAGTGATGGGTGGGGGTAGG
The DNA here is from genome assembly GCA_018150885.1 of Drosophila tristis. Taxonomy (NCBI): domain Eukaryota; kingdom Metazoa; phylum Arthropoda; class Insecta; order Diptera; family Drosophilidae; genus Drosophila; species Drosophila tristis. The sequence goes on along the minus strand of JAECWT010000203.1, from coordinate 402,396 downwards.
GGTAGGGGGTAGGGGGGTTGATTGAGTAATTAACCCATGGCTGACCCATTTAACCCATTTACACTTAGAGGGCGACTTCAAAAGGGTTTCCAGCTGGACATCGAGAGAAGGGACACAGATGCTGCCCTCGCTCCACTGGCGTTGAAAGTTCAATGCACTGCTCTAATGGGTGGGGAAGGAGAATGGAGAATGGAGGAGGAGAATGGAGGATGGTCCTTTCTCACTCTCACTCCCACTGGCCCGCACTCAGCCTCAAGGTTGACCTATTTCATCAGCTGGGCTTCAGTTAATTGATGTGGCGACTGGCCGCATCCACATCCCACGCATGATTAGATGCGCGCTTGCTGCTCCACGCCACTCAATGGGAGGAGCGACCCAACACTTTGATGTCCTTCGAGCGCACAGGACATGGCACATTAAATCAATAAGGAAGTTTCAGTTTCACTTTTCAACTGTTTTTGAACGCGGAAACGGATGCGTCGTATCAAATCGTGTTTGCCTGTGGGGCATCCCATGCCAAACTCTCCTCCAACAAGAGCCGGAAGTTTGAAGGAAGCTGGGCGGCAGCGTTTTGTTGCTGTTGCTCTGTCTCTGTCTCTGCCTTTGGGGGCCCGTAGCTATGGCAGTGGCAGTGGCACGTGGCTGACAAGCGCAAGGCAATGCCCTTCCCGCTCCAGGCACTTCTGCGAGGCAACAAATGGAAGGAGCATGAGAGAGCCAAAGAGCACACGGAAATCGAGGCGGATAAATTTCACTTGCCTCCATCGTCGGTTGCTGTTGCCGTTGCTTTCCTGTCTTGGCAACCCAAAAGAAAATGTGAAAATGGGACAGTGGCCAGGGGCTGGCACCACTTTGCCTTTGGTTTTGGTTCACGCAGAGCGCCTGGCAAAGCAACAGCGACAGCAACAGCGACAGCAACAAGCGACAGCGACAACCGACTACGACCTACGCAATATGTTTCAGAGAGAACTCCAGAGTGGGAATGCTAACGAGGAATGGGAACGGGAATGGGAATGGTGTGGCTTTGGTTGGTGTGGGGTTCTGGGCTTTTAGCCTTGACGAATATGTGTGTGACAGCCAGACACACACACACACACACAGAAGGACACGCAAAGAGAGAGAGAGCCAGCAGAAGGACACACTCAACAAATTCGGTGTATCGAAGAGGCTTCGCTCCCCCCCTGATTATGCGTGAGTTTTGTATTTTTGGTGACTCAAACATTCATTATTGATATGGAAAATGAGAAAAAAAAGAAACGGAACGGAACGGAAAAATATACCAAACGAAAAGTTAAGGAAATCCAAAAAGAAAGGACACGAAAAGCGACAGATATATGGGGTACAAAGAAAATGGGGGCGGACTGTGAATCGATAATGATATTGATGACGCGACAAGTTTGATTCCCGATTCCCAAAGTGCCCTGGGGAAACGGTTACGGGATTACGCATACGCACTGTCTGCCCATTGAATAATTATCCACTTTTTGTAATCAATATTCGATTTGAGATAATCCTAATTTGTTGCTTTTCTGTGTTTCTGTGTCTGTTTACCTTTGGGCTAAGCGCTTTGGCCCATAATTAAGGGACACCTAATCCGCTTAGGCTTAGCCACAGCTCTCGAGCAAACAGCCGAGACCCGACAGAGGTTCGAGTGGCAGACAGTCGAGAGTTCTTGTCGCTAAATCACACTTTATTTAGTCTTTCCTTTCCTTTTATGCGTTAAATGCAAACCTCAAACAGTACCGATAAGCGGTTGACATCGGTGGTGAAGGCATTGCGTCAGTGCGTCAGGGAATCATGAATAATTCAAGGAATATCTTGAGGAGAAATGCAAGGGAAGGAGAAATGAAAGGCAAGGAAAGGGTATGATGCATGGACATAGGGATATCTGTGTCATGTGTGACTGCTGGCTTATCACACCTCTCCTCTCCACTCCACTCCACACCACTTAAGTGAGTCAATAAGTCCCAGTCCCAGGGCATATGTGGGCTTCAGAGTCTGCATCGAGGAGTAGGAGGAGGAGCTGGTGGAGGCGCACTTGTACGATGGCAGCAACAAGCCAGCAGGACATCAATTGCTGGTATTAAAAAAGCTACGAATTTGTAGCATACTTATCAGCGCCTGCAATTGAGTTACATTTATGCAAAAGGAGAGAGGGGGGACGAAAAATGCAGTCAGCCAAGGCGGAGTGGAGTGCAGTGTGAAGACTGGAAACACAGCTAACGAAAGGTTTCAACAAAAGTATAACTAAATCTGTACAAAATCTGTTGGGCAGCCAGAATTAATGGGAATCTCTTTGATGGCTATGAAACGCACTGTATGCCACGGTATTCCCTTCAAAGTAGAGAAAGCGTTTAGGGCTCAACTTTTCCTGATGCAGGTTACGTTTTTGAGGCATCTGCATCGAAGACAGCAAAGTTCTGTTGAAATCGTAGAATCTCGTTCTATTTTTTTATTTACTTGCAAGCATTACGTGGAAGCCGAAGGAGCAAACTTTTTTCTTAGCGCAGCTTATTCCGCCATTTCCGGACGCTTAGCTCTGCCTTTGGCACACTTTTTGTATCTCTGCTTCGTTCTGTGTTTGCTTTTGCACAGTATTTTGTTGAAGTTATCGCAAATCTGCATTCGGTCGCGCCGCACTCGGGGCCACCGATATCTAATCGCCTTTCAAGCTGCCAAAATGTGGCTCTTTCTTTATAAATTATTAGAAAATGTTCGCGTCACACTACACTCACGAGCAGGGGGTGTGGATAAGCGACTCCTCGAGTGGTGTCAGGTGTGCAGGTGCCACCAGCAGCAGAGAATATTTGACTAATTGCTAGCAAAGAAGGAGAGCGGGCTAATCAGAGCGCAATGGAATGGAATGTGTGGCTGCCACACATAAAAAAAACAAAAGGGAATTGGATGTGCCCCAAAGGCTGAAAGAACTTAACACGGTTTTCATTGCAACAATTAACCGAAGGGATCGTCTCTTCGTCTCTCTTTTTCTGTGGGTCAGCACTTGAGTGGATGGAAGGCAGGAAGGAAGGAAGGAAGGAAGGAAGGAGGGTAGGAATGATGTGCTCCCCAGTACTGCTCCTCTGTGTATCTGTGTGCTTCATTGGATGCAGATGTGTGTCAAGACATTTGTATTCTTGCGGCACGGGGCAATTAAGCAACGTAGCAACGACTGTCGACTGCCACACATTTCTCCATTTAATTGCCCTCCCCCTGACAAAAGTGTGTGGCGGCAAAGACGGCATCATTAGGCCAATGGCCAAAGTACACACAAGCCACATACATACGTACACACTCGTATGTAGATGCATACGCCATCCAAAAAGTCAAAAGAATACTTCAAAAGTACCATCGCTATCCTCAATCAATGAAATATTAAAGAAGGCCTGGGACTATCAAAAGTTCTTCTCCTTCGACAGAAAATACTCCGCAGTCCATGAGGGATAATGATTACCAAGTAGGAGCCTCATTATCCCTCGACAACTATAGGGTAGAGAGTAGCCAGAGAATTGTACATTTAGCTGCTGCTGCTTTTCTGTGCTGGATGCTGCTCTCTGTTCTCTGTTCAATCGAAATTTCTTGGTATTAAGGAACCCCCATTATTGATTTGATTTGATTTTCGAATGTGAATCACTCTCTGTGGATTTTTCTTTGATGAAATGAACGCATTAACGCCGCGAAAACTTGTTGCCCGCTTGGCTTTGATTGCTCCCTCAATTAGCATTTGTTGTAAATAAATTTATGCAAATGTTAAACTTTTTCCGTATTTTGGATGAATGAACTCCTACCGAAAACCAGTTGTGGGCATCGGTTGAGATGCGATGCGATGAGATGACTGGGGATCATCTGAGGAGAATGCAACGTCTGGGCGTCTGGGAGAGAAGATACCTTTCATAAATTTCAATTTTATGGCAGCTGCCGCGACCAAATTTCAAGTTTAAAAAACTCCATACGAGAGGTATTTGTCACTCACGTTAATAATTATATAAATTATTGTATTTTATATGTAACAAATGCCCACATTCCTTTGGATCTTGCAGGGGAGACTCATCGCTTTACTTTTACTTGATAGACGTTTTGTTTTTTGCTAAAGTTCTTTTGATAGGCTTTGCGACTGCTGTCGCATACTTCACTTTCACTTTGCAGGGAGCTCTCCTCGCGGCAGATTTGTCAGCCGGCAGTTCATTCGTTGGGGGGATTCTGTGGTTATAAATCTTGACTTAATTAGAGACACGCGCGCGCGCTTTAAAACGCGACAAAAACGCGTCACTTGAAGCGGCCACTGAGGCGGAACTGCAGCCAAAGTGGGGACGAAACGAAAGATGGGAGGCGTTGGGGGAGGAATTTTAGCAGTTTGGAACCCAATAAATTATTGTGTGAACATCATTATAATGAAGAGTTGAGAGATTTGGCTTATCCCCCAAGCCCTTCATTCTCTAAAGAATGTTGGGAGTCGCTGAAGTCGTTTAAGAATGCGCTGAAAAAGAGGACTTTAAAAAGGAACCTTAAATCAAGGAAATTCCTTTCCAAATGTTCTGCCGAATGTCTGCAGCAGACAGAGTCTTGTGCTTGCAGACTTTTCCCACGCAAATTGCGATGCTGCCACAAGAGGCACAGTGCTGTAACTGGTGTCATTTCTCCTGCAGCTCCAACGAGAAGTGGGTGGCAGCAGCAGTAGCATTCCGCACATTTCAAGGTTCTTTTCTGCTCAAAACAAAAAAAAAAGCACACACGCGTCGCTTGGCGTCTCCGTCTCCCATGTTAAGGTAGCCGACAGACGGGGGGGACACACACGTTTGAGTCCGCTCTCTATCTTATCGCTTAACGCACACTTAAAGAGAGAGAGAGAGAGTGAAGTGGGAGCAGGGCGAACGTAGAGAGTGGGTAGAGGTAGGTGTACAGAGGAATATACAAAAAACACTAATAATACATAATAATAATTATACAAAAAAAAAGCCAACAATAAAAACATAATTATCACAGACAACACACACTCCACACACAGAGAGAGAGATAGAGAAGAGATCAGTGATGAGAGCACACACACGACACACACAACACACACGACAGGCAATTGCCAAAAGTAATATTTATATTTTTAATAACTACACCAATACACATGCAATTGATAAGAAAAAACTTTCGCTTTCTCGCTCTCGCTTTCAGATAGTAAAAAATTTGATTGCGAATTTTTTTCTGTTGGTTTTCTCTTATCAACAAACAACAACAATAAAAACAATGCCAGAAAACTCACTTCACTTCTCTCCACTATTCTACTATTGAAACAGCAACAAAATTTGCCAACAAGAAAGACAGAAGCAGAAGCAGAAGAAGAAGAAATAACTCAACTAAAGTTTAGGTGTGTGTTTTTTGATAAGAACTTTTTGTTATTCTTTCCTGGGTGTTCTTTGTGGCTTTTCGCTTTCGTTTGGATTTTGTGCTTTTGGCCATAAATGAGATGCGGCAGAGAGCGGTGTTTAAAGCGGGGTATTGTATGGGCAGGTAGAACCACTCTTATCGCATTAATGCAATGCCCCGAAATGTGTGTTGTTTATCAATTGTCGCCATGGCTAAGTCCAAAAACTAAGTCCAGAATCGAACGATAGATTATCGCCTTTCAATTGCTTTGTTTGTTTGTTTGATGGCGGAATTCCTTTCCATTCCAATCCAATCCAATCGAATCCTCTGCAGCTTCTGCCTGTGGGGCCTCCGACTGCGCGTAGTAGGTGTCAAAGTGCATTGCACGCATGTCCCGCTGGCAAAAACAGACGGTGGCAGAAGGGCGAGCTGCAGGGGAGAGTGGAGGGGCAGGGAAAAGAAAGACCTATAGCGATAAGAGAAATCCATATTTCTTTTCTTTTTGCATTGGCAGGCGAGAGGCGCGAGTGGGAGCGAGGGTAGGGGGCGAGAACTGAAACAAAGTGCAGACAATTATCAGTAAATTTGCCAATCAGTCGGGCAGTTCGTCATTCCGCCAAACCGTTAAACAGTCAGTCATATGTACATATGTATATATACATATGTACGTATGTATATACGAGTACCATAAAAACTAAATGCAAACTCGAACTCGAATGATGATAATGCGGCGTCTGTAGGGAGAAGCAGTGGAAATGGATTTGAACTTCGCTGGAAACACGATCAGTGTTTTTTCCCTCTCCCTGTCTCTCCCCACCCCCCTGCCATTGATACGAAATAACTGTTATCAGTTTTTAATGGTATTTACATGCACATACATACATACATACATGCTTTTGCAGAGGTTTGCTGGCTGTGTGTGTGTGTGTGCAAGAGAACTTTTAGCATTAAAAAACTAAAAATTGAAACATTGACGACATATCGAGCAGCGGTCTGTCAGTCAGTCTGCTGGAATCGAATGGAATTGAAACATTGGATCGATGCAGAGCAGGCAAATCGAAGGGAATTCCATAGGTGAAACGAAACCAAGTGGCAGTACAACATAGAACCCCCAAGCGATATCTTTCTGTTGGAATCGCGCGAATCGAATGACGTCAGTTCTGGTGTTTGTCTGCTTCTTTCGGTCCTACCGCTCCACCGGCTGGCCCCTGCCATTGATAGGGCGCCCGTGCCCCTCCTCTATTGGTAATTGTAAATAATTGATAATCAAAATATGACCCCCCTCAGTCACCCATATGGTCAGGCGGTAAAGCGGTCAGTGAGTACTTATGCATAATTACTAGTAATTTCATATGTAAATTGTTGATTAATCCTGTGTGTGGAAATCCCTGTGAGGCATTGAAACTCCCAACAAAATGATCTCATGATCAATCGAACGCAAAAAAAATTAAAAAAGAAATTCTGAAATTTATATTTTAAATTAATTTCTTAACTCATACATTTCAGGATAATGTTCTTAATTTTTCTTGCATCGTTATCTGTTTTCTTCACCAATTTGTATAACTTTTCTTTGCACATAAACTTACATGAATCCGTTTTTAAAAAAGAGCAGCGCAGTTCGAAGAGCAACCCTTCTTTTGTATGTGTGGCGGTCGCAAGTCGTTTTGGAAAAGGTTTGCACAAATATTTCCGCGAGTAGTTCAAATGCAAATTTGTTTGAATTGTTGGGAGCTTTTGTTGTCGAAATTATTGTTGAACAATTGTTGGGCTTGGACTTTGGTTTGAGAAGCGCTCGAGGGCTTTGTTTGATAAACATCGGCGGCACCAAACGCGAGTAATGTCTGTGATATGTTTGCTGTTTATTTTTTTGAAACTTTGTTGCTTGGCGCGCGATGCGATTCTTATTTTTATTTATGTTTGACCGACAAAATCAAATTGATATTTGTAAATATAAACAAAAGGCGATGCCGATTGTTGGAGCAGGCGGAGGACGGAGGAGGCTCAGGCGACGCGTTGCGGCAAATAAAAGTTATAAATAAAAATGTATAATTGTCCGACGGTTGGCGTGGCGTGCCGCTGTGTTGTGTTGTGTTTTTGTATTTCTATTTGTATTATTTCGTATTGTTTGTTTGCAATTTATTTATGGAAATAGACGTTTAAATTTGTTTATAGATTTGGAGTATAAATAAATTATTGCGCGTAGAGCGAGAGCAGCGGCGGTGGCAACATAATTTCCGTGTAGCACATTTCTCGCGCAACAAATTTCCGTGTGAAGGAACTAACCGAAAGATCCGATCGAATGGGAGATCGTATCGTTTTGGATTGGTTCGAAACGAAACGAATTTCAAGAATATAGTCTGAATCTGAATCGGTATCAGAAATCAGAATCAACAAGGGCAGTCTCCAATGAAGAAGCGCGCACGGCAGATCCCCGAAAAAAACTGAAGAAGCGGCGCTGCGGACGCGTACAAACGTACTGACGGATACGGCTGTCGTTGACGTCGTAATGCGAGGCGGCGCGCGAATACCACACAGAAAACACCCAATACTAAAGCAGAGCACACACAGATGCAAGGCGGGAGAGACACAGAGGCAGAGAGAGCGAGCGAGCAAGCAAGAGTGAGCAGGAACACTCCCGCTCCGAGTGTGCCTGATTCTAACGGTATGTGTGTTGGTATTTGTGTGTTGCTTCTACTGCAGATTCCATTCGATTTCGTTTCGTTTCTTTTTTTGTGTAACAAAATATCACACACACACAGGCAGAGATACAGAGTGAGTGAGTGAGTGAGTGAGTGAAAGACTGGGCGAGAGAGAGCGAGCGCTCGCGCAGGCGCTGCTTTTTGAGTTTATGCTCAGAACGAAAGCAAAGTTGAGTGACTTTCAGTGCGTGGCAGAGCGGGGGGGTAGTGCGTGCTTGCGGGAGTCAAACATGAAACATATGGTTTTTGTTTGTGCTGCCGAGGTCCCAGACGCTTTGACACCCACACAGTGGCGCACACACACACACACACACACACATACATTTGATCAATCAGCCGTTTTTCGTGAGGCGGGCCACAGCAACAGTTACAAAATTTTTCGTTTGCTTTTTTCCCCGGATTCCTTTTTGGTGCTACTTCGATTTTATGTTCGTCTTTCTCTTAGGAATGCCCTTTGCAAAGAAATAGAGAAAGAGAGGGAGAGAGGGAGAGCAGGATACGCGTTTGATGATTTTGAACAGATGTTGGCCAACGCTAGGAGAGGGAAGAGCATCTGTCTGTCGGTCTGTTTATGCAGAAACTGTCCAGAGTTTTTGCTCTCCTTCTGCTTAGAACAGAACTTGAGTTGACAGAAGGAGCAATGGATTTGGTAGGGTATCAAAATGGTTCAGACTTGTGTTCGATGGAAAAAAAATCTTCTTGCCTCGCTCTGGCGCCAGCTCATTGCGCCCTCCCTCTACCCTTACCCCACCCCCCTGCTACAACTGCCCCTCCTACCAAAACTAATGCGTTGCTTTGGTTTGCTTCCCGTGCTCCCTCCCTCCCTCTCACTCACTGTACCCTCATCATTTAGTGGGTTCTCGTGCGACAACACATTGTCCTTGTTTCGGGGATCCTCTTAGCCCCCCACGCACATTCGAGCCACCCCCACTTTAAGCGCAAACACACGCCATTCTCCCTCCTCCCGCTGCGGTATCCTGCTGCCTCCCTGCCGCACTATTAGTTGCTGCTTCCTGACGGGGCTTAATAAAAACTTTGTTGACCTGTGACCTGTGTTTGGCAGTAGCATAAAAAAGCATTCAAAGCAGCACAGGAGGACACAACAAAACCGAAAGTGTACGAGTGAAAAGGAAAGGAAGAGCTGGCGGAGGGGGGAGGGGTCGCGAGTCCCATGCTCTACGTGGGAAGTCCTTTGGAGTGTAATCGTATATGGCATTCCCATTCATTGTTTCTGCTTCGATTGATGATGGCCTATTCATGCTCGTACCGCAGACAGAACGAGAGAGACAGGCAGCGAGAAGAAGAGCAACAGTGGAAGAGGCAGAGCATAGCAGAGAGGTTGCAGGGGCCGGGGAGGGGGGCTGGCAAATTGAATTCAATTTGTAAATGCGATTCATAACTAAGTAGATTCCATCTCAGGCCATCGCATACCACTCCATGGCCCACAGTCCTTTCCCTTCTCCTACTCTCCCCTCCTCTTTGTCTCGATTGTCCCACTAAACGGAATATTAGTTATTTTTCGGAATGGAAGGCTCCCCATTCTAGTGGGAGGACAATGCGAATAACAGGGCCACCCCCCACCGATTTCATATTGGAATCATAAATAATACGTTTGTTTCCTGATTATTCGATGGAAAGATGGTGCGATGGATAGCTGGGAATACGAAATATAACATCTGACAGAATGGTTCTTCTGGTTTCCATATAAACCCAATAAACAAAAATCTATACATTTTTTGTGTATATTTTTGATGTTTGGAAGCCTATTGCATCCCCATCATAGCAGAATTATCCAATAAATATCTTTTGGCATACACTTCCGATACGCACTGTCCCTGGCCCAACACAGGATCGCCAAGAGAGGAGTGGGCAGAACAATGGGGCGTGGAATGTTGTTCAATGGAGCTGCTGCTGCGCTGCTGCTGCTGCCGCCCGTTAAATGGATGGCAAATCTTTAACGTGACTTTTTACAGCAATATGCAAATGCCAGATGCTGCTGCACCGCCACTCCACTGCACTCCCTCCCATCCCCGCCCTCGCTCACTCCCTTGAACGGTTTTCTGTAAAAATCACGCATAACCGATCCCAAGTGCAGCGGGACCATGTTACCCGTTTTATGGTTCTTGAGAGATCTCTCTCTGCGGCCTCTCAGCGGCGCCACACAATGTTGCACGGAAGGGGCAGACGGTACGGATGCGTTGCACAGCTTCTTTTCGTTTTGTTTCGTTTCGTTTCGTGCAGCATGTGGCACATTGCCACATTGGCACATGCAATGCACATTCGTGGCTCAGTCGATGTCCTTGTGACTTTTAACGCCTCTGGCCGCTCCAGAGGCTGCCCCTGGTGGCTGGTGGCTGCTGTGGCAAGCGAAGGGTGCGACAACTGCCAACTGCAAACAGTCGTCGACAGTCTTAATTCAATAAACGCCGCTCAGCGATTCGCCCATGTCCCTGTCCCTGTCCCATTCCCTGTCCCTGTCCCTGCCTGCCTCACGCTGCATGTGGACACACATGTGCAACATGCGGCAGCAGCAGCTACAGCCTCAATGTGTTTTTGAGTCTGACTTAACTGCCGCTGCCGCTGCCACTGCCGCTGCCATGCCCCTACCATGCCGCTAGTCGTTGCCGTTGCAGGGGTTTCCTTTAGCGATCTTCACCCCAAGCCAAGCCAGAAACCAACTTCGAAACGATCCATGCACCACGTGGAAACTTCACTGCACTTCACTTTGCTGTTTTTCGTGTATATGCCCATTGCCCATTACCCACTACAATGCAGTGTTCCAAGGGGCATGCTGCATTTGTGGAGAAAGAAATAATGACTGAAAAAGGAAGCCCCCATTTAATATACAAATGAAAACAAAGGGTGTCTCCACAGTCCATACATCGCTTCCACTTTGACTGTTGCTGCTGTAAACGCTGCGTAGGTAATTTTCATAATATTTCATTCATTCCCCCCACAAGCACACAACAAACGGCGGAAAGTATCTTTGAGATGCAGCATCACACAGAGCATCTTGTAACCCCCTCCCCCGCCCTGTGGAGACCATAAGCATACGGGAATTACAGGGAAAAACAAAAAACATCTTTTTAATTGCTTGGCGAGCGAAGGAGATTCAAAATTTTAAATTGAAAAATGTCTTTGCGGGGAATATCAATTATGCAAATATCCTAAAAGGAAGGAGCTCAAGTAATTACAAGTCTCAAGAGAGACAGAGAGAGAGAGAGACGGAGTGTGTCCTCCCCTGCATCTGTATTTAAAGAGTGGCATTAGCATTGCCTAATTACATTTCAATTGCGTGGCTTAAACAGGGCTTAATGTGCCACCTCTCTCCTCTCCTTTCATAGCAAGCAAAACAAAAAAAAATAAGTAAAATCTCGAATCAATTTCGGGGCGAGCATTGAGTGCAATTTAAATGTGATTAAATGTTGGCTTAAGGACACTCGAAGCGGGGGGCAAAAAATAATACCTTAACCACTCTCTCTCCTCTCTCTCTCTCTCGCTGCCTCACTCTCTGATGAATAATCTAATCAATTTTGCCCACGCTCGCAGAGAAAAGTCAAAGCCTGATGCCTCCAGGAGTCTCTCGTCTGCCTGTCATCCTGAATAAATTCCACCTTAACACGTGTGCCACAGAAGGTAGCAGGCATGGGCTGGAGGCTGGGGGCTTGGTACTGGGGGCTGGGGACTGGGGGCTTGGGGCAAGGGCACTGCTGTGAAAGCATTTCACTGTTTGCATGAATGATAAGTTCCCCAAACAGAGAGCGAAAGCAGACCCTCGGGGAAGGAGCGAGCGCAGGGTATGCTATGGGATGGCCATGAGAGAAAGCCCCTACCCATAGATGGCTTACAATTCTCCGGTAAAAACTCTCTCGTGTCTCTCTAATTGCCCCTGACAGTTGCTTGACTTTCTAATTGTTTCCCCAAAAATAAGCCACGTGGCCTACTCACAGTAGTTGCCGCATGCTACAAAAACTTATCTGGAAACTGTCAACCATTTTCCAGCTTGCCTTTTACTTATCCCACTGAAACGATGACGGATTGCACATATTTAATGCAGTTTTTTCGAGGCCAAGGAAAATGGCTAAAAGGGCTGTTCAATTAAGCGCGACAATTGTAGCAGAGCTTTATTCATATTCCACTCCCACACACAATTTTATTTCTGCCCACATTGGCAACATTCAAATGAGTAGCTTGAAATGAGGGACATTGATTGAGGTAATCATTTGCCATCAATCAAATACGTACACAAATGTAGGATGAGTTAACAAAAATGGACAGACCCAGAGATACACTCCCAAATAGTCTGATAGGTGGAGGCTGTTTGAGGGATATGCAAATGGAATAAATACCAGGTAAATGAAGCGCTTTAAATGCAACTCAAAGCTTGGGTTCAAGCCCACAAGCCTCTGTCTCATTACCGCCCCCTGCATTTGCATCAGCAAAGTATGCTACAAAAAAAAAACAAGAATAAAAAACATCAAAGTACTCGAATGAAAGCATTTCCTTCGTGGAAACTCCATGAGCTCTTTAACTGGAATTTTAATTTTTCTGTTCTGTTAACGAGCTCTGAAAAGCAATTAGAAGCATTTGTACCTTATTGTTCGGAAGAACTGCCACACAACTTATCTTTATGGCAAAGTTTAAGGTTATTTGAAAGCCTTCACTTGTTGAATATTCCTCTGCAGAGTTTAATTTTCCGTGCAACTAATCTGCGGAGGGAAGGAAGCAAGCCCGGAACCAGTTGATGGGAACAGCAACAGGACGGCGACAGGCATCCAGAACAGAGTTAGAGACAAACGACAGAGGCAAAAAGATACACGGAAATTGACGTACGCTCGCAGAGCAATAAAGAAAAGTGTCCCGCGCACACACACACACGCTGAGACACCCACTGCGAGGGCGGGGAAGGACGAGGGGGGAGGTTGGATGGATGGATAAGTTTTATATAATTTCGTTCCCGCCAAAGAACTTGAGTTATTGCCCCACCACCCCACCCTCATGCATACACATAGAGCATAATATTTCCCTTAATGTCTTTATTATGTTCCATTGAGTGTAAATATTTGCCTCGCCCACACACACACACACACACACTTCAGTGGCACTCTGGCACAGTTTGTGGCAAGCTTCGTAAAGCGTGGCACGTGCTGGCAGGTAGGACATTTTTGGGGGGAAGATAAACACGACTCACCTTAGCGGAAGAAGTATCTGCCTCTTGCCTTTGGCGGCAGACGACGACCAACAACAGGTACAAAATATATTTTCACTGCAATGAAAAAGAGTAAAGCGGGCAAAGCCAAATGAAAATGTATTCAATTTTAGCCAAAGGGGGCGTTTTAAAAAGCCCCAAAAAAACAAAAGAAAATCGCTTGAATATCGCAGGCGATTTATGACGCGCGCAGTTCAATGCACACGCGTTTTAACACGCGTTAACCTCCTGCAACGCATTGCGCCCCCCTGAAGTCCGGACTACAACTCTTCCTACTGCTCTGTCAACATATGCGGCATGTGTGCGTGGCATGCCCCCAACTTGGAAGCGAGAGCGAGAGATAGAGCTGGAGTGCTGGAGACAAGTGCTCAAAGCGAGTTTCAAGTTGAAAGGATACCATAAATCTTGTAAGCTGATGCAAAGCGACAGTCGACAGTCGACAGTAGAGCCGAACAACAGGCAGCAGCTTGAAGCAGCCAGAGGATGAATGGGACAGCCCCATCGACAACAGCATCATCGTCATCTGGGCTTCTAAACCAATAATTTATCGCCTGAAATCTAATGGAATCTACACTTTTTTATGCATCAAAAGATTTACTTCGATCTAAAGACAATGCGATATCGTGTAGAAATCATTTAAATCAATTGATTAACTTGACTTTTTCTTTATTTTTAGCGGAAGGCTTACGTTTCCAGGTCTTTGGTCTTTGAACTCTTCAGAAACTACCAAAAAAAAAGTAAATCAACAATTTCGAAGCACTTGAGTGTTTGTTGCACTTGAACTTTAGCCTTAAGTATTCTGTTATATCTACCGAATACCAAACAGACTCACAGATTGATTTGTTTAGCCAAAAAGTTGCACTGTGAACAAAAAGCACAACCCACAAGGATAGAAAATAGGCAGAAGAAAGATGGGAAGATAGAGTGGTGGATACAAAAGGTAGATAGATAGAATAGGGATAGAGTATCCTCCTTCTATATGCAGGTCTGGCTGCAGGTGCTTCCCCCACTCCTTTTCCTTTTCCTTTTCAATATATTCTTTCATAATCTTATTTCTATCTTGTGAAGTATTTCGATAATCTTTTATCTTTTAAGACCCACAACTTCTGCCTCCTTCTATCGCTTAAAAGACTCCCTGTGCCACAGCTGTTTCTGGTTTCTGGTGTCTGGTTGCTTATGACTGCCACTCGGATGTCCCTCAATCGGTTGCTGGTTGCATAAATGATTTTTGAGGAAATCCCCCAATTCAATGAGGCACATTTCCCGCCTCGCCTCCTTCCCCCGCTATCTCAGGACTGGACTCCGAGTTGCATCTCGGACTCAAGTGGTTGCATCCTCTGGATGTTGAGGCAGCTTCCTGGTTTCGTGGCAGCAGGAGACCTCAGACCAGAGCCAGAGACAGAAGTATTCGAGTTTCGAGTGCGGATTCTATGACCAATGTAATCGTATTTGGGGGGTGGGGAGGGGGCATTACCTCAAATGTATCTCTATCTCTGTATGGGTTTGTATCTGTATCGCTTAGTGTTTGTATATGTGTGTGTGTGTGTGTTTTTTGTGAGAGAGGAGCGCCTGCATCCACATTTCATTTGCTGTCTTTCTCACCTCAAGAGCCAACAGAAGCAGCAGCAGACAGAGACAGCAGCGGCAGCAGCAGCGGCCATAAGGCACAGATCTGTTCTGTGTATATGTATCTACATACATATGTGTGATTGTGTGCGTGTGTGGATATCTGTATATTTGTGCAATGTTTCCTTTGATTTCTTTCGTTGTTTTTTCAACAATAAAAGCAAAAGTCAGAGGCGGTGGCGGTGGCATACAAAGGGGAAGCATAATTGAGGAATTCAATAATGGAATTCCCATATGAATCCTATAGAAAGATAATGCATCTCTGTGGCAGCGTTAATCTTTATGAAACCCCCTTTTTGCCACAGCCCTGGATGCAGAAGAAAACCCAAGAAAGATATTTCCCGTGTACGCAAATGTTATTGACATGGCAGCAATGGTGGGGCAGGAGCAGGCGGGGTAGTGGCAGGGGCAACGTCAGACCGACGCCCAGACTGACAGGCAGCCAAGCAGCAGCCAAAGAGAGAATGGAAAGGGAATGAGGCAGCAGGCAGAGGAAGGCAGGGGCAGACAGGGCTTGGGCTTGTGGGATGGGGTACGAGTTTGTGGCATGGGGCATGCCACTTCTGCCACTGATGTTACCGTTAAAAGAAATGCAATTAAAATGAATCTCTAGAACCCCTGAAAACCGTAGCAGCACCAAAACGGAAGCAATTAGTAAAACTGAAAGCAGAGAAGGGGCCCGGCACGGCGCGGCGCGGCAGGGTCCCGTAGAGATCTCCTCTCGCAGGCACAGACATCTTCCATCTACTCGTAATCCGTGGCAGCACACAGAGAGAGAGAGAGGGAGACGGGGAGCGAGATCTTTCAACAGACACAGACACAACGCGTGCTCTATGTGGCATTTGCAGTTTGGGCTGAAGATCGCGCGGCTGAAGGTACAAATCCACACGAAAGGAGAAAAGGGAGGTGCAGCAGAAAGAGAGAATGCACTTTGGGAACAGAAGGAGAAGCGGCAGAGCCAATCCTTTGGCTACGGTGACACACCCTCCTCCACCCTCCCCCTACTCCTGTCCTCCCACCATTTGTTGTTCTTCGTCACGGCTTTGGGGAGCGACAGCCCCCTGTGGAAATCATAATTTTTCAATAATTCCTTTTGTCATTCATGTTTTCGGTTTGGGGTTACACAAAAGGTAGCCGAAGACACTGAGGATGGGGTTCCTAAATATAGTTGGGATAATTCTATCTAGCCAGCTCTTCGAGTGCCAGACAGCCATTATTATTATTATTATTTGAGGGCTTGGAATATAAATAATAATTGGGAATTATCGCTGATTAGTGGATAAAATTATGGGAGATCAGCTATAAGGGATCCGCCCGTAGCATACATCCCGAAAGTAAACCCAAATAAATATTCAGTCCATCTGGAGACGTAGACGGGCCTCCTTTTGGCGATGGACCACCCACCAGATGTATCATCAGATTGCTGAATGCAATAGCCCCCATTCCTCCCTCCGCTATGGGAGAATAGCGAAAGCAAACATAAAATCTGTATAAACATGGGAATCAACACAACAGACAGACAGATAGACAGACAAACAGACAGACAGACGCAGTGAAAACTATGGCTACATCCATATCTCTTTCTCGCGATGTGACTGTTTTGGCTTTATCTATGTATATCTGTTCTTCCGTCCGATTTTAGCTGCGGCACGTGTCACTGCCACGCCACATACTCGTAGGATCTATCTTTGCGGCTGGCTGTAAAAATAAATTGCGGGGCCAATAACATTGCTCGTATTTTGCAGCATGAATCGATTTCTGTGCTTACTTGCAGAAATTTGATGATAATATTTCAAAATAGATTTCCGAAACCTGCCCCGAGGGGGTGGTGTGCTGCAGAGGGGTGTGCGCTTCAGGTGTTCGTTCGGTTCATTCACAAGTCTTTAATTTTAAATCAAAAACCAAAACAAAAATTTTAAATTTAGTTAAGAAAAAATTCTATCTATAAAATTGTTCAACTTTAGTTTTTCCCCAGTCTCTGTAGTTCTTTTTGCTTGCCTCCTCGTGACGGCATCGCACTGTCAATTCCCGTTCCCCCTGACACAAAATGGCGTCCGTTGGCGATCGTTTCCGTTTCGTGCGCATGCGCGAAAATTGCCCACAAATCGGAGGAGAACTCACCTCAGTGGGCCGCTTTTCCACCTCTCTGCTGCTGTACTTATATTTCGCTCTCTCTCTATATGTCCAACCTCCTCTTTCTTTCTCTCTCTCACTCTCTGCCATTGCCTGCGATCGTGTGTGTGTGCGCCATACGCCATTTGCATTTTCGGTCTAAATATAGACAAAGTGCTCGCCTCGATCGCCAGAGCATCCTCTGCCGCTGCCGCTGCTGCTGCCTCTGGCACTGCTACCTCACCTCTCTAACCCTCCACGCCCCCTCGGCCAATATTTATCCTCTTCTTAGCCATCTCTCCTGCTCCTCCCTCTCTTTCCTTCGCATTCTCCCCCTTCTTGGCTGTTGTTTTCGTGCTCACGTTACGCGCTGCGCTGCTTTGGTCCCTCTTCTACCTTTCCCCCTCTGCTCCTCTCTGACGCTCTTTCAGTCGATCTATCCTTCTCTCTCTCCCTCTCGTAGCAGGAGGGGGAGCTGTGTGTTTTGTTCGTGTATTGGTTCGCTGATTAAATTTCAGTTTTCATTCTACGAAAAATGCGCTCTCTTCGAAATATTTCAATCTTTCTACACAATATTTTGCAATCATCAAAGAGGGCGGAAAGCAGGCGAGAGCAGGAGGAATAGAAGGGGGAAGACTGAGGAAGGGAGAGGGACAAGAATGAGGAAAAGGAGGGCCAAAGAAGGTGGCTGAAGAATAAGGTGGAGAGGGGTAGGACAGGGACAGGGACAGGTGCTGCCAAAATGCGTTACGAAAGCGCCTGGCCAAAGTAAAACTACAAAAGCCACAAGAGAGTGGGGGAAAAGGCAGAAGGCAGGGGGGGGGGGCGGTAACGGGAAAGTGACACATGCGGCATGCCTCCATCTCCCATTCCCACTGCTCGCCTGCCCCGTGCACGACCTGTGGCCGCTCTACCAGTTGCTGCCGTCCATGTCAGCGTCTGATGTCTGTCGTCGCCAATTGCGCAGCTGCAGATACCCATACAGCAGCTACAGATACACATATGGACCGATTCCAACAGATACAGATACAGATTCACTGAGACAGGAGACAGAAGCGAGAGAGAAGAGAGAGAGAGAGAGAGAGCGAGTCTCGATAGAGCAAGAGGATGTGTTTGTTACACTGACATTTCATATAAACAAAATATATTGTATATATCGTATATATCTTCCTCTCATTCCTCTATTTGTGTATCTGCTGTGTGTGTGTGTGTGTGTGTGTGTGTAGAATCCGTAATCCTCCTACTGAAGAATCACAGAGCACATGGAAATCGTTATACATGATCGATATATGATCTATAGGGGGTTATTCGATATCTGGGTATATGCATGAGAATGAATTGTGAAATGTCTGAAGAAGCACAAAGATCGTACATGAGAGATGGATGCGAATCATGTGTGGAATACTTCCACGCGAAAGAACTTTGATTCCAATTTGAAGTTAAAGAAAGATCCGAATATTGGCAGAACTAACTGAAGAAGCCTCTGTGGTATCTTCATCTCTGATAGAATGATAGAACTGATCGTTGTGATTTTTATGGTGGAACAAAAGCTAAGGGAAACCCATGTGCATATTAAAGTTACTTCTAACTCTGGTTATAACTAGTCTATCTACATATACATATGCCTGTATCCAATATCTATCTCAGCTATTTAGTTAATTTGAAACCCTTCGACCCGAGCAATATCAACTTTAGTTCTGGCTTTGTTTTCTTTTACAGATGCACGGAATACCGGACCGAACAAGACCTACAACAACAGCTGCCTATGCTCTGCTTATACATATGTATACATATGTACATGTATGTACATACATGTATGCGTATCTATACCTTTTCCACACACAAGCACACACATTAGCATCTCCCATCGGATAGCATTCTCTGCTCGCATTGGCTTTCAATTAACGTACAACATTTTGCGCCAAGGAATTTTTCGCCATGACAACCACCGATGGAGTGGTGGGGGAGCGGTGTAGCACATGCCCAGGGTCTGGGGTGGGCTGTGGGTTGGGTGCACTGACCAAGAGCATTCTAAGTATTACATAGACCGTCCGCAGAAATTGCTGGCTTGTTCCATTAATTGCACAATATTTGTAATAAGGGAAATATCAGTTGCAGCCAAGCAAAATGCGGGGGCGAAGGTTTAGTTGGCCGTCAGAGAGAGAATTCCTTGCAACTTGTGCACCGTTGAATATTCTGGGAATTTTTTAATTAATCAGAACACAAAACCACCAAAGGATTCATATAACATCTCCCATCGGGGGGCCTGGGCTTTTCCCCCCTGCCACCTGCCTGAAAATTTTAATGAAATATTTTTAGAGGTACGGTACCGTGCATATTGCATTGTCCTCTGCGTTTCCATGATGTTTTTTCGCTCTATTATTGCACTCGACAGCAGCAATAAAGGAAAAATTAAAGTTCCCTCCGGCACCACTTTCTCTCTCTCGCTCTCTCTCCCTCTCTCTCTCTCTCTCTCTCTGTGGTGCTGCAGTGCTGTTTTCCCCCTTTGACATTTCTTCAGCAGGGGTTTTTTCCTACTTTTTTTTTGGCTCCGTCTTGGTCCGTCCGTTCTCTGTCATTTCATTTGCGGCTTTAAGTATTTTTGGCTTTGGGCCAAAATGTTTTTGATTTTTTTTTTGTATTCATGTCTTGTTGTCGCCATGGCACAGACGACACACACACACACAAGAGGGACTGTTAGTGATTAAGCGTGAAAATATCAGAGACCCCCATCCAACCATCCGTTTTCCCCCATCCATCCCCATGCACCATCCATGAGGTACAGCAACCGCAGCAGCAGCACCAGCAGCAAATCAAACAAAAACAACAACAACAAAAAACTAGAAACAATTTTCTAGTTTTCTGCAACATTTTCTATGGCTTTTTTCTTGTTATTTTATGGTTGGCAAATTAAAATGGTTTTCATCTCGGTTTGCTGTGCGAGAGTTAGAAATGAGTTTAATTAAAGGGGAAGTTGAGGATAGAAGCAGCTAAAGATGCAGATTGAGACACATCTCAATTTTCCCAAATAAAGTTTAAACGGAATCCAGCCGAACTTTTTCTTGCATTCTGCCTAGGGAAGACCTATCCCTTTCTCCATTTCATGTATATTAATAGTAAAAGTTCCAGTTTCAGATTTCCACTCACCTTGGTTCCTTGAGGCTGTGCAGAATGTGCAGGGAAGTCAACTGTTCCTGCAGTTTTGCTCCACTTTCGATTGCAGATTAGACATAACAGATTTCAGGCTATCCCAGATATAGATGTGTGTACACATGTATCTGTATCTGCAGCTGAGCTTGCGTTCCGTTCCTTTCCGTTTTATTGTACGCACATTGTGGCAATTGACGTGTCTCCGCTGTCGTTGCCACCTGAAGTTTTGCCGTGCTTATGTCCTTGCCAGTTGCACAATTGTATAACTGAAAATAAATGGAGTGGAAGCGTGGGAAGGATGGGGATGGATATCAATCATTGCACAATCATTTGCGTATCTGTTTATCTGTGTAGCTGTGGCATGTGTCGCATGCCCCGCTGCATCGAGACGACGCTCTCCCCAAGAGATGAATGCAACAAGTCATCAGGAAAATGGGCGGGCGGGCATGGACGACAGTCACTTGCAGGATTCCTCTGTGCTTAAAAAATAACGCCCACACATACAAAATTTGTCTCTGCATCTGTACCCATGCCTGTGTGTGCATCTCTCCCACCCTCCCACTCACTCACTCTATCTCCCTCTCTCCGTCAGTGTGTTTGAGTGTAGGAATGCGTGGGTGGCTAATGAAATGCTTCAACGAACAACAAGCAACAGCCACATCCCGTACCCTACCCTACCCACCCCATAGACTTGATCAGCTTTCCTGTATCTCGCACGTTCTCTGTGTGTGTGTGTGTGTCTCTGCGTGTGCTCTTTGCATATGTATGTGCGTGTCTCTGCGTGTTGCCTGTGGTGCTGCCTTTTATTGTGTTGTTGCCATGGCAGTGGTGTTGCCTCCAAGTGGAATGAATGGCTGGCTGGCTGCTGCTGACTCTTGTGTATGCAGGGTAGAGGAAAGCATGTGTATGCCCCAAGAGCGTGCCCCCCAGACAATCCACCTTTTCTCCGCCTCCTGCACAAATCCTGACAAAACAACACGCGACTCTACAAAAATGTGGTAACTGTTTGCTGAGATTTCCCGCACATTTTCAGAGGAATTTTCTTTGGTTTGATGAATTCATTTTGGGCAGAAGCCACTGAAACTTCTACTAAAATATTTTGTACTTTTCCATTTATTTTTTGTGCTCATAAATGACAAATACTTAGATACTCGTAGCTGGATATCTCCTGCAGGGCATAGCCGATTCTTCAATGCTGAATGACAAACGAGAAAAGCGCCGTGCAGTTGTCTCTCATAAATTTCCCTCGCCCCCAACAAAATCACGTTCTTTTTCCTTCCTCTCACTCTTTCTGTATCTACCTCTCGTCTCACTTCCCCTCTTCCACACCTCTGTCTGTCTCCCTCACTCTCTATCGATGACATATATCTTTGTCTCTATATCCCAAACATTCCCTATATCTCAAACGCCCACTCGTCATGTGCCGCAGCCTCATATTTGAATTTATTTATTCTGTGTTGTTTTTGTTTTATTTTTTTATTTTGTTATTTTGTTTTTGTGTCAAAATTTCCCTCTTAATTATTCCTGTAAATATTTCCAAAAACATAATCGTAATTGGGGCTCGTATTCCTGTTATTATTATTGTTATTTTTGGTTGAATATTTTCTTGATTTTTCGTGCAGTTTTTCGCTTTTCAGCTACTCTTGCACATTACGTTGGCTATTGTTGGCTTTTGGCCAAAGTCTACAACTACAATTTTTGCGTAAATAAACAACATTTGTTGCAATTGAAAAAGAAAACAAATTTTGAATATAGGAGACATCTTTTGTTTAGGGGAAACCGCATCTTTGAATACACTAGAGATCCATAAATGTTCCACAAATCTTCGATATTCTGGTAAATTGTAATTCCAAAAACAAAACAAAAATTTGTACAGTTTTTTCCCTTGATTATGGCCACTTTTCTCATGATTTTCCCATAGAACGTGTTCTCCGCTGATTCGTAATTTGAGGCATACCCCAATTGGAGGCATGTAGCAAGAGAATATGCAAAAACAAAAATGAGACGTTAATGCATTAAAGTTGTTGCACAAGAAAAAAACTAAAAGGAAAAAAAGGGGGACACGGGAAATATTTTTAGATCATAGAAAGCACATAGAACGGCGTGGAGTCCCATTCGGGAGCGATTGGGTGACGCAATGGGAGCCACAGGCAGAACCAAAGCCAAAGCCAGAGCCAAAGCCAGAGAGGCATATTAAATTTCCCAGCGGAAATGGAAATTATTCGAGTGCTGTGACAGAGCCTTCAACCTCTGCCCCTACTATCTCTGGTGCCTGAGCCAGCTCCAGGGTAAAAGCTTTTCCTGTTTTTTCTAAGCACACAAGTCTGGGCCGCAAAGGTGATAAGGTGATAATCTGATAAGTGATAAGCTTTTCCAATGCCCAGCCTCTTCGGCAGCATGTCCCCCCAAGGCGGCAAAAACGTTTTCCTTTGCTTTTCTGGATTTCATTTATTTTCTTACATTCTTCTTGTGGCTCCCTCTGTGGGCTGAATGGACAAGCTGGTGATCGTGAGCGCGCCATCTGTTGCCCTGATCAACCCACGACATCTGGCGGCCAATATTTCCTTAGCAGCATGTCGCTAACGGTAGCTGTGGCTTTTGTTGCTGGCAACATTTTGAATTTATTTTTTTGTTTTTTTTCGATAAAAACCTGAACAAAACAGATGTGTTTTTTTTTCACTTTATTTTGGGAAATTTTAATGACTTTTTATTGAGTAGACTGCACTTTTCTGCACTGCTTGTTACAGATTTTATGGCAGTTTAGGTGTACTTTTTCTGCACAGCACTTGCACGATTTTTCACTATTTTTGATGGATTGATCGATTCCCGAAAGGCGCCGTTTGAGACCAGAAGCGTGGCGTGGCGGGCGATTGAATTGAATTGAGGATTGAATGCGAATGAAAATATTGTGTACCATAAACGTGTGTGTACATATGTATATATGTAGCATTTCCTACACTTCAATTTTACTGGCAGTGGAGGCAGAAGAACAAAATCGCATATACAACAAACGAGGAGGAGAATGTATAATTATAAATAAATGTTCTATAAAAAACGCTTTTTGTTTCTTGTGCCTCTGTTCTGTGTTCAGTTCCGTTCCGTTTCGCTCGGATTTTTTCAGATTTGTTCTGTTCTGTTCTGAGATCTCTTACTGTTTCTGTTTCTGTTTTCTTTATTGTTTAGAACGTGTTTTGTTTGTTTGCTCGTTTGCTTTTGCTTTTGCCTTTGGTTTTGAGCCAATTTTAAATTTTGAGGTAACCCCAAAATAAGAACCATCCCGAAATCCGAAAGAAAAGGCCAAAGAAATCATTTTCTGTGGGATTCCCTGCCGCTCAAATCTCTCACTCTTTGAATCTCTTTTTGATGAGCATTCGAGAATTAAGCGTGAGCCCCACAAGTGCTGCTCCAAAGCGCTTTAATGCCATTTTCATAGAATCGAGTGAGTGGCGTGTATATGTATATGTGTGTGTGCGTGTGTGCACAAAGGATTTGCTGCGGCTTTTTCCACTTTGAGCAGCAGACCCCGGAGAAGCTGGCCTTTTAATGTTTTCGGTCAGAAGAAGCAGACGAGGCACAAGCCAAAGGCTAAGGGAAGCTAATCAGATTATAAGGCAATCATATTAAGCGGACAATTATGTATTCAACAAGTGCGTAAACGTAGCACAACGTAGCGTAGCGTAACGAACATAAGGAGTGGCATTTAAATGGTCAAGTCCTGACGCAACCAACATAACACAAATCAGTTTTTAATTTATGTCTCATAATTACAGAATTCATAATATTTGATTTGTATCGATTTCCGTTTTAAATGCTTATCATTAATCGATTTGGTTCATTGATTGGTTATCAATCTATGCATTTCTTAACACTTTAGCACTTTGAATTTTCTCTAGTTATTCCTTTAGTTATTTCAATTCCACTAACACACACACAAACACAAAACAAACACTTCGATAACGCGGTTCAGTAGTTATCATTGATCGGAGCATCGATGGGCAGGCTTAGTGATGGTCCAATGTGCTAGTGATGACAAAAAATAACGCGTGGACTCCTCGAGAGCAATGCGATGCTTCGCGTGTGTTTGCCCGACGACTGATGCGGTGCGATGCAATGCGCTAATAAACCTCTTAATTCTTAATTCTGACCGATCGCTCGAAAATAAATCGAAACACACACACACACACAGACACACAGGGATGGGAAAATAAACAGAGATACAGATACACCGACAGGCCATCCCGCACACTGAGAAATATATTTTAAAATTGTATTATTTTTGGGTTTGTGGCTTTCGCTTTCGCTTTTGTTATTGTACAAGTATTTCGGTTGCCTTTTCGGATATATGCTTCTCCGATTCTGATTCTGATGCCGATTCTACTTTTTCTCTGTATCTTTTGTGCTGTATGCTTTGAGTTGTTGCTTTCGCTGGCGATCTCCTGCGACTAAAAGAAAGGAAATTTCTGAGCATCTGTTTTTGGGGGGCAGCCGCTGCTGGGCTGCTGGGCTGTTGGGCTGCTGCTGCCTTTTGCTGCATTGGAAATGTAAAGTGCGATGATTTTTAAATAAATTTTCACTTATTTTTATAACCACGAGGCCAAGGGGCACACACCCCACACAGCCCACTCAGTCCATGCCACACCCCTGCCCCATCGAAAAACATTTACAAATACATACATGCATACATATGTACAAATACATACAATATATACTTTATATGTATGCTCGTACTTATGATCCCTTACTATTCTTTGCTAATTTCTCTCGCCTCAACGGACGCGAAGGAGAGGAGAGACCAGAGACCAGAGGCCAGAGGCCAGGGAATTTCAGTTAAAATTAGCACTGAAACTGAAAACATCAATATTTTTACATTTCCCCGATGTGCATGTGATTTCCATGGCATGGGAATTCCACACAAAACAAGGAGTTATTTTTAAACAACAGTTCACTCGAAGGCAGACCCCCGACCCCGACCACGACCACGACCCCCCCGCCCGCTCTGAAATGCGTTTCGTGAGTTTCGGCAGAAACCGCTCGCCAATGGATCCATCCCCCCACACCATCCGCACGCCAAAAGAATGCCAAAATGTTTCGGCATAGTGGAAAATCCTTTTTTCGCCATTCGCCATTCGCCATTCGAAATTATTGCAAAGATTCGCACAGCTTCATTTGAGAGTATTCCCTGCTCAAATTCGTTCCTGTTTCTTTTCCTGTTGCTGCATAAAATTTCATCAAAGAAAAGGGGCGGAATCTATTTCCATCCTCAATTTGCGTACGTTCGCATAATTTTTCTCAGAATTTTACGCAATTTAGGCCTGCCAAAAGCAACAACCTGCTGATTTCTTATATAAACCATAAACGTTTTAAGCCTGTCACGTGGCTAAGCGACTCACACATTTGCGTCCTAGCAGCAGAGGGATTCCATTCTGTATTCGCCTTTGGTTATGCAACATTATTTATGGGAGAGGTGCAAATGCACACACTTCTGGGGATCGCAACTTACAAAATGATGGGGGAAAATGCACAAGATTTTGGGGAAAAACCAAAGCACTGCCAGAGTTTCGGGAACCATCCTCTATTCACAGGAACACTTCGCTATTGCCTGGAACACGTCCTTTGACAAGGAAAATCGGGTGCCAGGGATACAGCCAGAGAATGAGGAGGAGGAGGAGGGCACCATTACTGTGGCCAATGAAGCGTTAGTGTGGTCGCTGCGGTCGTATCCCAATACTTGACACACTACTTCCACAGAGCTACACACTCTCGCACACAGATAGAGATGCCGCAGAGGCACAGAGATACCCACACACCTGCCTGTGTGCCCGTGTGGCTGTGTGCCTGCGTTTACTGTCGGGTGGGGGCTGTGGCTGTATAAGCGTAAAATTTGATTGAAAATGATGAATTAATGAGGCGTTAAATGATTAAATACGAACAGAATGGCTCTCGGTGCGCCCTATTGAACTGGAAGGCATTGCTGCGAGAACATTAACAATATCAGACACGACATAAAGGGTCCTTACCTACCTACACCACACCGCCTCCCATGCCCACCCATTATCCACCCATCAGTGGATGCACGCTCCTCGACTCCCGTCAAGTGTCCTTATCAACCCGATGAACTAGCAAAGTTTCACACAAACAGCACAATTATTTTCCAATTGGATTGTGGTGATTGTTGTAAGGAATATTTCCAGTAATTATGCACTTCAATTCAATTAAAAAGCGGTGGAAGAATATTAAGGGATTAAGTTCGACTGAAGATTGAAAAGGGTAAGTAGTAAATTGCAACGAGAATTCCCAGACTGCATTCCCTGCATAACTTTAAAAATGAACCGAAATTTTTCGATAATTTTTTTAGTTTAATTAACCCAATTCCCCGCTTGTGGGGATTGAAAATATGAGTGCTCCCTGCATGAGACAAGTGAAAGTGTGTGTTTCCTGGATCCAGGAATCCACTACCATCGCTATCAATCAAAAAGTGTTGCATGAAAGGATTGTGGCAGTCACATTCTGTTATCCAAAATTTATTTAAAATGTACTTTATTATAACCAATTTTGGAAATAAATAAATAAAAAAATAATCTACTATTTCATGCAATTCACGTGTAATTTGCCTATTTGCATAATCGACACACATTTGATGGCTTATTCCGCACACACACACACACACCAAACACAGCACCCCCAAACAGTCACCCACTCTCCATATCATTGTTATTGATGAGCCGCCCATCAAAAACCCATCCTCTAGTTCAGCTCCATCTGCCATGCCGTAGCATAGCATATCCTGGGAGCACGAGAGTCGCATTAAAAACCAATAACTTACATTGCCTGTCAAAACCGCGTACACACAAAACACAGAAACACACAAAAAAGACAAAAGAAAAAGGTGTATATAGATAATACATACATACATACTTATGTTTATGTGCTTGCTATACATATGTACATGTGAATGGGTAATAGCCCGCTGACGATTCCTATGCTGTGTGGAGGAGGTGCCATCAGGTGCTTGGCACCCATCAAATTTGTTTGTTTGCCTTTGCCTTCCTTTTCCCTGCATTTTCTCTGCATTTTCCAGGCTGTTTTATGCCCATTTATGAAGATTGCACATTGAAAATTGAAGCGTGAAAATCGCGCACAATAAAACCAATGCATTTTTTTTGTAATTTGTTTTTATGGCTAAAAACCGAGATAAAAGGAAGGGGAACTGCCATTTGCATACCACACCCAATCGAGAACATTCTTTTCTAAAGCACCTGTAGAAAAGATAGAGTAATATGATCCTAATGGTTCGATGGCTCTAATGCAGCAAAATACATTGATTTGCTGTACAAAGTTCCCATAAGCGTCGAGTGACACGAGTATCTATAAATTGTTTTCAATTAATCAAATCAAAGGTATGGATGGATTTTAGATGAATATAAATGGGAAATTTGCCAATAATATGGGAGAGAAATGCAACCAATTTACATAACTAATAACACAAGTTGTACTGCTTTATTCAAGCATAATACCCTTTCTTACCATAGAGAGAGGGTGGGAGAGAACAATAGACATGGAGATGGAATATTAGTAAAAGTATTTGTGTGTATTTCGGTTAGATAAAACCAATTTATTTGCCATTTCCAGGCCATCAAATATTCAAACTGCGTGCGGCGTCAATCAATCCAAAGAAATACAAAGAGAGAGAGAGAGAGAGAGATTCATACATAGAACGAGCAAAGGCATTTCCGCTGCGACAGGCAGACGACGACCAGAACCTGCAACTGCAATTTGCAACTGCAACTGCAACAGCAACAGCAACCTCTGTTGCAACAACAAACTGAAAGCAGCAATAATTTTGTATGCAAATGCAGGTATGGCAGAACCCTCCTCGCCAGGTACTGCCCCAAGCAGAGGACCACATAGACCACAGCCCACAGCTCACAGGCCGAATCCGAAACGTGACTGGAAGCCGAACTTCACTTTCGTTTTGGCCAGTTTTCGTCATAGCAAAGATTGTAGAGAAGGTGGGGGCTTGACGGTGGACACACCATTTGACGCATACCAAATGTCCTTGAAATGCGATTGTGAATGTGTTCTGCAGGAGTGGGAATGGGCATGGCATTGCGAATGGTGCACGGATAGGAGAAAATGTGGCAAAGGTGCAAGCAATCGCTTCGACTGCTGTCTGGCCCTGACAATTGGCCAAACACTGACTTTGACTTTGGTTTCTTTGTGGTTTGCAATTTCCAGTTGTCTTTTGCAATTTGCGGTTGCAGTTGCAGCTGCAAATTAATTGAGAAATCAAGGGGGCGGGGCAGGAACAGACGGAACAGACCGCCCCACCCCAAAAGGAATGACTACACAGAAGTTGAGGATACTCTTTTGTTGGAGTCAATATAGGGAATATATAGATACATAATATTAATATATACTCGTATAATGTGGATGGACTGCAGAGTAAAGTAGATTAACGTATGTATGCAGGTTTGTTCCAACGATAGATATACCTTAAAGAGACATTGATAAATGGACCCAGATACAGGAGAACCTTTTTCATGCATACGAACTCATTTTAGTTCTCAGTTATCCTCAGTTCCCCACATACATTCCTTATACAAGACACTATAAAATCTATAATTCAACAACCATAAATCCCAAGCGTAGCTCGAAAAAGTGAAGGTTATTTTTGCTTTTTTCAAGGGTACCAAACAAAAAACACACTCACAAGCAGCAGAAGGGGAGAAGCCGCCACATTCTTGACAAGTGTTTCGGTAGGGGATTCGGTGGGGCCTCCCCTCGTTTTGCTTAAATGCAGTTTGAGTGCCCTCCTGCATTCGTAATGAGTTTCCAGGCTGCGATTTCGAATTTCACTTGTGGTTTCAGTTGGAAAATGTCACAGGAAATAATGGCCCCGTCTGATGTCTCGGTTTTTTTATTTGTATCGAATGATATTAAAAGCCCCCCGCTACCATACACCCCTCCTCCCTCCTCTTTGTGACAGGCAATTAAGCGGGCGCCACAACGTATGCAGCACTTTTTTATACGGAAAATCGACTTTTAATACAATTTGCCATTTCCATTTGTTTGGGCTCTTTTTTTAGCAGTGCGCTAAATTTAGCAGAAAAGTTTAAAGTTGAAAGTGGCGAACACACTCACGCTCACACTTACACACCCACCCCACCGTCCACTGCACACGCCTATTGCTCTGCTACATCCTCGTGACGTCAGTTGCCTTTTGGCTGAAGGGGAAACACACAAAAAGTGCAATATTTGAATATTGAATTAATTTATGCACAACACAGAACAAACACACCCACACAGCCCCATGGAACATTGCAATGCATTGCAGTGAAGACGGGTGGAAGGACGGCGCAGGGAGCAGGGGGAGATTGTGTGAGTGAAATGCAAATCCCACTGCATACCCCAAAGGCGCCGGATGTCGTGTGCTCAGATTTTGAGCTGAAAATTCCACTGCACTGCTTGCACGCATCTGAGTGAAACCGCTGCAGCGTGAGTGAGAATGAGAGTGTTAATGAGCGTGAGCATGAGCGTGAGAGTGCACGCATATATCCATGTCATGGCTAAAGAACACGCCCCCCAAATGGTCAGCCAGTGAGCGAAGCGTTTTTCAACCCCCGTTCAAGTTCAATGCAATGTCTGCCACCGCCGACTGTCCTTGAATCTAAAACACAAATGGAAAAACGCAGAGGGAATAGGCGGAAGAGAGGAGCCGTGTACAAGCAGAAAAACATTTAACATTTACCATTACCGTTTACCACCGCTTGCATGCCAATAATGAGTGGGGATGGTAAGCGCGAAAGGCAATTACAGGTTCAGCAAACACTTGCGACGTCACAAATTGTTTAATTTCGATTCAGTAAACACTTTCAGGCCAACGGCCACAAAGGGAGGAGGCTCCAACGATAGGCCTCTAAAGATACAAAAAAAAAGAGAATAAAACTAAGAGCCAATTATGGTAGTGGGGAGAAAGGTGGTGGGGAAAACCTTAAAAGGAAAACTCAGCTAATTCGGTGACACAATTGTTTTGAATGCTTTTCTGTTTGTCCGGCGCTGTATTTGTGTTGCTTAATTCGTTTATGCATTCTACAACCACACAAAGATTACACAATGAAGAGCGGGTTAGAGAAGGGTGTAAATTATGCAAGGACAACTAAAATACAGGTAGAACAGAAGTCCAGAACTACATAGAACTACAAACAAATGTATATATGTATGTGAGTATGTAGGCATAATGGTTGCTTAAGGCAAGACATTTACATTGGGAACAAAAACCATCCCCGACTGTTTGTTTGCCTGTCTCTTGTCTGGCACTGTTTTTGCATTTCACTGAATCGAAACATTGGAACTTGTACCGAGCACCCAGTACCCAAGGACTGTAGATCTCTTACTCAATCCTCGAGTGTATCAACAAGATGTAGATTATTCCTATTAGGTTATTAGTAGGTTGTTTGCATTGCAGCACTTGGCGATTGTTGTTTTGTCATCACACGCGTCGTATGCGTAATATGAAAAGTCAATAAGAGAATGCGACGAAGGAGAAAGCAAACAGAGAGTAGAAGCAAAACTACAAAATCAACTTTTGCATTAATACATACCCATGTACACACGGGATATGTTTTGTTATGTACATATACATATGTATATGTATATATTAGCGTGCTCCTAACTGTGCGAACGAGATGGGTAAGACATTCAACTAAAGTCACGTGTAAGTTTTGAATGCTGTAAATTAGTATTTATTGCAAGAGATAAAGTGATACGCTGGCCGACGCAGTAGTCAGTCGCTAAGTGGAATCCCATGCTGAAAGTACAGCCATGTGTGCTGCTTACTGAGGCTCCACTGTGCACGGGGCAAAGCAGAACAAACATATATCCCAGCTTTGAACCGCAAAGAATTCAATTAGAATAAATCCAGAGAGACACAGCGAGAGTGAGTAAGAGCGAGCACGAGCGCGAGCGAGATCCAAAGAGAGCACAGCTGCATAATGACATCACACTGACGCCAACAACAATGCGATAAGAGCCGAGAGAGCGCAGCAACAGAGAGAGAGAGGCGAAAATTAAGCCTCCACTATATGACATCAGCGTGTGCACGATTTGTTAACAGTTAATTTGTTAACAGCGATCACTGGAGGAGGGGGAGCAGTGAGGAGAGCGCGGGTGAGCATGCGCATTTTTTGGTGCGGGCACGGTACCCCTCTTTTTCACGTGTGCGCCACGGACTCGAATTCGAAGCTCATGACGGATGGGGAGGGATGAGCCGGAAAACATTTGAGAGATCTTTTTGCGGACAACGCATTTGGCATTAATTGACGTTTAACGATTCACGCGTGAAATCTCTTGAGAACCGGTTGCCCGTTCGTTTGCTCGTGTTCGTTCTTGGTTTGCTTCTTAGAGAGAGAGAGAGATAGAGACAGGCAGGGGGTGCGGAAGAGGAGGGTAGAGATACATAGTTGGCCACAAATCATATGAAACATACTTTTTTTTTTTTTGTGAACCTGTCGCCTCTAATATTTTCATTATTGATTTATTTGCTTAGCTGCTTTATCATTTCCCCGGCACACCGCTCCACCTGTCGCTCCGCTCCCAATCTTTTCACACTTCTTTTGTGGCGGAGGGGGGGCCTGAGGTGCGTAACCATTTTTGTTTTGTTTTATTTCATTTTATTGCCATTTTTTACTGCTGCCTGTACGGCTACTGCCGCCTGTTGTTTAAAAACTCATTTCTTATGTGATTTTGATGTCAGCTTAACTGTGTTTACTTGCTCTTGCTCGTCTTTTCCTTATCTGTCTCTCTCTCTCTCTCTCTCCCCCTCGCTCTCTCTCTTTCTCTATCACACAATTGACACCTTAATCATGAGCAGAAATTTTCAAAGCCTGAAAGCGCTGTCAAAGCAAAAGAATTTATTTGTTTTCCCCTCCAATCATCTTGCCATTGAATAATGCCTTCTGATTGGAATTGGAATTGGGATGCTGTCGATGGGAAACAATTCAACATATGAGTGTAGTACGTATTTAGGATACCCTGTAGCAAATACCAATATGCGAATAGCATATCCGCCAAAAGCGATTCAAAAGGTGCTAATGAAAGTGTGATATTATGTGCATATTTATGTAAGGAGAAGGCTAAAGGAGAAACCTTTTAGTGGATCTTTTTCTCTTTCGACTGGGGATAGTATGCTACCCAGAAACGAGGGTATCCCCATTCCCTTTGCGCCATCACTCTCCAAATGGAAGTGTTTGATTTGTTCATTGAAGTCTACTTCGAGTGCCGAAGATGTCTGCTGAAATGTACGTACTCCAACAATGACGTAAAGACTGGGAAGAGTACTCTTCATAGAAATAAAGATATAGTAAATATAATGCGTGCCTGTGCAGATCCATAAATACCTCCAACCGAGTGAAATTCACTAAAAATAGAGTTATCTTTATCGGAAGTGTGTTATCTTTATCATTATCTCGCAGACGGACAGATGCCCGTTAGGCAACAATTAGCTCAAAAAAAAAAAACAGATTAGAAAAGACTCGGAGAGCCAGAGCATTCCTCGCATTCATTTATAATGGTTAACCCAATGAAAGCAATTAAATCAAGTCTCGCGGGTCGCTGGGTTTCGTCTACAGTTTTTTGTAGTTTGCCAAAAGATTTAAAAAGACAACCAGACGATGACGTGGCATGCCCCTCCACAGCCCCCCTTCTCTCGCTCTCTCTCTCTCTTTGGCAAACAACCTCATCGAATCGCTAATGATCTCAAGGTAATACTCCGCACAGCTTCATTGTTATTTATTTATTTATATTTTATATTTTTTATTAATATTTGATTATAAATTCATAACAAAGGAAAGAAAAAAAAAGCCATCATTATGGAGAGAGAACCAAGATAAATATTTATTTATTTAATTTTTTGGCTAGCCAAACACCTGAACAGAGGAGGAAGAAGTAGAGAATCGTGTTCAAAGCGTACTAGAAACTCGGCAAAAACAAAAACACTTTTCCAAGTACAAAGATGAATTGTAATTTTCGGTGAGGTGATTTTGATCGAGTGGAGTGCTCCTCCAGTCGATCGATCGATCGGTTCCTTAAAAGGCATCTCTCGCCTCAGCACAGAATGTTTTCGCTTTCTACGCATCAGAGCCACCCCAATTATTCCATTGCTCATTTGCATTTAACTTAAAACCAAAAACTTAACATGATTCAATGTTGGTTTGGGGGAATTGTTTTTAATGGAATTGAAGGGCACAAGTTTTTGGTCGCCTTTGTCGCCAGTCCACAGATGTTTGGCCGGAATGCCAAAAGGAAAAAAAGTTAAAGCAAAGGTTTGAAAATGCCAAGGAAATTACAAGAAAAGCGCCCCAACATCGAATACAAAGCGTGAAAGCCTTGAAAAGTAATTCTTTTGGTTTCATTCAATCAAGAAATACTTCAGCAAATGATTTCTGATAAAATGTTGAATCAACCACTAATACAACCCCTAAAACGCCCCCAAAAACCAACGGCTTTCTGTGCCATGCTTAGAAGGGAAAATCCTATATATTTATAAATTCCAATAAATCCAAAAATACAATAAGACGTTTTAACTCCCACGACAATTAAACTGCCGAAGGACTAAAGTTCATTGTTAATGTCATTAAAGTGATAGCTCCAACCGTTGAACACACTCTCTCTCTCTCTCTCTGTCTCTCTCTGGTACACACTCGTATTGTCTGTTCTTTCGGTCATTCATTCATATCCCTCCATATGCTGACGCTCTCAAGCATTTATGGATGTGACCTATCATTGAGTTAATCTTTGATTTCATGCCGCCTGCCCAGACCCATAGGGGAGGGGATGTGACCCTCCTTCGCCACTCTCCATACTTTATTTGTGTCCCTAATTGTGCCGCTATATTTATTCCATCTATTTTAAGGCACGAAGGTTAAACTCCAGTTATTTGTTGATGGTCAAAAGTGGTAGTGGCATTTCCATCAATGCAGATACAAGAACAGATACAAGAAGACACTCTAGTATCTGCTTGTTAATTGTCGGTGTAAAATGTGCGGTTAATCCTGCAATCATGAACTAACCTCTGGTTATTGGTTAATGGGTGCCATTTCCCGTTGCCCGAATGCTAATGATTTGACCGAAAAGGGGGAGAGACGCACACAACTGTACTCCCAATACACACAGACGCACACGTGCACAATCGCTGGGCATTTAAGCGGCTTAATGAACCATTTGGACATTTGGAAACTTTCACAGTCATCAAACATTATGATGTTGGCGATTTTTGGCACTCCACAGCAGTGCCACAAGTGGAACAAATGAAGTATTTTGTTTGTCTGTGTGTGTGTCTGTCTGTGTTTCTTCAAGTTTTAAAGTTTTTGATGAAATTTTAGGAACGAATTGTGGATTGGCAAATGCTCTACAACGGAAGGAATGCCAAGGAATGAAGGGATACATCAAAGGTAATTTTTTTTCTTCGATTAAAATATCTGAAAAATAAAAAAAATTAATCTTTCTCTTAATTAAAAACCAGAATACTTCTAAATAAACTCTTAACCCAACACCCATACCCATACCCATACCCCTTACCCATCACAGTGGCATGACCCATAACCCGTGCTATCATATGTGTAACCTATCCTAACCTATCCCATTGTATACCCTACCCTGATAAACAAGCCCCAGGTCTGACAGCCGCTTAATAAAAACCCGTTCAACTAGACCCTGTCTGTTTCAAGTGATCAATGCCATCAAAAGACAATTACCAGGCGATGGCCAAAAACAGTTCCACAGTCCAATCGCCCCCTCTCTCCCTTCTCCACTCAACCCTTATCCCAGGCCCCACCCCACACCCCTCTCAAAACGAAACTGCAATGCCCAACGATGATAATGATCTTGCAAAAAGAAGACAAGCAAAGAAAAAGAAGAATAAGCAGAGGCAGAGGCAGCGGCAGAGGCAGCGAAAAAAAAGGTAGACAAGCCATAGAGCCCCATCATCGACGCAAAAGCGACACCAAAACAGAGACCAAAAGCCTAAAGATCGGCAATCGAGTGGCCACCACTTTGGACAGGTCTCTACGCGCTCAATTCTCCGCGCTCCCACTCTGCACCCGAGCGTCCATCCATCCACTGGACGGAGACCGTCCTCTGCGTCGATGAAAAACGAAACCAAAACGAGGCGAAAGCCCCAACACGAGCAACAGCAAAAATGCTGGTTAAAAATAGACACCGCTCATTAGAAATGGCTAAAAATAGGTAAACGGCCAGGCCAGGTAGCATTAAAGCGCTCAGGTTCGTGGGGGGACTGAAGTGCATTAAGTGGAGTGTGGAATGAAGAGCGGCAAAGTGATAGAGAGAGAGAGAGAGAGACAGAGGCAGAGGCAGATCTCAATATATGACGTATACGACACTGTGGACCAAATAATCTGCTGGAATCTAGTTATCAGAGGATGCCACTGCCACTGGTGCACTAGTTATGCGGCTGTAGAACAGGTATGGCAGGTACCCGCTGTTCGTGGAACTTGTTGGGGGATCCTCAAGACAGAAGCGGCCGAAATTGTACTACGAGAAGAGAATGTAGATATGGAAACGTGTCCCACCAAAGAGCTGCAAAGGGAATGGCTCAAGATCTAATTAAGGGAAATCTAAGATACCAAAATGTATAAAAAAATAGTCTCTATGGAAACGGTGTTCCCAGATCCCTGCCCCTACTTCTTCCCTTTCCATAACTTAACGGTCCCGTTACAAGCTCAAGAACAAAACAAACAATGAATTCCTTCCCCCCCAGCAAATCACCGCGGCATCTTTTGGGAAAGAGAGAGGAGAGTGCGCTCAGAGAACGAACATAATTTCAAACAATTTAGTCAAGCTAAGTTCCTTTCAGTTCCAGTGGCATTTCAAGCTGTTTACATTGGGCAAATACGTGTAGTTGTGGGGCATGGGAGCGAAAAGTCGAGGAAAAACCCAAGGATCAGGAACACGCGCAATATAAACGTTTGGGACAAGGTAAACGAAGTAAATTAAATACCAACAGCAACTACAAAAAATAAAAAAAGGTACCCTCCAAAGCGAGGGGAACACTTGAAACATAAGAGAGTCGAAGCTGTTGGTACCCTTTCCTCTTGAATATAATTGGCAGAGTTTCGAATTAAATTCATAATTGGCATGGTATTAGGTATGATATGGTGGCTCGATCTTGCACATGTTAGTGGATCGACTAAGTGAGTTACAAATACCTGCTCAAAGTTCTAATACCCTCAAAAAGGATATAAAAACAGGCAGCATAGCGACACCAAAAGCAGGAGGAAGAGCCAACAACAAGGCTGCAAAGAAGGCGGGCGGAGAAATAGCAAAAACAACAAGCCAAAGGCATGCGAAACAGCAGAAAGCATGAAGAAACCCAATAACATAAAAGCAAAAGAATTTCTGTTCCCTTCCCTACTTGGAGCCCAAAAGGATGATGATGATGGGCAGGCGGCCGGCCCTGCTGCTGCTGCTGCTGAGTGCGGTGGTTGGGGCAAAAAAAACCCGCTTACAGCAGCGAAAAAAATCAAGCAGCAAAAACGCCAAGGCAAGCAACGACCTTGATAAGTTTTACAACAGGGCAGGCGGCCGCAGCAGTAGCAGCAGCAGCAGAGAGTGAGCGCCAAAGGAAGAGCCAAACGAAGGAGCTTCACCTCTCTCTCTTTCCCACTCTCTCTCTCTCTCTCATACAGTCCAGCACAATCGATGTGCCCCACCAGTGTGGTGGGTTTCGTTCGCTCTGATAGCTACTGCGTTCTCTCACTCTCTCTCCCTCTCTCTCATCAACAAGTGTCCCAGCTGTGTGTTGGCAGGGCTGTGGGGAGAGCTGTGGGGGGCTGTGGGGAGGGCTGTGACCTGTTCCTAACTCAATTCGGTTTTTTGTGTCTGTGTGTCACAAAAAATGTACTCTCCCACTCTGCCGCTCACCGGGCTCTCTTTTACTCTCTTTGATAAACAGTCTGATGAGGTGGATTTTTATTCCTCCTCTTTCACAGCTTGATTATCATATTCTGCGTTTTATTATTGAATTTCTTGCTCTCCCTACACGAGTGTGTGTGTGTGTGTGTGTGTGTGACGCATGTGTAAAGTGCGGCGCAGATATTGATATAACCCGTACCCCTATCCTTATCTCCCCACACCGCTCTGAATGCCCGCCTAAAATGCCGTTCCGACAGTTAGTCTAACAAATTTGTTTGTTTCTTCTCCTATTCTCATCCTCTCTCTCTCTCTTTCTCACTCTGTCAGCTGCCAGATCAGCTGGCATTCATTCGCAGAGGTACAAGCAAATATAATAAATATTATTAAATAATTTCTAAACACAATATTGACCAACGACAAACAGAAAATGAAAAGAGGAAACCCGAAAAGCATGTGCTCGTACGCACAAGATGGAAAAGTTTTGCCACAAATTAATGCAAAGCCCGGAGAACAACCACAAAGAGTATTGTAGAAAAACTGCAACGTGCCTGAAATATTAACAACAAATTGCCATATCAAAATCAACGCGGAACAACAGCCACACCGATTCATTAAGCTGCATAGGCGCTGCACTTGCAACGGCCAGGCCCAAACCGGACTGCAAGGCGGCCCCGCCCCCCTTATAACACACTACACACACACACACACACACACAGATATATAGTATATATTAAAGACAAGAGACGACGCCTAGTTGAGCATTTTGAACGACAACGGCAGCAGCAGCACCAGTGGACAAGCCATAATTAATCAGGACTGGCCGACAATATTTTACTAAAAAAAAATGAAAATGAAAATTCCTCAACAGCAGTTGCCGGCACAGGAGATCCTTAATGGCCAACAACATAAACAACAACATGCTATAGGAGAAACGACACAATGAAAATAAGACGAAGCTTTACATACCCTAGCAACAGACCTACCCCCTTTAGGCTTCCAAAAAATATCCTAACCGATTGTTCCTATGGAACTGATCGAAAATATATGAATTCCTGAAGGAAAAGGCTGATAATGGTAAAGGATAACAGTAAAATCAACACCGATAAGGTTTCTACTTTGGCAACAAAGTCTGAATCACCTGAAAGAATTTTAAGCATGCAATTTTTAGGTATCATAGCAATGCCATTTCTCTTCCACTTTCTGCATTCCATTTTGTTGTTTCCTAATCTTGAATCTTCCAAAAAATATGTACGAATTCTTAGAAATATTAAATACGAATCGAACAAGTGAGAAACTTGTTTCCCCCTCAACATTAATTCGCATATTTTTACAAATTATATTAGAACTCACATAAATACATACATATGTACATTCATGAGATAATAGAACCAGAAACCAGCAACAACAATTCGAAATATTTCGTGTACTGCTAAAACTTGTTTTATTTATGTTTGTTTTTGTTGTTGCTGCGGTCGCTTGTAAAGCTTATTGAACAATTATTTTGTGGCGAAAAAAAAAAACGATGGAAATGGGAAATTTTCAGCTAAGCGAAGCTTAGTTACCCTATAATTAGGGTTGGCTTGATTTATGGGCTGGACTGCAACGGCAGCCAAATGGATGACAAGTTCAAGGAGGCAGTACTGCCACTTGGGATGTTCCCGTGAACAGCTTGCCCACGCCATGGATCAAAAGCCTCAAATGGGAAATATAGTAATATGACGCGCTCAGTATTTATGAACATGTTTGGGAACTCAAATAAACTGCTAGCTAGTCTCTCAGTACTATATAACAAAATGCACTTGTGTCTTTCACACTTCCCAACTGATCTTAGATATTTTACTGTGCAGACTTCCACGCATTGCATATACCCATAAACAATAGAGCCGAACTTCTAGGAAACATTTCCATGCAATATTATAACTATATATTAACATCGAAAAATGATGAAATCCATTTGAAAACTTGATTGGGTAAAAGTAATTATCACAAGCAAAAAAGATTTTCCACATGCATTATGGAAATGTTACACTGAATCTTTTGCATGGAAATAATTCAATTAAAATAAATTAACGGAATCGAAAAATCCCCCAGATTTGTTGCATGATATTTTGCGGGGAATTTTTTAATCGGATTTTAATGATACATATATCCATACATATTATCTAATTCTGGTTTCTCTCAGTGTGTGTTTGTGCAAGGGCTGGAGAGGAAATGCGAATGGGGAGGCAATGCCCGGGACTTTAGTCCAGCTATCAATTGTCGTCGCTCATTGAAGCTCATCAAGAGGAGAGAGCGCAATAACAGAAAAGCGGGTGTAGAATGGGGGGAGGACAAAGACAACGACAGCGACATCCACTTAGTTCTATGCTGCATTTGGATAAATCAACAACAAATCTATTAAGCTTACAGTATAAGAAAATCAACTACAAAAGAGGGCAGGAGAAAGTCACCAGCGGGCGGCGGGGGGAAACGGAAAAACACTGTCACAAATACACTGCAACGTGTTGTATAGCCCTCTCTGTCGCACACAACTTACAAGAAATGCAAGCCAAAAAGAAGACGAAGAAGACGAGGGAAAAAAAATGAATTCAACTTACCGTCCGCACAAGTTCAAGGCCAAGTGTTCAAGTCCCTCCCTCTCTGGCCTGGCGCTCTCTTGTTTCCACGCTCTTTCCGTTTTCCTCTCTCTCTTGGCGTACCGATACCGACAGAGAGTGTTTACTTTGTACATGAAAAATAACTTTACTTTCGTTTTCTAAGCCAGTAGCTGGGGGGAGAGGTCGGGTGGTTGGGTGGCTGCCCCGCATGCAATCGAACTGCAACGGTTGTTATGTTGTTATTGCCGTAAGGTCACACTTTCGATTGGGGGCGCCCTTCGTTTCCCAACGCTTTTTGTCAACAACACATACAGATAGATATAGGGGGATCTTGCACTGAGGGCTGCTGCAGGACCGACTTTTGTAAATTAATTAACAACATTCCCTCGCAGACACACACACACTCATACTCATCATGCGAGCGCGCGCGCCTCGAGATAAGAGCAAAGCAATTTATTTGCAGTAAAATTTACGTTTTTGCGCGCTGAACAAACCGATGGGGGCGGGGATGGTTGGAAGGGGCACTGGGGGGTATGTGGGAGAATTCACCACACACACTCTCTCACACTCAAACCGACGTAAGCGCACGTTTTCGCAAGTTATGAAAATTGTGGTTCAAATTCGTGCTTTTTTCCACACTCAACGAAAGTTCACTGTACTACAACTGGCTGTCGAATATTTATGCGTTTTCAAACTTAATCAATTTAATCAAGTGGAATTTTTGGTCAACTCAACACCAGAGAGACAACAAGACGACGGAACGCTGGACAACAACAAAACGATAACAGTGATGACCAAACTAGCAAGCTTTCAAAATTGCTGAGGAATTTTGTCTGACCCTCAAAAATATACCCAAATATACCGTCTCTGTTTTATAAAATACCGTAAATATACCGAGAAAAATCATATACGTCAATTTTGATATTCGATTTAATATTATATATCCAGCTCGTTAGGACTGATGCATCATTTTTCTACAATCTGGTTTATTTTAAGGTCTCCCAGTTATTGGTTTACTCATAAAATAAGTTTTAAGCAACGAAGGTACTAAGATATTTCCCGTTTTATATGGTATCTACACGGTAACTACACGCCAACTATACATATTCTAGAAATGGTTGCACTTTTGGGTGGATTTTTTAGTGAAATCTCTTGTTTGGTATTTTCTATTCTGTTATTATTTGCGCGCAAAAAAAGAATTGAATTTGCTACAAAACGATTCCACAAAACCTGGGCCGAACGCAGCGAGAGGCGGTTCTGTTATTTTTACAATAAAATTGGAAAGAATTGCGACCAATCATAAATTATGGTAAAAACATAAAATAATGGTAATTATCTGTTGTTTACTCGTATTATCATTTGTTACGCACTGCTGTAATTACTTAATTTAATTTCTTGAATTACAAGTGAAGATTAGCTTTCAATGCATTAAATTCATGTCGGTCCAGTGCCTTGATGTTCGTGCCCGAAAATGGCGACTTGAACTCCAGGTCACGATGCTTGTTTACCAGAATCTTTTGATCCGAGTAAATGAGATTTATCTCCTTTTCAATCTGCTGCTGATCTGCAGTAATCATTGCATTAGATTAAACCAAAGGAGTGCCTGCATTACATACCCTTCTTGAGCAGCTCCACTGCCTTGTCTTTGGGCACCTTCACCAGCATGCTGCCAATGGTGATCCAGACCTTCTTTTCCTCTGTCTTCTCCACGAGACGCAGTGCCTCCCGCGCATCTTGGCGGCGTTTGTCCATAACCGTCAGCTCGTGCTTATTGACCAATATCTTGTCGGCCAACTCCTCCGTCTTGGTAATCAACTCGATGCTTTTATCCACATCGGAGGTGGACATTTTCGTTTATCTATTTTCCGGCTCTTGAAAACAAAAAATTTCCAATTTTTATAAACAAATCTTTGCGAAAACCGCAAAGTGTGACCAGAGCAAGAGCGCAAGCAATACCCTAACGTGTGCCGAACAGCTGAATCTCATTCAACAGAAAAAATGTAATTACATTCATTGTTTCCACGGATATTTTTTCTGAGATCGAACCACCACCCACCCCCCATCTCACTAGACGAGAAGGACCCGAGATCTCTGGCACACAAGTCACTTAGTTAACACTCGCAATGCATTCCATCGACAGACGTTGCAGCAAAGTCGTCTTCCTGCTGGCCATTTGCCTGCAACAGACGTATTCCGAGGTAATTAATTCTTTGTGTATTCCATAAATCCATTAAATGTTGGTAAGTGGTGGCATCCAGAGTGTGCAAAATAGGCAGCATATGGTTCCAATTGATTGCACGGTGTGTGAGTGTTGGTGTCTGGCTGTGTACGTGTGAATCTGTGTGTGGGTGCTGTGCAAGTGCTCCCGTAGCATATGCACATGTGATTGTGATCACCATCTGATTGTTTGCATACGTGGCTAATCTCAAAACCCCTTTCGCAGAGTCAAAGTTCGCCCCGTTATCTGCAAAACATTGACATCGGCACCAACGCCAGCAGCAACAACAACGAGAGACTGCAGCAGATCCTGAAAGGAGCTGGAGCCACGCAAATCAATTGGCCACAACACTCCAAGCAGGGCAAACCCGACATTAAGACTGAGTTGGCCAAACTTAATACCAGTAAGTGGCACTGCATTCTCCATCCACATAGAGTATCCATGCTAATCCTTTCCCACAGCCTATATTTACCAGAATGCCTGGCCAGCGAACAATGTGAAGCTGGGCGCTGTGACAGCCGTGAGCTTCGACAAGGCCGGCAATGTGGTCATCTTCCATCGGGTGGACCGCATCTGGGGCCAGGACACCTTCGACAATGGCAATCAGTTTCGGGAGAAGTACCGCGGGCCCATTCGGGAGAGCACTGTTCTGGCCTTGGAGCCTGCCACCGGCCGTGTGCAATACGATTGGGGCAAAAACTTGTAAGCTCTGAATTACTGCCATGCACCCGGACTTGCAACAAATGTTTTGTTTCGTGCAGCTTTTACATGCCCCACGGTCTGACCGTGGATCCCGAGGACAACGTCTGGCTGACAGATGTGGCAATGCATCAGGTGTTCAAATTTGCGCCACGCGGCGCTGGCAACAAGCCACTGCTGACGCTCGGTGAGGCCTTCCAGCCGGGCTCCGGAAAGAAGTTCTGCAAGCCCACCTCTGTGGCCATCCTGGACAACGGAGACTTCTTTGTGGCGGATGGCTACTGCAATGCCCGCATCCTCAAGTACTCCAGGGCGGGCGAGCTGATACTGTCATGGGGTCAGAACTCCTTTGCCGGCGTCTCCTATGATGTGGCACCTCAGAATTACTTTGCCATTCCGCACGCCCTGACTCTGGTCCCAGAGCTGGAGCTGCTGTGTGCTGCCGACCGGGAGAACGGACGGGTGCAGTGCTTCTACTCGAGCAACGGCACCTTCCACTCGCAGTACCACAATCAACTGGTTGGCGATCGACTGTTCAGTATGGCCTATACCCCGGCAGCAGGTGGGTCTAATCGTTTGGACACGCCAGGCTCCAAGAGAAATCCTTTACAATCCCCGTTTTCCTCTTTCAGGTGGAGAACTGGTCATTGTCAATGGCCCCAGTGCAGAGTTGGGCATTCATCCGGATCATTACAGCGAAGTCCATGGCTTTGTGATGAGCATGAGGAACAGGCAATTGGTCTCCAAATTTGGGCCAAACAATTTGGAATTCAAGAATCCCCACGACGTGGCCGTAACAGCCGATGGCAATGAGATCTATGTGGCCGAACTGAATCCCATGCGTATCCACAAGTTCTTGCACAAATCGCTGGCCAAACCCATGTCACTGTCGGCCACAAAGGAGGTCCAAAGCAGTGGTGGTGTGCCTGCCGAGACACCGGCAGCGGGAGTCGACCCAAGCCAGACGACGACCCACCATCCCAGTGGCAAGGCCGTGCTGGTGGCCTCGCTAATGCTGATATTTGCCGGCTCCACCTTTGCGCTGGCCCTGATCATGGCCAGGCGGCGGAAACGAGGTAATCAAGCCATCAACAACGCTGCCCCCCCCAGCGATCTGGTGTACCGCAAGCTAACTGCATCCAACCAGAGTCTGTGCTAACAATCTCAGTATGCTAATCCTAAATGCTCCGTGTCCTCAATGTCGTTGTGAATTATGTTGTCGTGCTCATTCGTAACCGATTTGTGCATATATATACTTACATTTATCTTTGTATTATAATCTTGCTATATTAATTGAGAATTATAATTTGTAATTCGTTTAGTTTTAAGTTGACTTCCGTCCACATTACCTCCCGCACAAGTATTTGAGTGCTAATCCCAACTTGCCTTTTTGGTGCTTTCTTTTTTATACAAAATATATACAACACTACAGACAAAACCTAACCCCCTGTACACAATATACAATGCAACATCTTTTAAATTTAAGTGTGTTCTGTTTTCGTTTATTTGTTTGGTTTGTTTCAGTGCAAAATGCAAGCAAGCGAAAGAGAGATGTGCCCCATGCATGATCTGTTAAGTGAATCCACCCATTTAATGCACAGCAACTCATCCAAAATCATGTATTTATAACATTCGCAGGTTGCTTGCCGTTTGGCGCCCGCAGTCGGCGACATGCCTGGGAGAAGGCCGAGGGCTTCAAGCTGGGCGGACTGTTGGACAGGGATC
This sequence comes from Drosophila tristis, assembly GCA_018150885.1. Taxonomy (NCBI): domain Eukaryota; kingdom Metazoa; phylum Arthropoda; class Insecta; order Diptera; family Drosophilidae; genus Drosophila; species Drosophila tristis. The sequence goes on along the minus strand of JAECWT010000203.1, from coordinate 358,080 downwards.
GCAACGGCTTCGAGAAGCTCGACCAGCAGGCCAGCGATGAGGAGCAGGAGACAAGCACACTGGCGAGTGCCGCCCCATACGCCTAGACAGGACCAAGACTTATGTAAATCTAACTGAGAAATCATTCCTAGCCTAGTTCTAGTTCTAACTACCTGTACCTCAGAGATTCGACTTAGTTGTGCACACTCTCTCCCTTTTATACATTCTGCGATTTTAGTTCTCCCCTTCGAGATCATTTTGATTTTGATGTATTTTAATGCCATTTCTTACTGCGATTGCGCTCAATCCTTTTTGATTTGCCAAACGGGAATATAGTCTTATGAAACTCCATCGAATCTTGTGTGTGTTTGTAAGTGTTTTTTATTGTTAGTCAACGATGGTTAGACTAAGAAAACTTAACTAGAATTCGTTATAAATACGTGTGGGTGTGTGTGTATCGTATATTGCAGATTATCCACTAATAGGCCCCTTTGCGGCAAATTCTTTGCTTCTGTGTGTCGAAAGATTCTCTCAAGATTCATGTTGTGTGGTTGGAGGTCAGACAACTTCGGCCAAAAAGCCTTCGTTCTCCTCCGTCACAATAGCGTCGATGTTGTAGAATATCGCGTGCGTGGCTATGACAAAGCAGGAGGCCCCCAGTGTCCAGAATAGTACTGCGCCCGCACCCACCAGAAAGAGCAACGGCGTCGCCGCCAGATTCACGGCAATGATCTGTTGACGTGGCGTCAACTGGCTGCCCATCACGGTGATGTTTGTATTGCGGGAACGCAGCCTGTGGCACAAGAGGGCGGCACCTGCCAACACCAGCAATATAAGCGGCGATGTAATGCTGTAATAATGGGACGCAATGTTTGTTTATACAACTGCTGCTGCTCTCCATCACGTGATGATACTCACAGGCAGTAGATCATCAGCACAATAAATACGAATATGTAATTGCTCTGGAAATAGGAGAGATTGCGCTTCACGCGGCCGGTCAAACGCTGCATGCTGACGGCCGTCTTAAAGTTGTTCACGTTGAAGAAGACTGTCCAGGGGCGCATGGAGCTGCGGACCAATTGTATAAGCTCCAGCGGAGAGGGCAAGCTTTGCAGCTTGGGCAGGCTTCATATACATTGGAACATATGCATCTTTTAGAACATAATATATGCATATTAGGGATCTTAGTCTTACCTGTTCAGATCAAAGGCGAACCTGCCACCTCCTTCTTGCGGTGGCACCTGCATGTGTCCGCCCATATCAACGTTTGTTTGGGCCATTTCGAATTCGGTTTTGTTTTCGTTCTGTTCTTAAATTGCTGACAAGTGCCTGTGGCAGCTTCTAATTTGTTGGGGCTATTGTTCGTTCTATCACTTATCTCACCGTGTGGGTGTGTGTGTGTATATTCTTCAGAATTGTTTTTATCGGCGACGGATTCTGCGGCAAAGAGGAAACGAAGATCTCCGGCGCTGACGTGTTTTGTTTCGGTCAAATCGAGAGGCCCACTACATCGAAGTGAGAAGAAACACACACAGCCGCTTCTCTTAAACTGTTGACACTATTAATTTGTTGGGGCTATTGCTTCAATGACATATTTTGAATGGCAAGATACATTTTTAGGTAAACTTGCCTGAATAAATATGAAAGTGTAGTTATTATTATTATTTTTAGTGTGACTGACTTTCAGAAGTATACCGAAATAAACAGTCTCATTTTCAAAATATACTTAAATATACCGATTACAAACAGTATTATTTCCTGGTATATAATGGTATTTTTCGACTTGGTCACTTTATCGTTCGTGGTTGATTTTCAAAATTTGAATTAGCAGCATTGTCCTGCAACTTCGGCACGAAATCTGCATATCTTGGGAAAATGGATATTATGGGCTTGAGATATTGTTTTTAATTTCAGGTTCCCATTACTGCAGAAACTACTCAGCACACTAGTACCAATAATAGGTATCAGAACCGGGATAAATGTAATTACAAAACATATGCATAAATAGGTTAAAAACATGTCAATCTTGGATAAAATCATAAATAATGTTTCAATGGAGCTCAGAACAAAACATTTAACATCAATTAAAAGAAATAAGGTATACAAAAGTCCATACGCATGCAGAAACTGGGTTGACAAGCAACAATGACGTCACATTTAGTCAACATTTACGTTTTATACGTTGGCCGCTTTTGTTTGAACCCTATTATCTAAACAATCCCATTAAAAATAGTTCCGAAAACTAGACTAAATCCTAAACAAAATTCATCGAGGAGTTGGATAAATTTATTTGTTTAGGGCTGAGAGTGCCAACTAGCTAGTAATATTAAACCGAATATCAAAATCATGGAATACGATTTCAATCAATAAAATGGAACTTTAACCCATTGTCGACCAGGGGGGTATTTAATATTTTCACGAAATTTAAGTAACTTAAACATATTTTACGCATTACAGGTGTAAGATATCGGTGGTCAGTTTTGTTTTGTAGGTAAAGAGGAGGATAGAGGTACAAGGAGCCCTTACAAACAGTATTATTTTCCGCGGTTTAACAAATGGGCTCAAATTTTTAAATAGAGGGGTGTTATGTGGGTTAAGTCTCGTTTTATCGCGAATTGCCCTGGTTTTTTATGGTATGGTATTTAAATGGTATTTCTCGAAACTAAAATGGTATTTAATGGTATTTATATTTTAGCAGGTTCACGTTTAGAAAATTCCCGAAAACTCTACGCTGCTGGAACGGTGTCGTAGTTCGTGTGAACACAAATTGTACCGTGCCAACTAACTAAAACACAAATCCAATTGGACACACATTAAACATACAGCCATGGCCGACGACTGGGGTGAGTGCTGGGCAGGGGGCAGCACGCGTGGGCGTCGCTGGTGGACAATAAACGTGGTCGCTTCGGTGCCATGCAACCAACCTTGATGCGTATTTTTAGCCATCTATAACCGTCTATATTTTTGACTTCTCTTTCATTTTCCCCCATGATGTGGCACCCCACAGAATCCGCAGCCGACAGTGAAGTCATACTTCAAAATGCAGCCAGCACCGTAAACAAGTGGGAGGGAGAGGACGACGACGACGATGTGAAGGTGCGCATACCAAGTAAATCATTTGACAAGCAAATCGACCAGCAAATGCTGCAAAACAACAACAAAAACGGCCAACGAAAGCAACAATCGAAACTTGTTTTCGTGCGCTCTGGCTTTTGTTAATCAGTTTTCACTTTCATTGTGGCCTGAACACGTGTACACTTTTTGATTACTCACCATTGATTGTTTCACTCTGTGGCTGTAGGAGAGCTGGGAGGATGAGGAGGAGAAGAAGGACGAGGAGAGCGAGAAGCCCACAAACGCAGATGTGCCAGTCAAAACCAAGCCAAGCAAAGCGCTCAAAGCCAAACTAGAAGAACAAGCGGTAAACAACCGAGTCAATTTATCGTAACAAAAATAATACAAAATTCCCCTGGAAACAGCGGCGTGAAGAGGAGGAGGAAGCGAAACGGCTGGCCAGCCTCACACCCGAGGAGAAATTGGCCGAGAAGCTGCGGCTGCAAAAGGTCCAGGAAGACTCGGATCTGAACCACGCCCTCGACACATTCGGAGTGACGCGCGCCGAAACAAACGGCAATGGCCTCGACGCCTTCAACCCGGAGACCAAGGAACAGTTCAAGGAGTTCGGCTCTGCGCTCAGCTGGAAGGTTGGCCAGTATCGCGAATCTGCGGAATTCCCACAATTCGTCGAGGACCTGGTACGCGGTCTATGCATACACTGTGAGTGATTGAGAGTCTGAGACTTGGGATCGACAAAGTGATAACCCTAATTCCATTCCCCCTTATCAAGTGAGCGCCGCTGACATTAAGAAGGTCAAGATGAGCGTGGAAATCTTGCATTCGGAAAAACTCAAAATGGAGAAGGCCAATGCCAAGAAAGGCGCTGGCAAGAACAAGGGAAAGGCCACGCTTCGCGAGAGCGATGTATGTTCACTCCACGCCCAATTTGCCAAGAAGACGTCATTAATTTGATCACCCTTTCTTTCTTGCAGGATATTGATGATTACAAGAAGTATGGAAATGATTTTTCTGAAGATTACGATGACTTTATGTGAATAGGCGATATTCGAGTATATATATAGTTACCCCCTCCTGCATATATCTAATTATTGAATACTTAGTTGCTTGTTGAAGAGTTCTTCGTGTTAAAGAAAGTGCGCAGGAATTAAAACACTTTGTTGGTTATGAAAGTATAAAACAAAAGCTATATGAATATATATATATATATCTAATCTACCTGTACATATATATATTTATATGACCCTAAAAAACAAAGAGCGTCGGTAGACAGACAGAGAGAGAGACATACATATAGATATACTAGCATACGGTCGAGTCAAGTCAAGTAAAGCAATCAGGAAACCTCAGCGAAACCTTTTTCAAAGATGCAAAAATTACAGAATATTTAGGAATACAATATATATTAAAAAATTTACTCATGGCAACCACCCCCTTGGAATGGCTTCTTGTAAAATTCACCTTTGTATAAATAAAACTTCATTGCGATATTAAACGGTATTTACGGGCTGTTTCAAATTACATTTTGACGAGACGAGGTATCAATTTCCGTGTACGTCGTTTTCTGTGACACTTGATGCCGATAACTTTGTTTCATTATTTCATTGATAGTTTCAATTGGAATAATTCTGATTCTGATTAATACAACGTGGGGTTGTCTTTACAACTAAGGAAACATATAAATCTAAGTAGTTTAAGAAACAATTTTTTACATTTTTAATGTATGTTCGTTTGGCGTTGTCTAGCTGTAGCCTCTTGGGGGTCTCCTTTGAATTAGTTTTATTTGCCGCGACGCTGACTTACGTCCCAGAGCATCTTCTGCTCTTCTCTGGCGTTCGCTGCACGCTGGTCCAGTGGCGAAAAAGGCGATGCAGTCATTTGATTCTGTACATTGTTGCCGTTGGCATTATTGGGCTCCATAAAATTTGGTCGCAGTCTTATTATCTGATCTAGGACATCGTTCGCCATCATGGAATCCGGTCCGTCGTCGTCGGCAGTGAACAGGCCAAATTCCACGGCATTGGCCAGGCGATGGGCCAGCAGCGGCTCATAGGGACCATGCAAGTGTGGCTGGCCATTGGACAGCTCTGTGGGTGCAATTGTAGCCGTGTCACTTGTTAGATATGGTTGCTGCTCATACACGGATATAGCTACAGCCTGTCCGTTGGGTACATATTGGTTTGGGGACTGGCCTGCAGTCTGTTGCCAGGCCAAATACGTTTGCGTATACCAGGATCGCGGTATCAATATATGACTATTGATGTATTACAAGAGCAGACCAAGAGCAGACTTACCGCACGAATGTATAAATAATGGAACATAGTGCCCTGCAAGTTGAATGCAGCTATTACAAGTACCTTCCATTTCGGTACGGGTAGAAAAGTCTGCAAATATAAATATATATATTAATTAAAATCAGCCAAACTGAGGGATATATGGGTACATACCATATGGGAAAGATGATACTCGTCTAATATTATTACAAACTTTTCATTTCGAAAATATGTGAGGGACGATACCAAATTGACCTTGCCGATTTTCACATCTGCTATGTGACTGGGGCTTTTAAGGTAATGGATCGCGTTCTTCAGATCGTTGGCGTTAAATTCCACTAGACTAAATGATTTGAAGAGGTAAAACATGGGACAAACGGGGCGTCGGTTTGTGTACTGGTCCGGCTTCTTCGGATATGGCTTCATCCGGCCAGGCTTTGCCGGTCGCAAAGGGCCCACAGCTTGTTCCTGGTCCTGGGATGACGCATTGCTGGTCGCAGCAGTGGCACTAGCTCCAGCCTTGCTCGTATCCATCTTGTCCTGTGCAGTGCGTAGTCCTGGAAGTCCTGGAAACTCCTAGTAGCCGGTAGCCGGGTAGCGGGTAGCGTCTCGTAGCGTCGGTTTTGTAAGATTTTGCAGCCCTAGCTATGCTATCGATACGAACACAATACTATCGATTGTTGTACGTCTAGGTCCAGTTTATGTCCTTACCAATCCTTAACAGGAGGCTTAGGAGTATATTAGGACTTCTATAACTATAGCCATAACTATCTCATCTCATGAGATCCATCTGGAATTGCAATTTATATAAATCTAATTTATAAATTTATATCGATACTATCGTTTCGGCAACGATCCAGCCCTAGTGAAAGATCCGTTATGATATGTGTGTGTGAGTGTGTGGGTGTGATGACGCGGCGCGCCAAAGCGCTTAAACTAACTACGTATAGTGCAGTAACTAACTTAGTTAGTAACGATATAGTACCAGTAACTTACCTTACCTGTAGCAACAATACGAGTGTGTGTGGACGCGCACCAAATAGCTGTAATAATGAGTAAAAGGAGATACGTTAAGGCTTGGTTGGATGACCAGGCCGCCGCCGCCATGATTACGTTCCGGGGCATTTTCGCAACGGGACGCCGCATCATGCCCGTCCACAGTGACTACGGTTATAAACGTGTACGGCATCCTCCTAAACAGTGGAAATGCGGGCCAGGCGCTGCTAAATAAGAAGCGCAAAAACGTAAAGCTCAAAGCGACGCAACAGAGGAAGCTCGTAACGCTTGTGGGAGAGTACTTTGCACATAATAACATTCACATGACGCTGGGAGACGCCAGATATTTAGAAGGCAACATGCGAAGGGGTTTTTCCGCTGGAGCAAGAGGAAAAGTGGTGTGATAGGTTCTATCAGGTATGGCCCGTGGCTGTAAAGGATGTGCAGCGTCTGCTCGAAATGAAGTGGGAGGCAAAGCTGCGTCGCGTCTGCGAAGAGAACGATACGCGCTTCATCGAGTACCGCCCAGAGACCGGCAGTTGGGTGTTTTCTGTGAAGCACTTCTCCAAGTACGGCCTGGACGATGGCAAGATGACGCTCCATCCCATCCAGCCCAGCGTGTATCCGAGGATATGCGGCACAAGGTCCCGCGGCCGGTTTCTCGGCCATTGACACGCGCTCTTCTTACTTTATTATTCTTTTGATGATATATCAAAGCGACATTGATACCGATAACATCGATTACCGATTCGCTTTGAACCGATCTGGCAGCCCTAACAACAAAAGTAGACAAAAAAGAAGAAGATAAATTTTCCACAAAAAGGAAGAAGAACCCTGTTTAAACATATGTTTTTTAATGGTGTGTTTAGTGGGTTAAGCTTAACTGCAACCAATGCACGTGCGAACGAAACCACAACAGAAAGAGAAATGACTGATTTCGACAAATATTTGGAAGGTGAGCGATACATATGCCTAATCAAGTACTATTAACTATCCTGGCATTACAGAGGCGGTCACCAAGGACCTGCCCAGCTCAGAGGATGAAGCAGACATCGAGGACGAGGACACCTGTAGCGTTAAAGAGCTTGCCGCCAATTTCCGGCTGCAGTACAAGCCGCAAGATGAATCGGTGGTTTCGCTGAAGCGGGACTATGTTCTGAGTCTCGGTGCAGACCAGAGATTCACCCGGATAGCAGCCGGTCTGTCCAGCACCGCCGTTCACATCTACGATCTGGAGGCGGCCGGAGGACTGAAAACCCTTCAAGATGTACCCGTCAAGGAAAAGCAGGGAACTGGCGCTGCCACCTGTGGTGTGCAGTTCCTCGATGAGGGCTCCGACACCTTGCTAGTGGGCACCACCGATGGAATGGTGCGTCTCTTTGACCTCCGCACCACTGGCGAGCAGGCCAGATTCGAGTACAAAAGCGATCCAGAGGCACAACTCCCACAGGTGCCCAAATCCCTGACTTGCTTCGATCGGAATGCCAATGGCAGAATCATTTGCTGCGGCACGGAGCAGTACATCGGCACTGTCCACCTGCTGTTCTTCGATGTGAGGGAGCGCAAGCAGCTGGGCGGCTACCACCAGAGCCACGAGGATGATGTAACCTCAGTGCGCTTCCACGATCGAAATCCGGATCTGCTCTGCACCGGAGGCACCGATGGCCTCATCAACGTGTTTGACATCAAGCAGACCGACGAGGACGAGGCCCTGCAGAACACCATCAACACGGAGAGCAGTGTGCACCGCCTGAACTGGCACCGTAATGTCTACGACAAGGACATCATCTCGTGCATCACCCATACCAATGATTTCAAGAGCTACGAGTGCGAGGAGGGCGACGAGGTGGCTTCGTTTGAGCGGTCCGATGTCACTGCGGCCATTCGACGCAAGAATGCCGGCAATTTCAACCTGATAAATGCACACAATCTGGAGGACAATGGCGTGTTTCTTCTGGCCGGCACCAACTTCAACCGCGGGTGAGTCCTAACGCTTCAATTTGTGTGTCCCTCTTGTGATAACTGTCGTTGCAGCGAAATCCTGCGTTCTGTGAGCATCCCATCGAAGGAAAAACTCGAACCATTGGCCACTTTCACTGGCAATAAGCAAATCGTTCGAGAAAGTCTGTTCGATGCCAAGCGCCAGCTGCTGGTGACGGGCGGCGAGAGCGGCATTGTCACCGTCTGGACACAGGATGCCACTGGCAATATAAGCAACAGCAGTGGCAAGCTGAAAACTAAGATAAAGTCGCACAAAAAGACGCCATATTAAATATAACAATACTACAATTGAAAACAGTTTTTGAATATAGAAATTACATTTTTAGAGCCACTTGATGTTTCCAGATGGCTAGAAATTGGTAAGCTGTGATTGCTGTCACACGCTCGCTGCTGCGTAATTGTTGGCCTAATAACGTAACAGTACTACGTGACGTTATTGCGTAAGGAAAAGTGTTGCATACTTTCAGGTCACGTAAGATGTAGTGCACAACGACATGGAACGTAGCAAATACTTGTGATGCTACATTAATATTTTTAACAAAACAAAAATCCATTTTCCCATATTTGTATTAAAATATGTTCGCACGGCAAAGAGTATTAATGTATTTAAGGTGAAACAAATGCAATGCAGAAGGAAGCCTGTTCCTATTCCTATGGATTGTGTTGTATAAGCCAAAGTAATCTTAAATTCTTAATGCCCCTTCTCGCAGGGGTATAGATGTACCCTGCTCATGATGCTGATGTGCCCTCTCATTGCCAGCGTATGCGGTCACAGCGAGCTCTGTTCAGTAAAAAATTAGCACATCCTCAGCGCAGATAAACGCATCCTAAGAACTGCCAGTCCGCCGTGCCGTCGCTGTTGCCCATGCAGAGTGCCCAAGCCCAAGCCCAATTAGTGCTGCAGTAGGCATTTCAAATCCGTGCCCACAAATCGTCTAATCCACTGCCACTGCCACTGCCAGCGACCTCTGCCTGTACCGCCCATTGCCGTACCGTACCGTTCCGCTCCACTCCGTTCTGGTCTGCACGGGATCGGATCTGTGCCTAGTCCTGGCTAAATGTTGACAAATACAACACCTACGATACAAATAAAATTGCTACAGAAGTACCACCTAAAAACGGGCACTGTGCGCGACCGGAACGACTCAATTTTCACAAATTTACGCCAAAACCAAAACCAAGAAACAGAAACTGAAACAGAAACACAAAACAAACTAAAAGATTGCTCGACGCCGCCACTGAAGCTGTGGGTTTGCTCCTGCAGAGCGGCAGAGTCCAAATTTGAATCGGAGTCCCAGTCGCCCAGTCCTGCGAGTAGCCAGAGTCCTGCAGCTCACTCGAAAACCGCCACTCACCGTGCCTAATTGCTCATCAATAAAGGTCCTCGCTGTGCAGGACTCGGATTCCATTGAAAATCTGTGTGCAGTGCCCAACGCTCCTCTGGTCTCTGCTCGCTGCTCTCTTCTCCATGTCCATGTCGATGTCCATGTCCATGTCCGTTGCAACCAAAATATTATGGTGTTCCCCGCTGTTCTCGCACAGCCAGCGCGAATTTGCTGCGGTAAGTCGATGCTGCTTTTGGGTCTTCTCCTTGGCCTTTTGCAGCTCTATGTACATGACTGCATGTGTCTGTAGCTGTCTCTGTATCTGTCTCTGAATCTTCTGGCAGCGCTCCTTTGGCGGCACTGTGTCCTGTCGTCGTTGTTTTGCCGTGATTTGACATGTCTGTTAGCAGGATGCCTGACCCTGAGCCAGAGGACCCTATGTGTTCCACTTTGATGTGATTCGTCAATGCGGTGGACTACTGCTACCGACTCTCTTGGCACTCTGTGTCCTGTGTGTCCCGTGTGTCCTGTGTGCCCTCTGGTCTCTATTTTCTGCACTTTGCGGCTTTCCAGCAGTGTTTGTTGGCGAATCTATCCCTTGGCTGGCGGCCCCTGCTGCTGCTGCTGCTGCCAAGAGAAGTAAGAAGAAGGATTCGTCACAGATGGAACTGGATTGGTCGCCCATCGCACTGTTCTGCATTTATAGTAAACGTGCACAATTGATTGGCCACCCCAAAGGTGGGGACAGCTCCCATCTTACAAACCCACTCTCGAGCCGGTTCGCCCTCGTTGCCTGCACATCCATTGATGATTGCACTGCAGCTTCCATGCCCTGAGAGCCTGAGGATCCTAAAAAAGAAACCGCTAATCATTTCGCCCACACAATGAGGGCACAATCCGCTGGCCAAACCTAATTATTCGACTCAATTGTGAGCCCCGGGCTCGTGGACACTTTTTGTGGCCTCTTTTTGTTCCCGGCACCGGCACCGACCCCGACACTCGACAAAAAGCGAGCCAATTTTTTTTTTGTAGACCACTTTGTTGCTCTTTTTATGAGTTTTTTCCATTGTCCATTGTCACTTTTTTCGCCGGCCTATGCCTCGACCTGGCTGCGATCCTCGTTGGTGCCCTACAAACGTCCTAATTACGGCAGTTAGTCGTTGTTCCCAAAAGGGACCTGGACTGCAGTTTATTACGCGCTCGAATTTCCACTAAAAATTGGACCGAAAAAACTAGGTAGAGTCCCTGGGACGCGCCTTTTTATTGGTGCAACTTCGGCGGAACTGCGCGGAGAGGAGAGCGCGACGACCGCAGGACAACGGCGAACGGCGACCGGCGATGAGGATGCTGCTCCCGAGCATGGCATCCTGGCCATAACAGGACGATCGGCAACGAGCACGAACGACCTCGCTGCAGCGAGCATTAGAAAACTAGATCAGTTTTTTGTTCTAATTTTTGTGCCCTGCTCTCCTTATGCTTGATGCTTTATGGTTTATGGTCCATTTCCATTTCCATTTTCATTTCCACTCCCATTGTTTGGCCGCAAAACAAACTCTGCACGGGAATTATGGACTGGACTGGTATATGCAGATTTTTATGGGCTCTCGGGTGATCTAGTTCGCGGAATGGACACGTATCCTGTAGCGCTGGGACCTCGACCGGGCCCTCAGAGGCTCACAGGCTGTATTAGGAAAGTAGATCAAGTTTTTTGTTTGCATTGTGCGCTTTTTGCGCTGCGCTAGTTTTTTTCCCCGAACGCAGCAAACTGCTCTAATTTTTTAATTCTTCACGGGTTTTTATTGTGCTCCTGGAAAAACGGCGAACGGTCTTCCACAAGGTTAGAGCGTTCGTTCTACTTACCTGTTAATTGTGGCCGGCCATAACTCACATTCAGTGCTCTCATTTTTAAGATACATTTCCCTCTGTTACACTTTGTACGTTCGTTCTTTTCCGCTGCGGCATTCATATTTTTATGAGTCGAGCATAAATTATTTGAATTTGTTTTCCCATTTGCTCTGAAATTGTCCATTATTGGAAAATGCTGCGCTTCATGGGATTGGATTGTAGTTCGCTTTTGGGGGTGGAACTGGAACGCATCCCGGGGGGATACGTGGCACTGTCCAAGGGTGGAGACTTGTGCTGGAGTGGATGAAGTTTGCCACTGAACTTGGTCTTACTTTTGGATGGCTTGGACTGATTTATTGATGGAAAAAACCAACCCAAGTAAATGTAAAAGCATTCGCAGAGTCTTAGAGAGGTAATCAGTACGAAATGGGGTGAAAGATTCTCCTTTCTTACAGCATTATTATTGCTACAAAGATTCGCGGATTCTCCTTGTAAGTTTGGCTATCGAATGCTCTCCATTCTGTTGCATTTATGCATGAAAACAAAACAAAAAACAAACAATAAATATGTGTAATTATTTTATTGCGGAAATTACTCAACGCGCAATCATCGCAGTACAATTTGCTCGGCTCGGCATTTTTATGGCCAATTTTTGCACAGCCCGGGCATGCCTTTGCCAATTCTGTTACCCGTCTCCCACTTTCTTGTGAGGTGGCGAGGGAATAGACAGATAGCGGCCCTCCCTCCCGTATTCGCCATTTACTTCCCATGATGACGGACATAATCAGCGAGATCGGATCGGCGCTTTGTGCGTGCAAAATGTGCAATAAAGCAGCAACAACGGCAGGAGAGAAGGATCGCTAGAGGCTTGGTATTCTTGGTATTCCGCAGCGAAAGGCCAGAAAGGCCAGAAAGTGTTCGCTGGATTGAGTTGAGGCCCCCGGACAATGGCCAAGGGGCAGGTACTGCGCGACAGTGCAACAACTCGACACTTTCGCCTGGTGAAAGGACTGCCATAAAGGGTATTTACTGTCGCTGCCGCAGTTGAAGTTGCAACTCAACTCAACCCAAAAACGGGACATTCTCGCGGACACACAGAGTCAAAGACAATGGTGGCACAATAGGCAAGGTTGTGGGTAGGGTTCTGGCCGGGTCGGGAAGGCTTGCACTGGGCCTTTTCCCAAGTTCGGCGACCAGGAGAGAGGAGATCGCTCCAGGTAGAGCTCTGCTCGGCACTGCTCTGGCGAGTTAATGCTAATGCAAATTGCGGCGCAATATAACCCAATAATTTTAACTAACTCGCAATGGCCAGAGAGACGAGGCAGCGAAGGAGAGCATTGGGCAGGAAGGATGCATTACTCGGGAATGCATAACAATGGGCAAGGACCAGGGTTCCGCGAGGTTCGCTCTGTGCTCTGTGTTAATCCGTTTGCCATCAGCAAGATTATTAGTCAATTTTCATAGATATTTCGAGACAGCGCAGTGTTTTGGTTTCACTTTCCTGCTTTGCCTCTTCCTGCCTTGCCTCATGTGGATGGCTGGATGGATGCGATGCCCAGCGACGAGTTAGATTTTATTGCAGCATCTTGAACAATCAACTGGCATTTGGTAACATGCTGCGCGGCCAGGGTTAGGCTGCGAGATTGCTCTACTTTCGCCTCAATTGAAACGGAGTTAGGCGGAATTCGAATTCCTTGCTGCGCCCAAGGGTTGTGTCTCCGTCGCCGTCGCCGTCTCCTCGCCGCTCAGGAGTTTCCACAGTCAACGCTTTTGCTGGTTTGTTTATTTGTTTGTTTGTTTTAGCCAGGATTAGCCGAGGGCTTGACTTGGAACCCGACCAAAGCCAAGGGCTTTATGCCGAGATCCCTAGCCCTAGCCCGAGCCCTAGTCCTATCTCAGTCCCTAAACCGATCCCATTTGGCAATTTCATTAGAAAGTCATAAAAATACATAATAATGAGATTTCGAAGGGATTAAGGGACACACACACACGCACACAGAGGGGCAGCAGCATCATTAACGGACTAAGCGAATTTGGGTTATTTTTTGCGCTTAACCGGAGCTTAACCCTAAGCCACAAGCTTAACCCCTTGCGAGCCGCAGCAGGTAAATCGATGACGGCGATGACTTGCGCAAGGCACCTACTCCACCCACCCATATGACACCCCCCCCCATCCCATCCCAAGGTTTGTGTGTGTGTATCCTTTTGTGTACAGTCGCCTGCTCTCTCCGGATGATTATATCATCATAATAAATGTTCTTCCCAACGAAACTGAAACCGAGAAACTTTTCAAATTAAGTTCCGACCAACCCGCCCAGCCGGCCACGCCGGAATTGTGCTCCATTATCGTAGATATCCTGCCTGGTATATCCTGGTAATGGGAATCCATATCCACACCCGGGGGCTGGGTGGGTGGTGTGCTGTGCTGTGGTGTGGCAAGTGTGAGGCCGTTAAACGGGCAGCATTATATTAAGACTTCATAAAAGGGCAAATAATTCGCTGGGCCAACAACGATCGATAAATGCTGGGTACATATGTATATACATATCGCATGTATTTACATGGCTGCTATCTATGCATGTACATAGCTGTATGTATAATAGGAGTTGAAACCCGCTACCCCACCATAACATTCCATACCAGCCCATCCGGCAGTCCGCACTCTCTTCCGTGCTCTCCGCTCCGCTCCTCGCTGCTGAGCAGCATTATACCATATCATACTTGATGAAGCCGATAAAGTCGCATTATTAAGGGGGCACCTCACGTCTCGCTCGCTCTGGGGCGCCTGCCTGCTTGCGGACAAGCGAAACAAAAGATTCGCTCATCCGCTATGAATACCAAATTCCTCTCTCTCTCTCGTGCAGTGCAAAAACACACACAGAGCGCGACAGGGAGAGAGACAGCAAGAGAGAGAGAGAGAGAGACTAAGACTAACAGCGAGCTCCATGATAACTTGATTATGCTTTCCCCGCTGTCCGCCCCCCGCTTGGCATCCTATTTGTTGGTTGCCAGCATCCTCCCTTTTGTTCCGGCATCGTAATTGCCTTCATCGTCGCATAATTGTCAGCTAGCAGCAAGCAGCAGCAAGCAGCAGCAGCCAGCAAGCAGCAGCAAGCAGAGACTCTCAGCAGCAGCGACTCTCTCAAAGCACCGCAAGATTAGCACCCTCATCTGCTGTCCCGCTCGAACGCTCGGCTGCCTGCTTTGATTGGCTGCAGTGCGGTGCCTGGCTGGGCGACGGCGGCCATTGCAGCAGGCACGGCCGCAGCGGTATATAAGGGCCGCGGGGTGGCCGAGAGAGGCACACTCGAACTGTGACCGTCGCACAGTCAAGACACACTCGATCCGCTCCGAACAAGAGACACCAAGAAGCGCAGTTTCCCAATCTCAGAGACAACGCCCTCCTCACCAACAGCAGCAGCACCATCCAACACATTAGCCATGCACGGATACCGAACATACAACATGGAGAACCACCACCACGACTCCAATGCCGTCGACCAGAAGCCCCTCGTGGTCGATCTGATGGCCACGCACTACGGCAAGCCCCAGACGCCGCCGCCTTCGCCAAATGGTAAGTTACCGCACAGCCCCCATGGACCTGCTCGACAGATTACTAACCGAGTCTCTTCCTCCCGCTTGCAGAGTGCCTATCCAGTCCGGACAACTCGCTGAACGGCAGCCGCAACTCCGAGATTCCCGCTGATCCGTCGGTTCGACGCTACCGAACCGCCTTCACACGCGATCAGCTTGGACGTCTCGAGAAGGAGTTCTACAAGGAGAACTATGTGTCGCGGCCGCGTCGCTGCGAGCTGGCCGCCCAGCTCAATCTGCCGGAGTCCACCATCAAGGTGTGGTTCCAGAACCGTCGCATGAAGGACAAGCGCCAGCGCATCGCCGTCGCCTGGCCGTACGCCGCCGTCTACTCCGACCCCGCTTTCGCCGCTTCCATCCTGCAAGCGGCTGCCAATAGCGTGGGCATGCCCTATCCCCCCTACGCCGCTGCCGCCGCAGCCGCCGCCTCCAATCCGATGCTGCCCACGATGACAGCGATGCCCTCGATGCAGTCCATGCAGTCCATGCAGCAGATGCAGCAGATGCAGTCCATGCAGCAGATGCAGGTCCCCGTCGGCGGACACGCACCCTCGCCGTACGGACAGTACCGCTACAGCCCCTACCACATTCCCGCCCGCCCCCACCACGCGCCGCACATGCACCCGCACGGGATGATGGGAGCAGCTGCCGCCTCCTCTGCGATGGGCTATCCCGGAGCAGCCATTGCCGCCGCCCTGCCCACTGCCTCCTGCTACGCCGCCCTCACCGTGCCCAAGACACAGACACCGCCGCTGGATCTGCAGTCCTCCTCCTCGCCGCACTCCTCCACGCTCTCGCTGAGCCCCGTCGGCTCGGACCACACCAAAGTGTTCGACCGGAGCCCCGTTCCAGCGACTGCCACCCACACCCACACCAGCAGCAGCACTACCACCAGCCCACTGCCAGCTCCTGGTCTGCTGATGACCAGCGCCAAGCGCCCTGCCTCCGAGATGTCGCCCCCGACGACGGTGCTGGCGGAGCCCAAGCCGAAACTCTTCAAACCCTACAAGACTGAGGCGTAGGCATGTCCTTCAGTCCTCCTCCCTCCCCCCCTCAAAGGATTGTACAAATTAGCCTTAGCTCTGCCCCTCGAAATCCTATTTATTGAACGCCCCGTCTGCATGGACGAATTGTAATCTATAGCTAAATACTAGAGTTAGAATTAGAATTACCAGATCCAACACGAAATCAAAAATAAATCTACAAAACATTCGAAAATTATGTGCCAAGTGTTTGCCATAGCTACCTGGGAACGAGTCCGCCGGGCGAGAGTTACCTGGCGGCGATTTACGATCCAACTGAGAGTTGGATTTGTCAGCGCTTTTATTTTTATGGACCTGGCTGTTGGATTAGCTGTGGAGAAACCTGCCCAGACACATCTACATGGGACACAGCGAGCCAACGAGCCAGCGAAGGCAGCTGCTCTCCTCGACTCCTGGCCTGACCTTCGCCGGGCACGCTGTAGGGAGGGCACAGCGAAGGCAGTGTGCAAATTGAGAGGCGGAACGGAACGGTACGGGGACAAGCGTGCCTTCGAAGTGGCCTTCGGAACACCAGAGTTTGGCCACCCACAAGCACGAGAGCTGAGGCCAGGACAGCGACATCCACGGGGGTTTGGCACAAGCCAGGAATCAGAACAGAGTTTGGGCTCCGTCGGCGAGTATGAATTAATGTATTTGCAGCAGAACAGAATCGATGCGGAGCGGAGCGGAGCGAGGGAGAGAGCACCCCGCAGGGCAGCAGCCTTGGACGTGGATGTGGATGTGGGCCTCCTCCCTGCCACGCGTCAGGTTGCATTGCGAGTCAAAATAAATATCAGTGTCCTCGAATTGTGCTCGGCTAATTAATTGTCACCTCACCCGTTGTGTACTCATCCTGTGCCTCACGTTACGGTCCTATCCCCTGGTGACTGGTGACTGGTGCCTGGTCCCTGGCCTTCTGTCCTCCGGCAATTGTCATAATTGAGAAATCATTGGCAAAATAGCAAATAAACAGAGCCAGAGAGAGAGCGAGATGGGTGGGAGAGAAAGCGTGTCGTGGCAGGAATCAAATTTGGATTTAATTGCCAAACAAAACATGTGTTTCAATTGCAGCAGCAGGAGCAGCCCTTAAAGGGGTGTGGTGTCAATTGCTCATAATCCCGCAAAGGCATAGCAAAAAACACAGATACAGCAGCTAGGGGAAGGCGGGCTAAGGATATCTGCAACCCCTGATCCTGGTACTATCTGGCATCTAATTGAGCGTTCGCATCAAAACATGTTTTGACACTTGCCAGCCAGCCGTAAAAAATGGTCTGTGAAGTGCTCGACCCGGAGTCGGAGCCCCTTCTGGTACGACGACACCCCTTTCGTGGTGGCTGCGGCCTGGCTGCTGCTCTTCCTCTGGGGGATGCAACACAAGTGGCAACATTTTATGATTTGATAATAAAGATACACAAAGCGGAGGATGGGTTTTGTGCTGCTGCTGCTGCCCTGGGGAATGCCTCGCCTCGCCTTGCCACGATACGGATTCGGATACAGTAAATTAAAAAATAGCAAAACAGGAAAATCTCTGCAGGATTGGGTGGATTGTGTGGATGGGCAGTGGATGGCAGTTCCGTTTCCCCCCTTCGGCGGTGCAGTGCGGGCGAGAGAGTTGACTTTCCGGGGGCCGGGCAGGTTGATAATTAATCATGTGGGGATTAGGGATTAGGCTTGTTGGAAATGTAGCAATCATCAAGTTGTTTATTGAAAAATTATGCGACTATGCGGCGCAAAGCGGTACGGATTAGGACGCCAGCTGAGCTGAGCGACACCCACCCTCCTATCTGTAGCTGTAGCTGTATCTGTAGCTGTATCTCTCTCTGTATCTCTATCTGTATCTGTATCTGTATCTGTGGGAAGCAGCTGCTCGTTTCATAAAAGAGTTAACCGATTTTCTGGCTAGTCGAGGGAATAAATGCGATATTATTATCAATTAGTCATTTGTATCTAATTCGGCATTGTCTCTGAGTTCGTCAGAGACTCAGCCATCGACTCATACTCATATTTCAAGTCGAGAGATCTTCTGTTTTATGGGGGGGCAATCAATGGATGGATGGATGGATGGAATGGATGGCAAGACACATAGATACACAGCAATGAATGGCAGCCACTTCATGCGAAGTTCTCCCACGTCTACACAAGAGGAAAACAATGCATTATTCAATAGCATTATCCAAGGCAAGGCAAGGCGAGGCAAGGCAAGGCGAGGCGAGGCAAGGCTCTCCTACTCCTGCCCTCCTCTGTTCGATGTGCAAACAAAATTAAGTTTTATTGGGGCGTGATGAGTGGACGTCGGGACTTAGTTCAGTTTTGGTTTTGGTTTCGGTTTCTGTTTCTGATTTCTTTTAATAGTGAATTAGCACCTCTGGCTTGGCTCGCCCCTCGACCGGGGTTTATGGCACGGCAGGGATAGTGGGGGGGTTCGCTTTCCCAGCACTCGGAGCCGACAAAAGGCAGCTTTTGTGCGACCGCAATGCAGGGACCTGGTAGGAGTCTCTCTCTCTCTGTTGGTGCTCTCTTTATGAGCTACGAATTTCACACTAACGGTCAATGAATATAAAGTGATCATCCGACGGAGACTGCAGCCACCGCAGGGCAGAGTCCACACGGCAAGATCTGAGGATGGGCACATAGCATAGGTCTATCTGTGCCCTGGACGGACGCCTAA
Source organism: Drosophila tristis (assembly GCA_018150885.1). Lineage (NCBI taxonomy): Eukaryota > Metazoa > Arthropoda > Insecta > Diptera > Drosophilidae > Drosophila > Drosophila tristis. The sequence continues at coordinate 339,302 of JAECWT010000203.1, read as the reverse complement.
TTCCCTTTCCCATTCCCGTGCCCATTCATTTCTTTCGGCATAATTGCAAGCCAAAGTTTGAGCGCTAAACGAAGTCGAAAATGTTTTATGGCTGTGCCAATAGATGGATGGATGGGATGGCTGGCATGGGATGTATCTGGAGGTGGCACCTAGGGGGGGTTTTGCAATCAGCTCTCCTCCAATGAATAAACATCTTTGTAAAATGATGATGCCAGGCAGGCAGGCGCATCGGAATAACTTCACACATTTCAGGCACACAACACACAGCGTAGAACCCGTTTGTCGCCCCACAAATATGCGACGCGACTACGCCTGTGACTCGACACAGATATTGTAGCTTGTGCTGCTCACACGAGTATACTGTGTGTATCCATGGGATGTGCTATGTGCTATGTGCCATGGCTATGGCAATTTGCACGCTGTCCATTAACGGACCATGGAGACCATGCGCCATTCCGCTTATCGGATCTCATTGGATTCATTCTGCCAGCCTCATCATTTTCATGGATATTAACAGACTGATAATCGCGACAATCAAATTACAAACGCGAGCAAACGCTGGACTGGGGGGTGTAGGCCTGTTTAGCCAACATTTCCATATCTAGCAGATACACAGAGAGAGGGGGGAGGCTGGAGGGTGGCGACCGACTGCAATTGGTCAGGGTTCATTGTAAATGGTGAATGCTCAATGGAAATTGACAATGAAATGCCCGGGAAATCAAATCAATTGCCCCTTGATGGATGCTGCGGCTGTCCGAAAAGTTGCAAACATTTTTAGGGTCAGCAAGGGAGGGGGCAGGGGGCAGGGGGCAGTGGGCATTCGGCAGGCAGAGAGTCCTGTGGCAGAGTAGAAGGACAGGCCATAAATCTGCAGCTGAGATAATGAAACTAGAATGATTGCGGCAATCACTGGTGTGGCTAAAAGGAGTCCGTGCCGCGCCGTGGCCGCCAGAGGTGGAGCACAACACACTCCTCTGCGCATGTCCCTGCCGCATACATAGCGATGGATACAGGCTGCAGGGTACAGGATACAGGCTGCAGGACCATGGCCAGTACATAGAATACATTATGTAGAGAAGGACACGCTCTTTTTTGGCTCTGTTTCTGCTCTGTTCTGTTCTGTTTCTTTTCTGTTCTGTCCGATTACCGATTCTAGAGTTTCAGGACTTTCAGATCCTGCGCACGACGGTGTCAACTTTATTGCGGTTTGACTTTGCCCCTCGAGAAGTCAGAGCTACGTTCCACAGCCACAGTCAGAGCCACAGCCACAGTCAGAGCCACAGCCAGAGCCAGAGCCATAGCCAGAGCCAGATATACAAAACCAGAACCATGCCAGGTCCCAGGTTCTGCTTCGACCATGATTTACAATTCTCATTTTTTTCGCGTTATTTTTTTAGGGGCTTTAATGGCCATCGTAAAGCCGCAGGACCTGGGACAGCCACTGCTCTCCCTCTCTCCCTCCCACTCGCTTTAACTGGCTTTCAGCTGTGTGAGTGCGAGCAGGCGGTGGCATCGGTGGTTCACATTTCGCGAACTGATTCTAAAAAATGAAATCATTTTTTCTCGAATTTCGCAGAGGCGACTCTGTGCAGGCTCTTTGTGCTGGACCATGGCTCGTCCTTTTTTGCACGCTCGGACATGGTTTTATTTTGTTGCCCCGCCTCGAGTGCTACCTAGGCCTCCGGGGTTTTTATGACGGAGATGATACTCTGTGAGGCTTGTAGGCCCGGCTCGGCTCGGCTTGGCTCGGCTCTCGGTGCTGTTCCGTTTTTTAGGCCATAAAAATTAGGCGGCATAAAAAAACTGCATTGGAATTCTAGTTCTAGTTTCAGATTTTTAGGTTTCCAGAGTTCCTCGGACTTTCGGGCGCATTTTTAAGGAATTCGCGGAATTCGGAAGCCAAACACAGGAACCGAATGCCAAATATCCGATATTCCGAGTGGATGACCTTGCCTCAGCCACCTCCTCGGCGGGCCGTAAAAAAATTGACTCGCTGCGGTGTGCTGCATATTTTTTAGAAATGACTTTTCCGCGCCGTTCCCGTTTCCGTTCCCGATTCTGAATCTGATCCTGGCCTGAATCGTAAAAAAAGAAGAGCGCACAAAGGCAGCAAATGGCACGGAACGAACACTAAAATAATCTTTTTATGGGCGCACCGCTAAAAAAGTAAGTCACAAAGTCGCTTCGCTTTGCTGCTGCTGCCCTTTCTCTGTCTGTGTCTCTGGCTTCGAGAGAAGTCGCTTGTCTTGCTCTTCCCCTCTGGCTTCTTTCTGGCCGAGATCTGCGGATTCTTCAAGGTCGTGCCAGGACTCTGCTACGGAGAAAGCCGCAGGACTCGTCCACATCAAAGCTCTCGGCACCGCCGCAGCTTCAGCTTCCACGGAAGATTCACACGATTAGCGGCATTTTCACGTTTGAAACGGACATGCAAATTAACCGAATGAATTCCGGCCAGCGGTCATGCCCATTAGGGCGTCGATTCGTCCACCCCCCACCTCCTCAGTCTCCCACCAGCAGCAGCAGCAGCAGCAACCACAGTTGCAGTCACCGCCACCGCCACTGCCACTGCAACTGCCAGCACTCCCTGCCGCATGACCTTCGGGCCGTTTATTGTGCCTGATTTTGCTTATTTTTTCACAGGCAATTTGCGCCTGCTTCTGATGTCCCTCTCGCTCTCTGTGTGTGTGTTTGTGTGTCTGTTTGTCGGTCGTGTCCTTTTTAGCATTTGGCATGCTAAAAATCTGCGCGATCTTAGCCGGAATCCGAGTGGGATTAGAGCGTTTATGGCCGTTCGTTCCCTTATAGCACGCCCTCTCGCTCGGCTCGGCTCGGCTCGGCCCGGCCTCAATCCTCCATAAAACACTAAGCGCTTTCCCCTAATGCATCTTTTAGATGCTGTAGCTGCAAACAACTTTTTAATAGAGCATTCCACAAGATGGCGGATGGATAAGAGAGGGGAGGCCCCATCCCCATTGGCAGTTGGCTGCTGGCAGCTGGGAAATGCATCCGGATCCAAAAATATGTCCCATCCATCCGCTGGAAGCAGCCATCAATTAGCATACAATTAAAGAATGCTTAAACAGGGAAATCAACTTGAACGGCAGCCCCCAGATGCGGCAGCTACATATACGTAGCTGTAGCTGTGTCTGTAGCTGTAGCTGTATCTGTAGCTGTAGCTGTGCCTGTAAGTGGCCAACGGCTGCGGCTGCGGCTGGGATCCGATCAGATCAAAGCGACGACAACATAATTGCTGCTTCACTTCACAGTTTTCGGAGCACACTTAAGACACATCCATACGCATTACGTATGTATATTGTATCTGCAGATCTTGCCTTATCGATCTTGTTGGAGTATCTTTTTTATGTCGCTGCCACTGCCACTGCGGTGGCCCTTGAGGGCCACTCTGACTGCTGGCGCCTGCTAATTGAAGCAGATCCCAGCGGCATCCACTTGAGGACATGTCCACTGCGGAAGTCACTTCCTGATGTCCTTGAGCGGGATCCGATGCGACCAGCCCGATCCGGTAATGATAATTTCGTGCAGGAGAGCCCCGATACCCAAGTACCTGATGCCGGGAGCATGTCCGCGACTAATCCACAAATATTGTCAACTCTTTGGCTCTAATCTGCGCGACCTAATCACTTCCCTGAAATGCATAATTGTGCCGTGGCTTTTGATACGCTCCTGGCGGAGAGGCAAACAAGAGACGGGACCAGGCGAGAGGAGAGCAGAGCTCGGCAAATCCCGGCCGGGACAATGGCCAGAGAATGGACAACAAGTAGCGGCGAATTAGCAATCCTATCATGCTTTTATGGCCAGCCCAACTCTTGCCCTGTGCTCTGGCCACCTTGTCCAGGCCCTGTAGCGGCCCTTCTCCCGAATCGGCGGCACCGTCAACCCCTTTAGGGCGATAATCCTTCTAAATGTTTGCATTAATTTCGAGGCGTGGCCGGATTAGGGCGTTCGCCCTGGGCGTTACCCGCAGCAGAAACCGCCGCCGGCCAGGAGGACACTGCGCTGCACCGACTGCGAGTGCTCGCCTCCTGACCTGCCGTCTAATCCTTTCGCGACTGATTTGCAACTGACTTCTGTGCCAAGTCCGCCCCTAATCCCCTGCCCCTGGCTGCCCTGACTGCCCTGCCTGCGCCTCCGCGAAGGAGTTGAGTCCTGTGTTCGGGGACTGCAACCGGATTATCGCCGATTACCCCAGATGATCCGCAGAAAGTCAATCTGGTTCGGGCCTAATGGACACGACGGCCGAAAGTCAATCCTTTCGGCCCCGTTCCACTCCCACTCTGCCGAGCGATCAGATCCCCAGACACATAGATCTCTGTTTATTTGTTTGTTGTCGTTTGTTTTGAGAATTTCTGGCAATTAAGTTTCGCGATTTGATGCGGGCCCGGGGCCACGGGGGCGAGCGCATCAAATCCGTTATAGCCAGCGGTACCTGTGCAGCATCCTGCATACTCTGGGCCCTCACACAGGCTCGACTACAGGCTCTGCTCTCTCTCACGCCAAGGCCGCAAAGTCAACAAGTCGGCAGCGAATTTTCCCTTTATTTTCTTGCATTTTTTATGCCGAACTTTGTCTCTCGCTCATTGCGGAGATGATGCGGGGATTATGCGTTGATTGCGTGCAAACTTCCCGCTAAATCCTTTGAGAGACGCGGCGGCCAAAGAACCCCTTTTGTCCAGCCCAAGGACAGCTTGGCCGGGCCTCTGTTGCTGGCATTGCGTGGCAGCACAGCAGCTTGCGTAAAATTTCATAACCCTACGCGGTATGCGGATGCGTTTCGTGGAACGGGAAGCCGCATCCTGGCGATTATCCCTTTTTACCTCTTGCCAATCCGTTGGCGTAAAAAACAGCTCCGACACTTCCGCGAAAGTGCCACAAAAAAGAGAAAACACTGGGAGAATAGAATTGCATACCTGGACAGATCCTTTCGCAATAACCCACGCAAGATGAGGTCCGGTTATATAACGGGTTTATATGACCCGATCCGGGTATCCGGGTATCTGGTATCGGGTATCGGGCATGCTATGAGGAAGGTTAAGAGAATTGGGAATTGCATTATTGGCAGGGGACTGACTTCGGCTTCAGCTTCAGCTTCAGTTAATTGCTCGGGCCAGGCTATGGCAGCAATTGCCGGCAATTATAAAACAACGCAGATGCGGCGCATCTTTATCGTACTCCCCCCTCCCCACCGCACCAACTCTCAATCTGCAGCATCTACAGAAGGCGAATGGAGGCGAACGGGTGATAAATGTGCGTGATTTGGAATGAATGCGCATCGATTAAAACCGCAGGGCAATCAATTTAGCGCCTTTTACACCGAAATTGGCCCGAACACATCCAATTAATGTCAGCGGGTGAACAAACACACCAACCCCATCCCAACTACCATGCAGGGCCACCCCCGAGAAACAATTACAACAAGGCAACAAACCACCCACGCCACGCCACACCAAGAGAACGAGTGAGTAGAGCGAGCGGGTGTGGGGTGGGGGGTTACAGAGGGAAGCATTCCGGACAATAAACCTCCAATAAAGCGAATCCCGCGTGAGGCGTCGACGTCTAATTGCTGTTAACTCGTCAACGAGGAGCGCTCCCTCAGGGTGCCTCTGCCGCTCCTTGGGCTCCCTTTTGATTAAGTATGGGGTGGGATGTCAGATTAGGTGGCAGGCCAGGCGGCGGCAGTCAGAGAGGGAGCGTCAGTGTGGGAAGCTGGGGCGCGGCAAAGTACACTCTTTGCATCATACACCGCAATGAATGAGTGCCCCATAATTGTGACTCCGAGACAAGCGACGGCCATCTTTATGTAGCTATCCACTCACCATCCACTCCCCAACATGCTCTCTCCTATGCATACAAATCTCTTAATCTCTTCTCTCTCTCATGGTGGGCCGCTCTCTCGCGCATGCGTCTTGGCGCTTAGGGAGACTGCCCGCTCATTGGCTGTCAAGGGGGGCGTTGCTTGGAGCCATTGCTACAGCAGATACATTTGTATCTGTATCCGCTGCCTCCTCTGCTGGCTTCGCTGTCGCACTGCTGCCTGCTGGTTGCTGCTGCTGCTGCTGCTGTCGCTGCTTATGGCTAATAAAGTAAAGCAAAATAAAACGCTGCCATAATTGGCATTAATGCCGCAACCATGAATACTAAAAAGTTTTTACGAGAATAAGCTGCAGTTGATTCGAGCGCGAGTCCGCCATTTGCAGCGTCATTGGCAGGACAGGTTGATGAAGGCCCAAAAGAACGGATAGGATTCAAGCTGATTCATCTGAAGGCGGCTATAACCAACCCAACGGCTTATATCATTTTCATACATATCTATTTTATTTTTACATTAGCCAAATATTTACATTTTACATTCATTTTACACTTACTGGCATCAAAAGTATGCAACACTTTTATTTACGTATAACGTAAGCCTCTTAGCCTCATATCATCGAAACATTGCCAGTCAGCAGACCACAATAGTCAAGTCTGTAAGGTTGCCAGACCTGCTGAATATTTGTCGCGTATGGAACGTAGCAACAATGAAGTTACGTTCCATACACGCGTATGGTCAAAATCGGGATAAATATATATACGAAACACCAATGCATAAATAGGTAAAAAACAGGTGAATCTAAGGAAAATTCAATATTAATGTTTCTAAGCAGCTTGGACCAACAAATTTAACATTGATTGAAGAAAATAGGGTATAAAATGTCCATACTCATAGCAGACATTTGGTTGACCAGCAACCTTGACGTTATGCTTTGGCCTAGAAGTTCTGAAACCAGCTAAAGTTGTACCAAATTCATTGATGAATTGTATGAAATTATTTGTTTATTGTTGAAAGGACTACCTAGCTAGTAATATTAAATGGAATATCAAAATCGAGGAATATGATTTTCGACCAAGGACAGGGAACGATTAACCCATTGGTGACCAGTGGGTATAATACTATTTTCACTATTTAAATAGACGAGGGTTAAGTGAGTCTTTTTTTTCTTCGGTATATTTTAAGGTAATTTTGGTATATCTCTGTGGGTCAGGCGGTATATTTGATCGGTAAGTCCGCGGTCACACTGTCGGGTGCGGGGGTGTGTGTTGCTGAATGATCGAAGTTAATATTTTTAAGCAAAAGCGTGCAATGATACAGTTTCGCCTGCTTGCGGCCGAAATGCAAACGCGAAAAGCACTCAATTATTAATGCCACTTGCAACAGTAGCAGCCACCAAAAGTGAAAGTATTTGCATACCGAACGGAGTGGGTCACTAAGGAAGAAGAGGAAGGAGAAGCATAGGCAGACAAACAAGCGAAACCAAGCGTGAAAGAGGAGAAAATCGGAAATAAAGTGAATTAGAAATAGGTTAAAAATCACTGCTCAACGGTCAATTTGAATTAGTTAATAACTCCCGCCAGTGCAATTTTTATATGTGACGAAAATTAGTGTTTTGCCGTGCAGAGAGTGGGCGAGTGAGAGCGAGAATGGGCACAACAAAAGAGCAACAAAATGAAGGCGACGCCGCAGCAGCAGCGGCGGCCGTGGGCGCCACCCACACAACACCAATGCAACAACAGAAGCAGGAGGAGAAAGAAGGAGAGGATAAGACGCTGCCCACACCGCCAGTGGTAACCATTCCTGCTGCCCCGGCCCAGGCCTCGACCATGGCCACAAATGCCGCCAAAAAGATACGCCGAGCCTTCTCCATGCCACGCAATCCGTTTCGCTGGTCGCGCAAATTCAAGACGGCAGCCGCAGCGGCAGCAATAACAACAGACGCGGAGTCTGGACCCGGCAAGGATAATGCCGGGCAGCGTCGAGGCAGCCATACGGCCATTTCGTCCTGCGTCAGCGGTGGACGGGGACGCAGCGGCAGCATTGTCTCTCTGAGCAGCTACGAGGCGGCGCCTGGAGACGCCGCAGCCGCCACCACCACCACCAATTTAAATGCCAATTGTAACAGCAACAACACCAATAACAGTAACAGTAACAGCAATAAGCGGGCACGTGTTCTGCGCCGTTCGTCCTTCAAGAAATTTCTCAATCGCATTGCCCAGCATCTGAGCGCAACTGTAAATGTTGGAGTAAGTATTCGATTTGTATTTGTAATTACTCTCCCCACATTATTGGTGCGGTGGGACATGCTCGAGCATGAAACGTTGCCCCTCTTTCACCTTTCTTTATTCTGTTCTTTTGTTCTGCTTAGGCTGCAGCTTCTAGCTTCGTGCTCGAAGCTGCCGCCTGCTGCTGCTGCTGCTCCTCTTATCAAGAGCAATATATTTATAAAACGGCATCCATCGCTTAGTGCGTTATCGTTGACTTTGTTTTGCTCGTGTCTGGTTTCTGTGTCTTCTTGTCTCTCTTTGTGCCTCCCCCACACTCCACGCTCCACACTACCCGAGCACTCTACTCCACTTTGGTTCGGCATTTTCTTTTGTGCAATTCTCTTGTACATATTTGAATATTTTGAACAGAGAAGAAACAATACGTGTACCCTCGAGCGCTCCTCCACTCCCACCACCCACTGGGTAGGCCTGCCACAAATCGCACTTTGCCACGTAGGTTGTTTTTTTCCGTACTACCCCTTCCCTTCACAGCTGAGTCACATTTTGCGTGCTCCGATGATAACAGAGAGGTACAGCGGCACGAAATGCGGCTTATTGGGACTTTGGATCGGGGTTTCTTTCTCAATGCACTCTTAAAGGTGCGCAAGGCCTGAAGAGTATCCAGAGTATTCCTTAATCTATATGGTCTCGGGCCAGTCTTTGTTTAGCTGGGGGGTGCGTTGGGGAGTACTTTGCCCATAAGCGATCAATGTACAGTTGAATTCCATTCGATATAAATCCTTTGTTTATACAACTATAAATACATTGTTGTTCCTCCTACTTTTTTTTCCCGAAGTGTATCCCAAATGTTCTCCGCTCTTCTTCATCGTTCTCAGACAGAATTTAATTTACAATTACCATACCCGAGGACGGGGCATGGAAATTAATTTTATTTTTGAACAATTGCTGTCTCATTATTATCATAATTTTTGTGTTTCTGTTTTGCTTGGTGTGTGAGGAGAGGAGCGGAGCGGAGGGTGCTGTGTGTGGCTGGAGCGTGAAGGTGAGGAGAAAAGTAGGGCGGGAGCTGGAGCTGAAGTTGAAGCTGTAACTAGGCGGGGGTGGGGGACTTTTTGCCTTTTGTTTCGCAGACAACAATTGTTCAAACAATTTTTGTGTAAATGTTGCCAGCATTTGTTGCTCTGCCCTGTTCGTGCTATAATAAAAAAAAATTCAGAAACAAAACAGTCCCTGACTCCCAACAACGGCAACAATACTTTTCAGGTCGAAAGCTGTTGGAGCAAATCCGCGCCAGAAAGAGAGACAAAAGTTAGCGATAGAGTGGGACACAGATGCAGAGTCGAGTGGAGTCAGACCCACTCACTGCTCCCGACAAGGCGCTGGCTGACAAATGTGTGCCACGCGCTTGTCAGGAAAACAAAACAACAACAGAAGAGAGCGAAGACAAGTGCAGGGCGTCATGACACACTGGGTCCCCTATCTCTAGTAACTCAATGGAATTCAATTTGATCTAATAATATCACATCATACATGTGCATACATACATACAAATGTACACATATAACAGAATTGTTGTTGTACTTGTAATGGGTTGATTAATTGTGGGGGCAAGACCTTAGGAACGTATTGCAGTTGACCTTTTTGCGTTGTGAATTCCAGAACAGAACGATAACTGCATACGAAATCAGACAGAATTTCATTCAAAGCGCAGCACAGCGAAAGGGTTGGTGAAGGGGAGGGGAATCGCACGTAATGCTCAATGAAAACAACCGTATATCTGCCTGCCAGAAGCCTCCATAGAGCACAGTGGAAGCTGCAGTAAGCCAAAGCTCAGCTCGCAGAGCAAGCTTTAACTGTACTTGTTGTGCAGTTGTTTCTTCCGTCTTTTTCGGGCACCTTTCACCAGCAATCACTTGCAGCAGAAGAAACAGTAGCAAAGGCAAATCTGCAAACAACTACAACGTATTATTGTTGTTTTTCTCTTTTGCTTTTTTTTTTTAATGACATTATGAGGCAATTGCCCATTGTTGCTGCTGTTATGCTTCGCCACTACACCACTACTGCTGCGAGATTACCTCATGGAAAACAATTGCTGGCTCTGATTTATGATTCATGCCTCAGGCATTCCTCATCTCCCATTGATTTTATTCAAAAGCTCAGCTCAAAAGCGAGAACAACAGCAGGGCAGGGCACCAACAACAATAATCTGCCTTATTAAAGATTGCATGCCAAATATTGCAAATAGCAACAAATGAATGGCAATGACGCGAGGAGGAACAGATGAGTGGAGGTAGAAGAGGTGCACAGAGAGAGAGAGAGAGTGAGTGAGTGAGTGAGTGTAAAAGTAAAAAGTGACACTCTGTGAAGACGATCTCTTAACACGTGATGGAGGAGGCACACTAACATACATACATACATATGTACACAGCATGTACATGCATAACTAATGTACAGTTTTGTCCAAGGTGTATTGAATGTAAGGTGGGGCACACACCTATACCGAATTCTTATTTATTTGCTTGCTGCACTCTCTCTCTCGGTTTCTTTCTGAACTGCAGATGACCCTCACCCTACATTAAATTCACCTTGGATTTGTCTATTTCCGTATGCTTTGCAGCAACCCACGAAATCGTGGCTCACGTTGCGGTTGCTGCTGCACTTGTTGATGGGAAGATTAGTACGTAAGAGCCGTGTGTGTGCGCTTAGTCCTCTTCCCTTCTCCTTCCTGCCACACCTACACCCATACCCACACCCCTGCGTGTTGGTGTGTTTGTTCCGCTACTGTTTGCTGATTTTCTATGATATTCAAGTGCACGATATACTAGTACTACTGCGACTACAGTGTGGTACCAGGGAGGAGGTGGCGATGTGGAGGAGGGAGGTCTTTCGCGTATTTGTATTTCCGCTGTTTCTGGCTCACACGTAACTGTTTGTTGTTGCCCCAGTACAAAACTGCGAATCGCTGTCTGTTGTTGTTGCCTTTTCTGACGGTGGGGTTGCCTCGCACGTTTCGCACTCTCACGCTCTATCGCTCTCTCTCCCTCGTTCTCGCTCTCTTTACGTATCCCCCTGTCTCCGTCTCTTTATCTGAATTCGTTTTCAAGGTAAAATCAATTGAGATCAAACTAATTGAAAAAATGTTTTTAGAATTTTTAGCCTCTGCATTTATTTTCGTATCTCTGCCGCTCGCAGCATGTTTATTTTCATAAACAATCATATCATTTTTTTTCGGTTGGGTCTGTGTTACACTCCCTCCATTAGATTAGGGGAGGAGCAGGGGATAAATAATGTTTTCAGTGCTGCTTAGGCTGTCTAATTAGCCGTTGCTTCCATCACTCTTTGCTTTTGTTGTTTTCCAACCGGCCGTCCGTCCGGCCAGCAACAGAAATTATTCACGTCACTCCGCAGTAATTACTCTCTGCCTTTGTCTCCCCTTTTGATAACCCTTAACACCACCATTCCGTGTGATATATGGTGAATATGGTGGAGCCATATAAAGATTGTTAAAGCTGTCGTCAAAAGGCCTAACACTCTCGCTTGGGGCGACCCTAAAAGTGGGGTTAAGTGAAAAGGTGCAAAATGTATGCCCCATCTGCAGGCCAGCCGCTGCTTTGCCCTTGCACAAGACCCGGTTCCCTGGGAATAGTTCAATCCAAACCAAATTTAGATATCAGTTGGGTAGACAGAAGTCATGGGTGCAGATACTCGTAGATAAGTGAGTATCATAGACGTAGGACACTTTGTATTTCTACAAATATTTCGGGTACATTCATTAATTTAAGTTGCTTATTATTTTCCAGCGAAATTGGAAAATCATACAGAATATCGATATATAATTTCAATGAATCACTAATTAATTATTTAATTAATTAATTAAAATATCCCTGCAGTTGCGACACGCACTGTGCATAACACATACATACATAAATGTAGATATGGAACCCATAGCTGTGTCTGATAAGCCTATATGTATTTCCAAGGTGGACTGATTAGGGCTCCCCACTGCAGACACCGAAAGTCAACCTTGACAGAGCTTTTCCGTTCTGCGCCACCTCGTAATAGAGCCAGTCAGAGGGGCGTGGCACTTGCAGTGCACATCGTAAGGTGTTAGCCACGTGCGGAGTGCCTTTACGTAAGTAGATCTTACCAGCAAGATCTAATTAGCACAGTTCTAAAGGGAGGGCTCCATAGGGAGCGGCTGACACTTGACACTTGATTTAGCGGGTAACCATTAAGCCATAACCTAATCTCAAATGTTTGTCAAATGATTGTCTTTTATATGAGAGACAGATAAGAGATTCTCCGAATCACTGCCATAGAAACGCTTCAACTTTTAGCGCGGTAAAAGTCCATAAATCCGTATTCCGAAATCAATGCTTATGATGACGCGATCGTTATACATATACATATATATACTTATGTGTGTCACGTGATCGATTGCTGCAGCACAACTTTGCTTTAGAATATATAGAATACCCCGTCGGACTTGGGAGGAATATCGAATGCGATTTTATGATTAGACGCATGACAAACGACTATCGATAGTGCAGATAGATAGGGAGAGCACATGGGTAGGGAAAGAGAGTGATCGAGAGAGGTCTAGCTCTAATAATAGTTTGTGTGTCGAGTGGCTCCATTAATAAAATGCCGTCAAACCGGTAGGAGAACCTAGTCACAGACTCGGCCGGGATTCCAGCTTATGCGATCTCTAGGGCGGGGTGGTGGGGTGGCCCAACCCAAAAGCCAATTTCATTCATGTTCGCAGACAAGATCTGGGAAATAATAATAGCGTCATGGCAGCAACAGTAACAACAACATGACCCATGCAATTATCTTCAATTATTTACAATTATTTAATAAAAACGTAAGCGTAACTGCAACAAAAACTGCAACAACATTAACAAGAAATCTATTTGTTGTTGCCTTTTGTGGGTTACGTAAAAAGTAAAGCAAACACTCGAGAATGCAGTGCAGTGCAATATCTATAGCAAAAACACTCGTAAGTTATCGCGATTTCTCGTAGGGGGGAAGCTCTTGGGCTTATCAACAAACACAGCTCCCTCCCATACGAGAATGGAATTTGCTGGTGGCCCAAAGACTAAAACAAAATAAAATGAAATGAAAAGAAATCGAAACCGAAACCGAAAGGAATTCGAGACTTAAGCATAATACTGCGATAAATCAAGTTAAGGAGAATTTTTCAACTGCTACGCAATTGTAAACAAAGTGAAGCCAGAGATGGGAAAATGCTGCCCAAAGCTTCTATTACCCTGGAAAAAAAAAGAATGTATGCTAGGGTAGTTCTAAAATACACCACAACCATAAGGTGAAACATGAAAAGGTTGCAAGGGAAACTAAACATTTTAAACGCCTTCAAAATATGTGATACTAGAGAAGAACATAATATAATGGACTATTCCACACCTTCTCTCTCCCCTTTTTGGATGAAGAAGCAGCCCGCTCCGCACCAATCAACAATCGAACCGTACACCGTAAGAAAACCTGACACCACCCTGTGGATATACATAAACATTTTGGGGACGGGGTGCCCACTTGTTGGAGACTCCAAATGCAAACAAAACGAGCCAGAAATGTGCTTGAATTTATAAATAATAATGACGATGCCGATGACGATGTATGTAGATGATGATAAAATTGCTGCCAGGGTAAATTGAGACAAGTGGCCGATGGCTACTTCTATGCCCCGCTTGCTGCTCAATTAACAGAGACCGCGAGACGGGGGTACACGGACACGGCCAGAGGTATGGAAAGAAAGGAGAAATTGGAACTGCGGCATGCGGCATGCGGCATACGGCATACGCGTCGTATGCGCAACAATCCAAGTCTCGAACTCTGAATCTCCAGCTGTGTGAGAAATGCTTCACATGGCAGAATGACCAACAACGCGATTAGGTCAGCCAGCAGCCACGAACAAACCTCCCTCCATACGTATAATATTTATACGTATAAAGAATTAATGCTGAATACATACATACATATATACAGAGAGAGAAGATCTGGATATGCGTTTGTGGCAACTAAAAAATTCCATTCAATTTATTTGGCACAGCCACAGAATCCCCGTTGGCCGCGGGGCTGCGGCTGCTCGGTTTACATCACCGTGGAATGGGACTTAATGGGGTTTGTCTAATGAGCAGAGCTTTTGCTTAAATGCGAAACCTTTTCAGCTTAACGCCACAAAGGAGGAGGGGGAGCAGGAGGAGGAGTGGAGCCCTGGCGCCACTCATATTCCCAAAGAAAATCCGCTTATCGAATGGAACGGTCTGAAGGTCAGTCCAGGGTTTGGCACTTAAAGTTTGCCACAGATGTTCGCAGCGCTTTAAATTTGCCTCAAGTTCATGCCCTTTTTGGTGGCATCTTTCTTTTGTCCGGCACTCGAGCAGCCACTTGGCTGCCACTCAATATGGTTCCCCTTGCTCCTCCAGAGATGTACCATTCCGAATATGGCAAATGTCGGATGCAGCAGGCAGCCGTCAGTTCAATGTCAATTTTTCGTTGGCAACAATTTCTGGCTCGGAAACAATAACAGAATGGAAAGGGTAGGGGTGGGGTAGGGAGAATGGTGTCTCACAGACCCACATCTATGCTAACTATATATGTATTTAAACAAATGCTTTAATGCTCTTTCAACTAACATTTCACCCCGATTCCACCCCGCCACATTTTGTTTGCTGCATCTTCAAGTCGGAGGAGCAGAACTCTGCTGCCGCAAGTCGTGTAAACTTGATAGACATCGTTCCCTTCTACACCGGATGCTGGCGCAGGAAAGAGGTATAAATCCACAACATTCACATTCAAAGTACAGTGCATCGCATGTTGGTAATGTCATGATCATTGGAAGACCACACGACAGAGATCTATACGCCACGCCACGCCCACCCACTAACAAGCAGTCAACCAAAAGCGATTTATTTCTTGCTTTCTTTCTGCTTTTTGTTGGCCAATTTACTATTTGCCATTGGATTTATTTCTTTCTTTCTTTATTTTGTTGGGCCTTTTTCCGGAGATCTCTGATGCGTGGGTTTTCGCTTTCAGCAACAACACACAAAAAATTGGTTAAAATATAACCGGCTTTTGTATTCGATTTGTGCGCCGCTTTTGTGGCTCTGTGTCTTCATCTACGATTTTGCTTCTCTATTGATTCCATTATTCGTTGAATTTTGTTTCCTTTTTTTTTGAGTTTTTTTCTATCTTTTGAGCTTTGGCATCGATTTGCTAGACACAACTATGACGCTGTCATCTATGGCCCTGTCTCTGGGTCTGGGTCTGTGTCTCCGTCTCTCGCTTACTCATCGTTGGCTTGCTGTTGTTCATTTTCTGCCCTCGTCATTCCTTCTTTCTTTCACTTCCTACTACATACTACATGTACTAATACATGCATACAAATGTATACGAAATAAACCCACTTAGCATTGACCGCAGACCACCATTGCAATATTGCATCTTCGTGCAACCCATACGTACGCCGCATGCAACAGACCCCCAGTGACCTTTAACCACTGGCTGCCCCGTAGTTTTTTGTTTTTCGTTTTTCGCTTCGCACTGGCGGCTGCCAATTTCATAATCCACAAAATTTCACTGCCGTTAAAGGCACTCAGCCCCCCAGCCACCAGCCGCCAGTCACAGCCCCAGCCTTAGACTCAGTTATAGCCCCACATTTCATTTGATTTCGTTGCGATTCGTTTCCAAAAAAGCGTGTTTATAATATCGTAAATTCATATTTGACTGAATAGCCCACAGCCTCTCCCTCCCCCCATGCATCCTCCCTCAAGAGGTGTTGCTCCAGTTGCATTTAATGCCGTAGTACAGTGGACACTCAATGCAAGTTGCACAAATTTGGGAGATTCCTTTTGAGAAAATAGAGATTCGACCGTAAATAGTTTCAGTTTGTTTAAAAGAAAGTTTTCTGGATTATGCATAATATTCTTTTTTTCGTCGTCTGTAGATTATTTTAACTGACAGATTTCACTGTTTGCAAAGAGTTTCCTTTATGTATAATGTATTTATATATTTTTTTTCTTTTCGGAGAATAGAATTTGTTGGTTTTAAAGTGATTTCATGCTGTGGATTTTAAGATTTTTGGAAACTAAAGACCTGCACGGTTTTATGGCATAATCGTTCTTATATTTGGCAGTATGTAAGATAATTTGGCCTTTTCTGATGGAAAATTTTCCGTTATTAGTCTGCATTGCGTGACTCAATCCGAAATGATACTTCTTTGATCGTTTGAGCACACATTTTGTAGTAAATTGATCCAATCACAAACACACAGAATTGAAACTGCCCGTTTGCGTAGCTCGTTAGCTATTGTACTTGCGAATATATTGTGGTCTGAATTGGAGATATGTGTACCGATAATTGATTCGCCAAATATTAGATCAAGATTTAGAACTGTCTTTGGAATAGGAACAGGAATACTGGGATTAAATATACGCGTACATACTATGTATTGTAGAAACATTCCATAATCCATATTTATGGTGGTATATCCACTAGACTTGAGCGAAACCAACTGGAAGGTTGGTGAGACCTTGAGGGAATTTATTAAATTATTTAAAGAGCATTGCCACATTCGTTCTTTATTTTGTTTTGCCTTTCTTTCTTGTATTTTGTTTTTATTTCTATTTTCTTATTTTCCGACTAAATATTTCTTCATTTATCGCAAATTGATGCCTGAGAGCTGCGCTAAACAATTTTTAATTGGCAACGAAATTGAAACCCATTTGCTCCCCTACCCAATCCCCCACCACTTGCACTCCCAATCCGAGGCTGTGGCTGTGACTGAGGCTTGGAAACGGGTTTCTTTCCGAACAGCCATCAATTTGTTGTACTTCACAGCGACTAACACTTGTCTCCTCTCTCTTTCTCCAGGCGAATAAACACCGGCAAACTAATGGCTTGGGATCGGCGAGCAGCGGCGGCGGCGGAGATCGAGTGCCTCCCATTGGGGGCTATCAGTGGCCGCCGGATCAGACGCCCGGAGTGATGGGGCTGAAGAATCATGGCAACACCTGCTTCATGAACGCCGTGCTGCAGTGCCTCAGCCATACGGACATCCTGGCCGAGTACTTTGTCTTGGATCAGTACAAGGTAAGTGAATGAAAGGAAGAGAAGAGATCACTGCTAATCCACGTACCTCACTCTCCCGCTGCAGGCTGATCTTAAGCGCCGCAACAAGATCAATTCGCGAAAGTTCGGCACCAAGGGAGAGCTCACCGAGCAGCTGGCCAATGTGCTAAAGGCCCTGTGGACATGCCGCAACGAGAGCGACCACAGCACGGGCTTCAAGGCGGTGGTGGATCGGTACGGGACGCAGTTTCGCAGCTCCACGCAGCACGATGCGCAGGAGTTCCTCTTCTGGCTGCTGGACAAGGTGCACGAGGACCTCAACACGGCCAGCAAGCGGCGCTACAAGAGCATCAAGGTACGCGGAAAATCAGTCCAGAGTGCAATCCATGATAATCTCCAGTTTTTACCCCACACACAGAACTCCTATGGCCGGTCGGACGAGATCATTGCCGCCGAGACGCTGGCGAATCACATCCGGTGCAACAACAGCTTCGTGCAGGCCGTGTTCCAGGCCCAGTTCCGCTCCTCGCTGACGTGCCCGCGCTGCAAGAAGCAGTCGAATACCTTCGATCCCTTCCACTGCATCTCCGTGCAGCTGCCGCAGCTCACACAGCAGACGATCTTCGTGACGGTGGTGTACATGAAGCAGCAGCCGCGACAGATCAAGATGGGGCTGCGAGTGCCGGCGGGATCGCCGATTGTGGCCCTGCGGGAGCAGCTGCATGCGGACACGGGCATTGCGGGGTCGCGCATGGTGCTGGTGGACCTCAATGCCGAGGGATTCACGCACGTCTTCTACGACACGCAGCCGGTGGAGACGCTCAGCAGCATCGAGAGCATCTACTGCATCGAGGTGCCTGAAGCGGAGGCGGAGAGTCCCCGACCCCAGCCAAAGACCGCCACCACCCCAAAGGCATCGTCCTCCCCGTCGGCTGCCGAAGCGGCAGAGAAGATCCCCTCTGCCCCAGCCCCTGCAGCTGCCCCACAGGCAGATCTGCTCCTCCTAGTGGCCAACGTTTACAGAGCAAAGGACGGCAAGGACATGACCCGATTCGGGGCACCGTTCAGTATGAAAGCTCCGCGCGACTGCTCCTACCAGGATCTGCAGAAGCGGATGCTGCGCGAAATGTCGCCGCTGCTCAAGCCGGAGGTCTTCTCCTACGCCACGCCCCTGGCGGACATGTTCCGCATCCGGCTGCAGGACCCCTCCGCCGACCCCGACACCTACCTGGAACAGGTGGAGCATCCGCTGCTCACCGAAATGATCGACATGGCGCTCACAGTGCTCGCCTCTGAGGCGGGGCCACCGCACATCAAGCTCCTGCTGGAATGGAGCTCGCCCGAGGACCACTTCCTCGCGCGCCAGCAGGAGACCGATGACGAGGCCGTCGTCGAGCACGAGAGCGTGGCACGGCTAAGCGCGAGCAAGGCCAAGGATACCGCCGCCCTGACGCTGGAGCAGTGCCTGGAGCACTACACCAAGGCGGAGACGCTCAGTGCGGAGGACGCCTGGCGCTGTCCCCACTGCCAGCAGTATTTGCCCGTGGTGAAGACGCTGGGCCTGTGGTCGCTGCCCGACATCCTGGTGGTGCACTTCAAGCGCTTCCGCCAGCACCAGTCGAAGGGTCCGCAGGCGGCCAAGCTCACCACGATGGTCAAGTTCCCGCTGACGGCCTTCGATATGTCCCCCCATCTGGCCAAGGGCGTCCACGAGAGCGCCACCAGCAGCTCCCTGGGAATCCTAGATGGCGGTGGTCGCGGCTCGAATCTGTGGAAGCGGGCCCGCTCCGGCGACTCGCGCTCCTCCACCCTCAACTCTCGCTGCGACCCCAAGGACACGCGGTACGACCTGTATGCCGTGTGCTACCACCAGGGCGACACTCTGGAGACGGGCCACTATACGGCAGCCTGCAAGAACCCATACGACCGGCAGTGGTACAAGTTCGATGACCAGCGCGTCAGCAAGGTGCCCGAGGACGACATCGAGCAGGACATCATCAATAACGAGGCCTATATGCTCTTCTACCAGCGACGCAGCGTCGATGCCGCCGAGTGCTCCGGCTCCAGCTCAAACTCTGGGGATCACTGGGTCTCCCGCATTGCCCCGGCTTCAGCGTCGGCAACCTCTTCATCGGCCGCCTCAACATCTGGCAAAGAGAACGACGGAGCTGTCAAGGCGGAGGCGGGGTGCAGCGAGGTGGCCGAAAGTGGACCAGTCGCGGAGAAGGCTCAGTCCAAGCCCGTGGAAATACCACTTGTGTGTGAAGAAGGTAAGAGAATGAGCAGCATGAACGTCTCCTTACATGAGTATTAATCTTGCATACCTCTCGTTCAGTTGCTCCAGAAACCACAGAAGCTGTGGTCCAGGATGAAAGCAAAGTCGCCTCACGCGAACTCCCACTCAACATTGAGGAGCTGGCCTTCGCCGATGCCGATGCTGATGCCGATGCGGATGTCACTTTGAGTGAAGATATCAAGATTGAGAGGATAGAAGCTCCAGCAGAGCCAAGCCAAACAACCGTAGCGGCAGTTGCAGCTACAGAACCCAAAACGGCAGCGGCAGCGGCTATGGAGGAAGTCACGCACATTTTTGCCATGGACGAGGAGCAAAAGGAAGAGCCCGTGGAAGTGTCAAAGGTGATCAGCGGGAGCGAAATCCTGCCCGAAAGCCTGCCCACTGCTGAAGTGGTTCGGACCAATGGCCATGTGAGCCCCTCCTCTAGCTCGGCTTCGTCGGAGAGCTCGCTTTCGTCGCGTTCCTCGCCACGGTCGCTTGCCACCTCCGTGACAGCGGCATCCACGCTGCAGAACAAGCTCAATGGCCACATGAATTCCGCATGCTCGGGCATGTTCAATGGGAATGGGAATGCGACTGCGACTACGAATGGAACGCACCCGCAGCTGTCATCCAGTTTGCAGCTCACGCGGCAGGTGCTGAGCAACCATAACTGGCACGGATCGCGGAGCAGTGTCTCGGCTGTGGAGAATGCCACGCACCAGCAGCAAAAGCAGCAAGCGGCGGCGGCGGCTAGCCTCAGTCTGCGGCACTCCTTCTCCACCAGCTCCAACTACAAGCTGCGCGAGTGCACCGAGACGCTGTCTTCGCTGCTGCGCAACTCAACGAACACCTGCAGCAAGGACACGTTGCTGTTTATCGATCAGCAGAGCCATCATCACACGGCGGGCCTCATCGAGGACGACGATGATTCGTATATGGGGCGATCCTTGTGGGTGAGTTATAATCTGATGAGAGATAACTTTTCTTAATTAAAATCCTACTAAATGTCGCCTCAAATGTTTGTTCTGCAGATATCCCCAGTGACGCCACACAAACTGATTACAGTTTCGCCAAAGAATTAATTTGCGAACACACAACACAGACAAGCAGGAGAGCAGGAAAGCAGAATGCAGAACACGGACACACACACAAACGCACTATAGACATAAGCCTAAAGTTTACTTTATATTGATATTTCTAACGTTTAAGAACGATCGATAAGCATTACGAGGACGTTATACAACACGGTTTACTTTAGTAGGGAGGTATATATTATATACATATATATCTTGTGTATACTCATACATATATTTACACATAGTACGATAGCTGCAATATGGCATTAAGTGGAAAAGCTGAGGGGAAAACTCCTCTAGCTCTAGGAGTTCAGTTAATTTTAAGTGTATTTATTTCGATTTCGATGATAGCCGTTTCTGAAGCCAACGACGAGAAGGACTCTTGTTCATATTTTACCAATTGACATTGCATTATATTCTGTATGACTTTAACGTTAGTTACTAAGCCAAACAAACAGTGAAGTACAATTTTGATTCGATTCGGTTTAGTTCTCCCCACCACCCATTTCCCCCCCGCTTATAAGTACTAGCTGCTCTGTATAGATAGTAGTTCTCCTCCATCCATTGCGGATGTGTATCGATGAAGTGCTTGGCATTACCAATTAAGTTAAGTTCTTTCTTTGTGCACGAAACCAAGTTTCAAACAAAACATTTCTCTATGCATAGACATGTAGATCTAGCTCTAAAGATATACCTTTATTCTTATGCTACACTTGTGGATTACTTTGAATACTTTGATTTGCCATTTACCAAAACCATTTCCCTACAACTTGTAAACCCCCCATACATATGGGGCATGTATTTGTTTCGATTCACATTGGTTCTATATACCAGATATTACCATATATATATATATACGAGTATATATACATGTATAGAATGTATACTGAAACATATTACTTTATAAATAGTGTATTGTACATGTAGAAAGCATTACACCAAAACATTATATTGATAACAAATGTTTAAAGACTCTACGGCATTGTTTTTGCAAAATGTTTATTATATATACGTACTGTACTCTATATATTATATATACACCACACATCCATGTATACACGGAACGGAGGACAAGGACCGGGACTATGGACAGTTGGAAAGAAATAGAGAAGAGGAAGGAACTTTATTACGATGTGTAATGTTCATTGAATTCATAAATAAACGTGAAATTGTTGGAAATAATTGAAATTTAAACTCATATACGGGACAGAAAGTTTACAACGCGATATAAGTAAAATACGTATATTTCTACAGCGTAATGTATGATTTCCTCTGCATCAAAGTCAGCCGGAAAGTCCGCTACAAAAAGTGCTAGCATGCCCCAAACGTGGGGCTCTCTCTCTCGCTGTCTCTCTGGTGCTCTCTCGTATGCTAAATTCAAGGCAAAGCTTTCTTTCATTCCACTTTCTTGCGGCACGGCACGGCACGGCACGCTCTTGCTCTTTGAATTGACCGGGCCTAAAGAAGAAGCAACAGCAGGCGACAGAGCCAGAGACGAGGCCCACTGAAGGAGGTTCAACGTCTGCTGGCTGCCACACTCTTGGCTCAGTTTCAGTTCAGTTGCTGCACTTGACGCGTCTTGTTCTGTTCGCGCTGCGGATCAAAGAAACCCGAGACCCGACTCTCAACAAGAACCTACCATTATTGTGTGCGTGTCGGAAAGAAGTTGATCGCCAGAAGAAAAGATTGTCCCATAAAGCATGGATTATCGTTTACTGTTGGTATGTGTCATTATGGGAAAAGGGAATGGGATTGGGATCGGGCATGGGAGCCTCATAGCTGGTGCTAACTGTTTTTGTCCGAGCCTCTAGTTCGTTGGCCAAGTCATTTGTTTTGCAACATTGGCGCTCACACTTGCGGTACGGTACGGTACGGTGCGCTGGCTTTATGGCTGGGGAAATGGCCCGATTCTGGAGCATGCTAATGAATTAAACTAACTGTCGAGTGGTATGGTAGGGAGTGGGGTATGGGGTGTGGGGTTCTTTGGCTCTGTTCTGGTCGGTTCCGTTCTTCTGGCTTGGGTGCCGGAGCAACTTTCCCGTTAGCCATAGCACACACACACTTAGAACACACACCACACGCCACCCCAACGAGTTCTCTGGCTGGAGGAGCTACCTTGGAGTTGGAGTTGTTGCTGGCCATCACCCCGAAATGCGGTCAATCTCAAATCTGCAATTAGGCTACAAATATTTACCATGCAAATTCTTTCATGTTGTTGATCTGTGAGTTTGAGTGTGTGCGTGTGTGTGCTAGTGCTTTTTTTTTTGGTAACAAACGAGTTTTAGCCTCATTAGAATGTCCCAAAGAAGTGGAAAACAAAAGAATGAAATGAGACCCGAGTCTTTGACCCAATTTCCCTTTAAACGGAATTCAAATTTTGTGCTGTGAATCATGTCACGAAGTCAAGAGATGCCACGGCTTGGCTCTCGGGAGTCGCATCCCAAAACAGGCAGAATCACTTGGCCATAGCGAGATCACAGACAAAAGGGGCGGAAGAGTGGCAGTAGTGGTGGCTGTGACAGAGAAATTCCAAAGTGTCTAAGACAGCAGCCAGCCGCCCGCACCGCACCGCCACAAAAGAGATGTTACTGGCTTGACCTGAATCTCTTTGTTGAACTTTTGATTTCATTGAAGTGAAGTGGCCAGAATTTCAGGGAAAGTTCCCCAGTCCGCCACTGGCCGCAACACTTAATGGTCAAGTGAGCAGCAGCAGGCACACAGAGATGCAAAGATCACAGTCTCAGATTCAGTTTGGGCTTCAGTTCATTTTTCAGTGGTCGGGTTTGTTTATTTTCAAGCCCGCAACTTTCGCGCTTTCGCCAAACAACAAAAAATGTCTCAGACGGAGAAAGAGAGAGACAGAGAGAGAGCGGGACAATGCGGGACCATTCATGCTGACAATTAATTTGATTTATTTGTTGCCACGGCCGCGAGTTCTTCATGCCATGCATACTCCCCATCTGTGACTGTCTTTTTTGTTTGCTTCTTAGAAAATTCTCAGCTTTTTGCTGCTGGCCCACTTGGGTCTTGGCCAGCTGCAGCAATCGCCAGCGACGGACTACAACGAGGAGCAGCCGCCCGAGGGCTACTACGCCTTTGTGGAGTCCCCAAATGCCGTGCCCCCAAGGGTCAGGCCGCCACCGTACACCTTCGTGAACGCTGACTGCAAGGACGTGGCGGCGGGCAAGAAGTCGGCCGTGTCCGTGCACAACATCTGCGGGGATCTGAACAAGGGACAGATACCCAAGAACCCACTCGGACAGAATGTGCTCGGCGAGCCCTATCCCTTGTAAGTCTTTCACCTGTTCCGCGACAGATGCGAGCAGCACTCCTAAGGGCATCCGTTCCCATTGCTATCCCCCACAGCGAGCTCATACGCAACCAGACGCTGAAGTTCCTCTCGAAGACTCTGCCCGTGCTGAAGGCCGACGACACTTTGCCCAAGGTCACCCAGATCATACGCGACGAGCCAGTGGAGCAGCTGGACAACAACAATATCGATCGGCCGTACCCCGGCTCTGGGTCCACGCGCATTCGTCGCAGTGTCCCCGATGGCATAGAGTCCAATGAGTACAGCTACTTCGATCCCGCCTTGGACGAGGAGAATGGACACCAGCAGCAGCGAGAGCAGCAGCAGCAACGGGAGCAGCAACAGAAAAGAGCCGCCGAAGAGCGCAAGCCGCGAAAATTCTGCGATGGCGGTGGCGTGTAAGTAAAGCTGGAATATTATACGCATGACCCTGTTCTAAATCAATATCTGCGACAGATCCTTTGAGTTAATCACTAATACATTTTCTCCCTTAGATTCTGCACATTGTATCGGGCCATTCAGGGGGACAATGGCAGTGCCGCCGCTGCCACGCCCACAGCGGAGA
Source organism: Drosophila tristis (assembly GCA_018150885.1). Taxonomy (NCBI): domain Eukaryota; kingdom Metazoa; phylum Arthropoda; class Insecta; order Diptera; family Drosophilidae; genus Drosophila; species Drosophila tristis. The sequence goes on along the minus strand of JAECWT010000203.1, from coordinate 314,925 downwards.
GACGGGAGGAAGTGGGACCAATACGGTATGAGGGTCCGCCCACACCCTGCCCCGCCAAGGTGGAGTATGCCACGCCAGTGTTCGCGAAGAACTACCAGGGCGCCTGGCGCTATGTGGTGCAGATACCCTACGAGGGATACTTCACTCAGACGGTGGAGGTGACGCGCTGCATCCAGGCCAGGTGCCACTATCTCGACGGTGGATGCCTCTCCTCGCCGCGCTGGGTCAGCCTGCTGGTTGCAGAGATCTTCTATCCCAATGCCGAGGACACGGTGCCCACCAGCTCGACGACCACACAGGCGCCCTCGGTGCAGGACTTCCAGGCCTATCAGCAGTACCTGCAGAAGCGTGCCGGCGTGGCCACCGCCTCCGATGGCACCTCCTCCACGGGCCCGAATGGTGCCGGAGCGGGTGCGGCGCCAGCGGATGCCCACTGCGATGGACACGACGAGCTGGGCTGCTTCCAGGTGCGCCTCTACTACGACTGGTTCTTGATACCCGGCTCCTGCAAGTGCTGGCGTCCGGACTACTTTGCCAAATACGTGCGCCGGAAGTCGGTGGCCGATTTGTGAGAGCTCCACCATGAGATCCTTAGATCCTTAGCATAAGTATAAAGCCTTAGCCGTTAAGCGAGATGGATCGAGATGAAGTGCTCATTCTAGTGATCCGAGGGCAGGATTGGATCCACACGTGCTTGGATTGCGCAGAGTTTGCAGTTCGTGGCAGATACCAGCTACCAGATACAATTTTAACTTAGGCGATTAGCTCCCTCTTTGACTGATTAAGCCAGGCGCATTGAATTTCTACTAATAAATAAATATACTTCTCCTAGCTCGCGCTCTGCTGTGCTCTCGCCGTCGCTCTCCTCTCCGTTTCGCTCGCGGGGATTTAGGCTAGGCCAAACCGCTTCCGACGCTGCTGTGTGAGTGTGTGTGTGTATGGGTGCCTCCTTGCGCTCTTTGTCAGTACCTGTGGGTGTGTGTGTGTGTGTGTGAGTGTTTGTGTTGTGTTTGAAAGATCCACCGAAAACAAAAAATAGCAACAACAACAACAACAGACACGAAACCAGTCCCGCCGCCAGTCAACCAGTTGCGCATGCGTGCCCGCCACAGTCTCAGTCTCGAGACCCATAGTCGTCGAGTGTGCAGTCAGCAGCACAACCAGTCGGTTGGGTTTGGTTTGGTTTGGGTGTTTTGGCCGGGAGCTGGACCGAACTGAAGCGACGCTGAGCACTGGAAGTGCATTACATACACATCGGAGCCACCGCCGCCACTCGAGAATAGGTGCAAGCAAGCCAACTTGTGCAAAAGCCTTGACGAACGGCCTCAAAAGGCTGCCACACAAAATCGGAATCGGACTAGGAATTGGCTCGAAATATTTCCGCATAGGTGCAAAGCACTCACCACAGTAAGTACTCGGCACAATAATGCCACAAGCCAATACCCAATTGGTATCTAAAATACCTTGGCTTGGGCGAATTTAAAATCAAAGTTCTAGCTTAAGGATCCATCTAAATGGGTGCAAACTTGTGCCAAGTCTTGCCGAAAAGTGACTTAAAGCGGCTGGGAAACGCATTTGGATTCATAGTGAAGTTTTTGTCAATAAACAATCCCCGTGCCATGGCGAAAAAAGAGCACCATAGCTTGCAGAACGCTCGAGTTGTTTCATACAAATCCCTCGAAAAAATGGCAATGCCTTCTGCAAGGGTGTGAAAAAGGTGATGGCATGAGTTTTTCCTCGTGGAAGATGATGTGAGCCATGTGTTAGGCAATTCTCTTTGGTTTCCCACCATACATTCCATCACCATCTCTGCACCGTCACCGTCAGCGTCTCCGTTCGCTGACTGAATCATGAGAGATTCAAATGGGCTCACATGAATATTCAAGTTATGCATTGAGTCCACTGCGTGGGACCATCCATAATCCGAGCACACACTTTCCATTTTGGGTCTCGTCTCTCTTGCAGAGGAAGATGCTGCGGCAGAACACCAGCACCAGCATGCTGGCCCTCAACACCAGCGACGCGCTCCATGGGTGCTCCAGCACCAGCCAAGGGCAGTCCCTGGACATGGATGCGCTGCCCAAGCAGTTCGTGCTGTCCATGAAAAAGCTATTCGACATCCTGGACGACAAGCAGAGCGGCTACGTGAGGTATGTGGACATCGAGAAGGGTTGGCAGGACGACGGATCGAAGGGACTGCCGCGCGGAGTCCTGGACTCGCTGCGCCGGGTCACGCCCAGCTGTGGCCTGCTCTCGTTCGAACGCTTCTGCGCCGGCCTGAAGCTATGCCTGCTGCGCAATCAGCAGCAGATGAGCGAAGCCAAGATTCGGCCTCGATCACAGCCCCAAAGTCTGGGCGCGGAAGTGGAGTACGGATCGCCAGCACCACCGCCCAAGCCTCCGCGTCAAGCAGCAACCGTGGCCACGTCTCCTCCGGCCTTGGCCAAGGCGGACATTCGCCATGCCCTGCAGAACTGGCAGCTGAATCTGATGCACAGCGAGCGGGGTGCGAGTGCGAGTGCGGATGCAGTCAAGCAGAAGTCGCTGACGCTAAAGACAGCCCGCGAGCAGTTCGAGCATCGCGGGTCCGCGGATGGTGGCTCATCCTCCACCTCGGCCTCGGCCACTGACTGGAGCCTGGCCCTGCCACCGAAGAAGTCGAGCAGCAAGCGACGCGAGTCCCGCAGGCACACGCTCCAGAACGGCATCGACTACAACATGCTGAAGCGGCTCAAGCAGCTGGAGGAGCAGCGGGAGCTGCTGCTGTTCGGCCTGGACGGGGTGGAGAAGGCGCGGGACTGGTACATGCAGCAGGTGCTCAACGTGCAGGAGCAGATCAAGTATTTCGGGCGACTCGGCACCAGATTCGTGAGTACAACAAGCCTCCTACTTGCATCCTAGTTTGATTTTCCATTCTTTCCACTGCAGGATCAATGGTCGGAGCTGCAGCAGGAGCGCCTTAACTTCCAGCGGGCACGCGTTCTGGAGGCGAATCGCAGCCTGGCCATTCTGGCCGACACCTGGGAGCATGGCGGCTATCCGCTGCACATCAATCTGGCCATGCCGTCCAAGCTCTCCGAGCTGCTGGAACGCGGCAATCTCTACGAGCAGCAGCAGCAGCATCCGCACCAGCTCCAGCAGCTCCACAATATGCGTGCCATGTCCAATTTCGTCCTCAGCCAGCCCTCCCCCGAGAGCCAGTCCTCCGCGGGCCTGGGCGACGCCGATGTGGTCTACTAGGGAGCAACTAGAATAAGAATGGGAATAAGTCTTCGACTACTTTGTAAATAGTGTGTGTATTATTAAACGGCTCAACAGTCTGATCTACTCTAGAGGGGATTGGGGAAGCGACGCATGTACTTGTTCAGCTGCTTGTAGTTGAGGTTGTTGCCGGGCTGAACGACTCCCTGGTTGATGGTCTTCTTGGCCTCGAACTTGCGGTCCATGTAGCACTTGAAACAGTTCTGGAACTGCTTGATCTCCTTGTGGCAGTATTTCTCCACGAACTCGTTGTCCTTCATGCAGGCGAAGAGCATGCCCATTTCCTGCAGACAGGCCACATCCGAGCCGGAATCCGCCTTGCCGCTCACCGTGTTCTTCAGGCGCAGCGGCAGAATCTCCTGGAATGGCACCTCCATCTCGTTCTGCGGCGTGCGGCCACGTGCGGCAAAGAGGGCTCCGGGTATGCGCATTTCTACGGAAAACACCAAATCACTCAATTCTTGCTTTTTAAGCCAAATTAATACAATTTTTACCAATAATATTCGTTTTCTGTGATCAGCTGTGCCGGTTACGTCAAACACGTGTGTGTGCGCTACCCAACACTCTCTGAATTAAGTTGACGACGCTTCGCAGCACTGCATTTCAACAACATTTCAGCCACAAAACAACAGTGTCCGGAATATCTCAGAAAAGGGTAAATAAAAGCACGGAAAGGAAGGCCAAGAAGCAGAGGCCATTACTTGACCGCCACTTATTCACGCCCACGCGTCATGGAAGCCGCCCAGAATGCCGACCAGGCGGCCCAGCAGCTCGTTGGGCCAACAGACGCGGTGCATGAGGAGGCGGAGCCGCCGCACCAGCATTCGCTGTCGAACAGTGTGGGCAGTCTGAAGCGCCAGATCAGCCGTTTCCATCCGTATCATGGGTCAAACATCCAGCTGGATGACGATGCAACCGTCGCGTATCGCAGGGCAAGCTTCGCCGATGCATTAGCCTTCTCGGAGCGGCCGCTGGCGCCGGGCGACATATTCCTAGTGGAGATTGAGCAGATCGAGCGCGGATGGTCCGGCCACATGCGCCTGGGCCTCACCGAGCTTGCTCCCAATGTGATTGAGGCAAGCGCCGAGGGCCTTCCCCACTTTGCTCTGCCCGACCTAGCCAATATGGGCAACAGCTGGATATACCCGATATCCAAGTTCGATATGAATCAGCGGCAGGAGCCCGTGGACATCATCGAGCCGGAGACCTATAGTCAGTCACACCGTGAGTAGACAGCCAGCTAGCAGTAAAGTTTTGTTGGTAACGCCTACTCCCTTAGGAAACCTTCTGGGCGATGCACCACACATAAGGACGCCGCGTGGCCTGCTTCCAAAGAGACTGCTGCGTCCGGCCATGGGCAAGGGAAACTCTGACATTCTGCTCACCGACAGAGGCTCTCGCATCGGCATTATTTACGTGCCTTCAACAAACAGCCCATCCAGAGGCGAGCTTCATTTTATTATAAATGGCGTGTCCCGTGGACCAGTCGCCAGGGAAATTCCTTTGAATATGGCACCCCTATTTGTTGTTATCGACGTGTACGGCACCACCAAGCAGATCCGCATCATCCAGCTCGAAGGCAGTAAGTGCATTGAATGGCGTCCATGTTTTTCCGTATTTTTATAACCATCTACCCGTTCGATTCCGCAGTTCTTTCCCTGCAAAGCGCCTGTCGCAATGTCATCCTGGAGCACGTTCCAGAGAACGCGATTGGCCACCTGCCACTGCCCGAAAGCATCAAAAGATTCCTGCTGCGTAGAGATTAGGGTCGCACATAGATGGCTCTATGTAATAGAGCTTTGTGTTCCAGTGTGAATGTAGAGAGAGAGCGTGTGTGAGAGTGTGTATGCATGAGCGTGGATCGTGATAGTCTGTTTACCCATATTTTTATAAGCATGTAACACAAGCAGTGCCAGCAGCAGCAGCAGACACAACTGAAGTGCCCGTACATTGACTCTTGATTCCAGACACCAGGCGTTGAGGGCCGCATCTAATGGATCGATGACGATGCACTCCGCCACCTTCCATTAGCCACGACTTCCCAGTTGAACTCTATACAATACCATTCCCGGGTCACCCTCTGCTGTGGCGGGTGTCTATTTGTAAAATGTTCTAAGTTATATTTTGTATCGGTCTGGTTTCGTTCATTCTATTTCTTGAGACTATGTTTGAGAACATAACCATCGTTATCCGACTCAATAGGAGGGATACCATATGTACGAGTATCTTCCAGCTGTAGAAGACCGGACCAGATCCAACACCGCCCTGCCTTTTAGCGTTTCGGTTCCGATCCATTCAAGACGATTTCCGTTTGCTTTTTACTTCTAAGTGATTGTTGCTAAATGTAAATTAAGAATGTAATAAAATACCGAACGAAGTTGCTGTAGTCCGTCGGATTCCGTAATTCTCCTTAGGGTTTCAAAACTAAAGCCGTTTATTCAAGCATAGATAATTGTTGTAATTGTATGTGTAGATATAGACGATTGGATAGGTAGCAGCTAAGGGCACTACTTGCCGCGATTCTCGGCCAACTTGGTCTTGAAAATGGCCTTCAGCTCGTCGGCCCCATCTCCGTTCACCTCCTGGTAGTAGGGAAGCTCAGCCAGTCGCTTCAGCCATGCGTGGACCTTGGGGAACTTGAACTCGTCAATTGGAGCAGCATCGTTCACTGAAGTGACTGTGGCCACGGCACAGAAGTCGGCAATGGTCAGATCAGCGCCACACAAGTAGGGCTGGTCCTTGAGAAAACCCTCCAGAATCTCGTAGCACTTCTGGATGTAGGCAATCTTGTCAATGGAACAGTCCGTCGAGCCGAAGTACAGGATTGGTTCGTACAGGAAACGGAGGCGTGCGAACAGATGACCCGAGTCCAGATGCAGACGCGCATCGACATTGGCGCGCTGCACCAAGTCCTTGGGGTAGAGCTGCTGCTGCTCCTTTCCATACTTCTCCACCAGATAGGCGGAGATGGCGTGCGAGTCGATTATCGTTGCATCCCCATCTATCAAGGTCGGAATCGTATGCTGAGGGTTCAATTTGATGAATTCAGGCGTCAGATGTTCACCTTTCAGCAGGTTAATTGGCCTGGACGGGCGAAGAATCTTCGGTTAATTGATTTATATATGAGTAACTATGCTTGTGGGAACTTACCGCAGTTCAAGATCAAGGCCGATCGCCTTGGCCGTGAGCAGAACGGCGCGAGAGGGAGGACTCAGTGTAGCATAGTATAGGGCTGGCTTGGACATGGTTTACTGTGGATATCTGTGGAGAAATGATGAAATTAGTTGTAGTAACTCTTCGAGCCACCCACGCGCTTAACTTCATTAAACAGAGCGATCCCCCCTTATAACCGCATTCACTAACACACTCTTACCCACGGGAATATCAGATAACCTCGCAACAAATACATACATATCTATGTGTATATTAATACATATATACGATAAGTCACTATCAGACGACACTCAACATGGAAACGCACACCTGAAGGAATTTTACTGGCAGCCCGTCATCGCTTGTCCCCACATATATGTATATGTAGCCCCCGTACTAACCCTAGGACTGGGAAATTAAATTTACAAAACAAATGTAATTAGCGGCCCAAGCACAAAAACACAACCACACATACACACGGTCAAAAGTACAGATGTTGGAAAAGCACAGATCGTGCCTTTTTTGTGTGTCTCTCTTGCTGGCTCACTCTCTCTCGCTGGGTGCATATCTACGTTTGTTTGCCGGCAGATTGTAATACCCTTGAAAAGGATATTACTCTTGCCCAGCTGTTTGCAACTCCCGCAACATTCCGATCTTACAAGGCATACATATACAATTTCTTGATACAACAACCGAGTTTTATGGCCGTGGCTGAATGGAACGTTGCACAGCATCTTTTTATTCAGTCAATATTTATTTAACGCGAAGTGGGGATGGATCTGCCAGGGTATCAAAAGTTCGGCGCCCCGAAGTCTGCCTTTCCCCTCTATAGTTTTTTTTAGTGCTAATGCAGCAGAATACATGTGTGTGTGCAGCAGTGTAGGGGGGACTTGGCTTTTAGCGTTTGATTACCCACATCCCCCCCTTTAAAGATTATTATTTCACATTTGTTTAAGCGCACAACACTCACAAAATTTTCTATGACCGCTCGCTGCAAACTCGGAAAAGTAAATGTGGGAATGGAAGAGAGAACCTGGAGCAGCGTAACGAAACGAAACGAAACACAAAAGGCAGACCGCAGATTGAGCGCGGCTGCTACGGCTACAGCTGTTCAATACATACATACATACATATGTCGTTTCATTCGTTATAGACTTTTATTCATAGACTTTTGGTATAGGTTAGATCGTATTATGTTCAGGGTCTACGAGTATATGATTACTGGTAATTTAATAATTTTATATAGGCGAATATATGAACGTACTTAAAGAGCTTATAGATATGCAGTAATACCAACGTTTCTCGTCCGCACACGGCAGACGTGCATTCAAAATTCTAATCAATCAAATCCTTGAGCCCAGAAGAGGAACAGGACAAGCGCAATTACATGAGGCTCGAAGCCTGAATTAAGCGATCATAAATAATATTAATAAAATGGTGTCGTATAGAACATTATATGCACTTAATTGGAGATTTCTAATTGATCGATCACACACTTCTGTTTTGTTTTGCACCCTCCTCCTCGATTGTCAATTGTCCAGCACGCTGCGCTTGAGCGCCTCCTCCAGATCAGCGTCAAAGCTCTCCGGCTTTGAGTAGTCCGCCGCGTATCTATCCTTAGTTTGTTCCTTTTTGGTCCCGCCATTCTGTTTGCCCTCCGGGAAGCCCTTGCCAAAGTCACTCGAGAAGTTGTGGACATCGAACGCCTCGAATTTGGCAAAGTTGTTGTCCAGTTGGGTGGAGTTGGTCGGCTTGCTGCCGCCGAAGCTGTCCTCGAAGTTGTCGTTGAAGGCGTCGCTGCTAACGGCAAAGGCATCGAAGGCCGTCCTGTTCGCACTGATTTGTTCGCTGGCCATAGCTTTTGTTACCGTTGTCGGTGTTGATCCTGTGGCTGTGGTTGAGTTATCGTTAAGCTTAAAGTTGTCATTAAATGCATCGAAGAAGGAATCGTTGAGTTTCTTGGTCGTCGTCGTCGTTGTTGTGGTTGTAGCTCCAGCTGTGCCCGATCCAAAGTCATCAAAGTCTGCAAACGCATCCAGCGCCGTCTGGGACTTTTTGTGGTTCTGCGAGGCATTCGAGTGGTGCGAGGATGGGGCCGGACTCGCGTTCAGATTGAAGGCATCGAACTGCTGCATAATATCGTTGTTCAGCGGCGTTACGGCTCTCGGTTTGGTGCTGTTGTGGATGCTCATGTCTTTCATGTTGTTCAGGGTCTTCACGGCGGCGGTTCCCATCTCATCTGAAATATGGAAATTCTGTCAAGATGAGATTCAGATAAACCCAATATCCATACGCACCCTCTGAGCTAAAGTCCTCGGCAAAGTTCTTTTTGTGGCCCTCCCCCTTGGAGCCAACCGCCTGCTCATCCTCATCATCGTCGGCAAAGGGATCTTTGATGCTGAAGGGATCTTCATAGCGGTAGTCCTTGAACGGATCATCCTTGAAGTCTGTGGGACCCGTGATGGGGCCTGGCGTTGGTGTCTTTGCATTGACGTTTCCTTTGCCGCCGCCAAAGGCATCAAAGAGACTCGCTTCCAGGCCCAGGCTTCCAGTCGTTGCCAATGCACCGATTCCCACTCCAGTTGTGGCTTGCGTCTGGAGCGGTGTGTTGGAACGCGACAAGTGTTGGTTATTTGAGGTGGTGGACAGGATGGACATGGTGGAGGTGGTGCTCGTGAGGGCGGCAATTGTGGACGCTGTCGACGAGGATGAGGATGTCGCCGGCAGCAGGGGGTGCAGAGGTGTGCTGGCGGTCTTGGAGTCGGGCGCCGCATCATCGAACAGGGAGAAGCTGTCCAGCAGCGAGGCATTGATCGCTGGAATAGGGGTGGCCGTGGCCATAGGCGTGGGCGTGGCTGCGGGCGTGATTGGAATGTTCTGGAGCTGTACGAATGTGTGCGGGAAGGTTGTACGAGGTTGTGTAAGGAGTAAAAATCAAATAAATTAAAAGTAAATCAAATTGAAATCATATCGAATCGAATCAAACTTATAAGCAAAGAGATTAGACAATAAAATAGGGGAAACCATAAGCACAAAAGTCAAAGAAAAGCATTGAAGCACACAGCGCAAAGGTGGAGGTGGAGGAGGAGGAGGACCATGACCATTAGCATTACCATTACCAGAACCCGGGGCAGGCGGTCCTGTCCTGTCCTGTTCCCCAAAGAACTCTCTGTCTGGGACGTACGTGGAATGATGTCGAACATAGATATTTCTCTTTATTAATAATGCAAAACGTTTTTTTCTGTTACATTGTGGGTATCGGTTAGGTTGCGGGCTCCCCTTTATATGTAAGTACGCGTGTGTATGGATATATGTATGTATGTATGTATCTATGTGTATTCTATGTACGGACCCATGTGATACACAGAAAAATCAATGCACGGGAAGCTGCTTGTGGGAGGAAGTGTCTGTGTGTTTATGTGGGTTTTATTATAATCAAAATCTGACAAATATATAGCTGGATACTTGGAGGCTTAGCTATGCCGCATAGATTCCTATATATGTATGTATGTGTGTATGTTTAAATTCTCATATGATGCAGTTTCAGTAAATCGTAGTGGGGCGGGCAGGCAGGCCTCTTCCACATAAAATTCAAAATATTCTGCGGCAGTTACATTCATAATCCATAATACGTATGTACGATGTAAAATGTTGCCAATATATGTAGGTATGTGTGTATGTGGTATGGCTATTAACTTTAGTATTATCTCATATGCAGAAACAACAAACAACTTGCATTTAAATTCCCTTTAGAGAGATCCTTCTCTTGACTAGCAAATAAACAAACCATCCAAGAAAATATGATTAGATGTTCTCCAGCTCCAGTTGAGATCATTGATATTTAAACAATTCGAGGGAAGTCTCCATAACATAATCGTAATATTAAGTTAAATACAATATTTTGCACAACATTTCGGAATCGAACTTTTGAATAGAGCTACGTTTATCCCATTCCTGCCATCTTCCTATCCATATATTTCGTTTAGTTTTCTTTTGGTTTTTGTGACTACATTTATAACACGACGAGACGTAACGCTTGGAATTTGTTTGGGTTTTTTTTTGAATTGATTTAGTACATTTAGCTAATTAGAGGCATGATCGTTAAGTCTGAATGGGCGTCTCCCCTCTGCCGTACACGTACCATGACTAATGTAGGAGCACATACGAGACGAGTATGTTTAGGTTTGGTGTAATTTAATATGTGGTTCGCCATTAGCTTCTGTACGCTTTGAATTGATTTGCAATGCTGCCAGAGGAGGCGCCTCTCCCATTAACTGACTATATGTGTGTGTGTGTGTTAGTAGTGGTATTATGTATATCAGATACGAGTATATGTATATATATATGCATTATAGAAATGTGAGTATTCTTAAGATGTTCACTGAAAGTAAAGAATTGCAAGAGATGAGAGAGAGACCAGAAGGTTAGTTTTTCATACGAGCAGCACTTGCGAACCAGAGCCATAGACTACTGGGGTGTGCGAGGTGGAGTGGCTGGCAATTAACAATAAACAATAAATCGAGTGTACAAGAAACAAAGTAAAACCAATAGAAATACTCAATCAAAGTTCTACTTTTCTGAGTGCGTGCTTCAAAAAGATATGTTTATTTCTAAACTACACAAAAGAACTTAAGAAATGTTAGTAAATAATCGTAATTGGAAACCAAACTGGATTAGCTATTCTATTTAGATACAGGTGATACAGGTGGGGGTGAACGGTGTGCATGCATTACCACCTATCCCAGCGTACACTGAATTGGGTACCAACCTTATTGTCAAAGTCTTCAAAGTCAGCGAAGCCGCCTCCTCCTCCCCCGCCGCCGCCACCGCCACCAAAACCACTTGTGGGCTGTGGGAAAACAGTAAAAAATGGCTCAATTAGTAATCCCCTTAGACGCTCGTGTTTGTGCCTTACCTGTGGTCCTCGTGGTGGGGCTGGTCTGGGTGGCGGCACCTTGGATTTCTTTGGGGGCAATGCTGGACTAGGTGACTCCGGCCGGGGTGGTGGGCCTGATCTCTGTGCGTTGGGGCTGAGCACCTGACCCTGGCCGGTGGGCGCATGCAGGGCGGCAAACGGATCGCTTCCAAAGTCGTCCTTCCCAGGCTGCAATGCATGATCGGGGGATGAGTCGTCGGTCTTCCCTCCTAACCCACTGCCCGGCCTTACCTCCGGTGTTATGGCGCTGCTTTTGCTGCCCCCGAATGCGTCGGCACCGAAGGGATCTCGTTGCGTTTGGCCAAAACCAGCTGCTGACCCTGTTACGCTCTGGCCAAAGCCCATAGCAGAGCCTGTTCCGCTCTGACCAAACGCATCGAAGCCGCTGTCAAAGCCGGAGCTCATCGTGAAGCTGTCATCGAAGCCGGCGTTGATGACTGGCTTGCCGCTGCCCTGGCCGCTAAAGGGATCGTTGCCGAAGCCGTTGGTCGACTGGTTGGCCTGATTGGCCGCTCCGCTGTTGTTCTCGTCGAAGGGATCGTCCTTGGGCATTTCGATCTCCTTGTGAAGGGTCTTGCGAGCGTGATCAAATTCCGGTTCAATCTTCAGCTGGTACTCCGATACGAGCTCCGCGTTCTGGGTCTCCATGGCGGCGCGACATATGAGCAGCGCATCGGTCATCTGGCGCTGGGTCTCCATCAATTGAGTGACCATCGAACGCACCTTTCGACGATGAAAGCATAAGCTTGACGCATCCCCAGGGAATGTACACCACTTACCGAGCTAATTTGGAGCTGCGTGTTCTGCAGATGCTTGGTCAGCTTGGAGAGCTCGCGATTGTTGTCGTCGTACTCCTTCTGCAGAGACGTCTCCTCGTCCTTGAGCTTCTGCAGCTCGGAGCGCTTGGCATTCAGTTCGCCCTCCTGTTCGTTGATGGTCTCCTCCTGCTTCTGGCACTGGTCCCGTATCTTGTTCACCTTCAAAAAGAGATTTGGAAATGCGACAACTATGAGCCACGGATGTTTTTCTAATATATCCAGGATTTCGCACAACATTTAGGCCAACAAATATGCATATACACACAAAAATGTACAATAAACATGAACAACATAAAAAACATAACATAAAGAAGTGAGAAACTGAAACAAACCTGGCTGTTGGTGGTGGATATGTCAAGACTTACGTTGGCCAACACGGCCGTAATTTGGTTAACCTTATGAAATCGGAATAAGTTGTGTGGATAAGTTTTAAAGTGCAATCACCGATTTAGTAGGGGTTTCGTTTTGCGTTTTGCGTTTAGCCAAATTGGTTAGCAGAGTGTGTGGAAGTGTGGAGGAACCATGACAAAGAAAGGGAAATCATAGTTCAAATTAAAATTAAAAGGTTAACCCAAAAGAGCAAGCAATGTGAATCAGCCTTGAGGCATAGATGCATGCAAAATAACTACTTGAGCCTGCAGATCGTCCAGACGCTTCTGTGCCTCTCCCCGCTGATTCTCCAGCTGCTTCAGTGTGGCCGTCAGTGTGTCCAATTCGCTCTGCAGATGCATTTGGGATTAGTCTCAATCTTTTTGTGGAATCTTCAGAGCTCACTGACCTGCAGACTGCGCACTTCCCCGTTCTTGATGCGCACATCGGCCTCCTTTTGGGCGATCTCCGTCTCGAGCACACGTCTTTCGCGCGCCAACTCCTCGATCTCTTTGGAGATCATCTCCAGCTCGGGATTGGTGTACGTCGGCTTCGTCTCCTGCAGCTGCATGTCCACGCCCGACACAGTCGAGCGCATTGATGGCGGCACCATGTTGGCAGTCAGCACATGCGGCGGATCCACGCCACGCTGCTTCCGCTCGACGAACCACATGGCCAGGGCGAACTGATCCACAGTCAACTTGCCCGACTGATTGGTGTCGCACAGGGCCCTGAAAGCGAGTGTTCGGTTGAGTATATGTTTCCCTCGGGAACTGTGCTGAGTTAATAGCTGCAATCCTCACCAGATGTCGGCCAGACTGCGTTGTGGTATACCCGACTTTATGAAAATGTCCTTCACCTCGAGGCCAGAGACCAGGCCGTCCTTGTCCAGATCAGACTGCCGGAATATCTCCTCGAATCGGTTCAGCTCGGAGGGTGTCACCACCCAGTCTGCATTGGCCGTCACTGGGGCCCCGATTGGTATCAGCGGATCGGTCTGGATCAGAGGCTGGGAACTGACCGCGCCCACGGGCGGAATACGGGTCATGGGCGGCACGGCCACGGGCATCGGAATAGCCGCCGGCGGGGCAATGTCCTTGGGGAAATTGGCGACGAAGCCACTATCGCCGAATCCCTCACCGCTGGGGGCACGCGGCATGGCAGCGCCAGCCGGTGGCGGAGGCATGGCAGGTTTGGGCGGCGGTCCAGCGCCACCGGCCTTCCGCAGCTCGGGTGGGAGGACACTGGGCACAGTGCGCTTCTGGAGCGTCTGGTAGACGAGATGCATGGCCACGATAAACTCGTGCTTGTCCAAGTTGCCGTCCTTGTCCTGGTCGGCCAGGTCCCAGATGGTGCCGAGAAGGTTCAGCGGCAGCTTGGACTCCATGAGTACGCCTTTAACCTTATCGCCGGGCAGCATGCCGTCGTGGGGACGGAGCGACTGGAACAGCTGCTCGTACTTGAGCCGATCGATGACACTGATTGACCAGTCGCCGGTGGCTGCGCCTCCGCTAGCGACGGGACCTGTTTGAATGCGAGCGGGCACCGTTTTTGGTAATTCACCCTGGGGGTAAGTAAGGTCGTTTTGTGTGACACACATAAGTTCGGGGCTATTGTGTAACTGGTGCAAGGTCTGGCCGACGCACTCACCACTTTCGGAGGGTTGACAGTGTCCACATAGATGTTGTTCATGTTGGCCACCTGTCCCGCCTGGGAGAGGGAGACTAGCTTCAGGGCCACAAAGAAACCGGGCTTGTCGAGGAAGCCCTTCCCATTCGGATCGGACAGATCCCAAATCCGACTGAGCACTACATCGCTGAGCCCGGACCTCTTCAGAAACTTGGCCGCCGTCATGGCCTCAATTGCCCCAGTGCCTTTCGGGTCGATCTGCAAAAATCAATAGGGGGGGTTGCAAGAAAACCAAACCCAAGCCACATTCGCGCTTCGCTTCGCCACGCCTGGGCGTCCTTACCTGTTTGTAGTAAGCCTCGTAGATGCCGATGTGCTTGCTGCACACCTTGGCAAAATCCAAATTCATGTTGGCCAAATTTTCTCACTGTTATTCACGAGTTAAGCTGCAGAACGAGAGCACGAGAACGCGTAAGCGTAAGTCTGTTATCACAAAATCGATTTTTCTCCTATTGACGAGGGCGGAACGGAAGCAGAGCGAGTGTTCAAACGCTTGTATTTCGCCAACCACGGGTTGCATCCACGAGGGCAGTTGCTCTAGCCACCTACAATATGTCTGCGCGCATTTCGGCCTTGCATTTAACATTTAATTGCAATTGAAAACGAATACACTACACTTTTTAATTTAGTTTTTTTTTATCAATAAAATATACTGCCCAGCCCCTCAAAAATATACCAAAGTATATCTTCTTAATTTAAAAATACCGAAAGTGTGGACTGTCCCCATGTTGCTGCAGCTTGCAACACTGGCAACTATCGGTATAGTATGATTTCAAATTCAAACTCTTTATTGGGGGCTTCTGACTATGTTGTTATAAAATTAGAGCAAACGAACGCGGCAATTGGCGGCACCGCACTGGCAATAGAGAACCTTGTTGGGTACCACGCCCACCTCGTAGTTGTAGTTCCAGGTCAGCTCGGTGCCGGAGCGAATGTGCGAAGATGCAAAGAAGCCGACCCAGGGGAAGCGCAGATCGTGGGTATCCACAAAGACATTCTGCACAAAGAGATTTGGGTTGCACGAATGCTGCACGAGCAGAGGAACAAGCATTAATTAAAGATAATTGCAACATGCAGCGCAGCTGAACAAAACTCACGTTGAAGTAGCGTCCCAAGTTGCCAGTCGTCTTGGCGTCCATGATGAAGGGGGTCTGGTCTTTGCCAAAGAAGCGGCGCACAGAGTTTTCACGCACTGTTTCATCCAAATCAGAGTTGGGATTGAAGCTGATTACTGCCCGCTCTTGCGAGTCCAATTCGGTGTTCTGCGTGCTGTTGCTGCGTGAGGAGCGCAGCTTGTCCTTCTTCTTGATATAATAGTTGTTGGGTCGGAAGTCATCGTCGTCCTCTGCATCGGGGCCGTAGTTGTCATCTTCGGGGTCCGGGTCGGAGCGCTCCACGTCCGACTCATAGCCCTCCTTCAGCTGCTCGGCCACCTCGATGTAGTCGAGATCGGCAAAGTACTCGTCCCCCGCATCCTGACCGCCCTCATTGGCCTTCGCCTCCGTCAGCAAGTGGCCGGCATAGATGCACACGAAGGCGCCCTTGGGAATGTCGTTGACACAGCGCAGACCCCAGCCACGGTTCGAGGTTTTGAACACCTGCAGCTTCATCTCCAGCGAGTGCTGGACCACACGGTTCAGGCAGTTCTTCTTGCACTTACAGCGCGAGTTGCACTCGTAGATGCCCGTCAGGACGCCCTCGTACAGACGCTTGTACTGGTAGCCGATCTCCTCAATGGGCTTCTTGGGATTGCAGTACCTGACGCCGGTCACGGTCAGCTGCCAGCAGGCGCACTTCGATTTGTCCTGCAAGTCAAACACCTCAGTCATGATTGGCTCTTGCTTTGACGCGTCGAACTTACCGAACAATCATCCTCGCAGTCGCAGCACACGAGGAACTCCTCGTCGA
Source organism: Drosophila tristis (assembly GCA_018150885.1). Classification (NCBI taxonomy): domain Eukaryota; kingdom Metazoa; phylum Arthropoda; class Insecta; order Diptera; family Drosophilidae; genus Drosophila; species Drosophila tristis. The sequence continues at coordinate 298,791 of JAECWT010000203.1, read as the reverse complement.
GATTCAGGTTCACGCCCTCGGTTGGAATGCGCTGTTTGGCATATTCGCAGGGCGGTGGCAGAGTGTTGTCGTAGTAATTGACTAGCGGAATCGCCATCTTCTCCTGCCCCTTGGAGATGTCCGCCTCCTTGACGATGGTCGACTCGATGTAGTATTCGGCCAGGCAGCGCAGATCGGGAGTGAAGTCAAAGTTGTCTACATTCAGCACATTATTGGTGACCCGCAGATAGTTGTGCACTTCAAACATGTTGCGCAGATTCCGGCCACACGGACCGCGATAGACGACAGTGCGCTTGGTCTTCTGCCTCATTACCATGCGCTCCCATCCCGACAGCAGTGGTTTGGACAGCGGACTGTAGCTGTCCAGACGGTGTACGACCGTGAAGAGACAGCTCGGGTTGCATATGTGCGTTTTGAACACCCTGGGCGGCACATTCCGCTTGGCCGTGAAGTGCACCACCTGACCCTTGGGACGGGTGTCGTCGTCCACGTAGATGGTGGAGTTGTTCAGGTGACGCACAGCGGAGGCGGATGCGGTTGAAGGTGCTGCAGTGGATGCTGTCGAGGCTGATTTCCCAGTGCTTTTGCGGGCTATGGCACGTATCTGTTGATCAACCTGCCTGTTGCTCGACTCCATCTCCTTGGTGTAGCGTATGAAGGGTTCGGTGCGCTGGAATTGCAAAAGCAAGTCCGAATTCAGTCGGATAGGCAGAAATTTCGATTGATTACCAAACTCACCCTTGGAACCCTCATCTGGTGTATGGCACAGTCGGCGTTCAGGGAATTCTGGGTCTCCTTGAAGACGGGGGCCAGGCGCAACGAGCCGCGATAGATCCATTCGGTGTGGTTCTTATCGGCCTCGAATTGCATCAGCACCAGGCTGCAGTCGACCTCAATGACCCGGGCATACAGCCAGGTGCCATTCGATTCGGTGTTCATGCTCTGTCCCTTGGTGCATTGCACCATGGGCCTGTCCACCGCATATCTCTCGACGTACTTCTGGATGAAATCGCGCGAGGCAGGATGCACATCCTCCCACACCTTTTCGGACGTCTGGCACACCAGGCGCACATCGCTGTGGTGCACGTACTGGGTGTACCCGTCGTCGTAGAAGATCAGGTAGCGAAAGCGATTGTTTTGCTTCAGGGGCTCGGCAATGATGCCCGGATAGAAGGCACTCTGCACCACGCCCTTCTCCTTGCCGCGCACCAGTGTGCCATCAAAGAAGGCGATCACGCGGGTGCCTGGCCGAAAGAGCAGACAGTTCATTCAACCGCTTGATGGAAGGATTAGCAGCTGCATCCACTTACCGATGGGCAGACGCACTGTCGGCGGATCAAAGTAGGCCAAATGCTTGGCCGTCACAGTCTTCATCATCGGATAGGGCATGTGCTGATACTTGATCTTATAGGCCTTCACTGTGACACCTCCGGCGGTGGTGGTATCGCAGATCTCCACAACATTAACGGAGACCCAGCTGGCGATGGCCTTGTTCTTGACGGCGTAGTAGGTCTCCCCAACTTTGATCGGGGGCCGTTCGACGTCACCAGCAGCCGGCAGGTGCTGGAGGCGCTAAAATATCCAAAATGCAATTATAAACGGTTCTCCATCTTTTTCCGCTATTAACTCACTTTGTAGTCACTGGTGCAGATATTCTGATGGAGATCTAGCGGTGGCAATTGCTTGTGAACCACCTGGCATGAGTTGTACACGGAGCAATGCATTTTGTCCGCCAGACTTTGGACCTTTGCCAGCGCCAAGTCCACCTGCTCGAACTCCTGCCCCAAGCGCTCCATCTTGGCATGAATGATGGTTTTGGACCACTTGAGTTGCTTGGAAAAGTCCACCTTATTCAGCGTCTTCTTAATGGCATCTTCCAGTTCGTTCTCGATCAGATCCAATACATTTTTGGAAAACTCGGCTTTTTCTGCAGCAAGTAAAATGAAATATAAAAAACTCGGCACTTTCTGGGCTCGTTGCATCGCTCCACCTGTTGTCTTTTCATCATCCTCCTCGTCGCTGCTGTCCAGGGTCACACAGTCAGCCTGCTCCTGCCTGAATTCCTTCAGCAGCAGCGGCTGCCCCGCCAACAGAAGGCCAGCATACTCCTAAAAGGGAAATTGTGTATGAATAACTTTGATCCACTAGTAGCGTGGACCTAGCAGCTGTCTCACTTCATACATATCCACTGCCGTGTCGTAGCAGTCCAGGCAAACGTACTGCGACCTGTGCAACTTCCTCGGAACCTTGTAGAAGTTCAAAATAGCCACGCAGGCCAGCACATACTGCTTGTGTAGCCGCTTGCAGTTGCAGTTGATGCAATCCTTGTTGTACGAGATCATCCCGTCCCAGGCAAAGGAGCTTTTATGCTCTGCCTCTACTTCTGTTGGAGGAATTCCTATTTCAAGCACTACCGAGAGAGCTTCTTTGGGCGCTTTACTGGGCAGTTCATCGATTTCCATGGCATCGATAATATCTTTTGGCTGCAACTGAGTTGCAGCTTCGGAGGATTTTTGGTTTTCCTTGGATTCGTTCGTTGTTGTTAGACCTGGCAATGGTACACCTTCCGCCATGGCTATATCATCCTCCACTTGAATACTGTCGTCAGCTTTTGACGGAGTCTCCGTGTCAGCTTGCTGACCGTGTTCCTCCTTCTCCTTCGCAAGGGAATCATCCGAAGTGGGACTGCTGATTAGTTCAATGCTGCTGTCAGCCAAGGCTTCACTTTCCTTGCTCTCCTTGCTGTCGGCTTCGCTTTCTTTTAGCTCAGACTCCTTGGTGGCGCCTGGTTTTTCCTCCTCAAGGGGCAATAGCTCCTCCTCGTTAACATCGTTTGAGGATGCCGATTTTAGGGGGCTGTCGAGGAGCTCTACACTGTTGTCCGATTCGGTTTTTGGGGCCGTAGGCTCTGCGGCAGTAGGACTACTCAGCAACTCAATGCTACTGTCAGCATCCTTGGCCCCGTCAAGTGCCTCGGTATCCTTCGATTGAGCTTCGCTCGAGTCGGGAATGTCAATAGTCAAGTCCTTCATTTCGTCATCCATATCCATTTTTGCTCTTTTCTCCGGCGATGAAGAACAATTATCGTCGGATGCCGGCGGCTGTGCCTTTTTCTTTTCCCCCACACTAACAGTCGGAGCCTCACTCAAAGAAGCTTCTGGGCTGCTGTCCCAAGTGTCCATGGCAGCGGACTCAGCCATGACTTAATTTTTTTCCAACTGTTTTAGCACTAAAACTTTGTTTAAACACTCTGTTTATCAAAAAATAGACAATTTGCGAAAAGGTGGACGAGCAATATTCTCACACTATGCAACACTGAAAACCGAGAACTGAAAACTACACTACACTACCATTGACAACAAACATTTCAAAAGTGAATTGCAACGGTAATATTTTCTGCTATACGTTTGATTTTATTTTGGGAATGAATTGGTTAGGAGCTTATTGCTCGAGAACCTTTGGGTGATAGCCGGTCTCATCAGCAGTATAGACAACCTTGACCAGCTGGCCATTGGGAGCCACATACTCGTATTCGCCAGAAACCACCCAGTTGTCATGCTCCTTCAGCACACCAGACTGGACAGCCTTGATGTGGTTGGACAGTTCATAGGCATACTTGAAGTCCTCAACGTTAACTTCCGAGTCGCTCTTCAGGACATCAGCCTCTTCGTTGGCATAGGCGAGGGCCACAAGGCAGGCGAGAACAATCTAGAAAATAACACTTTGCTAGCAGATATTCTCTTTAACTGTTTCGAGATCCTCACTTACCACGAACTTCATGTTGGAGGGTAAGGATATGTATGCTGACGGAGTGCGAAACAAATCTAACTAATGCCATCCAAAATAGTCGTTTATATACAGATTTCTTGACATTTCGCCACTGACCTGACGACTGCGACGGCGCAGCAGAGCCGTCCGGGCAGCCAACAAAGCGTATAAATTGTCTCATAACTGGATTTAAATGGACTTTTGTCTTAATTAAACAAAACACTTGATGCAGTCATTGTGATTCTGCACTAGGCGTGTGGCCGTCATTATTTATTGTTCAAGTCCCCAGGAACCAATCTATGATAATCTGCCGAATGTTCTCGTTTTACCTGGATGTTCATCATCCGCTAGATTGATATGGATGCACGATCAACTTGACAAAATTTTGATAAGTGCAAACCGGTACGGTACCAAGAGCATAACGCAAATCGAAAATAAATTGCTATTTATTTGTTATCTAAAATATATTTGCATAATTTGTAGATAACTCCACTATCTGTCTATTTCGGCTCCCGCAAAATCGAACCGGTTCTTATTTATCAAAAATTAGCTTTGCCGCTGCAGCCAGTTGACCTCCAAAGCATACGATTAAATCAAACATTTGAATATTGTGCCGCCAAATAGTCCAGTGCTGGATAAGCCATGTTTCCAGATTGCCTGAAATCGCCAAAGTGCGGCCATAAATTGCCATTTGCCCCGAAATCACACGTGTTGTGTTTGGTATAAATAATTTTAAACTTTTAGAGCGATGGCCAGCGATTCTGGCAGTGACTATGAGGTTGAGGCGTTTATAAAGCCGAAACGGGTACGTCGGGCGGTCAACGATGACAGTGCCGATCTGCTGGGCAACTTTGACGACGAGAAACGAAAGGAAATACTCGATGGAACATACGTGCACAAGGAGGATGGCAGAAATCCAAGTGATCCCGAGGACAGTGACAGCGAGAGCGAGGATGGAGAGCAAGAAGACCACTCCGATGGCGAGGGTGCACCACCCTCTGGCAGTGCGGCCTCTGAGTCCGAAGAGGAGGAACCATCGACGGATGGTCGGTTAACCAAAGATCAGTTGGACTCTTTGCTTCGTGGAGCGTCGAAAACAAACAGACATGTTCTGTACGTGACAAATCTCAACTTTGAGACGACAAAAGACGATTTGGAGAGACACTTTGAAGCAATTGGTTTGGTAAAGTCCATCAGAATCCCGAAGAAACGTCGCGGTGGCTTTGCCTTTGTGGAGATGATGGACTTGGCCAGCTTCCAGCGCGGCTTCGAGCTGCACAACACAGAGCTCCAGGGTCGTCGCATCAAGGTGCAGATATCCGAGGCCGGCAAGAAGAAGTCGGCCAACAAGAAGAACATAATAAAGCAGAAGAACCGCAAGCTGGCCGAGATGCGCAATGAGCAGAAGACGTTCACGAAGAGCGGCAAGTTCTACGACAAGGACCTGAAGAAGGAGAAGGCCAAGGAGTTCCTGGCGCGCAAGCGCTGGCGCAAGCCCGCTCCCAGACCCAACTAACTAGTGTACACTCCCCCCCACCCCTTGCATAAGACTCCCTAAATATAGATAAACCTATGATTATTTAACACAAAACGGCGGACAAATTGAATGCACTACTGCCAGCGCACGATGTAAAAGTTTCGCTTTCCCACCCGCAGCAGGGAAACGCCATTACGGAGTATGTGTATGCCCGCAGTTATCACTTCGGCAATGTTCTGCACTCGCTTCTGGTTGACATAGAAGCCGCCAGCGTTTATAATACGAACGGCATCGGCTGTAAATGGAATTCGTTCAATTAGCAGTCTGTCTTTCCCTCTTGCTTGTCACCGAATACACTTACTCTCTGTGGGAAAACACTTGGCCTTCATGGCCAGCTGCAGCATGGACATGCCCGGCTCTGTCAGTAGATCCACTACAGCGGCGCCCTGGAAGGTCTGCTTTATCTCGGCATAATTCAGTTCGGCCAAGCCATCCACCTTCCCTTTGTACAGTGCATTGGTAACGCGCTCTGCCTGCTTCAGTCCATTTTCTGCAAAATTTAAGCGTTTCAATGATAACAATCGATTAGAAAGGACGTTCGTCCAAGCTGAACGAACCGCCATGCACAAGTAACGTCACATCCTCCGCCAGCAGCGTCTGGGCCTTTCTCTTCTCCGGCTCCTTTTCGTGCTCCCGCATCAGCTGCTCTATTTCGGGCAGGGGAATGAAGGTGAACAGTTTCAGCAGCTTCTCGGCTTCGGAGTCTGGCATGCGCAGGAAGAACTGGTACAGGGCAAAGGGCGATGTCTTGTTCTCGTCCAGCCACACAGCATTGCCCGCCGACTTGCCAAACTTGTCCCCCTCCTCGTTGGTCACTATGGGCAGCGTCATGCCAAACACCTCGCGTTTGCGCTCCACACGGCTGATCAGCTCGTGGCCGGTCATCAGGTTGCCCGTCTGGTCGGAGCCGCCCATTTGGAAACAGCAGTTGTGCTTGCGCAGCAGGTGCAGCCAGTCGTAGGCCTGGAATATCTGGTAGGTGAATTCCGTGAAGCTCATGCCATCCTCCGACTCTAGGCGCGATTGGACCGACGACCGGGACAGCATGGAGCCCATGCGAAAGTGTCGGCCCATATTGGCAATGAAGTCTATCAGGTTCAGATTGGCGTACCACTCGGCATTGTTGACGATCCTGTGGGGGAATAGAGGGGATAGGCCATCATGATTGCTCTCACTTATGACTACTCTCTTACGTTAATGGCTGCAGGGGCCCGCTGTTTTTACGGGTGTCCCATAGGCACTTTTCATGGTTTTCAAACACTCTCGTCAGCTGCTGCTCGATGGCCTTCAGGTTGCTCTCGATTACGGACTCTCCCAGTTGATTGCGTTCCGTTTTGCGTCCACTTGGATCCCCGATCAACCCCGTGGCTCCGCCCACTAGAGCGATGGGCCTGTGACCGGCTCGCTGGCAGTGAAGCAGGCCCATGATAACCAACAGATTTCCCACGTGCAGACTATCGGCGGTAGGATCGAAACCGGCATATATGCTCTGCGGCCCACTGGTGAATAGCTGCTTCATCTTGGGCCTGACGCAAAACAGTTTTCATACATTAAAAGGCTTTTATAAGCGGGTGACGAAACTTACGCAGCAGTGTCTGGGAAAATGCCTTGAAAGAAACCTCGATCCGTAAGCTCCAAGAGGTTCTTGTGTGCGTAGTACCGCCGAGTGTTGCGGTAGCCGCCGTGGAGCGGCCTTATCAGGCTCCATCTTAGTTTCAGCATGATATTATGCAAAAGTGCACAAAATTCAAATTTGTGGTCGCAAAAAAAAAAAAACACCGATTGAGGTTAAATTGAGGCTGTTTTGATGCGAACAGCTGACGACTTAACTGTGAATGGCAAGTCTCAGCTGCAAAACAAAGCGCCTTTGTTTTGGTTCTGTTCTGTTGTCGATTGAACTGAACATGTCGGGGATCGGCTAAAGAGCCTCTAAACCGCGAGATAATGTTGCTGAAAATACGCCACGCCCTGCTCGAGATAACTAATCCACCAGCCACAAAGCAGTCTGCAATCATAATCAACAATGAGATTATCATCAGCTCGGGCAGCGTACTACAGCCCCACTGCCGTGTGGGGACCGATGGAGACAAAGGCCAGGCGAAGAATGGAATCATCAGGGGTCTACAGCAGTGCCAGCTCATCAATGCCCAGGACGAAGAGAGCGAGGCAGGAAACTTTATACGTTCGCTCAATTTCCTGGTGACCTTTGACCGCCAAAGGCGAAATGTGGCCGCCAGCTCGAGGCAGAGCCACATCCTCACCCGCTACACGGCTCATCCTCTGTACGTCTTCTGTGCCTCGGAAGTGTCTCGAAATCTACATAAAATACTGCTATCTGCGGATTCGGGCGATGATAACTGGGTGCTCCGTTCCAGCTTTGTGGTCCTGAGCATGCGGCCGTCGTCGGAGAGAGAGTATTTCAAGCGTTTCCTGGTGCTCATTGGCAACTATTTGAGGCACCTACAGCCCATACACACGCTGGACGATGTTCTGGTCATGTGCTCGCCCTTTGGCCTGGAGAACTTCTACAAGACCATCAGCATTGGCAAGGTCTCGAACGTGATGGGACGTAGCGGCTGCTTGTTTGCCATCTCGAATGCCCTGCCGCTGGGCTGTGAGGGATCGGCCGTGTTTAACAACAAGTTGTATGACTGAGATGGTGCAGAATATTTGGAAATATTTTAGAGATTCTCGATTGATTCTAGGCGACTGATTGGCATTGTGATATGCACCTCTTTCCAGCGGCAGCAGGAAAACGTCAACCTAACGCTGGCCGCCAATTTCGGATACCTTTTGAGGAACTTTATGGAGCAGCTGGGCATTCCCACGACGACATTCAACTTGGCACGGGAGCCCTCGAGTTTTGCCTGTGAGAAATGCATTTAACTGACAGTTGAGCTTGTTGTACGATAATTGTTGATATTTACATTGAAGGGGAGCGTACAATTGTAGTAATTGACTCGTCGGGTCAACAGGGTACTGGCACTTTTATTAAGGTCCACAACAAGCACTTTATATTGACCTGTGCGCACGTTGTGGGACAGGTAAGCACTGTGTAAACAGTCCGCTCATAGATCTTAAATTCGTCTTATTTAGCCCAATGGCAAGGTCAACTGTCGCGCAGCCGACCGTGAGTTTCAGTCGGATGTGATCTGGTGCAATCCGGACTCCACACGTCCCTACGATTTGGCCCTGCTGACGGCCCCTGACGATGTGCCCGAACGCTATTGCGTGCGCCTGGCGAAGAGCCCGGCCACGCTCGGCCAGACCGTGTACAATGCGGGTTTTCCCTACTACGTGAACTTTAACTTCAAGTACGACTTCAATCCCTCGATATTCCAAGGTCGGATCATCAAGTGCGACACGGGAGCAATCATGTCCGATGGCAGCGTGCAGGCCGGTCAAAGCGGTGGCCCAATGTTCGACAACAACGGCTACATTCTGGGTGTTTGTGTCTCCAACATAAAGATGGACGATGTCATCTATCCGAACATCAACACAGCCATTCCCATTTGTGATATACGCTACACCCTGCAGCAATTCGCCCGCACCAACGGTGAGGCCAGCAATTACTCGCCGATGAATGAACTTAATGTTTGCCCTTGCAGATGTGATAGTCCTCAACAATTTGGTAGCCAGCCAGGATGTGCATCGGGTGTGGTCTTTGGAAATGCCGCCCATACAAAGCAAACTCTGAAGCAAGTTACATATTTGAAACTGTAATTGATAATGTGTTATTAAATAAGGTAATGGGACCGACACAAGACCCATAAATGTTGTACCATAAATAAGTGGTTAATGCAAGTGATTAATTCTTGTCCAAACAATCATTGACATGACTCTGCAAAACGCCCAGGGAATAGAAGGACTTTGAGCAGATGGGACAGCGCATAGCACTGACCGATTGCCTGGCGGCGGCGCCTGTAGGATCAAGTACCTAATAGAGGAAATAAGCATATAATGCAGGTTTGGATGCCAGGATTACTGCTGCATACTCTTACTGGTCTCTGTTCCTCGCGTAAGCTACTCACGCCCGAGCTCGAGGGAGAGGGGGATCCTGATTTGGGCGACTTGTGGGACTCGGCAAGAGCCTCAATTAACTCCTGGTTGCGCCTCTGCAACGATCGCAGATCCAACAGATACTGTTCCTTTTCGCCAGCATTCTTCTCGCGATCGGCCCGCTCCATTTCAAAGTCCTTCCGGTAGATTTCGTTTTGTGTCTGCAGATGTTCGATCTGTTCCTGTCTTTGGATATCCCGGGCCTTTATCAGGTTAATGTCGCACTGCATTTTGTGTATTAGTTCCTCGGCGCTTGTCAGGTTCACCTTCAAGCAATCGATCTCCTGAATGTATACTTTCTTCTACAAATATAAGTCGCATTAGCATGCAAAATGTTCCACCTAACAGTTGGGGTCATCGCTCATTCGTTGCGTAATACAAACCATATCGTTCACTTGCAGATTCTCTGCCAACATTTTGGATAGCTCCCGCCGCAGTTCCCGGATCTGGCGATCATGCTCTTCTCGCTGCACATACTTGAGCGGATTTTTCACTTCCTGGTCCGCCGTCTTGTTGCCATCTTCGGGTACAAATTCCAAGGAATTCTGCAATTTCCAAGAGCAGGGGGAAACCCCAAAGATAAGTAAATTTCAGTATTGAAAACTTTTCCGACGCAGCGCAAAGTGCAATTTGCTGAATAGAGATTATTGCGTATGAGTATGGCATATGCATGCAAGTACGCTGATATCTGCAGCTGGACTCTGAACTCTGCACAAAGTGCATACGGACCTGATTGATCTGCTGAAGCTTGTCAATTTCCACACGCATATTGTTGATCAGTGACGTCTTCTCTGACACACTTTGTCTGAGTTCGTCCTGTTCCTTCTGGCCCATGTCCTGCACGATCTGGATCTGCTCCAGCTTCGTCTCCAATTCGGCCTTGAGCTCTTGATTTTCAACTCGTAGTTTTTCCACCTGCTCCTGGCACTCCTGCAGCTGCTGTTTATATTGCTCCTCTCGATCGGCGGCTTCCTGGCGCCATTGCTGGGTCAGCTTGTGGTAGTCCATCATTGTGCGATTGACCATATCCAGTGTTTCTATTGGATGTGATTGGAAATCTTTAAGCTGGAGATCCTTTAAATTATCCCTGTTTTACATACTCTTCAACGAAACGTACTCCTCCATCATGTTCTGCAGCTTTACTACATCCTCGGCAGAAGCCTGCATCGAACAGAGGCTGGGAAACTGTGAATATACGCTGTTCTGTAATGAAAAGACTATCATTGGTGATCTTCCTGAAGGGACTAGGGAGACTGTTAGTTACCTTGAGAACATCCGATTTCACTTCACCCATGATGAAACTAGCGGCCAGAGACTTGTGTCTGTCACTGTCAACCGATGTGGATAGTGGCCCTGAGCTCAATCCAGCATCGGGCATGTCAACTTCAGCGGTCCCCTGCGTCAATGGCCCTGGCCCTGGCACTGGCCCTGGCACTGGACAATCTGCAATATCCATTGCATCAGCAAGCAGAACAGAGCCATCGGTGCAGAGCGATGGGTAGGGAGAACTCCCGAGAATTACAAACGATTCTTCTTCGGACATGCCTCCTATTGCACTGGTGGGCCGATATTGATAACTGCTGCCTTAAATATAAACAAGCAGTCAGAAATTACCTGGGAGTCCCCGAATTCATATTCAGATATCAACTCTGGCAGATGTGAGAAGAATTTGACGTATTTACAGTGATGGAAAAAATAATAGAAACGGCAATTTTGTTTCGCACTTTTCAAAATTTTCCTTAGTCAATATTTTTATTTTTTAAGTTTAATAATTTTGATTGATAGTCTATATATACAGTTATGCATGAAAACATAACAAAAAAATGATAGTTTTAAAAAAGTTAGTGTAACAAAAATTAATTTTTTATACCCGTACTCAAAAAAGAGTTAAGGGGTGTATTAGATTTGTGGTAAAAGTGGATGTGTGCAACGCAGAGAAGGAAACGTTTCCGACCCCATAAAGTATATATATTCTTGATCAGCATCAATAGACGAGTCGATATAGCCATGTCCGTCTGTCCGTCTGTCCGTCTTGTTGAGCGCCTGGATCTCAGAGACTATAAGAGTTAGGGCAACCAAATTTGGTTTCCAGACTCATGTGATATTTCGCCCCGCCCCCTTCCGCCCCCACAAAAGACGAAAATCTGTGGCAGGCACAATTTTAAAGATACGATAAAAGTAAAAACGCAGTATCGTAGAGAATGACCATATCTACCAGATTGCTGAACATGAATCAGATCGGATCATAATTATAGCCAGAATGAAGAAATTAATTTTCTGTTGGTTCCCCCGCCTCCTCCAGCCAGAGACACGATACTCATTCTCCTTCTCGCTCGCACACTCTGCCACGTTTAGTGCGCGAGCAACCCCTAGCGGAGGAGATGTAGAATCTAAATGGTACATCTATAATCTACATGTTAGATGTAAAATATACATTGTAGATGTAGATGTAGATAACAGATGTAGCAAAAAAATGTAAAATGTAAAATTTTTTTTTTTCTAAAATTCTAAAAAATCATATCTCAAAAATGTATATACTGACTGAGTACGGGTATAAGTAGAGTCGCGTCCCCAGAAGCGACTCACACGTTCCTTCTCGTTCATTTTTAGGGCCTGGGAAAAATAATAGAATCGGCCGACTTGAAGCTATGAAAAACCGCTTTTAGCTTCAAACAAGTTAGCCTACTAGCCTGTTAACTTTTAGCTTATATATTTGGAAGTGACACAGCGATTTTTAGTGGCTCCGACCCATCTGCGACCTATGGAATCCACCAGTTCGTCACAAATGGATGGATCCATGAAGAACCATTCGGACTTAATTTTTTGAAAAAAATCAGTCCTATTTTTTGTCTTATAGCCACCAGTCCTTTTCATTAAGATCTTTCAAAGGTGATCTGAGATTAAGGTCTGAAATTCCATCAGGCCAATCCATCAGGGAAACTTCTTTGTCCAGGAACCATTTCTTGGTCAGCATTGAGGAGTGATTCGGGTCATTATCCTAATCGAACAAACACTTTAATGGTATTTCCTATTCAGAATTATACTGTCGAGTATATTTACATAGTCGGAGGCACACATTTTTTTCTATATCCAAAGTATTGGACAAATAACCGAATGGATATAGCATCCCCACAACATTGTGTGCCATGCAACCATGCACACCCGCTTTAAGAGAATACCTGGGTCATGAGAAATAGTATTAAGATGCCTAATATGAAGTTCCCCAACAAATATAAGCCCATTTAACTTAGTTTTATCTGACTTTAACACATTTTTTTTTTCTTTCTTCTTCTGGACGAACATGGGGCTTACAGCCGCACATCATCCATTGGATGTATACAGCGGTAATAAGACCCATCCTGACATACGGAGGCATGGTATGGTGGGAAGCGGCTAACACCGAATCCCACCTGGAGAACCTCCGTAGAGTCCAACGGACAGCATGCCTTGGGGTCACCGGATCTCTCAAATCCACCCCACAGGCAGCTCTGGACACCATGTTAGGCCTGGAACCGATAGACCTTCATCTTAAGTGCAAGGCTGAGACAAGTGCCGCTAGGCTATTAGCCGCGCAGTTCTTCAAGCCATCGCCTTATGGCCACGCCACTATACTCCGTATGGAAGATAGTGGAACGGCCAGGTGGAGTGACTACTGTGTCTCAGAGTTCTCATGGAAAAGAAACTTTAAAGTACACATACCGGATAGGGAGAAATGAAAGAGTAACACTGTCCTGGGGCAGAACGAGCTCTCCATTTTCACCGACGGGTCAAAGACGGCCGAAGGGACAGGAGCTGGAATCTTCTCCGAAGAACTAGCCACCAACATATCCCTAAGACTACCAGACTGGTGCAGTGTATTCCAGGCGGAGATATATGCAGTATGGCAAGCGGCAAAGTTGGTATACACCTTGGAGATACCTCCGAGGAACATAGCAATCTGCGTTGACAGTCAAGCTGCCATCAAAGCCCTGGTATCCTGCAAGACCACAATCAGACTCGTACGTGATACTGTGGACGCACTAAACCAGATCAGCGCGCACTCAATCACACTCACGTGGGTTCCGGGTCACACCGACATAGCGGGCAACGAGAGTGCGGACGAGTGTGCCAGAACTGGATCGGCCAAGCCAATGGCGGACGCAGTCAGCGACATAAGGAGACCACTACGAGACATCATCTCGCAGATGATGGGCCGAGCCAGAACGAGATCGGACAGGAGGTGGAACACCACACCCAACTGTGAGATCTCTCGCTCGCTCTGGCCCCACTATGACCTTAAACGCACCAAGACTCTCCTAAGCTTCAGGAAGAGTCGGGTGCGAACACTGACGGGAGTTATAACGGGGCACTGTGTCATCGGCCGCATGGCCACAAGGTACAGACTGCCCCACCATGACTTCTGCCGCAGCTGCAGGGACGAGGAGGAAATAGAGAGCATCCAGCACCTTCTCTGCAACTGTCCTGCACTCATGGGGAGGCGTCACCGAATACTCGGTGGCGCCTTCTACGAAGATCTGGACAGCCTGGCAAACATGCCTCTAGAGAAACTGGTGCTCTTTATAGAGGCCTCGGGATGGTTCGCGAAACCTCCCTAGGCACCGGACAATATCCCGTGACGAGTGTGGGCATCACAATGGGCAGACTTGCCTCCGAGTGACCTCGACTTCAGTCGAGCAGCCCTATAAACCTAACCTAACCTAAACACCCATTATCCTGAAACCAAGCACAGTTGTTTTCATTCAAACAATTTGCTCCAGAAGTAAAATATTTGGTTTTAAATTAGAATGCACATGCCGTTTCTATTATTTTTTACATCACTGTATATATCTGTATATCTTGTAAATATAAGTACGGATATATCTATGTAAATACAAATATGATGCAAAAGTGTGATTCATACGAAAAAGTGTTATATTTATTCTGCGTCCCACCTAGCGACGCAGGCTTAAATTCAGAGAATCGTTGGAAGTACAAACCTTATCGAATGTCCGTATCGCTGCTCTGGTATCTTGGTTTTCCAATAAAAAGTTGTTTATTGCCCTATTATTGTTTAGTTTTTTTAGTGCGACCGCGGGTGGATCGACAAAATATACCGCCTGACCGTCAGAAATATACCAGCTTGGGAATTTACAAACAGACCAGTTCTTTCCATTCGATGGATTCGATTCGGCAGGGAAGTATCATATATGTATATGTGCTAAGTGCGTATATGCATGGCGGATAATTGTTTCTTTGTGAGAAGGCCCAATAAAGGAATGGTAAGGAAAAAACGCTGCAGCCTGAGTTGGCTCAACCTCCGAAGCTCGAAGCTCCGACGATTTTCGCAATATTCGCCAATAACCGGCACGTGATGGCACGTAGGGTCCTGGACATTTGAATATGTTGAGGCCACCGTCGACGCATGAGTTTTTGGCGTCACACTCGCTGCATGCGATGACAAATGTCAACTACGCGTCATTCAGGATTTTTTCTCTGCCGCTGCGACGACGCGTCGGTTAAACGTGAAATTGCGTAATTATATGCCTTTTGCACGAAATTTTTTATTTCCAACAATGAAAACTGAAAAAAAACCACCCGAGTGGTTGTTGCGAGTCGAACAGGTACATTATCTTGGCGGGTGTTTGGTTTTTAGCGCAAATGCACTGCTGATCTACTGAGAGCATTGTTAGCAAATTGAACAGATTTTATAAATTTCGCTGCCGACTGTATGGTTAGTGGCAGAGATTCACTTCGACTTGCTTTTGAACTTGAATTTACCGCCCGGGCTGGTGTTGGGCAATGCCCAAAAATCGTTGTCAGTCATGCAATTGTGGTTCTCATCGATAGGCGATTTCCGTTAACGTTGGACTTGTCTATCGGAATTTAAAAGGGTGCCTTCATTCGCTCATCTCACGAATCGACAAATAAGTTAATGCCTGTTAATGGGAGTATGCCAATTGCCTTTTGGAAATTCCCGCCCATCATTCATTCAACTGTGGTGTGACGTACATACCTTCCCAATTAAGACGGCATTGTCGGATATCCGAGATTGATGTGCTGCCCATTACGGGAAGCCGGCCCAACCAGTTACATCGCAATGTATAGTAATTGCCAAACTTGACGGGTTCTAATTGTTGGGGGGATTAGGAGAGTGCCAAACCGGATCTGCCCTCCCATCGAGCGAGCTGCACATCTCCATTGTTCGGCTTTAAGTGGGTTTCCAGGCCCGATGTGGGTTAATAAGACTTTCGCGTGCAGCTTATGGGCATGCGATGGGTGTGTGCGACAAGGAACTGGATTGCCAAAGATGCGACTTTCATCATTAACATGCCCAACCGGTTCCCAGATCACCGTCTTTGTTGGGAACATCAAGTGCGGACGGTCCCCAACCATTCAGAATTAACAAGCAAATAATAATGATAATAATTATGTGGTTTATTATTCAAGAATCTCTACTTGTATTTGATCTTACGGCTAGTGCACGCGAATAAATAAAATTAAAGAAAACTTAAACGTTGTACGAATACGGTCGAAATTCCATTAAAGCTCAAGGTGCATCCAAGAAGTGTCTCCTCCTGCTCCTGCTCCTCAACTAAAACGAGGGGAGGTTCTCAGGCACACTCCACCTCAGGCGCACTCATCCATGCACGCAGATATATATTGTATATCACATTCAATCCTCACACATAAGACTTAGATCTAGGGCCACGCCACCAGGCGTGCGGGTCTTACGCCTGCTGCTGGCGGAACAGGCGCCTCTGTATCTGGTGGGGGGGCTGCAGGTCGCGCTGCAGAATGGAGGCAAAGTGCTGCTGCTTCAGGGCACTGATCGTGGCAATCTTGCGGTGCCTGTTGGGCATGGCGGCGCGCGGCCGGCCTCCGGCTCCTGCTGCGGCCAGGCCCAGGCGGAAGATGTCCAGATCGTCGTCATGGGGCAGCGGCCGGTTCTGGTCCTCCTCCACGGGTGAGCCGTCGGGACGGAGCCGGAAAACCAGGGGTCCGCTCAGGTAGGTCTTTGGCGGCTCACCTGTCAGGGCAAGGGCCATTGGCAGTTCGCTGCTCGCCTGCTGCTGCTGCTGCTGCTGGGGACGCATTGGAGAAGAAGACCCAAAGCCGTAGGCCATGTCCATGTCCATGGCATACTGGTGCTTCTGCTCGTTGTTGCTGTCGAAGAGCGGGTTGACGTTGGACTCCGCCGCCTGCTGCTGCGGCAGTTGCTGGTGGGTGAGGATGATCAGCGAGGAGGCTGGCGGCGTGGGCACTGGCGGCAGCGGTTTCCGCGTGGTGATCAGCGTGGCACTCGGATGCTCCCGCATGATCGATGACCAGACTGCGGGGAAGAAGCAGACGGGAAGAGAAACAGAAATCAGAAATCAGATCACGTACTACTTGGACCACACGTTGCTTCTGCAGTGCGGAAGTTCTGATGCGGAAGCCAGAGTCTAGTCTGGTCTGGTGAGGCTTCCCACGCGACACGAGTACTTACTCAGCTCATTGGCATCGCGCTGATAGGGATCGAGTGCCTCCAGCTGTGCGTCGGAGAGTGTCTGCAGCTTCTCGTAGCCGTAGCCGAGCAGATTGTGCTTGCACTGGTTCACTGGGAGTCCACCGCCCACCGTCGACTTGCAGTGCACGCTAACCAGCTGGGCAAAGGTGGAGTACAGGTAAGACATCTGCAATAGAGGCAAAAGAGAGGCCAGAGGGTGGATTAGGCAATGACAGTAGCAGCAGTGCGTTTCTGTGTGTCAGCGGGGGCAGGGGGACCGCTGGGATGGTTGCACTTTCGTTGCACAAACGAAATGCATTTCGAAAGCCTCTCGCATGTTGGGCAATGCCCTACTGAAGCCAAGCATCTGATGCCAGGGGCCAGGGGCCAGGTGGTGCCATGGGGTGTGGGTGTGCTCCACTTTGGGGCTGCCGCTGTGGATGGGTTTACGGTTCAGTAGCCAAACTGTGCGGCCCCCCGCTCATTGTCTATTCTTCGTGGCCAGCGGAGCGTTGAATGGACTTTTAATTAGCGCCGAATGTTCTACATGGATGACACATTTTGCGTCTCTGGTTGCGCTGGAATTTCACAGATATCCCCCATCTTCTTATAGGTGACGTCAAGCGGTTGAGCTGTGTTGTCTGTCGCTCGATGCTAATCCAACGATAATCAATTTGCAGTAACTCCCCAGAAACTCCCGAAATTCTGTTGTGGTATCCAAATCCGGATCTTCCCTCACGCAAATTAGCACGGATCACAGACCGAAACAAACAGATCAACAACGGCAGTGGGAAAAACAGAATCACGCATAAAGAAAGTAAGTTGATCTGGGAATCAATTCTGGGTCACTATTTATTTTGGCCTGGTTTGGGGAAGGTGTCTAGTGGTCTAGTGGTCTAGTGTACACTGTCCCGGGGGCACCCTTGAGCCCCATCCCCCATCCATCGGCGCTCACCAAAGAGCTTCATTTGCATTGGATTCGATTCGTTTCGGGGTTTTACAATTTTACGCCGTTTGCATAATGCAGGAGACGATCATCAGCCGCAGCAGCAGTAGAAGAGGGGCAGAGGGGAAAGGTGCTGGTGTTGGGGTTGGCGTAAGCTCAACTTACGAATTACCGTTACCATGCCAAGAGCCGAAACCCAGGCCAAGTCGAACCAGCAGTGTGCACAGAAACGTGTGCAAAATGTAAATGCAATTGATACGAATATGCATCACCCTCTCGCTCTCTCTCTCTCTCTCTCTCTCTCACACTGTCTCACACTCGCTAGAGCTCTTCGTCTCTGTCTATCTCTATCGCTTTGTGTTTTGGGTGTTTTTACAGCTAAATATTTCATGCACTTGTGGCAACAACAAATTACTCAATTCCGACAAGTGCAGAAGTACAGCACGTCGCAAAAGATTGAGGCGTCGAGTATCTATGCAATCGATAGCATGCAGACATTTCAAGGCGTTGAGACTTATCGGAGGAGATAAAGGATCGATATGAGTCATGGAATCAACTGAAAAAGTTTGGTTATCAAACTGGTAAGATCGAATCTAGAAACAGTATTGTAACAAACCGTATAGTACATATTTACCTTATAACTTATAACGTTTACCTATACTCTTTTGTAGTCTCTCCGTTGGCTATGACACGCACTGTATATTATGTAGCTGTATGTAAAATAAAGTACGTCATGCAGCACGTTATCTGATGCGAATAACTCTGTCAAAATTTTATGGTCCAGGCCATGACACAATTAAATAATTAGCCAGAACTCCAAAATAAAAAAAAAAAAAAAATACAACAACAAAAAAACATTTAACGAAACAAATTTGAGCAAAAACAAAATTTTATCTAAATAATTTATGGCATATAAACGGTGTAAAATATAAGGTAAAAATTCCAATCAGCCTTTTGCGGGAGTTGTCAAAGTCACGTACAGAATACACCTCTATAATGTATGCACATTTCATACTTATGCATACTCATGTTTGTATGTATTTATGTATTTATTTGTATTTATAGATATGTAGATTTAAGATCGTCGCGGAGGCTGTAATTTATTAGCCTTCCAGCTAAGTGATCAAGCTGACATCGAATGCAATTACGGGAACGTCTAGAGAATGAATTGATCTTGGCCTAAAATCATCTCTCCCTCTCTCTCTCTCTCCTCCGCCCGCAACTAATCTTAGATCTCTGACTCGACTTCCCTGTATAAATATGGAGAATATTCAATTAAAAATGGCAAAACAAAAGCTGAGCGAAGACTCCCATTAGGCTGTCGCTATTCTGGTCTATCTGGTAGCTTCCCGAACTAAAAATATATATGGGCGTAAGCAAAACAAAGTTATCACCGATCTTCCTGCCCAAACGCCGCGGCGGCAGCGGTTCAATAACCTGTTGATATGCGCAGGTTACATTATGAAACATCGAAATTGCCAACAAAAGAAATCAACAACAAAAAACTGAATCATTTCATAACATACAAAAACCAACGGCAGAGCGCAGCTTGAAGAAGTCGTAATGACACTCTGGAGCGGAGTAGGTAGTCAGTCTCCTCTGGAATGCTATGGACTTGATCCCGTTCGATTAGCTGCGTTGGGAAAAGGGTCCGTTCGTTCCCATTACGAGCTGTATCTCTCCTCTCCGCCCATGTGTATATGTGGCGATATCTTAACATATTTTACGTAAAATACCGAAAAATAAAGTAACGCGAACATAATTTATTTATTGAAGTTCGAACCGCAAACCGGCTAAACGCGTTTGCATCCACAAACAACATAAAAGCCCCAAAAAGCCGATTGTTTTATTTTTGCAATCAAAAAATCGAAAGCTACGCGAACGGTAAAAAGTAGCATCATCTCGATCAGAGTATACAAAAAAACAGGAAGAAGAAACCTCATCTATTAATAGATCCCACTGGGGGGTAGCTCAGCGGTGGAAAGTGAATTCTAATTGCAATCAGAGACTTGATTTACATAAGCAATACCCAGCAGTACTATCATCAATATCCCAACATTTGTTTTGTTCTCTTCCCGCCTTTAGGATCGCAAATTGCGTTTCTATTTTTATCTTTTTTTTGGCATTTAATGGGATTTTTTCCTACGAGATTATTTTCTCATTTGCGGGAGGGAGCTGTGCTGTGCTGTCGTGTGGTGTGGTGTGGTGTGTGGGTGCCGGATATGGCATACAATCGGTTCTAGCTGGATCAGCTTACACTGTGTTCTGTTCTGTTCTGCTCTCTGGGGTTCGGTTCTATTGTTCGGAGCTTTGATTTTTAAGGCGCAGTTCGCGTGCTTAGCGGTCAGCACCAGCACAAAAAAATAACAAACAAAAAAGAGGTTTTCAGATTGATGCGCTGCCAAAAAAGAAAACGCAAAAAAGGTCTAATGACTGGCCAAATTGCTATATACACACCTCGTACATTGAAATCCAACAATTAATTAATAAACACAAGACAACAAACAAAACCCAGCAAATACATTTATATTTCTCTTCAAAGTTTAAGCGATCTCCGCCTTTGGAGTTCATTAACCAAAAAGCAACACGAAAAACTGAACAAACAGAAGAGAAAATTGCTGCAGCGTTGTCACGCTTTGTTGCACAAACATTTGTGCAGAAAAGTGAAAAGCTTTTAGTTGTTTTTCATCCTTTCAAAACGGAGGGGTTGTTGGGTGGGTGCGTGGAGAGGGGTTTTACGGCCAATTTACAGCAATTGCAAATGTAAATTGAAACCGTTGTTTCCCATAAATGGAAATTAATGTTCGGGCCATGCTCTGGTGACTCCGCTCGTTGCTCATTTGCGTCCCACCTGTTTTTGGCTAATTCGGAAGGCTAGATCGCTCCGAACGCACAACCTTTATATTGCGGGGAGCAACAGAGCATCATCGATTGAGAAAACGGGATACACATGTATATATACATATATGTACGTATTGTATTGTATATTGGCCAAGTTAGGTGCTAAAGCAGACACTCAGTCGAACCTGCTCGAAGCAAGGGGAAGGAATGCAACTGGGGAATCGCGTGAAGTCTTGAAGTCTGTGGCCACGATCAAACTCAGACCGAACGAAACAAGTAGACCGGCTCAGCCGGTATTTCTAACGATGGTCATTATCATGGGCAATTGGCCCGAAGTTTTTGCCACATTTCTGATAACGCACAATGTCAAGATCACACTCACAGTCTGCTTGGCGCATATTTATGCCAAGGACTGTGTCCGTGTTCTTCTGAACTGAAGTGTATATTGTGTTTTCTTTGTCAGCGCCCCCAAAGGGGGGCACCAGCCGAATACGGTAAAGTTATGCAAATGAACAACCAAATACCGCTCACCAACTGACTTTGAAGATGCCATCGAATCGAGCAGAGGCTTGTTATCCATTCATATTCCATATTAATTTCTTTTGTTTTGATTGCTTCTTTTTTTTCAGCATGGCAAACGCGGCTAGATCGCCGATCTGCGGTTCCAACGACACGCGCTAACAAGAAAAGACAAGAAGCAGAAGCAGAGGCAGCGGCAGCGGCAGAAAAAGCCCCGTTAATATGCAAACATTTTTGTGTTTTATGATGCTCATTGAAGTTATCACAATATCAATATCAATATCAATAGTCATATTAATATCGATTATGTTCCACTTAAACATTCAGTTTTGTGCCAGATTCAACAGATGCGCAATGCCAAGGACAATGTGGCGATTCCGATCATAACTGGAGCAGCTGTTCTCTCTGAGTGTACTACGAAGTGTTGTAGAAGTCGCTCCATACATTTCTGGCGATTAAAATAAATCTAGAGATCTGAATTTTTCTTTTCTGTTGACAATTAACACATAATTTGAGCCTTTCGAAAATATTTCGTTGTCAAATGACTTCTGTTGGTGTTACCTCTCGACTTTTAATTATATTCAAAACAAAAGTTTTGAAATTAACTGAATAAATAATTAAGCAAGTGTTGCTGTTAGACATTAATCTAGCCAAATTTGAGAGGAAGTTATAAGCCCATAGTAGCTGTTTTTTTTTAGTTATACTAAATAGTGATTTAAATATTGTAGAGAAGATTCAATGTAGATGTTGGGAGCTCTGATGCAAGGCTTCTGATAACGCCGGCTCATCCAATAAGTATATATCGAACAGGTGTGCCCGTGCGACTCTTACCTTTTCGTTGCGTGTCAAAAACTCCCAAATTGGTATGGCCGATGACGAGCTCATTTGCATGGCGAATGCGCTCACCAGACACCAGGCCAAGATTACTTTCACCGCAGTCGTCATAGTTGTGTTGTGGAATAGCTGTTGTTTTTACTGGTGCGGGTGGAGGGGGGCAGGCAAGTATTGCGTACTGCACACTAGGCAATAGGTTGACGCAGGCTCCGTATGATCCGTGGCCGGGTCAATTGCACGCTCTTGACTTGTTGTGTAATGCCTGTCCAGCGTCGACTTTCTTTTTCGGGTCTAATTTGTTTTTATTGGGTTTTCGTGTTTAATTAGGAAACGCTTTTGTGGTCCGTTTGATAGATTATCACTTGGTCACCGGGACTGGGCTTGACTTTCTTTTGTTCGCACTTAATTGAATTGGCCTGGCAGAAACAACAAGCGTGGCTAATTTTGTGTTATCTATAGTTTTGCTGTTTTTGTTGCTTCTTTTGTTCGTCGCAGCTTGAAACGCAAAAAGCTCGTTTCACAAATGAGGGGGGCGGGCGCGTGTGGCGGAGTGGGAGGGAGGCGCATATAACACGATCACGTATACCCGTATATCCGTCGAAATTCCACTAAAAACCACCAACAGCGCTGATGACAAAACCGGCAACGACAACGTCTGCTATTCTTCTTCAGTCGAAGCCCCAAGCGCACACGTATTTATGCTCCAAGCTTGGGTTGCGCGAGGAGAGCGAGAGGAGATTACTCAAAGGTATATGAAAGTGAAGGTGAGGCAGCCAGCGACGCTCTCCGGGTACTCTAGTTATCTGCGGCATATAAAACTAGGAAAAACAGGTAACTAGTAGAGGGCTTCCTCACCTTGCAAAAATTTGCAAATGCAGCATTGTAAGCTGCTGCTTCTCTCTCGCACTCTCTCTTTCTTTCTGTCTCGCTCGCTCTCGCAGCAAACTTGTTTGTTCTACGCTTGCACTGAAAATAGAAATTGAGAAAAAAAAATCGAAAATATCAAAAACAAAAAAAAAGCTGCCTCGCCGGGAATTCATTGCAAAAATTTCAAAGTCAAGTTTGTGGAGTCGTCGTGGAGTCTGTCCCGACGAGCAGAGTTCGAGCCCGTATTGTAATTTCCAATTGTTTACGTACTTTTAATTGCCAGGCTGGGGTGCTGGCGATATCTGGTCAACAGCAACAATAGCATGTCAAATATTTAACAACGGATCGCTAATTAAACAAAATAAATACATCAAATCCTAATATGCTTCGGCGCCAGACGGACACGAATCCTGTTTGCGAATTCAATTTGCGTGAACTTCATTTAATTGAATTATAAAGCGAAACGCGGTGAACCAGTTCACCAGTCCCGAAAAGACACTCCACTGCCAGTAGGAATGCGATTTTATTTACAGGCTGGAGGGAATTTCCTAATTTGTATAATGTCACATAAATTTGATAAGCAGAGCAGCCATTGAGTCACTGAGCATAAAAGAAAAAGAGAGGAGGAAGAGATCCGTTAGGTTGTTGACACATCCACTGGGCGGCGATTATAATGTGGCCATTGGCCACAGAAGAAGAACCGTTAATGGGCTGCTGCAATCAGTCAGAGGCTGGGGACTCGGACTGCCTTCCGGGAGCAAATAAACAAAAGGCTCCCCAGAGCAATGGTCTTTGGTATTCTCGACTTTATTTCAAGATTTGCGCACCTAAAAAGACATCAGCAATACACAAACAAACACACACGCACACTCATATGGTATAAGCAGTGACAGCTCTCTTGGAGCCACAGAGATGTCCAAAGAGTGCTCTCACTGTGGAATGCCTCACTTTTGTCTCACAAGTGATTGTACTTCAAGAAGTTGCGATCGTAGTGATTGCCCCCGCCATACAGATCCCGGTCCTCGTTGTTGTTGTACATCATGAAGGGGGTGTTCTGGTCGCCGTTGCCGTCCAAGATGGGCACGTAGCTGTTGAAGCTGAGCACCTCTTTCAGGCGATGGTCGGGCCGGCGGCCCAGTTGAATGACCTTGGCATACAGATCCGTGTCCGATTGGAGGGCACGATCAAAGTCCTTCCAATGCACAAACTTCACGTGCTCGCTGGGAATGGCATTGTTGTCGAGAAGCTCCATCAGGGTATTCGAGTTCACCGGCTGAACCACGGTCAGCTCTCGCTCCTGGCCGGTTGCCTCACCTGTGGCCAGTCGCCGCTTGCTGGGCTGCGACCCGTCCACATCCCAGAGCCAGGCCAGCAGAGGTGTCACAGCGGTCTGAAGGATTGGCCATATATGCTTCTGAGAGGAATGCTTGGGGAAAGGTTTAATGTGTCACTTACCTGCTGTTCGCTTCGTCCTATGCGTGGAATGGTCTTCAGGTTCTTCATTACCAAGCTCTCGCGTTTGCCCAGGCGGGGCACGTTCTTGGTGATCTTCAGAAAAAAGCCCGGGCTATCATCTGCCTGGCTGAAGACCACAAACACCAGCAGGAGGAGAACGGCTAGGACAGTTAAGGATCTCATGCTGATGACTCGCCAAGTTAGCCTGACTACTGTTCCCACCTCAACGGCTTTTATATTGGAAAGTCACCCACATTTTTGGATATTTTGGGTGTGTCTGATGAAACTACATGCGGGTGGCTCCAGGAATTAGCATTATCGATCAGCTTCGACTCGTACCAGATAACACCTCAGCCAGACCTGAATACGTACGTACATATATATATCTTTCGTTATATACAGAAAAAGTACATGCGCAAGTTCAATATATAAAAACATAATTTATTACATAAATAGGATAAACAATTAAGGAATTTTTGAGATAAAGAACAATCCCTCTCACTAGATGAGCGAGCTCTGCGCCCATTGGGCCACCTCTGTGGGCAGGGCCTGGTAGCGCTGAACCGCCTGCTGAATCTGGCCATAAGTCAATGCCATTTTGTGCATTTCAAACTCCTTCTGCACCTTGCCCACGCCGCTGTTTGAGAGCGGCATGATTAGCTCCCCGATTCGCAAATGCTCAAACGCCTTCAGGACAATCGAACGCTCCACGCTCTGCATAGTGGTCGAGACCTTGGCAAATTTGGAGAACCGCCCGAATACAATCTCAAAGTTGAACGGATCCCGATCGTAGATCTCCGAGTGATGCTTGATGGCTATGATGAGGCACAGCTCCAGCACGGAGAGGCCGCAGAGCAGGTCGATCTTGTCATCGCCCTCGTATTGGGCCGCCAGGACCGTCAGCTGGTCGACAGTGATGTGGGGAGCGTCTGGCTTCAGTTGCGCCACCAGACGAAATATGAAGTTCTTAAGAAATGCCTCGCTGATGTCGAAATCGTACAGCATCTGAAGACTTTTTTGGGCCTGTGAGGATTTGAGCATTTTGGCATGGTGCTTGTTCCAGTTTTCAACGAATTTGTTATCGAACTCGTACTCCACGGCATCGAAGTGGTTGCGATGGAAATGGAGGGCCTCCGATTTGAGCAGTTCCAGGCTGTCGATGCGGTCGGCACTGGCCTTTAGCTCACTGTTGCTGGGTAAGGAGAGGAGCTCTTGGCAGAGCTTGGTGTACTCCTCAAACTGATCGGCACTGGGGAACAGAAACACTTGTCTGTGGGAGAACCGCGACTTGACGCGCTTCTCCAGCAGCTCGATAACGTCCAGGCGGCACGTCAATCCCAGCACACAGATCGGTGCCTGGGCGGACTGCGAGACGTCAAAGAGATTGTACAGCAGCGTTTGGTTGTGATGTGTGCAAAACAGATCGAATTCCTCCAGGACGAACACAACGCTCTTGGATTTCTTGTCTCCCGCCTTGAGGCATTGCAGCAGGAAGGCCAAGTTCTCGGCGAACGAGCCAAATACCTTGCCGTCGGCTGCATTCTCCAGCCGCATTTGCACCGTAATGGACTTCAGGGCAATGCGATCGTCTGTATGCAGATTCCCGTCCAGGTGCACAATCAGCGTGTTTTCCACGAACGATTTGTTGACCAGCAGATCTGTCAGCACAGCATTAATGAGCTGCAAGGACCCTGGTTAGCTTCACATACAAATATAACTACATTCATTCGATCATACCGTAGTTTTTCCAGCGCCGCGCGGCCCAATCAACAGCAAGGAGTTCGATTCGCCCATTTCCGCGGTACGCTGCAGCAACTGGCGCACGTTGGAGCGCTCCTCTTTGTAGCCCCGCAAAGTTGTGTAGTCCCGCTGCAGGCGCTCCTTGACGAAGCGTCTAGCTTTTCGCCATTCCTGTGCATCCTCCGGCATCATTTTATTATTTTATTTATTATTTTTATTTGTTTACTATTTTCCCGCGCCGAAAGCCGGCGATCAAACAAGACTTAACCCACTGAACACCCCTTTATTTAAAAAGTTGAGCACCCATGTTAAACCACGGAAAATAATACTGTTTGTAAGGGCTCCTTGTAGCTCCGATCCTCCTCTTTACTTACAAAACAAAAATGACCACCGATATCTTTCACCAGTAATGCGTAAAATATGTTAAAGTTACTTAAATTATTAAATAATTAAATACCCCCTGGTCGACAATGGGTTAAAGTTCCATTTTATTGATTGAAATAGTATTCCATAATTTTGATATTCGGTTTAATATTACTAGCTAGTTGGCACTCTCAGCCCTAAACAAATAATTTTATCCAACTCCTCGATGAATTTTGTTTAGGATTTAGGCTAGTTTTCGGAACTATTTTGAATGGGATTGTTTAGATAATAGGGTTCAAACAAAAGCGGCCAAAGTATAAAACGTAAATGTTGACTAAGTGTGACGTCAGTGTTGCTGGTCAACCAAGTTACTTCTATGCGTATGGGCTTTTGTATACCTTATTTCTTTTGATTGATGTTAAACGTTTTGTTCCAAGCTCTATTGAAACATTATTTATGATTTGATCCTAGATTGACATGTTTTTTACCCATTAATGTTCTTCTGTTTTATAAATACATTTATCCCGGTTCTGATACCTATTATTGGTACACGTGAGCTACAAAATTTCGTTGATGTCTTTAAAAAGAGACTGACTAGTTTCGGCATTAATTGGAGCCTGAAATTACAAACAATATCTCAAGTCCATAATATCCATTTTCCCAAGGTATTCAGACTTGTTGCACATTTCGGGCCAAAGTTGCACAGCAATGTTGCTAATTAATTTCCCATGTTGCTGAAATTTTTCCCATACAAATGAAATGCATCTTACGGGAACGCGTATGGAATAAAGATTCATTGTTGCGTCATTCCATACGCGTTCCCGTAAGATACATTTGATTCTGTATGGGATAATTTCAGCAACATTGTTCACACAACGAAAACGAGGGGAAAGTCTCCACAGACTCCACTGAAAAGAGAGCAAATATTGAAAACTCTCCACGAATTGAGAGCGATAAATGTCACTTAACCCACTGAACACCCCTCTATTTAAAAAGTTGAGCACCCATTGTTAAACCGCCAAAAATAATACTGTTTGTAAGGGCTCCTTGTACCTCCATCCTCCTCTTTACTTACAAAACAAAAATGACCACCGATATCTTACACCAGTAATGCGTAAAATATGTTAAAGTTACTTATATTTCGTGGAAATATTAAATACCCCCCTGGTCGACAATGGGTTAAAGTTCCATTTTATTGATTGAAATAGTATTCCATAATTTTGATATTCGGCTTAATATTACTAGCTAGCTGGCACTCTCAGCCCTAAACAAATAATTTTATCCGATGGATACATCAATTTTCTAAAAGATTCGCTAGTCTTCAGAAGTCCTTTTTATTGAATTGTTTACATATTGAGGTTCAAACAAAAACAACATAAAACTAATGTGACGTCGTTGTTGGTGGCGCTGCCAGACTCTGCAAATTATATCGAATAATAACATCGAATGTGTCTGACAAAGGCTGGGCGCCATGAAACTAGGAGTTTGGCGCCAGAAAATTAATAGTTTGAAATAGTTTTTATTAAATATGGATTCATCCCGTGAAACACTTCCTAATTTAGCATTGCCGTTGCTAAAATTGACAATGACAACAGCCTAGTACTGATCAAAATTATTGTTTTCCACTAAGATAATTGGCTTTGTCATTTGGGAAACTGAGATTTTGGCAGGGTGGTTAGATGCGTTAATGGAGCGAATAAATATAATTCTGGTACTGCTAGTCGCTAGTTTTATTCGAGTTTCATTCCCAGTCTTGTTCCAGAATGAATAACCTGTGGTTTTTAATACTAATTGCAATGGGACCGATCGCAGTAAGGAATAAAAATATGTATTAAAAAATGCGAGCCGAGCTAAGGAGTTACATATATCCGAACAGATCCGCGGACACTTTGAGTTCAACAATATTCGCTGCTTGGTGCGGGATCAGAAGTTCTTGGATTTTGACTACTGCTATCTGAGATCTGTGAATCGTACCTACAAGTACTTGTCAGTGAAAACCAAAATCCACCAGTTTCCGGTTACCAACGCCACGGTAAGGGTGATCTTCAGACATGCCGTGCCGAGCCACGTAACTTTCGATCTTTGCAGGTCATTCTGCAGGTAAGGCTGCGGGAGAACAAGAGAATACTGCACAACTTAAATATCCGCTTCGACGCTTGCAAGTTCTTGCGGGAGCGCAGCAACGTCCTTGTCAACTGGGTTTTCCAAACCTTTGCCGACTACTCGAATTTCAACCACACCTGTCCTTACCACGTGAGTGCAATCCTTCAATGCTACAGCGAAAAATGTCTATTGGTTTCCCCAATTCCAGCATGATGTTATCTTGGATAAGGTTCCCATTCAGCATATAAACAAGGTCATCGAGAAGGTCATGCCGGATGGCCGATTCTATCTGAACAGCACCTGGTTTATTGACGGCATTCCGCGAGCCGATTTCGTTATATATTTTACCAAAAGCTAAATAAACCAGAAAGAGTCTGCCGCCAAAAATCATCTACATTTTTCGGGAATATTGTGCAAGGGATCCAGGTCCTCTGCCAGATCGCATTATGCATTGTATTTATATAGAGTTCTGTGAGCAAAAGAGGGAGTTTTCTTCGCGCAGCTGGCGGTGGCAGCTTAGGAGCGGACCAGGACCGAAGCCACCTGTCCCTGTCGCTTGTCAAGTGGTTGCTGCCCAGCTCTGCTAATGCGATTAGGGAAACGGAGCACTCGCCTCAGCTGCCAATCACATGTGCCCTGGTCGAGTGCTCAGCCAAAAGTTGGCACATTCCCAAATTCTGACACTGGGACAGGAACCTCTACAGCCTGCTCTACAACTAGAACTACAACGACATTATGCCAGCAGATCAGGTCATAGTGGAGCGCTGCAAGCGCTCGGTTATTGCTCACTTGGCGGCCATCGATGAACAGTGGAAGGAGCGCCTATCGTGGTACCCGCAAATGCAGGCCAGCCTCTATGGTCGGGTTCCCCAGGTCTACTTGGAGAGCCGTCAGATGTACGGGGACGAGCACTTTCTGCGCTACGCTCGTCGCCATCGCCTGCACGAGAAGCACACGGTGACCAAGCAGGATGCGGAGAGGATTTTGTTGGAGCGCCAGGAGAAGCTCGACGCAGATGCTCTGGACTGCAAGGTCCCACCCACCGAGTATGGGGAATATGGCCGCGTCAAGCCCTCCCGCCAGCACTTTTGCTAGGTTCCAGCTCCAGCTTCAGCTGTAGCTCCTCTAGTTAGTTGCCATTCAAGTTCGTATTTCAGTTCCCCTATATTTGTATATGGCGTACGATTAAAATATCATCGCCTGCTGACAATGCAACTCTCAATGGCCGTCACTTCATTACGAGATTTGCATGACCGTGCGCATAATTAACAAGGTGAAAATGTCAGCCCAACTGACAACCGGTTCTCCTTTTCCCATGCCCGGTGATTGAAAGTAGAAGTAGAAGCCCTCCTCTACGGGCATCTGGGGGGCTGGGGGCTCGGATTTGTGGTCTGGGGGTTTTTCTACTTAGCGGCAGTTCGGTTGAAAAGTTCGCACAGGTAATTAAGTCTCTGAGTATCTGTCCGGAATGACTCGTCTCGTTTGTTCAGTATGGAAACTGTTGTTTTATATGGCCCATAAAATGGAAAATATTCCACAAGTGCATGATGTGATCCATCCATACGTACGAGTACGTAGATAAATAATTGTTTGTTGAATTATTGATGTGCAGATCAAAGGGTTACAACCACGGCAAGGGACCCATCTCCCATGTCATAAAGGAAGCTTAAAAGTTGGAATATCAAATCGTACATCAATCAAATATCATTTGCGCAGACTTCTACGAACATTCGATTAGATAGTTGGATTTATTCCCAGTCTAAATTGGTAATTTGGCAATTTAATGGACTCCTTTGGTTCCAGGAATCTGTTCATATGGCAATGTATATTCATGAATGTGTCCACCGGGGCAGCTGCGCTACTCCGCCAAGGCTGCGCCTCACTGAGGTGTCGTGGGGTGGTGCATTTACCAACGGTATGATTTAAAAGTTTCCTATGCAAATTACTGCCAAAGTTGGCAGACCCACACTCCCAGTGCCTGCACATTGCCAGAAACCTCTTGAAAATGCCCATACAAAGTGTGCAAATTACACAAAGAGAAGGAAAACTTTAAGCCGTGCCACGGAATTGTGCCAGAAGGCGATGTACATACCAGCTGGAAATAGAGCAGGAAGAGCGCAGGTATTTTTGCGACTCATTAGACACATGACAGCCTTCACAGGGGGCAAAATGGCACCAAAGGGGGTTCGTCTGGGGCTCTCGCCTGGGCATGGGGGCGATGACTGTGGACTGTGGGCGGAGGTGGAATGCGTGTGAAAAATCAGGCAGCAGCGGCCCACAAAATCGCTCGTCGCGCAATTAAACGGTAGCAAATAATTGCTATCGAAAGCCATAATGATGGCCAGATCCATGTATCCCTCTCTCTCTCTCTATACGGACACTTGAGAGTGTGGTGTGTGTGTGTGTGTTGTGTATGTGTGTGCTTGTGTGCCATATCTTGATTTGGAGAGTCGAGAGCTTTGCGGGCCGTTCGCGCTTCTTATTGTTTGCACAATTTTCCCATCAACATCGATGCGAACTTTTTTCAAAAATGATTCTTCTTTTTGTTGAATCATCTCAGCCCAAGATCAGGCTGATTCTGTCTTTTTTTGGGAAGTGCTGCGAACGAACGAGTCTGTAAAAACAAAAGAAAGAAACGGCAGAAAAAAGTTACGGCCTTAGACAAAACAAATAAACATAGAGACACCTACCACGAGCAGTGGGCTGCCAGTGGGAATTGGGAATCGCAGTGCAGTGCCAACCCCTTTTTCGGGTCCTTTCGGCCAAAGGTAAACATACATTTGCGGATTTCACGCCAGGGCTCAGACAGCATTGCTGATCCTATTAGAGGGACAATGACTATGGCCACTGACTGACTGACTGACTGGCGCCATGTCTCGGTCAGGATTCGCCTGCTCTTTCTCCAACCCACTCGTACTACTTCTTTCTCTCTCACTCTCTGAGCCATTACACGATGACCCGAGTCCCAGGGCCAGGGCCAGAGCCACAGCCAGGTTCAGTGCGGATTAGGGCGTAAAAGGGACTTAATCCAGTTTTGCATCGATCTTCCACTCAGTCGCTGTTATTCTTCTTGCTCTTCTTTTTTGCAGGTAGCCGGATCGGGAACAGGTTCGTGCTCTGCTCTGTTCTGTCCGTGTTCGGGGCAGGAAAAGCCAAATAAAATTATAAAAAAGAAGTAACGAAACAAAACACCAAAGCCGAAACATTAAATAAATAAAAGTCAACAGCAGTCGGCAGCTCATAAACGATCCCCAAGTCTGTGGCGGCAGCTGACGCCGTCCTAAACTTCAGCTTCAAATTAAAACGCCATTGGCACTTTGGCACGCATAGACAGAGGACTCCATCTCCATCTCCGTCTGCAACTTGGACTTGGATTTAGATGGAGCCAAAGAGTTGGAGCCACACAAAAGGCAACTCTTTTTGGTTTCGCCGACAACTGGCCATCAGCCAATTTGCCAATTTCTTCAGCTCGTTTTGATTTGCCGCCAAAAACAGAAGACGGACGACTGAAAGCATAAAGCAAAACCAAAACTCAGATCTGAACAAAAATACGTAACAAAAAAAAAACACCAAAAACGCCCCCAGGCAGGGCAGACAAAATCCGAACTTCCAACTTCCATTTGAATCTCTTGTTTAGCAGCGAAGCAGAAACAAAATATGATGTGTGGCCTAGACCTAGGAATGCAGCGAGTACAGGGGTGCAGCTGGGCAGGGTGTTAAACCGAGAACTTAAGCAAAAGTTGCTAAAAGTCGGGAAAGCTTAACAAACTCAACTAGTCTAAGAAATGGATTATCAAGTAATATTTTTGTAGAAAAACTTAGAGCAAAATAAAAGGCCTATTTGCCCCACGCAGCAAGATGTCAAGGAAATCTTCGTTAATCCCATAGTGTCGACGATCAGCCCATCGAATGAGGGCTTAGCTGGTGACCCCTGTTGGTGGCCATGCCACTGCCTGCCACTGGCCAAACTACACTTATGGCCATAATTCAATCAGCGCATTATCAATCACTGCGGCTACTTGTCTTGCCCAGTGAGTCAAGTCAATCAGCCATCGCCTATCTCCCTCACCTGGCAGCGTGTGTGCCGTCCCTCTCGCACTTGAGTGTGAAACACGTTTGAAAGTCATTAACTTAAATGATTCACTTTCTGAGCCATAAATTTCGCCACTAACTGGCGCGCAGACTGCAAAAGTCTCTGTCTCTGTGTGCGCAAAATCGTCCAGCTACCAGCGAAGAAATCTCTTAAAAAAATTGCTAAATAATCGCCTTAAATGAGTCTATAAAAATGAACACCCTGAGCCCCGGCCTGGGTTCGCCCGGGACTCAACTGCGGTTCGGACTCTGGCTAGAGCGCTCAATCGGCGCTCCCAACGGACAACGGACCCATGGACAGAAGTAGCTCAAAAGTGCTTTCAAAGTCTCAAAGTGAATTTTCATTGCCAGCGGAAGTCGTAAATCAATTTTTTCGTCTACCAAAAACAAAACAAAAAAAATAAAACAGAAGAAATACAAAAAAAATGGTGGAAAAATGTTGAATCTCTCAACTCAAATATATTTAGGCCTAGAAATCAGGGATAGACAGAAATGAAGAGAGGGTGAGAGGGTGAGAGGTGGGGAGGAACCCATTCTGGAAGAGCATCCGCAAAGAAAGAAACTTTTGTTGTTTTGTGGCTGGTTCCTCGACCAATTTCGGCTAAGACGACAGCCATAATGATAGGGGCCACTTTTGCCGCCACCGCTGGCACTGCCGCCCCAGCCACGCAACCACGCACGCTATCGCTATGGCCAACAGCCGCGGGGCAGGAAAGGGGCAACTTGTCAGACAATGTATTTGTATTTCATCTACGTTTCCGTTTCAATGTTTTCAAGACGCCATCATGACATTGTCAGTGGCGTCGACGACGACAACGACAACGACGACTGGAGACATCTCACGCAGCCTTAGAATACCCTAAGCAGTCGGGGAGTGGGCACAGAATGCAAACTAGAGGCTGGAACTGGGAATTTATTATGCCTCAGACTAAAGTATTTAACTAACTTGTTATATCTTTGCTTGTGGATCTAAATGTAGGATGAAAGGGCTCGAAGGGCTAACAATCTGCAGGATCTGAGGGCACCCAAGACAAAGTTAAACAGATCAGTCAGCAAGCAGATAAAAGGTAACCGTCTTAGCCAGGAATAAGTAGGTTAAAGATGTTCTGAAACTGAGTATCGGATGGGCTGAATAGCTCCCTGAGGACAGGCAAGGAACCAGGAAAGATTCGCATGATATGGCAGACATACTGGAAGATTCCACCCCGTCTTAAAGCATATGAAAATACCCATTAAAACTGTTTTAAAACATCTTAAAGTATCTGTAAATTTTGGACGAGGGAAATCCTCACGGGGAGCCCTTGATGTTGGGAGCCAACGCCTCTGTCTGGCAGGAACAAAAGATCGTCCAGCCGCAATACCATTCCCATTCTGATTCCCATTCAAATGCCAATGGGATTATCTATGAGCTGTGAAATCCTTTTAGGCGGAAATTATGGAAACCCACACACAAAGCGCAGGACAATGCAACAAGTGTTGCAGCAGATTGAGCAACAAAAGGTTCATAATTATGGAAGCCACACAATGCGACACATTCGAGGCGAGGGCGAGGACGAGGGACTGCAGCAACCCTCGCTGGCAGAGGTATGCTCGGGGTTAGGGGTCAGAGCAGTTGGCCAGGCTAATGAGTGGCCGCAAAACAAACCATAAACCATTGGAAATCTTGCACATTGATTTCATGCCCTCCGACTTTGGCGGCATCTTGTTCTTTCTCTACTACTTGACACCCTGCTCTTGGGTCCGATTTTCCCCGTCCCCCTGGCATTTCCCATTTTACAAATTTATGTTCGAAAATATTTGGGAAATTAAATCATTGCCGCAGACAGTTTTATGGTCAAGGGCGTGACGAAGGGAATCGAGGAGTTCGTGTGTTGGGGGTAAAACTATCTAACAATGACCTCTCCCCCTCTGGCCGCTCTGCCCTCTCTTCTCCAGCGCTTCCAGCACGAATGAGCAAATTGGAAAAATGTCAATTATGCGCAATTTTGCCTAAGCAATTGACATTTGTTGCCGCTGTGGCTCTGTGCGCTTTGTTGTTTGCTGCTCGTTGCGTTTGCACGCATACTTGCTCAAATAAATTGACAAATAGGATTTGCGTTTCTCCACATTGCTATAACCTTTCCCAGGGTATAATGGTTCTCAGCAGTGGTTTGAAAAGCAGATTGCACACAAGGCATTTTCATTTATTATTCTCGATCATCCACATTGGAGTTTCAACATATTTTCAACGCAGATCATGAAGTTTAGCTGCCCATATTAAAAATGAACAAAAGTTAAAACAATTTGGAGAACTTGATCAGATGGAAGGATGGATCTGCGAGGGTATCTAGAGCTTCGGAACTTTTCCTTTCTTTGTTTTTTCTCTCTGTGATTGTTTTCTCCTACTGGCCATTTTGAATTAATAAATTGCGACCAATTTGCCGCTAGCATTGCCAGCGTGGAAAACTCGAAAAAACAGAAAAATATAAAAACAAAACTGTACAAATAAAACAATTGCGTTGTTGGATATTTTCCATATTTTATATATCCCTAAATATTGACGCCTCAATGTGGCCATGCTGACATGTTATCATACGATTGTTCTGCCCGCTGGAGAAATAAAAAATCATGTGTAATTAATGTAATTGGCTTTGTTTTGGAGTGAGACATTCGATTGCATAAACCACACCGTTCGATTCCAGCTGATTGATTCCGCTTTGATCTTTGTTTTGTGTGTTTTGTTGTTGTTGTTAGTGACTGAAATCCAGAACAGCTAAAAACTTGTTTTCGTGTGGAATTGTTAGTTAATATTTGCACTCATAACTCGATCGAGGCGGAGCTGTAAAAGTGAATCATGTCAATCTTTAGACTTGAGAAACTCTATCGGAAATTCAGTATGGTGGCCGCTTTAATATATGTAATTAAGTATTGATATTCGTTTGCTTAATGACCTATAAGTATGAATACATTTGCAGTAATTAATGATTATTTTTCCCTTTAAATTAACATTGCAAAATTTCGCGAATTTATTGCCTACTTTTGGGGGCACAAAAAATCTTTCTTTTTTTCCATTTCAAAATACGTGAAAATATTAAACAAATTTAATCGAAAATGTTTAAATCTTGAGTCCAAGTGAAGAAGTAATTCATATAGTTTATATTCTCCCTCGATAATATTTGAATGCAGTTTAAAATGTTTATAAATGTATAAAAAAAACGTATAAGCCAATCGAAACTTCAATTAACCATTCCATTTACTCTCTCTTTGTGGAATTCCCTCTATTTGCACCCCTTTCCGTCTACCAAGTGTACTGGAACAGATCAAAGATTAAGCGGATCGACTCCACCCTACACTCTAGTTACCATTCAAGCCCGAACCGAACCATTCATGAATGACCTCGGCTAAATCAAAACCCCAAAAACAGAACACGAACCGAATGGGAAAACCTTTATCGCGGACACGCAATCGAAACGGAAGTTGGGCTCAATTTATGGGTGAAATTATCAACTAGCAGCGGTCCACACATGGCCAGCGAGAGCCGCACCAGTGGACCAAGATTTGCTGCGTTGTGGAAATAAATGGCCGCTGGCCGAGCTGGATGCGAGATGAGAGATCTGAGAGATTTCTGTGCCCGATCATCATTGGTTGGCATCAGTTGGGCATCGACAATCGAATTAGAAGAGTTGGGGGCCAGTGGCAGTGGTAGGGGCAGGACTCATGAATGGGCAACTACAGCGAAGTCAACGCATGACATGAGGCATGAGATCAGCATGTTCCAGCCACAGCAACGGAGGCAGCCGCAGTGAACCCATTTTCTCACCTGTTAAAGTTGTAAAGACTCGAAACAACAATTTATCGCTGTTGAGATCGTCGCCTGCCGCTCCTCGAGAGGTCTTCACCTCTGGCTTCACCGCCACTTGCTCTTCGATTGACTCTGGAGTCGGACTTGGACTCGGACTCGGGAGTCGGCAGCAGTCGGGCTTCGATTGCATTTGGTTTTTCGAGTTTGAGGTTTCGGGCAGCGTCATACGATTTAATTGCTTCGATTGTGTCAGCATTTTTATACACGTACACGTACATCTATATCTGTATCTATATATCTATATGGTACATGTACATGTCTTCATCAGGCAAACATTTGGCTGCGGAAGGGGGCGTTTTGTGGCACAGACAGGCAACCCAACCCAAGCCAACCGGACTCCGAGTCGCTGCTCATAGGCGCTCAATAATTTGATGATCATAATCAATGCCCCTTGACTGACATTTGCTGCTGTTGCCAAGTCCCCATCTCCATCTCCATCTCAGGTTCTGGCTCTGACTCTGACTCTGACTTTGGCTTTGGTTTCTTTTCGGCATTTCCCTCAAAAACGATAACAAAAGGCGAAAAAAAGTTGTTGAAAGCCGATTTATCCTTTTGATGAGGCGCTCGAACGATCCACCGATCGATGAGGATGATGACGCTGATCATTTTTGGTCGAAAGTCAAGTGTTTTTGTTACATTCTAAAAAGGATGCCGCCAATTTGTCCTGAACAAAGCGATCAGGATAACGAGGCCACAGCTAAGAAGGAGCGTGGGAGTGGCAGTCAGCCTTAAGATCCCGAAATGCCGAAACCCCCCACCCCACTCGATTCCTATCAACCAAATGAGGCAAGAATCTGTTCTGTTCTGCGTTTTGTTGATTTCTGATTTCTGGTTTCTGGTTTCTCAAACTTTTAATGCCCGAATCGCATGCGTAGGTTTTCTATGACGATTAAAACCCTCATATGTCAACTGGGCCCATTCATCATCATCTGCCAGAGACAGAGGCACCGAGGCACACAGCTCCGGTACGAAATCTGAGACAGAGGTAGCAAAACAGTCGCCAGACACTCTGCCTGATGAGCTCAAATCTCATCAAGAAGTGTCTGGCTCGGGGTTCATACACATATATCTCTGTCTGGGCCGTATTTTTGGGGAACCAACAGCACAGCACAGCACAGCACAGCACCTACTTCACCTAGCCGAGACTCTGAGACTCTGGGACTCTGGGACTCTGACTGTGGGGCTTGATGACTTAATTTTCACTTTAGTCTGCACTGTCAGAAATGTTGGACATGGTTGAGGCTGCTGCTTCTGGGCTGCTGCTTCTAATTCTCGCAGTGCAGCAGAGGGCACCTCTAGCCCAACATGATCAGGTGCCTCTTCTGGGGGATTGGGGATTGAGGCTGTTGCTGGAGCCAGTCGACTACTTGAGCGTCACCACAGTGACACACGCAAGTGTTTGGCCTGTCTCTGGTCTGGAGTCGCGGTCTACTCCAGCAGGCAGGAACCCTCATCACTCTGGCCATGATGCAGCGGTTTCTGTGCTGCTCCTCTGCTCGGACTCCTCGCCCGGGCTTATGTTGAAGATGTTGACTATGTTGACTGCGAGTATTTGCTGTAATGATTATGGTAGCGCCTTCTGGCTTGCATCCATCGGATGATAAATCTATCTTTTATTAGCATTTCAAACACACTCCAATGAGTTGCGTTGCACGTGTCCGGAGTCCGGCGTCCGGGGCTCACTGAGTGAGTTGTTTTGGGGCTTGTTTACAGCTGTTGTTGCTGTTGGCCCTGTTAGCCCTGTTAGCTCAGCCTAATCCCAATTAAAACAACATTTTTCATCGATCTGGTTTCGGGTTCGTAGATGCGCACACAAATTCAAGTGAAATCATTAATAAGGGAATAATAATAATAAAAGTTTTCAGAGATTTATAGAGAGTGGCTTGTCCCCTCCACCACGCTGCTGTCTCTGCTCACTCTGCCTGTGCCATTTCCTCTTGGGTCCCTATCTGGGTGTCGTATATAAATCGCGTGCTGCTCTGGAGGTCTTCAAAAACGCTTACGAGTTGAT
Organism: Drosophila tristis; assembly: GCA_018150885.1. Lineage (NCBI taxonomy): Eukaryota > Metazoa > Arthropoda > Insecta > Diptera > Drosophilidae > Drosophila > Drosophila tristis. Next base: position 260,350 of record JAECWT010000203.1, on the reverse strand, counting down.
GCCCCCAAGGCACAGGCCGCCGCAACAACAGGCAGGGCCACATCATCAGCCTGCTTCTCCTTCTCCTGCTCCGAGTTGGACTTGGACTCTACTCTGTTTCTGTCTCTGCTTGGGCCTCTCATTCATTTTGGCTGGGTGTTAACCAACCACGGAAGAAGTCCAACTGCAGGTCCAACTGCAGAGCTGAAGCCTTGCCTGGGGTCATGTGGCAGCGCTCCTGTCTGGTCTGGTCTGTTCTGGTCTGTCCTGTCCCGAGCCAAGAGCCAAGAGCCCCAGCTAATGATGATCCCCAGAGTAGCCTCTTTTTTGTTCGGTATTTTTGCAGGCTTGCCAATATACCGAGTTGGTATTTTTTGTAGAGTGCAAGTGGAGAACACGAAATGCCAGCACAAGATTGATTTCCTGAAATCGAAACCTTGAGACACGCAAGGGGTGTCTGTCCGCCGCTGTCCGCCGCTGTCCGCCGCTGTCCGCTGCGTTGCTTTGCCCAGATCGCCCATGTGATAATGATGTTGAGAGCAAGTTTTCGTCTCGTCTCCTCTCGTCTCGTGTTTTTCGTGGGGTGGTGGCTATCCATGGTACCCGCCAGCGAAATGCAAAAACAAATTGTTTGTGGGTCAGAGCTGGAGATAGGGCGAGGGCGCGGCCGAGCCAGGAGACCCTAACAAGGGCAGGACGAAGACAGCGGTCGAGGATGCGGCCCAGGATGATGATGAGGATCGAGCTGGAGCTGTGGCTGTAGCTGTGGCTGTGGCTGTGGCCAGGAGGGCGTTTCGTTGTTTCAAGGAATTCAAGGGAAACAGAAACAGAAAAAGGAGCAGCAGAATGGGGATGAGAGAAGCCTGCCCGTAGGCGGGGAACGACCTCGTCTGCGGGCCCCAGTCTCTGTCTTTGTCTCTGTCCCTGGCTCTACGAACATGTAGCTCCGACTCGACTCGGACCCAGCACACGGAAGCCTAATGCTTGCAATATGATTTGTGATTTGTGCTTTTGGGTTTTGGCTTGGGTTGGGTTGGGTTTGGTTTCCCTGGAAAACGCCGCGGCATTCTAGGCCTAAGCTATGGCAATGACAAACCGCCGGAGCGCTGCATGGCGGAGGGAGCAGCAACATTGAAGCAGGCAGCCACAGAGCAGAGGAGTCGGAGGGAACAGCAACAGCAACAGCAGCAGCAAAAGCAACAACTGCCACAGCAGCAGCAGCAGCAGCAGCAGCATGCTAATTTATGAAGTAGCAACTTGCAGCGACATGGATGCAGTAATTATAGCTTGGCAACTTGTTGCCAGCCAGGCCCAACTTGCATGAATGGAAAGAAAGCCAGTTTGTCTTGCTGCTGTTGCTGCTGTTGCGGCTGCCTCCTCCTGCTGCTGCTGCTGCTGCACCTCCTGCCCGCCATGCTAAACAGAAGCTGTTCTACTGCAGCGTGGCATCAGGTGAACGTTGGACATGGACGTGGATGTGGATGTGGACGGGAACGCGCCCACTCTGTTAGGCCGCCAAACTGCAGGGAGACACAGGAAAGATATGAACATGAAAGGAGCGCATCCTGATGAAACGAAGCACGGAATACCTATACATATCTGATGTGAACTCGGACTAATACAATTACTGAGCCATATGTAGGTTAAGCTACGTTTTGTAGACTTATTAATTAATTAACGAGCCTGATAAACTATCCACTTCGCATGCTCAGATAAGAGATGATTCTCTACCCATGCCTCAGTTTCTGGGATGGCAGGCTAAGCCACAGAACCAGAACACCCACTGCTAGGGTATCGGAGAAGTATGCGAGGAAAAAAGCTAAGAAAAAGGTCCTACCCCGTGGCGTTTTGGCTGTTGATGGGTTGGCTCTCTGCCGACTGCTCAGCCAGAGATGGAGTAGCAGCAGGCAGCAGGCGGCAGCAACATAGTTTACACACCTACCGAGGTTGGGGCTGGGCTGGGCCGGGCCGGGCCGAGACCGTGCTCCATCTCTGGTACCCTCTGGCCAGCAACATGCACTTAACTGGTAGCCACAATGCACTTTATAATACCTCAAGAACATGGCTCTCGCTCTCACTCTTCCTCTCTCTCTCTCTCTCTCTCTCTCTCTGTATGTCTGTCTGTCTGTCTGTCTTGCAGTCGCTGTTTGATAGATGCTGACTTGGACTACCCGGAGCGATCTACCAGGGGGCGTTGCTGCTGTGTTGCAGCAACCGGAGCAGCATCAGTAGGCGCAACATCAGCAGTAGATGAAGCGACTGGCACCGTTAGCTGACTTGTGAGCTTAGGCCTCATTTGCATTTGCACTCGAAATTGGGCCATAAACTGGGCCACGGCACAGCGCAGACTCGACGCATCCGAGTCCAATTGAGGGCGAACTTTTGGCCGGCGCTAGGCAACGGCCTTGGATTAGCTAAATCCGTTAAATCCGTTCAGTTCCGTCTCGTCCCGTCTCGTCTCGGGATTAATCCTTCCTTCCTGCAGTGCCGCTGCAGCACGGGCAGGTCCGCTCATTAGCCCTTCCACCACCCACTCAGGTAAGGGTTAGGGCAAATGCAAGGGGAAAGGGAAACGGAAAGAGAGTGTGCGGCAGAGTACCAAATTATAATTAGCAAACTCTGTTGGCAAATATCTTTTTAATGCAGAGCAGAGCGCTGCAGACCAGCGGGGGAAGAGGCGAACTCCGATTGAAATTGGAGCGTAGCGGCAGCAACAGCGGGAGAGGTGTGAAAAGTCAGCTGAATTCGTTGCAGAAATTCTTGAAAACTGAGAAGAAACTCGCAGTTGAGCGTTGGAGAAGGGGGCAGCAGAACCAGAAAAGAATTAAAAGCGCAGCCGCCTCTCATCATCATCAGCATCATCCTCCAGAGCCGAGCCTCATCCTCTTCCACATCGACATCTAGAGGGGCATCCACAGCCACATCCACTGGCACTCACGCACACACATCGAGCCGGGGTTCTGAGACATTAAAGATGCCGACCCGCAGAGGATTTGGTCTGTGGCGCCGGCCAGGGAGACAATATAAATCATATCACTCACACAAACACAAAGCGAGTGGCCTCAGAGAGAGAGAGACAGAGAGAGAGAGGAGGGGGAGTGGAGTGCCATATCCCCTCTGTGGCATCCTTTGTTAATTAATTGTGCATCTCCGATATGGACACCTTTTCGTGCCCTTGCCTTGCCTTTCCATTGAGAGTGTATCCCTCAAAGCCACATATGTTTCCATTGCTCAATATCTGTGGAAGGGAACTTCTTGGGAATAGATCGCAAAGCTGCAGAGTCTACAGTTTGACGCCTTCAGAAGACCTATTTGCAGTCGTAGTCCTGTGAGGTTCCTAAAGGCAAAGAAACATCTCCATGACGCCACCTTTCCTTTTCCCTTCCCTGAGAAACTTTCCTTATTTGCTGTATCGCTCAAAGTAAACCTTCAAATTTGTGGGAGATCATACGAAATTCTCAATATTTATATGGAACTCAAGGGAAAAACTAGTCAATATTATTCACACGAAATAAATCCAAGTTTTTAAGGAGTTGTGCATGTCTCCTGTGCATGGTCGAAAACTGATCGAAATCGGGGATTCTATCTGTTGTGGTGCCGTCGAAAAGGAATGGAGGAGCTGGAGCTCCTCTCCTCCCGGTCTTGTGCGTGCCAGCAACAGCGGCAGCATCCCTTGCTGAGCGTCACCGCCGATCGTCTGCAGATGCCTTGGTGGTTTCCGCTCCTGGAGAGCCTCTTCCTGCTGCTGCTGGTGAAGCTGCTCCAGCTGTAGGATGGCCCGCCAATACCTGTTGCCCCGTGTGTACACATATTTGGGTAATTGCCGGTGATGTAAGCCAACAATGGAGCCGGCCCGGACGGGGCGACAAATGTCACACATGCTGCACGTAAATCACACTGGAAACTGTTTTTCTTGCCACACACGATAATTTGCCAAGGGGTTGGGGGCTGGTGGATGGGGTGGATGGTGGTCGGGCGGAGACGATTCTAATTAAATTGTTCAAATGTTTTCCAGCGCGTTTTTAGCTTTCGGGTCTGGTGCTGGAAAATCGCTGACAAATGTTTCCGTCAAAACACACACAAAGAGGGAAAACATTTTGTTTTTGATGCAGTGCAGCGCGCCCATAGAGCACCCACACACACACACACACAAAAACACAGTGGAGCGAGGTATAAAGTACGAGGGGAAAATTATGGAAAATATAATGAGAAACGCAGCTTGCGGGTGGTTCGATTATCTGAGCTAAAATCGCAGAAGAAACTCCGAATTTTAATACCAGAAATATCCCCCAGAATAGTAATTTTGCTTGGAGTTACCGCTTTACTTTCTGTATGGGACGACTCTCAGTATGCATTCGGTAGTACCCTCCTAAACATAGATTGCTATGCCATAGATTTTCTAATATTAAAGTTCCCTCCAAATTCTTCTTTCCCTTTCTCTGCGATTCGGCACCACTGTGCCGCAGCTCTGCCCAAATACGATTCTCTGCTAAATTAAACTTTAACCCAAGAGTGTTACCCCTTAGAAAAAAGCTTCAAAATTCCAGTAACAAAATAATTTAAAACGAATTATAAGCGCAGCCATTCGAAACCTCCCAAAGCCCAAGCCAAATCGTAGCCAGACGAACCCAACCGAACTGAGCCGAGCCGAACGCATCCAATTGAGAATAGCAACAAGTTAATTTGAGCCAAGACCCACGTGCCCCCACCTCCCCACTTAAAAGGTTCCTGTCCCTCCCACCGAGAGGCAACCTCCCCCACTCCCAGCTCGGGGCCGTCCCCTCTGCTGTCACCTGTTTTTGTGGCTCCTTTTGAAAAGTCATTAGATAAAATTTCGAGTCGAGCAATTTGAATATTTCGATGGCAATGTACGCAACTCCGAGTGCGGGCTACGGACGGCTGGGGAGGGGGGCTTCGGATCCGCTGGTTAATTTAAGGTGATAATTGCTTTTTAATGTGACACAACTAAATTTTTTCCTATTCAAATATTGTTGTGGCTGGTGGCTGCGGTGCCGGAAGTTTTTTGGGCCTGCGCATGTGCAGCCAAGAGGTGCACAAAGAGTGTCAGGTGAAGGGGAAGGGGAAGGAAGGGGCACACACACTTGTTACGTGGCAGCTACAACAACAATAATAAAGTGTCAACAATTATTTTCAAATTTCCAAAACATTTCATTTGGTTTTTTTTTTTTTTTTGTTTTTTGTTTCTGTGTCTTTTTGGGTGTACAATTTTTGTTGATGGTTTTTTGTGTGGCTTTTGTATTTGTGTTCCTTTTGAGTGACGCTGCTTAAAATGTTTCCCAAAGTGTGAAATTGTTGAGAGCCTCGGCGAGAATGCTGGGGGGATGGCTAAGAAGAGGGGGAGGAACCATTAGATCGGCTATATTTCCCTGCAGTTGGATTCACTTCATAAAAGCTCAGCCTCGTACAGATTCATTCATACTCGTTTGTATGTTTGCATCCAATCAATTAATTGTTTTATTTTTGTAACGTTTTGATTATTAAATTTATAAATTTCTTCCCCTTTGCCCAGTGCACTGAAGTGCCACTGAATGCTGTTGGCAGTGGCTGAAAACTCAATCGAAGTGCCTGGCCAGTTGCATTTCCATTGTGTGTTTCGGTGGCTAATTGGCCCAGCTGGAATTTCCCCACCACATACTCGTATAGTAGGTTCCGAGCAGGCCAGATCACGCGTTGTCCTCACCTCGTTCAATGCGGAGATCCACAAATCCCAGGACTCAATGAATACATCAACAGTGAGTAGTCGGGCAGTCGGGGCCGTTCGGCTGGAAATTTATTGGCTCGGGCAGTGTCGGTGCTGCCAATTAACGCCAGGATGAAAGCCAACGGGCCAGCGGCTAACAGCCAACCGTCGAGTTATAGCCACCAGCGTTGATCTTTGAAGGAAGCCGCCTGGGCGCTGCGACTGGCACTGCGACTAGCACTGGCTCGGGCTGGATCCCGGGCGGGTGGCTGCAATGAAGTCGTTGGTTGGCTCTTCTGGAGTCGTAAACCCTGATTTATTTCGAATTGAATGTCAATACACGCACACACGGCAGCTGTACGCCGTCTCCATGTGGGTCCATGTGGACCCATCGGCGAAATGCCCGAAAAAGCGGAGCTCCGCCACAGGCGGTCCTGACCCAATTTGGCGCCTGCTGTGGCGCTTTCATTAGCCTCCTCGTACATCATAAACAAATTCATAAAAGTCTGCCGTCTCTTCCTCTGAGGCTGTGGCTGTGGCTGCGGCTGCCGCTGCTCCATTCGCGTTGCACTTCAAACTCCACAGTTTATGGCGTTGAAAGGCGCATCGAATGGCTCCTCTCTCGCTCTCGCTCTCTCTTCCTCTACCTCGTTCTGCTCCAAAGGTGAGGTTAGTCTGCAGTTTGATTTTCGCTAGTAGAACAGAACCCCGCACCCCGCTAACCGCTGACCGCTGTCCAACCCAACCCCTGGACTGGGACTCATTAAAATGTAATTTGAACGCGTTGCTTCGCATTTCATTTGAGTGGAGAGTCGAGGACGGACGCGGAGTCGGAGTCGGAGACGGGCCTGGGCCTGGGCTGGCCTGGAGTCGGAGTAAGTAAGAGACGGTCAAGTGAGCAAATGCTGCCACTCGGAGTCAGTTTCCATTTCATTGAGCCCGAAACAACCCCCAGCAACTAGACTTCTGACCAACTCTCTTCCTGGCTCGCTCGCTGTCCTTTTCTGGCCTGCAGTTTGATTGATTTATGTCCCGTCCCGGCTGTTGCCTTCTCTCTCTCGCGAGGGTTCAGTCATTTGTGGCACATTATTATTTGAATGATAAATTGTATTTGGTCGGGAACTTTGTTCATTGCTTTGCATTTTCCCTCTGTGGCCGGGGCCCTCCGACCCAGCCCCCATCCCCGTCCCCGTCCCTGCCAGATCCCTCACCGCCTTTTGGTTTCGTGGGTGTTTCCGTATGGCGCTTTCCCCTCGTCTTTCCCAGTCCCTTCAATGCCTTCCTCCTTTGGTGGGCGTTTGCGCTGTTCATTTCGAATTTTCCGTTTGATTTTCCTTCACTGGGTTTCTCCTTCGGTTTTTCTTGACCCAAAATTAATCGTCTCATTTGTTCAAATGCCTGGCTCTTGGCTTTAATTCGGGAATTAATGTTATTTGGTAACAAAATCGATTTGGCTTCCGTATTTGCTCGCTCTCTCTCACTCTCTCACTCTCGTTCTCTCTGTCTCGTTCTCCGTTCTCATTCGTTCTCCGTTGAAGTGATTTCCTTGCCAAGTGAGATATCAAAGCAAAGCTTTGGTGGTACTTTCAATATAATCAAGTGAAATTATGGCAACCTCTGCAATACTTAATGGGAGAGGCTAATGGACGAACCGGGACAGAAGTGTTGGAAGGAACAGGGTCAAGGGTTAGCGGCTGGACTGGGGGAAAAATTAGGCAATATTACGAGAGATGTTCCTACAAGTACAAAAATAGTGAGTGCGATTTGGCATCGAAGTTCTCTGCTCATAAATTAAGATTAATAGACTCGAATTACTCAATCTGTTTCTACTTGGAAATCGATTGCTCCCTACAGCTGCCCCATATACGTATCTTGGTATGTGTGTGCCATATGAAGCCGTTGAATTGATCTATGACTTTTATATACAATATTCGTATCTGTGACAATCTGATAAATTTATTCGCCGGTCTGATTGACTTGCAAACGTGTTCGTTTGACATATTTGCACGTGTCTCGTGTGGCGGTAATTTGATTTTGATTTATGGGCAATTAATCGTGCCCCAATAGAAGCACTCACACACTCTAAGATACTCGAACGCACACAAATGGACACTGGGTGGGAAAAGGAACAGTGGCAGTAGCAAAAGCAAAAGCAAAAGCAGACTTGGGCTAATCATAATTTGCATTTAATAAATATTTCATTGAGTAATTGCAACAATTACGTGCATTTGAACTGTTCCCCTCAAATTAGTGCAGCGTAGCCGACCTACAAAGCGGGGCCCAGAAGCCAACAGTTGCCCATAACAGGGCTGCATGCCCTACAGAATAGAACAGAGCCCATAACAGCGGCACTCATATTCACTTTGATTCGGAGTATAGAATAGAACAGAACAGAAGGGGTATACTATACACTTTGGAGAACAGAAAAAACACGACATGAACTGTGGAAATTATGATTTTGAGAATGGCTGAAGAACAGAACTGTATCGTGAGCAAATCTACAAATATTTTTGGTGTAAGAGTTATATACTCTATGGACAACAGAACTGAACAGAATCGTACCGCACCGCACCGAACCGGACCATAGGGGGATTAACATTGCAATCGGATCTGGCTTGTCGGCTCAGCACACAATTTGTATTGCTCTGTGGTGCATTATCTCGCTGTTCGATCTGGATCTATTTACTTTATATAAATGAACTTTTAGTCGGTTTTTGTCCCTCCCTGAAGCTGCTTAATTGCTGTGGCGCTGACGCTGATGCTGACGCTGGCGCTGGGCTGTGTCTGTCTCTGTCGCTGTCGCTGGCTTATGAATATGCATTTTCAACTTTTAGCGGAAATCCTTCTCAGGTGACAACTGTCTGTCTCGTGGGGGAGAGAGGTGGTCGGGAGAGGGCAGCCTGCTCTGCCGTCGCTTTTTTTTTTGTGAAAGAAAACCAAGGAAAAACGATTTGGACTGTTCTCTGGCTTTTGGGCTCTCTGCGTCTTTGTCTCTGGTTTGGTTCCGTCTCCGGGCGACCGACTTTGTGAATGAAAAATGCCGCTCGAAATGCGGCCTGCTGCTGTCGCCGGACCTGGCTACAAAGCGACACAAAGTCCAACAACAACTTTTTGGTAAGGACGCCATTTTGAATCGGACCTACGCGTGCGCTCTCACTCTCTCTTGCTACTCCCTCGCTCTCGTTCGCTCTCTGGAGTAGCAGTCGCAGTGGAAGGCGTGGCATGTGGCTCTCTTTGTGTGTGTCTGTGTGTGTGTGTGTGTGTGTTGGAGCAGGTGAGCAGATTGTCGGCCTGTTAGACAGGTTTACAGCCGCCAAGTGCGGCCACTGGATGGCGCCACGCAAGCCAAAATTGAAGAAAAAATAAAAATTTTGATGTTTCGAAGAAAACTTCAAGTTGTCGCAGAAAGTTTCAAACATGAAAATTGCAAAGTACTTAAATATATTTTTGATTCCCTCTCATATCAGCGCATAATGAAAATATTCCCAATATGTGAATAAATCGTTCAATTGGATTAGATTTTTCACACACTTGTTAATGGCTGGGTGCCCCACAATCCGTGGCCGTTGCATGTGCCACAGTTTCGATTTGAACCGAATAGCCGGCCACAGCAGAAGAAACAGACAAAATTACAGGTTCAACAATCAATTTAATAATTGAGACCTTTGCATTTAATCAACATTATTTAAAACGTCAAAATATTTGCACTTTCCATGGGTAGCCAGGCCCTGCCCCTCTGCCACCTCTGCCGCGCATATTGGCATGCAAATGTGGCAGAGAGCAGCAAGCCCCCGCACCGAAATGCCCAAAATCCGAATATGGGGGGGCGACAGGCCACGCCTCAACACGGGGCCCTAGACCTAGACAATAGCCAGAAATGACAGACAGTAAAACGGAGAGTAACTAGCCCGCGCCGCACCAACCCCCGCAGCAACTGGCCGCAGTGGGAAAAATGATGGTATTGGTTTGGCCTCAACACCACCAAAGGCACACCGACACCAGGAACCGGTAACGCTACAAACGATTGGCGGGCCCGAGCATCGGCGCAGCAGCCGTCCCGCTCCGACCCACGACTGGCCGCGAGCAGCGCGCTGTTGTTGTTCGGCTCGCACACTACAGCCACAGAGCGACAAAGCGACAGCGGAACAAGTCGGACTCGGCTCGGGCACAGACCGGGCAGGCAGCGCGCAATCGCGACGCGGAGGCCTTACTTTGTTCGGCACTTTGTTCGAGGGCAGTTCGTCGTCGGTCGTCGTCCGTTGCTGCTACCTGCTGCCGTCGTCGTAGTCTTTTGCGTCGGATCTAAAATCTAAGCCCAAGCCCATCTGCACCGAGCCGATCTGAGAAGTGTTCCGATCCGATTCGTCGCGTTCGTTCCCCGTCGATTGTGATTTGATTTGAGTTGCTTTGCTTTGCTTTGCTTTGGATTTGAGTTTGAGTTTGAATTCGGAATGTGGCCGTCGCTGTAATCGGGTATACTGAGTGCTAAAGCAAAAGCCAGTGCTGAATGAATGAATGCACAGCCAGAAATGATACAAGCTTCCTCCCCCCGTTCATGACCAGTGTGAAAAGTAATCAAAGATAAATAAATATATGTATAGAGAGAGAGAGAGATCAAGATCAAGATAAAGATAAATACAAAGAGAGTGCAAAATAGAGTTAAAGTGCTAACGAAAAGCGGATTGCCACCTCGCAGCTGGAAAAGGATTTACGCGCTCAAAAGTTATAGATACACCCAAAGAGAAACAACGCCGAACTGAACAGCAATTCAAACTTTGTTTACGTGCAATTAAATCAATCGCACACAGACACACACACACACACACACACCACACACGCGTCAACCCACACACCAACCGCAGTTATCGGAGTCTCGAATATATCGACGGAAGCCTTGATCGCCATCAGATTGTATCGGATTTCCTTGCCGCGGATCCAGCCACCAGAAAAGCCTTCAAAATTCTTGATAAAGTGGCCTCAATAGGCGCCAACACGCTCAATTTTACGGACCTAGGGAGCCCCTACGAGGGGCCTCCCAGCACCCCCCAGTCGGGCATGGACGCTCCCGATGCACCCCACACGCCCAAATACATGGACGGTGGCAATACCGCGGCCAGCGTCACGCCCGGCGTCAATATACCCGGCAAGTCAGCCTTTGTCGAGCTCCAGCAACATGCCGCCGCCGGGTGAGTGTCTCAGGATTGGACTCGATTGGGTGTGCTCCACTGTCGGGGAGGGCAGCTTATCGGAAGCTGAAAGATCTCTTAGGCAAATGTCAAACTCCATGCAGAATCGAGTCTTTGACTGACTGCCACTCAATGGCTCGACGCTTGCCACACTTTAGCTATCCGGGTCCGATCAAATTTGTGTAGTACGAATCAACCACTCCCTGAAAGGAAACGGCAAGAGCTGGGAGTTGGGGCGTTCCCTGGTTAGGCAAATTTAGCTGAGATAAAACTCAAAGTGTAATTGCCAAAAGTGGAGATGTGAATGAAGATATGTTTTGAAATGAGAGTTTTTATAGGAATAAATCGGTTAGATTTACTGGAAATGTTTACTTACTCACTTGAGCTTTCATTGCCAACAGACGCAGATAAATTTAGTAGGGGAATAAGAACATTTAACAGAAGAACGCTTCACATTCTTTATGGGTTTATCTTTTGAAAATCCGCCTTTGAATTCCTTTAAAGCTGGCTCACAAGCGCCCAGAATCATTAAAAAGCTAAATGCTGCTTACATTCCATAACTTATGAATATTATCTCTTTGAAAATGTATTCCCGGCTTTAATATTTTTGTTGTGCAGTTTATGAAAGCTTTGCAGTTTAATGAATAGGAAGTTGGGGGGATCGATGCCTTGTTGAGGTCTCGGCTTTATTAGTTTTGATTAAGAAAATCACTTGGGTTGCACTTGCCGGCGTGCAGTTCATGCTGGTGCCTCTCGATTCGAACGGAAGCCAAAAATAAATTCAATTAAGTTTAGTTGAATCTGCTCCAGGCGCTGGCAGTCCGTGTGCTAAATAAAGCGTGTGTTCCGTAGGGTTCCCAACGCCATTCTCATCATCATCATCATAATCGGGGAGGGTAGATACATACGAGCATGTTATGTATGTACAATATACACATATCCAAGTTAAGTTTTAGTGCCTTGAGTACTGCTGCTTACTGCCGCCAATTGTTTTTTCGAACGCACGATTCGATTTTTCATTATACATATTTCATTGCATTCCCCGGTTTTTGCGGTTTTTTCCCTCCCCTCCCACCATGTTCTTCTGTCATTTCTCTTGCTCGGGCTCTGTGCGTGCTTAACTGCTGGCTTGTGGAATGCTTCGCTGGGCTTGGTCCCGGTCTCGGTCTTGGTCGCAGTCCCCAGGAGTTCTATCTTCCAAGTGGCAGCGGCCGTGGCAGTGGCTGGGCTGCCATGTTGTCCGTTGTGCGTTGCGGTTTCTGTTGCGTTTCGTTTGGCTCTTTGACCGGCTTCCGCTTCCGTGTTCCGTGTTCCGTGTGCCGTGTTCCGTCGTCCGTGTTCCAGGGCCTAGAGAGCATTGAATATTTGATGCAATTCGTTAGGTTCCGAGCATAATGCATGGGAACTCGCTCAACTGTTCCAGCCAACCGCAGAGTGTTAACAAAATATTTACCACTGAAGGGGAGAACTCCGACCAGAACTACAACCAGAAACCAAAACTCTGACATTCGTATTGATTTTCCTTTGATATATTTAACCGCATCAAGTTCATGCTTTAGTTTTGTTTCTGTTTAAATGAAGTCGTGGCAAAAGTTTCTGGGGGCTCCCTCTGGGGACTCTACGAGCCTAATATTTTGTTGTGAAAGAAAAAGTTTTCGTTTCGACGCTTTTTGCATTAAACATGAAACAACATTTTGGGCTACTATTTTTTTGTTCTGTTTTATTTTTTGTGTGGTTCGTTGTCGGCGACGTTTGAATTTAATAGTGAAAAGTGTAGACAAAGCACGCAAACTACGTACATACGTACATACATACATATGTGCATATGTCTATGGGGAAAAATGGGAAAGGAAATGTTGCTGTGTCCCCCATACACGACAATTCATTCACAGAGGATATCCTCTGTGGCCCCCGTGTTCTCCATTTTTACTATACCATTTATTGATTTTCTTTTTTGACATTTTGCCTCTCTTCTAGGTACGGCGGCATACGGAGCACCTACCAACATTTCGGTCCACAGGGCGGCCAGGACTCGGGCTTCCCCAGTCCGCGCAGCGCCCTCGGCTACCCGTTCCCGCCCATGCATCAGAACTCCTACTCCGGCTATCACCTGGGCAGCTATGCCCCGCCCTGCTCCAGTCCGCCCAAGGATGGTAAGTGACCTTCTTCGCCCGTCTCTCCCTTGCAGCGCACTCAGATCTATAATTTGCGGCCGCCTGCTGGGGCTCTTCTGCTGAGATCTTCAAGAGATCTCTTGGCAGCTTCCTCTTCTCTTCTATTTTTTGGCGACACTTCAGCTGGAGAGCGCGACGCTATTCGAGTGCCATTGTTGTCTTCTTTAGCGCTGTTTTTGTTTGCCTGTTCATCTCAAGATTGACTTGTCTCCATTCAGTCTCCCAAGCCCACAAAACTCTTTTGAGATTTCAGTGTTTTACCTCTATCCAGTTTCAATTGCTTGCTGAACAATAATCTAAAGATAGTTTTGGCAATCCAGTAAGGAGGAGTTTCTTACCGTGCTTATATCATTTAATTTCATTTCATTCTTCATTCAATTTGTCTTGGCTTTACGTACGATTTCCTCTTTTATTTTACTGTATTTGAGATTTTCCTTGCTTTATTTTTAGACTTTTTTCGTGTACAATGTGTTTTTGGTAAATGTTGTTCCCAGTCTCAGTCACTGGCATAATTGCGCGCTTGACTGTGACAATTTGTTGCTGTTTTCATTGTCGCTGGTGCCTCTCGCATTTTGTTGAACAACTTTGTTTTTTTTTGCTACTATTTCGATGCGTTTTGGTTGAGCAGTTTCTATTTTGTGAGTGAAAAGCAATTCGTTTTTGTGGCTGCTGGCTGGCCATTGTGGCTGGAGACAAACAGCAACAGCAACGCCAACGCCACAGTTCCAGTCTCGGGCCCCAGCCATTGTCGCTCATACGCAACGTGGGCCCAATTAACCTTGAGGCTTCCCTGCTTGCACTTGAAGTTAGTAGTTCAGCCTGGTCTGCCAATAGATCAGCGAAAGCAGCTGATCGTTATAGCTACAGCTATGTTCTGCCTAGTGTTCCCTCTGATGATTCAGGAAAGTCCTACCACTCTCTCTCTCTGCCTCTGCCTCTGTCTCTGTGTTGCCGAACAGTTGTTTGTAATTATAATTGCAGTAATTAGGCTTTCGTTTGGCGTAATTAATTACACCATTCTTTGGCGTAGTTGCCTGATGGATGAATGTGTGGCAGAGAACCGTTGGCCAGGAGCTGCAGCCGCAGCCCGCCACTCACACATCCACAACAAACACTTCACGCACACTAGGGAGCCAGTGCCAGTGGCAGTGGCAGTGCTAGTGCTGGGGCTGACTAATGGGCCATTGGGTGGTCGACAATGACAATGATTGCTGCCATCTCTGTTGCTCTGTTGCACTGTTGCTCTGGTGCTCAGTCGCGCTCAGTCTCTAGCTCTGGCCATTTTGTCATTAAGAGTGTGCAGCACGTGCTGGCTGCTCGGGCGCCAAATAAATTCGGCCTACACCAGCACACACCAGATACACAAATACACGGACAGATTCATGGCACACACCTGTAACCATATTTGGCATTTAATAATAGTTTGGCGGCATCGTGTGTTATTTTCGAGCAATTAGCAACGTCAACAGGCGCTGCAGCCGCCGCTCATTGAACTTGAGCTCTACGTATCATAATCATCGTATCATCATAGTGCTGACGATGATGGGGATGATGATGATGATGATGCTGATGATACATACATTCGTACAGAGGCAGTGCGGCAGTGCCGAGTGCGGAGTGCTTTGAACTTTCATTTCTGCAATTAACTATAATTCGTTGACATTTACAAGTTACTTAACAAATCGATATTGGATATCGGAGTCAGAGCTGGAAGGCTGGAGTCTCTTTTGTGTGATGTCTATGGGCGGACTGCAGCGGCAATTAATTCAGGTCCATAAATGTAACAGTTTCATGCATTCCGTTCGTTGGGAGGGAATTTCCTCATGAATATGCATATGGCGCACACAATGTACACAAAAAAGGGTTAAGTGTTCGACTCCCCCCAGCAGCATTCTGCAGCATTCTCCCGCTCCGCTCGGATCCGCTCGGCTCCGCTCCATTCTGGCCATAATTTCATAGCCTAATTATAAATTCATCATTGCAAAGTTGCCTGCCATTTACAGAGCAAGAGCAAGAGCCACAGCCACAGCCACTGCCAGAGCCAGAGCCGACTGACGGTTTCCATTCCTTTGTTCGCTTTTTGCAGACTTTTCCATCTCGGACAAGTGCGAGGAGTCCGGCCTGCGGGTCAACGGCAAGGGAAAGAAGATGCGCAAGCCCCGCACCATCTACAGCTCGCTGCAGCTCCAGCAGCTCAACCGACGGTTCCAGCGCACCCAATACCTGGCCCTGCCCGAGCGAGCAGAGCTGGCGGCGAGTCTGGGCCTAACGCAAACGCAGGTGAGTCCAACTTTATAATCACATTCAGTTTTAGACAATCAATCAAATTAGTACGTAATTAGTTGTTGCGTCCTTCTGTTCAAGGATATGTCACTTGTGGGTCAAGCATTTTGTTCTGCAAACTTATTAAAGTGCACTTTTGGCTACAAACTTTGAATGCTACTCCCAATCGATATTGCAAAGGGATGCAAAGGCTGCAAAATGCTGCACTTTAATTAAGTGCATTCAGCTCCGTTAATCCACTTTGCTCTACATTTAGTCTAGGATACCTTATAAGTATTTGCCCATCCTACAATCATTAGATAGGGGATCTATGTACGTTCACAATTCCCCTGGCTGTGGCAGCAATCCTTTTAGCCTTTATCTGCGCAGGGCTCGCATTTAGTTAGCATTTTTCAAATTGAATTGTTGACGTGCCTCTAATGTTGACTGACAAACGAGCAGGGAGAACAGCCACAGAGACAGAGGTAGAGACAGAGGCAGAGACAACGTTGCAACAATAGCAACAGCGCTCGCCTCCTACGCCTGTGACCCTCCCACTTGACAGACGGACAGACACACACAGATACAGCTGCAGTCTCACATACATAGCTACGCTCAGCCAACATGCAATATATGGATGCATGTGTAATACTATTATGCTCTTTTTTGCTGCTCTTCCTCCACGTGTGTCAATGTCAATTCTATGAAAAGTTTCTGCTGCTGCTGCTGCTACTGCTGCCCCTTGCCCTGCAGCATTGTCACAGACAACACCCACCCAAGCCCAAGTGCCCAAGTGCCCACTGTACTCCCCCGAGCCGCACTTTTCATTGCTTTTGTTTAATAGTTTTTTCCCACTCGAGCAAAAACAATTCGCACATAAAAACTATGCTAAAGAAGCAGCTAAGGGGAAAAAAAGCTGTGAATGAGTCTCGTTTTTAGAGAAATTTATTGATAGTGGGCGTGGGCTTCCTAATTGAATTAGTGTGCCACAAAAGTTCATGTGCCCAGCCACAGACCGGGGCAGTGGCAGTGCCAGTGCCACAGAGCGAGAGCGAGAGAGAGACAGAGTGAGGGAGCGATGTGGCACCAGAGGGAGAGCCAGAATAATGTTGTAAAGAAAAACTTGTAAAACAAGTTGAAGACCCTGTGCTATATCTATGTGTGCTGGTGTGTGTGTGCTGGTGTGTATCTGTGTTGGTTGCGTGGGTGTTGCTCCAGCCGCAAGTTGTTTATCAAGATACATATTTGAATATCTGACAAGAGGCAGGCGCAAAGGCAGAGGCAGAGGCACGGGTAGAGGCAGAGCTAGAGGGGCAGAGTCAGTCCGTCTAGAACGGGCGTGCCACACGGCGGCTGTGTAATAAATTCTGCTCCAGAGCTGCCCCTCCACAGCCTGAGTCACCCCAGAAGTGCTCTCCATATACTACAGATACAATATCCATATATATCTATATGTATATATAGCGAGAGGAACGACGCTGATTTCCCCGAAAGCCGAGACTGTGGCAGCTGTCAATCGAGGCAACTAAACAAATAGCCACGCCCCTAGCGCCTGCAGCGACACAATCAATTTCGGTCTATCTTGGCCTGGCCTTTAAGGGGTTAAACAGTTGGCCCAAAGCATAAATTTATGACTGCACTTTGGGGTGCTACCAACTTAAGCTGCACTGCACAAGGAAAAGGGTTGCCGTCATTGGTTTACGTCTTTGGTATTAGCATTTACCTGTCAGTATCCACTTGGCATGGATCTCTCGTTTCTCTCAGTGTGGAAGCTACAGGACCCTCTCCCCTAGGGTTTGGCTGCTTTCGCTTTCCGCAAGGAACACAACTTTTGGGCCGCGTGTTAATTAAAACCGCCCTCGCCATTTGAAGTGGCGGAAGTTTTTTATTGATTTGCCCGGCACAAAGAGCCAGACCAAGACCAGGAGCAGCAAGAGTCCCAGGACGCAGGACCCGGCCTGGCCACGTGGAGTCGCGCGGAGGCTAGTCGCAGGCACACCACGCCAATGTTTGAGACGTGCAAACAGACCATTGTGCCCGGCCTGGCCTGGCCCAAAAGATTTATGCGTTACACAAACAGCAAACAGTTAGCGGACTGCAGCCTTAGCTTAATGGCCTTCAGCCACACAGCCACGCAGCGAGCGGGGGGGTGCAGCGGTGCAGGAGGGGCTTTTTGTTTGTGGGGCGTGTTATACAATTCGGTTTTTGTGGCCCGAACGTTTGGCCTGACAGCAACTTGTCCGACTCGGACCCCGGCTCAAGAGACACGTTCTAACACCTGCCCGACAGCCGAGCAGAGCAATAGCAGCCACAAAGCTGGTCTATATAAATATATGTGTATATAAAGTGTATGTGGTATATATTTAATATATGCATATAAAATTATAGTATGTTAATATTACCGCTAAAAAAACTGTGGCACATTGCTTGCTGTTTTACAGCTTTTTTTATAATTATGGTAATTTTATTATGATTTTTTTGTAGCTATTTCTGCTGTTGCTGCTGCTGTGTTGTTGCTGCTGCTGTTGCTGCTGCTGCTGTTGTATCTTCAGCCACAAAAAACTTGTTTCCAGTTGCATCTTTCACTCGGCCACTTGCTGTTCGTTTGATTTGAAAGTGCATCCGGTGACTGTTAATGAGCTGCGGACCCACAGACCCCCAGACCCCAGACCCCCAGACCCCTGCACATACATGTGTAGCTCTGACTATAAAAATAAAAACATATTCAGCAAAAATAATTAAGTTTCAATTAGAGCGAAATCTTGGCTACTGTTTGCTTCTAACTCTCCCTGTCTTCCTCTCTCCCTCTCCCCCTCTCCCGCTCACCCTGCTTGTTGCCACTTCGCCTAATTGAATAATTACATAGAACGGCTCAGAAATGATTGCCAAAAAGTTTTCAATACCCCAAAAAACCAACAACAACACAAAGAAAAAACTGCAAACTCAAATCTGACAGCGCGAGACAAAAGTGTATGTGCAGCTACAAATACAGAGCCCCTTCAACAGGCTTCGCTTCTCCGATCTTTATTCCCCCGAAAAAGCACAAAAAATGAAAGCAGAAAAACCGAAAAAATATAAGGAAGGTTAACTGAAATAAAAAGAATACAAAAATACTTTTAAACTGCGTGTTTATGAGCTCATATCGGCACATTTTGATCTGGTTGCCCGGCTGCAGCTCCTCGCGAGCAGCAGAAGGGCGCAACAGCCACGAAATATTTGTAGGAGGCCACGCTGGCTGAAAACAAAGGATTTGGCAGACGAACTGCCAAAACGGCGCTTGTGGGAGCTAAGGGGTACACCATAAAAGCCCAGCAAGAAAATGTTGGTAGTGAAGTTGCTTCAATAAATTATATAGCCACGATATGGTTACACTACGGAGCTGGACAATGTTCCAGCCATTCTTGCAGATATTAATGTTGGTCGTACTTCAATTCCATTTACCAATCAACTCAATTTGATGCAGAAAAAAGATATGGGCAACGCAAAATGTAAATACTTAGCTCACGGATATAGCCTGGCAAAGGATTCCTGGCAGTGAACTCTAACTCGCGTGACCCCTAGATAATTTCTGCATGTACCAACATTTTGCATTGGGACCCAGCCTCTGCCGTGGCCCCTGTCTTCAAAAATCAACAACGCCTGCTTTATGTGTTCGTCTGCAGCTGTGTGTGTGGTGTGTGTGTGTGTGTGTGATTCTGCGTCTGTGTTCTGTCGTTGCCGTTGCGATCGCAGCTTTGCTTGCGAATATTTGGGCTGTCGCCCCATGACGACGCAGACGCAGACGCAGCCGCAGCCACAGACGCATCGCCCACGGTGCACACCTTCGCTTTGTTGCTTGCCCCGGCTGCTGCGATAAGTCTGCTCCACCCCTAACGTGCAACGTCGTGGCCCCTGCTCTGGAACCTCTCAAAGGTCATGGACTCCAAAATAAGCAAGAGAAACCCGAACTAAAAATATACAAAAAAGAAATAATGATATTTCGCTGGAATTTCAGGCCAAATAAAATACTTGTAACGAAATTAAAATTAATTTCCACATCAACAGCAGCAACAAAGCGCAAAGGCAGCGGGAGAGAGGGCGGCATAAAATAGAGAGAAAAAAAAACTAGCACAACTTGATTTAAATAATACAAGTGTCTAGTTAGTATCAACGACTAAGCGAGAAAAAATGAAAAACTGGCTGACCGCATTTAAATGCTCAGCCACAGAGCCTCAGAGCAGCAGCCGCCTCCCCTGCCGCAGCCAGCTCCCCTGCCCCATGCCCCTACACCAAGCGTCGCTGCTCACGTTCGTTTATGCTGCTGCGGTCTACGCGGAGAGGCACATCGTATATCAGTGATTGCCTGATTTACGCGAGCAATGTCAATTAAATTATGGCACATAATACAATGTAACTTAGTGGAGGCAGCAGCCACACTCACGTCTTAATCGCACGCACATTGCAGCAGCAGCAGCAACAACAGCAACAGCAAAAGCAACAACGACAGCAGCAACATCGGTGCCCCACCAGCAGCAGCAGCAACAGCAGCAACATCAACATCGCGCTGCTTCCTTGCCTCCCTATGTCGAAATTTTTGCACCGCCAGCTCTCGTAACAGGAACTTTGAATTAAGTTTGATCAATGCTGATGCTGGTACTACTACAACAGCGGCAGATGCAGAGGCAGCAGCAGCAGCAGCACCAGCACCAGCTCGGTGGCAGCAACGGCAACAGCAGCGACAGCGACAGCGACGCGACAACAAACAAGTTGCCATTAACAATGATGCATGGCCCGAGAGACAGGCACGGGGCTCGTTTCTCAATTTCTCACCAGGCCTTCTCTCTTTCTCTCTCTTTTTCTCTGTCTCTCTGTTGCTCTGACCGCATTTGCATCTTGAAGAGAGCTCAATCGAAGGCCTGTCAAAAGATACAAGTGTTGGCGGATAAATGGGATACTCAAACTGGGATATACAAAAGGGGTAGAGACTCAAACAAAAGATACAGCGGGGCAGGGGACTACTATCACGAAGTATACACAAATATCTGGAAACTTGGATGGACTTCTAGCTGTGTAGATACTCGTTTGAGTGCCTACGTGCTGTCGGCACCATCTTGATGGCAGTTGACATAATTCGTTGCAGCAGGTAGAGCTCAAACACACACAGAGATTGGCCCACAAAGCGTGCCAAAATGCACAGAAATGAAAGAGAAAACGAGAACAACGTCTCCAGGCCAGACCCCATCCGATGACCGTTTATGGCTTCCTCTAGCCATTAGCATTTGACCATCAACTCCATTCTCCACAGACCCCATCAAGTTGCCACACAACTTGTGGATCGTATCGGATCGGATCGGATAGGATCCCTGCTGCTGTAAGCAAGTTTCGCGTTTCATTCACAATATTTTTGCAGCTTTCAAAACGCCAAAACTGGTCACAGTCACAGCATCAACGTCGAACCTGCCGCCTCAGCCTCAGACCCCAAACCAAAGCCAGCCGCATCCGTCAACGGATTCGATCAAAATCATTGCGTACAGAAATGCTCAGGAAATTACAAAATTGGGACTGCGGCAGTGGCAGTGGCAGTGTGGAGAGGGGAGAGGGGAGAGCCAGCCAAGTGACTGTTATTAGCCTGGCCAAGTGAGAGTATTCAAATAAATAACATTTTATGATTATTGCGCATAGCTGGAGTGCCAGTGGGCCAGTGGCCACGGCGGCACGGAGGCACGGCGACTCTATTGGCCAACAATGCGAGTGTAGCTGGGGGGCTGAGTGGGCCAAGACCCGACAAGGCTGGGTTAATTACGGTCTCATTTCGTTGACACACCGCGGAAAGGTAGACCCGTCCCGACCCGACCACACCACACCAGCCCAGCCCAGCCCCAAGGATGCCTTTGGTCTGAAGATTTCTCCGATGCGATAATAATAATAATTATTATTTTATTACCAAGAGCGCACACTCCGTCGTCAGGGCTGAACCTCAACTGGTTTCTGCTGCGGTCTCTGCACAGATACATCCAACGATGATGACGATGATGACAATCGCAATGATGATGACAGGATAGCTCTGCTCTAGTGGGTGGTTGGCCAGAGCGCGGCCCGGCACGGGAGTCTCATATTATAATTGGTTCTCAAATTTGCAGATATCGAGCGGGTTGAGAGCCACCCCGTACCCGTTGGCCGTTGGCTGCACTTGTTGGCCTTGTAAACGCGATGCCAATTAGCCAGGCTCGAATATCCTTTCTACCACCACCACCACCACCACCCCAGCTATCCAGCAATCCAGCAACCCAGCAACCCAAGGCCTGGTACTCTGACACCAATTAATGCCGGATTTGTCTAGAGATAGTTTCACAGGCAGGCCGAGTGCGAAGGGCAGATCGGAAAGCAACTTACGAGCATGTAGCTCCGGATTTTCCTTCAGGGTTTCCCCCTCCCCGCCCACAGCAACAATAGCAGACAACCAACTTTTAACGCTTGGTTAACTCCCGGGTCTGTCGCAGTTGCTTTTTTTCCACTCTTTGTTGTTTTCCAGCATTATCATGATCTCGCTGTGAAAATGCATAGGAAAATGCTGTGTGCTGCGCTGTGCTGTGCTGTGCTGTGTGTAAGCGACAAATAATAGTCAGTTGACCATGATTTCATTTTGCTGACTCGAACAGAAACTGACTACAAAAAAGACAAATAATATTTAAATTACGATCCCCGCACCCCAACAGAAAAAAACCAAAAGCCGAAACCCCTTGAAAAGAATGCGCTTATATAGTATAAATTGCACAATTAACCGCCACACTTTTTTGTTAGCGTTTCTCCTCCTAGTTTTGTTTTGTCATTATCTGACTGATGGGATCTGACCACAAAAATGATTTTTACATAGTCGAGAGGGTCGAGAGTGGTCGGCGGTCGGTGGTCGGCGGTCGACAGTCAGTAGGGTCTTCACTTAATTTCGCCTCCTGGTCGATGGGAGGGAGGCCCGGACCCAGACCCAGGCCCAGGCCCAGCCATGTGGAAAATGTGTTCCTTCAATTGCCCTTTGATGGTAGCTCTTCATGGGCAATGGTCATAATTGGGAGCATCTAATTGAGGTCGTGTAATTGAAAGTGCAGTGAGTTCTGGGGGAGATCTGGCGTCGTAATACCTAAAGTTACGGGTATGGCTGGCTGGCTGGCTGGCTGACCCGCTCTCAGCTTTCCCAAGCTCCGACCCGCTGGCGGTGCTTCCCATACAACACGTGATGTGATATCTACTCGCAGGCATTTGCTATTCTTTTTTCTCTTTAAGCAGAATCGCATAAATATTAAACAAGTTTCGGGGTTTTCCCCGGACAGCCCCTGCCCCTGCCCGCAGGCCATAGCTGCAGCTAGCGGAAATCTTTTACGGCTTGACCAAAAAAGTTAGTCGATCTCCGCTCCTCCCTCTGGCCATCGAAACCTAATGACATAACTAGACAAAGTGCACAGCCGATTTTTACTGTCACTTGCTGCAAAGCCGAAAAACTAAATTAAAATATGACTAATATTTTGCAGTGACTGTAAAAAGCGTTTAAGACACACACAGAAAGTGTACAGCTGACTAAGTCGAGTCTTGCCTCGCAGATATGTCCAGCTCTGGAGCAACGAGGCCTTAGATACTCTTGGAAATGTGCGGCGGCTTTAACAGCCATACAAAACTGTCATAGGATTAGGATTATATTCGGTTTAAATGTGTAAAATGATGATTACTTGATGCACAAATAGCTGGAAGCTCTGCATTCGCTGCTGTGCCAAGTTCCAGTGAAAGCGGCAATACCCTCTGCAAGGGTATATGCAGCTGTATATATGTTTATACTTATTTTCGTACACGCCCCGTCGTCCGTGTCCGCCCCTTGGGCAACAACTACTTGGAATTGCACTTGTTGTTGCCGTTGTCGTCATGAGTCGTCGCCGTTGTTGTTGTTGTTGTTGTTGTTGTTGTTGCCGCTGCCGCTGCCACTGCTGCTGCCACTGCTATTGCAGTGTTGTTGTATCTGTATCTGCTAGAATCTCACCTTGACAATTTCTGATCAAATGCTGCCGCCGATTTATTGTTGAACAATTTTCGTACGTCAGCTGCTGCTGCTGCTGTTGCTGTTGTATCACTTTTTTTTTCATCATAACTTTTCTGCCGCTGCTGCGGCTGATGGATTACAAAAGTTGAACTGAGTCAGTGTTTCAGCCGCGGAGCAGCAGCGAATTAGAATTACAAAGTTTCAAGGCTTTGCAGGTGAATCAAAAATGCGCAAAATTCTCATTCGCATTCGCAGTCGAAGTCTCAGTCTCAGCCTCAGCCTCACTCGCATTCACAATCGCATTCACATTGCATGCCAGTCAGTCAGAAAACAACAAAAAAAAAAAAAACACTTTAAACGCTGCTGCTTTGGGGCGTTTTTTTCAGTTTTTTGTACCCTCGGCACTCTAAGGGTAGAAGGGGCATGCTGTATTTGCAGCCAATCTAATTTATAATTTCTATCTGCATGAAGCGCTGCACTTTCCACAGAATTCAAGGGATATGAACAATCTTGAATGATGCATATGCGGCTCTTAGAGGAGTCTTGTTTGGCTACTAACTGGACACAGCAGAATCCTCTGCGTAGCGGGTATCTTTTAGTCGGAATACCAAGTGCTTGTTTCAGTTTTCAGCTTTAGTTGCTGTCCGTTTGCGCTTGCTGCCGTTGTTGGGGCTTGTTTCAATAGTTCACAGCGCGCTGTGTTGGCTGAACATGGGAACAGTTTCCGGATTTGACAACGACAATTTGTTGCACAATTGTTTTGGCCGCGAACAAGCGAAAACAAACGCTTTAAGAAGTCCGAATCCGAATGTGAAGCCGAAGCCGGGTTCGAGGCTTGTCAATAGCTGCAGGCCGGATGAGCGTCATCTCAGCCCATTCTCATAGGCTGCCTGTCTCCCCTGTCTCTCTCCTGTCGAGCAGGCCAGGCCTCTTTAATTGTTTCTGTGAATACGCAAGCTGAAAATGGCAAATCGAGGCATTTCTCTCTGGCCTGCTAAGCACTAATTGAGTTAGTATAATGCTCGATTTGTCCTTGGCTCTGGCTAACTTTGGCAGTTGGCATGCGGCTGCACTTGTCACTCGTTTTAGCCAGAATCTCAGCTGAGCTCTCAGGTCTGCCCAGGCCCCAGTCCCCAGTCTCTCTGCCTCTGCCTCTGCCTCAGGATCCGTTACCAATCTCAACCGGCTAACAACATAATTAATATGATTTTAATTTGAGTTCATCTCGAAAACTTGACTGAAAGCTGTTGAAATGCTGCGCTCAGCGATTGAGCAATCATCGCAGAGAACTGGCTCCGCTGACAATGTCTATATAGAAATTAGATCAATATCTTTATTTATATACTTATAGTATACATATATCGATGGCTATAGAAATTGTTTGGCTCCTCGTTGGCGTTTCTCATTAACAGCAGCGCTCGCCAGCGATCGCATCGCGATGTCTTCGTTCCAGTCCAGTCCAGTCCAATCCAAGAGCCAACAGCAAGAGCAAGTCCACTACCAAGTCTGAGCATCCAGCGCTACGTTAATTGCTATTAGAGTGGGTATAGAACAGGAAGGGGGATACGGTGGTGTTGTGGATCGTCAAACATCAGTGGCAGTACCAAGTGCCAGCACCAGTGGCTCTTCCAGTGGCTGCTGCTGGTTGCCTTTTAGCCATCGTCTGGCCTTGCTTAATTGCATATTTATTGTTTATTAAGCAGAGTTTTTCCACCGCCAGCGGAGCTTCATAACTGGCCAACTAACTCGTCCGTACACTGCCTCCCTCTGTTGCCAATCTTTGCCATCTCCTGCTTTTTCCTCATCTCATTCACTTTTTTACGCACTGCCTATATATGCATAAATTAATGAATCTAGCCAAGATCGCTTGCAGCTTCATTCATGGCACTGACTCTATCTATGTATGTGCCCTGCCCGGCCCGTGCCCGTGCCCTGCCGCTCTGGCCCCTGACTTCATTGATAAAGATCAATGGCATAGCTGGGACATGGCTGCATGCTGCCCCCTGGGGGAATCGCTCGTGGAGAGCACTGGCGGTGACCCAAAAATGGTCATCAGACGGCATACTTTGCCTCTGCAACGAGCCCAGTGAGCCCCACTGAGCCTCAGTGAACTTTCGCTATGCAGGAATCCACATAAACCCATACAAATGGGCCATTAATTTGTTTGTGCAGCTAGGGCTGGCATGGTGCACGGTACGGTAGCTGCCCCACGTGCGTGCCACAAACAAGCCGAGTTGCTGCGGGGTCAAAGCTGCAGCCCATCCACGTGTTTCAACTTTGAACGATGCTGCTGCTGCTGTTGCTGCTGCTGCTGATGATGTTGCCGCATCGATTTGCTTTCAATTTGCTTGGCGGCGACCGGTGACTCGGTCCAGGCCAGAGCAGGCCTGGGACTGGAGTGGAGTGGACCGGATCGGACTGCACTTGGGGCACAGACCAGGCAGTGTTAACGTGCGTTCATTTTGAGTTGGAGCTGGAGTCGGGGCTCTGGCTGTGGCTGTGGCTGTAGCTGGAGCTTGGAGCTGGGTAGCAGATTCAAGGCGTTGTTGCGTTGTTGGCCTTGAAGCCTTTGAGCGTTTTTTGTCGAAACTCTGTTGCTGCTGCCGCTGCCGCTGCCTGCCGCTTTCCTTTCTACCGTTTTTTCTTAAGGTTTTTGTTTCGGGAAGGCGTTGCCCAAAACAGCCCGCAACGATTTTATTTGGAAATCACTTTGGTTGCACCTCTCTGGGACGTAGCCAGGGCCCGGGCGAAGGTTTCTGTTTGCTCAGCTTGCGCTCCCTCATGCTGTCCCTTGCTCCAGTGCTACATCTCGCTCTTTCTTTCGGCCCATGCTGCTAACAAGAACGAAAGACTTAAGCAGCGAACTTGAACTGACTTTTTAGCATGTGGCTTTGGCTTTAATGAGCTGAAAGTCGAAGCTGAAGTTGAGGCTGGAGCTTAGGTTGGGGCTGGGGCTGGGGCTGGGGCTGGCGATGGCGATGGGGCTGTTGCTGGCTCTGTGGAGCAGAGTGTGCGTGACACTTGACTCTAGGGCAGGTCCGAGCTGGGACAGGGACAGGGACGGGGGCACACGGGAAACACAAAAACCTTTTCAAAAGAAAACTTTTTTTTTAGTTTTTTGCCACGACATGGCATTGTTGTATATGTTTCGAAGTCATTGCCTGCCTCGAGGCGATTGTTGTTGCTGCTGCTGCTGCTCGCTGCATTCAAAATTATAAACAAATTTCTGCTGTTGCTGTTGCTGCTGTTGCTGTACGCTCCACGTATAACAACAAACAATCGCATGCAATGTACAAATTTTCCAAGCACAATGAAAACGCCACCGACAGCAGGCAGCAACAGCAGCAGCAGCAACAGCAACAACAGCAACAATGAGGAGAGTTTATAATAACAATAATAAAATGAAAATGCTACGGCCGGCAAGTTGCGTAATCCGTCAACCATGGCAGTCAAAAGAGCATAGAGCGAGAGAGGGGAGGAAGAGGGACACAGACAGCGGCAAATAGAAGAGGTAGCAACAGAAACTGTGGAAGAAACAGTATGTTGATGTGGCACAGAGGATGGAAGAGTTGGGAGATGGGCTGAGATTTACTGGGTCCCATTTTGGAGGCCTTTCAGCACACGCAACAATTGCTGATGTTGTAGCAGCAGCAGAAACAGCAGCAGCAGCAATCTCAAATTTGCAATCGTTTTGCCCCACAGAAATAAATATTTTAAATGCGTTTTTTTTTTGGTTTTGTTTTTGGTTGGCTTTTACTTTTATTCGGTGCTTGTTGAGCGATAAAAATCAGGCATAAACATGAGTTAACCAAAAATCAAAAGTGCCACGCGGTTGCTGCTGCTTTTATGAATGACTGACTGAGTGACTGACCAACTGACGGACGGCAGACGGCGGACGGTGGACGGCAGACGAGGAGTGAGTTAACTGCCCGAAAGCACTTGTTGCGCCAACAAACTTGTATGGGCAGCTTCAGCGACTTACAAAAAAAACTACAACAGTAGATCGAACAACTACAATAATAGCAGTTTCAGCACCAACAAAGACAGCAGATTCAACAACAACAACAACAACAGTTGCAGCAGTTGCAACAACAGACTCAACACTATTTAAACTAAAAATGGAATTACAATAAAGAAATGCAACTGAAATCACTAGAATTACAACAACAGCAGCAAATACAACTTCACCAACAAAAACAAAAATGTTACTTCAACTGCAAAAACAACAACAACAACAACAACAATGCTACCTGCCGTCGCTGGCTGTTGACGAACAACTTCAGCGACAAGATCATAAATCAAAATTTTTATTTTATTTTCGCGCAGCCCCAACTCCCTCACGCCCAGCAGATTTTGACCCCTCTCCTCTCTCTCTTTCTGTTTCTCACTTCCTCTCACTCACCTACTCACACACACACACGCTCTATCTGCTATTTGAATTTTTATGATTTTCGTGATTTTTTTCTTAGCTCTTTTTTTGCATAAATTAAAAAGTGCCGCGCGAGTTGCGCGCGTTTTGCTGGCGATTGCAGTGCGATTACAACCGTTTGGCCAGATGGCGCGTGCTGGAAGCGTCTCAGAGGAAAGTTGTTGGCCATTAAAGTTAATAGAGAGGCAGGCGGAGAGCAGGTAGAGCCAGAAGTTAAACGAAAGTGATCGCAGGCTGGTCATCTAACACATCTAGCAGGGCGTGAGCGGGATGGAACTTTCAAGTCCGGAAAGAAGTTGAATCTGCTGTGTACAATTGGCGCCTGCTGATGGGGCATCGATAATCGGTGAATCGGTGAATCGGTGAATCAGTGTACCGGCTAATCCGCCTGCAGCCCATTAATCAACGGCTAAGACAATGCCTCTGGCCGGGCCGTAATTCAAAGCTGCCGCTGAAAGAAGCCGCCGAAAATTGTTTTTCATGTTAACCGCTTTGGCCAGCAAATTGAAATTTCTCGCACCAAAAATGTGCAGCAAAAATGCTAAAATCTTGTTGCACGGAATTTATGAATGAAAACCAAGGCAACAGCAGCAGCAGCAACAGCGGGGGCAACATCAGCGAACATAACAAGCAACAAGCTGAGAACAATGAGGGGAAAACTCTGTTTGGTAGCCATAAATTTGTGGCAACAAAACTGAGACCATTTCATGCCTCGCCTTTGCTCTTGCCACTGCTGTGTTTGCTGCTGCTGCTGCTGTGACGTTGCTGGCCGGGAAAAGCTATAAACATTTTTGTTGCTTTTTAGTCAGACATCCACCGCGGGTCGAAGTGGAAATGCATTTGCCTGAGCGAGTCATCAGGAAAGAACCACAGATACTCTAGAGTGTCTGAAAGTACGAGAGGAAGATGGACTCGTACAGGAAAAGACAAGGCTGCAGCATATATTATATCCATGGATAATCAAATCGCAGCTTGGGTCAAAGATGTACTGAGATCCGCAATGCTCGTATCTGAAGGCAGTCCAAGAGCTTCACCATGCCAAACTACACTCTTCCTGCCAGAGAGTATCCGCAGACATTATCCCATGGTTCGTTTTCGGGGCGTTGTGGCTGTCATTAGGCCAAGGCATCCGTGTCCAAGTCCCTGTCCAGGGCTCTGGCTGGGGCTGTGGCTGTCTTCTCTATTTGCTGGCGCAGTGCAAATAAAGTCGTACGTTTTTTCGGATGTGTGAGGAGTTGCCCCATATTTATGACTTGGCAAGGGGCGTGCAGTTCGCTGGGCGATGATTTATCAGGGAAAAGCTGTGAGATGTTTCCGAGGAAAATGGAAGTGGAAAACCTTTTCGGCCGGGTCTCCCACACAAATCAATCGATGGCCGAATGGAGGCCAGATGAAGTTATTAGAGTTTTCTGAGCAATTGGCTTATCTGTTTCCCACGTTTTAAATGCTCAACTGTCAAAAGAATTAGAGTCTGTCTCGAGTGGGGTGGAGTGCCTGGCCTGGCCTGGCCTGGGGTTGGGGACACATTTGGCAATGCCCGACGAAACCAGTTGGCAGCCACGCAGGTGTCTACCTCTCTCTCACTCTCTCACTCCCTGTGTGTCTCTGTCTGTGTCCCCTCCTCCCCTATGTGTATCTTTTGTGAGTAAGTTTTATCGCTCGAACGGCAAGTGTTCACAATTAGAAAGCCCACAACAGGCAGCCGGCAGCGGCAGCAGCCCCAAGTGGTGTCCACTCTTCGCCTTGCCCCAGCATCATCTGTGCTCCATCATCATCATCATCACTGTGATCGTCATCGTATTTTACAGTCCACTTCCACTTGGCTGGAACTGTGGCCGAAACACCGGCCGAAGGAGAAGCGCGTTCCCGTCGTCATAAAACTCATCTGTAATCTGCCTCCAACTCGAGGTCCGACTCTGTCTCGGGCTGGAGCTGCGACTGCGACTACGACTCCGAGTCAGACTCTTGGCTAGCTGGCCATCAATTCTGCGTTTGACTGCATAAATTATATGGCAAGTGACATATTGCGGAAGTGATCAAGCAAGTGTCTGACCATCTGACCAGCCAGCCGCTCGAAGTGGGTTAAAAGGATAATGCCACAGAGACGACTTCGATCTGTGGTCTGCTGCTGCTGCTGTTGTTGCTGCTGCTGCTGCTGTTGCTGTTGCTGCTGCTGCTGTTGTGGCTGCCTCAAGTTGACACAGTGACATGCTAATTTCTTGCTGCTTTTTGCCATATTTGTTCATATGAAAGTGGTACAAATTCAAAGATAGGGAGAGAGAGACACACACAGACAGACCCAGACGGTGGGGACACCATAAGGCTGATTGACACTTGACAGACTGTCTGAGATCTCCCAGAGACACTTTTACTCTCATGCAAACTCTTTCCTGCCCCTATTTTTTCTCACAGTGTTTCGTTTTTCGTAGGGGAACTTGTTGAGTTGATATATTTCATGTGCGAGCAGTATATCTCGTTTGTATATCCATTTATATTTATTTAGATGTGTGTATATTTTTTTGAGATTTTTTTAAGCTGACAATTGAGAGGCTGTTGGCCATTAGTTTTGACATTTGCTTAGCTTCGTTTTAGCGCAAAACGATGAACACAAAACCAGAAATAGCACTGAATATAGACACATTTTTGGGGGCCATTTTTCGTACCCGAGAGTACACACAGTTTTCGGGGACTGTTGCAGCAAGGAGAACCCCGACAACATTTGATCATTCAGCGCAGATTTTTCGCTTGGCCTCCCTTGCGTAACAGCTACACATGTGTATGTGTATCGCATCTGTGCAGCGTTACAGACATACAGACATGTACTTATTAAATGTCTAGTATATGATATCGCAGCAAGTTCAGGCCTTAGCCAAAGCAACAGCGATCAAGGCTCTTCTTTGGCTTTCTTGGGGCATGCACACACAGGCAGCTGACTCTCGTCGAAGTGTTTTTCCACTGAGTTTATCTAACCCAAAGCGCAGACTGACAAAACGCTTACCGCTTGATTGAGCACTAAAATTAAATGGAAATGAAAATTTTACTTGTGGATTTCGGCTACCGTTCGGCGACTAGGCTGGGACTGGCACTGGGACGGGGTCTGGGTATGCCAATGTCAATGATCCGACAATGGATTACCTCAGCCCCAGCCACAGCCTCAGCTCAGCGCCCAACAGACATCAGACAACAGTCAATTCTGGTAGCTATCGGCTAATTGAAATCGATGGCCCAGCCACAAATACACAGGCACGCTCCCATGGTGGAATGCACATAAAAGCCGAATCTCCTCGAACTGTTTTTATGGGCAGCAAAAAAACCCAAACAAAAAACAGACAAAAAACATGAACCAAGTCAAAGTGAAATTTGCCAAACGTTGGAAAAAAAAAAAAGCTGAGCTTGGAGCGGCGCTACAAAAATCCAACCAACCGCGAAGAACGACCTTGAGCAAGTCTGGCCTGGCAAGTTTATATAGCTGTATCTATCTATATACATGCAGGCATATGCATATGTAGATATAGATAGAGTGCGAGTAGCTGCAGGTACATGTGTGTGGAGTGTGGCACAATGTGGACGGACGCCATGCCAGATTGCAGGCTGCAGATACAGCTGAGAGTGCGCATAAATAGCATTAGATACGCGTCGTTGTGGCCTGATGCCTGCATCTATATTTAAGCATACTCGCCCGCCGATACTTCTACTTGAGTCACAGTCAGCTACAGATTCAGATTCAGATGCCGAGTCGGGCGCAGAGCTTCGCTGTGGGATATCTTGGGGCTGGCTTTCAAAAAAGTGAAGTGCTTCGGCAGCGACTCACAGCTCAGCGCACAATTAGTTCTACGAGCAGCCGGAGCTGGAGCGGGAGTGGGAGCGGGAGTGGGAGCGGGAGCTGGAGACACTCAATGATGAAAACTGAAAGTATCTGCGAGCTACATTTTGGCTGTTGGCTCAAGTGCCTGCTTTGCATTTGCCCAACAAAGCTACAAGTTGCTCATATGATGATGTAGATTCGATTGAGACATGTGTTAGACTCTCGTATCTCGTATAAAAGTATCTCGTATAAAAGTATCTTTTATGTGTATCGCACGCTGCCAAAAACTATAGTTTATTGAGCCATTTTCCTGCCAGCTGCTTTTCACGACCATTCACTCTTAATTGTATCTGAAAAGCTGTTTGAAAAGCAGACAGCCAGTCACCTTCCCTCCTTCCCTTCCCCATGCCATACCATACATATATCTACTATAGTTGTGGCCGTATCTTTGGCTGTGGCTGTAGCTGTAGCTGTATCTGTATCTATTACGCGGGTTCTGCTCTGGCTAAGGATGCTGTCGATCCGCATTAGTTCGACTACTAGCCACAGACAATTTCATTTGCATTTATCGCAATTCACACGCTGATCAAATAAAGCGCGACTCATGCTGACTTCGACACTTACCGCTCGCCGATTAATTAGCGATGATTCCCTGGCCGTGCCGCATAATGATCAACACTCTTTTGCTGTTTTGCCATTGCAGGTGAAAATCTGGTTCCAGAACCGCCGTTCCAAGTACAAAAAGATGATGAAGGCCGCCCAGGGTCCGGGCACCAACAGTGGCATGCCTCTGGGCGGAGGTGGACCCAATCCTGGTCAGCATAGTCCCAATCAAATGCACAGTGGTGAGTCGTCAGAGCATAGCTAATCCCCCAAAGGGAGCCAGCAACTAAAGGATCTCCTGTTGCATCTGTTCTTTCAGGCGGTAATAACGGCGGCGGCTCAAACAGCGGCTCCCCCTCACATTATCTACCTCCCGGACACAGTCCAACGCCATCGAGTACGCCCGTGTCCGAGCTATCACCTGGTAAGTGGCACCTGCCTGATGTCTCTCCTTGCACTTGGCTTTATCCTTGGTTTGTTTTGCCTCCTTTAGAATTCCCACCAACGGGTCTCAGTCCGCCAACGCAAGCGCCGTGGGACCAGAAACCCCACTGGATCGACCACAAGCCGCCACCGCAAATGACGCCGCAGCCACCTCATCCAGCGGCGGCAGCGCCACATCATCCGCAGTCGCACCACCACAACCCGCCACCCCAAATGGGTGGCTACGTGCCCCAGTATTGGTATCAGCCCGAGACGAATCCATCATTACTAACGTGAGTTTAATTCCACAATTCCTCCCTCAGATAATATCCCTTAGAGCCACTCGAGAACAAGCCTAACCAACACCTGTGTTACCTTTTTTTGCTCTGTGCAATCCACAGCGTTTGGCCGGCGGTCTAACAGCATCCGAGCACGCTGCCCTCGGCTGCCTGGATGCAGCATCACCACCAGCAGCAGCAGCATCAGCAGCACCAGCAGCAGCAGCAGGCGCATCTCCACCAATCGTTTCCAGATCTGAGTCTGCAGCAGCACCAGCACCAGCTGCAACTAGGGCTCCAGCAGCATCGGCAGGACTATGCCAGCGGGGCGCTAGGCGGTGGCGTGGGAGTGGGCGTGGGCGTGGGCGGGGCAGTGCATCACACAATATCTTAGCCAATAAAGAGACCATGATAGCAACCTGTAAAATATCCATGAAACTATTGACAAAATCCAACAGGAGAAGAGAAGAGAACCTAAAAGCTAAAGCGAGAATTTTGTACATTTTAAAATACCTTACTATAAATATGTTTACCAACGTGAATAAAGTCGTTCTAAAATTTAGTCTAGCTACTATCTAAAATACAAAAAAAAACACACAAATACAAAATCTATAAAAAAAAAAGAAACACAACTTAAAAAAACATTCCTCAAGCGAAACACACACAAAAAACACAGAAGCAAGTATGAAACGTGTCCTTTAATTTTGTTTAATTTAGCCAATTAACTTATGTATAAACCTATCTACATATACATATATATGCAGCAAAACGAAAACATAAACTATATATAGTGCAACAAGCAACAAAAGCAACAAAATACAAAAGCATAAAAAAGTAAATCGTAAATAAAAATCAAATGAAATGAAATGAAAAAATAAAAATACAAATAAAAATAAAAATCAGCTGTTGATCTTAAGAGTTTCTTTCGAAATATTTTGTTCTTGTGTTGAAAATTCGAAATAACGAGCAACAAAAATCAGTAAAATCAGATCTCAAATGCAAGAAGAAGAATTCCCCTCGATTCTCTCGACTAATTTTCTGTTTTTTTTTGTAGTTCCGTAACCTTGTTTCTTTGACCCCAAACTTCACTTGGAAGAGGACCCCCCCCACACAGCCTTAGAGAGAGGAGCATTTCGTTCACTTAATGTGCAATAATAATATTACCAAGTTTTTATCCCCTACTTTCTGACTACTTGAATTGTATTGTATTGTACATTTTTGTCTAGACCACAATTGAATCGCCAATCTAATCTATCGGCAGACGAAATATCTGCCATCTTTCCATCTGAATAGGAATGGAAATGGAAGTGGCAATATGAATGCTATTTCTTAAATGATATTCGATTCGATTTTGAGCTTGCTGTAGCTGTAATTATGGATTAATTTTAGTTTTAGTTTTAGTTTTTGAGCGGTAATTAGTGCGTGTGTTTCACTCTAGTTTAATTTACAACAACAGCAAAAACCAGAATTAATTCATAATTAATTGATAGTTTAACATTTAAAGTGCGTGTGCGTGTGTGTGTGTCCATATGTGTGCATAAGTATGTGTAAGATAATGTTGGTGAGTGCGTGTGTGTGTGTGTGTGTGTGTGATTGCATTGTAAACTATTAAATGATAAAGAAACAATAATTTAAAAGTGAAAGCAAATAAAAATACGTTTCAGAAGACACACAAAAAGCAAATTCATAGAAAATCTGAAAGGAACAAAAATATAAAAATCATGTGCTAGCATTTAATTAATTAGTTTTAATCTAGTAAATGGCAACAAAAAAAATGGTAAAGCCTAGCGATTCGTTTGCCCCTCCCAACCTCTATATGCCCCCTTTCGCAATACCCCCAATCCTTCCCCCTTAATTTTAAGTAATTAAAGCTATTTTAAAATCGAATCAAACAAATGAAAATAAACCCGAAAAATCCAATAAAAATATAAAGAACATTTTTATTAATATTGTGAAAATTACGAAGCGCAACGAGGCGCAGGGGGAAGAGGGCCACTTTCAGGGACATTGGCTGCCATTCAGGCGGGTGCGCAGGGGAGCAAGGAAAGATGCCACACATTAATGCATTACACTTGAAAAAGTTAAGTGGCATTCAGCGGATGAGCGCGTGTATCTGTGTGTGCGCGCGCGGGAGTGTGCGAGTGCGGAAGGAAGCGTGAAAATCTGTTCCATTAATCATAAAAGAGCGCAACAGGATATGCTTGAGGCTGGCAGGCTTTTACAGGCTCGATGAATGGTTCCATTATGTCCTCGAGGCAGCATCGTTGTGCAGCACACCCAAAATGGAGAGAGGGGGCAGAGAGAGAGATTCAGGGATACAGATACAGCGCGAAAGGTAGCTACATTATCTTCTTATGGACTGAGGCATTCCCGTGCTATACCCTGACTCGCTCATTTGCTGTTGTACAATTAGCTAGGAAACACACATTTTAGCAGCAGAAGCCACTCTCGCAGAAGTATCTGGCAGTCTCTGAAAGTATCTCCAGCTGGGAATGTCAATCACACATTTTGTTGGTTTAGTTTCGAGCTGACTTCCAGCGGCAAATCGAATGGCACATAAAAAACAGAGTCCGATGGATGGACGATGGACAGAGAGGCTTCAACTGTCGCCTTCTGTTGGTTCTGTTTGGGGACCCTGCCTGGTCTTGGTACTGGTCCTGGCCCTCAGCCTCATTAAATCAACACCTTTGCGACCCGGACCGTACCCTCAGAGACAATGGCCAAGCAGAGGAATTTCAGCTCGAAAGAAGATTTTTGCATTTCTGAGCGCTTTTTGCGATTTCAATTTAAAATTTCCGACAGGAATTCGCGAATTCTCTCGGCTCAGGAGTACTCAATGGTTTCTAATTGAGAGAGAGAGAGGGAGAGCCAGACCCAAACCCAGCTAGGAGTGCCCTGCCCTGGCTGTACTTACGGTGTTTACATAAATTAGCAGCAAAATCGGGAATGAGGGAGGAGCTGGCTGTGGTACTACTATCAAGAGCAGAGCTGCTGTGGCAGCCGGAGGAGGATCTCTGGCAGCGGCAGCATCAGCAACAACAGGAGGACAAAGAGTCAGAGTCAGAGTAGGAGTCCGAGCCCGGACCGAGTCCGAGTCCGAGTCAAAGGCAAAGGAATTTCCTTGTAAAAATGACGCATACCAAACTTAGACACAACGGGGACATCCAACGCTGTCGTTGCTGTCATTCGTGCGGT
Organism: Drosophila tristis; assembly: GCA_018150885.1. Classification (NCBI taxonomy): domain Eukaryota; kingdom Metazoa; phylum Arthropoda; class Insecta; order Diptera; family Drosophilidae; genus Drosophila; species Drosophila tristis. The sequence continues at coordinate 224,313 of JAECWT010000203.1, read as the reverse complement.
TCGTTGCGTTCCGAAACTCAACAAGGTTTTGTGTCAACGCCAACTCCAGCTCCAGCTCCAACTGCAGCTTTAGTTTCAGCTCGGCTCTGACTTGCACTCCATACCAAATTGGTATTGGTGTGTCCGTGGGTCCAGTCCCAGCCAAATACTCGTACAATAAATAACGCAAGCGGCCAGAAGGAACTACAAAACTAAACAAACAAAAAAAGAGCAGAGGAGAGGCCAAGCAGCAGCAGAAGCAGAAGCTGCTGCAGTTGAAGTTATTTGTGAAATTCATCCGTCAAAGTCGCGACGGGCCCTGGGAGCCTTTGCCTCAGCCAGAGCCAGAGCCGCAGCCACAGCCTCAGTTTCGCTTTAGCTTCATCTTCAGTACAACGAAAACCCAAAACCCAAACCCAAACCCAGCCCAGACATTGGGTCTTTGGCGTAAAACTTGAAAAGCGTTCCTTTCATGGCTTTTGCCCATTGTCTTGAACCTGGCTACTGGTCATGCATAGCTCCTCCTGCTGATGCTGCTGCTGCTGCTGCTTCTGTCCCTGCCGCATTCCTGCGCACCGTCCGCTTGGAATGATGAACGATGTGTCGCTGATGACCTGATCAAAGTGGAGCATCTGCACGCATATCGATTGCAGAGCACTGGACCAAAGCTCAGTTCGGTTCAGCTTTGGGGACGCAACGAGTGGAGCTGCGGAGCTCTGGAGCTCTGGAGCTCTGGTCTGTTGCAATGTTTAAGGACATGACATTTTTTGTCGTACCGTTTGCTAAAATAACTTTGTTAAGATTTTTGCAACTCGCTTTGGGGCCTGCCCTGCCTGGCCGCTGCCCTGCCCTGCCCTGCCCTGCCGCTTCTCACAAAACGAAAAACAAAACGAAACGAAAATCCCGAAAAAAAACCAAGGGACAAATTTGATGTGGCAGGGAGTCGGAATCGGAATCGAATTCGGACTCGGACTCTGGCTTTTGTAGTCTCTCTCTCTCTTTGCCTGAATTGCATTTTCAATGAGGCACCATAAATCTTGAGCAGCCCGAGAGCCGAAGCGAGGGCAGGCGGGGCAGGCAGCCCCGCAGTGGCAGTAGTCGCTGTCGCTGGCCGATATGACAAATGTATTTTATGAACTGTCAAAATAGGTGTTGAAAATGAATTAATTTGCTCTCTCTCACTCAGCGGCTCAGCTAAGACTTCGCCTGTGACTGCGACTGCGACTGTGACTCTGACTGACATTTGGCGGCGAACATCAGACCCGTAATGCGTAAGGTCGTCTGACATTTGTAACAGAGTTTCGGCTCCTTGTGCAATGCAATCCATGGAGAGCGGGAGAGAGGGGAGAGGAGAGCGGAGAGGTCGCTGCAGTGCCAGACAGACGGGGGCATGTCTCACACATTTCAGCTGCTGCGCCTGCGCCTCTGTCAAGCTTCGAAATGAGAAATCCGAAACGGGCAATTACGCGAAACTGGGTTTTATTTCCCTGCCTCATAGCTAGCCCTGACTGTCGATACTGGCTGTGCACTCGCAAACTCTGCTAATTTAATCAGGCTGGGGGCGTGCCACGTGAGGCACGTGACAAGCGAGCGTTTGATCTACCCAACACGAGATGCAGCTGCCTTTGAGGCGTGCATTAGCGCTCGCACACTGCAGATCTAATCCGGCAGGCAACTATGGCCCAAAAAGGCTCTTCAGTTGTGGGGTGGGAGGAGGGCTGCCATTTCCGTTGCCTACTTTTGCAGCCAGCTTTAGGCGAAGATAAACCAATATTCGGAGGCTACTGATAGCAAGAGAAGTTCCAATCCCAGCCACTTGGCAGCTCCCAAGCAGCAGCAGCAGCAGCAGCAGCAGCAGCAGTAGCAGCAGCAGCAGCAGCAGCAACAGCAGCAGCAGCAGCAGCAGCAGCAGCAGCAGCAACAGCAGCAGCAATTTCCTGCCTCGTTCAATCCATCTGAATTCCCCCAATAATTCAGAATTTTATTGCTACACATTCGAGGCGACTGACAGCCAGAGAGCGAGATCTACGAGCACTGCAACTGCATACGCGCCAAATGTTTATTCTATGAAAACTAATGTTTTATTTATTTCTGGGCTGACATTAGAAGCAGTGGAGGGTGGTGGGGGGGCAGAGATATGCTGACCAGGGCAGCATATGATTATCGGTGAATCGACATCGACTGGCCTCTTGACGTTTTCATAAATACATAAATAAATGTTAAGAAGCTCCGGACTCAAGTGCAACCAGTCGAGGCTTTCCCAAGCCAGCCCCTGGCCCGTGGCCCGTGGCCCGTGGCTGGTGGCGTGAAACGCGTTTTCTGTTTCTTTACCAGTCCGCCGTCGGAGTCGCCTCATGTTTAATGCGAATGTGGTGAGCGGATCAAGAGCAGGGCAGGGCAGAGCAGAGCTGCGCAGTGGCAATGTGTTGGCCGCGACACCTAACACAAGTCGAATGCTGGACCCCAGTTGCCGCTCCAGCTCCAGCTACAGTTGCAGCTTCGTCTCCGTTTCTGGCCCCAGCTCCTGCCTGGGACTTATGCAACACTCTGGGGACATTGTAGCATACGCAATAAACACATTAACGTGTTATTTAGTTGTCAACATGGCCAGGAAGCGCTGCCTTTGGCTGGCTTTGATTCGAACCGCGCGATAGCCGCCATAGAAGGCAAAACCGCGACCAACTTCGCAGACCAAGCGATCCGATCCGATCCCATCCGATGCTATGCTAAATTAACTAAATCTCTAGCGCGGATGCTCGAGCCAGCATGGAAATTCTCTCTCGCCAATTGTGGGTGATTCTCGCCCCCACCATCTCTCAGCTCTCATCTCGCAGACAGAAGAGCCGAAGAACCGAAGAACCCCAAACAAAACGGAGGGTTGTACCCGCAAAACAATGCCCCAAGTCGAGGCCTCCCCTCCTCGCTGGGACAGAGTTCCCAGGCAGACTGTGAAAGTGCCGCATCATCCGACTGGACTGGCTTGAGATCTGTTGAGTTGGGCTTCGGTTGGGCTTGTGGTGCGGTGCGGTGCGTTTCAGTTCTGGACCCTGAGCTGGGGGGATATGTCATAAATTGATTGACCCAAGTGCTGGCTGCCCCCAGTCCAGGGCAGAGAATTGTCTCCGGCTGCTGAAGCTGCTGATGCTGCTGCTCTGCTGCTTTCGTTGTCGTTCACAAAACTGATTTATGATTATTTCGCAGACAATTAAGACAAATAAAACGCAGCAACAAGCCAAATTCAATTAAATCCATTAACAGAGAAGAAGCTCACTCGGGGTGCCTGTCTCTCTCTCTCTGTCTCTGTCTCTGTCCCTGTCTCTGTCTCTTTCGCTTCTCTTCTCTTCGCTTTTCTCTCTCATTGTGTTGCCTTTGGATTCTGTTGTGGATCCCACACTCTATATAAAGACAAGCCGCCAACTGGACTCTGGGGATCAAAATAAAGAAAGAAAGCGTTTCCATGAGGGTCTCTACTTCTCTCTACCCGCTCTTTCTCACAATATCTCTCTCTCTACTCTCTGTCTCTGTCTGTCTCTCTTGAACGCAGCACAACAACAGCAGCGAAAGAGAACAGCTTGACCTCTGGAGGTCAATTAAATTGACTCGATTTGCGGGCAACTGCCGAGCGGCGCTGAAACAATTCGATTACCACAAAAGGGGCTAGGGTAGGCAACAACAACAACGACAACCGAGCAACAATAACCACAAAACAACCAAGCAACAACTTTTGCTGACGACATTCATTTTGAAAGTGTTTGGACTAATCAAGATGTGGCTCATGCAAACGAGTTGAGTTGAACCTAAGGTCACATACTCGTAGCCAGTGCTCGGGCACACACAGCAGTCGGAAGGCAGCAGGCAGGCAGGCAGGCAGGCAGGCAGCAGGCAGTCCAGTCCCATGTCCAGTGTGCCCCAAATGGTTGACAAATCAAAGTGTTTGGCTGAACGTGAATGGATATCGTCGCGGTCTGCTGGGGCATTGTGGTTAGGGGTGGCAGATGGAGACCCGGGGGGCTGACATCTCAAACAATCAAAGCACTTTAACCACTTTATTAGCCCTGGCAGTGGGTGACACAGAATGGGCAGTGGAGAGCAGCAGAACCTGGAAATTTACGGATTCACTTGGATTAAATATGCATGGCTCGTGGTTGGACTTATGGACTGAATGGATTCCCAACTCTGCAGTCAGGCAACTTATGAAAACTAATCCAAATCCCACACACACATATATTTAAAGCTTTCCCTGCCATTGGTTCGCTGCGCTGCGGCTATAACTTTCAGTGTTTTCTGTAGGCCGCAAACGCTATCAATGACAGTTTGCAGCAGCGCCGGAACCCACATGACCTCCGAACCCACAAACAAAACCACAAATGTTTGCGCAAACAATAATGAGCAAATCGAGTGCATGCCATTATATTATCCCCTCCCAGCGCACTCTCACCATAAAGAACAGGAAGGAAATAACGTTTGCCATGCGATTGACGCTGTCGATGAATGTGTTTGGGATTGGGATTGGGATTGGAAAACTTTTTGCATTTTGCAGCAGAGAGAAAGAGCGAATAAAAACCAAAATAACACCAACCAAAGTGAGCAGCGGTGAGAGCAAATTAAACTACGTGATATCATTAAAAATGCAGCCGCAACAACGGGCTGCACTCACCCCACTCGTAAATAAAAAGGTGTCGCCAACTGTCAATCAACGGAGAACACTCCAACGGCACGGCGATGAGGTGTGAGCTGTGAGCTGAGAGCTGTGAGCTGAGAGCTGTGCGCCGGGGGCCCCCTGCCGAGGCAAACACTAAACACAGATCGGATAATACGAGTACAAATGGATGCAGTGGATGGGGTTTTTCGGGTCTAGAGTACTGCGACCACGCCCACGGACGGACCATCTTCCCTCAGCCGCTCCATTGTTCGGAGCATGTGCACTTTTTCGCTTGCGGATTATCGATGTCGCACCTCTGAGGCTCTTAATAGATCAATTTTCAATCAATATTCGTTGGCACAGCGGGTAGTCGAGGTCTAATGCACTCAGTGGCTGAAGGGAATGGAGTGCTCCCTGCAAGCTGCAAGTCTCCCACAGCGAGGAAAAGATAGTGGGAATCCAATGCTCTATCTAATTGCAGTTGGAACAAGCTGCGACGGAGTTTGCTCAAGAAATCGATTAAGAAACCCACTGGGTCTGGAACTGGGTCTGGAACTGGGTCTGGGACTGAGACTGGGACTGGGTTTGGGTATGGTCAGCCACCATCGTCAGATACATCGATCGATAGAGAGCGAGAGATACTCGTAGAGCAGAACCAGTTCAAGTCGCAGTCCCAGTCCCCAGTAAAATCCATTCATTCAGCAGTGGTTGTTGCTGTTGCTCTTTGCTGGTGTTTTATTATTATTACTACAATCTATTGATGGGGATCGGGGATCGGCGATCGGGTGATGGGGCGATCGAGTGATCGCGGCGGCAACCTGTTGCTCCGATCGCATTTTGTAATTTAATGCTCGGCTTCTGGTTAATTGCCACTTTCATTGTTCAGCGGACGTTTGAGTTGTCCGAGCCACACAGAGCACCCATTGATCCAGCGAAGATTAACCCACGAGTGGCCCCCAGATGTGTGAATGGGTATGCTGTCGAGTGAGTGTGAGTGTGAGTGTGCCTGTCTTTGAGCTTTTGCTTTGGCTTTGGCTTTGGTTTAGTTTTGATTAATTTCCCCGAACTGGCCCCCCGCTGTGAGCTTTAGCCACGCACCTCCATCGGGCTGGCTTCTGCAGACACCTCAGTGTATGGCATGGTGGGATATCTGAGATCTGAGCTCAGAGATCAGAGATCAGAGATCAAGTGCCGTGTGCCCTAATCGCATTCACAACGCTCTCTGAACTTCCAGGAAATCCGACCGACTACTAATAGGATTTCCATCAAGCTTTGGTTTGTTCTGTGGATCTGTGGCACCCTCCACTGTGCCTCCAATCTTTCGGATGGTAACAGTTGTGTGTCGTCTACTCCTGCAGCTGCCTCCCTGCCTTGGGTTCCGTTCGGCACAGATGCAGCAGCTACAACTGTAAACCGATTGTACAGAGAGCGAGAGAGCGTTGACAAATCCGAACAGTTGATCGAGTTGGGGCGGGCGAGGCCGCGTTGGCGGCAGGGTTCCGTTCAGTTACAACGGGGTAAGGACCCTTGATCTCGGCCAGCAACAAAGGCCGCACTCGAGGGCGCAACAAATGTGGCAGTGGCAGTAGCAGTGGCAGTAGCAAGGGCTCGTCCACCAGTGCCAGGGCTTTGTTTCAGCTGGCTTCCGGGTGAGGCAGCACCAGCGTGCTACTGGCGGCAATTCAAATTGGATTCTTAAGACGGCGACACAGGAATCGTGCACCGTCGAGCTGGGCGGAACTTGCCACTCGCTTGCCTGCCAGCTCAGGCTGCTCCCGGCTGCTCCCGGCTACTCCTCTCCAGCGTCCGCTCCACAAAAATCCGCTCACCTTTCGCTGGCCTAGCCGTTTGTGCCGCATTGTGTAATCCAAAACGCGCCGGAAATCAGCTAAAAAAAAAAATAAAACTCGAGAAGAAAGCAGCAGCAGCGGCGGCAGCAGCAGCAGCAGCAACAACAGAAATTGTATTTTTGGTTCACGCCCATTCGAACGTTTTTTAACAAAACCAAAACACACACAAAAAAAATTAAAAAGGAAAGAGCGAGAGGGGGTGGATGGAGATGGAGAAATAAAACAATTGCATAAAAAGCAGCGAAGGTGCAGCTATGGAGAGGTATTACTTGTGTGTGTGTGTGTGTGTGTGTGTGTGTATCTGCAAGATACAGACACAGATACATGCAAACATGCGCAGCAGCGGCGGCGGCTGCGTAACTCTAGAAGGGAGCCGTCGAGAAACCTTTTGTCCTGCAGCAGCCACCCCTAGATGAATTTCAATCTTCGGGCGATGCCCAGATACAGATACAGATATACAGATATGCGGATTGTCGCAGCCCTAAGCACAGCATATATTTATCTCAAAATATGTATCTCAATGTACGAGCGAATGTCTGTCAATTGTTTGCGTTCGGCTCACTAGCGTGTCGGATCAGTCAATTACGCAATTAGAGCGGGCATTATGGGCGCAGAGTAACTAATTTCTGGGCAGGCACAGGCACAGGCACAAGCACCTTCCCCGACCCAGAGCCAGAGCCCGAGTCAGAGTCAGAGCCAGCGCCAGACACACGATGATCTACCGCTCTCTGCGCGCTCTTTCTCCTGCCCGGGGATTGGAGCATTTCACTTTCAAGGTCACCAGACAGTCTATAATTTACTTTTTTTTCTCCCCTCTGTGGCCTGGTGTTTGAGTGTTCCGCGTGTGTGTGTGTGTGTGTGGTGTATGTCCCGTTCGCCCATTTGGCAAACATTAAATTATCATGTTGCCGTGGTGGCTCACATTTTGTTGTTGTTTTTATTTTCGGGCCAATTTGCAATTATGTTGTTGCTGCTTCTCTACATTATTATTATTATTATTTGCAACAGACTGAAGTCGGAGCTTGTTGTCGGACGTTTCGCATACTCACATAATCGTGCAATATCGAAAAACCCCAAGATCGAAGACTGAACCAAACCAAACCAAACCGAACCGACCCGAACCCCGGAGACCCGTACCCGTACCCGTACTCGTACACAAAGTGATTGACTTCTGATTGACTTGCTGAAATGCGGAACAGGTTGGACCTGGCGATTGCAGATGGAGTGCTCTGGCCCTGGCATCCATTGGCTCGCACACACATGCAAGTACATACATACATAAATACATATGTACCTATGTAAGTGAGCAGAGAAGAATCGCCGGAGACCTTAACCTTGTAATTAGCTCAACACTTGTCGGACGATTTCTATGGCAATTAACCTCGTGCCCAGGAATATTTATCAGTTGGAAAAAGGTATAATTATTCGGGGCTGCTGAAATGTGCCAGAGCAGTAGAGCGGGCCGTAAGAATATCAATGAACAATAAGCTAAACTATTGATTTGGGGGATCTCTTTAGGTTTAGGTTTATAATCCATGAAACTCCTGGATGGTTGGACAGCAAGCACAGGCTTCAAGTTTTAGATATGATCGAGCAAAGAGTTGTACAAGACTCCAGGAAGAATGTCTTTTAATGTCTGTAACAATGTAAGCAAATCGCGCCGGATACGCACCGGAGTCGCATCTGTCGGAGGCTTTTAAATTCTTTAATGTGGAAAGCTGTTGCTGAATTGCTGTGAATCTGTGGGGCTGCCGCCCAAATTGAAATCAAGTCACGTATTTGATTAAACATGGCGACCGGCCATGTTAGACGCTGAAAATTTGCTACCCGGCTAACGAGGCGAGGCGACAGTTGCTGTGGAGCTGCAGAAGCTGCAGAGTTTGGCCTGGCGTTGGGGCTGCGACTGGGAGACACGGCTCCGTTCGAGTCCACTCGACTCACCTTCACATCCGCTTCGAGAGCTGAGCCGAGGTGAGCTGAGCTGACGAGACCATCAATGGCCTAATTGCACTTATTATAGCCATGGACTCCGACTCCAATTGGGAGTGGGACTCGGAGTGGGACTCGCAGTGGGACTGGAACGGGGGCTAAGAAGTCATTATGAAATTTCTCATCACACTTTCAGAGGTGGCTGCAGCGCCCGCCATTCAGCTTTGTTCGCTCGATTTTTAAATTGAAATTTGAAAATTAATTGAAAATTTCATGGCAACTAATTTGAAATAGTTCAAAAGCCTCGCACAGCCGCAAGATTAGCTCCTGGGCTGGGAGTTTGTGTGTTGGCCTCAACTGGGCCTCCCAGACCCAGTTCCAGTTGCAGTCGCAGTTCCATCAGAGCACAGCTTATTCAGCTGCCCCCCCCCCTCCCTCTTCTCATCGTTGCCTCCCCTTCTTTTCTTGGTTTTTCTTTCGCCTTCTGCTGCTGCATTTCAACCGCACCGCACCGCACAGCACGGCAACGGAGCGGAGTAGCAAAATAAGTTGTATGCGGTTTTGACGCGCTCTCTCTCTCGTTCACTCACCATCTCCATCTCTCCCTGTGTCGCCCTCTCTGTTGCTCTTGGATTATTTTGGGCTTTTGGCTTGGCTTGGCTTGGCTTAGCTTGGCTTGGCTTGGGTGGTGGTGGTGTGGTGTGGTGTGGTGATGGTGGCACGCAAAACAACACCAACTACAATGACGGCTTCGTGCCACAAAAGCCATAGCCACAAGCATTCGGCATCGGCCATAATGCGAAATGTTGCGATACGTGCCTACACACATGCTGTATGCTTGTAAGTTGGTATATATATGTGTATGCATGCATACATACATACATGCAGCATTGATCCTACTTGCAGGCATACATATGTACCCACATTTATTCATACTTTTAGTTTTTTCATACTTACATTCGTACTTACATGCTTAGGTACATATTGATGTCTTTCCTGCACGCGTACTACACGCAACATGGCGTCGCCTCGCCGCACACACACTCAACAGCATGCATACATGCATACATACCTACACACACACATGTGTACAAGAGAGATGAAGAAGGAAAGCAACAGCACAGCAGCAGCTTTGAGAGTAGAAAACGAAAGAAAGAAGCTGCAGACAGGCCACAAGACAGAAGAAGATGGCAAGCAGCAGCGACACACGCAGCATATGCTGCAGGAGGGGGTGGTGCAGAGGAGCGGAGTGGAGAAGAGCAAGCTAAAGAAGAGCAGCAGAAGATGCAGCAATGCTTTCGTTGGAATTTCGTTGCTTGCATTTTTGTTGTTGTTTCTTCTGTTGCGGTGCCCTGCACTTTTGCTTCTGCTTCTTCTTCTCTTTCTTCCTCCTTCTTCTTCTTCTTCTTTTTGTTGCAGTTTTTGTTGTTGTTTTGTTTTGTTTGTTTGTGGTTTAACGTTTTGTAATCACTCAGCATTGTTGTTGCTTTTCTTACAATTTCTCCTGCTGCTGCTGCTGCTGCTGCTTGGGCATTTTGTTGTTTGCATAATTCAGGCAAATTCTTTACCCAGAAAATACTCAGCTTTGCAGGCAGTTCAGGTGGTCTAGGGTCTGCGGATATTAAGTATACGAGCCACGGCACAAGCTTAAAGGTAGGTAAATATCAGACATGTGAACAGGCTGAACGAAATGACTAAATTTACATTAATTGATTCGAACAGCAGTGTATATCCTATCCTATCATTAAGCAACACAAACAGTTCAATACAAAAATCAATATTTTAGTAGCCTCACTCAATCGGGATTGCCTCATTCAGTTAACTGTTCAGACTTGTGTGTATTTATCCTGCAAGCCATCTAGTGTCTGTGTCAGGCAATGGATATTATGGACATTTCAATCTTTTAAACTATATAATCAACGCGCTGGCTGTCTTGGAGCTCGTACACCGTCTCTAATCGGCTATGCCATGCCATGCCATGCCCGATGCCGCCTACAGCACACACACAGCCCACACCCCCCACTCACACATGACCCAACTATTAAGCCAATCGCATGCTGGCCAACAACGTGTCACTCCCACTTCTCCTTCTAGTCCTAGTGCCCAGTCCCCGTCCCAGTTCCAGTCCCCGTCCCCGTCCCACTGCCATTCCTTCTGCCAGCATTGGGAAGTTTGCGACGATGAGCGTATTGATGATGCACTGACTGCCGCTCTCTGATTCGGATTCAGATACAGACTCCGACTCCGACTGTGACTGTGATTCTGATTCCGATTCCGATTCCGTTTGCTGATGGAATGCCATGTTAGATGACGGCAAACATGCCGCTCCATGGCAAGAGTCGGGGCCAGGCCGACTTAATTGCATATTTGCATAGGCGCACAGCAGAAAAACACAGAAAATACACACATATGTACATATGTATATACAAACAAACACACACACACACTCTGTAAGTAGAACACGACTGTAAAAAAAGGCCATGCAACCAGCAACAGCGCAACGGGCAGCGACGTTGAGGCGCCTGCTGCCTGCCTCTTGCAGAATGGGAGATTTCGAGGGTGTGGCCGCGCCATGGAGCAAGGCGGTAGGGGGTAGGGGGAGCTACGAGAGAGCCAGTAGGGGGGGCTACCAATTTGCATGCAGAGGTAGAAACTGCAACGAATGCAACTGCCAAAGAAATATGCCACCTATTTTTTTTTCTTTCTTTGCTTTTCTCTCTCCGTTTTTTGTGTTGCTCTCCTTTGGCGGCTGTCGTCTTGTTGGCGCAGCAGACCGGGTGGGGGGCAGCTGCAGGCAGCGGCAGCAGCAAACCAATACGAATCCAATTTATCCAACCAGCCATATATCCATCAATCCCGCCGTGCATCTATCAATACATCAAGCAAAGCATTCCACCAATCCATTCATTTCCATAGAAATGTGCGAAGATTATATGTTTCGTCAAACGCGAAATTGCTCACGAATATGCCGGGGCGACTGTGCCCCAATCCTCCTCCCCAACTGCCCTCTCTTCCCCTGCTGGCAACCCCCCTGACTTCCCGCGCCCCTCCTGCCAGTGGTTGGGTGCCAGAGTTTGCACTGTTTCTCTTGTCGCTTCCCTCGTCATTTTTTCGTTGTTTGCCCGAAAGAGTTGAAGCAGCGTCCCCGACGCATCCCGCCCCCTTACCCATTCTGGCTGCCATTGTTGTTGGTGCAACTAAAACGGGGCGTATGAGTATTTCCCCCTGCTGCTCGCGGAAGGGTGTTCAGGGCTTGGTCCTAGCTTTGGTGCTGGGCTCGGCTCCGTCTTCAGCTCTTTGTTGCTTTTCTGCCCATGCTGCCGCACTATTTAAAGGTGTCTGCTCTCAGAGCCGCACAGTCAAGTTGTGAAAGCTTCTGGTGGCGCATCATTTGCATTTTCTTCCCGTGATACCCTTTCCGAGCAAAGGCAGCTTCGACACTCAATGGAAAATGGCAAACAAAAAAATCAATGGTTTCATTCCTTCCTCAAGACTGTACGCATTACCCTTTAATACTTACTCTATCCTGCCAGTATTCAGCAAAAATTCCTTTGTTGCGTTTAGACCCTCAGTTCAATCGCTTTTCCAGTCACCAAATTACACAAGATCATATTTGTATGCATTTTCTGTGCACCCTCAATTAGACTTGAATATTAAAGAAAGACGAGTCCAAATTCGATTTTGTCAGAGGAGCAGCCGAAGGCAACGAACAGGAGTCGAGTCGCAGGAGCTTTGTTAATATTTTATGTCAATTTATTTTCCAAATTGCAGACACATTGTGCAGAAATTCTCATGTTGCAGGTGAGTGTCTCCCTCTGTCTCTCTTTCTCCGTAGAATATGTGTGGGTACTTGGCTCGCCTTGGTGGCTATTGTTGTGCCCTCCTGGATATCCGCTTCCACTGCTTAGCCCACTCGTCTCTCGTCTCGGGCAACCCAATGTGCGATGATTGCTCCCTTTGGATGCTACGACCTTTCTCGTCACTTTGTTTTCAAATGTTGTTCTCTCTGCAAGCAGTTAGTTTTTGCTCCGATTCCTAATTCCTGCTCTTACTCCGGCTTTCCCTCATTGTGTGGTCGCACCCATTGTGTGGGTTTTCTCCGCTTTTTTGCCACATTTTTGTTGCAGTTGCAAATTCTATTTCTCTCTTTCCCTGGGGGTCTTAGTTATGGGTTTCGTTGTTGTTTTCAGCTCAACAATTATTCCTTAACTGCACTTTAGCAGCACAAAATGTCCAAAGGCCCACTGACTGTTCATTATAAAATTCCATCAGCACTTACTCCTTCCCTGCCCATTCCCATTCCCCTTCCCTGCCCCTACCCATTCCTTTCTGCTTCTCCATTTTTAGTTTTTCCATATGAAGAAAATCGTTCAATAGCGATGAAATGAGATAGAGACACAAGAGAGGGAGAGACAGGGAGAGAGTATGCAAAGAATAGAAAAATTTATGACTGTGGCGGAGGGCATTACGTGTCTGTCAAACATTTCCGCCAGAGGTTCCCTGCTCCATGATGTTCGCCATCACGGAATACGAAAACAACACAAAATACAAAAAAAAAAAAGGAAAATGAAAACTAAAAGAAATGCGAGTAATAATATCGCATTCCGACTGCAGGATACCCGCTATTCAGATCCACCTAATCGAAGCAAATGGATGGCGTGGGCCCAAACTCTCCTGCACCCAGTGTCTCCAAGAACATTTCGTTAATAATCGTATAACCAGACCTACGTAACGCTGCTTCAATATACCCTCGAACGGAATATACCTCGATTGCCAGGTATCGAAAGTATTATGGAAAAAAATAAAAAAAACGTTTCTTATCGCGGGCGCGCGCACACAAGAAAAAGGAGTGCAAAGCCCGGGCCCCCGAAACGTGGCCAACGTCATTCGACGGTCAGCGGAGGGGTGCCGGTGCAGGGCTGCAGGGCTGCAGAGGTGCTGACTTGCAGCGGAGGGGGGTTAAGCCACCATGGCCGCCATCATCGCCCCGCACGAAGCATTCGCGACTCACGTCCAATGCGCGCCGCGTTCGTTCGTTCTGATTCGCTTCGCTTTTTGCATGACTTGAGATCATAAAAAAAGAATTCATATTTTTCTGCGCATTTTTTTCTCTTTCATTTTTTTCCTTTCTGTTTTTTTTTCTCTGTTTTGGTCTGTTGTCGGTTGCATATGGGCCAAGAGTGTGCGAGAGAGTAGGAAGCCGTGTTTTGCGGGCGTTTTTTAGCGCTGAGCTGGTCATAATATTTAACATGCGGTCCCTGCTGCTCCCTCTTGGGGTTGCTTTTCATTAGGCTTCTCCTCCATATTCCATATACGCCGCGAAGTGCTGATGGCTATGCGCCATATTGGCCCGGTCGAAGGGGCACACATGAACGGTAGGGTGGGGAGGGTAGGGGGCCAGGGACATCCACCATCTTGCTTTGCCTCATTTGGTTCGTTATTGCTCATTTCTTTGCCTGCGCTGCCAGATTAATGGGTGCGATAAGGTCGCAGGCTGGTAGGTGTAACCCAAGCACCGGCCCCGGCCCCGGCCCCAGACACAGACCCAAACCCAAACCCAGACGCCAAGAGGGCTCCAAGCCCAAGCTCCAGCTATCCTCCGATATGGTAGCAGCCTTCCGCACATCGGGGCCCGCATTTGCGAGTTGGTTTTCCTTTGGCCGCCGCTTGGAATGCCGTTTTTGGCCAAAATGAAGCCAAAGGGCACTCCGACTTCGACTCCGACTTTGGCAGTCTTATCTTCCAGGCAGATCTCCAGCCAATCCCGCCCAATTCCATGACTCACCGCCAGCAGAGGAGCACAAATTTGGGCTTTGCTGGTGCTGCGCTGCGGCTGGTGCTGATGGCAGATAAAAAGTTCCGAGCAATGGCAACTTTCTGCACTTGGGCAGCCCACAGCCCTCCCTCCCTTGGGAATGGCAGGTATTTGCTGCGAAGGCAATGTTGCTGCAAGCCTTCGAGGATTGAGACTGCGAAACTCTTTCTGCAGATTCAGAGGCGGCTCTCATCGTTTCCCAAATACTAAATGGAAGTGTTGACTAGCGCTCACACTTCTCCCCAGTTTGGTGATACGTTAAACGTATTGCAAAGCTTTCATGAATCATAAACATATGGAATGCCCCCGGATGGGGTGTCAACTATCTCTGCCTGCTCTGCACCCCCATGGAACTCCCATTTGCCTTTTGTTTTGGGTGAAACAATTCTCGACTTTCACCTCGCTACGTTCTGCTGTGCTCCCCTCAATGATACACCTATTTTGACTGTTATCTGTGAACCCGCCAAGGTCTGCAGCCGCGTGTTAACCTCGCGGAGAACTCTCCACAAGTGTGACCCAGTCCCAGACCCAGGCCTGCGTCAGTGGTTAACCGGGCGAAAGTCAAGCCACATTTTGTTTGCACAGCTGAACCGACCTGCGAGTGGAGGTGGCCGATCTTCCCCGCATATAAACGACAGCCCCGGCACTTGCCGCTCATTTAATTGCCATTGCAGCCATGAGGTGCCTTCGCTCTGGAGATCTTTTCCTTGCCACCTGCCTGCAGCTTCTGCTCCTGTGGAGGGTGAGCAGCCAGCGCATCCAGCCCCGCATCGTGGGCGGCACCACCACCACCCAGTCGGCGGTGGGCGGCTATGTGCTCAACCTGCGCTACGATGGAGCCTTCTTCTGCGGCGGCTCCCTGGTGACCAGCATGTACGTGGTGACGGCGGCCCACTGCGTCAGTGGGTACGAGGCGAGCCGCATGACGGTCCAGGGCGGAGTGAGCAGGCTCTCCGAGACGGGGGTGATACGGCGCGTGGCCAAGACCTACGTGCCCGGCGCCTACAGCAGCGCGCGGCTGAATATGGACGTGGCCGTGATCCGGCTGCAGAGCTCCATGACGGGCAGCAATATCGCGACGATCCCGCTGTGCTCGGTGCAGTGGAGTCCCGGCGACTACATGCGGGTCTCGGGCTGGGGCGTCACTCAGTCGAGCAGCACCCAGCCCTCGAACCAGCTGCGCACCGTCAGGATCCAGCTCATCCGCAAGACCGTCTGCCAGCGGGCGTACCAGTACCAGGACACACTGTACGCCTCCACCTTCTGCGCGCGATCCGCGGGCAAGGACAGCTGCACCGGCGACTCGGGGGGCGGAGTGATCTACAAGAACCAGCTCTGTGGCATCGTCTCCTGGGGCCTGGGCTGCGCCAACGCCAACTATCCCGGCGTCTACACGAGCATCCATCGAGCGCGCAGCTTCATCGTCGGCTGCATGAACAAGTGAGCCCTGAACTGGGGCGGAAGTGGTTACTACTATTAATAGCTGGCTTAAATATTAATTAAAAATCGTTAAGGCTAAGGCAAAGGTGTGCAAGCGTTGCATGCTGATGTTCAGGAAGCCCTTCTTGGCCGGCCCCGAACCGGATGGGCGATGGGCGTTGGGCGATGGGCGAATGAAGATATCAGCATCGGCTACATGCGAGTATCTGCTTTGTGGCCAGGCCGCATGTAAATGGGTGCACAGTGGGTGCAGAGCCACAGAACAGTGGAAGTAGACTTAAGGCTTAGATGGCAGACAGCAGAAGGAAAGCTACAAATAGGATGCCAGAAAAGATAGCCATAGATAGATAGACAGGGAGACTCTCGAATGCTTTCAGTGCTTGCACCACAGTGCCCCGAACCACGAGCACGCCCTCTGCACCACTCCAAGGGCCCTGCCACCGCTCCACCGATGAGTGGCCACTTCCGTTTGTTGACTTTGTTTGTCGCGCGCTAATTCAAAGTCTATTGCTACCTGCAGCCACCTCGATTTGCATTGATTAGGTACTGCCCTGCCTGTTCCTGTGCCCACAGCGGAAGGAAGCTGCTGGAGGGCCACCGCCGGGTGGTGGCACGGGTCACGGGCCTGGCCAGGGTAAGCTTTCATATCCCGTCGATCGATTGCCTCTAATTTCACACAAATTAAGTGCAGTTAAAGCGCCACTTAACACGTGCTCCAGCTGCGGCTGGTCAACGATCTGGCGACAATGAAACGGACCACAGCGGATCGTGCTCATTTGTATAATTGACACGGGGCCACGGGGATCACAAAGCGGTCTGGTCTGTGCTGCGCTGGTCGCGTGGAGCTGGGGCGACCCGCTCATCGGAATGAGCCTATTTAGGTTCAAATTGCAATTAATAAGTTTGCATTATGGCGATTTCCATAACGGCCCCACAGCACCACCGGATGGGGGACCGCAATGGATCCGCCAGTGCGGCCAATCATTGGGAGATTTGTGGTGCAATTTCTGCAGCATTTCTTGCGGCTAATGAGCTCTGCTCAATGGAGAGCGGAATATATTAAGTCAATTGCTGCATCTCATAGATATGGACACTTGGCTGTCGCTCAATTAAATCTGCGGCCAGTACGAGTGCGAGTACCCCCACTCATATTGTCAATCAATCGGGCATTGATTCACGCAACCGGAAACCAAAATATAGTAAAGTGCTAATTGATGCGAGGCGATGGAAAACTCTGACCAATTTGCAGCCAAAAGCTTTTCCAATTGTGGGCACAGACAAGGGCCACGGCGGCGGGCAATTGACAGCCACAAATACACAAATTAGGCAAAGTTAGAATAGGTATGAACGGGTATGAATGGGCTTGAATAGGTGGAAACGAGCCGGGTTCCACTGATTCCGCTAATCAGCTGCCTAAATTATTGTTATTAAACTCGCTCGTTCGGGCTGGCCAATTATCATTCCGACAGTTGCTGTCTGCTGCCAGTGCCGCAGAAGATTGAATAAAAACTTCTGCCGCTGTCGATGGACAATTGAATTGCAATTACTCGCAGCTCCTGCGGTGGGGGGCGGTGCGGAGGCGGAGGCGGAGGCGGGCGCATAGAGGCTTCCCTGGCAGGGCGGCAGGTCGACAGGTGCTGAGGTTGCTTATTAGTTTGTTACATCAACAACAAATCTGAACGAACGCTAATTAAGACACAAATAATCGAACGTGCCAACACTGCAAGCCAATAATAAGCCATATTGTCTGGCCCAGAGGGTTGACACACAGCGCGCGGGGGGTAGTTGTAGTTGTAGTTACGTTTGCGTTGCCTCTTGCCGGTGTCGGCTATGGCCGCAAGGGTGCGGGGGCCAGTTGGTAGTAGCGGTTGCTAATGGGCGGCCGAGGCGACGGCAGCCCAATAAAGTTGTCGAGGCCAAAGGGCTTCCCACCGCACCACTCAGCGGAAAACTATGCAAATGTCTGGGGTTCAATCAGCGATGGGCGATGGGCCTGAAACGAGCCAGCGCTGGCACTTATGTTTCACTGGCTTGGTTTGGCTTGGCTTGGCTTCCAATGCCCCAGTTGAGGAATGCACTTGATGGTACGAAAAGGACTTCTGTGAGAGGTTCAAATGCTTCTGAATCTAAGTCGAAGAGGCAGTTAAAAGGTGCAAATTTTAACTGGCGAAATTGTGTAGGCACAGCTAAAGAATTGCTTAAATTTGTGGATATATTTTCTTGCTTGGTTTTCTTTGGGTAAATCTAGCTTTTTGCCGCCTGTCTGCCAGCTCTGTGGCACGGCGTATCCCCTCTTTTTGGGACCTTTTTGGGTTTGCGTGAGCAGCCCGTCTGGGACGAACGTGGAACGAGCACCGCCACCCACGGGCTGCGGTATTTGAACGACACGCCCAAATCGTCCAACTTTCATTGGCAAAGGGCAAACTGAAAACATGGAAAACAGTTCGGGGGAAACGGTCGCATGGGTGGCAGGGCAGGGGGAGACGGCTCTAACCCTTAGAGGAAAAACCAACCACCGCGCAGCGAGTGAGCGACCGCAGCCCGCAACCTGTAAAAAGTAAACAGCAGCAGAGGGAGTGGGACTGTGAGTGCGAGTGGGAGTGGGAGTAGAAGGTGGAGGTAGTGGTGGATATTGCTATAGGTGTGTGCTCTGTGTGTGTGTGTGCCTGTGGTTGTGGCAATGGCGCGCAATGGCATGAAAATGTAACCGCAACAGAAGCGATAAAGAAATGAAAAGGGAAAGGAAAGGGGAACAGGCCTGGACAGGCCCGGTCTGTCTTCTGTGCCACCCCCTGTGTAGGTAGGTGTCTAGGCATAATATATACATATGTACATACACCCGTGCACATAACGGTTATAACAAAAAGTACATTTTCTAGACAGAGAGGCAGATATTCAGTACAAGAGGGAGAGGGAGAGAGGGAGCGGGAGAGGGAGAGAGCAGTCGCCCATTGAATCTTTTGAGGTTCTTTGGGGACCGTCGCCCGAACGGAAGTGAATGGCACATTATGTTGCCGCTGCTTGACATGCTCCTGTCGCCATACTCTGCCAAGGGATATTACGATTGCGACTTGCAGCTCAGCAAGGGATATGCACAGCTGCCGTTGCAGCGATCGCTCTGTCTTGAGAGCTGTCTTGAGCTGAGCCAAACCAAAGCACTGAGTTTGATAATCGCATAAAACTATTGAGCTGTCAGTGTGCCAAAGTATTCGGCCCCCCGGCAAAGCCTTTCATAGTTCTTACTGTTGTTGTTGCTGTTGCTGGCTGCATCCGGGCCGGGGTTCCAAAGAGCGTCAGCAGGCAGTTGGAAGTGGCACGGCCCCCTGGCTGGTGGGTGGGGCTGAGGGTTGTAATTGGACGGGCAGACCAAGAAGAGCAGGACCTGGGTATGTATGTGCCTTGGCCATTATGTACTTGTACGCATTAGAGCGACATAATGTGGCTCTTCTCTTAGTCCTGCTTGTCCTGCTAGTCCTCCGAGTCCTCCTAGGCCAAGCGAACTGTTTAAGAAGTTGAAGAAGTACTCCTGCGTACTGCCGGCAGTGCGGTTTAAGTTTTCACAGAAATCTGCCTGCAGCAGGCAGGGGCGTGGGCGTCCACCCCAGCCTGATGGCTCATCCAGAGTGGATGTTCTGGATGAGGCTCCTTTTGGACTGGACTGCTTTTTTGGTTGCGACAATTCGATTGAAAATAGACCTAGAAGTGTCACAAATGAAAGGGCGAGACGTGGAGTGAGGGGCAGAAAGAGTGGCAAGGGCAACGGCATCGGCAACGGCATCGGCATCGGCATCGGCTACATTGTCATCATCAAAATCCCATTAGCAACGTATTCAAATGCGCTCGAGTGTAAAACAAGCCACATTCAATGCACGCACTCCCTGCCTCCATGCCTCCATGCCACCGTGCCACATGCCACATCGGACACACACACACACACGCACGAACATTCGAGTTCAGTGCTCGGACTCATTCATTTACAGTGGCGACATTACGCATCCGTTCCCCCGATCCCATCCCCCACCCCACCCCACCCCTCCAATTTGCATTGATTGGAGTGGGGCGAGAGATCCTTTAAAATCACTGAAAATGCTAGCCTACTTATGGGCCGACAGCCAACCCGAAACCCTTTTGAGTAGTTGCAGTTTATTCGAGTCCATTTCCATGTCCATCCAATCAGCCATGCCATGCCATGCCATCCATCAGTTGATTCCAATTACAATCCCAAATTTGGTTGTTGTGCCTACCCTCCCCCCCCCTCGTTTTAGCCTTTCGGTTGGTTTTGGTATGTGTCCAATATTTTTACCATTTCCATGTCTAATTTGAAGTGAACGCCTGAACTTGAGTCTCTAATTTGTAAATTTGGTTATTATGCTGGGGCCCAGTGGGTTCTTTGGGGATCGTGTGCAGGGAGGTAGATCTTTGAGGTGACCAACTGGCGGGGAGCGGTGTCTGTCGGATAATATTGCTAATTAAAGAGGCAGCAAAGGTTCGCTATGGAAATGTGGAATATTCAATCCCATGCGGAGATTTCCCATGAAGTCATTCAGCAATCAATAAACGAGCGAATAAATCAAGGAATATTGGATGTGGGAAGACTGTTCGGTTACGCAGCCAAATAATCCGTAGATCATAGGCAGAGGTGCAGCAGTAGAGTATTTATCAATTGTTCTTGTTCGTCATTTGTACTGCCCACAGCAGCCCATGCAGCCGTTCTCCTTCGCCTCTTCATCACGCGCCTTTCTTTCTTTTTTCTTTGCTTTGCCAGCGCTCTCTCGAATCTCTCTATCTCCCGATCTGTCGCTCTCTCGCTCGTATCAGGGCCTGGGTATTTCTGTCCGCCAGCCCTTGAAGTCAGTCTGGACCCTGGACCTAGCACGCACTTTTCGCATATCGTAGACCTGACCTTCAATCCGACACAGTCTTGATTCGATCAGTCGCCTCGTGACCTCGGGAACTCTCTATCGAATCTATCACCGCTAAAATCTATTCGCTATTTTTCTTTTGGATACTACATATGTATATAATGAACTGTGAATATATTAACTGAACACTCGTCTTCCCTTTAATAACCACGCAAAACAACGCTACTGAAAAAGCTCAGTAGCTGGAGGGAAATTTGATGAATAATGATTCTCATTGATGAAATAAACCCGCAAAATGTGCAAAGAATCAAAGCATCAAAAGTTATCATCTAAGAGATAAACCTCTATTGGCCCATCTGCATTTGTATACAATCTGCACATTGTAATTGTACAATCCACTGGGCCCTTTCAAATCGGGTCACAGCTAGTGCGCGAAAATGAACCAATTGAATGAATGACTTAACGATGTCATTGATGATGCTGTGGATGTCAACAAAAGGGGCATTATCAAGGCGCCCAACGACCCTGAAGAGCTTTAAAGCGAATTAGCAGACCACACGCGTGAAGCAGCAGCGCCGCCCCTCATCCCCAGTCAGCCAGCCACCCACCCATTCGGGCACCACCCTCCAGAGTCTGGAGAGCAATTGCTGATTGCTTCGGAAAAATGGGAATCGGCAGGAGCATATGCTGCAAGTCCTTGAGAGACGAAAGACGAACGCGGTGGCTGAGAGTCCAGCCATCCCGCTTGCTCATACACTCTGCGCTCGGTGGTGGCATGCCTCATGCCTCATGCTGTCCCCCCCGCCTGTCCTGTGGTGCGGCATATGCGTGCGATTTGGATTTTGATTTGATTTGATTGCGGCGTCAACTTAATTAAGCGACCAACTACCAACAATGGGCAACAAATTGAAACAGCAGTCGGGCATTTGAAGTTCAACTGAGTCGTGCCGCGCGAAGAGGGGAGGGGGGCGCTGCGTGGAGAGCGGAGCGTGGGGCAAGCGGAGGGGAAAGGCATTTGTAATTCCTTTTATATCGCTGCCGCCAAAAGTCATTGAAACGTGTAATCTGCAGCACGTGCGCAGAGATGCCGCCACCTCAAAGGCCAGGCCAGGCCAGGAAAAGCGGCAGGGACTTTTACATTGAGATAGACTTAGACGTAGACGTAGACAGACTCCCTGAGAACAACTTAAAATTCGGCCAGGACTCTGGACTGACTTTAAAGGAAGGCACCATAATTCATAGAGCTGGTGGCGGTGGCGGTGCAATTAGATGGCGGCGCAGGTTACCACCTACCGGATGGTCGGACAAGGATGCGGACAAGGATGAGCAGGAATTCGGCTGCCACCGACGTCGCTGGCGCTGCAGCCGCCTCCCGTGTAATTAGTGTCAGTTGCGGAGTCACATTTGGTTGTCGTTGTAGCTGTTACTACATTGGGCAACGCCTCCGCCAGCGAAGGCCGGCTGGCCGTGGTTCGGTGTCGGGGCAGGGGTAGGGGTCGGGGCCAGGGGTCGGGGCCCCGAACAAGATGGATTCCCTAGCTGTGATGTGGCTGTGCCGCAAGGACCTGGACTTCTGCTCCTCCCCTGCTCGCCGCTCCCGGCCCTGCTCATTCATGCATCCGTCCAGATAATTATAATAATTACCTGCGTGAGTGTAGGTTTCCATAGACCAAAACCAGAAACAAAAAAGAATCCAAAAAACACAAGAAAAAACTGCCACTAGCAGCAGACGCAGCAGTGCACAGTGGCACGAAAATTATTTGAGTTTGGTTTTCGAATGTAATCCTAAGCGACGATATGTTGCCTTTTTCTGCCCAACTCCGTATTAAATTCGAATTTTGTACTTTATTTTTTTTATATATATTTTATTTTATTTTTTATTTTATTATTTTCTATTTTTGCTGCTCTCCATCAGTGTTCTCTGCCCTTGCAACACTGTGCCTGGGCGGCATGCGAACAAAAGGTCCAGTCTCATTTCTATGTCATTGTTTGAGCCAGGTCTACTCTCTCTCTCTCTCTCTCTTCCTCTCTCTGTCATCTCAGCCGCCTGCCTGCGTGCACTTTGCGTTTCGCATCGCCTGACCCACAGCCAGAGACACATCTGCGTGTGGTGTGTGATGTGTGTGTGTGTGTGTGTCGGTGAGTGGGTGTGCGTGTTCGTGTCTATAATTATCTGCCGTTAATAATATTCAAATAGCTTCTAAATATATCCGAGGCAGCAGCAACAACAGCAGCAGCATCGTGCCCATCGCCAAAGTGGGCTTAGTCGCTAAGCGCAGCCATTGTGTCTAATTGCAGAGCCCGAAAAACAAAACAAAACGAAAAAAAAAACAGGGCCAAAACGGAACTCGGCCAGAGCCTAGACCCAGATGCAATCGCCCGATATGCATTGAACCGCACACAAACGCAAAACCCAAAACCGAAAACCGAACGAACTGATTGCCTTATCAACGATGAACCCGATTGGGTGGACTAACAAATTGGCTTATTTGTCGCCAAATGCAAAAGACAGCAGCACCGCCAGGGGAACGGGGAACAGGGGCCAAGCAGAAGGTTAATAAACTTGACCCAAGAGGAAGGCCTGGCAGGGTCTGGAGAATGGTCGGAAACCGCTAAACAAAATGCGCCGGGAGCTGCAGAGCGCAGAGGCACGAGAAATTCTTATCATGCCGCGGCACAGAGAAACGCCAGGAAAACTTCGTTCGCGTTCGCGTTTGCAGTCCGTCGGAGTCGCAGTCACAGGGGCAGCGGCAGTGGCAGTGGCAGAGTCGCATCTTTGATGTGTTGCCGCCTGAGAAGAGGAGAGCAGAGATCGGCAGGGAGAGCGGGAGAGCGAGAGGCGGTGCTGGAGATGAGATGTCAACGTGGCTAGCTGGCCCGCTCGACTCGCCTGACTGGCCCGAAAATATTTTATTTTTTCCCTCCTCTGCTGCTGCAACTGAAAGTTTGCATTCCACTTGTTTGTTGTTAACAAAACGCCATCCGTCGAGGCCTGTCCGGCCACAAAGGAAATTCTCTCCATTCCCCGCTCTGTTCGGCGACATTTGATTGGGATTTGAAGCTACAGCTGAAGCTGAAACTGAAGTTGCAGCTGGGCCAGTACAGGGCTCAGAGCAGAGCTGATCATCTTGACCAGAAAGCTCTCCCCACAGGAACTAGTTCTCCCAGCTTGTCCAGCGCTCGTGACAATGGCTGGCCAAGCCCTCACCGGCTCGTCCAAGTGAATGACGCGAGTCGCCTTGAGGAGCTTTGAATGAATGCTGCTGAAATAGCTTTGGACAGGCGTGAGTACATGTGCATCTGCGGCGACAAGACAGCACAGAGAATGGAGCACAAAACGGACCTGGGCTGGTCATGATCATCCAATGGATCCGACACCATCTTTGCCATTGACGGCCCGACTGGGCCAGTGCCGAATTCTGTTCGGTGCGTGAGCAGCAACTCGGACTGCAATGGCAATTGCAATTGCAATTGACTCCAACGCGGAGTGTGGTGGAGTGTAGTCGAGTGGAGTGGAGTGGAGCGTCGGCATTTCTGCACGTTTCCCAATGCGAGGAAATGCACAAGGCCAGGCCAACCTAACCGTACTCTCTCGGACTCTTTGTAGTTGTGGCGGCAGCATTTGAAAAATGTCACATAGTTCGGCCTGAAAGAACTGACCGACAGAGCAACTGCATCTCGCATCTCGCCGAGATTGCAATTGCATGCCAGCAGACGGCGGTCCCGCCCCGCTCATAGCCACTAATGACTTTGTTTTTGCTCCAACACCTGACTAAATTCAGGTAACTTCGTCCATTGGCGGCCAGGCTAATTTGTTCACACGCCAAAACAAAAAGCAACGCTCCAACTCTCCTGCTCTCCCACTCTGCTGTTGCCGCCTTTGTCTGGCATCAATTAAAGCGCATAATTAATTTATTAGCCGCTAAGAAAATTCAGCTTTGCTTTGGAAACTGTCGTTACAAGTTAACAAATTGACAGGCAATTAAATTGCTCGAAATATTATCTAAAATTCACGCAGTTGGGTGAAGTCACAGGTGATTTAATTACGGTAACTTTGGAATATTTTATGCAATTATTGTATAAATAATAAATAATAACTAGACGTTTAGAAAAACATAAGTCCGGGAAGCGTCGTCTCTCCTTTTCATATTATATCCAACGGCGCCCTAAACCCGTTTCGAACCGTTTCACACTGCTTCTGACTGCTTGTGGACTGCTTGCACTGCTTGCCTACTGCTTTGCAGCAGGACATATTTCAAGGTGTGCAACCGCTGGCGCCAACATTTGAATTCTTACGTAGTTAAAGTTAAACCGTATTTGTGTTTTATTATTAATTTTCATGCACATATATTTAAATTTAATGAACGAAAAATTGAATCTGTTTCTATATTGGTGTTATTTCCATAGCGCCATGCCATACTCTTTTTTTAGGGCTCATAAAGATTAATTTACTGCATTGCACCATTAACTTTAACGTTCGAAACCTTTCAACTTAATACGAGGTTGAGATTGCAAAACGCAATTGAATATCAAACGAAGTCGCTTTCCCAGAACCGACTTTGATGGCGATTCCTGGTATTGAATATGCCAGTCAGGCTCAGCATATGGGCATAGACCTTATGGTGTATGTGATGCATGACTTTTATTATGAAAATTATCCATAGGCAATTCTGGTCGGGACAATGCAAATTACCATAATTGGGCGTCAATATTTGAACAAGTTTATGACTGCCGCATATTAAGAAAACTACAAGGGTTGCATTGGAGAAGGGAGTGCGTCACTTTGTTTAAATAATTCAATGCAAATTGATTTCAAATGTTATGGGACCATTGAGACGAGGGCTACGCACTGTCCTGTCCTGTCCTGTCTTATCCTGTCCTGTCCTGTCCTGTCCAGAGCGACTGCACCGCCAGGGCTACATATGTCAGTCTGAATTATTCAGCACATTATTCAGTGCAAAGCTATAGCCGACTCTTGGACATTTGAGGACACATGTCCAGCTCCATTGATAGCTGAGCGCCGGACTCTGGCCAGAGTAATTACATCCACAAATGTCTGTCGTTTCGTATCGCATTCATATGCACACAACTAATATAAAAACAAATCAAACTAAACCGAAACGAAACGGTACGGTACGAAACAAACCGAACCAAGTCAAGGCAATTTACCAAATCGTTGTCAGCGAAATTTCGTTGACATTCTAATGAGTCGCCGAATGGCTTAAGACTAAGTCGAGACAGTTGGGCCGGTTCGATTCGATTCGCTGATGACTTTGCTGTGACAGTTTGTGCGAGTACCGCAATAATTTCAGCAATTTCATGGCTGGTTCGGGATGCGTCGTATGCAAAAGTTAACCATGAAATGATTGCAGCAAATCGACACAAGACCTGAAGCCCGTACTGCGATCTTCAAGATCAGCCACTGAGGCGGAGCCGAGGGACCCAACCACAGCCCACTTTGCCAGGCCCCAACAAAAAAAGGAGAGAGAAAAAATACAGTCGAACAAGAGCAGCAGCAGCAGCGGCGGCAGCGGCAGCCAGAAAATCCAAATCACATTGGCCACTCCACTTAAGTGTAATCAGAGTCGAAAGACAGGGGCAGAGGCGGCGGCTCAGGGGCTGCGGCTGGGGCTGGGGCTGTGGCATAGTCGTGTGGCACACTCCAAAGCGCAACAATTGCAGCTCATTACGATCGTCATCGTCATCGGAGCATTATCATTATATCTTATTCGATCTTAAGCGGTCCGAGCCTCGAACCTGTACCCTGTACCCGAGAGCCAGGCCAGGGACGCACGACAAGAACGCGCCACAATCGAGCGATCCTCAATTTTGATCTGAGCCGAAAATTTGTAGCACCCGCCAAATGAAATTGGTCAATAGAGATGTGCTCGTTGCGAGCGAGGGGCAGCGAGGGGGAGCGTGGCCAGGGGAGACATTCAAATTGCTCTTGGCCTGGTCCGCTTTTTGGGGGGGGCTCGGCCTCCTCCTCAATTGCCACTTGGCGCCAAATTTGATGTTGTCCGCCGTCCAGATTTCACTTTCCTCACTCAATTGCCATCAATTTCATAGGCTTACTTTCGAGGGGGAATGGTTCCATAAATGCCATCGTTGAAGAGAGAGGACTCCGTGGGACTGGTGCTGCTACAGAACCATCGTTGAGATGAGTGAGAGTTTTCGAATCTTCGGCTGCCCACGCAAAGAACTTCCGTGCCCCTTCAGCTGCCCATCAGCAGTATGCGTAGGCACCGCCAGTATCTAGACCCAATTGAGTCATTAGCCGGCGGTGACCTCTTAGCATTCCATTAGCTACACCTACATGCAATCCATGCTCATACGTACCGTACGGCTCCCCCTGCCCACACATGCCCCAGCAGCAGCAGCTGCTGATCGTTTGGCACATCAACACCTCAGCCTCATCGTGCCGCTGTCCAGGATGGGGTTGGGGCTGGGGCTGGGGATGCGGATGAGGATGAGAATGGAGATCAGGCTGGGCTGGGAGAGGCGCAACCAAATCATTTCTCACATCAATTTCTCACGCACTAAGTGAGCCACTTAGCGCACATCAAAAATCAATAATCGATTAAATAATTAGAAAATTGTGAAAATTACTGTAATTTTGAAATCAATTCGTTGCATGCCACCACGGGATTCATCATGGGCCATCGATCGATCGATCGGGTGTCAAACATCAGTCTGAGCTCCAGCTCCAGTCTGTAGTCCGAAAGTCCGCAGTCTCCAGTCCGAGGAGCATAAATAATCACATTATAATAAAATAATGCAATGCCCTCGAAGGAAGCGAAGAAGCCCGAGACCCACTCCAGATTCAATTTAAATGGAAAACACTTTCCTATCGAGTCGCTCCAATTAATATTCGCTGCGTGCCGCGATCACCGCCAGCTGATAAAGTGCGGCTCATATATTTTGTCATAAATTTCAAACGCGCTCGACAGCTGCTCGACTCATCAATCAGCCCCAGTCGCAGTCGCAGGACCCCGGACCCCGGACCCAGGCTCGGAGTGGGCCGGCCCCCATCGGACGTGGAGCGTGCGGACTTTGGCAAACACTCGATTAAAATCAACTTCAATTTGTAATAAATCAAAAGTCCTATCAAAACTATATCCAAGGAATACCGAATACCGAAAGAAACGAGGCACCCCAAAGGGTTGGCCACTCCAGCGGGCCGCCTCCTCTCTCTCGTTCCAAGCCAATGAAGAAATTTGCAACGTTCTTCTGCAGCCCGATCCAGGCTCAGCCTCAGCCTCAGACCTGTATGATGAATGGTTATTGATTCGAGGGAATCGCAGGCTGCTCCTCTGCTCTGCTGCACTCTCTGTCCGCCAATAAAATCACGTACCCTTCCCGCTTAGTTAGTAACTCCAAAACATAAAAGAAAACAGAGTTAAGGATGTCCAAGCCGGATATAGCGTACTTTTGGCATTTGCATATTCAAATTTAATCATTTTTATAGACAAAATATGTCACATAACTACAGATGGACTAGCCTGTGTCAAATGGTATTTTGTTTCAAGATCCAGCTACTATTCTTTGTGTTATGAGGTATTCGATCGTAGGCTGACCAGTAAAGGATACAAAAACTTAGCCTGGGAACACCATTCCCGGGCAGCAGCACTGCAGCACATTAAAGCCTTCTGCTATGCATACACTTATCCCATGGCCCCTGGTCAGACTCCTCTCACCTTATGCCCAGCTCTGCTGTGGGGCACTCTGGATGCATAGAATTAGCTCCAGACACAGCAACTGAAACCGAAACCTGTCGTGTGGAACAACTCATCAAGTAGACACTCAATAAAAATGTCAGTAGTTGTTATTGTTATTGCTGCTGCTGCTATTATTATTATTATTATTTGTTGTATTCCGAATGCACTACAATGTTATGTAGTCGGATATGTACATACATATAATACCTATATATATGTATGCATGCTGCTTTTTTTGTATCGCCCGTGTGTTGGCGTTGATTTGCGGACTGACTTGGGTCGTGTTCGTTGCTCTGGCGGTTGTTTTTTTCCTCTTTCCAGTTGGGGGACTTTGCATGAGTCATGTCGAGATGTCGTGAGTTATTTTATACATTTGCCAAAGGAGCTCCAAGCCCAAGCCCCACACAACCAGCATACAACACCCGTACATACACGTACATATGTTTGGTTGGTGTTGTTGCTGTACTTGTAGTTCGTTATCTTGGCACGAAACGTGGCTCTGACTCTGGCTCTGTCGCTGTCGCTGTCGATGCCAATTGCAATGTGAAATGTTGCCTTACAAAATGCCGCGCGTCAATATGCAAAATGCATGCCACGAGAATGAGAATTCACGGCAAACGGCAAACGGCAAATGGCGACGGCAACTGCAACTGCCACAAAGGCAAATTGAATTGCAACCTCAGGGCACTGGATGCAAGGAAACGACTTGGCCAACCAGGCCACAGAGTTCTTGGCCGGTTGTACTCGTAGTTAGCCAACCGAAAGTGAAAAATAAAGTAGTGGGAGTTTGGCCAGAGGGGGCCCGGGGGAAGCGGCACCACAGATAGCAGCACGATTCCGTGTGATTTCTTTCCTAGAGCGTTTGCAGCGTACGTAGCCGCAGAATGCAACGCCAGCGAAGCAGCAGCACAGCTCTTAACCCACTCAAAGCCAAGGAGCCAAGAAGCCAAAGCCCCGAAAAAGCCCTCCTACTTACTGACTAGAGTAGCACACATTTTATTTATTATTGATTAATTTTTGATATGGCAAGCCAAACAGCAATTGGAAAATTTACCAAATAAAAGATTTGTCTTTTCTAGACAGAATATTTACTGGAATTTTATCCATTGGGGTTTCAGCCCACAAAAGAAGCTTCCAATCTACGTGCAGCGGGTTAAATTCTCTGAGGGGCACTTCTGTCTCACTCTGAGTCTTGCTTGAGTTTTCCGACACCCCGTGGATCATGATCCGCCGCTTAGCGCCAAATCGCCGAAAATACGAGTATCGACAACACAAATCAAAGTCCATAATTAGCCCGATGCAAAGCGGATTCGATTGGATCGCCTCAGTTGGGATTGCAACGGATCGCATCGAATTGGATGCGATTGTATCGGATTGCCTGTGCCTGTGCCTTTGCCTTTGCCAGTGTCGTGATGTGATTTACTTCGTGTCCAGGCCCTGGCACTGGGCACGCAAGATGGGGGATGGATGGGATTTGAAGCTGCGATGGAGGGCAGCCGTTTGGGCCATGCCCAAATTAAAGTGTCTGCAGACCGCAAAACGTCCATCAAAGTCGCAACGGAAGGAAGGGCAGGCCCTGAGCGAGCAGAGAGCAGAGAGCTGAGAGCAGGCAGCAGGCAGCAGCAACAGCACAAAAACAGGCCCAGAAATAAGCCAATAAAATTGTCATGCATTGACAAATAACATGGCCGGCAAGGCTTAGAAAAATAGACAGCCCGCATGGGGGCAGACACAGAGGGCACAGAGGTAGAAAGATGCGAACGAAGAACCTCCGAGCCAGGTCCAAGCCGAACAAAGCCAAAGTGTTTCCAGCAACGAGAACGAAGTCAAGGGGAAAAATGGCGTTTGCCGCAGCCAAAAGCCAACAGCCAACAGCCAACTGCAACAAAGTCCCAAACGTTTGCAATACCCTTGCTAAAGGTGTTCTGGTTTAAGTTGATGCACCTGCCACATCCGAATCGGTATTGCCACGTAGATCTTACGCTTATTTGACTTTGTATATGCACGTAAACTGGTCTAATAAACCTTAAAGTAAATGTCTCTCTCATATAATAATTCATCTGCAAGTGTATCTTTGGCTTCGGCACCAGAAGCATGCGGCAGTTCCTTTCATGGTTTTTTATCTGTGTGCCGTTGCTCTTCTGCTTTTGGCCAGAGTCAGAGTCAGAGTCTCGGTCTTGGCCCGGCTTTGAGTCTGAGTCTGGGCTGCATTGCGGCTCCCACGCCTTCAAAATACAATATGTTAACAAACACGCTGCCAAGTGGCTGACAGCTTGCCGGCAGTGGGGGAGTGCAGTGCTGTGCTGGAGGAGGCAACCAACGCTTAAAAGATTTCTTGTGAAACACAGCAACAACAACAGCAACAACAACAACAGCAACAACAACTGCATTGCAGCCAAGCCAAAGATGGAGGAGAGCTTCGTTTCTTTTCTCTTTTTTTTTGTATGTTTTTTGGTCTTCAAGGGCCCCCCGCAGCCAACCAAGGCGCGCATAATAACCTCGGCCAAAACGTGCGCAGATTTCCAGCAGACGATAAAGCACAACAAGGGGCAGGCCCAGGCACAGGCACAGGCAGAGGCAGCGGCACACGGCACGGATCGGAGGGGGCAACGGAGCAGAGCTGAGAGGGAAAATAAGATGAAAAATAAGCAGGACAGGACCAGATCGGATCCATGGCTGCCATGGGTCCATGGCTTTGGCAGCCATTTTGCTGCCGTGGCCCTCAACCGATGGCTGTGCAGCTGCAACAACAGCAAGTTGCATGCAAAGCAACAGAAAAGCAACAGCAGCCTCAGCCTCAGCCAATTTGAAGTTTTTTCTTTTTTCGTATTTCAAGAACACACAGACAGACAGACAGATAGATAGACAGACAGACGGACAGACGGACGGACAGACGGACTGGCAGATACATGGCTGTTGTATGGAGAAGTATTCGTATCTGTCAGATGGATTTGCCGCATCTGCATTCTGTCTTGTCTCGTTCTCGTTCTCGGCCTGCCTCCTCGCATCGATCAATGTTTGTCTTAAGGTCTGCGTCTGCATCTCAACTTGACTTGACTTGGCTCTATCACCGCGCAAAGACTCGTACTTCAAGTTGTCTCTGGGACTTGCTCTGGCATCCACACGCCTGACATTGAGAGACACCGACACCTTTCGACTTTTCAGCTTGAACTTTGACTGCTGCAGGAAAGGGCTTAAATGGTTGCTACATACAACATTGGGCAACCATCTGAAATGGCATAAATCTGGTTGAATCTGGCAACTGCAAATTCTTTTGTACTTCAGTAAGAATATGGTAAAATCCTGGAAAAATAATTGCTCAGCCAAAATCAATGAACTGAATAGAGTAAGGGATCATATTTCATTCCCCTTTGATGCGTGTAACAAACAGAAGGAATCATTCCAACCCGAAACTATAGACATATATTATTGATCAGCAGCAATAGCCAAGCTGAGAGACCTGTAAGCTCCTGGGAAGAACCCAGCAGAAGGGAAGTGCCACAGCGAGTGACCATTTCCTTTCTTCATTCACTGTGTTGCTGCTCTATTCACTTCCACGTGAGTTTTTTCTTGATTGCAGATGTTTGCTCAGTGCAATCCATTCGTTTTTTATTGAAGTAAATCCTTGGCTATTCTATTCTCTCAATCGACACTCAGTCAAGGTAAGTAGCTGAAAGATTTGCAATGAGAACTGGCAAATGACAAGCCCCTGCAAATGATGATGTCCTCCCGGCAGTTTACAGTTGCACTTGCAGCTGCCTTTGATGTGCGAACTGCCCCCAAAGGTGACTCCTGCTCAACCTGTATCTATTAGGAGGGGCCGCAACTATTACTTAATAGCCAATGACCACGTATCCTCGGCAGGGGTCTGCTCATAGGAATCATGGGCATGGGCAGCAGCAGCAGCAGCAGCAGCGCCGCTCCTTTTGGCCACATGCGAAATGCGTGTAATTAGCTGAGGCATTTCAAATTGCAAACTGCAAGAGCGGCCACTGCAACCCAACAGCAGCAGCAGCGGCAGCAGCAACAACATCAACCAGATTGCATTTTGCTCGTATAATTTCCGTTGCGGCCTGGCGTGGCGTGGCTCGGTGTGGCTCGGCTCTGTGTGGCTCGGTGTGGTGTGGTTTAGTGCGGTTTTGTGTGCTGTGCACTTTAACTTTAAGTTTCAGCTTTTTGCATCTAATGATCAGTCTCTCTCTCTAATGCACATACGTATGTAGTATGTAGTCTTGGCTCGGGCTCAGACTCAGACTGGAAACTAGTTGGCCCGATACATCAATTAAATTTGCATTTTAATTTGACGTTTCGTTTTGTTTGGCCTGGCCCGGCCCGGCCCGGCCCGCTCCGGAGCTTATGATTTATATGGGAGCGGGACTGGAACAAAAAGCAGTTGATCTTGTCGCGGGGTTAGCCAAACGATCAAGCGATCAAGCGATCACCCGATCAGCCGATCTCGACCGATATCCGAGCGAGCAGCTTGTTTAACTAGTAAGTCTATGGGTTTTCTCTCGATGCGAGTCAATGGAGCAGCTGCAGTGCCATGAGCTGTCAGCGTTTCCGCTCCACGTTGGAGAGTGCGAGATTTTGGTGCAGGCCTGGCTGGGGTGCGGGGTGCTGCTGGCACTCGTAGTCGGGCCTGGTTTGGGGTCACAGACGCATGCAATTTGAGCCGCGGCAGGCATAAATTGTTGCATGTTAAAAGGAAGTTAGCCCACAGCCCATAAACATTTGCTCGCTGGAAAAAACAAAACAAAAACCTGCAGCACAAACCACAAAATGAAGGCGCGCAAAGACGTTTATATAACGGGTTAGCTGGGCAGCCCAACCACCTCCGCCCAAGCCCCAAACCCCACCAACCCCAGCCGGCAGTCAGCAGCAGTCAGTTAGCCAACCGACGAGGCATACAGCCAGTCAACCGCAGACAGGCAGGTCCCGAAAACACCTAACGCCGCCCACACATCAACAGAGATGAGCAAAAGTTTGGGGTAGTTCCAATCTTCCGATCCAAAGCTATTTGCCTAAGAACTCAATGACGAAATCTTATGAAAATCTTATGACAAAGAATAGCAATTGAAAATAAGTTTTTCCCTTGCATCTTACATATATGCGAGGCGACATTAATGCCTTGCGTTGAACATCATCAGAAGACATACCCCGCTGCACTTACTCATCACTGACAGCCCTTGGCCTCTGCATGTGCCTCTTCACACAACATCAATCCCCCCCCCGCCAGTCCACTCCACTTGCATTCTCCTCCTGCTGCACTCCGCAACAGCCCCCCTCGCAAGGGACATGCATCTCTGTCAAAATGCAAGGCGCGAATTGTAAATTTGCAAATGCCGGAAACGCAAATTTTCCAAACTTGTTACCCGGCTGAACCACCACAGCACCACAGTCAGCCCCCCGCCCAAAAACAACCACAGCAACAACAAAAACAGATGCAACCGAAGTTTTGGCCACAAAGAGAGAGAGAGAGAGAGAGAGAGAGAGGGGAGAGAGGGGGAGACAGAAGGACAGACAGACGGCTGATAAAAAGAGAAGTTAAATTAGAAATTGGCCCAGGCCCGCGGGCGAACTGCGTTGGCGTTGGCGTTGCAAGTCGGCATAGAACTTTGCATTACAATTGGCTGGCAAATTCTGTGATGGGCTCCTGGCACGCAATGGACTCCATGGACTCCAGTCAGTATCTCACACCATCCGCAGTCCGCAGTCCGCATGGCTGCCAAAAAGGAGCAGATGAAAGGATAGGAAAAGCGCACGGATCCGACGGATGCATAAATTTTGGCTGCCTAAAAAGAATCTCAGCAATTAAAATGCTAAATCTAAACTTGACGCTTGCCAGCGATCAGCAGTGCCGAGCCGGGCCGAGCCGAGCGGGGCTGACCTATCATTAGAGCTGGCAAATGATGCACTACATCCGCCAGGGAGTTCACCAATAATTCTTAACCCCCAGTCAAGTCGGGCCGAGCCAAACCAATCATTAGGCATACGCACGAAGACGACCCCTGATCCGGGCAGACGCATATATCACATGTGACGCGGCAGGAGCGGGGAGGGAGGCAGCGAGGCGAGGCGAGGATCGTACTGACTGACTGCGAAATTCCAGCACGTATCAATCTGAAAATGGTGAAAAATGTGCCCAGCCCAGCGGATCTGCAACCTTTTGCATACTCCCTGCAAGTATCTCTGCATCTTGCGACTCGTACGTATACGTGTATCTTTTTCTTCGTTTCTGTATCTGCTGCGATTTTATGGCCCGTTCTCAGTCATAAATCAGTTATCCTAGGGCCCCGGGCCCCGATGTGCATATTCATGAGTTTGATTGAACTTATAAATCAGAGCCGCAGCCATCGGATGTGAATGCTCCACCGCAGCTGGGGCTGCAGCCAGCTCTGGGGCAGAGCTGACCAGGTCCCCGGCCAGACGAGACGCCTGCGTCACCTGCTCTCTGACCCAACGGTCGTGCCAGAAAACTTAATTAATTTGACACATATCAAGGGTCGGCTGCGTTGCCTTGTGTTGCTATTCTAGACCCTCTGGTTTTTGCCTCTGCCATCGGAAGAAATGCGCTAATGAAGCAAGCTGAGAACTGTGTGTTGTTTGGCTTTTGTGGTTTTCGGGGTTTTCGGTTTTTCGGCTTTCAGCTTTTCGGTTTGTTGTCGGCGCTTTTCGCGAGAGACCGCCAAAAAGTCGCCAAGGCATAATTAATCATGCACCAACATTCTTTCTGGGCTTAGAGTTCCGCTGTGTTACCTTTTTTTTTTTGCTTCCAGTGGCCTGGCTCTTTCGGCCCGGCTAACTGAACTAAAACGCAGTTACCCCGTCTCCGAGCTGAGCGCAAAAACAAAAGCAGAGTGGCCATAGCTAGGAGTGATATTAACATATCATTATGATAGCCATTAGCACTTTTAATTGATGAGTTTTTGCTGCCGTTGCCGTTCTTCTGCTCACTTCTCTCCGCTCTTCTCTTCTCTTCAGACAGTCAGTCAGTCAGTCCATTCCTCCGGAGCTGCCGCTCCATCACTGCACTGTTGCCAATCATTTGTCAATGGCTCAAAAGACAGGGCCCGACGCGACGCGACGCGACGGAGCAGTGCCCAGAACGATGGCTGAAGATGGCCGCAGGTCGTGAATACCGAAACTCTCAATCGAGAATCGAGAACTGAGAACTGAAAATTTAGAATTTAGAATGGGAATTTTCGCTGTTCTCGAATCAGCAAAGGTCAGCTGGGGCTGGGGCTGGGGCTGTGGCTGGGGGGCAGAGCAGCAATGAATGGGTGGAATGGGTGATGGAGTTGTCTAGATCTCGCTTCGAATCACGCGCACACAGTTTGTTTCAGAGCAGTAAGACTGCCCTAGGAACAGTTCCAAGGCTCTAAATATAGATCTAATACAATTCCAATTGAAACCGGCCAACCAGCGCAGCATCTAGTACAGCAGACTATTGGCGTTGTCATTGCTGCTGCCGTTGTGCCACAAATGTAGAAAGTTTTTGCAGCGGACCCACCACGACGATGTTCTTTATTGGCTGCCAAAAGAGATTGATATTTCTTTTCCACGGATCTGTTCCGCATCTATTCGATCCGGTATTGGTCAGTTTGGTGTCTCCGACATGAGCTCTTTGAGTATTTTCGAATTCATTGATGAATTTTGGCCTGAGTTTGGGGCTAATGGATGTGGATACGTCGTGCGGCTCCACGCGGACAAAGTTCATTATGATTTGCTGAGCGCATCAATTAGTGAATGGGGGGGGTGCAAATAGCATCGAACAATTAACTGATTTGCCACCTTTCCCTTAATGAGAATGTTTTGGCGTAGAGCCGCCACTTTTGATGGCTGGGCTGCCATTCCTTTTGGCTTTTTGGCATTTGATGAATCACATTTGCTGTGGCATGCGGCCTGTGGCATTTGGCCTGTGGCATGTTGCATGTGGATACATGGATGCCTGAAATTCTTTCGAAGTTGCTGCGGAACATGCAATTAAACAAATGTCTAGAGCAGAAGTACCGTTAGGGGTGCGCGCTCTCCTAGCGAAACTCCACCGAAAAAACATGCCCCAGAGCGGAAGACCGCAGTCGGGAGCCCAGCCCAGCCCGGCCCAGTCCCGCTTCAAAGGGTTTCTTCCAAACACGCCTTCTAAGCTCTGCTCGGCGGCTCTCTGGCACATGTTGGACACAAGTCTTGTGGTCGTCAGCCCCGCCTCCAGACGCCAATTATGCGCAGAGGCCCAGCTCAAGGATGCAGGACTGGACAGGATGTGTGCGCTAGAAGCCGACGGCGGCAACCCAAAAGACAGCGAAATCCAAAGAAAGAAACAGCAAAAGCGAAAGTTTGCCTAAGAGTTGGGCCAGCCGAAGCCTGCCCGGCGGCCTTAACGGAAATGGAAATGATCAGAGCGGCCAGGAGGAGGCTGCTCGCAGGGGGACGTTGGTGGCAGGGGATCAGGCCTGGCGAGGCAGAGAGGCAGCGAGGCAGCAGCGAAGCAATTAGGCAGCGCCTCTTGGACGTGAGCATTAAATTTCGAGCCGAAAGTGGCAGATACATCAAAAGTGAACGCAATCCATCATCTTGCGAATCACGCCGTGATGAGAGCAGCGCCGACAAGTCCCCCCCATCCAGAGATCCGTCCTTTATGATGATGACCAAAGAGAGCTGTCTGGAGCTGGCGCGTTCGCAGCACGAGCTAAAAGACTTGAAATGCAGCAACCGTTAGATAATCCGGCTAGAGTGCGGGCCGGGAACCGGGGACGGGGCCCTGGTCAAGGTCGTAATTAATTGGATACAGATACAGAATGTTTCTGGCGCGGCCTGATCTACTTCTGAGACACCACAGTCGAAGCGGCGAAGGGCAATTAAAACAATTACGATTACCTGGGGACTGGGCACTGGGGACTGCGAATGGGACTCTGTCTGGTTGGGTTCAGTTCGGTTCGGTTCGGTTCTGTTCTGTTACTGTTTTCTCTGCAGATCCAACTGTCTGAGATGGCTTTTCGCTGGAACCGCACGCCCATTAGCGACAATCAATCTCGGCCACGCTGCAACGGCTATGATAACATAAACATAAGAGACACGACACACACACTCGCATGCATATAAAAAACGTTTTCTGCGCTTGTTTTGG
Organism: Drosophila tristis; assembly: GCA_018150885.1. NCBI lineage: Eukaryota > Metazoa > Arthropoda > Insecta > Diptera > Drosophilidae > Drosophila > Drosophila tristis. The sequence goes on along the minus strand of JAECWT010000203.1, from coordinate 186,954 downwards.
TTTTATATTTTGCCGCGATTTGTAGTTTCTTTTTGCTCCCCTTTCGGTTTTTTTTTTTTTATTATTTACGAATGCCACTTGCCAGATAACCCATAATTATGAAATTATTATTGGAGCGCCAAGCAGCCGCCGCAGCCAAGAAATCCCAGAGTATCTCTGCATCCGCAGCTTTTGCGCCAAATTCTGTGTGCCGTCGGAAAAGCACAAAATCAGTCGGCTGCGGCACAGGAAGTTTTGTGCACCCTCGGGCCGTGGAAGTTGCAAACGAAATACGAAAACAAAGACTCCACTCGACTCCAAAAACTGTTCCATGCTCCTCTTCCACCTTTCGATTTTCATATTCGATGATGGAATTGAGATACCAACTGAAAATAAATAAAATTTAGCTGGTCGTTTACCTCTCCTGCTAAAGTTTAAGTCCGCCCTCGAAAGAGCCCGAAACGAGGCAGCAGCCGCAATTTATATGCAAAACCGCCGCGGGAGGCAGTGGCAAACGGCAAACAAACAAAATGTCCTGTCCAAAATGCAGCAGGGCAGGGAAAAATTAAACAAATGTTGGGCGTTCTAGGACTGCGACTGGGGGAATTTTTGAATATTTATGAAATGCCAAGGGGAATCATCAGTCCCGGCGATCGGCGCGATTCTGTGTCCAAACATATGCCGTTATGAGAGGAATACTGAGGGGTCGCTTCGCAGGCGGGCAACCTGTTGGCCAGCTGCTTATATGTGCTCTGTGAATTGATGAAGATTGATCTATGAGAAACCCCCTGCCCTGCTCCTCCCATAGCTTTTCTGGGCCTGCGATAGATGCTGCTTCAAATGTTGCAGAACAAATGCAAAACTGCACCGAACTGGAATCGTATCGGCGGAGGCTTAACCACAAAAAAAGAGCAACTGACAATAAGAAAAATGGCGATTCTGCAGCAGCAGGGGCAGGGGTAGGGGTAGGGGTAGGGGTGCAGCAGGATGGGGAGGGAGGAGGGGCAGGATACTTTGAATGCGAGCAAGAGAGATGTTCATCGGAACGCATGTTCTTTGAAAATTGCCCATAATTATGCGAACGAACTTCAAACTGATTGTTTCTACCGGCAGCAGCACCCATACCCATACCCAGACCCCGACCCAGACCCAGACTAAGACCCAAGTCCAAACCCAAGTTCCAGTCCCAATCCCAGTCCCAGCAATGGACCATTCAAGAGCAGGCAGCCTCTGCTCTGTCCGAAAAACGCGCGTCTGTTGCATGCAACTTGGATGGGACCGACGACTATGGCTTGGCTGTGGCTGTGGCTATGGCTATGGCTATGGCTATATGGAATAGCCCGTTTGGCTGCAGTGAAAGAGAATGACTGTAATTACGCATCACTTTTTCTTAATTTTCATGCTGTGCATCTTCTTGCTCTTCCTTCTCCACTCGACTGCTGGATGAGGATGAGGATGGGAGCCGGAGTCCGAGTCGGAGTCGTGGTCGGGGGGGCTGCTCCACCATCTTGTCGCCTGGGAAGTGAAGTTGTGAACGATTTGAACACTGAACTTGACCCACAAGACGAGTTTGCGGCTTTTTGTGGGGCCGAGTTTTAGAAAATTGCCCGTTGCGTGCTTGTTTCCCAAAATGCGACCGACTCGAAAACATTTTGCGTGTTTTCTGTGTGTCTGCTGCTTCCCTCATTGAGAAATCTAATTTAAAAGATACCAAATTTTAAATTATGGGGTTTTCTTGACTGCCAAAAATGTTTTCGTTGTTTTCTCCCCTCCACACATATGATTTTTGATTGCTCATACGTGCTGCGAAAGACACCGAGACACCGAGACACTTGGGATGCCATGCGGCGGCGAACGATACGCAATTTTGTGGCGGAAATGCTGAATGTCAAAAGCAAAGCTTTTGGGATAGAGGGAGGTTACATAACACGCAATTCTGGGGTCCCAAACTTCAGCTAAGACCTGAAACCGATCTTGGATACTTGCCAATGTATTTTCCCAGGCTGCCTCAAAGTTTAAATATGAAGCCTTGGCGGGCAAAGCCTGGGGATGGTGCATAAGACGACGCCCGCTATTTCTTTCAACAGAAAGTCCAAAAGGGAAATTTTTTTACAAATTCAAGTTGCGCGCCCAGTTTCATAGCAGCCAGCTCTTAACACGCAATTTATAATATTTAAGTGTGGCCATAACCTAAGCACGGTATATTTCTGAGCCTCAGTCGGTATAGTCCATGGACACAGTATGACCAGATAATCAGCAAATACCAAACCTGAGATAGGTCGCATAAAAATACCGAAAATACCAAAAAGCAGTTATCTGTCAAAGGCAGTGCTGCCAACTTTTCATCAGGAAAAAAAGCCATTTCTGACTTGTACAAGACACAAAAAAAGCTGATATATTACAAAAAAAAGCCACAAAAAAAGCGTAATTTTTGCGTTTACCAATTTTTTATTTCTGTAGTATTTTATATACTCTCTGCACACTGAGTCCATCCTGGGGGAACGGTGGGAATTTTTAAAAGATGTGAAACACCGATTCACATTGACACCATCCACCATCCATGAGAAAAAGCTGTGCACACAATTTGGTGCGGCGGAAAATTTCTTCTTTTATAATTTAAATGAATATTAATAATATTGCAAGGGTTGTGAATTTGATTCAGCACCAATATATATTCTTGCATAATCTAATCATGTTGCTGGACATGGATGATGATAATAATGTGGTCAACATTAACGAGGAGAATTTATTGGAATGGATATCTGTTTTGAAAACACTGAAGCGTGGTAATTTGTGACTGCTTCTACTAAATTCAATCAGTGTTTTAAATACAATTATATATTCTATAATTTTTGATAAGCGGTTTGGAGTGAAGATATACCCGAAAACAACGAGGCGTTTTTTAAGGAAAGTTTTGTATAGCCTATGGCTATGGCATTGTATACTTTGGGTTCTTTTTCTGAGTACAGAACAGTCGGAAAGCTGTCAGCAAACAGCGTGTGCAATATACTGCATGAGATTTGCAGAGCATTCATAAAAAAATTCCCAGTCCACAAACTGAGTTTTTCTGCCTGAGACAATTCTGACATATCAGATGTTTTGTTGTTGTTTTTACCATTTTCCTGTCTGTCATTGTTTACATTTTCGTAGTGAATTCCGATTTTTTTGTTGTGAATGTCATAGGGTTTTTACTGTAAGATCGCCATTAATTCGTCTAAATCAGCATAATTGTCTTCAGGCTCGCAATCGTACGACTTGGTCATACCAATCAAGCGAAGATAATTTTTGGGCACATCATCAAGCTCATCGAATTTCTCAAATTCGATTACCAGATTAAACTGGCTAAAAACTCGCTCAATTTCCGCGTTCGACCACGATACCGAAAGCATTTGGAGAGAAAAAGATGCCATTTCAAAATGTTTGTTGCACAAGTGGCCCAAATGATCAACTTGAGCCATGGCTGCATGTTGAGCAATAAAGAGACACAACGCTGCTTCCTGCTCAACAGTTTTAACAGGCAAAGTTCCAAATCTATTTTGTTTTGTTGTTTTTTGAAGCCGGTCGTCGAACTCATGTGCTTCTTCGTTTTCGCATGAGCGCGCAGATCAAGATTGGCTATTATTGTGATTTTGCAATACTGCAGTACACCCTATGCTCATCAGTATCGTCCTTTCTTGCCCAAGCTTTAAATCGCTTTTAAGCCAAGCATCGCGGCTCTTCTGCTTATATTCTTTAGGAATTTCACAAATTGTTATACGTTAAAATTCACTTTTGTATCATACTTTTTGATTCAAGTATAACAACATTAAAAAAAAGCGGAAAAAAGCCAAATAACATTCTGAAAAATCCAGAAGTCCCGCTTCCCGCAATTGCCTCACTATTCCCGCAGTTGTTCATCAAAAAAAGCCAGATTTTACGGGAAAAAAGCGGAATCGGCAGCACCGAGTTGCAAATCTCGGCTGAGTTGCAAAACAGTGCTGTATTATTATTATATATATATCAGTGCTGTATTATTATTATATATATATCAGTGTTGGTTGCCAGTATTTTTTATTGCGCGCAATTCAAATAAGTTAACTGCAATTAGAGCTGGACAAACTAAAAGAGCTAATCATGCAAAGATAGCTAAGAACTAATACTAATTAGAGGAAAGTTATGTTAGTATTAGTAATTTAAGAAGAGGAAGGGGATTAGTAGTGGATATTATATGGTAGAGTAGAGCGAATTATAATCCGAGTTTAAGACCCTAAAGTAGAAGGAACAAAGTAAAGTTGATTTTATTTAATTTTTATTTTTTTTTATTATTCAATGATTCATTCATTTGGACCCTCTTCAGATGCTCTTTTGTTAAAATGTGAAAAGCGAAATTTAAGCCATTCTTATTACACAATTTGCAAAAATATTTCCGGCGGCCCTCAGGAGTTAAATGAACCTTTGTGTGGTGAGTCTTCAGGCGATCCAAACAGGTGAAGTTCATGCTGCATATTTCGCATGTTCTCGCGTGTCCATGCCCATGAACAGTGACTTCATGCCTCCTAAGCGACTCCCCTGTTTTTAACTTTTTTGGGCATTGATTGCAAGAAAGTTTTTGTTCGTTTGAATGCTTTTGCAGCATGTGCCTCTTCAACTTGAAACGCTGCACAAATTTAGCAGGGCAAAGTCTGGAAAGAGGTATAAATTTAATTAAATTTTACTAAATATTTTGAAGTTTTGTATACTTACTCGCAGGCAAAATCCCTAACACCCCTGTGCGCTTTTAGGTGTTCCATGATATGATGTTTAAATTTTGATTTAAATCCGCACATCGAATCAAATGAGCAGTGGTAAACTTTGCTGATTATTTTATAACCTGCCTTTATTTCGGCTCTGCCATTTTTGCCGTACCGAAGCGAATTGACCCAGTAATTCTTATCTGCGGCCTTAAAAAAATGTGCAATTTCATCTGCGAGGCGAGGGCAGTGGGGGCCGATGTCGAGTTTCCGTTGATCAAAGTAATCTTTTATCAACGCCGCCAGCGCCATTCGTCCGGTTCCGGAGAGTTCCTGCTGCTCATTTGGAATGTTAGGATTCTTAACACTCTGCCAGGCTATAATGTCCCGTATTCCAGGGCCAGCAGATTCCTCCTCGACTGCAGGCGACTCCAAAGGAGCCTCAACTGCAGCCGACTCCACCTCGAACTCCTCGAAGTACTGCTGTACTGCGGCAGATTCCTCCTCGACTGCAGGCGACTCCAAAGGAGCCTCAACTGCAGCCGATTCCACCTCGAACTCTTCGAAGTACTGCTGTATTGCGGCAGATTCCTCCTCGACTGCAGGCGACTCCTTGGGAGCCTCAACTGCAGCCGATTCCACCTCGAACTCCTCGAAGATTGGCGAATCCTCTAATACCCACTGTATTGCGGCAGATTCCTCCTCGACTGCAGGCGACTCCTTGGGAGCCTCAACTGCAGCCGATTCCACCTCCTCCTCCAATAAAGGCAATAAAGGCGTCCCTGGCCGAAGAACCCACGGAACCTTATGCCGGATATCCTCTGATACACGCTGGACCGCAACGAATGGAGCGTCATCTTGTGTCGCTCGTCCTCGTCCAGGCCGTACTTGGAGAAGTGCTTCACACAAAACACCCAACTGCCGGTCTCTGGGCGATACTCGACGAAGCGCGTATCGTTTGCATAGCAGGCGCAACGCAGACCTCCCAATTCATTTCGATCAGACGCTGCGCATCCTTCACAACAGGCACAGGCTGGGTCTGGGTCTTGTCCGCGGGCCATACATGCTCGAGGGTGACTTGTGCCTCACGATTCAGGCCTTGGTCGGCGCGCCGCGTCCACACACACGCCCTATATGTCGGCGGGCTGTTTGGAGTCAGTAGTCTCGTATTCTTCAGTAGACCTGCTATCTACTAGTTAACGGCGTACTAGTTAACTAGTAAACACACTAACAACACCGTGTGCGGTTGTTCAAGTACGATTTGGCGTCGCGTCGCGTCCACACACACACGTATATGCTCAAAACGCGATGCCCGGCTGTTGCTACAGGTAAGGTATTTACTGGTACTATATCGTTACTAACTAAGTTAATGGTACGTAGTTACTGCACGGTAAGTAGTTAGTACCGTTAGTTTAGGCGTTTAAGCGAGTTTAAGTGAGAGAGTTTAAGCCGATTTGGCGCGCGTCCGCAAACGCACACACACACACACACGCACACGTAACTTTGCTCATATGTCGGTCTGTTGCTACACTAACTACTGTAACTAGATAGTTACTAAATTAACGTTACGTTACGTAGTTTCTGTACGTAGTTAGTTTCAGTTCAGCGTTTAAGCTAGTTTAAGCGCTTTGCTTTGGCGCGCCGCGTCCACACACACACACTCACAACACACATATCATAACGGATCTTTCACTAGGGCTGGATCGTTGCCAAAACGATAGTATCGATATAAATTTATAAATTATATTTATATAAATTGCAATTGAGATGTATCTCATGAGATCTGACAAACACGATGGCTATAACTATAGAAATCTTTCTATAACTATAGCTCCTGCTAAGGATTGGTAAGGCCATAAACTGGACCTAGACGTACAACAATCGATAGTATTGTGTTCGTATCGATAGCATAGCTAGGGCTGCAACAACTGCAAAACCGTCGGCCAGGTGGTATATTTGATCGGCAAGTACTCGGTCACACTTACGTTTGTTTACTTGTTTTTTTTTAAACAAATTTTTAGATTTTTTCTAGCCGTTCCACTCCATTCCATTCGATATGGAGAACTCTGCCGGCATGGCGGACTTGGCCAGCGTCTCGTTCGCGGACTTTGAGACAAAGTCCACGGAGGAGGATGCTCCCTGCTACGAGAGCTACGGACAACAACAGAACAAACATGAAATGTCGCTGAATCTGTCCTTGAAGGAGAATTTGTTTGCTGCCGATCAAACGCCCACACCCACGCGCCTCATAAAGAACTGCGACGAAGTGGGTCTCTTTGAGGACCTGCAGCATGTCAATCCCTTCGACATTGGATTCCAGCGGGCGGCCGAACAGAATGTGAGCGGCACGCCGAATCGTCCAGAGGCTCCACAGAATAATGGCGAGTCCCTGCACACACCACAAGTATACCCACTGGAGACGGTTTCGGTGCACACTACTGCCCCGCCTCCCGTCCCAGTGGGAGCGGTAATGCGAAGCGAGAGCTGCAGTTCGATTGATGTGGAGCAGTTGCTGGCCAGTGATACCACAACTGCAATGTCATCTTCAACGCCAGTTGTCTGCGCTGATGGCCCAACGCCCATACAGTTGATTCAGCCCCAAGTTATCGCTTGGGTACTGCCTGCACAGACAGTGCCCGTGGCAGCAGAACTCCCTCGTGGAAAGCACCTAACCAATTCCATTCCCGTGACATCCGGTCGCCCGTTTATACTTCCCAAGCCGAGCACAAGGCGCAATACCCCAGCCCCGTTGGTGGTGTCTAGCAATCCGCCTGCTCCGGAGCCGAGCAGCGCCAGCCTGACGCCCACATCGCAGCTGCCCATTAAAGAGCGCCTGAAGGCCATTATCCACAGCAACAACCAGAAGCGCAGCTTCTCTGCACAACCCAAAAGTGTCCGAGCAAAGCCGGATCGGGACGAGGATTGCATGGAGCGGCGTCGAGCGGCTGCCAGCCGCTACAGGAACAAGATGCGCAACGAGCAGAAGGACCTCCGGAAGCAAAACGCCCAATTGCAGCAGGAGAATCAGGATCTGCGCGAGAGAATAGCCAGGTTGGAGAAGGAACTGCAGCAGCACAACAGCAGCATGGCTGGTGGTAAAGTATCATTCATTGGCAATTTGGAATCCCTGCTAATTCTCGCTTTTTCTCCAATGCAGTTGTGGCAAATCAACTCAAAATTCCGCCCTCGAGCATTCACCTGCTCATCAATGTCCCCAGTATGCTAGTGCCTTCGTCCGCATCCAACACGAGTGTGGATAAAAAGTAGCATACGCAGATGCAACCTACCCTAGGGGCAAACTCAAACGAATTATGAATTTGTTTGATTTTATTTACACATTTGTATGCTATGGTGCCATGATAATAATTCTAGCTTAGACATTTATGTATTTGTACAATAAGGCCCTATTTTGTTGTGCTTTCATCTAAGAAGTATTGCTTTTACGTTCCTGACCTGTCAGTGCTTATTATGTCTGAGAACTCTCGCAGGATTTCCGCAATGGAGCTTTCGATGGCCAACAGCGGTGATTGCATTAGCTGTGAGGAATCCGTGGGCTGCGCTTTTTCCATGGTCATCTGGAAGGAAGAAGTCAGTTAAACGGACTTATTTGATGCACTCCCAAGAGGAATAAGATGAACATACCTTGCGCAAGTTCTTCTGCAGATGGTCCCGCTCTTGGCACAGTTTTTGTATTTTATCGTAGTACTTCTGGGCCAAAGGCGCACCCTCGCACTCATTGTAGTAGCGTTGGGCCAAGAGGTCCATTTCCTGGTTGTGAATCTCATCCTCGGCCAGCTGCATCTCTTGGTTGTGGCGTCGTCTCTCCCGCTCGATGGTGTGCATAAGCTGGTCTATGTCCTTCTCCATTTCGATGACCTTGCGTCGCTGCTCGGACTCTTGCAGCTTTGTGATGACTTCACTCTTTCGCCGGCGAACCTCCATTTGGTATGTAACCAGCAACTTCCGCTGGCAGACGAGTCGCTCCTCCTCCCGTTGGATGGTGTGGGCATAGAGTGCCTCCATTTTCTTGACGCGGCGAGTGTGCTCCTCCTGCTTGAGGCCGTTTTCCAGGCGCTCCATCATGCGGACCTCCTCCAGTTCTAGATTTCGTATGCGCGCATCGATATCCTGCTGTGACTTTTGAATCTTATCCGACTGCTCCTCTTGCTGCTCAATCCACTCGCTGGGATAGTTGAGGAACTTAGGATACACACCCTTGGGTATGGGCGTGAATCGTGGAATGAAGCGCTTAGGATGCAGGGTGGGATCACATTTGGTAGCCAGTTTGCGCGCTTTCGAAATAAGCTTGCATATATCAACTGGATTCTGGTCGTGAAAGAACTCGACGATGGCCCGCTTGTCCGGCAACCGAAGGAGAACCTCTCGCTGAACCAGATTGTAGGCCACCACCAGAAATATTGGGAAGAATGGTGGCTCCGTGACAATATTGTCCCATAGAATTAGCCACTGCTGCTCCTCCAAGACCTCCGCAAAGGCATTACTGATCAGAGACCAGGCATAATCCTTAGACGACACCCCAAGGGACTTGTAGTACTTGCAAAGCTTCTCGTCGCTCCGCTGCAGGAGATTCTCACACATGGCCAGATAGTTGGAAGGCGGCAAGGGATGGAACTCGAACCACAAGTGGAAATGGTTTAGGATGAGCGTCAGAACCACTTCAAAGGAAACCAGGCCGTTCTTGGGCAACTGCTTCACAAACGGGTAGATCAAATGCGGCATAAAGTCCGCATAGGCAATGACCTTGCACCACTGGGAGAGACAACCCCAGACCTTGATCACTCCACGCCTCTGGGAATCGTTGCGAATTTTCAGATTCCTACCTTGATTTCTGACACTGGCCGGTGTTCCCAGCTTGATAAGGGACTGGAACTGGCTGCCATTGCAGGGCAGCTCCAGCAGAGATGTCCATATAAGAAACCGATATTTCTCCGGGTAGCAGCCGTATTCCTTGAGCATGGCCTTCAGGCGATCAGGCTTAAGTAGATGCCGCACCTCCTGGTTCATGCAGCCGCTCACAGTGCAGGTGGGCAGAGGTGTCAGCTGTTTGAACGTGGACTTCAGTTTGATGAGGCAGTTCGTCTGGGCCTGCAGCGCATTGAACAGTCGGCAAGTGGACCACACATTTACCTCGCCACATTTAGAGATGATACTGAGCAGCTTCCCATCCCGACTCAAGCCTAAGCTGGTCGCTTTCGAGCGCTGCACAATCAACTTTTGATCTGTGTGGGCTAAGTCTAGCATCACAGCTTGATTCCTGGCTGTTATGCCGAACAAAATCCGCTCCTTGGGCTGCGGAAGGAAAGCCATTTTCTTCAGAATGAAGTCAGTCAGCCGGTACATCTTCTCCACGTCGAAGGAAGCCGTGCTCAGCATGAGAAGATAGCCATCCAAGGCGCTCAAGCACAGCTTGTTGCCATCGGGTGTGAAGCAATAGCTGAGCAGGAGCCCATCGGCAAAGTCGTGGTCCTTACACTCGAACGCCAGCTCATCCTCAACGTCACTGTCGTTGGGGCCGCGCAGGGTGATCTCTGGCACGGACTTGCCAGCGGGCAGCAGCCTCAGCCTGCGATCTCTTGCCCTTATGGGCTGGGCTGACCGCAAGGTGCCCAAGGAGTGCGAGGACCACACATGCAGCGAATCGTTGGTGAAGCACGTGAAGAACTGATCCGAGTTTGGCAGGAAGCCGGCAAACTTCAGTGTGTAGCGCGACTCGTCGAACTCCAGCTGATGCGACACCCTCAGCGTCTTGAGATTCACCAAGACTGCTTCGCTTCCAAAGCGCATCAGTGTGGTCCACTTTCGAGTGTCCTGCAGGTCATTGCTGCTCCAGCTGAGCTCATCGATGGCTCCAGTGCCCACCTCGCTGCAGGTGGCCACAATCGAGTTGTCCACATCGATAGTGTAAATTTGGCCCAACTTATTGCCCACAATGTAGTCGTTCCTGTGCAGGGGCGATGGGCGGATCAGCCTCGCCTTGGGCATGCGAATACTGAGACGCCAATAGCGTTTGCTAACAAAATCAAAAACGAAGATGCTGCCACTGGGGACAAAGCATCGGATTAGCCCCAAGAATAGTTTTCAAGCTCGCTCTGATCTTACCGCTTGTCAATGACAACCAGTTTGTTGCTCTGGTCATTGAAGCAGCAGGCTGCAATCTGGATGCGCAGTAGCTGGCCATCCTCCGTCACCGTATGATGTACAGTGAGAATATTGCTGGAGTTGGAAAAACCCAAATCAAATAACACTTTAAATTCATTTCGTTTATCTGTAACTTACCCAGCCTCGTTGTGCTTGAGTTTGAATGAATACTTGCGGAGTGCGTCGTCCGAGGGAATGCTCGGCAAAATGTTAAGTTGCGAGGGTATCGATTCGTATTCTGCTTCCACATCCTGAACGCTTTCCTCAAATGAAAAGTTCTCGCTTTCTTGCTCTTCGCTTTCACTTTCTTCCTCGTCCACTTTACTCTCAAAGAAAGACGGTCCTCGGAGCGTAGTACGGCCCTTATGCTCTGGGTTCTTTGCCACCAATCCCAACCTATCCATTCGAAAAAATTAATTAATTCGTCCTGTAGAGGTGTCAAACCAAAGAGGGCACTAATATTTTCCAGTTCTTAGTTCAGTGAACTTCGAACCACTGTCTATCGCTGACTCACATATCGAACCAGCGAAATGAACCAGCATCATCCATATTATTTTATCTACTTGTTTATTTTGACTGCCGTTAATGTTAATTTGAATACACTTGATTATATATGAGATTGGTTGATGTCTGCAGGGAAGAGTGCAGAATGCCTGCTTACTAGTAAAATGCGTTTAGTTCACAGCCCCGGCCTAGAACATGCTTCCATAAGGTTCATCATCTCGCATGGTGTAGCCGAAAATGGTCACATAATTGATAATATTGCTAATTAATGTCAGGGTGCAAGCTGTCCAAGTGATCTATCCAGGTGAAAAGAGGGGAATGTATGTATGTATTATGTATTCTATTCAGGTGCACTACAGTCAACACTCACCACCGCCGAGTGGGCGAGAACGATGGGCAAGGCAAAGGCACTCAATACCATGCCAGCCGTGAGGAACAGGGCAAACTCTGTCTTTGGATTCGTCTCATTCACCGGCGTTGTGCGCTTGGCTATGAAGACTGGAAGCACCGACAGTGCGTAGAACAACAGGACAAAGAACGGGTAGAATATCTTTGGTGTGGGCACGGCACAGGCCAAGATAAGAAAGGTCATTCCCAGACATGTTAGAAATGCGCAGATAATCAACCTGAAAAGACACCATCAAATGTTAGTTCAATCGGCAGGGGGTGGTGGGTGCGCGTCTTACGCTGTTTTGTGTTTTCCAAGACAGGTGCCCGTTCAATAGGAATGCGATCACGTGCAGAATTAGCATGGGAGGAGAAAGAATTAAATTTCGTATATTTTCTAAAGGGTGTTACTATGCATAATTACCTTTTAAAGTAGCCATTGCGTTTGTTTATGATTGATTTTTTTTCTTTGTCGACAAACCAAAATGTGACTCACTAGAGATATACCGAAATATACATTTTACTTTCAAAATATACCGTAAACATACTGACGGACACGACAAGATGCGTTGATATTCCTCGACTTTTATGTTTGGTTTCATATTACTAGCTAGATAGGACCCGCAGCACTACACACATAGTTTTATCCGATTGATGAATCAATTTCCCACGGGATTAGTTAATTTGAAGAACTCCTTTTTATTGACTTCAAGAAAACAAGTGAAAACATAAAACGCCAGTGTGTACGGAATGTGGCTCCAGTGGATGCGGTTCGATTACTGCAAGCTCAAAGTTTAAATTCGAATATATTTCTGTGGGTTGTATATCAGCTGAACTTTCGCAAAAGTTCAGCCGTTTAGCTTTCAGCTTTTGCATAACATCCTCAAACTACGAAGTGAATGATTTCCATTTGCAGCCTTTTCATGAATGGGTAATCCCGAAGGAGTTGGGGACAAGCCGGTCATTGTATTATGCCTTATAGGCTAGCTCGCTCAGACAATTATATTGTTAATTAATTTATTGAAAAGTGTTCCTCTTCACTAATTTACTTCAGTCACAGCTGGAGCGTTAATTACCGATCCTTCCTTGCTATTTAGGGACCTCCCAATCCTACTTACACATTCATCTGCATAGCAGAGCTTTTGGGCGGAAATTTCATTGATAAAAATAAGCGAAAATGGCTCGCGCGTGCCCACCGAAATTCTTCTGGAGCCGGGGTGGAACTTTCGGGTGGGTGGCCCTGTGGCTCCTCTACTGGCAGACACCGAGTGTGTGAGTTTGTTTGTAGCAGCCACCTGCTAGCTCATGGAGAGTCGAGTCTCGCCTCGGCTTTTTCATGAATGCGGTCCCCGTGTTTATTCAAAGAAACGTGGTGGGACGTGCAGAGCTTTCTTTTTTTGCTGGCGCTCGCTCGCGCAGGCGCCTCTCGGAGGGCGCCATGGGGCATTGTTGTTGGACAGCGATAGCCCCCCCAAAAGCTACCCGCAACATTTAACAGCGCGGGGGCGGACAAAAAGGATAACATTTGCGTCACAGCTCGGTGGCTGTTGCTGTCTTTGCCTTTGCCGCCGCCAGGCTCATTCAAACAACGACGAACGAAGGCAACGGACGGCAAACGGAAAACGGATCGGACTTGCGCATCCCACAACCATCCATATCCTTCCATATGTATCTGTTTCCCCATTGAAGACCAAGTTTTCCCCCACTGCAATCTGAAAGAAAACTGCAACATTTGACATTTTAACCATCCAGTGACACTGCAACGACATCTTGTGCAACGCTACACATTAAAAGGAGAGTGAAAAAGTTCCATTAAGTGTCGAGAATTGTGCAAAAACCATTGGACGCCCACGCGTCGCGAAAGTTGTGCGGTTACGGTACGGTGTACGGTGTACGGTGTAGTGGTATACGGTTGTACCTTGTCGTCGTTCAGTGCAGCTCAGCTCGGACTCGGGGGCAACCACTAGCAGCTGGCAGAAATTTTCCCGTTTTATTCGTACGAGTGTTTGTGTTGAAAATCAATAAACTCTGTCGTCGTCGTTGTGTAGGCTGCTCTGCTCTCTGCTCTGCTCTATTGAAAGGGCAAACCCATCAACGTCAACCCGTCAGTAGCAGCCACCGTTAACCGGCCATATGGCAACTGTGCATTGTTAGGAAATTGTCATAGAATCGCAATAAAGGAGGGGATCAGCACTCAGCAATCAGCAATCGAGAGGCACCTAGAGGGACCTAGAAATTGTAGAATTGCAAAGTGCCCGGGGAGCGCTGCAATATGGCGTCCAGATTGGAAGTAAACGTTAGCATGGCACTGCTTGCAACTGTGCTGTGCAGCATAGTGGGTCATTGCGAAATGTCCGTATACCCAGGTATGGCTAAAAATAGCACAAATCCACTTACACACAATCATACATATGTACACACATATATACTATATAGTTTTAAGTTTTGTGCGTCGTGCATGGCGCAGGAGGAACGAACGAACGAGCCAACGAGAAGCCAGCCAGCAGGGCACTTGCCACTTCGTTTTGTGTATACTGTGCACTAGATATAGGTACATTCATACATTTATAGATATATGTATATGAATGTATGTGTACAGTGTACAGTGTACACTGTATATATCAAATATTCACGAATCAAACCAAAACACCCACGCGCCCTTTGACTTCGGGTTCACGTCAGCCTTACAGAGTACATACACATACACTGGTATATGTAGTATATGAAATGCAGCGTCAGAGAGCACAACACACACACATAATAATTCGATTTACCGTTACATGGGTGTGTATGTGTATGTTCACCCACACAGGCGGCAGGTGGGGTGGTGCGCTTTGGGTGTTTGCAATCTGCAAAAGGGATATCCGCTTGAATTTTTTCCCCCCTTGGCCAGCTCCAGAAGTGGAGCCCCCTTCTACAGAGTTTGCCCAGGTCCTTCTTTAAGTGTAAGCGCAACACATACCGGAACACGAAACGCGATAAACTTTTCCAAGCACGTCACAGGCCGAGCCGAGGCCTGTACTGACTCCTGACTCCCGACTCCCGACTCCCCTCACCCATCACCCTTCACCACTTTCTCGGCTTTTGGCGTGTTTGCCTTTGGCCAGGGCGCGTGTGTAATTGGTCTATTTTTAGGCCATTGGCAATTAAATGGACTTTTGTTTGTCTATTTCGAATCCTTTTTCTGGTATTGCCTTGGCCCAAAAGAACGTGCGAGGAGGAGGTGGGTGGGTGGGTGTGCGGCGGCGGGTCACAGACCGTTTCGTGTTGCGGCTATTTCGGACTGCTTCTATTTTCCGACTAGCTTTCTATTTTTCGACCGCTGACACGCAGGACATTTGTCATTAAAATAATCACACCACGCCTCTCGCCAAGCCAACGCCCACTAATCAATTGCTCCTTTTACCTACCGCTCTACCACTGTACCACTCCACCAGGACTACGTCGCCGACCCATACAGGCGCCCGTTATGGATCCGCAGAACGAGCAGGAATACGCTTTCCTGGCCCAGATGATGGAGCAGTACGCCCGCCGCCGGCTTCAGCATCAATTTGACCAGCAGCTGCACGAGATCAACATGAAGCTGGAACGCCAGCGGCAGCTGCTCGAGATGGAGCGCTACCGCCAGCGACAGCAGGAGCTGCAGGTGGAGCGCGAGACGGAGGACGACTATGACGGCGGTCTCAACAATCTGAACAACCAGCAGTACGACCAGTACGACAACGTGGAGGCGGAGCCCAGCTACGGCAGTCCCATCAGCAATGTGCACGATGTCCACTCGCCGGTGTATCTGCCAAGTCTTCCCAATCTTCCGATTCTCCCCAGCCGCCACGGTCTTCCCAATTTGGGTCGCAATAGTGTCCCACGCGAGAAGATTCCCTTCGCGGTGGGCCCCAACGATGCCCGCTTTTTTGACAACCCGAGCGATCCGTCGGGTGAGATGGACTCGCGTGCCCTAGAGGACTACGAGGAGTATGCTCCGATTCAGCCCACACCCGAGGTGGCGACGGCCACCAGCAAGACCATGATCGACACGCCAGTTCCTGCACCTGTGCCCGTGGAGCCGCCCAAGCTGCTGGATGCCGCCAATGCCAACTTCCATCGCATCAATCCCAACTCAGCGGCCGCCGCAGCTGTGGCAGGAGTCAGCATTCCTCAGGGCAAGGACCAAACACCCCACAAGCTGAACGCTCTGATCACCAAGCTGCAAAAGCAGAGCAAGTCCCCGCATGTGACCCTGGTCAATGGAGGGGGCGACGCCAACTCCGAGCAGATTGTGCTCCGCCAGCACATGGGAATGAGCAGCGAGATGGGCGTCTACATTGTGGCTTTAATAGCGGGCATGAGCGCTGCCGTGACTGTGGGACTTCTAGCCCTAGGAGTGACCTGGTAAGTCAACCCCCCACCGGTAGAGATGGAGTCGGGACGGAAGTAGTAATGCCAATTCTTTTCAGGGTCCACAATCGCAGCAAAGCCGCAGCGGATGTGGACTATCCGGCGTATGGTGTGACCGGACCCAACAAGGACGTCTCGCCCTCGGGCGACCGCAAGCTGGCCCAGAGCGCCCAGATGTACCATTACCAGCACCAGAAGCAGCAGATCATCGCCATGGAGAACTGTCAGGCCACCGATGGCAGCTGTGGAATGTCCGACGTGGAGAGCGATGACGACAACGAGGAGGGCGACTACACGGTCTACGAGTGTCCCGGCTTGGCGCCCACCGGCGAGATGGAGGTTAAGAATCCACTCTTCCTGGACGAGACGCCGGCCACCCCGGCCAACAATCTCTCCTCGGCGGCTGCCACCAACAACAACATCACCCAGGCCACACCCCAGCAGCCGCCAACCCTGAAGAAGGGCACGGTCAAGCCGAACATGAATCTGTTGAATGCCGCCGCCACCGCTGCCGCTGCTGCTGCAGCCGCTGCTGGTGAGGAGTCGAAGCAGAAGCGCAAGAGCAAGAAGTAAGCTAGAAGATTGAACTTTTTCCTCCCCCCCCACCCCCTTGGAAATGCCCGCAGGACGTGGCAACTGGTAAAGTTTGACTGATCCATTGTCAGCCAAAAGGACACACCATACTTACACGCCGCACACACCAACAGAAAAGCAGACCAGACTAGTTATATAATCCATGGAATCTAATTCCCCCGGCTGCAGCTCGCTCGCTCGAGTGGAGGCAAGGAAGCGTAGCGTACACATAACAATCCAGATGGCAAACACAGATACTCGTACACCCACACCAGATGCCACACGGCGACTGTCTCGTCTCTTATCTTCCCTATGAATAAGCACACATATGTGAGTCCTATTACATGTGGCATTGTATTGTATCGTAATCGCATCGCTATGGTATAAGACAAGCCTCCGCAGCGCATCTGTATGTCAGGCCCCCCCATTGAAAATCCAAACCCCCCAAACCCCAACCCCAATTCCAATCGAATCCAGCTGTCAGTTGCACAATGGGGAACCAGGTTATGACATGGCATGGCATTGGCGGCATAGCTGTGTCTGTGTCTGTGCCCATTCAGCTGCAACTGATTTCCTGTCTTTACAATCCAAGATGTGTACTTATTTATGTCATGGGACAAATGCCCACGCATATATGTATATTATATATTGTATATCAAACTCTTTTTTGGTGTCTGCAACTGGAATCAATTTATATGGGAAGCATACTTCAAAAAAAATGATGGAGCAAAGCAACCAACTAAATGCTAACTAACATATTATATATTATTATATACAAACATACACACACACACATATTGATATACACATAGATATATATATATATATTCATGTAATTATTGTAACATATATACATACATATTAACCGGGAGCGGAAGCGGAACCGGAACCGGATCTCCCCCCCCCCCTCTTTTACTACGTAACTATCTTTTTTTATTTTTACTACGCTTTGTGATCGAATCCTAAATTATCTGTGTCAATTTAGAAATACAATTCTGGTAACCAAATCCAACACCTATACACATACACACATATTGTCTACTATTAGATTGGAGCAGAGATATGTACTATGTTTTGAGGGAGCGGAACGGAGCGAAGATGATGTTTATTTAGCGGAGAGGAGAATTATTTACAAGTAAAACTTAACAATAATTTCCCTGCACATTCATGTAAAGTAAATGAAAAACGACTGATAACACACAAAAGATAACACGCGTCTATTGTACAAAAATGAAAAAGAAACGAAAAAGAAATGAAATGAAGGAGCGTTTAAGAGAGATACGAGTACAATTTATTTACTGTCTAGCGAGAGATTAGCAGAGAAAACTATCAGCGGAAACAAATCTCCAACAAACAAACCAAAAAACCCAAAGAGAAACAATTATAAGAAACTGTAGCTAAACATTTACTATTACTAAAACATATTCCCAATTGCTGTAAATAAAACATACATGAAGCGTTTAGAAGAAGGTAGACAGAGAGCTAACTAAAGCTGGGAAACCATTGCGGCCGAAACAATACACTGAAGACAGAACAGAATTGAAGAACTTACGAGTTGAAAAACCAACCAAAACAAAAACAAAATCAGAGCCCTAATTGATTAATTTACTATTTATTGATTACTAGAACATGCAAAGCATCTGGTGGAGTGGAGGCATTGGAAATTGAATTTGAAATTTAAAGCGAATCTGACTTGGCAACAATAAACATGCAAGCAGCATATGTACGTTGAGCGTAATGTTGAGTTTGAAATATATATTTTATGGTGTTTGGCTAGAGACACGACAAAATAATCTGATGCAAACAAAAATTGATACCAAAAAATGTAACAAAAAAAAAGTAAAAGTAAAAACGACACAGAGCCCTACATATATTGTGAATGAAAAGTATAATTTAATTTATTTATGTATGATAACCGTAATAACACAAATTATACAATATGCATACAAAATAAACTAAACTAACCCAAAAAAGTGTTTACTTTTTAATTTTAACTAGCACGAACAGCAGCGATGAATTGGATATTTAGGTTTTCAATGGCTGCAATGAAACTATTACTCTCAGTGTATAGTTCCACATTAGTTTGTATTTCAGTTTATTTGTCAAACAGTTCGTTTGTATAATTCAAAGGCGATAACTTTTCAGAGCACTTCGATGCAAGCATCGATAGTCGTATTCGTAAATATACCGTTTATTTCGGAATATTTCTGAGGTTCCAGTCACACTCGACAAAACAAATCAAGTGAAATATGTATATATTTATCCATATATGTACATTTGAAAATGACCGCCAAACTCATTTAGCGCACAAAAATATCGATATTATTCGCTCTCAAATCGTGGTGGGTTTTTAAAATTGCCTTTTTTTTGAGGTGAAGAGAGCGTTTTAGTGGTGACTTTCCCCTCATTTTCGTGGTGTGAGAAACATGTTCTTAACGGGAACGCGTTTGGAATGAAGATTCATTGTTGCGACGTTCCTACGCGTTCCCGTAAGATACATTTGATTTGTATGGGAACAATTTCAGCAACATGGGGTAATGAAGTAGCAGCATTGTTGTGCAACTTTGGCACGGAATGAGCAACAAGTCTGAATACCTTGGGAAATGGATATTATGGACTTGAGATATTGTTTGTAATATCAGGCTCCAATTGATGCAGAAACTAGTCAGTCTCTTTTTTAAAGACATCAACGAAATTTTGTAGCTCACGGGTACCAATAATGGGTATCAGAACCGGGATAAATGTATATCTATAAAACAAAACATATTCATTAATAGGTAAAAAACATGTCAATCTAGGATAAAATCATAAATAATGTGTCAATTAAGCTTAGAACAACAAAATTAGCATCAATTAAAAGAAATAAGGTACGGTATACAAAAGACCATACGCATAAAAGTAACTTGGTTGACCAGCAACACTGACGTCACATTTAGTCAACATTTACGTTTTATGCTTTGGCCGCTTTTGTTTGAACCTTAATATGTAAGCAATCCAATGAAAAATAGTTCTGAAAACTAGCCAATCCTAAACAAAATTCATTGAGGAATTGGATAAAATTATTTTTTTAGGGCTGAGAGGGCCATCTATCTAGTAATATGAAACTGAATATCAAAATTGACGAATTTCATATCACAAAATATCACGGTATGGTAGCCCGCAGCAACTACGAATTGCACGAGTCTGGCAGCGGCACAAAACGACGGCACATTCGTTTTATGTTGTTTTTGTTTGAACCTTAATATGTAAATAATCCAATAAACAGGACTTCTAAAAACATGCCAATCTTGTAGAAAATTTATGTATCTATCGGATAAAATTATTTTTTTAGGGCTGAGAGTCCCAGCTAGCTAGTAATATTAAACGGAATATCAAAATCGAGGAATATCAACGTTGAATGTTTTGAAAAAACAATCGATACTATCGTGATAGCTCTAATAATTATTAAAAAACCATTGAAACCTATTAGGAACTTGTCCACTGTAAAAATTAGATGCCACCTGTCGATTTGTTTACAAATGTGTCTTCGTATTTTATAGCAGTCAATCCAAACATATTAAAAGCGCAACGACTGTAGCTCGATACTAATATGATAGTCGCAAAACCGTCGATAGTAGTGGATAGCAGAAAAACATCTATAGTATCGATTGTGCACTCGATGGTTTGACATCTCTAAGCTAGAATTGTTGTCGTCCGCACGTCCCCCTCGTTTTCGTCCACGATGTAAGCCAAAAAGTTATTAATTTAAGTGATAATAAATGCCTGATGCCTGATTATGTAAAATGGACAAGTGCAGATAGTGACAGATAGCATTTCCGAACATATGGAAAGTGGACAGTTTTGTGATGCTTGTGCGTTTATGTGACAAAGTGAGACAGTGTGGGGCTTCCGTGTCGCCAAACGAAATGAAATTCTGTTGTGTTTGACTCATAATATTCATGAGGGGAGA
Organism: Drosophila tristis; assembly: GCA_018150885.1. Lineage (NCBI taxonomy): Eukaryota > Metazoa > Arthropoda > Insecta > Diptera > Drosophilidae > Drosophila > Drosophila tristis. The sequence goes on along the minus strand of JAECWT010000203.1, from coordinate 166,299 downwards.
CCCGAGCGCGTCATGCGTTTTATATTGAATTATTGCTGAGCCTGGAGCTATAGCGTTTAATTTGATTGCCGGAGCCAGTCACACAATCGAATTAGTATGCGAAACCAGAAAACTATAGAAACAAATATAGACATGGCGTAATTGAAGAGCGAGAGAGGGCTGCTGTGTGTTAATTAATTAATTGCTTATACTTGACCTGGACACTAGCCAGAACCAGAAGCAACAATAAATGTGTATTGTGTATGTATGTATGTATGTGTACACCAGAAATTGGGTAAAAGGCAAAAAGTAGTGCGTGTGTTTAGTTTACGTTACGTTACGTGAGCCCACCGTGTGGTAGTTTTAGTTGTAGTTGTGTAGTTATGCTATCCGCCTGTGTGTGCGTGCGTGTGTGAGCAAAGTTTCTCTCGGTAGCTGCTGCTTCATTTCGTTATAATTTCTTTTTATTTACTTTTAGTTCACACAGATCAGGTTTTGTTCAGCTGCATTCTTTACCCTCCAAGCGTCTGCCCCTCCCCTTAGCATACTTGAGTGTTCTAAGTTGCAATAGCCATAAAGAAAGAGAGAGAGAGAGAGACAAAGAGAGCCAGAAGGAGAGGGACAAGTGGCTGCACTTGCCACGCTTGACTTGACCACATTCAACTTGCAGCAGCAGGCTGCCTGCATATGATGCGGAAACTGCAGATAAAAGCGTAACACACAAAAAACCAGATAAAAAGAGGCAATGCGATCAGGCTGAAGCGGAATAACTGCAGCGATCGCAACAAAGGACTGAAAGAGGGATAGAGCGAGAGCCAGATCCCGATCCAGAGAACCTTTAGCATACATTTCTGAATGGAATAATTATGTGATGGGCTCGTGCTCGTGTACGCGGCGACACTTTTTGTTGTCAATATGCTTCCTGCAAGTGGTGAGTATTTGCTGGAAAACCAGTTGTTGTTTTTGCTGTTCCAATTAGCTGCATATTAAAAATCGATTGCATTTCTCCTCCTCGGCTCCCTCCCCATTTCACAATCTATAGATAACGATTATCGAACGCCAGGTATTCGACTTTCTCGGATACATGTGGGCTCCCATACTGGTGAATTTCTTCCACATTCTATTTATCATATTCGGATTCTATGGCGCATATCACTTTCGCGTTAAATACATCATCACCGTGAGTACCCTGCCCCCAATCCCTTGGCCCCCATTATCGTATCTCTACGATAACCCAAATTTGTTTTCGTTTTGTATTTGCGTTTGACTGTGGCAGTATCTGATATGGAACTTCCTATGGATCGGCTGGAACGCCTTCCTCATTTGCTTCTATCTGAATGTGGGGCAGTTGGATAGGGTGAGTATTATTAGGCAATGAGTAACTCTGGATACTCATTCCAACATGTATTCTATATGTATGTGCGAAGCAGGACAGTGATCTGCTCAATCTGGGCACGGGCAGCGTTTCCTGGTTCGAGGCGAACGGTTATGGCTGCCGTCCCACCTACAACATGACGGCGGATGATCCGTTCCGGCCACAGCGGCCGGAGAGCGTAGAGGGCTGCCTGCTCGACTATACGCTGGTGGAGATTATTCATTCGGGAGTTCAGTGCGGCCTGGCGGTGAGTGGTAAACAGGCCTTAAGTGCCCTGAATTGTTGTAAATTGTTTCGTCTCTCCAGCTGCTCGGTATACTCGGTGCGATTCTGATCAGTTGCATATTTCTGGACGAGGACGACAGATGTAAGTGGCAGCCAGCAATTCTATTCTATGTCGTTTGTCATACTCTTTCATTAACTGGGACCGGCCATTATCTCTAACAGCATCTCTATCCTCTTTTGTGTATCACCCTGCACGGTATATGGTACTTATGTCCCCTCACCCTACCCTACCCCCGTTTCCAGCCTAAACCGTATTTCCCTAGGTGAATCGATTGTACATATACCGAATGTCAAATGCGTACGTAAAGTTATCTATGTGTAAGCTCCTGGCATCCAAATACCCCTACCCATGAATGCGATTGTACCCATATACATGCATACATATATAAATTGCATCTATATATACATAGTACATATGTACTTGTTGTATATCCATGATTAAAACTTCCCCATTGTTATCCTCCTATCCATGTGAACTGTGAGCAACGCCTCATAATCATACATATTTATATATACATATATACTCGTGCATTTATATGTATACTTGTTACTGTAATCCATGTTATATGTCTAAGCCGCCATCCACTCATAACACCAAGAACAACTACAACATTGTGTTTGCTTATCGCTAACGACACTGTGCAACACAAAACAAACAAGGAGAGATAGGTACTCGGTACTGGGACTTTAATGAAACTTTTTACATGTTCAGTGTTCTTAGGCAGCCAAGAGATTCGGTTTTTTGTTGTAAAAAAAAACTGAAGATAGTAGTTCCGGCTGGACTTGCTTTGGAAACTAATCGAATGAAAGACAATTGCCACAGAAATGCATCTTTCAGTGCAACTAAATTCATTTCAATCCAGCATGTGTACCGAGTGCGGGAATCAGCCCAATAAAAAAAAAAATGAGTTCGATTTCTTGTCGCTGTTGCACAGTGTCTTGCGATATTCGAAGTATCTACTGGATTGTTAAAGCATCTTTAATCAATTTCTGGTTTACAGTCGATTTCATGAACGGCGACGCGAAGAGTCCCCAGCACACCGTGGTGCACCCAATGTACGTGAGCTATACAAGTATACCCACAACATCCGCAAGCGCCACAATGCAATCAAACAAGCATCTGCAGCTGCAACTGCAGAGCCAGCAGCAGCAGCAGCAGCAAAACTCACTGAAACTCTATCATCATCAGCAACAAGTACCACACTTCAACCAGAACTACCAACTGAACAACAGCAACAATAATACACTCAACAATAATCTTCACCAGCGTCAGGCGCCGCCTCAGCCGCCGCTAGACACAGCAATTAACCACAATGCATCATTCCAACGCCACCACCAATCAGTCAACCATCTAACCCAGCGCACAAGTGGCGAGAACAGCAACAGCAGCAGCCTGAGGCGCCAGCGCCACCACCAGACCACCAGTGGCTCCGGTCCCAGTCCCATGTCCCCACAGACCACGCCCTCGCTTTCGTACGCCTCGCTGCAGAACTCCAACTCCAATCCCTATCTGGCCAACTCGCTGAGCAACAGCAACTACAGCATCTTCCAGGGCATCCCCGAGTGCGGGGGCAGCAGCACGCACTTTGCCCGCATCCATCACAAGGCCAAGGCCCCAAAGTCGGGGCTCATATCATCACCAGGTGTGGGTGTAGACTCAGGTGTAGGCATTGGCCTGGCTGGCTATTCCCCAGTCCGTCCGCTCGAACGTCTTTCGCGCAATCTCGAGGAGGAGGAGGACAACTTTTCGATGCAGCAGCTCTCCCCTGGGGCAAGTGGCGTCACCTATGTGCCCTTCAGGAGTCCCACGCCCAGCACTCTCTTCGTGCACGAGAACAACAACAATTCTCAGCCCCACATCGTCTTCAACTCTGCCACGCACTCTAGTCCCAACAACAATGTCTCCTTTCCCTATGAGCAGAATGGATTGCCCTCCCCGTTGCGTGTGGGGCCCAGTCCTAAGGCCCGGCGACCCACACAGATTCCGCTGCCCACAGTGCCGCTGCACACGTGCCACGTGCTGGACGAAGACGATGATGAGGAGGTGAATGGGGATCACATGCTGACGCCACCACCTCCGCCCGTGCCCCGTCCGCACATCTTCCATCAGCGGCTGGGCCAGGCGCCCTATCCTGATCTCTCGCCCGAGGTAGCCGAGAAGTACGCCATGCCCACACAACATGTGTCCGTGCCCTCATCCATTCCCGTTCCGGTGCCCCACGGCTCGCCCATGGTGCGACGCACCCATCGCCGCCACCGACCCGCCATTCCGGCTCAGGCCAACTTTTGCGATCAGATCCGAGCCCCTCCGCCCGGCTACGTGGTGCGCACCCAGAGCGACGATCGACTGGTAGAGGCGGATCAGCAGATGGAGGCGGCTCCCCGCGTCAATCGCCGGAGCAACAATAAGACCCGTCCCCGCTCCTTCTGCAGCTCCATTGTAGGCGTACAGGCCTAGATTCCGGCCAGCGATTTCTCCAAGTACGTCCAGCTTCCTACACTCCCCTCTCTATCTGCAATCGCCTCTCTGTAATCTTCTCTCTGTCCGTGCAGGTGCTGGGCCAACTGCTGCCATGTCTGCCTTGTAGCGAGGATCGTTTTCCGATCCACCCACACACATACCACACGTACATACATTTTGTTGTTTCTATGTTGTGCCTAACGACCAGGCATCAGCCTTGGCTGATGGCTGATGGCTCTTCCTCTCCGGGAGGGAGCATATCCATAACCGCAACCATAAGCTTCCAGCGCGTGTGCTCATCGATTCGGATTCGGATTGTACTCGGATTCGGCCTAGCAAATGTCTAACTTATTTAACCAAGCCAAGTATTTATGTATCAGCCAGAGCACACACCACACGCATGTCCTACATACATACATGGAGGGGGTCTTTCCCGTCGACTTGTGATATCGAAATCGAAGTGCGGAAAGGCCTCGGCTCTGGCCACGGCCCCGGCCCCACATGCAAACACAAGAGAGCCTACATAATTTTATGTTGATCTGTGATAACTCTAAAACAAAACAAAAAAGAACGACAAAACGATTAATTATATAGCCGAAAGTGTCACAAACAAAAAGTTGAACAAATTTGTTGAAAATTGAATGAAACTAAAAGAGATAACGAACAGAAATTTATAGAGCCAATTGCAACCAGATGCCTTGGATTAAGAATGGATTAGAGATTTACATACATATATACAAAAGAAAACTATATAGATGTGTTACAAAATGTGAGGGGGAGTGCGCAGCCTCCCACCTTCAGCTGCCTTTTGTTGTTTAACTAATTAAAATACGATTTACGATACATACATATGTAGAAGTTAGTTTGTGAAACTAAAAAGTTGCCTAATGGAATAAGATTCGTGCAAGATTCGTTACATAGACAAATAGACAAATAATTACAAGAAAACGATCGATCTATATAGATAATATCTATTAGATATACATACATACAAGCAGATATATGAATGTTTAAGTTTAGTGTTAAGCTTGAGGCCACACACACAAAATGTAGTTTATAGTCGCGCAAGCAACGCCAAGCAGAGCAAATCCAATCCATAGCTTAGTAGAGTATCAAAATATTTACCTTAAAGATTGCCTCTCTGATCTAGAGAATGGTGCGGATTGTGGTGCCAATAATCGAAGAGATTCGAAAGCGTTTCCAATAAATTCATTTACACCAACACTTTCTGCAGTCTCTTCTCTCTCTCTCTCTTCCGCTCTCTTGTATTTTTTAGTCTGTAATGATCTCTCAATGTATATGGATATAGGCTCTACAATATAGTATCACCTGGTAGATGGCTTTCTGTAGCATTTGTGGCTCTCTAACCAATCGCTAACGACCTTCTCTCTCCGCCAAGTAGCTAATCCAAATTACTTAACAGCTCCAAGCACACAAAAACACACACTATCAAACCTAACCCCAGGTAACTGCCATTAGATATTGTTACTTATAGAGTACGCATCACGATCCCTACTGACATGACATCTTTCTATGTATAGTGAAGCATATTAGCAAGCAGTCGAAGCACCGCCAGTCGCTGTACTCCATGGAGTTCTGCAGCAGCAGCGACACCATCCGGCATGGCAGCAGTCACACCATCATGGGCATGGGACTGGGGCTGGGCGATCCACGAGGCGACCAGGATGGCGGCGAGCTGAGCCCCAAGCCGATGACACCAAGGCGCGTGAAACGGAGGTCGGTGATGGCCAGAGGCAGCCAGGGGAGACAATCCAGTGGTGGAGGAGGCAGCAGCAGGCGCTCTCATCATGGATCCAGCGGCACACTGAGATCCAAGCATGGCGGCGGTCATGGAGGTGCAGCCGGGGACAGCAGCAGCGGCAGCTACGTGAGGAGCAGCACGCGCAGCTCCCGCAGGAAGTACCAACAGAACCCGGTGACCAAACTGATCGACCAACAGCAGCTCCAGCAGCAGCAACAGCAGCTGCAGCAGCCCCACCTGGGCTCGTTCCATCGGCAGGACAAGCTCTCGCTGACTGTCTCCAATCTGCAGTCGCTCAACGAGGACATGCTCAACAACACGAACATCCCCGGCAGTCAGCTAGGCAGCCTGGCAAAGAACAATGGCCACTTCTATCACAGCTACCGCAAGAACATTCCCCTCGATCCCATCTACTACAACACCAACGGGCAGGGCATGATCCAGCAGCCAGAGGAACCACCCGTCTCGCCCACCCTACTGCCCCCACCGCCTCCGCTTCCAGCTGTGCCAGCTCCAGCAACGACCCTCCATGGCGGGGGCCACTACAATCCCAGTTACCAGCACTCCACCACCCACCTGAACGATGTGGGTCACGGCGACGAGGTATACAACAATCGGCCGCCTTCTGTGCGCTCCAGCTACTCCAACTTTCACGGGTCCCGGCCCTTGTCCACCGCCTATGCCAATGCGGGCGAGAACGTGTTCGTCGGTTTGGGTGGAGCCAACGCCAGTCCGCCGCAGCCTCCCTGCACGCCACCCCTCTACCAGCAGCATCCCCTCCATCAGCAGCAGCAACAACAGCAGCAGCAGCAATATCTTCCACCGCCCCCAATGGAGCCAGCGCCAGCTTATGTGAGCGCCATGTCCTTCTCAAAGCGCACCGCCTCGCGGGAGAGCATACGTTCCATGGCCTTCCTCAACAACGGACCGCCCGCCTACAATCTCAACTACCACACGCCACCGGACTCGGAGACAACAATGTGAAACCGGCCTGCCGGTCCATCCTAAGCTTTCAGCTTCAGCATCAACTTTATCAAGGATCTCGGAATCTATGGAGCCCAACACTATCATCATCACCAGCCCGAAATTATTTCTACTTGTGCAACAAGCCACATCCATAGCCAGAACCAGAACCCAGCTGCACGTAAATGAGTGCCTTGGCCATACACATGGAAAGTGTATACTTAATCCCTAACCATACGTACATATGTGTAGTGCCTAAAGTAGATTTAAGTTTCTGTCGTTTTACCAAAGTGCCTTTGTAAATAAACATCTAAACAATTATCGAGAAGAGAATTAATTAAGAGAAAAAGAAGGGCCCAGCAAAGGATTATGTTAATATTGATTGTATTTCTGGTTCTTTAATGAATCCTTTAGGAAATGTGCCAACAGATTAATTGAAGGATCAACTTGGAGATTAATACGATATGTAAGGGATATATGTAAGTTAGTTAGCCCATTCTGGGCTGCGGGTATTACTCCTTTCGGCATACTGTAAGACAGACAAAATAAATGGGATAAGCCAGACAAATGCCAAGCTCTACTCACAATCGTCGGCATCCCAGCCCGGCTCGATGTCCAGCTGCTTGTTGCGCTCCTTCAGCCACGTGAAGAGCGGTGCAAAGTACTCTAGAATGCCGCGGCCACTCAACTTTCGCTCCCCCGTGGCAATCTCCATGACATCACGCCAGTGCCGCGTGGCCCCCAGCTTCATCATCTCGCGCATCAAATCGCCCGCCTCCTTGCTGTCGTAGAAATCGCAGTTGTGCAAGGGAAACTTTGGATCTCCGGGCTTGTACTGGCCGCTGACCAGGCAGAACGAGCGATAGAACTGGAAGCCCAAGATCTCCGACAGAAACTTCCTGCAACCACAGCAAAAAAAGGTTTTGGTTTAGTTGAGTCAATCAAGGGAGGAAGAATCACTTACTTGGTGTTGGAGGTCTCTGGGTTCATGCCCCGATAGAACTTAAAGTCGGGGTCGAAATCCTTCGATGAATGCAGGGCCGGAGGCTGGACGCCCGCGAACTTGTCCTGAAGGCGCCAGTAGGCGCAATTGTACTCCCTCACCCCGATCCGTCCATCCATCACGTCCACCAGGAACTTGTCGTTGATGAAGTACTGCGGCACGGCCACGAGAGTGTGCACCCCCATGCGAAACAGCCGATTGAGGGACTGCTCCTCCGAGAGGCTCTCGTTCAGCAAGATGTGCAGCCGATGCAGGTGCCGGGCGGTGCCCGAGGCCAGGACCACCGTCTCGGCCAGCGCACTGCCGAAACCCGGACAGGGTTCGACGTCCAGGCCAAAGGGCAGATCTCGCTTGTAAATGTTGTACTGCAGCTCGGCCATCGTTCCATGGATCTGCATCATCTTCTTGTAGTCCAACTTGGGGCAGTAGCGCAGGGCCACGTTCGGCGGGAAGTAGTAGACCTGCGACTTGCAGTCCGGTCCGCCCTCGTCGTCGTTCATCCGCCGAGAGTAGCGGTCGTAAAACCCACTGAAAAGGAACAAAGTGATCAGTTTCCAGGAAAGAACCGATAGAGCCTCGAGGTTTGCGACTTGTACTCACTCGGTCATGTTGTTGAGGCCTAGCGACTCGAAGAACTCGGCGGCCTTCCTGTTAATCTTCACGGGAGTGACGAGGACTTCCTCCAGCCGACGATGGACGGACGGCAGCTGGTGCTGTCTGCTCGGGTGCGGAGTGCGGAAGAACTGGTGCGGATACCAGTCCTGGGACAGAATCTGATCCATAACCGGCGCCACAATAGCTCCGTCGCTCTTCGTGTCCGCCTTGGGGTAGGCTACCTGCACCTCGTGTCGCAGGTAGGCGTGCAGTTCCCGGTAGAGCGGCATGATCTCCCACACAACCGCCTCCATCTCGGCCTGGAAGTTCTCGGTGTCGTAGTTGAGGTACCACGTCCTCGATGGCGTTACATGTCCATTGTAGGTGGCCGCAATCCTGAGCAGCCGCACGTAGTCGATGAAGGTGGATTTGGCGGTGTCCTTGTCGTTGATGGCTCGCCGCCAGCTGAACCAGTTGAGAACCAGATCCTCGTAGTGCTTGGCCCGCATGTTCTTGTTGAATATGTGCGGATACATGGCCAGGGGGCGACGCGTCGTGCATTCCTCAAAGGTGCAGACAAGCGGTCCGCTCACAAAGTTCCTCATGGCCCGCAGCAGATCCTTGGCTTGCTCGTAGTCCTTGGGCCGCAGCCCCTTCAGCTGCAGCTTGGCCATGCGCTGGACGCGACGTCGCAGCATCGGATCCTCCAACTGATTGACGGGCACCACGCTCAGATTCGCGGCCAATTCGTACATAAGGCGATAGGTCTCCATTTCGACCTCCGTCTTGCTTGGCGCCTGTCCGCCCAGCGGTGACTTTCCCTTGGATGTCAGCTGAAGGAAAATCCTCTGCTTCATGTTCCAAATGGTTTGCATGCGCCTGGTGGCTTGCTCCAGGATCTCCCGTGTGGACTGCTCATAGTTGGCCGAGTGGTTGGAGGTGGCTTTATTGAAGCTGCAGTTCACCAAGGTCGGAATCAGGGCCACTACCAAGACCAGGATCAGTCGAAGGTTGTTCGTGGAGAGCCCCATTGTGGCAGGGGCTGGCTTCCGTTCTTGGGCCTGGGACTGGGTTCTGATAAGCTTATCGCTTTGGGGCACTGTGCCTTGCTCGGTCTGCTTTTTGCGCCGATTCTTCCGAATCGAATGGAACTGCGACGAGAACTAAGCGCTGAGCGCTGTGAACGGCTTGAATTCGGTTGGATCATACAGTGCCACATCGATAGGGTTAACAGAAACTGAAATTCCCATCTAATATGGATTTCCTCCCAATATGTTTCTTAGCTTTAGCGTTATTTAAGGTACGTATGGAACTGTTCTACTCTTTAGTCCATTGTTCACTTTTGTGAGTGCTCACTGTAGTCGCTTATCAGTTGGACCAGGGTTGCCAAACGAGCGTGGGTTATGAAAGAGAACGCTCTGAGCTTGATCTTTAGATCTCTCCAACGAAATATTACGTACACGAACCGTTGGGGCATTACGTATACGCCGAGTGCGCCTCAAGATACGGAAATCGAATTGAATTACTGACCAGACCTATTCCCCGAGCCCGCTTTCCATGGACATAGATGAACAGTGGCAGCTGCAGCAGTGGCAGGGGCAGCATTGCCTCCTCTTGGCTTTGTTAGCCAGTGGCCCATATTCAAGCTTAATCATTTTGACATTTTCTTAGGGTTTGCGGGCGGTGGCGGGCGGTGGCGGGAGAAGGGAGCGTGCACATTTGCCCCGCGGTGCAGCAGTGGCAGGCAGCAGCAGCAGAAGCAGAATAGGGGGAAGTTCTGCCTGAGCATAGCATGTGGCATGGCATGGCATGGCATTTGTTTATGCCGGCAGGCCTCCAAGATATATAGAGAGAGAGAGAGAGGCAGCGGAGAAGAAAAAAGGACTCGTTTCGCTTTCGCTTGCTGACATTTTAGTTCCAGAGAGGGAAAGAGAGAGCGTGGGAGAGAATTTCCCTGGCTGTTCTTTTAGGGCATTGGGGGCATTTGGGGGGAATTTTCATTGGCCTCCCAGTGTTGCTGTTGTTACTGTTGCTGTTTCATCGCTCTGCATCGCGGTTGTTCTGCAGATTACGTCAAACGGCAAGGAAAACCCGTTTACAGCTCAGTCACACGACGAACCTTAGAGTAAACGCACGCGTCCTTTAGAACGTACGGTATTCCTCAACAGCCACTCACACACACGAACACACACACACACACACACAGCATACCCATTGAAAAGGAACTAAATGAAAGCCCAAGGAATGTTGTATAAAAAGAAAGGACGGAGCAGGGAAAAAAATGTTTAAAAGGAAGCCTCAAACTTACACAAACACACACGTGGATGTACATGCTGGCAAATACTGTTACACACGCACAAGTGCAGCGCAAAGAAAAATTCTTCAGCGCCCAAAAATAGAGTGAAATGTGCTGCATGATAGTGCCGTTGTTGTTGCTGTTGCTGCTGCTGCTGTAGGACAGCGCAGGAAGGGAAGAGTGTGGAGTGCGGAGAGGAATGTGGGGGGGACACACAACGGAAACTAACCTACATTTTCGCGCTCTTTCGCACGCTTTCGCACACACACACAGACACACACCACGCACATGCAGAGTCAAGGTATATTCGATAGGAGGTAACACAGTCCGTCAGAGCAGGCAAACGGAGAGCTGGACTGCCGTACATTGTATCAAATATAACTTGAGCAGAGCAGAGCCAACTGTGATGTGACGCTCGCTCTCTCTCGCAAAAGAAATCAACAGTAAATTGTAATAACACTTCTCAGGACGAAGACTGTGTGCGAGCGAGCGAGCGGGAGTGTGTGTGTATGTGTGTCAAACAATGTGCGTGCCTGAAGTTTTTACTTTTGGTTTTGCTTTTGTTTTTGTGGTTGTGGACGCCTCCCACTCCAACATTGTTGCTAAATAAAAATGTAATTAATGTAAAATAAAATCAAATAAAACACAACAGCAGCAACAACGGCAACAACAACAATAGGCATAGTGTGGGCCCCGGCCAGTGTTGGGAAGTGAAAGTGAAATGCAAAACGTGTGAAAAACGCATGAAACGAAACTCCTTTTGCGGGGGCTTTCTCTGTTTGTTTGTGTGCCATGCAGCCGAATAAAACGCGCATATAAAAATAGAAATACTGCACTCACGTTCAACGATTACATAAAGTGGCAACATCATCATTTATAACACATCGACAACACACATACAGTACCACAAAGGAAACAACAATTGAAACAAACTAAAAAGTAAACAAAAATTAAAGGAAAACTTTTAAAGGTAAAATCGAACAAATGCTAAAGAGAAAGTCAGAGTAAGAGTCAGAGAGAGAGGGGGGAAAAAGCTTGCCTTTGCATGAGTGTTTGTGCAAGCGACAACAACCACAACACAACTCATGTGTTGTGGCATAGTGTGCGGCATAGTGTGGTGCGGCACGAGGATTGGGCCATAAATTAGCTCTTGATGTGCACTTAACTAGGCGGCCACACTTTTCGTTCGCTTTCGTGCGAGAGCAAACAAAGAGTATTAGCTGGCTGTGGCATGTGGCTGAAGGAAGCACCGTCAGTGGGTTGGAGGGGGGCACAGCCAAATTTGTAGCACAACTTTGGGGGCCACAATGGCAGAGAGAACTCTGCTTTTTGCCTTTTATGGGGCAACTTTAAAACCAACCGCTGGTCACGCCCAAAAAAAAAAACAGCAGCACGGAAACAACAACAGAAACCCCTAGTACTTTCCCCTTGGGGCAGGCCCCCTTTCCAGTCCCCGACCCTCTCATAAAATTGTAAGCCAACAACACATTGTTTAATGCCTTTGTGGGCCTACTCTTCTCTTATTGTTGTAATAAAAATATTTTTGACGATTTGTGTGTAACGCAAACAGGGATGCAGCTGAGGATTGTACATAGGTAGGAGATCTTCTATGGCATCTCGGGCGCCTAATGGCTTCTGGCCCAGCGTACCGTAGCCCACGCTTCACCCTCACCCTCACGACACCGCCCACAGCAAATTTCCGCCAGCAAACATCACCTGCCTGCCAACACAGGAGAGCGCTGGTAGAGTGGGTATAATGGTAGAGGTAGAGGTAGAGCAGGGGGCAAACTTGATATTGAATATTTTATGGGCGCCTTCATCTAACGTTTTTGCCATTTTTGCCCGTCCGTCAGTGGCTGGCGCTCGCAGCGTGCTCAGACGTGTCAAGAAGTTTGTAAAACACAACAGGAAGAAGGCCTACAGCAACGCCAGCAACAATGGCAGGAGGAACATCAAGAAGAACAGCCGACAGACACAAAGCACCGAGCACCGAGCAATGAGCAGCTTCCAAGCATGTCCTCATTTACCCACCCACCAGCCCAGAAATTGCCACACTACGCCACTACCCCACTACACCACTACTCCGCTGCCCACGCAGCCTCATTGCTTTCTGTTGTGCGCCCATTTATCAATTCTTGTATCTTACTTTGTGCGAGCATCGAGTAAGTACATACATATGAAGGGATGCCGGAATGTGTGTATGTGCGTGTGCCTGACGCCCATAATGTTAATTAACTTTATCTTTTTAAGCTTCAAGTCTTAAAGCGGCCTCGTCTCAGGCCCTCGTCTCAATCAGCTCTTAGTCTCAGCATTTCTCTGTCGCGCTCTACGCCGTTTGCTTCCCACCTTCCCACCTTCGTGGGTGTGTTTATCTCTTCCGTTACGCACATACATATACGTAATGTGAGTAAGTCGTTACGTATGTGCATGTGTGCACGAGTGTGTAGTGTGTATGGCACCGTTAGTGAGCAGCGCTCGTAAGCTGCTGGGGATTAGCGCGTTGCCAATTACCGTTACATGACACGAAGAGCAATTGCGGCGTCCATGGGCTAAAGACCTAAGAGAACAGATTTAATTTACTTTTGCTCCTCCAGTTGGGTTTGCTTTGGTTTGGGATGGGATGGGATAGAGGCATTATATAACTACAAATCTCTCCACTAGCACATGTATTTCTCCAAACTCTCTAACCGCTTTGTATATCTCTCGCTCTTTTTTTCCAAACAGACGCATCACAAAATGTAAAGCAATAATCAGCACAAAAGCCAGCAAAAGCTTACAATAGAAGTAGAAGAAGAAGAAGCACCAGCACCGCTCGGCTCAGCTTGCGGGGAGGAGAGTGCTGGGCAGGAGGAGTAGGAGAGGAGAGGAGTGATTTGGATTGGATTGGGGCAGCAGCAGCAGCCGCAGCGATGCCAAATGCCATTATTGGAAACTGTCGTAGTCATAAGATTTGCATACTATAGCAATAGTAGCAGCATCATGAAAAGCACCAGCGTGATAAGCACTACAACAACAACAGCAACATCAAAATCCAAAACTGATACTGATACTGTACTGGCAACAGCAACAACAACAATCATAGGAGAAATAGCAACAAAATGGTTAACAAAGGGAACGGTGACAATATTAAACGGTAAACGAAGCGATCCGCTTGCATGAAAAGTGAGAGTGAGATAGTGAGAGATATATGTATGTATTCAAAGAAGAGCTTTGAGGGAGAGAGACAGACATGCAGCTGCGCTGAGGACGTAGGATATATAGATATATATACATATATATATAGCACATAGGACACAGGATACAGGAGACAAGAGCATCAGCAGCATCAGCAACAACCGCCAGAGCCGCAGAACAACCAAAACGACGACAATCAGTCAAGATGAGTGATGATCAAGCCGGGGCCAATGATGAAAAAGGTGAGTCTGAAATATTAAGCTGCACCTATTGATAGCCACCCCAAACCCCACACCCCAACATCCACATACTAACAATCTACACATCCCCACCGGCCACATAAACGTTATGCTCGGGGTGGGCAGGGCAGGTGGATGGGCCATCAAATCTGGATACTATACGAGGGCATGCATACGTAAGGAAGGCCAAAGGCGAGGGCAGGGCCAAAGGCTGCTTCCTCCTCTGACACTCTGACAGCGACACCTGCACGCCAACTCAGCAAAACATGCGGCACAGTGGTCGTCATCGTCATCAGAATAGAATGTTAGACGATATCATTCGCCGAAAAGTGCCTTTTCCAGGGGCTGTTCGCTCAGACGCCAACCACTGTGCCAGGAGGTAGAGATTGGAGATTCAACAGAAGGAGCAGAAGGAATTTGTTCCTTGTGCGTGTTGCCTTTTCCTTTTTGGGGGCTCCTGCTCGGCCAGTGCTCATCAACATAATTAAATAGCATTGCTGGCTGTGTGTGCCCTTGGTTCGGCACAGGTCTGGCTTCTGCTGCTGCTTCTATGTCTGGGCCGATAAAATGTGGATCGAAGCAGCTTAATGGCGGCCAAGACTTGTGCACTGGACCCGACCCTAAGGCCGGCGCCATTTAAATAAATGATAAACAAATCGAAAATGGGAAGCACTTCCCCCTCCAGCCACCGGATAAACTTTCGACTGATGACTGGCCATAAGTTACGCAACCGTTTTCCACAGGCAGAAACAGGCCGAGGCAGAGGCGCAGGCACAGGGACAGGGAACAGGGCCAGGGAGCACAGCACAGACAAATTTTCCTCTCGCTGGATTGGGTGGGTGGCGGCAGGCGATATGGGGACGGGACCATTGTAAGTGGAGGATATCCATGGGGGGGAGGGTTAACAATGCCAACTGCGGATTACGAATATGAACGGAAACGGAAACTAATTAAATATGTAGAGCAATGGCTGCATCTGCCTTTATCCTCCTCCTTTGGCCCATTCTTTTTATTTGTTTCGTTTCGTTTCGCTTTGGTCTGTTGTCAGTTTCAGTTTACCTTGTGCCGCATTCTTTTCCTCATTGTCCGCCTCGAATTGGATTCGCATGGGGCCAGAGAGCGCGCCCCATAGACATCTGCATCCATCCCCATGGAGAAAAATGCATCAGCAGTCTGTAGTCTCCCCCCATCACTCATTTTTCATCACCAATCGCAATCGCATTCCCATTTCCCGTCACCATTGAACTTGTGCAAAGGTCTGAGCAATTACAACTGCAACGTGCCACCACAAATCCCAGCCCCCTGCGGTTGCTTAGATGAAAGTAATTTAGTGAAAATCCAAAAGACTGGCTACCTTCTGTGTGTGTGCGTATTTTTCCCTGTGTTTATGGGCCCTTGGAGACTAATGATTGAATTATAATTGCCCCAGCAGCCTGTGGTCTCCCATCTTCAATCTTAAGTCCGAATAGAAATTCCAATTCCAAGCTCAGTACCATTTCCCGTCAACATGGACTTCAACTGAAACTAAGGAAATTACTTCCGTATGAAGATGCGTGAAGCATGTAGCAACAATTCTCCTTTCTGTGGTTTAATCTCAGTCCAAATTCCAATCTCACTTCCATTTCCCGTCCCAAAGGACTTTTGCTAAACTCTGCGCAGTTGCAACGGCAGCTGCATCGTCACCCCATTTTGCGGTTTCTTAGATGCAAGTGATTTTGGGGAAAATTGAAAGACTGGCTACCATCGTGTCTGTGCGTAATTGCCTGTTTTGTTTCTGGGCCCTTTGAGTCTAATCATTGGGAA
Source organism: Drosophila tristis (assembly GCA_018150885.1). Classification (NCBI taxonomy): domain Eukaryota; kingdom Metazoa; phylum Arthropoda; class Insecta; order Diptera; family Drosophilidae; genus Drosophila; species Drosophila tristis. The sequence goes on along the minus strand of JAECWT010000203.1, from coordinate 150,365 downwards.
TAATTGCCCCAGCAGTCTGTGGTCTCCCTCTCTACGCATCACCTAGCTTCAATCTGGAATTGGAATACTAATCCAATCCTAATTCCAATCTCAGTTAGCATCTCCTTTCTGTGGTTTAATCTCAGTCCAAATTCCAATCTCACTTCCATTTCCCGTCACAAAGGACTTTTGCATTGGTTTGCACAGTTTCTTAGATGCAACTGGAATGCCGGAAAACCAAAGGACCTGCTGCCTGTTCTTCTGCTTTGGTGCGTGATTTCCGTTTTGTTCTTGGGCGTTTCGAGATTGTCCATTCTGTTTGGCTGCAGTTTTCAGTTGCATAGAAAGTGCATCTCCTCTCCATGGCGTATACATAATTGCACCACAGTCTGCAGGCTGCAGTCTGCAGTCTCATCCATCTCCAATCCCAATCGTACTGCCATTTCCTGTCACCATTGAACTTGTGCAAAGGTCTGCGCAGCTGCAACGGCAACGCAAAGACAACTGCAACGTGCCACCACTGCCGACACCGCCCCCCCTTTTGCGGTTGGTTAGATGCAACTGGTTTTTTGGGAAAACCAAAAGACTGGCCGCTTTCTGTGTCTGTGTGTAATTTCCTTTTTGTTTTTGGCCCCCTTGAGAATGGCTTTGCTTCCGCATGAAGATGCGGCAAGCGGTCCGACCTGGTGGGACCATTATGCAATACGGGGAAGATGCGTCTGTTGCATATAATGTTAATGTGCGACCGCCAACCGGTTGCCGCGGCAGCCCGTCATCATCATCATCATCATGAGCATCGTTGCCCTCGGTTGGTGGCTTGCCCGAAGATGTAATCCCCATGGAGTGTTGCACGCCCGCTTTCCTGTTAATGAAATGCATTTTCGAATGCCACAGAAAGAGACACAGACACAATCGCAGTCGCAGTCGCAGACTCCGATCCGATTTCCAGTCGAACAGATCCCAACAGCAACATCATTATTATTATGATTATGATTATCATTATCATTTGATTGGCAACAGCTGGTTGCGTTGGCGTCGCTCTGGTGGCACTACTACTACTACTACTGGTTCCTTATGTAAGCATCCATCCAAATCATTGAGGTGCCATTCCATGCCACGCTTTTGTTTACAAATTTGACTGAATTTAAATGTCTATTAATTGGTTTGGCAATATGAAAGGGGACCGATGCGGAGATGAAAGATGGGAAAGATGGAAGATGGGGCTGAGGCATGTTAATCAACTGTCGGGTGTTCGTAATCGAAATTGCCATATGGCCCCGTTTCCGATGAAAATTGCAGCCCCACCACACTCCCCCGCACCCAACAACCACTCAATGCTAATGAAAACTGTAGCTAATCAGCGGCGAAAGCAAAACAATGCACAGGGAAGGGATAGCGAACGAGACGCAGAGCGTCCGTCCAATGCGGCCACTGGCCACTGGCCATGACCTCGCCTCTCCGCTGATGTAAGAGCGAGATGATGAGCGAGCAAAAAAGCTTACGGTACTTTTTGTTTTCTGTTTCGCCAGTGTTGCAGCGCCCCCGAACATGACAAGATAGTTTTCTGATGCTGGCGCTGGGGATTCGCTGCAGGCGAAGCTTAACCCAATAACGAGATGGCGAGCGGGCGAGTGGTGGCGGAGGGAGTCAGAGGGAGGGGCTCTCAACGGCAAAGAAGAAGTTACAGACAATGACCTAACCCAATAAACCATAAATAGAACAAAACCTGTTATTGTGTGTTGAAGAGCGTGCAAGAGGGAGTGGGAGTGGGCGAGGGAGATGAGATGGATGGCGTGAGAAATGCTTTCGCTCCAGCATGCCAGCAGCAGAGTAAACAATGTTATCGGGTTAATTTCCGGCACGGGAATGGCCATCAATGGGTTAATGACAAGCGACGACCAGCAGCAACCTCCAGGCGGGCGGGCAGGCAGACCCTTGGCTTGGCCAATCCGTTATGTTATGCAAGTGCCCAGACATCGTCCAACAATAAGGAATTGCCAATAGGAAGTTCGTATCGCATTGTATCTGCATAAGCATGCATAAGCCATACATAAACATGAACGAAAACTACATAACTAACGGTTAACAGCCAACACACTGGCTGGGCCGGCCCTGGGCCACGACTTGGACTGAGACTAAAACTGGATCTGGAATTTCGATGATTATTAACGTTTTTCGGCAGCGAACCCAATAATGGGCAGCCCGCTTAGGGCTATTCGAATTTTCTCCCCGATCCAACGAAAGTGGAGCACAACAGCGGCAAAGCAAACTGCGGTGCGAGAGCAGCATTAGATGGAGATTGAGAGTGAGAGTGAGTGAGAGAGAGAGTTTTGGCAAAAGGGCAGTCAATGATGGCAATGATGATGATGAGGCTGATGTGAAAGGTCAACACTCTCGCCGATCGCCCAGAGAGGCAGAAAGTGCGGACTGGGGACTGGGGAGAGTGGAGAGAAAGAAAAGGTAAAACGAAACAATGTGGCCTTCAATGGGTCGTGCTTGTTGGTGGTAGCTATGCCCCGGCTCCAGCTCCAGCTCCATCTCCAGCCCCCTGCCTATGCCACAAGTTCAGTTGAGCTCGTCATCAGAGAGATTATCGCCTGCACTTGCCACAGCGACCGTCGCGCCGCACCACTTACATAACCTCAACTCCAGAGCTGGAGAGCGCTCTGCTCCAAGCGCGCGTATAAAACGGCGCGCAGAGACGATTGCCGAATCATTTCCAGTCACATAGTTCGTAGCCCAGCAGCCGGCGAGCTACAATCCCAATCCTTGGCAACTTTCGACATCAGGAGAAATGGCAGCTTGTTTTATTGTGAGTTGGCGGTGGACTCCACTCACCTGCGAGCGAATGCGGATCCTAATAGTGTAATCTTTCCCTTCCCCTGTCTAGCTGAGCGCGCTCTTGCTCGCCAGTCCGGCGGTGTGGGGCAAGCCCTCATTTGGACGGGAGCACGTCCACATTCGCATCCACCTGCCCGAGAGCGGCGGAGATCATGGTGATCATCACGGAGGCGGTGGTGGCGGCGGAGGAGGCTATGAGATTCACTCGCATGATGGCGGCCATGGAGGCGGTGGTGGCGGCGGAGGAGGCTATGAGATTCACTCCCATGGCGGTGGCCATGGAGGCGGTGGCGGCGGCGGAGGAGGCTATGAGATTCACTCCCATGACGGTGGCCATGGAGGCGGTGGCGGCGGCGGCGGAGCCCACGTCAGTACCTATGCCATAATCACCGAAAACCACGGCGGATCTGGTGGCTACAGCTCTGGTGGACACAGTTCCGGAGGCTATAGTTCAGGAGGTGGCTACAGTGCCGGAGGACATGGCTCTGGCGGACATGATGACGCTCAGATTGCGGCCATCGCAGCTGCTGCTGGCTCATCCTCCCACGGCTCATCGGGTGGAGGCGGATACAGCTCTGGTGGACACAGTTCCGGAGGCTATAGCTCAGGAGGTGGCTACAGCTCAGGAGGACATGGCTCTGGCGGACACGATGACGCTCAGATTGCGGCCATCGCAGCTGCTGCTGGCTCATCCTCCCACGGCTCTTCGGGTGGTGGCGGATACAGCAGCGGTGGATACAGCTCCGGAGGCTATAGCTCAGGAGGAGGCGGCTACAGTTCCGGCGGACACGACTCTGGCCATGGCATCGCCAACATTGCGGCAATTGCAGCTAGCGCTGATACCTCCTCTCACGGCTCTTCGGGTGGTGGCGGATACAGCAGCGGGGGATACAGCTCTGGAGGCTATAGCTCAGGAGGAGGCGGCTACAGTTCTGGCGGACACGATGATGCCCAGGTTGTGGCCATTGCATCCGGCGCGGGCTCTGGCTCTGGAGGATACAGCAGCGGAGGCTACAGCTCCGGTGGATACAGCTCAGGAGGAGGCGGCTACAGTTCCGGCGGACACGGGTCTGGGGGCTACAGCTCCGGCGGAGGCAGCAGCTACGATAGTCAGGTGGTGACTGCTGCTGTCGCTTCCAGTGGGGGATATAGCGGTGGCTCTCATGGCGGCGCCTCCTCCGGCGGTGGAGACGGTTACAATTACTCGCCCCCAGCCGTCGGCGGCTGGTCGGGATCGGCCTCCAACTGGTCTTAGGCTCCGTTCCCCAGCATTGGCCGTCCGGCCATCTAGTCTATTGCTCATTCCCACAAGTTCGCCCGACTCCATTGGACTTTTAACTTATAATACTCATATGGCATGTTCGCTCATCCACATTCCACATGTCCACATCCGAAGGGGGCACCGCTCCCTCCTTCTGCCGCTCCACAACGTTGCCGATGTACAAAATAAATCATGTTAGTGTAATAATTTAAACCTTTCCCGTGTGTCTCCCGTGTCTTTGTCTGTTTGTGTGTGTTTGGGTCAGCTGTGGGATGGGATGCTTGGGGCTCACAGTCGACACAGAGTGCGGGTGCTGGCATGGGCAGCCACGTGGGGCATCTTTATTAGGTCCAACTGGCCTTCTTGGGTTCGGCCCTCTTGGCCAGCTCATCCTTCAGACGCTTCTCTTCACGGTCCTGCGCGGGCTGGATGACGAAGCGGTTGATGTAGTCGTAGATGGTGAAGTAGAAGGCACTGGATATGCCGGACTTGAGGAGCGTGGGGCTAACGCCCTTGTAAAATCCGGAGACGCCCTCATCCTTCAGGGTGTTTATGAAGCACTGCTTTGCCGACGGACAAACGGGATTCCGACCGAACGTCTGGCGATCCTGCTGAAAGCCATGCAGCTGAATGCGCTTCTTCATCAGATCTGCAGGATACACCAGTAGCTTGGACGCCACTCCGGCTAGGGCTCCGTTGAGGAAGAGAAAGAAGCCGGGAATGTTGTGGTCGGGATTCGACTTCTTGACGATAAACAGGACAAGGGCGTTGAGGTACTTGTAGATGAGAAAGTTGGCCCCCACCAGCGGAAAGATCTGCGCCAGGGTAAAGATTATGCCACGGGACAAGCCTCGCAGTCCTTCAGTTGCGTGCACAAACCGCACACCTCTCAGGGAACCCATGCGACTCCTCTTGCTGCTGGGATCGGCGGCCACCACTTGAGTGCGGATCACGTCGAAGGGCTGGGCCACCACGGTGCCCAGGCAGCCGGCCAATCCACCACACAGAAAGTACAAGAGCATCGGTCGGTCGTCGAAGAAGGCCATCTTGTGGGCCTTGACTCGGAGCTGCTCGTAGGACCAAAACTGCACCACTGCATAGGTAATGCTCAGCACCTGGCCGGAGTTGTGACCACGCCAGATTCCCCGCAGTCCCTCCTCTTTGTAGATGTTACCAAAGGCGTGCATCAGACCCTGGTACTTGGACCACTGTTCGTGCTTGCCCACTGGCTCCACTTGCATCTGGAAGCGAATCTTTATCACGTCGAACGGCTGCACCAGGGCCCTCGTCAAGCCCCCGGCGACACCGCCGCCTAAGGCCTGCAGCACCTGTATGAACGCCGTATTATTATCACTCATATTGCTGGAATGGAAAGGGCGGGTGATTAGCTAAACTGGGGTGGGGGTGGGGTGTGGCACTAGTGCCAGTCCATTCTCAACCAGACCACTGTACACCACTGATCATCTTTGTGCTTCGTCTCTTTGCAGCTATTGCCAAACACCAGGTCGTTGCCTACACGCAGAGGTCGCAGGTCAAGCACGAGAACCGGCACATCCAGCTGGTGCGTGAGTACGGCTTCCACCCACGCACCAAAGCCTCCGTGGAGGATGGCGATGTGCTGCCGCGAAAGTTTGAGCCCTTTCCGGAGGATATGTACGGCAAGCCGCTCGAGGAGATTGACACCTTCATATACGAGGAGGTAAGTGGCTCAGTATCCATTATCCGCATGCCCAAAATGTGCCGGGGCCAAGCCATGCGAAGCGCTGCTGCCACCCCATTTGGCCTCCATTGCCACTAATTAAAAAGTCACACACAGACGCGACCCAGTCCCAGTCAGAGCCAGGGGCAACAATCGAGGGGTGGTGTGGCGGGCAGGACAGGGACAGGGGCATGGGCAGTGCAACTGCAACTGCAAGTGGCACAACGGAAATGGAACGCGACGCGACTTTGCTTTTGTTTTTGCTGTTGATTTTGTTGCATTTGCATTTGCATTGTGTGTGCACAAGTGGAAATGCACTTTTTCCTGGCAAGCGGCCAGGGGGCGAGGGGCGAGGTGCGGGGGTTAATGGAAACGCCTAGAACGACCCTCGTGGCCCTCTCGAAAGCCGAAAAGGAAATCAGCGTAAATGCCGTCGCGGCGGGCTCGTTAAATTTCAAAAGTGAGAATAAATTTTTGGAACTACGGCAAACAATGAACCAAACACACACACACACACTCACACACTGGCATGTACTTTAGTGGCAGGAATATGGGTCATGACATGCACGGGGTACGGACTCCGGGTCGGACGGACTCTGGGGCAGAGGCAAAGTTGACAGCCGTATTTACGTGACTCAAACAAAACTGGCCAACACAGCCGCAGCAGCCCGCAAAAGGACAAATTATAGACGAACATGCAAGTGTACTCAAGACTTGGCGGCTTTTCATGCCACGTGTCGTGGCGATATTTTTTCAAATAACGGCACATACATAGACGGGGCCTGGCAAAATAAACATGCAAGTGACCAGGATGGGAGATGAGCCGCCGCCGCCGCCAGCTGTGTCCAAGTATTACCTGACATCGAGCGATGTTCCTCATCAATTGGGCCAAGTACTCGCAAGACAAGTAAAAGGCAAACAATCTGGTAATCTATAATTAAATCTTATTGTTTGCCTAAAGCTTAGTCAACCAAAAGTTAATAACGAACAATGGTTGATCCAGTCACTGGAAGACCAGACCATCCATGTCGTGACTATAAAATCACGGCACTGGCACTGGCTCATCTCTGTTTAGAACATGTGCCGCAATGTTGCCGGACATTTACACGCATCCATTGGCAACGCCAATGCAATGTTTACACATGCACGTACGTACATGATTGTGTGTGTGTTTGTGGGACAGAAAACCTATACAGATGAAGGGCGGAGGAGAATCAAAGTGCTTAATTGCATTTAATGGGACACTCTTTATGCAAGTGGCAAGTGCCGGCCAGGCAAAGCAAACAACTGAACTGCCTTTCCTTGCCTCACTTCGCAAACGATGGCGACGACAGTTGTCTGCTCCAGTGATAAGACACAGACACACAGTTACAGCCACAGCTACAGACACCGCATGTTTGCCCGAACAAGACCCTACACAACTTTTCATGTTGTGCACTTAAAAGTACACATGCTTATCCTCCACAGCTCAGCTCCACTCGCCACCCGGGCCACATCCATTGCTTAGAATGGAAGGGCAGGGCGGGATGTGGGGTGGAAGAGACGACGACGACGACAGCGTAACCAAAGGCGCATGCAAATTTACAGAAAAGGCACACAAAATGGTAAATGGCAAACTGCCACCCAATCGTAATTTTTGCTTGTTACATTAAAATTTCTGCTTACTCGGCTGAGCGACGTTTATGAGTGTATTACAGTGACAAACGACCTTCAGAATAGTGGGGGACTGGCGGGCAGATAGACAGACAGAAACATCATCCTTAGCATGGAAAACAGGCAGGCGGGCGGCGGCGGCAAGCGCTATGACTGGCACATCTGCATATATAATTGAAGAAATCAAGGCGCTAATGAACAACACTCGGCTCGGCTGCCGCTCGCTCTGGTTTCCTTCTCCGGCAAACAAATCGATATTTCCGAATGGTGCCCAAGGAGCAGAACGGAACGGAGCGCAGCCCGGCCAATCTGACGAGCGCACGACACGCGCTCCCAAGGGGCTAAGAGTGGGCGGTCCGGACAAGCAACAGCAGCCCATGGTCTAAATAATTGTATTAGCCGATTAAGTGGAAAGTTACTGCCTTGGCCGTGAGCACGATGATCAATGTTTAATGTGGTCAGTCGGTCGGTGCGTCGGATTGGTCTTGGTATTTGGCGTTGACCACCAAACGCTACTCACTCTTACTAATCTTCTTGGTTCAAGCGACCACGCTCTCCAGTTTTCTGCCGGCACCGCGTCATTAACATCCAAACTTGAGCCAAAACTACTTGATATTCCAAGATGAACTGAATTCAACAATAATCAAAATGTCGAAAGCAAAGTATTACATTTTAGACAAAACGTGCTCTGTGCACAAAAACACACACACACACACACACATGACATACAAATGTGGTTAGGTTGAGGCAGCACGCTGGATGCTCAGATTTTTCGTTTTTTTTTTCCACCACTCTTATTAAGAACACATGAGCAAATTCAGTTGGAACTTTTGTGAAAATCCAGTAATTTATTAAAATCAATTTAAACGTGAAATTCGGAAGTGTATTTTAAATGCACATTTTCTTTTTTTCGTGAAAACAGTTTTTGCAAAATTACTTTCGGGCCTCAATGTGGTGCCCTGACGGCATGTTTCAGTAGTAGTGTGCTTGCAAGTCAAAAGTTCCTGAAACGAGCAGAAAACGGCAAATTAGTATCTTGCGTGTCGCTAGGGCTCCTCTGGCCAAGTGGGTGGTTACTTACCATTCAGTGGTCGACGGTGCTGTGCTGCGCCTACTTGGAACGTGCACGCATCTTTCTGCGCTTACGCTTCAACCTACGCATACGCTTCTTACGCCACTGAAAACGAGAAAAAACACAATTAAAATGCAGTCTAAACATGCATCCACTTTCACTGATGCTCAAATACAAGTATTTTTCGCTTATTGCAATCTTTAGTCTTTTCTAGTTCACTTCGTTTTGAGAAAATTACCTTAGCTCTCATTTTCCTTCTGGTCGGTTTGACGGGTCGAGAACGAAAGAACGATTGTGTAGCGGAAGTTTGGCTCGAAGGCTAGCGTTTTCTTTGACAGCGCAAGTATCGAGTAGTTCTTTGACAGCCGGCTAAATATCGAGGACAAGGTTGATTTCGGGAATATATCTATTGATATTGTTGTGCGATAGGCGGTAACCATCGCTATTGCTCTATGGGCGGTAAACGTGAAAATACGAAATGGTCGTATGAAATGCTAATTTTTCGATACAATTTTATAGCCGAGTGCAATTTTAATTAATCTATATTTTTTTCGTCTATCTTACATATTTATTTATACATTTTGTGCCATCATTTCCAGTTCTATAATTATTATGAATTACTTGTTTTGTCAACATTTTGCGGAAACCAACTATGTTTTGTCAATGTTTATTCTAACCGCCACACCACTAAAACAAAATTAGAAGTAAATTGATTTTGATATATTGAAAAAATTGTACAGCCCTGGAACGATTGTGAGCGGAAGTGGCTCTGACAGCTTGAATATCGAGTAATATCGGCCAAAATATTGAGTCCAAGGTTGATATTTTCGTTAATCGATACTTATGTGCGATAAGCGGAATTAAAATGAATTCGATGGTCTTGCAGCACTGGTTCCAACTGTTGTGATACGACCATTCAAAATTCCCTACATAAAAACAAACTTTCCATATTTCAGACATTCTGTGTGGTTTCGAAACGCTTCCGCAAGAACTACATCCATCGTTTTACAGGCACCAAGAGCCTATTTCTCTTCCATCCATGGAGTCCAGCGCGGCGCGTGTGCGTCTATATAGCAACGAACCAATTCTTCGACTACTGCGTCATGGCCACCATTCTGTTCAACTGCATTTTCCTAGCCATGACCGAGACGGTGGAGGAGGCTGAGTAAGTACCTCAATAACGAGTGGCCAAGGGATGCTTTCACCTTCAGAACTTCTCATTTGCTAATCCACCCACAGGTACATCTTTCTTGCCATTTACTCCATCGAAATGGTAATCAAAATCATTGCCAAAGGCTTTCTGCTCAACAAGTACACCTATCTGCGCAACCCATGGAATTGGCTGGACTTTGTGGTCATAACTAGTGGCTATGCCACCATTGGCATGGAGGTTGGCAACCTGGCGGGGCTGCGTACCTTTCGCGTGCTGCGCGCCCTCAAGACGGTTTCCATCATGCCCGGACTGAAGACAATTATCAACGCGTTGCTTCACTCCTTCCGTCAACTGGCGGAGGTCATGACGCTCACCATCTTCTGTCTGATGGTCTTTGCCCTCTTTGCACTGCAGGTCTATATGGGCGAGCTGCGCAACAAGTGTGTGCGCCAGGTGCCCTCCGAGTGGACCAACGTCTCCCATCTCGACTGGCATATGTATGTGGGGACTGCTATTTCATGTTTAAATGCGAATGCTAATGGAAAGATTGTCCCTTTCAGGTGGGTCAACGACACGGACAACTGGCTGTACGACGATGAGGAGATGCCCATGCTTTGTGGCAACCTGACGGGCGCCCGTCACTGCCCCCTCGGCTATGTGTGCATCTGCGTCGGCGAGAATCCCAACCATGGCTACACCAACTTTGACAATTTCATGTGGTCGATGCTAACGACCTTTCAGCTGATTACATTGGACTACTGGGAGAACGTCTACAATATGGTCAGTGTAATCTTTGCCTCCATCGTCAGGACGATCTAATCAATGTCCCCATCTGCAGGTACTAGCAACTTGTGGTCCAATGAGTGTCATATTTTTTACGGTGGTTGTGTTTTTTGGCTCATTTTACTTGATCAACCTGATGCTAGCCGTAGTCGCGTTGAGCTACGAGGAGGAGGCGGAGATAACAAACGAGGTGAGTGCCTCTTTGGTGACTCTTTCCCGCACCCTGATCCTCTCATCTAATCGCTTTATTCTCTTGCAGGAGCGGAAAAAGGACTTGCTGGACCATCGCGAGGATTCCACGTTCAGCTTTGATCCGTCCGTGCTGAATGTGAAGAAATTGAACAAGAACAACAAGAAGAAGATCGACTCCCGGAAGGGCGTCCTCCTGGCCTCGTACAGCAAGAAGAAGACGCGCCGAAAAAAGACCAAAGGCGGAAAAGAAACGAATGGCAATGGCAATGGGAATGGGAACGGAAACGGCAGCAATGGCAACGACAATGATGCCAACAAATCCCATTCCGCCACGCCCAGCCCGGGACCAAGTCCACGTCACAGTGCGACAGAGCGTCCATCCGCCCTCACGCTGCAGGCTCAGAAGCAATACCAGCAGATGGAGCAGCAGCAGCATCAGCTGGCCAAGGAGCCCGCGGCTGCTACAGCCAAGAACCGCATCAGCTTCCATGAGGAGCCGCAGAAGAACCCCAATATGCTGTATCCCTCGGACTACAAGGGCCAGCTCATCGCCAGCAGCCGTCAGGCGAGCTCCAATTCGAGTGGCGTCAATCGCGAATCCTCACAGGATGACTCCGGCGTGGTCGACGATCACGAGGAGCAGGATCCGGCCCACGAGCTGGGTCACGTGTCCACCGTGGAGCTGGCCCTATCCCCGCGTGAAGTGCGCCTTATCAAGTGCAACGGGAACATAGCCCGCATCAAGAATCACAATGTTTATGCCCTGCATCAGGAGTTTTCCTCGGAGGTGGTGGTTATCGGTGAGTTCTCTCTGCGAACTCTCTGTGGAACAGAAATTTTAACTGATTTCATTTGCCCCACTCAGATGATCTGCCCGACCGCAACTGCGATCGCTGTGTCCACTGCTGCGCCGACTACGAGAGCTGGCTGCAGTTCCAGAACTGCCTCTACAAGGTGGTGAGGGATCCACTCTTCGAGCTGGCCATCACGCTGTGCATTGTGCTGAACACAGCCTTCCTGGCCATGGAGCATCACGGCATGAGCGAGAGCTTTCGCAATGCCCTGGATGTGGGAAATAAGGCAAGTGGACCAAGACTTCACCACAAGAATCCAAGACCAAAGAATTTACTAAATTCGTTTCTTTTCCACAGGTTTTCACGTCCATATTCACCTTTGAGTGCATTGTGAAGCTGATGGCCCTGTCCAAGGAATTTTTTCTGTGCGGCTGGAATATATTCGACCTGCTCATTGTCACGGCCAGCCTGCTGGACATAATCTTCGAGCTGGTCGATGGCCTGAGTGTCTTGAGGGGACTGCGACTGGTACTGCGAACCTCCGACATGAAATCGAAATACATAAATTAAATTTCTAACCTTTGCTCCGCTTGCAGCTGCGTGTGCTGAAGCTGGCCCAGTCGTGGACCACAATGAAGGTGCTGCTGAGCATTATCATATCGACAATTGGGGCGCTGGGTAACCTCACCCTGATCTTGGTCATAGTCATCTACATATTTGCCGTCATTGGCATGCAATTGTTCTCCAAAGACTACACGCCCGAAAAGTTTGACCCAGACCCAGTGCCAAGGCAAGACTTGAGCTATGTCTGTATACACTCGTTTATTGTCTTATCTTCGTTTTTGATCTCCCTTTGCAGATGGAACTTCAATGACTTCTTTCACTCGTTCATGATGATCTTTCGCATATTGTGCGGGGAATGGATCGAGCCGCTCTGGGACTGTATGCGTGCCGAAGAGGAGGTATGTAGACAGACAGCTGGGCAAACGGATGCACAGATTGTATACTGATCATATCTTGCAGCAAGGGGCCTCCACGTGCTTTGCCATATTTCTGCCCACCTTGGTCATGGGAAACTTCATGGTGCTCAACTTGTTCTTGGCCTTGTTGCTCAACAGCTTCAATTCCGAGGAGCTCAAGTCGAAGAAAGAGGCAAGTCACAGGCTCTGCGCCCGCACCCTTTTTTATGTTTCTAAACGTTTGTGAATGTAAATGTCGTATGTCTTGGTGTGTGCCAGCAAAAGTTACTTAAACAATTTAACAACTAAACGTGAATAGCTCCGGAATGGACAGGAGAGGAATCATTTCTCTTCTCGTCATAAACTCAATCCATTAAAAGAATATTTATATGTGTTTATTCAGACGAACGCTGGCTAGATCGTTTCCTAAATGTATTTTATTTGCACTTTGATGTGATTTCCGGTAACTCTGTTTGATCCTTAATCTGTGTCTGTGTCTGTGTGTGTGTGTGTGCGTGCGTTATCTTAGCCTTCATCGTATTTATCGCCCGATGGCACCACACAATTGAACCAATTATATCATACACCATACGATCGGGCACTCTACTCTTCAGTTCGGACAAGCAAATTCTTTTCTACGTTTCACTATTTTGACCAAAAATACCCATTGAAAACCATCACACTCTGCATTACGTTACTAACTGTGCTAAATGTTTGTAATCTACTAAACTTGAAACTAATTTCGATCCTTTAAATAAGACCCAGCACAAGGTGTGTTGACTGTTGCCTTTTGCTGGGGCTCTACAGTTCGGCTCTGTTCGAATTTTGTTGTTGTGTTGTGTATGGGGTTTGTTCAGGTCTTTAACATTAACTTTACCATTTCCTATACTTGGACATACTGAACAGACCCGCATACTCGTACTCGTACTCGTACTTGTACTCGTATCTAGTACCTATCTATCTATGTATGTCTCTTGTCTAAGTATCGATGTTAAAACATTCTCTGAAATGCACTGAATAACCTACCTAATCGAATTAACCGAATCTTCTGTTGTCAACTTTGCACCATGCGTTTAATCTTAATCTTAACTACTTACCACACAAAATACAAAATACACCTACACCCGAAAACCTGAAAACCTGAAAACCCGAAAACCAAATACAAAAAACTCAAAAAAAAACTCGAAAAAAACTCAAAAAACTGAAACAATTTAAATACACAAAACAAAAACCGTTAACAGATATTCAAGAAGAAGGTAATTTTTACTAACTAAATCCTTTTAACTTGCTTTAAACTTGCTTGCTTCGTTTAAGTTAGCCAAACTGTAATCTAAATCCCAGCCAAATAAATGTGTATATACTTCTAGAGTAGCCCAAAAGCTGATCAGGCAATATATACCTATATATATACATTATATACCTACAAATATATGTGATAATCTTTTGTGTTGCCTGCCCTTAACCCTTACTTTTGTATGTATTGGAACCCCCCCGAATTCTGATTGTAACTCCATGTCGATGTATCGATGTCGTTGTCTAATCAAAAAATAACCAAACAAAAAACTCTTGTAGCGAACTCTTTTGTTGCTCTGCCCTGGGTTCGATTTTATTGGCTAATGTGTTCCTTTTGTGTTCCTTTCCCCCGGCACAGGAGGTGGGCGAGGAGTCCAAGCTGGCGAGGAGTATTGAGCGGGTGCGCGATCTGATAAGGAAGAAGCGGCAGGAGCGCAAGGATCGCAAGGAGCGGAAGTTTGCCGAGAAGTTCCAGCAGATTGTGCTCGAGGCCCAGGCCCAGGCTCACGCTCAAAGCCAGGGGCAGGCACAGCTCCATTCCACGGGGGGTATGGAGATGGACAAGTCCAATCTGTTGGCCGAGACCAAGTTCCATAGACTGAGCTACCAGGTGGGTGTCCGGCATTGAACTCTCCTTGCAGCCCGACTAATTGACATTCTTCTCCTGCAGGAGTCTATGAATCGGCCTGTCTCGGGCTCGGACTTTGGCTTCCAGATACCCCTGAGGGACGGCCTGCACACAATTGTCGATGGGCTCGAGTACGACGAGGCCTCGGATGTGCCCGAGCAGATCCAGCTGCAGGACCAGCCACTGCCACCAATATCAGACTCGCTGCCGCCCACCTACGAGACGGCCATCATGTCTGCTCACAGCAACAACCTGACCCCGTTCGCCCTGGCGGAGCGGCGGCTGCAACACCAGATCTCCTCGGGGGTGAGCACCCAGCAGAACGACTCCAGGGACGAGGCCACCTACACGGAGTCGATCGAGCTGCGTCTTCTGGGCCAGTACAACTCCACGGACACAGATCCCTATGCCAACGATCAGCGCAGCGGCTCCTTTAACCGCGGCGACTCCTTTCAGGACAATTCGTCGCGGCGCTACGGCAGCGAGGAGCACGACGAGGCCTACCTCAAGTACCAGAAGTCGCTGCTGACGCGCTCGCCCAGCTACAGGAAGTCCCTGGACCGGCTCTCCCAGTCCAGCGGGCACTCGCAGCGCTCGCTGCTCAAGTCGGAGGAGGCCGAGATGCGGAGGCACTCGAGTGGCCACTCCCTGAACTCCATATCGATCGAGCAGGACGAGCTGCTCTCTCAGCAGGGCAATCTGCGCGAGGAGCTGCTCAATTGCGAACAGAAGGAGCTCTTTCAGTTCCTGCAGGAGGACGACGAGATGCCCAAGTCCAATCTGAGCTACATCTCGTCGAATCCCATGCGCTCGCGCCGATCTTCCAGTCAGGGACAGCAAGAGAGCGAGGCACTGGCGGAGCACTCGGAATTCGATAACATCATCCAGAGCTTCGAGAAGGAGCTGGAGGAGATCAAGCGCTCGACCACCTCGCTGGAGCGCAAGCTGTCCACCCTGTCAGAGCCCTCGCCGGCGGCCGACGAGGCCACCAAAGCGATCATGGAGCACATTGCCATTATCACGGGCGCCTCAGAGCGCACGACCGCCGATGAGGTTGTGCATCCACTCAATCCCTATGACAGCTACGACCTGTCCAGCGTGCCGAGACGCTCCCAGTCCGTCAGCTCCGCCGCCCAGCGCCAGTCCGTGAAGATCAAGCGTCGCAGCCTGGAGAAGCAGCGCAAGATCGACGAGGACTTTAGCATATCGAATGAAATACGCAAAATCTGTGATCAAATCCATGCGCCATTCGTGGCCATGGAGGCCATGGCAGTGGCAGCCACCAGCCAAGGTCCGGGCGCCAGCCAGTCGCCCTTTACGCGCCGCAAGATCGATCCGTTCACGGTACAGTTCGATCGCTTCAAGCGGCTGTCGCTGATCGAGCGGCTGGAGGAGCTGCCGGAGGAGGAGAAGCCGATCTCCACGCTTCGCATCGAATCGGAGAAGATGCCGCGCAAGTTTCTCAACAGCGAACAGCTGCGCCTCGACAGTCTCTCGCTCAAGAGCACCAACTCGTACGAGAACCTGCTCATCCAGAAGCAGAAGCTCGTGCTGCCATTGTCCACTGGTGTACCCGCCACGCCACCCACCTCCTTGAAGTCGAGCATTGAGCCACCGACACTGGCGCAAATTTCATCGCTAAAGGCCACGCCCACGCCCCCGCTGGCCGCCCTCACCGAGCACCAGCAGCACTTTCATGCCACAAGCATCCAAACGGCCCCCTCTCATGGTCACGGCCAAAGGCACACCCATGGGTCTAGCCACGGTCACGGCCATGGCCATGGCCACGGCCACGGCCACTCACAAGCACACCCAACGGCTGGGCAGAGGCGACGCCCCATGGAGCATCCACAATCGACTTTAGACAAAGCCGCTTCCTTCCAGTCCGCGCGCACCGAGTCGCACAGCTCGGGCGCCGCCGACAGCAGCTCGGCCCTGGCCCTGGCTCTCGCCCACACCCACAAGACTGAGCAATCCGATCAGCCGGAGAAGGCGGCACAGAAGCCGTCGGCATTCACTCGACTGACCGAAAAACCATGGCATTGTTTGGTTTCCTACGTAGACGACCTCACTGTCGGTGGGAGACGTAACTCGCAGGGCGCTTACAATGATCCCATGACTTTTCCGAGCTACGGGCAGGCGAAGCCGCCGAAGGTGCCAGACGATTGCTTCCCCCAGAAGTGCTACGATCAGTGAGTATTCGAGATTAACCCCCAATTGCAGCATCTTATGCGATTTGCATACTGTGGCAGCTTCTACTTCCGCTGCCCTTGGTTCATGTCCTGCATGGACACGCCGAGCGCCAAGCAGTGGACCCGCATAAGGACGGCTGTCTTGACGGTTGTCGATACTCCGGCCTTTGAGTGGTTTGTGCTAGTGCTGATCTTTGCGTCGAGTATTACGCTCTGCTTCGAGGACATCTACCTGGACAGCAACAAGACGCTGAAGCGCGTGCTCTACTGGACCAACTTCTCCTTCTGCCTGATCTTCGTGGTGGAAATGATACTCAAGTGGCTGGCGCTGGGCTTCTCCAAGTACTTCACGAGCTTCTGGACCATACTGGACTTTATCATAGTGTTTGTGAGTACATCTACTTGAGCACTTTGATGCGCCATCTCTGATCGATCTTGTGGCTCCTCAGGTATCGGTTTTCTCGCTGCTCATTGAAGAGAATGAGAACCTAAAGGTTCTGCGCTCGTTGCGGACCCTGCGTGCCCTGAGACCCCTGAGAGCCATCTCTCGGTAAGTTGACCAGTCGCTGGTCTAGTATATAGGCCTGCACCACAACCTTCTCAAACATCTGTGCATCCAGTGAAGTAAGAGCTGTCAGCTGCCAGCTGTCGGCTGTCCACGTAGGCCACTCCACTTCTTTGCCTCTTGCAACTACTACTACTGCTACTCGTACTTTCTTGTGTCTCTTACTATTTCTGGGATAAGTCGGTCACAGCCCTCGCTCGATCCGGCCTTCGTCAGAGCTGTGCAGTGTTTAATACAATCTCGTCTTCTTTATGGATTTCGAATAGAAATACGTAGAACACTTTGCATTGCATCCTCCTCGCCTCTGTCTTGTCTGTAGCCTGAAGCCCTCGACTTGTCTATCCCCCGCCTTCACACAAACTACCTGCATACTCGTATATGTATAATCTTTGTATATAAGCTCAAATTTATAATAAGTAGACACTGTACATACTCGTATGCGTAGATAAACCAAACCAAACCTACTCGTAGCTCGTAATAGTTGGATGAGCATCATTGCAAAAAGAACTCAACTCCACTTGTATGCACATGCACCAGAACCGTAACCGTAACCGTAACCGTAACCAACTAGCACCCATTGCCAGATGCAACGACGCGACGAGATCCAGTGTCCATCCCAGTAATGATTAGCATTTCATCCATTCCATTTCTATTCCAGGTGGCAAGGAATGCGGATTGTAGTAAACGCTCTCATGTATGCAATACCATCAATTTTCAATGTACTTTTGGTTTGTTTGGTTTTTTGGTTGATCTTCTCAATAATGGGTGTTCAGTTCTTTGGTGGGAAGTTTTTCAAGTGCGTCAATGAAATGGGAGAATTGCTGCCAGTTACTGTGAGTACACTCGAGGATGAAGGATGAGCAGGCGGAGGAGGCGGAGGAGGACCTCTACCCGTCGTGTTATGTGCGCCCTTACTGATATTTGCTTCTCCGTTCATTGTGTGCAGGAGGTGAACGACAAGTGGGACTGCATCGAGCAGAACTACACGTGGATCAACTCGAAGATCACCTTCGATCATGTGGGCATGGGCTACCTTGCCCTGCTGCAGGTGGCCACCTTCGAGGGCTGGATGGAGGTGATGGCGGACGCCGTGGACGCCCGGGGCGTGGACCTGCAGCCGCAGCGGGAGGCCAATCTCTATGCGTATATTTATTTTGTTATATTTATTGTGTGCGGATCGTTCTTCACACTCAATCTGTTCATTGGAGTTATCATTGATAACTTCAATATGCTCAAGAAGAAGGTAAGTCCATTGGCCTATGGTACATCCGGGCCCCGGCATCTGGGCCCGATCCCTATGCCACGTATATCAATCTATGTATATCTTTTGTGTAAATGCATAATCTGTACATACAAACATAGTACATAGTACATCCATCCATTCGTCACCACCGATCTGTTTGATTGCTATTCAATATTGTATCCGTTGCCATCCCGAAAACGCTCCATCAATATGTGTACCCACACCCGATCGATCGATTCTTAATGTATTGCTGATAATGATAATGATAATGTGTTGCTGATCTGTTGTCTCGAGTTGTATATAGAAGCTTAGAGCTTAGAGCCTAGAGCGTTACGTTACGTTACGTTACCTAAATGTGGACTGTATATATATGATTAAATGTTCATTCTATTCTCATCACTTTTATATAGTATGAAGGAGGAGTGTTGGAAATGTTTCTCACCGAATCTCAAAAACACTATTACACGGCTATGAAAAAATTGGGACGAAAGAAACCACAGAAAGTTATTAAGCGACCTATAAATCATTTTTTAGCTATGTTTTATGATTTATCCAATTCGAGAAGGTAAACAAACCATAACCATATGATCAAATCCAATTTAAAAACCAGCTCAATCTAAGACCAGCAAATTACGTATCCCTACGAGTATCTTATAGTTTATGCCTACTATTAGTTACTATTACTAACTGTCTCTCTAACTTGTCTCTTGTCTCTTGACTACTCTAAATCTAACACTAAATCTAAATCTAACTTTAACTCTAACTGTAACTCTTACTGTAACTCTTACTGTAACTGTAACTATTAGTTGTCTTTACGGTTAGGCGTTCACACAACTCTCGGTTGTTTCTGATTTGGTGATAAAAATCATTTGAACACTTGAAATTCCCAGCATTTTTGATCATCACCAGGGTGTTTGCCGCCTCTTCAGTGATGGAGAACCGGCCAAACACCATCAAAAATGCCTCCTAACTCTCTCTGTATCTCCGTATCCCATATCCCGATGCATAACTCTTTAAGTAATAATTGTAGAGCACCTTTTATTCACTCTGATACTACGATACTTGGAATACCCTTTCTATGATACTTCCCCCCAATACCCAATACCCAATACCTAATACCTTACGCACTCTGGGCATGAGTAGCTGTCCTGGGGCTGTTCGTTCCAGTCATCCGTATGGGCGGGTCGGGTTTTACCTCTTGGTGTGTTTTAAATGGAATCAGCATGTATATACTGTATGTACTACTTAGATTTAGATCTAGTTTACTCTCTCTCTCTCTCTCTATCTATCTATTAGCAAGCCATGGTGCTCCTCCCCCTGCCTGTACATATCCCACCCCCATTTCTTGTCTGTATCTGTGAGGAGCACCACGACTTCGGCTCAGCCGAAGCTTCTACTTCGAGGACTAAAATTAATGAATCTCTGTGGTGTCTCTCTGACGATGTGCAGGTTCGAGATTGCGATCTTTGTACTGATTTTTCTCAACATGCTTACCATGGGCATCGAGCACTACGATCAGCCACATGCGGTCTTCTTCATCCTGGAAGTGAGCAACGCCTTCTTCACGACGGTCTTTGGTCTGGGTAAGGGAGCGAGCAGGAAGCCAGCAAGGGGATAACTTGGAGCCATTGCTGATCTATCATCCTGTGACTAATCTGTTTCTTCCCGCAGAGGCCATTGTCAAGATTGTGGGACTGCGGTACCATTACTTCACGGTCCCGTGGAACGTCTTCGACTTCCTGCTGGTGCTGGCCTCCATCTTCGGCATTCTGATGGAGGACATCATGATCGACCTGCCGATCAGTCCGACGCTACTGCGCGTAGTGCGAGTGTTCCGCATAGGGCGCATCCTGCGCCTCATAAAAGCGGCCAAGGGCATACGGAAGCTGCTGTTCGCCCTGGTGGTGTCGCTGCCGGCTCTCTTCAACATTGGCGCCTTGCTGGGACTGATTACCTTCATCTATGCCATACTGGGCATGTCGCTCTTCGGCCACGTGAAGCTGCAGGGCGCCTTGGACGACATGGTGAACTTCCAGACCTTCGGGCGGAGCATGCAGCTGCTCTTTCGCCTGATGACATCGGCCGGATGGAACGACGTGCTCGAGTCGCTGATGATCCAGCCGCCCGACTGCGATCCCTTCTTCAACCGCCAGACAAATGGCGACTGCGGCCACCCTCTGCTGGCCATCACCTACTTTACGAGCTTCATCATCATCAGCTACATGATCGTGATCAACATGTACATTGCCATCATTCTGGAGAACTTCAACCAGGCGCACCAGGAGGAGGAGATCGGGATTGTCGAAGACGACTTGGAGATGTTTTACATACGCTGGTCCAAGTAGGTGTTTCCCCCGCCCCCCACCACTAGAGTAGCAGGAGAGCAGCGTTAATTGCGGCTAGATGGGAGAGAGAGCGAGCGAGCGATGTTGATTAATGGAATTCGCCATTGATTTAATTTCAGATATGATCCACATGCCACCCAGTTTATACACTTCTCGCAACTGTCCGATTTTATTGCCTCTCTCGATCCACCATTGGGCATCTCGAAGCCCAATAATGTCGCTCTAGTGTCATTTAATCTGCCCATCTCTAAGGGTAATAAAATACACTGTCTCGATATTTTGCACGCGCTCGTGAAGCACGTGCTAGGTCATGTCGAGGAGACCGATAACTTCAAACAGTTGCAGGAACAAATGGATGTCAAGTTCAAGAAACAGTTTCCAACGCGCAAAGAATTGGAAATTGTTTCGTCGACGCGGATCTGGAAGCGCCAGGAAAAGGCGGCCAAGACCATACAGACCGGCTGGAAGGACTATTTGCGGTACTACACCCCACACCACAACTCCAGTGCAGACCTCTACACTGAACACATTTTAATTTATCTAACAATTCGTGTTCGCATGATGTGTCTAACGCCTGCCTTGTGGTGTCTCTTCACAGGCGCAAGAATGAAAAGGAGCGCTCCAATTCCGGCGACAGTGCCACACAAAACTCCAGCCCCGGAGGATGGCAATCGAAGCTCTCGGCTCTGAACTTTTTCCACCTGCAGGTGAGTCGCCTTTACTATTTGTGCATATATTTATGGATAACTTTTGGGATTTGGATTGGATTGCAGGTTAGTCGTCGGGGCACCGCCTGCTCCAGTCGTGCCTCGTCGCGCAAGTCTTCGCGTGCCTCTGATGGCTCCGATCTGAGTGAACTAGCCGGGCCCTGGCTGAATCTGCCGCTGATGCTCGTCTCGGGGGCCGATGATGTCGTCAAGGATATCAAGCAGCAGGGCGACGAGATGGGCAAACGGTAGTTATCTCCAGTTCCACCCACACACACACTGCATCCACACAGACACACGTACACACGTACACCCACTCACCCAGCCACACACACAGACACACACAGAGACATTCCATATATATGTGTATGTGTATCCATGGCTGCGATGAATTTGAAATGCAATTTTTAGACGAATACGAAATTGAAAGGCTTTCCATGCTCATGCCGCCTTCCAACCATGCAACAACCATGCAACCAGATAACCAAATAACCAAATAACCAAATAACCAGTTAACCAGACAACATACCCGTCGATCCATGCTCGATAAATTTAATGTTTTGTGTGTCCACAGTGTACCTATATGAACTTAAGCCCTATTTCTAGCATATCCTCTTGTATCTCCCTAAACTATGAGTCCCTGCTCGCAGATATGGTCACAGCGGTACTCAGAAGTGACTCCCAGCCTAGTGGCTTGAATTACCTAGGTAAAGGCTCAAGCTCAATCACTCCAATCCTATCCTATCCTATAATAGCTGCTTAGCTTAGCTTAGCTTAGCCCCACAAAACGTACAGTCTTCAAAACCAAACCAAAAAAAACAACAATCAGAATACAATCAGATCTACTCAACCAAATAAGCAATATGCAATCTTACAAATCTTACCAGCTCTCTTTAGTTCTCGTCTGCAACTCACTCATATCTGTTCTATACTCTGGCTACATTATGTATAAGTATATGTATATGTATATGTATTGACTCCACTATCCAGTACTCGTACCAGTCGACTGCTCCAAAATGTATCTTATCTAGTTTCTCCATCCAAACTCGAAACTCCAAGCTTCAAACTCAACTCAAGCTATACTCAGATCATTAAAGCGAACGCCAAGTCTATGTCAAATACTCATTAGCCGCTCTCTACAACAACAACAACTAACTAACTATTCAACTATTCAACAAATTTCCTATCTGAACTATCTGAACAACAATTTGTAATGCATAATGCAGTTTGAATATACAGATTTGTGTATATTATTCCGAATATGTATTTGATTTGTAAGTAGTGGCCTAACCGGAAATCGTTGAACTTGTAGATGAACCCCTCCCACCTCCGACCACACCCCACCCCACCCCACCCCACGCCAACCGACTCGGACTCCTCCTCCGACTCGCTCTCTATGGCATCGAGAATGCGCAATTTGAGTTGATTTTTATTGGTTGCCTGCCCTTAAATAGATTCCTAGTTATTCCTAGTTTTGCCAAGTATTTTCAGTTGATTTGATTGTAGCAGCATTGATACGTACCAAACCATCCAAACTCACCAGGTAAATTCGGAATTACGGAGCTCCGTAGAGCTCGTAGAACAACCGCCAACAACCACCCCACCCATCCAAGTTCATGCCTAATGATGTACAGCCCAACAACTATTTTCTCCTATGTAATATCGTCGGTAAAATTGCAGAAAAAAGAATGCCACGAAACAATGGCCCTGTTGATCTATAGCTATAAGGAATCCCACTATAATCTAATCTAATCTAATCTACCCATACCCGTACCCAAACATTCTACACACATGCTCTCACATCTGAAATGTCCACATCCAAATCGAAACCAGATCAAATGACAAACTCATGTTTATGATTGTTACTATTACTGCTATTTCAACTACTTAACTATTACTATTATTAGCGGTAGCATATTTGTGGAAGCGCCTAGAGCAAGTCGTCGCCGAAGCTTTTATAATTTCTTTTTGCGTCATCAGGATGCTGTCGATGACAGCTTAACCTCACCTTCAGTACATAGAAAAAGTAATTATTGACAAGTGCCTTATCACCCACCCAACCACCCACCCACCAATCCACTTCACTTCACTCCACTCCACTCAGTCAGTTAATCATTCACGTTCTGCTACTTGTAAATATTCTCTCTGTACATAGCCATTGACACCACTGAAACGACAGCACCTTGAACCATCCAACCACTGCACCTGAGTCTCAATCTCAAGCTCAGTCCTAGCATCAATCGAGATCGTATCCATTTATGGCTTCTACTGCTCATTGAAACCAATCTGTTAACTCTCCACCGATAATTATCAGTTTTTCCTCATACTCTATATGTACTCTCGCTCTCGCTCACTCTCTCTCTCTGACATATATAACTCTCTCTCTATATGTATTCGTTACTGTAATTGTATCTGTATTTAACCTATCCACACAACCTATTTCTTTTTTTTTGTATTATTCTGTGCGTTGTGCCACACCACAATTGTCAAACACTAATGCGAGCCTTTCACCCACAACAGCTGCTATAAATACCACGACCAACACAACCACCTCAGCCTCTGTCTCCGTCAGCGCCTCTGGTGCGGCCTCCGCCACCGCCACCTCCACTGCGACAGCAGCATCCGCCACCGACAGCGACAGACAACAGGTGGTGGGGGGGCCGGTTAACTCACGTAAGCGCGCCTCTAGTTTCATACGCAAGAAACCCCCCCTCGAAAGAGGCTTGTCAGCACAAAGCGCTTTAAGAGTTAACAAGAACGCTTTTGTCTGTATGTGTAATTTGTACTTGAGCTTCCCGCCCCGAGAGCACACCCCACTAAAGTCGTCGTCTTTTACCAAACTTGCAGCGGAGGGTCCTGCCCCCGAGGTGATCGTCACGCGGCCATCGCCGGATCAGCAGACGCATCCGCACATGCATGCCATCGGGCTGCGGCCGGACAATGCCACATTGGTGCATGTGCTGGTGCACCGCGAGAGCGAGGAGTACAAGGAGGAGGACGAGGGCAGCCTCTCCTCCACGGGCAATGGCAATGGCCATGGGCACGAGAAGCCCAAGCCGCCGCAGATACGCATCAGCGCGGGCTCGTCGGAAAGCGCCATGGACACGTGCCTGATGCCCAGCGTGCAGATAATGGTGGACAGTCCCAAGGAGCCGCCACGCGGCGATTTCAGCACGGAATTGGCAGCTACACCCACAGCCACAACGATCGGTGTCGAGGTGGATCCCTCTCCCATCGATGTGAATGTGCAGGGGGACACATCGCAGGTGTTCTACGACTACAATCCCGACAAAGCCACTGGCAACGAAATTGTCGAGATGGACACACTCGCAGAGGATGAGGAGCAGCAGGCATTAGCAGCAAGAGAAAGCGAAGCACATGCACTTCCAGCCGAGGATCAGCAGAGATGACCTTTGGCCAACAGTCGGCAGCAGGATTCCAGCAGCAGCAGCAGCAGCAGCAGCAGTAGCACCAGCAGCAGGATCAGTGTCTGCTCCTCATCAACGACATCAACATCCTCGGCTGTCGCTGGTCGGCGTCCAAGTTGACAACCTCCGGCCTGAGCGCAAATCCGATGCCGATTCCTGTGTGCATTTCTCTCAGAACTTGTAGTTTCTTAGGCTTAGGCTTAGGCTTAGGCATAGGCATAGGCGGGGTCGGGGTGCCCCTTTGTTATCATAGTCGATTACCTATATATATATATACTAGTCGCTTTATACGATATATACACATATACAGATACATATACATATACGGAACTATCCACATTTATATACAAAATATCAATCTACAATCTACGCTGGCCAGATGGAGGATGGACGATGGAGGAGGTGGAGAAGAAATCAATATTAAACTCTGTGTTAACAAAAACGTGCATTAAACCAAGCGTACACCGTGTACACACGTATAGTACGCGAATCAAATCAAAAACAAAAACGAAAACGAAAAAAAAACAAACGAAAAAAAAAAAACAAAAATCCGAATAAGAATCAGAATCATAGATTAAACTTATCACAATCAGAATCCGAATCGGTGTCGGAGAAAAGGGCGTGTCAAAACATGTCAATAGCTTACCGGGCCGTTCGGTTCTTAGTCGTAGTCATATCGGGGTACTTTCTTGGATATTTTCGAAGGTTGTCTTACAAAGAGATTGGCATTACATGCATACACACATCTATACACACATTTATACATACATACGTACATATGTAACTAACTATCGCGGTCAGATCTAGGCTCATGACAGTAGATTTATTTTCTCAATTATCGATACATATGGAATATATTTTGTACATATGCCAAAGGAAGTATTTTAAACTAATGAGCTAATACTATACTTACTTATAGAGATAGGGGATAGATAACGATAACGATAAAGATAACCTTTACCTTTACATAGCGTACGCCGTACGAGGTCTTAACATACGTACATATAACATTAGTTAGTGCAAATTTAATGAAATATTTATAAAGGTTTTTCGTTACGACTACGATAACGCATACAATTACCGATTATCGATTACCAATACGATTACCATAGCGCTAGCGATAACTATAAACGATTATTATCCATTACCGATTGTTCGAAGTACAAAAGCGAAGTATTAGTAGATTTGATTATTATGTATTGTGCATGCATACATCATACATACATACGAGTATCTGGCTATCTGCAGCACCTTGATACCCGTGCCCGTACACATGTCTCTCTATCCATCTCTCTTCTTCAGCATTCTTCAGTAATAACATAGGCCAAAGAACAATGTCAAGTGAATCCAATCTTAAGCCCAATCGGGTAATTAAATATGTACTTCTATCCAGCAAGCCAGCACCAGAATCGAAAGCGAACCAAACCAAAACGAAACCGAAACGAAACCGAAATCAATCAGCAATCAGCCAGATGAAGCGCAGTCCTACCTAACGAATAACTTTTATTGTTGTGAACTAATGATTAGTTAATTTATTATATGATTTAGAGTAGCTTAAATCAAAACCAAGTTGCAACAATTGTGGTCTCCTATGAAACAAAAGAACAAAACAAACCAGTAAGCTTCCACAACAACTCTATTCTAACATAATGATTTACACTTTACACCTATGTATGTACGTGACTTCTTTGTACAAGTTTGATGAGGGTTTTGTTTTTAAGTCGTTGGGGCCCTGGGCCCAAGAAGTTTCCAAGAAACTTGTCGTGTTTTTGTTACATTTTAAGTGTTGTCCTCTCGCTCTTAAGTCGTCATTGTGATCGCATTAAGTTTACACATCGAACAGGAGCAGTTTTTTGGGGTATGATTATTAAACGATTAACGATTATTATTATGTATATAAATACGAGGAAAACCGAAACCGAAGTACACCAGCAGCCCTCAAAGCAGCAGCGCACACTCCACTCGACTTAACTCTAATCTTATTCTCAATCTATTTTCGAAACCTAACAACAGACAATCAGACAGCGATTGATAGTAAATTGAAATTCTATGGTACCAACTAAATCGTTTTCTCCAAGAACAAACAAAATAACGTACACACAACAAATTAATTGTGATTTTAACAGCAATTTTTACACAGAAAACAAAACAAAAACAAAAGTGAAACAAAAGCAAAAGCAAAAACAAAAACATAAAAACCAAACTAAAATCATAATTTTTAATTAGAAATGTTAACAGAGATAGATGAAATATGAAAATGTGAAGAAAAAAAACCGAAAGCAAAAGAAAACCAAAAAACAAAAACCAACAACAGACAGAAACCAAACACTCGTCAATTAAGTGATATTTAATATTGGTACATTGCCTAACAGTTGCAAGGATTATATATTGTATGACATAGGATTTACAATATTTAGTACTCGTATTCGATTGTACATAAACGATAACGATAACCGATAATGATTAACGGTAACGAAATAGCAATAGAACCTCTCATCCGAATCATCAAGGAAATTGACAAACCCAAACCAAAAGGAAGCTTTAATTTGAGTTCTCTTTCAAATAATAATCGCTTCAAACGATATTTACTTACGATTAGTGAGCGACGCGAGACGAGCCGAGCCGAGCCGATGATGCAATGATGTGGGAGGTTTAATTTAGTCATAGAGTATAACGACAATAAAATGAATGAGGCATATTCAATTATATAGACATCGTTACCAAAACCGAAACCAACTCAAATGAACAGCGATCAGAGATCAGGCCATAAACACAGAGCAGCAACAGAAAGTGAACCGAATAATGCAGATTAACAAATTTAGATATTTGATATTCGAATCGAATTGAATCGTACGCGTAATCGCAGTAGATAATGCTTTGATCCCATTCAAGTCGAGTCAAGAACCAAATCAATCGAGCAAATGCAGAAATGCAGCAGGCACAAATTGAAACAGAACCGAGTCCTATGCATTTAAAGCTCATGGCACCCGCAGCAAAAGCAGCAAAAGCAGCAGCAGCAGGAACAGAAGCCCCTAGTCACACATCAGCAATGGGAGACGAGACGGACTAGGGGCTGATTACGTATAGTACATACAGATATACCTATAGTTAGCAATACTGCTGGTTTGATTAGGCATGCCTTACAGAATACACGATTTTATTTATATATACATATTGTTGAGATTAAAGTATATATGGATATGGATGACGGATGACGGAGAGGTATCGAGACGTTTCAGCGGATGGAAAAAGGACAGATAAGAAGGGAAACAGAGGAACACAATGAAACAGCAATAAACATAAATATTTAATACGTACAGAAAATGGAAAACAAATGCCATGGCAGAAGGCGTACAATTGTTTAGCATACTCTGAGAACTAAGTCAATTATTTTGATTTGCCGCCTTATTGGTCGTCCTAGTCCTAGTCCTAGTCCTAGTCCTAGCCCTAGTCCTAAAACCGCAGTAACAGTAACAGCTATGGCATAATCAAAAATCAATTAAATATTACCAAAAACTAAAAGAGACAATGCATAGTTTTATATAATAATTCCTATTCTAGCTTAGCTTAAACCATTGCCTCGCTCCCCTGGCCCACACGCTCCACCGGATCAAATCAAAATTTCCGCTTAATTTGTCTCTTTCAAAACTGTGCGATAATTGGGCAGCAAATTGTTAACAAATTATTGCCGCGCATGGTTTGCATTTGCATAAATTTCCATTTGGATTTTCATTGCCATTGACTGCCTCGTTAGCTTAGCTTAGCCCCCCCTTAGACCCATCAACTTTTGATTGATTTGATCCGCTACGCTCCGCAGTTCTGCTAAACATTAATTTATAAAATAAAACAAAATACAAAAAAAACAACAAAAGATATACAAAAAAGGGTAATAAAAGAGTAACGCAAAAGATTAAGAACCATTAACCATAATACGAGTGTGTGGCTAAACAACACACACACACACACACACATTTTGAACCGAATCATATCAAATGCAAAAACAAAAGGAAAACAAAAGGATAAACGGAAAACCAATTAATGATAATAACTATAATAATAACGAAAACGAAAATAAAAGCAAAAGAAATGAAAATGAAAATTCAAGAACGCATAAAATAAATCTAACATTTGCAATTACATACAAAATATTTACTCCAATGGGTACAAAATGGTACGGTACAGTAAAGACATTCGTTTATACAATATTTACTGTCTATATAACCATTATATACTACTTATGTACTTACTGACAACAAATTATTAAGGGTTTTGTTCAATTTCATTATTCGTATGTTAATAAAAACAATTTCTGACTTAAACTTACGCTCCGAGTCTGCTCTGAATACGGATTAAATGCTCGGCTAGGCGATGATTAGTCGTTTAATAAATACTATAGCTTAGGCAACCCCTGCACTGGTCCCTCGTGCTTCAAGTGCGCTCCTGTAGCACTTGCAGCAGATGGTCCAGCTTCTGTTCGATGAACTGCAAGTTCTCCAACTTGTGCTCGATGATCTGCAGCCGTCGATCGCTGATCTGGTCCCGCTGGCGCCGCTGTTCCGCATTGGACTTCTGATCGATGACGGCCAGCGCGAGCTTCACGGTCCGGCCATCGATCTGGGAGCACTTGCCGGTCAGCACGGAGCAGCAGCAGGGCATCAGCTTCAGCGGCGGATCAAGCAGCTTCTTCTGCGTGGCGCTCGTGGGCAGCTGCTGGAAGCTGGCCGGGCTCTTGCCATTCAGCGGCTGCAGCTCGAAGCCATCGCTCATGGGTATCAGCACCTTGTTGCCGTCGTTGGGCAGCACTGAGATCTGGCGAAGACTCAGGTAGTTCGGGTAGATGTTCATCAATCGCTGGCAGATGCTGCGAAAGGGTTCGCTGCCCACAATGAAGCCAGCGTGTCCATCTCGGCCAGTGAGAACTTGCTCGTAGCGGGTCAGCAGATTGGTGCGAACGATGGCGCCGTTCAGTTCCGCCTGTGCTTTGATGGCCTGTGGGCGAGGAAATAAATTGGACACAGTTGAATAAAGCCGATGAAGAAGAGGAAATATATTTGTAAGCCCACCTGAGTGTCGCTCACAGCCAGACCATTCAGCAGATTGAACAGCACAATGGTCATAAAGAACACGAAGAGCAGGAAGATCAGATAGGTGTAGACGCTATCAAACTTAATGTCTCCGGCATCGAACTCTCCCGTGAGCATCACAATCGTCTTGATGAGCGCCTCGATGGGCACCGAGAAGGTGTTGAAGTGCCCGTCGTCCTCTCCCTCCTTTGCGGGCTCGGGCGTGCTGTCGTTCTGGACCACCTGGGGCTTGCCAAACAGTATGTAGAAGCACAGACTGAACGTGAGCACAAAGATCGAGTAGAGGGCAAAACTCTTGATGAAGCTGCTGGAGACGGCGCGCAGCATCAGCATGTGCGTCGAAATGGAGAGTACTGGCAGGGAGCCCACCAGCAGGCAGAACTCCAGGGACACCAGCAGAATGGTGAAGACGGCCAGCACGCGCTGCGTCTCCTTGTCGTAGCTGGCCTCCATGCAGGTGAGGATCGACAGCACGATGAGCGCCACCTCCATCAGGTTGGTGATGGACCAGAAGTGCAGCAGCGGCGACATGGCAAACTGTATCACCTCTCGGATGATCAGATACACAATGCCTATCCAGGAGAACAGTCCAAAGAGGGCAGTCAGGGCCGTGTGGTCACTCTCGTGGAACTTGAGGAGCGTGTGCGTGATGATGGAGGCGGTGAAGAGGGAGTAGAGCAGGAAGTTCAGATAGAAGATCACCGAGAGGCGGTGCCACTTGAGGAAGAGGAAGCTCGAGATCAGCGGGTGCTGCAGCAGGTGGCGCAGCTCCTTGGTCTCGGCAATGTACGCGATGGGAGTCATTTCGTCCTGCAGCTGGTGGGGATGGGCAATGGTCCGCTGGTGCGGACCATGCCCGGACTCCCGCTCCCGTCGCATCAGGTTCTTGTAGTTGATGACGATCTCGAAGCCCTGGTCACCGGGCTTCTCCCCGTTGGTGGTGATGCAGGAATCGAAGTGCTCCTCCAGCACTTTGGGGTCCATCTCCTGTATGGGCAGCTCCCCGAACGCGCTCCTGGCCCCGATGTACGCTCCCTGGCGTAGCAGCTCCTGCGCCACCTTTGTGTTGCGATACTTGACCGCATAGGAGAGGGGCACCTGGCCACCCTTGTCCGCCTCGTTGATGTCCACACGATCGCTCTCGAGCAGCAGCTGGAAGCAGCGCTGATGGTCGCAGAAGTCGTCCAGCGGCTGCTCATCCAGGCGACTGATCACCGCGTTCAGCAGCTTGGAGTTCGAGGTAAGCCTCAGCTGCGGATGCTTCAGTAGCTTCTCCAGCGCCCTGTGGTTGCCCCAGATCACGGCCAGCTCCACGGGGCTGGTGGCATTCAATTTGCTTGGATTGATGTTGATGCCCGTTTCGAGGATGGCCTCGAGGGCGCGCTGCTTGCCCCGCTTGATACTCTCCACCAGGAGGGACAGATACTCCTCCTGGTTGGCGTTGCGCTGGTTGTCCGCGTTCCCGCTGAGGTTCTGGTGATACTCTGCGAACTGCTGCTCAAACTGGGTCTCGTCCCCATCCCGCAGTGTGCGCAGCAGTCGCTCGCAGTCGATCTCTGCGCCGGCCTCGCGCAGCTCTGGCAGTGGCAGGTCCGGGTACTGATCCTTCAGCATCTGGCGCACCTGCCCGTTCCGGTAGCTGTCAATGTCCAGCTGCGGTTGGGTCAGGAACAGCCGGATCAGCTCCTGCTTGGTTCCGGCCTCGATCTTCCTGTTCTTCAGCACATGGTGGAGGGGCGTGAACTCGCCCTGATCCACCACGTTGGGAGAGGCGCCGTACTCGAGCAGCAGCTGGATGCAGGAGCCCACCGGCGAGGCATTCTCCGCTGTGAGGTTCTTGGCCAGCGAGTTGAGGGGCGTCAACTGGCCGTACTTCCGGTCCACCTGGACTCCCCCGTGGCGCAGCAGCACGGCCAGATTCGATGGATCCCGCGAGTCTGCGGCATAGCTAATGGCAGCCTTGTTAAGCTTTTGATTTATCTGTGCGGGCAGTCAAAGTTCGAGGAGTCTCTTAGCACAAGAAGATGGGCAATGGCGGAGAATGAGAATGGAGAATGGAGAAGGGGCAACTTACGTAGTTCACATTGCAGCCGTGGGACAGGCAGGCCTCGATAAACTGTGCGCACTCCGGTGTGGAGAGCGCCTTCTCGTAGAGCGTTGTGTGGCGATCGTCCTGCAGATTCGCCTGGGCACCGTTGTCCAGGGCCGTGTGAAATTCCCGTATGTCCCGCTTGGCCAGCGCTGCGCTCAGCTGCCCCTGCGGATCGATGAAGCCGCAGTTGTTCAAGTCCATTCTGCTGCCTGCAAAGAGTCGAGTGGGAATGCGGCGGATGAGCAATGTCTATGTGGGCTTTTGGTTGATCTTAGCCAACCCACGCTGCGTATGAGTAACTTCTGATGCCAATTCTATGGAAATGATGCCAGAGCCCGCATTGCTCGCGCTCTGCTCTGGTCACTGGAGGGTCAGACAACTGACGGTGTCTGGCCAGACCTTGAAATGGCCGAAACAAAAGCATGAGAGTGGACCGACAGCGACCCCCGCAACAAACGGCATTTGACAACGCTTCATGCTACGATGATTTTCACACAAATGACTGGCTGTCTGTCTGTCTGTCTGTCTGTTTGTCCATGGAGCTGGCCAGCAGCTGGTGGCGGAGCTGGCCACAGCTGAAAGCTGCCCCACAGGTTTCTCGAAAAACAGAAACCAAAATCTTCGTTTTGGGGGCAATTAAAGAAAGCGTCTTTAAGTGCTTTTTGTGGTACAGAGCTACAGACTTAATTTGCCCTCCCGTGTAGTTATTAAATCATAACAATACGTACACAACGGCAGACAAGACAAGGCCCGAGAAGTACTTTGGGAGGAGTGGCTTGATTGGTCAAAGTGATCTACAAATTCGAACCAAGTTTGGGGCTCCGCAGTTTTTGGGATATCAAAATTTAACGATCATAAAGAATAATCATAAAATAATCGACACATCAATATCAATTAGCAATCAATTGGCTACGCTTTATGCTTTGAATACTGTTCCGAATGGAGCTTTAGCTAAGGCCCTGGGGGAGTGCTGAAATCTGGCGATTTATAGGCGGCTTTTTTCGTAAATTTCAAGGCGGCTTCTTCTGTGGGATCGATCTCCAGCCGCCAGCTCAACTTATTCTCCTCTCTGCTCTGCTCTGTTCTGTTCCGTTCTGTGCTGTCTGCTTTGATGCTTGAAATGTGTGAGAAATCGGCTAATCACACATGAGATTTGGCTAATTTGAATATTCCCCCACTGATTGTTTATCAATAGCTCTAGAACTGGTAATCAGGAAACATCGTCTCCACTCCATTGTAGGTAGCTCTTTGGCTAATGTTGTTTTAGTATGCAAACACAAACGGCGCCCCTGGTGGGCAAAATTTGTCGTTGGTAAGATAAACGGAATCGCACAATCACCTTCCTTAATTGGCCCTTTATTTGGTCTTGACTTGTTCTCCCATCCAACCAACCTCATCCCCACTCTGCTATTTGTTTGTCCCACTGAGTACGAGTGCGAGTATTTGCCCAAGCAATTGACAAACAGCCAGCCTCATTGTTTGCCCCTGCTGAAGCTCGACCCAAAGTCTTGCTTAGTCTTCGGTTGACAGAATGGCGCAATAGAATAACTCGCATTAATTAACAGAAAACATAAAACGATTTTCAAAAGTGAGCAACTCCTCTCTCATTCGCATCTGAACCAGGAAAATAAGAGCATTGCTTGAAGAAATATTGATGTAATACCATCTAAACTGTTTGGAAAAGGCTTTGCCGCCGATTTCGCAATATTTGTGGCACTTAAAAATTTGCATCATCTACGGAAACCCGTCGAAAACGCAGAGTATCCGGAGGCTGCAGTCTGGAGGCTGTAGACTGGATTGGAATGCAATCACAGCCTGTCAGAAGAAACCCGTTGATCAGGTTTGCAGGGAAAATGCAGCAAAAAAAAAGAGTATGAAAATAATTGCACTGAACGGAAGTCTTGCACAACTCTCCGCTGCAGACAACAAATCGGGGATATAAATATCACGAGAAGTTTAATGATTGTCAGCATTTTTATGCCCCTCCGCTCCCTTCTCGTGAAGCTCACAGATATGTACACCATAATAGTGGTAAAAAAAAGTACTCGTACCGAGCATAAAGTATGTCAAAAAGGAAACGGAACAGCCAACAGTTCTTATCCACATTCTGAGGCTGATTATTTCGAGTTTTACATAAAAATAGTAATACGATTATTTTGGACGTTCCATTTTTTCTCTGAGTGAACATATACCTATCAGCCCTGTTCTCCTTAGTCTTCTGGAGGAACATCTGGAACTAAATTAGCTCTGGGTGCCAGAGCTCGCATCGTCTGCACAGTTCTTTGTGCTGCTGAAGTGCTGCAAAAGTAAAATCAGCAAATGACAACACTTTGGAAAAAGGAAATAGCACGGGTGTCGTGATTAATGTAAAGTTCTTCACACGATAAACTATATATGTGCATATTTGTTCAGCTGTACAGGATCAGCTGCATTTCTCCGTCCGTCTGTCCAGAATTGATATACAAATGAATTCTCATACACTGCTATACAATTCTCACATGATACGAGTGTTGTATCATACCCTTCCCGAATACGTGACGCGATCCGATCCGACCGAAATTTCGGATCGTGAGACCCTCTAGCAGTCGTGTCGTGGGAGGAGGAGATCAGAGTAAACACTAAACTAATTTACTTGTCCATAAAGTTTGTTTATTGGCAAACTGGCTCGGATTGTTTATTCAATTTATGGCATTATTTTTATGCACTCTCAGCGTTTTTGTTGCAGTTAATGAACAACAGACACGGCGGTGGTATGGCCCGCATTGCTGTGTTTACACTTGGCACTAAGACTGGAAAAACAAAAGGAAATAGCCAGAAATTCCAGTACGGCGAAAAAAGTACCTACTTGGGAGTGGCAGAAGAAACTACAATCTTGATCTACAATTGAAGTTTTTTGTTCGTAGTGAAACGCAGCCCCCGAAATTGTCATCATAAAAACTTCATAATTAAGATGAATGCGTGCGAGAGATGGGGCTGGAGCTGAGCCCAAGCATGACTTCATGCTGAACTGCCTGCGAGTGGCATCCGCACAAAAAAAAAAAAAAAAAAAACAGCAACGAAATATAGTTGTATACAAGAAATGAAATGTTTAGCTGGCAACAAAATACGTACGTAGCTCGCAAACACATGGACACATGCTTAACTTAACTAAAGTGGATACACACACACACACACACATGGATCGCACATGCACGAGTATATATGCTCTATATTGGGTATGGTATATACTACTCGTACTCGCTGTGCACTTCATAAACAATTGGCTGGCCTACATCATGTACTCGAACAACAAAAGATTTGAGAGGGGAGTGCAGGAGTGGGGGGATGTCAGTCAGTGCCCCGCACGTTTCGATAATTTCGAATCATTTAATTAAGTCCAGGCGTGGCAGCATTCCACTGTTGATTTTCACGATTCTCCCCGGAACTTTCAATTTATCAAGAAGCCCAAGAGCCCTGAAAGATTCCCGAAAAACTAATTAAAGATCACTTTGATTTACAGTAATCGTAGAGCACCCCTTCTGGGACTACGCCCTTGTGCGAACGAATAAACAAAAAAGCTTTGTGGGCGGAGCCAAATCGGCAAACGAATCAATCCAACGGTTTGGGTAGTCGGTCGGTCGTCGTATATGGGGACGGAGAATTGGGACCGGACCGGACCCTGCCACTCGTCTCTCCACATAACGCCTAATCGATGGATTATTTAATTGTAATTGGTAATAAAAAATGCAAATTCGGCTCTCGGTACATGTGTAATGTGAGGTATGGTATGGTATGGTATGGGAGGACGGAAGCATTTGACGCCGAAAGTACATGCAAATGAAGCGAGGCTTGGATTACTCCTGAACTCGATTGGGTAAACATGCGACTCCATTTACCGCCTGTTGCACACAATCTGAGGGTACCGACTGACGGTCAGACACGAGTGCTTCGTTTATTTCTTCATTATTTTATTATTTTTCTGAAAGAAACCGTAGCACAGCACAATAAACACTTGAGAGAACGGGCCACCGCTGGCGTTGCCTTTTAGGGCACATCAAAAAAGTGATCGTGACCATTGCCGGCCCACATTAGAAAATCGTTTTTCGAAAACTTCGTTCTGGCGATGATGTCACAGTTCGAGTGTTAATTCAAAATTTTAATCATATATCAAATGCAATTCAATCAATTAATTAGCTGCCGGCGACGTCATTAAAACAAAGGAGGATTTTGTATTATATTTTTTGGTTGCTTGCGCCGTGGGCGCCGTTTTTCTGCAGTTTTTTAACCTTGATTTGACGTTAAATGTTTTAAAACTTGTTTTCACTGCCGCTGTTGCTGTTGAGTGGGCTGGAAGTGAGCAAGCTAAGTTGATCTCTGCAACTGCGGTTTTGCTCATTCCTTTTTTTTGATGCATTACACACATGATTCATTCACCGTAGCTAATAATAAATTAAAATCTCTCCGCGACTCATCAGCTTAAGCCATGTCACAGCACAGCATCACTCAGTCCGAATTTACATAATCGTTGGATGATTCATTGATTCGGTTTTTGGAAACACCTCGGGGGTTTTTCAAGTTTCGGTTTTCGAACTATTTTCCAAAATTCTTAATTTTTGTTTTTTGTTTTGCTTTTAGCACTATGGCACGCACGTTACCTTCTTCTTGCAAATGCAGCGAACGAATGAAGCATTGAATACTTGGCGGGCCGTCTAAATAAAACGGCCGCTGATCGTTCGAGGGCTTTCCGATCGATAGATGTGCTATCGATAGTCGGCGAAAGCTTCCATTTTCGGTCGGTCACGAGCAGCACGAGAGCGCCACTGTGCAGCACATGTTGTATTGCGTAGAAAAAACCACAACATACCTCAGGGGTTTTTCAACACTACGGAAATAATAGAAATGTTGTTTAAGTTTAATCCCCAATGCTAGTCATCGGCAATAGTAATTCAAAAGCCATATCACTGAAAATGTGTTTTAATATATTGTAGGGTAACATATAAAAGTTCTAAATATTTGCACAAAAGGAATCAAGGTTAAAACATCTCAAGAAACACATAAACATTGGGGTTACGAAGAAAATAACGAATAAATGCTTAATTAACCCGACTCTTAAGGGGAATAAGTATGTGTGTATTTCGATGCAGATGCAGACTAGCCGACAGACTTCATTTGGAAACAAAGAGGCCATTCCGAACGAGTTCGATGAGTCCCAGCTTTTGAGAACACCAATAAAGCAGGCCCGTCATGATGAGCGCCTTGCAAATACGATCCAGGCAGTACAAGCTGGAATTTGAATGGTTTAGGGAGTTTCACATAAAAGGAGAATAATTACTAACAATCTCAGCTGTATGCGCGCCTTGGGCAAGGAGGTGAGGGGCTCCTTCATCACATACTGGCGACCGCCCAAAATGCTGTGCTTCATGTAGTCAAAGTCGTCAATATCGTCGCTGTTGATCTTGAAGCTAGAACGCATTGGATATTGCATTGAAAAGATCAATAGGGTAAGGGTGTTATTTGTGTAGCTTACATTTGCCGATCTGTTTCTCCCAATTCCTGGTAGATCTGCTCGAAATGCGTCGACCTGAAGTCCCAGTTGCGCGTGGTGAAGAATTGCAGCACCTCCAGACCCATAGAGACCTTCGTCTGTACCCGGACCATGCTAAACGGAGAGTGATCAGTTGGGCGTGACAGGACAGTGGGGAATCACTTACAAGCGACGCTGTCCGAAGATGAGGAGCAGAAAGTCAATGATGTAGGCTGGCAGCCACATGAACATGATGGTGCAGAAGGTGTGGTACAGTTTGCTGGACGTCATATTGCCATCCGGGTACCAGAGTCCTGCTTCGAACGGATACGACTTGCCGAGGTCACGGCCCACGTCCATTACCCACTTCCAGGTGCGCTTTTTGGCATCGCCCACGGTCAGATTGTAGACTGGTATCTGAAGGGGCCTGTGATGAAGGCAGGCTACATTAACATTAGTCTATGGTAAGACGGCCCTCAGGACTTACCTCTGCTCCACGAAACTGTTGTGGTAGGGCAGCAAAATCAAACCGTTGATGGCTATGTCCACTGGTATGACCTCCGATCTCAGGTCGCCATTGCATATCATGGATCGAATGACGCCCTTGCCGGCTCCAATGAGCACGCCCGTGGGTCCGTTCATGTTGTCCACCCAGCCTTGCAGGGGCTCAGCCACAGCGGGCGTTACTGGTAGAACAGAAAAAAGGTCAACAATGCGAACAGACTCGCAGCTTAATCACTACACGTATCAATGGGAGGGGCAGGCAGAGCAAAACAACACGGGCTGGAGATAGATGTGTATGTACAACAACCTAGAATCATATTTATTTGGAATCATAACCTCGAATATGCGTAACTACGACTAAGATTTGTGACTAAGTAAATGCCTGTGACCACCAAACCAACGAGAATCCAGAATCCAGAATCCTTGGCATCAAAACAGGGCCAGCACCCCCGTCCACTTGAGGACATAGTATAGGAACAGACCCACAATGACAGTCTTGCACACGACATCCACTACATATTGGCTGCAAAGGGGAGGGACAAAGCAGAGTTAGACGGCGTCTGTGCACTGTCTGTGCGGCATCACTCACATCTTCATGTGCAGGCGAGCTGCGGGCAGGTCCTCCTCCTTCTCCTTCAGTATGAACTTGCGAGCCCCGAGGGCGCACTGCACCATGTAATCGTCTTCGGTCTCCTTGACGTGCATGTTCATGTTGAAGCTGCCGTGGGAAGGAGGGAAGATTAGCACAGACTTTGGTGTCGCACCCGAGCTACTTACATCGCCTTGTCCTCCTCGTTGAGTTTGTCCCACAACGAGCAGTACAATTCGGAGCGGAAGGACCAGGCCGTGAGCGTGAAGAACTGCAGTACGCCCAGGCCAGTCGAGATCTTCTCCTGCACCCTCACCATGCTAAAGGGGAGAGCAGAGTCAGTCAGTTGCTGGACAGGCCGTTCAACAATAATACTCACAATCTCTTCTGGCCAAACAAGAGCAGCAGGAAGTCGAGGAAGTAGGCGGGCAGCCAGTGGAAGAGCGCCACATTAATGTTGTGATAAACCTTGTTGGTGGTCACACAGGGGTCCGGGTACCAGAGGCCAGCGTTGAGGGGTATCTGCCTGTTGATGCGCTTGCTCAGCTCCACCACGGTGCCCATGGTCATCTTCCTGTGATCCGCGTTGGTGATGTTGTAGACGGGCACCTGGGACGGGCGCTTGGCCTGCTTGTTGAACTCGTAGGGGATCACGATGAGCCCGTTGATGGCATAGTCCACGGGTATGACCTCCGCCTTGTACTCCTGGTTGACCAGCACGGATCGGATGACGCCCTTGCCGCAGCCGATCATCAGACCCGTGGGTCCATTCATATTGTCCACCCAGCCGGGAATCGGCTCATAGGCAGCGGGCGAGACTGGGGGGAAGAGGCGAAGGAGTCCGGTTAGTGGCGGCGGGCGAGTGGAGGATGGAGATTCGATTCCATTCCAAGTGATTGATTGATTGATTGACTCTACATACCACGAAAGCCCCGAGCATGATGATCACCGAAGCCGTATTAAGTGTGTGTGTGTGTGAGTATTTGTTTGTTTGTTTGTGTGTGTGTGAGTGTGAATGGATGAATGAATATGTATGAATATATATAGCTAGTATATTCGTGTAAACAGGGAAAGAGAGAGGTTGTGGGGGGGGGATCTTTGTGTCTGCTTTTGTGGGGCTGTGTAGTTCTGTTTGTGTTGTTTGCGTTGTCTCTGGAGCGGATGGTCCTCAGCACTGGCTCAACACTTGGATACTTGGAACACATACACAGACACATAACACATATATTTTGTTTTGTTTTTTATGGATTTTTTTTTTGGTTTGATTTTGTTTTGATTTTTGTTTTGATTTTTGTTTTATTTCACATGAAACATAAAAGATCACTTAAACTAGAAATGAAAACCAAATCCGAGGCTCGAGTGCCTCGAAAGTAGTGCCGTGCCCCAAAGCGAACCTAAGCAGAGATTGAGATTGATTTGATTTGATTTGATTGAGGAATGCGCGCAAATGAATTTGAGAATTGTTTTGGTCCGACTCGAAGCCGATGTCGAAGTCGGAGGACACCACCTTAGATGCCCAAGAGACGTGCCACCACACCGTAGGTCCAGTAGCACAGGGAGCCCACGATGACCGTCTTGCACACGCGATCCAAGATGTACATGCTAGAATTGAAATAGATCAGAGTTCTGTTCTGGGCAACGGGAATCTGAAGCGGATATTGGGGGGGGTGGGGTGGGGGACGGGGGCTCTCTTACAGCTTCAGCTGCAGCCGGGCACGGGGCAGGCTGTCGGGCGACTCCTTCATCAGATACTGCCGCCCGCCCACGACACACGACTCGATGTACATGGGCACAGTCTCGACGGGGTCCATGTCCATGTTGAAGCTTTTGAGTGAATCGAATCGCATTGCATTTCATTTTAGTCAACGTCAGCCAACACTTTACTCTCTACTCCTCCGTACTCTGCGTGTACATACTTTTTCTTGTCCACATCGTTCATGATGTTCCAAAGGGACGAGTAGGCGTCCGATTTGAAGAACCAGGCCCGCATCGTGAAGAACTGCAGCACCTCGAGACCCACGGAGATGCGGTTCTGGACACGGACCATACTAGGCGAGGGGAGAAACGAGGAGAGAGTCAGGCGAGGCTGGCTGGGCTGGCTGGGCCCTGGCGACACTTACAATCTCTTCTGGCCGAGCAGCAGCAGCATAAAGTCGATGAAGTAAGCGGGCAGCCAGTGGAAGAGCAGCACGTTGATGTTGTGGTGCAGCTTGTTGGTGGTGATGCACCCGTCCGGATACCAGAGGCCCGCCTCGAACGGGTAGCGATAGCCAATGTCCTTGCTCATCTCGATCACCTCGCCCCACTGCATCTTCCGGTGGTCGGCACACGTGATATTGTACACGGGCACCTCCGCGGGCCTCTCCTTGAGCCCCGTGAACTGGTAGGGGATCACGCACAGCCCATTGATGGCGTAGTCCACCGGTATCACCTCCGAGAGGAAGCGCGTGTCGATCAGCATCGAGCGGATGACGCCCTTGCCGGCGCCCACTATCAGGCCGGTCGGTCCATTCAGATTGTCCACCCACCCGGGCACGGGCTCGTAGGCCGACGGCGACACTGATGCGATGCAGTGAACGGTGGGAATCAGTCTGGTCTGGGATACGGGGGGATTGGATTCCGAGCAGTTTGTATGCGTGCTGTGCTTGGCCGCTCAGACAACAGGAGCCGCGAGGCAACAGGCAGTCTTGGGCTGGGCTGGGTCTTGGACGGAGGCGGAGGCAGAGGCGGATGCGGATGCGCAGGCATGGCTGTGGCAGCGTGAGTGCTCAGGCGGGTGGGGGTGGTGGTTAAGCGAGGCTGATTGTTGTTGTTTTTGTTGTTGTTGTTGTTGTTTGCATTGCATGCTCATTGAACTTTTTGGTCAATGACGATGGATGCCGTTTGTGTGCGGTGGTTTCTGTTGTTGTTGTTTCTGTTGTTGTTTAAGCAATGTTTTTAACCATGTGCCATGCCTTGTAATTTAACTTTTTCTTTTTGTTTGGTTTCTTTTTTTTTGGTTTTTGTTTTAAGCGCTGTTTTGTTTGCTGTGGTTGCTGTTTCTGTTTCTGTTTGCACACATTGCTTGTATTTGTTGCTGATTTTGTGGCTGTTGCTGTTGTTTTTTTTATAGAGAAGTTTCTCAGCAGCAGAAGAATCTTCAGCGGTGGTGGTGGCGGTGGCAGTGGCGGTGGCGGGAGGAGGCATAAGCGCAATGGGGGCAGGCAGGGCAAGT
Organism: Drosophila tristis; assembly: GCA_018150885.1. Taxonomy (NCBI): domain Eukaryota; kingdom Metazoa; phylum Arthropoda; class Insecta; order Diptera; family Drosophilidae; genus Drosophila; species Drosophila tristis. The sequence goes on along the minus strand of JAECWT010000203.1, from coordinate 108,592 downwards.
AAAGGACAGGCGCGTAACGAGGTGGTCGGGTTGTCATTAAAAATACACATAAAGCATAGAAAAACACACACAGTTGACCAATTAGCAAGAAGCAGCTTAAATGTAGCCCCCCAACAGCCCGACCAACCCTGGCCACGCCCTCGTCCCACCCAGCGCAAGCGCCTCGGACATCATCCATCATCATGGAATCGCTAAAAAGCTGCCATTTGGGCGAACTTTGCCATGTTGCCAGTTGATTAGCAAAAATGAAGACGCTATTTACCGAACCAAGCGGGTCAGCCATGCCTTGAACCCAGTCGGAGGCACTAACAGTCGGAGACAGATTCTAGACGGAGGCGTAACGCAACGACTTGGCAAGTGAAGTGCCTGCAGTCGCAAGCCGCTGATTAGCTCGATATAAAGAGGGGATTCCGCAGGGGAAATTCCCATTGAAAGGGCTCTTTGAACCAGTTAAAGTGGAAGCGCACTTGGGCCAAGCTGCGGGAACGAAGGCGTATTACATTTAATGCGGTAATTGAAACACGTTTTCTGTGCATTAATTGAACCTTTGGCAACCTTTGCGGCAATTGCAGTGTTAAAGTTTTTCATTTATACAATCGGACTGTAGAAGTCGATGAGCAGAAAGGGCGATACTGATTGAGTACAGGTCGTATTACGTAATGGCAACTGGCAACCAATAAATGCGATTTTTAATGCGAATTTGTATGCATGTACATTTGTAATTACACATTGGCCAATAGGCCCAGACGTTCCCTCTCTAATGCGTCTCTTCTCAGATCTATCTTTTATCAGGTTTCGGAACAAAATTCGCAATCGGAAAGTTTAATGGGCAGACAAATCGTAAAGTGTGCAAAGACATTCAAATAAAACAAATCTGCAGGTGGCCAGAGAAAAGCATAAGCAAATGGCCCCAGGGAACCGTAGACACAGACCCCACACATAATAATAGACATATACACAGACATAGACCGAAGGCAAGTTAAGCGGAGGCGCAAGATTAGTTAGCAGCAGCAGCAGCAGGAGCAGCTCTGGCAGCGGCGGCTACAATTTCCCAGTTTCCAGTTTCCATTTCGATGGCAGCAGCCCCCAGGCATAGCCATAGACATGGGAAATTAATGACATAAATAAATCCTATGTGGTAAAGCTGCAAGCCAAAGCAACCAGACAGCAGTCAGCAGTCAGCAGACAGCCGACAGATGTAGCGGGTAGAAGCCGTATTGGGCCAAAAAGGTCACTTACCGATGCTGGGGCGTGCAATGATCACCGGCATGCTCTCGTAGTGGTCGCGCACCAGCAGCTCGGCCAGGCGCTTCGAGTAGGTGTAGGTGTTTGGGTGCGGCTTGAGCAGATCGGGCGTGATGGTGTCCAGAGTCTTCACGTCCATCCACTCGGCCATGCGAATGAGATCCTCGGGCTTGTGGGGGAACTCGTAGACCTTCTCGTACATCACCTCCTGGTCGCAGTTGCAGAAGGCCGTCGACAGATGGATGAAGGCCTCCAGGTGCTTCATCTCCTTGGCCACTGCCAGGGCGCGCTTGGTGCCCACCAGATTCATGTCGATGGCGTCCCGCAGATTGCCCTCCAGCTTGAGGGTGGCCGCCATATGGAACACGATGTTCGTGTTCTCGGTCACATGCTTCAGGCTGTCTCCGCTCAGACCCAGCACTGAAATTTAAACGCAGCAGCATCAGAGCAGTTCAGACCGGGCCGAACCGAACCGAACTCGGCTCCAGTACTTACAATCGAAGGTAACGTCGCCCTGGTAGATGGTCACCTTCTTGAGCATGTGGGGGCGCTCGTCCCGGATGCGCTGGAAGATGGGCAGCTTGTACATCTCCTCCAGACGCGACTCGGGGCTCTTGCCGCGCTTCGGGCGGCAGATGATGATCACCTCCTTGAGCGAGTGGCAGGAGTAGAGGAGCTTCTCCAGCAGCACCTTGCCCATGAACCCAGACGCTCCAGTGATGAAGATCGTCTTGTCCTTGTAGTACTCCTGCACGGGCGATAGATCCACCGTCATCTTGCTGCAACAAACAACGGGAGAGATCGGGTATTAGCACACTGGATGGCCTATAAGTTGTGGATGTTGCAAGAAGCATTCCGGGAACGGCAAAAACCAGTCAAAGGAAAATTCGCTTCGCAATCGGCTCGCAGAGTGTCGCAAGCAGCTGGAAAAACTGGGGCTAATTCTGTGCCGTGCCGCGGCTGCCCGATTGTGGCACGCGTGCCCCTCTTGCCGCAAAACCACCTGCTGCAAACGGGTTTCAGATTGGACTTTCAGTTTCTATTTGGAATTTCGATTGCGCCTGCACTGTGGATTCGCATTTCTTTGCGGCATTATGCAACGACCGGGGGCGGTAGGGGGGTAGGGGGTAGCAGGCTGTGGTTTTCATATCGCCCCCACTCCACTCTGATCGGACGGGGACTGTTGCAAGTTGCCGTTGCCGTTGCCGTCGCCGTTGCCCAATCTGCATTTGGCTTGAATTGCAGCCGCGTTACACTTGGCCACATCCGTGTCTCCACCTCTGGGCGATCTCCGCCTGATCTCAGAGCACGCCCTGCACTTTGGCCATGTCATGACATTTCATGCAACACCGAACGGACGTGTTTGTTTGACATCCGCCCAAGCATAGCCCATAAATCATAGCCCATAGCCGTATCCATATCCACAGCCACATCAAAATCTCTAGCTGTACCCCCTTCAAGCTAAGTGTTTAGTGTTTGGGGGAGCTCTTTGGCGCTGAAATTGCAATGAAAGCATGACACTGCACCTCTGCAGCACTACACCTTGAACTACACAAGCTCGAGGCAGAGCTGAAGCTTAGCCACAGCCACAGCCAGGGGCTGAGTGTTAGAGATTAGCGGCTGTGTCTGTGGCTGTGGCTGTTGCTGACGTTGGAACTTGGCTCAGCGGCAAATTGCGGTTCTCCTTCATCACTTAGCACCTGCCTTTGGGGGGCTTGTTACCTACCTAGCCTCAGTTTCGGGGTTTATTGGCAATTAAAACGCGTCTGCCGAATGTGTGAAGCCAGCAAGAGCAAGCAGCCAACAGCCAACAGTCAACAGTCGACAGCTGCTGGTGGTGCCTGCAACTTATGCAATCCGCGCAGCACACATTGAGCCAAATTTCGAGAGCCACATATAGAGCCAGCCAGGTCGAGCAAGTTGTCAAAGCCAAAATCATCAGCATAACAACACACAAGCTCAAGCTAAAACAACGAAGATCCGACGGACGCGTCGCGTCGCATCGCGACTGACAGCAAACAAAACACAAAAGACTTGGACAACGAACTTGAGGGCGATGCTTGAAAGAAAGCCGCCAAAGGAGCGGAAATGGCACGGGAGGAAGTAATACTTAAACGAAGGCAAGAATAGATAGCCAAAGGAGCAAAGCTGCACAGTTTTAGCTAGTTCAAAGAAGAACTCAGTGGGATTAAAAGTAAATTTACAATTAATGCAGAACATATTTGTTTAGTTTGAGTTTTTAGAAGACTTGCAAAAGTTTTGGCTATCTTTCTAGGCCATTTTAGGTTTAGGTTTACTCAAATCAATTACCAGCAACAAGTGCTAGCAAAGACAGCACCACAGTGAAATTTTGTTCACGAGTTTGCAGCTCAAGAGCTACTTGGCATTATACGCGCATTATAATATTTTTGGAAAATAACTGACTCTATTAATAGCGACAATTTCTATATAAATGTATGCTGTTTGGGTTCGCTCCGAAGATTTGTCATATTTTGAAAAGAGCACCCCCCAAACCGGTTAGGTTACCCATTTATCTTTAAGTATAAGCATTTTTTAATCTTTGTGTGTCTGTCTGGCTGCCTAGTCTAGCTTCCTCTTGTTTGCATATTGCAAATGCTGAAATTGAAGTCGCATTTTTATTAAAGTTGTTGCCTCAGAACTGGCTATCGATGATAGATGGAGTGGGTCCATTAAAACGATCGAATGTGCATTAGCCAGTCCTCCCATTTGTCTGTCAGTGCGTCCGATGTTGCAGCTAATAAGCACAACTACATGAATGATAGATTGAGTGAATGGCTGACTGATTGACCTCTGTGCTAAGGCTTCTGCCACGAGCTGAAGAGCTCAAGCGGCGATCGTGAGTTTGTGTAGGATCATTAGGAAATCCACTTGAGGCTCTGGCATTAAAACATGAAGTCGAACAAATTTTAAATGTTTGGCAATTCTTCCATTCCATTCCCCCATTTGGCCTTTGGTGGCAGGTCTCACAATAATATCCGACACAAATATAAAAAAAAAAATATATATTTGAGAAAAAAACCCCCTGAATATGTAAATTGCTTTTTGTATCGGATCAGCCAGTGGCCATTGATACAAATGAGATGAAGCCAAGACGGGCATAAAATTAACAGAGCGACAACGCAACGCAAGACAAGGCAAGGCAACGCTTAAGCTGCGAATCAAATTTATGCAAAGGGCTGCCTCTCCCTTGCTACTCACGGAAGTTAACCAGCGTAATGTGTGTATAAATATTTAAATATTTTGAAGATCCAGTGCGATAGGTCATGACACGACCCTGACACACACACAGACACACGCACACGCGGAGACTTGGAGATCCGTCGCAGTAGAGCAGTAGAGGCCAGCTCGATTATAAAAATATGCTTATATAATCTCCAATTAAACGCTTCGCTGGGCAGGTAAATGTTTCAAATTGCTGCTACTGCCTGCTATTGCAGACCAATTGCCCCGAAAAGCGAGAGACAATACCTCAATCAAAAGACAACTACGTCGAAAGGCGGACTCCAAGAAAAACAAACAGAATTACGATCATCTGCAGATCCGTAAGTGGTGGTGGAGGTGGAGTGCAGAGAGAGGCGAAGTGACCACCAAAGGCGCTTTATGGTGAATATTTTGGATGCATTCAAGTGTTTCAATTACCTCTGGTGGTTGGGATTCTTCTCTTCAATTAAAACGCTTGGAATATCGTCGAAACAAACACGTCACACACGAACGCGATTCGATGCAATGCGAGACTAGAGACTGCAGCGGAGTGAGACGGTTCGGATCAGATCGGGTCGAATCGAATCGGATCGGATCGAGATGGAGACTGGGAGAATGTACGATGTGCACGCTACGACACTCGACAGAAGACTGAACGCGGCCAGGCCAATGCTTGCCAATATGAATAGCTCTCGGTATGGGCTGGCCTGGTGTGGGGGCTCTGCGGCTCTGGCCCAACTGGTTGATGTTGAGGTTGAGGCACTCGCTCTGGGATGTGGCAAACCAAAGCGAAACGAGGCGAAATCCACTTGGCCTGCCTGGGGGAAGGTGTTTGTTGGTACAGAAACCCATATATCTATTAGTTTTGGCCAGGTATCAGGTCGCGGCTGTCCAAGTGCTGGGAAAGTGTTCCCTTTTGGCACTTTGTCGCGGCAAAAACATTCCCACATCCCAGGGCATATGCAAACATATTTGATGAACAATTAGATGCGCAATTTGGCCGAGATTTTATGGTCTTTGCAGCATTGTTTGAACTCTGACGCGGGCTCTAGATAAATTTGCATGCATATTTGGGTCATTATAGATGCAAAATTATCCATGGTCGGTCGGATTCGGTCTCCATTACACAATGGCCAGCGCTTTGCATTCGCTTGCTGCTGCGACTGCTGCGACTGTGGCTGTTGTGATTTCCATTTTGCTGAAACTAATTAGGTGGTTATCAATCTCCTATGCAAATTGCTGTGTTTCCCAATATTGCGAATATACTTAATCAATGCTTACGCTTTTTCCTCTGCTTTTTGCAAATTGGCAAAACATAAATTCAGCACATTGCCAATATTGTTGCACAAATGAATATACAAGTCCGTTATTATTGCTAATTCAATTATTCAAAGAGCCGCCACATCCACATTATTTCTTAGTTCGATGGCACTAATCGATAGCATTGTGTATCGATGTCTATTCCAACATATCTATCGAAGTTCAGTGGTAAAAATTGCTCTGTGTGTGGAAAGAGACAAAAAATCTTCTGTTTCCCCTCAAGTTACGTCACATACTTTTAGAATCTATGCTAACAAATTTACGTCATGTCATGGAATAGATTAAAGCAGTCTGCTATTCTAAATTAATTTTACATGGACTTTAATTGCACAGTGGCGCCACACATTCTTAAGCTGCTATCGATAGTGCTATCAGTAGTTCCCCGCCTCTACCAACTCAACGTGCTAAGTTCGCTGTCGCAAATTTTTGTTCCAAATTTTAATTGCAAAACATGGCCGAACTTGATGACTTTTTCGCGAAAAAGGATAAGAAGAAGTCTAAGAACAAGACCAAGTTTGTGACCGCCGACGAATTGGTCAAGAACCTGGAAGACAACACGAAACGGGAAGTGGTCAAGCCAAAAAAACCCGAACCCGCAGCAGCAGCAGCTGCAGTAGACGATGGCGGCGTGGCAGTAGTAGGCGAAAACGAGACCGACACCAAGGTGCCAGAGTCCGCAGCGGTAAGCCTGGTGAAATCAGCATATCAAAAAGTTAATTAATTGATTACAACTACTGTCGTTTGTTTTCGTGTGCAGCCCGTGGAAGAGGAGTGGAATGAGGTGGAGCCTGAGCAGCGCAAGGATTACAGCGGGCTGAAGATTGGCCAGCTGAGCTCAAAGTGAGTTTCCATTCTGCTTGTGCATGTATGCGTATGCGTTCAATTAAGTGGACAATGGCAATATTTGCAAGCTGCAGTCGCGTGATTCCAACGCGGCGAACAACTTCTCTCCCAGCTTGAACACTCAAAATTGCATGCTAACCACTTTTCTTCTCGTAACAGCTCTGCCAGGGAGTCCGAGGAGGCTCGGGCAGCACGAGTTGCAGCCGCTAACGACGCTGGCAACTACGATGAAGACGACGATGATGATAGCAATGGCTATGAAAACGTGCAGGGCGGAAAGAGCGGCGGTGGCGGTGGTGGCGGCGGGAAGAAACCCTGGAAGAAACTTATTGCTGCCGAGGATGTTACGCAAATCCCAGTGCCGGTGGAGGTTGAAAAGTCATCCTCGAAGCCCTATATTTCACCTGCGTTACGTTACAGCGTAAGTAGCGATCACCTGACCGCATTGATCATTACTCGATTTAGCATGTTACCCTTCCGCTTTCCAATTGAAATTTGCAGCAAATCAGTGGGCTAGGAAGTGGAATTGGCGGTGGACCGCGTACGCGACGCACTGCTCCGGACATCACCAATACTGAGTTCTTCCCGACGCTCAGTGCAGCGCGCCCGGAGGAACAACGAAAGAAGAAAAACGAACCCGCCTTCGAAGAAGTCCGTCATGGCGGACGCTTTCAGCGCGTGCAGGAGCCGACATCCGCACCCGTGGCGGCTACCAATCGATTCCAGTCGCTCGACGATGAAGCGGACAGCTAGGTGCCAGCTACTGCCGAGGCTGCTGCTACCCCAAGAAACCGTTTTCTACCACTGTGTCCACTGCTGAGCTCGCCGAAACAATCGGCAGCAAGTCATTTACAAGTTCGTAGTGTACGCACGCATATGTCAACTTTTTCTAGGCTTTTTGATTCATCTTTGCCACCTCCTGCTACTGCTACTCCTAATCCCTATACCACATACACTATTGTTCATTTCGTTTTGCATTTTTGAAGTATGGAGTCAATGTAATAGAATATGAATAATAGCCATGCGTTGAAATCCGTTTATAAACGTTACTTTTGTATAACCTCGCCGGCTCTCGTTTTATGTTAATCATCGTCGACAAGGTCCTCCGGACGGCTGTCACTATAGCTGCAAGAGAGTGCACATCAGTAAGAGAGGTCGTCTTTGGCCGAAATGGCGGGATCCCGCACTGACTTCTCACTGTACGGCTGCTCGGGCGTGTTGTGGTACGCACTCAGCTGCGGCTTGGCCAGCATCTTCTCTGGAAAGTTCCGTATTAGGTATAGCCAGCACTGCATTGGTCTGCAACAACACACAGATAGGGATTACGTCAGTGGAACATTTGTGCGACCAGACGCTCACCCGTCTGCTTCCGTCCGTATGGTCTGCTGCTCACGATCGTAGTAGTTGGGGTAGTCCTCCAGCTGGTCCAACTTGGAGAACATGGCCTCGTCCACCTCATAGATCTCGCCCTGTATGTTGTGGCCATCGCCGGGCCTGGCCAAAAGGAATGGAATGTTGTACCGGGTACCCACAACCAGTGGAAACTTCACCGCCGTTGTCCCACGGCCCAGAAATCGTGCCTGGCCGTTCTCCTTTTTGGTCAGCCAGTGATGGTTTGGCTCCCCGCTCTTCAGCGTGCCGTACACAAAGACTCTCGCTGACATTCTTAGCATTAGAAGTGTGCTTTTCCGCTGGGCTTATCAGTTGCGCGGGCTAACTTGTTCATCTACGTCGACCCAAATTCTTGTCCAGTCGTCGCAACCCATTCGCTCTTCTTCTTGTTGGCAGTCGTTTGCCATTCGCCGCGCTACTTGTTGCCGTGCACTGGGAGAAATCGGCGTTATCGCATGGTGGGGAAGAGGAAAATTACTGTGTGGGGAGCCATATCATATGTCCATATTTATGTTTATATAATAACATCATCGATTAAATTTACTACGAATTGCTTCAGTTTTATTTGCTTTTGTTTGTCGAAAACTTATGAAATTACAAACTACGTTCGCTAAAATCTAGTTAATGCGTACAGTACATATCAGTGTATATATCAATTGCCCATAAATGTATATATGCATGTGTATATATCAATCTGTTAAGTCTGTTTCCCCAGGGGGAATCAGTATTGTACAGTCTACAAATGCAACTACCGGTAATATTATATTAATAATTGGCCAGGCTTCCCAGAGCACATCACATCCCACTGGAGAAACCACTTAGTTTTGGGCCTCATATGTCAGATCGTCCTGGGCCGGATGCTTGTGGGTGCGGCGGTGTCGCATGATGTACGGGTGGGTGGAGCTGTTCTCGTAGCTGGACAAGTACTGCAGGGACAGAAGTTTCTCCGGATACTTCTGCAGAAGATAGACCCAGCATGGGATGGTGCTGCAAACAAGCGAAATAATTTGATGTACGTAAATACACGTCGATCAGATGAATGACGTCAATGCTCACCCCTCGCCCACGCCGATGTTCATGTCCTGCTTCTCGCGCGTGTAGATATCTTCGCAGTCCTCGAGGTTGTCGAGGGAGTTGAGCATGCGGTCGTCCACTTCGTAGATCTCACCGGTTACATAATAGCCGATGCCCGGCTTGTTGAGCAGGAAGGGAATGTTGTAGCGCGTGGCAATGACCAGCGGCAGCTTCTCTGTGGTGGTGGCCTTGCACCAGAACTTGGCAAATCCGTTGCTAGAGCTGGCGAGGATCGAGTTGCTCGGCTGTCCGTACTTCAGAGCTCCGTAGACGAAAAGTTTGCTCAGAGCAGTTGATGCTTTCTGTGTGGGTGTGGCAGAGCAGAAGTAAGGTTAGGTTAAAGATCCGATTTGCAGAGTTTAATGAAGTGTGGCAGGCTTATATTCTGCTGTATTAATATCGAACAACTTGGCAAGCTTTATCACTGATCTGAGTATTTTCCAGTCTTTAATGCCCCCTACCAACTTGCTGATAACGCGCCACACACGAGCCAGACGTCTCCGTCTCGGCGATTATATTCGGCCGTTTCGTATTTATTTATAAAATTTGTGCCGCGTTGTTCTGTTGCCGGAGAAGATGAGTGTATGGCGGTAGTTGGTTTAACCGGTTTGGTGCATTCACACTTGTTTTGTTGTTTGTGATAGCCCATTGTGTTATTGTGGACAATATAGAGTTATTTTAGGTTTCGTTCCTTCAAAACTGCGCAGCAGCTACATACGCCTCCACCAAAAAAGAACAAACACATGTACATGTACATGTACATATGTGCGCGTGATTAGGTGCATAAATAATTGCTTAAGTCGGTCTAATCATTTACTGTAAATGAAATCCACACGCTATTGCTAGACAACCTATTATCCGGCCTTCAATCAATGTCATTACTAAATGAACCGTTGCATTGAGGCATCTGCTTACATAACTCTCAGAACAAACGCACACATAAAATGTACACTTATACATGTACTAGAATATTAGGAGATAAAATTTCAAGATAACATTAAGAATAGCACTTTCACGAACTAAAATTTCATCTTGAATTGAAGTTTTCCCACGCTTTCTTCCTTTTTTGGGGCTGCCAACTTTCCAAAGCCAAAGGACAACAGGATGATATGCACATGTATAAGCATATGAATGTGCGTGTGTGTGTGTGGAACGCCATCTCTTTTACGTACCTTGACTTGGCCCATTTTTTGCTTTTATCACGTTTCTTTTTCAGCAGGCTGCCTTTTAAGTTAATTAAAATTGCAAATTGCTGCAGTTGGCAAGAGAGACAAAAAATATACGCTCCTCAGGATGTGGGGAAAGAGCTCCAGCTAAAAAGTCGAACCGCGCCGTTGGAAAGCAAAACTCCAACTAAAACGCGACGGAGAACACAACTGGTACTGGCTGCTTTTTCTGCTGGGGCCCGTCGGTCCGTCCCCCTCGAACAACAACAATATGAAAACACGCCACACGCGCGCCTTTAAAGACGCCAACGCCTACGTCGACGTCGCTGCCGATGTCAATTCTTTATCTAACAAATAATACCCTGCAGACAGCCAGGGTGTGTATTAGTTCAAAACTAGTCGGATTTTAATACACAGTTTACAAAATTCGTCTTATCGGATAAACAAGACAACACATACAGGCAAACAGGTAGCTGTCCCTTTCACTCTCAGTGGCTGCCATGGAAGTCGAACAACCCCCTTTTTGGAAACTCAGCGTAAATTTCCACAGCTACGCCTCTGGAGCGCACGTACGCATGTTATACTTTTCTCAGCTTAGTTTAGTCGATCAGCGTCCGATTAAAGATATAATTAATTCAAATTTTAGAGCGACGGGCCTTCCTTCCATGTGCCAGAAACAATAACAAATTTGCTTTGTAATTTTGCGTTGAATACGCTCTCTATCCATCTTTCTCTCTCTCTCTCTGTACCTCTCTCAATCTTTGGATGCCCTACAATCATTGTGTGTGGCGTATTAGTTCGAACAGTAAGGCATTCAACAGATGTTTTTTAAGCGAAATATGTACAAATAACTTAATTATAGAATTTAAAATGGCAAATCGACAAAAAAATTCGAACGAGTGACGTCAGCGGCAGAGGAACTAAAAACACACCCCGACGACTGCAGCTGTTTTTCCCCAATGTTAATAGTCTTTGGTGCAAATGCCCTTACGGTCATAATGGTGAGACTTGTGTCGGCAGGCACACATGTTGGGAGCGAAACAGTAGGCATGGGGTCCGCAATCGCTGCAAAGGATTCACAGATGAGAATGGAGCCAAGATAGGGATCGGCTAACTTACTGTTGGCAGATGGGCATGCACTGCTGCCCGTGTAGTAGTGTGGCGCGGAGTTCATAGCCCTCGGCACAAATGCATTGGCCATCGTATGAGCACCGCCCGTGGGTGCATCGCCTGCAGAGGAAGCAATTAGAGATCACCTCCAATCCGGCTGCAATTCAACTCACCCGTGGCAGGGGTCCAGAAGTCGTGCACCCCAATGGCGGCAATGACGGGAAAGAACATCAAAGTAGTAGTGCTTGTCCTTTCGGCACACACACAGATCGGGGGCGGCACAGTAGCCACCCGCTTCCCTACAGCCGGGAAGACACTCGGCAGCACAGACTAGTCCATCCGGATTGGCCCCCAAATACTGATCGGCGCACGGGCAGTCGCCATCCTCGAAGCACACGCCTTCCTGGCAGACAATGTTGCAACGTCGCACACACTGTTGGGTGTTCACGATCAGCATCTCGTAGTCGGAGCACAGTGGCGGGGGCTCATTGATCTGCCAGTAGCCGTAATCATAGTAGTAGTATCCTTGGACCAAGACGTGCTGGAGCACCAGTTGAACTAAGACCATCCGTACCAGCATCTTTGACAATTGCAAATGATCTCCTCGACCTCATGGGATACCGATCCGACCCAGCGTGGGCAATGAGTGAAAGTGTTTTCCGGAGGCGGCGCAATTTGTGTACAGAATCCATTAGTCCCGTTATTGAGGCGGTCACGATCGCCATGTGTAAACATTACGCCGATGATGCAATGGACAACTGATAACCGCTCGCCCGGAGAGCCTCTCAATCTGAATTTAAAAAAAAAGCATTTGCATGCAAACGATCCAACAGACGCCGACGCCGCATTACTCATCGCAGCAGCTGCTGGGAAGAGAGAGAGAGAGACAGATCCAACTCCGACATGTATGCACACCCAAGCGAACGCTAGAGATAGAGACCCGATGAGAGCGCAATTCTGGAATGTCTGGATTCCACACTCTGGCTGGCTCGGTCTTCGGTGGCGTCTCCGCTCTCACCCCCACCGCATTGCACTGCAATTGGGGGACCCCGGCTCCGACATCGACTCCAACTCCAACTGTAGCTGCAGCTGGTTTGAATGCGCCCCATTCATTCAGTCTTTTGGGGTCCGAGAGTAATGTCGGCCTCCCAGTCCCGATCGGGCAACGGCAGCGATAAAGACAAAGTCAGCGGCACGACAGAAACGGCGACGCCTGTGCGAGCGGAAGTTCAAAGTGTGGCACAAAGTTGCAAAATCGAAGGCAATCGGTGATCAGAGTGCGAATTCATTCGGATACGAATCAACATTGGGAAATTGGAGAACAATAAAAACGCAAACGCATCAGAGTTCTCTATTTTCAGTGGCTTTTCTTCTCCATCCATCGACGAACGAACCGCTTCAATTGCAATTATAAATTGAATGCTTGATTCTCGTTCTCTCCCCACTCCCCCCCTGCGCCATTCTCAGCGTACTTGCGAGTGTGCGTGTGTGTGTATCTGTGTGTATGGGGTGAATAACATAAAACAGACAACGGGCGAAAGCATAAAATAAACAATACCATTTCGGGCGGTCAGCTGGGAGGAAGTTCTGGCCCCAGCGCTGCTGGTGGTGGCGCAGCGCAGCGGTGGTGGTGGGTGTGGGTGTGGGCCTGTGGGATGTGCCCGTTGTGGAAGTGCGTGCTCGCGCAAAGCTAATGCTTAGAACCTATTATGTATCCGGCAAGTGCTGACGCGTTCGCCTTCTGACATCGCCATCGGACAATCTCTGAACTCTGCGAAAACGAATCATCCAATATGTGTTACGTTATCATCACAAGCGGCAGTCTAGTCTGGTTCCTTTGCACCCTGGTTGCGGACATGCTCATAGCGGCGGCATTGGTCACGCCCAGGTGGCTGATTGGTCCCGTCCAGCACGTGGATGGGCTCTCATCCGTCGCCAGCCAGCGCCACTCCTCCGTGGGCATCTACACCCGCTGTAAGGTGATGCATCAGGTGGGCTACCACTGCGGACGCTTTGATCTGGATGGCCTGGCCACCGACAGCAGCGTCTATCCTAACGAGTGGAAGGCGGCCATGTTCTTCATCTCACTGGGGTTCGCCCTGCTCTCGGTCACAGTTCTGCTGACTCTGCTCACTTGCTGCCGTCAGTCGGCCTTTGGCAAGAGCATTCACAACATGACCGCCTGCGCTCAGGTGGTGTCAGGTGAGGACATGCTCCACAAGTTGTATACAGACGAGACCATTTATATGCTTGCATTCCAGGAATCAGCGTGATGTTGGCCCTCTTTCTGCATCCTCTAGGCTGGCGAGCGGCTCGTGTCCAGCGGTTGTGTGGTCCGGAGGCAGAACCCTTCTATCCCGCCGACTGCAGTATAGGTACTATATGGGCTTGTCCGCATATGCGAGCTAAAATTAACCAGTTCCCCCCACAGGAATCTCATTTTACTGCGGCGTCATCGGCATACTTCTCACATTCGCTGCCGCTGGCATCAGCTTAAAGGCGGAGTCCTCCAACATGCGCACGCGCGTTCGTCGACGCGTCGAGGAGGGCAGCAAGCTGGTGTGCATTCCATAGCTGTAGCGGCCCCACTGACAACTGACAACTTCCATTTAGCGAGAATACTTAACTTCATTTGCGAATTAACTGAAACTAGTATAGCATAAATAGACCTCTAACATTTCTACAATATAATGTACAACATCTGGCGGAGTGCCATTCATTTACTTGTTGCGCTTGCCTTTGGCTTTGCCTGGCGGTTTGCCCACCACATCCGGCTGGGCCTTTGGGATGTAGACGCCGTGGTTTGTCTTCTTCAGATGCGCAAACAGTTTGTTCTTCGAGTCAAACACGAGCCGGCAGGTGACGCAAGTGTGCTGTGGCTTTGTTGGATCGTCGTCTGGATCATTTCGCTCCTCCTTGGCTACGACTGCTGCTGGTGTGGCTTTGACCTCTTTGGGTGGATCGGGCACTTGCTCAGCAGGCTTTCCCTTGGTGGCCGTTGACTTTTTGCTTTTGCTCTTCTTGGCTGACTTTTTTCCTTTACTCCAGTCGTCTTCAGAGTCACTCTTGGCTTGGTTAAGCTGAATAGGATCATCGGGGACATCGCTGTCCTCTTGCTGCTGTTGCTTGGCCACAGCTTTCTTTGACTTTTTGTTCTTCTTGTTGCGTTTGATCGCCGCTGAATCCTCTTCACTAAGCGCCGCCTCCTCCTCCTCTTGGGCGTCCTCCTGGTCGTCGTTTAGATGCAGTTCATCCAGTGTTTCTTCGACATCATGGAGACTATCTGCGGGAGAGGCATCATTGAAGGCTTCCTCCTCGGCCTCCATCTCCTGGCGCAGACGTTCCACATTGTCTCGGTGTTTCTTGCTCTCCTCGTGATTGGCCCGCGCCTTGGCATTTTTGAACGATTTGTTGCAGGCCACACAGTACAGGTCGTCCACATACTCCAGCTCATACTCCGCTTCTTCGGCATCCAAATTGCCGTTGCTGTCTGCCTCAGAGCCGTCCCCGTCTTCATCATCCTCATCCTCTTCTGTGTAGTCGTCCGAGTCGCTGCCGTATGCCTGTTCCAATTGCCTAAGCTGCTCTTCGTAGCCCTCATTGTAGACTTTGTTCTCCTTGGCGGCGGCCATCTCCTCCTTGCGTTTGCGCCACTGCTCCCGACGCTTCTCCTCCTGCTTCAGCCGATTAGCCTCGGCTCGCTCCTCCAGTACACGTCTGTAGGCCAAGACACGGCGATCCCGCTTGCGCACAAAATTAACCAAATTACGAATCTGCAGAGAAATACTCGTATTAAACAAAATTGTTGCGACAAACTTGTGTGTTGCTTACCTCTTCGTTGCGCTCCCTGCGGGCGTTTTGAACAACTTTTTTCATTTCTTTTTCCACCTTGCGGAGAATGAAACGTTCCTTGATCTCCCTCACGTCGTACGGGCACAGCCACTCGTATGTCTTTTTGGTGCTGTAGGCCGCCCAGTAGGCGTAGAACGGGCCCACGACTTCCTCATAGCTGCTAGCTGAATTACCGAACGGGGGTGCGACTCCCAGCTCGTCATCGCTGTCCATGAACTCAAAATCCTCTGATGCGATCTGGACGAAGACATCGGCATAAACTTTGTAGAATCCCTTTTCCCCATCACCGTAGCCTTTGTAGCAGGAGTTGGTGAAGTATGGGAAGACATCCAGGCAGTTCTCCGAATACTCAGAATTCTTGCCCCGCAGAATCTGCTCGCGGTGGTTGTCATACCAGGCGCGTTCCTGTGGGTCCGAGAGCACTTCGTAAGACTGTTGAATCAGTAGGAATTTCTCCTTGGCCTCAGCCAAGCTGTCTGGATTCTTGTCGGGATGCCAGCGGAGCGCCAATTTGCGATATGCTGTTTTGATTTCACTATCGTTGGCGTCTCGTTGGAGCCCGAGCTCCTCGTAGTAGCAGCGCATCTTGACAAAGGATATTGGTGCTTTTTTGATGGTTTAAATCACGTTAACAAGCATGTTTACAAGAAATTTCGATGTGCAAGGCAGTGTTGTCTTACAAAAAAAAAAAGCGAAACAGCTGTTGCTCATAAATGCGTTGAACCTTTAGTGTTGCAAAACGATGCGATACGCAAACATTTAAATAAATAAATTGCATACTTTTAAGCTAGTAGCTACTACTACTTTAGCTAAGTTTTCCTTCCAAAAAATCCTAATTGAAAATTATGGCTATGAATGGGCAATAAAGTAGAGCCCGTAATTTTCAAACTTGCAACGGAAATCTTGTGTGTACTCTGATGTCGCTGCTCTGCGCATTCCTTCTTTCATTAGCTTTTTTTCTTCGGCGGCAACGGACGCTCCTTTTCTCTGTTGCCGCACATTCGTTCGCAGAAATCTACCGCACGCTTTTCTCGCTACTACCACAAACTTATATACATAACAGTTTAAACATACAATACCATATAAAAGAAATAAGAAAAGGAGAAGATAACTAAGCACATACCAATACATAATTCGCAACGAAATGGTAGTGAAAGTACTTAAAAAGTAGTGAAAAAGTATATTCTCAGTAGAAACCGCAGCAGCACAGGCAGACTACTACACTAAAGGAATCTCGCAGTGGTTTTTCTCTTTGGATGAAATCTTGCTTTTTACATATAATTTGCCGAGAACGTTTACAAATAATTTGCATGAAATACACATATTGACTCGACCATTGCCAATCAACAATAACAATACACATAAAGTGCCAAAATAACGTAAAGCATTTGAGTCTGCAGCAAGTGAAGAGGGGGGAAAATGGAGAGAAATAGCTTGACATAAAAATTCACAGTTACGTCGGATTTACAACCCGTCGTCAGCCGTGCAGAGTTGATTTCGGCGGGGGAGGTTTGCCAAAGCACACAGACAACGCACACAAGCACACGCACGCATACAGTTACTCCAGCGCACAGCACGACACGAGGAGTGGAGTCGCAGTCCTTGAAGCATCGTTAGGCAATAGAGGAGGCCAGGAAGCATCTCGGCTTACAAACCAAACCACCCCCAATACCGTGGCCCAAACCGTTGGGTGCGCCGTTATTCGGCCTGAACGGCCTGGAAAAAAAAAGAACCGCCAACAAAAAAATAAACAAGCGAAGCTGTCTGTATGCACGCATGCGAGTGTGTGTGTGTGCCATCGTATAGATTTACCGTTCGTTGGTCTGCCTTTCATCTCGCTTATTCGTGTGTGTTTTTCTGTGCGCCGCAATAAAAAAACAGACGTAAAAGGAAGGAAGAAGGAAGGATATTATGAGGCGGCAGACAAAGATAGCCGCATTTGCGAATAAGGTAATTTCGCATAAAATTCCAACACACCCACACACACATTATAGGAAGCATGGGAATTGCAAAAACTATTGAAATTGTGACCCTGCCCTGCCTGGAGTCCGGGTGGGCTTTTGTGCTGTCATAAATGGATTTTCTTATCAGTCCAAAGTGGTCCCAGGAGGCCGCTCGGCCTCTATTGTTGCAACTAAATTGCATTTGAAGCAGAGCACAGAGCACATCCTAAACGCACTCGCTCTCCCGTTTCAGTTATATCAGCAGCAAACACAATCCGTCCAATTTCGTTAAGATTAGAAGCTAGCACTATGTTTGGATCCAAGCTGCGCTCCTGGATGGAGACGCACATCGTGCGTCCGCGGAAGAAGGGAAACAAGCACAAGCAGGCAGCCGCAGAGGCTTCGCACAGTAGCAGCACCACCACCACTGCGAATGGCAAGAAGGCGGGCACACTGCCTCCACAGGGTAGCAACCTCACCAGCCCCGTGCTGACAAGTAGCGGCAGCCACAGCATCGCCAGCCCAGTGCGGAGGCGCGAAGTATCGCCCATACAGTGCCACGTAAGTAACTTTTTGAGTACATTTCTGTGAACGTTTCTGACCCGAAGCTCTTCCTAAATTGTGTAGCCGCCTAGTCGTCGGTATGGATGGCAGTCACCAGATGAAGATTCATACGTCATCACATCACCCAAATCGGACAATCTGCTGTATGCCCCACAATGCTACCAGCCAAATCAGCAGCTGCAGCATCGGCAGCAACAGCACCAGGCCCATCACCTGAGCGTTCCCAACTGCAAAGACATCTCCTGTGCAGAGAAGTCACCCACCAAAGTGAACTGTTCCTCTTCGTCCATTTCGTCGCTCTCCTGGTCGACGGGCTCCAAGGAGCCCTCGTCGGGCAAGCAAACTACATTCAAGGATCAGCAGTCCAATGGGGAGTACCACATTCCACCCGAAGAGGAAGATGAGGTGGAGTACGAGGAGGTGGGCGCCCTGCTGTTGCGCCCCCAAGCTCCTATAAGGGACTATCAGCGTCCGCAATCGGAGAACTTGGCGGGCATGCGTCTGATCTACGAGGAGGAGACCAAACCAAACTCCAATCATGTCCGTTACGGCCGTCTGCTGCCCTCGAAGCTGGCTCCTGCTCAACTGGGAGATTCTGTGGACAGCCTGATCACTGCCCCACCCATTCCACCCGCTGCATCTACTGCAGCCGCTGGCTCGAGGATTCGTACACCACGGGGAGTGCAGCGCACTAATTTCATGCCCGGACCGCGTCCCCATAGTCTGCCATCGCCGGAGAGCGCCTACTCCACGGGCTACTCCACCGACGGCACCTCGCCATGCGCCGCCAGCAACTACAATCCCCCCGAGTACTACATCAACATGCGCTCGGGCACCCACTACTTCCCCAAGAGCGTCAACTCGCTGGCCATCGAGGCGCAACGCTACAAGTTCGGCTTGAATCGCATCGAGGAGATGTCACCCATGGACCCGTTGCCCAAGAGCAACTTCGCTAATGCCATTCACGGCCTGGAGTCGTCGCCCAGTCCCCTCGCACTTCGGCAGCAGCCAAAGCTATTTGAATGTGAGTGCAAAATGTTACGTTTGGTCAGATCCGTTGTTGGAGAAGTCGCCCTTCCTTTGAATCGCGCGACCCATCCAACAACAAACTGAGCAATTAACCCATTTAGAGTCTCGGCTCAACTCAAGTGACATCCCCACTCACACGAGTCCCACCCTCGTTCCACACACATTGCAGCTCCCTCGCCGAGACAGCGCTGCCGCATAAGGACCAATCCCTGGTACAACACGGCCGAGCATTTGCCACCCTCCTCATCGGCGCCTACGCGTCTGGAGCTGGATGCCACCAGCACCACCTCCACCACATCGTCGGGCATTAAGTCGGGCAATGAGCTGGAAGTTCCGGCTGCCAAAACAACAGCAACAGCAGACACAGTAACGGGAACAGCATATGCAGCCACCACCAGCTGCAGAGGCACTCCCAGAAAGTCTGCTAGAGTTGGTGTGGAGGGTGGCGTTGCACCTGTGGGAGCTGGGGGAGTTGCTTACGAGTCCTCGGAGGGCTCTTCGTCGTCGACTGAAGTGGAAAATCTGCATGCCCCACACACCATAAAGCGGCGCCACTTGGAGCACGTGGAGACGACAACAACTTCGGCCCTGGTGGCTGCTGGCGGTGGTGCTGGAGTAACCACCACCTCCTTCATGCTCAGCGATGATGAGGCCACACTCAACGAGATGATTGGCAAGTTTGACGAGAGTTACATCTACGAAAAGGAGACCGACATACTCAGGTGAGTCAGTCAGGCAGTGCCCAGTTTCAGTCCTCCCTTTCGCGTGTTTCTCCATTAATTTGCTTACTTGCCCATTCGCCCCTGCAGCAGCGACTCTGATCCCACAGACGACTGTGCCTCGGAGCTGGACACCGGGCAGGATGCGGGCGATGAGTGTGATACGGATGAGCTGCTGGACATCGACTTTATTGATACCTCATCCATGCAGGAGGTGGTCCTCGACCGCCACGATCTGGCCCGCAATCTGGGAAGCTGCCAGTACTACTTCAATCAGCCGATCAGTCCCTTGATCAAGCGCAAGTCCTCGACTCGATCCCGTCGGAAGAGCGGCCAGGAGGCGGCCGATGGTTCGCAGCAGCGACGCCGGAAGCGTTTCCTCAAGACGCGCAAGAAGAGCTGCGAAAACCGCGAAAAGCTCCCGACATCGCCTCTGCGCGAGCCTCGCGGCTCGCGTAGTGTGGGCGGAACGCCAGTCTGCTTGCGGCGCAAACTGCTGGGCCCCAAGGAGAGGTAGGATGAGCGTGTGTTGCAGATTCATTATTTGTATTATTATTTAAAATATTCTTCTTTGGCTGCCAGGATCTACAAGACATCGCCGCTCTCGAATCGCTCCAATTCCCTAATCTTTGGCAGCATCAATGAGAAGAACTCGCTGACCATTGCCGAGAGCGAGAAGGTGCTGCTGAAGGCTGACTTGGAGGCGGACATCAAGTACAAGCAGCTCATTATGGAGGCCGAACAGATGCTGGAGTCTATGAGAAACAGCTTGCAGAGGTATGTAACGCCTGCAGGATTCCAGAGCATTGGATTCTACTAATCAAACATTTTCAGCATACCGCGTGACACACCCGTCGCCAGTCCGAGGCGCGTGAATCCCTTGGCCAACAAGCGCGTGGAAATGCTCAAGCACGGTGAGGTGGACTCAAAGAAGCAGCCGGCGCCTCCGGCCACTCCTCCGTCGGAGCACGAGCTGGCCGCCGCCATCAACAAGCGCATCGAGATGCTGAAGTTTGCTGAGAATTCTACGGCGTCGTCGCCACCCAATAGTCCCAAGCCGGGCCGCTGCAGTCCCCGGAAGACGCATCTCACCAACTTCATTAATCAGAATGCTCCGCCGGAGCTCCCGCCGCGCAAAATAAACGGCAACCCACCCACTGCTCCGCTCTCACCGCAGCTGCAGTTGAATGGGAGGCGACTCCAGGAGAGTCCCTTGGGCAAGCGACGCATGATGACGGTGACGTCGACGACTACGACCACAGTGTTCAGCTTCAATGACGATGACTCGGAGATGGAGTGCATTGCAGTGGAGGATGTAGGCAATAACAACGTGGAGGAGCCTCTGTCAGCACCGCAGAGCAATAACAACAATTTCTATTGTCCACACAGCGAGCCGCTCAAGCGAAAGGTCTACAAGGGCAGCTCCTCCTTTGAGCGCATCAAGAAGAACTTTGACTTGGAGCTCGGTGAGTGCTTTGCATAAGTCCTGCCCTTCTACTCTGATTCATCCTTCTACTGATCCAAACCACAGAAATAAGCGGACGCAGCAAGTCAAACGAGCGTTCGCAATCCAAGTTGTCGACATCCGTCTCGGCCAAGAGCTCGATGCATGATGTGACCGGCAATGAGGCGAAGGCTCAGACAATGGGCGCCGGAGATGGAGGCAGTAACCGAAAGCAGCAACTAATACTGAGCACCATTGTGGATCTGAAGCGGAGTCTGGAGCATCAGAGCCATCAGCTGAGTGGCTTGAACGGTGACTAGACTGAGCGTGAACTGACTACAGAGGCTAAGATCATCATTATCATACGTAACCCATGCATAATCTAGATTCTAAACAGTAAATAGCTTGCAAAGGCCTAAGCTAACAAGTCCAACCGAATCCCTCAGACTAAACACTGAAACTGAGCGCAATAACTTTCTAAATGATAAGAGAACCCGATTATTTACACGATATACTCAAGGGTCGAAATGAAAACTATGGACTGGTGCAGAAAGTTATCCCTAAAATACGTGTAGAATGTAGTTTGTAGTTTGTTTTCAATGGAATATGTATGTTTTAACCGTAGACATTTCCCAAGGTTTATGTTCTTTTGTATTTTATTGATTTAACATTTGTTTTTCCCTGTTTGAACAGGGGTATATCTCAGCTGAGATCCATCTGAGATTTGATGTTTTAGCTTTTTGTTTGCTATTCGTAATCAAGTATTATATCTCTAGATTTTCATTTTTTTATATTAATACTCAAATCGAATAGATTATTTCGTTGGGTTGCCAAGCTGCAAAGGTGTTCTAAACACCACATCCTTGGTGCAGCCTTTAGACAACGCCATCTAACCAACTCATACCATACTATACCAAAAATCATAGCTTGAATACGTTGATCTTAGACATTATATGGAACTACATGTGTCAATAACTGATATACTTATCCTTAGTTATACTTATCGAGCGTTTGTGTGCGAGTGTGGAGACTGAATCCCAAACATATCCCACATGAACAGCGAGATTTATAGAACTCTGCTCATTACTAGAATGATTCACTTAACCAGCATTATCGAAGACTATTCGGAACTAGATCTTTAAGTAAACCAAATTATTATCCATCCAAATGAAAATTGTTTGTTTTAGCGAAATTGTTTGTAGTTTAATCGGAAAAAAACACTCAAAGAAAGTTTGTTCAACTGTTCTGTTTCCTTAGTTGCGTAGAAGAACCGATATTATATTGTATTATCTATGAATTTTACATTTGCTGCAAATGGCAAAGCTTATGCTGATTTCCAATTCGGATAAATTGGTTGTAATTTGGATAAATCGATTGTGTACTACTAGTTCTGTTCGGAATTATGTATTATTGTGTTGTGTGTCCCCATTAATATGCATATAGACGCTATAGAACCCACACATAGCGTACATACATAATCTAAGTCAATAATGTAACGTGATAATAAACTTAATGAAAACCCCAAGACCCTCAATTAAAGCGGCAATCGTAGTAAGTATGTACCGTATATAGAATAGCTATAGCTAAACAGTTATAACTGTGATTTATTGTTTTACACCGTCGTTTTACACTAACTTTGTAGTTTTGTGTATCCCGTCTGCCTTTGTTTTTTTTTTTAATTTCAATTAGTTTTCATTTTCGCTTACGTACGAGCCTCAGCTCACAGAGTGCTCACAGCCGATCATTGCTAGTCAAGGGCTGGGAAGTGGTGGGCTAGTAGTCTGGAATGCCGTGTTAAATTTACTTAATTAGCTTCACCCAAACGCGACACTTGAACATCGACCGCGGACAGGGGCACCGGACGACGTATCGAACTTTAATTTGGACACGACGCCGATGCGTAGTTCCAGTCCGGGACGTTGACGGAGCCGAAGCCGAGTGACGGCTTGAACCTTTGGCTCTCAGCTCTCATGTTAATTAATTTATGCGCCCTAAATTCCAAATATTCAATTGGATTTCCGATGTGAAGCGACCTTAAGACAATCCAACGAGCTTTCTGATAAGACAATTTACAAAACACAATCTAGACAAAGACTGCAGCGTGGCTCACCTTTTAATGGGTGCAGGTAAATTCCCGTAACACGTGTGGTATGCGCTATGCCCTCGTTATGGATGTGTATCCAATATCCTAGTACAGTCTACACTCGTATAATTATTGTACTTACTTATAATAAAGGACCAATTTTGTGACTCGCCTCCTATCTTAATTGGCGGCAGGGCCAGGGGCCCCATCGCCTTGAGTATGAGTGCGGAATTTCCAGAGATGGCGACGTATTCGAGATAGCTCCGATCCCCGTTTCTTGTCATCTCGTTCATTATTATGCCTGGCTGTAAAAAGGTAAAAATAAACTCGGCATGTTCTAAAAATCCCCAGAAAAGCATCGACAATGGAAAATTAGCAGACAGATCATGGACTCGTGCGGCTGTTGTGGCTGCTGCTGCTGCTTCTGCTTCTGATGCTAATTATGCAAATGGAGAGGCGGAGAGCGGGTGAGGAAGTTCCCAAGTGGAATACCAAGTGACCAGGCCACGCTTAAAACATCAATTCGACATCAACATCGGGCAAACCAGAAAAAAAATCGTCTACAAAATGAGGCACTGGCTGGGCCCGTGGCCCAGTGAAGGAGGCACGACCTGCTGGGGCGGCAACGGAGATGCAACCCAACATGGCCAAAACTGGTTCCACATCTCTTGTGTGTCGTATGCCCCTTGTGACCAGGAGGCTCAGTGCAATGGGATAGGTAGGGGCTGGTCCAAAAGCTTACACATTCCAACATTGCTTTGTTATACCCTAAGCAGAGAGGGTATGCCGAATAAATGGCAAAGGTTGTTCTGCCCGTATAGTGTAGTTGATGCAAGAAACATTCTGCTCTTCTTCTCTTGGCTAAAGGAAGTCCGATTTAGATTTGGAATATATTTCCATAACACACCATCTAGGGTATTGCTACTTTCGGTGCTCTGAAAAAAGTGCCGTGAGAGTGAGCAGAGCAATGGATTTGCTATTGTATTGATTGTCGATGCTCGATGCACAGTTTTTGAAAGCTTTGAGCGCTTCGGACTTGTTGACTGTTGTTCTTATTGCTTTTGCTTCGCCCCTTCAAGCTGTCTGCTGAGATTTTTGTTGCTTTTTAACGTCTTTCTCGATTATTGTTATTATTATTATTGTGATTCTTGTTGTTGGTATTTCCAACGTTAAGGCAGTGGCTTTTTTTTTGCCGTAAAATGTTACTTTTGTGTTGACTCTGCTCGCCGGCGCTGTCTCAGTCGCTGCCAACGGAGCCGTCGCTGCTGTTTTTAGCCGTGAAGGTCATGCCCAGGTGTATGGCATTCAGATTCACCTGAGCTCCGGCCCGAGTCCGAGCCGAAGCGCTGCGGCACGGTACGGCGTGGCTGCGCTTGCGCTCCAACGCTAAACGGGTGACGGACATAAGGGGGGAGTCACTGTGGAGGGGCTTGGGAGGAGAACCAAGGGGGCAGGTTGTTGTTTTGGCAGTTATGAAACTAGTCCAATGACTCGCTCTGTATGTATTTGTGTGTGTGCGTGTGTGAGATTGTCTACCCGAGTGTGTGTGTGTGCCAACTTTGAGTTTTTGCCTTTGCCTCGTCTTCTTGTAAGCTTGTAATTACTCGCACATCTCTTTGTGGTTTGTCTGCATAGAAAATTCGTGAAATAAAGATAAACTCTGAGCCAAATGCTTGTCAAACCATTGAGGCGTCCCCAAAGTGCTCAACGTGTCTAAGCACCAGCGACCTGCCCTGCTGTTGAATTGGCAAGTTCTCAATATTTCATCAGCTCACTTCAGCTGTCTTTTAAAAACGTGAGACAAATTGTGCGCAGTATCAAAAGCCCCTGGACGTAATGACACAGAGAGCAGGTGATCAGGAGAGCAGTAGAGTAGAGAGGCTGCGAGAGAGGGAGAGAGAGTGAGCTTTTGGGATGAGAACACACAAATTAGAGTTGACAAAGGAAAAAAGAGCAGTGTCATACTAAATATTAGCGTTGTCTGCTGCGTAGCTGATTGTCCGGTTCTAATGGGTATGGCTGGAACAATCGGGAGGAGGGAGAGCGGCAGAACGAGCTCGAATGGGAAGGCCCTTCTGCATTGATCTCATATTCCTCCTCCCACTCTTATTGTTTTCTTTTGCCACTCTCTGTCCGTAAACAGGTCACACTGGGATGCTAATAATGATGATATACTCGTAAACGGTAGCTGCTGCCGCTATGCCAGCTTTTAGCATTAATTTTTCTGACAGATCATGCTGAGTAGAGCTTGCTCGCTTCCTCTTCTCCTCTTTCCTCTTTGACCCTGTTCACGTTCGGGTTCTTCGCATTAACATCAAGTGCCGCTGATTCAGATGCTGGTATTTTTTTTACTATTTTGGGAAACCTTCCCTGACCTGGTCCCTGACGTCACAGCGACGCGTCGCTCTTTGAACTTGAGCCAAATTCCCCTCTGTATGTGTGTGTGGAGTGGGCCAAGCTAATTAATTTCGAGTATACTCAATTAGCGCTTGTGTATTTCCCATTGACTCTGATCGGATATCGAGACGATCTTTGAGTACTTCGGTAAACTGTTTCATCCCCTGCCGCTCACCTGTTTTGTGTGCATCCCGGAACCAGTTGGAGGCGTACCATTTTTTATTTTTTGTTTTTAACAATATTCAGTTGTCGCAGAATGTTCGTGAATGAATCTTTGGCATGATTTAGCGCTTTGTAATATCTGCTGTATGTTTGTACATACGAGTATTTATGTTTCTGCGTGTCGTGTCTCTTGCTCTACCTCAGACTCTATCTCTGTTCGTGTGTAAGTGTGGAATTTCGAGTTTTTGGACTTTGTACCAGTGGCTAGCCATGAACCGCTCTGCTCTGCTCAGCTCAAGCACTGGCCACCAACACACACGGACAGCGTCCAAGTCCAAGCCCCCTCCACTCCCTTGGTTAACGTGATCGTGATATATAGCAGAGAGTGGTTTGCCATCTATCCAAACAGCTCTCAGCTGGGATGGGTACCTGTACATACATACATATGTACATTGGGGGATCGGAATGGGGCGTGGGGCTCTAATTATTCCGATAATGTGACGCACTCTAATGACAGCATAATGCGGAATTCTGTTCCCGATTTGGCTGCAGAACCCTAGCCGGACGGACAGTCAATGCATATGTACATTCCATAGCGAGATCAGCCGTGAGCTGATCGCTTTGGAAATGGCAAGCAGGAAGTCGGCAACGCTACGCTACAGACTGATGGGGAGGCAACTGTTAGTTAATAACCGTTCGATGTTCGATATTAGTTGGAGCCGAACAAAGATCTTTAGCGTTCGTTTCCGCCTTGAATGGGCGGGCTGGGGCTGAATCTGAGGCTGGGGTCAAACGGAAGTGTTTGCTTGATGTACGTAGGTATGTATGTAGGTATATTTTCGGAACTCTTATGATAATCTGAAGCGGAGACTGAAGATGAAGTGCCGTTATTAATTAATTGCTCGTTTCGATTTGCATGCGCAGTTATTTTCGGAGCTCGAGTTCGACACGTGATAAAATGTGATTCCGAGTTTTGGCCCCACTGTCGGCGTTGCTTCTGTGATTTATGTACATACAAATGTGTTCATTACCCCCCCTTCTGCCGCTCTGCCGATGTTGCTGCTGTTGCAGTTCAATGCTGCAGCAGCGAAGAACGAACCAAGCAGCCTTGGGAGACGAGACTCAGTGTGCCTGACGACTGCCAACTGCCAACTGCCACTCTGTCTGCAGAGACCTTGGGGCATTTACGAAACCGCGTGAGAAGTTACAAGCTGCCCAAACTGCTGAATCACGGCGATTGCGACTTTCTTTTGTGGCAGAACAGGTCGAAATGCGATTGGTTATGCTAATTCTGGCTGGGATGGGAATGGCGATGTGGCATCGGTTTGGGGGATCACCGATCAAAGCTCGGCTTAGTTGGGGCTCAAGGTTCGCCTTTGGTTGGCGGCGGCGGGGTCAATAAACGGAAATGAAGCATCAAAATCACAATATATCGAATCTTCTGTCTTCGGTTTGCTGGTGAATTATGATACTTCCGTCTATCTCCAATTTTGTCTGGGGTTAAGGCGAACCGCCGGCAACAAGAGGCGGAAGCCAGAGCCCCAGGGCCCAGAGCTAGAACCGTAAACAAGTTTTGCTCCACAGCCGCCGAAAGTCCGAGACAATCGCCAAAACAAATATACAAAATCAAGTGAGAAATACTAGCATCGGCAGGCCGAAGCTTCAAGTACCCTCGTGGGCCTAATAGCTATATGATTCGAGTCTGAATAAACTTGAAAGGATTATAAAGACATCAATAATATATGGGAATAAGAAGGTTCTCTCATTTAGCTGTTGAAGTAGCCAATGTTACGGCCACAGGTAGATATCTTTCGCACTGAAATTCCATTCAGAGAAACCAACTAATGGACTCCGGCGATCAGTGCGGGACACGAATATAATTTCGTGTGCATATTTATAGTTTATAGTTAGAGTGGGGGCTGGGAAACGATGTTGCAATCTTCCGGGTAAAACTCTAATACCTTCGGCAAGGGTATAGAAACGAAAATGAAAACGAAACTGAAGCTGACGCAATTTGCAAATGGATTGGAACTTTAGACATCCACGTGCCTCACCCCCCTCCATTCGCGACCCGACGATGCGGAAGCCTTAGCAAAGGCGTTAATTGATTGACTGGGACCACTAGAACGAACCCCCAAGAATCAGAATCAACGTCGTACTCTGGCTCTGCCTTTGCCTCTGACTCAACTGTGCTCTGTCGGCGGAGGGACGGACGGGGCCCTGGAAACCGCTCAAGTGGAGTCTGCTGATAAAGCCGAAACAAGTTCATGGTTTCCATTAGATTTGTCGCAAATTCTCATCATCGATAAGGCCATGTCCACGAGCGAAACCAAAATAGAAACCGAAACAAACACAAACCAACAGCAGCAACAGCCACAGCGGCGGCATCGGCAGAGGACAGAGCCGAAAACAGAATTATCTTGGCCCAGATACATGCCAGAATGGCCTGACATTCTATTGGCCCCCAATCGCTGTTAATAAACATAATCTCAAGTTGGGGACATGCGCCAAGGAAGTGCTTTCCATACAAGTACTTCACAACCTGAAGCGATCCATTTGGAAATGTTTGTGTTGCTCTTTACTCGCGGCGCAAGTACCAAGATCTCGAGTGCTCATTTCCTTAGCCTTCCGCTGCCCTGAACTTGAGCTGGTGGCTTACATTACAGGGTTTGGTCATGAGACAGCCCCATGATCGATTGTCTTTCATGGGCATTGCCTATGACGTGGCCTGGGGATTACCATCTACTTGTATGTGAAGCATTCTTCCATGTCTGGAGCACATGATCCATGCCTTAGATAAGATCGGATCGAATCGGCTCCGTTCAGTGACTATCGATGTGTGGAGGAAAGTTTGGGCGTCCATCCGAGAGAGGAATAAACCCAATGACTTTCCATCGTTGACACGCGCCATCCGCAATCAGTTTAGCTAGAAGCAGAGATTAGATAGTCGAATTTCCGATTTCGGATGCACTGGAAAATTTATGGTTACGAAATGGGGGATCTTCAATTAGGACTTATAGGAAATTTCAGTCCAAAAGTGCTTACAGTATGTATTTGAGTGTGTACAAAATAAAATGAAGATTTCCAAATTTCAAGTGTTATCTAGTTTCCGGTGTATAGATACTAAAGGAATAACTCATTTTTGTTTGTCTTCTAAACTAGAGATAAAATTAAAAAAAAATATAATTTGGTTTGTTTATATCCATATAAAAATAATTAATCTAAATTGAAGCTTTCTTTGCAGCCAGATAAGATAGAAAAGTCATCGATATAAAGTTTATTTATATAGAATCCAGCAGGTACGACAAAGAACAGCAGCATACATTATGTAATCTGTTTGTTTCGGGAGAAAGCAAAACCTATAAAAGGATAATGAAAACTGGTGCACACATCCGAGTACATTTAGCTGGGTTTCACTGTAATCTATATGGTGCATTTACGCTGACCATTGCCACTTGTCCGCCGTCCGATTCGACCCAATTGGCCTTTGTACCCATCGCACGAGCCACAGCACACTCCATTCGATTTCAGCTCCGTCGGCACTTTCTTTGCCGTTCCGATAAAAAGCCGCACACACAAAAGATACGAGCATGACGGGAAAATAAAGAAATGAAAACGCCGAAAGGTATAAATGTATTTTCTAAGTAAATTTATTTATTATGTATAAATAATTCTCATTTAGCTCGCACAAGCGCTATTAACTTTAGTAATTTACAGTTTGTTCCGTGTGCTTCGATGGCCTGGCCAGCGATATGCAAATGGGTTTCTAGATGACTTTTCGGGGAGATTGTTCGATCGATATGATCAGATATCAGATGCCACCCCTTTGTTGAGCATAATCAATCGCTGGTCTGTTCGCGAAGTGAAAAATCAAACGACACATAATAACGGCACAAAATAGTTGGCTTAAACAATTACAATAACAATTTTGGAATATTTATTCTTGCATACAGGCTAAGAGTGAAGTGAAGATCCTCCCCTTACCTCCCTCCCACCCCTCATTCTTATTGTGATTGTGATCCCCTAACCCAACCCAACCCAATCCCCATACCCATACCCATCCCCACTTCACTCGTATTCGTATTCGTAATTTAGTTAGAAATTAGATTTCTTGTACTTGTTGAACATTGTTTGCTTCAGTGGTTGTATCTTGCAGTTCCTACAGCTTTAAATATATATGTATCTCGAATAGCTAGCACAATACTTTATCAACCTGTGGGCCTGTGGGAACCCCTATATTAAGGTTTGACTTGAGCACAGTTGAGCCCACAGCTAAGAGTTCATGCGCTTTGCTTTCTGTGACTCGTTTCGATTTCCCTTGCACCCGATACAGATACGAATACGGATACATATGTAGACAAATAGATAAAAACAAAATGGTTGCAATTTTAACAATAGAAAATGAATTGATTTGTTGCTTTAGTTGCTTTAGTTGCTTTAGTTGCTGCACTATCTATAATATTAGAGACTACCAACTGTTTTACATTTATACAATCTTCCTCTGACACATCCCCGTGTGTCGCACATAGCACCCCCTCGTGTTACATATACATTAGGTATAGTTTTAGGCATAGGCATAGATATAGATATAGTTTTAGATACAGATAAAGATACTCGAACTGTGCGAGAGAAAGACCTCGCCCTTGCTTCGATCGATACTAATGAGAGTAAACAGACCCGCCCACTAAACAGACTATGGTATAAAGTATTAGCCCCGACCAGTTCGAAGGATTAGTTATAGAAGGAGAAGAAGGAGAGGATGTTGAGTTGGACCTCCTAAACGGGCCCAATATCACTTTGGTATCTGGCGGTCAGATAGTTGGCCGCCTCTGTCATTTGTTCCAGGCACTGGTACAGACCGTTCAGATGTCTCCGGCAGCGTTGCGCCAGCTCTGTGGCCTTGTCCCCGGAGGCCTGCTTCGACTTGGGGCAGGCGTCGTCCACAATGTCGCTGCCATCGCTGCTCTGGGCATGATCGCTCTTGTTGCCGTCCGACTCCAGGCCCGAGTCGTTCTCCTGCGAGATGTCCGAGTCCGAGTCGCTCATGTTGCTCACCGACGTGGTGGACACCATCGAGGCGGTGGAGGTGCGTCGCACATGGCCCTTGATGCTGCTCGATGTGGATGTTGTGCTCGGGTTGCTGGACTCAGTCTTGCTCTCGCTGGTATTGGCAACGGGACTGGCATTGCGCTGCTGTTGCTGCTGCTGCTGTTGGTGGGACTCTATCTCGACAGCTTCATCGTCCTCCTGATTGGCGGTCCAGAGCAGATCCTTTTTCAGAGCGTTCAGCATGCTGTAGAGATTGAAGAGCTCGGAGGCGCTGAGGAAGTCGTGCACGTTCTTCGAGTGGGCCGCTCCCCGCTTGCCCTGGGCACTGGAGCTCTGTGTCAGCTGGTTGGCGGTAGTGTCCTTGCCCGAGGCTGGTATAATGTCAGTGCTGTCACCGATCTGCGGAAGAGCAAACAAGCAAAGAAGGTGGCACACATCAGTTGGGGCTGTGATCATTTAGGAGGCGGAGCAGGAGTTTGGGGAGGTTGTATTAGGGTCGGCTGCTGTACCTGTCGATCCATGAGCCTGCATGGCACCAGTATGGTGTCGTCCATAATGCTGACAGTCTTCACAAACTTCTCCATCACATTGACGATGCTGTCTTTGGAGAACTGCTGCTCATCGTGACGGGCGATGCGGCGCAGGCAGTTCCTGAAAAGAGCACAAGAGGAGAAAAACGATGATAAAGATGATCTTGAGTTGAGTCGGTCGGCAAACCAGTAAGGTGGGGGGGGGAAACCAGTTTGAGACAATAGATAGCATAATTGGGGACCCATGCCACATCAGACCAGACCCCAGCAGACGCTGACCATTCTCAAGCGTCGTTAAGTCTGCGGCGTTTAGACTTCCGCCACTCGAAAGCCGAAATCTTCTTTCTTTCGGCTGGGGGATGGGGCGGCTCTGGTATGGGTGCGGTGCGCCCAATCGCCTGGACAACGTGGCGCATGACATATATGAATTGGTTTCTATGCAAATTAGCGAATCGTTGTCGCAAATTCAATTTGTATAAAATAGAGAAACCTGTTGGCCGTCCACCGCCGCCCTGTGGCGGTCTCTGCTATTGTACCTGAAAGTGCTCGTGCGGGTCTAAACCAAAGACCAGTCGGACGGACGGACGGACCGAAAGATTTCTATTTCTGGACATAAAAGCCAATTTGACCCAGCCACGTGCTGGGCTGCGAGCGCGGGAAGAGAGTAAAATCCGCAGAGCTGAAACCGCCGCTCGGAACCAACTAGAGTGCTGTGAACGGACACCTTATGCAAGCCTCGCCGGTCAGCGCGGGGTCTCTCATTAAGAGCTAATTTCACGTTGGGATCGCGTAACAGTCATTCCCCCCGTCAAGCTCCATTAAAAAGCACTCGCAACTCGCAGGCACTTGACAGCCATTAACCCCCCGGGGCGAGAGCTTAAACTAGTACGATCCAAAGTTCCGTCCTGACCCGGCTTATCGCCGCCAGACAGCCCCCAGACGACGAAGCAGACGAAGCAGCTGGAGGAGCATGTAGCTGCGTATCTGTATCGGGGTCTTGTTTGGGTGAAGATTGGGACAGCGACAACGACCCAGTCAGTGGGTAGCCGCGTGATCGCAACTATTGTAGTTGAGGCAGCGTGAAAGGCGAGCAACTGATATAAATTTAGTTTTCAGTGACTGCGCCATTCAAAGACCACCTCCACCCACCCCCAGAGTCTGCCGCGTAGGGAAAGCAAATATGTACACATGTATGTATGCATGTATGTACAACGTATCTGTATATTGATGGTTCGTTCTGGTGCGGCAGAGAGTGAGGGATGGGGGCGGGCCACGCGACCACAGCGTGCTCCAACGTCTGACCGACTATCGGTCCCAGTAGCAGAAGCAGAAGCAGAACAAGTGGCAGACGGCAGACCAGTCCAATTCCAGGGCCAGAACACTTGTGTCTAGCGGGTGGAGGGTGGGAGAGTTTCCTACGAGTATTCACACAAATGACTAATTAACGTAATTGAGTAGAATTCCAATCACAGACAGACAGAAAGACAGACCAACAGACGGAGGGGCGTAGGAATGCAAAAATAATTATCATCTTATCAACGATTTTCAGCTTCGGACACTTGTGAGGCGCACATACGAGTAATTTTGAATAGAGAACCGCCCCAGAGGTGGCAAGGGGCGAGCATTAAATTTATTTGATTGTTGTTTAATCATCTCAATTTAGTTTCAATTATTTGCGAGGAATGCGAAGACACCGCTTTGTCACCCTTGCCCCTGTGGGTTTATTTACTTAGATGGCTGTAATCAGGCGACACTAGATTGTTGGCCACACGCCAGTCAGCGGGAGGGAGGTACGGAGGGTTCACGCCATTGACCTTTTGTTATAAATACAACAATTGCTTGCAGGCCAGCTCTTCCCTATTGTACCCTTTTGATATCCTATCCCCTCTTTCTTGCCATGCAAGAAGAAGAAATGCCGGCATGAAGAACACGCCACATTGAGCCAACCAATTGGAGAGCAGCATGAACAGAAATCTACTCGGCTCCATCTTCTCCGTCTCTGATATAACAACAAAGAGCAGCACTCTTTCTCTCTCTCTGCCCCCTTTGCCCCTGGCAAACACCTGGCTGACTGTGAGAATTGGGCTAAGCTGAGGCTGAGGCTGAGGAGGAGGCGACGAGTCGAGACGTCACGCGACATGCGCAAAAAGAAGAGGCAGAGGCGGAGGGCAGAGAAATGGCATGTACCGCATACAACGCCGAAATCAGGCGATTATTTTCATTCAGTGGCGGCAGACAGTGGGTGGTGGTGGAGTGGGATGTGCTGTTGGGTTGCAGCATTCATAAGCTGACTCTTGCCACAAAAGAGAGCGAGCGGCCGTTACGCTCAAACTGTGGTGCTCTCTTTGCCCGAACAGCGGGTTTCTCTTCACTGGGATTCGTGTGTGTGGCGTGATGTTTCCGAGCAAACTGTACGGCCGATTGTTAGAGTAAGAGACACGGCTGCTGCTCTCCACTGATGATATCTCCCTCCCTCCCTCCCCTCCCCGATCCATCTTTCTTCACAGCTGAGCGCGATGAATGAAATCGTTTGGCGATGCGATGCTCTTCTCTGTGACTTTTGTTGTTGTTGTTGCTGCTGCTAGTGGTATGTTTATGTGGTATTTCTCGTATTTGCAATGTTGGGCAATGGTCATATACATGCATATGTTTATACAATACACTCTTTTTTTTTTTTGAACCGAATTGACCAATATTTGGTTTTGTTTTGCCTTTGCTTGACTTCGATTTCGCCCCTCGCCTGACCTCCATCGCTGCAGCGGTGTTGGGGTTCGGGCCTACTAAACATAATCGATATTTGATATGGGCCGTCCCCCGCACACTACAAATTTGATATTCTAGCTTCGATCGAGACTGGCCAACGGCCACACACACACACACACACACAGGTGTGCATATATGTAGATGGCAGAGGGCAGCAAGGGGGAACGGAGATGGGTTTCGCCGTAAGTTTCTGTTCAAGGCGACACTTGCCACAAAAGCGTCGTTAGTAATAGTAATACAATCGCGGTGACACACAAAACTATCCATATATACCATCATACATATATTTACATACGAACGTAAATATGTACATATGTACATATGTAAGAGCATGAATCAGAGAACTTTTCTGTGATTTACCAAGGAGGAGGGCCGGACTGGGCCGGGCCTGAGGTGGTCTGCTCATGTGGCAAATATAGCCCTCGTATGTTTGTGGATGAGTAATAACTATTATCGGCAAATGGCAGGCGAGGTGGTGTCCGTTGATTAGAGCAGGCGGAGGAAGTTAGTGCCGCCGCAAAGATAAACGCTTATCGCTGATCTCCGCTTTGGTTTTGGTATTAGTTTAGTTGAAACGTTTAAACAAACAACACGCTCATACATGTATGTACATACGTAGCCACAGACAGACGCTCGCAAGCAGCGTTTACATATTTCAGAGAGCAGAGAGGTGTACGATATATAGATATAGCCGATTGTGTCATATTAGCAGCAGGCAACGGACAGCGGGCAACGCGGTGGCTTGGTTTTTTCTTTCGTGTTTGAATTGCCTGTCCCTCCGTCCGTCCGTCCGTCTATGAGTCCAACAAAATCGTACGATAAATTTCTTGTATCTCGTTTTCGGTGCAAACGAAAGAGAAAACACACATGGAGGGGTGCGGTTGGTGCTGCTGAGAGACAGAGAGAGAGAAAGAGAGGAATTTATGGCTCTCTTTCCCACTGCACTGTGCTCTCCACCAATTTAGCATCGTTTTGATTAAATTGAACTTAAGCACTTTAACTAGCGAACTGGATTCGATGCTTACCGACTAGTCTCCAGCTTGGTGAGGTCTGTGTATCCGCTCATTGTAAATCGCTGTTGCTTTTTTGTGCTGGGCGCTTTGGGTATAGGTGCTATTTTATAGCTGCTTCTGCTGACAACGCAGGTTATAATTGTTATAGGAAATTTTCTGGTTGCCTCCGCTCTTCACAAATACACGCGCACTTTCACTTGGCCGTTGGCGTTGCCTTCAGCTGTTTCTCGGACCCGTATTCTTGCTTTGCTTTTGGTTTTGGATTACGAAATGCGCTGTCCAACTGCAGTTACAGGTAGTTCAGTTCAGCACGATATGCAGCTCTTGTTTTAGTTAGTTTAGTTTGGTTTCGTTTAGTTAGTGGCTGGATAGCTTGAAGTAGCTGTGGCCCCGGCGCGATTGCTATTGCTCGGATTTCAAGAAGTCGCGGCCGTTTTATGCCAAAAAATTTGCATGCACGCACGGTGTTTCGATTGGACAGGCGGACGGGACGGCCTATGGCTGATGATCTTGTCCGATTCAATTAATTTATATATCAGAATTCTAAACAGTTTGCACGCGCACGGCTGCTGAACTGCTGGACTGATGACGCTGACGATGATAATCACGGACGACGGACGACCACAACCGCAGCCAACGAGAGAGGAAAATTATTTAAATTTGAAACACACAATACATCTAGTGATGTCATGTCATGTCAAATATACTTCAATATATCGATATATATTATTTGTTGGTAATATATTTGCAGGTAATTTTTGTTGTGCTGAATATGGATATATATAAATTTACAGCCAAGGAAAATGTTTTTTGTTGTTGTTTGACGTCGTTATATTATATCAGACATAACCGCGACTTTTGTTTCTAATTTCATCGATGCGATGGTGGTTTAAAAATAAATTTCGATATTTTTGTGCGATAAGCAGAACTTGAATTGACGTTATGACATTAGACTTTGCCAACTGACTAACAAACAGACTGCGCGAACAGAGATTGGATATATTAGCACAACGACAGAATCTCTGAATTCTCATATAAGACGATTGCGTTCCTACATGAAATAATCCTCTTTAGACATCCCGAATACCTGTACAACAAAATTAGATTTACTAATTCCACCAAAACGAACAATATAATCACCATACAACATAGAACTCCAAATTCCGAGAGACATTTCCTTGTGAATTCGTGTTTCGCATCAACCTCCACATCACATGAAAACGATACAGAACCTTTCACAATTCACCTTAAATTGGATTAGGATATCAAAACCAAAATCAAATAAAAACACGGGGCGATTCTGGGAGGCGACTCACTTATACCCGTACTCAGTCAGTATATACATTTTGAGATATGATTTTTAGATTTAAAAAAAAAAAAAAATTTTACATTTACATTTTTGCTACATCTGTTATCTACATCTACATCTACAATGTATATTTTACATCTAACATGTAGATTATAGATATACCATTTATATTCTACATCTCCTCCGCTAGGGTTGCTCGCACTGAATGCGGCAGAGTGTGCGAGGAGAAAGTATGTGTCTCTGTCTGGTGGAGGCGGGGAAAAAATTTATTTCTTCATTCTGGCTATAATTATGATCCGATCTGATTCATGGTTCAGCAATCTGGTAGATATGGTCATTCTCTACGATACTGCGTTTTTAGTTTTATGGTATCTTTAAAATTGTGCCTGCCACCGATTATCGTCCTTTGTGGGGGCGGAAGGGGCGGGCGAAACTTTGAAATACACTTGACAGTGTGATATCACATAATTTGGTTGCCCTAACTCTTATAGTCTCTGAGAACCAGGCGTCAAACAAGACGGACAGACGGACAGACAGACATGGCTCTACTCGCGCTATCAAAAAAATATATACTTTATGGGGTCGGAAAATTTTCCTTCTCTGTGTTACACACATCCACTTTTACCACAAATCTAATATACCCCTTAACTCTTTTTTGAGTACGGGTATAAACAGACATTAATAAGAAAATAACAAACAAATTAAACCATTAACTCGATGGTTCCGTCAAAAATTTGCTAATAAAACTATCGATGGATATCGATGGACCAGCAGCTGTTCCCCTTTGAAATGAATTCTGCCTGGCTTGTCAGATGGCAGATGGGCTGAGGAGTCATCTGTGTTTTGTAAGTTTGGACGTTAACGTGCAATGGTGGGTTGCAACATTAAGTGGCCCTAGCGACACCAAGCCGAAGCTTGTTTTTTTAGTTTTCCTTTTTGGGCTTAAGTTTCCAGTCTCCTCGGGTTATTGCGCTTAACATACTTCCGTTTTGGGTAAAACTTTCGAGGGAACGAACTTGCGTTAAAAATGCGTTCCTTTTTGTGACCTGTCGGAAATTTAATTTAATGAGGGAAAAAATCCGGCTTACTATTGTGGATTTACTTACTGAAAGCCTTCAGGACAGTCAAAGAACTGCGATATGTGGGTTCTCTATCCGCCCTTCTTAGCATTTCCGACATTCCTTGGACACATCGAAGCATTTCCCTTACTTGATCCGTTGTATAGTTATCGAGCATGTTATGCTCTTTATCCCAGAAGAAGTTTAGTCTTCCGTGGCTCAAACAATCCGTCAACTCTTCGAACATCTAGAATGGATGTTGCATGGATTAGCAAGTGGTTGCCGAATGTGAGAATTGTGATTCATACATCGATCAAGATGACTGGGAGCGGTTTGTGCCAGTAATCCTCCGGTTCGGACATAAATTTCCAAAGAAACAAAGTCTTAATAAAATAACTTTTCAAATTGTGTAAGTTAGTTTTAACATCGCGAAATTTCTTAATGTATTTGATTCCATTCGGGAAATTTTCAGGTTTTCCCCTTAAAATAGCCTTCTCGTCCTCGTAGAAGGAAGATCGAAACGAAATACTTTCGGTTTGACGCGGGTTTTTTGTAGGTTTGAGTATTGCTTCCCAGTAGGATGTTTTCGACTGTTCGGACCGATACACGTTCTGCTCGGCATCCAGTCGGATGGCAGGAACAAAATCAACGGAATATTCCATTCCCTCGACCTCGATGGTGTGGGCTGGCCCACAGATTCGATACTTAAGTGTGTACGCCTGGCCATCCACTATGATTTGATCGGCGAGCTGGTTGAGAGCACGACGGAAGAGGCTTTGGAGCCAGTGCTGCATCTTATTCACGATGAGGAAGTTCTGCGCGTTTACGAATGATTTTAAAAGCCGGCGGATATTCCTTTCATCCACGCGGGGATCGTCTTCGAGTAGCTGCAGCACGCGCGTCATATCGAGTAAAACATTTCCCGGCATTTCCGAATCCCGCGTCACGATTATTTCCCGGTAGTGCGGAAACTCGAGTTTAAATACCAAATCGAACTCGTTGGGTTTCGCGATTTTTAACATATCTCCCGAGCTTCCTGAAAGAGCACAGCAGCCACTATTCAAATTAAAAAACGCGCACGCGATTGATTCTATTACGGATACGAGACGACGGGACAAAAGATCGGCACCGGGCCCCCGGACGAGTTTACCGGGTTTACCGTATACCAAAAATATTATTATTATAACATGACCCCCAACGGAGGGGGAATGGGATGCAATACTCCGGACCGGATAATGGACAAAAATTACGATTCTGACATGAGCACACGAAAACGTATTGCATGGACGATTGAGTCTATTACGGATACGAGACGACGGGACAAAAGATCGGCACCGGGCCCCCGGACGAGCGAGTAAAGGTTTACCGTATACCAAAAATATTATTATTATAACATGACCCCCAACGGAGGGGGAATGGGATGCAATACTCCGGACCGGATAATGGACAAAAATTACGATTCTGACATGAGCACACGAAAACGTATTGCATGGACGATTGATTCTATTACGGATACGAGACGACGGAACAAACGATCGGCACCGGGCCCCCGGAGGAGGGGGTAATTGTTTCAGCGTATACCGGAAAATATTATTATAACATGATGTAGGGGGAATGGGATGCAATGCTCCGGTCCGGATAATGCAAAAATATTACGATTCTGTACGAAATGAGCACATGAAAACGGATTGTATGGACGGATTGGGTGTGGCTATCGACCAGTTAGTTAGGCTATTGACAAAGTAGGGGCACTTAAAGCGATAAGACACTATGAACACATTTAATACTAAGGCCTAGAATACCCATTCAGGGGACAAGTACGGTGGGGGCAACAGATAGGGCACCTATGGGGGAAAAGAAGAAAAGATTATTACTGTTGCAAAAAAGAGGTCTTACCTTCCAAATTATATTCCACAATGAGATACGCCAGCGTTGAGTTTTCGTTGAGTTTCCCAAATAATGTTTTGTGTAGGATCTCGAAGTGCTTAAAAAATACCAGCCGTTCCGGCTCCTTAATGTGTATGTACTTACTGCAATGTCCAAGGACAGACATGAGAGATTTCGGCGAATTCATCTTAACGATGTAAAGATTAAAAAAAATACTAATATATTGCTGAACTGTTCGAGCAGCACCGCGTAAAACGATTGAAATTGGACTAAATATAGAGAAACGAATTCAACTTGCGATAGACTATCGAATACAATCTATGCATTTTCGCAAAGTTATCGCGAATGTGTCTATATGATTATAAAAACTAGTCAATCACGTTAATTCCGCACCATGGTGCGCGGGACAGGCACTTGATCGAGGAAGGCCCGCGCACTTTACGGAGTTCGAGAAACCTTATTTGCATTGGAAAAGGTTCGCTGCAGCCGGATCAAATGCATTTCTCCACCCCCCTCGCCGATTGTTATGGCTCCAAGGGGTTAACACCTTGGTGGAGTAAAGAACTGCTAGCGTTTGGTTTTCCTTGTTGTATCCAATTTGAAATCGGAGACAAATGGGTTTTCGCGTTTGTACAAAATCATTTCGTCCAAACTAAAGTTTCTGTTTTATTCAGTTGATAAACAATTACTATCAATATTATGTGCCTCGACTAGCGAGGCGTGGACTCCTTAATGAGCAGCAGCAGCAGCCTTGGCAGCGATCTCGTCCTCCTTGGCGTGCAGGGCAACGAGCTCTGCCTTCTTGGTGGCAATGCGCTCCTCGCGGCGCTTGCGGGCCTCGCGCACCTTCTGTCGCCTGGCCTCGGCCTGGTCGGACAGCATCTTGCTGCGCTGCTTCTCGGCCTTCTTCTTGTGGATGTACTCCATCAGGACGCGCTTGTTCTTGAACACATTACCCTTGCACTTCATGTACAGATCGTGGTACAGGTGGCGATCAATCTTCTTGCTGTCGCGGTACTTCTTCAGCAAACGACGCAGCACACGTTGACGCTGCATCCACACCAGCTTGGTGGGCATACGGGCGTTCGCCGTACCCTTGCGCTTACCAAAACCACAATGGCGACCCTTGCGACGGGCCTCGGTGTTCTTGCGCACACGGTAGCGGGAGTGGACCACGACGGGCTTCTTGATGATCAGACCATCCTTGATCAGTTTGCGTATGTTTTGACCTGCAAGACAAGAGGCGGACATTAGATGGGTTCAATGTGCTCATATCTATCTGGCGAGCAGAGCAGCACTTACGCGAGTTTGTGTTGGCAATCTCGTTGATTTCATTGGGGTCCAACCAAACTTTTTTCTTGCCGCAACGCAGTACAGAGGCTGCGAGCCTCTTCTGGAGCTTTAGAGAACTGCAAAATAATGGAGATAATTAGTTCATGAAAACAGCGTGCTTGGCTTGCCTCCTATGCGTTTGTGTGTGTGTGTATGTGTGCGTACGACGTTCGTGTGCGGCACACGTTCAGGTTATTTCACAATTATTTGTCGAAAATTGAATTGCATCCATGCTGTGCGGCACGAACCGTGCTGCACCATCGCCCCGCCACACTTTGCACATATTTTGTCACCACAAAAACGGATAATTCACGCATATTTACAAAACTCAAATGTACCTCATGCTGTCGACCCTTGCTCGTCGTGGCTGGGAAAGAAAGAAAAATTTGACAGACGGAAGTAGGGCTGCAAACCATCGTTGGACCTATCGATAGTATTCAATGGTTTGGTTTTGTGCGATACATGGATTTTTTTTTTGCCATGAGCAATTCTTGCCCGCGACGAAATGGATCGTAGCATACAGATTCGCTCCAATACAGGAGCGCAGAAGCATTATGCAGTTTTGTAGTTATTTAAATTGGTCGTTAATTTGACGATATTTCGGTAGGTTGAACAATCGATTAAACGATCATGCTATGCAGCCCTCGGCGGAAGTGAGCACCATTTTTTAAGGTCGTATGACACTTTAGTTACTTTAGAATATGAAAGACACAAAAAGTATCAAACCCACACCTGTTCGACTGAAAGCAGAGAGACGTGACTGGATACCAATACTTAATTCGTATATAGTCAGTGACTAATAGTCACATACTAGCCATCTCCATCTCTCAGATATGAGACGTAGTCAAGAGTAGTGTCATACAAACAGTAGGAATGAAACATCGATTGGCATCAGCTGATGGCAAACGCTCGATTTCCAGCACTGCACATAATCTCCGCAACAACAAATAAGTTGTGGCTATTTTATAAAACGCTGAATAAGCTTCTAAAGGAAATTTACAATGCAACACACACTCAGACGTTGCCTGGGGATGGCCCAGACGCCACTGCTACGCCTGCATTCTAATCCCATCGCTGTCGCAACGAGAAGATCATTCGCATCAGTGCCACAGGAGCAAAACAAAAAAGAACAGGAGGAGAGGTGCAACCGTAATCATTTGCCGCGCCTTATGGACTTTCCGGAGGTTGTGTGGCCCTCGGCGTTGAACACTATCAAAAACTGGATTACCATCCAGTTCATCATCCGGCCCTACTTCGACAGCGAGTTCCAGCTCAAGGATTTCATTTTCGGCGCTAAGCAGGCACTGCAGGTATGTATGGCTAGACAATGGCTAGTCTAACTCGGAGGTCTAACTCGATTTTCTCCCAGGTGGTCTCCTCCAAACTGATGGGCGGCGAGCTGGACGCATTGGACAATTTGGTTTCAACCGATGCCATTGCGGAACTGAAGCCCGTGATACAGAAACTGTCGATGTCGCAACGCCGGCAGCTGGAGATCAAGGAGAGTGACATCTACCTCTCGTTCCCCTACCAGGTGGGCATCATGTTCGACGAGGCCAACGACAAGCTGCAGAAGCGCTTTGTTGAAGTCACCATGGTATTTCATGTGATGCGAGGACTGTCAGAGATGCGAGAGCGCGGCGAGGAGATACCATGGAACATGGGGTTCGTGGTGCCGTTCATTATTCTAACAGACTGTTATTCGACTGATGGCTCTCCATTTTCATTGCAGAACTCTGCCAGAGTACCAGGACAAAGTCTTCATTTGCAACTATCGCTTCATCAAGGAGTTCACTGCTGGCCAGCATTCAGACTGGACGATCAACGTGGCAAATCACTTCAGGGCGATTGATTTGATCAACGAAACGAAATAACACAAGCCCCAGCCGCAATGCAGCTACTTCTGTTCGTTAAGCCCTAGTTGATATTCGTTAGCTCATCCGCATCCATCTTCCACGCTGGAATAAAAGTTTTGTTTTGCCGCATTTAAGGTATACAAAAATTAAATTTTTAATTGTGGAGCTTCTGATTTTAAATTAAATTCATGTGAAATGAGTTGTTGACCGCGGAGAGCGGACTCCCGCTTAGTGGTGCTTCTTCGCCGCCGCCTCGTACTTGGACCTGTAGATGCCCTTCGCGTCGTACTTGTCGAGCAGCAGCTTCCACTCGCCGGGCTTGTTGACGCGCAGGAAGTTGATCACCTTCTCGGAGTTGCGGCGTTGGGCGGCGGTGCACTTGGAGCAGTCGGATTGCAGGGCGTCGGGCAGCAGCCGCTTCAGTTCGCGGCCTTCGGGCGTGCATGGGCCCTTCTCCATCAAGCACTTAAGGTAGTTGTTCAGCACGCGGTTATTGCCCAGCACCTCATCGACATTCACATTGTCGAATTTGTTGGTGTACTGGTCCGGAGCGGCGGCTGCCAAACCGGCGAGCACGCACAACACGATGGCCAGCGAAGCTTTCATCTTGACGAGTGCTGTAAGAGCAGGAGGAGAATTTTGGGTTAGTCTCCAGATTCGGGTAATGGCAAAGCAAATACAAATTAGACCCCCCTGCTGCCATTGTTTGCCTGATGCATACAGCGGCGATTGTTCGGAGTGCAAATAATTTGGAATGGTTTCCTGGAATGGCCGACTTGGCCGGAGTCTGTTTATCTATAATGGGGTTGAACATGCAAATATATTATATGTAGATGGCGTCGCCGCCCAGGCTCCGAAAGTGTTTTAGGTGGAAAGAACCATCTGAGGTGATCATCGCGATGAGTCGCCCGATGGCGGAGCGGAGCCCACTTTGTCATGCATTATTAATGGCCCTTGGCATATATATCGCATATGCATACTAATTGGTGTTTATTTTAATTTCGATATTTTACACAGAAGATTTCACAATTTCTCAATAGCCGAAGACCACGTCGCTGCTTGTCTG
Source organism: Drosophila tristis (assembly GCA_018150885.1). Taxonomy (NCBI): domain Eukaryota; kingdom Metazoa; phylum Arthropoda; class Insecta; order Diptera; family Drosophilidae; genus Drosophila; species Drosophila tristis. The sequence continues at coordinate 65,164 of JAECWT010000203.1, read as the reverse complement.
TTTTCCCCCGCTCCGCTATCCACTACTCTACTCTACTCTACTCTACTCTTCTGGCTATGCAAATCAGTGCAGCCATGTCACCACAAACTCTTGTTTGAACGGGCGCAGTGCGGCCAGCGCTTGGTCCAAAATTTACGCAATAATTGTGGACGCCAAGTCGGGGTCCCAGCCTGATTTCAATTGATTTCCTCGTCTCTTTTTTCTTTTCTTTTTGGCACTCAACTTTGCTACTGGTGGTGCGAGTACTAAACTCGGTTGTCACTGGTCGATTTACTTTACGTTACTCACTTCTTATTTGGCTGATCGGTGGCTTTGGGCGGAGATGGCGTTGTGGTGCGTACAACGGTGCAGCTTTGATTGCGAGCTGTTAGCCCTGTTTAGCTGACTTTTATACTAAGGAGCTTTAACGGCTCATACACTACACTGAGCGCAAATCCCAGCAGCGCAGCGCAGCCCGCCCGCTCGCACGGAGCTTTCGCATGGGGAACCGGATTTTCGATGACTGACTTAAGGTTTTTTCAGCTGAATTTTTCGGCAAGCAGTCAAACAGTCCACTCCACCAGTTCATAGGGTGGAATGGAAATGGGAGTTTTATCACAGAGTTTTATCGGTGAACTCCCCATGCCCCTGCCCATTCTCACTGCTTTTTGTTTACTTGATCGTTACATTTTTTCCTCGGTTTTGGCGGCTCTCACGTACAAAATTCGTAAGAAAAACATTGACGTACGTGAAAATATAAATTTAAATGTTGATTTTGCCAGTCCGTGCCGAGTTTCGAGCTGGAGTTAGACGGAGCCAAGAGCCAAGAGCGAAAAGCTGAGCGTGGAGAGCGGACAGCGGAGATCAGATCTGAGGCACTCACAGATCTGGCTCTGAGTTTGGTCTCTGACTCTGACTCTGATTTGGTTTAACGATCGCATTTAGTTGTTTCTGGTGCTGGTGCTGTTTTTTCTGTGTTGTAATCGCTTTTATGCATTTCCATTTCCCTTTTAATTATCGTTCGGATCATGGATCGCACGCACCAGTCTACACCCCGAACACATTGCGAAAGCTTTAGCTACGATTCATTTCGACTGGTCTAAGCAATCGGGATTTACCCCACTGCGTTGGGTGGACATCATGGCCATGGCTAGGGGGTTTTTCCGCCGTATTTGCCAGATATTTAGCTTCGACGGTCGGTCCACTGTACATGGGACATGCTAATGGATTCGGAACTCGAGCTCAGACTGATAATTCTAGCCGCTTTGGGGGCAACAATTAACAATTAACTATAAAAATTAAAAATACACTTTATATTCGTTTAATTATGTACTTTCGCAGCTTTTATGGCACCACGTCACTGATAATGACGCAGGCGATTCTAGAAAAAGCGAAATTATCAGGCATATGAAGACGATCTGCTGCTGCTGGTGCGGCTGGTGCTGCGGGCTGAACGTATCAGCTGGACACGCAGCAAAAAGGTTGATAAATCACCTCGACCGGTGTTGACCCGACTCTCCACTTGTGATATAACATCCGAACCAATTATACAAACAACTTTCGACTTGCTGGGCTGCGATTACCATTCAAATTGGGGCATCCTTTGCCTCGAGCGAGCAAACGTATATTTCGATTTATGCAAATCCAGAGCGATCGGGAAAGGAAAAATTTACGGTCAACACACGACACCGTTGGCAGGCTGCGAGTGTGGCGAGTGGGCGCGAGAGGAAACGAGACAAAGGGTTGGGGTTGCTTACCTTGAAACCACATCAGGGCATCAGCCAGAGAGAGGGAGAGAGAGACCCACAGGGGAATGTGCACAAAAAGTTCAGGTTCAGGAAAGATGAAAGCAAGATGAACAAAATCAAGTAAAATAAATGTAAACAAGAAAAGAAGGCTAACTGCCATGGATCATCGAAGCATTGAATGCCCTTTCAGACCATTTAACATTCCACATTCCACAGGACCAAATGGTTTCGACCCAATGTCCCCATCGCTTGACAATGAAATGTGCAACAGTTTAGGCAGATTTAAGAAACATAAGCGTAAGTTTTCGAAACAATAAACCAATATACGGGTTGGCGCAAGATTCTTTCCAAGCGTTGCAAGTTCCTGCTCAAAATGCTTGGACCCTTTTCGAGGGTATGTAAAACCACAAGATACACAGAGCAAGAAGAAGAAGCTGAAGAAACAATGACAGCAAAAAGCTAAATGCTAAATGTACAGATTGAATAAAGCGCAAAATAAATCTTCCACTTGGTACGTGCCCAAGTTTTCATTGTCATTGCGAGCCGCTGCCGCTGCCACCACACACAAAGCGAGGCGAATCAAACAAAAGCCGCGACCTCAAACCCGTCAACACGGCAAGGGTGTTGGCTGACAGAGGGATCGGTGGAGGAGGAGGGGAGGATCACTGGGGCTTAGATGGGACTAATGTCTGGGATGGGCTTAGGCTTTGGCTTCGACTTGGGCAGCGCAGGGCTCTCCTCTGACAGATGAGGTGAAATGGGGCACATTCAGTTTTCAACCTAATCGTATATTATATAAAGGAAAACAACTGATAAGTGCAGTGGCAGCATCAGCATCAGCAGCGGCAAGCCGACCGCACCTCTAGCCTAAAACTATAAGTATGTCTATGAATGTATGTATGTATATTGTATGTACACTAGTCCAGCAGTCGCAGCTCAATCACCGCCTAAATCAGAGACTATTTGACAGCCTCGTCAGAGTCTTGGCCGCATTGCGTAAGGTGGCGATCGGTTGTCGGAAACACCGTTTCAAGGCAGGCGTTTGTGGAGCCGCGGCCGCAGATCTTGCGATAGAGATCCACGTAACTGAGATCGCCCCAGGCCACACGGATCACTTTGAGGGCGCTCCACAGGGCGAGCAGCAGCAGGAGAGCCATGCAGGGCGCCTGCACGTGGGGCAGCACCTTCGAATTGACCCACATCAGCCACAGCACAAAGTCGGGCAGCTCACCCATTTCCTGGAAAGGTTCAATGGGTTGGGTTGGGTTGGGTTTAGGTATCAGTGGCAGGGAAATTTCCACGGACAGGCGCAGACGAGGCTGTTTCCACTTACAAACTCATACCAGAAGGTGGGCAGCAGCATGTTGCTGAACTTGCTCAGTCTCGGGCTGTAGGAAGCGAGATTCGGAATGGGTATGTTCGACTGGAAGCGGTACTTCTCGTTGACGGGTATGCCTGTGGTGGGCTCCATCAGCATGTACGGCTCGTGCTCCTCGGCATTCGGACTGTAGCCCTCGTAGTGCTCGCTCCAGTTGTAGCTGCTGCCATAGAAGTGGGGCGCCGAAAACGCCGATGGTGCATCATCTGCCACGACAGGGACAGAAATGTTAGAAATGATAATGATTCGCTTGGATCCCTTTGATCCCTCGGCTAGTCGATCGCCACTTACTTATCACACACTTGGAGACGTCGAACATCCCTTTGTGCAGCTTGGAGCCGTAGGTGGTGTCCATGCACGGTGGGGGCTCCGTGTCCGGCTGCAGCAGCAGGTAGCGGTAGGTGTCCAGACCGGCGTAGCGCTGCGGACGCTGATAGATGAGGGGCAGCACGCGGCAGGACTCGATGGCCACGATGTTCAGCGGCGTGTCCGGCTGCAGGAAGGGCGGGAAGAGCGAGTTGTCGTGAGCGCCGCTCACGTTGTAGGGGCAGGAGTCGTCGGACCACTTCTCGCTGCGCGGCAGCTGCTCCTTGATGATCTGCTCGCCGTTGAGCGTCTCGATGCGGAAGAAGTTATCGATGCCCCGCTCCGGGCCAATGTTCACCGTGTAGACCTCCTCCTTGTCCTTGAGAGCCTGCGGGTGGGAGCGTTTCAGCACGTAGCCAAGGGAGCTGCAATCGAGTCACTTACGTTGTACAGCGGGCCGCAGTTGGCGGACACCGCGAAGGGCAGCAGGTTGGAGACCAGCTGCAGGGAGGGGCGCGTGAACTCCCAGAGGAAGTAGTAGACGGAGCCCCTGATGAAAAGGTCCTCGAACCTGGTGATGGTATCGAAGCCCAGCCGCGACAGCGGCGACACGTGGCTGAACTTGGCCGCCGCTCCCAGCAGCACGTTGTTGGGCGATATGATGGTCCAGTTGAGGACATCGGGCGCGACGCTCTCCTCGGGCAGGAACTTCACGTGCCGGTAGCGATTCTTGCGGTACGTCACACTGGTCCCGTTGCGACTGAGGACGTCGTTGAAGCCCACGATGTTGTAGACGATCGGTCCGATCTGTTCCACTTTCAGCCGCTTGTCGCGCCCGCTCTCGAACTCGGCGGCGTTCGTCACGTTGAACATGTAGCTCTTGAGCTTACCGAACGGAGAGTTCACCCAGCTGTCCATGGTGGGCATCTCCTGGCGGAAGCGGACGTGCTCCCTGGCCACCACCAGGCGGTAGTCGCACATGCAGGACAGCACAAACAGATAGAGGCTCGACAGGCCGAGCAGCACGTAGAGCGCCACCCTCAGCTTCTGTCCGGTCTTCATTTTGGCTGGCTGGCTCAGAGATCTGGGTAGCAAGAGGGAGAGATGGTCAGATGGAGACGTCCGTTCGGGAGAAAACACGCGATCCGTTTGACTCGAAACTAAGCGCTTTGGCCGGCCAGCGGAACGCAATGAAATGAAAACAAAATATATAAAATCAAAATAACGGAAAGGCTATCAGCTAAGCCCTCGAGCTGGAGCTGGAGCGGAATCTAAAGCTGATTCGGCTGCTGGCTGCCTGGCCTGGCTCCCGGCTGCGCCCTCTCTGGGGAACGGCAGCGATAATGGGGGATCTCTGACCCGATCGTACAATTCACGCACATTCCAATTAAAACTCTATGCTTCCAGATAAGCCGTAAGGGAGTCAGTCTGCACTGAAGTGGACTATCCTGCCATTCGGAAGCTCAATCTGTCCGGTCGCGGTGCGAATGACGTCTCATTGGATCACCTGTTGCCATTCAGGTGGTGCCAGTGCCAGTGTCAGTGGCAGTGCCAGCCCCCCCTGCGTGGATAACCTCGGTCGTTGGCAGGTGGAGATTGCCTGCACTTGGCTGGGAGACCGCCGCCCTGGGGTCGCAGCAGAGGCTGCCTTATCAGGCACAGACAGACGCAGACGGCACTCCGCTTATCAGGCCAGCGGGCAGCAGAACGTGCAACGAAACAAATGACTTGCCATTAAAGTCTGTCCCGGCTTCGGTCTGCTCTGGTCCAGGCACAGTGATCCGGAATCACAAGCAATGGAATTCAGTATTAATAGACGCTGGAATGGCCATTCTGCAGAATCCGGTCTGGCTTGTGTTTGTGTTTGTCTCTGTGTCTGTGTCTGGAGGTCTTCAATGCATCCCATCGAAAGTAAACAAACTAAGTTCCGAAATCTGGCATTCTGAGATGAATTCTCCTGATAGGCGGCGGGCCCTCATAATTTATTACACTTTTAATTTCCATTTAATGCTCCAAGTACATAGTTCTGTGTGTGCTTTGGGCTATGTGGGCTGACCTCGCAGCCCCGTGAAGCCTTTATAGAAAGGGAACTCGGACATCAGCATCAACTGATGCAGAGATGCAGAGATAGAGCTAATCTGTCGCGGGCTCAGTTCTCGTTTTCGTTCTCGTTTTCGCTTTCACTTGATCTCGGTGCTGGCCAGGCACACTTGGGAGCATACTTTTGGGATCGAACCAGATTCTGGAGCAGGAAAAGCTGTCCCAAGGGTGCATCGAATGCGCACAGGGACATATATATTTTGTATTTCGATCATTGCTTCCATTCTGCGCATACTGAGCGCCTCCTGAAGTGGAGGGGCATCAGGCAAAACCATTTGTCATTCCTATAGCAGGACTCAGATCCAGACAGCATGCGCTTGCATAGCATTATGTCATTCCAGAAATCATCCTCAAATATTTGTGGGTATACGGCATATATTCCGAAACATCCTTCGTTGCATACTTTTGGGTTTCCTGCCAACCGATTCCGGCACTGATTGGCAGTTGAAGTCAATAAAATCCGCCATAAAGCAGCTACCGATGGCAAAAACAAATTGTCAACTTGGAAGTTGTTCGCGCAGTATTTATTTGCTGTTATTCCAAAAATATTCCTCTGTGTTGGGAGCCCGCCAAATATTCTAAAGCTAATGGATGGGATACGCAATTTGAGAGCCAAAAAGAGCTTAAGCTAACAGACATTTGCAGTTTGGATTCTGTTTGAGCTTTGTTGAAAGGGAATGGCGGTGGGGAGAGGGAGGGACAGGCAATTCCGGTCTATGGCTAATTAAAATAATATCGCGATTTATTGCATATTATACAGAAACGAGTACGTACGTAGGGGTCTACTTGGGACTGATAATGAAGCACATTTGCATGGAGGACGGAACATTGCTTTATTTTTTATTTGAGAAACGTTTCGGGTTTTGTGACTTGATTGTCTTGACATCGAATTGCAACAAGTGGTTAAGGGGGGCTGCTGGTAGAGGGTGGGGGATATTAATTCAGTTTTGGTATAACAAATCCAAGTTTAAGCTAAGTCGCAGCTTTGAGCCTTGCAGCGATCACGACTGTTGCGCAGGACTACGCATCATCATCTCATCTCCTCTCATCTCATCGGAATTTCATAACGATTACTTACAAAGTTAGCCTACATACAATACAATAGATACAGATACAGATACAAATACAGATACAGATACACATACAAAATACATACAAGTCTTCCCAGCTCCATTTGTTCTAGACTACAGACACTCACACACCACCACCAAACGGCTCAGATCGAATCAGAACCGATCAGATCAGACCAAATGATGGCGGGGGATGGGGACGGGGTTGGGTTATGGGAATGGATTGGGCTAGTCCCAGTTACCTATCTACACTTAACTAAGACACCCAGAGACCCCTCGACACGTCAACCGATCAGCCAAATCATCAATCATCCAAGGAGCGACCAGCTCTAGTATCTGGCGGGCTGGGTGTCCTTGTTCTGCTTCTTGTTCATGTCCACCTGCGCGGTGGCCAGGTAGTTGGAGCCCTCCAGATGCAGGGTGCTCTGCCGATGGGAGTTGCGGATCAGGCAGAACGTCGACAGCAGCAGCAGGGCCACCCCCAGGGCGAACAGACCGACAATCAGGGCCACACGAATCTTGGGCGGCACCTGCTCGGCGAAGCGCATCAGATCGGTGACCTCGTTGGGCAGGCTGTCGATGCCCTCCTCGAACCACAGAATGGGGAAGATGATGTCCGGGAAGTTGGCCACTTGCTTGATGTCGAACACCTGGCTGACGGCCAGATTGATTTGGATGCGAGCCCGCGCACGCAGCGTGGTTCCCATTTTCTATGTGGCACAGAGATTGGGCATGGTTAGAGGAGAACTGAAAGGAGGATTCCCAGGGCATTCCCTTACCGGCTGCACATCCATGAAGAACTGATGCTTCTCCTTCTCCGGGGGCGAGATTCCCTCCACCTGTGTCCGCAGGCTGTCGTCGCCGAGATAGAAATGGGGGAAGCTGAGCATGATGGGCGAATCTGCAGGGGAGAGCCAGATATTAGTGACGGCAAAAGAGCTCCATTGAGTGGGACAGGGGCAGTACCGTATTGACACAGCGAGACGTTGAAGAGGCCGTTGGGGGAGCAGGAGGGCTGGCCGGCGGGGCAGAAGCACATGTTCTCCGGGTGGCTCTCGACATCGGCGAAGACCCACTCGGGTGGGGTGAAGCGATAGCCGGGCACCTCGTTCGCGGTCATCACCTCCTTCTCGAAGACCAGCGGCATCAGGCGGCACAGATCCTTGTCGTACACGTGCAGCACGCGGTCGTGGTCGATGTGCGGGGGGAAGATGGAGCCGTCGGTGCCGTTCAGGCTGTTGCACGCATCGGTGGTCCAGTGGGCCAGGTGGGTGCGCCCGTTGTACTGGTCGATAATGCCGTACTTCTCGATGTCGTCCACGCCCGTGTTGACGGTGACGCGGTCGGAGGAGGTGCCGTTCTTGCCGTACAGCAGGCCGAACTCCTCGTACGGCAGCTTCTGCTCCTTGGGCACCACGTCCTTGGCCAGCTTGAGCAGCGGGTCCTCGTAGCCCCAGAGCAGCTGTCCCACGGACACCTGCACGAACGGCTTGATCTTCAGAATGTCCATGATGCTGGCCATGGCCAGGCGCAGGAATCTGGCGGAGGCAAGGTCAGGGTTAATCAGGCAGCTGGCAGCCACGCCCAGGGGCAGGGGGCACTCACCTGGCCGCATGCTTGCTTTGGGAGGTGGCGCTCAGCATGGGAATGTTGGGCACAATCACGACGTCATCTTCGGGGCCCACGGACAGATCTTCGCGGAACGAGTAGATCTTGCGCAGATTGTAGCTGAGCGTGCCATTGTCATTCTCCACGATGTTCACCTTTTCCCAGCTCTCGCTGCAAGGCCGCGACGGAGGTGGGGAAGGGAAGATATGATAGTGTTAACGTTGACGTTTAGATTCAGCTTAGAGATCACTTACCTGTAGACATAGGGACCCACCTCATCGACAATGGCCTTGGAGCCGTTGCTGAGAAAGTCGTCGGCATTGGTCACATTGTAGATGTACAGACTGATGTGGGGCTCCACCGGGGGCTTGGCCCACCAGCCGAAGGTCTTGGCGCCGGGACGCAGCGCCACCATGCGGTCCACAATGGCATTGATCAGCACGGAGAACTCGCAGGCCACCAAAACGCCTCCCACTATCAAAACGGACGCAATGGCGATCGTAATCCCTGCAAAGCCAAAGCGAATTAATCAACGAAACGCTTGCACAGCGACTGCATAAATCACTTGGGATGATTGGGCTGAGTCAGCCAGGCACGCAGGAGGGGTGCGCGGGCGGAGGAAAGGTGGGAATCGAGACAAATATTTGACTGGGACTGGGACTGGGACCGCGACCGCTCGGCATAAATATTTATATATCGAACGAACAGAACGAACACTCGCCTCGCACATTGTGGCACATGAATCATTTCTCCGCTGACCCTTTGACCTTATACACTTTGCTATCCAATTAGCATTTATACAGCTTACAACATCCGATGGACAGAGATACCATCCCCAATTAGTTGTGATTGAATAATTATCGTTTAATTACACAAGTGGCAGAGGCGCCAGAACTGGAATCTCTACGCTAAACTGCAGCGATCAGAACAAGAACCAGAACTAGAACTAGAACCAGAACAAGAACCAGAACTAGAACCAGCTGCCAGATGCCAGTCCTTGGAAATACATTTGCCCACTACGCAATAATCGCATCTATCCAGAAGGTAGAGAAAGGGGGAATGGGAATGGCATGGCATGGGATGGGATGGGATAGTTATCGCTACTTGGGTAAAGTAAATAAAGTTCCAAGTTTATCCTCTGCGCACTTTCAGCGGAATCAATTAGAAATTCAAAGGCGAATACCTGAATAACCAGTCATACGAACAAAGCAAAGCAAAACAAAGCAAAGCGACCGCAAACTATTGAGCAAAATCGAGAATCAGGCACGGCACGTGGAGTTATATATATATCTAATACAATATATGGACGGATATTGGATGAATCGCATGGGTTAGGTCGGTGGTTCCACCTCCCATTGCGTGGTGAATAAATTGTGTGACGGGAAATTATTACACAAGATAAATCAATACGGAAATCCATATGGAAATGTTCTCAATGGGAGTGGGAAGGGGAGGGGGATGGGAAGAATGCTGTTGGCTAATCAGATGCTAATGGAAGTGGGGAAACTCTGGGATCGGATGCCTCACACTCGTTCAATTATTCAATCTATACTTACACCATTTTCTCAGATACGTGCTGGACAGTTTAGTGCACAGTTTGTGTTTGGGGCCGTTCATGTTGTGGCTGTTGTTGGAGTCGTTGTGTGGTTTCAAGAGTAGACCGCCTTGCAGTTGTTAACTAGAAAAGCAAATTAAAGTTATATAAGAGAAAGATCGAGCTGTGTTTAGTTTTATGGGGGGAAACCTAGAGATGGATAAGCTGTAATACCGGTTAAGTTAAGTTGATAATCTACAATTATCGGGCATACGCCAGGTAAACAGGATTGCAATCATTCAATAAAGTTCTAGACGACATTGGGCCTCGATGCCAGAGCTCATGATCAGCGATCAACGATCAGCGATCAACGATCAGCGATCATGATCAACATCTTCTGTTTTGTTTGTGCCTCTTTTACTCCACTCTTTGCACATGTTTACTTATGTGTGTCTAGTATCCATGGCTCGGAGAGACAACAAGATGACAGTGGAGGCAGTGGAGAGATGCCCCGACTTTGGCCCAGACCTCAGACACGTTGCGGGGCGTGTTAGCCTTGTGGGGCTTGACGACGCTCGAGCAGTGGCTGTGGCTGTGGCGGCGGTGGCTGTGGCTGGCCAAAAGCTGATTTATCAGCGATGCTTTTTCGACACAAAACAAAACAAAACAGACGAGCAAAAGCGATCTGCAATCTTGTTTTGGTTGGCGTTGGCTCTGGCTCTGGCTCTGGCTGTCTCCAGAACCTTCAAGTCAGCACAACGACTCTTTGGGCGGGGGCTCTTTTGTGGCGCGGATAATTGCTCGGGTCTGTCAATGCTACTCTCGTACGAGAGTACTGCGCTGCGCCCTTCCTGGCAGGGACAGACCTTGGCTGCCGTTCAGCTCGGTTCAGGCAATTAAGCACTTCTTAATGGACTGACAGACAGGCTCCAGCTGCAGCTTCAGCTTTAGCTCCCTTCTCTCCCCTCTCTGACGCTGAGAGGTTTCGCATTTAACGAATGTTGGAATGAAACCTTGACCGAGGCCAGGGCTGTGCTGTGCTGGCTCGGGCATACATACATAACTATACACATATATATTTTTAATATTCGGACCCGTGCGTAAACAGCAACGATTTTTTATTATTGACAATTCCAGGCAGACAGCCCGCAAGCCATTATTCATATTCATAAACGGAACACAACGCAGCCAAATGGGATCCGGCAAATGGTTTGGGCCATTTGCAAGCCTCGCACGGTCGTAGACAATAGAAATGAAACATTTTAATTGCCTCACTCGATCTGGCGATCCGCAGATCATTCTCAGCGCAGAGTCAAGTGCATACAAACTGCTGTCGTTTATCGGCAGGGGCGCGAACGAGCCAATCTGGAACTCCAGTGGGAGATCACTGCTTGGGCACGTTCACACCTTCCATTCCATTCCATTCCGCTATTCGGAAGAACGCACTGCGAACATGAGAACCAGACGCGACTCGGCCTCTCAAATTCTTTTGATGCTCTGCGGAAATGGTGGCCTACACAACCAGTTTTGATGTTTTCGCTTTACGGTTTCGGCCAAAAAGCATTAAACTTTGTACTTTGGGCCCTGGCCAGCAGCACACACACCACGCCACACGCACTCCGCCTCCCTCCCCACTTGCCGACAATTGAGTGGCTACAAAGTTTTTTCGTATTTTCGTATTTTCTTATTTTTTTTTAGTATTTGCCGAGTTTACTGCGCTCACAAGGTCGAGCTGGCCCGACTCCAATATCGGTGTGCTTGTGATTTGTGTTTTGTGTGAGTTTTGCATTGGATCCACCATTGTTGGCTCTGGTCGACCGATGCCCATTGAATACCAATTAACCCATAATTATTTCAAATGATTTTCGGTGACACCCGTCATCGAGCCATAAATCAGTGAATTCCATCAGGAATTTCAGTTGCTGTTGCTGAGTACACCAGTAATTTGTGTTCTGCTTGCTACCTGCTGCTTACTGCTTGCTGATTGTGCGCTTTGTTCGCGGACACTGCTTAGGGCCCTGGGTAATTGTATAAAAAACTTTTCAGCATTACAAATGTTTACAAAGAACGAGAAATGTGAATGGAATGGAGTCAACTGGAGGTGCAGTGTGACTCAGTGTCTTGGTTCTCGGGAAATTACTGTTGTGTTACTAACAGAAAACTCGAGCTACTGCGTCTCGCATCCCCAAGAAGTATGCAAGTAAATCCCTGGAGTGAGTGGGGCTGGAGGGGGAAATTCTAGTCATAAACAGCAATCCAAACAACTTGTTATGAGAATCACATCACAGCCAGATTTCAGCAGTTTTGGCATTCCATTCCATTCCAATGAAATGCGATAACTGATGTAATCATTTTACGTTTTGTTGATTCGGAGCTCGCTGTTGGAGTTGTTGCAGTTGATGGGAGCTGCTTGCTCTTTCAGCTGTTCAATTAGCAGCTAACGTGTTGTGTTTAACGTGAAATCGCCAGCCAAGTGTTGGCTTTGCTTTAATCTCTGCCATTTGTCTGTGTGTGCGCGCCTGTGTTGGCTGTTATATGGCTTAGACAGAATCCCAACTTCAATAGAAATTTACTTTCTAAACACACGTTTTTGTATGCATCGAACTGAAAGCGGAATCTTGGCGAGCACATCCGCTGCCCCCCGCTCTTTCAGCTGCTGCTGCTGGTGCTGCTGCTGATCTTGGATTGAAATGAAGTAAAGGCGAAGACAACGTGGAGTCGAGTCGCATAATTTCACTGTGTTTAAGTGTTGCACAAATAAATACAAGCGGTAGCAGCTACTTATTTTAAACAATTACCCTGACCCAATTTCAGAGTTGTGGCTGTGCCTGTGGCTGTAGTTGTTGCCTCTGTTGCTGCCGCTGTGACACTGGCCCGGCCAAAAAGCAACCGCTTTGCTTTGCCTTTTTTTGATAATACCAAATGAAATGATTTTAAAATTTTTGTGCGTTAAACAATGCTTGGCTGTGCTGTTGTTGTCAATGGCGTGACAGACATGTGCGACGGGGCTCATCTTGGAGTTTCAGTAGGTCAGTTTTGGTGGCAATTACCCCAGTGACAGGCACAGGGACAGGTACAGGTACAGGTACTAGTGCATGGGACAGACCATAGCAACAACAGCAGAAGAGACAGAGAGAGAGAGAGAGAGGGAGAGAGGGAGACAGCAGAAGTACAAAGTGTTGTTTGCCTTTTTGCTTTCGCAGTGAAATGTGTCAACGGGCAACGGGCAAAAGCAAAGCAAAGACAAAGCCTGGCAATTGTCACCTCAATTTTATGACCAACTTGGCAACGAAATCAAGCAACAACTTCAGAAACAGAGCCACAAGACAAGATAACATATACCCCCCGTCGTCGCGTCGTAAATGTATGATGGAAGGTGATGATTCAAAGCTTTTACTCTGGATCGGATGGGTTGCTGCTGCTGCCGCTGGTGGTGCTGCTGCTGCTGCTGCTGCTGGGTGCAACCTTCACATAATCGCCATCGTTATGTGGTCAAAGAGAGCTTTCGCGGCCACTCTTCACTTACATACGATTATTTATGCATTTATTTAGTTTTATTTGATTTCTGTGGGGTTTTCTGCCCTGGACACACGCTTCATTTTGATTTTTGAATTTTGATTTTGGATCTTGGACGAGTATGTTGTATGTGTGGTGTTTTTTTTCTTGAGTAAACTTTTTATTTGATTTCGTTTTGAGTCGCTGCTTCGTGGCAGCGCCAATCAGCGCTCTGTGCAGAGCGAAAATTTCACTTTTTCCACACAAGTAATCATAAAAACTATGCACGTTCGTAAAATGCGCTTTTGGCAGGCAGGGCCGTAGACAACATTTAGCCGCTGCCGCTGGCTTCAGGGGGGGGAGAAAAGAGGCATCATCAGCAGCAGCAGCAGCCACAAAGCATAATTCAATGATTTTCCGCTTTTGTAGAGCTATTAAGCGCCCCGTCAAGCCATCGAGCCACCATGGAAGTGGTTTCATTTTGGCTGAGTGGGCAAGGTCTTGCTCAACGCTGAGACTGCGACGAGACTGCGACCGACCGCATCTATAGGGTTTATCAATGATCGATGCAGTGAGTAGCAACAACAAATGGACTTTTACTGCCGCAAAAGGCCTGGAATGTGAGTGCTACTGCCACACCACACCACGCCACACCATACCACTAACAATACACCACACACTTGTTGCTGCTGGATTTTGTGAAAGACACACCAGAGACGCCAGGCAGACGCAGACCTGTCCAGCCAGAGAGGGGGACAGGCCACAAGCCACAAGCCGCAAGTCGCAATCCGCAGACATTTCAAAATAGTTATACTATTAACACACAGACAAGGCACTCAACTCACACGGGAGCCGGAATCGGAGTCGAAATTGGCCGTTTACACGGATGCAAGTTTAGTACGTACGGGCTGGGCTGTTTTGTGGACAGATAGATTCTTAGGAGGGGGGGCTCCAAAATGTGGAACGCAACACCAGACCGCCGGCAAAAAATGTGCACGACTTGTACGCTCGTAAAGCCGCCGAGAAACTGAATTCGATGTCTTCGAGTGGCCCCACAACGTAAGATGTCGGGGCGGCGAAAGCTTCCACCTGAAGCTCGGCTTGGCTTGGCTTGCTTGGCATTGCGACAAAGCGAAACTCGAAAACCTGATAAACAGGTACACCTGTGTGCGTATGTGCCTGCATATGTGTGCAGCTAGGTAGCTGGGTGTGTGTGTGCGCTCAATAGGAGAGAGAGGCATACGCAAAAGCGAGAGTAAGCCAGCAAGCAAGCGGCGCTCTGTGTGCGACTGTGTGTGTGTGTGATGCATGACTTGAGCTTTTGCTCAATGCATTGCAAATGCATGCGATTGAAGCTTTTGGATATTCGAATAGACTGACTTCGATCGGCTCGAAATAAATGTTGCCTGTCGCTGCTCCCTCTCTCTCTCTCTATCTCTCCCTCTTTCTGTTGCTTTTGGGGAATGGGTGGCGGCGACTGATAAAAACAAGTTTGTTGCCTTTGCATTGAAGTCTTTCGTTTTGGTTGCGTTCCGTTCCGTTTTATGTTGCACACAGAGACACGGACAGCGATCCCATTGATTGCCACACCAATACCAGTGGCAGCACTAAACGATTATGATATCTGCCTGTTGTTGCTGTTGTTGCAAATGACTCACTTCTATGGTGATTGTTGTTGTTGTTATTGTTTGTGGCAGCGGTTGCCAAACCACCCAAACATCACAATAACGAAGACAGATCAAGTTGAAGCCACAGAATGTATTGTATTGTATATATGCAATGCAAAAGTTGACAGCTCCGACGATCACAAATTATTGTTATTGCCACTGAATGTTGCAGTTTCAGTTGGCATTGCGCAAGGTTTATGGGTCTCTTTTGTTTGTTGTTGTCTCCAGAATCGGAATCTTGCAAAAGCTCTCGTGCTTAAGCATAAACGGGCTTTTGGGAAATGCGCGAACTGTGGAAATAACACGCGACAAAAAACTTGTTGCATTTGCATAGCCAATAACAGCGAGGGGAAATCATTTCGGACCATGTCTAGGAAATGTAAACTGCAAAGGGAACATATTCTGAAAAGATAAGTAAAAGTTTTCCCACTCTCGATGAATCAGGGGGAACAGCGAGGGGGAATTATTTCAGACCATGCCTAATACATGTGATTCAAGGAATTGAAAAGCTGTGGAAGAGTTTCCCCACTCTCGATGAATCAGGGGGAAGTTCTGATGTCCGATGAGTATTAAACAAATAGGGATCGGGATATTATATTAATCTGACATAGTCAGATAGAATTTTTGAGCTAGGATTCATGGACCTAAGAACTCCCTGATGTTGAACAGCAACGCGAGAAATGCAAATAATATTCCCATTCCCGATTAAGGGATCTTTGTTGAACAGAACTTCCATTCTAGCAATAAGATGATTTTTCCCACTGAATAGACCAGCGAAGATTTGATGGTCTTGATGATTTTTCCCACTGAATAGACCAGCGAAGATTTGATGGTCTTGAGTGCTATACTTCTCCGGTCTTTGCCTTAAGCGAACTTCAACTGTTGTACGAGTACAGTAATTCTTCCGAAACCTCACAAAAGCCATTGCTCAATCGCCGTAACAATAACTCTATAGTTAGAAGGCGAACCAAGACATTATCGCCTCAATGTGTTTGACATTCCACTCCAAGACCAACCACACACACGCACAAAGATATAGTGCTGTTGGACGTCGCGACGTCGACCCGTATCCAATGCCTAACTCTACGACGACTTTGCATGCCAATAAGGCCAACCGGGTTGCATGCGACCTTTCTGTTTATGTAAACTGTCGTACAAAGTGGCGCAGTTTTGTTGTAAGTGATGCAATAAATAATAATAAAAGCACAGCAACAGCAACAATAACAACCACAACAACAACATACGCATATGTTAATTTAAATGTTGTTGCGTGCCATCAATTGCCCCTGCCCCCCGCCGACGCACCACCTGCTGCCTCCATCTCCACGCCACCACGCCATCATAATCAAAATTGGTTTTCCACTTACGATAAAGAACTTCGGCGACCAGCATGGCCAATCATCAGTCCCTTACGGGATCTATCTTAGTGGTGACTGTAGATTTAGAATTTGCAGATTCTTGATGTCCGTTGATTGTGGAAAACTTTTTTTTATTTTGGTATTGTTTTTTTGTGTATATAAGAACTATATTTGGCACTTGACGACCCGCCAGCCTAGGTTGGTGATAAGGCACCCACTTATTTCTACGTCAGAGCTGATAAGATTCCTGTGAGCGGGCATTTCAGGAAACGGGAACTGGAAGCCAATCGAGATCGAGGGCAAAGCTCTACATTGAACACGCTGGAAACGACTTTGCACTCTTGACAGCTTTTTAAGGTATTTTATGTTAGGGGCCCGAACAAACTACAGTAACTTAGGGCGCGGCTGACTAAGAGTCACTTAAGTTGTCAGTTCCAGGCAAATACTCCGCCGTAAACTAGACTTTGAAGCGCAGCTCTTGAGACCTGCTCGGGGGGAGACAACAGTCATTACAGGCAAAGGCAAACAGTATTGGAAAGCTATTAGCGGCACGGAACGATTAAACGATTGAGCCATTGGAAGCTTCATCCGCGTCATACAGCCTTCTGTACTGAAAAACAAAAAGTTCAGAGAGGCTATCAATCGGGGGCTGATGCAAAACACGATGGAGCCGTCGCTGGAAAGCCCGCGCCATAGTAAAGGCAGTGCGACAGATTAATTGTAAACTCTTGACTAAACTGATAAATGCTGAGCACACAATCGAGGCCTGCGCTTGGGGCCTAGGGCTTGGTCTCTGGCCGTGCGGGGTTCAATAACTCGCGATTCTCCTGCCGGGGGTATTTAAGCGAGCAATCACGTTGTCATGGGGATGGGATGCGGGGCTTGGGGCCTTTCTGCTAGCTTAAGAATTGAGCATTCAGACAGCTGGAAGATAAGGTTATCCGAGGAGAACAGAACGAGATGAAAATAAATAAAAAAAAGGTAGCCACCTTGATCAACCATGCACTGAGCAAAATGGCGCCTGCACTTTTCTTTGTTCACCGCTAAGTGATTGGTTAAAGTCCATTGCAGTCCTAACGTGTAAGGGTTAAGTGGTTTAATGCTAATTAAATTGTTTTGGCACATGTGAACATGCCTATAGACAACATCTATATATGTAAGTAATGGTTTTCGGCCATTTGAACATTCCTATATATAGACATATATGGCATATATTCTTGATCAGACGACTCTTTAGCGCTCTTGCCACTGTATTCAACTGCCGTGTCTACTGTAAGCAGGTTCTTCCTGCGTTCACTTTGTTCGATTTCCACTTGGTTCCCGTCTCATCTCCCGTTTTCTCTATGTGCACTGCAGACCGGAGGAGAAACAATGAAGCCCGTTTCTGGATCGGTACGCCGCTCATCTAATTCGATAATAATGAAGCCACTACTATCTCTAGAGAGAGAAAGCTATGCTGCTGCTGCTGCTGCTGCAGATGGCTGCTCTCTATCTCATCTTCCTGAGAGTGTGTGTGCGTGTGAGTATCATTGTGGCTCCTTTGTGTGGATGATGATTAAATTTGCACTTTGTCTCATTACCCACACACACACACATACAACGAAACTGTCACACGCACAACGGCTAATGGCTGGCTGCTACGTAGTAAGCAAGAAATCCCGGTTATCAGCAGCAACCATAGCTGACCACTCGCTTATCAATGGCAGAGCTGCAGCAGAGCTGCAGCAGAGACAGCGGCCCCGAAAGCAAGATCATAGAACGAAACGAAATGAGAACGAAACAGCTGCTGATTCCGAACGGAGCGGAGCGGATTCCGTCGTAGTAATAACTCGTTTGGTGGGCAGGCAGCACGCACCACAGTCCCCCGTGTCCAGTGCCAGTGTTTATGCCAGAGTCTATCGCAGCTCGCAGTTACAAACACCCCCCAGAAAGCGAAATCTAATCGGTTCTAGAGGTCCCTGTCCCGGTCCCAGTCCCAATCTCTCGGCCAGATAGTGCGTGGGCTCTAATCGCGAAATCCGCAATAAATACCATACCCCAACGGACAAGTGGTTGATCCAGTGGCACCTCGGAGGCTAAACGCACGAAAGAGATTATCAAGCCAGCGGCTGGTGGGCAACTATGTAGTGTTCGTTGTTGTGTTTCCTTCCCTGTGGCTCCACCAATCGCTGTGGTTGTTCGGTCGTGTCGTTGCAGTGGTTGGGAAAACTAAGACAAACCAGAAACGGAATCGATTCCAAGTGCGGTGCAGTGGAAGAAGCTGAATGAGTGACAGGGGACAGAGAGAAGGAAGAGTGAAGAGTGTATATTCCATATGGAAAACCAGCTCCAGCTGCAGTTACAGCTCCACTGTTTTTTTTTTTTGTGAAAATCGAAGCAGGAACTACACCAACAACAAGAGCAGCCAGCCCCAACGATCGGGCTGACAAAAGAGAATAGCGACAAAACAAAGAAGCAGGCGAACAAAGAACACAGGCCAAGAAAAACAGAGAACAGACGGTCGACCAGAGCGGAGAGAGGAGAGAAGAGAGCCGAACTGGAGCTGTTTACTTCGGACAACGACAAGAGTTCTGTCGGATAGAGATACTCGAATGTACAAGTGTGTCGCTGCAAGATACAGAGACAGTGACAAAGACAGCGAAGCAGCCCCAGCATCCACATCATTAAGAGACAGAGTGAGAGAGGAAAACCCCCAAAAAAAGCTAAATACGAATGGTGGGTATGCACACATCGTAAATACGACAAAATTGTTAATTAAGACGCCAAATGTTTGGCAGTCGTCGAAAGTGCACAGAAGAGGGGCGGCGGGAGGCAAAGTAAACCAGAGAGAACGAACGCACACTATATGCGAGAGAGAGAGAAGTGCGGGTGCAATTACCTTGTGCTTGTGTGAGTTTGTTGTGTTGTGTTCCGTTTCCATTTCGTTTACCTGAACAGCTGGCTGTCTGTGCACACGATCTCTCTGCCCTCACTCACTCACTCACCGACTCTTTATTTTTGGGTCGCTTTGCACCCGCATCATCGCCAAGCCGTTATCAGTCAATGGCACTGCCTGCACACCCGCGCTCGCGACAGTTTTCTGCAACTAATTGAAAGCAAGAAGACAGGAGAGAAGCAGACGAGGAAGGAGAAGCAGAGGAGCGGTAAAGACAATCAACCTGCGCCGCCCATAATTAGGAGAAACAAACCCCAGGCGACGGATTCCCACTGGCCGCCCTCTAAGCGTAGGTCTCAAGTGCAAATTTGATTTTAAAACAAAATGTTTCCCAAACACAATATCAAATATGTACATAATGTGTGGGGGATGGGTAGGTAGCCTAAGGCGCAATTTCATACTTAGTCTTATCAATATTCGAAATCAATTCAATTTGCAGTCACAGCAGTGACAGATCAATTCAGCTATGAACCCCATAGAATCCGATCGTTCACATCAATATAAGTTCAAGATCGTGCTGTAATATTGGAAAATTCGACGCCCCAGTTGGGGCTTATCGGTGGCGTTGACCCGTTTTCAAAGTTGGCGAATCAGCACTCGTTCACGTACCCCCCTCAAGTGGTAGGTTCCAGAGCTTAACTCTATAGAATATAGACACACAGTCGCACACTGATACTGCTACCTCGATCCTCAACTTGTTGTTTTCATAATTTTATGAATTGCTAGCTAATATAGTACATACGTATGTACAAGTATCAGTATTATATATATTCGTAGGAGCTACTGATAAGGCCTAGTACATATGTACATACATATGGGTTGTACTTTGATTTCAGCACGGGCAGAAGCCGCAGCTGGGCCCAGCATGCGAAGGCTCTCGAACTGAAACCCAGATTAGTTGGTGAAAACTTCTGTAAACGATCGCATGGTTAATAATCGGTGCTCTCCGGAAAATTGTTCCGATTAAATCACACACACACAAACACACAACACCACACACAGACACATGTGCAAATATAATTACATATAAACCCAATAAGAGGTATTAATGAATGTGATTCCCTTCAATGGGGGAAAACTCAACACTCACGAACTTGTTGTATACTTATGTGTTCGATGAACTCTTGGATTTCTACAAGTTTATATATAGAACCGAGCCTGATAAGCCCATAGTCGCACCAGTCAGATAGATCCCTTTGTTGCGCCACGTGTTCCCAATCCCAAAAGATAATATTCAGTGAAATTATACATATTATGAATATCAGTGAACAAGAATCTGTTTCCAGAAACGAGTGTCATTCAGGGAGCACCTATTATGGTAGCTCTATTACTGATAGTAGAAAGGCGTCGGAATTCATGGGAATCATAATCTTTTGGCTTACATGCTCCCAGCTAGGCAACTACATACTGCGATCACTGTGATAAGGGGCCAGCATAACATTTGCTTACTACACTTTCAGCTCACACAGAATGCCACGTGCCACAGGCCATGATGGGGCCTTGCCGCCCACTCACGATGATCTCACAGTTGCAGCGCAGAGCAGATCCAAGTCCAACACCTTGAACTCCCAGCGGAATGGGGTCGGTGCGGGCGGAACCGGAACATTTGGGGGCTACAGCAGCGGCAAGAGTGGGTCCGACAAGCCGACGATACCCCAGATGATATTTGAGGCCTTCGGCCTGCGCAATCACTCACAGAACCGCGAGCCAACGTCCAAGGATATTGGCACACTGATAAGTAAGTAGAGCACGGTTGATGGCGATGATACGCGTATCCCTGACTAACCTGACCCCCTCTGCAGTGCTGGGCGTGATGTTCCTCCTGTTTGTGATCAGTGTCACCGGATTCTTTGTGATGTGGTTCACCGAGTACTACAACAACACCATTCTGGAGGTAAGATAATACGTCCAAATAGTATCCTTGTAACTTTATGCAATTCACCCAATATCCCACCACAGAATCTCGTGCTGGCCGAGAACTCGGACACAGCGAAGAGTTGGCTCAACCCAGACCCCAAGTTCGACACGCTGCTGAAGGCTCACATCTTCCACTACCCCAACATCGAGGACTATCTGGCAGGGCGGGCTGATAAGATACAGATACGCGATATGGGTCCGCTGGTCTACCAAGAGCACACGGTCAAGGACGAGGTCTCGTTCAACAAGAACTTCACGGTCACCTTCAGGGTAGGACTCGCTCACCCACTTGAAAACCAAGGCAGGACTTACTTACAATTCCTCCACAGGACCGCAAGTCGTACAAGTTTCTGCCGGAAAAGTCGAGCATGCGGGAGGATGATGTGCTGCTGGTCCCAAATGTGCCGCTCATCAGTGCCGCTGGCCACGTAAAACGGATGCCGTATACTATGCGCCTCCTCTCGGGCATGTTAATCAACGGGTTCAAGGAGCCCCTGTTCAAGAACCTGACGGCTGCAGAGTACCTCTGGGGATACGAGGACAAGATCATCAAACTGAAGAGCCTGGGCAAGGGCAAGCGACGCTTCGGCCTGCTGATGAGCGTAAGTGTGGGTGGTGGGTCGTGGGTCCTCTTTTCAAGATCTCTACCCCAACCGAATTGTTTCCGCCCCGCAGCGAAATGGAACCAGCGTGGACTCGGTTCAGGTGAACACCGGCGAGGACGACATCACCAAGTACAGCACCATCACCCAGTTTAATGGCATGCCCCAGCTGGACTACTGGGAGGGGGAGGAGTGCAATCGAATTGATGGCTCGGAGCCCTCCATGTTCTCGCCGAATCTCCTGCAGACGCGCGACACAGTTCACGTCTTCTTGCAAGTGCTATGTCGCAAGGTGCCGCTGCACTTTGAGAAGGAGGTGACCATCTACGACGACATCGATGTGCTGCGCTACCGGACGCCCATGGACGTGTTTGATCATCCGTCCGAGAACCCGGCGAATCAGTGCTATTGCCAGAACACGGATCGTTGCCTGCCCAGCGGAGTGATCAATGCCACCAAATGCTACGCAGACTCGCCCATCTTTCCCTCCTTCCCACACTTCTTCTCCGGCGATCCGGTCCTGTACAAGATCTTCGATGGCATCAAGCCCGATGCGGAGATCCATCAGACCTACGCCGACATTCATCCGCGCTTCGGCTTCCCCATCAGCGGAGCTTCGCGCGTCCAGATTAACATTATGCTGGACAAGACCCCTCTACTGAGGAGTAAGTGATCGCGAGGATCGCCATTCGCCATTCGGCATCCATTCGACCTGTCTGATGATGATCATTTTGGATAATTTCAGATCAGGGCGCACGTCTGGAGAACGCCACCATCTTGCCACTGATGTGGATCGAGATCACCTCGGGCGACTTCTCGGAGGAGGTGCTGCACATGCTGTACGTCAGCACCTTCGGCCTAGACGCCATCCAGCTGGCTCTGAAGTATGGCACGCTGCTCATTTCCGTGACTTTTTTCAGCCTGATCGTGGCCGGGGTCTACTACTTGAACAGCAAGCGCGAGGAGCACCTCCAGGAGAGCAAGTCCTCCGCTGAGCTCGAGGCACTGAACAGTGGCGGCGTCGTGATGGTGCAGCTGCACCACTTCAACTTACCAGTGCCACGTGCCCCTTCTGCGCCCCACTTGGAAGCGGATGATCATCGAGCAGCGTAAACCACGTGACCAAAACAGTGCCATTAGTTAGTTATTTAGTTAGTTAGTCAGGGGCGGGAACGGGGGCAAGTTATCCACACTTGTATGAGATTTTCGAATTTGCCTAGGATTAAACGCACAACCTTAGTCTAAAAGAGTCAGCCAGTTACCTGTAGTTTGTAGCCATCAGTTTGTAAATATGTGAAAATGTTAATAAACTTTTTATTCTCATAATATATTCTCGTGAATTGTATAATTGCTGCTCCCTTTTGGAATACCCACCGATACAATTTTGTATTTATGCTCCAAAGTATGCTATGAAAAGGAACTCGGATGGTTTCGATAACCTTCCAAGAGGTACATCTGCCACGCTACGTTTTCCTTTCCGGACCTTATTCCCCATACTTGAAGTTCCCACATCCAGTAAGGTAAGGGCCGGAGCTAGGTAGGCACAGTGCTTCTGGAACTGGTGGTTTGTAAACGTAGCAGTATAAAATCATTTGATGTATATAATATAGCAAATTTTATTGTTTAGTTCTAAACAAAAACGAAATTAAATTCGTATATTAGTTGCTTGTTCAACATTTGATTTTCTTTTGTTTTTACTCAGCTCTGTTTCTGGTTTATTTCCACTTTGAAAACCGTTTTTAGTTGTTAAATGCATGAATTACATATTTTGCATCGTATTGCTATTGCTATGGGCTCTATGTTAGGTATTTATGTATGTTTGTATCTAAAGATTGCAATGTGGAAGTGGGTGGAGTGTATCCTGGCGATTGTATTGTGGACTCTATAAATGTGGGTTCCCTTTGCTGAAGGAAGTTAATAAGTTTCTGGGCTTTTCTTGTTTGGTTTTGTGTTGTATAAATGTCGTTTTTATTTTCGATGCTTGCTCCGATCGGTGGGCAGGCACTCGAGGGATGCGGGGAAAGTGTCTTATGTGTTTATGGTTGTTTTATATAAATTTAGGGGGAGTGGAGTTGGAGTGTTTTACAACATTGTTTTTGCTTTTGCATTTTGCATTTTTTTGTTTCATTATTTATGTTTTTTGTCGTTATAAAAATGTTGTTTTTGTTGGTTTACGTTTTTAATTTAAGTATGTATAATAGTTTATATAAAAAATAACAGAGAAATTATATAAAAGAAACATTAAATATAATCGTTTATTTTGCTCTTCTCTTCATCATCTCTTCTCCGTCCTATTCTCGATCTTGACCTAATAATTAACGCGTCAATTGCCCGAATCCTCGCCATCTAATGATTCATCCTGCACCGATGAGCTGTCGTCACCGCCGCCGCCACCACCGCCGCCGCCGCCTCCTGCGCGCTTTGCTGTAGGTGTGCCCGTGAGCCGGCTGGAGCTGAGGCCAATGCCGCCGGTGCGTCTAAAGGGAATGTAGAAATACAAGATGCAGAATTAGTATCTCAATTTGGAATATAGCATAGGATAGTAAACGTGCAGTGCATGGGCAACAAAAAGAAATACACAAATAAATGAACAAACAGAGGGCGGGGGGCACGAACTAAGTTCTATTTCAAAGAGGAGTTTGAACGGCATTAGTTTGCACTGTTGGATGATTGACTGATGGATTTATTGATTGAGTGTGGGTTCCTAACATGCAGAGAGAAGTACACAGAGGTGTGGTTGCTAGGTATTGGTTTGGTATGGAGTGGTTTCTGGTTCACATTCACTGGGTCTGGTTGTGGGTCTGGATCTGGGTCTGATTCTGGTTTTGGGGGGTGGAGAGGATTCTGACTATGGTTCTTGGCCAGAAGCACTTACAGCGCCTACGAGAAAGAAGCGAAACGATTCGAAACCTAATGCAGACCCTCACAATTCATAATAAGTGCGGCATCCTTTTTGGGCGAATAGGCCTTGGCCTTTTCGGTCTCGGCCACTTGGATGGAGCTTAAACCAAAACAAAAAATGTCAAACAATAATGAAAGAATCGCGGAATACCCAAAGAGAGCGAGAGAGATAGAGAGACATAGCGCTACAGAGACTTGCCCCTTCCGCCGCATAACCCTGTGGCAACGGGGATCACCACCTACCGTAGTTTAGTTTTGAGTGAGTTGATCTCACGGTTCATGGCCTCCTGCGATTCAATCATGTCCTCGCACTCGCGCTGGTACTTGCGCTTCTGCGTCTTCTCCTTCTGCAGCTCCTCCTCCGTCTCGTCCAGATTGCGCTTGAGCAGTTTGATGCGGCTATTCAGCTGTGGGGGGCACAAAACAAACCATTTAGTATTCGTGTCCAGAGTGTCCTTGCCCTCGGATCGCATACCTTATCCATTTGCTCCTTGTGCTGGTCGACATGTCTCCGCTCGTCTTCGATGTTCATCGTCAGCTCCTTGATCTTCTTGTCCATCTTGCGGTTGGCCTTCTGCTGCACCAGCCGCTCCTTGCCCTCGTTCTCCAGCTGCTCCTCCAGATTGGCGATCTTGGCCTCGAGCGTGGCAATGGTGGCCTTCACCTTGGTGCGCTGAGCCGTCTCGATCTCGGCCAGCTTGGCCTTCAGCTCCTTGTTCTGGCGCTCGAGCAGGGCGCGTCCGTTCTCGTTCTTCTGCGAGTTGGACTTCTCGTTGGCCAGCTCGGTGGTCAGCTGCTCGATCTGCAGCTGCGCCTTGCGGCTGCGGTCGAGCAGAACCTCCGAATTGGACTGCTCCTCCTCCAGCTCCTCCTCGAGCGTGGCAATGCGGGCCTCCAGTCGTCGCTTCTCGTCGACCATCAGCGAGCCCTTGCTGGAAGTGTTGGCAATCTCCTCGGCAAGTTCGTCGCGCTCCGTTTCGGCGGCGCGTCGTGCCCGCTCCGAGCTGGCCAAATCCTCGGTCAGCTGTAATACTTCTGCCTCCAAGGCCTTGACCTTGCGCTCGGCCTCCTTGCTCTGCGCCTGCAGCTCCTCCTTGGCCGCCTTGGCCTCCTCGGCGTCGCGAAGCGCATCCTTGACTTGTGCTTGCAGCTTCTTGGCGTGCTTCAGGGCGTCCTCCTTCACCTTGTTATGCATCTCCATCGTGGTCTCGATCTCCTTGAGGTCGCCCTCCAGCTTCTTCTTCGCCGCCACGGCTGCCGTCCGCTGCTTGCGCTCCTCATCGAGCTCCGCCTCCAGATCGCGCAATTGCTTGACCAGGCCGCGTCGCTTCTCCTCCGCCCCCTCCTCCTTGGCCAGCAGATCGCGCTCAAACTGGGAGCGCAGGGCCTGCATATTGACCTCGAGACGCAACTTGGCATCCTCCGTCAGCTGCAGGTCGTCCTCGAGCTCCTCGTTTTGTGCTTTCAGCTCGGCCAGCTGCGACTCCAAGGCGCGCTTCGCCTTCTCCAGCTCGTGGACGTTCTTGTCGGCGGTGCCCTGCGAGTTGGCCAGGTCGTCCAGCTCGTTCTGGAGGGTCTTGCGCTTGTTCTCGAGATCTTCGATCTTGTCGAAGGCCTCGTCCAGCTCGCGGGACACCGACAGCACCTTGGTCTCCTTCTCGCGCGCCTCCCGCTCCGCAGTGTCGCGCTCCTGAGCGATCTGCTCTGATATGGCTTTCTCCTCGGCGAGGATCTTGTCGAAGTTCTTCTGCTTCTTCTCGAGTTCGAGCACCTACGGGGAGGGATGGGAATTAGTGGATTAGCAAGAGAGTGACGCGAGTCCATGACCAGGGACCTACCTTCGTGCGCTGCGTCTCCAGTTCGATGGTGGCATCCTCCAGCTCCGACTGGATCTTCTTTTTGCTCTTGTCCAGACGATCGTTCTGGGCAATCAGCTCCTTCACCTGTCGCTCCAACACCTCGATCTCCTTGTTGAGCCGCTTCTTGCCCTCCTCCAGCTCCTTGGCCAGGTCGGCATCCTCCTCGGCCTTCTTCTTAATGTCCTGCATCTGCCCGGTGACCTCGGCCAGCTTGCGCTCGAAGTTACGCTTGGCCTCCTCATCCTCCTCGAGTTGCTCCTGCAGCGCTTCCTTCTCGGACTCGATCTGGCGCAACTTGGAGCTGAGGCCCAGCTTCTGGCGTGTCTCCTCCTCCAGCTGCTGCTGCGCTTCCGTCAGCTGCGACTCCATATTGCTGGCCGACTTGACGGCCGCCGAGGCCTTCAGTTCGGCCTCCTCCAGCTGATTGGTGATATTCTCCGCCTCCTGCTGCAGCTTGGTGCACTTCTCCTGCAACTCTGACCGGGCGCGTTCGATCTCGGCCAGTTTGACCTGCAAACAGAACCCAAATAGAGATCGGTAATGAGTGCTGATTCTGCACCTCCTGCCTCCTGCCTCTGGTTTTTGTTTTTGTCACTCACCTGAAGCTCTGCGATTTGGGATTCGGCCTGCTTGCGTCGGCGATCGTTCTCCTGCCGGGAGCTGTTGACGCTGCGCAATTCGGTGGCCAGATCGGCGTT
This sequence comes from Drosophila tristis, assembly GCA_018150885.1. Lineage (NCBI taxonomy): Eukaryota > Metazoa > Arthropoda > Insecta > Diptera > Drosophilidae > Drosophila > Drosophila tristis. Next base: position 38,009 of record JAECWT010000203.1, on the reverse strand, counting down.
CTCCGCCTCCAGCGTGCCCTTGGCCTTCTCCAGCACGGACTTGGCCTTGCGCAGGTTCTCCAACTGATCGTTGATGCCGTTCAGCTCCTGCGAGTGCTTGTGCCGCATTTCGGCGAGGACGCCCTCGTGGTTCACGCCCTCCTCCTCGAGCGACTTCTTCAGCGTGGCCAGCTCCTGTTCGCGCTTGGAGCGCAGTTCCTGTTGGGCTGCAAGAGACACAATGACACGGTACATGTTGATTATGGTTTATTTTTGTGGAATCTTGTCTGCTGCTCCGCTTACCGGCTGTGGTGTCCAGGGAGTCGAGAAGCTCGTTCTTGAGGGCTTCTAGCTCCTCGCTGAGGTCGCGTCGCACCTTCTCCGCCTTGGCGCGGGCCGCCTTCTCCGCCTCGAGATCCTCTTGGATTTCGGCAAGCTGGGATTCGAGTTCACGTTGGGCCTTCTGGGAGGTGGCCTTGCTGGCTGACTCCTCGTCGATGCGCATCAGGGTCTGGGTGAGCTCCTCCTCGCGCTTCACCAGCTGCGCCTGCATCTCGTCCACCTGGGTGCGTCGCTCGTTGAGCTGCTCCCTGAGGTCCGCCACCTCGGTTTCGATCTTGCGCTTGGTGCGGTCCGTCTCCTGGCGCTGCTGCTGATCCTTGTGCATGCGCTCCTCCAGCTCGGCGATGGTCGCCTCATGCTTGACCTTCAGTTTGGCCAGGTGCTTGGCCTTCTCCTCCTCCTCGGCGAGCGTCTGGGAGAGGTCGTTGGCCCGTTCTTCGAGCAGCTTCTTTTCCTTGAGCAGCTTCTGGTTCTGGTCGTCGGTGAGGGCCAGATCCTCCTCGTGCTTCTTGATCTTGCCGTCCAGCTGGACCTTCTCGAGCTGCAGCTTCTGGCGGGCGGCCTCCTCCTCCTCCAGCTGCTCCTCCAGATCCTGGATGTGCAGCTCCAGCTTCTTCTTCTCGCCGCCGAGAGCCAGCACACGCTCCTCCTCCTCCTCGACGCGCGTCTCCAGCTCCTGCATCATGTCCTCCAGCTCCTGTTTGCGAGCCATCAGACGGGAGCGCGACTCCTCCGCCTCGGCGCACAGCTCAATCTCCGCCTGCAGCTGCTCGGCCAGCGTGGTCTTCTCCACCAGTGCCTGCTGGTACTTGCGCTCGTACTCCTGGGTGTTCTTGGCCAGCGTGTCGAGCTTCTCGCGCACCTGCTTCAGCTCATCCTCCTTCTGGACGAGCTTCTCCTCCTGCTTGGTGACCTCCAGCAGGGGCTTGACCTTGGTGTAGAGGCGCCACCACTGCCAGTTGCGGAGCTTGAGGTAGGCGGCGCAGTTGCGCTGAATGATGCGGATGGCGTTCAGCTGCTGGAGCCGCTTCTGGTAGTTGCGGCGGGCGAGGAAGCCGCGACAGAAGGCCTGGAAGTTCACGATTAGGTCGGAGATCTTGAAGTCGCGCTCCTCCTCGAGATGGGCGAGGACGCCGGCGCGGAAGAAGATCTTCGACTGACCGACTCGATACAGATTCGAGTCGAGTTCCAGCGCCTGGATCATCCTCTCGCACGCCTTCTTGCCGTCCATGAACCCCTTGGCGATGACGTTCGGTGTGAGCAGCTCGTACCGCTGGCGGAACTCCTGGAAGGGTATGCGATTGGGGAAGCCTTGGCGGCAGATGCGGATGCCCTCGAGGACGCCGTTGCAACGCAACTGGTCGAGCACCAGGGGGGCATCGATCTTGCCCGCCCGCTTCTCGTGGTTCGGTATGATACAGCGCACAAAATTGGGGTTCGTGTTGCGCAGCGTGTCCATCAGCTTCGCCAGCTGCTCCTTGTACAGGTGGGACACGGTGCGGAACATGCCCTTGCGGGTGCGTGCCCCGAACTGGGTGTCGGTCAGGGCCTGCTGTGCCATGCCAACGATCTCCGCATCCTTCCAGATGTTCACCACGAACGGGTCCTGCGAGCCCTGCAGCAGCGACACAATGTTCTCGTTCAGCGGATCCATGTTCTTCATCAGCCACTTGGTCGCCGAGTAGTCCACCCGTCCGGCATAGTGGACGATGGCGAAGTCGGCCACGCCCCGGAAGTCGGTCTTCATGAACTTCGGATGCATCGAGTGGGCCGAGACGAGCTTGTCGACGAAGGACTTGTCGGTGGCCTTGGGGAACCAGCACTCCTCGTCGAGCAGGGCCATGATGCCGCCGGGCTTGTCGATCAGGTCGATGGTCGGCTGCAGATCGAGCCCAAAGTCAATGAACTTCCACTCGATGCCCTCGCGCTGGTACTCCTCCTGCTCCAGGATGAACATGGTGTGGTTGAAGAGCTGCTGCAGCTTCTCGTTCGTGTAGTTGATGCACAGCTGCTCGAACGAGTTGAGCTCGAAGATCTCGAAGCCCGCCATGTCGAGGATGCCGATGAAGGAGGCCCCCTGCCGCTTGGTGCGGTCCAGCGACCGATTGATGCGATTCACCAGCCACTTGAACATCCGCTCGTAGCAGGCCTTGGCAATGGCCTCCACCGCGAACTCCACCTGCTCCTTGGTCTGGGCCTTGGTGACGAAGTCGCGGCCCACCTTGATGCGCGGCGTGAGGAAGGCCCGCGACATGTCCGTCACACTCAGGCCGAGCAGATGGGCTATCTTCTGGGCCACCGTGTTGTCGGGCAGCGTGGCCTGGTCGTTGTTGCGCTCCTGTCGGAACTTCATGCTGCCGAACAGCAGGACAGCGCTCACGATCCGGAATATCGAATTGAAGTCCTCCGAGGTCATGCCCATGATGTTCATCGACTTGACGGTCGCCTGGAACTCGGCATAGTCATCCACGCCGGGCACCGGCAGGCTGCCGTTCGACAGGAATGCATACGACTTGACATCCTCGAGTATGAACTTCTCGCGCTGCTCCGGCGAGGCGCCCGCCAGCAACTGATAGAAGATGTGGAATGTACGTTCGTCCTTGGCTTGACGGATGGCACGCGACTTCTCCAGCAGATACGTCTCGATATTGGCACCCGAAATGAAGCCAGACGCATCGAAGTTGATCCGTATGAATTTGCCCTGCCAAAACAGAATGCAAACGATTAGCAGGAGACTCTCTGGCACGTGGGAGTGTGTCTATGTGTCTTTGTGTGACTTACGAAACGTGATGAGTTGTCGTTCTTGACGGTTTTGGCATTGCCAAAGGCCTCCAGTATGGGATTCGCTTGCAGCAGTTGTTGCTCCAGTTCACCCTGAGTAGCGGGAGGCACAAGAGGATGGGATTAGCACACGTTCTTCAGAGATCAAATGGTGTCTGGGGTTAGCAACAAAACAAACAATCTACAAGCTACCAGCTACACATAAACACATGCAAATAAACAATGGACAAGGACAAGGACAAGCACATGCAATGCTACCACTATGGCTACAGTCAAAATGTAAGGTTCAGTCTACGGCACACTGCCACATGCAACTGCTACTGGACACGGGACAAATCTCCTCTACAGCTTTGCGCAGGCCGATGCTGCCGTTCGGCGACCGACTCCAGTCGGTTCCATTTTTACCTCAGATTCATTCCCATCACTCTCCATCGCTACATAGACATTCCTGGGATATTTATAGTGAGTTGGATTTGGATTTTGACTTTGATTTGGGTTAGGATCAATATTTTGGCCCATTATCTTGACGGTTAGGTATTTTTTCGTTATCACCGAAAAGTTCTGCAATTATTCAGGAGTTATTGGGTAGGTTATGGGAGGACGGGTGGACGACTAGCCACAAAATCATATGAATCAAGATCTATCTATTTAATAAATAGTATTTATCTACAACTGAAAAGTGGTATATTCAAACTCAAAATATATACATGATTCGGTATGTCTTTGGTTTTATTTAAAGTACTAGCAGAGTGGGTACAGTGGAGCATACTTTACCGAGAATGCCTCTTGACTACTCTAAAAATGCGTAGGCAAATGCGTGGCATGGAATCGGGGGCAAGAGCAGAGCAGAGAGATGATTTTGAATAGATGATTGAACAGGCGAGACCAATGGGATATTCAAATGGCGAAATAATGGATAAATGGGAGATATGTGTGGAAAACATAGCACAGAGCAGTATCCAAACATTGGAACTTGTGTGGGAATGCGCCAGAGGCAAAACATACGAGTAAAGGACACATACATAAAGTAAGTAAAAGAAGTAAAAAGACTATGAAATTATCCAAAATAAGGGGACAACCATGCCCGTTTTCTTTTGTCGCCTTAGCTCGAAAGGAAAACGAGCAGAGGCTTTCCACACAGGTAATTTCGTAGTCAAAAACATATTCAAATGGGAATGGGTAAAAAATTATATAAATTATTAAACATTAAATGTGGGATAAACGCAACAGAGGGGACGGGGGGTTAACATAATATATGGGTTAATGTGGTATCCATTTATTGCACCCTTCGCTTCCCCTTGGACTTGGATTTGGAAATACTTACAATCAGAATGGCAGGATTCGGCACCTGTTTGGGTTTTTTTTGGTGTGTGGTTGATTGTTCGGGTGTTCGGGTGTTTTTCGGTTGTTTGGTTGCAGCAAAATATATATACACCATACCACATAGGAATGTACAATATATGCATGTATATATCGGTATGTAGGGATAATTCGAGTTCAAAGTTCAGTGTAGTGAAGACACAACAACCAAAGTCCAAATGTACAACGAGTGTTTTTTGTTTGTGTTTGTGTGCGTGTATTTATAGGTGTGTGTTTGTTTGTGTGTGTGTGTGTGTGTGTGTGTGTGTAGTAGGACATGAAAATAAAGAAGATCAATAAATAAATCAAAAATATATACTATAAGTATATGTCATATATTTTGCCTTAGAAATGGCGGTGCAAAAAGAAAAATAAGAAAAAAAGATATATAGACATATTTCCCAGAACGAATGCAAAGTTGTGCTCAAAGTATTATTAATTCTGTTGTGTCTTTCCAGCTTGTAGTTCTTGGTATCTCTTATCTAGCGGGTAACCGATAAGGAAACCTCTCCCCACCTCGTAAATATCGTGTTGTTGTTGACACAGACACACCAGCAGAGGAGCCCAGGTCTGAACTAATTTCTAATCAAACGAACGAACGACGAACGAAAACGAATGAATTCCCTTCGATGCCACTGATGATTCAATCGTATCGTAGTAGTTTACCTTCACTTCATCAGCGTCTATTTATGGGCAGTGTAATCACAATTATTACGAGTATTATGCCGCAGCTACAAAAAACAAAAACATTTGTTTGCAATTCAATTTGGGGAGAAGCTACTCGCAGCAGTACTAGCCAGCGATTCATGGCAAGATATCTCCCAAGCTAAGGCTATGGGCGGAGAACAAAACCAAAGAGAACAATCTTAGGGTTCGGCTGTAGGTATCTTCAGCACTTCAGGGTACTGTTCTCCCATGGTTATGTTTAGTATAAATTAATAAATGCCTTAAGTCTGTTTGCAGCTTATCACGTTCCGTTCCCCAACAGCAACAGCAGCAACAGCAGCAGCCTCCCAGCCTTCAGCCCCATCAGGCTCATATAAGGCAGGCAGTAAACGCATAAAACATAATGAAAAGTGAGTTTGGAGCTCAAGAACAGCTTGTTTTTTGTGCTGAAAAGGATCGACTGTGTGTATGCCCAAAATAAATACACGAATACTGTATATATACACATAAGTATGTATCTATGTGTATATTTGTTTGGTTTTGCCACCAATTATGGTTATGAACCAGAACCGAAACGAAGCGAACCAAACAGAAGCTGCACCACAGCACACACAGAAGCAGCCCGAACTGGGGCGCCACCACCATCAGCCACCAACAGTTGCCATGCCACAAAAGGAGAAGATACATAGAAACAAAAAGAACCATTGAATGTCGCAATTCGAGTGATTTAATTTTCAATTTTTATCAATTGCCCCGTCCCCTTTCACCGCCGACTCGACTCGACTCCTCTGCTGCTGCAATTCAATTTTGTTTCGCTTCTGTTTTTTTTATGGTGTTTATTTTATTGCTGTAAATGACAAAAATTTGTCAGCAACTTATTGTAGAGTGGCGGTATGTGGCAGGGCTTCTTCAGTTGATTAATGAAGTGTGCTGTCCCTCCCCGGCGTCTCAGTTCCCCCCAGCGAGCAGGCAACTGAGCAACCAACGAACCATCCAAATCTTCAAAAATAATCAGTAAACCCATGGATCATCAAGCCATCAAACCATATGAAGAGCATCCCATCAGTGGCGTTGCTCCATGGAGTTGCTGTTGCTGTTGGTTCTAGTTCATTATTAAATATGAAATAAAAGAGCCTTTACAAGTCTCGTGCACATCGATCGTTTAGACATTTCCCCCTGACATCTGTGCATAAAAAGATTCGGTTGATTCAGCTGGATTACGTCAACGAAACAGAAAAGATCTGCCACTTCTCCCCTCTATATGCACACCTCTTCTGAACTATTTACCTATCCAACCTATACTAAGTTATTTTAATCTAATCTAAACATAACTTGCTATCAGAAGTAAAATATCATAGATCAAAGCAAGACTTACAGTGCATTTAAAATGTTTATAAAATGGCGAATAAAATCCAATTGAGGTTTTTCGGTTTTTCAAGCCACATTTTAATGTTTGAATTCAAACTTTGTGCCCTCTTCAGTTCTTTACATAGTTCTTTAGTTTGACTATTTTTTTAATGATTTTTTGGACTCTTTGAAATCCTTTTACGTATCACGATAGAATGATTCCAGCCCGCATTATGAATCCGAAATGGAAATTAGTTTTCGGTAACTTGAGACATAAAACGAGCAGCTAGGAAACAACATTTTTACATTGAAATTGTAAAGTGATTTGCAGCACCACAACACCCACAGAAGAAGTCATAGTTTCGGGGGCGTATTAAAGACAATTTGCCGACTCCAACAATTCCACTAGATACATGTATAAATATACTCGTAAGTATATGTATGTGACTGTGTGGATATGTGTACATATCCATAAGAATCTCCCTTGAACGTTCTCTCTAATTAATTACAATGGCAAACAATAACAATTGTGGAGAGCAGCTTGCGTGTCATTAATGTGAGTTTAATAAGCATTTTATAAGCACACATATCCAATCCAAAATGGAACTGTATACACGAGCAGAGGGGGAACTAAACTCCCCCACATTTTACACTAAACAGATGAGGCACTGAGCGAAAAAACTTCTTACAGAACACATTATTCCAATGAGATATAGAGACCAGTCGGCCACGACTGATGCGGGACTTGTTAGGATGAATATTTAGCATGTTTCCAATTTATTCGAGAGGAATATGCTACTGCTTCTTTAAAACGGAACTTGTAAAGGCTTTGGTTGGAATTATCTCTGCTCTTCTATTGAATTTTGATTGTCATACATTCTCGACTATTTCCCCCCAGTGTAGACACAACTTTGCATTCGTCTCTGCTGTGGAATCATTTATCTTATTTTGTTTGAGTCTACGCCAGTTCTTTCTTGTACTTACCGCACCACTGCCCTTGGGCTTGGAGGCTGCCACATAGGCCAGAAATTGGATGACCTTCTTGGTGTTCTCCGTTTTGCCAGCACCCGATTCGCCAGTACACAAAATCGATTGGTCTTCGCGATCTGCAGAGAGAAAGGAGGGCGGGAAAAAGGGTGAGACATAAGTACGATTCAAGAGTAAGAGTGGGAGAGGAGGATGGAGTGACACACTTCATTAACGCAACAATTTGGCTGCTGACAAAACAAAAATTGAAATTAAAATGCTAAAAAATGTTTAAGGAAAAAATCGCAAGCTCAGCTTGAAATTTCTGTTGACCCAAATTCATGTAAGCAAAAACAAAAGAAACCAGCAACGGAAAATAAAATGAAGAGAGGGGAGAGTGGAGAGTGGAGAGTGGAGAGGGAGCTGAAAAAATGAGACATACATCAATTGAAAATGAAAACAAAACAAAAACAAAAACAGTTGCGTATCCGAGAGATATACGAACTGGTACATGCTCGTAGATACAATCGTCGAACATGGAGCATTGGACAGGCCTGGCAGTAAATTGCTTTTGCCCCGCTATTGATATGGCGCCAGTGATCCCGTCTAGAATTGTTCGAACTAGATTTGCACTGCACCCCAATCCCCAATCCCTCATCCCCAAGCCCCCATCCAGCCCCATCCCCATCCCCCACAGCCTCGTCATACGATCCAATATTTTAGCTAGCCACAAAACACAGACAGAAACCGAAAGAGAAACCGAGACCGAAACAGAAACAGAAACAGCGACAGAGTCGCAGAGTCAGATATGTATATCCACTCTGATTGCCATAGATTTCGAGGCAGCTTCCACATAACGACCCCGTACTTATTTATTATTATGGCCAAAGCCGGTCGGTCGGTCGGTCGATCGCCGTGCATCGTATACATACATACATACATATATCTAACCATAGATGGATCGAAATTTATATATCTCGGCAAACGTCATTTTATGGGAATTTTTGTCAAGCTCTTGATTTTTATTTTTTGTGTGTCTTTTGGTATATTTTTTTCGGGTTGAGATTAATTTTATAGTTGAACAGCTCCAGCAACTCAGACGACACTCATACGACACATATACGATATTGCAGATGGATGGATGGATGGATGTATCTATGCATTGCTTATGCAACAGCGAAGATCACGCGGAGCGCAGGAGAGCCATAAAAATGTGGCAGCGGAACAGCAAGGGGTGTAGGAATGGGCACAAATCAAAAGGCATTAAATTTGGCGCCACATTTGTATGGGTTTTTCTTTTCTTATGATACGTATTATTGATATAGATTATAAGCAATTTATTTCTCAATTAAAATCATTCTCTGGAATGTCTATTGCTGGTTTCCTATATTTTAATTATACAGTCTTTTGTTTTGGCTTCTCTGACTCAAGAGTTTCAATGCTTAGGTCCATTTCTAATACTAATAAATCTGTTAACAGGCGTTTGTTACATTTCCCCATAGTTGAATTTGTTTAAAGATTTCAAAGATTGAAATCGGAAAATAAAAAAAATATTAATTGGCGTTGATGGATTTATAACATATCGAGCGAAATTCTCTGAGGAAAACAACACGTTTCAGAAAATCGTATGTATAGGAAGCGAATTGTTAAACAAGGGAATACGAAAAATCAATGATGATAAGATAGAAGGGTTCTTCTATCAGGAAGATTTATGTATGTACAGAGACTATGAGCGAAATACCCTTTTTGTTCACTGACTTCACATGTTTCCGTTTTCATATGAGTTACATCTTATTTTATGTATACTCGAAGCCGTATTCAAAGTCAAGGCGTGTCATTTGATCATGAACAAGAGCCGCACTCTCATGACATTGGGCATTGGGGCTGCACACTATGAGAAACTTGAAATATGGAATGGCTTCTCGAATGGAATGGAAATGGAATGCCATAAAAATTGCAGTGTGTCCAGAGCTGAGAGATTTGCGATTGCCACGAGACAGAGGCGTGGGTGTGTTTGTGTGTGTGTGGAGCGATTGTCCAGTTCCCCAACTTCCATCCTCCCCAGTCCCTGGGGCTCTTTCCCTGCATTTGTGGTGCGTGTTTCGGGGCAATGGAGTCGCCAGAGGAATGGTGGCAATGCAGGAACACGGGTGGAGATTATTAAAATACAGCGAAATAAATCAAAAGAAACTGCCACACCCCAAAGGTAAGACGGGGCCTCCCCACCCCTCCCAGCCGTTAATACTGTGAAGTAAATTTCTCACAAAAATGAAAAAAGGAAAAACAATCCGGTAAATGTGCATAAAGCAGAAATTTATTAACCGTCAAATATGGTGAGGTCCGTAGTGAGGTGACGATTTGTTTGAACATTTCAACGAAGATTACGACGACGACAACCACGATGATGATGATGATGATGATGATGTGGAGGGGATCGGGGCAAACACACAAGCAAAATTCGAGTCCGAGCTGAAGCAAAGTTGAGTTTTTAGATCCAAATATGGTAATGACACGTATACGCAATATTAGTTAACCGAAACTCAGCCAGGGAGACACACACACACACACACACAATAATATACAAGCACACATATAGAGAGAGGTATGCCTCGAGTTTGGAGTCACCGCCAGAGCGGAGGGGGCACTGTGAGTCATCCTACCGGCGAGACGTTACGCTTGAAACGGACATGCAAAACCATCGAAAATCACCGAAGCAGCCAAAAGCACAGCTGAAGCCCAGCAGCAGCAGGCTGGAAATGCAGCAGGCTGACAAAAGCAAAACCAGTTTTTGTGGTGGGGGGCTCCATTAGAAGAGAGTCGCGATGATTCATTCAGGGATTTACACAGTTGGCAAATGAAGTGCTACAAAAGTAGGTGGAGTTTCGACGGCCCCCCACCCCATACCATACATGAGACATGCAGCTGAAAACGCACGCAATTCGTGGAAAAAAAAAAAAAAGGGGGGACAGAGAGACGACCTACCTTTTATCTAATCTCAACTTTTGCTGAGCACAATTTTTCGCTTGTTTATGCGGGCATGGAATGGAATTTTCGATAGCAAACACACAAAAAATGGCAAACATGAAGCAGAGAGAGAAGAGAGCTGATAATGCTACGCCAAAAGAAATCTATATGCTTATGGCATTCCACTTGCATACATGCATGTATGTGTGTACGTACCAGATGAGTTACATTTAAGAAGAGCGAGTACTTACCACCCAACATGTTTCTATAGGCACTGTCCGTTATTGCAAACACATGCGGTGGCACTTCGTGTCGCTTTATGCCCTTATACCGCTCCATTATCTTTTCGGTGTAGATGGGGAGTTTCTTATACGGATTGACCACAACGCAGAAGAGACCGGAATATGTCTGAAAAGGGAAGAGAATATTTAAATAATAATTTAGTACATCATCGTCATATATCATGCTGGTAAAGTAATGCTGATCTTATGGGTAAGTACGGGAAATCAATTCCTCATTGGAGGATTGATGAGCCCAAAAGAGATTGGCACTGTAGCACTTCATTTGAATATGGGGACAATGGGGATCCCTCCTGTGGCAATAGAGGTAGTCCTACCTTTAAATTGGTTTCTAAGCATCAGCCACGCATAATCTTGGTTCATCATGTCAGAATTTAGATCCTAAAGTCTACAAAATGTGTTGTGACTGCCACAATTGTTATGTTGTTAGGCAGTTCTCTATCTATAACTATTATAATCCGTCTTATTATTATTTTACTATGGGGGTCAGGCTGAAAGATTTTAGCAAAGTTTTCAAATCATTTTCGACGGCATGTCATCATGTGGCATGTGTGGCATATGTTGGTTTTTGGAGCTGCAGAACCCGTGGGGCTAACGACGAACGGCAGGCAGCCCCTGCAATCGGCAGCCGGCGGTGGCGGCGGCGGCTGATGTTCAGTGGCCTAGTTAGTGTTGCCCAAACTCTAACGCACACACAGACACTACATGGGCTTGAAGCAAGACATGTGCTTTAAAGTTGGCCAGCACCATAAACAGCAAACGCATGTATCTGTATCTCTCGGTGTCTCTCCGTGCCTGTATCCGCTGCTGTATCTGTATCTATGGCTGTATCTGTATCCGCTGGTATCTACCAGCCTACATAACTGTGACTGCGACTGCGACTGTGACTGTGGCGTGGGCACTAAGTATGCGGCTTTTTGCTATTTGTTGTATCATTTAAATATCCAGCAAACATTAAATGCGAAAGAAAAAAAACAAAAACTTCACGAGGGAAGGAGGAGAAGACAACCCACACACGCACTCACACATACGCCCATTCGGACAGATACAGATTGAAATGGAAAGTACCGGCCCCAAGTAAATCTCCCAAAAATCTCTCTCTTTGAGCGGAGGAGCAGTGGCCAGAGAAGAGAGGGGTCCCCTGACTCATGTGTACCCATAGCTTTAAGAGCCTCTTGCAAGATACAACAAAATCACGTCTCGGCAATCAGTAACCTTGCTTTGGTATCCATAGATATACATATGTGTGTTGCGTGTGTGTGTGTCAGGCATCCAAAAATGGCATAAGAAATTGTTTTTTTTTATTTCTGTTGTTTCTTCGCTTTTTTGGCAATCGTTTAGAAGTGGCCGTCACTCGTGACGGCAATGTTTACTCTCAGATCTGGGATCTCGACTCTCCACACGCTTTTGAGGCACTTCGTTTTTTGCTGCTGCACTGAGTCATTATCCTGATGAATGATACAGCCAGGCAGCCATTGACCATCATCAATCAATGGAGCCTGCGTGGCCTGCCCTGATCTTGGGCCTTATATGGTCGACGGATAAGTCAAAATCATGAAATTTATGTAAATCTGAACCGAGCTACGACAGCAACAGCAACAGCGACAGAAGCAATTAAATTACAGCGAGATTTATTTATTTATATTAGGGGAGGGGGGAGGTGGTATTTATATGGGGAAAAAGAGAGGTGACAAAGGCGAGTCACCGCACAGGTAAACGTGAAATGTTTAACAATTAAGCTAAGCTCACAAAGAGAGAGAAAGACGCAGAGAATTGGCTTTGGGTGGAGAATTATGTTACAGAGTGTGGGGATTAAGCTGCAAGCATTTTACATACATTCAAAGCACAAGCAGTTGAACATTTTGAGATGACATGCAGTTAGAACAGTGCTGCATCTCACTCTAACTATAGAAAGGAGGATTTATCTGCAAGCAGTTTGTTGTTCATTTTCCCTCTAGCTGCTTGTGCTAATGGAGAGTGGGAGAGAGAGAGAGAGAGATAGGAAGAAATAAATCGAAAAACAAAACATTTAGACTCATGGAAAGCATTTTCAGATTTTTCAGACATTTAGCGTGGAGACCATTTTTGTCTCCGCTTTCAGGCCTTATGTGGTCACAAGCATTTTATTTGTGTGTCGAACGTGTTGCAAGCAGGGCAAAGCGTGGGGCACAGACAGGCAAACAAGGGCAGCAGCCAGCAAAAACAAACAAACAAAAAACAGACGGCGGCGTCTTTCATGTTAATTACGTGCTCGAAGACACCTTTGCCTATACCTATGCATGTGTACCTCTATCCACATCACTAATTTCCCCCCCACCTCCCCATCCATTCATCCCCCACATGTTGCAGGGGCAAACTATTAGTGCCAATAGTTTGTGAACAAATTGTTCTGCTGATATGCGAGAAATATAATTTATTTGCCACAAAATGCATGCCTCATGTGGTCGCAGACGCAGCAGCAGCCGCCTTTGCACTGGCGCTCTACCTCTGTCTCTGCCTCTGCCTCAGCATGTGGCACATTTGCACTCGCTCGTGGCTAAAATTTTAAATCTGGCAAAGCAAATTAAGTGACAGAATTCCCATATTAATATGCCACACAAGATTCGGTTCGGTTCGGCGTCGCCTGCGTTTGCCATTTCAATTAGCGTATCTCAAAGATAGTTAGAGCTGAATGGGATCGGAATACATATGGGAAGGAGGGGGAGGAGGATGAGCAGCAGAAGGTGGGACAGCCCTGCAACAGTTGCCAAGGCACCAACGTCATCTTCCCTGTCGCTGGGGGAAGGCATCGTCAAGTGCAATTATATTTAGCTGCCAACGCATGGGCCCAAACCAAAGCAATCCCGAATGTAAACTGTAAGTTTCTGCGCTTTTCCTGCAATGCTGCTGCAGTCGAGCAATTGCACCCAGTCACCCGATGGACATAAATCAATTAATTGCAAGAAAATGGCAAAATAAAGGCATATCAAAGAAGTGCGAAGCCTTCAATACCCTAGCAGTAAGATTTTGTTCTATTGTAATTGCATGATATAGTGGCTATATTTGACCTAAATCAGTTTTCTACAAATATAGCATATCAGAAATAGTTTATAGCTTTTAAGCAGGCAATTCTACGCTTGCTTCTGAGCGTTTCAAGCTGCTGGCTGAGAGTGTAGTACCCTACGAAAGAGTAAAAATTTTAAATGAAGAATATTGAAATGTTTTGTGGAATATTTCAAACCCAATTTCATTTGCAATCGGCTGCAACTAATTGTCGGATGCAGGAACCGGGAGGGGGGAAGGAAAGAGGTTGGCATGGGGGCTGGACTGTGGGAGGTCTTTGGTCAGTTTTATTCCCGCCCCTATCCCTGCCACTGCTCCCCCTGGTGGGCTGCTGACACAACATTTTCTCCGCCCAAATCAATTCGCTGCAAAAATTTTCATGTCCAACAAATTGGCCATATTTGTTGCAGTTGCAATTGCAGTTGTTGCTCTTGCTCTTGCTGTTGTTGCAGCAGAGGTGTTGACACTTTGATTTGCATACTGTATCCATGTAAAAGTGTGTGAGTGTAATAATCTTTTTTTTTTTCCTGCCTGCCTGCCTGCCGACGCATATTAATTAAGCTACAAGCTACCGGCAGTCAGAAAGTCAGAAGCAGCTGCCAGTCGAATTAATTTAAATGAAATTTAAAAATCAAATAAAATGTCAAGAAATTATAATAATTATGCCGTTAAACGCAGCGCCCGCCAAAAAGTCCCCTCTTGTCACTGTCTTTCTCTCTCTCTCTTTCTGTGTCACCCTGTGTTACCCGCTCTCTTATTTTCTTTCATTCTTCGCCGCACTGGGGGCCATGCAACAAGTTAGCGGCCTAAAACACGTCAGCAACAATTGGCAAGCAAATTAAATGGGACAGACCGAAAGAGATAGGGGCGGAGGAAGAGGAAGAGGAAAAGGAAAAGAGAGCAAGAGAGAGGCGAAACAAAGTGCGTGGCATGATTGTGTAAATTGTAAGCGGGCGCGCAACAATTCGCTGACAGCAACAACAAAACAAGATATGATGACTAGCTTTGGGGGTTGCTCGAAGTTGTTGATACTCTGGAATATTCCATTTTTCATGTTACATCTTACGTCCATTCGCTTATGTGAAATCTATGCAGTATATCTACTCGCTCTGCTGCTCTTTTGCGAAACGTCTGGCAAAAACCGAAATACCCTCTATGTAGGGTATAGCAACAGCAGCAGCAACAATGCCTCAAAGTGCGCTGAAGCGTGGCCGACAGCAACAACAACAACAATCTAAACAAATTTAAAGCAGTTCGCGCCCACATCAAAAAGCAGCAGAAACAACCGTTTGGGCATTAAATTAAAACTCCCAAACCAGAAAGAGAGACAGAGACAGAGAGAGCACAATGGAGAGAGGGAAAGAGTAAGATAAGTAGTAGCAGCAGCAAGCACATAAAATATGTAAAAAAGCGGCACATAATTTGTTAGAAAACAATAAAATAAAATAAACGAAGCCGCAAACGAAGCTGCCACATGGCCAGCGAAAGAGAAGGAAAAAAGTGATAGAGAGAAAAGAGAGAGAGAGAGAGAGCGAGCGAGAGAAACACCCACGGTTCAAGCCCCGCTCAAATCAAGCAGTTTATCAACATGCGACAGCAACATGTTGCCAGAGCAGAGCCTTGAGACAGAGAATAGCTCTAATTTATGTCTACGAGGGCCTCTAATCACCCAGGAGGGGGTAACAGAGGGTGAGAGGCAACCATACTTAATGCATTTTTAATTTATTTTTATGCAATTATGCAAGAAGAAGACAAGAAATTAAGTTAAGTTTAGTTGATAGCGATTAGCACCCCATGCAAGCAGTTGCCAACAATGTTGCAGACCGCACTCACTCACTCTTTTTAGATATTTTTGTTCTTTTCTCGGTTTTGTTCGGGGCTAATTTATGTGATCAGATAAATCGATATTAATTGAAGATGCAATTGAGGCAGCTAATTCAATGATTTATATACCGAGCAAATAGGGGGAGAGAGAGAAGCACAAAAAAAGCAGACTTGAATTTATAGCCTCCCCATTCAAATGCGTTGCATGAAATCTCTTATTTTCTGGCTTTCTGTTTTCAGCAAAATTTTAATTTTCGAGCAGAAAACGCTTTTGGCATAACAATTAAGTGCGGATGTGAGAGGGGGAAAACATGGTAGAGTTGGGAATCGAATGATTGGGAGTATTTGTGTGTCAAATATTTGCGATGCTTTCAAGCAAATACCAAGAAAGAGTCGAACCGGCTGGGTTGAGGACAGAGTTTCGCTTTTCAATGATTCCAGAAAAATTAGAGACGGATAGGGATTGAAAAGATATATGTATGTTGTTGCTGTTTACTTAGAGTCGTCATCATCATCACCATTAGCATCATGGTGCCTGTCGTCGTCATATTGCCAACAGCTGGCACAGCGGCAACTTTCAAGTCTTGCAACACAAATATGTGGAGGGAAGGAACGCCATTTTAGAAACATTTTAGAAAACCGACTGAACGTGCAGACTAAAGGAATAAGCTATCGATAACCTAAATTTACATATGAAGTTTCAGTAGGGAACAAATAGTTTAATACTTACATAGATCAAGCCAGAGTAGTATCTGTCTTTGATGTTGTGCAGCACGGAGGCCTCGTTGAGGCACGTCAGCTCGGCCATATCCTCGACTTTGTCGAATTTTGGCGGATTCATCTTCTGTATGTCGTCTCGCAGGATCATGACCCTCTTTCCGGTCTCGGCCAGTTCCACCTCGACCTCGTCGCCATGTTCCCGCTTAATACTGGCGGCCACGAAGCCCTGAAAAAGTAAGAGACAAAAAAATTTTCATTCAATTAGTCACACTTGAACTTTAACGGTTCTGTTTCCAGGAAGAAAAATATGCAAATCAAAATTTGTTGTGGATGAGGAATGAGTACACTGCTTTATCTCAGCGGGTAGGCGATAAAAGCAACAACAATGTAGCGTAACTTCTGCTGATGCTGTCTTTGAGTGCATCTCTCGTCTCGCGTTGGCAGCGCTGCATGAGTCAAGCGCCAACATAAGAAGAGCTCTTTCACTCACATTCCCTCTCCGACCCCGACTCCCACTCACTCCATCTCTATCTCTCACAAGTGCCAAGCAGAAGGCGACAGCAACAAAAACTGCACCCGTTCAAGTGGCCAAAGCAGACCAAAAACAAAACATAGCCGACAACAAGAACAACGGGAGGCAGATGCAACTGTCTGACTGTAGCTAGCTCTCTCTCTCTGTCTCTCCCTCTTCCCACTCTCACAAGTTCAAGGCTCTGCTTTGAATGTACCAAAGTTTATTTGTGCAAGGTGAGGCAACGCTATGTTTTTCTCTACCATAAGTTGCCTATTTGTTATCCATTACGTGTGTGTGGATTTATGCGACTGTCACCGCTTGACGAACAGACACCAAAAAAGGAAACTCGTGAGAGAGGGAATCTCTCACCTCATATAAATACACCTTTCCTCTATCATTTCACCTTGTTCCGTTACTAACTGACTCATTTTAGAGTGTGAGGTCTCAATGAGTGTGTGGATTGAACTAGTTCTGGCTCATGGAGATGAGCAATCAGCGGTGGATGGATGCGAAGGAACGGGACTGATTGTGATTCACTCAATGAACTTTTCAGGAATTTCTCACTCTACTGGCAGAAATTGAATATGCAACCTATGCAAGCAGTGCAGTAGCTTCAATTAGAATTCAAGTGAAGCAACAACAACAATGGTGAATGGTGATCACGGTGAAGCATGCAGCATGGTGCATGCGGCGCATTGACATTAATCAAATCAGGGGCAAGCACACTTGGCAGCAGGCAGGCAGACGGCAGCCAGCTAAACCGTAATTCAGTCATTAAAGGGTGAAGTGAAGTGCCGCCAGCAAAGCAGAAATGCATTATAAAAACAACAACAACCACAGAAAGAAAGAGATGCAACGAGGGGAGAGAAGAGAGTGCGCAACAGCATCTGCAACACATCCCAGACGACCGGCTCCATTAAGTTAAACACGCACACGCCCCAGCGATCAGATTCGGAAAAACCCGCACACCCTGCTTCAATTCTCTCGCTCTTTCCCTCTCTGTCTGCCTCTCCTTGCACAGCTCCTATCTCGTCCACCACTTTTTCCCTTTTGCTGTGTTATCTTAGTGCTTTTCCGGCCCAGGAGATAAACAGTCATAAGAAAGTCGTTATCCCCAGTCCACTTACAGCCCATCCGAGCGGATATGATGAATAATTTCTGTAGTTTACAGGGGAGCACGATCCTAGCGGCAAGACCATTTAACTAAAGTACTAATCGAAGGAAACGCCTCAAGATCAAGATTGTGCATATTTTGCAGTATTTGTTTTTGGACCCATGGCTCGTTAAAAGTTGTAATTAATCGGAAAATTCCTCCACAAAACATACTGTACATATTTCTAGTGTAAACCCTTGCCTAACGATCCTATAGCAGGGCAAATGAAATACTCATCGATTATATAAACTAAGTGAAACTTGAACAAAATATATACTCTGCGGAAGGGAGAAATTGTAAACTTCGAGAGTAAAAACAGTGCACTGTACAAAATATTTACTTGTGGAGGCTCTTTAATTTTTTTCCCCCAATTTTGCCCTGTTCCGTGAGCAAAAACTCATTTTAGCTCCCCGTGTGGGGAGATGTCGTTTGTCTGTTTTGTGGGCTGTCACTTGTGCAAAACATTTGCGCATAAAAAACGTTGGCCAATTGACAGTTTGGACACACTACAGCGGACAGCATTTGCCATACGAGAAAAGCAGGCAAGACCAAAATGCTGTAACATTGTTCGGGGTTCGGTTATGACTCATGATAATCGCTGGGAGCTGGGGAGAGTGTGAAATTCCTGGGAGCAGAAGTATTGGAGTTATGGAGCCATAGAAATTGGCAAAGATAGAGACAGAGATGAAGACAGAAAGAGTTGGGGCATAGCATGTGAGGTCATCAGTCTTGAATTCTCTCTTTGAACGGCATCATCTCTCTTTCTCTCTCTTTGGCATACCAGGGAACCAGTGAAGCACATCCAAAGAAGAAATATCAAACACCTACATAACAATAGGCGAGAAGGAGGGAAAGAGGAGTAGGTAGCTCCAAAGAACAGTGAGACGAAGAAGGAGGAGAAGACCCAAAGAAAGAAACCGATGTGGGAGCTCCCTTAAGCCGTGATCCAGGATTCTGGCTGTTTCGCTTGGCCAGAACGTCGCAAATGCAACCTTGAACCTGTTGAAGCTCCCAAAAGTAGCTAGTAAACATACACACACACTTCTGCATGTTCACATATAGCAGATCTATATCGGTTCTCAATATTTACTCGCTGGAAGAAACGTCTGGTTTTCGCCAATTCCTTTTGTTTACGTTTTGATGTAAATATGAAATGAATAATGAATAAATAACGTTTTGTTATACCACTTTAAAGCGGTCAAAGGCATTTATTCTTTGGTCTTTTTCTCTAACGCATTCCTTAACCGACGCTCTGCGCCTGAGTGAACCCGAGACTCAAGCCAGTATGACATTTACTTATGAAAATTATTAGGAGATCAATTTTTATTATTATTATAGAACAGCTGTTTCACAACACAGTCATTGATCATTTAACGTCACTATATCTTTGAACTCAACTGTTTCTATAATTCTGTTTATTATTCTGTAAATATTAAACATTTCGCTTTAAGTTTAAATGAATCAATCTAATTAGTCAGAGGAGTTTTCAGCAAGTGTCATACAGGCCTAAAGTCTGACAAGATGAACGATGGATGGACCTGGGGTCCCATAATAATAATTTGTTATTCTTTTATTTTATTCACTTCGTTTAATCGATCAACGCATATGCAGAGAGACACATCGAGAGAGATAGAGAGAGAGAGAAAGAGTGAGAGAGGGTAAGAAATGTATATTACATATACGTGATACGAGATACGAGTCACAGGTTCGTTGACCGTAAACCGGACGACGGACGAGAGCCGAAAGCTGGCTACGTTTGTCGTTGGCGTAACCGAAAAAAAAAACAACAGAGTACAAGACATCTCCACCAGAACAGAGTGGGAGAGTGGCATAGTGAAAGAGAGAGAGAGCGAGCGAGGGAGACACAAACAAAGTCCAAAGTGGTTTCTGGCGGTCATAAATATAAGTAAGACAACAAACGATATTCTGAGCGTTTGTACATTTGTGTGTGTATGGGTAGTGTGGGTGTGTGAGCGGAGACTCCTTTATGATCTGCCACGGACTGTGGATACAATCGATTCGATTCTTTGGGCATGACGAAGGTTAGGCCCGACTTCAATTTGGCTAACAATATGGAAAGCTATTTGGTATTACGGTAATGCGTGCAAGGGAATTCTCTGAAATCATAGAAAAGGCGATAAGGAGAGATTGAAAGGGGAAATTTACGACAATGGAATAGCACGGAATTGGGAAAAATATCAGATAAGAACGTTAGCAATGGTCCCCTGATTCATATTCATCGGAACTCACCCCCAGTGAACTATTTGCTGTTCCAGTATTTTTGAGCATTACGAAGCCCACTTGAAGAGTTGTAGGGATTAACTACAGCTGTCTGCAAGTGAAAGCCTTCCCTGTGCTTCACTGAATCATCATGAAATTCATGCGACAATTTCACAGCACATGACCACAAAAACTATCGGCGATCAGTAAACAACACTGAGCGAGCCTTAACAATAAGATTCATTGTATATCTAAAAGTAAATATATGGATATTTATATGGGAGATACCGACAACAAATTTGCTGTCAGCCAAGCCCAAAAACAGTTGCGAAAACGAACCGAGGGGCTGAACGAACTGCTTGTTGACACAATTGGCGAATACCCTTTTGGCCAAGTCCGTTCCCGTTAAGCGCTCGAGTGTTTGCCAGAACTGTATCTGTATCTGTCGCAGTATCTGTCGTTGGACATTCCAGCGGCGCAACAGCTTGTGGCTGGTCCGTCCATATGCAAATTTCTTAACATTTCTTTGCCTCCGTCTCATGTGTCGTTCTGTCTATCCGTCTGCTCGTCCGTCCGTCCGTCCATCCGTTTGAATGGCTGACTGACAAGTCATGACAATCGACCGTTTGCGAAGCCGTGCCGTTCGGGCTCGTTCTTTATTTTTTTTTTTGTTTTATTTCTTGACTTTATCTTTGTTTTTCCATTTGAGATTCCATTGTAAAGTAAATGTCTGTTTAAGTGAACGCGTAATTACTAAAAAATGTGGAGTTGTTTGCTCGTTTTTCTTTGTTTTTCGTTGTTCAGTGCCTTGTTTTTATTATATGGAAGTCACCCAAAAAGTGCTACCATTCTAGGGCCCTATCTGCCCATCCCCATACATTCCCTTCCTGCTGAGCATTATCTCGGGCAAATAAAGCAATTAAAGTAACTCGAAATAAACGTGTCTGCTAATTTTATCCGTTTATGACTTGGGAATAAAACTAAGGAATGCAGTTGAATGACACCTGAAAGAAATCATCTCTTTCTCATCTCCCAGCCCCCCCAAATAAAAGAAGTGCGAAGAAAGAGGTGAGGCAGAATTAGCAAAACAATTCAGAGAGAGAGAGACACACAAGAGCAGAACCGTTTGTTGACTTGTTATCATCTCTCTCTCTCTCTCTCGCACGCACACACATATGCTACCCTGCCAATAGCCACCCGACAAAGATTTCGCAATCATTTTAAGCGAGGAGAACCTTGGATATTGTTGTGCATAAACAATTCATTACATAGATCATCAAAATTTGAGCTCTATGTGATCACTATATGGGCTCCTCCAAGTGATCGTCTCTTCGATCGACATACTCTTCCTTCGCTTCCAGCGAATGTTCGCTGGAGGCAGCACTCACACTTGCACACGCACATGCACAACACACAACACAAATACAGGGACAGAGATTAAAAACTTGTTTTGCCTCGCTCTCGCTGGATCGCTGGATCCCTGGCCCTGCTCTCCTGCTCTTTCGTTCTCTTTTGCTTGCCATGAGGTGAGTCAGAGAGTGGCTGGCTGGATATGCAAATTGGGAAATGTTGTGCAAAACCCTTTTAGCGGCAAATTGATTTGGATTTTGACCAACTTGAAGAACTGTGGCATCTTTTAACGCTGATGATTTCAGCAGAGAAATGAATGAATCAGCAGAGGGGAGAAGAGCATTTAGTGCGCCTGATTTCTTCGACGGATGTTTACTCAATTTTATCACCGCAGCGCGAAAGTAATGCCAAATTCAAAGAAGTTGGCCCGGCTAAATGAAATCAAAATGGGAATGAATGAGGTTTGTATGATTCATTTCCACGCCGAACGGCGATGACTCGGAACCATGTAGAGGGCGATAAGGCCCAGCCCCAGAGAAGGGACAAACGAAACACAGCGCAAATTGATTAGTTTGCTTCGGGCTTCGGGGCTTCTCTATCAATAGGTTTTATGTCAGGTAATTCCGTGTTTCGGGCGTGGTTCCCAAAACTGTATCGTTATGGCAGGAAAAACATTATATATGCGCCTCGTTTTCGCCTGTTGCTGCTGTCTGCCCTAATCGGCTTAAAAGATCTCTAGTAAAATTTTTCAAAAATTATCAGCTCAAAAGTAACCCCCAAAAGACTGGAGCTGTGATCTGGGACAGCGGCTCGAAACTGGTCAAGAACCGAGCAAGATGAAACGAAACGACGCCAACGCCAACGCTGGCCGAGCTCTACAGGTTTTTCAGGTCGCTTCAGGTGAAAGCAGGAGAGAAGAAGGAACTTCAATATGATAGGGCGGGAAGGTTCTTCAGTAGAGCTCACCTGATTCTCGTGGGGCACCCAGACCAGACGCTTCTGTGTCCATTCGGCCTGTGTGGCCGGGTCATTATATTGGTTCCGTTCCACCGAAAGGTATTTCAGCTCGGGATCGTTGCGATCTACTTCTTCCGACATTGTAGCGGTGTTTTCACTCTCTCTTTATATATTTCTCACTCAATTCAACTTGTGGTTTCGTCGTTTGGATTTTCTTGTCGTATTGCGGGGGCTATTGAGGTTTTTTAATACACACTTTTCTGTTGGGCAAAACAAACACAAAATGAATACGTTTTCGTTTAATTTTCACATCGGAAACACTGCGGCCATTGAGATACAATATTTTTCGCATTTATCTCGAGAGACGCGCGCTCTTTATCTTAGAAGTGCGGCACAAAACGGAGGCGGCGAGAACAGCACACAAGCACAGCGAAGAGTTTCAAAAGGGAAGAGCGCGAGAGAAGAAAAAATATGGCCACACAGTTTCTTAAGCCATGTCGGGCGAACGGACGGATGGACGGATAATGGTAGTGTGCAGGGGTGGACGGCGGACGATTTAGCGGAAAAATAGCGTTACGTAGCCGTGGCTGTGCCTCGAAATGAACCTTTAACCAGTTTGCATTCCGAAGACTGCAGCAGGAGCAGGCGGCAACAGAGCCGGCTGGTTACTCTAATTTCAGTTTCATTTTTTTTCTTTTCGAAGCAGAGCAGGTATAAGCGGCCATCATTCCTTCTCTCCTCTTCGCTCTTTCCTTCTTTTGTGTGCCGCTGCTGCTGCTACTCTCTCTCCATATTTCGAGGCAGTTCTTCGCATATTTTACACACGAATATTGTTTTTTATTCTCTCGTTTCACTTTGTCAGCACTGCATTTGTGCAAATTCAACTCAATTTTCACCGAAATGCACGTATTTCGTTGCATTTGTTTCAACAAGCGGCGTCGACGTCAGCGTCGGCGACAGGCCGGCGACTTTTGGGCGTTAAAATCATTCTACATGCATTTCTTGTTTCTTGTCGCGCTTGCTCTTCGCTCGCCTTGGCTCTCGATGTTTTCTCGCACTGGGACACCGACTATATTGCTGCCAAGCTGCGTTTTGCAATGGCGTTTTATATGGAAATTGTGCGGTTTTATTTGTTTTAAGCGACAGCTGCACTTTCAGCGCACCAACACACACACACAATAGCTAGCACAGGAACTCACATTTCGACGCGCGACGCGTCTTTTCGCTGCGGCTTCGAAATTTTTTTTGTTTCTTCTCGCAGCGGAGGTGTGACCAGGGATTTGCAGAAAAATAATACCCAGTCTGACCTTCTGAAATATACCGAAATATACCATGTCATTACCAAAATATACCGTAAATATACCTACGGACACGACAATATTCCTCGATTTTGATATTCAGTTCAATACTACAAGCTAGTTGGCCCTCTCAGCCCTAAATAAATAATTTTATCCGATAGCTACATCAATTTTCTACAAGATTGGCAAGTTTTCAGAAGTCCTTTTTATTCGATTATTTACATATTAAGGTTCAAACAAAAACAACATAAAACGAATGTCATGTCGTTTTGTGGCGTTGCCAGACTCGTGAAATTCGTAGCTGCTGCGGGCTGCCATACCATGATATTTTGTCACATGATATTCCTCGATTTTGATATTCCGTTTAATATTATTAGCTATTTGGCCCTTTCAGCCCTAAACAAATAATTTTATCCAATAGATACATAAATTTTCTACAAGATTGGCAAGTTTTCAGAAGTCCATTTTATTGGACTATTTACATATTAATGTTCAAACAAAAACTGCCAAAACATAAAACATAAATGTTGACTAAATGTGACGTCAGTGTTGCTGGTCAACCAAGTTTCTTCTATGCGTATGGACAATTGTATACCGTATTTCTTTTAATTGATGTTAAATGTTTTGTTCCAAGCTCCATTGAAACATTATTTATGATTTTATCCTAGATTGACATGTTTTTTACTTATTAATGCATATGTTTTGTGTTTTATAAATACATTTATCCCGGTTCTGATACCTATTATTGGTACCCGTCGGCTGCAAAATTTCGTTAATATCTTTCAAACAGAGACTGAGTAGTTTATGCATCAATTGGAGCCCGAAATAACAAACCATATCTCAAGTCCATAATATCAATTTTCCCAAGGTATGCAGATTGTTGCTCATTCAGTGCCAAAGTTGCACAACAATGCTGCTAATACATTTCCCCATGTTGCTGAAATTTTTCCCATACATATAAAATGTATCATACGGGAACGCGTATGGAATGACGCAACAATGAATCTTTACGTTCTTACGTTCCCGTAAGATACATTTGATTTTGTATGGGAAAATTTCAGCAACATGTTGCTCACACAACGAAAATGAGGGGAAAGTCTCCACAAACGCCACTGAAAAGAGAGCAAATTTTGCACTCTCTCCACTGAAAAGAAAGCAAATTTTGAAAACTCTCCACGAATTGAGAGCGAAAAATGTCAGTATTTTTTGTGCGCTAAATGAGTTTGGCGGTCATTTTGAACTTAACCCACTTAACACCCCTCTATTTTAAATGTTGAGCACCCTTTGTTAAACCGCGGGAAATAATACTGTTTGCAAAGGCTCCTTGTAGCTCCATCCTCCTCTTTACTTACAAAACAAAAATGACCTCCGACATCATGCGTAAAATATGTTAAAGATACATAAATTTCGTGGAAATATTAACTACCCCCCTGGTCAACAATGGGATAATGTTCTATTTTATTGATTGAAATCGTATTCCATGATTTTGATATTCAGTTCAATATTTATCCGACTCCTCAATAAATTTTGTTCAGGATTGGCTAGTTTTCAGAACACTTTTTCATTGGATTGTTTATATAATTGCGTTCAAACAAAAACGGCCAAAGTATCAAACGTAAATGTTGACTAAACGTGACGTCAGTGTTGCTGGTCAACCAAGTTTCTTCCATGCGTATGGCTTTTGTATACCTTATTTCCTTTAATTGATGTTAAATTTGTTGTTCCAAGCTGCTTTGAAACATTAATATGGCATTTTTCTTAGATTGACATGTTTTTCACCTATTAATGCTCCCGGTTGTGATACCTGTTATTGTCTATTGACTGAATTCATTCTGCATTAATTGGAGCCTGAAATTACAAACAATACCTCAATTCGATAATATCCTTATTCATAAGGTATTCAAATTTGTTGCTCATTCCATGAAAAAGTTGCACAGCAATGTTGCCAATTCATTTCTCCATGTTGCTGAAATTTTTCACATACAAATCAAATGTTCCTAACGGTAGAGTAGAAAAGTAAGACCGGACGTGGTACCCAGACGAAAATATACTATTTTTGTTTTTTTCAGTCACATGCACCCTGTGGACAAAAACGGGTGACTTCGATTTAAAAAAGAAAATAAACAACTGAGTTAACATAATGTTAAGGCAATGTTAACAGTCTGAGGGGGTGGTACTGGGATGCAAATGTTTGTTAAACGGCCTTGCGTCCACACAAAAAGTTGGCATGTTTTAAACCGACACAAAAATAATTCCACAATGCGACGCTCAATAAGCGAAACCGAACATTCCGATTCGGATCTCTCCTCCGGCGCCACAACGGAGAGCAACTCCAGCGACTGCGAACAAGAGGATAGACACCACAGCAGCAGGACCCCACTCGACCCCAGCGCCAAGCGAGACAATGTCATGTTGCCAAGGTGAGTCAAGCCTGCCTCTGCCCCAGGTACAAAGTCCCCAGACGAGTGTGTTTATGACGCTACTCAATCTTATCTTATCGCCAACCGCCCCAACAGACCTTGGGCCTCGAGTGGCGGGTGGATGTGCTTCCTGATGCCGCTGGCCTTGGCGTCGCGCTTTCTAAACGCTCCGCCCTGCCAGGAGCAGGTCCATCTCCATCTGATGTTGACGGTGACAGCCACTGGTATGTGCGTGGAGACGCTCTGCTTCTTCGTGTACTTCTTTGCGGACACGAGCATACTGGCCAAGTGCATCATCAGCCTGCTGCCGGGAACATTCACCACCATCGGATTTGGCCTCTGCCTGGGCACCTCCTGGCTGTTTGCCGTGGTCGCGGGCTTCCTGATGATGGCTGGCTACCAGCATTTCTACGTCTGCATGATGCGGGGATTCGCGCGCTGCTTCACCTACGGCGAGGCTTCCATTCTGTTCCAAGGTCTGATGCTGTTCGTGGTGAGCGTCACTTACCGGCTCTACGACCTATGCTCGGCGGATGCCAAGACCCTCACAGACTTTGACCGACTTAATCTTATAATGCTGGTGGGTGTTCGAACGATCATCTGATCATCCCCTTCTAATCAGAACCAAAACTTTCACAGAACGCTTTGATGTGGCTGCTCATTCTCTGCCTGCTGGTTATCGTGGTGCCACGGCTGCGCGGGCCCATTCCCTTCTACCTGTTGATGGGCCTCCTCATATTGGCAGCCACCTGTGCCCCCGTCACCAGTCCTCTGCCTATTGTGGCTCTGCTCCAGTTCATCTTCAGGGACCCCAAGCGACTGCAGATCATCGGCTTCTACCTGGTGCTCGTTCTGCTCACCGGCGCCACCGTCACCTGGCAGCTGCGCCACTCGGTTCAAGCCAACACCCGAGTCCGTAAGATTTTCCACCTGCTGATCGTGCTCGTCTTCGTTCCAGGAGTGCTCTTCCAGTGCGCTCTGCTGTACTTAGCTACGGGCATAGCCCTGGCGGCCTTTGTGGTCCTTGAGCTGGTGCGTCTGCTGCAGATTCCTCCATTTTCCGACAGGCTGACCGAAGCTTTCCACTCGTTTCGCGATGAAAAGGATGCTGGGGCTCTGGCGCTGACCCCGTTCTGCCTGCTGATTGGATGCTCCATGCCCCTCTGGCTGACTCCCTGCCCCTGCGCCAAAAACGATGCTCTGATCCTGCTCTCGGGCATCTTGGCGGTGGGAGTGGGCGACACCGCGGCCAGTGTGGTGGGCTCCAAGCTGGGACGCAACATGTGGGGAAGTGAGTGGTGGTGTGGCAGATTCCCATTGAACTTCTTGACTGATGAAACGTTTCCTTCTCCTGCAGATTCCTCGCGCTCCCTGGAGGGCACCATCGCCTTCGTGGTGTCCATCCTCCTGTCCGTCTGGCTGCTGGAGGCGACTGGTCTGCTGGCCATGACCCAGGCCAAGTGGTTCGCCACCATTTTCGCGGCCATCAACTCGGCTTTGGTGGAGGCCTTCACCGATCAGGTGGACAATCTGGTGCTGCCCCTAGTCTTCTATATACTCGTCGGACTGGCCTGATCTGATTCTGATCTCCTTGTGACTGCATTCATTACTCCCAAGTGAATCCAATAAATATTCATCGGTGTCTATTAGCGATAATACTGTAGGAATTTGTTTCTGAATTCAGAAAGTTTCTTTGATATAATATACTCAACAACCCAAATAAGAGGGGCTGTACTTTTATTTATGTTCCTTACGATCTATAACAAATTATGTATCAATGCATATATGTATGCATGTATGTATGTATGCATACTTAGATATGTACAAACATATTTGTGCATATACACACAAAAATATAGATTTCTGTTGCTGTACAAAATTTTGAAATTGTATAATGTATTCCTGAACTTGTTGTATCACATTTCGATTGGGGACTGATCTTCCCCGAGAATCGTTTCACATTTAGGGATTTAGCGGCCATCTACAGCGCACATTCTACACTTAACTTACGACTACAAACATATTAAGGTATGGTATTCATTCTGGTTCTCTGCTGCAGGAGCTGTACTGTACCTAGACTGGAAAATGAACGACATGCTGGACTGCACTTAAAGGAACATTATGACAAGAACAAAACACTGGTTGCGGCCATCCAATGGGTACGAACTCCACCCGACCACGTCTGGGAGCTCTGTCCATCGTACCGATCGGCGGCCCTGCCTTAAAGCGGCTCCTGCGTGAAGTACTCGTGCTCTAGACAAACCAGGGCCGATGGGCGCATACTTATGTCGAACGAGAGCATTTGCTGGATAAAGGACATAAGCAGAGGACATAGATTAGTCGGTGCTCCGACAAGGAGAGAGCAACACACAAACGTACATTCAACAGGTCGTCGGAGCACTCGCACAGGTTGGGACAAAAGTCACGTGGCCGCTTGGGGAGGCGGTGTGGGAAATGTTCCCGTGTCACAGAGATGGTTTTGGGCCACTGCTGATCTGTGGGTCGTCCCGTCAACCTATGGGGTGAGAGGTGACAACAACAGAGATTTATATATAAACTAGCCACATATTTCGATTCTTCACCCACTCGAATATCCGATCCAGCTGGTTCTTCTCCGATGTGCCCGGGAACAGAGCCTTCCGGTTGAACATCTCAAATATGATGCAGGCGGCACTCCAGAGGTCCACGGTACTGTTGTAGGGCTGGGCAAGCAGCACCTCCGGAGAGCGGTACCAGAGCGTAACCACCACCGATGTCAGCTTCATGTCGGCGTCGTATGTCTTTGCCAGGCCAAAATCGGCTATCTTCAGACGGCCCTGCGCGGAGACCAGCAGATTCTGCGGCTTCAGATCGCGGTGTATGATGCGATGCGAGTGCAGAAAGTCCACGCCGGTTAGGAGCTCACGCGACAGACGCTGCCAGAGAGGATCGGTTAGTTCCAGAGTTTGAATTGTGAAGCTTCTATGCGTACTCACCTGGATTGTGGTGGGGGACATGCCTGATTTGGGCAGACGTTCGATGAGGTCGGACAAATCCTGCTCCAGGTGCTCAAAGACCAAGAGAATCATCAGTTGCCCGTCGCGCTCCAGAAACTGGCATACTTCGAACAGTCTGCAAGAAAAGGGGAAATCAGAAATGTGTTATACATGTGTACATATATGAGAGAGCGAGAAAATATTTTGCTAGATATCTGCGTTACAGACCTGAGACCGAATAAAATGCCATGTGGCGCCAGTGGCCATACTGCGGGCAATTCTTCGACTAAAATAAATCTCACTCCACACAGCCACATGTCCGATCAAGAGAGAGATTATGAGAGAGAGTTTGAGTGATTAAGCACCGTAGGTGTTTAAGAGAGGCTAACATAATGTTAGACAACAGTTTTCGTCTCTTTGTTTTACTGACTACTGACTACTAACATTTTTCATAGTACACATTAGACTTTACCAGATTTTCTGGATTTGGCCAACATTTTAATGGTTTTTCACAAATTTCACGTAAAATGAATAAAAATTCTTTAATTTAAATTGTTTACTCAATCTGTGCCTTGTCTGGCATTTGATTCTGATTTTGCGGCTAAACAACACGTTCGATATCAAACAACAGAAACAACTTGTTTGAGTGTTCTCCCTCTCTGCATCGTTTTACCGTATCTGAGCGAATTATATTGTACATACATATAGTACACGTCTATATATATATATATATATATATATTGTACGATATCCGTTGAGTGTGAGAGAGTATTCTTCTCACTGCTGCGGCATACGTTATCAACAGAAGAGAACCGAGCCGTTACAGTCGGCGCCACACTGTTTGACAGTGACAGACAGGCAGACAGAGTGGGAGAGGGCGTACAACATTGTAGCAGTGTGGCTCTCCCTCTCTCTCTCTCTTTCTCTGTGTGCCCCCATTCCTTTCCTCATTACACCACCCACAGCATTGCATTGCATGCGTGCAGCAAGCGAGACGAGTATGGAGGCTAGATAAACAGTGAGCGACACGACACGACCCACCCACCCACACAATCCGCTTTGACATTGTCGCTGGCTGTAATCAGCTGCTCCGGCTCGCCCCTGCGAAAATTAGTTGGCAAATAGTTGGGGCGCCACCCGGCCGGCCGGCCTCATCGCCAATGGGCTGTGATAACGGTCGCCATACTCACTTGACAATGTTGGCGTGATCGCTGGCATTGAGCTGCTTCAGCAGGGAGATCTCCCGCAGCGTGGACATTGGTACTCCGTTCTCATTGAGGGCGATGCGGACCTTCTTCAGGGCCACAATGTTGCCCGTAATTGTGTCCCGGGCTCTGTAGACAGTCCCATAGGCGCCTGCAAGAGTGAAATTCGCAAATTGAGATCAGCGTGCATACATTCAAATGGAAATGTTAAATGTTAATCAAACAAAAGCAAATGTAAAAACAAAAACAAAGGCAACGCCAAGGCCAGATAAGAACAAGTGAAATTACCGAATTTCGCATGGATGGGAGGGGGGAGAGAGAAAGAGAGAGTAGTCAGCTGTGTTGATAAGCAAGTAGAAAAAAGAACCGGCTGATTCGCGATAAACCACCAACACGTCCCATTTCGATTGCCGCTCGAGGTTGAGGTTGAGGGGAGATGACGAAAGCAGGTAGCAGAGATAGCAAAAAAGAGAAACAGAGGTTCTATATCGATTCAAATGCGAGGGAAAATACACATTTTGTCACCGGAAATTTATCACCCCAGACCAGACAGAGGCATGCGTGGGACATGGCACAAGTTATTTTCGTTGACATTGATGGCATCAGACATATCAGATATTCCGCAGAGACAGCCAGAGAAAGAGTAAATAGAGAGAACGAGAGAGGGTAGAGGAGAGGAGTGTCTGCCGTCCACCTTGCTGTTTAAGGAATCAAGCGCAAAGCGTCTTAATTGAAGGTGAGATCGCTCCACAATAGTCGCCCATACGCTACACCCTACACTAATGCACCTTGGGGCCAAGCACCAAGGCCAAGCCAAGCTCCAAACAACAGTTCATTCTCGACTTCGCATTCAACTTCGACTATTCGACTCGTTTTTGGGGGCTGCCGTCGGCTTCTTTCTTGATTTTGTCGAAAAAAGCAACATTTTGCACAAAATCAAAACAACAACAACAACTAAACCGAAAGGTTGGAGAGCGAAAGCGAATGCGAAGAAGAGGAGCAGCAATAATTGAATGAATGCGAAAAAGCTTGTACATGTACAAATGTATAGACATGTGTGTGTCGTACACATAACAGATGAAATGGAATTATTAAAAGTCTTACAATATCAAAGCCCAGGGGAGGGGAGCACGTAGCTGCAGGGGGTTCCGACTGAGCAACCGTTTTCTTTTACGCTCCGCTCAAGGCGTACGCTGCCCACCTCCAGACCACAAAACCATTACCAATATCCATCATTAACATTCACTAAGCTTCGTTCCCGGCTCGGTGACGTAATTGATTCAAGTTAATATACCGAAACAGTTTGCCAATGTACCCCAAAATGTGCGTAGCAGCCCCCTTGACCGAGCATCGAACTGGGATTCAAGAGATCGGTACAGATTTACGGACCAGGAACCACGTGGACCCTGTTAATGAACCTGAAAAGTATGCAAGGAAATGAGAGATTCACCCCAATGATTCCCAATATGGGGAAGTACTACGAGACTCCAGACTCTAGGTATAAGTATTTCCCCTGTGCTGCGGTTTTTCACGAAAAATTAGTCACACAACGAATCACATCTATAGCTCGTTAAATCGATATTTATGGGGAGAAATAGTCAGAATCAGCCTACACTACACACTCGCCTAGTGTAGCCTACAACAACAACAGCATTAACTACCCATCAACTGGATTCTTTCTTCGCATCGTATCCAACCCGACCTATCCCAACGGTCTCCAGCTGACGAAATCCGCTTTGCGTACATACCTGTTCCAATGATGTTGAGCTCTTCGTAGTTAAACGGGTCCCCTTCGCCAAATTTTCGTCCATGGGCCATCTTCTGGCGCTTGTGTTGGGGCGATTGTGACATTTGTATATGCTTATTTTTGATTTGGCTTCTTGGTTGGGTTTACGTGGGGACACGAACTTTCACAGACATATGTATAACGGGCTGGACAGAGCCTGCACTAGTGGGAAATTATATTAAATGTAAACACTTGTGAGACTATCGATAGCATCCTT
The DNA here is from genome assembly GCA_018150885.1 of Drosophila tristis. Classification (NCBI taxonomy): domain Eukaryota; kingdom Metazoa; phylum Arthropoda; class Insecta; order Diptera; family Drosophilidae; genus Drosophila; species Drosophila tristis. Next base: position 5,625 of record JAECWT010000203.1, on the reverse strand, counting down.
GATATCCGCGTGTACAAGGCGCAACGTTGGAAGGGGAGTAAGATTCTACACTGATAACATAACCAAACTAGCGATAAAGCTACATACGTGTGACAGGTGTTAATAGGCTCGAAATACTCGGCCTCTATGTTTGCTCTATGAACAGACGCCTCCGCTCCGGCGCTGCTGAGAGGTCATTGAACCTCTGGGGGGTTCTGTGCCGGCTAAATGTTAATGTTTTCCGTTTTATTGCTTATATTTTATGCTCAGGCGATCGAGCGAGAGCGGCTTTACTCAGCTTTAGTTATGATTTATTCATGTTACTGTTGCCTGCTCTGCCACTTTTTTTGTCTTCCCGTCTCTCTATCTTTCTGCCTTGTCTCTCTTTTGCATCCTGTTACTTTTACTCCAGAGAGACAGAGAGAGAGAGAGAGGGAGAGCAAACTAGTTAATGTTTCTGTTGTTGCTTTTCGCACCGAAATAGCGAACCAAACCGACATTTTTTTCCATTTGTCAATTAATTCTAATCGCGAGACGGCAAAAAGCAACAATAGCACAACAAAAGCTGCAAAAGCAACAAAACAGAAGCAAAGAGGCAGAGTAAAGCAGAAGCAAAGAACACCAACACTGGGCAAATGACGACTGCTCACGTACTTTAATTTATGCGCATGTATGCGGATCGCGGACACGATTAAGGAAAGGAATCTTAAAAATAAGAAATTGTTAAACAGTTATAATGATAACTGATAATGCACTTTCCACCCCGCACACGAAAACGCACTTTCTTCCTTGAGCCCCCGCATCGTAAATTTCTTTTTTTTTTTTGGTTATTCCGCAGCTAACAATTTTCGGCGTTTAACACACAATTTCAATGTCAATGTCGTGTTATATGTGTGTGCAAGATATTAGTTAAATATTAAAAAATGTGTTTCTATTTGTCAAGAGACTCACACAAACACAATCACACAAACGCCCGATCGCACTCCAAAACAGACGTGATCTCTACACACACACACACACATATAAATGAATAAAAATAATTTTGTTGAACAATATTTTCCGTACGGCGAAATTTTTGACATTACTTTTTTAATCAGCGCGATTTAATAAACCGCGATCATAGCACAGCACACACACAAGGTTGGGGCCATTCAGCAGTTTAATTAAGTTTCTTAAAACATAGATTTAACAATTTAACAATATTCGTAAGATCTTGACGAGGAAGAAGAGTCTTTTCAACTCAGTCGAGTCGTTTGGTTGTGATTGTGAGTGATATTGATTGTGAGTGCTTAGTGAGTGAATACGAATTCTCTCTTAGTTCCTCTCTCTTTTACTGTTACTAATTTTCAATATTGAACACAATTGAACGCGATTGAATTGTTTTTCTCTCTCTCTTTCAATGCTCACACACGCAAACAGAAATTGACGCCAGTGCTGACAACTTTTCAGCTACGCCAGGTAGCGCTGCCATATCTAGAAAAAACTTTTGTCAGCAACAGATGGTTTAACCGTGGCGTTATGTTTAAACTTAACATTACTGTTCGTTACAAGTTTGAAATAAATGTTACTGCAGCTGTACAACTTCGATCATATTAATGCACGTCATATCGATGGGATATGACGTAAGCTAAAACATTTTTGACAACTTTTTCCAGGTTCGTCACTTCAGATGTATTTTGTTCCGTTATATTAATTTCGGAGTAGTTGGACTTGGCGTTTTTTTTTTTTCCTTTTTTTTTTTGGGTTGCTAGAATATTTGATCAAATTTTAACAATGTGGCAATGCATTTTTACATTCTTCTATGGCATTAAATAGGAAAAGGTGTACCAACTCCAATAAGCACAGACTTATTTCTTGCACAGTAATGGACAGTAATGTGAAGTTTAACAGAGAACCAAAATGTCACGGTCACACCATCTGTTGCTGACCACATTTTTTTTTCTAGATATGGCAGCGCTACGTGGCGTTGCTAAGCGCTCAATTTGAAATGGAACTGGAATGGAAAATATTGATGAAATGATAAGCTTTCGCCAATTCAACTTCCCATTCGCTACCATTTTATTAGATCCGATTCGATCCCAAAACCGCTTAGGAGCTAATTTATGTGGGCTGATTACAATTACAACTTTATTGATTTGCACTGAATTTGGTTGCGGGTATTTTTGACACACAAGCTCACTAGTTTAGTTAAAATTTAAAAACGCATTGCTGCCTGGACTGTGGGTTCATGAAACGTTTTCAACGTCCCATAAACATTCAAATTTAAGTTCCAAATCATAGTAGGACGACTAACTTTAAATTTTGATTTTCATATACAACATGGGGTGTATTCCAGTGCGTGTGGTCCATTCAAATATATACACTAAAATATACAGGATAAAGCTTTTGTTGTCCGCTTAATGACGTTGCGGATTCGGGGATGCGCTCCCTAGCTTGGGAAAGTTCTGCGATAGTTCATGCGCATTCTGATGGGTACTCAAGTCGACAGCCAAAAGGACTTGCTTGCAGACAGCGCACACTTCTAGGCTGGGTAGGGATTTGCGCTGGGCGGGTGATATTTTGCTGAGACTCTGCTTGTACACCAGATACAGCTCCTGGAAAACAACGAGAAGATGATGGCGGATTACATGCCTGATGGATGGTTTCACAATTCAAGTCGATGGTCACCTGTTGCTTGTTGATGTCGGGCAGCAGCACGAGAAGTTCCGGAAACAGGCCGTGAAATGCATCTAGCATGGCGCACTGGCAGTGCTCATAGTACGCCTGACCATTGCAGGAGCCAACCCGAAACTTGAATGACAACGATGTAAATTCGTTCAATGCCTCTGGCGTCTTAAGTATCTCTCTGAACTTGTCGACCAAATTCTAAATATACAAAGTAAAGTTAAAAGGTTAAATGGGTATGGTCATTTGTGTGCATGTGTAATATGTTTACCTGATTCCTGGCTGGGCTATCTGGTGGATCGGTATACGAATAGCTAGGTACAATGTCATAGGACTCGCCCAGCGAACTGGTGAATGTCAGGTTGTTGGGTAACTTGGCCACCGAGTTGACTGTAACATTGGAAATAAATCCAGGCGGCGGCTTGAGCGGTCCGGCACTAGCGAGTCCAGGCGGAGAACGCGCCGGAGTTGATGCATTCCCATTGGACGATGGCTTTTGTTCGCCGTTGTTGTTATTGTTATTGTTCTTCTCCTTCTGCTTGGGTTGACCGCCCGCCCTTTGGTTGGTTTTCCTGATTCCTCTTCTTATCCTTTGGTTTCTTATCCTTTTTATTTGCCTGTGGCTCTAGGTTGTTGTTGCTGGCCTTCGGCACGATCCTGGTGGTCGGCAGCACTGGTGGAGGCGCCACCTTCGCCTTGCGGTTCTCCAACTCTCGCTGTTTTTTTTCCGACGTCGGTTTCGACCAATTTAGAGCCGCCGATCCGTTGCTTGGCTTTGGGGCGGCGGCCGCTCTGCTGCTGCTGGCACATGGCCCGAGGGTGGGAAACTGGTCTGATGTTAGCTTCGGAGCATTCTTTTTCATTGCCTCCGCACGTGCCTTAGCTTCCGACTCCTCCTTTTGAACCATTTGGAGCTTGTGATAGGTGCTCGGATTGGCCACCGACACGTAGTCATCGACCAGAAGGCGGTGCTTGGCCGAGACATTCGTCATCGACACGTTAGAGTTGCTAGGCAGCATATCTTCCTCCAAGTTGCGCATCTGCGTGTTCTTTTTTCCTTTGCCCGGCGGCAGAGCGGGGAAATCGAATTGGGGTGTCGCTGGCTTCTTGGTCGCCGTTGGACGATTTGATACATGTAAAAGCATTCCGTTGTTCGGCTGAACAGCCCGATTGGCACCAGATGCAGCACTCCCTGATTTCTTGAAGACAGCTGCCACCGGATGTTGGGACTGAGCGGCTCGAGCCGCTAGACTGCTACTACCAGCAGCTACGGCACTACTGTTGCCCCCGCCAAGAGCTGGAAAGTTCTCTTTGGTGCGCGCCAGTCCAGAGCTGCCGCTGAGATTGCGCATTGAAGGCGGCGGCGGCCTCACCAACGATACGCTGGGACCTGTAGCAGCGCCGCGCAGCGTTGGAAACTGCTCCTCGTTGCCAGCATCGATGCTAACAGCATGGCCGCGCTGCGAACTCGACGATGGGAAATCATCCAAATAGTCGTGGTTTTCTTCATTTCTAAAGTGCCAAAAAGATTTAGATATACAGCCTTCGTGTTGTATGTTGTGTATCGAGCGACCCACTTACCGCGATCTCATATTGGCAATGCCCTGCTCATTCTGTCCGCTGCGTCCGCGCGGACCAAGTGTAATCTCAAGCTGTAGAGTGCGTGTCTGCTTGGCTTGCTGCTTATTCAGCGTTTTGCCGTGCATATTGGCCACATGGGCTTTGTACTCAATCTCATTGCGAAAAGCTCCGACGAACTGCTCCGTTGCGCACTTTCCTTCCTCGCAGAGAAAGTGCTCCTGCCGGAAATGGTCGGCCAGATCGGTGTAGTCATTGTAGAACTCGTTGCAGCCATCGGCGTCGCAAAAGTGACAAAAGTAGTGCTCCCGTCGCAAATGACGGAACAGCTCATCCCTGTCCACGTATCGCTTCTTGCAGTACTCGCACAGCGGATGCCCGCGATGGGAGCGATTGTCTGCGTCGCCCTTGTTATTATGCAAGCTCAGTTCGCTCTGGGTGTAGCAGCGTCGCTCGAAGGTGAATATCTTCAGCGTCTCCACGCACAGATCGCAGTAATGCAAGTTGTGCTCACTCCGCACATGATTGCGAAGTCCTGCAAACGTCCGATATGGAGGCGCCTCGCACCTACATAACATAAGTGAAAGCAGTCAAAGGAGAGCAGTCACCTTGAGCAAGCAATGGTTCTTACTTGGGGCAAGGATGATCGAGAAGCTGAAAGAACTTTTGCTGTATTTCGGCCGTGCAGAAGCCAATGCGATACTTTTTGCTGTAGAAGTCCGATCGGCTATTTGCCTCCAGCTCTCGATACGGCAGCTTCTCCAGTGTAAACAGAACCTTCAATGGGACAGTAGTTCATTTCAGTTGCGAAACGGGAGGGTGGATGCAAAACGGGATTACCTTGGACAGAACGTGGCGACAAATCGGACACTCGTTTTGCTGGCACAGCACCCGCATTCGCGTCGAGCACTCATAGCACACCGGATGGTCGCAATCTCCAATAGAGTATATATCAAAGTTCTTGAAGCACACCACACAAGCGTTGTCGTCGTTGCCCGTGTCCAGTGGAGTCACCTCTGCGGGCTTCACCACTGAAACAGCAGCAGCAGCTGCTGCGTCACCAGCATGGTTGGTGCTGGCTCTTGGTCGGCGTTGATTGCCCCTGTTCGTACCTTTCTGTTTAAAGTTGTGCATTTTGTCGGCAAGAGGGAGGAAGTTTACTTGTTGCCAAGGTCTTCGACTTGCGAACAAAAATCGGTACTTTGATGTGTTGTGTGGGCTGTGAACTCGGATATTTCCAGATGCCGACAGTTGTCTAGCTTGCGTTTGGGCATGCGACACACCAAGTAAAACCTTTCAAAACTATTTTATTTAATATTTCGTCAACACGAGGAAACACGACAACATAAAAAACCAGGCCAGTAGTGTCATCGAGGGCACTATCGATATTATCGATAGTTTACT